>CM069870.1:5000000-7500000 GCA_036172665.1 Prosopocoilus inquinatus
TACAATTCATCCAATTGAACCGAATCTGTATCTCTTATAACAATGAAGATTTCCACGCTGGGAATGTTATCTTGGACACACTGTAGATAACGTTGTTTACGACTTCGATGTTGGACTAAACTAAGTAATACTTTTTAGATTTAACTATCATTCAGTTATCCCTTGTTCCCAGCCCAACATTCAACAAGTAACAATCATCTGCGATAATTTAACCAAACCTTTAGCGAGTATTTGACAAATTCGAATACATACCTTTATATGTACAAAGTATGGCAACACTGAAAGCAAAAACAAAGCATGCAAAGCAGTGTTAATTTTTTTTATAACAAAATTTTAGTTACCGTTTTATGACAAGTTCAGTAAACTTCTCAAGTGTTTCATCTAAGTTCTCGTAATCTTAAAATTCGACTTTATTAAAGTGTCAGCTTTAAACACTCTCGCGCAAGAAAACTCAGGTACTCATGAAGCCCCAGGATTCTTTTTTGCAGTTTTCCTTAAAGGAAGTCTTTTATCTGAAACTTTAAAGGTACTTCAAGGACATCCTGTATAGAAATTTTCCGGGAAAAAATACGCAGTCATCATCCGGTATGGTCTAGTGGCTAGGATACCTGGCTTTCACCCAGGAGGCTCGGGTTCGATTCCCGGTACCGGAATAGCATATGTTTTTGAACAAAAGCATTTATTGAGATATTACGTGAAAACAAAATTCATTAAAACGGATAAAACCTGGATTTTTTCTCAAATATTAAATGTTTTAGTTGTTCTAAGGCGTTCGACATAACAGTATTCAATTATATTTTTCATTTTTTCGAATTTTCTCAATCCAACATTCCAAGTAGATATTGACAGGGATTGATTAAGGTAATAATTTTTGTTACGTTAGTTCTAATTATTAGTAAGCAATTATTTTTTAAGAAAATACTTTTAAAACTTTAAACGGGAAGAACGATCATTATAGTTTCAAAGAAGAGTGAAACGTTGAGAGTTCTTTCCACTTTTAAGAGCGCCCATTTAAAGTTTTGAAACTATTTTCTTACCATTTTCATCGAACAAGAATCTCAACTTCAATTAATTTACTTTTTATAAATAGTCTTTATAAAAACCACATATACGAGATGTTTCTAAGCACGAATCTCTTAAACAAACGTCTTTAGTACTCGTTTTTATTTGATTACTATCGATTTATAATTGCCTACTTAAATAGGATTTTTACAATAGTTTGAGCAAACGTTTACATTAGTTTGAAGAAATAATTTCCACGAAGATAAATACTTTTTCAAGCAACTCTTATAAAATCTTTGATCCGCGTTTCTCACAAAATTTCTGGTTTTCTCAAGATTAAGAAGTGTCAAAAAATAATTTTTAAATTTATGTCTTTGAAACGTCCATCACTACTTATTTATTTACTCTAAACATTGCCCATCCGACAAACACAAACGGCAGGTTAAAGGTAGAACAAAGAAATCTAACACTTGGAACAAAGAAATCTTACATTTAGAACAAGGAAATCTTACACTTATTGATTATTATTATTTATTTAATGTTTATAATTTCTGTCACTTAAATGATAAACAAACTGAACTGGTACTGCTCCTTTTCAAAACTAAACAGGATATAAAACGAACTAAGAAGTACTAATATGTTTCTAGAAAGATTGAATGTTTTTTCAAAATTTATGTTAAGCAAAAATTTATAACTTTTTAACATAAATTTTGGAAAAATAATGGATATAATAATTTTCCTACAACGGCGACTGCCGACCAAAATGGCCAAATCAACTTTTATTTAGCTGTGAGTGACAATTCCAAAATAAAGAAAAATTAAATTTGGCATTTGTCGTTTTTTTTTCTTAGTTTTTTTAATTTTTCTTTTATTTTTTTAAACTTTTACTTGGATTTAATGGAACTAAGTTGGGTTTTATGTTGGCGTTGAGGTTGGTTGAGCTTTACTTTAATTGAATCTTAATTTTTAACAATTTTTATGCTTCTAATTTTCCTTGAAATTTTAGAATTTTTATTCTCGTGTTAAATGGTTAAGTCGAGATCAATTGGGATGGATTGACCTTGACGTTAGTTGAACTGATTTTTAATTTTTAACAATTTTTATACTTTTCATTTATTTTATAATTTTTATTTGTGTTAAATTTTTAACTTTATTAAACTATTTACTTTTAATCTCTTACTTGCGTTAGATGAAGTTAGGTTGATCTCAGTTGCTTTGAATCGATCTCGAGATTTGTTGAGCTTAACTTTAATCTATGAATAAACTTTAAAATTTTTTTACTTCTAATTTTTTTTTAATTTTTTACTTGTGTAGAATGGAGTGCTGTAATTTCTCATTGATGAATGATGAGTGTCGACATTGACATTCAGAAGAAAAAAACTGTCTTTGTGGAAGTAGTTAATGATTTTACACATCAAAAATATTTAATGATTTTAAATGACAAGTTCCAAATTTTATAGTCGGAATTTTTAGAACTACAAATCACCTGCTTTACTTTTCTGATAAATTCTATTACTATGTATATCTTACTTTCTTGTTGTAGTTAAAATTTAAACGAACAATATGAAAACCAAATGACTCTTCAATGAAATGCTACTAGTGTTAAACTTGAAGAGAAACTCGAGTTTACAAAACCAAAACTTCGGACTAATATCTGACAAAAAAGAATCATGCGAAATTTTAAGGCCGCCATAATACCATAAATATTCTCAAATAATTTACGTAAGGGAGCCTCCAGAACCAATAGTGCCGAAGGCCACCACATATATAAGACGGTACTAAAAATCATCTTGTCTATTCGTTGATTTCAATTTGTGAAATTCGTTTGGTGGGGACATAAGTTTTCAATTTAATAATCGATAATTTATATTTAGAATCCCACGTTTCTCTGTTGTGTCCATGAATTTTCTAGAAAACGATGTGATACAGTCCGGTATGGTCTAGTGGCTAGGATACCTGGCTTTCACCCAGGAGGCTCGGGTTCGATTCCCGGTACCGGAATAACACATATTTTTGAACAAAAGCATTTATTGAGATATTACCTGAATACATAATTCATTAAAACGGATAAAAACTGGATTTTTTCTCAAATATTAAATGTATTAGTTGTTCTAAAGCTTCTAAGGCTAAGGCATTGCATACAACAGTATTCAATTATATTTTTATCTTTTCAAATTTTCTCAATCCAACATTCCAAGTAGATATTGACGCGCATTGATTAAGGTAATAATTTTTATTACGTTAGTTTTAATTATTAACCAATTACTTTTGAGGAAAGTAGTTTTTAAACTTTAAATGGAAAGAACACTCATCGTTTCAATATCGTTTCAAACAATAGTGAAACGTTAAGCCAAGCGTTCTTTACATTTTTAACAGTGTCCATTTAAAGTTGGAAAAACTATTTTCTTAGCATTTTCATCGGACAATTAATTAATTTACTTTTTGTAAATGTATTTATAAAAACCTCAGAGAGGGGATGATTATAAACATAAATCTCTTGAGCAAACGTTTACATTAGTTTGAAGAAATAATTTCGACGAAGATAAATACTTTTTCAAACAACTTTTATAAAATCCTTGATCCACGTTTTTCACACAATTGCTGGTTTTCTCAAGATTAAAAAGTATCAAACAATAATTTTTAAATCTGTGTCTTTGAAACGTACATCATTATTTATTTATTTACTCTAAACATTGCCCATCCGACAAACACAAACGGCAGGTTAAAGCTGGAACAAAGAAATCTAATATTTGGAACAAAGAAATCTTACATTTATTGATTATTATTGTAATAAAGTTCATTTATTTTATTTATTTAATTTTTGCGGAAGTTTAGGGTTTGTAATGTCTGTCATTTAAATGATAAACAGACTGCACTGGTACTGCTCATTTTCAAAACTGAACAGAATTTAAAACGAACTAATGAGTCCTAATATGTTTCTAGAAAGATTAAACGTGTAATTTCTCACTGATGAATGATGAGTATCGACATTGACATTCTGAAAAAAGAATTGTCTCTGTGGAAGTAGTTAATGATTTTACACTTCAAAAATATTTAATGATTTTGAATGACAGATTCCAAATTTTATAGTCGGAATTTTTGGAATTACAAATCACCTGCTTTACTTTTCTGATAAATTCTATTACTATATCTTACTTTCTTGTTGTAAACAGATAAAACAGCGACATCTTACGATCGCTTTTTGACCTGACATTGCAGTAGGATAGACTCATTCAAGCGGATTTGCTCCTAATAAGTCCCCCATGCAAGGCGGCCATGCTTGCTGTCAAAGCATAATGAAAGTTTACAAAAAAAAAATGGTTGGAAATCGTTATTGATTGCAGTGAAAACCTCGAGCAGCTGTTTCAGCCCTGCTTGGGGCTTCGTCAGCAGAGACGTAGCTCGACATTCCCACTGCAAACAAAAACGACTTGTCCAATTTATTCGCAATTGACGAAGCCCCAAGCAGGGCCGAAACAGCTGTACAGAGGCTGCTTGAGGTTTTCACTGCAATCAAAAACGATTTGCAACAAAAATTTTTTAAACTTTCTTGTTGTAGTTAAAATTTAAACGAACAATTCGAAAACCAAATAACTTTTCAATTAAATTCTACTAGAGTTAAACTTGAAGAGAAACTCTAGTTTACAAAACCAAAACTTCGACTAATGTCTGACAAAAGAATCATGCGAAATTTTAAGGCCGCCATAATATCATAAATATTCAGAAATAATTTACGTAAGGGAGCCTCCAAAACCAATAGTGCCAAAGGCCATCACATAAATAAGACGACACTTATAATCACCATGTCTATTCGTTGATTTGAAATTGTGAAATTCGTTTTGTGGGAATATAAGTTTTCAATTTAATAATCGATAATTTATATTTAGAATCCCACGTTTCTCTGTTGTGTCCAAGAATTTTCTAGAAAACGATGTGATACAGTCCGGTATGGTCTAGTGGCTAGGATACCTGGCTTTCACCCAGGAGGCTCGGGTTCGATTCCCGGTACCGGAATCTATATTTTTTCCAAATAACTTTTTTTCTCGTAAATTTAATTTTATCATAAATAGTTATACGCAAATTTTTCAAATTTTTGCCATTCAAGCATTATACTTCTTAACTCACCTTATTAAAACTTTCAATTGGCAAATATTTGTTGTGAATTAAATTTTTGTTAAGATAGATTTTCAAGGAAGTGTTCACTTCACATTGACCCTTGTGTCGGTATTTGTCAGTATTGATTATTTAATTTAAAAAAATAGTATCTACTATTCTATGCTTATTCTGAAGTTTTAAAACAAGAACAAGAAGAACCACGTTGTTAAAGAAACCTCTCCGGTGATTTCAGTGTTAGGTTTAACATTATGAAACTTTAACGTAAACTCAGACTCTATTTTCAATTACGCAATAAATGTCCATAAAATTGTTTTCGATTACTAAAGTATGTATGTACTATGCAACCAGAAAGTTTATTAATTCTACAGAGCCATGCCATAAATTTTGAACGGTATTGACAGTCAAAAATTAGTACTTTTTTAATTACAAATAAAGGGTAATGACTAAAGAGCGGATTCTATGCTAAATGCATATTGCATGCATATTTTGCATATTTGAGCATTTTGTTCAATTTTCGCATATTTCTTAAAAACGTGCATATATATGCATATATGAAAGAATTTGTGTCGAAGTGAGTAAATTTTTTCCTGAATTCTTAATTCGTCAGAACATGTTGTTGCATTAATTAGGGTCTAGTTTGCACCCTTCTTGGGCTTAAGCAGGCAGAATTTTCCAAGTAGTGAATTAGGGATTTCCAAGTACTTTCTTAACGATGCGGTGGGGCGTTCATGTTTGCAATATTGTTTCATCACTTCTTCACGGATTATTAGTCGGTTGTTGCTGCGAACGTTTAGTTCTTCCGTAAAAGTATTTTTGTTTGTGAGAAGTGCAATATGCCGAAAGACAATTCGAGCCTGGTTAATTCCTGGATCAGAAGCTATCCCGAGCTTGCTTACACTAAAGGAAGCGTATTCTGTAAAGCCTGTAGTAAAATGGTAAGTTTTAAGTTTGTTTTCTTCCTCCTTAGGTAAATATTTGCTTGGTTCTTGAATATTGAAAGTTCAGACAGTTTAAAAAAATTCAAGTTCTTGTTGTAGATACCAACCCAACGAAAATTTTCGGTCACACAATATGTCGGGACAGAACTACACAAGTCAAAATGCAAGAAGATGAATGAATCGAAAACATTTCAATTACCCTTAGACAGTGGACCGTCGTTGATGACTTCATCTAATGAACAACAAGAATTTAATGCTGATTTATGCGAGGCGATGATTTGTGCAAACATACCTTTGAAAAAACTGCAAAATTCTATTTTTAAAAGTTTTTTGGAAAAATATACCAAGAAAAATGTTCCCGATGAAAGTACGTTAAGAAAAAATTACGTGCCTCGCATCTACAACGATACTCTAAAAGAAGTCAAGAAAATCGTAGAAAATATAAAATATATTTATTTTATTGTGGATGAAACTACTGATTCTTGTGGGCGTTACATTGTAAATTTGTTAATAGGGTCTTTGCGGGAAGATAAACCTAGTGAATCTTATTTAATAGCCTGTACACAGTTAGACAAAACTAATCATTTAAGTATTTTAAGATCTGTTAATGAATGTTTTATGAAATTTTTCTCACCTAATGTAGTTCCTACTGAAAAAAATTTACTTATGGTATCAGATGATGCCCCTTACATGGTTAAAGCCGGGCAGCAATTTAAAACAATTTATAAAAATTTAGTTCACGTGAGTTGTTTAGCTCATGGATGTAACAGAGTAGCTGAACATATTAGATGTGAATTTTCTGATGTAAATCTACTAATTAGTACCATTAAAAAAATATTTGTCAAAAGTCCCCTACGAGTTCTGTTGTACAGGGAAAAATTGCCGAATGCCCAAGATAGTGCTGCTATTGCAAAGGCACAAAATATTGTAACAAAAACTTCATTGGCAAATCAACTGAACTTCATCAAAATGCATTACAGTTTTGTAATACAAACTATAAACAATTTAGAAAAACCGAAAATGTCTTTAATAGAATCCGTTAAAATTGTTAAAGAATTTAAAGAGAATATTTCAAAAGTTCCAGGTAAAATCGGCAGTTCAGTAAATAAAAAATGTTTATCCGTTTTAGATAAAAATAGCGGCTTCAAAACCCTTGAGGAAATTTACGAAATTTTGAATGGAAACTTTGAAATTGACTTAAGTGTAGAATTTTCAGCTATGAGTCACTTTAAATATGCCCCAATTACCTCCGTGGATGTTGAAAGGAGTTTTTCAATTTATAAAAATATTTTGTCAGATAAAAGGCAAAATTTCCTGGTAGAGAACTTGGAAAAACACATTGTTGTAAATTATAATCGAAGATTTTTTTAGTCGTTATAATATTTACTTAATAATGTACATACATAATATACATACTTCCTTCATATAAGCGTTTACAAATAAATGTAAATAAATTGTATAAAATATAATGTTTTTTATTTGAATAAGAATGCCCATAAAACACAGTAGACCAGTTATTGCATTATTTGAAGTGTTCGGCCTATCTTGCACATATTTCGCCATTTTTAGTGCATATATATGTGCATATTTCATCATTTTTTAGTGTATATATATGCGCATATTTCATCAAAATTACTCGCATATAAATCCGCTCTCTAGTAATGACTAATTGATTAAGGCCCAGTCTTTTCATCTCTGAGTAACTTTAACCGTTGATTAATTCCTATAGAAACAATTGTTTCCACAATTGTAACTATGGGAATAAATCAACGATTAAAGTTACTCAGAAATTAAAAGACCGGGCCTTAATTAAGTAAGTAAGTAATTAATTAATTAAGTACTCCTATTACACTGAGACACTTTGAAGAAAATAATCTATAAAATTATAGTCGACCAACTCCGGTATGGTCTAGTGGCTAGGATACCTGGCTCTCACCCAGGAGGCTCGGGTTCGATTCCCGGTACCGGAAAAGCAAATGTGGAGTAACACCTACGTTTTTTTTTTAAATATTTGAATTCAAAATATTTTTTTTGTTTAAAATATACTAATGAATAACTTAAACAGCGACATCCTACTATCGCTTTTTGACCTAACATTGCTGAAACATCTACAGAGCCTGCTCGAAAGATTTACTGCAATCAAAACGATCTGCAACAAAAGAAAAATTTTTAAATGCACATTAACAGCCTTCAGCTGCTGTCCAGCGAAAGAAATTCTTAAGTTTTGTCCGCTCGTTTATAATTACATATTTTGCGAGAATTTTCAACATACAAGAAATTTATTATTAATTGATAATTTTGTAATATTCGCAAGTGCACTCTAGTATTTTCAAATAGGCTCAATTTAGGTCAATCAGGTAGTAAAAGTGAAACAAGCCTTTAATTAATTAATAAATGAATTTACTATAAAACTGCATGTGCTATTATCAGACCTAGGCGCATTTGAGGCGGAAGGCTTCGTTAAATATACGTTGTGAATGCACACTACTCAATAATCACTACGAATCACTTTTTTATACAGCCGTTAATCATGCTGATGTAGAACGCTTTATGCGATTCAACCTAAATTTTGAATTTTTTTGTTATGCTATACATTTTTTTCTGTGCTTTTGGTTGAATAAATATTATTATTATTACATACAAATTGGATTTAAGCTCCTAACCACAAAAAGTTTGTTTAAAAACTAGATACGTATTTCGGCAGCTATGCTGCTTTCTTCAGTAGATGCCTTCTTCTTGATCACAAAAGAATGTGCCAATTAAACTTTTAAAGTTTTGTAGGAAAGATTTGCTTAGCAGACAGTGTTAATGAATCTGTTTACATGGGTAAATATGCCGATGTTTTAAAAAAATCAGTTATAGTACCTGTCAAAAAAAAGGGAAATCGTATTGATATCGATAACTTCAGGCCTGTTGCATTATTAAGTAATTTTTCAAAACAAGAAAGAAATTACCGAACCCGTTTGATTGACTACTTAATAACTTTTTCAAACTCCTCTTTCGAAGGCCTTTCATAGGCGGTTCTTGAGCGCCGAACTGTACAAATAAATAAAATCCCTCATGTGCTACAATAGATTTATTTAGTACTAATTTAAATTGATACAAAAGAATAAGCAAGTACAAAAAATATAGAAAAATCGAATTTAGTTTAAAGAAATTTTGAAAAGAAAATGTTACAAGACATATACGATGACAGTTACAATACCTTATCAGGTAGTACGGAGTAACAGGGACTCTGAGTTGTACTGGGTAGTTTTTGATTGGATTCTGGGCGTCGAGGTTGGTTTTCTCCGCGTGTACAAACACACACACTCATTCATGAAGGGATTTTCTAGAGGGTTAAACTACTATCGTAAAAATAACCGCAGGGTTGAACGGTTAAATGGATAACTATTTAATTTTACATTTAAAAAAAACTTCGCTTGGGTATTAAGCTTTAAGAGCGTTGCCTGAGATTAGGGGTAACTTTAACAAGCTTTTACCATTAATTTAGCACGGTGGGGAAGGAGGGAACATAGTCGCATAGTTTCTGCGGGTACTGCGATCTTAATTATTATTGTTATAACTAGAGTATTTCCTGTTAAGGTCATTATCTTCTGTCCTAAGTCACATGGCTTGTGAGTACATCAGGAGTGGGAGTGTATTTTGAAATTTTGAAAAGGAAATGTTACATGTCATATACGATAACAATTACAATACCTTATCAGGTAGCACGGAGTAACAGGGACTCTGAGATGTAATGTGGAGTTTTTGATTGGATTCTGGGCGTCGAGGTTGGTTTTCTCCGCGTGTACAAACACACACACTCATTCATGAAGGGATTTTCTAGAGGGTTAAACTACTATCGTAAAAATAACCGCAGGGTTGAACGGTTAAATGGATAACTATTTAATTTTACATTTAAAAGAAACTTCGCTTGGGTATTAAGCTTTAAGAGCGTTGCCTGAGATTAGGGGTAACTTTAACAGGCTTTTACCATTAATTTAGCACGGTGGGGAAAGAGGGAACATAGTCGCATAGTTTCTGCGGGTATTGCGATCTTAATTATTATTGTTATAACTAGAGTATTTCCTGTTAAGGTCATTATCTTCTGTCCTAAGTCACAGGACTTGTGAGTACATCAGGAGTGGGAGTGTATTTTGAAATTTTGAAAAGAAAATGTTACAAGTCATATACGATGACAGTTACAATACCTTATCAGGTAGTACGGAGTAACAGGGACTCTGAGATGTAATGGGTAGTTTTTTATTGGATTCTGGGCGTCGAGGTTGGTTTTCTCCGCGTGCACAAACACACACACTCATTCATGAAGGGATTTTCTAGAGGGTTAAAGTACTATGGTAAAACTGACCGCAGGGTTGAACAGTGAAATGGATAACTGTTTAATTTTGCATTTAAAAAATACGTCGCTTGGGCATCAAGCTTTAAGAGCGATGCCTGAGATTAGAGGTAACTTTAACAAGCTTTTACCATTAATTTAGCACGGTGGGGAAGGAGGGAACATAGTCGCATAGTTTCTGCGGGTACTGCGATCTTAATTATTATTGTTATAACTAGAGCATTTCTTGTTAAGTTCATTATCTTCTGTCCTAAGTCATACGACATGTGAGAACATCAGAAGAATGTATTTTGTGTGTGTAAAATGTTTCATGGCTTTGTTACTTCTAAACCCCCTCGCCGAAGCAGTGTCAAACATCAGTCAATTTAGGAAATCGTCCCTTAATCGCTCTGTCTTCTTTTATCAAAAGTTCATTTCCAAATTGATGAACTTTTTGGATATAAAACTACGACGATCCACCACCTATATTCTCATAAATTAAAACAAGTACAACAAAAGGTTTCAGTGTGTAATATTTTTGTAAGTAACTAAAAAAAAAAAATTATTTGACGAATAACGTCGAACAACAACGATATCCATATCCATTCATTCTCAGCAAAAAAAAAAAGCTTTTTCATTTGGTCGGGAAACTTTCCAAGCAGAAAACTGAAAAACAACATCGATGTATCAGTACATCGAATGTTTACTCTTGAACTTATTCCGCAGACGAAAAGTTATCAAATCCCGTCGAATTTATGCATTCCGCGGCGGCTTAATCGATACGATCATGCGACGCCGGCGACGCTGGCCTAGAACTGATGCGGCTGATAAATGCCTTGAACAACGCGCGTCGGTAATTCATCGCTGACACATGTTCTAATACAATTAATTTAAACACTCACGTACAACTCGTACATGATAATGTATTACGTAACACTGGCAGCGTTACGGTTAACAACAGGGTTGGAACCATGACCCTGGGGCCAATGACACAATCAAGTAGATAGATAGATAGATCGTTTACTGGCCAACCTAGTTTTTGTTCTGGTTCTCAGGCATTTTGTTTTTTTTTTGTGACAGTTGTTATTTCCAGTTTTAAAATGCGTAGATACTTGACATTTGCAAGGGTTGCTTCAGCTTTGCGTCACATTACAAGGGGTTGTTATTGTTTATGCCAATGTAAATAGTTTTTGATTAATCGAACTCCTTCCATAGTCATTTTGGGGCGAAGCCAAGTGATGTTTTGTTAACTTGAACGCATACTCTTTGCATCAGTGTCGTCTCTACTTCTCAAGGCATGTTGGTGCGCTGGTCAACCAGAGGTACGCAGCTTGTGTCAGCCTGTGTTCGCCGTTGATGTTTCGACAGGCTTTTCGTAACGATTTTTCGACTTTTACGATTCACCTTTCCTACCAGCTTCTACGAAGCACCTCTCGTATCGACTTCTACGAATGTGCGGAATTTCTTAACGCTCGGATGTAAATTGAATTAATGCGATGAAAATCCTATGTTTAATCGTTATTGGGCGTATGTGAGTCATTCAGCAATCATATAACTAAGCGCTAGTTGTATCAAGAGGGTTTATATCGGCGTTCAACTAAAGTGAACAAAATCGCATTAAATTTTGATTATGAATGCATTAATTGCCGTATGCTTATGGGATCCGATGCGAATTTATTTACTTTAAACCTGCTTCAGTTGAACATTCGAACTCCCTCTGTTTAAACCTCCTTGGTACAAATGGGTCTAAGGCGCATAATAAAGTTATGTTTGTAAAAAGCGTAAAACATTCGTTTCTTGTTAATGCATTGACAGTTTCTAAAAACATAAACTGTTACGGTTTAAAAATTCCGTTGCTTAGATTCATCTTGTATGTTGTATTTTTGCGGGAAACGAAGCTTGGTTTTAAAACGGTTTTCCCCACGCAGCCCAGAGTTTCTCAGCATTAGGCGCTATGTAAATAATAACGCGTTTTTCCATCTCGGTTCCTTCTTTTTTGCGTACTCGCTTAAGCTAAAAATTGTTTTATTTGTCGTAACCCTCGTCTATGGAAACCCTCATGACGTTTCTTTTTTGCTTCTGGCTAGCAGACGACCTAATAAAATAGATCGTCTGCATTTATTTCACAATTATTTCGTGGAAATTTTACAATTTGTTTTTTTAAAATTATCGAATCGACAGAGGTTTATGAATCATCCACTCGGACAGCCTAGTTTTTGTTCTGGTTCTCAGGCGATTTGGTATTTTTATTCCGGCGGAATTTTAAAATGCAAACGCACTTAACCTTTGCAGGGATTGGTTCAGCTTTACGTCAAAATACATCGGGTTGGTTACCGTTTATGTCCAAGCCAACCCTCGTCTATGGAAACTCTCATGATGTTTCCTTTGCGTCTGGCTAGCAGACGATCTAATAAAATAGATCGTCTGCATTTATTTCACATTTATTTCGTGGAAATTTTACAATTTGTTTTTTTAAAATTATCGAATCGACAGAGGTTTATGAATCATCCACTCGGACAGCCTAGTTTTTGTTCTGGTTCTCAGGCGATTTGGTATTTTTATTCCGGCGGAATTTTAAAATGCAAACGCACTTAACCTTTGCAGGGATTGGTTCAGCTTTACGTCAAAATACATCGGGTTGGTTACCGTTTATGTCCAAGCCAACCCTCGACTATGGAAACTCTCATGATGTTTTTTTTTGCGTCTGGCTAGCAACCGATCTAATAAAATAGATCGACATCATTTGTTTCACATTTATTTCGTGGGAATTTTACAATTTGTTTGTTTAAAGTTATCGAATCGACAGAGGTTTATAAATCGTCCACTCGGCCTGCTTAGCTTTTATTCTGGTTCTCTGGCAATTTGGTATATTTTTTACCATTGTTATCCCAATGGAATTTTAAAATGCATACGCACTTAACCTTTGCAGGGATTGGCTCAGCTTTACGTCAAAATACATCGGGTTGGTTACCGTTTATGTCCAATCCAACCCTCGTCTATGGAAACTCTCATGATGTTTCCTTTGCGTCTGGCTTGCAGACGATCTAATAAAATAGATCGTCTGCATTTATTTCACATTTATTTCGTGGAAATTTTACAATTTGTTTTTTTAAAATTATCGAATCGACAGAGGTTTATGAATCATCCACTCGGATAGCCTAGTTTTTGTTCTGGTTCTCAGGCGATTTGGTATTTTTTTGACCATTGTTATCCCGGCGGAATTTTAAAATGCGTACGCACTTAACCTTTGCAGGAATTGGCTCAGCTTTACGTCACAATACGTCGGGTTGGTTACTGTTTATGTCCAATCCAACCCTCGTCTATGGAAACTCTCATGATGTTTTCTTTGCGTCTGGCTAGCAGACGATCTAATAAAATAGATCGTCTGCATTTATTTCACATTTATTTCGTGGGAATTTTACAATTTGTTTGTTTAAAGTTATCGAATCGCCAGAGGATTATAAATCGTCCACCCGCCTGCCTAGTTTTTGTTTTGGTTCTCAGGCAATTTGGTATTTTTTTGACCATTGTTATTCCGGCGGAATTTTAAAATGCAAACGCACTTAATCTTTGCAGGGATTGGCTCAGCTTTACATCACAATACATCGGGTTGGTTACCGTTTATGTCCAACCCAACCCTCGTCTATGTAAACTTTCATGATGTTTTCTTTGCGTCTGGCTAGCAGACGATCTAATAAAATAGATCGTCTACATTTATTTCACATTTATTTCGTGGAATTTTTACAATTTGTTTGTCAAAAGTTATCGAATCGACAAGGGATTATAAATCGTCCACCCGGCCTGCCTAGTTTTTCTTCTGGTTCTCAGGCAATTTGGTATTTTTTTGACCATTGTTATCCCGGCGGAATTTTAAAATGCAAACGCACTTAACCTTTGTAAGGATTGGCTCAGCTTTACGTCACAATACGTCGAGTTGGTTACCATTCATGTTCAACACAACCCAACCCTCGTCTATGGAAACTTTCATGATGTTTTTTTTGCGTCTGGCTAGCAGACGATCTAATAAAATAGATCGTCTGCATTTATTTCACATTTATTTCGTGGCAATTTTACAATTTGTTTGTTTAAAGTTATCGAATCGACAAGGGATTATAAATCGTCCACTCGGCCTGCCTAGTTTTCGTTCTGGTTCTCAGGCAATTTGGTATTTTTTTTTTGGCCATTGTTATTCCGGCGGAGTTTTAAAATGCGTATGCACTTAACCTTTGCAGGGATTGGCCCAGCTTTACGTCACATTACATCGGGTTGGTTACCGTTTATGGCAGGTAGATTTTGATTGTTGTGGATTGGATTGTTGTGGAACGAACGAAGCCAAGTGTTGATTTTATTAACTTGAACGCGTGCTCTTTTTGGCGAAATTTTCCAAGAAAAAAGTGTGAGTTTAGTAGTTAACGAAGAAGTCTGAAATTTGTAAAGGCATCTCTGAATCTGCGCTTTCGATTTATCTCCTTCGTGAAAGGCGTAAAGTATATGTTCATTAATATCAGTAAATTACACTAAGTGTTGCAAAGCGTAAACTGCAATAGAGCCATTTTCAAATTCCGCTTAATTATCTACGACGCATCGACCACGATGGATATTAACGAACAAAACGCCGCCCATCATAATTAATAATGTTAATTGTTAGTGATGATTAAGAAAAGTTAAAAATAGAAGACCGCTAAATTAATGACTTATGGTCGGGGTATGTTCGCGAAACGGCGAAAGCAATTTTAAGAGGATGGAGGATTCGTAATTGTGCGAGCGCGCGACGCAACTGTGTTATTTTATTCTTATTCCGAATTCAGTCTAACTCCGGATTACAGAATAAATATGAGTTCGCTTCGTTTTGTAATTGAATGTATTAAAACTTTTTGCTTTCTGCTTATTTAGTTGTATCCAGCAGACGCCCGCCCACAAAACATTTGCTCGACGACTTCTTTTCCGTCGACGGAATTTATGATGACAAAATACATTTTGGTTTGTTTTATTAAAGGACGGCAAAAATTAAACGTGGAACTTTTAATGCTGTTGTTTGTTTCGTCTCATCAAAGTTGGTAATTTTTTACTGTAAGCGGCAGATGGGCTTTATGGAGGAAATTCTATGCTTTTCCTTCTGCAATTACGTATTACGTTCATAGGTATTCTTAAAGACCAAGTGATTGTACCCAACATGGTCGTCACAGAAGATCATCGCAAAAGATAAAACCGTAACTTAAAACTAAACACAAAGCCAAAACCAAAACTTAAACTAATACTAAACCAATAACTTAAAACCTATAAGAGAAGAGAAATACGACAATAATAATTTAAACGAAAAAGGCAACAATCTTAAACGTACCAGTCCGAGAGTTCTACTCAAAGGTGGATAAGCTGGGACAAGCCACAAGGAGTTTCTGGTCCTCCAGGGCACACCAACAACAATCGGTCGTAGCCGTAGAGATGGCTTTTCCGAAGCCCTTGCCGGTGACGATGCCTTGCCCGCGCCGGATAAAGGCATATCGATATAGGGCCGATCCCTCCCCCCCCCCCCCCTCTCACAAGAACCCACCGTGCCAATGCAACAAACACGCATCAAATTAATAAAGCCAAACGTGGCTTCGCCGTGAAGTATGAAAGAAGGAATCCGAACGAATCGAAACCGAAATAACATGAATCAGAGCCAACCGAGTGAAAGCTGATGTCAATGAGAGCCAAAAGCGATAAATGTCAATTGTGAAAGAAAACAAATTGTAACCCCGCCAAAATAACAAGCTGACAAAAAGCTTATTTCGCAGGTAACGAGAGAGCACAAGAAACTGACGTCGCGCCTTCCTTAAAACCTAGTCTCGACGTTTAAAATAAACAATCTATTTAATTCCCTCGAAATATTGTGAAACGCAAGTGCAGATGAATGCAAGATAATTGCAAAACCAACGCAAAAAATACAAACGAAATGAAACAAGAGTGCACAAAATAGTGACGCGACGCGACGTCTAGCTTTACAACCTAGTCTCGACGTTTGAAATAAATGGTCTATTTAATTCCCTCGAAATATTGTATAAATGCAACTCTAGACGAATGCAAGATAATCGTGAAACCAACGCAAAAAATAGAGACAAAATGAAACAAGAGCGCACAAAAGAGTAACGTCACAACCTCGTTTCAACGTTTAAAATAAACAATCTACTTAAGTCCTTCGAAATATTGTATAGACGAATGCAAGACAATTGCGAAACCAACGCAAAAAATACAGACGAAATCTGTCTGTATTAATAAAGACATTATTATTATAAATGAAACAAGAGAGCACAAAAAAGTGAAGCGACGTCGAGCTTTAGAACCTAGTCTCGACGTTTAAAATAAACAGTCTATTTAATTCCCTCGGAATATTGTGAAACGCAAGTGCAGACGAATGCAAGATAATTACAAAACCAACGCAAAAAATACAGGCGAAATGAAATAAAAGTGCACAAAATAGTGACGCGACGTCTAGCTTTACAACCTAGTCTCGACGTTTAAAATAAACAGTCTATTTAATTCCCTCGAAATATTGTATAAATGCAACGGTAGAAGAATGCAAGATAGTTGCGAAACCAACACAAAGAAAATACAGACAAAATGAAACAAGAGCGCGAAAAAAAGTAACGTCACGACCTCGTTTCAACGTTTAAAATAAACAATCTATTTAAGTCCTTCGAAATATTGTGTAGACGAATGCAAGACAATTGCGAAACCAACGCAAAAAAATACAAACGAAATCTGTCTGTATTAATAAAGACATTATTATTATAAATGAAACAAGAGAGCACAAAAAAGTGACGCGACGTCGAGCTTTAGAACCTAGACTCGACGTTTAAAATAAACAGTCTAATTAATTCCCACGAAATTTGTGAAACGCAATTCTAGACGAATGCAAGATAAATGCGAAAACAACGACGAAATAGCGAATTCGAAGGGGTGTTTAAAGAGAGGTGTATAAAAATGCAAAACAAAATAAATCGTAAGCGTGCGAATTGATTAGCGCTATAAAATACACGTCTACACTACGACGGAAATCTTCATCATTATAATATTTACAATTTCAATTAATTCCATAATAATGTCATCAACTTTAACCTAAAAACTGAACAAAGCGATCACGCGAAAATAAAGAGCTATGAAAATTAAGTACTGCTAATTCCTCAGTGTTCCCAATCTACTAAATTTACTTCAATCATTTGTAACCATATGGTATTTACTACTTTAAATAGTATCAATTATAAAGTGAGAAAATTGAAGTGATCCCCATGTTTTGCAATTTTTTTTGTTGGAAATTCCAATCTTGGCTTTAAGAAGTTAATAAGCACTTTACTATCTTAACGTTAAACTTTATGAAGTATATTGCGTTATGAGTGAGAAAGTGTCACGCCTAGATAAGAGGTTAGAGCGTACAAAGGCCTGCTAGGACTGCATTGGTCGCCATACCAATTTCCGGTATATTGCCTATGTTCTCACTTTGCAACAACGACCGATACCTAAAATTTTGAAATATCCTTGTTTGCTTAAAATTTTAGTAATTCTACCTCTTTGACAATAACCACTGTTCAGTTCTTTGATCTTGTAATTTCCACTATATTGTTTCCTTATTTGTTGTCATATTTTAGGTACGTAGAAAAATGTAATGAAAAAAAAAGAAAAATAGAATATCTGATGTCATTTAAGAAGTAATTACTCATCCGTTCTTTTTCCTTTTTCATAATGAATATACCTTACACGCCGAATAAAATTAGAGCAGTTATTTTCATAATTATCAATCAATAACATTAATGGCGCTTTTATCTTCCCCATCTGCGGAGCGCAGAAGCTTCTGGGAAGCATTTAATCATCATTTCTCAAAGTCGATTTCAGCAGTCAAATACGGTAAATGAATTGCAGCTTTACGTAGGTTGTACGATGACCGGCTTTTAAATGCAAATCATGCTGAAGTCATTATTTTGATCGGGGAAGTACGCCCGGGGCGAATGAAAGCTAATTCATTACTCAGTGTAACCCTAATGTAAATACCTGCGTTTACAGAACTACTTAACATCTTAAAGGTATACCGGCTGTTAAATATAGAATAGTCACTGATCTCGTGGATTATAATCCTTTGAAATATGGAATATTTTTCAAATACCAATCGAATTCGCAATTATACCGATTTGATTATTTTCAAACAAGTCGCGTTTGTAGAAATAAGTGTCAACTTGCAAGTTTCGTATCTGCGTTGAAACTAATCTCAATGTATTATTTAAAATAGTTCACTCTACATGAATGTTTATTTTCAGCAACATAAGCAACTGGCTTTATTATATGTAACCAAATTATCTGAACAATTAAACTGTGAATAAAAAATTTTTAAACTTTAAGCGGACAATAAATTTGGATTTGACTCCTAACCACAATATGTTTTTTTAAAAACTAAATACGTATTTCGGCAGCTATGCTGCCATCTTCAGTAGTTGCGACTTTTATCCTACTAAATCACAGGAGAAGTGACGGTGTCATACCTATAGCTACTTTATATACTAAGTGCGTTCCGCTCCAACGAAGCGTGCGCTTCCAGTAGTGAGCGCCTCACCGGGTTGCGTCAACTAAGTCAAGCAACACAGAACCTGCCAAAGGCCCGTGATCGGCGTTCATTAAATCATTACTGGTTTTGTGTATAAAAATGGTTTCAAAACCGTCTAATTCCCTGTTGCTTGACGTTGCTTTTACCAACCTAAGATTACTTAAATCTATTTTATGACTGGTGTCAAAAATATGTTGGGCAACACTGGATTTTTCAATTCTATTGATAAACTGATAACGTTTCGTCATGTTTTTCTTAATAAGTAAATTTATTCCTAACCTCTTTTTTTATTTGTTAAGTATTAGCAACAACATTCAGTTGTCGGAAGAGGAAAAGTTAATAAATATTGACTAGATGATATGAGGTGGTTAACACAAACCAAATAAACATCAATATAAACATGTTAAATTACAAGAACAGAATAAATTAGTTGAATAAAAATTATAGACGAAGAACATGACTCTGTGAAGTAAATAAAGTGAAATAAATAAATTAAAAGTAAATCCTCGAAATGTCCTCCAGTGCTTTCAAGACACAGATTCGTTCTTAATCCTATGTGTTGTCTAGCGTGTCGAACATGAATTCGCGAAACATTTCTGTAAGAATCTAATATTCGCCTTCTTAGTTCCTCCTTATTATTTATCTTAATTCTAGTCACTGCTTCAATGTCCAAAATATGAAACCTACTTTATCCTGTTTAAATTATGGATGGTGGTTCCGATATAACGTGCCAAACTTCAACTGGTTAAAACGAGTGAACTTGACCATATTTAAAAAAAAATAAAGATAGTCAAGTGTTGAGAGTCACTGAGTGCTAAAGAAATTAAAAAAAAATACATTGTTATAGAAAGTATCTTTCAAATTTATTACAAAAATATTCGTTTTAGCTGCCAATGTATTTGTAGAAGGCACTATTCAGTAATATCTAAATATTTTTAGTATAATTAGTATTCACTTTTTCTTTTAATCCAACAGTGCGAGTCAAAATTAAAAACTAGGCTTTTTCATTCCTATTCTAAAGCTGAGATACTGATCTAGCAAGTTATATTAGAACCACTAGATATTTTTCGGTAAAAATTCATTTTCGTAAGTGCAGTGCATTATTAAAATAACAATAAAAAGAAACTTTAAATAGTTTATTATAATTTACACTATAGCTAAGAAAATGAACTAAAAATTTGAAATTATGTATTAAATAAAATTTTCACATAAAAATCTGTATTATTTAAGCTTCAGATTAATATCAACTATTAAGTGTGATATATCATTGTAATCAGGAGAAAAAATGCTGTCGAATAGAACAATAAAAAGACATAAGTTGTATTTAAAAAATCGAAACTGATGATGGTCGTGGAAAGTCGAAACGTTTGACTTCAATTCTATTACTCTTATTCGAAGCAGAATCAAAAAGTGCCTGTGGAAAGTTAAATCAGAATTTCAAAATTATGTATAATAAAAGAGATACAGAGAGAAAAACAAAATCGATTTTTTCACATTTTCATTAATACCTCAAGAAGAAATAAGAAAAAAATCATTGTCTCAATGGATACGAATTAGGCATTGATTTGTGCAACTTTTCTTCCATTTAACCGAATTTGTATCTCTTACGGTTTAGGAGATCCCTTCAGTGCACACCCAATTTGAAACAGCCGGTATTGTTTTTAACGTTACTATCATAAATTGGAATATAAAAAAAAATTCAATTGATTAAAACAAATAAAATTACCTTTGAATACTCTTGCTGATGTAAAAAATTATAAAAGTTGAATCAGATGTATACGTTGAATGCGTTTGTAATTAATTCAAGGAGTTTTCTTAAGTCCCGAGCTTCCACGTCGTGCACCAATTTGACTCAGCTTTGGTTCTTAATATTTAACGCGTTTCTGGCCATGGTGTTGGCACTGCTCACCTGCAATACCCACAAGGGTCGCATGCATTATTAATCGCCTATTTCAGTATTTAAAGTGTTGCCTCGATTTTCTCGCGAAAAACGCATGAAAGCGGACGTTAAAATTCCTCCCGGGCGTTTGAATTTATCAGGAGTTATTTTTGTTCGGAAATAAGCATCCGTTCGCCAGCGCAAATATTTAATAACTCCATCTCCAAGTATTTTAAAAGTTACTTGGATGTTTAATTTTCGATTGGTTTTATTGTTTCCTTGTTTTATTTCTTTCAAGTTTGTTTCAATTTTTCTTTCTGTTAAGATTACTGTTTGCCTTTTTGGCCATGGTCTAACGAACGTCACTGTACACTTATATTTTTATAGAATCATTTCTGTGTAAGGCAATTGCTTAAAATATTTTTTCTTCAGATTAATGATTTTCAATGTAGACCGTAGTGATTTGGCAAAGAGTAACAAAGAGCATGCTACCTATGAGCATACTAAGCTGTCTCTTTCTGAACCATTAGCACATACACATACTCTTTGTTGCTCTTTATGAAACTGCTTCAAGGGGTATAAAAATTAATTATTTTTTTTTTCAATGGATTTTCAACAAAAGAAAAAGTTTTCTCCTTGTTATTCCTTCATGAATTTAAAGACGTAAGTAAGTCTTAGGCCCCATTTTCTTTTTTCTTTTGCCGAGTTAACACAAATTCCAATCTAAATTATAATTCTTCATTGACTTCGAGTTTCCACTTTTGCGGGTGCGTAATCCTTCGAGTCGCACTCTTGCAATAAATTACCCTGTCAGGGGGATATAGGCTCGAGAGTTTGAACTTCGATGTGTTTTGAAGAGCCGACGGGTCTTTGATCTCTAACCCGAAGCCCGTTCGAAACATGAAACTACACGGGAACCAATTGTACTGGTATGAGTGTGCTGAAATTTCGTTGGTCCTGTCGTCGGGAAAATTAGATGTAGATGTAGCAAGATTCGCCGGGGTAAATATATTATTCAGAAATCACCCCGCGCAGTCTTATGTAATAAAGGAAATTCCCCTTGAAAGCCGATTACGAGGAGAATGCAAGTTGTGATCCGAATACTTGACAGTCTCTTTTTGCAATTATAGTCTTCTTTTGTGACGTTTTCAAAGAAATTTTGTTACATTGTCGTATAAATTTATTGCTGAAATGTATAAAAGGGTCGGAGGCAGAAGAGGGGCACATTTTAAGAAGAAATAAAACGTCACATCTTAATAGCATATATTTTTCCTTGAGTTAACAAAAGAACTGGAAACATTTGGAATTTAAATTTGTACAAAATATAGTATCTGATATTCACGTTAAGATAAAGCATGTTTTGTTTCCGTATAGCCCGCGTATATAAGGTAGCGATAGGTATGACACCGTCACTTCTCCTAGAAGTCGCAACTACTGAAGATGGCAGCATAGCTGCCGAAATACGTATTTAGTTTTTAAAGAAACATATTGTGGTTAGGAGTCAAATCCAAATTTATTGTTAGACAAGCCACAGTCTACAATACATTAAACAATCAATTGTTTAAAAAAGAAACTTTAATACTACCCCATATTTTAAATTGATGTAATAATACGGGTACTGAATTAAATCATGTAGGATATAGTTTTGTAAGATGAATGGATTAGAATGCGTTTTTAGCAGACAAATAACAAAAGTTGGAATTACGTCATTGGTAACGTTGTGAATGTGTTAATGTCTTGTAGTTTCGGTTCTAAAAGATGTTATTGAGTATTGAAGAGGGATTTAATTTAGTTTAAGTAATCTAGTCAGACTTGGAACAAACGCATGCCATCTCTATGGGTTGAACTAGGCCTGGGAAGGCTGCATCGATCGACCCGTGTAAGAGCTTCATCCAGTCACACGATCGCGGAGCTCTACAAACGGTCTGCTTCATCTGCACCTATTGATGTACTTTTCTGCGAGTCTCCGTCGAACTTACCAAAGTCGAACATGTAAAGCTTCTTCTCGTTGAGCACGCAAACGTACATTGCCACGTAAGAGGGTCAGATTACTATCTGAACCGAGTTTCAGAAGGGGACATCCTTACCGAGTACTTAAAATGAGGAACTTCTTGCCTTAGAAGACACGGCGAAGGGATATTTTCGTTCGCGAGGTTCGAATATAGGGTGAAATTTTTAACGATACCAATATCAAAAAGACAATTTTTTGACGAGGCGCTTCACTCTCGCAGTAAATTTAGGTAATAACGAGGAACTGTCGCCGGATACTTTTTTTCGTTTTTTTATTCACGCTCCAGGCAAATCTGAAAAAAGTTTCAAGACGTAATTCAAATAAGTTCTTAATTATGTAGGAGTATCTGGAATTAATCATCCATCACAGGGGAGGCAGGCGAATGCTCTCTCCACATTCGCACGCCACTTCTCACTCACAGGAGAACGAAGGCGATCTAATATAATAATTCAATTTGGAAGGGCTTTTAAAAGGACTTCGTTGCGGAAAACGAGTTTAAAGTGCTGTTCTCAGATTTAGTAGTTGTTTTTAATTCTATTTCATCCTCGCTGCTGGTACACACTCTTTCCATGAATTTTCTGCAAGAGAGGAAAATTTTTTTAAACACTTACATTTTAGAAAAAAAAAAACCTTCTTTTGACTGATTGCATCTATAAATACGATAAAATGGTTCGCAAACTGCCATGTTTATGCCTTTAAATTAACAAAAAAAGCTAATTTAAAAAATTTGTTCAATTTACATTCGGAATTGTCGCACGAGCCGGAATTGTCAAAGTGATTAATGAAACTATTCCGGAAGTACTCGTCGTTAATTAATACCTTCAGTTCAAGCTAGGCTTCCGTTGCAGCAGAGGATTCATTCAGTGAAACGTTAGGGAATCTGAGAAAATACTTACCAAACGATCATCAAGTAAGTAAGTCTTCCAAAGGGAACACAGCAGAATAAATCTAAAAACAAATGAACGGACTGACTGACAGTGACAACCCAAATTTAATGCTCGCGATTGTACATACACCGCATATCTATTATGAAATGAAATAATGAGTCTCAAGTATTTACAAATTAAACACTTGACAATCATTTGGCATCAGTTTACAAGTATCGAGGGGGGGGGGGGGGGCGTGAAACATAATACAGCTCAAAAGAGGGTCGCGAAACCTAAAACTTTGGGAAACGCTGACTTAACGTTTCAGACCGCGCTGGTCACATTTTAAATCGCGACCAATTTTTCTAATCAGCTGATTGATCACGTGGTACAGTCTGACCGTTAACTTAACGCAACCCTTCTTTCCCTATTGCAGTTGTTGCCAGGGTTGCCAGAAATTAATGGCGAAGTACAGCATATAAAACAAAAGATCACAACAAAATAATTAAAAGTAAGACCAGCAGAAAACAGAAGACAAGCTTGAATCAACAAAACGTGAAAAATTAAATTGAAAAAATAAAGAAGAAAGAAAGAAAGAAAAAGAAAATGAATTAAAAAAAGCAGAAGTACCATGATACCAAGATTTTAGAAAGTTTTGGCTTGTCAAGTTCCAAATACTGCTAATTTCACATTTTTTTTTAAATTAAAAATATAGCGGAAAGGAACAAAAGTAATTTCAAGCAAAGAACAAAGACAACCGAAGAACAAGATAGACAAAAGAAAAACTAAAAGTCGCCGAATTGTAATTTCAAAAATCGGAATAAATAAAAGAAAATTAAGCCTACAAAAAAAAATTAGAAATAAAAGAAACACAAGGCATAAATTAAACACCAAAAAAAAAAAAAGAAGATCGACAACATCAAGCTGGACCAATCATTAGCTGAACGAAAAACAACTATTTTCTGTTTAGAAAATTCGTAGAAAATAAAAGCAAACTGTTAGAAGTCGATAATACGATTAAAAAAAAAAATCAAAACAAGAAATTAACGACGAAGTACAGTGTGTACATGAAACATCTGAGAACTGAGAAGAAAAATAATTAGAAACAACAAAATGTGAAAAATTAAATTTATAAAAATAAACAAAATAAAATGAATTTTTAAAAAGCAGAAGTACCACGATATTAAAATGAAAATTGACGAAACTCGTAGGAAACAAAAGAGTACTGTAAAAAGGAGCCAATAAAGTGTGAAAACTGATACGTTTAAAAAGAAGAAAATTGCAAGAAAAAAGATTAAGAAAAACAAAAGAACGGTTACCCAAAAAAAAAATAAAAAATAAAAATAAAATAAATGAAGAAACGACGATTACCCGGCCCAAAAAACTGGCAGGGAACAAACGAAATGAATTAAACGAACGGCGAATCAAATACAAAAACTTCAATTCTTTAAAACGATAAAACAAAAGAGAACGGAAAAAATATGAAACGAACGAAAAACAAAAGAAATCACCGAAACAAAAGAGAAATGAAATAAACATCAATGAAATGCAAGGCATAAAGTGAAAAGAAAACAAAAGAAGATCGACGAGCTTTTCCGAACGAATCAATCAAGTTCACAGAAAATAAAAACAACAAAACAAAAAAACAAAAAAAGTTAATAATACGAAAAAAGAAACGAACGACAAAGTACAATGCGCAAAGCAAAATATCGCTACTGTAATGGACACAAAACAAATTAAAAACGATGAAATACGAAGAAGCGCCAATAAAATGCGAAAGAATAATTTTATAAGAAGAGGAAAAGAGAAATCCATATTACGAAAGCATAAAGAACAGAAAAAAAAACAAAATAAAACTGATGACTATGACGAACAAAAAACAAGTGAATATCCGGACGAAAAACAAAAAACTGATAAAAAGAAGACAAAGCGTAAAAAAGTGTCAGTCAACAAAATGTGAAAAATCAATTTGATAAAAATAGAAAACAAACAAGCAGCAAATACGAGATCATAAAACAAAACTAAGAAAATAATCAGAAGTACCAGGAACGAACAAAAAAGTTTTTGCAAATAAAAGCTAACTCGTAGAAAACAAAAGAGAACTGTAAACTGTACAAATGAATCAGTAAAATGCGAAAACCAGTTCGATTAAAAAGAGAAGAATGCAAAAAATAGAAGAAGGAAACAATAGACAAAAAAAAATAAATTAAATAAGGTGATTAAGGCCGAAAACTTTTGCAAGTCCGGCAAGAAACAAAAGGATAAAGAAAAGCAAATGAAGCGTGAATAAAATGCAAAACATCAATTCCTTAAAACAAAAGAGAAAGAGAAAATGTGAAATGAACAAAAAACAAAAGAAAACGATACTCGAAGTAAGTACAGCAGTGATGAAGCTAATCGAGACTGATTTATAGTTACGTCTCGATTAGAATGATCGTGACTGTACATATTTGCGGTTTCAAGTAGAATGTAGAATTTTGTTGACGGTCGTTGTGTCGTTGTGTGAAGACAGCAACAAAAGTAGCCCAAATTAGGCATCCACACCAAATATAGCCCAAATGGCGGAATTTCACCCAACCTTGATTTAAACAAAAATTGCTTGCATTCCTTTTTGCAGGATCATTAATGTTATGTCTATAACTAATTTATTATACAGAGTGCTGCATTAATAAACGCAACATAGGAAATCACATGTTAATTTAAAGGTGCTCGAATATTGGCTTCCGTAATTATACAGTGTCTTTCAAAAAGTGTGCCACAAATGGAGATTTTTGTAAAACATCTTGCTTTTAACAATTTTACAATTTATACATACGTCAAACCCAATTCTGTATTTAGAAGGAAGAAAGTAGTGTATAATGAGGATGATTCGGTGATTTTCGCTGTAAGAAATGACGACAAAAGTCAAAATCACATGCCACGCGATTATTGCAGAAAATGCATGGACACACCGTATAAATTGAAGTGATATCTAAAAGCTTCAGAAAAAGTATGCAACATTCAAAGTTTCTAACACTGAAATGTTAAAATTTTTTTTGTTGCAAATCGTTTTTGACTGCAGTGAAACCCTCGAGCGGCCTCTGTACAGCTGTTTCAGCCCTGTTTGGGGCTTTATCAGCAGAGACAATTTGAATTATCAAGTAATGTGGGAAAAGTTAACTCGCCAAAACAAAAAATAAATAATTTGGCTGTGACTCAAGACTTTTACTTAATTAAATTAATTATTAAAATGAAATAGAAACTAAAATGCAATTCGAGCGTCTTCTAGGAACCGAAAATTAATCTTTAAAATAGTCAATTTCGATATTTACACAAAAAGGAAAAAAGGATATTGAAGTTATAATTTAGAAACAATAGCCGATCAACTTTTCAGAATAAGCGAGTAAAAAGCGAGAAAAAAAAACAAGTTGAGTAATTGAATAAAATTAACCTCAAAATACTTCAGGCTTTCATGATTTGATTTGATTGATCAATCAGAAATAAAATAAAATGAAGTAAAAAAAAAAAACGGAAAGCAACTTGAAGAGATTAAGAAACAAGAAACAACAAAAATTTTAAAATAATAATGAATTTCAATTATTTCCAATGAATTACTGAAAAACGCTGAATGCTGAAAAAATGGTTCTATATTTAGAAGCGATTTTCCATTTCTCTATTTACATTTTTAATTATTTTTTTATTTTATACACTTCTATTTGCCAGAAAACTTGTATCACGTATTTCTTTTCTATTTTTTGATATTACTTTCTGCAGTTTTATTTTCTCCTTTTCTTGTTACATTTTTAATTATTTTTGTTTTTCGTCTAATTTGTCGGAGGTCTTTGTTGTTCTTATTTATGATTTAACAGCTTCATTCATTCCATTATTTACCAATTAATTTTTTCTTTCCGGTATATTCCTATAAATAAAACATGAAAGGAGATGTGTTTATATGTAGAATCAGCAATAGCAATAATTTATGTTACCCATACGAGTAATAAATTAAAACTATTCGGCTGTAAAAAAAAATTAAATTTATTGTAACACAAAAACCAAATATTTCCGTATAATTCTAATTGGGAAATTTATGTTGAATATGTGCAAACGTGCGAATATAAAAGTAGAATACATAAAATGTTTTCTTTTCATCAAAATGCTAAAACTCGCAGTTTTAATCAATTTTAAAACTATGTATTAAGGATGTACTTTTGTATAACTCTCAACATAAACGTAATTATTCCCTCTTGTAAACTTCAATGAAGCAAATGTGCTATCACTCACTCTCAATACAGAATAGAGAACTGTTTTGAATTCAATCTCTAAGATCTTTAAGAAGCACTGTAAGCATTTGACGTCCCATATTCTTTTATTAAAGAAATAAATATTGAAATTGAAAGTTGCATTAGCATGTTTCTTTGTAAACTGAACTTAGAAGTATTTACAATGTATATACAGGGTGATTCAGAATCAGTTATGAGCGTTACTCATTAAGGTCATGCAAGTGCGAAACAGCAAGAAATAAATCTATCGGAGGCATTTCAAAAATCAACCTCCTTTGAATCCAAAATGGAAATCATGATTCATTTCTTACGTATACATACACAAGTCCGAAATTCGAATGAATAAGTTGCGTATTACACATTTTTTTTCCGCAGGAAGCCATAAATAAAACGTCTTACAGTTTCATTTCATGGTAAACGCTAGCGTTTCGTTCTATTCCACGCGAGTTCATTGCTCTTGTGACTCAATACAGCTGCACTAGTACCCATCAATCAATTTACATCTGAATTTTCAATGCATTTTATGTCAAAAACCATGGATATTAGAACTCCTGTGCATATAGACCTTGTGTTTTTTTTTTCTATGAACTGTGGATGATGGGTCGGACACTTACTTTGAATCGCCCGGTACTTGTTCATTGTTTAAGAAAATAAAAACTGTTTCCTAAAAAGAAATAAGGTATGCTCCTAAGGAAAATTTCAATTTTCCTTCACAATTAGATTACATATCCTGCTGGGAATATTTATAATTAATGCAAATTTCCTCCCTGCTTCATGAATCATGATGCTCCATTAAGTTAAACAGCGTAAAATCCATTTTGTCGCCGGGTCACTACGTATTATTATCTCAGGGCATGAGATCGACAGAGGCTACGTCTAATCAGCAAATAATTTATTGATTGATCACCCCTTAGGATTCCTGTCGGCTGAATTACTACAGGAACAGCATGATACATCTACCTTAAGTATATAATCGAAGTCTACAGGCCCATTAAAAAGAATAATTTGCGTTAACGTGCGTAATTAAAGATTGCTAATAATGTTAACCCGTCAAATTGCCTGCAAGTTAGCAACCACTTAACCAATTCGATAAAATTA
Source organism: Prosopocoilus inquinatus (assembly GCA_036172665.1). Lineage (NCBI taxonomy): Eukaryota > Metazoa > Arthropoda > Insecta > Coleoptera > Lucanidae > Prosopocoilus > Prosopocoilus inquinatus. The sequence continues at coordinate 5,029,060 of CM069870.1, forward strand.
ACGCTTTACACTCACCCCTTATTGGAAACACAACAGCGGTGTTTGCATGTTTACAAAACCTCCCTATGTTTATTTATACTACGTGGCTTATCGGTTTTCGGTTTCAGGGTGTAAATGTAACTTGTATTTTACTTGCATGTATGTGTTTTTTTTTTTGTAAATAACTTATACTTAGATCGTAATTCCAACTTGTAAATTTCAAGTTATTCAATGATAATAATTAGATAAAATAACGACATCTTACGATCGCTTTTTGACCTAACATTGCAGTAGGATAGACAAATTGAAGCGGGATTTGCTCCTAATAAGTCCCCGCTTCAATCTGTCTATCCTACTGCAATGTTAGGTCAAAAAGCGATAGTAAGATGTCGCTATTTTATCTGTTCATCATGTAATCAATCCGTTCGAATGGATATTTCCCCAAGTTTTTTTTTGCAACAGACACTTCTGGAAATGACTGAACTCTTACATCGCAATTGCGAATAAATTGGACAAGTCGTTTTTGTTTGCAGTGGGAATGTCGAGCTACGTCTCTGCTGAAGAAGCCCCAAGCAGGGCTGAAACAGCTGTACAGAGGCTGCTCGAGGTTTTCACTGCAATCAAAAACGATTTGCACAAAATTTTTCTAAAAAGATAATAATTAGGATGTGTAAACTTTTCATAAATGTGTCCGTTAGATTTTTTCTAAATTAATTAAAAATATACGGGGTGATATTAAAAAATTTTCGGACGAAGCAAAAAAAATGGTTACTTATCAATTTCTTTTGGGACCACAACAATGTTAAATGTGACGTATGGTAATATTAAAATAGGAGTATAAAAAAGGGCAAATTTTATGTGATAGAAAGTGCATCTTCTCTCGTCACTTAAGGCATATTTTAGCATGAAGTAATTTCAGTTGTCTGTAGGTACAGTCGCGTGCATAAAGACTGGGACATTTAAAGCGAAAAGCCGTAAGAAAGGCCTCGTTTTCTATGCTCCTGACTTACCAATACCAACAACCTTCTAATAGTTTTTTTTTTTTTTTTTTAATTAAAGACGAAGCTTGCACATTCATTACTTATTTCTCGAGAATTTACTCACAATAGGTGCACTATCGAGAGCGCATCAAGTAAGATGGATTTTCTACTCAGGTGAATAAGTTATGTCAGGAAGGAAATTTCTTCATTCAGAGGATCAACAAAGGAAAGCAAATGCATTTTAAAACTGCTTTTTATGAAGCTTCTTGAAATGTCTGGAAAAAAAATGGCTGCATGACTTTACCCAGAAAATCAATCAATCAATCAATTTTTTTTAAAGTCGCTCTGAATCAATAAACTTAAACAGATCGCACATACTTAATCATCCAGATGTTAACACACAATGTGATTTTTTTTTAAAAGGTGTGCCGAGGATGATATACAATGAACTATTTGAATAAACTTTAATTTTTCTTTTGGAAAACCATTTAGAGTGCATTGTAATTGCTTTAAAAATATTATACCGATGAGGCGATGAGATAGAAATTAGCAGCCTTCATAAACCTTGTCATGTACAGTGTTGGACAATTAAATCCGGGCACGCCATATCTGCTAATGCGAATTTGACATTAACATCGCGACCAGAAAATACTACAACAAAATAGCTATGATTTTTTTACGGAAATCAAGCAAAATGTTACGGAGAATATGAAACAAATAAAAAAGACTTTTTAAAACGAGCTAAAAGAGTAATTTATTGACTTACTTGACGTTTTTTTTTTGCGAAACGTCAAATAAGTCAATAAATTACTCTTTTAGCTCGTTTTGAAAAGTTTTTTTTATTTGTTTCATAGTCTCTGCAATTCTCACGAGCAAGAACCATCCAAAAATTCTAAATGTTACCGTTTAAACCCAACTTTGAACAAAAGTCAAAATCATCATCAGTTAATTCGGTAATAATTGTTTTTTATTCATCGGATAAGTATGACATCTTTCAATTTTGACAATAAAATGACCACTTTAACTAATAAAATATTTGCTTGTATTTTTTTTTTCTGGCCATGACGATATTACTCATTATTACTACATAAATAAAATGTCACTTATAATCAGGCAAATGAATTCAGGTCACTTGTTCCGCGATCCTCACGAAAATTTAGCACTCGGACTGTATTGGCCCCGCCCACAACATTCTCTGTCAAATTAAAACGCTCGCATTGCACTCCTTCCCCTCCTACTCATCAATAACAATTCGACCGGAGGAGCGGAATTGTGGCGGGAGCAAAGATTACATTCGATGTAAAAAGGATCCAACACTAAGTGGCCTCAATTCTTTTCCCTGCTTATAATTCTGACATTTAGTACAAAGTATACTTACAATAAATAACAAGTTATCGAGTGTTCAGTCAAGGTTCCTAAATTGTAGAAAAATTTTCAATGCTAAGCTAAATTTAAATTTAAAGTTTCTTACGGCCGTTTTCATAACTAAACTTTAAGGAAGCTTTAATTTAAAGTCACTTTAAAAATAGGGAAACAAAGGTATTTTTTTAGGTTAAAGTAATTTTAAATTTAAAGTCCTAGGGCCGATGTCAGAATAGGGGCCGTTTTCATAATCAGACTTTAAATTTAAAGTTACTTTAACCTAAAAAAAATACTCGTTTCCCTATACTTAGAGTGACTTTAAATTAAAGCTTCCTTAAAGTCTGATTATGAAAATGGCAGTAGAACTTCAAATTTAAAGTTACTTTAACCTAAAAAGATAATTTTGTTTTCCTTTTCTTAAAGTGACTTTAAATTAAAGTTTCTTTAAAGTCAGATTATGAAACCGGCCATAAATTAAAGCTTCCTTAAAGTCTGATTATGAAAACGGCCACTAAAGATCTAAAGGAGACATTAAATTAAAAGTCACAGTCATATGGCAAAAAAAATGCGAAAACAGTTATTTACACATCAGACTGTGAGTTTTATTTTAAAGTCTCCTTTACTTTGATGATGAAATCGGGCCTTTAACATAAAAATATGCATTTGTTTCCCTATTCTTAAAGTGACTTTAAATTAAAGTTTCCTTAAACTCGGATTATAAAACCGTCCATAAATTAAAGTTTCCTTAAAGTGTGATTATGAAAACAGCCACTAAAGATCTAAAGGAGACATTAAATTAAAAGTCACAGTCATATGGCAAAAAAATGCGAAAACATAGTTATTTACACATCAGATGTGACTTTTATTTTAAAGTCTTCTTTAGTTTGATGATGAAGTCGGGCCTTTAACATTAAAAAATGCATTTGTTTCCCTATTCTTAAAGTGACCTTAAATTTAAAGTTTCCTTAAAATCTGATTGTGAAAACGGTCATAAACTTTAAAATCTTAAATTAAAGAATCGTCCATTTTCGATTTAACCCTTCAAAATTTCGGGTTTATGACTGTTTTCATAATCAGACTTTAAGGAAGCTTTAATTTAAAGTCACTTTCAGAATAGATTTGTATTTTTTTAGGTTAAAGTAACTTTAAATTTAAAGTCCTGTTATGAAAACTGCCCTTAAAGAATTAAAGACTTAAAGTTACTTAAATTTGCTTTCTGTCTAGGACTATTTGCTGTTTGCTTTCTGACTAGGACTCCTTCCCTTAACGTTTTTTTTTTTTAACTTACGGCTATTTTCATAATCAAACTTAAAGGTAGCTTTAATTTAAAGTCACTTTAATGGCCGTTTTCATAATCGGACTTTAAGGAAGCTTTAGTTTAAAGTCACTTTAAGGATAGGGAAACAAATGTATTTGTATATGTATTAGGTTAAAGAAACTTTAAATTTAAAGTTCTATTAAACTAAACGAGACTTTAAAATAAAAGTCACAGTCGTATGTCAAGAAAAATGTGAAATCGTGGTTAATTACACATCAGATTGTGACTTTTATTTTAAAGTCTCCTTTATTATTACCACACGTCACATTTAACATTGACTTTTATTTTAAAGTCTCCTTTAGTTCGATTATGAATTCGGACCTAAGTATAGGGAAACAAATGTATTTTTTTTTGGTTAAAGTAACTTTAATTTTACAGTCTGATTATGGAAGCGGCTTGTGGAAACGGCGATAAACTTTAAAATCTTAAATTAATGAATCGTCCATTTTCGCTTTAACCCCTCAAATTTTCGGCTTTATGACCGTTTTCATAATCAGACTTTAAGGAAGCTTTAATTTAAAGTCACTTTCAGAATAGGGAAACATTTGTATTTTTTCTAGGTTAAAGTAACTTTAGATTTAAAGTGTGGTTATGAAAACTGCCCTTAAAGAATTAAAGACTTAAGTTACTTAAATTTGCTTTCTGTCCAGGACTCTTTGCTATTTGCTTTCTGACTAGGACTCCTTCCCTTAACGTTTTTTTTTTAACTTACGGCTATTTTCATAATCAAACTTTAAGGAAGCTTTAATTTAATGGCCGTTTTCATAATCGGACTTTAAGGAAGCTTTAGTTTAAAGTCACTTTAAGGACAGGAAAACAAATGTATTTTTTTTAGGTTAAAGTAACTTTAAATTTAAAGTTCTGTTATGAAATCGGCCCTAAGGCCCGATTTCATAATCGAACTAAAGGAGACTTTAAAATAAAAGTCACAGTCATATGTCAACAAAATTATGAAAACGTGATTAATTACACATCAGATTGTGACTTTTAATTTAAAGTCTCCTTTAGATCGATTACGAATTCGGGCCTAAGTACAGGGAAACAGATGTATTTTTTTTAGGTTAAAGTAACTTTAAACTAAAGCTTCCTTAAAGTCTGATTATGAAAACGGTCATAAACCCGAAAATTTGAGGGGTTAAAACGAAAACGGACGATTCATTAATTTAAGATTTTAAAGTTTATCGCCGTTTCCACAATCCATTTCCATAATCAGACTTTAATGATTATGGAAATGGATTGCGGAAACGGCGATAAACTTTAAAATCTTAAATTAATGAATCGACCGTTTTCGTTTTAACCCCTCAAATTTTCGGGTTTATGACCGTTTTCATAATCAGACTTTAAGGAAGCTTTAGTTTAAAGTCACTTTAAGGACAGGGAAACAAATATGTTTTTTTAGGTTAAGGTAACTTTAAATTTAAGGCCCGATTTCATAATCGAACTAAAGGAGACTTTAAAATAAAAGTCACAGTCGTATGTCAAGAAATATGTGAAAACGTGGTTAATTACACATCAGATTGTGACTTATTTTAAAGTCTCTTTTAGTTCTATTATGAAATCGGGCCTAAGTATAGGGAAACAAATGTATTTTTTTAGGTTAAACTTACTTTAAATTTAAAGTCTGATTATGAAAACGGCCCTTAAATTCTTAAATTTTTAAATCGTTAAATTCAAATATTTCTGAATAGCAACATTAGTCCTATTCTGTTCTTTAATTTCCTTAAAAGATTTCTTTGTGATTCTATTCTCTCTTTCAATTTTCAGTTTTCTGTGTAATTGTTATCCATATTATTTTATTTTCTCTTCAGTCATTCCTTAATTTTCTACTGTACTCTTCTCTGTCTTCTGTTTTATTCGATTTGATCAATTTTAAACTTGCTGCAAATTTCCTTTTTTATATTTTATGACAAATTTGTTTGAACCTTTGACCTGCATTTTAGTTTTCCTTTCTAATCTTCATTTATCTACTTTTTTATGTTATTAATTTCTACATTCATGTCTTCCTCTTTGCCTTCATATTATGATCGCGTAGTTTCCAGTTTTCTTATATACTTTTAATTTAAATTTAGGATCTATGCTCTACTTCAATTTTTGAATATCTTGCTTATTTTTTTTTTCTTTTCCCATCTGATTGCATTGTCTTTTATAGACACTTGATATAACTTATTCCATTTCACATGTTGCAAGAATATCTACTTACAGAATACGAAACGTGACAAGGTTTCAATACTCATCCTCTATTCAAATTTAAGCTTTTAATCTAAGCCGCCCTGTAATCTTATTCTATGGGGCTTGTTATTTGAATTAAATTTTCGACTTCGGGCATCGTTTGCCTACAAATTTATTTACTTGACGACGCGGACGATTAAACTTTGCCACCCCTTGCAAGGTTATTTATTATTTGCTTCCGTTCTTCAGTCGAACAAATACACTGCTACACCATTACGTGTCGTACCATTTTAAGTCGAAACGTTTCTAAAAATTTTTTCCACTTACGCTTTATCTGCATACAATAGAGGGCGCATAAAAAACAATCTCCGTTTTCTTCTTCTCGCACGAAACACAAAATATATTATCGTTCGCATTGTCTGCCTAATCTTTCGGAAAGAGCCAAGCTGAAACCGCAAGGATATCTCATATCGGCCATCTTTTGTGTTGACGAAGAAAATGACAAAGATGCGAATCCAGGAATGCTGACGTTATTGATTGAAAAGTATGCTCCAGTACGGCGTCATATATCATTTTGGGATTTTAATGTGAAATATGGACGCAGTGGTAATGCGTTCGGCGTAAAACGGAGGAAATATGAAAGTTCGGTAATGATTTAAGACGGGAAGGTGTATTTATCGCCCACCAAAACGGCTTAGCCGGAAAATTCAGGTAGAAGAAAAATCGATAATTCGCAGACTTTTAACAATAATTATTCATCTACTCCTCAAATCTCATCTTTACAACAAGTGTACGTATTCTTGGATTAAACAAAATACAAGCGAGTAATTTATATTTAAATACAACTGCTTCCAGATTGATGAATCTTAAACGGAAACCTCCCCGAATATTCCGAAATAGTTCAAGTGTAAGGTAGGTTTAAATTACGTGGGTCGCCCTCCGAACATTAAAACTTTATGCAGATCCACAAACGCGACTGGAAATGTATCGCCAAACCCTTGAAAGTTGATGAAGTTACAAACATGTGCTTGGAATTGAGTTATAGCAGATAAATTTAATGGAAAACCTGCTCGGGGAATTATTTACTAATCGAGTTTGCGACCATAGCACGATACGAACACATCTGTGTTGTTAATTGCTCTCTTAAAACATCATTAGTTTTCTTCTGTTTAAAACTATAAAAATATATAGTTACAAGTGTTTATAGTCGTTAATATCAGAACACTTTAATTACAAACTGTCGCTTTACACAATTAAAAACACAATAGTAATGAGCTGAAACACTTGTCTATCAAATAACACTTCTACAGAATGTAATTTCTACTATCGAACACTTCGCTTGCTGAATTATAACTGCCCCACTGCGGGCCGGTATGGCTTTTATAGTAGATTCCTGTATTCTGGTAGTTACTAGAATCATCGCGAATCAACGTGAAAATGCGACAACATTCTCTGACGTTAGATGGGGTGACTCGTACTAAAAGTAGATCTATTTGCGCGTCACTGCTGTAACAATATTTATATGCATACCTTTTCTTACCTACACAAATAAGTAAAGATAAAACATTGAGATTTGCTATTTTATAACCGAACAGGATATGTATGTATATTAATTCAAAAATAAAGCCGAATATGTACTTTTTTAAGTATGTAATCTGTATATAATTTAAAAGAAAAAATTATCCAGAAATGTACATACATACACTTGCAGTTTGGATTAATATTATTCGAAGAAACTAACATACGAGTATGATTTTTTTCTGAATCGCCGAATTAAATAATGCATTTGAAATAAAGCCAAAGAAACAACGAGATGATAAACTTTCTTCGGTTTTGCGTTAGCACAGCAAAACTGCTTCGGCAAGCAAAGTATCTAAATTTGATTTATTAACAGGTCTGTCTGTTGCCACGCGAACTCGATTATTCCGACCCAACTTATATTACTTAAACTTACTTAAATTACTAAAGTTTTTTGTTTGCCCTGTCTGCCTTACTTATAATTGTCAGACGTAACGAAACTAAAATTAGGTTTTAATCGGTTTAACCTTCGAGAAAAAAATCAAACACGTAAGTATTATGAAAACTGAAGAATTATTCAACAAATTAAGGACGCTATTTCCTCTAAACGTAAATGCATGTTTGTCCTTTTTAAGTAAATATTCAGACGTGCTAATTTAATGAAGAATATTCTTTATATAAGGTGTCCCAACAGTGTGTTTTCGTGCGATAACTAAAGATATTTTTGTTTTAAATTTTAGAGTTCCATCGGGGAACGAATAATGTTAGGAAAAAATATTGCGTAATTCTGCCCACTCAGTGGAGAGGGCGTGGTGGATATAACAGATGTAAAAGTCGCCTTCCAACAACTGTCGCAACACAAGAGTACGAAGGGATACACGGCCGGAAGAGTGTAAATGACCCCAAAAGGCACTCGCTCCCACAGCTTTATGATTAAAGAGAAATCTACTGAACCTCTTCCTACAATTAAAGAAAAATTAAAGAAAAAGCGTTTTATTTTCTTCAAGCACAGATATGTCAGAGAGGCAATCCCGTGACTGGATTATAGAGACCAAAATAAAGCAAGGCGTCGGCGCGTCTGCGGGAGTACTCACGCGTAAGCTTACAAACGAACAACATACACAAAAAAAAAACAATAACGTACGATAACGCAAGGCGTTCGCAATAAATAGACGCGGGGCGCATAAATAAAAAAGGAGAAAAACTCTAACAGCATAAGTAAAATTGGCCTATAAATAAAATTAGTTTCCCTGAACGCTATAAGCACTCAGGACCAGTGTTGCCAATTATTTGTAACCAATTTTCACCAAGTGCTTTATAAATTATACTAGAATTCCACCGGATCTTCTTTTGTGGACTGTACTAACTACAGTATTAAACAATGTACAATTGCGGCAAGAAAATTTCGGACGCCACGGTCATTTCATCGACATAACAGTGTGAACAACACTTTTGACAATCATATTCATATCTGCCATTTTTACAGTGAGAATCGCAAAATGTAAAATCATGTGATTCAATAACAGACAATTTTTATCAGTCTCAAAATTCATTTGGATATTTAATTAGCACCTCTTCGGATAATAACTCTAATTTTATTGATACATGATACCTACATCTGGCAATGATTGGGCAATCGATGCTTGACAGAAAATAAACTTCAAAATTTAATTCCCAAATATCAATCAAAAAGGCAATAAAGAGTGGTTTATATCAAAAAATACTTCGGCAGTGGCCAGTGGGATGACAGCGATGGCCGCAATTTCCTGTCCGCTACTTTACATGCAGCCGTGGCTTATGTCAAAAAATGCCTCGTCAGTGGCTAGTGGGATGACATCGGTAGCCCAAATTTTCTGACCGCTACTTTACATGCTCAGTACTAAAGTTCGATCATCGCTGTCAATCACAAAGTCAGAAATTTTAAAATTCGAATATAGCCAAAATGACGCAGAAAATGAATTTTAAGGAGATTATTTCCCGTTTTCAAGGTTAAAATATCAATCTCCTACAAGTCAGGAACTGTTACGGCCTTTGAAAACCGATAAACATTGATAAATACAACGTTTTGTCGATGTAAACTGATCTTAAATCTGAAGATTCTAAACGTCATTCAAATTACTCCGAATTCGGGCTATGAACTTGTGGTTGGTTGTCAAGAATTGGTACAGTTCCGGGCCTAAAAACTGGTACACTGAGAATAAACTTAAATGTCAAAAATTTCAAATTCTGCAATTTGTAAGTGAAACTGTCATCTAAAAAATAGATGACAGTTTGACTTACAAATTACAGAATTTGGAATTTTTACAATGTCAAATTTACTTTGTAACCAAAAAATAGATGACAGTTTGACTTACAGATTACAGAATTTGGAATTTTTTACATTTAGGTTTATTCTCAATGCACCAGTTTTTAGGCCCGCAAAGTGTACCAATTTTTGACAGTCAACCACGATCAAAATGTATTGCTTGCGACTGACTTTCAATGGACATTTTGGATTTAGCGTTTAGTTTTCAGTATAATTCACGTTTTAAATGAACAAATGTTGATTGCTTAATGTCAAATTTCAAATTCAAAGAGAAATTGATTACTGGCTCTTCCTTCTAGTTTCTTCCCTTAATTCGAGAATACGGCCCCGGTTATCAAACGGAGCTGACCAACATCTCAGTCGACTGCAACACACACGACGTTTGGAGAAAAGGGTGGCCTAACCAAGTGGAACACCAAACATTAAACTTGCACATAACAGGTGTATATCTTATTTTTTTCTAGAAACTGTCGTTTACAGCCGATATTTTATTTATTCTTATTTTAACTATATACTTCAGCTTATCAAAAACCGTTATTAAAGATATTTTTATCGTTACAAGGTGAGGGTACTGGAGCGGTCTTTATTTTGCATTTTTCACCCGTTTAACTGCTAGTTTGTTACAGATACAGTGGTCGGAAGAGACTAGACCGCAATCTGCCGTTTACAGAGGTGACATTAATTTTAAATCCCAGTGCACCAAGTTAAGAGATCCGGCAAGTAAAATATAATGAGACATTATAATTTTCACGATAAGATTTGAATAGTCCCCGGTGGTTGCCTTTTACGACCTGCCGCTCGTCAAACGAATTCGTTCAATGAAATTCCAACTGCCATAAATAATCCCGAAAGAAAATTTACTCATGATGGAAGGTAATTAGACGAGGTGACAGGCCATTTTTTATCGCAATACCTATCCCACCACATGTGCCCGTAAATCTGGACGTGGTAGGTTACAGACACGTGACACAAAGTCACTGCGTTTCCAAACATGGAAACGCACTCCGAAAAAAGACAGCAATGTAAAAGGAAGAGAAAAAAATCTTACTCTTGTTTACATCAAAATACCACTTCTCGTAAGGTAGGAAACTCACGGGGGGAAGGGACTTCATATCGTCGAAGTAGACAACGGCCCCCAAAAAAAGCAACGACTATTTGGAAAAGCGAGCTGAAAACAGCAAGAGATACACCTCACGTACCCAACCAAATCCGTAATCGGACCCCTAAACGGGGAAATCCAGTGTGTAGATGGTTATTAACCCGAAGTTAACTGTTCTGGCTGTCACAACTTGCAGTCACCAAACTACCACACAAACAGTCAAAAAAGCCGCGCACTAAATGCAATCTCTACGATGTGAACGCTGTAAGCACTCGGGGCCAGTGTCGCCAACTATTGGTAACCGTTTTCCACCAAACGCTTTATAAAAACCTTGTACCCACTAGAATTCCACCAGATCCTATTTTCTGGACTGTACTGACAATGTATTAAACAATGTACAGTTGCGGCAAGAAAATTTTAGACACCGCTGTTATTTTATCAACGTAACACTTTTGACCATATTCATATCTGCCATTTTTACGGTGAGAATCGCAAAATGTAAAATCATGTGATTCAATAACAGATAATTTTTATCAGTCTGAAAATTCATTTGGAAATTTAATTGGCACCTCCACAATTTTATTGATATATGACACCTACATCCGGCAATGATTGGGCAATCGTTGCCTGACAGAAAATAAACTTCAAAATTTTATTCCCATATATCAATCAAAAAGACAATAAAGACTGGTTTATGTCAAAAAATGCTTCGTCAGTGGCTAGTGGGATGTCATTGGTGGCCAAAATTTTCTATCCGTTACTTTATATACATCCGTGAGCACTAAAGTTTGATCATCGTTGTCAATCAAAACGTCAGAAATTTTAAAATTAGGATATAACCAAAAAAAGCACAGAAAATGAATTTCGAATAGATTATTTCCAGTATTCAAGATTGAAACATCAACATCCTACAAGTCAGATACTGCTACGGCCTTTGAAAACTGGTACACTTTGACAAATACAATGTTTTGATGGTGTAAACTGATCCTAAACTTGAAGTTTCTAAACGTCATTCAAATTACTCCGAATTCTGGCTATGAACTTGTCAAATTTGACATCGTAACCAAAAAAATAGATGACAGTTTGACTTACACATTACAGAATTTTGAATTTTTGACATTTAAGTTTATTCTCAGTGTACCAGCTTTTAGACCCGGAACTGTACCGATTTTTGACAACCAACCACGATCGAAATGTATTGCTTCCGACTGACTTTTAATTGACATTTTGGATTCGGCGTTTAGTTTCTAGTATAATTCACCTTTTAAGTGAGCAAATATTGATTACGTAATGTTAAATTTCAAATTCAAAGAGAAATTGATTACTGGCTCCTTCATTCAAGATAAGAAACCCAAAGAAGCAAGCAAAAATACTGCGAAATTTTTAATTTTCTTAAAAACACTGGAATTTACATCAATTCTCTTAGACCGGTTTATGTCAAAAAATGTTTCGTCAGTGGGTAGTGGGATGTCATTGGTGGCCAAAATTTTCTATTCGTTACTTTATATACATCCGTGAGCACTAAAGTTTGATCATCGCTGTCAATCAAAACGTCAGAAATTTTAAAATTCGGATATAACCAAAAAAAGCGCAGAAAGTGAATTTCGAAGAGATTATTTCCAGTATTCAAGATTGAAACATCAACATCCTACAAGTCAGATACTGCTACGGCCTTTGAAAACTGGTAAACTTTGACAAATACAATGTTTTAACGTTGTAAACTGATCCTAAATCTGAAGTTTCTAAACGTCATTCAAATTACTCCGAATTCTGGCTATGAACTTGTCAAATTTGACATCGTAACCAAAAAAATAGATGACAGTTTGACTTACACATTACCGAATTTTGAATTTTTGACATTTAAGTTTATTCTCAGTGTACCAGCTTTTAGACCCGGAACTGTACCGATTTTTGACAACCAAACACGGTCGAAATGTATTGCTTCCGACTGACTTTTAATGGACATTTTGGATTCGGCGTTTAGTTTCTAGTATAATACACGTTTTAAGTGAGCAAATATTGATTACTTAATGTTAAATTTCAAATTCAAAGAGAAATTGATTACTGGCTCCTTCATTCAAGATAAGAAACCCAAACAAGCAAGCAAAAATACTGCGAAATTTTTAATTTCCTTAAAAACACTAGAATTTACAACAATTTTCTTATAAGTACATCAGAAATTACATTATGCACCAAGATCTTTACTTTTATCACCAAGTGATAAGTTAAATACTCTAAATCTGGTATAAATTGCACCAAAACTATTCGAAGTGAAAAAGGTGAACTTTCCCGGAGCCTTATTATCGAATTTAGGCAAGAAAATGTGAGTGACATCAAAATGACGTAAATTTTCTTATGATTTACATAGTTTAGTATGAGAACCTACGTTCTCTTGCTAGTTTCTTCCCTTGATTCGAGAATACGGTCCCCGTTATCAAACGGAGCTGACCAACATCTCAGTCGACTGCAACACACACGACGTTTGGAGAAATGGGTGGCCTAACCAAGTAGAACACCATACACTAAATTTGCACATAACAGGTGTATATCTTATTTTTTCTAGAAATTGTCGTTTACAGCCGATATTTTATTTATTCTTATTTTAATTATATACTTCAGCTTATCAAAAACTTTACGAAACTTTATTTTGCATTTTTCACCCGTTTAACTGCTAGTTTGTTACAGATACAGTGGTCGGAAGAGACTATGCCGCAATCTGCCATTTACAGAGGTGACATTAATTTTAAATCCCAGTGCACCTAGTTAAGAGATCCGGCAAGTAAAATATAATGAGACATTATAATTTTCACGATAAGATTTGAATAGTCCCCGGTGGTTGCCTTTTTACGACCTGCCGCTCGTCAAACGAATTCGTTCAATGAAATTCCAACTGTCATAAATAATCCCGAAAGAAAATTCAAACTCATGATGGAAGGTAATTAGACGAGGTGACAGGCCATTTTATTATCGGCCGACTTCCAATCCACTTACTGGAATTGAAAATTTTGCCAAGCAAATATTTAAAAGACCAAAAGAGCAAATACTGCTCCTAGTGTGCGTCTGACAGGTAGATTATTATTATTCAATCACGTTAATATAAAAATCCCACCTAATTAAAATTATTATTGCGAAGCGCGATTATTGCTTTCACATTAAACACGTTTTTATTTTCCGGTTGTTATTATTTGCATTTACATTTCAGTTTTTGTATAGGTATAAAAAAAAAACTACCGTGGATTTAATTATTATTAAATAAATATGAAACAATATGTATTTATTACTCGTTGCATCGATGCTCTGTTTGCTCGTTCTATTTGTGTAAAAATACGACTTTGTTTTTCATTCCAACGAATGCACATGATGTTATTTGATGAAACGTGTTTTGATTGGAATGTACAGGGTGTAAATAACATGTGTCACAAAAGCTTCACCATACCGACCACTGGTCAATGAAAATACCAAAACCGATGAAATTAACGTTCAGTTTGCTTCGTCTTCGAAACAGCCAAATCGTTAAGCTATCTGTTTCGACCAAAAAAGAAAACTTACACGATATAAAATTGAATATTTTTGAAGGTTACTAAGTTTATTTGTCAAGTAGAGTCGTTTTCTTATTAACTAGACGTGCTATACTATAAATGCAAAAAAAATTTAATTACAAAGCATCGTTTTATTAAAAACAGTAAACGTAAAGTTAGTTACATCTAGTCCAGCATTCCTTTCGGAGTTTCACGAGCATCAGTCGATGCAATATAGTAGAAAACTTTACACCGGAATTACTTATTAAACAGCACGATGCCGCTTTCCGACGAGGATTAATTTCGCGTTATAAGTTTGCAAAAACAAGAACGAAAAACAAAGACGCCGATAAAGGAAGTACTTACAGTCTGAAATTTCGTTAATATGCAATGCTCTTTACAAAGCCGATGCAAACCTAAATATTTGCAAAGCGAATCATTTTTTCTGAAGAAATGCAACACATTCAGTTCGTTTTGCTTTTTAAAGACAATTAATGTGCAGAACTGTACGATGTTAATTAAAGGAAACCGTAAACTGCGATTCGGAAAACATAAGTTGGAAATTGACTGAGTAAATAATTGCATAGTGCACATTCAGAACATATATATACATGTGGGGAAATTATCCATCTCGAAACCACATTTCCAGGAATTCATGTTAATTCCTTGAAACCTGCTTATTAATTATTGCAGTATTGGGGGAGCAGCATATTTATTTGCGTATTAGTTTCTAATTCATGTTGTGTTTGAGTAATTAATTCGTGCAGCCGCTAGTAATCTTAGTTATTTACCTTCAATTTGTAATCGGTGAAAAACAAACATGTTGAAAATCGAGGTTTTCACGTAATATTGGAAAAAACAATATTTAAAAAAAAAAATACTGTCACCACCGACCGTTGACGATTTGTTACCTGATTGTAGCAAGTTCTTTCTCTCTTTACAATCTTCACTACACCCTTTCTTGCACTATTTCCATTCCGGAAGGATCATCTCACTTGTGCTCCTTGGTTTTACTTCAGTATCCTCCTTGCTCTTCATTGATCATCCTAACTTGGGTATTTTTTTCTCATTGTCAACTTCATCCTCTTCTTTACTTTTAGATTTAGTCAATTCTCTGGTTCAGGTGTGGCTGCTTGTTACAGTGTGACAGATAATTGGCCACACTACCATTTACCGATTTCTATTGGGTCCGGTAGTGACGTAATCTCTTTCCTGTGATCTGATTGGACTGACATTGTGATCGTGTTGGAAACTGGTTCCGGCTTCATTTCGCACCAATCGACATCTTACCAGCACAAGGTACAAACATGCATATCGTACTCCCGTGAATTGTCGCTAATTTTTCGAAATTCTACCAATTACAGTGTGCCCTGTGAATTCGTTGAGTTGATTTAAACAGCTCTTTCCCGGCGGATTTTCCCGTTTCTGCGTTAGAGACAGTCAGGTGTTTACGCGACGTCATTTCTACGACCCACACTTATATCCGACTTCCTTGTTCTTACAAAGAAATCTGACATAAGCGTGGGTCTTTGTTGTTACAAAGAAATCCGCTTTCTCCTTTGGGTTCTACTCTTAGTTCCTTTTCCATTCTCGTGTACGAACCAGCTACATTTCTGGTTATTGATTGTCTGTTGTCTCATCGTGTCATCGAGTGAAGGGTGACTTACACGAAGTTTGTTGAATGGCGCATCGTTTCGCCAGTTAAGCGAATCACTACCAGAGGTCATTACGCGGATCGACGTCAGACAAATCTGACAGCGACATACAACACAAACGTAACGTATTTGAATTATTATTCGTTGTTATGTTAATGCATATTACATTTAACGTAAGAATCTCAGCACATGCGTGTGCAAATGTTTTATTTAACGTTTTAAGGCAAAGTTAAGTTACGTTTGGTTCGAAAATTATTAATAGTTGCCATCTCACACTTAGCCCCGATTTCTTCACCTACGGATAAAGTTATCCGCCAGGTAGTATCCTCGGAAACTATTATCGATACAATGGTTTCCAAGGATAATACGTGGCAGATAAAGTTATGAGAAGGTGAAGAAATTGGGCATTAGTGAAGGTTGAAACTGCTATACTAACGTTTGAATTCCTGGCGTCCGGTTGGAACCGCGTGTCTCGAAATTTCTTCTACTGCCGACGTTTCGTTCTCCATTGCAGAAGAACTTCCTCAGGGCTGCTCCTGCTGGTGGTGCTGCTCCTGCTGCTTCTGGTGGTCTTGCTGCTGCTTCTTGTAAGTGGTTGAGACTGAATTGGTATGGCCGTTGTCGTAGTTCGGTGGGGGCAGCGGGGTGGAATGGTGCGCGAGGAAATGGTCTGTTGGTGAGTGAGAGATTTCCATGTATTGTGAAGCCATTATCACGGTTCAGGTTATTATGGTGTTTCAAAATTTCTATAGATTCGAGGATTTTACAGTTAAAGAAACTGTACGTTACCTTGAGTGCCCGAGTGTTTGATTCTCCTGGAACGTTTCGCTGTGATCATTAGAAGCGGATCGCAATGGCGTGACCATCCAACTGGGTCATATCCTGACGCCATTTGAACTTTAACCGCCACCCCCACCAACCCCTTTCTCCTTCTAAGAAGCTAACTCGGGACAGCTGATTGTCTTCGTCAGCGCTAATTTGCTGCCTGGTTTCGTAAATAATTCAGGAGGGGTACAGTAGAGTCATTTATGTGATAGCAGAGCTCATGGAAGAGCTTCTTTTCCTCAAATTAAGGTAAAGAGCACAAATGGGCAAAGAAATTTCAATCACAAAATCAAATCTTTTGGTTGCACACCATCCTTCTTCTTTTCCTATTTGGGCATATCGAACTTAAACCAGCGATAATCCTCTTGGCGCGTAATCCGTCATTTTCCATTCTCCCTTCTTGACCTGCTTTATTAATCGTCTGAATCCATACAAAAATTGTTACGTTACGGTTTGAGGAACCGCCTTTCAAAGCACAACCTGTATATATGCAAATTATTCCTGAGAAGTGCAAAAGACGCGATTTATCTCTCCTACATTCGTTATCTATTTTCCCGTCTGGCATTAAAACAAATGCTGCTGCCTTCTAGACAATCATTTTACTGCGGTTAAACATTAAAGTGTCGAAAATAGCACTTTGACGTATAGAGGGGTGTGTGATTTACGACTTCAATCGAAACACCACCCGCGGCTTTGCACAAAAAAATGCCGCCCACTTTGAGATTACATTCGCCGGTTGCCATTGTTTTGACGAATATTATCGAAGTGGCCGAAGGGGCGTGGCTTCCTCTCAAAACGTACGTGTGCTTCTGCGCATCTATGAGATCAAAGGATACCGCCGAAATCACGGACGTCAATTACCCGAATTTGTTTACATAAGCCTAGACGCTCTTTTCTTCTTAAACGAACACCTGCATCAATTTTAAACGACACCGCGTCTATTCTGATCGGTTTGTTTACATTTCTAACTTCAATTTTAAGTCGACTCTTGTCCGATGAAATCTGATAGTCTTAAAACATTAACTGAACACTGTTTAATAAATAAAAGGAGCACTCTACGTTTCACTATCGCTCCTGACGAAGCTATCAGGCGATTGCTATTTATTTATTCCTAATTTTCCGAGAATTACCACTTTTGTACACGACGCAAAGTTTAGATTGAGTTCACATTTGAGTTTTGTTACCATTGGTCTTCCTCTGCCTTTAACTCTTATTCGATTGGATTTGATGCCGTCACGATGTTTTCGATTCGTACGAACCCTACCTTCGTACTTTAAAGCTAGGGCCAGTTTTGGCATTATTAACCTGCGACGCATCTTGAGCGAGCCAGTTACCTTGCGTTAGTGTTTGGAAAGGGGGCTTTGGGCCCAAGTTTCGCGAGTGTGGACGACACAATTTTGATTTTCACCTCGTGGAGGTTTCCTCTGTGTACGACGACTCGTCGGTTGTAAGGTGGTGCTGGATGACTGAAACTCCTCGGAGTTGTCTCAGCCTTGTCCTTAACGCGCAAGACAGGTAAGTTTCCGGCTATTTTTCTATTTCTTTGTCTCAGCCTCCTCCTTAACGTGCAGGACAGGTAAGTTTCCGACGTTTCCGACTATTTTTCTATTTCTTGCAGGTTATTATCGTCGGACTTGTCTTCCCTTAGGACAAGCTTTTAGAACAGGCTATTGGGCCTAGTTTTAGTACAGGCTTCATACCAAACAGAGAAAGAGCGAACCAATTTTCGACAACCCATGGGAAACGCAGTGGAATTAAATTTCTGGTTTTTCTCCATAAACCAGAACGCTACTAACAAAGAAAAATGAAAAAGAAAGAAAAGTGTGATTCAACTTTGTACGGACTGCTGAAATGATTGAGGGTGATTCAACTTTGTACGGACTGCTGAAATGATTGAGGGCCCAAGAGGGAGGAAGAATGGGTTATTGTTTTTTATTATTCTCTCACCTTTTCAACCCCCGTCCACATGTTTTACAATGATTGTACTTCCCAGAAATTGTAATGTTAATCTTTTATTTTCATTAATTAGTTTTTCCAATAACCAATAGCAACTTTAAAGTACCCACAGTTATATTATTCAAGTAATTTTAGATTTCTTGGCAATTAACGTTTGTCTCTTCTTTGCCTCTTGTTCCGTCTTTTTCTTCGCAGTAAATCTGTTGTACGTTGAGGACGGAGATACGTTAACGGTATCGGCAAGTAGCACAGCATGAGATATGATTGAAATCAATCACATCCAGAATCAAGCAGTCACTTGAGAATCTCATTTGCGAAGTTCTCTCTTCAGAAGTCGTCGCAGACATCGAACGGGAGCCATGAACCCATACACAATGGACGCCGATTGAGCCCTGATTTTCGACATTTAACTACCAATCCGTTTCGCCTCGGTTTATACGCTCTGCTGATTGATACTGTCGCTCCATTTGAGCCCAGCTAAATAGTCGGTCAATATATGTCTTTTCAACGTAGGTTATATTTCATTATTGCGAGGGTTACTAATGGCGATATTGATCGCTCCCTTTGTACTTCGGAAAGTCTTGGACTTTTTGCTGTCACTTTATTGTTAAGTGTCTTTTAAATTCAATTTGAGAAGATCGACGGCGACGTGAATGTTTTGTTATTGCTCCTGTTATTTATTCACTGGACGAATAATTATTTTTAACAATTTTTCTTAATATTGTTAAAGCTACGGCGGCGCTTCACGAAATGTAACGTTCACTTTAGGGGTTGCGAGATATAGTTGAGATTTAACTTAACACAAAATGCATAAGATACATTTATTAAAGTTGCAAAATACATATAACTTACATGACAGATGGAAGAGTCTCTTCACTAGACGACATGAGTTCGCAGCACTGTGAGAAGGGTCTTGGTCGAGCTAACTCACAATCAGAAGAGCTACCTTTTTATATGAAAGTGATTAACCTAATTTCCAGTTTAGAAGTTAAAAGACCGAGCTTAAATGGATTGGACAAACATAACCCTGCCTTTCTTGCACCTATTGAAAACCAGAGCTGTCAGATTTTTCCCGAAAAATATAGCCAAACGTATTACAAAAAATAGCCCAATTGTGCCAAATTTCAAAGTGCAAGAAAACATTAATTAATACTTGTATTAAATTATTTGAAATATTAGCGGCATTAATTTAAAAAAAAATTATGTGATAATAAAACAACATAAGATAATACTATTTTAAAATCTTCAAATTAGATAAGTAGTGATAAAAAAAATACAAAAATGAGTCCTCACACAAATGTAACGAATTTGTACAGCTGTCAAGGTGTCTTCTTTTGCTACAAATAGAAGCAGAAAGGAACAAAAGAAAATTCATGCAGCAAAGAACAGAGATATGCGAATAATGAGAAAAATAAAATAAAAACAACAAAAGGTCGTCCATTTGGAATTTCGAAATTAAAACAAATAAGAAAGCCGAATTAACCTGCAAAGAAACTAGAAACAAACGAGAAATGAAAGAAACTGTAACACCACACAAGGCATGGAGCGAGAGTAAAAACAAAAGAAGATCAACAACACCGGAACGAAAAGGCGAAAAGTTTTCCGGACGGATCAAAAAGTTCCCAGAAAATAAAAGCAAATTATAAAAAAGTCAAAAATAATAATAACGCTATCTATTGACAACATACGAACAAATAAACATAGATAAAGATTTTTAAAAATTTTGTGCAAATCGTTTTTGATTGCAGTGAAAACCTCGGGCAGCTGTACAGCTGTTTCCGCCCTGCTTGGGGCTTCGTCAGCAGAGACGTATTCTACTGCAATGTCAGGTCAAAAAGCGATCGTAAGATGTTGCTATTTTATCTGTTCATAGATAAAGATATAAAGTAATTATACCTACACAGTACAACCTTTTTAATCCGAACTAATAATTGCCCTGGTTGATCCAGATTATCGAAATCTTCGGATTATCGAACAGAAAAAAATAAATAAATTGCATTGCAAACTTAATTCACAAACAGTAAAGCTTTGGGTTCCTATGATAGCGGTACAGTAATGTAGCGACTACCATACATGACAGTGAATGACGTCATGTAGCGTTGAAGAATGGCATCATGTAGCATTGAAAAAATGACGTACACTGACATAAAATAAGCAAAATGAAAGCCAACGAGCTGCATTAATTTTACAAATTTGATAATAATCCAACTTGATTTGACATTACTAATCTATAGGAAAAATGAAGATTCGCAAAAAAAAAGATCCAAACGTTTAGAAAATACTTTTACGTCTTCTTACGAGACGGTGACGTTTCTAGACAAATGTGTTTAACGTCATTAGCACGTGTTTTGTGACGTCATTCACCGCCGAATTGCGGCCCCACGAACCCGAGGTTTAGCGGTCAAGATGCTAATGAACATTGAACAGTAAATAAGCAGGGCGTTTCTTAGAAAACTTGAAGCCATGAGATTTCCAAGAGGAATCACTTCGCTGCTCGGATTAACGAGAGGTTGTTCGGATTATGGCTTCGAATTTCTACTGTTTGGATTACTGGGGGTTCGAATTATAGAGGCATGTTCAGATTAATAGATGTCCTACTGTACTTGTATGCTGCCAAAAAGTTCAAGTATCTGCTCATGATCTCAATAAAAAAAAATATGTTAAATAATCTAAAAAAAAATAATAATAAATCAAATTATAGTAATAACAAAATACAATAAAAAAAGAAACGAACGACAAAGTACAGTACATAAAACGAAAGAAGATCACAACTGTGATGGACCCAAAACATTTAAAAAACGATGGACTGCGAGAAGGCGTCAATAAAATGAGAAACATCAATTCCATAAGAAAATCGAAAGAAAAATCCGTAGCACGAAAGCATAAAGAATTTAAAAAAAAACTAAAGAAAATTGATGATTAAGATGAACGAAAATCAAATGAGTTTACAGACGAAAAATAAAAAGAAATGATTAGAAAACAATTAACATAACACTAACTGCAAAAAAGCGTCAGCCAACAAAATGTAAAAATAAATTTGATAAAAATAAACAAAAGAGAATATAAAATGAATTTAAAAAAATTGAAGTACCATAGCACCAAGATTGAACAAAAAAAATGGAAAGCGACGAAAGTTTTTGCAAATAAAAACAAACTCGTAAGAACCAAAAGAGAATTTTAAAAAGGAGTCAATAGAATCGGAAACCAATTCGATTAAAAGAGAAAATTACGAACAACAAAATTAAAACGATAAAAGAATGAACATACAAAAAAATAAATGAATAAATGGCGATTTTTGCAAGTCAAGAAACTGGCAGGAAGCAAAAAGACAAAACAAAACGAATAAACCGTGAATAAAATTGCAAAACATCAATCTCTTACTTAAGGCAGGTTTTCATCGTGTTTTTTTGTTAATTTTAAAAGCAGATAAATTTTGTAACTAGGTAAGTTCTTAATAGTTTGAAATATTCCGTGCGTGTTGCATTAATTGATGATTAGTTTTGTGCTAATCCGTACTTTAACAGTTAAATTAAAAAAAATTAATCTAAAGGCGATCGAAAAAGAAGAAATTCTTACATCATATTAATTTGTAAATTGCCAATTTACAATATTGATTACTAAAATTATTGTATTTCTACAGCAAAAATAAATTTGTTTCTCTTATTAAAACTACGACGAAAAGACGAAATAATCGTCTGCACTAGGCGAGAGTTTTTTATGTCTTTATTGGTTTAAGCCTACGCAGAAATTCAGGTTCAATATTATTCTTGTAAAAACATAAGTTTTGTGTTGGAATGTAAACAATTAATGAAATAGTTCGATTGAGAGCCAGCGAAGTTATTCAATCACTTATTTTGAACCCATAGATTATTGCGTATACAGGCAATCTAATTTATTTAAATTTTTCATCGTACTCATACTCCAATTGTTGCTTTCCGTTTTTACAATAGGAATAGTTTCTGCTCTTGCAACACTTATTCTGCAGCTATTAGTGCGACAATTAAAAAATAATTTCACGCATTTTCAACGCAGTTACAAAACTAGCTTACGAAGATGTTTAATTACTTTAGCAAAAATCTAACGAAGATTAGGTACTCGTTTTTAAAATAATTGTTATTGCCTATTACAAAGAGGTGCGTAAACGAACGTTCTTACTTATCGCATGTTGAAAATATAAATGAACATGCCGATGTCCGCAAGTCGGATTCAAATTCGTATACAATAAGACCTTGACCGAGTTCTTCTAAACGTAAATAAAAAGTTTTATTGCGGTTTATTGCTTTTATCGGAATAAATTGCTGAAACAAGTCGTAAACCAAGCAGAGGTTTCAAATCAAAGGGACTGCGTTCGCTTGTGATAGGTCAGTTTTTCATTTTTGGGCAAAATATTTTAGGTTTGGAGAATTAATCTCTTACGTAGTTCATTTAAAGACAGAGGTTTCAAAACACCCTGTGTACTCTCGAGAATTGACGCATGACTTCGATGATGAATTCTAATTAAATAGAGTGATACCGGCATTCTTTGAGCCTTGAGTGACTTCTGATTTGCGGTAAGCAGATTTTACACAACGATTAACCCGTTTCTGCTTCAAATAGAACATAAATACATTATATATTATATTATAAGGTAATATTTCTATTTATAAAAAGGCTTCAATTTTCTGTAACGAATTATGTACACAAGAAAATTTTGGGTAAACTTCAGAATTTCTTGCATCCATGCATTTTTAGAAACTACTCCCCGTTAGATATCGCGGCAGTCCGAATTTAGTTTGTTTTTTTTTCTGTTTTTTTCTCTGGAGCGTGGCTCTTCTGCCGGTCAACGATACTCTGCATTCGATTTTTGAAAATATGGCATTTTTTGTTTCTATTTAGAAAAATGCGGGCTATACGGAAACAAAAGATGCTTTATCTTAACGTGAATGTCAGGTACTATATTTTGTACAAATTTAAATTCCAAATGTTTCCAGTTCTTTTGTTAACTCAAGGAAAAATATATGCTATTAAGATGTGACGTTTTATTTCTTCTTAAAATGTGCCCCTCTTCTGCCTCCGACCCTTTTATACATTTCAGCAATAAATTTATACGACAATGTAACAAAATTTCTTTGAAAACGTCACAAAAGAAGACTATAATTGCAAAAAGAGACTGTCAAGTATTCGGATCACAACTTGCATTCTCCTCGTAATCGGCTTTCAAGGGGAATTTCCTTTATTACATAAGACTGCGCGGGGTGATTTCTGAATAATATATTTACCCCGGCGAATCTTGCTACATCTACATCTAATTTTCCCGACGACAGAACCAACGAAATTTCAGCACACTCATACCAGTACAATTGGTTCCCGTGTAGTTTCATGTTTCGAACGGGCTTCGGGTTAGAGATCAAAGACCCGTCGGCTCTTCAAAACACATCGAAGTTCAAACTCTCGAGCCTATATCCCCCTGACAGGGTAATTTATTGCAAGAGTGCGACTCGAAGGATTACGCACCCGCAAAAGTGGAAACTCGAAGTCAATGAAGAATTATAATTTAGATTGGAATTTGTGTTAACTCGGCAAAAGAAAAAAGAAAATGGGGCCTAAAACTTACTTACGTCTTTAAATTCACGAAGGAATAACAAGGAGAAAACTTTTTCTTTTGTTGAAAATCCATTGAAAAAAAAAATAATTAATTTTTATACCCCTTGAAGCAGTTTCATAAAGAGCAACAAAGAGTATGTGTATGTGCTAATGATTCAGAAAGAGACAGCTTAGTATGCTCATAGGTAGCATGCTCTTTGTTACTCTTTGCCAAATCACTACGGTCTACATTGAAAATCATTAATCTGAAGAAAAAATATTTTAAGCAATTGCCTTACACAGAAATGATTCTATAAAAATATAAGTGTACAGTGACGTTCGTTAGACCATGGCCAAAAAGGCAAACAGTAATCTTAACAGAAAGAAAAATTGAAACAAACTTGAAAGAAATAAAACAAGGAAACAATAAAACCAATCGAAAATTAAACATCCAAGTAACTTTTAAAATACTTGGAGATGGAGTTATTAAATATTTGCGCTGGCGAACGGATGCTTATTTCCGAACAAAAATAACTCCTGATAAATTCAAACGCCCGGGAGGAATTTTAACGTCCGCTTTCATGCGTTTTTCGCGAGAAAATCGAGGCAACACTTTAAATACTGAAATAGGCGATTAATAATGCATGCGACCCTTGTGGGTATTGCAGGTGAGCAGTGCCAACACCATGGCCAGAAACGCGTTAAATATTAAGAACCAAAGCTGAGTCAAATTGGTGCACGACGTGGAAGCTCGGGACTTAAGAAAACTCCTTGAATTAATTACAAACGCATTCAACGTATACATCTGATTCAACTTTTATAATTTTTTACATCAGCAAGAGTATTCAAAGGTAATTTTATTTGTTTTAATCAATTGAATTTTTTTTTATATTCCAATTTATGATAGTAACGTTAAAAACAATACCGGCTGTTTCAAATTGGGTGTGCACTGAAGGGATCTCCTAAACCGTAAGAGATACAAATTCGGTTAAATGGAAGAAAAGTTGCACAAATCAATGCCTAATTCGTATCCATTGAGACAATGATTTTTTTCTTATTTCTTCTTGAGGTATTAATGAAAATGTGAAAAAATCGATTTTGTTTTTCTCTCTGTATCTCTTTTATTATACATAATTTTGAAATTCTGATTTAACTTTCCACAGGCACTTTTTGATTCTGCTTCGAATAAGAGTAATAGAATTGAAGTCAAACGTTTCGACTTTCCACGACCATCATCAGTTTCGATTTTTTAAATACAACTTATGTCTTTTTATTGTTCTATTCGACAGCATTTTTTCTCCTGATTACAATGATATATCACACTTAATAGTTGATATTAATCTGAAGCTTAAATAATACAGATTTTTATGTGAAAATTTTATTTAATACATAATTTCAAATTTTTAGTTCATTTTCTTAGCTATAGTGTAAATTATAATAAACTATTTAAAGTTTCTTTTTATTGTTATTTTAATAATGCACTGCACTTACGAAAATGAATTTTTACCGAAAAATATCTAGTGGTTCTAATATAACTTGCTAGATCAGTATCTCAGCTTTAGTATAGGAATGAAAAAGCCTAGTTTTTAATTTTGACTCGCACTGTTGGATTAAAAGAAAAAGTGAATACTAATTATACTAAAAATATTTAGATATTACTGAATAGTGCCTTCTACAAATACATTGGCAGCTAAAACGAATATTTTTGTAATAAATTTGAAAGATATTTTCTATAACAATGTATTTTTGTTTAATTTCTTTAGCACTCAGTGGCTCTCAACACTTGACTATCTTTATTTTTTTTTTAAATATGGTCAAGTTCACTCGTTTTAACCAGTTGAAGTTTGGCACGTTATATCGGAACCACCATCCATAATTTAAACAGGATAAAGTAGGCTTCATATTTTGGACATTGAAACAGTGACTATAATTAAGATAAATAATAAGGAGGAACTAAGAAGGCGAATATTAGATTCTTACAGAAATGTTTCGCGAATTCATGTTCGACACGCTAGACAACACATAGGATTAAGAACGAATCTGTGTCTTGAAAGCAGTGGAGGACATTTCGAGGATTTACTTTAATTTATTTATTTCACTTTATTTATTTCACAGAGTCATGTTCTTCGTCTATAATTTTTATTCAACTTATTTATTCTGTTCTTGTAATTTAACATGTTTATATTGATGTTTATTTGGTTTGTGTTAACCACCTCATATCATCTAGTCAATATTTATTAACTTTTTCTCTTCCGACAACTGAATGTTGTTGCTAATACTTAAGAAATAAAAAAAGAGGTTAGGATTAAATTTACTTATTAAGAAAAATATGACGAAACGATATCAGTTTTTTTGTCATATTCCAACTTTACTTGAAAAAAAGGTATTAAGTATTATACTCATTGAAATCAAAAGAAAAAATGCTTTCGACTGGAATAATAAAAAGATAAGAAAAGGAACAAAAAATTTGAAATTATGTATTAAATAAAATTTTCACATAAAAATTTGTATTATTTAAGCTTGAGATTAATATCAACTATTAAGTGTGACATATCATTACAATGAGGAGAAAAAGTGCTATCGAATAGAATAATAAAAAGATATAAGTTGTATTTAAAAAATCGAAACTGATGGTGGTCGTGGGAAGACGAAACGTTTGACTTCAATTCTATTACTCTTATTCGAAGCAGAATCAAGAAGTGCCTGTAGAAAGTTAAATCATAATTTCAAAATTATGTATAATAAAAGAGATACAGAGAGAAAAAGAAAATCGATTTTTTCACATTTTTATTAATAACTCGAGAAGAAATGAGAAAAAAATCATTCTCTCAATGGAGATTAGGCATTGATTCATGCAACTTTTCTTCCATTTAACCGAATTTGTATCTCTTACGGTTTAGGAGATCCCTTCAGTGCACACCCAATTTGAAACAGCCGGTATATAAGCCCTTTTCATAAGAGGACTTTAAATTTAAAAATTACTTTAATGTGAAAACTTTACATTAAGATCTCCTTTAGTCCGATTATGAAAACGGCAGTAAGATTTTTATTTTTATTTTCCCAACTATCACTTAACTTTGTAGAATCTTCAGTTTTTATGTTTGTCTTCTTAGGCTCCCGGAGAACTGCATTGAATTCTTCTAATGCCAACGTTTCCTCTTTCTTGCAAAAAACTTCTTCAGGGCTGCTGTCGATGTTCTTTGTTGCTGGTGGTGATACTGTTTCGTTGGTTAGGACATGTGAGATGATTGTCAGAAGACAGAGCAACAAGTGCGTATAGACAGAAGAAAGAAACCGGAAGAGCGAAGAAAAAATTGCTACACTCTGTATAAAAAAGGACGAGAACTTCCCACTTCCGGCTATTCAGTGTTACCGGGTGGTTTATTAAAAAAAGCGCCAAAAAATTTACAAGAAATTGATAAAGAAAGAAACTGAATTTGTTTTTATTTACACGTATGTTAAAGATCGAGGAGTGTACCTTCAAGGTTACGTATGATCGGTAAATAATTTAGCGCAGTTCAAAATACAGCTTCGCAACAATAATTGAAAACCGAATCCGAAAAACGGGGCCCGTAGTTCGTTTATAACAGGTTAGTAAATGACACTGAACAATTCGTTGAACTTAAATGCGTTTAAAATACGCTCACATAAAACCTGGAAGCGCTTTTAATTGCGCTGTAATTGCTACACAAATAATATGTATGGTCCAACCTGGTGATATGCGGCTCATAAATTGTCCTCAAGGACAATATGTTACGTAACAGTGTCCACTCAGTGGAGACGGCGTGGGAAAACTCTAGAAGTGTTACGGAAAAAGGCGCCACCCGGCTGTGGTTAACACAACCCAGTAAGATCAAAAAAACACAGCCGGGAAAGTCCTCGAAAAGTACAACTTCCTAATACCGCTTCTTCGTTGATATACCCCCAAATACCGAACTTTAAAAAAGGAAAAAAAACTATGAGTAAAGGGAAATAAGATGCATCTTTATTGTGAAACCCATCCCCAAGGATTTACGTCCCAAACAGAATCTATTCGTAAATAAACCCCAGTTCGGCCCAAAAACAAATAATTTATTAAGGCATTTGCCACCACAATATTTGATGGTAGAGTAAACCCCCTAATGGGGTGGATCGGCCGTAATTTTAGAAATT
Source organism: Prosopocoilus inquinatus (assembly GCA_036172665.1). Lineage (NCBI taxonomy): Eukaryota > Metazoa > Arthropoda > Insecta > Coleoptera > Lucanidae > Prosopocoilus > Prosopocoilus inquinatus. Next base: position 5,057,458 of record CM069870.1, read on the forward strand.
TTAGAAAAATTCAACTTAACCAAAACAAGGGAAAAAAAATACTTCGGCGTGAGGCTTACGAAAACCGACATCAAAATTTATCAAAAAACAAAACAAGAGAAAAAGAAAAAATTGCGAGGTGTTAAAACTGCTTCCTCACCTAACCAAACAAGGGCAAAAAAATGCTTCGGCGTGAGTACTCTCGTGTGGGCTCACAAAAACCAATTTCAAAATTTATATCGCCACAACCGAAATAAACGTTGAACGTGAAGCGCAAGCGCATCAACTGAAGTCTACGCAAGTTTTAGTTTACGCTCTGATGGAACAAGCACTTAAAACAATAAACAACGTACTGAGTATAAATAAAATTACAAAAACAGAAAAAAGGAAAACAGGAATTAACTAGACAGAAACGGAGAAATATTACTTTGACGCATCAACAAACGAAACACGACCTCCGCTGGCCACGTTACCCAACCAAACAGCGCATCCCTCACCGCTGACTACGTTGCCGACCAACCCGCAGCGCAGCTCGATGCGACGCCACTGACGAAACGCCACCCTTCCAAAAATTCCCACCGCAAATCAGCGACAGGAAATTAAAGCACGTTCTTACTTTGAATCCCTCCGGGTAAGATCATAGTACGAGGCCGCGACGGAGGCACGAGGGAAGCTTCAATAACCCAGACGTGGCTCAACAGGGTTAAACCAGACGCCAAACTGACGGTGGCAATGCTACCTCTTTGCCAGTTGCTAAAAGGGGGAAAACTAAATAGGATTAACGACCGTGAACGATAAACGTACGTGGCACGCAGACGAAAACAAAATAGAAGACACAGCAAAGCTTACCTTGCTTCGTAGAGCAAGCTCCGGAAACGAAATTAACTTTTCACGTTCTCCCAAAATCCGTATGCCGCGAAGCCGCCAACTTCTAACGGGGCGAGAATATCCGTACAAAAACGGTAGGGCAACCAAATCCAACAATCACTTGTTTCAACGCCCCTCTCGCTTCGTTAGTAACGCGAAAAGTAATGGCCCCCAGCGCTCCTCGTGGCCGACCAGAGTAAAACCCAAATCCAATGCGACGGACGACTCGCCACCTAGCGACGGTCAGCCGAACTCAAAACAAAGTAACACGAAGGGAAGCCTACGCGTCTGCAGAATAACGGCCCGAAGAAAAATTTTAATGTAACAGACATTTTCGTGAGAATACAATTTCTTGGAAGGGGGGAAAATTACTTATCACCCCATTATGTGGCGCGGATAAAGCAAGAAAAGACATACGGAACCCGATTCTCTGATTTCGGATGGTGAGCCTGCTCGTCACTACCAACACAGACATTCACCACAGTAATTTAAAGACATTATAACTTGTTTTCGATTTATTTTAATAACAACCACTAAATTAAGAAAAATAATAATTACAGTAATAATAATAATACGATAAACGTACGTGGCACGCAAACGAATCACAAAATGGAAGACAACAAAGCTTACCTTGCTTCGCCGAGCAAGCTCCGGAATCGAAATTAACTTTTCACGTTCTCCCAAAATCCGTATACCGCGAAGCCGCCAACTTCTAACGGGGCGAGAATATCCGTACAGAAACGGTAGGGCAACCAAATCCAACAATCACTTGTTTCAACGCCCCTCTCGCTTCGTTAGTAACGCGAAAAGTAATGGCCCCCAGCGCTCCTCGTGCCCGACCAGAGTAAAACCCAAATCCAATGCGACGGACGACTCGCCACCTAGCGACGGTCAGCCGAACTCAAAACAAAGTAACACGAAGGGAAGCCTACGCATCTGCAGAATAACGGCCCGAAGAAAAATTTTAATGTAACAGACATTTTCGTGAGAATACAATTTCTTGGAAGGGGGGAAAATTACTTATCACCCCATTATGCGGCGCCGATAAAGCAAGAAAAGACATACGGAACCAGATTCTCTGATTACGGATGGTGAGCCTGCTCGTCACTACCAACACAGACATTCACCACAGTGTAATTTAAAGACATTATAACTTGTTTTCGATTTATTTTAATAACAACCACAGAATTAAGAAAAATAATAATTACAGTAATAATAATGTTTAATTCAAGCACCATCTAAGTACTAAACTGTCGATTCCAAATGATGCAATCGGTCGGTATAATAATTTTAAAACGTTATACTGAACCGAATATCTCAACGACTGTTCAAATATTAAACTACTGTTACCAAGTAGAAGTAATATAAAGCAAAGTAATAAATTATGAGCGACATGCGCATAGAAAATCAGACAAATACTTGACTGTGTTTAAAGGAAACTGTTACGCCCAGTACTGCAACGTCAAAACAAATGCTTTTATCATCTATCTTTTGTCAATGGTCAGTGCTCGACTAACTGAGCGCTGTTTTTTGTTGCAGCTAGAAGTTTTCGCTATACGACTGTAGCATTGTAACAAAAACTGTTTTCCTGACCTACACCAAAATTTATAGATTATTAATTCTTGACCGTTTTTCTCGGTTAATTAAATATTACACATTAAGATCACCTATGGCCTCAAATTTCTGCGCTTATTTTATAAACAAGCTGTATAACCTAAGAGTTCCGCACTACTTTCGTTAACAGTTATCAGCATTGATAGGACCAGTGGTCAACGCAACGCAAGTTCCACACCGGGGCAGCCGCTGTCTGAATCTAGATGAAACCGGAAAACCTTTACAGGTCCTCTCTCGGCTTATCTTTGTCTTTCATTTTTGATTTATTTCGGTTTCTTAAATCGACCGCCAAAAGCACGGGTGTTACTTTTGTGGCACCCTGTACGTTTCAGTTAATCGAACAACCAATAACTTACCCAGTTATCAAGCGCATTTATAACAAATAATCCTAACGCTTATCGTTTAAGCCATCTAAATTAAACTAAGTCCGTGATATACGCAGCCAAAACTTGTATAATCGTTTTAGAACGTGTAATTTATGAGAGGCCCTTATTAGCACAATCACAGCGTCGTTGCAGCGCATCGTTAATCCCACCGCAAAATTACGTTTATTATTCGATAAGCATATGAACACTCGTACACATACGTTCGTTGTCTGAATCTGAATACAGTTTTGCACTGGCAATGGATAAGCCGGTTTTCAGAGTTCCGTTGGATTATTATTTCTCTCCGGCAAGCAAATGATTTGTTTGAATTTCATTAAAATTTTCTTAAGCCGACAGACAAAGTAAATTTCTGGAGGTGTGTGGAGGAGTTAACTAATTAACGCACCAAGGAGTTCATTTTTGCAACTCGAAGAGAATGTTCGCGGTGGAACCCTCCGGCAAAGTCGAAACTTTCACCGGCGTATTTTATATACTGTTTAAACTACCCTATACCATACGAATTCACTTCAAAGACAAATGAAGAAACTGTTTGTCAATTTGTGTTTATTTTATTTATTTATTTATCAACAGCATATAAAGGAAAATTTAATAGTTAATAGGCACATCGTATTTTCCAACATGAATTTATGCCAGCAGAAGTGTATGTGACCAAATAATTAAGGCAGCATTGCAGTTATGTTAGTTCAAATAATTTATAAACCGAGAAATTATCGACTAAATTCAGTTAATCGATTTTAATAATGTGATTCAATAATGAACAATAATGGTAATAATTGAATAATAAACAGACAGTGCTGGTTTATTATTCAATACTGTTATTCAAATTATTTCCTTATGCTTTATCTGCTCATCAAACGTGTAATACAACGCTCTTCAAGCCTCCGAACTAATAATATCCATCTTATAAAGTCGAAATGCAAACTAAGAAAAAAAAATCAATTAGTAAATCACGTCAGGAACTTCCTCATCTCTTCCCGGAAGGTTATGTGTTTCCTCATCTTGAGATCCCACGTGGTGGACTAAGGCGGCTAAGATCTGTTACGGTTTAATTCCCAGTTACTTTCGGTAACTACGTGTAGTATGTGTTTGGGTTAGTAAGATGAGCACATTGAGTCCTGGAAGTAACGTCGTTTGATGGCAAGATTTTCGTTGGTCCATGGAGTCGCCCCTCATCGCGCTCTCTATTCGGATTAGCCCGCCATCTTGCTCGGCCTCTTCGATCTTACGCTTCGGCCGTTATCGCTTCGACACGTTCACAGTGGTCGAAATGCATAATCTAGCTGTGCAAAAATACAAAAGTCAGCAGTACCAATTTAAAAAAGTCGATGTTTTTTTGTGTAATATACTTCGGTAGTCAGTAAGACGACATCATAAAATTTTTAATTATTTAAATAACTAGGCGTGGAGCTTTCGAACCCAAATACACAAAACAGTAAACGAAACGCTCATGTTTGATTCTTCTTATGTTTGCATTTAATTAATAAAAAAGTATGTGCAAGAAATTGCAAACAAATATACAGAGTGAATAAAAAGTAAGGAAGGTTGATTACAGAAGGTTTTACAGAAAAATGTTTTAAGTAAAAGTTAAATTACTATTTATTTGCCACAGACTGGCGTTTTTCATTTTTTCTTGCGACGTCATAATCTTGGACTGTGACGTCATAATTTGGGTCTGTGATGTCATAATCTAAGACTGTGACGTCACAATCTGGGACTGTGATGTCATTAATGATTTTTTAAATTAACCATATTTATTTTTTTCTACCCAGATTGATAATATTTTTTTCTCTTTACGGCCATATAAATACATTACAGGATTTTATAAGATAAATTTTGAGACGTCACAAAATAAAGTTCTCACAAAATAAAGTTCATTTGCCCGAAATTTAAATTACTATTTATTTGCCACAGACTGGCGTTTTTCATTTTTTCTTGCGACGTCATAATCTTGGACTGTGACGTCATAATCTGGGTCTGTGACGTCATAATCTAAGACTGTGACGTCATTAATGATTTTTTTAAATTAACCATGTCTATTTTTTTCTACCCAGATTGATAATATATTTTTTCTCTTTACGGCCATATAAATACATTACAGGATTTTATAAGAAAAATATTGAGACGTTAAATAAAGTTCATTTCCCCGAAATTTTTCTTATCTGTATATTTTATAAAATCGTGAACAGAAAAAATCGAGAAAAATATATATTTTTAAAAAAATTTGTGCTACTCGAGGTTTTCACTGCAATCAAAAACGATTTGCACAAAATTTTTCTAAAAACTTTCATTATGCTTTGACAGCAAGCATGGCCGCCTTGCATGGGGGACTTATTAGGAGCAAATCCCGCTTCAATTTGTCTATCCTACTGCAATGTCAGGTCAAAAAGCGATAGTAAGATGTCGCTATTTTATCTGTTCATAGATTTTAAAGAAAATTTTTGATGACGTCACAGCTCAAAATTATGACGTCACAAGAAAAAAAATTAAAAACGCCAATTTGTGGCAAATAATTAGCCATTTAACATTTATTTAAAACATTTTTTTTGGGAAACCTGTAATAACGACCACCCATTCCTAATTTTTATTCACACTGTACATATTTATTTCCAATTTTTTGTAAACGTTAATTATATGATGTGATTTTACACAAACATATCTGAACTCGAAAATCAACGGATACGATAATCAACAACGTGCGAGTTGATTTAAAAGGAGTATTCAAATTTAACATCATGCTATCTTCAATGTTCAATCAGAGGAAAGTTTGGGAAAACCGAATTTGAAACAAAATTATTAAAAATAACACATTTTCAGGCTTAAGATGAATATGAGAATTTCGTTTGCTGATTTTTATATGCATTTAAAAACCCTATCCTTAGTTACACAAATAATTACCATTTTTTTTCCATCTGGGATGAAGAAAACCGATTCTGAAAGTAAAAATGGATAAATTTTATTTAATAATTATTTTTCAAATCATTAAAATCAATTAACTTTTATGCTTTGAATTTTGCACAGCTAGATTAGGCCTTTCGACCACTGTGCGTTACGCTGAATACAATTAAGTTGTTTTGAGCAAATTCTTCCAAGCGGATAATCCGTTTCTGCATTAACAAACAGATGTAATTAAGCTGCGATTTTGCGTGGGCCACGTTTCTAAATGGTTTCTTTTTTTCACAAAGGAATCTGCTTTGAGTTTTACCTGCAAGTTTTCGCTGGAAGTTTAAGTTTCAAATTTAAGCTCTAGGTCCGTCTATTAGCTCCGTAGCTACTATTGCTGTCTATTTACGATCCCATTTTCTTCGTGGCCGCCAAAACGACGCCTCCAACTGCCTGTAAGTGTGAAGCTGACTGGAAACTGAACGTGCTTTATTTCGACGTGGTTTGTAGTAATTCAAGTTACTTACATCTTTGAACAATATCCTATATACTTTATAGGAATGGAAAATTTGACGGCTTATGACTGACTTATGAAATCATACGCTAGGTTCTGAATTTCGCCAATAGCCATATTACGATTTAATTTGAAAAATTTGAAAGATCGTCTGTTTTTTCGAAATATTATGCCGCAAGAACCATTTGTCAAGCGACACGTTTTGTAAAAGCCCTACTTCAAATTTTGCCTAATATGTGCAACAGATTCTTGTAAAGGTTCGGATATTCAGTACATAGAAATACAATGATATATTTTTTTTTATAAAAATTGTATAATTGCGATTAAATAATACAATGAATCATATCGTGTACAAGGTCAGGATTCTATAGCAAGACTGAGCATTTCTTAGAATTTTTGTCCACCACGCAGCGCTCGAACGCGAAAGAATAAAATCGAACGTTTAGAAACTTACGTAACAATCTGGAAGGGACAAAAAAATGTTTAAATAGTACGAGAAGAAGTCGTTAATTTTGTTATGCATTAACTACCTGATTATATTAGTCAGAAATAACGTGCATGCAACGATTTTAAATACAGTTAAAGGTAGTAATAACTTCTTGTCAATAACAACTTTATCCAACTTAACTTTTATATAAGAAATGTTGGTTGTTTCAAATAATTATGCACATATTTTTCTGAAGTTTGTGCAGGTTCAGAACTGCAAGATTCCAAATTTGTCCTGCACAAAAAAATTGCTAATTATTTGGTTCCTAAGATAAAAACTTTTCACATCGAGATTTGATTAAATACTATGAAAGCTTTAGATACACAAGCTATTATTTTTCACGATAATTCTTTTCTGTCATGTAGGTACATTCCAAAACAAAGATATAAGCGTTTGAAATATTGTTACAAGCCGCGGGCTGGGGTGCCGAGTGTTTTGGAAAATGGCTACTCGCGCTGCCGTTAAAACTATCACATTAATTATATCCGGCTATTTGAAAGGGTTTCATAGAAAACGTAATCGTGCCATTTTATAGAACATCTAATCGTGACAATATGAAGGACAAGTTTGAATATTTTACATCTTTATGATAGGTATTACTATTTCGTGAGATATGTGCACAACTACTAAACCCACCCTGTGTATTATATGATCTATTATTAATATCATTATATTCTTCCTTGTATTTAATAGGAATATATAAGGTTCTCTCGTAAAAACATTTGATAGTGGAGTTATTTATGGAGGAGCATAAAACTCAAGCTCTTGATATTCCTCACACCAGAAACTTCTCTGTAGGCATTTTCTATACTGTTAATTAACACCCTTTTTAAAAATATCTAACAGTTATTAGATTATTAGATTAGGTTTACGTACAAATTCTTAGATCAATTCCCTGTAACAATTTACTATAATATATGCCCTAAACTTTGATTAACTGAAAACTTCCGTAGTCAACAGGGGGGGAAGAACCGATCTTGGAGGACCTAATTTGCATAGCATCGCTGCTCCACTGCACCGGCTGATGCATTTGGCATGTAACAACAGACTGAAGTGAACATTGTATTAATAATCGATCGCTGACAACAGACGCGCAGTATGTTTCGATAATTACCCAATTTGCATATGCCAACTTCTGTGACTGTCTTACAACATTGTCTACTGTTTACTGAACTGTTTTATTAAAATTTCGAAGTCAAGGCAATCACTTCAGAAATATTGCGTTAAGAATTACGTGAAATAGCTTATCAATTTGTCTGTTAGCACATAACTTACGTAATATACAGGATGTTTCACTTAAACCCGCTTCCCTCATATCTGTCTAGTAAAACATTTTACAAAAATACTGAAAGTTTATTAATATCATGTGGAGCACATTTTTAAATTAGTTTGGTGTATACGAGATTTTTCGTTTGATCTGGGCGACATGTCATTTTGTTAATTTAAATGTTAGTGAAAATATCGACAACCCCATGTCATTGAAAAGAGTGTTAAATAGCTCGTCTACTAATGCTAAAAGATATATTCATTAAAAAGGGTAGTTATCGCCAGATTAGGCATTTGCCATGTCTATTTACTAAATGCTGCTCTGATACGTTTCACGCAGTCTCTGTTCAAATGGTAAAGTTATTTGTAATGCCTGTTTTTTTGCCTATTTATGCATAAATGCCTATTTCAAATAATAAAAATGTTTATAAGGTATCTTTTTTACAAAAAATTTCAAAGTAAATTTAAAATTTGCATCAAATTAGAATAGAAATAATTAAAGGTTGAATCTAACCGTTGTTATTATTATATAAAAAATAATGACTGCGACATTTTTTTAGAATCTTGTTCGCAAGTACCGTGCCTTCAATTGAATTCCTCATTAAAGTGCGCTACGATTTCACTGTTTTTTTCTCCTAAGATTTGCAGCAATGATAGCTGTTCAATTATTTAATTAAACACATATCAAATTGACACTTTGTATTTTCAATTAATTCAAAATGTTAGAATTACAGCAGAAAATATTTATTGTTGAAAGTTATTTTCAAACCGGTAGAATAGAAAATGGACAGTTAGTTTATTCAATTAATCAGTGTGTACAGAAGTTTCGACAGCAGTTTCCTAATTTTGCTATTACTTATGAACAGCTAGTTAAACGTATCCATGCTTGTGTTCTTAAATTTCGTGAAACAGGATCATTTGGTCGCAAAACAGGGAGCGGAGCAGTTAAGAAAAGGACTGCAGCCTGCATTGAAGATGTTCGGGATCGAATGGAACACTCTTTCAAGAAATCTATTGCGAAACTTTCACAAGAAGTTCGGGTATCAGTGGGAACATGTCACACTATTCTTAAAAAAGGCTTAAAGCTTTATCCATATAAGATTCAAGCAGTCCACGAACTCAGGCCAGTAGATTTTCACAGAAGAACAGAATATTGTCAGTGGTTTCTTGATAACTTAAACAACGACGACATTCTTGACAAGTGTTTCTTTTCCGATGAGGCCTGGTTTCATCTCTCAGGCTATTTAAATAAACAGAATATGAGAATATGGTCAGCAGAAAATCCCCATGAATTTGTGGAAACTCCATTACATCCATTAAAAATTGGCGTTTGGCTAGCAGTGTCAAGAAGGCGTATCATCTGACCAATACTTTTTAACGACGCAGTAACTGCTGAAATATACCGAAATGAGTTATTAGAACCTTTCATTAATCAACTACATGATGATGAACTTAGAGAAGGGTTTTTCTCAGCAAGACAATGCTACTGCCCACACAGCTCATCAAATAATGACTCTCCTGCAGCAGTTTTTCGATAATCGGATTGTGAATTTTCCTGCAAGGTCTCCGGATCTCACAATTATGGATTACTTCATTTATCCGCACATGAAAAACACAGTTTTTTAGAACTACGCGTCACACAATCGAAGAACTTCGTGCGGGCATTACAGATGTGTGTGCTAACATAACCCCCGAACACTTAGCAAACGGGTTTGAAATCATGAAGCGCAGAGTACGCTTATGTATTCAGGCTGAAGGAGAGCACTTTAAGCATCTACTTTAAACTTTAATGTTGTGTTTTTATTTGATGTTATGATCAGTACTGACAGTTAATGACAACTGTTTTCTCTAGAATTGTGTCGCCAACTTCATAAAAAATCACAGCTTACTTTAATGAGGAATTCAATTGAAGGCACGGTACATAATCTGTGGACACCTCCTAAAGGTAAAAATTGCGACTTTTTTATTCAAAATGGCGAAACAACTAGGGACATCGATATCTTTGTTTCTATAATACAAGCCGAACTGCATGGAGGTTCATTTGATTCTTATTTAGTAAGTCGGCTTTAATAAAAAAAAAACCCAAACGGAACACTCTATGTACACCAAACTAATTTTCCATTTTCCGCCTGATGCAAAGTTGCTTTCATTTGAAACAATTTTTTCTTTATTTGTAAAATGAATAACTAGAGAGATATGACAGAATACGCCTTAAGTGAAACACCCTATATGAATTCAAGAATTAAGTTCTTCATTTCTACCTCCTAAAGTGATAACAATGCGCAAATATGTTGGAAAGCATATATGCAAAGCTTCAAAATCTAGGGGGGGGGGGGTCGATCTTATTTCAAAGACTTAAATATAAAATGGGAGCACAAACGACGCCTACATACGTTCATACATGTGCATTATGCGTCAATGACGTCAAACAAGCAAGAGTAATGTTAATAAACTCATAATTATTAATACATTTATTATTGTGTTGCCCAAGGCGAAAAGTTCAGACCGATTGAGATCATTCGCAAGGACGTTTTGGAACTGTTTATGCCTAAGAAGCACAGTCCGGGAAATTCCGGACATTCCTGGAAAATGCACGGCTTTATGTAAAGATGCGACAGTTGAGAGTGTACAGGTTAAATTGAACAAAGTATACTAGCCTGCATTTTATGAATTCACAGTTTTTCATATACTATAAGATCCCGAGTGCATGTCAAATTGTCGACAATTTAATTTTCTCATGTGTGCGAAGCGAGACAATTTGACATGCACGAGGGGTATTCGGAGTACTATTTCCCGAACAAAACCCTTGGCAAATAGCCCCGGTCTTATTTTTTGCAAATTGCTACAATGTCAAGCAAAAACTAAAATTTTGTGGTGTAATTAAAATGTGTGGTCGTTTCGGAAGCAATTCTGTGAATGATATCGACAAAATCATTGAGAATTTGAATTTGATCCCCTAAATACGAAAAAAAGAACAAAGTCTTCAGCATGGAAGTAATTTGAGAGTTTCTGCAGTAAACGAAAATATAGTTCAAATGAAGATACAACTGTAGAAGAATTGCCTAGAGTAATGAAGGACTTCGGACTTAATATTGTTACGACTTCGGGGTTCGCAAATAATACTCGCCGACTATTCTTAAGCACTTTATTAAAACGCAACAGTTTTAATAAACAGAATACACTAAAAGTATTCTATAACGTTAAGTTATAAATAAATAACAAATCGCACTTCTATTACGTCGCCACTTATGGCTTCGTGATACCTGGCATTCTTCGCTTACTAGATAAGACTGCCCTCACCCAATATCCTCCTATTATATAGGCAAGCCCACATACTCCAGAAACGTATCGAATCATTCAGGTACCTGCCAGAGAATTCTAGGCCTTTCCGGACCCTCTAGGATTAATCGGGCGGAGGCACGCTGTCTGACCATCCGGGCTCACGGCGTAACAATATGAAAAAGCTAAATGGCGAAGATTATAAAGAAGTTGTGAAGACTATGTAGAATATAGTGGAGAAAACGAAAAAAATAATGTAGTTAACCATAATAATTACTATAAATAAATTAATTAATAAAATTTTGAAAACTGTTCATTAAGAATGATTACTAAAAAAATGCACCAGTGCAAATTATCGGTAATTGCTCTAATCCAAAATTATCGCATAATTTGACACTCATTGGTTGATTTAAAAAAAAAAACTTGAAAAATTTTAATTCGCTTGAATAAAATGAGGGAAATAGTCGTTTGCATTTGTATTGTGTAGTGCTTCTTCATAAAATACAACTAATATACAGGCTGTCTCAGAACCTCTGTCTTTAAATGAAACTGCAGGTTCCTCGTTACATAAGAGATTAATTCTCCAAATCTGAATTTTTTCTGTCCCAAAAATAAAAATAAAACATATCACAAGCGAGCGTAGTCCCTTTGTTTTGAAACCTCTGCTCGGTTTACGCCTTGTTTCAGCAATTCATTCTGATAAAAGCACTAAACCGCAATAAAACTTTTTATTTACGTTTAGCAGAACTCAGTCAAGGTTTTATTGTATACGAATGTGAATCCGACTTGCGGACATCGGCATGTTTATTTGTATTTTCAACATGCGATAAGTAAGAAAGTTTATTTCTTTGTAATAGACAATAACAATTATGTTAAAACCGAGTACCCAATCTGCGTTAGACTTTTGCTAAAGTAATTAAACATCTTCGTACGCTAGTTTTATAACTGGGTTAAAAAAAACACGATGAAAACCTGCCTTAAGTAAGAGATTGATGTTTTACAATTTTATTCACGGTTTATTCGTTTTGTTTTGTCTTTTTGCTTCCTGGCAGTTTCTTGACTTGCAAAAATCGCCGTTTATTCATTTATTTTTTTGAATGTTCGTTCTTTTATCGTTTTTATTTTGTTGTTCGTAATTTTCTCTTCTAATCGAATTGGTTTCCGATTCTATTGACTCCTTTTTACAATTTTCTTTTGGTTCTTACGAGTTTGTTTTTATTTGCAAAAACTTTCGTCGCTTTCCATTTTTTTTGTTCAATCTTGGTGCTATGGTACCTCAATTTTTTTTAATTCATTTTATATTCTCTTTTGTTTATTTTTATCAAATTTATTTTTACATTTTGTTGGCTGACGCTTTTTTGTAGTTAGTTGTATGTTAATTCTTTTCTAATCATTTCTTTTTATTTTTCGTCTGGAAACTCATTTGGTTTTCGTTCATCTTAATCATCAATTTTCTTTAGTTTTTTTTTTTTTTTAATTCTTTATGCTTTCGTGCTATGGATTTTTCTTTTGATTTTCTTATCGAATTGATGTTTCTCATTTTATTGACGCTTTCTCGCAATCCATCGTTATTTTTATGTTTTGTGTACATCATAGTTGTGATCTTCTTTCGTTTTGTACTGTACTTTTGTGTACTGTACTTTGTCGTTCGTTTCTTTTTTTATTGTATTTTGTTATTATTATAATTTTATTCACGTTTTCCTTTTAGATTATTTAACATATTTTTTTTATTGAGATCAAGAGATAGAGCAGCTACTTCCTAAGTAGCTGATACTTGAACTTTTTGGCAGCGTAATACACTAGGACATCTATAATTCGAATGTGCTTTTTTTAAAAAAAAAAAGAAAACTAAGAGATCAGTAATCAATTGTAGTTTCGGAAATTTAGGAATAAAGAGTGTACTTAATTGCAGAAGCGAACATTGTATTAATTGTTTACATTCCAACACAAAACACATGCTTTTATAAGGATAATATGGAACCTGAATTTCTGCGTCGGCTTAAACCAATAAAGAGATAAAGAACTCTCACCTAGTGCAGACGTTTATTTCGTCATTTCGTCGTAGTTTTAATAAAGAAACAAATTAATTTTTACTGTACAAATACAATAACTTTAGTAATCAACATTGTAAATTTCCTCTTTTTCGATCGCCTTTAGATTGATTTTTTTAAATTTAACTGTTAAAGTACAGATTAGCACAAAACTAATTACCAATTAATGCAACACGCACAGAATATTTCAAACTATTAAGAACTTATCTAGTTACAAAATTTATCTTCTTTTAAAATTAACAAAGAACACGATACTTGACCTACCTCAAGTACAATATCTGTGCATTAGGTCATGGTCTGCGTTTTTATGACTTCTTTCGACCCCGAACGGCGGAGAATAATTGAAAACCAAGCTTCACCGGAACATTTAAGCTGCATTCAGCGACCCTCGAACAATTTCTATGAAAAAGTAAAATAATTTCTATCTGCGTTATTATTGCTATCTGACCAATAGTTGCTTTTTGCTTCTTTTCTTGACCACTATATTTGTGGTTTCAATTGAAGACATAGGTTTAGAGACACGCTGTATATGTATATTCGTTAGAATTTAAAACAATAGATTTTCTAAAACGCACGTATTTTAGGACGGCCATGCTCGTCTGGAATGTCACTAGCTTTGCTAACTAATAACAAAACTTTGCTGCTTTCACATAATAGATGTTAAATTTTTTATTAGTACGTCCCTGCATACCTGACCTCAAATGCGTGCCTAGGTATTTATTCGTTAACATAAATATCAGAACTACCCGTTGCACTCTAGTAGATACAGAATAGTAATATACCAGGTGTTTGTTGCTTATTGAATTTTATCACTTTTTAATTTGTTGACAACAAAATCACGGAGATTAGTGGAAAAAAGTGTAAGTTTTCACAAGCCATTCACATATCGTACATAAGAGATTTCAAATGTTCGTTCTCAATTCGTATAACGCGTATCTACAACGTTTAATTAGATATTCATTTATTCAAATAAAATACTTTTATGAATAAATTTTTAGTACCTAATCTCTTTGTTGAAAATGAACTGTTTTTGTAGGTAAAAAGAAAACTTCTTTCTTATTTATCGTACTCCGTTTCTTTAATATTCAGATTTCTATTGGAGCTTGTATTAATTAATGACGTCCTTGTAAAAAGTCGTGCACGGCCTTTGTGGGAAGTATGCATGCGGAATGCAATAAGGAAGGAATGTTAATATGCAAGCAAGTTTAGATGATCAAAGATTATACAAGCACGGAATTTCATAGTGCACCACCGCGTACAGAGAGATCCGCAAACCCCGTTACTAAAACACCGTTTAGTTTGGAAGTATAATTAGGTAAACTTAATCGATTGGCCAAAACTGAGATTCCGTTTCATGAACATACATTCAAGAAAATGCTCAAAGATTTACTGAAAAAAAAAGGCATACAGGGTGCTGCGTTCATTTTGAAATTTCTTAAAGTTAGAATAACTTTTATTTATTTCATTAGACAATTTATTGTAAACTTGCATGTATACAAAATTTATGGATTTCTTTAAAAATTCTGCATGAGGCTGAGCCAAATGAAAATGATTATTGCTTTTCGCATTATTACAATGGATCATTGCATTATTTCTGATAAATACGTCTTTGTTTCAATTCAATTTCAAAAACAACAAAGTATCTCTCATTGGAATGCCTACTATAGTATAGACAATTTTCTTTAGTGTGATGAAAACACTGTGAGCGTCGGGTGGAAGCCTCCACAGAAGTATACCGTACGGCAATTTTGAATAGCACCGTCCGCAATAGAAGGTAAGAAGTTTCTGTATTGTCAAAATATGCTTCAGAAAATTAATTTGAAAGCAGGCTGAGCTTAACATAAGGTGAGATTCACGCAATGACTATTCCACGTTAATGTGTTTTCCCGGTAAATACCTAGGAACTTAACTTAATCTGGTGTTATTGATTTGTAAACTAAATTGATCTAAAAATCTGTTCTGACGAACATGAAAGTGAAGACAACATGTCTTATTAATATTAAGATACCATTCATTGAAATAAAACCATTTGCTACTTACCTAGTAGCTTATTAGAGTCTATTTGTGAGTCACAAGAGCTGAAGTATCATCTGCGTATACAGGGTGCTGCATTTTGAAACGCAACATAGGAAATCACATGATAATTTAAATATGCTCGAATATTGGTTTCCCTAATTATTTTACAATAAAATTCCATTTAGGTTTTTTAAAGTACTCTTCAAGATGAATCTGTCTGCGAAGTTTGAAAATTTTTCATACGCTGAGTTTTGAGATATTTAAAAAAAGATTCTGTAACTATGCTCGATTTGTACCAAACTATCAGCACAGCCTTGATCAATGATACTAAAAACTGAACAGATCATAATTAATAAATACATATAGTCGTTTCTGATAAAGATTGATAGAAAAGACTTTTCCAGTAATTTATTTTAACATTTACTGATTAAAGCCATGCTGATAGTTTGATATAAATCGAATTTCGTTATTGATCTTTTTTGAATACCTCGAAACTGAACGAATGAAAAATTCTCAAACTAAAATAATAATCTTTTCAGGTAAAATTGATATTAAAAAAGTTTTTCCTGCGTGGACACACTGTATAAAGACTAAAGAAAGAGTATTTTGGAGTTTTAACTTTTATTCAAGTAAACGCAAATCCGCGTCTTTTCAGGTTTTTTCGACTATTGCGCTCGACGCAAAACTGAAAAAAACGCGTTGTGTAATTGACTAATTGTAGGTTATTTCATTTTTAGTTTTTTAATTTGTCGTTAAACTGGCTGTCAATCAAATGATTACCCATAAACAGTAGAAATTTTATAATGTAATTAAATTTTCAATAACATTTTTTAATATTTATACACCGTCAGTTTCATCAATATTTTCAAGAAAAAAAATATATATACTTCTGAGAACATATTTCCTTTTTTAAGTAACAGAGATGTGATTAAAATAAAGTTAAATTGAAAATCTTTTATGCACGTCCAAGTGATTTATCGCGTGGAAATTACTATAATATATAAATACTTGGTCAACTGTCTCAAGAATACAAAAATCAATGCGAAATTAATAAATATTTATAACAATGAAATTAAATACGGCCACTATTATAAACATAAACACGACGAAGGAGATTTATATTGACGTTCTCAACATGTAATTTATTGGATGGAAACTTGTTGTTGACACACTGTATAAAAACAAGACCGGTACATAATAATAAAATGTAATAGTTCTCAATAAAAATAAACAAATATTCACATACATTTGAGCAATGAACCAAATTACATTATATTTTAGACGAAACATGTAATTTAATATAAAATTCAAACATTAATTAGGGCATTTCTTCAAGCAAAACCGCATTACCGATTGAAAAAGAAAACTTTCACGGCGAACTTCATCACCTCATCAGTGATTCCTAAATTAAAAAAGTAATTAAAGGCGAAGGACGTCTGCGTGTTAAGGTCGGATTTTAATTTAAAATTTTAATGCAACTTCCGCGCCGCACATTAAAGTCACTCGCCTAGCATTTACTTTATTTGTTCGTTACATTCATTAAACACAGGGTTGGAAAAAAACGGTTTTTTTTAAAAAAAAAACGAACAAAACTTCTGTTTTTTTTTTTTATTTTAAACAGTTTTTTTTTGTTCAAAACATGTTTAAAATTGACACTAAATTAAACATGTTTTATACAAAAAAAAAAACAGCTGTTTAAAATAACTTTTAAATGTTTAAATTGTCCTTACAGCTTACATAAAAAGGTATATTATTATTATTATTTGATATTTGTGTAAAAAGAAGAATTTATTAAAATTCGATCTCTAATTAAAAGAAAGGTGAAAAGCTTGTAATGTTAGGTTATGTACCATTTTTAAAATAATGTATGTACTTTGATAATAATTTAAATCATTTGAGGCAGAACTTGATTTATTTAGGATCTACGGTCGCGGTGTTTTAGATGATTTTCAAAGAAAGTATGGAGTATTTGGTATCAACATACTGAGAAAAACATTCCCAATAAAAACTAAAATCAAATACAATCCAATGAAATATTTTTTTCAAATTACTTGATCGCATTAGAACTAAAATACATGACTCGTGGCTTTCAATACTGGAACACAAAAATTTCAAATATGTAAAAACATGTAGGATGTTCCATTTAAAATAACAAAGGAGATATTACTTCCGGCGAAACCAAAAGTCCAGTAGGTATATGTCTGAAATTTCAAATTAAATTTTTGTTTAATTCATCGTTTTCAAATTTTAAACAAACCTTAAAATTCTAGAAGGGCGAATATACGGCCTTGGGACACACGGTAGAAATTCAATGAAGACAAATGAAACGATAACGTTATAAATAGTTTAAAGAGCGACGTCCTACGATCACTTTTTGACCTAACATTGCATTAACATTCACAAATTCAAGCCGGTTTGCTACATAATAACTCATCCCGTAGCCCATAGTATGAACAGGGAAGCGGAGGACCCAGTATGTTTCAAAACTTAATGTAATAATAAAAGGTTAAATATTGAAAAGGTATTTTAAAAATTTACAATATAAGTATTATTCTAGTGATCAGTAATAATTAATGAATTGATTATAATCAATCTAATGCAATTTAAATTTAGTTCAAATCAGAGCTACATTGTAGTCATCACGTCATCAGCTCAGCCACGCATTGTCTACAATTATTAAAACAATTGATATGAGAAGAAAGTAAAGTTTAAAGTTAATATGTCAGTGAAATACAGACCCTAAACAATTAACTTCTGGTTACAGAGTATTACGTATTACAAAAATAAAACACATATATCAAAAGTGGTCTTTGTTAGCTTAAAACTAAAAAAATGAATTTGAAACATTAATAGATAAAACAGCGACATCTTACGATAGCTCTTTGACCTGACATTGCAGTAGGATAGACAAATTGAAGCAGATTTGCTCCTAATAAGACCCCCATGCAAGGCGGCAATTGCGAATAAATTGGACAAGTCGTTTTGGTTTGCAGTGGGAATGTCGAGCTACGTCTCTGCTGACGAAGCCCCAAACAGGGCTGAAACAGCTGTACAGAGGCTGCTCCAGGTTTTCACTGCAATAAAAAACGATTTGTAACAAAATTTCTTAAAACATTAACAAAAAAAACATGTTCAAAACTTAAAAATAAAGTACTTATATCAAAAGAGCTCTTTTTTAGCTTAAAATTACAAAAAATGAATTTAAAACATTATCAAAAAAAAACATGTTTAAAACATTTTGTTTAAAACGGATGGTATGTTTCCAATTCGGTGTTTTGAACATGTCTTAAACACTATGTTTTAAACAGTTTGTTTTAAACTTTCCAACCCTGATTGAACATCTTCGTTAAGAAAAATAATTTTTTTGTTACGTGCCAATCGAGTGACTAATAATTTTAAGAAATTTTATGATCAACCCGTTGACCAATGCAAAAATTTCGAATACAAGCGTAGGCTAGATTGAATACTATCGATGATGATTTAAAAAAGTAAACGAATTTTCTTGCAGATTGAAGAAAACCAAATTGTATTTTGAAAATTTTGAAATTTAAAAATTGTACTAGTTATGGAGACAAATTTTTAATTACATCAGGAAAAATTGATTTTATTTTGTAACTCTTTGATGATGGAATCCTTGGCTTCCGGTTTGAACCGCAGTTCCAACCGGAAGCCAAAAATTCAATCGGCCGGGGAAGCCTTCAAGTAAAACTAATTAATGCTGTTTATACAGATTATTTTAACACCTAAAATTTGATTAATATACCAAGTGTTTTATATTTATGGTTAGATAATTTTATTCTCTTCTCAAAAATGAAAAAATGTACAGGGTATTTCATATAAAAAATTAGAAGTTCGACTTATATCTCAAAAACTATGCGTCTTAGAAAAATGTAGCTAGCTAACAGAAATGGATTATACGTTAAAAAGTGCCATAAAGAAGTTTTTACAAAAATCTAAAATTTTCATACACAGAAAAGTTACAGGGATTTTTAGAAATCGCAGAATTTTGCAAAACACCCCTTAGTTCATAAACGGTTCAAGATATCGAAATGCGGTTTTTACCATTGAACTTCGAGCACCAGACACTTAGGTCAATTTTTGTCTCACTCCTCTAAAAATAGCCGTTCCCCTTTAAAAGTGTCAAATTTGGCCCACCCTGTACATAAATGTTTTCTTTTACATTACGTGTCCAGATGTTCTTTAGTTTATTTTTAAGGTTAAAAAAGCTGCATACATGAGGCACTAGAAAACTTGCTACGTCAGTATAATATTACCGCGTCAGCTGCTTCGGTATATATATTTTTTTAGTATAACATTGTGTTAAAGGATGATACGGTTTGAATGAGTTAAAATTGCAAATGAAACGCCATCTGTTGCGCAGGAGTTCATTTATACTACAGTACCCAACTAAGAAACAGTAAATATCCCGTTCTGTAAGCCGCGTTATGTCGGAACATGCCATTAGAAAACTGCCCAATACTTTATGGTAATTTGAAAAGGAGCGGCTAATTATAGCATCGCGTGCCGGGTTCGGATCTCCACTAGGTTTTTGTCTCTGATTCTTCAGAATAGTTCTTAAAGGAAAAATTTTAAAAATTGGTCACATGCTCAAAAGTACTTTGTTATGGTCACTCGGTACGTGTAATATACTGGTAATGTTATTTCCTAATAATACTAAATGTTTTCAGATGTCTAAAAAATTAATTGTAATTCGCTTAGTTAATACTGAAAAATTATTTAAAACAGCAGAAAGCTAAACACGGTATTAAAAATCATCATGAATTGATAACAAATTTTCTATTAAACAACAGTACTCCTAAAATAAATTGCCAGAAAAAAAAATAAATAGCGTAAAAAATTAGTTTTTACTTAAAAATTAATTTATTACCTCACAAGTAAAACAAAAAGCAAAAACAAGACGATTTTCTTTATAAGTCGACGAAAAACAAAAACCAATGTCGGTCGATTTTAGGATTAACTTCGTCTGATCTTTTTCATAAAAACTACTAAAATCAGAACAAAAGACGATCGACCTTTATAAAAAGGTGAAAAACGAAACCCAGTAAGTAATGATTATTATATTGAATTTATACTGCGAGAAATTACAAAAAAAAAGACAGGCCATCAGAGATACGCCGATTTTTGTTTGCATTTTTTATACGTTTCAAAATTTTTACAAATTATATTATTTTTGCAGCATCATACTGCTTTACAACTTTTTAAATCAAACTTCTCTTGAAAATATACCGTGGGACTGGAAATTATTTTTTTCACATACGATACACTTCCCTGGTATTTTGATTAAAAAAAGAAAACTTGAACCCAAAGGCAACTGTTTGTCTGAGTCTGATTAATAATAATTACTCCAAAGTGATAAGTAATGAGCTGGCTCCATCCTTCGTGATTTTGATGACGAAAAAATTAGTCCATCCAAAATATTTATTTTTGGTTTGGTGCCTTGGTATTTTCAGGGTGAATAGAACATCAAAAAATTACGTTACCTTGTAAATTACTTTGCAAAAGTGAAAAATAAGAAGTTGGTAATAATTAGTGGTCCCTATTTCACATATGTGTCAGTACAGTACACGTGTACACGTGTAATACACGGAATCAAATTTTAATGTGTGTAATATTAAATACACGGTTACCCGTGTATTTATATTACACGTGTATTTATATTACACGTGTATTTATTTTACACGTACATTTATTTTACACGTGTATTTATTTTACACATGTATTTATATTACACGTGCATTTATATTACAAGTGTATTTTAATATTTTCTTGGTAGGTATTGTCAAGCATGCAGTTAATTGACAAATAGAATGAAATTTACTCCTGGAAAAACTTCGATTACCGTTCTTTTTTTTTAAATTCAGCTGTACATCAAAATGGAGCCAAAAACTGTCGTCAATTATTTTTGTTGCATTTGACTGTCATTGTATAAAAGTTACCTTCCCGGTAAATAAAAACAAATCAGTTTCTAGGTAATGTACAAGATTTGAACGTACCGATCTGATGACGTCCTTCTCGTATAAAAAACACACGTGCAATTTAATTACACATGTATTTAAATACCCGTGTATTTAAATACACGTGAAATGCACAATTACTCGTGTATTTAATTCGCGAATATTGTTACACGGAATCCGTGTACACGTGTACTTCAGGTACACGTTCGAAACCGCAACTCTAGTAATAATGTAGGGTAATAATGGATAATAATTTGACATAATAGATGCAAGCTAACTTCAACCTCATGGTTTCCGGTTGGAACCGCGTCTCTCCTCGGATTTCTTCTACTGCCGACGTTTCGTTCTCCATTGCAGAACTTCCTCAGGCCTGCTACTGCTGTTCATGGTCTTGCTGCTACTTGAGTCTCAACGACTTAGAAGAACCAGCAGCAGAAAGGCGCGATGTTTCAGCTACAGAAACCATTGCCAACACTGTAGCTGCATCATTCTCATTATAGGTTTCCTTCGTTTTCTTTCTGTTTCCTCCATCTTTTTAAAAATAATTTTCCAGTATTTACAGTTTGCATTTACGATCACTGGAACATCCGAAAAATCTCAATTGTGAAGTTGGAAAAATTTCCAGTGCCGTAACATTTAACTAAATAAATTCCCCACTCTGGAGTTAACATTTTTGTCTGAAAAGATTTCACTCGTAAATGCTCCTAAATTAATTCGTTTACTGATGTGACTGACATTATCGAGTAAAGTGATTTATTTTATTTAAAAATTTTCGGTCTGCCACATTTTATGAAAGCAGAAGCAGAATTTTCGATTTTTCTCATCTATTAATCAGAATTTAACAGTTTCTCTAAAATTTCTTGGGGTTTTAGGACATGCAAAAACTGCAAAAAAAAGCGAAAACTCAAAAATAAAAAAGTTTTTCCTATTATGAACCCAATCCGTGGACACAGTGTACACTGCATCGAATTGTAACGAGTGTTCAATAAAAAAAAAAAACGTTCAAGAAGTCTGTAGCAGGCTTTTGTTGTCGGGAACGCATGTCGCGATTAACGTCATTTGAATTTTAACTTCGACAAGTTGACGGTTAACCTAACCAACAAAACTCAAAAGCTGCTCTTGCAATTTTTTTTTCTAATATTTTTATAATTGAAGTTTGTTCTTGTCCGATGAAAATAGTAAGTACAAAGTTTTTTTAATCTCAAACCGGACAGAAAAATGAAGGGAAACACACTCAACGTTTCGCTATAGAGTGAATAGGAGTGAAAAAAAGTAAATAAACAACTTGTTTATTTACTTTTTTTCACTCCTGACGAAGCTATAAATCTATAGCGAAACGTTGAGTGTGTTTCCCTTCATTTTTCTGTCCGGTTTGAGATTAAAAAAACTTTGTACTTACTAATATTTTTACTTAATATGACTATTCGCTAATAAACGTTTATTTTTGAAATGTCTTTTTTGAGTTAAAGTGAGGTTAGAAACGCAAGTAACGCTTCACGCTAGTCGTATGAAGAACCCTACGCTAGACGTTCAGAATAAATTCATGGCTGTCTGAACCGTTTTTTTAATTGAACACTCGTTATTAGTATTCCCTATACTTACCTTTTATGTTTTTTGAGTAGTTAGATATTTTGTAGTTAATTTTTATTCAATTAAACGCAAATCCGCGTCTTTTCAGGTTTTTTTCACCATTGCGCTCGACGCAAAACTGAAAAAAACTCGTTGTGTAATTGAATAATTGTAGGTTATTTAATTATTTGTTTTTTAATTTGTCGTTAAAGTGGCTGTCAATCAAATGATTACCCACAAAACAGTAGAAATTTTATAATGTAATTAAATTTTCAATAACATTTTAATTTTTATACATCGTCAGTTTCATCAATATTTTCAAGAAAATAATATATATTTCTGAGAACATGTTTCCTTTTTTAAGTAATAGAGATGTGATTAAAATAAAGTTAAATTGAAACTCTTTTACGCACGTCCAAGTGATTTCTCACGTGGAAATGACCATAACATATAAATTACTTGGTCAACTGTCTCAAGAATACAAAAATTAATGCGAAATTAATAAATATTTATAACAATGAAAATAAATATGGCCACTATTATAAACATAAATACGACGACGGAGATTTTGACCTGTCCTATGTCCACATCGATTTAAAATACTAATAGAGATTACGATTTGTAATTTATTGGATGGAAACTTGTTCAGAATAAAATCTCAAACCAAAACGGGTCATCAAATCAATAATGCGGTGGTCAACAGTATGAATTTTAGGCGTAAAACTAATAGCAGTTTTTTTTATTGCGTCATTAAAATCAATTATATAGGTGACCTAACAGTACGTTCTCGGGCAATATCTCGATAACTGCTGAAGATACAAAAAAAACTTCGACAACATAAAATTATTACACAGTGGAGCTGGATGTCACTTTTTTATTACACACGGCACACCCCGTATATGTATAACGTCAACCATAAAATTCTACACATTTTTTGTATATCATAATTAGAGAGAAGTGATTCGTGCAGTGGAGCAGCTATTTTCTTAACAGCAATGCGCGTAAGCAAGTCGATTAACACATCGGCCAACTGGGCTGTTCTTCTTTCGCAGTAGGTTGGCCGATCTCGAAGGGAAAGTGAACTGCAACCGTTGGTCGAGGTATGATTGGTTGCAACAACGTCTTCTTATTTATTCAACAGCAGAAGAACGAGGAATGTTCAAATCAAGGCAGGACGTGGCAGGATACAAAAACGCATAAGCCACAGGATCTCTTTTCCCAACCGCCGATTGGCTGATTTGACCTTTATAAACAGTTTCACTGCAAACAAAAACGATTCGCAACAAAATTTTGTTCATATAAAAGTCAAGATAGCAAAAGTTCAACAATGAAAATATAACTAAAACTAGAATGTGATTCGGAGAGAAGGGATAAAAATAAAACAGTACTCAAATAAGCCTTTGTTATGCTCAATAACGATTTTTGTTTTAACTCATCGGCCAACGCCGGGCTGGAATCTTTCTCGGAACACTAAAATTAAATTAAAAGCATTAAATAAAATTCGGTTGTGATTAAATTGTTTATACGTGAACTAGAAATCGCACCGTGAAGAGATGATTCTTAGATCGCGAAAATAATTACAAACTGAGGAAAATGACTGATACAAATTTAAAAATTAAAAAAAAATCTGAACGAAGGAACAGGAGCGCGTTGAAGGTGAGCCAGATCAGGAACTCTAGAACTTCTGGAACCTTCTTCTTTAGATCCCCTCGGAGCATTTGTTAAATGCTTTTTCTCGCCCGATTTACTTGATACTGAGGGGCACATCACGCGACTGCATGCAAATGCAATGCAAAATTCCCATCGATTGCATAATCATAATCAAGCTGCAATAATGCTTATCTTATGCGCTGCAAGCTCGCAGTCAACGCATGCTCATGTTTTCCGTGGCGCTGAAGCATAGTCAGTTTCGAGAATTTTAAGATACTATTCTTCAGGCCTAACCTTGCACATGTTCTGTTTTCGCGTTATAATATTAATTTCTAATTAAATTCATTTTTGAGTACTGAAAAATTCGAAACCTCTAGCTGTATTATAGGTTAGCGTGTGTATAATTCATTGAACAGTAAAATTTGAGGCTTTCATTACAAAGGTTATGTTTATGTTAAAACGTAAAAAAGATTTAAATTCTGAAACTTGGCAACAACTCTCTGTTCAAACTTTTACCTGGCAAACCTTTCTTAGTTTTTGAGCGGAAATTAAATGAGTTAAAATATAAATACACGGATTATTAGCAAGTAATATTTATCTTAAACGTCAAAATTAGCGATGAATAGTTAAAACAGCGACATCTTACGATCGCTTTTTGACCTGACATTGCAGAGGGTTGACAAATTGAAGCGGATTTGCTCCTATAAGTCCCCCCCATGCAAGGCGGCCATGCTTGCTGTCAAAGGAGCAAATCCGCTTCAATTTGTCTATCCTACTGCAATGTCAGATCAAAAAGCGATCATAAGATGTCGCTGTTTTATCTGTCCATAACTATTATATCGCAATTGCGAATAAATTGGACAAGTCGTTTTTGGTCTGCAGTGCGAATGTAGAGCTACGTCTCTGCTGATGAAGCCCCAAACAGGGCTGAAACAGCTGTACAGAGGCTGCTCGAGGTTTTCACTGCAATCAAAAACGATTTGCAACAAAATTTTGTCAAAATCAGTATTGACATTTGTACATCGGAAGCCTCGATAAGAGCGGCGACTGGCGATATCTAGCAAGCTGTAAAACCCTAAGACTTCGGGGGAAAAAAAAATGTAGTCAAAGTCAGCAAAAAAAATTCAAAGAAAATATTTTTAAGTATCTGAAGTTGACCGCAAACAGTGGAATTATTTACTTTAAAAAAAATATATTAAAACTTCTTTACTATTTGTCAGAAATTAACGAACTTCGGCTGGTTTGAAAGAAAATTTGAAGCTGGTCACTCTTGGTCACTTTAACTATATTTTTTTTCTCCTGAAACTGTAGGTATAAGGTTTGATTAAGTATAACTCCGATCGCCGGTCGTCTTATTGAAACATCCGGTTTATACTCAGCGTCCAAAATATTAAAATCAGATTTACAGCCTAGTGTCAAGAATATTAAAATCAGGTTTACAGTCTAGATTGTAAATAAAGTGTAGAGGTAAGATCAGAAGCAATCAGGAACAAATCCGTTGGAGTATTTAATTAATTTTTGAAATTGACTTCAAGGTCGTTCTTTTTTGTAGGAAGATAGTATAAAAAAAAATTTATTAAATAGAACAAAATTATATTATGTTAAGTTAATTATTTGGCATTTAATTGACGTGAAATGTTGATGGTATGAATAACATGTAACTAGCTGCTCTCGTTGACAAAAACTAAAGTGATATATCGTCGTAACATAACTTATTGTTAGTGAACTTAGTTTGTGGTTTGTGGTGTTATTCTGCACTCGATTGGTGTTGTACATACGTGATGTATTTAATAGCGAACGAAGGTGAGGTAATAAATAATCATAATCGTAGGCCTGATCATCATATCGTCGTACTTCAATCAAAACATCCTGTATACGATTACTTTTTAATAAAATTAAGTGTTATTTTGTGTGACTGTTGAAAATAATTTTTAACTTTTTCACGCGAGTATCAAAAATTAAGTTGAATGTACTAAAATGGAATAATTCAACTATTACTGACTAAACTCATTAAAATTACTCGTATTCAGAAAATTCTGCTTCATCATCCATAATATAATTTAGCTTGGTCATTCTCATAGACCAAACAAAAAACAAAGTGAAATTGATAAAAAGAAAATAAAAAGAAGTTTAGGAACTACTTTGTTATACCTTTTCGCAAGACGGGTTCTAAGTACGATTAATATTTTGTGATCTTCCCATTATTATTAAAGATAATAACACTTCTGATCTCATACGTTGTGGTATAAAAATAAACAAACAAATTTGGAACCTTTTCTTTGGGTAAACACGTATTACAGACTGTATAAAAACGGCACGCAAAAAAAAATATCCTTTTCAGCATAATCACTTGTTTGTCGTTTAGAAATTTGCTTCTCTTATGTAAATTTAATCCTCATCACCGCACTAAGAAATTGTTTTTACACTTGAATTAGGCACGTAACCTTGTGTACTGCAATAAATCTTAGAAATACTGCGCAAACTAGGAAGTATTACATTTATTATGAATACGTGTATGATGAAACAGCAAAAGAAAAAAATTCACATCGTACAAGACTCAGTCAGAGAGGGCTATTCTGTAACACTGATATGGACTTGACACATATCAATTATTGCTGGGGGATGGGACGATTCGCAGTCGCCAACTCGCCGTCGCCGATTCTCCGTCGCCTATTCGTCGTAGAACTAATTCGTCGTCGATCCAATTTACCGTCCGCCCAATTCGCCGTCCCATGTTACTGCTTTATTTAGCTTGATAAGCTTTAACACACTTTCTGACCATTTTAGATAATATCCAAGTTATACCTACGAATTGAAGAAAATAACTATAATTTCAGTACGTTTCAAGTAAATTAAAATGGACTTCACTATTGTTTTTCTATTTCAAGTTAAAATAAATTCCTAATTACAGTGCGACCACCGTAAGACACAAAATTACGAACAAATTGGTGCTGTACGTACACATAATCATAATTCTATTTTGTTTTTTTAATGGAACCCCTTTTTCAATTTATAATTTTAAATGATGAGCTTTCGTGAATCAATATTTTGAAAGCAGTCGACTTTTGATGTGTAGTGATTTTGAATGATATGAAAATCAATATGATTTTGAGCACAATCTGAAAATATAAAAAAGATGAATTGGAGGGATTTTACGAACACCCTGAAAAATAAGAAATACTTCCTGGAAGACCAATTTTTTTTATCTGTTTCTTTATCTATGTATCACATTTAATTAATAACAAATTATTTTATTTTCCATTAATTATGTTAACTTCTTTATTTTATTTACATATAATTATCGGTGTATTATGATTTGGATATGTACCTGGACTTAAAACTTTAATCGCTGACGGCGAATTTACCGACGGCGAGTTTTCCGGCGGTGAATTGTACCTACGACGAATCGGCGACGGTGAATTGGCGACGAGAAATCGGCGATGGCGAATTGTCCTAGACCCTTATTGCTGTGTATCAAGTGCAATATGCATCTCTTTTCAAATAGGCGGTCCGCAATCCACTTAATTTGTCATGAAATTGTATCAAGTCTCCTTCAATTATTGAACACCTCAACATCAACTGATATACATATCATCAATTGCTATACCTGTGTCAAAAAAAAATATTAATGATTATTAATTCTAGATATAATGGTTTTTCTTTTACGAAAAAGAAAAAAAATAACAAACAAAGAAACTGCTCAATATTTAGGTCATCAAGCTGCTGAAGATTTTTAAATTAAATGATAATAATTATAATTTCATAATACAATATTTTGCTTACCAATTTATTAATACACAAATAAAACTTTGGTCTGTTTTAATTTTGTAACGAAGTGAAACAAGACATTGACATTATTCACTTTTAAAATGACCTCTCAACAGAATGCTCAACATTTGTTACATTAAAAAAGGATCACCCTGTATAAGAGCGATATTTGCTTTTCCCCATCAATCTTGGCGATAAGACTTAAATGAAGAAACCCCTTGAGATGATACATCCGGTATATGCTTCGCAAGAAATGAGCACCTGATAGTCCTGTGGTAGACGGATTCTAGCTAACTTTAAAACATTTCTTTCTTTTTCAGCATTTTTAATACTCTTTGTAGTTGGCTATGGCGTAACGGAAATCCCAGGTGTTAACGACTAATTACTAATGAGTCTGCAACACAAATGAACGAACGAAAATATTTTTTCAACGTGCACGTTTTAGGAAGTTACAAAGTTCACGTGTTTGTAATATTTTTTCAAATTATTCCTTTTCCTGTATTGTCTGTTCTTTACTGATAAACGATACAGGCACTCTGAGCAGAGACTTAATTAGAACCATCCGGGCCCGTGTTCCACTTTTTTGTTGGGCCCTTCTTCGTTTTTTTTTTTTTTTTAATTTCATTAAAACAAAATAAAATGAAGAAGAATAAAAAATAAAAAATATGAAACAACATAAATTTTTCTTGTAAACATATAATATGATAAAGTATTAAAAATAACACAAATTAAATCTAACCTGGTCCAAGTAGTATACAGGGTGTTTATGGCAAACTGTTAAAATAGTTAAAATAGCTAACTTTCTTATTTAATTTTTATAAAGTAACTTAAATTACGACTTTTCTTACTACATCTTGTGGTGCCATCGAAAAAACAAATGACTATCGGGTTTTCGAGATTTTCAATTGGTTTTAAATGGAACATTATGAATTATTATTAAATTTATCATTGCATAAAATAGTGTGGGTAAAAAACAAATCGGCTTTCTGTTCGAGTTTATGTTTATAGAACATGAATTTTGTGTACTTGGAGTACTTCGAGGGGGCCCTATTATTGTCGCGCCCGTGTTCCACGGAACCCCTGCGAACGAATGGGTAGTTACGCCACTGATGATGGATTAAATAATACCCCTATTTCTTTTAATGTTAAAATTTTAAGTAGACAAGAAGATTTTTAAAAATAATTTTAATGTCCATCCAATCCAATCAAATCGAACTTAACTCCTTTCAACCCAAGTAAAAAAATTAAAAAATATATCTATATTAAAATAAAAATACTTAAAAGCAAATTAAAAAATTAAATTGAAATCCAACTAATCCCAAGGTCAACTCAACTCAACTAAACCCAACCTAACTGTATTCTATTAAAGCAAAAGATTAGAAACTATTACAGCAATTCGGCCAAAGTCAAGGTCAATCAAACTCGGCCCTACACTTGAACTTCTATTTAACACAGGCAAAGAAATTAAAAATTAAAAATTAAATTAAATTGAAAATTAAATGGAAAAAGATTTTCAATGTCTACCGAATCTACTTGCACCCAACCTAACTCCATTCAACCCAAGTTAAAAATTTCAAACAAATATTTAAAAGAATTAAAAGTAAAAAGAATATTAAAATTCGTACAAAATGAACTCAAGACCAACTGAACTCGCCCAACTTATTATGTACATCAAATTGCACTCCATTCTACACAAGTAAAAAATTTAAGAAAAATACTTTAAAAAATCAGAAATAAAAAAATCATAAAGTTAACTCATGGGTTAAAGTTAAGCTCAACAAATGTCAAGAACAATTCAAACCAACTGACATCAACCTAACTTCATCTAACACAAGTAAGAGATTAAAAGTAAATAATTTAAAAAAGTTAAAAATTCAATTAAAATGTACTTCAACTAACGTCAAGGTCAGTCTGACCAACTGATCTCAACCTAATCCGATTTAACACAAATAAAAAAATTACAAATTGTAAACTAAATTAAAAGTAAGCATAAAAATTGTTAAAAATTAAAAATCAGTTCAACTAACGTCAAGGTCAATCAATCCCAACTGATCTCAAATTAACCATTTAACGCAAATAAAAATTCTAAAATTGCAAGAAAAATTAGAAGCATAAAAATTGTTAAAAATTAAGATTCAATTAAACTGAAGCTCAACCAACCTCAATGCCAACATCACTCAGCCTAGATTTGTTCAGCCCAAACGAAATTTAAAATAAAAATAAAAAACATCAACATAACTCAACCTAGTTTTGTTCAGCCCAAGCAAAAATTAAATTAAAAATGAAAAAATTAAAAAACTCAACAAAATAAAAATTAATTATTGTGGTCGCCAGTTACTATTTTAGAAAAAAAATGTAAGCCAAACGGTTACCAAAGATAGTCAACGTGGCGATAAATTGCCACGGTTGGCAACACTGTCTGAGTAAAAAAGTATAAAAATTGTTAAAAATTAAGATTCAATTAAAATGAAGCTCAACCAACTTCAACGCCAACATAAAACCCAACTTAGTTCCATTCAAGCCAAGTAAAAATTTAAAAAAATAAAATAAAAATATAAATAAACAAAAAAATCCGATAAATGCCAAATTAAATTTTTCCTTATTTTGGAATTGTCACCCACAGCTAAATAAAAATTGATTTGGCCATTTTGGTCGGCAGTCGCCGTTGTAGGAAAATTATTATATCTATTATTTTTCCAAAATTTATGTTAAAAAGTTATAAATTTTTGCTTAACATAAATTTTGAAAAAATAATTCGAATTAAAAGAAAATCTGGCAACTATGGAATTGCTTACAATACTTTTTTGCGATCGTTTTTATACTGTACAGGAACTAATAATTTTCAGCTTATAAAGGATGCACATTATTTATTGTGACAACTCTATAAATTCGAAAAGATCGCAAAAAAAATGTATTGTAAGTAATTCCATAGTTGCCAGATTTTTTTTAATTCGAATTATTTTTCCAAAATGTATGTTAAAAAGTTTTTGCTTTGAAAAAATAATTCGAAATAAAAAAGAATTTGGCAAGTATGGGATTACTTACAATACTTTTTTTTGCGATCGTTTTTATACTCTATAAGAACTAATAATTTTCAGTTTATAAAGGATGCACATTATTTTTTTGTGACAACTGTATAAATTTAGGTGAATTTGTTTATTTTATTTTATTTTTATTTTTATTATTATTTTTTTGGAAGAGGGACGCCAATTACAGTTTTGCATAAGGGCGATGACTACCCTTCCTCCGGCCCTTATTATACCTACAAGCACTCTCAATGAAAGTGCATCTATTTCGGAATGTCAGTAGATTATGACAAAACAAATAAAAGTTGCCGATAAGTGCCTAAGTTTTGAGAAAACCGAAGGGAAAGGAGAATCGTATATTTTTAAAAACGTACAGTAGTTGAAGACGAACGGGAACCTTAACTTGGTGTCAATTTAAATCGCTCGCCTTGTTTCAGGGCAGCGGAAATTTACCTTTTTAAGGTATTTTAGGGTATTTCAAGAAAAAAAAAGGAATCATGCAAATTTCAACTTGCTCTGACGATAAAATTGTATTAAGATATTTTGGTCTAAATAAGGTAAAGAACGTGTCCCCTAAGTTTGGTCCAATATCACAGAAACACCCTGTATACATCATCGTCGTTCTCAATATAAATAAAAAGGTCATTGCATTTAAAATTTGTAGCTGATCGATTAGATTGCTCGATTTGAAGCTTAAATTAGGCAAATTCTAATTAATACGGTTAATTTTAAAAGTCGAAACATCGCATCGGAATACCAGTACCGTTTTATCTCTTTCGCAGTGGAACTGTTACAGGTATGCGTTCAACTTTCTAATAATCTGAATGAAGCATTCGCTCTCAGTTTCGATTACCTGCCCCTACCATATTACTTGTTTTTGCATTTAGTTCTAATATAAAGTCATTTTCTTATCTTCTTTCGGTTATTTTAATTCGGCCGAGACGCCCATTCTCACCTCAATTTTTTTTTTTTGTTTTTTTGTCGACTAAATTCATACTTAAAAGTGAGTTTATTTTCGGAAGAAATATTTTTTTGAGTTCTTCGAAGTGTATTTTGTATTTTGTTCGGAAGTACCCACCCCCGAAAAATAGTAAGTACAGATTTTTTGAATCTTTAATTTTAAATTTATTGATTACATAATATGTAAAACGTAGTACCTGTACTGGAAATGTTTGCTAGAAACAACACTGAAAGTGCGCCTTGCCTCTTCCTATGTATTACAACGCCGGATTAAGCAATATTACAAGATTTGTTACAAAACTTTTTCCCAATATACTTATACAATTGCTTTGAAATGGCATTCATTACGTATTCAAACATATTTTTACGTTTTATATTATTTGAAGTCGACTTCAGAAAGAAAATTGTGTGCTACGTTCTTTTTAAATCTTTAAGCGGACAATTTTTTAATCTGTCAATGTAAATATTAAAAAGAATCACTCCTGTTTATTTTAACATTTTATACTGACAGGCAATTCCTGTTGCATTCTAATATTTATCGTGATAGCTGTTGTTAACTCAAATAAACAAGTGAATCAAACGAATGTATTCTTTTCAATTATGTAATACAAATAAAATGCAGATACAATTAATGTCTTGAGTAATAAATTATAATGGCACTGGATAATGTGCAGCGTAAATTTTAATTAGTCTCGTAACAATACAATATTAATCACAATTCAAGTTACTGTTTATAGTTTCATTAAAGTTAGTCGATTCTTTTTTTTTAATTAATTAAAAAAAATCATCCACGCATACAATGATTAGAAAGCAATTCACAATATACATGTAGGTTAAAAATTAATGAGAAAAATTGATCATATTCGTAGCTTTCCATTATTCTGGTACAGCTGTCGACGATTTATTATTTTATTATGCAAGCTGCATGTCATACATGAATTTTATGATACTATTTTAACAATAACAATGGGAATGAATTGAATTTATTGCTTTCAAACGTACGGCACACGGAAATCTTCTTTTTTCCAGTCTCTTTCATTGTCGGAAAGCCTGAGCACTGAGCTGATGACTGATGACAACAGTGTAAATATACATAATACAGGGTGTTGAAGAATTCGTTTGCCAAATTTCTAGGGCAAATAAAAGAGGCCAAAATAAGCCTCTTTTGTTATATAACATAAGGTCGGAAATTAATAATTACTTTTTAAAACTGTAAAAATGACTTAATATGACAGAATAATGAAGAAATTATTAACGTACCAAAACGCGATAATTAAATAAATAAAATTTTTGTTGTACAGGGTATCGTAAAAGTTTCCGGGATTTGTTTACACATAATTTTTTGACATTTTTTAAGGAACTTGAATTCTAAAAACTGGTAATTGTTTTTAACTTTCCGTCAAATAGTAATCTAGAATGTGTTTGTTTAGTTCTGTTTTTATTTTGAGCTAAATAAAATAAACGTGTCACAACTGCACAAGCTAGGAATGGAAATGATCGACATTGTTTGGGGCCAATTGAAGGACTTACTGTCGAAGGCAAAAATTAGTAGACAAAACAGTTTCCTGCAATTATTCTTTCTTGAAATGGTATCGATTAAGAATGACTACAAATAACATTGAAAAAAATTTAAAGATTTCAGATTTAACAAACTTAAGGCTTCGGTAAAATTTATTAATTCGTCTTTAATCAATTTAATCATTTTGAGAAAAAAATAATTACAGGAAACTGTTTCTGTCTACTATTTTTTGCTTTCAGCTGTAGCTCATTCGACACCAGTACCAAAACGAAATGAAACTGATCCTAATGTTGAAGCCGCATCATTGTCAGATGTGTTTGCAAGTTAAGGGCAACGCTTTTGAACATACGTCGTAAAATAATCTGAAATTCACTAAAAAAAAAATCATTTACATTTCGTTTTAGAACGTTAATAATTTTTTATTTTCACCTTCTTAGTAAATGACATTTTACAGGTTAATTTTGTTGTTTATAGTAAGCAAGTAAACGATAAATGACGGGAACTGACCTGTAATATTTTACGGACTGGTACGAAAGACCTGTAAAATATTACAGGCTTGTAGAAAAGGTTCGTCGATGTCAATCATCTTCATTACTATCACGTGTAGTTGTGACTCGTTTGTTTTGATGATTCACAGTTCTCTTAACTCAAAATAAAAAAGGAATTGAACAAACACATTCTAAATTAAAATGTCGGATAAATATGTACATATCTAATTTAAAAAAAATTATTAAAAAACAAAAATTTTTATTTCGCTTTCTTCTTGTTAGTTCTTTCTGATTTTCTTTTCTTTCTCAACAGTTCGTTGACGTAGTAATGTCAATTTTCTTTTTTTTTATTTCGTTTGCTCTTCGTATTTAATTGTTTGCATATTTCAGTTCTCACTATTTATTTTTGTGGGATTATTTCTCTGCACCTACAATTTTCTTTTGTCTATTCGTCATTCAGACATTTTTTGCGAGAAGGAACTCATCGATTTTCAACTGTTTTTTTTTTTATTCTTCTCGATCGTCAAAGTCGTTTATTCTACTTTTTTCGGTTAATTTTTTCTCGATAATTTTCAAAAATTGTAGAAAATATGTTTTTTATATAAATATCTTTCTGCTCGCTCAATTATTTAGACTTTAAGGTTTCGATGACATATTTCTTCTTCACGAGATGGAACTGTTCCTAATGTTGAAGCCGCATCATTGTCAGATGTGTGTGCAAGTTAAGGGCAACGCTTATGAACATACGTCGTAAAATAATCTGAAATTCACTTAAAAAGAAAATCATTTACATTTCGTTTTACAAAGTTAATAATTTTTTATTTCCACCTTCTTAGTAAATGACTTTTTACAGGTTAATTTTCTTGTTTATGGTAAGCAAGTAAACGACAAATTACGGGAACAGACCTGTAATATTTTACGGACTGGTACGAAAGACCTGTAAAATATTACAGGCTTGTAGAAAAGGACCGTCGATGTCGATCATCTTCATTACTATCACGTGTAGTTGTGACTTGTTTGTTTTGATGATTCACAGCTCTCTTAACTCAAAATAAACAATGTTCAATTCTTTGTTTATTTCAAGGAATTGAACAAACACATTCTAGATTAAAATGTCGTATAAATATGTATATATCTAATAAAAAAAAATATTCTAAAATAGTAAAGGAGACTGTGGTTTAAGAGATAATTGAAATTAACCTCCGCCCACAATAATGTTTATATCCGTAGCTACGTATTTCGGCAGCTAAGCTGCCATCGTCAGTACGCTGCCAACTTGAAAGCACTAAAAATGTCTAAAAACAACCTAATCATTTAATTTAGACATTTTTTAGTGCTTTTAAGTTGGTAGCGTACTGAAGATGGCCGCTTAGCTGCCGAAATACGTATCTATGGATATAAAAATTATTGTGGGCGGAGGTTAATTTGAATTTAAAAAATATTAACAAACAAAAATTTTTATTTCGCCTTCTTCTTGTTATTTCCTTCATTTTCTAACAATTTGTTGACGTAGTAGTGTCCATTTTCTTTTTTTTTTATTTCGTTTACTCTTCGTATTTAATTGTTTGCATATTTCAGTTCTCACTATTTATTTTTGTGGGATTATTTCTCTGCACCTACAATTTTCTTTTGTCTATTCGTCATTCAGACATTTTTTGCGGGAAGGAACTCGTCGATTTTCAGCTGGTTTTTTTTATTCATCTCGATCGTCAAAGTCGTTTATTCTACTTTTCTTCTGTTAGTATTTTCCTCGATAATTTTCAAAAATTGTAGAAAATATGATTTTTATATAAATTTCTTTGTGCTTCCTCAATTATTTAGACTTTAAGGTTTCGATGACATATCTCTTATTTTATTGTTTTTTTTTTCGTTAAAATTCATTAAAATTAAATGTTACAGTGACCTTTGATTTGCCTTTTCTATTTACAATTATTTACACATGCTTGAAGTAGCAAAAAAATTAAAGAAAGTATGGAGGTGTAAAAAATTCGAAACAAACAGTGCATACAGGGTACGATGACGTATTTCGGCAGCTAAGCTGCCATCTTCAGTACGCTACCCACTTAAAAGCACTAAAAAAATGTCTAAAAACAACCTAATCACTTAATTTAGACATTTTTTTAGTGCTTTTAAGTTGGTAGCGTACTTAAAAGCGCTAAAAAATGTCTAAATACAACCTAATCATTTGATTTAGACATTTTTTAGTGCATTTTTGTTGGTAGCGTACTGAAGATGGCCGCTTAGCTGCCGAAATACGTATCTATGGATATAAAAATTATTGTGGGCGGAGGTTAATTTCAATTTAAAAAATATTAACAAACAAAAATTTTTATTTCGCCTTCTTCTTGTTAGTTCCTTCATTTTCTAACAATTCGTTGACGTAGTAGTGTCTATTTTCTTTTTTTTATTTCGTTTACTCTTCGTATTTAATTGTTTACATATATATCAGTACTCACTGTTTATTTTTGTGGGATTATTTCTCTGCACCTACAATTTTCTTTTGTCTATTCATCATTCAGATATTTTTTGCGGGAAGGAACTCGTCGATTTTCAGCTGGTTATTTTTTATTCATCTCGATCGTCAAAGTCGTTTATTCTACTTTTCTTCTGTTAGTATTTTCCTCGATAATTTTCAAAAATTGTAGAAAATATGATTTTTATATAAATTTCTTTGTGCTTCCTCAATTATTTAGACTTTAAGGTTTCGATGACATATCTCTTATTTTATTGTTTTTTTTTTTCGTTAAAATTCATTAAAATTAAATGTTACAGTGACCTTTGATTTGCCTTTTCTATTTACAATTATTTACACATGCTTGAAGTAACAAAAAAATTAAAGAAAGTATGGAGGTGCAAAAAATTCGAAACAAAGAGTGCATACAGGGTACGATGACGTATTTCGGCAGCTAAGCTGCCATCTTCAGT
This sequence comes from Prosopocoilus inquinatus, assembly GCA_036172665.1. NCBI lineage: Eukaryota > Metazoa > Arthropoda > Insecta > Coleoptera > Lucanidae > Prosopocoilus > Prosopocoilus inquinatus. Next base: position 5,094,677 of record CM069870.1, read on the forward strand.
ACGCTACCCACTTAAAAGCACTAAAAAAATGTGTAAAAACAACATAATCACTTAATTTAGACATTTTTTAGTGCTTTTAAGTTGGTAGCGTACTTAAAAGCGCTGAAAAATGTTTAAAAACAACCTAATCATTAATTTAGACATTTTTTAATGTATTTAAGTTGATAGCGTACTGAAGATGGCCGCTTAGCTGCCGAAATACGTATCTATGGATATAAAAATTATTGTGGGCGGAGGTTAATTTCAATTTAAAAAAATATTAAAAAACAGAAATTTTTATTTCACCTTCTTCTTGTTAGTTCCTTCATTTTCTAACAATTCGTTGACGTAGTAGTGTCCATTTTCTTTTTTTTTTATTTCGTTTACTCTTCGTATTTAATTGTTTGCATATTTCAGTTCTCACTATTTATTTTTGTGGGATTATTTCTCTGCACCTACAATTTTCTTTTGTCTATTCGTCATTCAGACATTTTTTGCGGGAAGGAACTCGTCGATTTTCAGCTGTTTTTTTATTATTAATTTCGATCGTCAAAGTCGTTATTCTACTTTTTTTCTGTTAGTTTCTTTTTCTCGATAATTTTCAAGAATTATCGAAAATATGCTTTTTATATAAATTTCTTTCCGCTCCCTCAATTATTTAGACTTTTATGTTTCGATGACATATCTCTTATTTTATTGTTTTTTTTTTTCGTTAAAATTCATTAAAATTAAATGTTACAGTGACCTTTGATTTGCCTTTTCTATTTACAATCATTTACACATGCTTGAAGTAACAAAAAAATTAAAGAAAATATGGAGGTGTAAAAAATTCGAAACAAAGAGTGCATACAGGGTACGTTTAAAAAATGAAGCAAATTCGTTTGTTATTATTATGCGATTTTAATGAGCAAATAAAGTGACTGTGAATTTTTAGCATTCTACTTTTTTGAATGATTTAATTTAACACGTCATATCATTCCTACGATTTAATAATAATAATTATTTATTTATTTCATGCTACACAGTGTATAGAACTTAAAAAAATAAAAAAATGCAGTTATTTACAACTTCTGACAGTTGTCACAGAATGAGATATTTGGTTCTTCAAACCAAAAGAAAAACAAGCACAACAAATCTATTTAATTGTTGTAACCCTTACCGAGAAGTCACAAAAATGTGTAAAATAAACTCCATTTGAAATGCATTACACTTTATTAAAAGAAATTACCACGTCAGGCATCGGAGTAGAAAAAAGACTTTAAATTATAGTTTTTCATAAAAAGCTAACGCAAGTGCAGTCATTTATTAAAAAAAATAAAGTACTAAAGAAAAATTGTTCATTTTTCTTATACAGTCGTGCATTAATTTCGTTTTTCATATTAATGCTGAAGCTAATTATTCAATTATAAATAAATAGCATATGAGAAAAAGGATATACAGGTTCAACTTACTTGTTCTAAATTGATACACATATTTGTAACCTACGTAAGTAAATAATACAAAGTATTTAATAATAGTTCAAATGATAATTTTAGGCTTAAATAAATTTGGTTTATTATATTTAAACAATTTTTTATGCATATAGGCAAGCATTCTAATTTTTCCGGAAAATACTAGAGGAATATAAAACCCCTGAAATTTTACAACAATGAATTATTTATAATTTTCTTTCAGTCAAATAATTAAGTATGGATTGCATTAATTATTATTATCGGCATTTTTATTATTTTGATTTTAAAATTTGGATTGCAAAAGTGTGATTAGGTTGTTTTTAGAAATTTTTTAGTGCTTTTAAGTCGGTAGCGTATTGAAGATGGCAGCTTAGCTGCCGAAATACGTATCTACGGATATAAAAATTATTGTGGGCGGAGGTTAATTTCAATTATCTCTTAAACCACAGTCTCCTTTACTATTTTAGTGCAAAAGTGTACTAATTTGACTGTAAGTGCATAATTTCTGTCATCCAAAACATATCACAAAAGATCTCTTTGGAGTTTCCCATTTATATACGAACCTTGAATTTGGATTAATTATAACGAGTCTTCAACAAGAAAAAAGACCACTCGTTAACAAGAACTGTCAAAATATAAAATTTAGATTATGCTATGGTCCTGAATTCATACTATTTACTTTAATATACTCTTTTAAGAAGGAATAAATTACTCTGAAAATGTTTTCTCGGCGTTTGACATATCTACAAACATACATATGGTCCGATTGTCAACCCAATACAACCCAGATGTGAACAACATTTTAAGGTTAATCAATTTTTTGTCATACATATAAGAAATTGATTACGCTAGCTACGCCATACGATATTTTTCCATGGCTGACTAACCCAATGTGTTTTTTTTTTCTTAATTATTAAAGACCCCATAAGCTATACCTACTATTTTGAAAATCAGTCACTATAACGTGTATGTTTTCAAATTTAACGCCCACAGTAACGCGCGTTATTTTATGCGCAATTATAACTCGTTTAAGAACAAAAGCTCAAAACGGCAACGACTAATTTTTTCAATTGCAGACGTAATTGCAGAAAAAAATTTAACAACAAAAGCAAGTGTGCAAGCAATAAGTGTTGCCTTACAAAGAAACGACCAAGGTTATGTTCATTACTTTTAAGGTAGTTAATCCTCAAAATGCCTTTACTCATCCATCGCTCACAAAGATTCTACGAGCATATGCAATGCAAAATATGTTTGAACGTTTTGTTTCTAAGAATAAAACTTTAGCCAAACAAAAGGTGAATGAATTTTCAGTGTCAGAAGGCTTATCCTCAGTATGCTATCAGAATGTTTTTTTTCCATTCAATATCTGATTTAAATAATTAAGTGCTTGAGTGTAATGTGTTCATATTTTCTATCGCCTTTATGTTTAAAATTTGTTACACGTACAGTGTGTTTCAGAAAGTGTGCAACAAGTGAGATTTTTCTTTGTTATAGCTTGTTATCAAATTTCATTGATGCAGAACGCTTAGTTAGTTACATTCCTTCAAATCCAATTGAGAAACGTCAACTGAAATTTACTTTTTACTTATGTATGTGTATGTACAGTCGCGATCGAGCTAATCGAGACCGATTGACAGTTCTGTAACCCTTATTACCAGCGCCAATAAAGGCGCAGTTAGCTTACAACGGTCTCGATTAGGATGATCGCGACTGTACAAAGTAAATACTAGAGAGAATCTGGAAGGAAGGGGCAGAAATGAATTTGAATAATTGTACGCAAGAGAAATTCAAAAATAGAATTTTTAAAACGTCAGTGCTTAACAAGAAATAAATTATACATAAATATCTTGAAAACCATTAAAGATAGCGATGAAACTGTTTATACAAAATCGAAAGAAAATAATATTTTGTATCAGATGGTGCAGAAAAAAGCAGTGGTTGTATTTAAAGAAAATCGAGTTATTCATTGTTGAAAACTGTCAACTCGCCTGTAAGCTATTTGTAGAGTTTTTTAAGGCTTAAGCTTTATCATGAAAAATGTTACTCCATCTTTGTGAACAAACAGAGAATAATCAAATTCTTTAACTCTTTTAGTTTTTGAAATATTCCAATTTATTTTGACCACTGTAATCGCCAACATTTTTACAAAGGAAGAAATGGATCACCAAAATAAACCATTTTAGCCAGGATGTATGTGAATGCAAAAGATGCAGAATCGAAAGGGGAATTCAAAAATGTAATAATTAGGCTTAGGATAATTATGCGTATGCATATTTACATATGCAAGTGCATATTTTGAACATTTTTATAAATAAATGCATATTTTAATTCTTCAGGGCATTAATGCATAATTTGCTGCATTTTTTGTTTTAATTAGAAATTTGCTATTGTTTCTTGTTGCTAAGTGCAAACCGACGCTTTATCAAAGCTCAACTAATCACAAAGCGAACTCAACTCAAGTAATCTCAGCCAAACCTTTATCAAACATGTGCAAGAAATTAAAATGCAAAAATATACACAAAAACCTGTATCTGAAAAGAAAAAATCAAAATTCATTTGGAATTAGGACCTGACAATCTGGACAATCAGTGTTTTATAATCAGAATACTTAGAAATAATAAAAGGCTTTGGACACAGTCTTTTCACCAGGTGTCGGCACCTTTGAGGTTTGTGTCTTCAATGTGACCACTGCGCATTATTCCACGAGTCGATTCTTAAATGGCGCGAATAATTTAAATTTAAATTTTTGCAGCACACGAATCTCCTCTACGAGAAATAAAAATATTCTCGCCAACAGTAGTCGCAAATTTGCTCTTCAGAATTCCTTGTTAAATGTAATTATAATTTATTTCTATAACTTCGAATTAAAAAAAAATGTTTTATAACAGAAAAGTAATATGTGTTACTATAGGGAAAAAAAACACTGCTTATTCTATACCAGTTATTTTTTCGTGCATATTTTTGATGCATATTTGCATGCATATTTTGAAGGTTTTTAATGCATAATTACCCTAAGCTTAGTAATAATATACGAGGTGTTCTATTTAAAATAGGAAAGTTACTACCACTTCCGGTAGAACCGGAAGCACGGTTGATTTTATATTATTTGAATAGATCGTCATCGATAACAAACGTAATAACTTCTCAGCGACCTGTAAGGAATAATTTCCAATACATTCTAATTGACCATTCACCGGTGAATATCCCTGTATACCGACAAAACTATAAAGTGTTTCATTTCCGTAATAAACGTACATTTTTGAACGACTCTGTAGACCGACGACGTTACATCCAAGGGCATGCGGAAAACCATGCAGTAACTAACTTGTGCTTATATTTTTTTAATTGCCTTAATCGACTTATAATTTTCTACAAACATATGCAAAGCCACCGACGTCCTTGCTAATCACAGAAAAGTATGTTACCCAGAACAACAACAGAAATGAATATTATACGACTAAAAAAATGCGATGTTAGGTTTTCTCAAGCGATATTTCTTCAGTTATTATTATATGGATTAATAATTAAGGATAAGATGTTTAATAAACAAGAAATGAATAACTTTTTATTGCGATTGCGTTGATTAAAGTTCAGTACACAACTAAGTTTTCATCAATCTCAATCTTAATCTCAATCTCAATCTCAATTTCAATCTCAATCTCAATCTCAATCATTTATTTTCATACGTGGTCATTACAGAAAATGGATGTACATGTCAAAAGAGAAAATGGCTAATATTAACTAATTCTAATACATAGAGCTGTGGAGAAAAAAAATGGAGCTTTCATAAAAAGAAGAAATTTCCCTTTACACTGTCTTCCAAAAATTCTGGTACTGAATAATAAGCCCTTCGGGCGAAGAAGTATTTTGCCGCACTTTTAAATGAGAGTAAACTTTTGCTTCTCACCGTCTCAGGCAGTACATTGAACAGTTTGATGCCCATGTATTCGGGTGATTTTTCATATTTTGCGGTGCTATGATCATGTACCAAAAGGGCATTTTTTTGCGAGTATCATAATTAGAGAGCGGATTTATATGCGAGTAATTTTGATGAAATATGCGCATATATATGCACTAAAAAATGATGAAATATGCACATATATATGCACTAAAAATGGCGAAATATGTGCAAGATAGGCCGAACACTTCAAATAATGCAATAACTGGTCTACTGTGTTTTATGGGCATTCTTATTCAAATAAAAAACATTATATTTTATACAATTTATTTACATTTATTTGTAAACGCTTATATGAAGGAAGTATGTATATTATGTATGTACATTATTAAGTAAATATTATAACGACTAAAAAAATCTTCGATTATAATTTACAACAATGTGTTTTTCCAAGTTCTCTACCAGGAAATTTTGCCTTTTATCTGACAAAATATTTTTATAAATTGAAAAACTCCTTTCAACATCCACGGAGGTAATTGGGGCATATTTAAAGTGACTCATAGCTGAAAATTCTACACTTAAGTCAATTTCAAAGTTTCCATTCAAAATTTCGTAAATTTCCTCAAGGGTTTTGAAGCCGCTATTTTTATCTAAAACGGATAAACATTTTTTATTTACTGAACTGCCGATTTTACCTGGAACTTTTGAAATATTCTCTTTAAATTCTTTAACAATTTTAACGGATTCTATTAAAGACATTTTCGGTTTTTCTAAATTGTTTATAGTTTGTATTACAAAACTGTAATGCATTTTGATGAAGTTCAGTTGAGTTGCCAATGAAGTTTTTGTTACAATATTTTGTGCCTTTGCAATAGCAGCACTATCTTGGGCATTCGGCAATTTTTCCCTGTACAACAGAACTCGTAGGGGACTTTTGACAAATATTTTTTTAATGGTACTAATTAGTAGATTTACATCAGAAAATTCACATCTAATATGTTCAGCTACTCTGTTACATCCATGAGCTAAACAACTCACGTGAACTAAATTTTTATAAATTGTTTTAAATTGCTGCCCGGCTTTAACCATGTAAGGGGCATCATCTGATACCATAAGTAAATTTTTTTCAGTAGGAACTACATTAGGTGAGAAAAATTTCATAAAACATTCATTAACAGATCTTAAAATACTTAAATGATTAGTTTTGTCTAACTGTGTACAGGCTATTAAATAAGATTCACTAGGTTTATCTTCCCGCAAAGACCCTATTAACAAATTTACAATGTAACGCCCACAAGAATCAGTAGTTTCATCCACAATAAAATAAATATATTGATTTTCTACGATTTTCTTGACTTCTTTTAGAGTATCGTTGTAGATGCGAGGCACGTAATTTTTTTTTAACGTACTTTCATCGGGAACATTTTTCTTGGTATATTTTTCCAAAAAACTTTTAAAAATAGAATTTTGCAGTTTTTTCAAAGGTATGTTTGCACAAATCATCGCCTCGCATAAATCAGCATTAAATTCTTGTTGTTCATTAGATGAAGTCATCAACGACGGTCCACTGTCTAAGGGTAATTGAAATGTTTTCGATTCATTCATCTTCTTGCATTTTGACTTGTGTAGTTCTGTCCCGACATGTTGTGTGACCGAAAATTTTCGTTGGGTTGGTATCTACAACAAGAACTTGAATTTTTTTAAACTGTCTGAACTTTCAATATTCAAGAACCAAGCAAATATTTACCTAAGGAGGAAGAAAACAAACTTAAAACTTACCATTTTACTACAGGCTTTACAGAATACGCTTCCATTGGTGTAAGCAAGCTCGGGATAGCTTCTGATCCAGGAATTAACCAGGCTCGAATTGTCTTTCGGCATATTGCACTTCTCACAAACAAAAATACTTTTACGGAAGAACTAAACGTTCGCTGCAATAACCGACTAATAATCCGTGAAGAAGTGATGAAACAATATTGCAAACATGAACGCCCCACCGCATCGTTAAGAAAGTACTTGGAAATCCCTAATTCACTACTTGGAAAATTCTGCCTGCTTAAGCCCAAGAAGGGTGCAAACTAGACCCTAATTAATGCAACAACATGTTCTGACGAATTAAGAATTCAGGAAAAAATTTACTCACTTCGACACAAATTCTTTCAAATATGCATATATATGCACGTTTTTAAGAAATATGCGAAAATTGAACAAAATGCTCAAATATGCAAAATATGCATTTAGCATAGAATCCGCTCTTTAATCATAATCGTGAAAATGTGAATTTGTGCGAAATTTATCCTCATTTTTTTGAATTACATCAAGCAACTATACATATAGATAGCCGAAAAGGTCAAAATTTTGTGTTAATCCTCTTTTGAGCAACAAATATCCTCTGCTTATCCCGACCATTAACCCCATGGTGTTATGTTGTACGCCAAAACACTATGGACCATTGCATAATAAACCGAGAGTAACCTGTCATCTGGCAAAATATTTTTAAGTTGCCGTAGCGCTTTATTTAGCGTAAGCTTACATACTCCACATGACTGCTCCAACTCAGATCTTCGTCAATCATTATTCCAAGGAACCGTGTACTTTTTACCGATTGAACATTGGTTCCATTCAGCTTATAAATTTCCTGTCCAGTAGACCGACAATTAAAAAAATTAATTATAATTGTTTTTTCAGTATTTAATATTAATTTGTTATTGAAACACCAATTACTGAATTGCGAGTTTACCAGCAATTACCCATATCATACTAATACAACGAAGACCGTGTAAAGAAGAAAGTTGCCTTTTGTCATCGGTTTTTACAGCAAGCAACTTTCTGCCGTTCGTGAAGACCGAAAACGACAGAAAGATTTCATGAATCGAAGCTATGAAAAAAAAAAATGCATCTATAAAATTAATAATAATTGAAGCACTATCTTGTCTGGACACGAGCTTTCTTGACTCGCGTCGAGACTTAATTGTTATAAAAATATTCGAACGACTCATCGCATCATTACGTTAAAAGTTGCGAAGAGTTAAACGAAACGACTTGTTACAGTTGCTTTTGCAACATCGTTACTTTCACCCATGACAGTTCACATCCTGTATTCTATGAAGCCGACACTATCTTATACTTCCTTACTCTAGAGATCGCATGATCACGTAACTCGCGAATTTTCTTAATTTACGTTTGGCAGTTTTCGCAAGTGGTACTTTCGTTTTCGCGCCCGCGTCGTCCATCATATCCTTTGTTGCTTGGACAAACTGTCAAAAAGTGTGGTTGTGTTTTGGTTCCGTTTCGATAATTTAAGTTTAACTCGAATACGGCTTTGCCGGATTCAGAAACCACTCTGACGCCAATGAATTTTTCCGTGCATTATTAAGAAACTTGTGGAAGCTTCACACAGGTGAGCGTAATTGCGCAATGTTGAAATTCAGCCATCGCTAATATTTCGTTCTTTAATTTCTCTCTCTGTTAGGCTTTTAGCGGCCCTCAGCTTTATAACTCCTCAAGTTTTATCGCCTCTCAGCTTCTTATCGTCCTCTTAAGCTCTCGTCGTAGTTATTCTTTTGTTCCGGCCGAGTACGTTTATTGCCGCCTATTCAATTCAAGTTACCGGGCATCGAACTAAAGGTAATCGAGTCGACCGTCTCAACACCGGACGACAAACAAGAATTAACGTGTCCCAGAAACCCGTTTACTTGCCAATTCATAATCCTGAATTTATTTCCAAGTGTATTAGTTACAATTTGTGTCACTGTTAAGTTAATCGAAGTCCTCGACTAGCTATAAAAATCTTGATCGTTTGATTTACAGTTAAATAATAAATAACTAAATTTCAACCACATTTTACTTGTTTTGAGAGCAATAAATTCCAATAAATCTTAGTTTCTTTGTTGAATTTATGCTGCTCCCCACTTTTTTGCGTATCATTAAAAGAAAAGACACGTTGGTGAGGTGATTCATTCGTAGAGACAAACATTTTTTTTGTTGCGAATCGTTTTTGATTGCAGTGAATCCCTTGAGCAGCCTCTGTACAGCTGTTTCAGCTCTATTTGGGGCTTCATCAGCGGACGCGAAGCTCTTTGAGTTCCACTGAAAACCAAAACGATTCGACCAAGGATAATTGCAAATGCGATGTAATAGTAATGAATAGTTTAAACAGCGACATCCTACCATAGCTTTTTGACCTAACTGGCTTCAATTCATCAATCCTACTGTAATGTTAGTTGAAAAAGCGATCATAGGATGTCGCTGTTTAAACTATTCAGTAAATATAAACGTTTTGGATTGACGAGGAATTCCGTTGAACAATTTATCTCCGGCGCTCTTGAAAAATTATCGTCGATGATCGACTCACGACGTATAACTAAGAACGTCTCTTGCTATCCTCCACTCATTTCGTAATTTTACAAAAGTTTTCAGAAAAGTGAAAAGATTAGGAATAACAAACCTAAAGTAGGTATTTTTGAGTTAATTTTGAATCTTAAAAAGGTAAATTTCGAGAGCAGAACCATAGAAAAGCAGAACGAATTCAAAGGAACTTTTCAGAATTAAATTTTCTTAGGGTTCCCTTAGGTTCTCTAAGGCACGAAGCAAAATGCAAAAGAAAGTTTTCCTACTGATGAATTAATGACTCTCTTTCGTGCAAGAACATTTCATATGTTTATGATTGAGAACTGATAAAGTGGCTTTTGTTTTTTTTTTCAAGGTTCCCATAAGTTACCTTTCATCGCTCATTTATCTCAAAATAGAAAAACGACATTGAGAAATAAATAAAAATCCAACATAAGAAGGTAATTACCATCAGAAAGATCAGAATATTGATCCCTCTTCACCTTTTTTTTGGATTTCAAAAACTTTTTGGTCTTTTCACCCTCTCTTTACATAAATCTTTCAGTACTTTAGACATTCGTATAATCTTTCATCATCACTCTGTTTGGTTTCTTCTCGAGACTTTTTGCTGGAGTTCCGCTAGGGTCTGTGCCGAGACAATCATTGAGGTATCATCCGTAAATAGCGTTAATCTTTCAGATTTAACATATTTTACAATGTCATTAACATATAGCAGGAAAATTAATGGTCCCAGCACCGATCCCTGCGGAACTCCAAACTTTGTTTCGTACTGGGAAGAATAAGTATTACCTACTTTTACATACATATAATTTACGGGCAGTTAGATATGACCGTATCCAGTTTAGTATCACACCCCTTATTCCCACAGCATTCAACTTGGTGCAAGCAAACTCAACGTCCAGACAGTCAAATGCTCGAGATATGTCAAAGAAGAGTCCAGCGACATGATGCCCATCGTCAATGCAATTGTAGATATATTGAACGAGGTTGACAGCAGCGTCCTCTGTCGATTTGCCCTCGCGAAATACAAACTGACAATCGGATAATATATTACATACATCAAGAAACTTTTTTAGTCTAACATAGACCACTCGTTCGAAAACTTTGGATAAAGTATTTAAAATTGAAACAGGTCGATATATTTTGGCCGACATGCGATCGGAATAGAGTCTTCGAGGTTGGCCTACATGAAGGCCGCCTGGGATGCAGACCGTGGTATCCGCAACAATTACTCAGCCTCGATTGCCAAATGCTACGCTGCCGATGTTGCCAACAAGTGCGCGACGGATGCCGTGCAGATCTTCGGCGGGAACGGTTTCAACACCGAGTATCCCGTTGAGAAGTTGATGAGGGACGCGAAGATCTACCAGATCTACGAGGGCACAGCTCAAATCCAAAGACTGATCATTTCACGAGACATTATTAGCAAAGCCAAAGATTAGGGATACCATTACCCTTATAAATAGCAGGGTACTCGAGGTTATTATTGGTAATTTCATTGGTTACCAAACCAGAAGGTGCAGGGGTACTTATAAGGTAGGGATTTAAGCAAACAAAAAATGAAAATTGGTCCTTCTAATTCCAACGGTTCGAAGGACCAATTTTCGTGTTTTGGTCCTTCTAACCGTTGGAGTTAGAAGAACCAATTTGCATTTTCTTTTTTCGCTTAAAACCCTATCCGATGGGTATAACGGCACCTACCGGTATGCATGAGGTGAAATTAATTATAGCGCTTTGCTTGTTTCTTTTTTTTATTGGTTAAGCTAAATAAATTTTACTTTTGCAGAATATTCTTGCTTTAATTACATACTAAACCGTTTCGTTTAAGCTGTTCGTCGTATTAATTGATTTAAAAATTAAAAAAAAAAAAAAAAAATCAAAAGTGAAGATGAAAATGAAAAGAAAAAAATAACAATAGGTGAAACTGGCGACATCTCGCGGTTATTTATTGACTTACTGTTGTCACACACACACACACACAAAGTGGCCAAAGAGAAGTTTCAAGGAAATTTGAAAAAGTTTAAAAGTTTTTTAAAAATTCTCAATCCGCTCTTTTGCTGATGTTGTTAATATCCAAACTGTCGTTTTTCTTATAGATAGGTATAATTTACTGCAATTTTAAGTGGTGATGGGAATATACCCACTTCGAAAGAGTGATTAACTATTTGACTAAGAGGTTCAGATATAATATCCTTGGTTGCTTTTAAGATTTCTGTCGATATATTATCGATACCCACACTACTCTTTACCATCCGTAGGTATAAAAGCAAAAGACTTAGGATTAACACTGTCCACTGTACATTCCAATGAGTACATGTTACCATAAACGGAATTTAGGTTCTTTCCAGTTATGTCAGAAAAATGTTCAGCAAAAGCTCAGATATTTCAGAATGACAATTTAAAGATTTTTCATCAATTAGGAGTCGGATATCAATCGTTTTAGTGTTGCGTCCTAGATGATCATTAATACGGATCGGATATATATATTTTGTTAGGTTTATTACGAACGAGGCGGCAACGAGCGTGTGTGCGTTTACACGTCGCTGCAGCGTTATACGTTTGCAGCCTCGTTTGTATTTAATCGAACAAAATATATAATTCCGTTCCCTGATCATTAACGAGATTCGATATAGTGTTTTGCTTGGTCAGTGAACTTTCCATTTTTTTGGGCAACATACATTTTTTTTGTTTCATTAATTAGCTTATTATGACTTTTTTTTGAGATCTGTAATGTTCTATACTAACATTATCTTTTGTATGACACATAATCAATAAAGTTCTTTTAATTTTATGCTCGATGACCTTATGTGTTCATTAATCCAACCTAAGCTGTCATTAGTTATATGTGTGTTAAACCTCATCAGGAGGCAACTACTGTAGGGAATTATATATTTTGTTCGGTTTATTTCAAACGAGGCGGCAACGAGCATACGGTCATTGACACGTCGCTGAAGGGTTATACATTTGCCGCCTCGTTTGTATCCAATCGAACAAAATATATAATTCCGTTCTCTGGTTATAACACTGTACTCGTAACATAAATAAATCATTTTTCTACAAAAGAAAATAAAACAACGTTATTCTTATGTTCTTCGTTTTCTTCCTGCAATTATACATGGAATGATGGAATGATTTCCAAATTAGAAAGTAAATCGTTCAACACGTTTTAAAGACAAAATTCGTCACTTTCAAAATAACCATGATTTAGCATTAAATTTTATCTGATATTCACGGAAATATTACACACATATGTAGAAAGCTGCTACGTACAATCGCCCCTTGTGATTGGTATTGATGCAATATTATGTAAATACATATTTATAAATATTTAGCACAGTTCCATTCATCACTACCTTTCCGCTTAATTTATGAACGCTTTGATTCTTTGAAATACGAAATCAGTATAGTTTATGTAAATTTCTTGTGTCTTTAATGATATTATCGAAGAGAAAAGAGAATGGCTGGCAAAAACTTTACCAGTTGGATAAATTACTGTACGAATAAGTTCATCTAAGATTAAATTAATCAAAAGAAACTTTCCTATATGTGTCACTGTTATATTATTTTCGTAAATGCGGATAAAAAGCGATTTTATCTATTTTACCATCTCTTTCAATAAAACAGCTAAAATTGTGCGAATCATAGTTATGTTCTCGTTGATTCTATTTAAATAAATGTGTCTTGTTATTCCACTTCTCGAGGAAAGCAAAGGAAAGACTCTTAAGTAAGCTGAAAGAGAGATTTCCGACAATACCAAAAATACAAGCAGACGACGCCATTCGAGCAATTCGGGGAAAACAATTCGGAAATCGATTTCTGGCTTTTAGCGAAGCCAGAAAACGCTACTCGCAAACAGAATGGAGATCCGAATTTGTACGGTTTGTTTAAAAGAATTGAGGACCAAAGAAGGGTTGAAAGGCGGGTTCCAACCCCCGCCTGCCCGTCTCACACGTATGTAAACAATTTTCTTTTCCATTCTCACTCACAATCAGGTTTGAAATTAATCAGAAATAATGTCCGTGTAAACAATCACAAATCATGTTGCTTTAATTATACTCAACCATGCGTAATTTAATACCACACAGCACTTACTTAATAATGCAAATAGAAATTGACCGCTAATAAGTGGAAATTAGCATGTAGCAGTAAAGGGGACCCTACACACAAGAGGCAGAGTGCTGGACGACAGAATGGCCATTATAAACACAATGCAAGAGGAGCGTTGAGAGTCACGCGTCAACATGTAGGATCCCCTTCAAATAACAACTGCAATTTACATAACTATGTAATATTCAGCTTGCGTTAACCTTGACGCTGACGAAATTGAGGTTTATTGAACTTGACATTTCCCGCGTGAAAGTTTTCATCTTGCAATTTGTTTTATTACGCCCTGATTGTACGGACGATCTTTTCTTAAAGCGTTTTTAGAATTCTGAAGGAAGCATATTTTTTTTTATATGTGCGTTCGTTGTTGACCACTTTCTGTTATTTAACAACGCAAGTTAAAATGTTAGTAAGTCATAAATTTTGTAACACCTTAAATTCTATTTGCAGATTTAGTGGATTTTCATTTGTACACTGTGTGTTATTTTGTAACTAAATAGGAGAATTAATCGAATGATAAAGATTAATTGAACCTCCCACTTTCTCAATCATGTAATGGCATTAATTTATTGCAGAATAAATTTATGGAAATACAGCATGCGTTTCAGGTGCAATTACCCCTGAAAGTAGTGTTGGGTGATACGTATCGATACTTTTTAGCATCGATACTTTACGATCCGATACCCGATATTTTGTCCACCGGTATATCATCGGTGGGTCGGTTCAAATTAAAGGAAGGCAATAAAATTATGTTTCCATTTTTTTTATTACATAATTATTCAAACGGAGACAAAATACGAAATCGTCTTTCAAATTATACAGGGTCTCCCAAGTTGAGTGGCCTATTAAAAGTTTTCGGGGAAAGGAACATTAATTTGACATTAAGCGAAAGTATAGCCATAAATTAAGGCACTAATTTTGTAACGACATTATGAATAGCCCTAGCCTAGGCGTTAGGCAATAGATCCGGCAACATTTTTTTCTCCACACATCAAAGAGAGGCATCGCCCTATTACACGTTATAATGTACAATCTTACTTTTTAGTTATGTCTTCCCTACAAATTCTAAATTATGGCCTCGTGTACCTTGTAAACGGATAAGTAAATCAGCAAGAAAGTAAACAAATACTAAATAAATACATGACATAAAATTCAGCGCATGTTTCTTTACCCATTAGATAAGGACGTAAAGTTTTATTGAGGGGACATTACTTTGAACTATGATTATACTTACTAGTGCTGGCAAAAACCGGAAAAAAATGAAACCGAATGATCGGTTTCTTTAAAAACCGGTTATCCAAATAATGGTTAAAACCGACTATTCGAATATCCAAAAACCGGTTTTGGATGAAACCGGTTATCCAAATAATGGTTAAAACCGACTATTCGAATATCCAAAAACCGGTTTTGGATGAAACCGGTTATCCAAATAATGGTTAAAACCGAATATTCGAATATCCAAAACCGATTATTCAGATATTCGAATATCCAGAAACCGATTATTCGGATATTTGAATATCCAAAAACCGATTATTCGGGTATTCGAAGAACCGACTATTCAAATATCCAAAAACCGACTATTTGGATATTTGAAAAACTGTCTTGAATATATTCAAAAAACGATTATTCGAAAACCGGTTAATTAGGTATTAACAACAACTGATTTATAAAAAACAGACTCCACTGAATTTTATCTCTAAACGCCAATTTTACAATGGCCACATATTTTTGAAATATAATTATGAATTACGTGTTACGTTACAGGTTATAGTACAGAAGGAAATGCGATGTACTAGTGGTTTAAAAGTTTGTTATTTCCAAGGCAAGAGCGCCACTAATGTTTCTGGTTTTTATTCAGATGAAGATGTTTTCAAACATTTCAATTTTGTGCTTCTCATCTCCATTTTAAAGTAATAACTATATTTCTAATTTATAAGGACTCACACATCTAAAACTTGACACAAACTCACTAATAATAGTTTTCGTTTTCTTTTTGTTAAATAAGATAAATGTCAGTTATTCTTGTTCTATTTAATGAACAATGTTCAACAAATCATAGAAGTAATGCAAATATTTTATGTTTTAAAAATTCATTATGGTGCCGAACAACATCTGTACTATAAATTATGGTATTATAATCTACAATAAATTTTTCTTGAATTCTCCGAAAGACGGTTGGGTACGGTCGAAAAGGCTACTCACAACAAAAACTAAAATTATTTTAATTCTTCTTCTAATCTGTGGATCGTACCACTTGACACTTACATTTTTTACGTAGTGAACATAACAGATAAGATTTACCTTCAGTTTTTTTTTGTTTAATACTTCCAACATTTTCAATTTTATTTGAGTTTTAAATTTGCTGTCTCAAATTCCTAAGATTATCTTTAAATGCATGAAAAAAATAAATACGTAATTGTGTACAGTTATTTGAATTTCAGGTGGGTAAGCTATTTGAATATTTTTCATCTTTCGAATAACCGGTCATTCGAGTATCCGATTATCCAAAAACCGATATTATTCGAATATCCGGCTATCCAAATACTTGGGTATTCGAATACCCGATTATCCAAATAATTGGATATTCGAATAACCGATTATCCGGATAACCGGTTATCTGGATAACTGGTTTTCGGTTTTGTTTAAAACCTCGGATAATCCAAAACTGGTTAACCGGTTATCCAAAAAACCGATTTGGTTGCCAGCACTAATACTTACAACTTATAAGTATTTTCCTCACATTAATTATGGTGTTTTTGTCCAATAAGCGTTAACGTAAATGGATAAATATAGCCCCGGTTTAACCGACACGTTGGTTTGCTCAAAAAATTTACTTCAAACTAGCGTATTTATTTTTCTTATGTGGCTCTTGTTTTAGCCAATTTCGCCTTTATGTATTTACGTAAACCATTAACTTATTCGTACGCGTAATACCTACAATAGTAAAATTAATGAAGATCTGTAGTCATTTTGCCACATACATATAAAACTGCACGTATTGAAAACCCCCTCGACTTAATTCAATGAATCGCTATTGAATTGACTACAATTGTTATGTAAGTATCTAACATTTAGTATTTTCATAAGAGAAATGTTAACTATGACTTCAAAGAGGCTATCCTCAGAAAAAATTGCATGAAACCTGTGTGATATTTGGGTTTGTATAGTAAGTTGTATCTTCTCAAGTCGCAGTTTTACATTGAAACTGCAGTATGAGAAGGTACAGCGGTATTGTTACAAAAAAACGCCTCCATTCAATTTACAGAAATTTTCGAGTCGACGTGGACTAATTTATTCTCCGTTGTATGTAACAGAAAGAGATATCCTTTAATATTATTAGCCAATCACAACCAAATCATAACCAATATATTCATCCATGATCTACACTGCGATCGTAAATGGTTGAACGTGCCGCTTCATACAAAAATTTCTTGGTCCAGTTACTAGAAATCATGTACCCAATTTAAAGGCGTGCGGATGTAATTTTAACCTAAAAATTGTGTAACATTAATCATAAATCGAGACGCAAAGAACGTTACTTACTTGTAAAAACAAAGTCAACTGAATAATAGTTTTCAAAAATACTTATTTACTGATTTCGAATGATTTAAACTGCAAATTGTAGAAAACTCAAACATAAACAAACCATACACGAACGCTACTGCTTGCCAGCTGATCTGGAGCATTCAAAAACGCGAAAATTCCCTAGGCGGAAAGTAGTTTTGATCACCTTTGGGTATTTACTTTCTCAAGGACGCTCAATCATTTACGACCACAGTGTATGTCCTTCTATAATTTCTAGAACCAAACATAACGGCGCGACAGTAGTGCGATTACGTGGGCTGCTGAAAAATTTTCTTGAATCTAGTAAGTCTAGAATTGTTAGCGTTTATCAACTGTCATATTTGAAAAATTTGACGTTTTTCGCCTATAATTCTATGGATAGTTCCTATCCAAGTGAACTAGTTTTGTTTGTACAGCATTCGAGAAAAGGTAATTTTGTGTAATCATGGAAGTCTCGTGTGAAAATTTTCGTGCCATGATTTTTTACGATTTCAAATGTGGTCTAACGCCGAAACAATACCTCGATCGGCTTCATTTCGCTTTTGGAGATGAAGCACCATCAAAGAGCAGTGTTTATAATTGGTTTGCCGAATTCCAGCGTGGACGTACCTCTCTCAGTGACGAATTTCGTGAAGGTCGTCCATCAACATCTGTTGTTGCCACTAATGTAGATGCTGTGCGTGAAATGCTTGAGCGAGATCGACATGTGACATACCGTGAGATTCAAGCATCCTTACGCATTGACATGAAAGCAATACACCAGATTTAAGATCATTTAAACGTACGAAAGCTTTGCAGTCGTTGGATCCCACAAAATTTAACAGAAGCGCAAAAGCAGGGTCGTGTCAAATGGTGCGAAGAAATGCTCAAGAAATTCAATGGAGGTCGTTCAAATTTAGTTTATAACATCGTTACTGGTGACGAAACGTGGATCTATTCGTACGAGTTAGAAAGTAAACAACAATCTAACGTTTGGGTATTTCAAAATGAACCAAAACCAACAAAAGTTGTCCGTACACGCAGTGCTGCGAAGCAAATGATTGCTTGTTTCTTTGGTTTAACTGGACATGTAGCAACCGTGGCTTTAGAGGATCGAACAACCGTGAATGCTGATTGGTATACTACAATTTGTTTGCCGGAAGTCATCGATCAAATAAGAAGAAACAATCGAAATCGACGAATTATTCTCCATCATGACAATGCCAGCTCTCACTCAGCCCGTCAAGCAGTTGATTTTTTGTCCAACAAAAATGTTGAATTAATGACTCATTGTCCATATTCACATGATTTATCACCTAATGATTTCTTTTTATTCCCAAATATCAAAAATAAAATGCGTGATGAGCGATTTTGGTCGGCTGAAGCAGCGGTTGAAACATTCCGGACACTGGTTTCTGAGGTACCATCTTTAGAGTGGAAAACGTGCTTTAGAAATTGGTTCGAGCGTATGCAAAAGTGCATTGACGTCAAAGGCGAATACTTCGAAAAACAATGATACCGTTTACCAAATTTCATATGCGTTTTTTCATACCGATTCCAGAAACTTTTCCAGCAGCCCACGTATAAAGAGATAGTAAACTTTTTGCGAAATTGTTAAACTATGACTTGATAAAATACATCGAAGTTTATGTCTATGCAGTAAACAGTTACAGTAAAAGTAGGTAATGTTTATGACATGATTCTTACAGAATTATTGCATTTAAATAGAAATTCTTATGGTAATAATTAAAACAATGATACTTGTAAACATGTTATGTAAGTTTGTTAACTAATAATTTTTTTTCAGATCTTACCTGAAGCTATTGGTCAGACAAGAAAGTCGTTCTAATTTTTATGACACGATGAACTTCATTCAAGAATTTATTGAAACTAAAAGTGGTGAGTGGTTTTGATCCCTTAAGGCTATTTTACACTGTATTGTAATACAAAATGTAAATGTAAATATTAGAAAAAAAATATCATGAAACGGACGCAAATACATTTTGTTTCTGTACGATTTTATGGTACCATAATTCGTTTTACTGTTTCATTACACTATCCTAGAACCTGTTATATACACCTCTTTCCGGTATCACTTTATATGACAATACAAAAACAGGTTGTACGAAAATATTTCATTTTAAACTTCTTTTCATTAAGTTTTTATGTGGAAATTAACGTCGCTCGTGCATTTTTTTTATATATGTAAATGGAAAGGAAAATTTAATTCTGCCCACTTAACTAGTGATAATAAACATGTCTTCGAAATAAAGAAAAAGAACATTTAAATTGTGCGCAAACATTAAACACGGTTAATCGGTAACGTAATAAATGTAGGTTTAATTTAATTAACGATCAAATCAGTAGGAATTTTTTTTTTTCGCTCTGATATGTGTAGTATTAGTTGATATTTACGAAAATGTTTGCGAATCTGAATTATACCAGTTGTATGTTTAGTAAAGCGTGTGTCCCTAAACTTTTATAACCTAGAAACTTATGATCGGTGAAACTTATTTTACTTTTTAAAAAATCTAACGAAATATACATTTAAAAAATTACATAGTTTATTCCATTTAAGAAGGTGTAAGTTTGGTGAATAACTCTCTTGCTGAACATGCTGTATATGTGAAAATAATTTGCAAATATAGAACTCGTTGCAGGCGATTACTTTTGTAGAGGATATTTTCTTTTATACCCACCCTGTATACTACTTTTTGTAACATATTCTAAATATATTATTTTTCTAGTATTATTTTCTGTAATATATAAAACAGGCTTTATATCCAACTATAAAATCACAACGTAATTGATGCTTCTATTCAGGGGCGTATTTAGGCATTGTCTTTATGAGCTGCAGTCCAGGACCCTGATCAATCAAATCACAGTGAAAAAAAATAAAGAAAAAATATGTTGTGTTATTACAGTAAATCATGACTCCCAGAATGTTTTATTTATAAGCACAAAACCCACTTTACAACATCTAATTTGCCATTTATACAAGTTTGGTATTTAAATTAGGTAATCATTTCTCAATTAAATTCCCTTTTAACTTTCCCTCGCTTTTATTTACACTAAAAGTACCTAAAAATCGCTTTTTTGATGGCATATTGTCACGAAATAAAGAGGATTAAAAGAATAAGCAAAGAACGTTCCGTTCATTTACGGAGGTTTATTAAAACACTAACTTTACATTAAATTAAACTAAATTAGAATTAAGACTATAATGAAAAGTAAGATTGGATTAAATTCTGTTCCATCAGCAGATTGGTTCAAGTTAATTGCTACTTCCGGAAATACAATTATTCATCGTAGAGTCACTCGCTTGCTTGGCAAAACCGAACACAAAAATAAATAATGTTTTGTATTACCCTTAATGTACTTTGGCTCTTCATCCGATGCCAGCAATCGCGAATTCACTATCGCACTGCGACGTACTAATCTCTACTAAACACTCTCTAATAATGTTACTCTAATTTCTAATACTAAATTATTACTGACTGAATCTCAATAACAATAATTACGAATAATGAATCGGTAAGTCCAAGAATAGTTCTAGTCCAAAATTTACATTTTGAAAGAATAACAAATAACCGGCTGGTGTATAATCTGTTGCATATAAAACATACAGCGCATATAGACAGACAGTCATCAGTCATCAATATCAAATGGGTCACTTGGTGACACGCAGGTCTAAGGTTGCCGACGACTAATTTATTCCTTCGGGTATTTTGAAATGCTAAAATTTAAAGTTTAAAGTTAGCTGACGACGTTGTATTGTATGTAAAACATTGCGATGGTCATGTACCGTTCTTGGAATCACCGATTCAATTGATTTACAAATTTTTCTCTTTAAACTATCCGTACAGGATGTGACGGAGAGCATTTTCTAAAAGTCCAGGTCCAAAATTCGATGTTCAAAGAACTGACAGCGTCTCGTCAAAACTTAAATATTAATAAATATAGTAAATAAAATATGATGTGCTGGTGCAACGTTTCAAGTAAGTTCAACAACTTGAATTTCAATTGTCAGCATGAAATTCCCTCATTTAATCGTAAATTTTGCCGACGTTCCAAAGATCGAAAAGGCCTTTGATCTGCAACACTTTTTGAGTTATTAGATATTATCTATTTCTTTTTTCATAGTTTTAAAATTGCTAAGTTGGCGGTTGAATTACGTATTAATTGTTTGGTTTACTAAATTAAATTAAACAAAAAAAAAACAGATGGACTTATATGAACTGAAAGTAAAAATTGTAAAAAATGTAAAAAATAAAGATTCTTAAATGCAATGAAAGTCAAATACGACTTACGATTTTGTTATAGGAGTATTAAATATTTACGGGGATAAAAACAGTAAAGTAAAGTTTTTTTTTAATACTCCTATAAGTTTACATTAAAAACTAAATATTTCGTATTTTCATACTTTTGTATGTACGAGCGTATGTACGTATTTATTTCCTGAATAGACCAAACGCCTACACTCCGGCTTTCAGGAATGCCAACCGGAATTTAAACAATTAGTCTGAATTGACTTCGTATTGTTTGTTCAGAATCGGCAAGCGGTTTTAACGATATTTGCGTATTAATAATAAAGTTATATTTAGATTGTCGGCTATCAACACTGAATACTAATGAACAGACGAATTAAAATATTTACAGAAATACTGGGTGATTCAAAAACGACTCCTAAACTCTCCACTTAAGCTTAAGACCATCGAAGAAAAATTTAACTCAAAATTTTACAAAATGTAAGATGCTAAAATTTTATTTTAAATTTTTAAATTTGAATTTCTTAAAATTCACAAAAAAAAAAAGCTTGAAGGCCTTAAGTTTCATTTACTAATTTTTTTTCTTTGTGAGGTTTGGGAGGAGACCCCGGCTTAAGATTTTCCTTCCCTATAGCATCATGTCATTTTCATGTAATTATGGCATAGAAAAAAAAAGATTTATTGTTATTATCATTATTATTAAATGGATTCCTACGTAAAGTTGATTACTTTTTTATTTCTTCCGTGCAAATTGAAGAAAAAAATTCGTTAAATCATGAAACTATGTTGGAAAGCAAAAAATAGTAGACAATTACGGTTTCCTATGATTTTTCGTTCCCCAAAATGATACTCTTTAAATACGACATTTCTTTAATGAACTTATTGAAGAAAAAAAATCATTAAATTATGAAGCTACAGTCGAAAGCAAAAAATAGTAGGCAGTTACGGTTTCCTATAATTTTTCTTTCCCCAAAAGGGTACTCTTTAAATACGACTTTTCTTGAATGAACTTATTGAAGAAAAAAAATCATTAAATTATGAAGCTACAGTCGAAAGCAAAAAATAGTAGGCAGTTACGGTTTCCTATAATTTTTTTTTCCCAAAAGGGTACTCTTTAAATACGACTTTTCTTGAATGAACTTAACAAATTTTGAAAGCTTTTGTAAAATCTAACTACAAAAAAATTAAAATACGATTCGGAATTCTTTGAACATGTTTTTTTTTTCGTTCTGCTATCATTTCGATGACGTCCTGGAAAATTTAGGCGCCATTTTTGAATCGCCCAGTATAAAAATTGATGTCGAATTACTACGTACACGTATGACAACTAATTATGTATTACATTCTTAAGCCAGCTTTACAAGGTCAGTTGTGTTTATTTAAATTTATATTAATTAATCGTAAATATCGTTTGTTTACTTAGGTGTGTCCCGATTTAGTGGATAACATATTGGAATTCCTTTCTTCTAAAGACAATTTCAAACACTTATGCTATTATAGTTGCAACACATGGATAGAGAGGAAGAAATTATAGCAACTTCTTAACATACAGCTGCCACCGTTCTTCAAGACAATCGTGAAGAATAAAACAAGCTCTTTATGCTATTTCATTTTTAAGGCAAAAATATTTGACCATCGTATTCATTCCTTGAGAATGTGATGAACTTAAATCATATCAGATAAAATAGCGACATCTTACTATCGCTTTTTGACCTGACATTGCAGTAGGATAGATAAATTGAAGCGGGATTTGCTCCTAATAAGTCCCCCATGCAAGGCGGCCATGCTTGCTGCAATTGCGAATAAATTGGACAAGTCGTTTTTGTTTGCAGTGGAAATGTCGAGCTACGTCTCTGCTGTAGAAGCCCCAAGCAGGGCTGAAACTGCTGTCCAGAGGCTGCTCGAGGTTTTCACTGAAATCAAGAACGATTTGCACAAAATTTTTCTAAAAATTAAATCATATCAAGTCAGGTCAGCCAACTATAAAATCTCAAATTATTAACGAAATGAATGACGTTGTACTTTCGATCCCTGTCCGACATGTTAAACGTCAATCACATGTAGGGACCGTAGCTCTGATTTCTGTTATGAAAGGGCCCTTGCTAATAACAGGCGACAATAGAAGAGCCGGCGATAGAAGCAGCAGGTGACAAAAGCAACGGCAGTGGAAGTAGTCGCTGATAAAAGTGTAAGAGAATAAGAGAACGAAAATGTTAACGATGACAGCCTTCTTAATAGTGGAGTGATTTCAACAACCGGAAGTAGCTATATTCGAAAACTCTCCAAACAAAACCAAAATAACAACGCACTTCGACTATTCGTCTCAGCAATGTCAGCAGGCCGAAATGGCTGTCGATGGGCGCGATGAATGAGGGTACCACGTGCGAAATCAGCCAATCGAAAATTAGTGAAATGTTGCCGTAGCAACCTAAGCATATCTGCAAGTTAGGAATACACAATAAATAGAATAGAAAAGTATTACATGATTTTGCCTTCAAGAAATAGAATACGTGATCTATTGTGGGTGAAATTAATAATAAGGTTGCAAAAGCTATAGTAACAACTTACTTTGCATTGCAAAAATTGGGACGAGATTGAAACACACAGATAGGTTACTCTATGTTCAATATTTGACATGGATACTGCTCTGACAGATCTCTTTGGTCGATTAGCTCTTTTCTCCCAACCGCAAGCCATTAGAACAAGCTGAAAATATAATTTTCATTTACCTTTATCGTGACGTTTCGCAAAACACTTTGTTTGTTTAAATATAGGAAGGAGAATGGTGTCTTTCCTCTTCAAATAATTGATCCTTTACAAAGAACTGACTATATGTCATGTCATAAAATTATAATAGTGTGGCGAGCCACTCAGCACTACGTCACGCTGAAGGCGTCAAGAAGTCGATTCATTATTATGCGTCATCGGCCGTCATGCCATCATCGAACAAACTCGAATTTTCCAGCGTTGGAAAATTCGAGAGGGCAGCAAAGGATGTAAAATCGCCCGGGGTGGACTCAGCAGTCGGTCGAATTCTAACAGCGATCCTCGAAGTTAGATTTTAGTGTGTAAATAAATTGTTACAAATAAATTAGTTTGTAAGCGTCATTAAATTACGGTTAAGTTTTTACCGAGTGTTTTATTCGTTTAAATAAATAAATTTAAACCCTAGAAACGTAACAATAGACTTTTTTTCTTGATTGGTTAAATTTGTCTAATTTTCTAAATTAAAAAAAAAAAAAAAAAACAGCAAAAATGAACGGTTCTTTAACACAATTCGGCCGACACACAGCATTTGAAGGGGCTAGAATAAAAGAGGTATAAGTGCATATTTGAACAAATCTGTTTTATGTGCATTTTTGACTACCTAAGTTAATATCTGTTTAGTATAAAAGAAATTGAAGCGATTTCCGGCTTTCAGTGCGAGCTATTACCAAATTAGAAATACTATTTCTTGGCGATTTCCTATTACTGACTTAACTTTAAATGCAAATATCTCGATATGCGAATAATTGCACTTAAACCCGTTTTATTCTAAGCCCTTCAATTATTTGTACGCCCACGTAAGACGAGTGTAGGTACACATTGACAGCGTTTCTTTCCTTTTTCAAATGAGGTCACTCCTGATGAGACCGAACATTGTCTCTGAATTTATTAGGTCGGTAAGGTTTCGATTTTCAAGTAATTGCATAATGCAACATATTTTTTTATTTACATCGATTCAAATTTGGTTTTTTTTACATATTTAATTTTTTGTACAGATTTCCGGGTTCTTACACTATTTAACTAATGTTATACCATTATACAAAATACTGCACAAAACATGTTTGCCATCAGTTTAGAATCAAATTCGAATTTATTGTAATCAATCCGTTCGAACGGATATTTCCATAAGTTTTTTTTTGGAACAGACACTTCTGGAAATGACTGAACGACTGATGAATCCACTAAGCTTAGATGTTAGAAAGAAAGAAAGATGATTAACCATCCGAGTTGGTTAGATCCACCGGCAATAACGGCTTTGATGCTTGGCCGGGCAACTATAGGTTCGGGTTCAAATCCTCCCCTGCGTTTGAGTTCTACATGTAAAAGATGGAGAGCACTTCCGTATCGGATTGTGTTCCTGATTCATATCGGCTCTTTCTAACTGGATTTCCTGCGTTTCCCCAGTTCGTAAAACAAATGCCGAAAGAGAAACAGCATGTAATTAATCAGCGCAAGCCTACACCTCCCTGCTAAACTCATATAGTAAGCGTAAGGCCTGTCTAATAAAGTTTTTAAACCACCATATTACTGTCTCTGTTTGTAGGACAGGTTCATAAAGTTATTTTAGTATCTTGTCTAATGTGTTTCGATGACTGTTTCGTGTACCATCTGTTTGTACAGCTAAATTAAAAAGAATCGTTTTAAAATTATTGAGAAGTAAGAAAGTTCTATCATCTAGTGTCCATAAAAAAAATGAAAACTGGGTCACATTTTGATTGGTACTATCATTAATCTCGTTGTAAATGTTGTCCAGCCACAAAATTTTATTACCAACAGACATACGGAAAGCGTTCACAACGCGACTCGTACATACCAATCAATCCTAATACTTTCATTGCGGTTTCTTGAAAGGTCGTAGATCTCCTTATTTTCAGTCACAATTAAATTACCCTGCGTTCGAATTATTATTCAGTAATCTACTAGTTAATTAAATATGGCTTGTTGGCGGTGCATCTTTTTTAATCTGTAAGTTCTCAATTGGATAGTAGTACGAACCTACCTGGACATGCATTTTGTCTCCCGATATCGATTTTTTTTTATCTGTGGTCTTTACCCAACGGGGTTCTAAGTCATAGACTTGTCAGGACCTCAGGAGCAGGGGAGTGTATTATTGTGTGTGTAAAGTGTTCCATGGCTTTGTTACTTCCAAACCTCCTCGCCGTTGAAGGGGAAGTAGTGTCAAATTTTCTCCCCAACACTAAAGGGTACCTGAAGTGAGTAACAACCCTCGAGAATTATCTCGAGCGGATGCGAACCCACGACCTTACGATTGCAAGGCCGGTCCCTTACCACTGGACCGTTCAGACGATTAATACTAATATTAGGCAAAAATAGATCCGCCCCATGGCCTGCTCGGTATATCGACCTTTTATGGAGCCTACAAAAACATTTATGTATTCAAAAGTGAAACGTTTATAATCTTAAACCGACCAGAATTATAAATGGAAAGACACTCAACGCTTCACTACCGATTGATGGCTTCGTTAGGAGTGAAAGAAAAATCAATTTATAGTGAAACGTTGAGTGTCCTTCCATTTATAATTCTGGCCGCTGTAAGATTATAAACTTTATGTGGTTGAAAATGGAACAGGATTTTCTGTCATATTCTGCAAAGAGAAAAATCATCTTGCCATTTAAACAACATGTCGATGATGTCATTTACAATTTTCAAACTTCATTTAATTAATAATGTATTCATTGGATGGAAAATACCTAAGGACTTATGCATCAGTTCAAGTTCAAGGCAAGAGGATGCATACCTTGTATAGCGAATTGCACATTTTTCATAAACATCGTAAACTCTTCTGCGTACTTCGGCGGCCAATGTACATTTATTTACCATATTGGGTTCCTATCCCGCGGTGTTCCGGTGCTTGCTTATTATCAGGGTTGGAAAAAAAAACTGTTTTAAAAAAAAAGAACAAAATTTCTGTTTTTTTTGTTTTAAACAGTTTTTTTTTGTTTAAAACATGTTTAAAATTGACACTAAATTAAACATGTTTTAAACAAAAAAAAGCAGTTGTTTAAAACAACTTTTAAATGTTTAAATTGCCCTTACGGCTTACATAAAAAGATTTATATTATTATTATTATTTGATATTTGTGCAAAAAGAAGAATTTATTAAAATTCGATCTCTAATTAGAAGAAAGATGAAAAGTTTGTAATGTTAGATTGTGTAGCCTTTTAAAAATAATGTATGTACTTTGATAATAATTTAAATAATTTAAGGCAGAGCTTGATTTATTTAGGATCTACGGTCCCGGTGCTTTAAATGATTTTCAAAGAAAGAATGAAGTATTTGGTATCAACATACTGAGAAAAATATTCCCAAATAAAAACTAAAATCAAATACACTCCAAAGAAGTATTTTTTTCAAATTACTTTGATCGCATTAGAACTAAAATACACGACTCGTGGCTTTCAATACTGGAAGACAAAAATTTCAAATATGTAAAGACATGTAGGAGGTTTCATTTAAAATAACAAAGTTGAGATTACTTCCGGCGAAACCAAAAGTCCAATAGGTATATGTCTGAAAATTCAAATTAAATTTTTGTTTAAATCATCGTTTTCAAATTTTAAACAAACCTTAAAATTCTAGAAGGGCGAATATACGGCCTTGGGACACACGGTAGAAATTCAATGAAGACAAATGAAAGGATAACGTTATAAATAGTTTAAACAGCGACATCCTACGATCACTTTTTGACCTAACATTGCATTAACATTGACAAATTCAAGCCGGTTTGCTACATAATAACTCATCCCGTAGCCCATAGTATAAACAGGGAAGCGGAGGTCCCAGTATGTTTCAAAACTTAATGTAATAATAAAAGGTTAAATATTGAAAAGGTATTTTAAAATTTTACAATATAAGTATTATTCTAGTGATCAGTAATAATTAATGAATTGATTATAATCAATCTAATGCAATTTAAATTTAGTTCAAATCAGAGCTACAGTGTAGTCATCACGTCATCAGCTCAGCCACGCATTGTCTACAATTATTAAAACAATTGATATGAGAACAAACTAAAGTTTAAAGTTAATCTGTCAGTGAAATACAGACCCTAAACAATTAACTTCTGGTTACACAGTATTACGTTGAAAAAATAAAACACATCAAAAGAGTTCTTTTTTAGCTTAAAACTAAAAAAAATGAATTTAAAACATTATCAAAAAAAACATGTTTAAAACAGATGGTATGTTTTTAATTCGGTGTTTTAAACATGTTTTAAACACTATGTTTTAAACAGTTTATTTTAAACTTTCCAATCCTGCTTATTATTATAAAGTTTGGGAACTGCCGACGTCATACGCAGTCGGCAGTTCCCAAATGTTTGAGTTACATTCGCTAATACAGCAAGTAAGTCTCCAAAACCAAAATGCTTAGGGAACTTTTTATATAACTTTTCTTTACCGCGACTGTCGCTTCCCGAAGTTCAAAGGGTATAAAATTAAACCTTGTATATAACTACTAACTAGCATTTGTGGAATTTTGTTTTTTTTTTTTATATCACAGTCTTTCTAATAGGTATCATAAAAATGAGTTAAAAGCTAGGAGCTCAGAATTTACTTGGATTTATCCTCTTCCCCTCTACCATCATATTCATCGTTATACAGGGTGTAACTTGGTTGTAGTAAGGAATAGGGGTGCGCGATATCCTGTTTTCGATATCGGTTATCGATAACTAAAAAATATCGATATTTATCGATATATCGATATTTATCGATATTACCGATATTTATCGATATTACCGATATTATCGACATTATCAATATTTATCGATATTATTGATATTTATCCATATATCAAGCATATCGGACAAATGAATTTTCACACATTTTGGTACGAAGTAGTTTTGCTAGCAATGTGTTTTTTAAATTTTAAACTATCGATACCACCAATAATATCGATACGGCGATACCAACAATAATATCGATAAATCCGATATTTATCGATATTATCGATAATATCGATATATCGATATCTTAAATGGAAATATCGTTATTCGATAAATATCGATATTATCGATAATATCGATATATCGATAAATTCTCGCAGCCCTAGTAAGGAAACAAACTTCAAGGGCTAGTTTCTCTTAATTTGTATTAATGCGACGCTATGCATACCAAGTAAACTTATGTTGATCATAAAATCGTTAACACTTGAAGTTTGCCCCTCATTAAAGTTACATCCTGCAGACATAATATTTCTAAATAAAACTTATTTCGGTTTTTCTGGTTCTGACATTGTAAATAATTATCTTCCTCTTCGTTTCTCCATATTTATTTCATCGTCCTTTCAATTCATCGTTTCGATTAAGATGCTAACGATTTTCTTCCTTGGCTTTTCCAAATTATACGAGAATTTTTTTTTTTAATTACAATGTTGCAAAAAGAAAACCTTGTTTAATTATATTTACGCGAGAGAAATGATTGACAAACAAACGTGAAGAATGTAAATTGTTACTTGTCATAATCTTTAATGGAAATTTCCCAACCGCATTATTTACTCTTAAACCTACGGTGTAAATTCTGTAAATCACCGTATAAGTGCTGAACATTATCTGGTAATTAACACACTGCAATTGGAATTTTCCTTTCCGTTTAACGCATTTGCATTTTAAAGAGACATACAAGAGATATACTTAAGTAATTGAATGGATGAGTGCATAATGGGGTTCAGTCCAAATTTACTGTCTTGAAAAAACAACAAATAAATTTCTAGATTTTTATTTTAAGCGAATTATTGACGTAAAATTCTTTCAGATAAGGACACACGAAGCCTCCTGAAGCCAATAATTACTTAAAATAAAAATCTAAAGAAAATTATTTATTGTTTTCTCAACACAATATATTTGGACTGAACACCATTATGCACTCATCGATTCAATTATAGTGTGGATATAGAGTATGCATCTTTTCTTTTTTTTTTTTGTTGCAGATCCTCGGACTGCTAACTGGTTTTTGGCAAAATCACCCACCACGTTGATTACCATACTAATCACATACGTATACTTTTGTACTCGAGCGGGTCCAAGATTTATGAGAGATAGGAAGCCTTTTGATCTGAAATACTTAGTTATTTTTCATAATGCATTCCAAATAGCCTTCAGTATATTCTTAGTATATGAGGTAAATTCGAGTCGGTCGTTTTATTTATGAAGATTTGAGGTGTAATAATATTTTTATTGCAGTCACTTGCTGCTGGATGGTTTAACAATTACAGTTTCTCCTGTCAACCAGTGGACTGGTCTGATAACCCGATGGCATTAAGGGTAATAAGCTTAACAATGTTTTTAATTAATACCATACGTCCAAATAATTTTTTGATAAAGGTACAGCGATGCTCACCATAAACGATACCATTTGACAGTTTCGTAGCCCTTACGCTAAACGTCCTTAAGGGTGTGGTTGGCATGCAGGAGTATCATTTAAGTCCATAGGTCACTAAAGGCAAAACGCTTAGGTACCTCGATAACCGCAGCATTTTATTTATTTGCATGACAATTTATGAATTGATAACTGGTCGGTGTTGTAGGCTTACACTTCCTTGGCCCCCCACCTTTATCAAAAATTTATTTAGGCGTATGGTACAATCACGTAAGTACGTATACCACTGTGCACTAAAAAAGCATCGACCCAACGCCCACTTTATAAGGCCTGCTTCATTGGGTGGGACTTGAAAATTAATTCATCTGAAAAATGCGGTCCAGCACAGAGTTTCATCATTTTAAATTATCTTTCCTACTTATTTGTAAGCGGAACACTTAGATTCTCGCGGCACAACAGCAAAACACCTGCGTTGCAATGCCCAGTTACGTGGTTGTTGAAAGTAACTTAACTAAGTATTAACGCGTGACAAACTATAAAACGATTCTAATACAATCACGCAAAATTTCAGATGGCAGAAGCCGTTTGGTATTACCTAATCTGCAAATTGCTGGAGTTATTTGACACGGTAAACCAACTTCAATATTGAAGCGCTGCGTACACGTAAAGCTAATTACATTTATTTTGCAGATTTTCTTCGTTCTTCGGAAGAAGACAAACCAAGTTACCTTCTTGCACGTGTATCATCACACCATGATGCCCATTTGTAGTTGGATTGGGTTAACGTTTCTACCAGGTGCGATACTAATAACCACAGGCGGGGAAATTCCGGACGTTCCTAGAAAGTTTACGATTTCTTTGCAAAGATGCAAAGATAAACCATTATTAACATAAATACTTCTTGTTTCCGAATGTTGAAATTAATACTGGTACGGTGTTGAACAAAAGAAATGAGACTGCCGCTTCTAGTCAAAGAAAATTTAGGACAGTGATTGTCGAGCGAAAGTTCATGAAAATGAAATCGACTTCCAAACAGATTTGATAAGCGTCGCGTGAGGAATAGGTTTATGCATTTAATACATGTTACGCTAAATTCATTTCATTTACTACAGATTTTACAAAATTTGTCTATACTGAACGCTGCTGGTTAAATTATTTTCCAAATATGACAGTTGATAAACGCTAACAATTCTAGACCTACTAGATTCCAGAAATTTTTCCAGCAGCCCACGTAATAAACTAAACGGCAAATTTAACGCTCCACTAAAAATTTCGTCGTCTGTTACAGTTTAATTCCCTTATTCTTTTTAACACTCATATGTAGTACGATGCAGTGGTTGTTTTGTTAGTTGGCCTCACTGCTGTTTCCGTTTAGCCGCTCTGATATCACAGCTTCTATTGTTTTTTTTTAGAAGTCATGTGACTAATTTCTGAATTCTAATTGCCTATCCATCTTAACTCGTTCATAAATGGTTTTGGCGTCTACTGCACGCTTCACTTTGCATTTCGTCATCTCGAGGTACAGACGTGTGAATTGTTCTCGTAAATTGTTGGTATTTAGACCAAAATTCAACTGAACTACAGTGTTTACTGAAATTATTTGTGCTTGGTGAGCCTGCTGAGTTACTTTATACCACTTTTACCAAGCGGCTGAACCGTTCTTTTCCCGATAATTTGAAAGGTATATTTTGGCTATCCATGTTTTATACGATTTCTTTGTTCCAACAGAGAAATCCGCTTTTAGGTTTCGCTTTCTCGTTTTGAAATGTTCTGCTAGCTCTATTATATTTGGCCGACACTTCTCCTTGACTTATCGTATCCCGAAGGTGAATCAAGTGCAACGAAGGTTGAATGCGTAAAGGCATCGTTAAGGTCACGGACGTCCGGCAGTTGGTAACCAACGACACACAAGAAATTCGACGGGCTGACGTAAGGTGGCGATAATATGTCACAGCTGAGTAACGTTTGACATCTACGTACGGGCAGCCCTCATGCATTGTCAAACACGGCCGCCTTGCATGGGGTGACTTATTATGTAGCGAATCCACTTCAATTTGTCAATCCTTATGCACTGTTAAATCAAAAAGCGATCGTAGGGTGTCGCTGTTTTATCTATTCACAATATTTTTTTAATTAAAATTTGAAAAAATCGACGATAACTTTACAAAAAAAATCTAAAAATACGGGAATCTTTACTTTTTCCAAAAAAAAAAACACTTAGCAGTTTTGAATCGAAAAAAAAGCCTTAATTTTCGTAACGTTGTTGCAAAAGCTAATTTCTGAGATCTGATACGATAACATATTCAACTGCATATTCAAATTTATTAAAAACTGAGAGAGAAATACGAAGTCAGAACTCATTAACAGTCTGTCTTTCTGGCTTTGTAACAAAAATGGTATCAGGATCGGCCTTGTGAACGCAATACCGTGAGTTCGAATCGCACTTAAGTTAATTCTCAGTAAAGGTTAGTATTCACTTCAATTGTATTTAATTCGTTTTTTAGGTGGACACGGAACTTTATTAGGTTGTATAAACTCTTTTATTCACATATTCATGTACACGTACTACCTTCTGGCTTCTCTCGGACCAGGATATCAAAAGTACCTGTGGTGGAAGAAATACTTAACACTAATGCAATTGGTACGTTGTATCCTTCTCCATTAATTAAGAACAAATCATTTTTAAAACAGCTGAACAACATTTTGATCAAAATTTCCATATTTTGCGTATCACTTAAATATCTTAGTGAATTATATCACACCTATCATTATCAATAGATTTTTATAAGATCTGATAAACACGTAAACGTTTCCACTGCCATAAAATCATGTTTATTAAAATTTGATGGAAATTTTGCGGAATATCGGCTTTAGAGATACTCATTTTAAACAATATATAGGAGTATTTTAAATCATATACTGTACATTATATCAATATCTGTTTTAGGTACAATTTTGCTTAGTCGCCATTCACAATCTACAATTGCTGTTTCGGCCATGTGACTATCCAACGGTCATCGCATTTCTACTAGGAACACAGGCAATATATTTCTTTTATCTGTTCGGCAAATTTTACTATAAAACATACATTAAGAAATCAGCAGCTCAAACTAGTACGATAAGTACCACAGAAAATAATAGTAAAATTAAAACCAATTAAAAGTGTTTATTAGCAAAATTACGGTGTTTGTATTTTTTTCTTTTTTTCTTATTTTCTGTGTTTCTGCTCCAGATTCCTTATTTCGTTTTTATGTTCAACCAAATAGAAAATTGATAATTTTTATTATTTATTATGGTAATATAAATCTGAATTAAAGCGTTCAGGTAGATGATTTGTATTTACTTAGCATTAGTAATAAGTACGTTTAGTTTTTATTAATTTGTAGGGAAATTCGAAAACGTGTTTTGTTGTTTGTATGTAGAAAATTTTGCCAGGCTAGTACAAATATAACAGAAAGAATTGTGATGTGCATTTTTTTGTTCGCATCTACACTTTCCTTAAACTTCCTTGGTTTGTTGTTCGAGTGGTCAGAGGCGTCAGTAGACAGAGCCGGGCCCGTGGAAAAACATTATTTGGGCCGCCCTAAGTCGTAGAATTTCCACCTCCGTCGTCCGCTCCCTCTCGACGCCACTGCGACTGATCATTCAAATAAGATTTTCTGGGACTTACTAGATTTTCCTCCAGTTCTTCTAAATTAAAATAAATAAATAAATTCAGGAAAATGTCAGTGTGACGTCAGAACGCAATAAATCCATAAGTAGGAAAAAAAAGCAACTTCTTTTCTACTTATGCTGAAACATGAAAGATGCTGAACGTTATTTCATCTAATTAAAACAATTAAAAAATGAATGGTAATAAAAAATAACGAGAAATAGACAACCAGCGATAAGTGGCACAAGAGGTAGACCTTATACTACAAGAAAAGTGGAACAAATTGATTATCTGGGGGTTACGCTTACAAACAAGGGCGATGAGGAAGAGAAAAGAAACGAAAAAGTAAAGGAATGTAAGTTGCAAGAGAGGCGCCAAAACATGTCAATTAAAAAACGACTTGAACAATCTCAAGGTCAACCAAGCTCGA
Organism: Prosopocoilus inquinatus; assembly: GCA_036172665.1. NCBI lineage: Eukaryota > Metazoa > Arthropoda > Insecta > Coleoptera > Lucanidae > Prosopocoilus > Prosopocoilus inquinatus. Next base: position 5,129,455 of record CM069870.1, read on the forward strand.
TCCACCAACTGAATATCAACTTAATCTAACTGCACCCAAAGTAGACAAAAAGAAATTAAAAAAAAAAAATTCAAAAGCCGCCCAATCCCACTGAACCCAACCTAACTCCATTCGACCCAATTAAAAGATTAAGGAAATGAAATTAAAAGTAAAAAAATGTTAAAATAATGCCCAACAAATCTCAAGGTCAACCCAATTCGACTGAACTCAACCTGACTGTATTCAATTAAAGCAATATGCAAAGAATTAAAAGTAAAAAATTTAAAAAAAAAAAACGATTACAGCGAAGTTTAGATCAACCAAACTCGACCCAACAACTGAATTTGATTCTATTCAACCCAAGCGCAAAAAATTAAAATCAAAAAACAATTAGAGTAAAAACATTAAATGAAAAAAGATGTTCGATGTCAACTCAATCTAACTTCATTCAATCCAAGTTAAAAATGTAAAAGAAATGTTCAAAAAAATTAAAAATTAAAGGGATATTAAAATTTATACTTGAATTAAAACGAACATCAACAAATCTCAAAGTCAACTGAATTCACCCAAGTTATTATATTTACCATGTGGCACTCCATTCTAGACAAGTAAGAAATTTAAAAAAATACTCCTACTTAAAAGAAAATTAAAAGTTGTGAACCTCAACAAATCTCAAGATCAAAATCCGCAACCCAACTAACATCAACCTAACTTCACCTAACAAGAAATTAAAATTACAAAAGAAATTAAAAGTAAATATTAAATAAAAATTAAAAATCAATTAACAGTGAGTGTGCAATGCCCGAAGACAACGATGGGGGAACAAAAGTAGGCTGTGAATAAGGAAGAAAAATAAGCAGAAATGATTAGAAGAATTTAAAGAGGATTCGAGATCAAGAAGCGTAGCGAATAGAAAAGAGGATGCAAAAGATCGGAGAAATGACAAAAAATGGACTAGAGGATTTTTATAACAAATCAAACATTACCCAAAACAGTGAGGGCACAATATCGGAAGACAACATTGGGAGGAGAAGGATGGGGGAGGAGACAAAAAGAACATCTCGAGAAGAAATGGTGAGAAGTACTTAAAAAGGATTTGAGACAAAAAGGCGTAGCGAATAGAAAAGAGGATGGAAAAGACCGTTGAAATGGCAAAAAAAAGGACTAGAGGATTTTTATAACAAACCAAAACAGTAAGGGCACAATGTCCGTATTCAACGTTAGGAGGAGAAGGATGAGGGAGGAGATGAAGAGGACGTCTCGAGAAGAAATGGTGAGAAGAATGTTTCGAGATCGAGAAGCGTAGCGCATAGAAAAGAGGATGCAAAAGATCGGTGAAACAGCAAACAATAGAGAAATAGCCGAAGGCCACACGGCCTGTAGTGCTGAATAATTTTTAAAAAAGTTTCGACCCTATATTAGGAAATTTAATTTGTCAAGATTTACTTCATCTGCCTTTTCATAATCAACTTGTAGTTGGTATTTCAATATGCTTAAAATACTGGTCCGTTTGCATATTATTTATAAAGCATAAAAATTTCATTAATTTGAAATTAGCTGAAGCAGCTTCAATGTTTTATTATTGTTTTTTTTTCCAGAGGCTGACTTTGTTACTATCAATTCATCAATTTTAGTAGGCATATCTTTTGATATCGTGTTCCATCACAAACACAACCGGAAGTTATTATCTTTATTACACTTACTATATTTTCAAATGCAACTATAATCGTTGATTCTGTCACAACTGGTACGTCATTGCTTAAACATGGAACCGTATTCCTTTATAATTGCGTTCGTCATTATAACAAGCTACTGTTCGGTAAGTAATAGGAGAATAAGGAAACAAGACGCTAAATTATATTATTGTTACAGCACGGCCAAGTAATATCGTCAAGTTTTAAGGTAACCAAATTCGAAATGTGTGATGAAAAGGCAAATTATCCTTGGTATCTTAATGCAACCATCAAGAATAAGAATGGCAATCAATATGTTGATGGATTGGCAAAACTAAGAACACCATTTGGTGAAAATGGTGACGTAAGAATTTATTTTTACTGTTACTGTAGCGCTATACCGGGTGCGCCATTCAAAGTAGGCACACAACTCATTTCGGCAAACAAGGAACCAAAATTTGAGTGATTGTAGAATTCACTATTAAAAAAAATGGCATATTAGGTTACGATACGTGGGCTGCTTGAAAAGTTTCTGGAAACGGCATGAAAAAACGCATATAAAATTTGGTAAACGGTATCATTGTTTTTTGAAGTATTCGCCTTTGCGGTCAATACACTTTTGCATACGCTCGAACCAATTTCTAAAGCATGTTTTCCACTCTAAAGATGGTACCTCAGAAACCAGTGTCCGGAATGTTTCAACCGCTGCTTCAGCCGACGAAAATCGCTCACCACGCATTTTATTTTTGATATTTGGGAACAAAAAGAAATCATTAGGTGATAAATCAGGTGAATATGGACAATGAGTCATTAATTCAACATTTTTCTTGGACAAAAAGTCAACTGTTTGACGGGCTGAGTGAGAGCTGGCGTTGTCATGATGGAGAATAATTCGTCGATTTCGATTGTTTCTTCTTATTTGATCGATGAATTCCGGCAAACAAATTGTAGTATACCAATCAGCATTCAGGGTTTTTCGCTCCTCTAAAGCCACGGTTGCTACATATCCAGTTAAACCAAAGAAACAAGCAATGATTTGCTTGGCAGCACTGCGTGAACGGATAACTTTTGTTGGTTTTGGTTCATTTTGAAATACCTAAACGGTAGATTGTTGTTTACTTTCTGGCTCGGACGAATAGATCCTCGTTTCGTCATCAGTAACGATGTTATAAACTAAATGTAAATGATCTTCGTTGAATTTCTTGAGCATTTCTTCGCACCATTTGACACGACCCAGCTTTTGCGCTTCTGTTAAATTGTGTTGGATCCAACGACTGCAAAGCTTTCGTACGTCCAAATGATCATGCAAAATCTGGTGCATTGCTTTCATGTCAATGCGTAAGGATGCTTGAATCTCACGATATGTCACATGTCGATCTCGTTCAAGCATTTCACGCACAGCATCTACATTAGTGGCAACAACAGATGTTGATGGACGACCTTCACGAAATTCGTCACTGAGAGAGGTACGTCCACGCTGGAATTCGGCAAACCAATTCACAAACACTGCTCTTTGATGGTGCATCATCTCCAAAAGCCAAATGAAGACGATCGAGGCATTGTTTCGGCGTTAGACCACATTTAAAATCGTAAAAAATCATGGCACGAAAATTTTCACGCGAGATTTCCATGTTTACACAAAATTACTTTTTCTCAAATGCTGTAGAAACAAAACTAGTTCACTTGGATAGGAATTGTCAATAGAATTATAGGCGAAAAACGTCAAATTTTTCAAATATGACAGTTGATAAACGCTAATAATTCTAGACCTATTAGATTCCAGAAAATTGTCCAGCAGCCCACGTATTATGTGATCGAATTAGAAAAGTCGGAGATCTACAATGAAACTCCACTAGATTAGATTGCGAATGGAATAATAAAAGTGTGTAAAAACAATTTGTGTTTACTTGAGGTGGGACATCCGATATGCAGAGGAGATTTTTGATCAGGCTTAATGTACTCTATTTTCAAAAAAGAAAATCAAAAATTTCAAACAGAATAATTTTTTTTGAAGTTACAGAGAAATTCACTTTATAAGATCAATTAATATATAATCAAACTTTTGATTACTAAAAAAGAAGTTCCGAAATGAAACCGATATCAAAATTTTGTCCGTACTTACATTCTCTTAATATTTTGCAGTGCAACTTTACTATTTATGTATCGATAAAAGGGAAACATTACGTCCGTTTATTTAATGTGTACGAATCTGAGACGTGTCAGTGCATGAGAATGTATCTAGGAGAAATATTTTATGATATGGAACGAAATTCAGGCGCAATATATCGCAGTTGCCCCATTGCACAGGTAACGTAAACCCTTATTTAAAGAGAACAAAGAAAATGAAGTGGAACCGGAACTGTTTCAGGGTACATACAATTTACACAATTACCGGCTGAACTTCAACAAATTGTCTCTGAGATCTTTACCAACGGGTAGCTTGAGAATAATTTTGAATGCCAACGATCGTCGTACACACGTGCGATTATTATGCGCAGTTATGGAAGTCGAAAATTAATACAAACCCTATTTTGTGAAGGCTGCATTGCTTTTATATATTTTTAAATATGTATACTTTGTGTCTGAAATAAAAATGGAATACTATATGGAGATTAAGTTCTTACTCATATTTTTCCTCGATATACCAGCACAGTAATTCTCTTGTGTATGTATTTATGTATATACATGGGCTGCTGGAAAATTTTCTGGAATCTGGTAGGTATAGAATTGTTAGCATTTATCAACTGTCATATTTGGAAAATTTGACGTTTTTCGCCTATAATTCTATTGACAGTTCCTATCCAAGTGAACTAGTTTTGTTTGTACAGCATTTGAGAAAAGGTAATTTTGTGTAAACATGGAAATCTCGAGTGAAAATTTTCGTGCCATGATTTTTACGATTTCAAATGTGGTCTAACGCCGAAACAATGCCTCGATCGGCTTCATTTGGCTTTCGGAGATGAAGCACCATCAAATAGCAGTGTTTATAATTGGTTTGCCGAATTCCAGCGCGGACGTACCTCTCTCAGTGATGAATTTCGTGAAGGTCGTCCATCAACATCTGTTGTTGCCACTAATGTAGATGCTGTGCGTGAAATGCGTGAGCGAGATCGACATGTGACATACCGTGAGATTCAAGCATCCTTACGCATTGACATGAAAGCAATGCACCAGATTTTGCATGATCATTTGAATGTACGAAAGCTTTGCATTCGTTGGATCCCACACAATTTAACAGAAGTGCAAAAGCAGGATCGTGTCAAATTGTGCGAAGGAGTACTCAAGAAATTCAGTGGAAGTCGTTTAAATTTAGTTTATAACATCGTTACTGGTGACGAAACGTAGATCTATTCGTCCGAGCCAGAAAGTAAACAACAATCTACCGTTTGGGTATTTCAAAATGAACCGAAACCAACAAAAGTTATCCGTTCACGCAGTGCTGCTAAGCAAATGATTGCTTGTTTCTTTGGTTTAACTGAACATGTAGCAACCGTGGCTTTAAAGGATCGAAAAACCGTGAATGCTGATTGGTATACTACAATTTGTTTGCCGGAAGTCATCGATCAAATAAGAAGAAACAATCGAAATCGACGAATTATTCTCCATCATGACAACGCCAGCTCTCACTCAGCCCGTCAAACAGTTGATTTTTTGTCCAACAAAAATGTCGAATTAATGACTCACTGTCCATATTCACCTGATTTATCACCTAATGATTTCTTTTTGTTCCCAAATATCAAAAATAAAATGCATGGTGAGCGATTTTCGTCGGCTGAAGCAGCGGTTGAAACATTCCGGACACTGGTTTCTGAGGTACCATCTTTAGAGTGGAAAACGTGCTTTAGAAATTGGTTCGAGCGTATGCAAAAATGTATTGACGTCAAAGGCGAATACTTCGAAAAACAATGATACCGTTTACCAAATTTAATATGCGTTTTTTCATACCGTTTCGAGAAGCTTTTCCAGCAGCCCGCGTATGTGAAAAACACTCTCTGATTTTAACCAAAACAAAAATTACACAAAATTCAACCACTCTTCGCCCTTTCTTCTCATTTTTCTCTCCAAATTCTGCTCAACCATTAACGACCCCAAAAGCAATTACTTTGTTTGAACGTTTCTGATTTCAGCTTATATCCAGGAATCGCTTTCAGCTCGCTTTTCAATGATTTGATCTTTTGACCCTTTCCCGTCTTACAGAATATTTTTTTAAGAATGATGCGATGACGCGACGCAAATTAATATCCAAGGTTGGTAAGACTGATATTGCTTCTAGCATGTTGCCTCGTTTCCATTTAAAGACTGTGGCCTCCAAAGAAACACGTACACTTTTCTTGAAGTAAATTTAACGATATTAAAACTTTTGCTGGGCAGCTATAGTTATAAAATGTCATTTACAAATGACAAACAAATTAGTTTTTTTTTTTAATATAAATCCATTCTCCAACTTTGATTTATCTGCATGGCTGACATGAGCCAATATTTTTCAAATTGAAATAATGAACTTTATTATTAGTACCTTGTCATCCGTAAGTATCAGTTCATAATTCCAGCCACCCAACAAAATTCTTAGCATTATTAAATTTACGTCAAGAAAAGTGTCCATTTTTTTTTTGGCGGCGACAGTACGTAATTTAAAATCGTACGTAGTTTGAAATCTTCTTACCCCCGTAAAAGTAACTCGTGACGTGATATGAAACTTCCATCCGTCACAATGAAGGAAATAACTTAATCTAAATCACAAAAAATTAAATCAATTCTATGGTCCTATTGTTCATTTAATGTAAAAACCTGATTAACACGCACACACGAATTTTTAACGTGACTTGATGTAACGAATTACGTACCCCTCTGGGTCAAGGCAACCTTTTAATTCGCAGTTCAACTCTACCAACCTTGCTGTTATTCAAGATGCACTCGATTTCGAGATAACTCGGGCAGTTTGATTGGAGCTGGAATTATCAAGTTACTCCAGTACTGAAGATATCGCAAACAGTGTCGAAAGAGCTGCCCAGGGAATGCTCAGGAAGTCCACTGCAATCGAAGCTGACTAGCAACTTTTAGCTGTTCACCTTTTTTTAGATTCTACAGGGCTATGCTTTTTTTTAAGTTAAGTTATCAATCAATTTTCTAACGTCTACATTTCATTGTGATACCAACAAAAATGTCACCCTAACCGGGCCTCCTCTGAATCTAAAAACAAAGTGAACAGCTAATAATTTATAACTTTTGAGTACTGCTCTTGTCAACTTTAGATTCTGATTAAACCAGATTCTTTTGCAATGATCTCCTTGTTTATTTTTTTATTCCTGAACAAGCCGTTAACCTAATCAGTAATAATAATAATAATAATTCTGAATGCGTCAAACTTTTCATTTCAATTTAAGTACGCCCATGAATAAATGTAAATTTCTTTATACAATACGTACAAAAAATTTATGTAAATGCTGTCTTTCAGGGCTGTTCATTTAGAGCGCATACCACAAACGTAAGTGTATCGTAAAGTTGACTTTTTTACACGCGTAATTTACGGCTCACACAAGTGTGAAAATGGCTTCACTTTTCTACCATCTATCTTACAAAATGGGTTAAAGAAAAATTGAAAACTTAAATTCTAATTTAACGAACAGTTACTTCGAATTCTGACAAACTTTTGTGAAGCACGTCAGTGTGTTAAAATTTGTAGCCAAGCCGAAAAGTATACAGGATGGTCTCGAATATAACGGCAATAATTATACCGCGTATGAATAAACGGCGTCAAAATATAGATGCACGTCTGAGGGACGAGGATTAAATGATAAAATAAAGTTATTAATAATAATAACTATAAACGATATAGCTTTACGCGACATTCATGAATAAGAGAGTGACGAATGAACGTCGTGTGAGTTGTCAAGACGGTGTCACTCTCTTACAGATTAAATTGATATAGAGTTATACCGTTTCTAATGTATTTTAAGTACAACTTTAGGGCCGCCAAAGAAACGGAGTAATAAAACCACGTGATGTACACGTGATTGTCGTTTCTGTGAGACATGTAGCAACAGATTTACACTGACGCATGATCACTCCGTTTCTTCGGCGGCCCGACTATAGAGATCGTAATCAAGAAGTAAGAATACGAGCCAAATAACTTTACTATCGTAATTCTCGGATTTTAAATACTTTAAGAAATTTTCAGCAAGTCTGACTCCGTTATAAAGGTCAATCTTCCATTATGTTTAAACAAAATATTTAATATATGCGAATGAAAGCTTTAGTTAGCAATGACTAATAATCTTTTTTAACTTTTAACATACAAGAACACCGATTGTTATGTATCGCAATCTGTTTATTACCAAAATAAATCATATACAACTTCGATTAGATTGAAAGGCACTATAAACGGCTAGTTTTCTAACACTGCATCGATGGGTACTAAAAGCAAAATTACTTTTTGTTTTTTTTTGTCTTGTCAAATTGAAATCTAATGCTGGGTTTCCACGCCTCCGGCACTCGGAATCTTTTTCGTGATTTGTTGATTTAAAATTTCTGGACGTTTCAACCACCCATGTTTCAACCTTCAGACATTTGAAATCAACCAATCACGAATAGGGTCCCGGATACCGGAGCTGTGGCATTACGTATGATTTTCTATCCTATGTACTTATACATGCTGGTTTTTAGAATCCGCTAGGGTTTTTATTATATGCAAATTCTGACTATACGAATAAGTATTGAAGCACTGTCCGAATGAATTCTATCAGTTTGATACAGTAATGGCAACGCTAGGCCAAAGAACTTCGGAAATATACAATTAAATTTTAGATTCGAGAGGTACGTTCTTTTAATTAATTTCTATCATTCAAGGCAATACAGTGTCGTTTTGATAGCGTCTTCACTTCATTTTTCACTCTTGAAGAAGTCATAAAAGGACTGCGAAACATTGAGACTTAAGTCCTATGGCATCTTTCAACACATTATAACGAGCTTTTATAAAGAACAGAAAACGATTTAAGTAGGGTGGTTGGTTGAATCATATCAATCAATCTTTGATACGCACTTTACCATAATTACATGTTAACTCTAAACCCAAAATAAGACGTTGAGCTTACAATCAGAAATTCTTAATATCTAGCCTGTCCTCTAAAAGTTCCTGAATGGAACAATAACTTTTTTCCGCATCAAACTTTATATTATTATATATATTATCAGTTCAAACTACAATAAAAAAAGTACAGGGTATTCATGATTGATTGTACCCCACGTGATCCAGTTCTGTCTAATTGCAATATATAACAATACACATGATTGGCGGAAGTGCAACATCGTAAATGTAGTTACTAGCTTGTCACAATACCATCGATCAATTTATCCAACTGTTATGTAATTAATTTGGTATGTCGTAGGTCACGTGGGATGCAGGATTCAATTAAAACATGATATAATCTATAATTTATTGCAGATCCAAGAACAAAAGAATGGTTGTTTTCTCGACCTACAGACCTTTTAGAGATTCTTGCCTTCTATTTAATTTTTTGCTTTTATGCCGGCCCACGTTACATGAAGAAGAGACCACCTTATGTAATGCAAAATATTATAGGGATTTATAACATTTTACAAGTCACATTGAATGTGTACGTATTTTATCAGGTAATTATGAAGTTCGCTTTATTTTATCGTGTGTTAATTCCTCCCTTTGCAGGGCTTTCTTATTCTGTCTAGTGGAAACTATAACTTCCGTTGTCAACCTCTTGATCTTTTGAATAGTGATCTATTCATAAGGGTAGGTATAATAAATTTAAATATTTAAGAGTTTTTTTAACAACAAAATTCATTACTCACTACTGTATCTACGTCGTAAAATTATTTTTTTATCGACATCGACACAAATGTGACATTGTCAAAATGTATGAAGCTTCCTATTTTATACTCCTAATAATAATTGTGTTAATGGATTTGGAAGAATACTTATCATGATCGATAATGGTAAGGTATAAGGAAATTAAATCATTCATAATATTTACCAGTGGGAGCTCCGATCTTCAGAAACAATAATTATGAAATTCTAATCCAATTTTCTGACGTCCATATTCTTTAGTGGTACCAACAAAAATTTCACCCTAACACTGCCTACTCTGAAAGACAAAAGATCGTAAACGAATATTAGATAGAATAAAATTTTTCATTTTAGGCCATAAATGGCGGGTGGTGGTTCACCTTTTGCAAAATAATGGACTTATGTGTCACCGTAAGTTTAAATGTTAATTATTTGATGATATGAAATACATATACATATCTATTTCGTAGTGTTTTTTCATTCTCAGAAAGAAAAAATCGCAAGTGACCTTCCTGCATGTCTACCACCACACCCTGATGGCATTTTTTAGCTGGATAGGCGTGTTTTACTACACAGGTATAAATTCAAATTAATTTTCTTACATTATTTGAATTTTATGACTTATGTTCAGAGCCGATATTAATAATTGCCCTCTTTATTTATAGCAAATTCATACTTGAATGACCTTAATAAATACGCTCCTATCGTGTGGGACACTTATTCTGAATCACGCTGCGTAGTAATTACCCTCTCACCCTCCGATTCTTGGGAAAGTTTTTGAAATTTTCGACAAATAACGAGGAGCTAACCAACGGAAAGAATTGAATAAGGTGCTATAAAAATTATCGTTTCTTTGTTTTTTTTTTTTGGTGTAATATAAAAATTGAAACTTACCTCCAGCAAGAAATACTTTCAGTTCAGGGAATTAACAAGGGCTTCAAAGTTTCCGTGTTTTAATTCTTGATGTACTCGGTAATGAATAAAATTGTATAAAAGATGTTTTCCTGTAATTTTCTTATAAATACGTATACAGGGTGCTGCATTTTGAGACGCAACATAGAAAATTCCATGTTAATTCAAATGTGCTCGAATATTGGCTTCCCTAATTATTTTACAGCAGCTGTTTGAACATTTTTAATTTGCTCAGTTTCAAGATATTTAAAGAAAATTCAGTAACAGAATTCAATTTACACCAAACTACCAGTTCAAATACCTGTATCCAAAAGCAGTTCGTTAAGGTAGTTTTCTGCTTCAAATTTCTTGAAAAAAAGTTAATTTTCCTTATGAATGGTGTATCGATTGAAATGATATTCCGGTATATCCGGTTTAGCGAGAGATTTGATTTTTATTGCATTATATGCTACTTTTACGTTTTTGTTTTGTAACATACGTTTCATTTTCAGGTGGTAATCAAGTTGTAATGGCATTCCTTAATACTTTCGTGCACATCTTCATGTACTCTTACTATTTTATAACATCACTGGGACCAAGCTACAAGCGTTATGCATGGTGGAAAAAATACCTAACCCAGATGCAAACCGTGAGTCAAAATGTTTCCTCGAATTAACATACAACGTACCTGAGATATGTTTCTTTCAGACTCAATTTGTATTTATCGCAGGACATGCAATTCCAATTCTGTTTCGAGATTGCGAATACCCCCGATGGTTAACCACAGTTACCGCCTTGAATGCCTTGTTTTTCATATATTTATTCGGAGGATTTTATTTACGAGTTTATATTCGCTCGCCCAAGTCAGATAAGAAGAAGCAGATGTGAAATATAATATCTCACAAATGTGTGCGTCTACAAGTGTACCTGCACTCAGTATACAATCTGTTGTATGAATTATAATAAAATAAAGAAAAAAATCTTAAATCTGCAGATAGAAAAGAAAAGCGTATTATGTTCATGTATGTATCGTCATCTTTTTCGTTTCTCTCACTTGGTCAGGAACCAGACGATTGGTTCGTCTACATTCAAGAAAAGGTTATACAAGATTCGTATTAAGCGTTGCAGTATTTGGAAATATCCTGTTTTGCGTGAATTAATAGATCTTGAAGATTCTTTCCCTTAAAGTCATAAGGAGATCTAACCTAGAATTAATTTGATATCAGTACAGTTGGGCGGAAATTGAACGAAACGTGCAAAAATGAGAGAGATTTAATGAACACCGATCATGGGCCTTTGGCAGGTTCCGTGTTGCTTGACTTGATTGACGCAACCCGGTGAGGTGCTCGCTTCTCGATCGGAACGCGCATAACATATAAGGCAGTGATAGGTACGACACAGTCACTTCTCTTCTGATTAAGAAGAAGTCGTCTGCTGAAGATGGCGGCATAGCTGCTGAAATACGTATACAGTATTCAAAAGTTTTTGTGGTTAAAAGATTTAACAAAATTTTATTCTACTGCAAACCACAGTCTCCAATACATTTAAATACTCAAGGTATCACAAACAGGCCCGAAACAGCTGCCCAGAAAATGCTAAGGAAGCCACTGCGATCATAACTTTTGAGTACTGCTCTTATCAGCTTTAGATTTAAATTAAACCACATTCTTTTGCAATGACATCCTCGTTTACTTTATTTTTTATTCCTGAACGAGCCGTTAACCGAATAAGTTTGTACTTTTGAAAGCGCGCGTGTGAATTTGTTATTTAAATTTTTAAATTCGTCAAACTTTTCATTTCAATTTAAGTACGCCCATAAATAAATGTAAATTTCTTTATACAACGCATACGTAAGAGTTTATGTAAATAGGGTCTTCCAAGGCTGTTCATTTAGAGCATAGGTTCCCAAACTTTCCTTCAGTACTTATGACAATATACTAAGAAAAGAAAAAACAAACAAATTAACCGTGAAACGTGCAAGCTTATTAACATATGTTTACCAAAATTTAAAGTTAAAAGAGAGAATCTTAAAAAACATCAATTTTTCATCTCAGTTGCCAGCTCAACCCTTTTTAGAAGATATTGCAAGCACAAGCAGAGAAGATACGACAATTTTTACAGACGGGAGAAAAGAAATCGAGTCAACAAGTTCACTGACAAAGAAATGTACCAGCAAATGAAGAGAGAAAACCGAAATAAGTGAAGATGTAGATGCAAATACAGATACTGTTGCTGAGGAGACATAATTTTTTTTAATAAATATTTGTTTATTCCTCAATTTTTATTACTCTTTATGTTGATAGCAATTTTTTTATACAATTTTAATAAGTTTATTTAACTATCAGAATTTTAATTTCAGTAATGCCTTATGTTAAAAATTTATGAAACTGTTCAAGAGTATTATTTTTGTTGATTTCATTTAAATATATTTGTATTTATTTCATTTAATATGTGTATTCATAAGATGCGTGCTTGTTTAGAATTAAACAGTTGATAATGACCAAAACGTGACCGCCATGTATGCTTCAATGACCAAAATGACATCACGATTTTAAATGACCGTCATTTTACGGCGTGCTCATATTTGTACTAGGGTTTGGTGTAAATACGTCTTTCCATGTCTTTGCCACGAAAGTAACGCGTGGTACTCCGTTTCTTCGGCGGCCTGACTATAGAGATTACAATCATGAGGTGAGAATACGAACCAAATAACTTTACTATCGACATTCTCGCATTTTAAATACTTTAAGAAATTCTCGACAACACTGACTCCGTTATGAAAATTAATTTTCCGTATTTTATTTGTAATGTTTAAATGAAATATTTAATGTATGCGAATGAAATGCCTTAGTTAATTTTCGTTGGCAATGACTAATGATTTTTTTTAACTTTTAACATACAAGAACACCGATTGTTATGAATCGCAATCTGTTTATTACCATAATAAAACATATACAACTTCGATTAGATTGAAAGGCACTATAAACGGTAAATTTCTAACACTGCATCGATGGGTACTAAAAGCAAAATTACTTTTTGTTTTTTTTGTCTTGTCAAATTAAAATCTTATGCTGGGTTTCCACACCGCCGGCACTCGGAATCTCGTTCGTGATTTGTTGATTTAGAATTTCTGGACGTTTCAACCACCCATGTTTCAACGTTCAGACATTTGAAATCAACCAATCACGAATAGGTTCCGGATGCCGGAGGTGTGGAAACCCAGCATTAGGCGGCATTACGTATGATTTGCTATCCTACACACTTATACATGCTGATTTTTAGAATAGTGTCTTTATTATATGCAAATTCTGACTGTACGAATAAGTAGTGAAGCATTGTCCGAATTCTATCAGTTTGATACATTATGGCAACGCTAGGCCAAAGAACTTCGGAAATATACAATTACATTTTAGATTCGAGAGGTACGTTCTTTTAATTATTTTCTATCATTCAAGGCAATACATCGTCGTTTTGATAGCGTCTTCACTTCATTTTTCACTCTTGAAGAAGTCATAAAAGAACTGCGAAACATTGAGACTTAAGTCCTATGGCATCTTTCAACACATTATAACGAGCTTTTATAAAGAACAGAAAACGATTTAAGTAGGGTGGTTGGTTGAATCATATCAATCAATCTCTATTACGTACTGTACCATAATTACATGTTAACTCTAAACCCAAAATGAGACATTGAGCTTACAATCAGAAATTCTTAATATCTAGCCTGTCCTCTAAAAATTCCCGAATGGAATAATAACTTTTTTCCGCATCAAACTTTATATTATTATATATATTATCAGTTCAAAGTACAATAAAAAAAGTACAGGGTATTCATGATTGATTGTACCCCACGTGATCCAGTTCTGTCTAATTGCAATATATAACAATACACATGATTGGCGGAAGTGCAACATCGTAAATGTAGTTACTAGCTTGTCACAATACCATCGATCAATTTATCCAACTGTTATGTAATTAATTTGGTATGTCGTAGGTCACGTGGGATGCAGGATTCAATTAAAACATGATATAATCTATAATTTATTGCAGATCCAAGAACAAAAGAATGGTTGTTTTCTCGACCTACAGACCTTTTAGGGATTCTTGCCTTCTATTTAATTTTTTGCTTTTATGCCGGCCCACGTTACATGAAGAACAGACCACCTTATGTAATGCAAAATATTATAGGGATTTATAACATTTTACAAGTCACATTGAATGTGTACGTATTTTATCAGGTAATTATGAAGTTCGCTTTATTTTATCGTGTGTTAATTTCTCCCTTTGCAGGGCTTTCTTATTCTGTCTAGTGGAAACTATAACTTCCGTTGTCAACCTGTTGATCTTTTGAATAGTGATCTATTCATAAGGGTAGGTATAATAAATTTAAATATTTAAGAGTTTTTTTAACAACAAAATTCATTACTCACTACTGTATCTACGTCGTAAAATTATTTTTTTATCGACATCGACACAAATGTGACATTGTCAAAATGTATGAAGCTTCCTATTTTATACTCCTAATAAAAATTGTGTTAATGGATTTGGAAGAATACTTATCATGATCGGTAATGGTAAGGTATAAGGAAATTAAATCATTCGTAACATTTACCAGTGGGAGCTCCGATCTTCAGAAACAATAATTATGAAATTCTAATCCAATTTTCTGACGTCCATATTCTTTAGTGGTACCAACAAAAATTTCACCCTAACACTGCCTACTCTGAAAGACAAAAGATCGTGAACGAATAATAGATAGAATAAAATTTTTCATTTTAGGCCATAAATGGCGGGTGGTGGTTCACCTTTAGCAAAATAATGGACTTATGTGACACCGTAAGTTTAAATGTTAATTATTTGATGATATGAAATACATATACATATCTATTTCGTAGTGTTTTTTCATTCTTAGAAAGAAAAAATCGCAAGTGACCTTCCTGCATGTCTACCACCACACCCTGATGGCATTTTTTAGCTGGACAGGCGTATTTTACGAACTAGGTATAAATTCAAACTAATTTTCTTACATTATTTGTATTTTTTGACTTGAACTATCAGTTCAAACACTTATGCATATCCGAAAGTGCTTCGTTAAAGCAGTTTTCTGCTTCAAATTTCTTAAAGAAAATTAATTTTCCTTAGAACAAAAGAAGGGCGTGAATCGATTGGAATGATATTTCTGTATATCCGGTATAGCAAGAGATTTGATTTTTATTGTATCACACGCTACTTTTACGTTTTTGTTTCGTATCATACGTTTCATTTTCAGATGGTAATCAAGTTGTAATGGCATTCCTTAATAGTTTCGTGCACATCTTCATGTACTCTTACTATTTTATAACATCACTGGGACCAAGATACAGGCGTTTTGCATGGTGGAAAAAATACCTAACCCAGATGCAAATCGTGAGTCAAAATGATTCCTCGAATTAACATAAAATGTACCTGAGATATGTATCTTTCAGATTCAATTTGTACTTATCGCAGGACATACAATTCCAATTCTGTTTCGAGATTGTGGATACCCCCGATGGTTAACCGCAGTTACCGCCTTGAATGCCTTGTTTTTCATATATTTATTCGGAGGATTTTATTTACGAGTTTATATTCGCTCGCACAAGTCAGATAAGAAAAAGCAGATGTGAAAAATAATATCTCACAAACGTGTGTGTCTACAAGTGCACCTACACTCAGTATACAATCTGTTATATGAATTATAATAAAATAAAGAAAAAAAATCTTAAATCTGCAGATAGAAAAGAATAGCGTATTATGTTCATCTATGTAACGTAATCTTTTCCCTCACTTGGTCAGGAATCGAAACAAATTCGCGATAGCACTGTATATGCTAAGTCCACCGAGTTGTTTTTTTTTTTTTTTCTAACAGCTGTAATACTCGGTATGGGCAAAAAATTCAAACGCTCTTTTTATTCAATTGGCAGTTACTTTGCACCCTAAACATAGGGTTAAGGAGGCCAAATTCTTGAGATGGAGAAAGATGTCTGTCACAGCCCTACTTATCCTCCCCACGCGTACCAATTTTTAAATCTACATCTCTATTTGGCCTATGACTTATTAATGAGTAACTCTTTGCCCTGGAATTGGAAAAAAAAATACTTTTAAGAGTTCTCAGTTATAAAGTTAGTGTTTCTAGATTTTACTACTTTTCGGAGATAATATTTCTTGAAAATGTTTTTCTTTGTATTCTTTGTTAAAAGAATAAAATTACACAATTAATCAAAACATTTGACACCATTGAAACTTAAAAGTCAGCTCTACGTCAGACCACTCTGGGAAACTTTTCAAATTTTGAAAATGTCAAATGTTTCTGTTTCACGTCTTATCAAATACTTTTAATTTTCAAAGATATAAAATTTTCAGGAACGCGCTGATTAGGGTCCAGGTTCTTCAGTCAGGGTTTAACTTTAAGCTCGTCTTATTCCTATAGAAACAATTAATTGTCATTACAGTTGTTAACATGGGAATAAAGCCGAAGCTGTGATAGAAAAACCGGGCCTAAATTGGTTTCTAAAGTCAAACGCCCTGCCGTTTCTACAATTAAATATTTTTCTCTCAAACTCTCTTTTTTTTCAAAAGTAAAATGAACAAAATAGAATGAGCGAGTATAGTAACGCCACACTTAAACGAGATTTAAAGAAAAAGTCTTGCCAATCATAGTATACATTTATGTAGTACCAAACAGAGGAGGAAAGGTGAAAGACATTTATCAAAATTTAAATTATGGACAGTTTCAATAGGCAAAACGATTCAAAAAGTTAACGATACGGTTAAATAGACTTGTTTATGAGAAAAAAGAGAACAAAACAGAACATTTACGAAAGAAAAAGGATAAAGAAAGATTTGTGATAGCATTTCATTTTAATTTTTTTGTAAATTACGCAGTTTTCTTAATTCCTTAAAAGATTTGTTCGTCTACATTCAAGATAAGGTTATACAAGATTCGTATTAAGAGTTGCAGTATTTGGAAATATCCTGATTTGCGTGGATTAATAGATCTTGATGGTTCTTTCCCTTAAAGTCATAAGGAGATCTAACCTAGAATTAATTTGATAGATATCACTACAATTCGGCGAAAATTCTTGAAACGTGCTTGATTTACCTTCCACTTCACTGACTCATCGCAAGACTCCAGTGTCCCACACAAAATTTAATGCAACACACGATGCACTAAGCAGTTTTACTAGTAGTTTGAAGACTAAACAAGTTTCGTACAAACTGTTACAAATTAATTATATCTACTTTCAAGCCTGTAAAACGTTTACATGACTTGCACATGCTTTCGATCATTTATTTTGAAGATAATCTATAAGCGGATGGCCCAAATTCGTCGCACTCTAAGTCAATCTGCTCTCCATAAAGACCGCCAAGAAATTTCTGATGTGATAACGAAAGGAGCGCTCAGCGCATTTTGGCACACAGTTCGTGGGGCTGCGCCAACCGTAACTTACCGTGCCCCTAGAAGCAAGGTCGGTCGCTCCCTCTGAAATTAAAGCTAGGATCAGACACAGCTACTTTTGCTGCAAAGTTAATAAAAAAGCTGCGCAACTCTCAATAAGACTGAATCTATACTATTATTAAAAATAGAATTGAATTCGAAATGCGTTCACATTATTCAAGAGCATTGAATATGATTTTGAATAGTGTGGTCAAGGGAACCTTTTAATACGCAGTCCAGCTGTACATACCAACATTGGTGTAATCCAAGATCAACATGTGCATTTCGATTTCGAGATAATTGGGATAACTTTAGCGCATTTTAGACGGAAGATCTTCTTAAATATACGAGGAACTACCAATATGCTAAAACGATCACAGTCGGAAAAGCTTTGGGCTGTGCTGCAGCGCTGCCAATAATTTTCTACCTGAACGCAACCGTCGCAACCATTGGCACAGGAAACCAACAGATTTTTTAATACATTGAAAAGCAAGTGCAAAATTGCACAGGGACATAATAATCACTTGCATCCCCTTTTATTTTATTTTTTGTTTGTTATACAAAAATTCCGGTATAACGATTATAAGTAAACAACAATTTTATATCTCACAGCAAATAAAATGTTTATGAATGAATTATGAATTTTAAAATGTGAAAACACTCTTTAAAACTCGAAATTTTGGTCAATAAAATATACTTAGAAAACTATTGTTTTGAACTGGCAACGGATCGTTTCTTGATACTGCATTAGTGGATACTTTAAAAGCAAAATTGGTTGGATTGTCAAATTAAAATCTAGTTAAATGTTATACTTCATTGCCTAAGCACTTTATGCTTTATGCATGACTTTCCATGTGCATTTTGCATACCTATACATGCTGATTTCTAGGCTGCGTCAGTGTTTTTGTTATATGCAAATTCAGACTATACAAGTAAGTATTGAAGCACTGTGCGAATTCAATCAGTTTGAAACAGTAATGGCATCGCTAAGCCAAAGAACTTCGGAAATATACAACTACATTTTAGATTCGAGAGGTACGTTCTTTTAATTATTTTCTATCAGTCAAGACATACAGTGTCGTTTAACAGCGTCTTCAATTCATTTTTTACTCTTGAAGAAGCTATAAAAGAGATTGAGACTTAAGTCCTATGACATCCTTCAACACAAAACGAGCGTTTATAAACTAAAAAAAAATAGTTCAGGTATGGTAGTTGTATTGTACCTTTGTGAACGTACTCCAACATATCGATGACAATCAATGTACATAGAATGACATTGTCGTTGAATGTAGATGAAATGTTTTAAGCAAATGTACCCACTGTACATGATCTGTAGTTGCCAAATATATATATCCATTGGTGTGCAGCAAAGGAGTTAAGGCCAAATTTACTTTAAAATTTATTAACTAATTTATAAGCCCGGCCCTTTCGTTCATGATAGGAAGAGAAAATCATGGCCCTCGTGACCCTATTTTTCAAATGAACGCCCTTTATATAAGAATATGTCCAAGCAATGCGTTAATTTTATGTTAATGACCGCCCTGTACATAAGTACATACCTAAATAATGCGTCAAATTTATGTTAATTCCCAATAGCATATAAATTTCTTCCCATGTCTTCAAAATGGAAGCTACAATTTTGCCCTATTCATCCAGGTTAATGAATTTTGACTCCTCTTTACGCCTTTGTATACAATGCGCTGACCTTGCCCTACATTAACGCGTTTAATCTTTTATCTTTGACCTCTGATCTCTGATCCTGAATCTTTAATTTTTTTAAATTTTCTGCTTGGATTTCATTTTTTTTTAATTACTTTAAGCCACGCTAGTGTAAGGCAAATAAAATAATAAAACTGGAATCATTACCTATAAATTTATGCTCAGAGCCCCATCAATAAATTCCTCTGCCTCAGCCGTACACCAATGATCAAAAAGTAGTTACACCAGATACAGTCAAGCTGCGTACTATTTTCAAGGAATCTTATTTGGTTAACGTGTCCGACACTTATTTTGAATCACCCTCTATATAAATAGATATTACTATTATTATTATTATTAAATAAAAATTAAAAGCAAACCAAACAAGCAAACCATCAAGTAGTAAACAAATACGAATGAAAGAAACGAAATAAAATTCAACACGTGTTTGTTTATCTGTTAGATAGCGACTTAAAATTTTATTGGGAAGACATTACTTTTAACTATGACTGTACGTGCTTGACGATTAATTTAACAAACCTTCTTTCATCATTTAACACCTCTTCATCACATGTAAAATATTTTATTAGATGTACAGTGTGTAAACGGATCGACTTGACAAGAGGAGAAAAACTTTTTTAATGTCAGTTTTACGCAAAAAATCGATTCTTTACAAAAAGTTCTGCTTCTCAAGAAACTTCATTTTTTATCGAATGCGTTATTTCTAGCTAGACGTAGTCATGGTAATATAAACAGATAATCTGTTTCTCTACAAGCCTGTAAAATTTTACGGGTCTTTTATATCAGCCCGTAAAATATTACAGGTCTGTTGTCATAATTTGTAGTTTACTCTCGGTTACCATAAACAACAAAATTAACCTGTAAAATGTCATTTACTAAGAAGATAGAAATACATGTAGTTACTTATCACGAGAGCATTGATCAATGGCTTTACGAAATTTATCCAACTCTCACGCAATTAATTTGGTACGTCGCGTGGGACACAGCATTCAATGAAAAAACGATATAATCTATAATTTTTTTCAGATCCAAAAACCAAAGAATGGTTGTTTTCTCGACCTACAGACCTTTTAGGCGTTCTTGCCTTCTATTTAATTTTTTGCCTTTATGCCGGCCCACGTTACATGAAGAACAGACCACCTTATGTAATGCAAAATATTATAGGGGTTTATAACATTTTACAAGTCTTATTGAATGCGTACGTATTTTATGAGGTAATCATGAGGTTTGCTTTATTTTTCTTCTGTTAATTTTTGCCATTGTAGAGCGTAAGTGTTCTGTTCGGTGGGAATTATAACTTCAGTTGTCAACCTGTTG
Source organism: Prosopocoilus inquinatus (assembly GCA_036172665.1). Classification (NCBI taxonomy): domain Eukaryota; kingdom Metazoa; phylum Arthropoda; class Insecta; order Coleoptera; family Lucanidae; genus Prosopocoilus; species Prosopocoilus inquinatus. Next base: position 5,150,306 of record CM069870.1, read on the forward strand.
ATCTTTCGAATAGTGATCTATCCATAAGGGTAAGTAAATCAATATATTTAAATATTTAAAAGTTTGTTTTGCAACAACACAAAAAAATTCATTGCTCAGTATTATCTGGGCGACAAAATTATTTTTTTTTCTTTTTCTTATCGACATCAATTAAAACAATATGTTTCTTAAGGTGACCTAACTATTAACTAACTTGATTTAACAAAGTTCATATGAGAAGCTGCATTTTGATATTAGCTAAGCATATAGAAAACAATTTTTCATTTCAGGTCGCAAATGGTACGTGGTGGTTCAGCTTGTCGAAAATGATGGACTTATGTGACACTGTAAGTTTAAATTTTAAATAATTTGATGTTATGTCTATTTCGTAGTGTTTTTTCATTCTCAGAAAGAAGCAATCGCAAGTGACCTTCCTGCATGTCTACCACCACACCCTGATGGTAATTTTTACCTGGATAAGCACATTTTACTTCCCAGGTATAATAAGTTCGTAAGAAGTTTCTGACTTGTTTAAAGCCGATATTATTAGTTGCCTTCCGGTAATAGTCAACTTTCATCAGCAGCCCGATATGTTTTTGTCGATTTCGAACTACTCAAAAAATGTTCTGCATCAAATTGTTTTTATTTTCCCTATAACAAAAGAAAGTTTGAATGTATTTGAGTGATATTCCGGTATAGCGATAGTAAGTTTTGATTTTTATTGTATTGTATGCGACTTTTACGTTTTTGTTTTGTAACATAAGTTTCCGTTTCAGGTGGTAATCAAATTGTAATGGCAAGCCTTAATACTTTCGTGCATGTCTTCATGTACTCTTACTATTTTATAACGTCACTGGGACCAAGATACAAGCGTTATGTATGGTGGAAGAAATACCTAACCCAGATGCAAATTGTGAGTCAAAATGTTTCCTCGAATTAACATACAACGTACCTGAGATATGTATATTTCAGATTCAATTTGTATTTATCGCAGGACATGCAATTCCAATTCTGTTTCGAGACTGCGAATACCCCTGGTGGTTTACAGCAGTTACCGCCTTGAATGCCTTGTTTTTCATATATTTATTCGGAGGATTTTATTTACGAGTTTATATTCGCTCGCACAAGTCAGATAAGAAGAAGCAGATGTGAAAAATAATATCTCACAAACGTGTGTGTCTACAAGTGCACCTACACTCAGTATACAATCTGTTATATGAATTATAATAAAATAAAGAAAAGAAATCTTAAATCTGCAGATAGAAAAGAATAGCGTATTATGTTTATGTATGTAACGTAATCTTTTCCCTCACTTGGTCAGGAATCGAAACAAATTCGCGATAGCACTGTATATGCTAAGTCCACCAAGTTGCTTTTTTTTTCTAACAGCTGTAATACTCGGTATGGGCAAAAAATTCAAACGCTCTTTTTATTCAGTTGATAGTTACTTTGCACCCTAAACATAGGGTCGAGGAGGCCAAATTCTTGAGATGGAAAAAGATGTCTGTCACAGCCCTACTTATCCTCCCCACGCGTACCAATTTTTAAATCTACATCTCTATTTGGCCTATGACTTATTAATGAGTAACTCTTTGCCCTGGAATTGGAAAAAAAATACTTTTAAGAGTTCTCAGTTATAAAGTTAGTGTTTCTAGATTTTACTACTTTTCGGAGATAATATTTCTTGAAAATGTTTTTCCTTGTATTCTTTGTTAAAAGAATAAAATTACACAATTAATCAAAACATTTGACACCATTGAAACTTAAAAGTCAGCTCTACGTCAGACCACTCTGAGAAACTTTTCAAATTTTGAAAATGTCAAATGTTTCTGTTTCACGTATTATCAAATACTTTTAATTTTCAAAGATATAAAATTTTCAGGAACGCGCTGATTAGGGTCCAGGTTCTTCAGTCAGGGTTTAACTTTAAGCTCGTCTTATTCCTATAGAAACAATTAATTGTCATTACAGTTGTTACCATGGGAATAAAGCCGAAGCTGTGATAGAAAAACCGGGCCTAAATTGGTTTCTAAAGTTAGATGCCCTGCCGTTTCTACAATTAAATATTTTTCTCTCAAACTCTCTTTTTTTTCTAAAGTAAAATGAACAAAATAGAATGAGTGAGTATAGTAACGCCACACTTAAACGAGATTTAAAGAAAAAGTCTTGCCAATCATAGTATACATTTATGTGGTAACAAACAGAGGAGGAAAGGTGAAAGACATTTATCAAAATTTAAATTATGGACAGTTTCAATAGGCAAAACGATTCAAAAAGTTAACGATTCGGTTAAATAGACTTGTTTGTGAGAAAAAAGAGAACAAAACAGAACATTTACGAAAGAAAAAGGAAAAAGAAAGATTTGTGATAGCATTTCATTTGATTTTTTTTGTAAATTACCCAGTTTTCTTAATTCCTTAAAAGATTTGTTCGTCTACATTCAAGATAAGGTTATACAAGATTCGTATTAAGAGTTGCAGTATTTGGAAATATCCTGATTTGCGTGGATTAATAGATCTTGATGGTTCTTTCCCTTAAAGTCATAAGGAGATCTAACCTAGAATTAATTTGATAGATATCACTACAATTCGGCGAAAATTCTTGAAACGCGCTTGACTTACCTTCCACTTCACTGACTCATCGCAAGACTCCAGTGTCCCACACAAAATTTAATGCAACACACGATGCACTAAGCAGTTTCACTAGTAGTTTGAAGACTAAACAAGTTTCGTACAAACTGTTACAAATTAATTATATCTACCTTCAAGCCTGTAAAACGTTTACATTACTTGCACATGCTTTCGATCATTTATTCTGAAGATAATCTATAAGCGGGTGGCTCAAATTAGTCGCACTCTAAGTCAATCTACTCTCCAAAAAGACGCCAAGAAATTTCTGATGTGATAACGAAAGGACCGCTCAGCGCATTTTGACACATAGTTCGTGGGGCTGTGCCAACCGTAACTTACCGTGCCTCTAGAAGCAAGGTCGGTCGGTCCCTCGGAAATTAAAGCTAGGATCAGACACAGCTACTTTTGCTGCAAAGTTAATAAAAAAGCTGCGCAACTCTCATTAAGACTGAATCTATACTATTATTAAAAATAGAATTGAATTCGAAATGCGTTCACATTATTCAAGAGCATTGAATATGATTTTGAATAGTGTGGTCAAGGGAACCTTTTAATACGCAGTCCAGCTGTACATACCAACATTGGTGTAATCCAAGATCAACATGTGCATTTCGATTTCGAGATAATTCGGATAACTTTAGCGCATTTTAGACGGAAGATCTTCTTAAATATACGTTTTTATTTTCTGTCAATGTGTTTATGGGAAAAAGAGAGCAAAACAGAACATTTACGAAAGAAAAAGGAAAACAAAGATCCGTGTCAAAAAAGAGGACATGTTCTCTTTAAAAAGACATCTGGGCACCCTACATAGGGTGCTCAATTTATTGGGTCTAGAGTACCACATTCTTATTTTAACGAATTGCATTGCATTTGGATTTTTTTAATTTACAAAGACTTCTTAATTCCACAAAAGATTTGTTCGTCTACATTCAAGATAAGATTATACAAGTTTTGTATTAAGCGTTGCAGTATTTGGAAATATCCTGTTTTGCGTGAATTAATAGATCTTGAAGGTTCTTTCGCTTAAAGTCGTAACCTAGAATTCATTTTATATCACTCTCGTACCATAGGTAAGTCTTATTCATAAGCTCAATGGTGAAGGTGAGTACTTTAATTTTAAATTACAAGATATTATGAAATCAAATATACGAGTAATTCATGACACAAAAGAGTATCGTTCTAAAAAGAAGGAAAGTATCTTGAGGAGAGGTTTTTAAGTTTGCTAATTTTTTTTATTGTGATAATGTATGATAATGTATGATAATCAAACGGAGGATCTAAGAAAGTGAACTGCCTGAAACCAGTTTGAGACAGCGGCAGTCCGACTCGATGTTGGGGGTCTAAATCTAAGCGTTAAATGTTCCGCCCGCTTATACGTGATTTTTAATCAATCAGTCTAATATCGCCACGGTAACAACGCGAATATAATTCCGGAAGCCAATAAGAGCTCTTTCTTGAATTTAGAAACAACAATTTAGTTGATTTGAATTAAATAGAAGCACGACACGTCTCTGCAGCACACTCTCTCCTGCGCATCGTGTCCGAGCATCGCAGTCAACCGCGACATTATTGTATATCATGTCGTCCTAACGAATGCATTATTTCTTTGGCTTACTGATTGTTCACTATCGGCTAGACGCGCTGCGCCAGCAAATATATTGAGGCGTGTACACAATCTATTTATAACATCGCACCGCTTCATTGCAATAGTAAAGTGTTACACTTTTTTTCTATCCGCCATGTGATGATAATGTTCTCATGGTCCTTTTCCAAAATAAATTCGAAAATATTAATAAACTCGTGATACATATGAATATCTGACTCTTTTCGGGATGTCCTCAACATTAACTCTGGTCTTTCTTGCAGAGTTTTCACCATTCTGGCAAATTTAAATTGATTATTAAATTCCCAAAGCAGGCCATCATTTTTATTTTTAAAAAAAATGGAACAATAATTAATGTTATTTAAAGTGGTACGTTATATGTTTGAAATGTTTTATGAGTTCTAGACAAAACATATATGACTATAAAAATTTGAAGAAAAAAAACTCAATCCGTTTATTTATTATATACTGTCTGTCTCATCTAATTATAAATGAGATTCTTATTAATAAATTGAAAGAGTGTATTCATAAGTAACTATTTAGCACATTATATATTTGTATTCAAATTTTGATTATTCAATAACATTCTATGCACCTGTCCTATTCTATCGTTTCACCTTTTAAAATAATTTATGTATTGTGACCAATTTGATTTAAAAACAAAGTAATGACTCGTCCGGATCAGAGGAAATAGGAAATGAACGACTATCCAATGCACGTTTATTAAAATGGCTTAAATGAATATAATAAAATCCATAAAGAAGTTTACAGGGGTAAGCGGAAATGGGTTGAATCAAATCAATGTTCCAAGCTCTCAAAGATCTCAAAACGACCCCTGGCGCTTTTATTATCATACAAAGTTTATAGTTCTTTACACTTTCAAACTATAAACTAATAAAACAAATAATATCAAAAGGTTAAAACAAATAATGTCAAAAGGTGAGACGCGAACGTCATCGATGAAACAGGTTTTAAATCACTACTAAACTTGTTTTCCATTTTAGGTAATAGAAGCCGCTCTAAAAGATAATGATGATGATGACGATGATTGATAATGACATCTGCTTTAGTTTTCCTTGAAAACGAGTAGTTACCAAAAAATGAATAATTTCTTTTAAGCTTTTACAATTATAGAAGTTACGATGAGAACGTGAGCGACGAAATATTTTTTCCAAATTCGATTAAAGCAATTTTTCTTTCTCTGGTCAAGAGTTGGCGTTCTAAATCGTGATGCCGCCCTCTTTGATAATAATTAGTTTTAAAAAAAATTATTTTTTTTTAAGTTAAAATTAGAAGAGGATATGGGGGAACATCTGCGATGAAAGACGTTTTAAAACTTAAGTAATATAATTTTCCCTTTTGACCAAGAGATGGCGCCCTAAACGATTTCTGACGCACTTTGATTCTATATTTTCGATTTAATTTAAAAAGATAAAACTACTTTCGCCGTGAATATTAAAAGGCGAAATCAGTTATCGAAAATCGATTGGAGGCAACTTTCATTTTTGGTCAAATGAAGATGAACGGGCGAAAAGATGGCAATCTAAATAATTTAGTTAAAAATGGTGGATTCTAAAATTTTCATCGCCCTTTTAAATTTTCACTTTAATTTTGAAATTAAAACCATTGCATTGAATGAATTGATAGAAGGGAAGGATTTTGCTGTGGAGGTACAATTTTATCAATACAATAGTTTCCAAGGATAATACCTGGCAGATAAACTTGTCAGGAAGTGAGGAAATCGAACATAAATGACTCTTTTGAGATTGAGAAGCATTTTCGATTAAATTGAAAACATTGTTTTTACTGAGAATATATTATATTAGATATTCGATTAAATTAATTTTCGTTTTAGGACAATAGATGTTCTTAACATTATTCCAACAATTTCATTATAAAAGATGAGATTACACTTGTACTAATACATAATATAAAAGTTGGTTTTCCTTCTTAACAGTAAATAAAAAAAATTCACGAAAGGAAGAAACAATCAAGGAAACAGTACACACGTATAAAATTGATGAAAGACGGCTTCCTGCTCCTGTAACTGTACATTTGCATAAATTTTTTGACGCATTCGCTTTAAACAATAAAATCACCTTTGTCATGAAAGAACTCCATTGTTGACCGCATGAATAAGGTAATCAGCAGATAACTGAATATTTACTAAGTAATTTTTTTTTACTTTGAAAGAATACATCGGTGTTGCAGTTACAAGAGTGTATTATTAATCCACAGAAGGGCACTATAATAAAGATGGCTTTTACAATCAAATTTCTACTGAATATTTGTGATAAAGCGTTGACTGAATATAGTGGTAAGGATTTTATTATTAGAAAACGTGTTGCAAATGATGTAGGTAGGTATATGAAAAGTTATGTGTATGCATATGGGAATGTTAATGTTCTGAAAATACTTAGTAAAATCTGTATATGTACCAGGTTGTGTCAATTTCCTCTGGTTACGAAATGTAAGAAAGAGCAACAAGGAAAAACATAATTGAATCAGACTACAAGCATGACCGATAATATGTAACACAACCTGTACAAGTATGTACGTGGGCTGCTGGAAAACTTTCTGGAATCTAATAGGTCTAGAATTGTTAGCGTTTATCAACTGTCATATTTGAAAAATTTGACGTTTTTCGCCTATAATTCTATTGACAATTCCTATCCAAGTGAACTAGTTTTGTTTGTACAGCATTTGAGAAAAAGTAATTTTGTGTAAACATGGAAATCTCGCGTGAAAATTTTCGTACCATGATTTTTTACGATTTCAAATGTGGTCTAACGCCGAAACAATGCCTCGATCGGCTTCATTTGGCTTTTGGAGACGAAGCACCATCAAAGAGCAGTGTTTATAATTGGTTTGCCGAATTCCAGCGTGGACGTACCTCTCTAAGTGACGAATTTCATGAAGGTCGTCCATCAACATCTGTTGTTGCCACTAATGTAGATGCTGTACTTGAAATGCTTGAGCGAGATCGACATGTGACATACCGCGAGATTCAAGCATCCTTACGCATTGACATGAAAGCAATACACCAGATTTCGCATGATCATTTGAACGTATGAAAGCTTTGCAGTCGTTGGATCCCACACAATTTAACAGAAGCGCAAAAGCAGGGTCGTGTCAAATGGTGCGAAGAAATGCTCAAGAAATTCAATGGAGGTCGTTCAAATTTAGTTTGTAACATCGTTACTAGTGTTGAAACGTGGATCTATTCGTACGAGCAAGAAAGTAAACAGCAATCTACCGTTTGGGTATTTCAAAATGAACCAAAACCAACAAAAGTTGTCCGTTCACGCAGTACTGCGGAGCAAATGATTGCTTGTTTCTTTGGTTTAACCGGACATGTAGCAACCGTGGCTTTAGAGGATCGAACAACCGTGAATGCGGATTGGTATACTACAATTTGTTTGCCGGAAGTCATCGATCAAATAAGAAGAAGCAATCGAAATCGACGAATTATTCTCCATCATGACAACGCCAGCTCTCACTCAGCCCGTCAAACAGTTGACTTTTTGTCCAACAAAAATGTTGAATTAATGACTCATTGTCCATACTCACCTGATTTATCACCTAATGATTTCTTTTTATTCCCAAATATCAAAAATAAAATGCGTGGTGAGCGATTTTCGTCGGCTGAAGCAGCGGTTGAAACATTCCGGACACTGGTTTCTGAGGTACCATCTTTAGAGTGGAGAACGTGCTTTAGAAATTGGTTCGAGCGTATGCAAAAGTGTATTGACGTCAAAGGCGAATACTTCGGAAAACAACGATACCATTTACCAAATTTCATATGCGTTTTTTCATACCATTTCCAAAAACTTTTCCAGCAGCCCACGTACATACAAGTAAATGTCGTATAATTGAAAATTATGTACAGAACATGTTTTACAATGATTAATAAATCGTTGATATAATTAGATACGTTTGTTTTGAAAAGAAGAAGTTTCTACTTAATTGACTGTAACATTGCTGTAATCCAACATTATGCAGAAATAATATACATATTTGGTTTTTTTTTATAACATAGATCCACGTGTTGAAGACTGGTTTTTAATGAAATCGTTATGTCCTACATTGGGCATAATAGGTGCATACCTATACATCGTTCTGAAATGCGGACCTCATTTCATGGAGAAGAGAAAGCCCTTCAACATAGACAAGATCATCATTTGGTACAACATATTTCAAATTTTGGCTTCCGTTTATCTTTTTGTCATGGTGAGAAGAAAATGTTTCCGGTTTTTATGTTTTATGTTTTTTTTCAATGACCAGAGTTTTAGTTTTGCATAGAAGCCGTTCCGAAATACAATTTCTGGTGCGAACCTGCGGATAGCACATCAGCACAGGGATTATTTATTGCGAAACACGTGTGGTTCTTTTTTATTTTAAAAGTTGTTGATCTCCTGGACACGGTTAGTTTGTATAATAACTATTTTTTTATCAACAGAAGATTTCACGAGGAAATTATATTACTATTAAATTCGCCCGGTATATATTCTTTGCACTGCACAATATCTTTCCTTTTTAAGTTTCCGACATTAATGACCAGTTGCACCAAACACGTACGTACTGCTAATAATGTGACATTTGAGGTTACACAACATTCAGTAAAGCACATTCTAAGCGGTGCTTAAAGATAAGCTCGGCTTAAGTGTTTGGTGCAACTGGCCATAAGTCTTCCTTTTCGCGGGATTTCAGGTTCTGAGTCATTCAAACGATGGTATGAAATGTACAGCGTGTCTCTAAACCTATGTCTTTAATTAAAACCGCAAATAGTGGTCAAAAAAAGAAGCAAAATTTGTAATACAACTATTAGTCAGAGAGCAATGATAACGCAGATAAAAATTATTTTACTTTTTCATAGAAATTGTTTGAGGGTCGCTGAATGCAGCTTAAATGTTCCGGCGGAGCTTGGTTTTCAACTATTCTCCGACGTTCGGGGCCACAAATACTCATAAAAACGCAAACCATGACCTAATGCACAGATATTGTACTTGAAGCAGGTCAAATATCGTGTTTATTGTTAATTTTAAAAGCAGATAAATTTTGTAACTAGGTAAGTTCTTAACAGTTGAAAATATTCTGTGCGTGTTGCATTAATTGATGATTGGTTTTGTGCTAATCCGTACTTTAACAGTTAAATTTAAAAAAAAGACAATCTAAAGGCGATCGAAATAGAGGAAATTCTTACATCATATTAATTCGTAAATTGCCAATTTACAATGTTGATTACTAAAGTTATTGTATTTGTACAGTCAAAATAAATTTGTTTCTTTATTAAAACTACGACGAAAAAACGAAATAAACGTCTGCACTAGGCGAGAGTTTTTTTATGTCTTTATTGGTTTAAGCCGACGCAGAAATTTAGGTTCAATATTATCGTTAGAAAAACATGTGTTTTGTGTTGGAATGTAAACAATGAATAAAATAGTTCGATTGAGAGCTAGCTAAGTTATTCAATCACTTATTTTGAACTCACAGATTATTGTGTGAAGAGGCAATCTAATTTATTTAAATTTTTCATCGTATCATACTCCAATTCTTGCTTTCCGTTTTTACAATAGGAATAGTTTCTGCTCTTGCAATACTTATTCTGTAGCTATTAGTGCGATAATTAAAAAATAATTTCACGCATATTCAACGCAGTTACACAACTAGCGTACGAAGATGTTGAATTACTTCAGCAAAAATCTAACGAAAATTAGGAACTCGTTTTTAACCTAATTGTTATTGTCTATTACAAAGAAGCAAACGTTCTTACTTATCGCATGTTGAAAATACAAATAAACACGCAGATATCCGCAAGTCGGATTCATGTTCGTATACAATAAGACCTTGACCGAGTTCTTCTAAACGTAAATAAAAAGTTTTATTGCGGTTAATTGCTATTATCGAAATAAATTGCTGAAACAGGTCGTAAACCAAGCAGAAGTTTCAACACAAAGGGACTGCGCTCGCTTGTGATAGGTCAGTTTTTCATTTTTGGGCAAAAAATTTCAGATTTGGAGAATTAATCTCTTATGTAATGAGGAACTTACAGTTTCATTTAAAGACAGAGGTTTTGAGACACCCTCTATACGTAGTATCCAATTTCGTGCATTGCTCATGATCACTGATCAGTACTGATTCAAACTGTACGGAATTTAAAATTTTGACGAAATTAAATTCAATCTGTTCAACGTTAAAACTTCTTTCTTCCAGATATTCTTCGTATTGCGAAAAAAACAAAATAATGTCAGTTTTCTGCACGTATATCATCACGCAGGAATGGTGGCTCTAGGATGGTTTGGAACAAAATTTATCCCCGGCGGCACTGCGATTTATTTAGGTGGATATAACAGCGTCGTTCACATATTCATGTACACCTACTACCTACTGTCTATATGGAATAAAAAGTTAGTACAAAACATTTGGTGGAAGAAATGTTTGACGCAAATACAGTTGGTAAGCAAGAGAAACTTATTTGTTACAAGTCCTGACCGGTGTCATTCAGAAATGATATTTTTAGATTCAATTTGGGCTTAATATTCTACAGCATCTGATCGTTCTTCTGCTACCCTCGTGTGGATTTCCGAAATTCATCTCCTGCTTTTTGGTAGTGCAGAATATGTTCATGGTAGCTTTATTTAGTGACTTTTATTACAGAAATTATATCCTAAATCAGAACGAATTTAAAAGCACTGATTCTAACATCGAGTCAGAGAAAGATTTATAAATTAAAAATTATTATAATAATTATTTCTAATTTATAAATCTCGTTTTAAATTTGGCGTCCAGAGTGCTGTGAATGGTTTCTGTTTGTATTATACATTGTAAATAGACCGCGCGCGCCAGTCACAGCTCACTAGACACCAAGTTAGAAACAACATTCCTTATTTATGTACAGCGATGCTCACCATAAATGATACCATTTGACAGTTTCGTAGCCCTTACGCTGGATGTCCTTAAGGATGTGGTTCGCATATAGGAGTATCATTTATGGTGAGCGTCGTAGTACATAGTTAATGTATAGGTACAGGGTATAAATGTAAAACTTTCAAATTTTCTTTTTGCGAATATTTTTAAAGTAGTTTATACAGGGTGTGTCTCAATAGGTTGTAAAAAAAAATTACCAAGGTTTCTTTAGGCCAAAACGGAACAATTTAACTTCGTATACCTTAGTACCATAACGCTCCTTTGAAAAAATACAGGGTATTAAAGAAAATCGTTTCTGTTTCCATCTGTGACCACAACTTGGAAAATAATTACCTATTAATTATTACAATAAAGTAATTACGTTAGGGAATCTACAATGGTATACTTTAACAGGTGGTAAAGGGCTTCAACTGTACAGTATAATACTAAACAACACAACTCTCATTTTGAAACAATCTTGAATCTGTCTTGATGTAATTTCAAAATTAAAACCGACGAACGGACTAGTCTTTTAGATTTTATATATTCAAAGTTTACTTTCCAAGCTGTAAATAAATATGTTTTCATTAATTCCCTGTTTCTATTTAAGGGATCATTTTAGTACTCTGGTATATTAGATTACTTATTTTGTTTTGGCCTAAAGAAGCTTTGTTAAAAAAATAAGTTACATTAATTGTGACTCGCCCAGTAGTCACGTAGCACTATGGACATCAACTTCACTGACTTGAAGTACTTATACTTTTTATTATGACAAATTTGAGAAGTTATTATTACCTTATTATTTAAGATTTTGTAAATATTTACAATACTATTAATTTTTAAAACTCTTATTTTGATATTCAAAATATGTGAGTAATGTTGGAATTCTAAACTCGATCGTAAGCATCGTAACCTATAAGGTTTGTACATAAAAAGTGTCGCGTTTAAAATAAAAAAAAGAACCACATAGTATCTTATAGTGCTTACGATCGAGCTCAGAATTGCAACATTAGTTTCTAGCAGTTAGCATAAATGTTATCCATACGTTCCAAAAATTCTCTAAACCTTTCCCTTTTTAATGAGTATATTATATCTAGCGCCCGTTTCTTTCTAATATTTATAACGTTGCCGACAGTTATAAAAAGTAAAGTCAACGGCCAGCAAATTGGGTTAATTGGATTTATCAACCTTACATACTTAAAAAAAAATATAAAATTTCTTACATACTTAGTATGTAGCAGCATCTAGTATAATTATTAAAATGTTCGTTGCGTAAGAATCCAGATTCTGATCTTTATTTTTTTTTTGTGCAATTCAGTACACTTTATTTAATGAAGTTACTTTAATAAAACAGAAATCAAATCGAAGTATGATTAATTTGAAAATACAAAATTAAAAACATGCAGCTTGTACAAATAACAAGAGCATTAGTCAGCTTGCAATGTACCAAGAAATGAGATCATACTAAGGTGTCATTTTAAAAGCAAGAACAAGCTTGCATGCACTACTTGGCAGAGCAAAAATTAACGGTGACTCATTGGAAAGCGGCGTCCAGTGCCAGGGATTCCCAAGAAGTACCGTGCCTAGCTTTAACTTCTACGCTACCCTCGATCTCGTAATAAATAGGACAAGAGAAGAAAGTTCGGGACAGTTCCGCGCATGAAATCATCGGTTTTACACGCGTTTTAATTTTCTTCGTTATAAAGTTTCTTTTTTCAAAATCCAAAATTATTTTCTGTCAGTTAATTTTCCTAATTTAATTTAAATAAAGTGTACCTAGAAGCATCCACGTTCAGCGAAGGTGAGTTTAGATGAAACTGATTCGTTATTGCTTAAAATTTCAGTTTCTAACCAATTTTATGGTAGAAGTGCATTGATTTCGTTGAACTTTCCTTCACTATTTCATGTTTTAGATTCTATTTTGTGGTACATTATTAAATTTTGATTTAATTTAATTCACATATGGTTTGTTTTGTAATTTCTTGTTCTACGAAAAATTTCTCTGAAAGTTGAATATATCTTGTTACTGAAAGATTCAGTTTTTTTTTATTTGAATGAAACACTCTTAAGCAAGCTGAGAATGAGGTAAGAAGTGGACTATTTTCGGCAATTCCAAAAATATAAGAGACACTGAAGGGTACGTGAAGTGTGTGACGACCACGCCCAAGGAATATCTCGAGGGGGGTGCGAACCCACGACCCTACGATTGCAAGGCCGGTCCCTTACCACTTGGACCCTTCAGGCGTTAATTAATTAATTTAATTTAATTCACATGCAGTGTTCGTTTTTTTTTTTGTAAACAGTCGAGCAATTCGTGGGAAACAATTTGGAAATCGATTTCTGGTTTTTAGCTAAACCTGAAAACGCTAGTTACAAAGAAAATCTGGATCCAGACCTGTATGATTTGTTTAAAAGAATTGGGGACGAAAAGAGGTTGAAAGATGGGTTCCAACCCCATCCGTACATCTTACAACTGCGTAAGAAACCAGGTTTTGTACACTTAACATAACTCCGGAGTGACATAAGCGAATCCAGCGACATAAGATTACAAAATAAACACTTGAGGGATGCAAAAGCTAGCCCAGTTCCACACGTGACTTTATTTAATTTCCTAGTCGACAATTTTTCGAATCCTAAATTTCCTATCAGTCAATTTATCTTCTAGTTTTCCCTTTTTTCTCTTCGTCTTAATCAATTTATTTATTTTTTGTGTCACATTTTATTATCATCCTATTATGTGTTTTTGCCCTAAAATTGTTTACAATAAAAAGAAAAGTTAAACTTGTCTTTAATAATAATAATTAGTTTTCAAAATACAATTATGTATGTATTTATCTGTAATTTTACCTTTTACATTACTATAATTTTTATTCAAAGACTCAGTATTTTTATTTGAATTATTATAAGTAAAGACGATTAGGTATACAAACAGTTAAAGACAGAGATTCCGATTTTTAAAGTTACAAAGTTTTGAAAGGGTCATCGATTATTTTACGACTTTCATTTTTAAGTGAAATTTACCGCGTTTTTTTAAATTTTTTCACGTACTAAGAAACGTCGAGAAATGTTGTAAACTAATAAAAGTAGATTTACAACATTTTAAAAGCAGAGGTGTGGCGATTCCTAATTTTTTTCGTATCTAAATCCTAGAAGGTTCTCGAATCCCTCGAATCTCGAATCTTTCAAATTCTTCATATAAAAATATTAAAAAAAAAAAAAACATCTACTCAAAATGAAAACTTTTTAAGTAAGACAAAATTTGTGAGCCTGGTTTAATAAAAAAAAACAAGTTAAAGAATACAGGTTCCAAAAAATTTACCATATTTGTTAAAAAGAAATTTACCTTAAACTTGCATTTGGTAAATAAAGATGATCAATGAAATGGTACAGCTATAAAAAAAAAATTGGTTCAAATCGGTTATTAAACATATTTTTGCAGAAATGTTTTCATTCTAAATGAGTCACACTGTACAAATCACTTGTAAAAGAAATTAAAGAATCAGACATTATAGAGTGTTTATATCATAATTTATTAAACAATAATAATTAGACTAGGCTATAAAACATATAATACATCAACTCAGGTTTTTAAGTCCATACTTTAGTAACACATCTGTAGTTGTGTTCCAAGCGATACCAGTTCTTGTAATCTTAAAAAATCCGGGTTCACACAAATCGATTACTGTAGAAGCACCTCGATTTGAATCTCCTTCTCCTAGTATACCGCCATCGAAAACTCCGGACAATTTTCCCCACAACGACTTAAATTCCTCGACACTAACAGAACTAGGTTCGCTACTAACGTTTGCGCTTGTCAAAGCAATTGGAACATGCAATCCATCACAGACATTTCGTATAAAATCATAATCAGGAATTCTTATGCCAATTTTGCCGTGAAAATTGAGAGATTTGTCCAGTTTGTGGGCACATTTTAAAATTACAGTGACAGGACCTGGTAGTAGAGCATCGAGTAGACCAATAGGTAAGTGTTCAATTTGAGCCCATTTTCTAATATCAGCTTCTTGCCCGACACAAATGGCCACAGGTTTATTTTCATTTCTGCTTTTGATTTCGTACAATTTGTTGATAGCAACTACATTCGTTGCACAGCACGCAAGTCCATAAACTGTGTCAGTTGGTAAAGCAATCACACCACCAGATTTTAAAATATCAATGGCCAACTCGACCGATTCTGAATCGCTGATTTTTACACACGGCGTCATCTTTAATGACTTCAAAATTGCCACGCTGCGATGTAAGTTAGGAAAATTTAATTTCGTTAGCTTTAAGATGTGTGTGTGCATTTTAATCTCGCCAATTATGAGAGCACTGGTGGTTACAACAGCGATAGAATGTGGTCATTGGTTCATCAGCCGAACGAATCTGTAGCTGCATAAAATACGCTCGATTGTGGCTACACCTTGGACACGTAGCTTCTGTAGAGTCGACGTTTTTCCAAGCCTCTTCTCCACCTAGTACATCATCTATCTCCTACAAAAATTAAATGTTTACATAGAAGTATTAAATATGCAAGACCTTACCTTTAACTTATAGTAGGTTCTGCTGGTTATGGTTTTCTTAATGTTTTGAAACACGGGGCACACGTTGCAAACTAGCTGTATTCTACCGTTCGGCCCTTCTTGTACGAACATCAAATTCCCACAAATCGAACAGAACGGTATCATATTCTACGTTAAGTCGTTGATAAGATAAACTAACCCGGCATTACAATCCTTTCCCTTCTAATAGGATTATTTATTATCACAATCGCAGTAAACGAACGTTATTTACATTTAGGAAACTTGCTTCAGACATTCCATAAAGAAACATAACCTCAAATCTCTATCTGTCACACGTGCAAGTTTCGCTTCTTATACAATGTTGCCAATGTCAAAAATTAAATTAAATTATTATTAAAATATTAAAATTAAATATTAATGGGGTCTATTCTGTAACAATGGGCGCGTTCAGCAGTTGAGTTGCTTACTCAGCAATCGATTGTGATTGGTTCACATAAAGGTAACAGCCAATCACAAACGACTGCTGAGTAAGCAACGCATCCGCTGAACGCGCCCACTGATATGGACTGATGTTGCTATGTTTCAAGTGACCTTGCAAAATTGGTATTCTGTAAATAGTTTCGTAACAACTTGCAATTCACTTCAAGTGTGATCTTCATTTAATATGCAGCTCTCTTCAATTTGCGGCAGTGTTGCCAGAGATGGTGATTTATCACCAGATCTGGGAATTTTTGTTATTCGTTAATTACCTGGTGATTATTTTTAAAACTCGGGATTATCTGGTGCTTTTTCACAAAATATAAATAAGAAGAAATTTATAACATTAAAATGATTTTAAGTTTCAATGATAAAAGTTGAGATGTGTCTTTTTGCGATATCGAATATCGACCATCTGTCAACAGTGTCAACCGTCAGTGCATTTCCCGCCAATTTTAAAATATTTGCAAGAAGGTACTTTTTCTTCGTAAACTGTAAACTCTTTTGTACAAATTCATATATTTTTAGTTGTGTTAGGGCCGGTTTCATAATAGGACTTTAAATCTAAAGTTACTTTAATCTAAAAAAGTACATTTCTTGCCCCTATTTTTAAAGTGACTTTGAATTAAAGCTGCCTTAAAGCCTGATTATGAAAACGGTCATTAGAATTAGAAAACTTAAACGACAGATGACATTTTACAATCGAAAGCAAAAAAGTACTCCTGGTAGGCAATTACAGTTTCCTGTAATGTTTTTGAACTACAGTTTCCTGTAATTTTTTAAACACGTTTTTACAGGTGACACTTAAAAAAAATTCTAAGCTCTCAGATTTTACAAATTCACAACTTTTGCAAAACCTGTGAAATCAACCGCATTTAAATAATACCATTTTGAGAAAGAAAAATTACAGGAAACTGTAATTGTCTGCTATCGATTTCTGCTTTCGATCGTACATTCACCCAGAGCTAATTTCCTGAGCTAATTATGAAAAAAAGTATTTGAGCTTTTGTTTTCTTTTTATCATTTTTTACCTAAATTGAATAAAGCAATTTTGAAGCGTCAATATAATAACCTCAAGAATTTAAATAAACGATAAATTAGTACAAAAGAATAAACTAGTGATTTTCAGTTGGTAACTGGTGACTTTTTGTCAGCCAGTCCGGTGACTTAAATTTTGATTGTCTGGCAACACTAATTTGCGGTCGGCAATCGACGTGAAATGTTATGAAATCGTAACAAGTTCTCTTCAATTATTGAAAACCGTATCAATTGATATGCATATCAATGTTACAGAATAGCCTTAAATAACAGTTTTCAAAACCTGGGGTGCGTTCTAATTTTGCGTCGGGTATTAGTGAACATTATCCACGCTGTTCACAAATTGCGTCCGCCAATGGCGTCAAATGTACATATTTTACGTCGAATATAGTCGAGTTAGGGATGCCGATTCAAAAATTAAATAAATTTACCGGTAAATTTAGTCAATTATATAATTTACCGATAAATTTACAACACTATAACGCAGTTTCTGAAATTTTTTGACTTGACAAGCTGAAAGCTTTGTAAAATCTGCGAAGCCGTATTAAACCATACCATTTTGGCGAAAAAAATTACAGGAAACTGTAATTCTATCAACAGCTTGGGGACATTGCAAAAAATCTGGAAACCCTGAATAACCAAATGCGCAAAATTACCAGAAATCCCACTTTTTGTCGTCACTTTGATCTTTTCAAACGTTGACCTTAATTGATACTTAAAATAACGTGGGCTAAATGCAAAAATTAGAATGTAGTCAATGAAACGTTTACACGTTACAGTATAATAGAATGAGTGATTACAAAGCATTATGCGTAATCAGAAGATAAAATACTCACACAAAACGCAAAATATAACCGTTACAAAATGACAAACGAGACCATATGATCGAAGTTCGCCATATTTTTGTTGGGAAAGCCGGAGTGTCACTTCTGATTATTCTGTGCCAAATAAATGTCAAATGTGACCAAATGTCATTTACACGCAGTGTTGGCTACCTAGAGAAAAAGTCGTTAAATTTCGGGATAATTTCAAACAAATGGAAAAAAGAGAAAAGTTGCTGATACCTATTAAAATCTAGGGAATTTTTCAACTTCTTGGGAACAAAAGATAATCGCTACATTTTACAAGAATAAGACAGAGGAAGGGTAAACAAGCAGAACATTTTTAAAGGCCCAGATACACGATCGAAGTAAAAGAATTTTCAAAGAAATTATAAAAATTAATTGATTTCTTATTTATAAAACGAAAATTTCTGAAAAAGACAGGGAAAAAAACAAACGACGATCGCAACCGATCGTAAGTTTCGCCGTGGAAAACTACAAAGAAATACGCATGGAAACGAAATAATTTCAGGAGATAAACAAAAGAAAAGAGAAAGAAATTATTAATTCAAAACGACGTCTTCGTTTAAACAATAACGGCACCAAAAAGAAAACAGAAAGTCGCAGAAATATTTGAAGATGGAAACAGATGATGATTGCAAGAAGAAATTCAAAACGGGCGAGAACGAATGTCAAACTTAAAAACAATAATTCATAAACAAGTGACGATCGCGTTACATTAGAAAAACTGCTTACAAATCTTGAAGAATCTCAACACTATCTTTTTTCGCCACTACCTTTTTTCTTTTTTCCACTCAAGAATTTTTTTATTTCAGTTCTTTTTTCTTATTTTTATTAAGCGCCATCTCGCGATAATAAACTTTTAATGCCAAAATCGATTTTTTTTTTAAAAAAGGTTCGAACTTCGGAATGTCATGAGTTGGTAATACTGCTTCTGATTGCTGCAGAATTGCTGTAAAATGCAAGGTTAGGTTGTCTTAAAATTTTTGTTTCGTTTGTTTTAACAGTTAACTACAGCTTTTTTTTTAAATTTGTTTGTGTTTGTATTTTTATTAGAGATGGGCCAGGGAATGAACCCGGTGCGTTGAAAGAACCCACACGGGTGCATTCAAACAAGGTGCATACATGAAAGTACCGGGTACATTCAAAAATTTAAATTTCCCGCGCAAATCGAAAGAGAAATAACCTTTTCTTGATGTTATTTAATTGTTTACAGGTAGTTTACAGGTTTAATTTTTGATAGTGTGTGGTGAATAGTAAACATTTAATTTTAAGGGAAAGCTTAAAATCTGGACAAAATGAGTAAGTTTTTGAAATTAACGTTATAAAATAATTGTCTAGCGATAGTCCGTACAAAATATATTTGGTGTCATTTTGAAGCCTTTTTTATATCTTATGTAAATGTAGGCAACCGAACAATGAACCTAATGCACCGGGTGCATGTGGGTGCATTCGGGGATTCCACCGGTGCAAACGATTGCACCCGGTGCAAACGATTGCACCGGGTGGAATCCCATCTCTAATTTTTATAGTTCTTTTTTAATATAATCTTATTTTTAACTTTAACCTCCTATATAAATTTGCCGGATTAATTTAGGGAATTCTAGGGAAATACTATACGCCGAAAGAGGAATTTTTGATCGAATATCGAGTTGGTTGGCAGCATTTTTTGCACGTGTTGGGCTATGGTGTTGGAATTGAAGAATTAACCACAAGAAGTTTATTAAACTCTATAACTAAATATAATGTTATATAATTTTCTGGAGAAAGAAAAAGAAACGAAAATTTAAATACGCTTCATTTGGATTTTGACATATAACATAACCTATGTTTTACCACAATCACAGACACCATAATATTTAAAAACATAAAATATGCGTACTTGTACTGCATCGTGTGGTCGACACGCCGTTTTGAAGGTAAAAAATCACGACTGCTATTTAAGAAAAGTGATAACTAACGAGTTTTTTTTTCCAGAGACCTAAAACAGGTGATGCCCTTTGCAAGGAATGTTTCTTCGAAATATTCGAAAACGAAATCCATTTCACCATAACGAGGGCCAACTTGTTCAAGCCGGGAAGTACTGTGGCAATTGCAGCATCAGGTGGAAAAGATTCCACCGTGTTAGCACACGTATTGAAGCTATTGAATGAGAAGTATCAATATGGATTGAAACTGCTGCTTTTATCGATTGACGAAGGTATAACCGGTTATCGAGATGATAGCCTGGAAACTGTGAAGAGAAACCGTGATGATTACGAAATGGAACTTAAGATATTGTCTTATAAGGACTTGTACGGATGGACAATGGACGAAATTGTTCAGCAAGTAAATACATAAATATATTTTGTATTTATTATGAAGTGAGATCATTTTTTAGATTGGCCGAAAGAATAACTGTACTTTTTGTGGAGTTTTTCGCAGACAGGCACTTGATAGGGGTGCAACTTTATTGAAAGTGGACTATTTAGCCACAGGGCATAATGCCGATGATATAGCCGAAACTGTTCTCATGAACATTCTCAGAGGTGATCTGGCTAGATTAAAAAGGTGTACATCGATCATTACGGTAAAGCTACTTGTATTAAATTATTATTAATTCATTGTGTTGTGACTTTAATTTATTCTAAATCATTAAATAAGTTACTACTTAGGTATAAAAAATATAATAGTGATAGAGATTTATAACCATTGAAAGGCTCACCTCATTTTCCATAAGTTTTATTGACAGCAAGGAAAGTATGACTTTAATTAAAATTATTGTTTGGTTTTCATTCTATAGGATAGCGGAGATGGTATTCCCAGAGTAAAACCATTAAAATACACGTACGAAAAGGAAATAGTAATGTATGCTTACTTTAAAAAGCTGATTTATTTTTCGACTGAATGTGTATTTGCTCCAAACGCATATCGAGGACATGCAAGGATGTTGCTCAAAGATTTGGAGAAGATTGACCCCGCAGTCATTATGAATATTATTCACTCTGGTACCAAACATTTGTATTCTTTTTAGCGTTTTAATATTTTTTAATTTGATTTGTAGGTGAATCATTAGTTGTGAATGAAGATAAAAAATTACCGACATTAAGTAAATGTGAACGGTGCAATTATGTTTCGTCCCAAAAGATTTGTAAAGCGTGTATACTCCTAGAAGGATTAAATAAAGGCCTACCAAGACTGGGTATTGGAAAAACAAGCCGGATTAATAAGTATTTAGCTGAAAATACTGGTTGTTCAGACAATAAAAGTTGTAGTGGTAGAAATAAATGTTGTCAGCAAAAAAATGTAACAAAATAACATTAATTAATTAATAATACTCATCAGATGTATAAGTCGTATAATTATTTTACATAAATTAAATTACAAATTAATTTATTATATTATATGAAAATTTTATTTGGCCTGTTATTTACACACAAACGTTATGATATATATGCTGCGGCTGTTTTATCGATTGTGCTCCTGCAAATGGGACAAAATTCCAAAATATCTGTACAGCAATCTTCGCATAAGCATACGTGTCCACAAGGTAATATTATAATCTGAAATAAAATACGAGTACATTTAGAGGAAACGGAATAGTCTGGGGAAAATACTTCACGAGGATTAGTCCTGCAGACAACACAAATTTGATTCTCGGGTAAATTATCATCTCTAACTTTTCGCCTTCGTTCACGTCTTGATACTTCAAGCTGTTGCTTTCTCTTTTCTAATTCTTGTTTTTCACATCTATCCTTCCAATATCTTCTAACCATTAAACCACCGATCACTATGCCTATAGCACCAAATATCACACAAAGCAATCTAAAATTACATTAAATAACATAAGTATTTTATCTTGCCAATTAAATCAATGAGATTGAGGCAGCTGACCTACTTTATTCAATTCAATTGAAAGTACTAAGCCATACACTGATTGGGCTAATCTGTCTATTATATAACATGGCATTTCATTACGGAAATCAATAAACCAACCCTCAACATTTTATTAAATCAAAATCTTTAAGTTGCAGTAATAAAAAAAATTTTGTTTTGAAATACAACCTGTAAGTCCTCTTACTGTCATCTAATTTTCTTATCAACGATGAGACTTGCATGTTTGTTAAATAAAACGGTGCTCCATTACTAGGAGGCTGCAATTTTACAGACTGACCATCCTCGGTCGAAATTAACTCGCCGATGCCTGTAATAACCGTTCCTTTCCGCAACATTTTCTCAGTCGTCTGCACGCCTCTCTGTCTTACACCCGAAAAGAAACCCCAAATGTGATCCATTACGCTAGGTACAGTAGGATTAAAATTATCCGAAATTACATCCATATCTGCGAGAAGCAACAGCTTAGATTAGTCTCTAACACTGTTATAAAATGAGATATTTTTAACCTAATACATCGGCAGCTAACGGATCTACAATTTCAACTTCGTACCCATTCGATTGCAAAACAAACGGCATAATATTATGCACTTCCTGTATAACCCTCTCCTGCTCTGACCAGAAGCCGGTTGTGCTGCGCTGTATAACATGCTCCTTTATGCTTAAAGACTGAACAACACCGGAAACCTTGGGGTTGTTATTACTGATAATCGGATTCCCAATTGGTTTAACACTGCCCCTAACTGACACGTAAGACAGCTTCTTGTCCGGATGAGTGATGACGATGTGTTTTAAATTTTTGTCTATGTCTAAATAGGGGGCTCCCTAAAAATATGGTCTTACAGTTTGCATATTAACACTGCATCGGAATTGCAAATATCCTACCTGAATCATTGATATGGCCCTCTTGTTCTTCATGTATTCCTTCAGACATGCTGCTAATATTACTGTGTCAATTCCAAGTGCTATGATTTCTCCTAAATAATCCATTATTAAGTTTTTAATTTCATCATTCAACTTGGATGTTACTTTCAAGGTATTTTCGGTGACCAACAAAATTTTGACTTAAGATGGCGCCACTGAATGATAAAGTGCAAGGTTGGTAGAGCTGAATATCAGTTTCACTAGCCTTTGATGAGACGCACAGGGCGCGTTCTAGTTTTAGGTCGGATGTTAGTGGACGTTATCCATGCAGTTCACAAATTGCCTCCGCCAATAACGTCAAATATTCACATTTCATATCCGATATAATTCAATAACGTAACGAGTGTTCATTAAAAAAAAAAAACGGTCAAGTAGGCTGTAGCAGGCTTTTGTTGTCGGGAACGCATGTCGCGATTAACTTCATTTGAATTTCAACTTTGACAAGTTGACGGTTAACCTAACTAATAAAAGTCGAAAGCTGCTTCTGCAATTTCTTTTTCTAATATTTATACTTAATATAAATATTCGGTAATAAAAGTTTCTTTTTGAAATGCCTTCGTTGAGTTAAAGTGAGGTTAGAAATGCAAGTGACGCTTCACGCTAGTCGTATGAAGAACCCTACGCTAGACGTTCAGAATAAATTCATGGCTGTCTAGACCGTTTTTTTAATTGAACACTCGTTACAACATGATGAATTATAACATTGATAACGAATGAAGGGTTTAATTACGACATGGTTCATAATATCACTTGAATAATGATGACTTAAATATATAAATATATATATATAAATGAAATAATTTGAAACGAAAGGAAAAAGTAAAAGATTGTAAAAACTCAATAAAATGTAGGGAACTTTTCAACTGTTTGGGAACAAAAGATAATTGCTATACATAAGAATAAGACAGAAAATGGGTAAACAATTAGAAGAAAAAAAAAAACAAGAAAATTTTTAAAGACCCAAAAACTCGATCAAAGTGGAGAAATTGAATTTTCCAAAGAAATAATAGTTATTTGACTTCTGAAAAACTGGAAACAATTAAAAAAGAAGCAAAAACGTTTTTGACGATCGTGAAACCTACTACAAATGAAGAAGTTCCTGACTAAAGTAAGAAGAAACAAATGACGATCGTACACGTAGAAGAAATTAACTCGAAACGACTTATAAATTTAAGAATTTAAAATTAAAAAAAAGACAATAAGGAACATAAAAGACTAATAATCACTGTAATCAACTAACAAAACCAAATTTTTATCATGAATCATAATAATTATTTACAAAATGAAAACTTCTGAAGAATACACTAAAAACAGAAGAAAAAGAATTGTCAACATTTTTTGATTAATCAATTTCAGAGAGAAAAAGGAAAAAACAAATGACGATCCTAAATTTCTCTAAGAAAGACTCCAAAGAATTACGAAAGAAAACGAAATAATTTTGGGAGATAATCGAAAAAGAAGAAGAAGGGAAAAATAAATTATTAATTCAAATGGCATCTTCTTTTAAACGATAACGACAACAGCACAAAAAAAGACAAGAAAAATTCAGAAATATTTGAAAATGGAAACAAATGACGATCGCAAGAAAAGAAAGGGATGGAAAATATAACCGAAACGGTACTATCTTTTCCTGTTCAGTAATAATTTTTTATTTCAGTTTCTTTTTCTTATTATTATCAAGCGCCATCTCGGGATAACACGATTTGTAATGTCAAAATTAAAGACGGGCCGGATAATGGACTCGGTGCAACAAAAGCACCCAATTTAAATTTCCCTGACAAAAAATTACATTTTCTTGCTATTAATTAACCGTTATATTTGGTACCATTTTGAAGCATTTTCTATTTCTTATGTAAATTGGCAATGCACCCACCGGTGCAAATGATGCCACTGGGTGGAAACCCATTTCTAGTCAAAATCAATTTTTTCTCTGCAAAAGGCGGAAAATTTGATGAGTTGGTAATTCCGCTTTTGATTGCTACAAAGTGCAAGGTTAGGTTGTTTCAATTTCTATTTCATTTGTCTTAACTGTTCATTGCAGAATTTTTTCTATAGATTTGTCTGTATAGGTATGCTAATTAATAATTTTTATTGTTTTTTCTATCGTGTTTTTAACTTTAATCTCCTATTTTATTTAAATATGACTGATTAATATAGGGAATTCTAGGGAAATACTGTATGCCGAGAAGGGATTTTTGATCGAGTTGATTGGCAACGCTGTGTACGACATTCACACTCATGTCAGTTTTGAGTTAACCTTAATTCTGTAAATTATATACTTTTTAATTGTATGTAATTTGATATTAACATTAATAAACTATCAATTATTTTTTAGGTGGTTTTGTTATAAATGATTCAGTTGGATTGATTCTAGTTTTATAATCCGAGTGTTCACTTCACAATAAATACCATCCTCTTGGAGAAAGAATGACTTTCATTCAAGTACGATATTTAAATTCCTTGTCAGCAGCAATTACAAGACCCCACAGGTTATACTATATGCGATTATACCCAACAGTAATTGTTAACCCGGATGGTTCTTCTTTTAACATTAGATACAAAGAACCAAGGCAGATCATCAAGGTAAGAATCGTCTTTGTTACACTTTGCCGAAATTTCAATTTTCCGTTTTAGTTACCGGTAAATATATGGACTCTAAGCGAAGCTGAGCGTAAATCGCGGTTGGAGCAACGCAAGCCAAAAAAGAAGGTCAAAATTGAAGAAGATTTTGAAGATACTTTCGACTCCAGGAAATACCTGAAATATTTAAAGAAATAGTTTTGTATTTTATAAGTGAGAGAAACAAATTTAATGCAACAGAACTTAATGAATTATGCTTAACATAATCTATGGAAAAAAATAGTTTATTATACTGAGTGTTTCAAAATGTGGAGTAGATTGAATGATTGAAAGGGCACCACAAAAGAATAAAATACAATTCATAAATATCCTAAATTTGAATTTAGAACATAAAATATTACTGCATGTAATAATAATAATAATTGCTTGTAAATTAATTTCTGTTTACATTTTTGTAAATTTTTAGTTATTGGCTTTTGTGTCAATAGTTATTAAGAAAAATGTTTTTATTTCGTTTTCTTTTTTCTCTCCTTTTGTCGAAGATAAGAAGAAGAAGGCCATCGTTTTGAATATTACAAAGATTTGCTGCGTAAAAGTTAATGCAAACAAAATTTTTCATTTCAGCTTGGAAGATTGGGTATTTGGGGATTATTGCTATGATATTGGTTTTCATTGATCATGTGATCAACGATAGCCAATAACTTTCGTCAAGTAACGACGAAAGCCAAAGATAGCAATCTCCAGATACCTGATTCTCAATAAAAGCAGCTTAAAAGCTTGCATGGTGTCATTTAGGCCTAAAACATAATGATCTCTCTTGTGTTTACCTACCGGTCTAAAAGTCATTTCATCTAATTAATGTAAGTTTGTGGACGTAGGCATCAAGATGTGAATTTTTATTTTAGAAAGTATGTATAACAGTGAAACGTATGACACAAGCCGTATTCTTTCGCTCAATAAAATGAATCGTGATTGAATAAATAGTGAGAAAACCCCTCGACCACATTAATTCACTGAAAGCGAATGCGTATTTCGGTAACGAAGTTACCATCTTCAGCGCTAAACTGATATCAGTTTAGCGCTGAAGATGGTAACTTCGTTACCGAAATACGTATTCGCTTTCAGTGAATTAATGTGGTCGAGGGGTTTTCTCACTATTTATTTGGATTACAGCCACAGGTTTTGTGTTGCTTTGTGATAATCGTGATTGAATATAAAAAGTGTTTCAATTGGATACCTCACAATTAAACGGCATTTGATTGGTTACTAATCCAATCAAACATCTTTAGATCCAATTTTAATGAGCGAAAATTTGATAAATTATGCAACCATACTTACAGTTATGGTAACAGGTACTTGGCTACAATATGTATTAGGTTAAACAGTGGCGTAACAGAGTTAATTTTGTCATGAAAGGAATGAATAATACAGTGTGTCCGAGATAACATTCCCAGCATAGGGTTCTCCATTGTTATAAGAGATACAGATTCGATTAAATGGGATGAATTTGAGAGAATCAATAGGATAACTAAACGAATAAATAAAATTTCCCATACTTTCGGAATTATACCAAAAAAATTAAAATTTGACAAATTTATTTTTTGTCATAACTTTTATTTGAACAGATAGAAGAAAAAAATATAGAAATTATTTAGACGACCTTTCAATTGGAATTTAATGGTGTTATAAGAATTTTTCCAGCTCATACCGTTTCTCAGTAATGGATACCAAGTTATTTTTTCTTATGGAGCCATGACATGACTGGGCTGACACTTTTTTAAAGCTTAGCCCAACTTTCGGAATTTTATTTCTTTTTTCAAAGTTTCTACAAAAAAAATAACATCGTTATTTTATAACAAGAACAATTACAAATGATTACTTACTCCTTAACAGAGGTGTACACCGTAATAAACGAACGAAAAACAAAAGAAAATCAAATTTCCTAATTATCAGGGCCGAAGTAAGGAAAGCAAGGCACAAGGGCGCCGATTAAAAACGATTTAAGCGCAACTTGAACAATTTCAAGGTCAACCAAACTCTCGATCCAACAACTGAAATTATTTTTTTTTGTTAATATTCAATGTCCACCCAATCCAACTGAACCCGACTTAGCTCCTTTAAACCCAAATCGAAAATTAATAAAAAGCAAAAGATATCAAATGCAAAAATGATGAAAGTAAAAAAGTTCAAAAAAAGTCGACAAAAATTAAGAAAAAGGAAAAATGTAAAGGGCAAAAAAAATAACAATAAAAAATTTAAAAAAAAAATATTAAAGCGAGGCTCGACCAGCGTCAAAGTCAAGCAAACTCGACCCGACAAGTGAACTCTAATCGGTTCAACCCATTCTATTCAACACATTCAAGCTAAAAAAATTAAAAACAGAAATCAATAAAAAATGATATTAACAATTAAATGAAAAAAAAAATTCGACGTCAACCCAAGCTAACACTAATCCAAGTAAAAAATTTAATACAAATTAAATGTTAAAATGTTAAAATTTATACATGGATTAAAGTTAAGTTAAACAAATATCAAGGTCAGTCCAATATAACTGTTATCTAACATGGGTAAAAGATTAAAAATTACTAGAAGAACTAAAAGTAAAGTTGAAGAAAAATTAAAAAGAAGTTTAACTAACGTCAAGGTCAATCCAACCCAACATCTCTCTACTAGCGTTTTTCGCTGACTGCACCGGTGTGAACTGAATGTATCTCTGTCTCGTTTTATTACATAAAGTTAAACAGAGATGGAGATACACTCAAAGTCCACTGGTGCAGCCAGTGGAAAACGCTGTACGTAACTCCATTTAACATAAATAAAAATTGCAAGAAAAATTGTTAAAATTTAAAAATCAATTCTAATCAAGCTCAACCAATCTCAACGTCAACATAACCCAACCTGGTTTTGTTCAGGTCAAGCAAAAATTAAAATAAAAATAAATAAACACTAAAAAAGAAACCATTAAATGCCAGGAACTTAATTTTTCCGTACTTTAGTATTGTCACTCACAACGTAATAAAAATTAATTCGCCTGTTTTGGTCGCCAGTTGCCATTTTAGAAAAAAAAATGTAAGTAAAACGGTTACCAAAGTTAATCCATGTGGCGATAAATTTTATGTTTGCGTTTAAAAAATGTAAGTTTTATTTCATTGTAATGTATTTACTTCTCTCCCTTTTTTTTTTGAAGAGTGCACCCTAACCCAAACCGACAGAAAACCCTAACCGAAATCAGTTTTAAATTGAAGCCGAAACCTTAACCCTAACCTTTTATAACATGCGTGTGCTGTCTATTTCAAAATTAAAAGAACCACCGCCTGTTGAATTATGTTGCCAAAAAGAAAATTCCCCCGGATATATTTTGATTGAAATTGATTGGTATTATTTGTTCACAAATTAAAAGACCACTGGCGGCGTTGCCTTGTGAAAAATACAACCGGCAACAGTGTCCTAGTTCAAAATTTGGTAACAAAATTGGCAAGTGTTTGAAATAAACGATAAGGCTATACCTTCGGAACAAATCCCTGCTAATCAATCAAATGAAATCAACTGATAGTAAAATTGATTTGACAAATTACTTTGACATGAAACTTCAAATACCTTGCCAACTTAGTATTTTGTTAATATTGTATAGGGGACTTATGTTTTATACCAACATAATGCAACAGGTGGTGGTTTTTTTTTTAATTTGTGAATAACGTATATTTCATGTTGTCACTAATTTTTGCGTGTCAGTCAAAATTTGAATTGTCGTATTTCAAATTTGCAACTCGCATCAAATTTTAACAATCCACGAAAATGCAGAAACCTTTCAAGTGCGTAGTTAAAAGGAAGCTCTTGTCAAAGTTCACAGTAAAACTGGAAATTTATCAGAGCGGCAATTATAGAAAAAGTAACAGACCTTTTTTCGGTAACTTTTGCCTTCATTTACTTCCTTCTCTATTTTCATATTTAACAACGTTGAAGTCGGCATCATTTTGTAATTGTTACTGATATATTTGTTTGATGTTATCCGACATTAAGCCCCGAATTTTATATATTTTTTTTTCTTTACGCTGATGATTGTCTTTCTGGCAACCTATAATTGTCAACTTGAAACATGCTTGACACATAACCTTATATTTCGTTTCCCTAAATTTATAACTAGCGCGTTATTGCAGCAGTGTTGCCGGTTGTGTAGAGGAGACAAATTGCGGAGGAGTGTGTTTTTTTTTATATATTTTGAAACAGTACATCCCTGAACCTCACACTATCTGATTACCACCTAAACAATGGCGGCACGCAAAATGGCGGGAATGCCAGTCTTCACATATGTGTGCATGAATCTATTAATCTGTGACATCAGTATCCAATAATAATTAAATTGGAAAGGGTGTCGATGGAAATTTTTATTTCATTCGATTTATTTACGTTTAAAAAAGTTTGGTGAGCTTCTGTTCGTCTAGGGTTGGAGACTCCTGCCTTAAAATAATGAACCAGTGTTATTAATTATTGTTTCCTTCATCGACGAAAGGATGATGCAAAATGGCTTAAATCGTGCAAGTCAAGTTGAAAGTGTACGTGCTTTCCTTGTGATAATTGAAGAAACAATCGTGTGATTTTTCTGAACGAAAGTGCGTGGATTATTCCTGTGAGAAAATTTCACTTTTTTCATTCGACTGTTCACCGGCACAAGTTATTAATAACATTTTGCGGTTTCGAGAATGATTTCGGAACAAGTAATTTGCTTACTTTCGTCGTCGTGAATTCCGTTTCGTTCTCTCGTGTGTACATGTGTCGTATCTATCTTATCTGAATTCGAAGAGCGCGCTGACTGACTTGAAATGTGCGCGCTCATTGTGAATGGATGGAATGAGCAGTGTTACCACTTATCGTTTGTCTTTCTCAGGTGCTCGTTCTTTGACGATAGAACGTAAGTCGTGGCTTAATTATTTTTAAAATGGAAGCTAGAGATTTGAGTGAAAGCTTCGCTGTCATATACTTTTTATTTACTCGCGATACCTGAAATTAAAAAGGTGTATTTTTATTAGTCTAACTGGTAACGCGTGCCTAATCGAACAGTGAAGTACGGACGATAATCGGGAGGATGTGGAACGCTTAAATCCAGTGCAGTGTGTATTTTGTGCGAAACAACTGTATGTTATATTAGCAGTTATTCGAAAAATCCAAATTTAATCGTGCCGATAAATCAACTTTCACGCTTTACCTAAATGAGTTATTCACGCCGAATTTCGAACCTGAACTGTAGCGAAAAATTAAACGCCGATTAACGAAATTAAATGAAAAAAGCCTGACAGCAGCGGTTATAATAGTTAATAATAAAACGTCAACTTAACCCTGACACAATTATTATTTTGTCGTCAAATTTGATATTCCTCCTCCCCGCGAATATGTACGAAATTGGTTAACGTGACATAATCCTCTATTATATTTTTATGTTTATGATGTATGCGAATAGCAAAAACAATGAAGCCATTTCAAAAAATTCGTGCATCTACGACAACCCCTGTGATCCCTCAGACTGCGATTACGATAAATTGTTTTGCCCCAATAACGAACTGTCCGAACCACCGAAGACCAGAAACGATACTCTGAAAACTGGATCTTCTTGTCAGGCACTCAAACATGCTGTGGCTTCGTTAAATCGTCTGGATGACTTCCAAAAAGAAAAAATCGGAGATGGATTCTTCTCTGAAGTTTTTAAGGTAAACATTTTATCTTGAATTTTCTTAGGAATGCAATAAGTAAGTACTCGAGATAAAGAAAAAGATAAGCGACAATAAATCACATTGTCTTAATGAGTTTTTTTTTTTACTTGCAATAGTCATGTAATATGTACAGTTGCGGACAGAAAATTTCGGACATCATTGTCATTTCACCAACACAACGGCGTGAAATGATCTTCGTAAACACTTAACCTCACTTTAGCCTTCAGTCGTTTTCATGTACAGGGTTTTTCTTTATATTCTGCACCCTACCTAGAGGGTTTATTTTAGGAGCTAGAGAAAAACTTTAAATGCAAAAGTTGTAGGGTTTTATGCCTATTATCTTTCAGAGTTATCACAAGAAACAAAAGCGCATCGCAAATTGGAGAAAGAAATACAATTTTTGTTTTTTTTTTAAATGGAACACGCTGTATATTGTTTGCTAAGAGGAAAGCTAATTTTTTCCTGATTTCAAAAATATGTAATACGTTGACAATTGCAGCGGCCGTTTGTAGTTTAAAATGTCAATATAATGACGTTTAAAACATCAAGACGGCTGAAAAGGTGCTTATAAATGTTCCGAATGGCTGCTTTTTTAACAAAAAAAAAACAATAGAAATTCGAATACTCAAATATTGGAAACCCTGCACAATGAATTAATAATAAAAAAACAAATTTCCAGGCTGCTTTCATATTTTAAATATTAATTTATTGATAGTCTAACCTCAAATATCTCAGAGACGGCTCTTCTAACCAAATGTCAATGTATTATATATTCTTGAAATCAGAAAGAAATGATATGTAATCTTAGCAAACCATATACAGACTGTTCCATTAAAAAAAAAAAACAAAGATTATATTTTTTTCTTCAATTCGCAACGCGCTTTTGTTTCTCGTGATAACCCTAAAAGATAATAGGCATGAAACCCTACAACTTTTGTATTTAAAGTTTTTCCCTAACTCTTAAAATAAAGCCTCTAGATAGGGTGCAAAATATAAAATAAGCGCCTGTACTCTTGCCGCCAAAAAAAGTGGACACTTTTTTTGACGTAAGTTTAATAAGTTAAGAATTTTGCTGGATGGCTGTAATTATGAACTGACACTTACGAATGACAGATAATAATAAAGTTCAGTCACTATTTCAGTTTGAAAAATATTGGCTCATGTTAGCCAAGGCAAAAATGCAAAATGAATTTATCTTTGAAGAAGCTAATTTGTTAGTAATTCGTAGATGACACTTCAAAATTACAGCTACTCAGCAAAAGTTTTACTATCGTTAAATATAGGTACGTCAAAAAAAGTGTCCATTTTCTTTTGGCGGTGACGTTACGTCATTAGCTGCTTTCTTTCGCTTAAAAGTTTGAATCGTGTTTCGGAATTTCGTAGTTGTTGCAACAAAACACCTGACTTGAATTTTTGATTGACAGTTCATTTGTAAATAACCATAATTCAATCCAAACAAGTTTTAAAAATAGAGAGATTCAAAGAAAACAATGCTTGTTTTTGAATCAAAACACGTTTGGATCACGATTTTGTGAGCAAAGCACTTAATAGGTGCTTTCTTTCGCTTAAAAGTTTAAATCGTGAATCGAATAGTTTGGATTTGGATTCCACAGTTGTTCCAAAACAAAACATCTCAGATTTGAATTACCGACTGAGAGTTCTCCTGCAAGTAATTGCAATTTAATCCAAACGAGTAGGTATTAAAAATGGAAAGATTCAAATGGAAAAAGGGATTACCGATCAGGATTGAAATTGTTCTGAGATAGGAGATTGGGATTATTCCGTTTACAAAAGAACCTTTGTCTTTGAATCTAAACGCGTAATGTTCCATTTGGATCATGATTTTCTGAGCGAAAGAAAGCAGCTATTTGGACGGCAAAAGAAATAATAATTTGCGAATGAGTTGCGATTCGACAACTTTTATAGGTCCGAATATTCATTGGGATTGGGACAGTTAAATTCGGTTCGAAATGCGCTCGGGATATTTCTCGGGGGAGGTTGGAATCCACTTCAGGGACCCTTCAGTTTGAGACAGCTGCGCCCCTTAGAAACTGGTGGTTACCGTCGCGAGAAATAAATTTCGGTGTCAAAAATTTGAACTTGACGTGTACCAGTACCTATTTCTATTTCATTAAAAATAAGGAGATCGATGTCCTAATTTTGAATGCTGGGAATAATTTCTTAAAAACTAATTTATTTTCGGCGCTTTTTGAGTAAAAGATGGCATACTTATATGAAAGCTTTTAATTTTCAGAATTAAAAACGACATCTTCATTGACTGACAGTGACGATCAAAATCAAAATAAAACCTTTGTTGATTATTTTGATGACACTGTCAAATTGACAAGATTGAATGATGTTTAAAAAAAAATTCTCGTTCTTTTATGTATTGTAAATTTATTTTCGACCTGTCAGAGCAGAAATTATTGGAGCTGTCATATTATAAATATCATAATTTCCAATATACATGATGTTAGTATAACCTCGAAACTTCAAGACTAGTATACACTATGCAAATTTAATCAAATTGTCTGTAGATGTCACTGTGATGGCTCAGTTTTTTTGTCCGCAAGTGTACACTTAATTTCTATTGTATTAAATCAGTCTTAATTTATAATCAATAAAACTGACAGAAAAGGAAAAAAAATAATAGTTTCTGATGGTGTCGCATAAAGGATTGAAGCTAGGATTAAATTTAACTATCAGTTAGAATGTAACAGACAGTATGCTCTCATAAGCGTAAGCTTAAACCAGTTGCACCAAACACTTAAGCCGAAATTAAATTTAAATGTTGCTTATAATGTGATCTTGGGGTTACACAACATTAGTATAACACACATTCTAAGCGGCGCTTAAAGTTAAGCACGGCTTAAGTATTTGGAGCAACTGGCCCTTAACCACGATTATTTCAGCAATTGTTGTTAAAGGTTTAAACAATTGGGCTATTCTAAATTTAATCCTTTATTCAACTAAGTTAGAAGAGGAATGGTCAATAAAAGTAGTGGGAGACAATTTACGTCTAATTAAAAGCATGGTTAAGTAAAGAAGAGGTGGAGGGAAAAAGTGAAAATAAAAAAGTCACCGACATTTTTGAAAATGTGTTAAAATTCTCAAACCCCGAATTTACAAAGCAAAAAAAGGCAAAAACTCCGTCAGTTGATTTTTCAGGGGGACGCAATTTTTTTTTTGCAAGCCAGTGTACAGTTGCGGATAGAAAATTTCGATCACTACTGTCATCCCATTGAGAAACAAAACTTGATGTAAACCAGTCTTTTTTGTTTTTCTTTTTCTGCTCGAAAATATTTAGTAGACTACTTAATACTTTCTTCCTGTAGATAATATGAAGATATTTTCGAGCTTGTTTTATTTATGTTAAGTAGATACTTACCATTTGACTACAAATAATTACATCGCAGTTCTTGAAAAAAAACACTTAAAACTTGTAAAAACGAGACGCCAGCTTTTACATACTTATCATAGTTTATTAGTTATTAGTTTTTGTGTTTTAAGTTTGAGTAAAAAATATTCCATACATTTTGTTTGTCTCCTCTTGACCTTGATTAAACTGGCTGACGACGTGCAAATTTCCTTTTAAGGCAATTTATTTGTAAATCACATTTTTATCGTCTCTTACAGATTTTGTTTATCATCTTAAATTTCGATTATTCACTTAAGGGGGAAGGGGGGCCACTGCCGCTTTCCCATCTCCATTTACGTTTGTACCTTTTTTTTTTCTTTAGGAATTAAAAGAGAAATTTCTGTTTGTAGTTTGTTTTGCTGAAAATTTTGGTGGTTTGTAGTGGGTATACGTTTTACAAAAAATTCAAATTAAAAAAACAAAACAAAGTAAAAGTAAAGAAAGTTAGCTATTGTGGCGGCTTCCTAGGAACACCCTGTATACGTTAAAAAATTAAAATAAACTTTCGCATTATATTGCATAAAAATTTTATTGTTTGTTAATCGTATGACATTAATATGTCGGAAGTAGTAGTATCATTTATGGCTTTTAATAACAATTATGCGCATAATCTGACAACGTTGTGCTCTATAAGCCCTGTTAACTGCCCGTTAAGAGTAGAATACGTTATAACAGGGTAGCTAGGAGTGATCAATGTTACAGTAATTAAAGTCAAATTAATTAACTAGAAGTTGTTACTAACTGTACTAATAAATTGTTTTAGATTCAAATTTGGGCTGTCGATGTCGTAAGAACTAGTTGTACAATGTTTTATTATTAAAAAGATTAATATAATTAAATTATTAATAAATTAGTAAGATAAATTACTACTGTTTTTTTAATGCCCCCCAAAAATTGCTGTTCATATTGTCGAGAGCCACTAGGGTCAAGGTTAAAATGGTTTACCGTTAAGTGATTGATTCATATTAAATGTTTAATTATAAGTAACAATGAAGGAATGTTTGTTTTTCTTCAGTAATACCTGTGAGTGTCACAATTTTAGGAATTTTGTTGGATGCCTGCTTTATCCCTAAATGTAGCTTGCGTTAGCCAGATGATTTTTGCTAACGTTTTAGAAATAAATTCTGTAGGTTAAAGATAATTAAATTAAGTTATTCACTGCATCGAACAAGTTACTAAAATTACTAAAAGTTACCTTTTTTCTAAGAACCCCATAAAAATTAGTTTTTGCGTCAATCAGTTACTTTTAGTTACTTTTTATTTTATTTTTTTTAATTAGTGACGTTTAGTTTTTGTTCATTATTTCAAGCATTGTTGCCAATTTTGTAATTTAGTGATATTCTGTTAAATTTTCAAATAAGTTCAGATTTATCGAAAAGGCATAGTGATTTCCTCTTATAAAATAAATTATTTCATTTGATTCTGATTCATTGATTCCATATTATGTGATGTTGACTTTCTATTGTTTTCTTTCAAATACGTTTGAATTTTCTTTAAAAAGATATTTTCAGATATTTTTTTGTTTTTCTGAGATTAGTTGGATTGACCTTGCTTGTGTTGCACTTAATTCTAGTTGACGTGTTTTTTTTTCTTATTTTAATTAAGTCTGCTCCACACACTAATTTGAAACTGTCAAAAGCAGGCAGTCATCAATGCTGTATGCTTGACATTACTTTTAAAATCCGATTTTGGTGAGCAACCAATTTGGATGGTTCGGAACTAGTCAGAAACTGAAAGTTCTTACTTTAATTTTTTTGCGTGATAGTGACAGAATTGGCAGATGACAAGCCGACCATTTTCAAATTTCCAGACATTCAGGCAGCATTTCTACCAACATTAGAAACATTCGCCAACAGGTCTTTTGTATAAAGTTGTTAAGTAAAGAAGAGGTGGAGGGAAAAAGTGAAAATAAAAAAGTCACCGACATTTTTGAAAATGTGTTAAAATGAACGTTAAAATGAAAGTTCTTATTTTAATTTTTTTGTTTCGGTTGGACAAAGTTGAGTTGAGTTGGATCGACCTTGAGTTAGAGTTAATTTTAATTGAGTTTTAATTTTTTAAAGGATTCAAATTGTTTGAGTTCAATTTTTAATTCTATTCTTTAAGATTTGATTTTTTAGTTTAGTTTTTTTAATGATGAATTTTTGTTTTTAAAATAATACTAATTTATTTCGAATATTAATTTCTTCTGAATAGCGGTAGATTAGTTTAGATTGGAGTTCGATATTTTGAGCTTCAAGTTTCTTCTTTAATTTTTTTATTGATTTTAATTATTTTGTTGTTTTTAGGTCAGTTTCGGCCGATCTTGCTTGTGTCTGACTTGATTATGATTGAGTTTTGCTTTGAATAATATTTTTTTGTTTTAATAACTTTTTAATTTTCTGCTTCAGCTGAGTACAGTTAGGCTAAGCTGAGTTGGATTAACCAAGTTGGATGGATTGAACGTTAATTGTTAATTGATTTTCATGATTTAATTTTTGAAGTTTTCGAGGTTTTCAATTTTTGAGTTCTTGCAATTCTATAAAGCTTTAACAATTTTATTTTAATTAAATTTTTTTTTTGTTGCTCTCAGATTTTTAAGTTTGTATTTCTTAGTTTTTAATCACTTTAATTTTTTTTTAGTCTTAATTTTTTACTTGGTTGACTTACATTTTAATCACCTCGTCACTTTTTATACTTTTTTAAAATCTACTCGCCATCCTAGTCCTGACTACAACTTACAGCAACTTGTTTCATTTTCAAATCTAAAAGTTTCCTTTCGTTTCTAGACATACAGTCAGAAAACTGAAACTTTAACTTTGATTTTGCGTGATGGTGACAGAATTGGCAGATGACAAGCCGACCATTTTCAAATTTCCAGACATTCAGGT
Source organism: Prosopocoilus inquinatus (assembly GCA_036172665.1). Classification (NCBI taxonomy): domain Eukaryota; kingdom Metazoa; phylum Arthropoda; class Insecta; order Coleoptera; family Lucanidae; genus Prosopocoilus; species Prosopocoilus inquinatus. The sequence goes on from CM069870.1 coordinate 5,187,671, forward strand.
AGCATTTCCACCAACATTAGAAACATTCGCCAACAGGTCTTTTGTATAAAGTTGCTGAACGAAATGCCAGACTCACATTTAGAAAGATTTCAAGATCGATAAACGCCCTGCGAAAGCAATTTCGAGTAATTCAACGAGAGGGAAAGATTGGGACTTTTCAAAGGTCATGGTTACAACCTGCGAAAGGTCACGGTGGTCATGGTAAACTTATAAGAAATTTAAACCCCTGTAACTTTCTTATTTTTTGGGTTATAAAGCGAATTCAGAAAAATAGGTTTACTTCGATCTTCCTTAACTGCCCTTCTAATCTCCTCCGTACACTATGCGACACCCTGTATAATGAGAATTTGTGTTTACATGGTTTTTAATGATCACGGACAATTTTAATAGTCCTAGTTTTTAGTGCGTTTCGCGTACTTGCAGTTTGAAAACAATAGTAAGGATCGCTCGTTACATTATTTATGTTTATACAGAGTGAGCATTTGAAAATCAATGCCTCGTGATCTCTACATCTTACACGATTGGCAATTCTGTACCCAGGTGTAAAGTCAGTTTCTGTTATAATAAGTAACAGGTACAAATGTTATATGTAGGTACGTACAGCGTTGGCTAGTTGGCTTTTAGACATAGGCGCTTCTTTGATTCGTGTCGTAAGCATTCGTGACGGGCACTCTGGACAGTCTCCAACACACGAGCGCGTGACAATATCACATTTCTATGCCATATTTGTCTTTGTTTTTATAGTGCGTTCCCTGTCGTATGCGTTATTGAAGATACCTTATTCAGTTGAACTTTTGCCCATTCTGTATATACAAACGATCTAAGAAGGAAGAATTAATAAAAACAAAAACAAATATACCTACGTATAGAATGTAGAATACATGTTACTGCAATGTTACCAACGGTAGAAAGTAATGTTTATAAAATGTTATTAATTTTGGACGTCCTATGAACTCCAACGTTCCACAGATTGAATGATTGATTATTAAGTGCACATATTTAAAATCACCCTGTATTTTCAAGATTTAACTATTTTCTGCTTTGTACGTTGTTTTATTCTACTGAATTTATAAAAGCTTCATTGCATTGTAATATAATTTAATAGCGGAAATTTACAGGAGGACTTGTTTACAGTCTCAAAAATTTATTCGAATGCAATGGATTCGGTTGCTTTTACCTTGGTATTTACTCTATTTTGGGGTGCGTGGGTTGATACACATCGAGGTACGATCTCTCGAACGGTGAAAGTACCCACTGCGTTTCTAGTCTCTTTCGATACAATATGTAGACCGTGGATCGTCTTCAACTAAATACATACATACTTGAAGAAATTAATCGAAGTTTTTGTACTCTATCAATTTTAGGACTGTACTGGAACACCAAATAAAAAAAATACCTAGTTTTTCAAAAATTATTAAAGAATTTAAATACGGAGAGCATAAAATATTGAAAATTTTAAGAAAAAAAGAGTAATAATAAGAAAAAAGTATTCGTTGTTGACGTTTTATGCACGTGACATGAACATAACCACGCAACACGTGACAAGACGTAGTGCATATGCACCGGAAAATAAGCAATTTATTTTTTGAAATTAATTTTTGTTATGTCACCATATATACGCTCTCAGCAAGGTAATGCCTGACAAGTTTTTGCAAAATCGTAATAATTATTGTAGTTCGTTACGAAAGCAGAGTTGTTTGTGTTTTATGTACCCGACCACTTTTGATAACACTCGCAATTACTTGGCACGTTTTGCTGTTCTGTTGTTAGTTGTTACCTAAGCGAAATATTTTCATATAAGTAGAATAATCGAAAACAAAAAAAAAAGTTCCGAGAGTTTAATCGGTAATTATCGGTGAAAAAATATTTTTAACGTGACGCGGTAATAGGGTACATGAACATTTTTTTTTAAAGATTTTATTTGAAAGTAGGCAAAAATACGATAATTTAGATATATTTATTTTTTTTTCATAAATGTATATTAAAGCCGTAAAAAATTTAAGAATTTGAATTGATTAAATTCCCGCCAAAACGCACATTCTGACCCTGTGACGTCAATGTTCATATGTTGTCAAATCGTAATCAGTGAATATCAATACGAACACTTAAAACTTATTACAATAAATAGTTAAATATATTATCAGTATTGTGCTGTGCTATAATGTAAAAATACCTGTGCAAGAACTCCGAATAAATTATTTATAAGCGTTCCACAAAATTTAGTGTTACCAACCTTACTTCTCAATGGCGAAAAGTTCCCGTTTCCACCACAAATTTCTCACCAACAAAGTAAAAAAATATAATAATTTCTTTAAGATATTCACTTAGTAATTGTTGCTTAAATTACAACTATATTTTTCAGCACATATTAAGAACAAACATTCAAACTATTTGACAAGGGTCTGCATACAACATAAACGTCAAGGACAATGTATGAACACTGACGTCACAACGAATGGGAAGCCTTTCGAAACCACGTGATTTATATTTGAATATTTTCGATTTTATTTATTAATTTAACTGAATAATAAATAGAAACAGCGTACAAATTTGGTGTTTTCGCGTGTGTTATTGACTATAGTCTCGATTAGAGAGCTTTAATTAATAGTTTTATATTATTGTTATGTACCTTATTGAATCCTGTACTGTCAAAAAAATTGTTATAAGTTTAGAGGTTATGAATAGATAAACAGTTGTACAGAGGCTGCTTGAAGTTTTCACTGCAATCAAAAACGATTTGCAACAAGATTTTTAGAGGTTATGTTAGTGTATTATACGTTTTGTGTAAAAGACTGACTGTACCTATATAATTCTGTGTAATACTCGAAGAATTTTACGGTTTTTCTACATCAGTATAAAATACTGTGATCTTTGGGTTTAAATAAATGTTAATTTAAGAGGAATAAGCTATTAACAGTCAGTTAAGTCATCTTGTCTGTTAACAGTTGATTATTTCTTTATTTACGTTTATGTAATTATTAGACATACAAGTTTATACTTTTAATTACTATTATTAAATTATTCAACGTAAAGAAGCTTTCTTCCTTCCGCTTTTTACGCGATTTCCCTGTAACACATACGAGGACCAAAACGTCTACCTAGTGGTCCGAGTCAATCGGTATATAAAAGTGCTTTTGATATATTCAGACGTATTGCCACTTTTACTTTTATTACATCAGTTAAGATAAGAAAATCTTATTATAATCAACTTTATAGATTAAGTTGAAACATGTTGTTTATGTCGTTTTTTTTTTGTTAAATTTAGAAATAATAATGAGATCGAAGCAATGACGTCACGTTATTTCTTTTTCTTTTTTTCTGAGTTTAGTGTAATTCTACTCGAATCTCGAATTTGGGGAATTAAAATTCCTCTTTCCAGTTAAGTCCCCGTCGTAGCCTACGAACACGTTGCTTATATTTAGACCTTTTAAGCTGGATTTGCCGCCGAAAATGTGGCTTTAATCCTGCGTCAATTGTTTGTTAATCCTGGTTATTAGATAAGAAATTCTTGGACACTTAAATTACATCTATTGCATCTGTTCACGTACGTCACTTCAAAAAAAAAAAAAGAAAAGAAAAATGTTTTTAATGTCAACATGGAAAATGTTTTTATGAAACATTAATTTTCTGTATGTCTTATTATATTTTCTTGTAGTTATGTCTACCTGAATGTCACAAATTTGTCGCAATGATAAATAATATGTGTAGGAAATTCGTTATTTATTTGTTATCTTTAAAAGTGAAACTTATTAGTTTGTTTTGGAAAGAGATATGAGTCGTAACAGTAAACAAAGTTGTTATTACTCATTTTTCCTGTGTTCTTTTTTAGTTATTTTGCGTCACACTCATTTAATTTACTCTTGTGCGATTTATCAGCTTTTGCTTCCGCTTTAAATAAATAAAAGGATTTTACTCTTTCGTTTCAGCCTACAATAATTCACTTGATAAGAAAACCTTCGCGTCTATACTTACAGCAACAAAGAGGTTGAGGAATATTATAGAATGTATTAAAAATCTTGTAAGTACGGATATGATAATTATTTAATGTAATCATTGAAAAAATATTAATGATTGCATATCCATAATTGCTTGTAACGGTTCTGTCGTAAACTTGTGATTCAGCTGAAATTGTGAAAAATAGAAATAGGCACTTATTTATTTATTGGTTTTGCTTTCATTAATTTAAAAAACACTTTTTCTTGCGAACGATCATGTTGAAACATTCAAAAAAGTAATACAAAAATTCATTGGGTTATACAGGGTGTTTACAGTCTTGTCTTATTATTATTATTATTATTATTAAGGGCGATTAGGCATCTCAATAAAAGACCCTTAACTCAAAAACACCACAAATAAGGGAAATGTTAAGTATCTTAAACTGGTTTGTTCCAATATTTCCTACGGATTAGGTTGACAAGTTGTTAATTTATGCGGGAAATCTTTAAAATCAAATTTAAAAGGAAACCACAGCTTAAAAATGAAAACACGAGACTGTAAACAGCCTGTGAAAAGTAGTGATAAACTTTGTGAGGGAAAGAGCAGCCGAAAGCTTTGTTTACCATAGAGATTTAAAACGTTAAAGAGACTAAGGAAGAACGTTCGTATTGGAAGAGAAAATATGGTATTTGTTTGTGTCTTTTGCAAGGAGCTTGCTGACTATTATAAGACATGTTGACTTTCAAAATAGTTAATAACCTCGTTGCTGGCTCATTATAAATTTAAAATATAAAATAGTATCTAAAATTAGTGCTTCCGCAGTTTTATCAATCGTATGTATTGTTAGTTGCCTAGCTAATAGGCAGAACTTGGTCACGTGGAGTACAATCAATTATGAACACCTTGTACATGATTTTGCAACACCAAAAAAATGACAATTTTGAATTTGTGTTGACTTTCAGAATAGTTAATAACCTCATTGCTGGCTCATTATAAATTTAAAATATAAAATAATATCTAAAATTAGTGCTTCCGCAGTTTTATCAATCGTATGTATTGTTAGTTGCCCAGCTATTAGGCAGAACTTGGTCACGTGGAGTACAATCAATTATGAAGACCTTGTACATGATTTTGTAAGACCAAAAAGAAAAGAAATACAATTTTAAACTTATGTTGACTTTCAGAACACTTAATAACTTCGCTCCTTGCTCATTATAAATTTTAAATATATAATTTTGTAATAATTAGTGCCAAAATATATTTAATTTATGTATATTCTCGCGCTGACACTTCAAACTTATAAATAAATACATCTAACTAGACTGAAAATCCTTTTTTTTCCTGAATGTGTCGTAGTACGAATGTATGAAGAATATTAAAAATAACGACCAGGAACTGTAAGTCGTCTATCTGTCTTTACATTACATTGTAGTATGTATGTAAAGAGGCTTGAAGTGTGAAATTAATTAGACGACGTAGTATTTACATATTTATATCTGTAAATGTATCACGAACGCATCATAAAAGTGATATGTCCGACCTGATTTTCCATAAAATTATTAAACACAAATCAACGTTTTGAAGAATTTTCTTTAAACATCTCTCTCTTTCTGCATACTACAGGAAATTAAATCGATCCTATTTTACATGCAAGAAGTATAAAACATTCTTTTCGAATTAGAGAGTTATTTGAATTCATTGCGGAACTATCCGTTCGAACTTTGGCACAAAACTCCGTTATTGGAAATCCATAATCCATTAGCCTCATAAACTAAAATCCTGCAGAAAGGAGTAACGAACGCCATTGTTTTGTGACTTGTTGAAATGAAATCAACTTATATTTTTATTTATTTATTTCTTCAGAAATTTTTGAAACCCCATTTACTTGAGCTCTTAAAACTGCATTTAAAGAGGAAGAAACAACAGAAAGTTACATTGTTAAGATCGTTTTTCACTAACCTTTTTCTTGTACAAAATTTGATTTAGTTTTTTTTTTTTGCAGTAAATACTTTATTTTTATGTAGTAAATAATCAAATTGAATCAAATTTTAAAAAATAGAACGTGTTCCATCTCTGAAACAGTGACTAAAGAATTTCTTGCTCCAAGAATTTATTACAAAAATTTAACCAAAACTTGTATAAAAGGATGGTCTAAAATGGGCTTCTATTTATTTATTTATTCAGAAATTTTTGAAACCCCATTTACTTGAGCTCTTAAAACTGCATTTAAAGAGAAAGAAACAACAGAAAGTTACATTGTTAAGATCGTTTTACACTAACCTTTTTCTTGAACAAAATTTGATTATTTTTTTTTTTTTTTGCAGTAAATACTTTATTTTTATATAGTAAATAATCAAATTGAATCAAATTTTAAAAAATAGAACGTGTTCCATCTCCGAAACAGTGACTCAAGAATTTCTTGCTCCAAGAATTTAGTACAAAAATGTAACCAAAACTTGTATAAAAGGATGGTCTAAAATGGGCTTCTATTTATTTATTTATTCAGAAATTTTTGAAACCCCATTTACTTGAGCTCTTAAAACTGCATTTAAAGAGGAAGAAACAACAGAAAGTTACATTGTTAAGATCGTTTTTCACTAACCTTTTTCTTGTACAAAATTTGATTTAGTTTTTTTTTTTGCAGTAAATACTTTATTTTTATGTAGTAAATAATCAAATTGAATCAAATTTTAAAAAATAGAACGTGTTCCATCTCCGAAACAGTGACTCAAGAATTTCTTGCTCCAAGAATTTATTACAAAAATTTAACCAAAACTTATATAAAAGGATGGTCTTAAATGAGCTTCTAGCCACAAATATCTAAATGAATTTGTAAAGTCCCCCCCCATCTGTTTAAATGGTAAAATCAAAATAAAACAAATAAATAAAAAATGTATGTCAGATAGTATGAAATATTCGGTACTTCACCGTAATTTATAACAAAACGAGGTCGCAGCTCTTCATTTTTACTCTTCGCATTCCTTACATATTTTCGCCTAAAATGAAATTCTTTCTGGATGGCGTTACACGAACATCATGTAAATTTATGTTATATGTTTTAATAAGAAATCAATGATGTGCGCGGTTTCTGCCGAGGGGGGGAAAAATATTTAAAAAGTAGCGCATTAAAACATATGCGCCGTGTGTGCGCACTTTCTTTCGGCGTAACACTTCAAGCGAAGCAGTAATTTATACTCACAAGTAATTGTTTACACTTTTTCATATAATTATATCCTAGTTATCATATATCGGAAGTAACGTTCTAATAATTATAATATACATGGAGTTATTAATTCTATTTTCTTTCAATTTTGTTACCCTCGAGTTATAATTTAAATATGAAACTTGAAAAGTGCAACTTTGCAAGTTGATTACAACTTGATACTAGAATATCTACAATATAAAACCATTTATATTTTATGTCAAGAAGGTTAGTTCGACCACTTGTCCTAACAATATTTTTATGGACACCAATGATTCCTTTGTATCCAATCACATTGCCGAATTCGAGGACATTAATTGAATGATGGATTCAGAAGATTATATGGTGCTCAAAATGTGGAATATTTTAAGCAGGACGTAAAGAAAGTCAACCGGAATGAAATGCTGCTGCTAATTGGCCAACAAAACTGTAACGATATGTTTAATCCTTTCCATTCTCATTTGTTTCATATATTTGAAAGTGATTTTCCCTCAGTAGCCTATGTTCCGATGCGTACTCAGCAACCTGCTTGGATAATCACACGATATATGTATTAAAAAAAAAAAACTTGTTCTCATTAGTGAAAGAAATGCTCAAAATCAATGAAAATCTAAGATGTGAAATGTATAACTCGGAGGTTCAAACATTCTGTGCTATTACCGTACGAAATGCCAAGAAAAACCAAACCAAAACAAAGGAGCAATCAATTGAGACGACCTTAACCAGAAGTGTCGGAACAGCAAAAAAATTAGGATTTGTGAAAGAAATCTTAAGAGAACAATTTAAGGATTACTTTGGAAACGCACAAGACCTCCTCATCAATAAAACCTAACTTTCCAAAATTAAATAAATCCAGGTTTGTACACCCTGCGTATCCATACAGAATTAGAAGGCTCATCTTCGGAACTTGCAAAAAATTCGCAATCGAAATTGATGATGAAATCCTGGAAACCTCTTATTTCTTAATGTAAAAAATGATGACATGTCGACATATGCTACTAACAGCTCCCTAGACTGGGTGCTTTAAACCTCTCGTTTCCTTTCCATATTATCCTCCTCATCTCGTTTTCTTTTAACATCATGTAATAATGTAAGATGGAGATAGGGAAGCTGATAGGCTTGTAGAGCAATCTGAAAGTCTTTTAGACTTCAACTTTAATTTTCTGGAAGGTGTCTAACCCAATAAAGTGAAAGCCTCAAAATATACTTCCAAAGAGACCAAACAAAACCGAATTACCTTACAAAACCATCAGGTAAAGGTTTTCAGAAGATGCTTTAACTCCGGACCGAATAGGCCTTAATTTTGTGGAAGGCGTCTATCTCAATAAAATAAAAGCCTCAAAATTATTCTGATTCTGATTCCAAAGACAGGAAACAAAACCAGCAGAAATAAAAATATTTAGGTGGTTACTCAGAATGCATTTAGGTGTAATTAATTTACATAAACCGCATTAGACGATGCCTCGTTCCCAAAGTCTTAATGAGGAAAATAAATCTTAGCCATCTTATTTGATTGATTTGAATCAGGAAGACCACAAGAATCTTGAAAGACCATTCCCACTCTAAGGAGTTCTAGCTCGATGACTAAAGTGAGGATTCCTAAGTACCTGCCTAAGTTTATGATCGTCACAGCAATAAAAATTTGAACAAAACACAAAGCAAAAACTCTAACACTTCGATTTAAGCTGATCGAGCACATATGGACAAGGTGATTGTAATCGGATTATGTGCCTTGACGGTACTATTTCATCCGTGCTTTGCTGATGACTAAAACGCAATTATCTCTGGAAGCCTCCAATGGACAGGCAATAAATACTCCAAAAAAAGAGACTTATTGTTTGTATCGTGTAAGATTAGGACATTCAATAAACCTTATGTCTTTTTTGAGGTTAATTTAATGAATTCGTCTTCACATAGTTAAAATATTCCATAGTAACATTGGTATTTCTTTCTTTTTCTCGTATTAGAACCAGCGTGGAGGTTTCCCAAAATTTAGATGTCTCTTACTTTCACTTTACTATCAATTCATAAATTCTGCTCTATTTTCTTTATTAATATCCTTCCTTCCACACCATTTTTACTTGCGCCATTCCCAGTTTTCAATTCTTTAATAACTTTTTCCATTTTCCCCAAGGTTGTTAGGTATTAATTTCATTTTTCCTATTGAATTTCGACTACCTTTCATTACTTTTCGTTTGGTTTGGGGTTTGGTTTCTTTAGTTGACGCTTGTTCAAAGTGTTCTTTCCATGTCCTGGGAATGGTTTTTGTTATACTTTCACTGTTTATGTCTTATTATTAGTTAGTAATTCCTTTGTGCACATTCGGTTTTATCTGTTTTGGAAGTCTCGTAAAAGAAATCTGCATCGTAATTGTTTGTTTTTTTTCAAAGTATTTCTTCTAGCTCTGTAATTTCTTTTTATAATTTCATCATCGTTCGTTACTTTTTCATTCCTTCTGTCTGAATAGGTCATTTTTTTAGACTTCGCTTTTGTCTGATTTGGGTTCCTCATCAAGAATTTGAAGGTAGTGTTCTGTTTAGTTGGTGATTTTTTTTCAAAAAGTTTTTTTTTGCAACTCTTTTGCATATTGTTTCATTTTCTCTTTTGCAGTGGGCTGTATCTTTGATTGGTTATTCTTCTTTTTCTCAATTAGTTCGTGTGATCTGATCTCGTTGATTCATTCCGCTTTCTTGTACTTATCTGTGCGATCTCTTGGTTATGTTTTTTTTTTTATTATTTGCGTTGTTGTCTTTCTTGTTTCACAATTGTTTACAAAACAAACCTGTTTACTTCTTACAGTTTGTTCACAGCTAGGATGTTCGTTTTCTCTTTTTCAGTTTTTTTTTTCTGAATTCATCAGTCTGATTCAATTTTGTTCACTCTAAAAATGATAGCTGTTCTCATTTAGTTGCGCATATTTCAGTTTTCCGTATACAGGGTTACATTTAATTAAAGGGAATCTCGTGAACTGTAAGGGATACAAGGACGGTTAAATTACAGAAAAGTTGCGCCAGCTTGTGGTCTTAAAAAAATATGCAAAGAAATCTTTTCTATTTTCATTCGTTTTTGAATTTTCATTCGTTTTTGAAATATGTTCAAAAAACTGATTCTCAGTTTCAAAAATCTCGAATATCGTCTTTATTTCTTCAGATAGAATCATAAAACTCGATGTTTTTATTTTAAATTTGATGGATAACATAACGCAATTTGAAGAAATAGGTTAGGTTTGACAGTTTCGTAGATACGACTGTCAACTGTTTCCTTCCTTATAGACGCCGCCTTAGATATTCATAGCACGTAATGCAGAAGTAATTTTTGAATAGACCATATGAACATTTAGGCTTTTGTTTTAAAACAAAATATTAGGTTACTAAGAATGTTTGTTAAAAAGTATTTTTTTTAATGTAAATATGTGAATAAGTACCATAATTGAATAAGATTTATTAATTTAATAATAATTTTAGTTATGAATGTTTACACGCATCCGCCTACTAGATATTTTTTTTTCAAAATGTTTTGTAGTATCTTGATATTTTGTTTTAAAACAAAAGCATAAGTGTGTCGTAGGGTTGTATTCAGATTTTGTTTTTGTATCACTTGGTATGAATACCCAAGATAGCGTCCATAAGAAAAAAGACAGTTGACGGTCGTATCTACGAAACTGTCAATCCTAACCTATTTCTTCGGACTCTATTAGATTGTATATCGAATTTAACATAAAAATATCGAATTTCATGATTCCATTTTAATAAATAAAGAAGATATTCGAGGTTTTTGGAAAATTAGAATTTCCAGTTTTTGAAGATATTTCAGAAACGAATGAAGATAGAAAAGATTTTTTTGAATATTTTGATAGGCTCCAAAATAGTGTAACTTTTTTGTAATTTAACCATCTTTGTCTCTCATAAGAACAGAATAGGAAACAGATTTTGAATGATTAACTTAACTGTATAAAAAGAAACAAAACTTTTCTCGTAAGTATACTGTGGGATTCTGAGAGGAAAACGTTACAGTATTTTTTGCTGTCTAAGTAATACAGTGTGACCTGCAAACTTACCTATACGTACAACGGTGTAATGTTCATTATTAAAGGTCTGAAATATTTGACTGTGAGATACAAACTTAGGAGTACTTTTTTTTAATCTTATAGTTACGGTTTTCATTTAAATTGTTAACGTGAGCACGTACCTACTGCAAATGTTCTCTGATAAGTGATTTTTTTTTAATGGCACCGTTTACTACTTTCCTATAAAACTTGTAGATGAAAACGGAAAGTAAATTGACCAGGAAATCGGTGTGCACCGAGTACCGAATGTTATATTTGCATAAATATTTTCTCGCAATTTTGGGAGTGCCAGTGCAGCGAAAACTTTTCCTGGTGACACCGTCATATACATATTTTCTAAGCGGATATTACTGATTTATTGATAGTACGCGTGTATTTACGAAAGTGCATTTCAAAACGAAGTAAATAAAGTTGTTTTCTTCAATCGATTAAAAAAAAAAGTTCTGCGTGCTTTTCGACTTGCCCTCAGCGGCAATCCTTTTTGCTTTCCTAAAATATATTGATTGTACTTTTGCCTATTATACGTAGTGTACTCGAGCAAAATTCAAATAAACGAATTAAAATAATAATAAGGAATAAGGAAAAGAAGACGGGTCCAAGAAATCACGTAACTTACCTTTTTACCTTTTTTTTTTTTTCAAAGGAATGCCTGTGCAAAATGAAGTTAGATCTACGTGTTTCAAATTAATGATATCGCATGGTTGTTGGGACTAAAAAGCTTTAGCTGGGACACCGTGTATGTACGTAAAAGGGATAATCACCTTTTGTGCCAAGTTGTAACTCAGCGTGAAACATCTTTTCTTAGATAGATGTTTACATGTTGTTGAAATTATAAAGTTGTTTTAAAAATAGATGTGGACGAAATTCACGTACTGTGAATAACACTTATTTTTTAAATTTGTTAAATGACTAGACCAAGTGACGAACAACGGATTAGGTATTATTGTATCATAGTTTTCATTTACTCTTTTAATGTCCACAATTCTTTGGGTTTCATTTTTATTTTTAATTACAAGAGCATCGGAACATCATTTTATTGTGCCACATACAGGGTGTATCACTCTAGTTACTCATTTTACAAAAAAAAAGAAATGTCTCAAATGAAAGTTACTTCGTTTCATGCGGAGCATATTTTAAAATTAGTTTGAAACATTTTTTTTTTTATAAAATGAGTAACTGGAGAGGTATGAAGGAAGTCACCTTAAGTAGAACAGCCTGTATATTAGAAATTTATTTCCAATACATCGCCGTTTTATTATAAAAAATAATTATCGTGAAACTCTCTAATAAAATTAATGAATTTGATTGGTTCTTTTGCAATAAGCAAAAGTTGTACCTAAACTTTCCTGTTGATGTGGCAATGTTAATATGATGCGTGCGGTTGCATCATAATTGCATTTCAAGTTTTCTTTGTAACTACGTAAACACGATAAGTAATTATTTAGTTACAAAATGTCCGGTGCTAATCTTTTAAGTTACTTAACTTTAAATTTCATTTCTGGGTATACTTTTTTTAGATGATTTTTATGCATTGCCATTTCTTCATGAGGATAAATATCTTTATACAGTAAAACACTCGAATGTGGAGTATAATGGGTCACAGTGAACTGATAACATTGTAGAGGTGTTCATACTACAGACAGTGGCGTAACCGGGTTGCAAAACTTTTACCAGCGCCTTACAATTATTTATTATTAACAAAGTAAAACTGAAAAAAAATCTCTTAATTATTTAATTAAAACTGTCGAGAAAAAATTTAAAAAAAATTAAATATTCCTTTCTGAAAAGTGACAAGAGCTGTCAAAATTGTAGGTTAGAAAAGATACCGAAAACAAGCGCTAAGCGGAGCATGCCTAAATTGTTTCCGAAACACTTCCTTGAAGAAATTTGTTTTTAGTTGTGTCCTAAAAATTAGAGGGAACAAAATTAATTCCGGCTGGGGATTTGATGGCGCTACTTATGTTTGTAACATCCTGTGTTCTAACTGTATCTGTTTAATTTAATTTATTCGAAATTGTTTGAATCTTGAATTTTCAGTTGCTTCGCAATTATTTCCCGACAAATAAACAGAAAAAAAGTTACGACTGACGGTAATAGATGACACCACATACGCTCGTAAATTCTTTCGCTTTGCACTTTAAATTTTATTAAATCGAAGTTGTTTTCAGAACGTAGTTTTTGAACGTTCCCTCCCAACCTAACGTTTTTCGAAATACTTTCCCAGCAAGTTACAGATTTAAGGCGCAGTTTAACAGATGCCATTCATTCTGAATTATTTTTGAATTTTCAGTTGCCTCGAAATTGTTTCCCTACAAATAAACAGGAAGACTTACGACTGACGGTAATAGATGGCACCACATACGCTCGTAAATCCTTTCGCTTTGCACTTTAAATTTTATTAAGTCAAAGTTGTTTTCAGAACGTTGTTTTTGAACGTTCACTCCCAACCTAACGTTTTTCGAAATACTTTCCCAGCAAGTTACAGATTTCAGGCGCAGTTTAACAGATGCCATTATCATTCTTGATTATTTTTGAATTTTCAGTTGCTTCGAAATTGTTTTCCCACAAATAAACAGGAAGACGTCACGACTGATGGTAATAGATGGCACCACATGCGTTCGTAAATTCTTTCGCTTTGCACTTTAAATTTTATTAAGTCGAAGTTGTTTTCACAACGTTGTTTTTGAACGTTCTCAACCTAACGTTTTTCGAAATATTTTCCCAGCAAGTTACAGATTTAAGGCGCAGTTTAACAGATGCCATTCATTCTGAATTATTTTTGAATTTTCAGTTGCCTCGAAATTGTTTCCCTACAAATAAACTGGAAGACTTACGACTGACGGTAATAGATGGCACCACATACGCTCGTAAATCCTTTCGCTTTGCACTTTAAATTTTATTAAGTCAAAGTTGTTTTCAGAACGTTGTTTTTGAACGTTCACTCCCAACCTAACGTTTTTCGAAATACTTTCCCAGCAAGTTACAGATTTCAGGCGCAGTTTAACAGATGCCATTCTCATTCTTGATTATTTTTGAATTTTCAGTTGCTTCGAAATTGTTTTCCCACAAATAAACAGGAAGACGTCACGACTGATGGTAATAGATGGCACCACATGCGTTCGTAAATTCTTTCGCTTTGCACTTTAAATTTTATTAAGTCGAAGTTGTTTTCACAACGTTGTTTTTGAACGTTCTCAACCTAACGTTTTTCGAAATATTTTCCCAGCAAGTTACTAATTTAAGACGCCGTTTAACAGATGGCGGCACAAATGCAATTCATTCGGAATTAACGCTCGCTTTGTTGTGTGATTGTCTTCCGGGCAATAATATTATCTTCCCGGTTTTAATTTAAAGACGTATGTATGTATTTCTCTTTTTTTTTCATTTTTTTTCTTTTGTTTTACTTATTTCAGACTTACATACGGGACGTAACAAAAATACAGACCGCTGCTTCAGGGACGTACTCTACATCAAATTAAAGGAAAAAAAGTTTATGTAAACATATACAGGGTGAGTGGGGAGGAATGGACCAAACTTCAGGAATGTGTTGTACACATGAAAATAATTTAAAAAAAAACCTCTAGCGTCGTTACGCGATTTTTTTTTGTTTGCAAATTATAGCACCATTACAAGTGAACATTGTTTTAATCAAGTACGGCCATTATTTTTAAATGTAAATGCTCTTACTCGAAATTCTTTGATGATTTGGAAATCGTTACCGCCATTCTTCAAAGGGCGCTCTTTATAGAAAATGTTAAAAAGTATCTTTGAAAACTCGTTACAGTCATGCCATGATTAAAACTATCTTCAATAGAAAGTTTTGTAATGGCGCTGTAATTTGGACAACAAAACAAAAAAAAATCGCATAACAACGTTTAAGGTTTTTTCTACTTATTTTTACGCGTAGAATTCATTCCTGATGTTTGGCACATTCCTCTCCACTCACCCTGTATACAGGTTGTTTACAGGAAGCCGCAACAATAGTTAACTTTCTTATTTGAATTTTTACGAGGTAACTGATATTAGAAAAGTTTCAGGACCTTTCCTGTTCAATTTTATGGCTATGTCAAAAACAAAACACTATCAGGTTTTCTACACAGTTTCTATAAATGATTCTAACGACGTAGGAGGCGTTGGAATGTTCCACCTTTCTCCGATTGTGAAATTACTGCATTTCTGACAGCTGTTTGTCAATTTGTAATTTACCGTAGTTTTAATTTTCCCGCAGTGAAGATAATTTAGATATGTAAGAAATTAATTAGTTAATGTTCGTGGTGTGTAATTAAGTTACTGTAATGGTTCGCACGCTCTTAGTATCAATAAGCAGTAAATGTCCATTTTCTTTTATTTCCCGAAGGTCACTGGACCAAGAATCATTTATAGAAACCCTGTATATTCTGCATCTGAACCAATACACGTATCGGAAATCCTGGAAGTGTGACCTTAGGAATCAGTTTTCACTTTTCCGCGCCTGTTGTTTTTTTTTTTTTTTTAGAGATCAAGAAAACATGAAACTATCTGTATATGTTTATATTTGACGTTTTCAGGTCTAACTGTTAACAAAACTGCTTTGAAATGAACATTATTATTATTATATTTACTTGCCAATAGAATTTTGATTTTCAGTTCAGGTTTTGAAGGGCGCCCGTGACGTCTTAGCGCCCGGTTGCTTTGCAATCCCTGGAACCCCTATAACTACGCCACTGACCACAGAGTTTGTTGTATTATTAACACACAGCTGTCATATATGATTCACTGTCCTCTAAAAATAAAAAATTGAACATTTGCCACTTGCTAATAATAGTGTAAGGTAAGGGATCACATTAACCTAATGCATATTTTTAATTAATCAACTGATTTTGATTTCTTACATACCGAAACTGAGAAATTAGTTTTCAAATCAACTAGGCAGCAAAATAAATTAACAAACAGCTAGTAATTTCATAATCAATGCAAACTAAAGAAAATAGGCAGGTTCATTATGTCCACAGTGAGAGGTTTTACTGTATTTAAATACTCTCCAATCTCCGTAATAGTTTTAAATTTACGTAGCAATGGAATTTGTGCCTTTCTATACTTTCTGTAAATTTATTATCGATTCGACTTTTTTATGATCTACTAATTTAATTTTTACGTAGCCAGTTTTGCAATACTTTCTCATGTGCCAAAAAAAAAAATGGATAATAAAGCAACATCTGCATGACGACGGCGGTCAATTTAACTAATGGGCTTTTCTTAATTCTTCAGCACATAAAATAAATCGCCCGTTAATTTTATACTTTCCTGTGCGAGACTTCGAGATATTTCAAATTTCTGCCTTCTGCCACATAGGTGAAATTATTTCGGACCGCGTTATTTTTAATTTGGAACCTTTTTTTTTAAGGCGGATTGCGCAAATCTGCTCTTACGTGTTGCATTCTCAAATTCTGACGTTGGCAATTTTCGTTCTGCCTAAATTAAAATAATTCGTACCCCCTAATTAAATAACGAAGCATGTTTACGAGCAACGATGAAAGTTTGCTTCTTTAACGCCTGATACCTACTAGTAGAATTCAGAACACTGCCAAACGTTAAATCTAAATTTAAATATCAAATCTGCTATCGCGGAAAGATAATGTGAGCTTAGGAACACAGAAAATGACGTGAGTCACACCAAAATTCCCGCCATGTGTTTTTTCTTTTGGCACGAAAACAGTTTTGCAACTCGTGTTTATTTAACTTTAAGTTTTCTTTTAAAAAACACGTTCGATAAATTGTCTTCGGAGAAAGAAAAAAAGTCGTCGAACCAATTAACATAAATTCATATGTCTGTTATCGAATAAGCAATTTGGTAGGGGTTTATTTGGACTTGCTTCGTTTGGATAGATTCTTTTCCAAACAAATTTCAAACTATTCGATCTTCATCTTCAACATTTACCCAAACAAGTATGACCTTTTTGGAAAACCAACGTTTTTATGTTTCTTTTAGCAAAATAAACAATACATCGTTGCAAAAGAGTTTAGTAACCAGGGAAAAGAATTCGGGCCACTTGTTTCGCGAAAATTTAATACTCGAACATATCAGCTTCGCCCACAATAATTTCTGCTCGTATTGCACTTGTTCCCCTCTAACTCAATAACAATAAACAGTACATTCGGCGTAAGAAATGACCCAACACTAAGTGGCATGAATTCTTTTCCCTGGTTATATGCTTATAATCAAGGAAAACAATTCAGGCCACTTAGTGTTAGACGCTTTCTAACTATATAATCTATAAAAAGGAAGGGAACCTTTGAAGACCCATCCTCGATTCATCGGCGTTCCCACAGTTTCCTTTCCTTTAGAGGATTCTCAATTAAGTATTATAAAAAATCGATAAAAACCTGAACAAGCTACGAAAATCTTTAATGTATTTATCTTCAATTCGTTATGATACGATGTTAAATTTTTGTTGTAGAAATTTGTTGCAAAGTGAAAGGGACAGGTTACTTTAGCGAATGTTTATCGAACTATTAGTATAGAATAATTTTTTTTTCACAGTTTTCCTTAACGTATACATTGTATAAAACAGTGTGGAAGCAGATTTATTCTAAACAGCACTTTAATCAAAAGATTAAAAAATTATATTCTAAAAATAAAACGTCTAACATTAAGTGGCATGAAGTCTTTTCCCTGGTTATATGCTTATAACCAGGGAAAAGAATTCAGACCACTTAGTGTTAGACGCTTTCTAACTATGTAACCTATAAAAAGGAAGGGAACCTTTGGAGACCCATCATCGATTCATCGCCGTTCCCAGTTTCCGTTCCTTTAGCGGATTCTCAATTAAGTATTATAAAAAAATCGATAAAAACCTAAACAAGATATGACAATATTTAATGTTTTTATCTTCAATTCGTTATGATACGATGTTATTTTTTTGTTGTTCAAATTTGTTGCAAAGTGAAAAGGTTACTTTAGCGAATGTTTATCGAACTATTAGTGTACATTAATTTTTTTTCGTAGTTTTCCAGAACGTATACATTGTATAAAACAGTGTGGAAGCAGATTTATTCTAAAAAGCACTTTAATCAAAAGATTAAAAAAATTAATTTCTAAAAATAAAATGCATTATCTTTAGCTGATTTGATGTCCTGTTAATACGTCTGATTGCAAGTATTATAAACACTTTGATAATGAGGTTCTGCTGTTCAGTTTTATTACTTTAATGTTGGTTGCCTGGTGCAGGTTGCATAAACATATACAACGTACAATTCAAAAGTAAATACTTCTCTTCAATTTTATAGTGACTTGAGGCTTCTCCTTCCTTGAAATCTTTTCACGATAATTCACTAATCTCATGGATAATCCTTTGAACTTCTCTTCTTCTCTGCCTCTTATAAGTTGGTTCCTCCTCTTCTTGCCTTGTAATTTTCAATGAAAAAAAAAACCTTTAGGGAAGTAATGTTTTGAAAAAGAAATGAGTTAGAATACTCCTCGGGGGTGGTTTTTTAAACATTACTTTTTTTAAACAAAAAATGTATTGTGACGATCTAATGCGTGACGAATTAATCATACTTGCGTCAGAGCTCAACCGACATCGCCGGACTCGCGAACGTTCGATGGCCCTCCAAATCCTTCCACACCGACGGAGTTCTCTAGGCCAAGAACTCAGCGAAACCAGCCTCGCATATTTAAACAGTCGGCTAGGGGGGAAATAAAAAACAAACATCGGCGGTTCGCATTGAAGTTAACTCACCGCTCGACTTTTGTAAAAATAAATTAGTTGATAATCCGTATTAAATAAATTTAATGCTAGTGTAACGTTGTTAATAAATTAGTTATTAGATTTATCGAGTATTTTATTTCTAAAATAAATTAAAACGAACCCTGAATTCGTAACAGTATTATACCGGGCGCGCCGCCGTAAGTTGGCATACAAGATCGTTTAAGACGCAGTTTCATCGCATAATGGATCGGATATTGTAGTCAAAAGTCAATTACGCACAATTTTCTTATACTTTTCATTTTCCTTTCCTTTTGGCCGCGTTGATACAAAGATTTTTCATAGGTTAGAATAAATTTTTTTTTAAATCACTAGATCAATATTCACTGAGACTACAAAGATTCAGAGTAACTTTGCGATTGTACGATTAAGGCCCGATCTTACCACCTCTTGATAAATTTAACCGTCGGTTAATATCCTAGGAAACCATTGGTTTCCAATGATATTGGACCAATGGTTTCCTAGGATAGTAACCAACGGTTAAATTTAACAGGAGGTGATAAGATCGGGCCTTATAAACCGGAATGACAGTTGTATTTTGCAGATGCGTTGTTGCGCGCAAGTTACAATCATTAAAATTTCGGTGTAATTGAGTTCAGTAGTGTAAGTGCAAGTACACTTGATAAATTACTTAAAAATCAGTTCTAATAAACTAGAACAAATTGCAAAAGAATCGAAAAATGATAATTTTGTGGTGCAAGTCGCAGACAGTTTTTTATATATCTCAGAACACGCCGGCAATGAATTATTTTACAATTTCGCTGTTTCGGCATTATAAAACCAAGTCAGATTACTTTTAAACCGAACGGGCCTCTTCTTGCTCTGAAATCTGCGGCGCAAATCAATTGTCTGAGTTAAACTTCTATCGGCTTGGAGTCAGTATTTTTTGCGTTGATTTCACAATTATTTGTAACTGTACACGGTTGCATTTCGTCATATTTCGTGGGAATTAAATTGAATGTTCATTCTAAATATCCTAACTATTTATAAAACTCGGCAATGCTGCAGTTTTTGCGTCGTCTTGTTCCTGCGGAGTTCGTTTTCGTTTTTGTCCACTTGATCTTCGACGGAATTATAAATTACTTTCACACTTCCCATTTAACCCCACTGGTTCCTGTCGACGCCATCTTATACTCGGTTGGCTTTTGTTGATGTTACGTTGATTTTGACTCGTCCGAATCCCTTCCTTTCGTATTTCTGGGCGAAGCCAAGTTTGGCTTTATTAATTTGCGGCGAGCCTATAGCAGTGAGTTGTCGTTGTGATATCTACAGGGCACGGTGGTATGTTTAATGTGAGGTCCACGGTCCCATAATTGCCTGTATTCTATGGTGAACAAGGCATGCTTATTTTGGTACCGACAGGACCTCGTGGAGGTTTCCTGCGACCGTACGATTTCGGTAGGAGTTAATCTGGTGCCCTGGTGGATCGAAAACTCGTTAGAGTTTGTCCAAGCTTGTCCCCTTGTTACGGACAGGCTTTGTGTACCGGCTTTGAGGCTGACTTTTAAGTAAAACCCTCAGTTTTGATTTTGGTTTTGGGTTTGCTTTGGAAACGTCTCCATACGCTGTAGATTTTCGTCAAAACTTTAGGCTATGATATGCGGTGCTAACGTTGTTGCATGTCAGACTTTAAAGTTAATTAAAATTTACCGCTGAAATCTGTCCTGCGAGTTCAAATGATTGGGCAAGCCGACCGTGTTCTGGCTTTGCAACGTTATCTAGAGTTACACACGTTTAATAAAGTTGTCATGCACCGTGTGTATATCTAATATAGCAGTTTGGACAATTACCTCCGTCTTTACCGTGTTTAATCCAATATAATTCCTTGCGTTTATACAACATGTTACGTTATAAACAGGGAAAAGATTTCGGTCCACTTAGTGTTGGACACTTTTTACACCGAATGTACGACTACTCCTTCTGCGGCTGCGAATAATTTAAATTGCAATTGAGTGGGAAGCGAAGTGAGCGTTCGCACTTCGCAGAAGTTACTCTGGGCGGGGACTAATACAGTCCGAATACTAAATTTTCGTACTGCACGTGGAGCAAGTGGGCCGATTTCTTATCCCTGGTTATAAACATAAACAGATTACTAATAATTTATCTCTGAATTTAATAGAATTTCATAAACTTGGGTCATAAATTATTGTGAAACAAGATAATCAGATTGTGATAAGCGATAACAAAAAAAAAGAATTTCGATTTCAGCCACATCACTTGACCGAGCGTATTTTTCTCACTTACAAAAAAAATTGATACCTATTCAAATGGTTTCGCAAGACGTATATTTTTGTGGACTCTGTACAGTGATTCAGATTTTAAAAGATAACGGACACAAGTATTATTACTATTATTATTACATTTTTAATAATTTAATAGTCACTTTTGAAAAATCGACTAATCAAGCTTGCAAAACATCAAGCAAGTATTTTATTATTCCATTTGTGTTCGGTTTAAAAAATGTTTTGTTTTTCTTCTTGACTACAACACAAATCTTTCTGCAAAAGTAGATAAAGCACAATGAACGATGTATTAGGTGACGCCACAAGAGCAGACGGCCGTGTGCCGATATGTGCATGAAGGCGCGAGATCAATTGCGAGAGCGTCAGCTGAAGAGGGATTCAAATATCAATGCGCGAGAGAGAACGGTGTTTAATCCTTCAGCAGGAGATAACATTAAAATATTTCTCGCAGTTGCATGCACGTTCCGAACACCCGCGCTGGTACCCATTGATTCTTTACTGTGGCACAAAGTTTATTGCTTCGGTATTCATTCATTACATTTCGTGCGAGATTACGTAAAGAGAAAGATTTGACCAAAGACCTGCAATTTATTTGCGATAATAATAAACTACTATTTCATTTGATTAATTCAATTAATGAATACGCATATACAAATCAGTGGAGGACAAATAACCGAGTACAGCTCAGCTTGTCTGTGACATATCATTATCTAGAGGCAACACTCTGTATTTATAGAACTCGCGAAAACATTTTTTTTAAATATAAATCGTAGGAAAAATGTCAAACAGAACGGGCCTACGCGCGCCAATAAATTTTATGTCGTACGAAATCGGCGAAATGTTGTTATGCGGAAATTTGCAGCGACTTCCTTTGGCTATTACAACACAAAACGATCCATTTGACGTCAACGATCCATTTGACTGCAAGGGATTCAACACACCAAAGTGGGATGGCGGGAGCAGGGGCGATGTGAGAATGACAGGGGTACTAAACGTATTGATGGATATACCGTGAGTTTTTTTTTGTTAACTCTGAGCATACAATGTAAATATTCCTATGTTCAGTTTCTGAAAAAATGCATGAATGCAAACGAGCTTCAATAAAACAAATGTGCTGTTACTGTCAGTTATGAAATGTCATGAATTACATCTCAAATATTTAAAAAGAAATACTATGAAAGCATTCGATTTTATTAATGTTTAGCATCATTGTTTAAAACGTGAAGGAACGAATGTTTTTGTTTAAAAAATATGTGTTACGTGAAGGAACGAATGTTTTTGTTTAAAAAAATAAGTGTTAATGTTCCTTATTTGAAACTCATCTTGTTTCATCATAGACAGCATCCGAGTTTTCTAAAATTGAGCGCAAGGATATTTACATTGTATGTTCAGAGTAAAAATTTAAAAAAAAACTCGTGGTATACTAATATGCGCAATAAGAACGATACTCCTGCATGCAATCCGCGCCCTTGTGAACATTCAGCGGCAAGCATATAAAACAATTCATCGCAGCCATACCCTCTCAACTCAACTGCTAAAAGGACACGCACGGAAATTGGCGAATGGTATCGTTTTTATTAAGCATGATAGTACGAGCTCATTTCAACCGCCGTTTGTTTAGCAGCCCGCGTCATTCCTCTATCGCCCTGTTGTCGCCGTCCCGCGTTGTTGTGCGGAATCCTTAATGCTGATACATGAACTTCAATTCTTAAGCATTTTTTGGCGTGTCTCGACGGAAATTATATTTTTCCGTGCTGTTAAGTACAGTTTCTTTTTGGATTCGTTCTCGAAAATGAGTGTTTTATGAATTCAAAACAAGCCATAAAATGGAACGCTAAAATTGATATGGCTCGGTTACAACTTAACTTAAAGTTAACTATGAAATATTCACCGATGTTCCGCGCGAAAATATTTAAACAAATTTTAAATCATTACAATAGTTTAGATCAGGGCTTCTCAAACTTTTCCGCTTGGCGACCCATTTTACCCCAACAAAAATTTTCGCAACTCGGCTATAATGGGGTCAATAAAGTAAAAATACGATTTAATATATCTACATACTTTTAATAATAATAATAATAATACGTTTATTGATCTGACTGTTAAGGTTAACAATTGGTCACAATAATAATGTAAAAAAACAAGAGGTGAATTAAATTAAATAAAATCCTACAACGAATGCCAATAGTACAGTCAAACCAAAAGGTACGCCATCAGTGAACTCGAAAGGAGCACACTGTTCTCCCTGGCGTACCTTAAACTTAAGAGAAAGAAAAAAAAATAAGATAAAAGAAAGAAAAATAAAGAAAAAAAAAGTCAAGAAAGAAATTATTCTGGAAAAAATAAAAAAATAATAAATGATAAAGAAAATTGATTCCAAAACAATTCTTTGGTGATTTTACCGTGTATTAAAGACAAAGCCAAATTTTACTTTTACATACAAGCTTAAATTTTGTTTGAATTGCGCGTCCGTAGATGTTTTAGTTTTGCTAAAATTGTTACACGATGTCATATGGGGTCGCAACCCACACGTTGAGAAGCCCTGATTTAAAGAACTAATGCAAAAATTTTGTATGCACAATGGTTTTAGGAGACTCCTCTCATTAAGGACTTGGCTAATGCCCGATTTCTTCACCTCCTGATAAATTTATCTGCCACCTAATACCCTTGGAAACCATTGTATCGATAATAGTTTCCGTAGATACTACCTGGCAGATAAATTTATCCATAGGTGAAGAAATCGGACCTAATTCGTCGTGTCGCGTTGTCCTTAAACACGATTTAGAGCCAAACTACACGAGCGGGTTTCCCGCCGCGTTAAACACGCCGCGGATTGCACGTCTGAATGGAAACTATGCTTATAAACGAGTGAAACTAGACGAACGGAATAAACGTCGCGTTCTCTTCGTCTAGTTTCACTCGTTTGTACGCAGGGTTTCCATTCAGACGTATAATCCACGGCGGAAAACCCGCTCGTGTAGTTTGGCTCTTACTCTCCTAAAACTTAATTTTGCACACTTTTTACATAAAGGGCTATTGTAATCTATAAACTCATTTCTGTGGACGATAAGCGATTATAATAGCATATTATTTTTTTAGTGGTAAATGGAAATCTTTTACTACTTAAAAGTAAAGTCGTAAATGCTCGTATAAAATTATACTGTAATACGATTATGGCTGAAATGTTGACCTTCAGTCACAATTAACAATTAGTGACTGCTTTAGAAAAGCTTGCTTTGCAGTCAGAATCGTCACTCATTATTATAAAAGTAACTATTGTAACAGTCCTACAATCATAAAAGTGACGGGGATTTTACTTACCGATTGTCTTTAACAGTTACCCAATAGCAGCTACTGCTGAATGGAACATCCTTTGCAGAGTAAAAAACAAACTCTCGTGATCTGATAACTCAAAAAAAAAAATAAATATGTGAAATATCAGGAGCCACCACCATCTATGCCACCAAACTGAGTGCAGGAATATCATTGAAATTGGAATTTTAAACAACTCGAATTAATCGTTGTTGACATTTATTACTTGAGAACGCAAACTTACGTTTAAGACGAATTTGTTTATTATTTGAAAGAAAAATAGTGAAAAATGAAAGTGCTGCAAAACATGCTGAACGCAGGGATCAGAATCAAGTAACAAAATAGCAACAAAAACTTCCTAGGGAGAACGTCATTACTTTACCTCCCTAGAGAGTACGCCATCAATCATTCACTACTTTACCTCGCAAGGGAGAAAGTGTTTTATGTCTGTTACGATTTTCGTTTCGTAGAAACTGCCGCCTATTCCCGGTTGAAATTTCATTTCTAGACGAAAATTCATGTTAATTTAATCTACACATTGCTTATCCGATTAACAAGTCTGATTGATTTATGAACAAAAGTAATAAGATTAGAGTTAAGTACAACGAAATTCCTGAAGGCCTAAAATTTTGAGAAAATCCCTCACACATTTTAAAAAACACGAATCTTATTCAATAAAATCATCATAATAATCAAATAGCTTTTATGAAATATGTCTTTTCGTTTTTAGTTCTAATCAAACCTTAAACTTGGCACATTTTTATTGAAATTTTTAATTTAAAATCAGTCTCGAAACTTTAAATCATGTGGGATGAATTTATCCTTTTCATTTGTAATAAATACCTGCTTAAAAGCAAGGCCCAATAATAAAACGTTTAAATTGATCGGCCGAGTTTCTTCAAGGTTGCAAATTGTTACTAGCGCCGCAGTAGTAACGCAGTGAAATCATGTCATAATCGATCCTGGAAGTAATTTGTTCCACAAAAGGTGGTGCTATAGTTTCTCTAATAAAATAAGTCAACATGATTCAGCTAATTGCTTGGCATGTGCGTAGTAACTACAGTATTTATATCTATCATCATACCTATCATGGAAGTCGAGTTAAACTACATATTGCATAAGAGAGGAGATCAATTCGAGACCATTTTCATCAATTTTTTGTTTTATATCAGATTGTATATTAATTTCATGTGATTCACGTATACAGGGTGTTCCAAACCTCTGGAAAAGTCGTCCAAGAATGCTTCTTTAAATTCATTTTAAGCCCAAAATAGGCTAGACATGATTCAATAATTATTATGTACAGGGCGTCCCAAACCTCTGGAAAATCCAAAAATGTCACTTTAAATTCATTTTCCCAAGAAAAAGTCTTAACTAAAGTTGTGTAGGTTTTCGTTCCGCATAATTTAAAACTATTTTCAAATATACAGATTATTCATTTAATAAGTTATAAACCTAACTTATTATTTTTTAAATGGAACACTATATATTTTATTGCAGTTTCGGTTAGCCCTTGAAGAGATGATAAAGATGATATAAAATTATGCTTTCTTGTTTTTAGTATTTACTGAGTTATTTTTAATTTTATGCAAAAAAATGGGTCGTGCTTGATCGTCTGCCAAACTGTCAGTTTTAATGATACAACAATCAACCTTGGACCAAATTATTTCTAAATCTCTCTGCTTTTATAATATTCATCATTTTTAAAAACCTAGCGACTGTCAACAACTCTAGGATTCAGTTCGGGTATTGCAGAATTAGTTTTTTTTTTTTTTCAAATGGAACACCCTGTATGTTATAGTATATTTGGATAGTGCTTTCTACGACCTTTTCAACCATACCATATTCTATGGTCTTAAGATTTATAACTTGTGAGTTATTATCACTTCTCTATAATCAACTTAAGGAACGTGCTGTAAAATATTTTCATTCGTCTCAGAATCATTTAGGATATTTATTCATACAATTTATCGTACTTTTAGAGATTTAAATAAAAATAAATAAATAAATTCAGGAACTGAACGATTTTTTTCAGGTCTTGTCATGTAAGAAAATGTATTACGAATCGGTTGGATAATCGCTGGATAGAACTTGGTAATGCTTCGAAGTGGTCTCCATGGTTACCAGATTTGTCTCTCGACTTCTTTTATGGGGATATGAGTAAACAAATGAAAAAAATGTTCTCTTATCACAATGTGTATATAATCGTAAATACTTTATTCGACAACCACGCTATTATCTTCATTTCTATTGGAGATTCAAATAAATAAAAAAAACTATTACTAGTTTTTATTATTTCATACTAATATTAGATTACATCTTTGTATGCGTATTTCAACAGGTACGCTGCTATTTTCAATCCCACACACCCACACTCTTTGGTTGGTATGAGCCAGAGGATATTCTCATTGAATCTCCAATAGAAATGAAGATAGTAGTGTGGTTGTCAAAATACGTATTTACGATTATATACACATTGTGATAAGAGAACATTCTTTTCATTTCTTTACTCATATCCCCATAAAAGAAGTCGAGAGACAAATCTGGTAACCATGGAGACCACTTCAAAGCATTACCACGTTCAATCCAGCGATTATCCAACCGATTCGTAATATGTTCTTACATGACAAGAATTATCTGAAAAAAATCGTTCAGTTCCTGAATTTATTTATTTATTTTTATTTAAATCTCTAAAAGTACGATAAATTGTATGAATAAATATTCTAAATAATTCTGAGACGAATGAAAATATTTTACAGCACGTTCCTTAAGTTGATTATAGAGGTGATAATAACTCACAAGTTATAAATCTTAAGACCATAGAATATGGTATGGTTGAAAAGGTCGTAGAAAGCACTATCCAAATATACTATAACATACAGGCTGTTCCATTTGAAAAAAAAAAAAAAAAACTAATTCTGCAATACCCGAACTGAATCGTAGAGTCGTTGTCAGTCACTAGGTTTTTAAAAATGATGAATATTATAAAAGCAGAGAGATTTAGAAATAATTTGGTCCAAGGTTGATTGTTGTATCATTAAAACTGACAATATGGCAGACGATCAAGCACGACCCATCTTTTGCATAAAATTAAAAATAACTCAGTAAATACTAAAAAACAAGAAAGCATAACGTTATATCATTTTTATCGTCTTTTCAAGAGCGAACCGAAACTGCAATAAAATATATAGTGTTCCATTTAAAAAATAACAAGTTAGGTTTGTAACTTATTAAATGAACAACCTGTATATCTGAAAATAGTTTTAAATTATGCGGAATGAAAACCTACACAACTTTTGCTAAGACATTTTCTTGATAAAATGAATTTAAAGAGACATTTTTGGATTTTCCAGAGGTTTGGGATGCCCTGTACATAATAATTATTGAATCATGTATAGCCTATTTTAGGCTTTGCACAATCTGTTTATTGGAAGATATGCATATTCCTCAAGCATTAAAAAATGATTTCAATTAATAAAATTTGAACTTAAAAGAAGCAAAATAATTCGTTTTTGCCATAGCCATAACACGTATCACGATGAGGTAAGAAGTTATAATCGCTTGTGATTAGCGAGTGTAACTATTTTTTGTTAGATTAATTATGTTTAATTGTCTTCTCTCGTTAATTAACTTACGTAAGAGAAAAAGTTACTCCCTGGATTTTTTACGACGTTGATCTACCTACAATAATCACAATCAGATAATACCATCGACGAAACATTTTTTTGGAGAAAGTTTATTGTTCACGGTGTACCTACTCCTACTTACATCATCAAATTCCGCTGTGAGAAAGAAGAAAAGTTTTTTGGGAATGCGTACGTATCAGATTCCGAGGATTTATTTTGGCGGAAAGTCGAGTATTTATTTATTGATTTTTAATATAAGTGTATATCTTGTTTTTGGGAGTTGCCAAACTTTTAGCAGTAGAGCCGATGACGTAAGTGGTAAATACGTCGTAAAGGTATGACAAAATCGGGAGTGTCGATATTATCCCGTCAGTCATGCATTTCTCAGTTAACAATCTTTGGATGATGTCATATGTGATCACAAAACAAAAGTGATTTTGTTGTTGGTCATCGTTTTGTTCACATTAAATATTTATGATATTACAAACAGTGCCATTGAAATGTGGGCAATACGCATTTCGTTTTTTTTTGTTTCGAGAAGCAAATTCGCTCGCTGCGAAGAGAAAAGAAATGCCGTACTGTCTCTCTTATTGTTATCCAAAGGCAAACTAGGCAATAATTATGTGAGATTTGCAAGCGGCGGCGTTCTTGAAATTTTTTTTTTGGAACGTCGCCAAAAACAATAGCCTGCCCGAAATATAGCGCAGTATGCCAAATAAATCTGTAAAACCATTTTTAATTTTCAGATCCACATGAAAATATGTTGAGTTATACGAAATTCCATAAACGTTTTCTGAAATGTAAATTAACTTTTAAGATACGCCTGCTTTAAATATTATATCTTTCCAATAACAACCAGCAAGGAATGTATTACTGTGATCTGTTTATTTAATAAATAAGAGATACACTTCGAAGATTTCGAGGTAAAAATTAACATTAAAAATACATTTGTTTAAAATATACATAGCCAGATTTCTTTAAAAAAATGTTAAAGTAAGTACATATCATATATCCAAATAAACTTTTGTTAAAGGTGGGACATAGAAGTCATTGCCTTAGATTACTACAACAATTTATTTATTTACTTGACATTACATGATTTGATTGATTTGACAACTGCTTGGTGTTGTAGGTTACGAAATACGTTTAACATACTTTCATGGGCTACCTTTATCAAGAAATTATTTGGACTTACGATACCATACGTCGATTAATAATAAAATGATTTGTTTAGGTTTGGAATTAAAAACGCTCGTATTTTTGATACAACTTGCAAAAGCGAAGGTCTTTTTGCCCATTCCTCTGCAGTCATCTGATGATACACGCCCTTAGCTTTTGATGTTATTTATCGTATTGTTGTATTTTGTTTTCGTTTGATTTCATTGATCCTCTAAAGATAACGATGTCAACCAAAAACGAAAAGCGAATCACAAAGTGAAACAAAAAAATTATCGGCAAAATAAAAACAAAAGACGATCGGTTTCCTTTCATAAATATATTGATTTTTTCTCTTTTGTTTCCTTGTATAAGTATTTTGAGTGTTTTATTATTATTATTATGTTTTAATTTCATTGATCCTCTGTCTATCGTATTTTGTTTTTGTTCAATTTCATTCATTATCCATCGATAATGCAAATCAAAAATAAGAAGAGCATTGCTTGCAGAGTGAAACAAAAAAATAATCAGCGCAATAAAACAAAAGACAATCGGGTACCTCTTATAATTTTTTTTCTAATTTGCTTTTAAAATTCTTTAGTTTTTTTTTTTTTAATTTCGTTAATTCAATGCGTATTTTGGTTTCGTTTAATTTCGTCGATCAAAAACAAAAACCGAATCGTAAAGGGAAACAAGAAAATTTTCAACAAAACAAAAACAAAAGACAATCGGTTTCCTTTTGTAAATCTTTTTTGTTTTTTTTTTCTCGTTAGCATTTTCCGTTTTTTCTTTTATAAGTCTTTTGTGTGTGTGTATTTCTTTTTTTTTTGAATTTCATTGATCCTCTGTCAATCGTATTTTGTTTTTTCTTAATTTCATTGATCATCCATCGACAATGCAAACCAAAAACAAAAAGCGAATTGAAGAGTGAAACAAAAAAATAGTCAACGCGACAAAACAAAAGACAATCAGATATCTCTTATAATTTTTTTTATTTTATTTTTTCTGATTTGCATTTGCCGGTTCCCTTTTAAGATTCTTTTTTTTTTAATTTCAGCGATTCAATGTCAATCGTTTTTTGTTTTTGTTTTTGTTTAATTTCATTGATCCTCTCTCTATCGATCTTGAAAACCAAAAACAAAATGAGCAATAAAAGAAAACAATCGATTTCCTTTTATAAACATTTTGATTTTCCTCTCTCGCTTCCATTTGCCGTTTTTCTTTTATTTAAGTCGTGTTTTTAATTTCATCAATCCCTCGTCAATCGAAATTTGTTTTTCTTTTTTTTTGTTTAAGTTCACTGATACTTTGTCGGTGGTGTCAAAAAAAAAAAACTTAAGGCAAACGACAGAAGGAAACAAAATTAACCAGTCACACAAAACAAAAGACAATCGCTGTCATTTTATAAATCTCTTGATTTTCATTTAATTTTTCGTGTTCGTGTTCATTTTCTTTATCGGTCTTCTTTTGTTCTTTGTTCTTTTGTTTCTTTTGTTTTATCGTTTATTTTTTGTTTTATTCCAACGGTCGCCATTTTTTTTCCTTATTTGCATTTGGCATTTTTTTAAATAGATATTTCGTTTTTGTTTAACTTCAATGATCGTTTTCTGTTTTGTTGATTATTTTTAGATTTATTCTACTGTTCACTTTTTGTTCTTCATTGTTTTAGATTTTTATTGAATTTGATCGATTTTTTTTCTACTTATTTAGATGTATTTTTTCTTTTTTTTTTTGATTGATCAGCCACACAAAACAAAAGACAATCGCTGTCATTTTATAAATATCTTGATTTTCATTTAATTTTATCGATCCATCTTCATTTTTTTATCGGTCCTCTTTTGTTTTATCGCTTATCTTTCGTTTTATCGTTTATCTGTTGTTTTATTCTATCGGTCGCCATTTTTTTCCTTATTTGCATTTGCCATTTTTTTTTAAATAAATATTTCGTTTTTGTTTAACTTCATTGATCGTTCTCTGTTTTGTTGATTATTTTTAGATTTATTTTACTGTTCACTTTTTGTACTTCGTTGCTTTGGATTTTTATTTAATTTGTTCGATTTTCTTTTTTTTCTACTTATTTGAATGCTATTTTTCTTCTTCTTTTTTTTTTGATTGATCAGCCACACTAAACAAGAAACAATCACTCTTGGTTTTATAAATCTCTTGTTTTTCATTTATGTCATCTATCCCTTTCCATTTTCTTCGTCGGTCTTCTTTTGTTTTATCGTTTATCGTTAGCTTTATTCTGATGTTCTCCATTTTTTACTTATTTGCGTTTAAAATTTTGTTTTAAATAAACTGATCGTCTTTTGTTTTACTTTTTGTTATTCGTTCTTTTTGATTTCTATTTAATTTAATCGATTTTCTTTTTTGATACTTATTAACTGTAACTTCTTTTTTCAATTTGATTCAATTAATTGTTTTTTCTTTTTGTTTTCATTGAACCCCTGCCGGTAATGCGAACGAAAAACAAAGAGCGTACAAAAGGGCGAATCAAAAATTAACCAGTGAAATAAAACAAAAGACGATCGGTGTCATTTTACTGTCATTCTTTGACTTTCGTTTCAATTTTATCGATCTATTGTCATTTCCTGTGTCGGTCCCCTTTTGTTTTACTGCGTGTCTTTTTTACTGCGTGTCTTTTGTTTCATTCCAACGTTCACCGTTGTCTTCCTCATTTGCATTTCCCTTTTTTTTTAGGTATATTTTGATTTTGTTCAATTTCGTTTATCGTCTTTTGTTTTATTTCGTTGATTATTTATTTTTCGTTTCATTTTGTAGGTTTTGTTTTCCGTTTCTTTGGATTTTTACTTAACTTGATCGGATTTTAAAACTTCGTAGTTATTGTTAATAACAGCCTATTTATTATTTTTAGTAACAGACTGTTATTAACAATAACTATGAAGTTTTATTAATTGAATTCAACCAATAAGACATCACCCAAATTGATCGATTTTCTTTTATGATTTTGTATTTATTAATCGTTTTTTTTTTCTTGTCTTGTTGTTCTGTCACTGGTTTTGCTTTGTTTTGTTGTTCGTCTTTTGTTTTCGTTTGCATTTAATCTAATTTTTCTGTGTTTGTTTAATTTTATTGATTATGTTGTGTTCTGTTTCGTCTTTCGTTTTTAGTTTTGCGTTTAAATTATTAATTTTTATTGTTCCTATTTTTGTTAATTTTTTGTTGCTTCGTTTTATTAATTACTTAGCGTTTCTATTCTCCTGTTCACGTTTAGTTTTTCGCTTGCGCCACCCTCTCTTTTCATAATTTTTTAAATTTTTAGTATTTAATTTCAACGATCCTTCCTTGTTTCTTTTGTGGTCTTCTGTTACATTTTATTTTATACATAGTTTGTCTCTTGTTTTATTTCATTGTCCGTTTTTTTTTCATTTGCATTAAATTTACTTTTATTCGAATTTTATTGTTTTTATATTATTATTCAGCGACATCTTGAATTTGATTTCTGTTTTGAAGTCGATTTCACTTTAATGTCTTTAATGCTTTTTTGGTTACAAAAAGTAACGTTCGCTCGGTAATAAATCTCGCAAATTTCCTTTGATTAGAGGCCGCAATCACAATCTCTTTTTGATAAAAGCCGTTCTCTAGTAAATTGCCGCGCCTTTGCAAAAATTCGTATACTTTCAAGGAATGTCCGGAATTCCCCGGACTGTGGTGATGATTTCATGAAAGCTTTTAATATAGAACTGGAAGCGCCATACTAATAAAAAAAAAACAGATCGTTAATTTCGAAGTAAACAGCCGAATTTTCCCTGCAGTCGTCTTCTGACATCAAAGTTTATTTCTGAGATGCCCCACTTACAATTAATCGCAATGCTTGATTTTTCATCGCCGTCATTTACTCAGTAAGGAGCGCATACACAGGCGCAGCAGATGGTGCGATTAGATTCACTGCAATAAACATGAAACATAAAGATGGCACTGTGCTATGATGCTGTGGAAAAGCTATTGTTTATTTAAGCGCGCGCACGCTGAAAGAAATCACGAATAAATATTGTTTTGAGCAGATGTTAAATAACAGGGTCATTTGGCAGAGGTTGCAAGTTTAAAAACTTAATTTTATCTTGCGCGGTGAAACTAATTTTATAAAAGAACATACATATACAGGGTAATTCAAAATAAGTGTCTGGCCTATAAATCACAAGTAGGTAATTGTTATTAGTTTCGCAGTCAAAGTTACTGAAGCCCAGGGCAAGATCCTGATTCTGTATTGTATAAGGAAATGCCTTTCTAAGTGTTGGTTTGAATTCGGAAAAGTAGGAAATCCCAACGCTGCAACACTTATTTATAAGCGTGGTCTTCCAGGCAAAGAATCCGGGTTAATTTAAATGAGAAATTTGTTTTCAAGTTTAGACAATTAGGCAAAACCTCCCTTGCTTACGCGAACCGATACGCTGCCACCACCGATGCATTAATTTAATGATAAAAGGGGCACCGGGCCCATTTAAGAAACACAAAAATCATGTAATTACTCAGATTCTTTACCTTGGCTTGATTTTCTAGAAGCGCGTAATTCTTGGCTCAGAGACTGTACAGGTAATAAAATCCCTCTTGTACTGCAGTGGATTTCTTGAGCACTAATTTACGTTGATATAAAAAAATAAACAATTATTAAAGTATATACTGGGTGTCTCATAACGTATGGAGGAGATTAAAAGGATGGCTAGAGGAGATCAAATTAAAGCTTTTTTCTTAATAAACTTGTGGTAAAGAAATCAATAACTAAAAAGTTAGAAGAGTTTAAAGTGAAATTAATTAACAAGCAAAAGTGTAGAAATTTTTTACGTTTTAAATTCAAATTTGGAGTATTTAAGAGTTAATTATTATTTAATATTAAAACGGATTTTTATATTGTTGTGCACCGCCTACAAATTAAAACAAAATTGAGAAACACATTGACAGACATTTTATGAATGGTGGTTTTGATAAATTTAGAGTTTATTTATCAGTAAAGTTGCAGTTTGTGAAACTTTTTTTATTAATTAAGAAGCTACAGGAAAGAAGAAATTAAGAAAGTTAAACTGTTGTAACTTTCTTATTATTGAGTTTTACAAAAATCTTAATAACTCTTCATCTAGAATTTAAAACTCTAATTGGACCCAAGTCTTCAGGAAGGACATTTATTTTTGTATCCCTATTTTCTCTAACGGTAATAATGTATGGTTTTGATTTGATTTTATTATTTTATGGGGTTTTAGTTTTGGTTATTTGTGTTTTAGTTGGGGTTTCTTTTTTAACTTTGTTGGAGGGAAAAGTGTTGGGGTATATTTTTGATCAAAAGCGAATTTAGAAACGAACTTTATTTTGATCTCCTACAGCTGCCCTTACAACATCCTCCGTACGTTATGAGACATCCAGTACATAAAAGGAAAAAAAAAGTTGAATAAAAGGAAATATGAAGCATATGAGATTAAGCAATTCCGTAATCATGCGTTGCTCCCTTACCACCCTGAGCTACGCAACCCCCCAGCCTAGACGCCGACAGCTCGTGACATGCTGAGGACGACCAACTCGTGACAATACCTTTTCGGCAGAACGGAGTAACAGAGACTCTAGAATGCCCTCTGGGTCTTCCATTAGGTTCCGGGTTTCGAGGTAGGGTTTCACAGCGTGTTAGACACCCACGCATTCTCATGTTACCTTGGTTTACTAGGGGGTTAAACTGCTAAGGCAAAAACAACCGCATGGTTAAGCGGTGAGGTAGACACTTATTAATTTTGCTTTCTTTCAAGTCCATTCCACCTATCCTCGCTTAAATACAGGCGTTTCTAAGGTTGCCCAATTCAGGGGCAATTTTAACAAATTTTTAAATTAATTTAGCACGGCGGTGAAAAGAAACGCATTCGCACGGTTTCTACGGTTAACGCGATCTTAGATTATTGTTTAGATTGTAACATTTCGTATTCAGTTCTTATCTACTGGGAAAGTTTATATTAAAATTAAATAGATCACGTAGTAATCCGTAGTAATCTTTAAGAAAAAACTAAATTAAAATTTCGAATAATATATAAGGACGACTTTCCGGGCGTTTACAATTGCGCCTTTTCGGCTCTGCGCCCCTGCCAGGGCCCTTGCTACGGTGCTGCAGGTATTATATATATTATAACACAAGCACAATTACGTTAGACTGAAAGTGTAAAATTTTTTGTTGGTGGTGTTCTGCAGATGTTTTGAATAAACATATAATTCCAAAATCATTTATTGCGGACTTTTAACATAAATAAAATAAATAAATCACAGATTTTTTATGTTGTAAAACGAGATATACTCAGTGCTATTCAAACGATTTTGACAACTTAAGTCATTTCAGTTTCTGAAACATTCACGAAGTGTCTATCAATTCATGAAAATTTACTGAAATTCAAATATCAAGCGAAGAATTGGCCAAAATGCTATTAAATAATTTATGGAGAATGTCGTTGGAATGCGGCAGCCCTTTAGGATGTGTATTACCAAAGTGTTTGACCGGAGAAGTGTATTTAGACTTTATTCGTATCAGGGTACCAGAATTGCTTACTCTGCAGAATTTCTTAATCGTTTTGACCAGGACGCGATGGACCCATGGCTTAGTCCTAATCCCCTCACATGAATTCCTTTGTCCAGTTGCACCAAACATCTACTGAAGTTATGAAGGATTACTTAGCAAAGACGTTGGTGCAATTCGACCTTGACTGTTATTTTCTGGGCCACATGAAATTTCTAGTTTATAAGGACAGTTGAAGAACATCACAATCGCATTTTGCTAACATCAATTATAGAAACCATAAATTTACATTAAATAACACTCATTTTATGTTGACACAGTGATATGCAGTTAGGAACAACCACTTTTATAAGGACGTTACGTAACCCGTTCCAATAGTTATCAGTCCTGTTCAAATGGTTTCAGTTTAAGATTCCCAAGAGGTTGATTTTTGAAATGTCTTGCAATTTACTTACATTACTTACACTTATTCTGAATCACCCTATATTTCTGACTAAACTCTGTTAAATTTGATTTGAACAATTTTGATTAAAGAAAGAGTTTGTTGGTTGATTTGATCCAAAAAGATAGTTTTTCAATTTCTTTCCAATATCTTTTCTTCCCCAAAACTCTGAGGAGATTATTAGCCTTTGGAAGAGTCCAGGTTTAGTTCACGTCGGTTTATTCTAAGCAAGTTATAATTTATATCACAACTTGCGTAGATCATCACGAGAACTGTCATAAATGAGTTATTAGGATACGTATATCAAATCAACAATGTCTTATTTTAGCTTCTTATTATGTAATTCAGATTAGTATCATCGTAAACGATGATATGGATGGCCTTTACTACTTATTATTGGCAGAAGGTATCCAATCAGTTAAAATCTGATGATTTATTATGATCGTGTTTCTGTTATGTTTATGGGACTGTGCAACATCAAACGTAAAGCCCCGTTATCTCTCTTTCTACAAGACGTAATCTCTTGACGATGCTTATCAGCTGACGCAAAATGATTGTAAATATTTGCATAATTGCAACGATAATAACTATACCTGTACATTATGTTATAAAATGCCATCACATGTACGAACATACCTGAACCAAATCGAACCAGTTCGATTTCGTCCCCGATCATTTTCTAAAGATGTTCTCCAGCTCACCATCTGTTAATCGCAACGCAAAGGCAATGAGAAATGAGAGAAAGGCTCAATTTGTTTTGCATTGCCTTTTACGTTACCTAACTATTTTTTCTTATTATTTGCATAGTATGTGATTATCTGTTTGGTAAAAAAAAGAACATTCATAAATGTACGACTAAAATAAATACAATAATAAAAGAAAGCCCATGAATATGATTCTTGTAAACACTTCTATTTATGGATGATATAAACAAGAGTGTATCCAGGAAAACACAATATTTCGTCCTCACATCTCATGAAACGGAAAAATAAGTTTCGTAAAAAATGTGAACCATCGCGTTCATTAATAAATAATGTTGTTTGTTGGAAGAATGTTTTCCTAAAC
This sequence comes from Prosopocoilus inquinatus, assembly GCA_036172665.1. NCBI lineage: Eukaryota > Metazoa > Arthropoda > Insecta > Coleoptera > Lucanidae > Prosopocoilus > Prosopocoilus inquinatus. The sequence goes on from CM069870.1 coordinate 5,224,965, forward strand.
TGGTCAAATAAACATGCGTTTGTTATAATTCCGATTGTTATAACTATGGGTCAGGGAAATATATTTTGCGCGGTTCAAATTCTAGTGAAGCGGGCAATAAAAAATATTAGACCGTAGCGTGCAAACGAACGCGAGGGCTGCGGAGATAATTAACGCCGCTACAGCTATGGTGTTACTCACTATAACAAAAAACATTGCCGCAATAAAAAATTACAGTTATGCAATCAACTCTTCTTGTTTAAATGTGTAAAGATTTTCAGAGTAAGTAGTTGACCAATTGTACCTTGACCTCCGCTACATTGCATCGGAGTGTAGGAACGCCGTAAATTATTTTCACCGTCCCATTACACAATGTGCCTGTTCGATACATTTTTACGGCGCTACTGAAACGATGGCGTGTACTTATTCAAATCCTATCCTTAATTATAACGTAGATACTTTACATCCTACGCGGAATAAATTGCTTCGTTAATTGTTAATTATGTGAATTTTTAGCTTTCTCTTGAAGTGATGGTTTCCAAGATTCCTCAATTCCTTTGAAAGCGGGTTACAAATGCGTCTGAAAAGTGAATACTTCTAAGATTGTTATAATTTATAAGATTGTGGTAAATGAAATAAAATTTTACGACCTGCATCAAATTCTGATTGAATATTGTAGCCGCATGAAGGCTAATATATAAAAAAAAAAGAAAAACATTATGTGGTAAGGACAAGAACTGTAACAGTCAGCTGTGGGAATACGCAACGCGCGAGCCGTCCCCACTCCTTTGTGCTCTGCATCATGAACGCATTTAATACATTATGTTTCCACTTTTGTTTTGCTCAAAATCAGGCTAGAATACGACACCACAGAATTCAGGTAGGGTTATACAGGGTATTCCAAATTGAGTGGCCTATTAAAAGTTTTTTTTTTTTTTTCGGAGAAGAGAATGTACAGAAACTCTGAAAATTAATACATTCCCCTAGGAGAAAGCGATCTTTCACATTAAAATATTTTCACTTTTATACCTATCACTTCCGGTAAAGCCGGAAGTCGCCGTTAACTAGTGGACGCTCAGCTTTACTCGTAAACGTAATCGATTTTGAAATATTTTCAAATCTGCTAAAAGAATTGGTTTGGTGGCCTTTCGTTTCAGAGAATGTTTTTATGGCACTTTCGTATTTCAAGAAAAAGGCATGTTGGTTGAAGCGAAAGTATAAAATCTTCAGACTTTCAAGTCATATTTTAACTATCCCTGAAAAATGCACAGGATGGTCACAATATGGTGTTGAAACTCGCTTTGTTAAACTGTCCAAAACTTAATTTTCCTAAACGGTATGCCCTAAATATTTTTTAGATCTTTGAATCAAAAACTGTCAGTAAGTTATTTTGCACAATAGGAAGAGAAATGTTGAAAAGTTTTCGTTCTCAAAATTTTACCACATATAAGAAGTTAAAATTTTATTATAATTCACAAGGATACCTCCAATAATGAATTTCTACAAATGTTTATTGCATTTATTATGTGTTTGATAGAAAATTGAAGAAGAAACTCTTTAAATTATAAACTTAAATAAAAATTGTTCATAACTACAACAAGGAATAGCGTATGCGTATAAAAGTGACTGAAGTGAACTAAAGAAGAAATACAAAACATCATTAAAAAAGAACAAAAACATAAGAGAACTGATATGAACATTGCGAAAAAGCAAAAGATAAGGTAATTGTAAAATAAAAGAAAGTAGACGATTTGTCGGCGCTGTGTGAGGAAACCCCAAAATACCAACTTAAGGCAGAAGAAGGAAACTGTAACAAGTGCTAACAACGTAAGACGGAAACAAAAGAAAACTTCAATAAAAAATAAATTATAGACAGAAGACAAAAAATAAATCAATGATTTAGCGGGAGTGCTTTGAGAGCTCTTCTGGATAAAATTCGAAAAGAAAAACGTATAAAAATTAAAAAACCGATGATTCGCCAGAGGATATTAAAAAAAAAACTCAAAAGACTAAGTAAAGGAGTTTTACAAGAAGCGCTTATGATTAAAATCAGAAACAAATACATATATGAGATACGAGAAAACAAACAAAACAACAAAAGAGAACTGATATAATAATTACAAAAATACGAAGATAAAATGAACGAAGAACAAAAGATCAATAAGGTAGGAAAGAATATTGAAGAAAAAGGTAGTAGAATGGATAATAACGACATAGAAACGCGAAAAAGGAGATGAATGGAAAAAAACTCGAAAAAAAATGAAAAACAATGAAATGAGAAGATCTATTTGGACAGATAAGCAAATTAAAAATCGGATGTTTTAAGACATTTAAAAAATTAAGAGTAGCGAGCGAGGTATGATAACTAATGACGGAACGAGGAAAACAAAAAAAAACTGTAATTGTAGCAGCAAACGTTACAGCAGCATCATTCTGGGCTTAATTAAAATCATGCTGAAGAAGTGATTCATTATTACTCGATGTTATTAATGTTGTATCATCAGCGTACATCACACACTGATCAACAGTTGAAATGAAGAAGTAAATCATGATTATAAACGAGAAAGAATCATCAATATAAATTAGAAAGAATCGTCAATATAAATTAGAAAGAATCATCAATATAAATTAGAAAGAATCACCAACATAAATTAGAAAAAAATCATGAATATAAATTAGAAAGAATAGCGGTCCTAACAGAGAGCCTTGAGCAATTCCGCAGGTTATGTCCATGGGTGCCTTGTAGTAGCCATCGTGAGTATAACTTGCTTTCTGTTACATAAGTGGAATTCTAATAAATATTGTGAACCCAATCCACACTGGACACAGTGTATAATAGCAATTATAAAACAGGTTTTGCAATTTAGAAAATTTTATAGAGTGTCCGCTCACATAATGAAACAGAATTAAATAAAGGCGAATTAGAAACAGAGAAATGAAATTAGAACACGGGCAGGGCTACAAAAGCAACACGAAAACCTATTTGTTACATCCTACGCACAAGCAATACGTATCTGTAAATAGCAGAAATAATGCAGAGAAAATCAGCACTTCGAGGTGATATAAACAAACAAAGCATGAAAAATGGTGAACGTTTTTGATTCGATTTTTAACTTTCTCAGTTCAAACACCTCTTTATCGCCATATACAGGGTGTTCATGGGAAGCCCCTACAATAGCTAACTTTCTTATTTGTATTTTTCTGACGTAACTTAAATTAGGAAAGTTTTAGGACCTTTCCTCTTCGATTTTATGGTACTTGTAAAAAAAAAAAACAAATGACAATCAGGTTTTCGAGATTTCCTATTGTTTTCAATTTTTTTAAATGGAATGTTTGGTTTTTTATCATTCTGTCGCGTTCAGGATGTCAAATTAAGTATGTCTGTGAAATAATATCTCTCAACAGAATATTTCATAAATAATATCCTCGGAAACAACGATACAATGGTTTCCAAGGATAATACCTAGCAGATAAATTTATCAAGAGGTGAAGAAGTCGGGCATGAATCTAATAGCGCTTTCGATTGAGGCACCCTGTGTACATTCAGTGTATATCCATCTCATTTTATTCCGTGAAGTTAAAACGAGATGCAGATACGCTCAGTGCACGCAGTGCACCCCAATCGAAAACGCTATAAGTTATAAATCTGTGAAATTTAGGATTAAATATTTTTCACATATACAAGAGAAACATAGTTTTGATTATGTTAACATGTTACATATTGTGAAACAAATATACAGGGTCATTATAAAATCCATGCGCAGTTTCATGTTTTCTAAGCTCCACAGAAAGTATTGAAGAGTATGATTCATCCAAGGACCGTTGTTTATTTAATTAAATCTTGTGCTTTAAATGACGCAAACGAGTATAACTAATTGTAAGTCAATCGAAGTTTTAATGATCTTTTTGCACACTGTGTTTATCACGGTGTACATTATATACAAGGTGTTCATGGGAATCCGCTACAATAGCTAACTCTCTTATTTGTATTTTTAGGAAGTAACTTAAATTATAAAAGTTTTAGGACTTCTCCTCCTCGTTTTTATGGTGCTTTCTGAAAAACAAATGACAATCAGGTTTTCCAGATTTTCAATTGTTTTCAACTTTTTTTAAATGGAACATTACGTTTTTTATTATGAAAACGCATTCAGGATGTCAAATAAAGTATGTCTGTGAAATAATATCTCTCAAAACAGAATATTTCATAAATAATTCAGTCTTGATATTCGCGGGAAGAAGTGTATCGTTACGATAGTCTTTTTATTCACGAATACAATATGGTGTGCTTCGAAACAAGAGAATAAAGGAAGTGTATTCAAACTGTCAGACCTTTGTGAACTGTCATGATTCAAAATTTGTTTAAATTTAGTTCAAACTAGAAACCCTTGTGTCAAATATTGAAAGCGCGACATGTTAAAATGTCTAATACCATTATTTACCAAATAATATATAAAATAGGAGGGAAATATTTTAAAGAAGTACTTAATTTGGCGTCCTGAACACAATACGCTGATAAAAGTATAATGTTCCACATAAAAAAGTTGAAAACAATTGAAAATCTCGAAAATCTCACAGTCATTTGTTTCTCCAAGGGTACCATAAAATCGAGCACGGAAGGTCCTGAAACTTTTCTAATTTAAGCTATTTCGTGTAACTTCAAATAAAAAAGTTAGCTATTGTAGCCACTTTCCCTGAACACCAAGATTTTGTTACTAAATCATTTCTAAAATAGTAGGCTTTGGGAGATGATATTTTAGAGACATAATTAATTTGACATCCTGAACGCGATGCGATGATAAAAAAAACCTAACATTCCTTTTAAAAAAGTTGAAAACAATTGAAAATCTCGAAAACCTGATTGTCATTTGTTTTTCCGAAAGTACCATAAAAACGAGGAGGAAAGGTCCTAAAACTTTTCTAATTTAAGTTACTTCGTAAAAATACAAATAAGAAAGTTAGCTATTGTAGCGACTTCCCATGAACATCCTGTATACGTAGATAGAATGATTGTCTTATAATCGCAAATGCAACCAATTGACTAATGAAAAACAAAACACGATCGACTGGTCGAATGGTCGAATGGAAAGGAACTTAACCTCAAAATACTTCAAGCTTCCTTTATTGATTTAATTAATCATGAAAGTGAAATAAAACAAAGTAAATTAAAAAAATGCAACTTGAAGACATTAAATATTATTATTTTTTTTAAATGACAATGAATTTTAAATTCTCGGTGGTTCTAGGAGACTAATTATATTATTTGTATTATATACCGGGTGTCTCACGCCATGTGTTCACCCTTCTAGACTGTTTATTTATTAATCGATTTACATGAAATTTGGAGACAATAAATTAAACAAAAAATGAAATTTTCCGGCATACCGCCAGCCGTCATAGGACTTCCGGTTTCGCTGGAAGTGACCTCTACTTTCCTATTTTCAAAGCAAGACCCTACTATTTTTACTTATTTGAAATCTACGGATTGTAAAACACAGTCTAATTAACTTAATAATTATGACGTCCACTTCACATTCGACAGTCGACAATTCGTTTCTGATTCTCCACGCGACCGCAGACGCTTTTGGGATCGAATTTGTTGCGAGTGAATGAATACGAACGAATTGGGCGAGAATCAAATTTGACTTTCATATGCATGGTAATGCGTCCGTCCGGTGATAAAAGTTGGAAGGCAGAAAAGCGTTTTCCTGTGTGAAAGATCGTCCGTCATTTGTATTCATGTGCCGGTAACGATTACGTTTTCGTAACATTTTGAACCCATCCACAACACTATATTTAAGGACGACGTTACGACGGTAAGGCGATGAATAAAACATTGATTGTTTCAATTGTTTCGTTGTGTAATAAATAATAACAATTAGCACGGGACGAAATTGATGAATTAAGTGTAATTGGCCTGGAAAATTTGACAATCTTGAATAATAATTTTCTAAATTCACATGTAAGTATGTACGTAGGTCATATACCCAGCAAGCAAAAATTAGGGTAAAAGTGAAGCAAGCTTGTAATTAATTAACAAATGAATTTATTGCAAAACTGCAAGTGTTATTATTTATCTTGTAGTTTCATTAAAAGCAAACAAAAATATTAAGTAGTTGTTATAAATTTTGTACTGCCCATCAGCCATTTTCCAAATCGGTGTGAGCATCTATGAATTAAATGTCACATTTTGTTGTACAACTTTTCCGGTAACTGCAATAGTATATTATTATACAAGTTTCATGAGAAGGTTTATTGTAGCTCGAGTGCCCCAACAGAACATAAATACAAGTATTATTAATCGTTCAACTACGAGTAACTTGTTCTGTGATCTCTCTAACTAACTCATAAGACCCCCTGTATAGCAATTGCATTTATTGAAAAGAGAAAAAATATAAGAAAAAGTACAATATTTTCTACTTCAAAAGAGTCCTAATTAAAGCTCTAAACATTCAACTAATAATATACTATGTTAAATAAATATTTGAATCTGTATATTTATGTATGATTTATACAGGCTGTCCCAGCAGTGTGTTTTCGAGCAATATCTCGATAACTAGTGAACATACAAAAAAAGTTTCAAGACATTTTTGTTTTTAATTTTGGAGGTCACCACTGTTTTCATTCCTCAAATTTATCTGGTATGGAGGGATATTAGTCGATGAAGTATTAGCTGATACTGGCTACAGCAAATTGGTTGATTCTTCATGGGCATCCTTTTTTTTCGTTTCATCTTATTGATTGTTCGCGTCATGTTTGATGAATTGATGAGTTTGGATTTACATGATTAATTAAAATTTGTTAAAAGTTTACCAATTATTTCATTGGTCAATTTGCAACAACTTTACGAGTACTATCAAATCGAAAGTTATCGCGTTATATGCGTGTAAACATTCAGAAATAAAATTATTATTAAAATAATAAATCTTACTCAATTATAGTACTTATTTACATTTTTACATAAAAAAGATATTTTTTTAACCATTTTTAACAAAAATTCTTAGTAACCTAATATTTTGTTTCAAAATAAAAGCATACATTTTCATATGGTTGTATTCAAAAATTATTTTTGCATCACGTGCTATGAATATCTAAGGTAGCGTCCATAAGGAAAGAAACAGTTGACAATTGTATCTACGAAACTGTCAAACCTAACCTATTTCTTCGAACTGCATTAGGTTGTCCATCGAATTTAATGTAAAAACACCGAATTTTATGATTCTATCTTAAGAAATAAAAAAGATATTCGAGATTTTCCAAAATGAGAATTTTCAGTTTTTTGTAGATAATTCAAAAACAAATGAAAATAGAAAAAATTTTCTTACATATTTTTTTAGACGTCAAGATAGCGCAACTTTTCTATAATTTAACTATCTTTGTATCTGTTATAGTTTACGAGATCCTCATAGTGGGCCTTTAATTACTTGTAACCCTGTATATTAACCGTTTTGTTTTTCATATTAAAGATTTACAGAAATGATTTTTTTCATTAGAACATCATGATGGTACTTTTCAAACTCCCGGAAGGGAATTCGAAGTCGAATCAGTTGACAGCACCAGTTATGGTTGGATTCATTTTTGTTTACTTTATTGTTTATATTTTGTATGTTTATCCTATTTGCTGTTTATTCTGTTGCAACATAGTGATCATTAGCGGCACGTTAATTTTATTACATCATGTGTTCGCGTGCTTAACTTTTAATACGGGCTTCTGAAACTCAATGCTGGGCCAGAAAATCATGTTATTGAAAAATGATTTAATGACGACTCTCCCCACGTACAACGCCGCTCATCTTAAATGAAACCATTTGACAGTTTCGTAGCCCTTACGTTGAATGTTCTTAAGGGTGTCGTTCGCATGCGGGAGTATCATTTAAGTTGAGCGTCGTAGTACATACAGTATTTCTTTTTAATCAATTAATTAACTATTATAAACTTTTTCTTTTTGAACATATACTGGGTGTCACTAAATCCTTGGACATAACCTCAAAAAAGTTATTGTAAGATTTGTGTTATGGCAATCCTGTTTTTTTTTTCACATTAACGGTCCACAGCAAGTAACGAAAACCATCCGCAAGTGTAACTTATCTTCCTGGGGGTACCTCACACGTAATGTCACCTATACCGTGTTCCGGGAGGAAAGGTCAATACTTCGTGGGGATCTAGAGTGGGTTATTGTAAGTCAAGTAGTTCATATAAACTATCAAACAAGAGTAAAGAGTAAAAAAAAAACATTTCAAAAATCATGTTAAATATGGATTCACCTTTATCGTCAGAATTTACTTCAAAAAAAAAAAACAATAGAATAATGACGACTGGAAACCTGATAATTTTGTTATTATAATAAAATAATTATTTATTTTATAATAATTTTGTTATTATAAATGGAACACCTAGTAATTACTCTCGAATTAAGAAAGACATTTTTTTTTGTTTCTAATTCCAAAAGTTATGGTGTTTGCCTGTATTTGACTTTCGCGCATTTATATAATTGGTAACAGAAAAGAAAAATTTATTAATTGTCTAAAGAACTTTGAAAAAACTTCGTCATTTAACTTTTTTCACAATCAGTAAAATTTAAACATTTAAATAGTTCTTGCGTAAAGTGACGCTAATTTTATTTCTGGGAGTCATTGAAGCACGTAAAAAATACAAATATTCTGGTTATGAAAAACTTTTGAAAACGTTACCTGCTACACATTAAAAAAAAATATTGCGATAATTCGTGAAACCAAAATATAAACAAACGTGATTTTCAGAAAACTAAAAAAACCGGACACTTCTTTGTATCTTTTGACGTCAAATACATTCTGCGTAATTCCAAACATTTTACTTGGTTTTTATAGCGTTGATTATTTGTTTAATGATTGATACAATTACTTATGCAATTTATTAGTCACGCCAAAAGTACATATGAATGTATTAAATTCGATTCTTAGGGCCTCTATGACACGATTTAAAAATTGGCATCAATTATGTTGCAAAGTGAGAGGAAGAATAAACTACCAAAGTGGTGCATTTGAAACTTCTCCCTCAGTTTTCAATAAATTTACTATACAGTGTGGAACAAAAGTATCAAAATGACTGTAACTTTTTAAAAAGAAATTGTTGTAAATCGTTTTTGATTGCAGTGAAAATCTCGAGTAGTCTCCGTACAGCTGTTTCGACCCTGTTTGGGGCTTCATCAGCAGAGACATGCATGCCTTGCATGGGGTAGCTCATTATGTAGCAAATGCGCTTCAGTTTGTTATCCTACTGCAATGTCAGGTCAAAAAGCGATCGTAGGATGTCGCTGTTTTATCTATTGTAACTTTTTTATTTGAAAAGTTATGAAAAAATGTTTAATGTAAAGCATGTCTGGCATATTGTGACTTTTTCAGTTTGCTTTTGTGTTCTTTTGTTCTGTTGCCGTGTCAACCAACTTTTTCTAAATACTGCCTGTAATTATTTTTGGCGATTTTGAAACGAGCATATTTTTCTCTATTCAGTGATGCAGTTTTGTCATTATGGGATAAAAAAGACAAAATAAAATAAAGGAGATAGATATAGGAAATAGATTCAGTAATAAAACACAATTATCATTTTTGGTCAAGCATGCTATGAAAATTTGACAATCGAAGTTATACATGACAAACAAGGTCTAGGTTTAGTTTTTTAATTGAGGTATTTCCATAGCATTCTCGGTTAAAACTGACGATTGAGTCGTACTAAATCTTGTTTTCTTGCTGATTTTATTTAAATTTTTTTTTTTTCAACAAAATTGTATTACAGAATCGGAGGAAAATATGCTTATTTGAATATCAGTAAAAATTATTATAGGTGCCATTAAAAAAAAAAAAAAACAAAGTTGGTTGCCATAGCAACAAAACAAAAGAGAACACAAAGAAACTGTATACATTAAAGAACTTTTGTATTAAACATTTTTTCATAACTTTTTTCCAAATAAGAAAGTTACAACTATTATTTGATAATTTTCTTCCACCCTGTATGTATTGAACGTTTGTTATATTTTTCACTTTTTTTTCACATATTGTCATTTATTTTGCAGGTGACACATCGCACAACAGGTCAAGTCATGGTGCTCAAGATGAACTTGCTGCGTTCGAACAGGCGCAACATGCTGAAGGAGGTGCAACTGATGAACAAGCTTTCGCACCCCAACATCCTCGGGTTCATGGGCGTCTGCGTTCATGAAGGGCAGTTGCACGCCCTGACGGAGTTCATCAACGGGGGCTCTTTAGAACAACTGATTCAGAATCGTTCCATCGAACTTCCGCAGAAGCTGCGGATATCGCTTGCACAAGATATTGCACAAGGCATGGCCTACTTGCATTCGAAAGGCGTATTTCACAGGGATTTGACGAGCAAGGTATTTACTAAAGCACTTAAATAAAGACATACAGGTTGTTGAAGTAGAATGAGAATAGACAAAAGGGATATGGGCCTGCAAGAGAGAGGCGTTGCGCTTCCCTACACTTCACAAACGTATTGCTTTTCACTTGCACTTCTTAAATTTCAATCTTCACCTATCAGCGCTATTTACTCTCGTTTCTATGGTCTCACTTTGACTCAACAACCCGTATAACGGTATGATCGAAATGTCTTCAGATTAGAGTGAACTTTGATAAAAAAAAAGTCTGTCTGTCAATACTGCAACTACAAAATAATCAAATTAGCTGTTGTTCTTCGTTCCAGCTCGTACATGAAAGACCTTTTGCCTTTTATAACTTGGGGTTTAATATATTACAAAGTGATCAAGTAGAACTGTTTGAGTTGGCAATGCTTAATTTTATTTTGAAGTGATACAACTGGAGTAACTTCATGTTTGTTGACGACTTGACGCTGACTTTCAATAATTGACAAGTGACAAGTGTTTTAGATTGACAGTAAACGCTCGACGTAACCTACAATTTTGTCGCTAAGTCAAATATCTGTCAAATTAATCAACAAAACAATCCGGTTACAAATTGTTCCAAATGGTTGAATAAGAAAATGCTCTTAATTGTGTTGTCAACTCAAACGGTTCTATTTGATCACTTTGTATTTTGGAGCAATTTTTCAAACGCCAGATCATATCATTTTAGTTTCTTTTTTTTATTGTTGTTTATTAAATTTACAATTTTGTCTAAAATCGTAGAAATACGAATCTAAATAATAGTAGTTATATTTCAGTTGGCGATGATGAATGAAACATTTGAAGAATAAATCATTATTTAATGTACACTAGGTGGCGTTCTTGAAAATCACTTCAATTTTGCTGCTTCAATTCGGAATATTTGGCGAAACTTGTTTTATACGTGTGGCAACACTGACTGAGAATCATCTATGACGCAGCGAGCACAATTCAAATTAAAAAGAATCTTAATAACGTTTCAAAAATCTCTATTTTTTTTCTATACATGCCCGATTTTTCAAAGACAACGTCCCAATTTACCAAACTTAAAAGTGGTTGGCAACCCTACCTAAAGCATCTCAAGCCTGATTATCTCTCAACACGCGTATCTTCAAATGTACCTCGGCCAACACATTCGAATCTTGAAACGCATCTCAGCTACAGCATAAGCCCGTTACTAATGAAGTTACCCGTCAATATTTTGAAGAGAAATAAAATAAAATCTAAAATAATTTCACAATCTGTTGAAAAGTAAACATGAATGGGTTATGTTTATTGTAATCGAGTCAACACTTCATTAACATTATTGAAATTAGTGAAGGAATGAATGCATTAAAAATTTTGCCGCCAAAACGTGGAGCCAAAATGGCGGAAGTCTGCATACCTTGATAATCCACGAATGAGTTTAATAGCAACAAATGTACTAACTACTAAGTGAAAAACCATGCGCCTTCTAACGAATCTGATTGGACAAATTTGAAACAAAAGTAGAAGTTGGCAAAGCATCTCAAGACAGATTGCGTCTAAACACGCGAATCTTGAAATGTACCGTCGGGTGCAAATATTATAAAAGTAAACGACTTCTAAGGATATTTTGCATTATTTTGGTTTTGTAAAACCAGCTTCAATATATTTTTTGGCAAAGTTACGAAATTTAGAAGTAGCAATCCCTACCCGAAGCATCTCCCAGCCTGATTATGTTTAGATTATGTCTAAACAAGCGAATCTTGAAGTGGACCTCGGCCACGACCTTCGAATTTTGAAACGCACCTCAGCTACAGCATAAGCACCATACTAACGGAGTTTTCCGTCAATATTTTCAAAGGAAAAAGGGAATGCCTGTAGGCAGCCGGTGAAAGGCAACGTCGCTTTTCGAATTGTAATTAATTAAACAACAATTTAGCAGAGCTTTTTGGAACGATAAAAAAAATTAAAATAATTGTTCGAATACTCATAGGCTATGAGTACAGTATACAGTCGGCAGTTACAGTATTCAGTTTTAGTGGTTAGCGATATTGAGTGCAAATCTAAATTAAAAAAAAAGAAAACCTTTTAATAAAGATTTTAAAAATCCCAATTTTTTGGATATGTCCCGATTTTTCAAAGACAGTGTACCGATTAAAGAAACTTAGAAGCTGGCAAACCTACTCGAAACTTCCCAAGCCTGATTACGTCTAAACATGCATATCTTGAAATGTACCTCGACCACGACATCCGAATTTTGGAACGTACCTCAGTCAAAACATAACCGTGGTATTAACGGTGTTATTAGTTACTATTTTCAGAGAAGAGAAGTGATGTCTACAGGCCACCAGTTACTGGCAACGTTGCCTTTCGAATTATAATTCTAATTAATCATACAATTTGGCAGTTTAGAGCGGTAAAAAAATATTAAATTTATCGTTCGAATACTCATGGACTTTATGAATATAGTTTACGGTCGGCACATAAGTGGTTTGTGAGTATGTTATAATAACATTTCTTTTTCTAATTTTTTTTAAATAAAGTTTTAAAAAGTACCGCGTTTTTGGACATGTTCCGATTATCTGAAGACAGTGTCCCGAGTAGTGACACAGAAAATATTTAGTGAGGAGCTTCTAAATGGAATTGCGCCTAGGACCTCTCAGGTACTAAACCCGCCACTGGTCAGCACTCAAAATAATTACTTTAATTGAAGGGTCTGCTGCAATCCGGTTGATTCAGAGACATCAAAGTATCCTGGTTAGATGCTCTGTAAGATTTATGGTAATCAGATTAATTGCATGTTCAAATTGATGTTTTGAGTAACTTCTGGCCCGAAAAAGTTTTCGGCGATATCATTCTCCTTATTTTTTTCCTTAAGTTAAGGATTCCGTTCTTGCTTACAACAAAAAAGAATTATATACTTCGAAATTTACTCATAAATGAACTTGGCCAGTTATTGCATCGAACCCCTCAACTTTGAAGATGATGAGTTATGACCAGTGAGCGGCGGAATTGAGGTTTTTGATGACGAATGCAGGCGATTTGCATTGCCCGAGACCTTATAAGGCGTTGATTGAATGTATATATAATATAAAATAAATTAACTTACAAGATTCCATAAAAATAATTTTAATATAATGTTTACGGTTTGAATAACCTTAAGTAAAACCTCAGGTCATCCGCTCCTTGGTTATGACCTGTGTTCGGATTATGAGGTTCCACTCTCAGCAGCGTTGCGCACCACACGAACTCAAGATGAGGATTGTAAGCGCAATTAAAATAAATTATTTGTCCAACGCCTTGCGGAAATATGAGCTAGGGCGACAGTCGTGCACGACCTTGCAATAAGTAACGACTGCACACCTGGTCCACTGTTAAAAGAATCTCTAAGCCCGAACCCAGCTTATGACCGACCACGCCACAATTGAAATATTCTTGATGGTTCTCCCTTCATTATTATCTCACTTATCCTTGGAACGATAGTAAGTATTTCTAACAAAATTTGTTTCATACTGTATATTGCGAAATAAATCACTAGTCTTCATTCTCCTCGAACTTCTTTGGTAGGTATTATTTTTCCTGGAATCTCGCTCGTAATTCTTCAATTTTTTTCCTGAAACCTTGCTCTAGAATTTAAGTTTTATTCTTGAATTATCTACAGTTTCCTTTATTACCTTTCGATTGAGAGTCCTCATCGATATCTGGCGATTTCTTTCAATTCGCGAAAATAATCTTGGAGGGATTAAAAGATTCTTCTCGTTTCTTTTTTTGCATAACAGCTTATGAATATTCGCGTTGCTTATTTTAATATCAAATTCTTCTTGAATGGCTTTCGCAAATTACCACATTACACGGAAAACCTGTTACTATGTTGTTATTTCGATATCCCCCGCTTTCTGCAATGCCCACATCAGCAGCGATATACCAGAAAAATATGCGATAAAATGTGTCAATTTAATACAAAGTTAAACATACTGATATTACACCATCTTGGCCAATTAAATTTTAATGAGAATTTAGAAATATGTATATGACACTGGTCAGTTCTACTAATTATTATTAATTCATATTATGAAAGCTAACGAGCACAAAATAAATGTTTATAGTGCACTGGATATTTTCCGGGCAGCAATTCTATTAAATTGCTGTTGACTAAATATTTTCGACGTGACAACAAAAAAAAAAATTGTACCTACAAGCCTTATCTTATCATTACTGGTATTGTACCTCCAAGCCTTTGTCATACATTATACGTGACTTTTTCTTTAAATTTGTACTCTCAAAATTAAGAAGTAGAGTAAAAGGAAAAACAAGTAATTTTAGAAATACTTCAGGAATAGGTGTAACATCATCAGTAAAAAAAAACCATTTGTTGCCAAATATTTTCAAAAGCAAACTCAACTTTTTGTAAGTCACTAAAACTTTTGTTTTATTTTTTTGGTATGACCAATACGAAAATATGTTTCATTCAATAAACTGTCTGATAATTTTTCCTTACGGGGATTGTTTGACTGAGGCCTTCAGTGTAGGCAACATATGAACGACTGTGTATATTGGGTTGCCTAAATTAAGACTTCGTTTTTTTTTTAACAAAACAGGAAAATTGTAAAAATTGATTATTATTGGTCATTTTTAAAGGTAACTTGTTGTTGCCTGAACTTACAGAAAACGAAAAATTGTAATTGTTTAAACTATGTATTTAAAAAATAGGAAAATTGCATGAAGAATATTTTTAACAGAGAAAACAAATTATAATTTCATTTTTTTTAAACACCATTACTATGATCTTGAGTATTGACAACATACAAACGGCTGTGCACTTTGGATTGCCTGTACTAAGACTAAATATTTTTTAAACTAAACAGGCAGGTTAGAAAAATTAATTGTTTATTGTTTTTGAAGGTCATTTAAATTTGTTATGTGAAATTAGGAAGACAAAATGGAAAATCGTAACTGTTTAAATTGTTTAAGTATGAAAAGAAAATACAGAAATATTGCATAATCTGGGTGAATCGAAAACAAGTTTAATACATTTTCAACAAAAAATATTGTTAGGCAGCATACAAACTGCGGTGTACTTTGGGTTGCCTACGCCCACACCAAAACCTCGTTTCTTTTAAAATTTATTTTTTGAATAAAACGTTGTTTTTAGTTTTCCAGGGTAATTTTATAAATGGTAATTTTGTGTACATCTTTTATTTCTTTTCTGAAATCAGAAAGAAATAGAAAATTGTTAAAACTTTTCTGTTGTAGCGTTTTCTGATAGTTGCCCACAATCATTGCTATATCCATCTCTTATTATTACATGAGGTTAAAATGAGATGAAAATACACTCGGTGTACACATTTCCATTAGAAAACGCAATTAGATAAAGTATCATAACCGCGGTTAAAAGCTTTTTGACAAAAAGTCTGGGAATGTTTTATTAAAAATAAAGTGGGAACCCTGTAAGGGTAGAGTAAAATTAAGCTGCAATTAAAATTTAATTATCAGTCTAGCTAACGATATTTTGTATTGCATTTGTAATACGTAACCGTTTGCTATAAAAATGGTTGTAGGGATTTGTGTCATAATCAGAGTGTTTAAAAATATCTTAATTGAATAAACATTATCCAAAGAAAAAAATGAAAATCAAATGAAGAGAGACTAAAAATAAATGGAGCAACATTTGAAATAAATTTAAAAAGAAAAAAAACAACAGTGAAAAAGTTGCTTGTATATCAGAACACAATTTCGCTCAGAAATTTATAAAATATATTAACGCCATTTTGTAGAAGTTTTGGTTCCACTTCTTGAATTTCCTAAAACCCGATGTCACACAAAAATTGTATCAAGAAAATGTTTTTTTCGGAATGTATTCTATTTACTGTAATACAAAATTTTCTTATTCCAAATGTCATTGTAGAAATGTAACCAAATTTTATTGTTTAAATTCATTTTTGGTTTCATGTTTATTACCTACTTTTCTGACAGTCTTTTTATTTTGGTTTTCCCTTTTTGTCAATTCTGTTTTCCAATTTGTCAAATGACTTTGCTGCTTGACACGTGACTTTACATTTTCGAAACTGGAAAATGATTTGACAAATAGGGAAACACTAATGACAAAAGGGGAAAACCAAAAGAATTCATTTATATTGAGTTTTTTTGTTTTACTCTTTTCAGAACGTCCTAATCAAGAAGTTCGAAAATGGTGATATGCAAGCAGTCGTAGGTGATTTTGGTCTGGCAGCGCGAATTCCCGATCCCAAAAACAGCGTTAAACTATGCACCGTCGGTTCACCGTACTGGATGTCTCCAGAATGCCTGAAGGGCCAGTACTACGATGAACGAAGCGACGTGTTCAGTTACGGCATCGTCCTCTGTGAGCTGATTGCTCGAGTAGAAGCCGATCCGGATCAATTGCCGAGGACCGACAATTTCGGTCTCGATTACATGGCCTTTTTGGAACTTTGTGAACCTAACGTAGTACCTGATTTTCTTCACTTGGCCTTTTTATGTTGCGCGACGGAGGCAAAAAGTAGACCAACGTTTTTGAAGATTATTTCGAGACTGAGTGATATTCTTTCTGACCTACAGTACGTGGCTGACAGAGAAGCAGCCAAGTTACTTAGTTGTGTAGCTAAAAGTGAAGAACAATTACCTGTACTTTCTGTACAGACATCGGCTCCATATCATCGAAAGAGTAAGTGTCTTGCATTTAAAGATTTTAAAGTGACTATACTCTGTTCACGCTAAGAACATCACAGTAGGAGTATCGTATAGTGTACGATATTCCTACTATGATGTTCTTAGCGTGAACAGAGTATAATAACGATAATATGATACAGGAAGAAAGTTTTGAAAATGATAGTTTCAATGTTGTTTTTGTTTGTTTTGTTTACAGTCTTACATAGAAGATCATTATCAGAAGATGTATCAACGTTTGCCTTGTCGACTGTTCATCCTACACCGAGTGAGAAAGCCAGAAGGCATGCGGTGACAATGTGTCGGCAAGATCCACATTATATACCGAGAACGACAAATCCTTTTGCTGCGCTAACTCAATTTCGGGGTGTAAAGAAGTTCCTAGGAAATTTTTCGTCTTGTTGTGAATTACCATCGCCTTTTGTGGATACAGCGGACACGCCAAGATCTTTACCCGGTTCGCCAACAGTAACTCGTAAAGCTGCTAACCGTGGTTCGTTATTTGCGCATCCGCTCCTTAAGGGTAGCTCTAGCACTAATTTGTCTGATTTAGGGACTGCAGAAACTGCAACTCTCGGATTGCGTAGGCGAGGATCCTGTGAATCAGGATTTTATTCCAGTGTAGGAGAATGTTTATCTCCAAACAGTTTGTGGGATAGTGGTACAGCTGTAAGTTCCTTACGTTCACTAGATGAATTAGAGTCAACTGAATTGCAGGCTCTTTGCAAAAGAGCATCGTCTATTTATACAGACAGCAGTGAAGATGTGTCCAGTGTAACAGGTTCAGACTGGATTCAAGACTTGCAGCCAAATATTTCAAGCATTGTAGAATATTTTGAGCGTAAAGGTGCCAATAGACATTCCGGAGTTACAAGAGGTGGTACACAACTCAGTTCACGTATTGCTACATTACGACGAACGCTGGAGAAGCAAAATTCTGCAAGTACATCAGTGACAAATCCTCACCTGACACCTCAACGGTCAAAATGTTCTAGGCTTGTGGTATGTGAAGGTGCTGTACGCTCCAAGTTGCCTCTTTTTGACAAGAAGTAGGCCAGTCTTCCCCTTGTTAATTCATCTAGTCAGGTGTTAAGCATCCAAAATTTTAATACTATGATTGCGCGAGGCCTAACGCGATGCTGTATTTAAGCTTAGAGTACATATATTTTATACTAGTGGTTGTTTATGATTGCATTCTACCGGTGCGATTAAGAATATTATTCTTTGTCATTTCATATGCATATCCCAGTTATTGGCAACTCATTGATTTAAATGTACTTGACCGTCCGTTGTATGTATATTTTATTGGCCGAGTCAATTAAACGTGTTTCGTTATTACTTAACAGACGATCGATCATTTCTGAACTGTTCAGTTCTGTTTGGTTTGTTCATCTTCCATGATGTCTTGTCAATAATGTGTATACAAGTTACTTAGAAAATATAATAAGTCTTTTTCTATTTAGGCTGTTTTATTTTTATTGCAGTTGATATGAAGAAATATCACGCAAATGTGATTTACCCTTGCAGAAATTGAAGACGCGCTGTTAGGATTTATTGCTGAAGAAAACGTAACTGCATGCACAGGAAATTATAATAATAATTTAAGTGCAATGTAAATTAGTAAACAAATTAAATATTTTTATAACATTGGTTTATTTGTTTTGCACAAGTTCACTAAACTTTTCGCGTCAGTGTCCAATAAAAATGCCTGGCAGTTGAAATTAAACTATTAAACATGCTATACTTAACTTATAATAATAAAAAAAAAACAATTGGATTTAACATGGGCTAATAGCGTTTTCGATTGGGGTGTACTATGTGCACTCAGTGTATCTTTATCTCGTTTTATTCCATGAGGTTAAAACGAGATGAAGGTACACTAGGTGCACGTGGTGCACCTCGATCGAAATTGCTATTAAAGTGATGTGATGTGATGTCAATGTGATAAATAATTTAATCGTCAAATAAAACCTATTTAAAAACTCACAACCTACTAGTACTAGTTTATTTATGAAATATTCTGTTTTGAGAGATAATATTTTATAGACATATTATATATATGATATATATTTAATTTGATATAATGCGCGATTCCACGTTAAAAAAAAAATGTTCCATTTAAAAAAGTTGAAAACAATTGAAAATCTCGAAAACCTGATAGTCATTTGTTACACCATAAAATCGAGCAGGAAAAGTCCTGAAACTTTTTCTAATCTAACCTTAAACTTTGTAAAATTTCAAATAAAAAAGTTAGCTATTGTAGCCATTTTCCGTGATACTAATTCATTTATAAAATAGGCTTTGGGAAATGATATTTTAGAGATAATTAATTTGACATGAAGAATGCGATGCGATGATAAAAAAAACCCGAACTTTCCATTTAAAACGGTTGAAAACAATTGAAAATCTAATTGTCATTTGTTTTTTGGAAAGTACCAGAAAATCAAAAAAATCGTGTTCACCTGTTTTTCGTTGTATTAAGTTGGTCTTTAAAAGTTAGGTTAGAACACGAATAATGATTCACACAGTAGCAGTGAATGATTATAACTCAAATAAAAATACTGTAATGCACGAAGAATATGTGGAAAGAGGAAAAAATAGCAAATAGAAAAGATGATTGGAGATGAATGTTCAAAAATGTCGATTCATGATTCGAAAAACGCCCTCTTTCTAAATTATTTAAGAGAAAATCCATTTGAAACGGAAAAGGATTCCACATATTTATTAACAAATTTTAACAAATAATCGCATCGCCACAATTTTCTTGAATTGTTTGCTTTCTTTCGCTTAAATGTTTGAATCGTGTTTCGAATAGTTTGCACCCGAATTTCGTAGTTGTTGCAACAAAACACCTGACTTGAATTTTTGATTGACATTTCAACCATAATTCAATCCAAACAAGTTTTAAAAATAAAGAGAGATTCAAAAAAAAGAATGTCTGTTTTTGAATCAAAACACGTTTGGATCACGATTTTGTGAGCGAAAGAAAACACCTTCTGTCAAAAGCACGGATCAAAAGTGCTGCATTTTAAATCTAAAAAAAAATAGGCAGTTTTGGCACTTACCACATTTTCCATTTCCAGTCCTCGATTAACGTTTTTAATTTTGAAATTCATTCTCGAACATCTCCGTCCTTTTTTGATTTTTTCTTGCGATCGTCATTTGTTTCCATCTCCAAATATTTGGGTCCAAATATTTAGGTCACTCTGATTTTAATGTCGTTGTTGCCGTTATTGTTTGAAAGAAGACAGTCTCGCAGCAGTTTTGAATTAATAAAACATATGTTTTTCTTTTCTTTTCTTTTTTGTTAATCTAAAATTATATTTTTTCCTTTCGCAAATATCACTGTCGTCATCTGCTTTACTTTGTGATTTTTCGTCGTGAAATATACGATCGCCATTTGTTTCTTTTTTCCTTTTTGTCCTGAAATTAATAAATTAATCAAAAAAAAAATTGCACTTCTTCCTTCTCCTTCGCGAATAATTGCAGTCGTCATTTGTTTTTTTTTTCCTCTGCTTTCTTTGTAGTGATTTGCTTAATCTTGAAGGTTCGTTATTATTTTTCTAATTTTAAATCTGTAATTTATTTGAGTTCTTTCCTTCAGGGCTACGTGTGTATGATCGTCATTTCTTTTGAAGTTGAAGAACTTGAAGAATTTCCTAGATTTTGCCCTTTTTCCTTTTTGTTTGAAATTATCCCTAGATTTAACGAATTTTTCCGTACGTTGGCGACACTGTAGCTACTTATGGCACCTTATGGTATGAACGAACTAACCAATGACATACAGCGTGTTCGTTAAATTCAAAATTGATTAAATTCCCGCCAAAACGCACATTCTGACCGTGTGACGTCAATGTTCATATGTTGTCAAATCATAATAAGTGAATATCAATACTTAAAACTTATTACAATAAAGAGTAAAACATAAACTTACTTCTAAATGGCGAATAGTTCCCGTTTCCACCACAAATTTCTCACCAACAAAATAAAAAAATTTAATAATTTCTTTAAGATATTCACTTCGTAATTGTTGCTTAAATTAAAACTACATTTTTCAGCACATATTAAGAGCAAACATTCAAACTATTTGACAAGGGTCTCCAAACAACATAAACGTCAAGGAGAATATATGAACACTGACGTCACAACGAATGGGAAGCCTTTCGAAATCACGTGATTTATATTTGAATATTTTCGATTTTATTTGTTAATTTAAGAGAATAATAAATAGAGACAGCGTACAAATTTGATGTTTTCGCGTGTGTTATTGAATATAGTCTCGATTGGAGAGCTTTAATTAATAATTTTATATTATTATCATGTACCCTATTTTTTTAAATCTTATCTGCAAAGTCATTTTTAATCGATACCATTTCGAGAAAGAATAATTACACGAAACTGTTTTTGTCTAATGTTTTTTGCTTTCTTTCGACAGTACGAGTACGATTAAGAAATGATCGATACAAAATTCTGTGAATAATCGATTCTTATCTAATCGATGAAAGAATCGGTATCACCGAGTTGCACCCCACATTTAAGTTGGTCACATTGTTTGTCCGCCATGTTGTTGCTTTATGTTTGTTGTGCAGACCACAAGGACGCTACATTCGACCGGTTAATTCTGAATGAAAAAAATTAAGGTAATTTAAAAATTAGTATTTAAATCGAATCGACATCTTCACGCATTTATAAAATTCACAAGAAGATTCTTGTTCTTTATCAATGGTGTTTCTCTTCTTTTTCTTTTTTTTTCTTTTTAATTAGGTACGCGATTGTTTACAGTTACTTTTAAACGGACGGTGTTGAATTTCTTCCTTTTGGGTAGGGCGAAATTTATGCAACCGCTCTAATTTTTCGTTGAAACTTTGAATTACTAGACCCACAAAGAAGCGTATTTAAATGAGTACCTAAATTTTTAACAATAGCCGCCACTCCTTTAGCGTTTAGAATTCGACTCATTTAAGCGTGAAAGCGTCTCTCTCTTCATAATACGCACTGTTTCAGATAAAATGAGCCAGAAAGCTGGGAAGAAGGTGAAGAGGCGCGTGGAAGAGGAACATGAGGGCACAAAGAAAGATGCACAGGTGACTGAAAAAATTCACAGAAATGAAAATGAATCTACAGGTGAAAGTGGTGTGAAGGAGCTCGAGTTAAATGGCAAGGATGACAGCATCGCTTCAAACACACGCAGTCATTCCAGCCCGCAGAATAAAAAAGATACATCCACAGAATCAAAAGTAAACAACGAGACGGACAATGCTAAAGAAGATGCCAAACAAGATGAATCGTCGGAAGGAAATGATTCTTCTGAAGTTAGGAAAAGTGAACCTGATGTTGAACATCAAGTTCAGAAAAGTGAGGAGATAAATGAAATGAAAATAGTTGAGGTGGGTGAGTTGGTGGTCAGTGAAAAATGTGTGGTACTGGAAATAGAGGAAGCTGCAAATCAGGAAAACGAGAGTGTTAATCCTCCTGCAAGTATAGAACATGAAGTATTGAGTGAAGCCACAAAGAGTACAGAAAGTGAAAATGTTGAATTACTTGAACCGTTGATCATAGAAGGTGAAGAACCTGACCCTGAATTGCAATTCGACGAAAGCTCCGATGTCGATTCAAGAAAAAGCTCACCCGTTATTCGATGTAGGACGAGGCGTTCGTTAACGAGAAATATCCCCACCCCAAAAACCCCCAAATCATTTCTCGAGACAAACGGCGAAGACACTCATGGTTCCGACAAGCAATTGGGTTTTACCTCGGAAGATGAACCAGGGAACAACGAAATTAAAGAAATATCCGGCGGTGTTTCTAAGCTTTGCGAATCGTTTGAATCTATCAGTAACATAAGTACAAAAGCAGTTGTCGGAAGCGATGCTACGAGAAATATGGATTTTAGTGGCTCAGCGTATCAAGATCACGAGTACAGTCCGTTTTTGAGTGTTTCCAAAGACCGTTCTGTGGGTGAAACTCTCCGTCTCTTGTCATCAAGACGTGCAATTCGTCCAGTTAAAGATTATCAAAAAATGATCCTACAGGTGAACCAAGAGAAGAAAAGTAAAAAGAAGACTGCCACGCTAGCACCACCTCTTCCACCAGGGAGGCCTTCTGTGGAAAGAATATCAGGAATGAAGCGTAAGAGCCACAGCCAAACCCCTGACAATATGAAACGCTTCAAACCGGATTCACCAGGATTACTTTCGTACATTTCTAGCCCCATTCAAAGTATTAAAAATCATTTCGTAAAATCAGAAATTCCTTCTAGCACACCGAAGCTGACGGGCTACAAAAACAAAACCCTGTTTGATAACACGGATGTTAGTAAGATTTGTTTGGATATGACTCCGGTTGATAACACAGAAAGAAAATGGTGTACAATTATGTAAGTTTTTACAAATGTAACTTTGTTTATTTTATGGTTTGACCTTTTTTTCTGTTTATAATTTGATAGTCATTGCATAAACTATATCATACATTTATTGAGATTTTTTTTACTGTGTTTGATAATTCAGATGTTAGTAAGATTTATTTGAAGATGCTAACACAGAAAACAATTATGTAAGTTTTTACAAACCTAAACTTTGTGTTTGGCTTTTGTCATGTTTGTAATTTGATAGTCATAGCATAAAGTATAACTTGCATTTATTGAGATTTTTTTTTTGAATTATTATTATATAACATCTTAATTACATGTATTATTGTAGTTACTTTTTTTTAAGTTAGACTCTTCCAATGAACTGTTTTGAATATATAATATTTGTTTGTACTAGATTTCCTTTTACCTGTCTGCGTGAGTCTATACAAATAATTCAATCCAAAACCAGTGTGAATTGATTCACTTAATTTTTTTAATGTAGAGTAAATCATTTAATTTTTCTACTCCCAATAGCGTTTAAGCACATTTCCTAAATCGTTTGTGCTTTAATGAAAAAGTTTTAATTCTAAATTAAAAATTAAGTTTTCTGAACAGTCCATTCAAATATGTGTTGTAAACATATTTTTAAATGTGCATTAGGTTAAATAGAAAATACTTTTCATCTTCTCAAAAGTCACAACTTCCACGCCCATGCTTTTATATTTTTTTCTTTTGTGTAGTTGAGTAGAATAAATATATAATAAATTGTTAACGTAATCTTTATTTACTGCCCAGATATGTGCGTAGTTAAAAGAATTTTGTAATTCATTGCAGGATGAAACTGGCTTGACAGATTAATACCTCTAAAGATTTATGTTATTTAAATGTTGTGAAGCTACTGTTTATGATTTCCTATGAAGTGACTTGCAACTTTTATTTTAATAACCAAGTTACGTAAGGTATGGTAACATGCTAATAAAACGATGTAATTTACTATAATTTCTTTATTTTTGCGAAGTTACAACACTGATCTGTGCTTTATATATAAACATTATCGGTTTAAATACATTTAATTTCAATTTGTTCTTATAAAAGACGGCGGTTCATTGCGTGCGCTAATACTGGGCAATAGATTACAGGAGATTAAACTGGTTTATAAGTATGTTTATCTGTGTAATATAACAATAAGTATTTTTAACATGAGTTTCGTGATTTAAGTTCTGAAACTGTGCCTATCTTAGTTAAGTTACGTACACTGATATATGGAGGTACATCCGTCTTAAGAGATTTATTTAAGTTTTTTGGTACGTCTTAAAATTTTCAGAGAAATTTCTAGCTTTGCTTGTAAGAAAAGAAACTTTTTGCTGAGTAAATTCTAACTTCATTTACGCCTTGCAAGCATTTTTAAAATTTACAACAGACTTCTTTATAAAAGGCAATGATGATTCTGTTGAAAAATGAGTCCGTAATTATCAAGTAAAATATTCGCATTTTAAAATGTTTTTTTTTTATGACAGGCCAGTTTTGATTACTGTGAGTGCTGTACTGAAAGCCTTGCTATAAATCATTTTTCGTGCCGATTGTAAACGTAGTTAACTTCGATAAATAACTCTACATCATAAAAGACTTATGAGATTATTTTAAAATTTACAGTTATTTAGTATTCCTCTTCAGGAACCAAAAATAATTTGACTTAGAATTAAAACTGTTTGCTAAAACTCATTACTATTAAATAGTGTTGTTAAATTATCGGTAATTTATTTTTAAAGTTACCTTACCGGTAATGTTACCGTATTATTACCAATTACAGCTCACGTGGCGACATCTCGCGCCGGAGTTACCAATTACACATTTAACTAAAAATGCGATATTTACTCAATTTTCTGATTAATATATGGATATCGGATACACATTATATTTTTGTCTTTTGTTAATAATCAGGTTTCCAATATTTAATATTATGTATTTTCACTAAATAAATTCACGTGTCAACGAAAATCATTTTAGGTTATGAAATATTTATTTACTTCTTTCTAGTATTTACACTTTTCTTAAGTAATCAATGACCATTTGTTTCATAGGTTTACTTGCGTTTTGGAAGTGTGCAACTTGAAATTACCTTATGTTGACAACTGAGGTAACAAACGGTAACTAACGGTAACAAATGAATGTTACCTTCCCGGTAACATTGGAAATTTACCGTAAGGTAACGGGGAAATATTACCGACTCACAACACTACTATTAATTAGTGTTGTGAGTCGGTAATATTACCACGTTACCTTACGGTAAATTTCCAATGTTACCGGGAAGGTAACATTCATTTGTTAGTTACCGTTTGTTACCTCTGTTGTCAACTCGAGTTGCACACTTGTAAAATACAAGTAAACCACTGAAACAAATATGAAATATTTTTAGTTAGTTAGGAAAAACGTAAATACTAAAAGAAGAAAATAAATACTTCATAACCTAAAAATATTTTCCTTCAGACATGGAATTATTTAGTGGAAATACATAATATTCAGTACTGGAAACCTGATTTTTTAATAAAAGACAAAAACGTATTGAGGATCCGATATCAAATTAATCAGGAAATTGAATAAACAACTCCTATTTAGTTAAAGCGCAATTAGTAACTCCGGGTCGAGATGTCGCCACCTGTGCTGTAATCGGTAATGTTACGGTAACATTACCGGTAAGGTAACTTTAAATATAAATTACCGGTAATTTAACAACACTACTATTAATATGTGAAAATAAAATATCCAGTGTGTTAGAAAAATGTGGAATAAATTTATAATTTTTTTAATTAAATACATCATTTCTTTGTTCAAGTATACTTTCTACAAATATCCTCCGACAGGTCGACTTTATTTTTATATAAAAATTTCGTAGATGTTGCTGGTGAAGTAGCATACATGACGTGACCTTAAAAATAAAAACCAATAAAACAATTGAATCTCTTTCAACTCGAAAACGATTAATTTGCGGACCCACGTGCATGAACAGTATCAAAACTTTTGAACTTGTTTTCGACTGTACTACATGTCTTGGAAATATTTAAACCTTGTTTTGGGACATTCTGTACATAAGAGTTCGCCAAGAGACTCTCGACGAACGAGCTGCAACTCTTGACAAGAATAAACTCAGTATAACCAATAGATGGCGTTTTTAATGAGGAAAACAAATACCTGTCATTAATGTTATTCAGTACAACTTGTTGTATTCGATCCATGAACGCTTTTTGTTAGTTTTATTATTATGTGTACGTTATGCTAAAAGTACGAAAGCGTCACAAAACTCAGTAACACACATTTCAATCTAATGTGTATAGGTTGTAGGTTAACCAAGTGTCATTCCAATGTTTTCCTTACTATAGTGACCTTCACAAAATTATCGCTAGATGTCGGACACTTCGTGACTTTCTCGAATTAAAAAAAAAAAGCTTCGAGAACGTCATCTCCGCTACTTCACCAGCGCGCTATCTATGAAATCTTTATTTAAAATGTGGACAAGAAAATAACAAAATCGACCTCTCTGAGATTTATTTTTATTATCGGCTCAATGTATTCCATAGTTTTCTACTGCACTGTACTTAATTTTATTTTTGTAACTTTTTTTTTTACTACATTTCTTTTACTTTTTCTACATAATTAGTAAAGCGAGACCCAAAGTTTGATTCAATGATTCAAAAATGAAATGAATGAATAATCAACCAAAACGCACTTTCCCAACAAGCGTTAAGCTTGAAGAAATTTGAAAAAATTAACTTTGAAAAAAAAATGGAAACGATTGTTCTACTTATATCTAACATTGCATAAACCTTTTTTTTAGAATCTTGAGATGAATTCAAAAATGCAATAAAAATGGAAAAGTGAAACAGAAATTCAAATTGGAAGGAAGTCCGTAAACTTTTACTGAACGAACTGCCTGAAACACTTTTCAGTGTTATTATTTAAAATGATATATGACAAGCCACAGTCTCATTTGTTTTAAAACACTTCTATTAGACGTTATGGTCAAATTTTGGTAGTATTAAACAGATTTAATTCTAAGACTAAGGTCCAGTTTTCCAAATGGGGTTCAATTTTGAGCGGAGGCTTAAACTCTTAACAACGATTATTTCAACAATTGTTGTGAAGGATTTAAATTTCGGCTCACAGTTAAACCCCATTTGTAAAACTGAGCTTAAAGAGTACAAAAGTGGGAAGTGGGTCCACATTTATTCGTTAGGAAGTTCAAGAAAAAGAAACAGATAATTTGCAGTAACCAAAAATGAAATGCAAGGTCCTTCACAGGAAAGGTATTTTAAATAAACGTTCATATTGACATCCAGTTTTAATTAATTTTAATTTGGAATGCTTGTTAAAATAAATGCATTCATAAACAAAGTGTGATGAGTTTTTATTTAAGTTCGGACAACTTTTTTTAGTGACGTTTTATCTGGTGTAGTTGACGATATCTGTTTTCTATAACTTCAAAAGCGCGTAATTTTTGAACGAATAAAGATGGACCTACCATTTTTGTATTTTTCAGTCTTAAATTAATTCTATTTTATGCTCGGAAAATTTGAACGTAACGATTTAAAACACCCTGTATATCAAGTATATGCGATAAGTATAAGCAAAAAAACTTTTTGGACTTTCAATCCAAGTTATTTTGTATAATTTAAAATAGTGATAAAATTGTCGATAGAATTTTCGAACATAATTGAATTTCAGAAGTTTTAGTTTAAGTTTAGCGTATTTCACTGAAAATTTTAAGATGTACAGAGGAGGTGGTAAGCAAAAGAAAACAAATGCACTTTTTATCTTAAACAAAGAAACATAGTAGTTGGTCTAGGGTCTCTAGATTTGCGTAACAATTTTAATTCACCAGTAGGTTTTGGATTTTTATTAGTAATTTCAGATTTTAGTTAATTTGGTTTTTTAATGAATTTTCATATCATATCAAAAAATATTCTGATTCAAATACTCCTGCGTAACAGTGAAATACCGTTATTAATTATTTAGTAAAAACCTAAAAAAAAAAGAAAACTGCAGCAAGGAAAGATGAGAATTTAAACAAATTTTCATTTTATAAATGATCACGAGGTCAAGGGGATACAGAAATAAGATTGTAGCTAAACCATATTAGATATAAAATTTTATCTCGAGACCCTAATTTTGATGTTACGAGAGGTTTTGTTTTTTTTTTTTTTATTTAAGTTGTCTTTACTAACAAATATATACATAGTGCTTTCAGAAATTGTTGATACCCACGTGACTATTGTCGCGTACATACCGTACGTCTCATCTCAACTTATAAACGTACGCGCATATTTTACGTGATTAATTTACTTGATTCTAACAGGTAACCTTGCGTCTAGATTGCACACACACAGCGATGTAAATAGTGATCATTTTATAACTTTTAATTTACAATATTGCTGCTTTATTTCCGCCGTTTTTCAAATTTCAGAGTAACAGTTAGTTAGTGTGTTATGGGCCCAGTAAAACAGATATTAAATGTCATGTCCAGTCATTACCATAACAATAATAAATAAAATTCGACAGTGTCATAAATTTCGTTCCTATTTGGGATGATTTATTTTTGTATCACATCCATCTTATGCTTGCTTTCACGACTATATTTACATATTACTATTTTTTTTAACTTTTAACAATTCTAATATTGATTTTGGTGTAATTGGGTACAGAAATATTCAAAGTACATATTTATTTATACTTTCTGTTTAGTCCCAAAAATGTTTTTAAACATAGTAAAATTTTGTCACTTTATATTGACGTGTTAATGACGTCACTTTTGCGACGTTATTAGTACCTGTCGTATGACTCGTCGTATTGACGTCATTTTCGGGACAAATGACGTCAACGACGTAAAATAACCTAAAAATGACGTAATTCCGACGTCACTCTGCTACTCTGGCCGTGTGGCTCAACTTTTTCTGAAGGCACTATAGTTAAAATTAAAAAAAAATATATAGGTATATCTTAACAACTTAACAAATTTGACTTTCAACAGCACACTTGTTACATTTTATTTATTACTATGAATTCAAATTGTTTGGCTATTTTAACAATAAATACGTTTTCAAGAATGTGGAAAACAATTTTTTTTTGTTTTTTCGAAAAATGATTTTCGCTTAAATAAGATACATATATAATTGGTGCGGCATTTATAATAAGAGATAAATACGATGAGATTAAATAGAGATACTTATGCGTCTAAATAAATCATGCTCAGAATATATTATTTTGAGTAGGAACAAATAATTGTCATCAGGAAGAAATCGGAAGACACAACAAGAAATTCATTTCAATTGATGTCCTCAACATTCATACTTTCTGAGCATAATTTTTTCTACATAGAAGCTGCCTATCTAGAACAGATAATCGGCTTATCTAGTTTTCTACATACCTAACTATTTTCTTCTCTACTATTTTATTGTACTAATTGATACATTTCTCGATGAACTAAGATAACTACATACATAGGAAGAGTGCATTAAATTACGGGATAATAAATTACGTCTACAATTATCCTAAACTGTATGTCTTAAGGCTTCATTATTGTCTTACGTTTCGCTAAATACATTAACAGAAAATTACAAACTTAACTGAAATCGAATAAATTCTGACTTTTTAAATGAAATTAACTTTAATTACCTATTTACCGAGTGCTGCGCAAACAAAATTGTTAATTGCTTAATCTTGCCAGTTCTTTTGTAGTAAAAAAAAATTAATTTTTCTTTTACGTGAAGTAATGTCTAATTAGAGAAACATACAGGGTGAATCAAGATGAGAGGAAAATATTTTGCATTTCATTGATGTTAGTCAGTCAACGCCAAGTTCATACAGGCCTGATTCATGACTCGGGCCTGTTTTTGAAGACGGTGTTGAGACTGTCTATTGAAGTCAAAGATTACAGTTGACAGCAAGTAACGAAGTGTTGTCTTGTTAATCTTCCGGCAATTTGAGAAGGACTTGTATATATTATATAAGCAATACATACAGATAAGCTCCTTCTTATATTGCGACCACTCTAACACCTGGAGCCTCTTGCAAACAGCAAATAATTTGTCATTTACTTGTGGTTTTGTGTACAAATTACAAGTTACAGTCTACAGTTTACAAATCCTCTTCTTTGCGCAAGAATAGGGGCTTAAGGAAAGCGCACTAATAGATACGTATTTCCAAAAAATAATATAATAAGAGAATAATATAATAATCACGTTCGTAAACGTCTTGCGTTTAAATAGCTCAAACTATCGTCTCTTTTCTCTCTTGCTGGTTCACCCTGTACAGTATAATAAATGCTCTGAAATTTTGAACAAACCATTTGCTTTTTTAATTAATTTTTTAGTTATGGAAGACGTGAGCTTGTCATATATTAACTTTTGGTTTTTACGAAACTCTTATAACTTTTTTGTTTGGTTGTTAACAAAATTACACGAAAAAAAAGTAAAATAAAATTTTGTTACTTTTAAAAATGGTAATTTTTAATTTCGATTTTGTTATTCAACCAACACAAAATTTAATGCGGGCGTGGCATTTAAATTGAGCCACAAAAATGTATGTACGTCCTGTATATTAAGACAAAAGTAGGGTTTCAACAGGAACATGTGACAGTAGCATTAATTTTGGTCTTGAAATAGGGGGACCGTACGTCCAACATTATACATATTTGGATCGTCTGGAATTTTAAATGAAAATCCATAACTAAACTCAACCTAACTCTCCTCAATGCAAGAATTTTTTTAAAAGTTAAAACAATTATATAAGTACAACTCAAGGTTATTTAATCAATAAACTTACCCTAACTCTGCCCACTCCAAGCGAAAAATTATAAGTTACGCTCAAAATTTAAGTCCAATACAAATAAAGCCAACCCAGCTCAATCCAGCTACGCAAGAGAAATATGAACATGTAGTTATAGTTGTAGTAACGTGTGCAAAAACTAACCTTGGCTCTGCGAATCAAAACGCAGCTTAAAGGTATCAGTTTGTTCTCCCTCTAAAAAGTTACACGTCATAATGTCTTTAAATACTGCTGCGCACATTCCAGAACACAGTTCTTAGTGATAAAACCTTTAATAAAAGCTTCACCTAGCATAATTATCGGCCGTTTATTACAATTTAAATTGCGTTTCAAATACAGACAATTTATCACTTTAGACAAAAATATTTTTCTTTTATATGTACTTAAAGGTATCAGTTTGTTCTCCATCTAAATAGTTACACGTCATAACGTCTTTAAATATTGGAGCAGACATTGCAGAACGCAATTGTTAGCGATAAAACCCCTAAAAAAAAAAACCTCGCCTAGCATAATAATCGGCCATTCATTACGATTTAAATTGCTTTTAAAATACAGAAAAGACCAAAAAAGTTTTTTGTTTTATACGTACTTCCACAACAACACTCTTGTTTTTCTTCATTTCACTGTGATACTTAAACATGTTTGATTACGTTTCTTAGTTTATTTGACCTTGAAGATAGTCCTTAAGTTTATACATTCATTTAAATGTAATTATGAACAGTGTTCCGTTTGAAGAAATCAAACTGACATTATTTTACTTTGATTGGGACTCCAAAAACACCCTTTCTTGGCCGTTTTTGCATGTTTTTTTTTTTTTGCGAATTACGCTATTTCAATATTACTATAATACGCCGGCATGCGTGGACATATACTTGTAAATCTGAAAAGATCAAGGTCGTAGTGTTCCTACTATTCGACAGTAACAATGAATCCATTAACAAACAAGTGTGATCTCATAGAAGTTTCGTGTGTCATTGGCTGTTGTGATTAGCGCGCAACTAATATTGCGAAAAAAATGTGATGTGTCCCGTCATGTTCATCTACCATGTCCAAGTCTGGTCTAAAACATTACGTCATATTTTGTTTTTTTATTTTTGATATAATTAGGTTTGGCAATTTTGAATGCGGAGAAGTATAATAAAAGTATAATTCGTGGCTCAATTTATTCTTCTAAATCATTGGTACGAGACAGATTTTCATAATTTTCTTCATTTCACTGAGTGCTAATTTTTTTTTTTGCAGAAGGAAATGGGATAGGAATTTTCCTTTGTCTTTCAATAACCTTGTGGGTATCCAAAAAGTGAAAAGAAAATTATGTTGACCTTCATTTCACCTTCACACTCATTATGTTGATGTTACCATTATGTCCCCTTTAGAGTCCTATGTATGCACAGTTTTATGTGACGCATTTGTTGGTATTTTACTTTATTTTTTATACGTATACATAGGCGTCTCAATTTAAATGCCGCACCCTGTACATCAAGATATACGGTATTTGAAAAAGTAAATGCAACATTAGGTGCCTTTTAACATTTACCGAACAGTTTACAGTTTTACCCAAATGAAAATATTATTGTACATGCTATTTCCCTGTCTGAAAAGCCATAGTGTTTAATAAATTAAAATTTGGAGAATGTATACATTGCTTTTTTTTAACTGTGGCCATAGGAATTTACGTGCTAAACATTTTTCCTCATGTTAACTTATGTTCTGCTCAAAATTTTAAGCAAATTTTTGTTTCTAATCATCATTTACATAATTTATTTCAAAATAAACAGTACCAGAATAAGAGGCCCGTCATTAATTTAATTATTTCAACATGTAAATTTGATATTATTAACGACCAAAAAGAAATCGAGAAGGTTAAAATCAAAAATTAATTCGTCAGACAAATATTTAGACGGCAGCGACTAATTTCTCTTCACCGTTGACCTACTCGATTCATTAAAAATTTCCACTTTTAATATTAAAATAATTAACTTAAAGATGCATCTGTTATTCTGGCAGTGTGTAAATTGTAGTAAATTATGTAATTGATTATTGGAAACTGAAATTAGCTTAAAATTTTGAGCAGAACATAAGTTAACACGAGGCAAAATTTTTAGCACGTAAATTCTTAAGGCTACAGTACACAAAAAGAGCACTAAATATGAAATACATATTAGAGATAAATTGCAAACTATTTTTAAAAGTAAAATAAAACTGTGGAATTGTTAAGCTGTCTCTGCACTGTTATTATTAATAATTTCTTTTTGCTGTTTCATTTACCAAACTGGTTTATTTTTAAATCAGCGTAATGCAATAAGGGTTTCTTCTTTAAACCAAATTTAAGCTAAGCTGTCAATTTCAATTTACATGGGTTTTGAAATGATCGAAAACTGCTCTCCTTTTTTTCCTTTAAAGTGTTTCGTGACCACTGCATTGTAAGCTTCAGTGTAACTCGGATGTAGTACGCAAAGAAACTACGAAAGACGTTTTCAATGTCTTTATTATCACTGTTACAATTAAGGCAGTACAATATTATGGAAATCGAAAAGTGTCAGTCAAAAAAAGAAAATGTAGCGGCTAAATCTTCAAAAAAGAAAAGAAGTACCTAGCGGCTACATCTTCTTTCTATAACCCATGTAAATTAAAACAAACACTACGAAAAATTGGTGTAAAATTATTGGTTCGGGCAGTTATTTACAACGAATGAGAATGGAAGAAGAAGTAAGTGCGTACAAAAAGAAGCCAATAGGCAGTAAAAGAAAAAATAACGTGTTTGGGAGAAGTAACTCGTGCTTTCACCAAAATACAAATAAAATTGTATGACAAAATGAATGAATTAATTATTGTTTGGGTTCGCTTTTTTAAAAATTTTGTCATAAATTTTATTCAACATTGGTATTATTATTACCACTACATATTTGTACAGCAGGGATAAAAATTGAAGGAATTCCAAACATGTAAAATAGAATAGCCAAAGAAGAAACTTGGGGGGGTCCATCGATAGAATTAGTTTTGAAAGGTTTTACTTATTAGACTTAAATAGCAAACGTATTGTCCGAAATTTCAGTCAAATCATCGCTTAAGTAATAAATTATTATAAAATACCTTTTCGTAAAAGTGTATCATAAAAAATGCTTCTCACGTAATAAAATGTACATTGTTACAAAAATTCTAAAATCAATCTAAATTAAGGGCGCGCATAAATAAATATGTTTGCACGTAAAGTGTATTTGTATTGCATCGATGTTTTTTTTTTATTTTAATTTGTTCGAAAGGAATAAAAAAATAAAATTAAAATTACACTTTACTTACAAATCATATGAACACTATTTTCATATATTATTTAAATATACATGAGGTGGGTTGTCTTTTCTTTTTTTTTTTCTTTCGATGTAACACTTATAAGCGATAAGGAATTTAAACATTTCTCAACACGCTACAAACCTAACACCTACATAATTGAATTCTTTTTTGTTTATTTTAATTTAATTTTTCGTTTGTTTTGTTTCGGGCTTTTCACGCGCATGTTTGTGTTTTCATTATTTGCGGATTATCAAGTACATAGGTACATTAATTCTATATCTAGCGACTGAATTATTGAGCTTTGTTGTTGTGGTTGCTTGCAGAGTTTCTGATGAAATTCCATGTATTTTTATGCACGGTTTTTGTTATTATCCCAACTGTAATTAATTATTGCTACGATTTGAATTTTTTTTTCGATTGTCATCCAAACTATAGACTTGTTCGAATTCTGCGCATTATAAAAAAAATCTGTGCGCATGCTTCTGACAGTTCTATATGAAGCTTGTCCTTGCGAGAATTCGAACAATCCTTTTATCAACTATTTTATTGTTTTCGATAATTAATTTCGTTAATTTAATTTTCCGTTCGTAGTTTTTGTGTTTGATTAGTTAATTAATTGGTCAGGTGCCTAGTTGTTTTTCTTTATTTCATTGTTTTTGAATTAATCGATTATTTTTTAATTAATATCTCCAGTAATTATTTGTTAGGAACAATAATATTCGGCATCAGACAGATAAAAAGCGATCGAGCTTATCGAGGTTATTGGTTTTGTTATCGACTTTTTCCTTTTGATAAAAAGAATCTAATATAAAAAGTTGGAAATTGCACGGTGCGTTCAGAAACAATTGAGAGCCACGTGACCTGCTGTACGTAAATATTTAACGGCCATTTATTTTTGAGCATTGCATTGTGGTTTTAATTAATGATTAATAATAAACGAATAAGTTTAAAAACACCCTGTATAGTTTGATTTTAAAGTAGGAGGAATAACAGTTTGTCATGGTGTTGTAGATAGAATGGCACTGTAATGTTAAATCAGACATTAATTTGGCTTGCTTAGAAAGTTTGAGAAATGTTCAAATAAGCAATTTCAGCGATGAATTTGCATACAGGTTTAAAATTGATTGAAACTTGAATTAAAAAAGACGTCAGGATGGAAAAACACAAAATCAAAAACAGAAGTAAATAGTACACACAACAGTTTCCTGTAATTGTTCTTTCTCAAAATGGTATTGATTAAAAACGACTTCACAATGAAAGTTAAGTTAAAATTTGAAAATTTTTTAATGTCATCTGTGAAGTCGTTTTTAATTTTGAGAAAGAACAATTTATTACAGGAAACTGTTTTTATCTGGTGGTTTTTGCTTTTCACTGTACCTAGCTCAGCACGCAGGCTAACAACTACAACTCTCCGACTGAAGTATTTTCTTTCTTAACTGCTGGTTAAAATTAAGTGGAGTCCAATGTTTTCGCCTATATCAGTTCTCCTCACGCCCGTCACGATTAAGTTGCTGGCATTGAACTGGAGTTAATTTTCTCAGCACAACCTTTTGCTAGTATATCATCGGCATATAACGACCAGCTCTCAGAAACATGACGCTCATGAACGTAGGTTCCCAAACTTTTTGGGATCGCCGCTCACTTTGAAAGAGAAAAACTGTTTAACGCCCCCCTACTCCCGTATCGGATAGACAAACCGGAAGACTCGACTGCTGTGCGGAATCGATTATCAATAATGCAGAACTTAAATGTTCAATAACTTTCTGATTTCAAAATCGTGAAAATTATTAATTTTAATGTACATATTTATTAGTAATTTCTTCACCAATTCCTGGACTGCCTTAACGCGTCCCAACAGCCCGTGACCTCGCTACCGCCCCCCTAGAAAGCTTCAGCGCCCACTGGTGGGCGCTACCGCCCTATATCAGGACTCGAAACGGGTTACTTTAATTATTAAAAGTCGCTTTCTTTGCAAATTGTCCAAAAAATTACTTTTTTCGTCAATGAGTTACTTTTAGCTTCCTTTTACTTTTTTATTTTGTAGGTTACTTAATTCCTGCTGATTATTTTCGGCACTATTGTCAATTTAATAATTTTGTCACTAGTTCTGGTGATTTTCAGATATGTCGATAATTTAGTAGATAATTTCGTTTCCAGTTTACAGACAAAATGTAGTGATTTCATTTGAAAATAATTTCAATCAAATTTATTACTCCTAGGATTTATTAGTTCTTAAAAAATGATTTATTTTGATTTGATTCAATTTGTGACAGTGATCGACCAATTTGAAATTCCGAATTTCAATTGTTTTTTGTTTTAATTGCCTTTAATATTTTGTGAAAGTTTTATTTATTTCCATTTGTTCTTTATTTTTCTGAGTTGGGTTGATCTTGTTTATTATTGCGCTTAATTTTAACTGACTTTTGGTTTTTGTTTTATTATTTTTATTTTTATTTCTCCTAGGATTTATTAGTTTTTATATTTATTTCAATTAATTCTGATTCATTTTGTGATAGTGATGGACGAATTTGAAATGCTAAATTTCAATTGCTTTTTTTAATTATCTTGATATTTTCTGAAACTTTTATTTATTTTCATTTTTTCTTTGTTTTTTATGAGATGGGTTGATCTTGTTTACAATGCACTTAATTTCAACTGACTTTTGGTTTCTGTTTTATTATTTTCATTTCTAATTTGTTGTTTAGTTTGTGTAGAGTTAGGTTGAGTTAAGTCGGGTTGATGTTGAGTTGGATTGGACTGAATTTTAATTGTTTTGATTTTTGTTTGTTTTTTTTTAAATTTATCTGTTTAAATTTTGAGTTTCAATTCCATGGCTATAATACCGGACGATCAACAGAATTCATAATTACAGGAGGTTGTTATTGGTGTTATTTTATGCTGTGTGGTTGGATACACTGAGAAATAAATAATAAATTGACAGTTGTCATATCTGAGGTTGTGCTCGTGCTTTATACAATCTCCATTTTGTTATTTTATTTTTTAAGGTTGCTGGTTTAAACCCTTTAGAATAAAATATCAACGGGGTTTCCACAATACAAATCCGTTTATCAATCATTAAAAAAAAAGTCATAATTCTGTCAAAAAGTCATAATTTTTAATTTCAAACTGTAAGCCTGTGTTGCCACCTTTTTCTTAAAATATCACAGCCTGCTTTAATTATAAATCCCGTTGATCGCATGGTAGTTTCAATTTCAATATTTCTTGCTCGAGTTAGGTCAAGTTCAGTTGAGTTCGATTGACCTTAATTTCAATCGAGTTTACATTGTTCGGTATTCTAGGGGGTTTATTTTTAAATCTGGACAATTTTAATTTTTTTAAATCTTATTAATTTGTGCTCAGGTTTGGTCAAGTTAGAAAAAGAAATGAGTTGAGTTGACTTTGCTTGATTAATTGAAATTGAGTTTTGATTTTTTTTTTCAGTTCGTTCCCATTTTTAAATGCTCTTTAAATTCTTTTTTGAGTCTTAATTTGTGCTCAGGTTGAGTCAAGTTAGATTGAAATGAGTTGAGTTAACTTTGCTTGGTTAGTTGAAATTCAGTTTTGATTTTTCTTTTCAGTTCGTTCCAATTTTTGAATGCTTTTTAAAAAAAAAATTGTATTAAGTTTTTTTTTTTATGCAACAGGAGACTGACTGCATTTATCTCCCTCGACTTACAGGTTGTTCCACTTAAGGCGGCTTCCTTCATATCTCTCTAGTCACTCATTTTCCAAAAAAAATATTTCAAATGAAAGTCACTTGGTATCATGTGGAGCATGTTTTAAAATTAGTTTGGTGTATACAGAGTGTTTGCCCATTTGCTCTGGGCATTATGTTACTTCTTTATTTTAAAAATTTTAGTTGCAAATCGTTTTTGATTGCAGTGAAAACAGTCTCTGTACAGCTGTTTCAGCCCTGTTTGGGGCTTCATCAGCAAAAAACTTAAACAGTTCCGGTTATATTTTACATTCCTGCTCACTACTGGAACTCCCGTGTACCGAGTGCTTAATGCAGTCACGTGGCTCTCTCTCAATAAATCAATACAATTCCTAAGCTGAGCCAATTTAATAATCGAATAAATTAATTAATCAAAGTGCTTGTTGTTATTTTATCCAACACCTGTTTATTATGAAATCATAATAATTCCGATTTTGGGTATAGTGTGAGGTCTGTAAAACTCTTGTGGAATTATGAACCCATAATTAAACTGTTATTCAAAATCGACTTCATAATAAACAAGTGTTGGATAAAACTATGTATTACGCTCATGCCTTGACAGCAAATAAGTCACTAAAGAAAAATTAGTCCACTCGAGCAAGCTCTCGTGGCTAAGCATTCCTTTCGTGACTTTTGCCTTGTAAAATAAATAGCTAGAAAAAGCACAACTTGAAAATTTTGGTTGTCATTTTGTTATGGAAAATTTTTCCACAAAAAGAATTTTGTAGAAACGGTTTAGTTTCATAAAAATACATGGAATACTTAGAAAGTTTTGCTGTGTTTGCGCATTATTGATCAATTCCAATCTGAACTGTTCCTCTTGTGCTTCCGCAACACGATTTTTTGTTAATAGAAAAGCTATGTAATAGGAAACAACTTGGTTAACATCGATGTACACTGACGGAACGCGTAGCTGCAATTTTTGTTTTTTTTTTTTTGTTTTTTGCATTAACAACTTTTTTATTCTAAACAGACCAGGTCAGGAACACATCAAAACAACCGGATTTAATACTCGCTGCCGCATTCGGGGGGATTTAATTCTCCGAAAATATTCATTTCGTACATGCTTGCGAACGTGATGAATATTAAGTACCATATCATAAGAATGATTCCCAGCTTCCGGTCCAGCTTCCAGCCGTTCATGTGAGTGGCTCCCACTAGGAATACTACTGTAGAGAGGAGCGACAATGTTGAATATGTAAGACCTAAAACAAGTATACGTTAAAATTTGATTAATTAGTAAATTTTATTCAGCAAAATATTTTTTAATAACTTGCCAGTTTTAAGCAATTACTTAAATTAACTAGTATTTAAAGAATCAAAATGAAATGTGAAAAGAAATGGGTTTACAGAAAAATAAGGATCAGAAGCAGTTTTTAACTTTTGATCCATAAAATATACAGGGTGTTTTGAAACTTCAAACAAAAAATATAACTAATAAAAATAGAGGGGAAAAATAATATAATGAACAAAGCGAGGATTGAAAAGTTCCCGCCTCGGTTTATCCGTTATTTTATTAATTAAATTGGTCCACAATATTTATGGTGGAACTAATGCCTGAGGAAACGCAGGTAAACAATAACCCTAACACTTCAATTTAAGCCTACCGACTTCATGAGCACATGTAATCCGAGATCCCCCCTTACTTACGTCACTGCTACGGTACTATTTCATCCTCCCTTTAATAATGAACCATTCTTTACATACCACAACATTAATAAATTTTAAAGATATAGTCACATGTTTAAAAACAAATTGCAGAAACTAAAAACTGGTAATGACAATGAATGTAGAATTAAAATCCATTTACAATGATATGCCACTCGAGCCACCTCGCCATTTAAAATTTCGAACACTTCAATTTAAGCCTATCGACTTGATGAGCACATGTAATCCGAGATCCTCCCTTACGTACGTCACTGCTACGGTACTATTTCATCCTCGCTTTAATAATGAACCATTCTGTACATACCATAACATTAATAAGTTTTAAAAATATAGTCACATGTTTAAAAACAAATTGCAGAAACTAAAAACTGATAATGCCTTTGGATGTAGAATTAAAATTCACTTAAAATGATATGCCACTTGAGCCACCATGACATTTAACATTTTGAACACTTCAATTTAAGCCTATCGACTTGATGAGCACATGTAATCCGAGATCCTCCCTTACGTACGTCACTGCTGCGGTACTATTTCATCCTCGCTTTAATAATGAACCATTCTTTATATACCGTAACATTAATAAATTTTAAAGATATGGTCACATGTTTAAAAACAAATTGCAGAAACTAAAAACTAATAATGCCATTGGATGTAGAATTAAAATTCATTTAAAATGATATGCCATTTGAGCCACTGCGCCATTTAAAATTTTGAACACTTCAATTTAAGCCTATCTACTTGATGAGCACATGTAATCTGAGATCCTCCCTTACGTACGTCACTGCTACGGTACTATTTCATCCTCGCTTTAATAATGAACCATTCTTTACATACCATAACATTCATAAATTTTAAAATTTTAAAACAAATTGCAAAACGCCATTTAAAATTTTGAATTTCACAGTACGCACAGCGCCACCTACAGTGGCGTAACTAGAAGTCAAGTCGCCGGGTTGCAAAACCAGTGCCTTTTATTATTATTACAATATTTATTATTAAGAAAGTAAATGTGCAGAAAAAACTAATTTAGTAAAACTTTAAGAAGTTCGTTCTTCGGCTTACTTTCTACGCTAATTTATTCGGGACTGCTTCATTACTTTTGGATTATCCTATTTCTAAAAACTGACAGGAGCTACCAAAATTTTAGGT
This sequence comes from Prosopocoilus inquinatus, assembly GCA_036172665.1. Classification (NCBI taxonomy): domain Eukaryota; kingdom Metazoa; phylum Arthropoda; class Insecta; order Coleoptera; family Lucanidae; genus Prosopocoilus; species Prosopocoilus inquinatus. The sequence continues at coordinate 5,265,972 of CM069870.1, forward strand.
TAGAAAAGCTCCCGAAAATTAATACTAAGCAGAAGATGCTTAAATTGTTTTTCAAACACTTTCTTAAACAAATTTATTTTCAACTGTTTTGAAACTGTCTTTCGGAATTTAAAGGATACAAAATTAATTGCAGCTACAGATTAACAGATGGCGCTGCTTATGTTAAAAGTTTCTTTTAATCATTTCTTTTCGGTATTATCTATTTATTCAAAATTGTTTCTGTAATATATTTTTTTGATTTTTAGCCTTGAGATTGCATCCCCATGAATAAAGAAGACACAGTTACGACCTGTGGTAACAGATGGCGCCACAGATGTTTTTTTTATTCAAAGTCGTTTTAAGCACATTGTTCTTGAACGTTCGCAGCTTTTTTAACATTGTTTTCCGGTAAAGAAAGAGCGTAACGTTGTGGCTCAACACAACAGATGGCGCCACCTGTGCTTGTAAATTCGTTTGCCTTAACTGTTTAAGCATAAAATTTTATTTATTCAAAGTTCTTTTCAGGACAATGTTCTTGAATGTTCTTAACGTTTTTCAGTCGTCTTGGAATCTCTTTCCGGCAAATTACAATTACGAATTTCCGGTTCGGATTAAAAGATGGCGCTATGAACGTCGTTCTTTCGAAATTGGCGCTTAAAACTTAGTTTTCTTAGCGTTGTTCTGAAACTGTTTTCCAGCAATAATATTTCCAAAAATTAATCCTTTTCGTTTCTGTTCTTTCTTTTTTTATTTTATTATTTATTTTAGACTGTAGTCTATATTTGAAAATAAACATCTATTCAGAAATTTCCGCGCAAGTAAATCTTTTTGAGATCAAGACAAAGAAAATTTACTTTAGACCTCGAATAGGGTCTAGAACAGGCGCTTATGGCATCTTAGCGTCGGATTGCTTTGCAAGCCCCCCGCTTCCCCTGGAACTACGCCACTGGCCCTCTAGTGAACGTTTTAACTTAATTTTATCTCTGAACTTGGTATTTTTTATTCGATTTGATTCGACCTTTGATCGAATTTTCCGTTTTATTTTGTTTTAAAGTTACGTATTTAATGCTTCATTGCAATTAAAAAAAATAACAGTAATTCTTACTCAAAAAAAAAACGCTTGGTTCCACAGCCAACAAGGACTTCAATAACAATTGTTGGACACTCGTTAGAGCAAACATATTATGATGATTCATCGACATTTGTCGCAAGCGACACGCGTCAGAGCCAGGCGCGACAGGAGTCTCGAAGCTATGAGAAACGAATGACTGACTCCTTCGGCAACAGAATTCTCTGGATCACCGCGACGAAACAGACAGACACTGGAATTTGCGCGAAAGCGAACAATCTCGAAAATCAGCGCGGTTATTTAAACAGTCGACCGGGGAAAAGAGTTCAGTTCGAATTCGAGTTAGTTAACTGATCGTTAAGATAAATTAGTTTATAGCCTGCATTAAATAAATTAGAGTTAGTGTTTGCTTGGCATTGAGTATATTATTTTAGAATGAATTAAAACGAACCGTAAATTCGTAACAATAAAGTAAACTTTTTACCTTTGCTTATAACGTTCACGTGAGATCCGGGCATGATGATTGCAGTCTGAATAAACCAAGGAAGACCTAAACACACTAATATATCGAAAACATTGGATCCCACAGCATTAGAAACGGCCATATCACCATACCTGCAAAAAAAATCTCTAAATATTAGGTTTTCCCAAAAAAAAAGTAATGAGTAATTATCGTGTGAATAACGAGCCGGTTAGTTTCTCGTTTGTTTTAATCACATTGAAAAGTTTTTATGATTAGCTTTGTCGATTTCGTTGCTGCGGTGCCCGAATTCGCTTTTATTCGTAACATTTGCTGCTGCGTCCTCCGAGTATTTATTCCGTGGGAATTAAATTGAATGTTTATTTTAAGCGACGAGCTTGGTCGGCGTCGCTTTAGTTTTCACTTCGTCGCTTTAGTTTTCACTTGTTATTTCGGCGGAATTATAAATTACGTTCACATTTGATGGTATTGGTTATTACTGACGTTATCTTATGCACGGTTGGCTTTTGCTTGTGATGTCATGATGATATTTTATGCGTCCAAATCCTTCCTTTCTTACTTAGGGGCGAAGCCAAATTTGGCTTTATTAATTAGTGACGTGCATGTAGCGTTGAGCCGTCGTTGTAATTTCCCCAATTCCAGAGCACTTTTGTAAAAATGTTTATGGGTTACTTGCAAAAATTAGTTTCTTAAAAATTAAATCTGAATTCTGTTTCTAGCTTACCCTCACCCTCAAATAACAGAACTTTCTTACCCTTCCTTCAAAACAGCTATACTAGACAACGCGTCGGGTACTGAAACACCAGCCGCCACAAAAGTCAAACCCATCACTGTATCTGGTATATCCAAAGTGGTACCTAAAAATAGAAAAACTATAACATATAAACATCAATATTATACCTTAACGCATAATGAATAGGTTTTTTTTATATACATAAAGCTCGTATCTCAGACTTAAACAACAGACAAGTCAAAAATACCAAAAAAAGTGCTTTTCTGTTTCTCACCTATAATAGTGATCATCCAAACCATAAAATATGAGTAAAACGATATCCATATCATCGAAATAAGGAACGTAAACGGATACCAGTTCTTGAATCTTTCAGATTTGCAATCAGGCATGGTCTTCCTGGCAGCGTAATGGATGGGAAAGACCACTGCCCACGAGATTTGTTCGTACAAGGTGCCATCTGAAAAATGTTTGGCGAATTTTTTTTTTTTTATTGCCTTCTTAAAGCAACCTCTTACCCGTGGGTTTTATCATTGGGTCGACGTAATTCGGATTCTGTTCTTTTGGCCTGTAATAATCGGGTACGCTGGAAGGAACTGGATTGGTTTGCGCTTGATTCAAAGCGGGCCCGCTAAGTCCTCCGAAGTCTAAAAGAAAAATACATTTATGTAAGTGAAACTTTATGTGCTTATTTCTCTAGTCTTGTGAGTTTGTTATGAATCACTAGAAGAATTTGATGAAAATTTATTAATATAATCGTACTATACCGGGTGCGCCACTCAAAGTAGGCGCGCAATGCACATCGGTAAACATAGAAACTAAAATTTGAATTCTGTAGCTCATAGAGCCGAAGTAAACTTTCGCCCCCTAACATAAACGGTCAAATTTTCTTTTTGTTGTTCAGATAAACTAAAGCTTGAAACTATAGATATCGTCCTTACGATGTTGGATTGGTTTAGGAGTCTATTATTTGCTTCCAGTGATTTCTCGACGTTTTTTTGTTTCTCATCCGCAAACGCACTTTATACGACAAAATTTGTACAGGGTGTTCTTTTACTTATGCAAATAAAAAAAACCTCAGTGTAAGTACACGACATGCTACCTTCTACGGGTATTTTTTGGTGGCTACCGTATCATAGCCAAAAAATTTCGGATGGACCACTTGTTTGAAACCGCTGAAATATGCGAGAAAGATCAAGGAAGGTCAACTTCGCCTTCCTCTCGGTATGAACACGCCCACCGATACCGCACTTGATGTTCAACGCAGAGTTTCGTAATAACAATCACTGACAACGTTTACTAATTATTTTATTTAAAATTTTAATTCACTGAGCGTAGTAATATGTTTCACGAAATCAACTATCGACGAATAAATCCGAAAATTTATGCACCAATTAGCCAAGCGCGTTAAAAATGTACTTCCTTCACCCTTTTACGTAAATCAACTTTTGCTGTAATCTCGCTGCCAGCTATGAAAGTATTACTAGTTACGGTCCTTGGAAACAAAGTAAATGTAAAATTTTTTTATAAGTCTTTTAAAAATAATATGGAATGAGAAATTACAATTTGTTTGTACCTCGCTTTTAATTTGTTCGGCAATTAGGAACTGCAGCTTCTTGAATTGCGCTAGATTTTAATTTAAAATACTTGAACTCGTAATTACTTGCAGTGAAGTTAATTTAAATTGTAAACGTTTCGACGGGCCAACTGATCGGAGCGGCGCTGGGTTACGTCGTTCCTACTTGACATCCGGGAAGGCACTGACCCTGACCTACTTCGGCTGCGGGTCGTAATTGAAGAGGCGCCCGCGTTCCACTTTTAGCTACGCCTGCAGTTCCCAAACGTTTAGTCAAAATCTGCCACTGCATTTTTCTCGAAAACTATTACATTTATGTAAAGAACATATTGGTTCAATCGTTGCCAATTATGGTGATATATTGCAGGTTTAAAATTTGCACACAGTAAAGAAACACCCTGTACATTGTTATTGCATTTGTCGCTAAACGCAGTTACAGTTTCAGTTTTGTCTAACTCCAACAGAGCCTTTTGCTTGATGAATTTTAAATATAAAATTTAACTTTTTAAATTATTCGGAAATGAAACTGACATTTATAATCCTGATAAAATCTAGATACTTTAACTAATTCATTACGAAAATAATAAATGACACGAGGGTGATAAAATTTTCACAAGAAAAATCCTAATCCTCGGATATTAATGATCACAAAACATTAAGATATTAAAAGGGTCTCAAATTATTTACCAAAGGCTTCATATTATTTATTAATCTGAATGTAACAGAGTAATTTAATTAAAAAAAAAAAAAAAAACACCACTTGCACATGAGGGAAGTATTTATAGGGTGGTATGTGGTATGCCCGATAAAATGCAGAGGACTAACTTAAATATGTATTCGGGCATTCCTTCGACGGTTTAGATCAGGGAATGTGGGCAAGGAAATTAAGGAGCCAATTTCCCACCCTTACCTACCACAAATATTATTCTGGGCACTCACTTCTTGTTCTCGTCCGCTAACCCTTTATTTATTGTCTGTACTCAGATGTAAATTATTTTCATAGCTTTTCTATTTTTTTTAAATACATTTTTTTTTACTTTGATTCTCGAAAGAACAAAAACAATAACTGAAATGACATGTTCGGTAAAACCGCAGAAAAAGAAAATTTTAAAAATAAGACTACAACGGAGAAAAATTTTATTTGCAGTGAACAAAGTTTCCGAAGTGGTAATTTCGTTAGTCCAAGTTTGTCGTTTCAATATTTCAGGACTTTCAAATACATAATAAAAATACCTTCGCAGAATATCTAAAGAATTATTAAAAAAGCTTAATAAACATTCTGTAAAAAAATCAGGAATTCTGTACAGAATATTTATTATTTCAAAAATTAAAAAATAAATTTGCAATCATAAAATTTAAACGCATGAGTCTGAATCAATGTAAACAAAGGATTCTATTTATTACTCAAATTAAAAAAATAAGACGTGTCAGATTGTGTAATGAAACAAAACTAACTGGAACAATCAAGCCTTGTTAAGTATTCATAGAATTTGTTCGTCTCATCGCGACATAATTCGAAAACCACTTTGTAGCCGCAAAACCTTGAAACGAGAAATGTCCTACCTACGTTCGACGAATGGATGATTCCCCGGTCTTGAAAGTAGTTGATTAAATTTTACAAGGGCCTCATTTGTTCTTCAAATTAAAAACAAAACTGGATGGAACGATCAAGCCTTGCAGTAAACGATTCACAAAAATTGTTCGTCTTATCGCAATGTCATTTGAAAAACATTTTGCAACAGCTGCAAAACCTTGAAACCAGAAATGTCGACAAAACAGTAGACACAAGTGTGCGTACCTGCGTTCGAGTTGCCTTCTGCTGAGATCTCAATTAAAGCCGAAATCACCATAAAGACAATGCTTGAGTGGCACTCGATAAGTGCCCTATTACAATTTAGCCGATTTATAGCAAGTTTTTAATTTATTTTATTTTTTGTAAATGATAAACACAAATATCGGAATAACTTATTTATTATTCGTTTAAGTGTGAAATAGTATTGAGTGATTTGCATTTATAATTCAATATTTTTCATTTGCCATTAAAAAATATGGCATGTTCACTTAAAAAAAAACTTTACATATTCAATTATTTTGATAACGCGGTGCGTAATTGTTTTTTTTTTTATATCACCATTGTAATCCCGAGTAAAAACAGATAATTTTTGCTAATTTGAACGACTTCGTAGCTCCAATAATAACGAACTTAGCAATAGTGCGGCATTAACCTTGATCACCCTGTATATTACTAGTAAAAACAAAAATATAAACTAAACTTGTCATATTGCATGACGAATCGAAACTGAATCGAACAGTCAAGACTTGTTGTAAACGATTCATGGAAATTGTCTTATGGCGATATTTTCACCTCAGCTGCAAAACCTTGAAACGAGAAATGTCGACACGACTTGCAGGCGCATGAATAATGGACAATTCCAAGGTCTTGAAAGTCGTCAACTGAATCGTACAACGGACCCATTTGTTATGCATTCAAATTAAAAAGAAACATGAAGACTCGTTGTAAACGATTTACAGGAAATGTTCGTCTTATCGCGAGATAATTCGAAAAACGCCTTGCGGCTGCTGTATCTTGAAACGAGAAATGTTGACCATCACTGAACACAAGTGTATGCCCACCCCAGCTAGCAGAGTGACGTCGGAATTACGTCATTTTTAGGTTATTTTACGTCATTGACGTCATTTGTCTCGAAAATAACGTCATTCGTCCCGAAAGTGACGAGTCATACGACACGTATTAATAACGTCGTACAAGTGACGTCGTTAAGACGTCAATGGAAAGTGATAAAATGTTTGTTTTTGAAAATTATAAGTTTAAAAACATTTTTGGGACTAAACAAAAAGTGTAAATAAATACTTTGTATATTTCTGAAGCCATTATGTCAAGATTAATATTTGATTTGTTCAATTAAGGGAAATAATAATATGCGTGTAGTTGTGAATTTAAGCACAAGATGGCGCAATTTTAGCACTTGGTAACTAATGCAGCATGTGGAAGTACTTAAGCCTTACTGAAAATTTTGAAATGAACAACGAGAACATCTCAATGTAATTCTCAATGACCTGGATAAGTGATTACAAAGAAATAACTTTTGTGATAACCAGGGAAAAGAATTCAGGCCACTTTTTACGCCGAATGTACTTCCACCACGTTTTCGCGGCTCCGTTGCATTGCAACATTGAATTGTTTTTGAGAGGGATGGGAAGGAGCAATGCGAGAGCGTGAGCGAGGCTGATACAGTCCCAGTACTGAATTTTCGTACCGTTCGCGGAACAAGTGGCCCGAATTCATTTCCCTGGTGATAAAGTTAAAATAAAAGGAAAATATACGAAATAACTTTTGTGATAAAGTTATTTCATATTTTTATTCACTTGACGTTCAATTTTTGAGAAAGACTTACTCACGATTTATTTAACATTTTGATTACATTGTTACATCTGCATTAAAGAAGGCACAGCAACATTTGAACAAGAAATAGTCCTACATAAATTTGGTCGCAACATGGGGGCGAAACACGTTACTTCGTCGTCATTATCACGTCATTAAGTCGTTTGTTTACGTCACAGTTGACGTCAAAGGTACGTTATCTACATGACGTGATATGGCTTGACTTATAAAGTGATTAAGACGTCGCTCAGACGTCATTTTCTCGTTAGTTTACGTCACAATTGACGTCAAACTTACGTTACCTACATGACGTGATATGACTTGACCTATAAAGTGATTAAGACGTCGCTCAGACGTCATTTTGTCGTTAGTTTACGTCACAATTGACGTCAAACTTACGTTACCTACATGACGTGATATGACTTGACCTATAAAGTGATTAAGACGTCGCTCAGACGTCATTTTGTCGTTAGTTTACGTCACAATTGACGTCAAACTTACGTTACCTACATGACGTGATATGGCTTGACTTATAAAGTGATTAAGACGTCGCTCAGACGTCATTTTGTCGTTAGTTTACGTCACAGTTGACGTCAAACTTACGTTACCTACATGACGTGATATGGCTTGACTTATAAAGTGATTAAGACGTCGCTCAGACGTCATTTTGTTGTTAGTTTACGTCACAGTTGACGTCAAACTTACGTTACCTACATGATGTGTTATGACTTGACTTATAAAGTGATTAAGACGTCGCTCCGACGTCTTTTGGATGTTAGAAAGATAATATTTTAGTGACAAAGATGACGGCATTATGACGCTCTTTTCACGTCACTCTCCTAGCTGGAACCTGTATTCGACTTGCTTTACTCAACAACAGAAAATTAAATGATAGTAAATCTAAAAATAAAACAGTGTAGATTAGAGCTACATTGAAATAATGATTAGAAAATAGAAATAGATAAAATCGACCAAAGAAGTAATTTTTTTGAACTTTTTACAAAAAACAAACTAAGTTTTCTAAATTACACGCGTATTTTAAGCAAAAATCGTTTGGTTGCATTTCACAGGTGCGGTTAATGACGCGGGTTTGACGTGGATTGACCGACGCGACGCGATGCACGCAAACGAACGTGTAACAAAGGGAATTCCATAAGGGAATGCGTGTCATTAGTAAAAGTAAAAAATAAGAACGTAAGCACTAACCTTGCTCTGCATTTTCTTCATTCTTCACGGGACTTCCGTAACTGCTACGCTTCTTATCTTCCTCCAAAGTTTTGTAACTCACTAATCCAGACTCTTCTTCGGGCGCCGCGGTTTTGCAAGGCACGGGCAAAGTCTGCGCCCATCGTTCAAGTTGAGGATTAAAATGTAAAACCACGCAATAAACCACGTACATGAACAACATGAAGAGCGACTCAACCCTGAAAACACACTCAATAATAATAATAATAATGTCTTTATTCTTCAAACAACAAATAATAGAAATAAAAACGAAGAAAAAATTTGATTGGGGTTGAAGAAAACTCTGCTTACCAACTAATCATATCATTGTAGATCGTCATCAACATGACTAAGATGGAAACCGCGTAGAAAAAGCAGTCCCTCACCAAAGGCCACCAGTTGAGGTAGCACACGGTGTTTGTGCACAAAGCACAAACAGATATGACGAACATTATGTTAAACACGGCCGAGCCTATTACTCCAGAGATTCCTGCAATTGTGTTATGCATGTTAATACTAAAGGAAATTGAGTGATTTGAATCAGATTGAAATGTCATCCTGATCTTGAATTAATCGTGTGCTCGAGAATTTAATTTAATTCTCATTAGCGAACGGATTCAATCAATGATCAAAATGAATTTATTGCCTTTAAAATTAAATTAACTACATCGTAAGTTATGGATTAAAATAGAACATAAAAGTAATTTCGTCGGATTATACAAATAATATTGTACCTATATCGTCCTGTGCCAAGAAAACGCCTATTATGACGGTGGCTAATTCCGGAGCTGAGCTTCCTGCAGCCATGAATGTTGCCCCAGCAACATCCGGAGACAATTTCAATTCTATGGAACAACAAGGGTTAGCGAAAGCTATTAGTTATGACCAGAGGGCGGACGACTTAGGTTTTACCGAAGGCCGTCCGAACAATAGCTCTGTTGGATACAAAAAAATATTTTTCGGAATCTCCTTCCTACGTTTATTTTATATTTACGAAAGCAAACATGTGGATTCAAATCCAAGTTCTTGACTTATTCGAGGTAAGCTTTCAAAACCTGAAACCGGCCGCTCTCTAGTTATGATGATCATTAGAAATACCTTCGCATATTCGATCGAGTGAGGCGACGAAGTACTCGTCGCAGACTATCGCCAAACCCAAAAACGTATAAACTGCCACCAGGATGTGAATGATTATACCTCCGTGTTTTCTGGTTGATGGGCTCATTAGGGGACGAGGGAACTGAAAAATTAAACAAGACGACAGACAATTAAAACAATTACAAGAAAATGACCGCACAAAAATTGAAATCGTTGATAAATTTTATGTTACACCGGCATGTGGCTTGCCAAAATAAAACTTTATTTTCTATAAAAACCCTTGACTTATCGTGTTTGCGTGTACAGGGTGTTTGGTAAACGTAATCCGTAAATTTGGATGTGGATTCAGTGATAAAAAACTAAGCGTAAAAGTTCATGTAAACATGTGGTCTTCAACGCTTTGTTTAAAAGAAATTCGACATTTGAAAATAATTTATCATTCTCATTAAGCGAAATATTTTATATATAGTTGGCTATTCGTAACTCCTTATTAATAAAAAAATACGGAAGTCAATTTTTAATTATAATTGTATATACCGGGTGTCTCTCTATCATCACGGTAACAGATTTTATTGTTTGTTTGTTGTTTAAAACCACACAGGGTAAAAAAATATATCGAAAGGTTATTCGGAAACATCGATATTTTTACCAATATATTGAATTATAATATCGATAATAATATACCGGGTGTCTCAGGACGGGCGGCGACCGGCGGTATATAGCTAACCCTAATACCTACAGCTTCGGGAGAAAAAAAAATTATAGTTAAAGTGACCAAGAGAAATTCAAATAGAATATTTTTAAGTATCTGAGTTGACCGCAAGCGGGCGCAATCAATAGGGCTATCAATAAAAATCAATTTTACTAGCAAAAGTCTCAAAATAAGTTGCAGCTTTGATAGCGTCTTTAGAAAGCTTAATTAATTCTGAACAACTTTCATTTTAGACTTGTTATCGTATCACCGTTAATAAGGGTGGAGAAAACAGTTGAATTATTTACTTTAAAAAATATCGTAACTTCGGTACTCTTTATCAGAAATTAACGAACTTCGGCTCATTTGAACGGGAATTTTAAGCTGATTTAAAGTTTCTATTCAACGACTACGGCTGATTTGTTATAAGGTGGCTAGAGGGCGCTATTTACGAATGTAATAGTTTTTCACAGTTTTCCAAAGAAAAATTAAATGGGAAGGTGAGTTTCTTTTGCAACAGTTGCAAAGACTATAAAATGGTGAACATCGTGGTGAAAACCGGAAATGAGTATCTTTTTTCGTTCTCGAGTTATTATCAAATACGTTTACGAATTGATTATATTAGCGGAAGGAGAAAGTTCAAACAAATGCTATCGAGTAATACTTTTAATTCTAAGGTTAAATAATGCCTATAAAAGTTTGTATTAGTGTTAGGACATTACTTAGAAGCAATTAAATGTTTTTGGGAATAGAGAATATTTAAACATAAGAATATAACAATAAATATAGAAACAAGAATAATTCAAACACTAAATAAAAGCAATGAACAATAATCATGCACTGTGACCAACAAAGTTTCACTGTGCCGTTATACAATACTTTTTTTTAATATGCACTTAGAGTTGTGTAGAAATTATTATTGATATCCTTACGGATAGTAAACGGCTATTTCGAAATGAAAGATAGATAATATTTTGAAAACATTTTAGATGCAGACCTTCAATCATTGTTGATTACAATGTGTTTCATAAATGTTCAAAGTGTTTTCCGTCATTTAAAATTGTATTATTCGTTACTTTCATTTAGTGCCTGTGTTTTCTCATTTGTGTTTGTTTGCTGTATTGTTTTTTTTTTTTTTTTTATTTAAATATTAGGCTCTCAAAAACAATTTCGTGCATTTAAATAGATTAACGTCTTTCTATTTACCTCAAAATGAAAAGTGTCACTCGATAGCATTTGTTTGAGCTTTTAGATTCGTTTTTATCTTCAGTTAATAGACTCATTTGGTAATAACTCGAGAACGAAATTATCAATTTCGGATTTTCACCAAAATGTTCCCCTAATTGAATTCTTTGTAATCACTGTAATAGAAATACCCCTTTCCATTTAATTTTTTTTTTTTTTTTGGAAACAGAAAAACTATCAAATTTGCAAATAGCGCCCTCTAACTACTTTATAACAAAGTAGCCGGAGTCGTTCAATAGAAACTTTCAATCAGCTTAAAATTACCTTTCAAACGTGCCGAAGTTCGGTAATTCCTGATAAAGACTACAGAAGATACGTTATTTTTTAAAGTAAATAATTCAACTGTTTTCTCCACCCTTATTAACGGTGATACGATAATAAGTCTGAAATGAAAGTTGTGCAGAATTAATTCAGCTTTCTAATGGCACTAGCAAAGCTGCACCTTATGCTGAGACTTTTGCTAGTAAAATTAATTTTTATTGTTGAGCCTATTGATTGCGCCCCCTTGCGGCCAACTTAGATACTTAAAACTATTTTATTTGAATTTCTCTTGGCCACTTTTACTATAATTTTTTTTTCTCCTGAAGCTGTAGGTATTACGTTGAGCTGTATACCGCCAGTCGCCGCCCATCCTGAGACACCCGGTATATTATTATCGATGTTATAATTCAATATATTGGTAAAAATATCGATGTATTTTCGAGTAACCTTTTTTTTGCCAGTTTCTTGCTTTGCAAAAATTTTCGGCTTCAAAATTTTTCATTTGTTTTCTTGTCTACCCGTTCTTCTATTGCGTTTCTTGTTTTTCGCATTCTTCTCTTTTTAATCGTGTTTTATTGACTCCTTTTTACGGTTCTCTTTTGTTTCCTTCGAGTTTGTTTTTATTTGCAAAAACTTCCGTCGATTTTAATTTTTTTTGTCCATCTTAACATCGTGTTACTTATGTATTTTTTAAAATTCATTTTATACTTTGCGTTTCTCTTTTGTTTATTTTTATCTAATTGATTTTTTCACACGTTGTTTGTTGACACTTTGTTCTGCAGCTGTCTTTTGTTCTATTAGTTTTTTTTTCGTCTGAAGATTCTTTTGTTTTTGATTCATTCATCTAAGCAGTCGATCTTCTTTTGTTTCTTTCTGTTATTTATGCTTTTGCACTATGAAACAATTAGAAATATTATTCGTCCCGGAACTCTTGCTGTTCGATTAATGTATTTCTCTTTTGTTTTTGGACTCCTAGTACTTCTATTTTCTTTTTTAAATTCGTTGATTGATTTTGCGCATTTTATTGACGCTTGTTTGTATTTCGTCGTTTCTCATTTGTTTTAAGTCTCATGTTTCGTTTCCTTTTGCTCTTTTTTTTAAACGTGTTATTGACGCTTCTCGAGTTTGCTTTAATTTTATACGAATTGGTGTTTTCGATCTTCCTTTGTTTTTTTTTTATTTTTGGTTTAACTCACGCCTTGTATTTTGTCGCTACTGTTTTCATTTCTCTTTTGTTTCTGACTTTTTCTCAGGTTTAATTTCTTTTTTTTTTCTTAATTATTCTGATTTTTGATCTCGATTTTTTGTTTATGACTTTATGAAAAAAAAAATATTGGCGTCTGTTGGTATTACTTTTAATAATAAAAAAGATAACGAAACAACAAATTCGTTTCAAAAATGCCGAGTATTTAATGTTCAATTTTTTATTTATTTTAAAGTTCACCTAATCACTTCTCCGATCACCTAATAATCAATTCAAATAAAAAAAATTAAACTCGGTCGACACGTGGAGATATTTTTATTTCCATCTGAAGCAAGAAAATATTGTAATGTAAGTTCGTTTAGTCCGTGTTATTGAAAGTAATTTAAAGTGAGATGAAATTGTCGCTCTTCCGGCGCGACGTGCGAGTGCATCTATGACAAAAACTAGCAAAAAACAATCACACTACTCCAAGGCTATCTTCTCTTTTCTTGATTGGCCCTTGTGCTTCAGTAACTTATCGGATATCGTTAGGGAAGGTGCGAGCTTTTTTTATTAGCGAATTTGCAATATTATTGCGATAGTTTGTTTATTATAATATACGCGATCGTGAAGTGCTTTCCTTTTTAGTGTGTGGGTGTGTGTGTGTGTGTGTATTGTGTTTGCAGATTGGGGGATTTTCGACACTAGAAATGCACGCTTCGTAAAACGGTAGGGTAAGTGAAATCATAGTTTCTCTCGATTTAATTTATTAAATATACATATTGTTGCAGTTCCACGTCGGTATGCAGTTTGGATGGCAGAGGGGTAAGTCATTTATTTCCTTTCCATATAAAAATACAGGCGGTACATACAGAAAAATTAACAAAAATAATAAAATCTTCTTCCCCTAACTATTGTATCCGAGAACTTCACCTCCGGTGGCTCAGATTGGAAGAAGATCTGAAAACTTATTTTTACAATCCCCTGGCGTCACTTTACAATAATTAAGACCAGTGGCGGCTCGTGATGATTTACTATGGGTGGGCAACAACCAGGTTGGGCGAAATTCCGCCATTTCGGAATTTTCATTTTCTTTTAACACCGCCAACTCTGTCTAGTCGCTTCAAAGTTGCCAACTTTCGTTTTTTTTTTTTTAGTCATGCCACAATATTATGAAAATGGCCGTTAGTGTGCATATACAGGATGTCCCGAAAATAAGGGGCCATACTCGAAGGGCTAACACAATGTTATATGTAGAATTCGCGAGAATAAATAAAAATGGTCTGCTGAAGTAATGTTTTTTTAGAAAAATTTATAAACGAAATGAGGACCTGTGCATATTTGAAAATGTGTTCACATTGGCACGCGGATATTCAATTGCAATCACCGTACATTAACACCATATCAGAGTATTCTGCAGACGAAATGTGTTTATGTAACCCCGTAAGGTCAAACTGCACTGAAAACTTTCTTTCGTCACAATACGTGTTTGGATTGTGCAGGTCAAGAAGGGCAGATCCGTACTCATCACTTAACGTTACCGTTTCTTGTGAACAAAACCTTTTTCTTTATTTTGTCCAAAGAAAAATAGTATTATTTGGTCCCCTGTTTACTGTTGTAGCAGTATAACCCCTTATTTATGGGACATCCTGTATGTTAACACTTTGAGAATAAAAATACAAGGAAAAGTAATTGAATCGATGAGTGCATAATGGTGTTCAGTCCAAATGGACTGTATTGAGAAAACAACAAATAACTTTCACTAGATTTTTATTTCAAGTGAATTATTGGCTTAAAAATTCTTTCAGATGTGGATATCTGAAGCCTCCTGAAGCCAATAATCACTTAAAATAAAAATCTAGTGAAAGTTATTTGTAGTTTTCTCGACACAGTAAATTTGGACTGAACACCATTATGCACTCATCGACTCAATTTAATTAAAACTTAGGGATTTTTTTTCAACTTTCTAATTGAAATTTTTCGAAAGAAACTAAATATTTTTTATTTTCAAGTTTTAATTTCTTAATGAAGATTTCTTAATGGTGACCAAACCAAAACCGCCAAACGTTGGCGACAAAGTTCACGCTGGTTCATTCTGTTGCTTCTGATCAATGTCGCCAACCGAACGATGATAGTCGTATTCGTACGGTTATTTAAGGTGTTTTCTTTCGCTTAAAAGTTTGAATCGTGTTTCGAATGGTTTAGACCTGAATTTCGTAGTTGTTGCAACAAAACACGTGACTTGAATTTTTGATTGACAGTTCATTTACAAATAACCATAATATAATTCAAACAAGTTTTAAAAATAAAGAGAAATAATAAAGAGAGATTCAAAGAATAGAATGGGCGCGTTCGGCGGATGCGTTGCTTACTCAGCAGTCGTTTGTGATTGGCTATTACCTTCACGTGAGCCAATCACAATCGATCGCTGAGTAAGCAACTCAGCCGCTGAACGCGCCCAATGTCTGTTTTTGAATTAAAACACGTTTGGATCACGATTTTGTGAGCGAAAGAAAGCACCTAATGTGTCACGTTAGAGTCAGACAGGGTTGCCAACCGTGGCGATTTATCGCCAAGTAGGCTACGTTTGACTTACTTTCTCCTAAAACGGCAACTGTCGACGAAAATGAACGAATTAATTTTTATTTGGTTGTGAGTGACAATTCTAAAAAAATACTGAAAAATGAAGACGGATTTTTTTAGTTTTTTTTTATTTTTATTTTATTTAATTTCTACTTGGATTGAATAGAACTAGGTTGGGTTACGTTAAGGTTGAGATTAATTGAGCTTCATTTTAATTGATTTTTATTTTTTAGCAATTGTTATATAATTTTTTTTCAATTCTTAATTTTTATTTGTGTTAAATGGAGTTAGGTTGAGATCTGTTGGGTTGGATTGCCCTTGACGTTAGTTGAACTTCATTTTAATTGATTTTGAATTTTTAGCAATTGTTATGTAATTTCTTTTTCAATTCTTAATTTTGATTTATTTTAAATGGAGTTAGGTTGAGATCTGTTGGGTTGGATTGCCCTTGACGTTAGTTGAACTTCATTTTAATTGATTTTGAATTTTTTTTAATCTTCGCTTTTAATTTTTCTAGTGATTTTTAATGCTTGTGTTAGATGAAGTTAGATTGATTCAGGCAGTAGGATTGCTTTGACCTTGAGATTTGTTGAGCTTAACTTTAATCCGTGTAACACTTTTTTACTTAAGTGTTTTAAACATTGTTTTTAAAATTTATGCTTGTGTAGAAGTGCAATATGATGTAATAAGTTGGAGCTTGATATTTTTTTGAGGTTCATTTTAATTTTTAGAGGGTTTTATTAAATAAATCCATAATAAATAGACCTACGTTTATCATGTAACGAGTGTTTAATAAAAAAACGGTCAAGTGGGCTGTAGCAGGCTTTTGTTGTCGGGAACGCATGTCGCGATTAACTTCATTTGAATTTCAAGTTTGACAAGTTGGCGGTTAAACCTAACCAACAAAACTCGAAAGTTGCTTCTGCATTTTTTTTTAGTATTTATACTTAATATAAACATTCGATAATAAAAGTTTCTTTTTGAAATGTCTTCGTTGAATTAAAGTGAGGTTAGAAATGCAAGTGACGCCTCACGTTAGCCGTATGAAGAACCCTACGCTAGACGTTCAGAATAAATTCATGGCTAGCTAGACCGTTTTTTTAATTGAACACTCGTTAGTTATTTAATAAATGTATTTCATATTTTGACTACGCCCCTTATTACGGCCGACCCTCAAAATTAACCGTAACAGTATTCTTGTAAATAACTTTTGATGTGTTAGCCATTTTTGATTGTCATTGTTGCCAATATAATTCGATATTTTGTTGGTCGATTGTAGAAACCCATTTTTTTTGGATGGAGATTCAAAGAAAAGAATGTCTGTTTTTGAATCAAAACACGTTTAGATCACGATTTTGTGAGCGAAAGAAAGCACCTAAGTATAAATAGCGGTTTATACCGACTGGATTTTGAACGAAAATAAATTTAAAAAGAAAATTTGAGAAATTCTGCAAAGGTAAACATACTGTAAAGGTTTTTTTTTATAAACACTCAAAAATAATTACCACGTAAGTTTTAACTAATCTAACTTGACAGTTGCAAATCTAAGCCAACTTAAATTTTGTTTTCTTAAAGGAAAAGAAAATAGTGCCAATTTTAAGTTCGTCTACCTCAGTAGAAAATATATTCTGTAGAAGCGTAATTTGTTAGACAAGTGTTGCATGCAACTCATTACCATTGTGTACGGCAACTAGTTAAATAAAGTGTCTCGAAATTCATCGACGATGATTTGGGAACCCCGAATATTTTATTATTTTATTTAAATTAAAGTGTCTTGAAGAAATACATTTACACATACAGTTCCAAGCCTAGAAGAATTTCCACAGCCTCAGTTCAGTTGGCTTTTATTTATTAATGTGACCACGAAATACGTTCTATTTTCTAGTTACTATTTTGTAACGTAACTTACTTAAAACTAATTAATTAATTAATCATTAAGTCATTTCGATTTTTTTCAAGTTTCTGAATTGAATCTCAAAAAAAGCAAGGACAGAAATAATATTCTCCAAAAGCTTGTTCGACTTAGGGCCGATCTTTCCACTTGCTAATAGAAGGTACTTTCTTTCGCTTAAAAGTTTGAATCGTGTTTCGAATAGTTTGGACCTGAATTTCGTAATTGTTGCAACAAAACACATAACTTGAATTTTTGATTAACAGTTCATTTATAAATAACCATAATTCAATCCAAACAAGTTTTAAAAATAGAGAGATTCAAAGGAAAGAATGTCTGTTTTTGAATCAAAACACGTTTGGATCACGATTTTGTGAGCGAAAGAAAGCACCTAAGTTCCCACTAATAACGTTATTTGGCGAACAAGTTGAATTTTATGAATGGTTGTCATGGTGATTAGGCTACCAACAAGGAAATCGTGACTCGGGCTTTGGACGAACTGCTAAAAGGATTCGGGAAAAGGGGGTGAGAAACCGAATATTTCATTTTGCGGTTTTGTTGTGGTCATCAGGACGCACTCTTTTGTTTTGTAATCATTTCAACCCTGTCCGTACAGGTTACAGATACACATATATTGTAATCGGTTACATTCATGCATGACCAGAGCTAGGCTTACAAATAGATTTTAAGAAAGAAAAAAGAGTAAACAAGTGAATAAAAAAAGCAACGCAAAATAGATCGAGATGTTGAGAGAGATAAATGCCTCACTTTTCTGATGTGTAAAGAACTTAATACAAAAAAACCTAAAACTGAAAAGGAATTAAAAATAAAATTAAAACTCGAAATGGAAAAAAATCACTCAATAAAATCAAGACAGTTCAAGTTAAATCAACCTAATTTGTTCCAAGCTGAGCATAAAAAAATTAAGATTCAAAAAAATTAAAATTGTTAAAGATTAGAAATGAAACTTTGAAAAATTTCAACGCCTTAAAGTAGCGAAAAGTGTAAACTCAATTGCAATAAAATTAAGGCCCATCGAACTCTGCTTTGGCCAATATTCAATACCATCGAAAGTAACTCCAATTATAAACAGCCTCACACAAAATGTGCGCCCAATCATACCTGTTTGTGAAGTAAACAGTTCATTGGATTGAGATGCAAAATTATCACTTCAGAAGGCACGCCGAGTTAATTAACTTTAAGATAAATTGTTGAGTTGGATCTTAGTTGTCAAAGCGGATCAAAATGTCTGAACCAATCGGGAAGACCGACAAACTATTATTTCAAACGAGATGTAAAAATCATTTCCGGGAAACGTTGCCATGTCGCATGCGCACCAACGCGGAAGCGCTGTTGTCGAAAACGGTTCGGTCAATTCGAGATGATTATTCCTCATAATCACTATTGCCACGCCATATAAACCTATTTCAAAATGGTACACTATACCGGGTGTTCGTGAAACAAGTGCAGAAACCATAAATGGGAACGATTCAACTTACATGTCCTTAACAAAAGTTTTACACATTTCGAGAAAATCGCAGTTGAAAATCGGGCAAGAAATAATCGTACGTCTGTGTCTTTGAGGTAGGTCATGGAAAAGAAATTTTATTGGAATAAATAACAGAAGAGCAGTGACCTTTGCCGAAGTCGAGAGGCGCTGCTTTTAACGTCACAATAAGTCGTATTAAAGCCGAGCGAAAAAATTTGCTTCATTTTTTATACGAGGTTTGAAGGATCAGTTCTTATTGTATTATCAAGGACTTATTTTTTTTTTCGAATTTAATATAGTTTGGTACTATTTCTCTGAAAGCAGTGGTAAAGAAAATTCACAAGCAAATCGTTTAAAGCATTTATGTAAACCGTAAATAGAAGTATCAAGGATTGCATGGAATTCATTCTCGATGGCTATCTCGAATAGTGTAAGGTCGATAATAAACAGGGGTATGCACGATATCTAAAGCAGCTGCATTCTTACAAAATGCAAACAGTATTTGAGAATTTCTCTCTTTTTCTCCATTTAGTTTACATTCGAATTACTACTTCAACCATCAACGGTTTTAATTAATAGGATATCTGACCCTTATGGTCCGTAGTTTTAAATGCTCGATTTCCTTTCCGTATAATTGAATTAGCATTCTTTTTTTTGTAACGGAACTAAAACATTAACAGCAGAATACTTTTTCACTTAATAAACCGAGTATAGCATGCTGAGTAAACAAATTAACCGTGATTTATTGTTCGACGTTCGTTTTCCAATAATGAAATCGAGGATTAATACCCGTGCACTTTAAAACTCAAACAAAAGAAAACAAATCGATCACACAGCAAAGGACGATTTTAAAACTAATTTCCTCATCCCACTGATTTTGCCTTATATTGCTTCGGATGTAATCTGATTTTCGACATGCAAATCCCTGGCAGAATTTGTATGGTAATCCTCAAACGTCATGTGCTCGTTGTTTGATGTTGCTAAAATGAATGCGGGATTTATTTAGCAATTAGCTAATGGTCAAAGTCGGATTGCCTTTGATTCTATCACATCAAAGAACCCGCGAGGTCTGCATACATTGTTGGTCGTATAGTGGTGCAGTTCTCATAGTGACTGTGACAGTCACCACCTAACAATAGTACATTTTAATAAATGTAAGCAATCAAAAACGGTTTACAATAAGAACTTTCAAAACTTTGGCCGTCTTGTATGGGATGACTTATTATGTAGCATACTGGGCTTCGATTTGTCAATCCTAATGCAATGTTAGGTCAAAAAGCGATTGTAGGATGTCGCTGTTTAAACTACATTAAATTCGATAAAAAAATAATCTAATTCGTCATTTGAAAAGTGTTGTGTAACTTTTCTCTCAACCAACATAATTAAATGACAAATGCCAGAAATCTAAATGAATCGATACATCTCAATTTTATCGACATTTATTCATTATATTCCATTCTCAAAACTATACTGAAAGAAATATACTTCTCTTTTTACTTAATTATTATTATTTTATTAATTATTTCAATTGACTTATCTATCTAGATATCTTCTCCTAGATTCTCCTTAGATTCCTTATAAATAAATGTATCAGAACTTGAATTATAAAATAAAATTGTTTATATTATTTCAAATTACAGTTTCTACAAGCAGCTCCTCTATATTTTCCAGTTTAATGATCATGATCCCTTACTTTTTTTTTTTATGGAAATACATTTTCAGAAAGATTCTCCTATTTCAATATCTGTTATGTTTTTTTTTTCTTTTAATAACTATAATAATACATTGCTGTTGAAAAGTGTTGTGTAACTTTTCTCTCAACCGACATAATTAAATGGCAAATGCCAAAACTCTATATGAATCGATACATCTCAATTTTATCGATATTTATTCGTTATATTCCATTCTCAAAACTATACTGAAAGAAATATACTTCTCTTTTTACTTAATTATTATTATTTTATTAATTATTTCAATTGACTTATCTATCTAGATAACTTCTCCTAGATTCTCCTTAGATTCCTTATAAATAAATGTATCAGAACTTGAATTATAAAATAAAATTGTTTATACTATTTCAAATTACAGTTTCTACAAGCAGCTCCTCTATATTTTCCATTTTAATGATCATGATCCCTTACTTTTGTTTTTTTTTTTTTTATAGAAATACATTTTCACAAAGACTCTCCTAGTTCGATATCTGTTATAGTTTTTTTTTTCTTTCTTTTAATAACTGTAATGATACGTTGTTGTGGCACGTTCAGTTATTTTTTTTATAAAATATTATCACTTTCCTCATCTGTAAATTTATAATGGTATATCAATATTATTATAAACAGTCTTAATGTATAATCCATACAAACAGGGAATATGAAATTGTGTTTTATGAGTTTCAGATTCGATGATAAATTAAAATTACATAAGTATAATTGTGTTAACATTCTTTGAATATTTTTAAATTTAATGCATTATATGAGTTATGGATATTTCCTTATTTTCGTTGTTTTTAACATTAACGCAAGCTTTTTCATCTTTAATCCAGTGAGGTAATTCTAAATATGAATTTCCATTTAAAAGTTTAGTTTAGTCAGTTTCTCCCAACCACTGCAATTGACATTACACGTTTAATTTTCTTTTCTTTTCCAATAATTTTCAATTATATATTCGACGTTAGCAGCCTGATGAAGGTTTAATTACCGAAACCGGTCGCTAGAATAAAATCTATTTAACCGATTAGGATGTGCTTCAATACCTAATTATGGACCATAATCATTAATTATTTACCGTTTTGCATTTTAGTGCCTCTTTAAAGTGACCTTCTTTAATTAATTTCTTTTTAAAAGCATCAACAAAGTGTAACTGATAAGTAACATGACAAAAAAAATGAACGACGAAATACACTGCGCAAAACAAAAGATGACAACAGCTGAGATGAACGTAAAACAACCAAAAAATTAAAACTACAAAAAAATGCTACAGGTTTAAAGTGAACAAAAAAGAAAAACAAAAGACGATCGACAACACCAAGCCGAACGAAAAACGACAACTTCCCGGTCCGATCAAGAAATTCGTAGAAAATTGAGGCAAACTGACACTAATACGATTAAAAAGAAAAACAAAGGAAATGAGTGACGAAATACAGTGAGCAAAACAAAAGAAGATCACAACTGAAGTGGACATAAAACAAATGAAAAACAACCAAAGAATGAAAACTACAAAAAAAAAATGCCAGCAACAAACTGCAAGGCGTAAAACGAAGAGTAAAAACAAAAAAAGATCGACAACACCAAGTTGAACGAAACGTTGACAGAAAGAAGATGACAGCTGTGACAGCTGAGATGGACAGAAAACAAATGAAAAACAAAGAAAAAAGTTAAAACTATAGAAAAAATGCCGAAAGAAACCACAAGGCTTGAAATGAACAAAAACAAAACAAAAGAAGATCGACAACAACACCAAGCTGAACGAAAAACAAAAATTTTCCGGTCTGATCAAGAAATTCGTAGAAAATTAATGCAAACTGACACTAATACGATTTTAAGAAAAACAAAAGAAATGAGCGACGAAATACAGTGAGCAAAACAAAAAAAAAACATCACAAGTGAAGTGAACATAAAACAAATAAAAAACAAACAAAGAACGAAAACTACAAAAAAAATGCCAGCAACAAACTGTAAGGCGTAAAACGAAGATTAAAAACAAAAGAAGATCGACAACACCAAGTTGAACGAAACTTTTACAGAAAGAAGATGACAGCTGAGATGGACATAAAACAAATGAAAAACAAATAAGAAATTAAAACTACAGAAAAAATGCCCAAAGAAACCACAAGGCTTGAACTGAACAGAAGAAAACAAAAGAAGATCGACAACACTAATCTAAACGAAAAACAGCAATTTTTCACAAAAAGTGAAGTGAACATAAAACAAATGAAAACAAACAAAGGATGAAAACTACAAAAAAATGCCAGCAACAAACTGCAAGACGTAAAACGAACAATAAGAACAAAAGAAGATCGACAACACCAAGCCGAACGAAACTTTGATAGAAAGAAGATGACAGCTGAGATGGACATAAAACAAATGAAAAACAAATAAAAAATTAAAACTACAGAAAAAAAAATGCCGAAAGAAACCACAAGGCTTGAAGTGAACAAAGAAAAAACAAAAGAAGATCGCCAACACCAAGCTGAACGAAAAACAACAATTTTCCGGTCCGATTAAGAAATTCGTAGAAAATTAAAGCAAACTGACAAGAACGCGATTAAAAAAAAAACAAAAAACAAATGAACGACGAAATACAGTGAGAAAAACAAAAGAAGATCACAACTGAGACGGACATAAAACAAATGAAAAACAAACAAAGAATAAAACTACAAGAAAA
The DNA here is from genome assembly GCA_036172665.1 of Prosopocoilus inquinatus. Lineage (NCBI taxonomy): Eukaryota > Metazoa > Arthropoda > Insecta > Coleoptera > Lucanidae > Prosopocoilus > Prosopocoilus inquinatus. The sequence goes on from CM069870.1 coordinate 5,289,258, forward strand.
TGCCAGCAACAAACTACAAGGAGTAAAGTGAACAAAGAAAGACAAAAGAAGATCGACGACACTAAGCTGAACGAAACTTTTCGGGTCCGATCAAGAAATTCGTAAAAAATTAAGGCAAACTGATAAGAACACGATTAAAAAAATAAAAAACAAATGAACGACGAAATACAGTGAGAAAAACAAAAGAAGATCACAACTGAGACGGACATAAAACAAATGAAAAACAAACAAAGAATGAAAACTACAAAAAAATTGCCAGCAACAAACTACAAGGCGTAAAGTGAACAAAGAAAGACAAAAGAAGATCGACGACACTAAGCTGAACGAAACTTTTCGGGTCCGATCAAGAAATTCGTAGAAAATTAAGGCAAACTAATAAGAACACGATTTAAAAAAAATAAAAAAACAAATGAACGACGAAATACAGTGAGAAAAACAAAAAGAGATCACAATTGAGATGGTCATAAAACAAATGAAATACAAATATAAAATGAAAATTACAAAAAATTGTCAGGAAAGTGCAAAAAAATCAATTCACTAAGAAAAGCGAAACAGAAATACATAGTACGAAAGCATAAAGACAAGAAAAAAAACGACGACTAGGATGAACAAGAAAACAAAAGAATTTCCGTATAAAAAACATACTAGTTAAAAAAAACAAAAGGCAACTGTAAAAAACCGTAACAGAAAAAACGCAGAAGAAGAATGTATAGACCAAAAAAAAAAAAATAAACTGAAGGAGAACGGATAGACCAAAAGAATATAAATGAAGAAACGGCGTTTTTAGGGCTGAAAACATTTGTAAGGCAAGAAACAAAATAAAACAAACGAACCGTGAATAAAACGCAAAACATCAATTCTTTAAAATAAAAGAGAAAAAAATGAAATTAACAAGAAACAAAAGATAACAATACGGGAATTTTCGTCATTTAATACCTACCGAGTGACTTATCAATATCAGAGATTTATTTGTTGGATTGGCAACACTTTTCAATGTTTATGTTATGCGCTCAGTGTTTCCAACCTACTAATTTTGTTTCTGTCATTTATAGCCACGTAGTAAAGAGTGAGGTAGCGACATGGACAGTGAGTATTGATCACACCGTATATATTTTTTCTTTGCATCGCGACTCGCGGTTTCAAACTTTCTAGTCGTCTTAGACCTTTATTCCACGGATTACATTTAAAATGTGGAATCTTTGTCAGGTATTAAAGACAATAACAAAAGTAGCCCAAATCAGGCGCCATGCGCCAAATAAGATTTTTAAACGCCAAACGTAATGTAAAATGTAGCTCAAATGGCGGAATTTCGTTCAATCTGGCAACCCTGGTCAGATTTTGATTAAAATTACCGCCAAAGTTTATTTCAGTACCTCTTTATGAATTGTTTAGTACTGCGTTTAGAAAGCGTGTGGCAACACTGACAGCATCTTTTCAACAAATGCACGTTGGAACGCACCTAAAAAAGTAGAAGTTCGGGAGTTCCTGATTTGGCTGACTTGTAACGCGTTCGTTTTTCTTGATTTTTTTTAAGAATTTTAGATAAAATGTATTTTGTATTTTAGCTTTTAGATCTTATAATAGGTGATGTTTTGAATACGCTTCCAAACATTGTACTTCGTTTCAAGCAGGCTTAAACGTTTTTTAACAATTTCCAAGAGGAACATGTTTGGTATTTTATGAAAACTACATCTTACCTGTTCGATTGCAGGTATCGTGCAATTCCTCTTCGGTCGCAGCGTATTAAATTCCGGCTCTTCGGTGGTTGTTGGCGGTGTAGCGGAAGCTTTAATTTTCTCAACGCCCGTCTTCGAATTTTTACGACCAGATAGCGTCGGTTTTTGCCTTTGCGTTTCAACCGCCTTAGTTCTCTCGGTGGTCGTCGAAGGCGCGCTTGTAACCACCTCCGAGGCATTTTTTTCCGGCCGCGTATTACTGAGCACGTCACTAGTTTTAACATCTTTTGACTTTTCTATTGCAACATTACTACTACTCGCATTTTTGACGTCTTTTGACTTATCGATCACATCGCCGCTTGCAGTTTTGTTCTCTTTTGATTTGTCGATCACTTCGCTGCTTGCAAGTTTGTTGTTGTTGGCGGTCACAGCATCGCCGGTCGCGGTTTTGTTCTCTTTTGATTTGTCGATTGCGACATCGCTGGTAATTTGTAAATCTTGTAACTGCTCCAACTTTGCGATATCACTTTTGAGTTTGTCGGACTCTGCTTTTAATTTGCCGGCGGCTGCCTTAAGGTCCTCCTCCGATTTCGTCAACGGGGCATTTCTTTTTGTATTGCTTTTTAATGCTAAGTGCTGCGAGTACACGTGAATTATTGAATAGATCAAGAAAAGAACGGATATTTGGAGGAATTTGTGGCGGCGTGTCCGCTTCATGATCTGAAACAGAAAAAGTCACTTTTTTCAGTTTTGTTCATGTGAGTGATAAGCGAAAATATTGAGCGGTTCAAACTAACCTAACCTAAGTATCATTAAATTAACAACATTTTTCTTGAAAATGCCAGAAAACTAAAAGCTCCGTTATACCTGAAGAGACGTAACCGAAGATCAGCTTCGAAACATCAAAGAACAAATTAGATACAAGAAGCGAAATTTATTTGAACATTTTTCCATACAGGGTGTTCCCTGAGGTAACTGACAAACTTATACACCTTGTAATTACAATTATATTGCATTTTTGTTTTACTCTATTATTTTGTTAACGATTAAAAACACTGAGTCAATCAGAAAATGTTTGCTAACTTAACCGAATTTGTATTTTTTAAAGTACAGACGCCGGGAATGGTGATCGTTTCAAATTGAATTACTGTATATTACAATACTGTGATTTCTACCATTGTAAGTATCCAAGTATCAAAACCAAATAATGATAAGGTAAAAAAATATATACAGAAGGCTGCATTTTGAAACGCAACATAGGAAATCCCATTTTAATTTAAAAGTGCTCGAATATTGGCTTCCCTAATTATTTTACAGCAAAATTCCATTTAGGTTTCTTAAAATACTCTTCAAGATGAATCTGTCTGTGAAGTTTGAAAATTTTTCACTCGCTCAGTTTCAAGATATTTAAAAGAGAACAGTAACGAAATCCGATTTATACCAAATTATCAGCACGACCTTGATCAGTAACTGTTGTAATAAATTACTGGAAAATCTCTTTCTCTTAATCTTTTTCAAAAACGAACTAGATTTTTAATTTTCTGTTGTCAGTTTTCAAGGCTGTGCTGATAGTTTTGGGTATAGTTCGGGTATAGTTACAGAATCTTTTTTAAATATCTTAAAACTGAACGTATAAAAAATTCTCAAACTTCACAGACAGATTCATCTTGATGAGTACTTTAAGAAACCTAAATGGAATTTTGCTGTAAAATAATTAGGGAAGGCAATATTCGAGCACCTTTAAATTAACTTGGGGTTTCCTATGTTGCATTTCAAAATGCAGCACCCTGTATAATCATACACCACACACCATACTGTAACAAAAATATTAAAAACATATAAATCGATAAATTTGTTATGCCATGCGTTTGAAAAATTGTATTATTCGGACAACTTCATGCTTGAATACTTGTGGATGAAATCGTGAAATTAGCTTTCATTTGAATGTTTCATAATGTATTCCATTAAAATAGAATTACTATTATTAAGAGTATTTCTACTTCAAGATACTTTTCATAAGACCTTGGGGCATTAAGATATGCTGAGGGTTTGCAAATTTGGTTTCAACGAATACTATTGTTACACTAACTGTATAAAAAATTACGCTTACCGCTTTACTGGAACAACCATAAATTGAACTGGCACAATAAATGTTACGACGTCAAAATACTGTTACTTAATTGGAACAAATTCTAAAGAATTTTCTTTTTCATTCGTTCAATTAGGTGCACACGTTAAATCAAACAAAATAACATAAGAAAAAAACTTTTCCGGTCGAATGTTTGCCGACTTTTATAGTATAAATACTAGCGAGGCGTTCATCATAAAGAATGAAACTGCGGTTTCTAATCATCAAAGCGAATTCACAAGATTTATCGCCGGGCGAACTTTTTTGCAGTCGTAAAAGTTAAATCGACTTCAAAACAGATTAAATGAGCAACGTTTGGGGATATATCAAATAGATTTATGCGTTTAATAAAGAATGAATTAAAATTTGATAAATTTTACGCGCAAAATTCATCAGCGTTAATTGCTCATATACTAATTAAAAAAAAAAAATTAAAAACAAATACAAACATTTATGGTTGAAATAAATAGGACCGATTTCACAGCGGATTTTACCAAGTTCATATATTGCAGGACGCCCATGCTCGTCTGGAATGTCCCTAGCTTTGCTTATTACTTAATCTCTCTCAACTTCGGTATTTTACATCGACGTTAATTTATTCAAAAATGTTTGTTGCATATAGTTTTTGATTGCGGTGGATCATTCGAACATCCTATGTACAGCTGTTTCACCCCTATTTGGAGCTTCGTCAGCAAAAGCGCAGCTCGTGAGTTACACATCAAACTAAAACGACTTGTCCGAAGATATTATTCTTTTCGAGATCGTTTCGTATTTTACGAATTGAATTATTACAGCAACGAACTATTAAGGTATTATTTATTTAAAACCGCAAAAGAACGTCGATGCATCGAGAATTTTACACTATTCTATGACCGGAGTATTTTGAAACGAAGAAAGCAAAAAAAAGCGCCGGAGTTGAAACACAAAGCGTGAGATCATTTCATATTTTACGAATTGAATTGTTCCAGCAACGAAGATGATGATAAAAAAAAACTGTTCTTTATCGAAATAAGTGTGGCAAGAAGCGTTTCAAACATGCAAATAATTTCTTATAGTTGTGCAATCTGGGGGATAAATGCCAGTCAAACGTAACATACCGGTTGTTTCCTGGAAAAGTGTTTCCACACTGTAACAAAACTTAAAACTAATTTATTTACAATAATATTCTATTACGGGACAAGCCTTCCGTTTTATTGATTAAAAATAGAATCTCCGAACGATATTATTTATTTTAAACCACAAAAGAACGTCGATGCATCGAGAATTTTACACTATTCTATGGCCGGAGTATTTTAAAACGAAGAAATCAAAAAAAGCGCCTGAGTTGAAACACAAAGCGTGAAATCATTTCATATTTTACGAATTGAATTGTTCCAGCAACGAAGACGATGGTAAACAAAAACTGTTCTTTGTCGAAATAAGCCTGGCAAGAAGCGTTTCAAACACTTAATTAATTTCTTATAGTTGTGCAATCGAGGGATAAATGCGAGTCAAACGTAACATACCGGTTGTTTCCTGGAAAAGTGTTTCCACACCGTAACAACACTTAAAACTAATTTATTTACAATAATATTCTACTAAGGGACAAGCCTTCCGTTTTATTAATTAAAAATAGAATCTCCGAACGATATTATTTATTTTAAACCACAAAAGAACGTCGATGCATCGAGAATTTTACACTATTCTGTGGCCGGAGTATTTTAAAACGAAGAAAGCAAAAAAAGTGCCTGACTTGAAACACAAAGCGTGAGATCATTTCATATTTTACGAATTGAATTGTTCCAGCCACGAAGACAATGGTAAAAAAAACTGTTCTTTGTCGAAATAAGTGTGGCAAGAAGCGTTTCAAACACGTAAATAATTTCTTACAGTTGTGCAATCGGGAGATAAATAGAATATAGAATCACCGAACGATATTATTTATTTAAAACCACAAAAGAACGTCGATGCATCAAGAATTTTACATTTTTCTACGGCCGGAGTATTTTGAAACGAAGAAAGCAAAAAAAGAGCGCCTGAGTTGAAACACAAAGCGTGAGATCATTTCATATTCTACGAATTGAATTGTTCCAGCCACGAAGATGATGGTAAAAAAAAAACTGTTCTTTGTCGAAATAAGTGTGGCAAGAAGCGTTTCAAACATGCAGTTAATTTCTTATAGTTGTGCAATCGGGGGATAAATGCCAGTCAAACGTAACATACCGGTTGTTTCCTGAAAAACTGTTTCCACACCGTAACAAAACTTAAAACTAATTTATTTACAATAATATTCTATTACGGGACAAGCCTTCCGTTTTATTGATTAAAAATAGAATCTCCGAACGATTTTATTTATTTAAAACCACGAAAGAACGTCGATGCATCGAGAATTTTACACCATTCTATGGCCGGAGTATTTTAAAACGAAGAAAGCAAAAAAGCGCCTGAGTTGAAACACAAAGCGTGAGATCATTTCATATTTTACGAATTGAATTGTTCCGGCAACGAAGACGATGGTAAAAGAAAACCGTTCTTTGTCGAAATAAGTGTGGCAAGAAGCGTTTCAAACACGTAAGTAATTTCTTACAGTTATGCAATCGGGGGATAAATGCGAATCAAACGTATCATAGCGGTTGTTTCCTGTAAAACTGTTTCCACACCGTAACAACACTTAAGACTAATTTATTTACAATAACATTCTATTACGAGACAAGCCCTCCGTTTTATTGATTACAAATAGAATCTCCGAACGATATTATTTATTTAAAACCACGAAAGAACGTCGATGCATCTAGAATTTTACACTATTCTATGGCCGGAGTATTTTAAAACGAAGAAAGCAAAGAAAGCGCCTGAGTTGAAACACAAAGCGTGAGATCGTTTCATATTTTATAAATTGAATTGTTCCAGCAACGAAGACGATGGTAAACAAAAACTGTTCTTTGTCGAAATAAGTATGGCAAGAAGCGTTTCAAACACGTAAATAATTTCTTACAGTTGTGTAATCGGGGGATAAATGCCAATCAAACGTAACATACCGGTTGTTTCCTGAAAAACTGTTTCCACACCGTAACAACACTTAAAAATAATTTATTTACAATAACATTCCACTACGGGACAAACGTTACGGTTTATTGATTGTTATTATTATTTTCTAGAAAAGCATTATAAATAAAGAATCTGCACAGGCAATTTCAATCTCTTGGTAATTTGTAAAACAGCTATCGTAAGAAAATTTTATTTGTGGTTTTACAGGCATATTGTTTTGTAGTATGTGATGTAAAAAGCGACACTATTTTTGAGACGTCCAGTAGAGAGATGGTGAATGCTAGGAAACAAAAGAAAGCTTGATTTATTTGTTTTTGTTTTCGATTTGTGTTTGTTCAGAACTTTTTTTTATGAAAAAAAAGAAGCAAATGTGAGAAATTAATTAGTTGATGTTCGTAGTATGTAATTAGGTTACAGGTACAGGTACAGAGGATTTGCAACAAAATTTTTGAAACTTTCGTGGGATAACTTATTATGTAGCGAACCGGCTTCAATTTTGTCAATCTTAATGCAAGCGATCGCAGGATGTCGCCACTTAAGCTTTTCGTTAATTTATTCATTTAAAATAAATACCGCCTCTGACAAGAACAAGTTGTAAAATGTTATCAAGCATTACATTACTTTAATTTGCGCTAAGTCCCTTTAAATTACATCCTTACCGTTAACTTAGCGCGAACTTTAAATCAAGTTACATTACGCTTATTACTCCAACTTTTATGAGTCGCAAGCGATAAACTTCACTTCACGCAAAAGTGAAACTCGTAACGAGACCTTAATAATAACACTTTGCAACCCTCAGTTTGTATTTAATCTGAATTTATAAGAAGTTACACCGAATTAATTAATGAAACTTTTGTCTAAAAGCGGAGAGAGTATTAAAAAGTAGGTACGTACTATGACGCTCAACTTAAATGATACTCCTGCACGCAAACCACACCCTTAAAAACATTTAGCGTAAGGGCTACGAAACTGTCAAATGGTGTCGTTTAAGTTGAGCATCATTGTACCTACCACAAAGAAATTTATCGTTAGTAATGAATGAAACCGTGTCTTTATTGAATGCAAGTTTCGTTTTAACGCGAACCACACCCTTAAAAACATTTAGCGTAAGGGCTACGAAACTGTCAAATGGTATCGTTTAAATTGAGCATCATTGTACCTACCACAAAGAAATTTATTGTTAGTAATGAATGAAACCGTGTCTTTATTGAATGAAGGTTTCGTTTTAACTTTTGTAAAGGCGAGGAAAATTAAGTTTGTGAAAGAATCAGATTACACGAGGAAGAACAACCAACCTACTAACCCAGTTTTGCCTTTTTCCCACTTCCTGAACGAATTCGTGTAAACTCACGGGAGAATAATCCTTTTCATTCCACGATCCCGGCACACACACTAATAATAATTCAAAACATTACAAATCCCGGCAAACAATTTTAAAATAATGCAATGTGTATAATAATTTTATGACCTGAAAATGATAACCCAGTTGGCACAAGTAATTTTCCTACTTCTTCTTTCTGCATATTTATAAATATGTTACTTGTTTGTGTGGAATTAAATGAAATAATATAAAAATAACTTCTGCATTGTTTCAGTTTTTTTTCTTACATAAAACAACAAGACTCTTCATCGATGGGCATGTTTAACTCATTTTGGTTTTGATAAGAGCAGCCTCAAGAAGATAACGGTAATCAGAAGCATAAATTAAATTTTATACAATATTAAGAATACTTTATTTTAATCTACGGTTCATAAGCAAAAATTTACAGTAACATTTATAAAGCGATAACATACAGAAAATTATATGTATACAGGGTGACTCATATTAGTTGAGGAGGTCCACAGTAAGTGAACAACGTCATATAAAGCTAGATCCTATTTCACTTCGTTTTAGAATTACAACAGATCGATTTGTTTTTAAATTAAATGGTAATTATGAATTCATAAGTTAAGTTCATTAAGTTAAGTGAATTAAAGTTTTATTAATACAGAGTTTCTATAATTCTATAAATGATTAATTAGTCCAGTAATCTCTGGAAAGTCAAAAAGTATGGACATTTGCCGTTTATTAATACCATTACCAGCCACATTACATACTACGAACATCAACTAATTAATTTCTCACAGTTGCTTCTTTGTTTCTTATAAAAAGAAAAAAACAGAAAGTTGAAAACAAACACAAATCGACGACTTCCGGCAGTAAGCCCTTGAAAAACATATAAATCAAGCTTTCTTTTGTTTCCTAGCATTTACCATCTCTCTACTGGACGTCTCAAAAATAGTGTCGCTTTTTACATCACATACTACAAACCAATATGCCCGTAAAATCACAAATAACATTTTATTACCATGGTTGTTTTACAATTTACCAAGAGTTTGAGATTGCCTGTGCAGATTCTTTATTTATAGTATTTTTCTAGAAAATAATAATAACAATCTGTGTTTCAACTCAGGCGTTTTTTTTTTGCTTTCTTCATTTTAAAATACTCCGGCCATAGAATAGTGTAAAATTCTCGATGCATCGACGTTCTCTTGTGGTTTTAAATAAATAATATCGTTGCGAGATTCTATTTTTAATCAATAAAACGTAAGGCTTGTCCCGTAATAGAATATTATTGTAAATAAATTAATTTTAAGCGTTGTTGCGGTGTGGAAACCGTTTTTCAGAAAAAAACAACTGGTATGTTACGTTTGACTGGCTTTTATCCCCCGATTGCACAACTGTAAGAAATTAATTACGTGTTTGAAATGCTTCTTGCCACACTTATTACGACAAAGAACATTTTTTTTAACTTCGTCTTCGTTGCCGGAATAATTCAATTCGATAAAAAAAAATATGAAATGATCTTACGCTTTGTGTTTCAACTCAGGCGTTTTTTTTTTTGCTTTCTTCGTTTTAAAATACTCCGGCCATAGAATAGTATAAAATTCTCGACGCATCAACGTTCTTTTGTGGTCTTAAATAAATAATATCGTTGCGAGATTCTATTTTTAATCAATAAAACGGAAGGCTTGTCCCGTAATAGAATATTATTGTAAATAAATTAGTAGTGTTGTTGCGGTGTGGAAACCGTTTTTCAGAAAAAACAACTGGTATGTTACGTTTGACTGGCTTTTATCCCCCGATTGCTCAACTGTAAGAAATTAATTGCGTGTTTGAAACGCTTCTTGCCACACTTATTTCGACAAAGAACAGTTTTCTTTTACCATCGTCTTCGTTCCTGGAACAATTCAATTCGTAAAATATGAAATGATCTCACGCTTTGTGTTTCAACTCAGGCGCTTTTTTGCTTTCTTCGTTTTAAAATACTCCGGCCATAGAATGGTGTAAAATTCTCGATGCATCGACGTTCTTTTGCGATTTTAAATAAATAATACCTTAATACTTCGTTGCTGTAATAATTCAATTCGTAAAATACGAAGCGATCTCGAAAAAAATAATATCCTCGGACAAGTCGTTTTGGTGTGTTGTGTAACTCACGAGCTGCGCTTTTGCTGACGAAGCTCCAAATAGGCGTGAAACAGCTGTACGTAGGATGCTCGAATGATCCACCGCAATCAATAACTATATGCAACAAAGATTTTTGAATAAATTAGTGTCGATGTAAAATACAGAAGTTGAGAGAGATTAGGTAATAAACAAAGCTAGGGACATTCCAGACGAGCATGGGCGTCCTGCAATATATGAACTTGGTAAAATCCGCAGTTAAATCGGTCCTATTTATTTCAACCATAAATGTTTGTATTTGTTTTTAATTTTTCTTTTTAAATTAGTATATGAGCAATTAACACTGATGAATTTTGCGCGTAAAATTTATCAAATTTTAATTTATTCTTTATTAAACGCATAAATCTATTTGATATATCCCCAAACGTTGCTCATTTAATCTGTTGTGAAGTCGATTTAACTTTTACGACTGTAAAAAAGTTCACCCGGCAATAAATCTTGTAAATTCGCTTTGATGATTAGAAACCGCAGTTTCATTCTTTTTGATGAACGCAGCGCTAGTATTTATACTATAAAAGTCGGCAAAAATTCGACCGGAAATGTTAAATGGTAAAATCCGCAGTGAAATCGGTCCTATTTATTTCAACCATAAATAATATCGTTCGGAGATTCTATTTTTAGATAAGATTCCCTCATCTTTTGTAAACGTTTGCAAGCGCATTTTATCTGATTCGTGAAATCCCATCGGAGATTCTATTTTTAGATATGATTCCCTCATCTTTTGTAAACGTTTGCAAGCGCATTTTGTGTGTTTCGTGAGATCCGATCGAAATAATTATTCCACGCGATCAGACAATCATAAAATTTCCGTTTTCGTCTATTTTTTTAATTTAACTAGTCTGTATGAATTAGGAGTACAATTTCTTGCAAGTTAATGTTGCGATTGAAAGATTAATTCAGTTTCACTCTTCACCTTTAACGCCATCGGTTTCTCTCGACGTCATCTGAAATGCGATTGGTTAAAATACTCCGGCCATAGAATAGCGTAAAATTCTCGATGCATCGACAGTCTTTTGTGGCTTTAAATAAACAATATCGTTCGGAGATTCTATTTTTAGATGGGATTCCCTCATCTTTTGTAAACGTTTGGAAGCGAATTTTGTGTGATTCGTGAGATCCGATCGAAATAATTATTCCAGGTGATCAGACAATCGTAAAATTTCCGATGTCGTCTATTTTTTTAATTTAACTAGTTTGTATGAATCAGGAGTACAATTTTTTGCAAGTTAATGTTTCGCCGAAAGATTAATTTAGTTTCACTCTTGACCTTTAACGCCATTGGTTTCTCTTGACGTCATCTGAAATGCGATTGGTACATGCTGATGTCTCGACGGTTTCAATTCGTGCAAAGCGCAAGCCTTCTTCCTTCGTACATTTGCGAGCACGGCTAGTTTTACTTTATTAACTTGTAATGTGCCGGGAGCCAGTCATTCGTTTAGTGATATACCTAGCGCCTGTTGGTGTTGTTTGTGGGTGGCGGCACAACCAATTCGAATACGAATTAAGGATTCGTATTGGTCTATTCAACCGAATTTATCTGTATTTTTTTTGCACTTTAGAAAAACCCACTCAATTTGAAACTGTTCGAAACTACTGATTTTATTGACAGCAAAAGTAGATTCTAATTTTGTCGATTGTCTTGTTAGTTGAACTGAACCTCGCAACAAAAGAGAAAAATTAACACTTTTGCGTGGGGGGTAGGGGGTGGAGGAAGCCCTTGCTTTTCCAGTCACGTCCTGCGCGTCCCTTCGGCCACATTAAATGTACGCTTGGGTAAATGGAAGCCGGGCAAACAGTTTTTTAATTGTTGGCGCAGGACACCGACCAGCATAAAATTGTAGAAACCTAACGTTGCGAAACGATGGAAACTCAATTTCAAACCGTCCTTTATTTTCCCGTGCATTAATTGCGCGCTTCCTTTTTTGTTGCCGCGCGCGAGCAGTCGCAGAATTTTGATTAACTTCAAAATGTGGGGGGTGAACTCGGAATGGAATGAAGCTTTTAACGATTGAAAGGCTGTGAAAATTTCAGTATATTTTATTACATCAATTCAAAAACTGACATTTATTATTTATATCTGTTTGTATAAGGGTAATGCTAATAATGATTTAAAGCTCAAATGACATGCAACCCATTAGTTTTAATGTACATTCACATGATTTTATGAATTTTCTAGCTTTCAATCTATTTGATATACCAGGAGAGAAAAAACCAGAAAGAGCGAGAAGGGCGAAGCATTTTCGACAATTCTGAAAATGCAAGTAAAACGCCATTCGGGCAACCGTTGCAAACAAATTGGAAAATCGATTTCTGGCTTTTCACCGAACCGGGAAACGCCACTCACAAAGAAAATCGTGATCCAACTAACTTTGTACGGATTGTTCAAAAGAATTGGGGACAAAAGGGAATGAAAAGTGGGTTTCCAACCCCCGTCCGCCCGTTTTTACAAATTTATGAATTGGCAACTGCTTGGTGTTGTATGTTACGATTTCTGGCTTTTCACCAAACCAAGAAACGCCACTCACAAAGAAAATCGTGATCCAACTAACTTTGTACGGATTGTTCAAAAGAATTGGGGACAAAAGGGGATGAAAAGTGGGTTTCCAACCCCCGTCCGCCCGTTTTTACAAATTTATGAATTGGCAACTGCTTGGTGTTGTATGTTACGATTTCTGGCTTTTCACCAAACCAAGAAACGCCACTCACAAAGAAAATCGTGATCCAACTAACTTTGTACGGATTGTTCAAAAGAATTGGGGACAAAAGGGGATGAAAAGTGGGTTTCCAACCCCCGTCCGCCCGTTTTTACAAATTTATGAATTGGCAACTGCTTGGTGTTGTATGTTACGATTTCTGGCTTTTCACCAAACCAAGAAACGCCACTCGCAAAGAAAATCGTGATCCAACTAACTTTGTACGGATTGTTCAAAAGAATTGGGGACAAAAGGGGATGAAAAGTGGGTTTCCAACCCCCGTCCGCCCGTTTTTACAAATTTATGAATTGGCAACTGCCTGGTGTTGTATGTTACGATTTCTGGCTTTTCACCAAACCAAGAAACGCCACTCACAAAGAAAATCGTGATCCAACTAACTTTGTACGTATTGTTCAAAAGAATTGGGGACAAAAGGGGATGAAAAGTGATTTTCCAACCCCCGTCCGCCCGTTTTTACAAATTTATGAATTGGCAACTGCTTGGTGTTGTATGTTACGATTTCTGGCTTTTCACCAAACCAAGAAACGCCACTCACAAAGAAAATCGTTATCCAACTAACTTTGTACGGATTGTTCAAAAGAATTGGGGACAAAAGGGGATGAAAAGTGGGTTTCCAACCCCCGCCCGCCCGTTTTTACAAATTTATGAATTGGCAACTGCCTGGTGTTGTATGTTACGATTTCTGGCTTTTCACCAAACCAAGAAACGCCACTCACAAAGAAAATCGTGATCCAACTAACTTTGTACGTATTGTTCAAAAGAATTGGGGACAAAAGGGGATGAAAAGTGATTTTCCAACCCCCGTCCGCCCGTTTTTACAAATTTATGAATTGGCAACTGCTTGGTGTTGTATGTTACGATTTCTGGCTTTTCACCAAACCAAGAAACGCCACTCACAAAGAAAATCGTGATCCAACTAACTTTGTACGGATTGTTCAAAAGAATTGGGGACAAAAGGGGATGAAAAGTGGGTTTCCAACCCCCGTCCGCCCGTTTTTACAAATTTATGAATTGGCAACTGCCTGGTGTTGTATGTTACGATTTCTGGCTTTTCACCAAACCAAGAAACGCCACTCACAAAGAAAATCGTGATCCAACTAACTTTGTACGTATTGTTCAAAAGAATTGGGGACAAAAGGGGATGAAAAGTGATTTTCCAACCCCCGTCCGCCCGTTTTTACAAATTTATGAATTGGCAACTGCCTGGTGTTGTATGTTACGATTTCTGGCTTTTCACCAAACCAAGAAACGCCACTCACAAAGAAAATCGTGATCCAACTAACTTTGTACGTATTGTTCAAAAGAATTGGGGACAAAAGGGGATGAAAAGTGATTTTCCAACCCCCGTCCGCCCGTTTTTACAAATTTATGAATTGGCAACTGCTTGGTGTTGTATGTTACGATTTCTGGCTTTTCACCAAACCAAGAAACGCCACTCACAAAGAAAATCGTGATCCAACTAACTTTGTACGGATTGTTCAAAAGAATTGGGGACAAAAGGGGATGAAAAGTGGGTTTCCAACCCCCGTCCGCCCGTTTTTACAAATTTATGAATTGGCAACTGCCTGGTGTTGTATGTTACGATTTCTGGCTTTTCACCAAACCAAGAAACGCCACTCACAAAGAAAATCGTGATCCAACTAACTTTGTACGGTTTGTTCAAAAGAATTGGGGACAAAAGGGGATGAAAAGTGGGTTTCCAACCCCCGTCCGCCCGTTTTTACAAATTTATGAATTGGCAACTGCTTGGTGTTGTATGTTACGATTTCTGGCTTTTCACCAAACCAGGAAACGCTACCCACAAAGAAAATCGTGATCCAACTAACTTTGTACGGATTGTTCAAAAGAATTGGGGACAAAAGGGGATGAAAAGTGGGTTTCCAACCCCCGTCCGCCCGTTTTTACAAATTTATGAATTGGCAACTGCCTGGTGTTGTATGTTACGATTTCTGGCTTTTCACCAAACCAAGAAACGCCACTCACAAAGAAAATCGTGATCCAACTAACTTTGTACGGATTGTTCAAAAGAATTGGGGACAAAAGGGGATGAAAAGTGGGTTTTCAACCCCCGTCCGCCCGTTTTTACAAATTTATGAATTGGCAACTGCTTGGTGTTGTAGGTTACGACATACTTCCATGGCTTACATTTATCAAAAATTTATTTGCACATATGGTGTATATTTATGTGCGCTTTTCTACTTGGAATCAGCCCAGAAATACCATTAAGTAACAGACCGTATACGTAATAATAATAATAATAATAATAATAATAATAATAATTCATTTATTAACTCATCTCTAGGTACAAAAACCAGCATTACAGAATATAAATAAATTGTTAAATGTGTTAAAGGATTGTTTTCAGTCTGTCAATTTACATTTAAAAATTCTATGTTATACAGCTTTATCATTTCAAATTAATTCAAAAACAAGATTTGCAAACTCCATGGGTATCTTTGATTTGGGCTTATATTGCTCTCACTGCAAAAACATAGTACACTGTTGCTATTACAAAATTACTAAAAAAAAATATTAGGTGTTGTTTTATCTCATAATTACGCAACGTACGTCAATTTATTATCGATGAAAGAAAATTACTTATTCGCAAATTTGGGAAATCGATGATTGGCTTTGCTCTTGTAAATATTTGTGCACCTACATAACGCTGTTCTGTTTTTTTTTTCTTTTTTTTGCACCTTGCAACGTGCACGAGCTCAAGTTATAGATTCTTCTCTCGTGCCTCGTGTGTAGGCGTTAACGACGAACTTGCGCAAATTCCGAACATAAATAATATACCCCATCACATTACATCAATCAATATTAGCCGATATGTTTGTTTACTTAAACAGAATTAACAACACTAAGCATTATTAGCAATTACGAGTAGTATTTACTCATCATATCGATATCACACTTATCTGAATAAAACATAAATAGAAGAAGAAAAAAGCTGAAATATACTTGTACTACCCATACGATTATTTTCAATCCAGAACATATGATTACCCTTGATAAAATTATTTTTTTGATGTTTTTAATATGATTTAATTCAAAATTTCATTATCAAGGAAGGTAGTCATACAAACGTCCTATGTTCCGGATTGAAAATAATCACATGGGTACTACAAGTATATTTGAGCTTTTTTCATCTATTGAAAATGATCATCCGGTATAGTATACAAATAAAAGCGATTGCAAAGAAGACTATCAATAATTGCCGGACTGTTTAATTTTCTAATGGTAACCGCGAAGGCGACGGATGACGACGACGACTTTGGAGAGCTCCTTTCGTTAAACAAGGATTATTAAAGAATGTGTGCGTTCGACACGAACAGAATTATGAGCTTCTCGTCAATTCCATCCTTAAGGAGGCATCATTAACAAAGAAGGCTATTTATTTCAAGTGGCACGATTCACTTCAAGTCCATTCACGAAACGAACGAATGTTCGCGTTCGCACAAAGGCATCATTATTCTTCGAGAATCTTCGAGTTCGATTTTATTCCTCCTTAGCTTTCAAGGATTCGCGAGCGTCTCTCGTTAGGAGAAGAATAATTTTGGCTCTTTGCCATTCATTCCGTTCGGAAGGGATCGCTTTTGTTTTTAATTATTTTAAGAAAATAGGTATCGAAAGCTGCAAGCTTACCTCTTCACGCACATTCGATCCAGGATAACACCACAATGCACTCGGAAAATGATTGATAATTACAGTAAACGCCCGCAAAGTTTGTATAATACCACCAGCTAGCTGTGCGTTCACTCTCTCATCATGGAAACTCTGTCCTGAGCAAGACGCATGTCCTTTTAGCCGTCCTTGTTATACAGTTGCAGAGGAACGGTAAAAAGAGATACGGCAAGCTGGTACGAGCAAAGTTACGAAATCGCGCCACCTCTCCGTCGTCCGTTTTTCCGACGGTGGAAAGCGGAACGTAGCGCCCGAATTTCCACCGAGGGCGAACGGGTTTACGCAGGCCCGCAGTAAGTATCGAATCGGGACGGGGGAGTCTAACATTTTTCCCAGGACGATCATCCCACCTACACGGTTTATATATATACGTGTAATTACACAAGACCATTAACGTCACTTTATATGTAGGCCCAGTTTGCGAGGTACTCTAATTAATGCGTTATGTCAAAAACAAAACCGGAGAGGATTTAGGTAAATTAAGAACATTTTCATTAATATTGGAGATGTCTAACTCGATTTTATAAAAAAAATAACAATTTAGGAAATTCCTTGAAAAATACGTATTTTTTCGTTGGTTGGATGGATACCTTAGGGGATGGGACGATTCGCCGTCGCCCATTCACCGTCGCCAATTCGTTGTAGAACCAATTCGTCGTCGATCCAATTTACCGTCCACCCAATTCGCCGTCCCATGTTACTGCTTTATTTATCTTGATAAGTTTTAAAACACTTTATGACCATTTTAGATAATATCCAAGTTATACCTACGAATTGAAGAAAATAACTATAATTTCAGTACGTTTCAAGTAAATTAAAATGGACTTTACTATTGTTTTTCTATTTCAAGTTAAAATAAATTCCTAATTACAGTGCGACCGCCGTAAGACACAAAATTACGAACAAATTGGTGCTGTACGTACACATAATCATAATTCTATTTTTTTTTTTTAATGGAACCCCTTTTTCAATTTATAATTTTAAATGACGAGCTTTCATGAATCAATATTTTGAAAGCAGTCGACTTTCGATGTGTAGTGATTTTGATTGATATGAAAATCAATATGATTTTGAGCAGAATTTGAAAATATAAAAAAGAAGAATTGGAGGGATTTTACGAACACCCTGAAGAATAAGAAATACTTCCTGGAAGACCAAATTTTTTTATCTGTTTCTTTATCTATGTATCACATTTAATTAATAACAAATTATTTTATTTTCCATTAATTATGTTAACTTCTTATTTTATTTACATATAATTATCGGTATATTATGATTTGGATATGTACCTGGACTTAAAACTTTAATCGCTGACGGCGAGTTTTCCGGCGGTGAATTGTACCTACGACGAATCGGCGATGGTGAATCGGCGACGGTGAATCGGCGACGGTGAATTGGCGACGACAAATCGGCGATGGCGAATTGTCCTAGACCCGATACCTTATACTGATTGAAAGCTTTTACTTTAGCCAATACCTCAGATGCACACGAAATAAAAAAATTTGGATAATCAAAACTCTAAAAGGACGTATTTCACAACCTCCAGAGAATGGGGTCTATTCTGTAACATTGATATGGACTTGATATTGCTATGTTTCAAGTGACCTTGCAAAATTGGTATTCTCTAAATAGTTTCCTAACAACTTGCAATCCGTTTGGAATGTGATATCGAGTTAAAATGCATTTCTCTTCAATTTGCGGTCGGCAATCGACGTGAATTGTTATGAAATCGTAACAAATTCTCTTCAATTACAGAATAGCCCTGAATATCATAAACTTCTGTGTAACGGAAGTTATCTTCCCTCAGAAAATTAGAACTGCGAGATTGGTATCTATTTACAGAAAAGGAAACCCTGCATCACCTGACAGTAATTGAAGACCATAACTTCAAAAGGTGCCAAAAAGATGTTTAGAAGTTATTAAGAAAACTGATTTACTAAGTCTTAAACAAATTTTGTGTAAATCGTTCTTGATTGCAGTGAAAACCTCGAGCAGCCTCTGGACAGCTGTTTCAGCCCTGCTTGGGGCTTCTTCAGCAGAGACGTAGCTCGACATTCCCACTGCAAACAAAAACGACTTGTCCAATGTATTCGCAATTGCGATGTAAGAGTGAAGAACAGATAAAATAGCGACATCTTACGATCGCTTTTTGACCTGACAGTGCAGTAGGATAGACAAATTGAAGCGGGATTTGCTCCTAATAAGTCCCCCATGCAAGGCGGCCATGCTTGCTGTCAAAGCATAATGAAAGTTTAAAAAAAAAAAAAATTTGTGCAAATCGTTTTCGTTTGCAGTGAAAACCTCGAGCAGCCTCTGGACAGCTGTTTCAGCCCTGCTTGGGGCTTCTTCAGAAATCTTAAACGCATTTACAGATATCGCCAGCTGTGATTCATTTATTACACTTTTTATTTAGCCACAGGTACATAGAGCATTTTTTATTTTTTGGCACTTAGACCCTTTTGAAGTTATAGTCTTCAATTATAGATCGGTTTCTACTACCTTTTGAAACTATCCTCTCAGAACGGGTAATGAAATTTTTAGATAAATATGAGAGTATCTGTGATAACTAGGAATGGCAACGATACATCAATATATTAGGTATATCGTTATATTGGCGAAAAATATCGATGTACCGGGTGTCTCAAGATGGGCGGCGACCGGCGGTATATAATTAACCGTAATACCTACAGCTTCGGGAGAAAAAAATATAGTTAAAGTGATCAAGATAAATTTAAAGAAAATATTTTTAAGTATCTGAGTTGACCGCAAGCGGGCGCAATCAATAGGGCTATCAATAAAAATCAATTTTACTAGCAAAAGTCTCAAAATAAGTTGCAACTTTGATAGCGTCATTAGAAAGCTCCATTAATTCTGCACAACTTTCATTTTAGACTTGTTATCGTATCACCGTTAATAAGGGTGGAGAAAACAGTTGAATTATTTACTTTAAAAAATATCATAACTTCGGTACTCTTTATCGGAAATTAACGAGCTTCGGCTCATTTGAAAGGGAATTTTAAGCTTATTTATAGTTTCCATTCAACGACTACGGCTAATTTGTTATAAAGTGGCTAGAGGGCGCTCTTTACGAAAGAAATAGTTTTTCACAGTTTTCCAAAAAAAATTAAATGGGAAGGTGAATTTCTTTTGCAACAGTTGCAAATTCTATAAAATGATGAACATTGTGGTGAAAACCGGAAATGAGTATCTTTTTTCGTTCTCGAGTTATCAAATACGTTTACGAATTGATGATATTAGCGGAAGGAGAAAGTTCAAACAAATGCTATCGAGTAATACTTTTAATTCTAAGGTTAAATAATGCCCATAAAAGTTTTTATTAATGTTAGGACATTACTTAGAAGCATTTAAATGTTTTTGGGAATAGAGAATATTTCAACATAAGAATATAACAACAAATATAGAAACAAGAATAATTCAAACACTAAATAAAAGCAATGAACAATAATCATGCACTGTGACCAACAAAGTTTCACTGTGCCGCTATACAATACTTTTTTTTAATGTCCGCTTAGAGTTGTGTAGAAATTATTATTGATATCCTTACGGATAGTAACCGACTATTTCGAAATGAAAGATGGAAAACATTTTGAAAACATTTTAGGTGCAGACCTTCTATCATTGTTGATTACAATGTGTTTAATAAATGTTCAAAGTACTTTCCGTCATTTAACATTTTATTATTCGTTACTTTCATTTAGTGACTGTGTTTTTCTCATTTATGTGTTTGTTTGCTGTATTGTTTTTTTTTTTTTTATTTAAATATTAGGCTCTCAAAAACAATTTCGTGCATTTAAATAGATTAACGTCTTTCTATTTACCTCAAAATGAAAAGTGTCACTCGATAGCATTTGTTTGAGCTTTTAGATTCGTTTTTATCTTCAGTTAATAGACTCACTTGGTAATAACTCGAGAACGAAAAAAAGTTATCAATTTCGGATTTTCACCAAAATGTTCTCCTGATTGGATTCTTTGTAATCACTGTAAAAGAAATACCCCTTTCCATTTAAATTTTTTTGGGAAACTGAGAAACTATTACTTTCGTAAATAGCGCCCTCTAGTCACTTTATAACAAATTAGCCGGAATCGTTCTATAGAAACTTTAAATTAGCTTAAAATTCCCTTTCAAATAAACCGAAGTTCGTTAATTTCTGATAAAGACTACAGAAGATACGTTATTTTTTAAAGTAAATAATTCAACTGTTTTCTCCACCATTATTAACGGTGATATGATAATAAGTCTGAAATGAAAGATGTGCAGAATTAATTCAGCTTTCTAACGGCGCTAGCAAAGCTTCAACTTATCTTGAGACTTTTGCTAGTAAAATTAATTTTTATTGTTGAACCTATTGCTTGCGTCTCCTTGCGACCAACTCAGATACTTAAAACTATTTTCTTTGAATTTCTCTTGGCCACTTTTACTATATTTTTTTTTCTCCTGAAGCTGTAGGTATTACGTTGAGCTATATACCGCCAGTCGCCGCCCATCCTGAGACACCCGGTACATTATTATCGATATTATAATTCAATATATTGTTAAAAATATCGATGTATTTTCGAGTAACCTTTTTTTTGCCAGTTTCTTGCTTTGCAAAAATTTTCGGCTTCAAAATTTTTCATTTGTTTTTTTTGTGTCTACCCGTTCTTCTATTGCGTTTCTTGTTTTTCGCATTCTTCTCTTTTTAATCGTGTTTTATTGACTCCTTTTTACGGTTCTCTTTTGTTTCCTTCGAATTTGTTTTTATTTGCAAAAACTTCCGTCGATTTTCGTTTTTTTATCCATCTTAACATCGTGTTACTTATGTATTTTTTAAAATTCATTTTATACTTTGCGTTTCTCTTTTGTTTATTTTTATCTAATTGATTTTTTCACACGTTGTTTGTTGACACTTTTTTCTGTAGCTGTTTTTTGTTCTATAAGTTTTTTTTCGTCTGAAGATTCTTTTGTTTTTGGTTCATTCATCTAAGCAGTCAATCTTCTTTTGTTTCTTTCTATCATTTATGGTTTTCGCACTATTTTTTTGTTTGTAATCTTTCAACGATTTTCATTTTTTTGATCGTCTTAGTATCCTAGTACTCTGTTTTCTTTTTTAAATTCGTTTTATGCTGTCGTTTTTATCAAATTGCTTTCTCATATTTTGTTGATTGACGCCTTTTGCTTTATACTAGATTTTTTTTTAAATCTTCGTTTGGTTTCTGTTCGTCTTAGTCGTCAATCTTCGTTTGTTTATTTTTTCTGTGCTTTTGTTGTCTTACAGAATTTCTTATGGAATTGATTTTGCGCATTTTATTGACGCTTGTTTGTATTTCGTCGTTTCTCATTTGTTTTAAGTCTCATATTTCGTTTCCTTTTGCTCTTTTTTTAAACGTGTCATTGACGTTTCTCGAGTTTGCTTTAATTTTATACGAATTGGTGTTGTCGATCTTCCTTTGTTTTGTTTTTTTGGTTTAACTCACGCCTTGTATTTTGTCGCTACTGTTTTCATTTCCCTTTTGTTTCTGACTTTTTCTCAGGTTTCATTTCTTTTTTTTTCTTAATTGTTCTGATGTTTGATGTCAATTTTTTGTTTTTGTTTGACTTTATGAAAAGAAAAAAAAATTGGCGCCTTTTGGCTACATTTTGTCAACAAGTTGGCGTCATTGCCTGCGAAAAAATTTGGCAACTCTGTCTACCAAGAGATAGAAAGCTAGATTAAATTACGAGAAAAATGTATTAGGTATTACTTTTAATAATAAAAAAGATAACGAAACAACAAATTCGTTTCAAAAATGCCGAGTGTTTAATGTTCAATTTTTTATTTATTTTTTTTTTATTTTAAAGTTCACCTAATCACTTCTCCGATCACCTAATAATCAATTCAAATAAAAAAAATTAAACCCGGTCGACACGCGGAGATATTTTTATTTCCATCTGAAGCAAGAAAATATTGTAATGTAAGTTCGTTTAGTCCGTATTATTGAAAGTAATTTAAAGTGAGATGAATTGTCGCTCTTCCGGCGCGACGTGCGAGTGCATCTATGACAAAAACTAGCAAAAAACAATCACACTACTCCAAGGCTATCTTCTCTTTTCTTGATTGGCCCTTGTGCTTCAGTAACTTATCGGATATCGTTAGGGAAGGTGCGAGCTTTTCTTATTAGCGAATTTGCAATATTATTGCGATAGTTTGTTTATTATAATATACGCGATCGTGAAGTGCTTTCCTTTTTAGTGTGTGGGTGTGTGTGTGTATTGTGTTTGCAGATTGGGGGATTTTCGACACTAGAAATGCACGCTTCGTAAAACGGTAGGGTAAGTGAAATCATAGTTTCTCTCGATTTAATTTATTAAATATACATATTGTTACAGTTCCACGTCGGTATGCAGTTTGGATGGCAGAGGGGTAAGTCATTTATTTCCTTTCCATATAAAAATACAGGCGGTACGTACAGAAAAATTAACAAAAATAATAAAATCTTCTTCCCCTAAACTATTGTATCCGAGAACTTCACCTCCGGTGGCTCAGATTAGAAGAAGATCTAAAAACTTATTTTTACAATCCCCTGGCGTCACTTTACAATAATTAAGACCAGTGGCGGCTCATGATGATTTACTATGGGTGGGTGACAACCAGGTTGGGCGAAATTCAGCCATTTGGGGATTTTCATTTTTTTCTAACATCATTATTATTAATTGAAGTTGGTTCCTGTCCGATGAAAATTGTAAGTACAAAGTTTTTTTTTAATCTCAAACCGGATACAAAAATGAAGGGAAAACACTCAACGTTTCGCTGTAGATTTATAGCTTCGTCAGGAGTGAAAAAAGCGTTTATTTACTTTTTTCACTCCTGATGAAGCTATAAATCTATAGCGAAACGTTGAGTGTTTTCCCTTCATTTTTGTGTCCGGTTTGAGGTTAAACAAACTTTGTACTTATCATTATTATTATTATCGTGGTGCTGGTTTTCTTTAAATTTATTTTATACTTCGTATATCTCTTTTGTTTATTTTTATCTAATTGATTGTTCACATTTTGTTGGTTGACGCTTCATTACAGTTATCTTTTTTTGTATTTTTTTTTCGTGTGGAGAGTCGTTTGTTTTTGGTTCATTCATCTAAGCAGTCGAACTTCCTTTGTTTTTTTTTCTATTCTATATGCATTTTATTTTGACTCGTTCTTACAGTTTTCTTTTGTTTCCCATGAATTTGTATTTACTTGCAAAAACTTTCGTCGATTTTCATTTTTCTTAACATCGTGGTACTTCCGGTTTTCTTTTCTAATTTATTGATTATTGATTATTGATTATTGACGCTTCTTTACAGTTGTTCTTTGTTTTGTACTAGTTTTTTTTTTCGTCTGGAGAGTAGAGAGTCATTTGTTGTTTAGTTCATTGATCTGAGCAGATGTCTTTTCTATTATTTATGCTTTTGCACTATGTATTATTTTGTTTTTTGATTCATTTTGACAGTTCTCTTTTCCTGCAAGAAAATTCGACGATTTTATTATTTTATTTTATTTATTTCGTTTAAATATTCGTTAATACTCTTGATTCGATTTGACTTACAATTAGTTAATTTTATAAAAATTTTATTTATTTTTTTTCTTATCTTCATTACCGATCGTCTTTTGTTTTTTCTGATTTGATTTTATTTAATTCCATTCTTCACATAATCGATCGATCGACCTTTATTTATTTTATGTCTTATCTTCATCACCGATCGCCTTTTGTTTTTTCTGATTTGATTTGATTTAATTCCATTTTTTACATAATCGATCGATCGACCTTTATTTATTTTATATCTTATCTTCATCACCGATCGCCTTTTGTTTTTTCTGATTTGATTTTATTTAGTTCCATTTTTAACATGATCGATCGACCTTAATTTATTTTATATCTTATCTTCATCACCGATTGCCTTTTGTTTTTTCTGATTTAATTTTATTTAATTCCATTTTTTACGTAATCGATCGATCGACCTTTATTTATTTTGTATCTTATCTTCATTACCGATCGCCTTTTGTTTTTTTCTGATTTGATTTTATTTAATTCCATTTTTTACATAATCGATCGATCGACCTTCGTTTTTTTTTGTTTTATTCGATTTGAGTTTGTTTTATTTTACATTTTAATTTCGACGATTGATCGTCATTTTTGCTTGGACGGATTTAATTTATTCTTAGTGTTTACATAATTTTATTTATTAACTTTGACGATGAGGATCGACAAAGTCAATTAACAGTTTTTCTTCAAACGCTTCCTTCCGGTGTAAATATATTTATTAGTCCAAAGAAGGGAAAATAAATTGACTGTGTTTTAAAATTCAATTTGGAAAATAATTAATTACGAAATATTTCAGAGTTCACCTCATTTTATTTTCGGTAAAAAGTAAATAACGCCCGTTCTAGTTACATTCCATCCTACAAATCTGTTAAAAATTTAATCAAAAGCTAATTGCATTTTAAGCAACCAGATTAAAGTGCTTACGAGCGCGTCATTTTTAATTGGATGACATTAAAAGTTTTGGCGTTCACTTTAATTAATAAAAATAAAATGTGGCCGGTAAATATACCGGAAGGTCATGCAAGTACTAAGGATTTTATTTCAAAGCAATTAATTATTCGGACATGGGACGTATCAGGTTTTATGCCAAAATATCTGCAGAACCGTGCCAGCCTTTTCGACGCCTTGCGTATAGGTCTTACTGGCGCCTCAAACACTATTGATTAAATTTATTTATTTGCACGACAATTTGCCAGATAATTGAATGATTGCATTTTATAGTTACAAGTCACACTCTTATCTCTTATGTGGTTAAAGAAGATAAATGTATGTCATCAAGTGATCCAATTTAAAGTCACCCCGAGTCTGCAAGACTCATAAAACTTTTCAAATAGTGGGAATCGAATCATAAATTTTCTAAATTTAGCTAAGGCAACATTTTTAAATTCCATGGCCTTTTGCGACGAGTAATTTTAAATTGGATAACGTGATACTTATGGTATTCGATTAATCCAGTTATTTGTCTGCCATATGGCGCGAAATTTGTTACAAGATGAGATAAACTGACTCCACACGGATCTTTTTTGTTTCACTCGGTATTTCTAACTCAGTTAGAAAGCGTCCAACACTAAGTGGCCTGAATTCTTTTCCCTGATTATATGCTTATAATCAGAAAAAAGAATTCAGGCAACTTAGTGTTGGACGCTTTTTACGCCGAATGTACTATTTACCTCTGACCATTCCGTGGAATCGATACAACGAATTGTTATTGAGTGGGAGGGGTATGAGTGCAATACGAGCGTCCTCATTTCGCAGAGTTTATTGTGGCTGGGGCTAATACAGTCCTAAAATACAAATTACTAAATTTTCGTACTGTTTGCGGAACAAGTGGCCCGAATTCTTTTCCTTGCTTATAACAAATCTTGTATCAAAAAATATTAACGTGTAATAAGATCCAAGAATGAAAATTAATTGAAATCGATTGTCAAATCAAATCAAATCAATATTTGTAATACGTGTAAAAGTAATTAATACGTTTATCTTTGTTATATAAAGCGGTGTGTCCTTCGTTTTAGTTTTTTTTAATGGGTTTTAAAGAAAGCATAAAAAAATAAAATTTTCTGAGAAATCAGAAATTTATTTCAATTTCTTCTGCCGGTCAGTAGAAGAAATCCGAAACATGCGGTTCCTACCCGAAACCAAGAATTCAACCATGGACGAGGGCCGGGAAATCCTTCAAGTTAAACCAATTTCAAAACAACTGAAAAACGCTAAGAAACTCAGGAAATAACGTTCGAGATAGAATTTCAAATAAATAAAGAAATAGCTAGAACAAAAGAAGTTTCAAATATGTTAGTAGCGCCATCTATTAATCTGTAGTCGCAATTAATTGTGTTCCTTTTTATTTCCTGGAAACAGTTTCATAGCAGCTTAAGGCAGCGCCCTCCGGCAGCTTGAACTTATACTATGCCAAAAAATCGGACAAGTCGTTCGGATTGCGGTGGAGTTTCTTCTGCTGATGAGGCCCCAATTAGAGCCGAAGTAGCGCTATACAGAGGATGATTGAGGAGCCCACTGCAATCTGAGCAGATTTGCTGCAACGTAAAAGTAAGTTTCAAAACAGTTGAAAATAAATTTCTTCTTCAAAAAAGTGAATGAGAAACAATTGAAGCGTACTCCCGCTTAGCGCTAGTTTTCCACAGCTTTTCTAATAAACAAAATAATCTGTTTAATTACATTTTTAACATAATCGAATCGATCGACCTTTATTTATTTTATGTCTTTTCTTCATTACCGATCGTCTTTTGTTTTTTCTGATTACCGTGAGCCGTAAGTTTGTCCCTTTCATTTGTGCGAAAATAATTCGAAAGCAACTGAAAAGCACTAAGACAATTCAAGAATAACGTTAGGAAAACAATTTCGAATAAATAGTAGCAGGTAAAGGGGTTTATCTGTAACAAAACCGTTAAAATTAAAGGGGTGTTAAATTTTGTTGCTACGGTAACGACCAATCATGGAACTCTATTTTAAATTTAAAAAGGACCTCTAAATTTTAACAGCCCGTTAATAAGTTACAGAATACGCCTCAAAGACCCTTTAATTAAATTATGGACAATTCCGTCATGTTAAATATATCACAACAGCTAGCTACGATTGGGAAGGAAGAAAAGTAGGCGTTACCTTCTCGCCTGTTACGTTTGACAGTTGTCAAGTTTCGATTGGTTTCGATTTGTGATATAACATGGCGGCGGCGCCAATGAAAACTTAGTTGGGAACTGTCGAGACTCTTATTAAAGGGTTTCTAGTAGCCCAACAAAAATTAGCGTCATCTGTTAATCCGCAGCTGCAATTAATTTTGTTCCCTTTAATTTCTGAGAAACAGTTTCTTCAAAACTCAAAGAATTCGTTTGAGAAACAATTTAAGCGTGCCCGCTTGGCGTTACTTTTCTAACCTAAAATTTCGAGAACTGTTTATCACTTTTTAGTAACAGTATAATCAGAGGCAATTAAACAATCTTGATTTATTTAGCATAGAATGCAAGCGGCTAATGAAATTTAAATTCTTAAATTTTATTCTTGAAAGAAAATGAAATAGTTTTTGATTTCTTTTCACTTTTATTTTGTTAATAATAAATAATTGTAAGACGCTGGTAAAAATTTTGCAAACCGACGACTTGACTTCTAGTTACGCCACTGGGCCTAGTAGGGTGCCAAGAGATCGTGAATAACTTGTAACGTGTTCCACTGGCTGCACTAGTGTGCACTGAGTGTATTTCTATCTCGGTTCAGCTTTATGTAATAAAACGAGATGGAGATACACTTAGTGCACCCTGGTGCAGCCAATGAAAACGGGATTTTACACAAATTGTTTTACACTTTCAAGATTTTATGTTCGGCTTGAGGAGATGTCAGGTGTTTGTAACATAATTTAATTAACATGCTTTGTAAGGTCACCTTTAAACCTAACTTGACCGCAAACAATTGAAGAAACCCGATTTAATTGGATTGTGTAATCTTCATATTTGTGACGTCATCTTAAAATACCTTATTGATGATTACCAGGGATAAGAATTCAGGCCACTCAGTGTTGGATGCTTTTTACCACGAATGTATTATTTACTTCCTCATCGAATTGTTTTAAGTGGGAGGGGAAGTAGGGGAATGCGAGCGTTCGTAGTGGTTCGTATATCGCAGAAATTGTAGTGGGCGAGGCTGATACAGTCCGAGGACTAAGGGCCCGAATTCTTTTCCCTGATGATTACTAAAGAAAAAATGTATGATTTGCTTAGAAGCTCTTTGTTTCCTTTTGAGAATTTTTATTTGAATCTTTTGTGATCGACGCAGTATGAATATTTCCCTTCTCTTTCTCTCTCTCTCTTATTATTTGCATCCAAGAAATAACTCAGCGCTCAGAGCTATTTCTAATGCGCAAATAATTTTTTTTTTTAATTATCACAATTAGTCACAAAATTTTTGCAAATGCAAAACTGTTTATAAAAGGAACCTCTGGGTAATAAAACAAAAAATAGTTACCTAAAAGTAATCACTTTAATGTTATATTTTTAGTAAGTGATTTAACATCAGAAATTCAAGTTTACATCTGACAGTTGAAAATTTATTTTCACACAATTCAAACCAACCTTCTAATTTGTTTTTAATTTAGATATTTATAATATGTTGAGTAAGTTTAAAGATGTGTTCCAACTTAAATGTTAGTATTTTTTTTAAATAGTTAAAGCCATAATGGTATAATTTCGATATGACATGCATTTTCCTTAAATTATTTTACATACTTACATACATATTTGGTAATATTTCATTAGAGATTATTTTAAGAGAATACATAAATGTTATACTCTGTTAGTTCATCAAAATATAATATGTTTCTTCCTACAAGAAATGTTCACGTTTTAAATCTATAAGTGAGTTTGATATCAAACTTTTACACACAAATGTATGTACATATACATCATTTTCAAGCAATACACTTACAAAGTAAATATCTATTAAAGATTAGTTAAACGCACAAGGTAATTAACAATAATTAAATCTCACATGGTCACTTCATTCATCTGCATTCGTTCATTTTAATTTAAGTGATACGAATGTGGACAAATAAGAAAGTACGCGTGCATCCTTGATATTTATTCTTTACTTATGCCCATTTTCAAATGTAAACGGTATTTACAGTAATCGTGCACTTTACAATACATGACTGAATTTTAACAGTCGTCACTACAAATAACACACAGTATATAGCAGCCTCTACTTATGATTTTCTCAAATATTCTCATGCTGAATTTACTGACGGCGAACTGTGCCTGCGGCGAATTGTATCTACAGCGAATCGGCAACGACAAATAATTCATAGCCAACCACAGGGTTACAACTACTGCGGGGATCTCGTAAACTATAAGAGATACAACACGATTAAATTACGCTATTTAGGGGTCTGTAAAAATGTGCAAAAATATTTCTTCTGTCTCCTTTCTTTTCTGAAATATCTTCAAAAAACTGAAAATTCTCAATTTCGAAATAGAATCATCAAACCAAGTTCGGTAATTTTAAATTAAACTAATCTAACACCTTAAAAGGATGTAGCCGATGTAGGTTAGGATTGACAGTTACGCAGATGCGACTGTCAACTGTTCTTTTTTTCTCTCATGGGCGCTATTCGCACCACGTGATACAATGAAATCTGAACACGATGATATGATATGATATGATATGGCGTACGTAATGCTTCTGTTTTAAAACAAAATAAAGTATTAAGTTACTAAAAAAAATTCAGAATTTTTTTTTTATGTAAATACTATAAAATATACTATAATTTTATAAGATTTGTAAATTTAATACTCCATAATTTTAGCATCCGGTTACTCGATTAAGTTTTCTGAACCTGCGTTCGGCAATGCGCTCTTTTTCATCAATGACCTTGAATTGTTCGGTTTATTCACTCGTACATACAGTGAAACACAATCGCTCTCTCCCCCACACTTTTGATCAGAGAGTAAATGGAGCGCATTGCCGTTTTAAAACAAAAGGATAAGGGGTTTATTCTGTGTTAAAAGCGTTAAATTTAAAAGGCTGTTAAATTTTGTTAATGTGGTAACAACCAATCATAAATTAAATTTGTTTATATTTTAAAGTATTTCTAAATTTTAACAGTCCGTTAATAAGTTACAGTCTCCCCTTTACGGTAGGTTTTACAAAAAAAAAAATATTAATCAGCGATTAATTGCATTCTCTGATTAAGGAACTTCAATGGACGAAGATTTGAAATAACCAATTATATTGTTTTATCCAACCAATCACAGGTTTTAATCACACTATTAAATTAAACAGTGATTAAATAATTATTGTAAAACTGGTCTCATGGTACGAAATCTAAGATAGCGTATGTATATAAGAAACAAAAGAGTTGACAATCGTATCTGCGAAACTGTCACTCCTAACTTGTGTCTGCCAACGGTATTAGATTGTCCAACGAATTTCATATAAGGTTACCGAATTTTATAATATATATTTATATATTATATGTATTTCAGAAATTAATAAAGATAGAAAAGATTTTTTGCACATTTTTATATACCCCAAAACAACGGAATGTTTTTTTTTTTAATCAATCGTTTTTGTTTCTCTTACAGTTTACAAGACCCCATGGTGAGCATTTAATTAGTTGTAACCCTGTATAATTACGAGACTTTTGAGACATCTGTTAGAAAGGTGTATCAGATTACAAGCTTAGTATTTGCTTTAGTATTAACAGGGAGAAGAATTTGGTCCACTTAGTATTGGACTCTTTTTACATCGAATGTACTATTTACTTAACTTCTCGCGACTCTGATGGATGAATTATTATAGAGTGAGGGGAAGGGATGCAATTTTAGTGTTCGTACTCGCACAATTTGTCGTGGGAGGGGTTAATACAATCCGAGTATTAAGTTTTACTACTTTCCCGGGGAACAAGTGGGCCGAATTCTTTTCCCCGAGTATCAATCTAGATGCAATCCTTGCAACCTTGTCAACCTTACTCAATACTCCTGCCACAGTTTGCCATTAACGTAAGTACGTTTCGCTTACAAAAACGTGGTCCAAACGCGTTTAGATTCAAAGACGGACGTTCTTTTGCAAACGGATTAATCCCCTCTCCTTGAAAATTCAGTCCCGATCGATAATCGCCTTTCCCTTTCGAATCAAACTATTTTTATGTTTCGTTTGCATTGAATTGCAGTTATTTACAGGCGAACTGTCAATCAATAATTCAAATCTGAAGTGTTTAATTGCAGCAACTACGAAATTCAGATTCAAAAATATTCGAAACCAGATTCAAACTTTTGAGCAAATGAAAGCAGCTTTAGTATACAGATGGGAAAAATTTTAAAAATAATTATCAGCCCACCATGTGTAGGATTATCATTAGTACCTTCTTGGTACTCAAAACACTAATAATAATCATTTGGTTAGCGCTTGAAGAGGGGGAAATCAAAAAAAAAATCAGTTTTGTTTGGTAGATCATCTCATCTCTCAAAATAGCTCTGAAAAGCACATATGCGCAGTGCAATTGAAAAGTGCCTAGTCCTAGTGCACCTATTTTAAGCTTGAAATAAGTATTGCAAATTACACGTTTACTAAATTATGTTGATGAAAACAGACATAAGTACAGGAATCTTATAACACTTTCGATTGAGATACACTATACACACTCAGTGCACACTCAAATTATTCTCATCTTGTTTTAACTTTTTGCAGTGAAACGAGCTGAAGGCTGCGCACTCAATGCGTACAGTGTAATTAAATCGAAAGTGCTGCTTTTATATATATTGCTACCTTATTACACTAATAGATATTACACCCTGTCCAATGCTTCTAGCATGACGATGCTGTTCCCCCTGATAACCTAAAAATCACAAAAAAAATTTAAGGCTTGCCTATTACAATTCGATGTATACGTACAATCATTCCTATGTTATTTTTAGATCCGTCTTTGCATTCTTCTATCGTTTCGTCTACGACGAGATTCATGAAGGGGTCGAAGCCTCTCAAAATGCCGACAACTTGCCTCCCGCCATTTAGTTTTAGGCTAAGTTTCTTGTCCATGAACCTACGAGGAGCATTAAATTAAGGTAATGCAATATTTTGATCATAAACTACGTACTTTTTCAACTCCGGAGGATGTGCTTTAGACATTTTTAACAGAAAATGCACAAAATTAACAGAGATCAAACGTGAACGCAACGATTTTAGGCGCGCAGGTTAATATACAGGTTAGCCAACTTAAACGTTGCAAGACGTAATATTCCCTATACGTCTACTTTTTGAAAATAAATTAATGTAGGTTAATACTTATTTAAAACAAGTACTTGAAATTATTTGCTGTGGCATTTCATTATCAAAACTAAACTACCTATTAAATATTAAATGTTACATTTGAATCTTGCTTGACCGGTGTACCAACTTAACCCATTCCAAAGTCACAAATCCACACAACGTATTTGAATATTTATGATTTTATCTGCTTCTATGACGCGTGTACGTATATTTAAATTATTGCATAATTCTTGCATATGATGTCAGTAAAGTCAGTAATATTAATTGTAAAAAAATACGAGTTTAAGGCTCATGTGACACGATGCTAATTTTTGTGTAAAATTTGTTACAACATGAGAAAGATAGATTACTACGGTGTATGTTTATTGGTTGATTCGGTTGATTCGATACTCCCTTTCTCTCTCAGTTTTTGCCAAATTTTACACAAAACTTATCACCGTGTCATACGGGCCTAATTATCAAAAACACACGTTTATATCAATTTATCAGTTAATTATGATAATTTGCGCCGATAATTTTCTCTGATATCGCGGCTGGTACAGACGAATTTCGCATCACGCAATCATATGATTTTTTTTTTTTTTAATATTTTTCGTTCGCGACACATTTGAAGGTTAGCAACACTTTCGTCTTTCGTCCGCTCTCGGGTCACGTTTAGGACAAACCGTATTGTCATCTGTCACACGTCGAAGAAAATCACGTTAAAAATGCAGTCCAGCCTCAGGAATATAATTAATTCCTCGCTCAAGGTAAGTTCAGTTCGTTTTACAAGTTCACCATTCACACGAGCCCTCAAAAAGAAACGACCAATTCAAAAAAGTGCGTTTACGTAATATAACCTTTAAATAAAATTCTCTCTTACGGTTCACACTTAACCACCTTGTTTGAAATAAATGTAATCTTTTAGAGGCATTTAGGAAACAACAACAGCAGGGTTCTGATTAGTTTGCAGCAACGAAATTATTCTGCACAGCATGATGCTGATATCGTAGTAATCGGATCAGGACCTGGAGGGTATGTGGCTGCAATTAAAGCTGCCCAACTGGGCATGAAAGTAAGAAAAAGGGACTTAAATTAAACGAGAAGCTTTCTTTTTATACAGTCATTTTCAGACCGTTTGTGTAGAGAAAGATCCAACGCTTGGCGGAACGTGCTTGAATGTCGGTTGCATTCCTTCAAAAGCACTTTTAAACAATTCCCATTATTACCATCAGGCACATTCTGAAGATTTTAAAAATCGTGGTATTATAGGTAATTTAAAATTATATTAAAATGGATACAGGTGTTTGTTCAATTCAATTCATCAAAAAAAAAAAAAAAATCAAATGCTAGCTACTGAAAATATAAGTTCAAAAGTCTTTCAATCCTTTCAATTGTAAGTAAATAAATAAGAGGCACCTTTACTATCAGCTGATTCATTACAAATTTTAAATTCTTCAAGAGTTCACATGAAATCAATTTGTTTAATTATGTCTTTTTAATTATAATCAAAAGCAATAGTAAACAATTGCAGTTTCCTGTAATTTTTCTTTTTCTAAAATGGACTGTTTAAATACGACCTTACTTTACACTTTAAACAAATTTAGAAAACTTTCTGATTGGGCAAGCTCAAAACTTTTGTAAAATCATAAAATCTATTAAGTTCAGATAGTAACTACTAGAGACTTTCCAGTTAGAGTATGATAGAGACCCTTTAATTAGAGTCTGCTCAATACCGCCATGTTATATCACGAACTAGCTATGATTGTGAAGGAAGAGAAGTAGGCGTTACCTTCTCGCCTGTTACATTTGACAGTAGTCAAGTTTCGATTTGTGATATAACATGGCGGCGCCAATCAAAACTTTGTTACGAATTGTCCAGTCTCTTATTATAGGGTCTCTAGAGTCTGACGGAATCAGCCATCTTTCAGCAAAAAAAGTCAGTGTCAAATTCTCAATATTATTTAACCTTGCTTGCTCTTTCAAAGTCAAATTTTAGCAAAAGACTCCTGTCAGTGTCAAATTGACAATGTTACCTAACCTCGCTTGCTTATTTTCACTGTCAAATCCAAGTGTTGGCGCGAAACTGCACTTCCATTCTCCCTTATGATTGGCTGAATATATTTTTGCTGAAATATGGCGGAACCAATTAAAAATGCACGCATTTCTGCCAAACTCTAACTAGAGGGTCTCTAGTAACTACTAGAATCCATACATTTAATTGACGTTTATCTTAACTTGATAGGGTTCGGAATCATTTTTGTTAGTAATTTAAAATTTTATGATTGGTTGACTTAATTTAGATAATTAGATAAATTAACAATGAAATGAAAACACCAGCACTAATTTACGTAAATTCAGGTAAGAATGTTGATTCAAGATTCGAT
This sequence comes from Prosopocoilus inquinatus, assembly GCA_036172665.1. Lineage (NCBI taxonomy): Eukaryota > Metazoa > Arthropoda > Insecta > Coleoptera > Lucanidae > Prosopocoilus > Prosopocoilus inquinatus. The sequence continues at coordinate 5,324,191 of CM069870.1, forward strand.
TAAATAAATGTTTTTAGAATTTCGAAGTGTACGTTATAAAATCCCAGTTGAGGTGTTAAGAAAAACCTGGTGTGCAAATAACTGAAATTTAAAAAAAAATTGGTCAAACAAGAGAACGATGAAAATGCATATTGCATCAAAAACTTTTATAAAGAATGATTTTTTTCAAAAACTCAAAAATGAAAGTGTTTATTCTGTAGGCCTGGGCATTATTTTTGTCGGCAGGTGTACATGTTTATATATAACTTTTTTCTTTACTTTGATATGCAGAATACGTCCCTGAAGTAACGGCCGGCATTTTTGATACACCTTGTATTTAAATAAATTAATTCTAAGGGTTAAAGGATCCGAATAGTTGTTTTAGAAATTTTTGGGCTTATTCTATTGCTTTATTTATTGTACTTATTTATTTGAACGAATTTAGAAAAATCGAAATAATTTCTTTGGGGTGTCACGGTTCAGAATTTATGGGGCTTTCGTTCGTATCTTATTTCACGTCGCCAGCCGGTTCATTAAAGCGCAGTTATTCCATAAAAGGCGCAGTGGAGGTTGCCATCACCATCAACCCTCGGCGCAAAAAAAGAACTCGAAAAAGTAACGACGGAAAAACGCCGAGGGCGACGAAACGAGGAAGAGATAAGACATAATGGGTATCCAAGATTTAATTTTATCCGTTTAGGGCAAATTTGTTACTAGTACTATTTATTGGCTCTTAATGTAAAATTAAAATAACGTAATATCTGATGTAGAGCAGGGATTCTTAATGAAGTCAATCAGAATTTGAAAAGTCACACCTGTAGGGGTTGATTGGAGGTTGATGAACCTTTAGGGGTCGTTTGGAGGTCAACGAACTATTAAATATTGTGGTATTTGTCTATTTAATTTCTTGATACATTATAGAAACACAATGCCCCCCTTTAAGAAAAAAATAATTATTATAGCATAAATAAAATTGTAAGACAAAACCCAATGTTTTATTCGATTTACAAAGAAGTGTCAGTGGATTCTATCGATTAATTATAAAAGGTCAATTAATTTTTGTGTTAAATTCTAAAGGAAAATTTCTACATTTCTGCATAAATTATCCTACTGCCCTTCCAGCTTGAGTTTTGAGTTGTATTGACAAATAATTGAATAATAATGAAAAGAGGTGCCTCCTAAGGGGTCTTTGCTCAAGAAAGACGGGGGATCCCTGATGTAGAGCTTTTGGATGCAGCTAACGGCATTTGATTTTTTTTTATGTGTAGCAATTGATGAACACTTGTCTACATGAATTTTCTATAAAATTAACCTTTTATGTTTAATTAAAATTTATTTTAGTCGATCATGTTAGGATAGACCTAGAAAAATTTATGGCTGCTAAATCTTCAGCGGTTAAAGCACTCACAGGTGGAATCGCACAATTATTCAAAAAGAACAAAGTGACTTTGGTGAAGGGCCATGGGAAAATCACTTCACCAAATCAGGTGACTGCGATTAACCCTGATGGTTCAACGGAAGTCGTTAATACCAAGAATATTTTAATAGCAACCGGATCCGAAGTCACTCCTTTTCCCGGCATTGAGGTAAAAATTAAGTTCCTCTGCGATTTTAAGTTTTGTGAGATTAGTAATTTTTTAGATTGACGAGAAACAAATTGTTTCATCGACGGGGGCGCTTTCGTTGAGTGCCATACCAAAGCGATTAATAGTTATTGGAGCGGGTGTTATTGGATTGGAATTGGTAAGACGGTTTTCATTATTTAAAAACAAAGGGATTTTTCGCTTCTCGTTTTAGGGTTCTGTGTGGTCTCGATTGGGTAGTGAAGTAACAGCAGTTGAATTTCTAACGTCTATTGGCGGTATTGGTATTGACGGTGAAGTATCTAAGTCTTTCCAGAAAATTTTAACGAAACAGGGTTTGAATTTCAAACTTGGAACGAAAGTAACGTCTGCAAAAAAAGACGGTGGCGTAATAAAAGTCGGTGTGGAAGATGTGAAGAATCCAGATAAAAAAGAAGAGGTATTTGGGTTATTATTATTTTCGATTATAATTTTTTTATGTTTATTGGTGTAGCTGGAATGCGATGTCCTGCTGGTTGCAATTGGACGAAGGCCCTACACAGAAAACTTGGGATTGGAGGAGATGGGCATTGAGAGAGATCAACGAGGTCGAATTCCTGTAAATTCGGTTTTTCAAACTGTGATCCCTAATATTTATGCCATTGGAGATTGCATTCATGGCCCAATGTTGGCACATAAGGCAGAAGATGAAGGTAAACATTAAAGTGATAAGACACTCGTATATAAAGATAACAGAATTGATAATCTTAATTAAGGAGTTATATATTTTTAATTGCTGATTAGCCTATTTGTTTATGATAATGGTACTTCACTGTATACCTGACGTTTTAATATTGATCCAGCGTATTAACAATTTATTGATTAGAATCCCCTCTTACTGCTGTATGATGCTAAACCATATTATGTTACATCCTTTTTCAGTATGTAGTTAAAGACCATCAAATATTTTTTGTCTGAAAAACTAATTTGTTCTTTCTAGGAATTATTTGTGTAGAAGGTATTCAAGGAGGGCCGGTTCATATAGATTATAATTGCATTCCATCTGTGATTTACACGCACCCCGAGGTAGCGTGGGTTGGTAGATCAGAAGAGGACTTAAAAAGTGAAGGTATCCAATACAAAATTGGAAAATTCCCATTTTTAGCGAATTCAAGAGCAAAAACCAACAATGATACTGACGGCTTCGTGAAGGTGCTCTCGGATAAAGCGACGGACCGCATTTTAGGCACTCACATCATAGGCCCATCTGCAGGGGAGCTGATTAATGAAGCTGTGCTAGCTCAAGAGTACGGTGCATCCGCTGAAGACGTTGCCAGAACATGTCATGCTCACCCGACATGTGCCGAAGCTCTGAGAGAAGCCAACCTGGCGGCTTACTTCGGAAAAGCAATTAATTTTTAAGGGGAACGCTTATGAATAAGGAGATTGAAAAAGCAATTATCAACTTATGGTATTTATAGGATGTAATATTAAATACTGCCTATCTCTTAAATTGTAAATATTGTATTTATTTTTAGTCCTGTAATTTTATGTATTAATTTCCACTTGGAGTTAATTTTATAATAATACATAATTAAGATTTCACAACTTCTTATTAATGAATGTCAAGTTCGTTAAAGAACTGTAATATCACAAAATTGATTTGTTAAACTGAACACCTGCATTATGAAAGATCAATTTATTGCATTTAAAGAAACATAAATCGTTCTCTTAATAATAATAATAAATAATTTCTTTGAAACAAGTAAAGAATGAGAACCACGTTTATAAACTTTGTAAACTTCAAAATATTTTTATTGTTTAATGAATCTCTAATTTTAACTGCATCACAAAATGTACAGAAACTACATTTTATTGTTGAATGTTTTGTTCTATGATAAACGGTGTGAATACAAAATCTTTTCTGTTTATGAATATCGAAAATTGGTTTACCCAAATTAATTATATTTTTGTATTTGTGAGACGTAGATGTCACAAATATAATGGATATTAAAATTTTCAGGTGTCTTTTTGTTTCATATTTATGATCATTTTTTTAAAAGTGTTATTCTTTATTTTTTTTATAAGTTTTTAATCTAACCGGACAGAATAGTTCAAACTACTAAACTGAAGCCAAGCATAAAATCGAAGCTTCACAAAATTGTGGCTATAGAGAAACGCAGCTAAGTTTGCAGTTACGTAGTTAGTGACGTATTTCGTACCAATTCAATGAAAGCAAAATACAATAAATTATTTGAGCATTTAACATACAGAATTTAATGCATTTGTATAGCGTTGGTAAAGAAGTTTGACATTTACTGCAGCAATTTATTCTTATTTAAGTAACAATGAAATAAATAAATAAAAACGAATGTAATATTATGTTTGAGGGTTGGAATCCTGATTATACGTTTACATATCGGCCGTTCGTGCGACTTCGTGATTTTGACAATTGTGGTTATGGTATTTGAGCAACTATTTGAGCGCACAAGTTTCTTAAATTATATTCGTTTTCTTATTGTTTCGTGTCAGTTCTTCTTAGGACTAAAATGCCAAAACCACTGCATAGCCAATCCAAGGAATTGGTTGCCTCTTTGATTAAATATTTTGAGAGAGAAAAGGTTAACGGTGGACCTTTATTGACCGTAGGTAGTGTTTGTGAGGTTTGTGTACATCTGTTATTTTATTGCGTATTATTAATGCTAATCTTATTGACAGAGAGTTGCTGATGCATTGAATCTCAGTCTACGAACAGTACATTCCATATCGAAAGCCGTGAAAGAGAATATACCTTTACAAAGCCCTCCTAAAAAACGTTCACGTACAAAACCTATTTGCGACATTAGTGAAGCAGAACAGGGGCAATACGAGATGGAATTTATGATATGTACAGATCAAGTAAGCTTTTGTGTTCAGTGCAAGTATAAAAATGTTTCGTTATATTTATTTGCAGAGCAACACGTTACACGTCATTCACTTTTGTTGTATCTGAAGGAACGGCAAATTTTTAATGGATCAGTAGATTCATTAGGTAGAATCTTGAAAAAGATTGGATTTAAATACAAGAAAGATGATTCTCGCTGAGCCTTAATGGAGCTTCAACATGTTGCTTCAGCAAGAATCGATTTTTTAAAATCGTATGTACAGAATTTAAACTCAGATGAAACATGGATTTTTGAGAATGGTACAGTGACACGGTCTTGGCAAGATGACAACCATAAGAGTGTAAAAAGAATGAAATATGATGGCAAAAGGTTAGTTAATCGATATTAAATTTCCTGTATTTGCATGAATCATTTATTGTTTTCAGATTTATTGTACTACATGCAGGCAACATTAACGGTTTTATTGAAGGAGCTTCATTAGTATTTTCGTCAAATTCAAAGAACCCTGATTATCATGGAGAAATGAATGAAAATAACTTCTTAAAATGGTTTGAAAACCAGTTACTAAAAAATTTAGAAGAACCTTCTTTGATAATTATGGACAATGCCAGTTATCATAGCAGTTTATGTGACAAAAGTCCTAATAGTTCTTGGTCAAAGGCAAGAATAAAGGAATGGCTTCAGCAGCACAACGTTCAAGTAAACGATTGTTTGCTAAAACTGGAACTGTTGGAATTAGTGTCACGGTAATTGGCAATTATTACAAATTATTCAGTAACATTAGTGATGGTCTTGTTTTAGCAATAAGCCTGCGAAAACATACAAAGTTGACAAATTAGCTTTAGAATATGGACATCGTGTACTAAGATTGCCACCATATCACTGCATATTTAACCCCATAGAAAACATTTGGGGTATTTGTAAAACTTATTACAACAGACATGTTGGACGAGATGGATATGGTCAGGTAAAAGCTGTGGATATGTGGAAGGAGGCATTGAACCATGTGACTCCAGAAATGTGGGCGAATACTATCACTCATACTGATAATGTCATTAAAAAATGGTGGGACAGAGAAGTAGTATTTGACACCGAAGACGTTCATCCGTTAATTATATCGGTAAATAATGATTCCAGCACTAGTAGCGAAGAGAGTGAGAGTGATTAAATATGCAACGTTTAGTTTCTTTGTATCTGTAAATCTTTTCTTAAATGTATTATATCGAAGCACTTCAGATTCCATATTATATTATAATAGCTACTAATTTTTGTATATTTTCTTTTGTTTACAAATAAAAGCTTTGTTCTTTTATATTTGAACATATCGTGTACTTTTTGATGACAATAAATATATCATAAAAAGCCAATGAACTCCAAACTGTTTAAAAATTTTATTCACTATGAAAAAAAAAAAAATTTAAATTCTTGAAATTTTTTTCTACGACTGCAGTTTTTAGACTTAATAGAGTTAAAAGAAAATGTAAAACAATAAAACTTCAGGTTATTTACATTTAATAATTTGATATAACCAGAAATTTATGATTGCACAAAGATTTACCCAACATAAATTACCTAGACTAATTTGGAACATTCATACATTTACTCAAAGTTTATATTTCACCTCATTATAACATTAATTAAGTGTATTTGCATAGATAATTAATAAAAAAATAAATATGTATAAAATTCAAATAATTATGTCGCTTCAGAACTACTATAAACGTACTAGGCATTCACGTTCGTGACGTCACTGCAAACTTAGCTGCTTCTGTCTATACGTATATTTTCAGTTAACACAGCATGCGTCTGACGTCATCATTAACTAATGACGTGATATTATTTATTACTAGCGCCATCTTCAGGTGTATATTTATAATACGCAAGAAGCTGTTGTCCCTTGTTTCAACATGGCGCGTCCTGCACGCTTTGCGAACAATTTTAATTTGCAAGTTCTTTGTTTATTGACTCCTTTTTTTTTAGAAATTTATAAATTTTCTTAAGGGTCTTTGTACACTTGAAAATCACCTAACAGGTCGAAAGCGTGGTCGTGTCTGTTTCATTTGTAAAATACAAAGTGGTCAAGTCAAGGTATACTGTTTGAGTTGGCAACGCTAAATTTAATTTTTAAATTATGCAGCTGGAGTAACTTCCGGTTGTTGACGGATTGAAATGTCATGTGACAGCATCATTTCAATAGCTGAGTTCGGCATTGCGCTCGGTGGCTCAACGAACATCTTTTTTTTTAATTTTATTTGAAAGTAGGTAAAAATACGATAATTTAGATATATTTCTTTTTCTTGATAAATGAATATTAAAACCGTAAAAAATTAAAGAAATTTGAATTTATTAAATTCCCGCCAAAACGCATATTCTGACTGCGTGACGTCAATGTTCATATGTTGTCAAATCGTAATAAGTGAATATCAATACGATCACATAAAACTTATTACAATAAAAGTAAAACATATTATCAGTATTGTGCTGTGCTATAATGTAAAAATACCTGTGCAAGAACTCCGAATAAATTATTTATAAGCGTTTCATAAAATTTAATGTTACCAATCTTACTTCTCAATGGCGAAAAGTTCCTGTTTCCACCACAAATTTCTCACCAACAAAGTAAAAAAATATAATAATTTCTTTAAGGTATTCACTTCGTAATTGTTGCTTAAATTAAAAGTATATTTTTCAGCACATATTAAGAGCAAACATTCAAACTATTTGACAAGGGTCTGCATACAACATAAACGTCAAGGACAATGTATGAACGCTGACGTCACAACGAATGGGAAGCCTTTCGAAACCACGTGATTTATATTTGAATATTTTCGATTTTATTTATTAATTTAAGAGAATAATAAATAGAAACAGCGTACAAATTTGGTGTTTTCGCGTGTGTTATTGACTATAGTCTCGATTAGAGAGCTTTAATTAATAATTTTAATTTAATTTAATAGTAACAGTAGTTGTTTTCTTTTAATTCATTGTTTTTTTTTTTCGAACATAATGCGATATTTTTTTTATCGATTGTCGAGAATATCTCGCGACAGTTTTGAATTATACGATCGTCATTTGTTTTTCTGTCTCTTATTTTCTCGTTGGAGTTATCCATTATCTTTTTTTTTTTTCAATTTACGTTCCGATTACATTTGTTTTTGTTGCTTTTGTATTATGATTATGGTTCTTTATATGCTCTTTCTTTTTTTTTAATTTGTAAATTTGGAATTACTGTCATGTCTTGAATGTATAATGTTTTTTTTTAATGCAATAATTGCCTACTTTAAACAGCGACATCCTACGATCGCTTTTTGACCTAACAGATTTTTTTTTAATAATTGCCTTTAGGAATTGTTATTTTATTTTTTCTCGGCTGTTAAAAACTTCATGTTTTTTTTTTTATTTTCAGTTGTTTACTATTTCTCACAAAATTAAATTCTAATTTCTTCAGAAATTTTTTTTGTCCCGTTTTGATTGCGTTTCACGATTATCGATTTTTTTTTTATTTCTGAGGTATTACGACGCTCAACTTAAATGATACTCCTGCATGCGAACCACACCCTTAAGAACATTGAGCGTAAGGGTTACGAAATTGTCAAATGGTATCGTTTATGGTGAGCATCGTTGTACCTTTTCCTTCTATCTTTTTTCTTGCAAACTGTTTCGATTGTCTCTTGTCTGTCCTTCATCATTTTGGCAATCTATCAATTTCATTTTGAATATTTGCTACTAACTGCCATCTTGAGAATTTTTAAATCGGAAGGTAGCGAAATTTCATCTTCGTTTTCAAAATCCAAAATTCACTCCCGAGCAATCCCCAACCAACTACCAAAATAATGATACGATTGGCAACATTGCTGAAGAGCTGCAGTATAACAAGCGCCGCCTAATGATGACGTCAAAATATGTGATTCCGATCTCTACTAATTACTTTAACAATTTCTCATTGCGGAAATTTTATTTTAAATTTACGGAAATTTACATCGTTCTCCAATAATTTACGTTAATTAAAAGAAATTTGAACGTTTGTTTTGAGTGGCCCGATTTCATAATCGAACCAAAGGAAACTTTAAAATAAAGTCACAGTCATATGTCCAAAAAGATGCGACAACGTAGTTATTTATACATCAGATTGTGACTTTTATTTTAAAGTCTAGTTCGATTATTAAATCGGCTTTTAATGCCGTCACCGTGGCTTTTAATTTAGCTACGGCGTGAGTAAATTCTTTCTCACTCTCTTACTCATAAAACTCGCGTAAAGTTATATCGTTTATGTTTATTTTAATCACGTCACGGCTTTAGATAGCGACGACTTTAATTATAAGATGAGAATACTTACGGCCCGTTGTCTTTTTGCCATATCGAATATCGAGCATCTGTCAACAGTGTCAACCGTCAGTGTTCTTCCCGCCAATAATATTTGCAAGAAGGCACTTTTTCTTCGTAAACTGTAAACTCTTTCCTACAAATTAATGTATTTTTAGTTGTGTTAGAATTAGAAAATTTAAACGCAGACATTTTACAGTCGAAAGCAAAAAAGTATTCTTAGTAGGCAGTTACAGCTTCCTGTAATTTTTTTAAACCACAGTTTCGTGCAATTTTTTTATTCACGATTTCACAGGTGGCGCTTAAAAAATTCTAAGCTTTCGTATTTGACAACTTCATAACTTTTGTAAAATATGTGAAATCAATCGCATTTAAATAATACGATTTTGATGCCCGTTTGCACCACTTTCACTCAAAACTTTAAGTTCTACTTAAATGGTTAAGTGACACTTTATCAATTACGAAAAGTGTCACTTAAACATTAAGTAGGACTTAAAATTTTAAGTGAAAGTGGTGCAAACGGGTATGAGAAAGAAAAATTACAGGAAACTGTAATTGTTTACTATCGATTTTTGCTTACGACCGCACATTCGCCTAAAGTGAATTAGGAAAAGTATTTGAAGGTTTTGTTTTTTTTGTAATCATTTGGTACCTAAATATAATAAAACAATTTTGAAGCGTCGATATAATTAATCAGAAATTTAAATGAACCACAAATTAAGCACAAAAAAATAAACTGGTGATTGATCGGCTGGCAACACTGATCGCAAATATTTTACGTTGGCAACGTTAGCTGGTAATTTTTGATCTGTCAGTTGTGCTGTGTTGTAATTTCCAATGAATAAAAAATTATCAGTGAAATGGCGGCCGTAAAAACAGATCCAAAGCCCGACGATAAGGGAGAAGAAAATGCGGATAACGATGATGTTGAGGATTTAGACCCGGATTCGAACTTGACCGACGCCGCTAAAAAGAAGAAAAAGAAAAAAAAGAAGAAAAACGCAGGTACGAAAGCAAAATTCGCAAGTGCGACGTAACCCGCCGACACATTTTTCTCGCCGAAAAAAATCGATTTTTTTTCTGCGTTTAGGTCGCGATGCGCTAATTATAGACGCGAACGACACACCGAAAGAAAACGGTGTGCACCAGTCTGAGATCATTGAGGCTGATGGTGATAATGAGAAGAAGAAGAAGAGGCGCAACCGTAAGAAAGGGGGCAAGACTCTGGGGCAGACTGATCCTCCATCCATACCCATTGTTGAACTGTTTCCTGATCAGATATTCCCTGAAGGACAAATTATGCAGTACCCCAAGGACAAGGATGATCGCACTGCAAAGGATCGATTTACTTCAGAGGAAAAGCGTGCTTTAGATAGAATGCATGAAGGCATTTATAATGAAGTTCGTCTTGCAGCCGAGGCTCACAGACAAGTAAAGAGTTTCTTTATTATAATATGTGAATCATAAACTAAGACTTTTTGTTCCTGTTCTGATTCACTAAGGGCCATTTGCACCACTTTCAGTTAAAATTTAAGCTCCACTTAACTCCATAGAAATAATTATTGTAACAAACGTTTCTATGGAGTTAAGTGGACCTTAAATTTTAACTGAAAGTGGTGCAGTTTTACAATTGCAGCTCAACTTTGAGCTGAGGTTTAAACCCTTAACAACGATTATTTCAACAATTGTTGTGAAGGATTTAAGCTTCAGCTCAAAGTTAAACCGTCATTGTAAAATTGGGCCTTAAATGCTACATTTTCAAATTTGTTCTTTATTATAGTTGAGTAAAGCAGGTATAGAAACACTTCAAATTATTTTATGTTTGAAAGGTTTAGGAAATAATCAGCTGTTTTGGCTTTATTATAAAGGTAAACATAAGGACTTTTGTGAGATCCAAATAATTTGAAATGTTCAGTATTATGATTTCTTCTGGGTTAGGTGAAAGGTCACAAGGACAATATTGGCGAATTTAAAAAAAAGTGGTATTGTTTAAACTTGTTTTTGAAACTTTCAATTTTATCAGCCAATAATTTGCTGTTTATCTGAACACCCACCTACAAAATTTAGAATGCAACACATATTTTCATACTTCATTTACCGAACAGAATCAGTATCTTTTCTTACATTTACAAGGAAACCATAAAACTTATCAAAAACACTAAAAATAATTAATTTGGTGTACAATAATTATTACCTGCGTTATTGAATGATGTGGGTTTATACATTGTGATAAGATTGTGCAAAATTCAAAAACTATAGCTACTGATTCTGTATTATTTAGATTATTTAATCTAAATAAGTTGTTCGTGTAAAACAGGGGTACCCAACGGGGTTGATAATTAACCCCCAAGATGTCGATGAGACAGACTTGAAAAGGGTTAATGAACCTGCAGGGGTCGGTTGGGGTCAAACAACCTCTAGGGGTCCTTTGAGGATCGTCGACTGCAAGTCTATTAAATAAGATCTATTTTTATTGCTTTTTTTTATACGTCGTAGAGAAACAGCGCCCTCTCTGAAAAATCCTTTTATTTGTGTTTAAAGCATTTACTAAAAATACTCGTTTTTTACAGACTTAGAAAACGAACCTTTTAACGAAACCGTTAGCGTGAAATATTAAAATTCAATTAGAATAGTTTTGGTCGATAGATGGCGTTTTTGAATAATTCCGTTATACTTTGCAATTTAATTTTTTATATATGTATTTGTACAGTATCTGATTTGAAGTTGGAATAAAATATAATAGCTATCATTTTTTATCAAGAAATGGCGATTTAAATAAAGGCATAACTTCTTGAGGAACAAATGCTGTTATGAAGAAATTCGAACAAAATATGGCGCTCCTTTTACACCTTAATTTTTATTTTACAATTCAATTCTGCTAAAAAAATCATTTAATGATATAAAAATAAATAGATGAGATATCCTGTTATTCGAAATTAGAATTAAATAGCTTTTATTTTTGGTTAAGAGGTGGCCTCCTAAGTGATCCCATTATATTTTGATTTTAATTTTGGAATTAAAATCTTTGCAAAGATAGCAGGTGAGAACGTCAGCAGAAGAAATACCGTTACGAGGAAATTCGATTAAAATTGTTTTCCCATTTCATCAACAGATGGCATTTTGAATGATTGCTTTAATGACGTCTTGTTCTTCAATTCAATTTTGCTAAAAATATCATAGAAAAATAAATAAAATATTAAAATTTGAAATTAGAATTAATTAGCTTTCATTTTTGTCGAGAGACGGCGTCTAAATAATCCTCTCACATGTTCATTTTGCAAGGTTCTCACCGGGAACTGGTTTTAATGTAAAAATCAATGAAATTAATTCAAGAATTGTAATGAAAATTTGAATATAAATTTGTTTTCTAAACTTGGAAGAGAAGTGGAAAATTGTTTTAAATATAAAAAAAATAAGTAAAATTGCTTAATCTAAGTGAATTGTGGAAAAGCTTATCACATTTTAACAAAAAACAAAAAAATATTCTTATAGCCTTCAACATAGGCAACATACAAACAACTGCGTTAATTAGGTTGCCTATACCAAGACATCTTATTTTCTGAAAAATCATACTTTATAATTTATTATTTTTTAAATGGTTATTAAAATTAATTGCTTAAAATATTTTAAGGTGATTTCAACAACTTTGTTTATACATGTAAAAATTAGGAAAATACTTGCATAATTGCAATCTGTAGTGAAAGTTTTTTTGTAGAAAAGTCAGGGAATGTTTCTAGGAGAAACAGTAGTAACTATGTTTTGCATTTTCGAATTAATTTTGAAATTCCAGTCATTGCAAACATAAAGGCAAGGGTTTTACTCGTGAAAATAATATGCAGTCATAGAAAATTCTATTAAAAGAGTTTTCAATTTTGAACAACAGATGACATGGCGCTTTGAATGACTTAGGTCCGGTTTCATAATCGAACTTTAGCAGACTTTAAAATTAAAGTCACAGTCACATGTTCAAAAATATGCGAAAACGTAGTTATTTATACATCAGAATGTGAGTTTAATTTAAAGTTTCCCAAAGTTCGATTATGAAATCGGGCCTTACGGGCGTAGATTTTATATTTTTGATTAAAATAATGTTTTTATTGAAAATAACGTGTTCGTTGAAAAAATGAACACAAAGCCGTACTACTAATATTCGATTAAAATAGTTTCCTCGTAAGGATAATAGATGGCGCCTTAAAGAATTCAATAAGACGTTTTTATTTGTAGGAATCAGATAATTTTTTAACCAACTTGATTTGAGAATAGTTGTTTTTGTTACTGATTGTTGATTTTTGCTGTTATGCTTATTTGGTCAACGAACAAATTCTTCTTCATTCAACGCAGAATTAGAAGAGAAGACCGTTGAACATCGTGACATTTTGAAACCATGCCAAAATGACCATGACTACCCAAATGACTACGTCCAAATTAAAGAATTTTCTTGTTAACCCGCATACAGGGTCTTTAAACAAAACTCTAAATTCCAAAGAAACGTCATTTTACATTTTAATCTTATAAAGGGTCGACGAAATTCTAAGGAGTCGATGCTTAAAAATAATATTTTAAGCATTTTTAAAAATTGAATTATTATTATTACACGTCAATAATGAAAGGATTATAATATCCAAGAAACAATAACAGTAAACTTATGAACCGGAGTGTCATTCTTGCAGACCAGACAACACATTGAACGTTGGGTCAAACCTGGCATGACGATGATTCAGATCTGTGAAGAACTGGAAAACACTGCAAGAAAACTGATAGCCGAGAACGGTCTAAAAGCAGGATTGGCATTTCCGACTGGATGCTCCAGAAATCATTGCGCTGCTCATTACACTCCAAACGCAGGTGATCCTACAGTCTTGGAGTATGATGACGTGACAAAAATCGATTTTGGAACGCACATAAATGGCAGAATCATCGATTGTGCATTTACTCTGACTTTCAATCCGAAATATGACAAATTGGTTGAAGCCGTTCGCGAAGCAACTAACACCGGCATTAAAGCTGCCGGTAAGTTGTGCTTTTTCTATAAAATCAGGGACAGGAAATCAAATTTGTTGTAGGAATTGATGTGCAATTATGTGAAATCGGAGCTGCAATACAAGAAGTCATGGAATCTTACGAGGTTGAATTGGATGGAAAAACGTATCCAATTAAATCTATTCGTAACTTAAATGGTCATTCTATTGCACCATACAGTAAGATACTGTAATGTATTAAATAAACCTGAATGCTTTGATGCGTTGATGCTTTATTTAAGGAATCCACGCTGGTAAAACTGTGCCTATCGTCAAGGGCGGTGAAGCTACCGTCATGGAGGAAAATGAGTTTTATGCTATTGAGACTTTTGGATCAACAGGTCGTGGTGTTGTGCATGATGACATGGATTGTTCTCATTACATGAAGAATTTTGATATGCCTTATGTGCCACTGCGGTTAGCACATGTATCAAAATAAATTTAGAAACGTCTCATGTTTTGCTTTCTTTCAGCTTGCAATCTTCGAAGACCCTACTCAACATCATCAACAAAAACTTTGGTACTCTTGCATTTTGCAAGCGATGGTTGGACAGAGCCGGTGCTACAAAATACCAAATGGCGTTGAAGGACCTGTGCGATAAAAACATCGTAGATGCTTATCCGCCGCTTTGCGATATTAAGGGATGTTACACTGCTCAGTTCGAGCACACCATTATGTTGAGACCTACTTGCAAAGAGGTCGTGTCGAGAGGTGATGATTATTAAATATTGTTTTATATGTACTATATGAAAAGTTTTATATAAATATGTAATTTTTCATATAAATCAGGAAATTCGTGTGCGCTGCAGTTGAAACATACTTGGCTAATTTAATTTGGTTTACTATAGTTTTTTTTTTCGTTTTACGTTGTCCATGAATGTAATTCGGTTCTACTATTTCAGTTGTAAAATTTGTTAATTAACAGTTTGGTTGATTTAATAAAGAATTTGAACGCAAATCGATATTTTACTCCTACCATTTACCAGTGTCTTCTACTTTCATGTTTTAAAGTATTTTAAAACGTCAGAAATTACATACAGAATGATTGTATGGCTCAGAACATGTTACTTTAATTACTCCTACTTTTTATTGCCGTTTTCATAATCAGACTTTAAGGAAGTTTTAAAGTGTGTAACAAATGTATTTTTTTAGGTTAAAGTAACTTTAACCTAAAAAAATAAATTTGTTTCCCTGTTCTTAAAGTGACTTTAAATTAAAGCTTCCTTAAAGTTTGACTATGAAAACGGCAATTAGTTAGTTATTTTGTTTTGTTATAAGTTATAAGCTCCAGTTTATTTTATTTTCTTTTTAATTCATAATTTTTGTTAACGCTTTTATAATGCAGTATAATACAGAGTTTTATGTGTTGACACTGTATGAGTGTATACTGAAGACCTTCCATCTCATCATTCTTGTAAGAAATTTATTCAACAAAATCAACTCTAAAGAAATAGAAAAATAAAACATAAAACGCGACATCGTGCAACAAAAATTGGCGCCCTTCGGTTTGATGCGTCCGGGGTTATTGTCCCCTCTGCCCGGGCCTTACTGCGCTGTACAGATGTAACAGTTACATTAACATTAAAAAAAAATAACAAAAATGCCATAAAATGCTTAGTTTCCATTATACAGGGTGCTTGATAAAGTTTTATTTCTGTGTTTTTTTTAAGTTTCACTTCATATAATTGCAAAACCGGATTAAATTTGCCAGCTTTTTAGGTAATACGTATGAAAGATTTTTTTTTTAATAATTTTATAAAACAAAGCAATGCTCCAACCACACAATTCAATTTAATTTAAACTAATTTAAAACCTGTGCGTTCAAAATGTAATGTCTTTTTCCATACATCTCACCTAATGCTGGATTCCATGAAATCCAAAAGCATTTCAAACTTAATTCGGTTTTCATTGGCTTGACGTGGACCTAAATGCACGGCGCTGAATCGCATTGAGTGGGAGACGGTAACGCGTTCTTGAAAAGTTGAAAGTAAACAAAAAGGTCCACCATGTACAGGATTTTTTTTTTAAATATTTTGCACCCTATCTAGAGGGTTTATTTTAGAGTTATCATAAGAAACAAAAGCGCATCGGAAATTGGAGAAAAAAATACAATGTAATATTTGAGGTTAGAATATCAATGAATTAATGTTTAAAATATTAAGGCGGCCTGGAATTACGTTTTTTTAATCCATTGTGTAGGGTTTCCTGTATTCGAATTTCTATTGTTTTTTGCTAACTAAAACAGCCATTTAGAACTTTTGTAAGCACCTTTCCAGGCCGTCTTGATTTTTTAAACGTCATTAGGCTGATATTTTAAACTTAATTATACCACGAACGATCCCTCCAAATGTTAACAAGTCATATATTTTTGAAATCAGAGAAAAATGATCTTTCGATCTTAGTGAACAATATACAGGGCGTTCCATTTAAAAGAACAAAAATTGTATTTCTTTCTCCAATTTGCGATGCGCCTTTGTTTCTTCTGATGACTCTAAAAGATAATAGGCACATAACCCTACAACTTTTACATTTAAAGTTTTTCTCTAGCTCCTAAAATAAACCCTCTGGATAGGATGCAAAATATAAAAAAGAAAAACGATGAAATGATGTAAATCTAAAAAATAAAATTTGTAATGTTGGTGACACTGAGAAGGAGTAACGTTGGCAAGATGGTGGCGCGAACTCTGGTTCGGTGTGACGTTGGTGGAGAGGAGAACGAAGTAAACGCAAATCTAATTAAATCTAGTTTTATTTAAGAACCCTCGGCTATCAATAAATACATAAATTAGAGATGGGCCAGTGAATGAACCCGGTGCATTGAAAGCACCCATATGGGTGCATTCACCAGGGTGCATACATAAATGTACCGGGTGCATTCAAAAATTTAAATTTCCCGCGCAAATCGAACGAGAAATAACCTTTTCTTGATATGATTTAATTGTTTGCAGGTGGTTTACAGGGTTTAATGTTTCATAGTGTGTGATGAATAACTGAATAATAAACCTTTAAGTTTAAGCGAAAGCTTTGTAACTTAAAATCTGTACAAAATGAATGTTTTTGAATTTAACGTTACAAAATAATTGTCTAGCGATAATCCGTACAAAATATATTATATTTGGTGTTATTTTGAAGCGCTTTTTATGTCTTATGTAAATGTAGGCAACCGAGCAATGCATCCAATGCACCGGGTGCATTCCGTGATTTCACCGGTGTAAACGAATGCACCGGGTGGAATCCCATCTCTAAAATAAATACATTTTTTTGTGTAAAATAGACTGCAACATGAAATAATAAGTTGGATGAACTCAGTTGACCTTGAGATTTGTTGAAGTTCATTTAAATTTGTTCGAAATTTTTTACTTGGGCTGAATGGAGTTATGCTGCCGAGTGCAATTAGTTTGGATTACCGTCCAATTTTTTCTTTTTCATTTTATTTCTTACTTCAATTATTTTTATCGTCTTTTTTTGATTTGTAATTCTGTTGCTTGGGTTGAATCATTGAATAGAATCGAGTTCAGCTGCGCAGGGATCACGACGAATAGAATTTTAATGTTGTGACGTCACGTTGCCTAGCAACGGCAGACGCTTACCATACAATAAGCAGTCGCCTAGAGACGATATGACGTCAGGAAAATAGAATTCTATTCGTCGTGATCCCTGCACAGTTGTCGGGTCGAGTTTGATTGACCTTTGCAATGGTCGAACTTCGCTTTAATCGTTTTTAATTTTTTTTACTTTTAATTATTTGCCTTACAAATGTTTTGCTTCAATGCAATACAGTTACGTTGAGTTAAGTTGGCCCTGGAATTTGTTGTGCTTCATTATCGTATTTATTTACTTTAAATTTTTTTAATATTCCTCTTTCTGAATTTTTTACATGGATTAAGTAGGAATGGGTGGATATCAAATATTTTTTTTTTGTCTACTTAATTTTTTTATTGTTTTTTATGTTTAATTTTTTTGCTTAGGTTAAAGAAAGTTGAGTTCAGTTGTTGAATGGAGCTTGGTTGACCTTGAAATTGCTCGAGCTGCGCTTTGTTTTCTAAAGCTGCATTTGTTTATTCAACTCCATTTACTCTTTTCGTACTTGTGTCTCGCTTTTACTTATATCAAAACTGAAACAAACGTATGACAAAAGTAAATAGAGTGAACGGAGTTGAATAAACGAACTCAGCTTAACTAATAGCGTTTTCCTATGGCTATCCCAGTGCACATCAAATATATTTTCATCTCATTTTAACCTCGTGTAATAATAAGAGATGGATATACACTGACTGTGCACCGGTGTAACCATTAGAAAACGCTATGACGTATTTTGGCGCCCCTTTTGCATCGCCACCCTCATGCCTTACTTATCTTGCTTACCGCCTTCCTCCGGCCCTGGAAGTCAGCTTGCAGCGGCCTCGAGACTTGATCAGAATGATCGCGACTGTACCTATAACGAAAACGAATCATTTAAAGCCACATGTTTATCGGATTTTTTTAAGCCTGTCAGGAATTTCCTATTCAACCTCCTGCACGGCGACCGCTTGACTTCTAACTACGCCACTGATTTAAAACAATATATTTCTTTATAATCGTTTAAAGTTAAAAAATAAACACTGTATTGAAATTAATCTTGCTTGTAATGAATTCTACAGTATCCTATATAAGATTCTAGATGAACATGTTCCATTGTTCAAAGCAAGAAAATCCAGTTACCCACCATGGTTTACGAGAGACATTATCTCTAATATTAAACTAAAAAATAATTATTACAAAAAATACAGACGTACTAACTTCGACACTTACTATCATCAATTCAAACGTATTAGAGCGATAGTAAAAACAAGCATAAAAGAATCTCACAAACATTATCTGTTGAACATCGAGCAATCTCTTTCACGGGAGCCTCGCGGACTTTGGTCATATATTCAAACCAAAAATCGTAGTACACGAATCCCCGGCATTATTAAATATAATGATGTTAGTAGTGATAATCCCCAAGACATTGTAAACAACTTTGGAAATTACTTTAGCTCAGTCTACTCTCATGATGATATCGTTAATTCACCTATAAATGGAATCAATATGACTTCGATTAATATTAATCAGGTACAAGAAACTGATATACTCTGTGCCATCAAAAAAATGAAAAACAAAATGACTGCAGGAGATGATCAAGTGCCCAGTTTTCTAATTAAAGACTGTTGTGATGTATTCGTTAAACCCCTCTTAATTCTCTTCAATCTGTCTGTTAGATCTGCTTGCTTTCCTCATCAGTGGAAGCTATCTAAAGTTATTCCTGTCCTCAAATCTGGGGATCCTACAATTATCTCCAATTACAGGCCTATTTCGATCTTATCAAACTTTGCTAAAATTTTTGAAATTGTCATTTATGCCAAAATCTACCCCAGTGTAAAAAATCTTATATCTCCTTCTCAACATGGATTTACTGAACGGCGATCTACCGTAACTAACCTAACCAGTTTTGTACAGTTTATAACTGAATCACTTGACAAACGAGGACAAGTTGACGTCATCTACACTGATATTAGTAAAGCATTCGATAGCATTAGCCACTCAATACTGTTAAATAAATTATCTGGTTTTGGTTTTACTGAAAACCTAATTACATTTTTTAAATCTTATCTGGACCAAAGACGACAATACGTCCACCATAATGGCTTCAAATCCCACTATTTCACAGCGCCATCAGGTGTACCTCAAGTATCGAACTTGGGTCCTCTCCTCTTTGCACTCTACATAAACGACCTATGCCAATCAGTTGATTGTGAAGTTCAGCTGTTTGCCGATGATGCCAAATTCTTCCATTCAATCAACTCTTTTCAAGATTGTGTTACTCTACAGCTAAACATTGACAGAGTTAATCAGTGGTGTGCGGCAAACAGTCTGCATCTTAATATTAATAAATGTAAAGTCATGACGTACTCTAAGTGCGTAAAGAAGTGGATATTTGAATATAAGGTGGGTCAGGCTCCTCTCGCTCGAGTTACAACTGTAAGAGATCTCGGGATAATCTTTGATTCTGAACTTACCTTCTCTCAACACGTGCTGTCACTGGTCAAATCATCAAATAAAATGATAGGTTTTATTATTAGAAATTGTAGATCTTTCACCAATGAAAAAGCCTTAAAAATGCTTTATTTCTCTTTAATCCGGTCCAGATTGGAATATTCAGTGATTGCTTGGATACCGATATTGAAATGGCATTCTTCTATCTTAGAAAATGTTCAGAGAAAATTTTTCAAATATATGTGGTTCAAGAGACATGGTGTATATCCTGAGAGAGGGTTAGATCAGAAACAGTTACTATCAAGATTCGAAGTTTCATCACTTAGTCACAGGAGAAAATGTATTGTTGTTACTCTTTTGTATAAATTAGTGCATAATCAGGTAGATTGCCCGTTTCTATTAAACAAATTAAACTTTTTAGTACCAAGACCCGAAGCAAGAGAATCTTCTACTTTTTATCTTTCCATAGCAAGAACCAACATGTTATTGAGATCTCCAGTTCATGTAATGTGTTCAATCTATAATAACATCTGTTTAAGATGTGACATTTTCAATGATAATCTTGTCTCAATAGTAAAGCTTCTAGATAATGACTGATTTCTAAAGTCTTATTCTTAACCTTATTGCCCTC
The DNA here is from genome assembly GCA_036172665.1 of Prosopocoilus inquinatus. NCBI lineage: Eukaryota > Metazoa > Arthropoda > Insecta > Coleoptera > Lucanidae > Prosopocoilus > Prosopocoilus inquinatus. The sequence goes on from CM069870.1 coordinate 5,344,605, forward strand.
TTTCTCCATTCTCCATTCTATTTTTCATTCTCCAATTTATTCTCTCTTCTTCTTGCTACTATTTTAATTAGTTAATTCTAACATCATCTGCGAATCTATTACACGTATCTCATTGTTATCGCTTAAGTTAAGATTTAGTTAAGTTAGCTAAGCTTAGTTAATTAATTAGTTGATTAATGTTTAGTCGTAGCTTATTGTAAGTTAATCGGATAAGCATAAACCTCTGTTATGGAGTAGCATTTGCCTTGTAATTGGAACTTTCTGTTAGGCAATAAAGAATATTATATTATATTAAGAATATTATAAAAGTTTTTTTTTTTAATTTGTTAATTTACGGTTGTATAAAAGGATAGGATAAGAAACATAAAACACTGAATAAATATTCTTGAGTTACTTTTTAATAAATTTATTTATGGTCCCATGAATTAATTACAGGGCGGGCGCCAAGGGAGGCTGAGCCTGCCCTACGATGGCCCAACTTGACATGAAAATATTTTAAATCTACCTAAAAGCACTGGAATAAAAAGCTTTTAGAGCCTGCCCTATACTACGGGCAGATCGACAGAGGGAGCTGCGGCGAATTTTTTGGAATTTATTTACAAGCAAGTTGATGACGGGGTTTTTTCTTTGATCTGTCCCGTGCTTTTGATTGTTTGGATATTAGCTTTGTATGTGTAAAACTTTATAACTTAGGCATACGAGGCAGTATGCTTAGTTGAATCGAATCCTATTTGAATGCACGCAAAATGTACGTCAAAGTCAATAATGTCCGGTCTTCTAACCAAGATCTAATTAGTGGTGTTCCCCAGGGGTCCGTGCTGGGACCGTTAATCTTTTTATTGTATATTAATGACATGGTTGATTTTGTCAAAGCTGATCACACCACCATCTTTGCTGACGATACGTCAATGGCTGTCTCAGCGAGGACCCCAGAGGAACTTAATCTTAAATTCGCTAGTGTTCGGTGATTGGTGCCTTAGAAACGGACTGATCTTAAATGTTAACAAAACTGTCGTGATACGATTCTTCAACAGGAAATTTCCAAACAGTAACGTTTATAACATTAACAACAAACGTATTGAGTCGCGACCGTCCACAAGGTTTCTTGGCATACATATTAACCAGCAGCTGAGCTGGGAGGAGCACATTGACCACGTTTGCAGACGACTAAATAAAGTAACTTCGCAATCTCTCAACTGAAATCTACAATGAGCTCTAACCATTTACCAGGGCCCCCGCGAGGTCAAAATCCGATCGCGTGCGACTCCATATTTTGGCGCCCTCTAGCAGAGTAGTTGGGGCACACAAAAACATTTTCCTTCATTTTCTAAACATTTTCCTTCACTTTTTTCAAGTTCCTAGTTGCTGCGAGCTCCCAAAAACGAATAACCCAATCTTTTCATCTGACTAAGGAGGAAACCGTAACAGCCTACATAATTTATTTTTTACCTAACAAAGTTATTAAGTATATTACTTTTTTTTTATAAAAAATTTGACACAAAAATTACAAAATTTTTCTACTTTTAATTGCCGCAGTTAACTGTTTTATTTTAGTCGACGTTTTGCCGGGAAGTTAACGACTTCATCAAAACAGTTCAGACTTGTGGATAGTTTTTTCGAATAATTTTTACCAGACAAGAAACTGTTTCCCATTAATTCGATGTTTTGACGGCTTCACCAGAACTTCCATTAATTTTAAAAAAATTAAAACAAAAAATGGAAAAATTAAAAAAAAATGTAAACATTTTCATTCATTTTTCAAAAATTTTCCTTCGCTTCAGACAAGAAACTGTTTCCCATTAATTCGATGTTTTGACGGCTTCACCAGTACTCCCATTAATTTAAAAAAAATTAAAAGAAACAAGAAATGGAAAAATTAAATTTTTTTAAACATTTTCATTCATTTTTCAAAAATTTTTCTTCATTTTGAAAACATTTTCCTTTACTTTGAAAACATTTTTCTTCAATTTGAAAACATTTTCCTTCATTTTGAAAACATTTTCCTTCATTTTGAAAACATTTTCCTTCGCTTCAGACAAGAAACTGTTTCCCATTAATTCGATGTTTTGACGGCTTCACCAGAACTCCCAATAATTTAAAAAAAATTAAAAGAAACAAAAAATGGGAAAATTTAAAAAAATTTGAAACATTTTCATTCATTTTTTAAAAAAATTTCTTCATTTTGAAAACATTTTCCTTTACTTTGAAAAAATTTTTCTTCAATTTGAAAACATTTTCCTTCAATTTAAAAACATTTTCCCTCATTTTGAAAACATTTTCCTTCACTTTTCAAGTTTTTAGATGCCGCGAGCCCCCAAATACGAGTAGCCCAAACAGCGGCAAACGCCTTCTTCTCATCTGACTAAGGAGGCTTCTGTACAGAGCCCTCCGGAATGCAAGCGGGCGAAGATATTAATTTATATAATATTAGAAAAAAAGAAGAAAAAAGTCACAAAAGCAAAATGAATTTCTAAAAGCTTAAAAAGTAAAATGTAATTCGTTTTTTTTAACCAAACCGTAACAGCTTATATAATTATATGAATGAATATAATTTTTTTTTTACTAAGTACATTAAACTTTTTATGAAAAATTTATCACACGAAAATTACAAAACTTTTCTACTTTTCATTACCGCAGTTAACTGTTCTATTTTAGTCGACGTTTTGCCGGGTGGTTGACGGCTTCATCAAAACAGTTCAGACTTGTGGATAGTTTTTTCGAATAATTTTTATCAGATACCAATTAATTTTTTTTTTTTTCAAAAAAATGATTAATGACAGAATCTGTCTAGTGACCAATAGGCTAACTGCCGCACCTTGAAGATGGAGCCCGCGTGCACACACACACACTTTGCACGCATGGTTACGGGGGCCTTGCCATTTACTCAAAATCTATTTTGCAATGGCTTACAGTTGCCTGTCTTACAATCTAATTATCTGGGGTAATGCTCCAAACAGTGGCAGAGTGTTTTTATCACAGAAAAGACTGCTGAGACTCATCTTCAACCTGAAACCCAGAGACTCGTGCAAAAATATTTTCAAAACTTTTGGTCTGTTAACGCTTCCCGCCATTTACATTTTTAAATGTTTAGTCTTTGTCAAAAGTAACATCGTGGAATTTCAGAAAAATGGCTATTTTCATGATTACAACACCAGAACCAAAAACTTAGTTTCTGTGCAAAAACACCATACCACCAAATTTCAACATTAATAATGTATACTACTCCGTTGCTGATTTTCTTAACGACAACGTCATTCTTAGACTTAAGGATAAAATTCTGCTTGGGTAGAATTCCCTAACGTAGTTACTGACATGTACATCCTTTCTTGTATTGGCCAAGTACGAATAAATATTATTATTATTATTATTACTATGATAAGCCTCCCCCTGAATATTTAGTCTGGCTACGGCCCTGATTAATTACAAAAAACAATTATAATTGGGGTAGGAATAGTTGTAACACAGTAAACGTTTAACATCACACAATTTTTCTTTTGAAAGTCATTTTGAAAATACTGTAAGGCATTGTACTATCATGCTCGATTAAAATGATAACAATCGGCATTTTTGTGGCCTCTGTAGTAATTGAGGCAATGAATTTTCTTCAGACAGGATTCAATATAGCTTTCTTGGATGAAAATATCAATTTCGACGAAAGTAAATCAAGATATGTACTTACGTTAATATTTTTTTATTTTTACAAATTTTATTTAATACTAAAGCAAGTATTTTGCAATAAAAAAAAACTTTCTTCATTTTTTTTTAAATTAAAAGTATTATAAAAGTTAATACGACCAATAACTAAAATTCCACTTCCGTTGTTAATAATTGGAAACATCAGAAACGTGCTGTAAAATTATTAGATTCTACTTTTCTTGAGCAACACGATTTTCGTTTTTTTTTTTTTTTTGTTATACATTTGTTTAATTTAACTACTTTTAAGTTAAGGCTAAACACACGACCAACCAGGTCTTCAACAAAAATCATTTTGTTAACTTTTAAGTATTACACAATTAGCGTGACTGAATTTTAATTGCAACCAACCCGAACGAGGTCAAACTTTCAAAGTCGGTTAATGCGTTTATAATCACTTTGAAGTAAGATGTAACTTGCGATAGCCGCACTTACTAATATTTCAATATCGTGATAAGCCCTCTCATCTTGCAATTAAAATTAAATTCTGAGATGAAATACAAAGAGCAACTTCAAACATGTCACCTCTAAGATTTTTCGTGTCATTTCTTATTCACGGGTGAGTAAATTGAATTATATAACTTCCGGTTAACCGTTCTATTTTATTTTAGGGTTTTAGTTTTAACCATCGATAGGCCCGCCGTAATTCAACTCACACAACCCGTCGATCATGCTGAAGGTCCCACCTGGGACGACAGGACCGGACTGTTATATTTCGTCGATATACATTCGGGAAGTCTTTACAGTTACGACGTGGCTTCTGATGAATTAAATTCGATTAGTTTACCCGGGGATTTGGCCGTCGCCGTCCCATCGAGGGAAGACCCTCATCTTATAATTGCTGGGTGGAATAGATCCGTAACTGCGATTCACTGGGATGGTAGAAATTCCCTGCAGAGCACCAGGATTTTAACAACCGTCGCCGAAGACAAACCCAGAAGTAGATTTAATGACGGCAAGGCTGATTATGAAGGAAGACTTTGGTTTGGTAAGTGTTTGCTCTTCGGTGGAAACTTAACACTGATTTACAAAAAAAAAAAAAAAATGTGCTACATGAAGATTTCATGAAAATGAGGCAAATTTTTTCTGGACTTTTGAAAGAAAAAATACAAAGGAGTTTAATCTGTCATTTAAAATAAATCGACGAAAACGTTTTTTGTTTCAGCATTAAGATGCATGCAATACTTATTAGTTCTTCCTTTTAGAAAACGTCACTATCAAAATAATAAAAAATCGTTAACTTTGTTATTCAATTAATTTCTTTGTCATATTTTAGGTACCATGGGTTACGAAGACGTTAATGGAAATTTGGACATAAATAATGGATCGTTATACTTCATCACAAAACAGACATTAAAAAGTCCCGTGCCTATTATAACCCCTGTGAATATTAGTAATGGTTTAGCTTGGAACCGAGCAAACGACAAATTTTATTACATCGATACACCTACCAATCAGGTGAAAGAATACGATTACGACAACGAATCGGGCGCCATTTCAAACCCCAGGGTGGTCTTCGATGTCACCGAACACAACACAATCACAGGACACCCCGATGGAATGACAATCGATGAAGATGATAATCTGTGGATAGCCTTGTATGATGGGGGCGCAGTAATTAAGGTTGACCCTAGGAATAATCGTCTGCTGCAAGTCATTGCGATACCGGCACAGTACACCACATCAGTTTGTTGGGGTGGCCGAAGTTTAGACATATTATTCGTCACCACTTCTCGATTCATGTTAAGCGAGGAAGACAGAAGAAGACAACCAGCAGCGGGAAGTATATTTGCCGTGATGAATTTGGAAACTAAGGGAAGGCCGACGTTTTTCGCAGACATAATCGAGTATGTTTAATCCTGTCATTAAAAATTTTGAAATAACAGATTTATTTTTTTTTATGACATATATAATTTAAATACACAGTACAAAATTAACACAGTCTTTCTCAAACAGAAAACCAGTCTATTGTTCAAACAATTCACATTTATAATTCGTCATGCGCTTCATCTTGCGCGTCAACGTCGGGTTCGGGTTCCACCTCTTCGTCTGGAATACCGTCCTCGGGTACCTCCTCCTCCTCATCTTCCACTTGCTCATCCAAAGACACTCCCAGAGTTTTCCTCATCATGAGTTCGATGCTCTGGGCAAAATCAGCTGTTTCTTTCAACATATATCCAGACCTTAAAGTCGCAGTTTGGAACAGCATTAAAGCCATGTCTTTGGCGGCTGGATCGGTAGGGTCGTCGTTAACTCGTTTCAATAATTCGCGCATCAGAGGGTGCCTAGGGTTGATTTCCAAGGTCTTCTTTTGGTTCAAATAGTACGACCTCTGTGGGTCATCAGCTTTTTGATGTGCATTAGATACGGCTAGTCTTTCCATGTTCCCTGTCCATCCGAACATACTGGCCACAAGGGCGCAGGGTGAATCACTTAACCTCTCTGATACAGTCGCCTTTGCAACATGGTCTTTCAGTGCGTCTTCACCTAACCATTTGGTCAAAGGCTCAAATTTATTTTTCAATTGCTCCAACTGCTGCTTGCTTCCCTCACTTTCACTCAAACTAAATCCTTCCTTGGCAACGTTTTGGAATTTCTTACCCTCGAATTCAGGTATTGCCGATATTGCATACTCATCGACTGCTTCTACCAAATACAAGACCTCATATCCTTTACGCAATAGCCTCTCGACGAACGGCGATTTTCTAACTTCATCCTTACTAGCACCAGCGATATAATAAATACGGTCCTGCTTAGGCTTCATGCGTTTCACGTAATCAGAAAGTAAAGTGAGCTCATCGCCGTTAGAAGACAGGAACATCAACAGCTTTGCTAGTCTCGTACGATTGCTTGGATCTTCAATTACTCCTAATTTTATGTTGGTTGAGAATTCCTTCCAGAATTTCAAATAGTCTTCCGGTGATAGTTTCTTAAGCATGTCCAGTACTTTACGCACCAACTTCTTCTTAATCACCTTAATTAATTTGTGCTGCTGTAGAGTTTCGCGGGACACATTCAAAGGTAAATCATCGGAATCCACCACGCCTCTGATGAAATTCAAAAAGTTAGGCATTATATCGTTGAACTCATCCGTGATAAACACACGCCTCACGTAGAGCTTAATGTTATCTGTTTTAGTGCCGTATTTGTTGAAACTATCTGACGGTTGAACCGCTGGTACGTAAAGAAGGGACTTAAAGGTGACTTCACCCTCGGCGACGAAATGTACTTTAGTCAGAGGCGCATTGGAGTCTTTGGTTAACGATTTATAAAATTCATCGTATTCTTTCTCTTCGACTTCAGACGGCTTCCTTGTCCAAATTGGTTTACTATCGTTTAACAGTTCCCAATCCCAAACAGTCTTTTCCACCTAAAATTAAGAGTTAAATTTCAGTTGTTTAAAAATGTATAATTATTACCTTTTTGGTTTCTCGCTTCTCTTCCGTTTCTTCTTCCACTGCAGCATCCTCATCAGCGCTCTCACTTTTAGACTTTTCATCTTCATCACTATCATCGTCTAAAACTTCTTCGACTTGTTGAGTATGGCTGGTCCATAAATAAATAGGGAAATTGATGAATTGAGAATATTTTTTAACCAAATTGCGAATGGTTTCATGATCTAAGAAGTCCTTCGCTTCAGGTTTAAGTTCAAGGCTAACCGTAGTTCCTGCATTAACACAATTCAGATTAGACAATCAAACACTTGATTTAATAACTGTTACCTCGCTTCAAGGTATCTCCACGTGGATCTTCCGCAATACTAAAAGCACCGGCGTCTGACTCCCAAATGTATTGTTGATCGGTATTGTGTTTGGATGTTACAACTACTCTATCAGCGACGAGGAAGGCAGAATAAAATCCAACACCAAACTGGCCGATCATGTCGTTCATATCCTGAGCAGAGTCAGCATCTTGCATTTTACTCAAGAACTCTGCCGTTCCTGATTTTGCTATCGTGCCTAAATTCGTAACGAGATCCTGCTTTGTCATTCCGATTCCAGTATCGGTAATATGCAACATGTTTGAATCCTTGTCTGCCTTTATCCGTATATTCAGCTCTGGATTTGAGTCTAGTACATTCGAATCTGTTAAAGACAGTAAACGAATTTTATCTAATGCATCGGATGCATTGGAAACCAACTCCCTCAAGAAGATCTGCACAAATAAGAACAAGTTGATAAAAGAAATGAGAGGTTCAAGTAGAGATCTATACCTCTTTATTTCTGTACAGAGAGTTGATGATAAGTTTCATCATGCGATTTACTTCAGCCTGGAACTGAAACTTTTCTGCTTTGTCTCGGAGTTCCTTGATCTGAGCAACGTTCAGGCCATCGAGTTTAATTGCCTCTTCTTCTCGCTTAACGACTTCATCATCTGTAAGATTAAAGGAGAAACTCCTCATTAGAAAAGCTCTCACGTCCTTAAATTTGAGAAGGTTATAGTCATTATAAAATTATCTTACATAATAAAAATAAAACATTGTAACGGACTTAAATGCCACTTGGTGATTCAAATTGCCGATTATTCCCGCCGTCGGTAAAGTAAGAAACTTTCTATGACGTAAGAACAGGATTGAGTTCAGAAACATTACCTTTGTTACTGAAGTAGTACACTGACGTTCATAAACTGTAAAAGCCTTACTCAGACAACTCTTCAAAAACTCACGCGGACATTTTTCAATGCAAGAAAAGTTATCCTAGATGCGTATTTACATTTTGAAGACATTCACGTCACAAATTTTGCCTAACCTGACAGTTGAAATCGAAAAATAGTACATAAAACAGTTCCCTGTAATTACTCTCTCTCAAAATGAAGTTAACTAAAGATGACTTCACAGATTTTCACCAGAGTCTTAAGCTTGTTAACTTTGAAAAATTTCAATGTCGCCTGTAAAGTCGTCTTTAATTAATACCAGTTTGAGGAAGAATAAAAAACTGTTTTTTGTCTACCACAACGTGTACGTATCTGTCAGTAATAATGACGGTTACATTATCAGTAATAATAATAAAATATTCTTTCATAATGAAACAGGTAAAAAAGTGTTGCATTACATTAACAAAAATACTAGGAAAAATAATCAATATGGCGGCCATTTCCAATTCGAGAAAACCAATAACCAATAGATGGCGCTTTTAATAAGGAAAGCAAATAACTGTCATTTATATGTATAGCTCGGAATAATATATCTTATTCAAACCGTTAACGTTTTTGTTAGTTTATTAGTATTGCAAACGTACTTAATAATATTTATTCGTGTGAACGCGTCACACGCACAAACTATTCAATTTCATGTTTTTTGTAGGTTCACCCCAAATGTTCCAATGTTTTAATGTTTTGCTTATTCTGGGCCCCTCGCAAACTTCCGCTAGGTGTCGACAACTGTATGATTTTCTCTAGATTTTCTCGAATAGAAAGTTGAATGCCGTTTCTCGTTAATTATGACAGTAGGTGCTTCCTTTTGCTCACAAAATCGTGATCCAAACTTGCTTTGATTCAAAGACAGTCATTCTTTTCTTTGAATCTCTCTATTTTTAAAACTTGTTTGGATTGAATTATGGTTATTTACAAATGAACTGTCACTCAAAAATTCAAGTCAGATGTTTTGTTGCAAAAACAACGAAATTCAGGTCCAAACTATTCGAAACACGATTCAAACTTTTAAGCGAAAGAAAGCACCTAAAATATCTCAACCTGGTTTCCGTGGAATCCCAAGATTCCACAAAGGGGGGGTTGGGGTTCCTTCGCAAATAAAAACGCGAATCACTTCGCAAAAAATGTGTCATTTAGACAAAAAAAAATATTCGTAGTACTCTCCATACATGCGTCAGGTAAACAAAAAAATATTCGTAGTACTCTCCTTAGCAGTGTTGCCAACTTAATTGTTCTTATACTAAATTTAGCGGTTTTAAGTTTAAGTTTGCGACTTTTTTTTTAATTTAGTGTTTAGTGCTCTTTTGGTGATTTTTTTAATATAAAACCGGGAAATCTTGTGACTTATTGCAGAAGTCATTTTTTTTGAAATGCCGTTCAAAGTGCTAAACTGAAGCCCAACATAAATTAGAGAAGTTGTGGCCAGGTTAAAAATGTGGAATTTGGAAAAAAAAGTCTTGAGCCATACAGAAAGTGTCTCATTTTCAAATTAAAACCAAAATTACTACCGACGTGACGTGACCGTGTTCGTTTTCTTCTTTTTATTATTATCAGATTATTACTTGTCGATTATTTGTCATTTATTTGTTATTGACTAACGCCATCTTTAGGTGTATATTTATAACACGCAATAAAAATTGTCACTTGTTTCAACGTGATGCGTCCTCAACAATTTTTAATTCGTAAGTTTTACTTCACCGTCTCCTTTTTTTTAGAAATTCATATAAATTTTCTTAAAGGTTTTTTTTACACTTGAAAATGATGATTGATGAAAGGTCGTCGAAACTGCGGTCGTGTCCGTTTCATTTGAAAATAAAATAATAAGTTCTTAGTTTTTTTCTTGTCATGAAATTTTGTGGTATTATTTTTGTAGTTTCTGTAAATTGTCGTTTTTTTCCGCGCCGATTCGTGCAAGTTGAAACCGCGTGAACGATAATATAAAAAGTTTCCATTTAGTATGCAAGAATAAATTTAGGACTTAGGTTACTTAATATCTTTTATGTTATTTTTTTAATGTCTATGTTATTTTATTAATATTTGACAAAGTTATAGCGGCGTAATTATTTTAAATTTAGTGATTTCCGACGTCCGTCTTAGTGAAAAATTTTTTCGACAGTTGGCAACGCTGCCCCTTAGTGCTTTCTGTTTCTGCATTCGCGTTCGCGCGCAAATAACGTTATTGTTTGTGTGTGTTTTTAATTCTCTACGTTTGAAAACTATGTAAGTAGCATAAAAAAAATAAAAGTAGAATATTTTAAATCTCATTTTATACAACAATTTTGAAATAACCTCTCAGAGAACTTTAAAATTCGTGCTAAGATCCCCAATAGTTTTAATAATAAGACTCGTGCTTCTTTCACAGAAGAACTTCTTATTTTAGTAATTTAGGATACGAAGTAATTTATTTTAAAGTAAATATATTTATTTATATTTATTTATTTAAAATACTCACAAAAATTAATTTTGTATTTTTAGTGATTTTATTTTGCTCTGTAAGTAATAAGATTCGCATTTGCACATAATTGTAATACAGTGTATACGTGTGAAGTTGCAGATTTGTTAATTTATATGTATTCTGCTTTATACCGGGTGATCAATGGAATTCATAATTAGAGGAGGCCGTGATTGGTGCTATTTTATGTTGTGTGGTTGAATACAATGAGAAATAAATAAGTTGACAGTTGTCATATTTGAGGTTGGTTCATGCTTTATACAATCTCTGTTTTGTTATTTTCTTTTGTATGGATGCTGATTTAAACCCTTTTTTTAGAATATTAAAAGTTCCACAAGACAAATCCGTTTATCAATCATTTAAAAAAATAAATGTCACAATTTTGACACTTAAAATTTTTAACTTCAAACTGTAAGCCTGTGTTGGCCAACTTTTAGGAAAATATCACAGTCTGCTCTAATTATAAATTCCGTTGATTGCATGGTAGGTTAACTAAGCTGCAACTTCACACTTATCAGTCATTTTTGCTCGCTCTGTAGAATATGTACATGTACTTTTTATTAAAGTGCAAAACTGTTTAAATCAAGAAGCTTGTTTACTTGCAAAGTTGAAAGTCTAAACGATAGGATTATCATTGTTTACAAAGATCTTCGTTCGCTTAATTTACTTGCAAATTGAATGAATATTTTACGTATCAAAAAAAATGTATTGATTTTGTAGCACGACGTACTACTTAATTATTGATCAAACATCTAAATTTATTACAAAAAAAAATAAAAACAAGAAACATGGATGAATTAAGCCCGAGTGAAGAACCAGAAATCAAAAGAGTGCAACCATTTAAATTGTGTTTCGTTACAAAACGAGAAATAGGCAGATCGAATGTTACTATCGGGAAACCGTTAATCCTAGGTAATTAAAAGCTTTAAATGTGAACTCGCATGGGAATTTACAAATTTTAGCTCCGATTATCACTCCGAAATTTTATGTAGAAAATAAATACTACCCTGATGGAGATTTCAAAGCAAAAATAAGTCAGCTGACAGTTACAGGGCCCAAAGACAAACTAAATTATCCTCAAACAGAGAATCAAAGGTGAGTTGTCTGATGGCTAAATTGTCTAAATTCACAGACAAATTGTTGCAGCAGGCCAAGACAATTTAATTTTTTTATTGTTTCCTTAGGTACGGCTGGTATGAGTGTGATAAGTTGAATGAAAGTAAATTGAATTTCAAGATTATGGCTAGCCAATTTGTGAAAGATCACCTCATGATTTATGAAAAAATAAGACAATAAAAGACTTACCTGTTCTCGAACCTTCGCGGCTCGCTCCCAAATCTAATTCGATCTTGTCAGGAACGTCTTCGTCTTGTGCCCGCACATACCCTAGAAACACGTTGTTTATTAATAAACGCAATCGAAATTCTTGCCTTTTACAGCAGAAACGAATAAAATAAAGCGCATCAATTTCTGATTTAAAACATTTACTAACCTAAAACTTACCTGTTAAGAAAAACAAGCCTATCGCTAGTAAAATTAATTGCTTCATTTTACCGACGACTTTTCACGGTATTAAAGACCTTTATTTCACGTGCTCCCCTTTTAATAAATAATTAATTTACCGGCTAATCGATCACACGTACGATTATTTTTCTTGAAGTGAAGTGCAACAGTGTAGCGTTCTAGAAATAATTGTCAAAATGACCAATGAAAACAAACCACGCACAGTGACGTGTCCACTTACTCGACGCTGAACCAATACGGTAAGCGTAAATCATTACAAATACAAATGGCTTCGCTTCATTGGCCTTCCAGGAAACGGAGGGGTTTTCAAATCAGTAGGTCACGATGTAAATTATATCTTATCGTAATTAGATTAATCCACCGCCTATTATAAGCCGCCAGATTCACGGTATATTTCCTTTATTAATAATTTAGATGTGAAGTGGGTGCGTAGAGCAACTTTAAAAATGCATAAAACAACGTAAAGAGCACATTTGCGCCTAAAAAATGCGATGTTGCCGTTTTTCATAAAATCGATATTTTGAATTATTTAAAAAAATTCAAATTTCAATTTCATTCTGCAGTGCTAGTCTAAAGTTCCTTCCTCCCTATTAATTTTGGAAACAAATAAGAGATAAAATAGCGACATCCTACGATCCCTTTTTGACCTGACATTGCAGTAGGATAGATAAATTGAAGCGGATTTGCTCCTAATAAGTCTCCCATGCAAGGCGGCCATGCTTGCTGTCAAAGCATAATGAAAGTTTTTAAAAAAAATTGTGCAAATCGTTTTTGATTGCAGTGAAAACCTCGAGCAGCCTCTGTACAGCTGCTTCAGCCCTGCTTGGGGCTTCTTCAGCAGAGACGTAGCTCGACATTCCCACTGCAAACAAAAACGACTTGTCCAATTTATTCGCAATTGCGATGTAAGAATAATGAAGAGATAAAATAGCGACATCTTACGATCGCTTTTTGACCTGACATTGCAGTAGGATAGACAAATTGAAGCGGATTTGCTCCTAATAAGTCCCCCATGCAAGGCGGCCAAGCTTGCTGTTAAAGCATAATGAAAGTTTTAAAAAAATTTTGTGCAAATCGAAAAAAAAAACGATTTGCACAAAATGTTCAGAAACAAATAAGATAGAAAGTTCAGACATAAGTCGAATCAAAGTATATAAAAAATACTAATTCTTGAGATAAAATTATTTTAGAATATCCGGCAGGTGGCGCTGCGCGCACTATGAACTTTAAAATTTGGCGTGGTGTCTTAAGTGACCTGTAATTTTAAATGAGCTTTAATGCTACTTTTAATGACGCTGTCAATTAAAACATCAGTTTCAATTCTAGAAATTAAACATCTCCAGATAAATGACCCACCATCTACCAGAAAAATGCTGAAAATAACTTGAATTTTTAAGAAATTATTTGCAATATTTAAAACTAAGACATCAAACTCCTTATTTTTTATTTTTAGTAAGTACAAGTGAGGTACCAATCTTTGACGATAAAAGACAACCAAAATTTATTGCGTGCGACCTATTTTTATGTGAACTGAGGATGATAGCTTAGTTGGTGAAATATTTAAACTTTTAATTTAACTTCTTAAAATTACGGTCTTCGATAACGCACCTTTGTATATGATTCTATTTAAAAGATAAAATTAATAACGTTTTCAAATTTATTGCTTCAGAACACTCTGAGTATCTCCATCCCTTGCTATTACATGAGGTTAACACAAGATGGAAATATTCTGAGAGTGCTTCAGAGCAGTCGATAGAAAACGCTGTTAGTTATTAGCAGGGATAAGAATTCAGGCCACTTAATGTTTGACGCTTTTTAATATTTAGCCCTGCCACCTTTCTGCGTCGAATTGTTATTAATTGGGAAGGGAAGGAGGGCAATGCGAGCGTTTGAGCTTCGCAGAAATTATTGTGGGAGAGGCTGATAACAGTCCGAGGACTAAATTTTCGTACCGTTCCCGGAACAAGTGGCCCGAATTCTTTTACCTAGTTATTAGAAACACTTGTTTGCGAACCTACTTCTTTACTTGTGAACAGTTTAAGTGCAATTCACATAAGTTACACTTTCAAAAGATCACCACCAATATTTGAAATTATTCAAAAATAATGTGGGACAAAATTTACCCTCCCACGTGACATGGATAAAAAGCGTAAATATGTATAAACATTCGACGTAAAAAGTGAACGTTTGACACTTCATTGGTGGACACAATTTGGATAACGTCTGCTAACACTCCCATGAAACTAGAACGCGCCACAGGAAGAATATTTTAAATACGCCCGCCAAAAACTCTCAACTTTATTGGCCTTTATCCAGTTTCATAACATCAATTTGAAATGAAAAATTCGTAAATCGTGTACCAATTTCAAGTTATTTTGAAACTTGTGTGCGAATTCGTTGCTAGAAATGATTATTTGAAAGAAACACAAAAATTGTTTACACTTACATTCTCACAAATAAAAGCACCCATTAACTATACTTCTGCATTTTATTAATTCACAGAACAAAAAAAAAAAAGAATAAAACGCTGTTAACGTTACTGAATTACATGAAACAAAATACGTACAAATTCAGCACTGTTTTTTAATATTTCCACAGCACTGCAGTGTATCAAATCAAAATACAAAACTGCACCTGGATTAAAAATGTCAATTCAAAACACAAATATATGATAACTACAACATATACTTGTCTTTGTTTTGTGATAGAATCTTAGCGGATGATTTCGCATCTAAAAATAGTGAACTCACTTCGTCTATGTCGGCTTTCATTATGATACTTCGTCCATTAGTTTTCGCAGTTAGTGACGCAGGCGTTAATAACTGAACCGCGTACCGTAATGTTGAGCGACTGCCAACTTCTCCTAAGGCCGTAAGTGCATCCGAGTGAATCTCCAATCCTTCTGTTGTAACTCTCAACTTCAATATCTGCTCCAAATCTGTCCTTGAATAAGGCAGCGTTCTTATGATGACTAATCGATCAAGCAAATCCAAGGGTACTCCATGTGGTGAGATTATGTCATCTGTTCCACGTATTACACATCTTCCTCTGTTTGTGGCAAAAATCACTATCGGTGCAATTGCACTTTCAAGGGCCCTATGTAAATACGTAAATGTTTCAATATCCAGCATATGAACCTCATCAATAAACAGTACACCAGGAACTAATTCGGCAATGCCTTGGTCAATGTATTTGTCGACAATCTTATTTATTTCTCTTCTTAATTTGTCCGTTATTTCTGTTTTCTTTGGTTTCAGCAACTGGCTCATCATGGATAAAACATCTTGCCCCCCTTGCGGTTTAGCATTGGCTACATCTAAGTCATGTAATGTCACATCCTAAAATTGAAGAAAACAATTAAGAAGTAACTACTTTATTAAACTAATTTGCAATTAAATACCTGCACGACTTCTTTCTTCTTGTGTACATCGCCTTTCGGTAGTGGTACATATTCCTCAGCTTCCAAGTCGAATTCAGTTGCAAATGCATCGGATCTGCCTTGTCTCTTAACGGCACCGCTGTTCGCCTCAATGTATATAACATCTCCAACCTCAACCTTTTCTTTCTGTAGGGCCTCATAAATGCTCGGGTCTAATTTCAGTTGTTTACTTCCTTTTGCTGTTCTTAATCCGATAATAACATGACTAACAGTTTTTCCATATCCTGTAAAAATTTCCATATTAAGAGTCACACAAGGGACTAAAGGAGACTTTAATTTATAGTCAAAATTACATTGGTATGGGTATAAGTAATAAAGACAACCAGTTATAAGAATATATGACAAGCAAGCCGCCCTTCTCTATTGTAGGCCTTACATTAATATAAAATATTTCCTCCCTTGTCTTAGCAATTACACAGATTACTATAGGGAGATCTCGCAAGGACAATCTAGAATCATCCTAGAACCATATATGGCAAGAAAACTTTCAGTCTTTTTATATGTGTGCTCCTGACGGTTGAATTGTCCTCACGAGAACCCAAACAAAGCTATTCTAAATTTACCTCCGGCAGGATTCTCTGTCTCCACTGGAGTCAATTCGCAAACTTCACCTTCATAAACCTCTTTCGTTTCACGAATTCTCAAACCGATTGCCCTCCTGAAGTTCTCCATCAGAACTTCTGTCTTTTTGATTTCGGTACTGTACACTTCTGAACCAACCATTGGACAAAACGGGACTTTATTGCCCAGTTCTTGTGCGATGGCCAGTGCAATTGCCGTCTTACCAGTGCCCGGTGGTCCTGCCAAAAGCACGGCCCGTCCGGCCATCTTCTTGGTTTTGATCATGTCAACCACGATACCGGCGGCCTGCAAATACATTTGAATAAATACGTTTTAACATGAGAAAAGTTTCCTAACCTCTCTCGCTGTTTCTTGACCGACTAAACCTGCTGCCATTGGAATTGCATATCCGCCCTCATCCAAACCCAGCCCTTTTATATGGCTGTGGGCACTTATTCTTTGGGTTTTTACCGTACTTTTCACTTCCTCTACTTTCATTTTTGATATATTTTCTCTTGAGCTGGTCAATTTTAATGAAGTTTACTCGTTGGTATGGCAACTAGTAACAATAACTGTTAAGTTGGTAATATCTCAATAAATTTAAAGAAACCAACAGACGTTCCTTATGTAGACAGTTTTCCAAAAAGAAGTTGCCAATTAGGTGGTTTCTTTCGCTCACAAAATCGTGATCCAAACGTGTTTTGATTTAAAAACCGACAATTCCTTTCTTCGGATCTTATTTTTAAAACTTGTTTGGATTAAATTCTGGTCATTTACAAATGAACTGACAATCAAAAATTCAAGTCAGGTGTTTTGTTGCAACAACTACGAAATTCGGGTCCAAACTATTCGAAACACGATTCAAACTTTTAAGCGAGAGAAAGCACCTTAGAAATTTAAGGTCACGTAAGAAGGAAAATGAAAATATTCAAATTTCAATTCAATGCAAATGAAAGGACACGTTAGCTTTTATAAAAATAAAACATTCTTTGGTAACATAATTGTGACTTTTTTGATTTTTTTTAATTACGAAAAAATACTTAACAAGGAGATCCTAAACAATGATTAAACTTTTTTATTGTTTTCATAAAACGAATATTACAAATCATCATTACTGTCATCATTTTTCTCTGCCTTTGCCAAGTTTTCTTCTTTTACAAATTCGTGTTTTTTCAGAGTCTGCCAACGCTTGATGCTGCTGAGTGCCGGAAGTGGTATATTTAATTTCTTTGACAAATACATGTAACACCGTTTGCTGCTCATGTGTCTTATCGTGTAGCCGATAGCCATGTCATCGTTGCTCCAGTAAATCTTCTTCTTGCCGGACAAAATCTTGATCTGAGATTCGGAAAACACTTTTGAAAGCAGATTTTTCTGATCACCCACTGACATACTTTTCCTTTCAAGCATACTATGCTGTTGATATAATTTGTTGTATTCAGCATTAATATTTTTGTGGGAATTGATCTTTTCGTGCAGTTTGAGCTTCAGGTTGTACGTGTTTTGTTGCAAACGTGACAATTCTTTTCTTAATTTATCATTTTCTGCTCTTATAATATTCAACTGCTTGTAGGTTATATTTTTATATTTATCAGAATTTTCTGCGGAATCATTCGTTTCAACTGTAGCAGTTTCTAAGTGCTTTTGGGCTTCAATTTTAGGCTCGAGGATTTCTTGGCTTTTAGTGTCTGGGTTTCCTATGTGAGGCATTGTTGTGGGAGGAATGTTTCTTAGTTCTTCGTATTTGATAGCTGATATACTATCTTCTGGGACATTTTCTAAAACCAATCCACTTGAAGTGTATGCGGTTTCAAAATTGTGTTCCTGTTCTGCTACATCATATAAAAGCACTTGCTTCATTTGTGTTGATGGTGGTGGTGATTCTTTGACTACAATCTCTTGTTGTGGCAAGTATAAAGTTGGCACGGCATTATATTTCAGTACTTTGGCATACACCCCCAAGTAGTCTACCATTTTATATTCAGAAGTGTAGCTATCACTATCGAAATGAATTGAGCAGATTCTTGCTGAAATAAATATTTGCTAAAAGAAAACAGGCATTTGATGATGCAACCGTTATACCTGTATTCATATCAATAGTCTCAGGTGGCCAAATACAACACGCATCGATCCATTGTTGAGCTATTACAGGGTGTGTTGGGAAGATGTAGTATTGAATGGTAGAATCGCTGGTTGCTAAATTATTAACACAACCATATACAGCGCACTTGATCATTTTTCTTTCATTTAATTACCCTAAAATAAGGCAGATATTAAAATTTTTCTGTGTTATATAAAATCTGCGTTATTCTATGAATCTTATAGTTAAGAGGAAACGTATATTTAAAGAACTATTTAGATGCTGCCCATTTTTGGACACACGCTAGTGCAGGTAAAGGCATATTAAGCATCTGTTTTAGATACAAGTAACATTCTCTGCTGCTCATTTGCCTTAACGTAAAGGCCATCGCCAAATCATCATTGCTCCAAATTACTTTTTTCTTTCCCAACAGAACGTTGATTTGTGCATCAGAAAATACTTTTGATAACAAGTTCTTTTGCTGGTAAGTCGTAAGACCACCCATTTTATGCTTCTCGTAGAGATCTTTCATCGTAGCAATATTTTTTCTTCTAGTTTTAATTCGCCTATCATACGCTTTAGTTTTAAAATAGAGGTCACGTTTTTCAAGACGCAATTTTTCAACTTTCTCTTTCAGCAAAACATTCTGATCAACAATCGGTCGCACTATTTCAAATGGCGGTAGGATTTCCGTTATCTGCTGATCAACAACATTTTTGTGTTGCACTTCACAAGCAATATCATTTCGATCGAATCCTAAAATTTTAGCGTTTCCGCCTAAGTTTCTCGTGGGAACGGCATCTGCCTTCAGCTTTCTCTTGAAATAGGGGTTCTTGAATTCCTCCTTGTAATTTCTCTCGTAGTCGTCCAGTTTAAAATGATCACTGCAAACTTTAACCAGGTAGGTGTCATCATCGTTCCTCATTCTGCACCTTCGCATCCATTCTTTTCTAAAGCTTAAATCTACAGGAAAATTGTGAAACTTGAACGGAAGTTTATATTCTGGATCGAATTTCACAAATGCATTGGGGCAGGATGGCACTGCACATTTAAATGGATGAGTCCTGCAAGCAGAACTCGTCAGAATAAATTACGTACTTGAGGAAGTGTTTTACCATTTATTTGTGTCACAGTGCATCTTTTGTAAGTAATCGGTAGAGTTTTCTATAAGTGTGTGTATCTTGTCTAAAGAGACTGCTCCTGCTTTGTTATTAATTTGTTCCATTTTCGCTTTACGTTTCTAATAGATTATGAATAACTTTAAGGAAAGTAGACACAAACTAATACTTACATTCGTTAAATGTTATTTTTAACGCGAATGTGAATGAAAGAATAGGAATTGGCTAAAGAAAACATTAGGGAATCTTTGCACCAATGCTGCCAATAGCGTAAGTTCTAAAATCCCTAGATTTATAATGAAAATTCCCGCTTCTCCCCACGCATTCAAACGCAAAAAGAACGACTGAATAGGCGCGTTCAGCGGATGCTCAATCACAAACGATTGCTGAGTAAGCAACTCAGCCGCTGAGCGTCTCTGAACGCGCCATTGACTTCTGAAAAATAAAGAAAAGTGAACATGTACCGTTCAATAATGCCGACGTTTCTGAAATGAATTGTACATCACAGACGCTACAGATAAAATAGTAGGCGCGGACCAATGATCGCCATCTGTCTATTGTAGATATGAGCCAGGGAATGAACCCGGTGCATTGAAAGCACACACATGGGTGCATTCAGCAGGTTACATACATGAGTGTACCGGGTGCATTCAAAAATTTAAATTTCCCGCGCAAATCGAACGAGGAATAACCTGTTCTTGATGTTATTTAATTGTTTGCGGGTGGTTTACAGGTTTAATGTTTCATAGTGTATGGTGAATAGCTGAATAGTTAACTTTTAAGTTTAACCGGAAGCTTTGTAGCTTAAAATATGAACAAAATGAGTGAGTTTTTGATATTAACGTTACAAAATAATTGTCTAGCGAAAGTCCGTACAAGATATTTCATATTTGGTTTCATTTTGAAGCATATTTTATGTCTTATGTAAATGTAGGCAACCGGGCAAAGCATCCAATGCACCGGGTGCATTGTGGGTGCATTCCGTGATTCCACCGGTGCAAACGATTGCACCGAGTGGAATCCCATCTCTAGTCCATTCCCTAGCCGTGACAACGTCCGATCGTCCGGAGTATACTAATTAGTAATTACCACAGTTAAGATTCTTCGGGAGTTGATTAGTCCTCGTACTATCTATAACATTAAACATACTCATTGGTCTTCATACCGCGTAACCCTAGCAATCTCCGAAATATTCTAAGTCTGCTAATTACACATACGAACATCAACTGTTAAATTTGAATTCTCAGAGCATTTGCTATAAGAAAATTAATTTCCAAAACAACTGGATCGGTAGTGGACAATAAAATCCGGGCAATAATTTGACATCACGGATATTTGCACAAAGAAAAGAAAACAAAAGAAAGTGAAATGTCAAATTTAATAAATTGAACTCTTGCAGCTTGCAGCATCTCTTCCTTCTGTCTAAACTTTGGCCTGATTAAGTGAATGCTCTTATTTTTATGCGGAAACTCATAAACTTCATGATATATACTAACGGGAACTTCGATATACAGAAACAAATGGAAGTCTAACTCTTAGATAAGGAAAGAGAACAGATGGCGCACAAGCGAGGCACATCTGTTACCAGTTGGGTCCAAATCAAGGACACTTCCTTTTCTTATTTTTATACGGAAATTCATAAACTTCATGATATTTACTAACGGGAGCTTCGATCTTCAGAAACAAATCACTATGAAAGTCTAACGCTTAGATAAGGAAAGAGAGCAGATGGCGCACAAGCGAGGCACGTCTGTTACCAGTTAGATCCAAATCAAGGACACTCATTTTTACCTGTGAAATGTTATTTCCAACTCTTTCTTCTCCGGCCGGCTTTGCTACACTTTGTACATTGTTTCTGTAAACTATCAATATCTGTTTCATTCACAATTACAATAATAACATCGAAATTCACGTTGGCCGAAACGTGTCTGTCCTTGATTTGGTCCTTTCTGGTAACAGTTTACGCTCATGCGTTGGATACGACCTGCGGTATCCCCTCTCTTTCTTTATCTAAGATCTAACACAATTTTAATTTTCTGACATCCATGTTCTTCTTGTGAAACCAACAAAAATGTCACTCTACACTGAATGTCAAAAGATCGTGAATGAAAAATATCTAACATAGCATGCATTCAGCTACCCGTTTTCAAAAAGTAACTCTGCAGCCGTTTAGATTTTCTTATTTTGAGACTAAGAAAGGGTTCCTAACGAGTGTTTCTTTCTAAAAATTTAATAACTAATGTTATTTGCCTAACCTCAAAAAAGTCATAGTAAGATCTGTATTGTGGCAACCCTGCTAGCATGCTAGCGATTCACTGCAAGTAACTAACTGTGGTATTCATGGTGGTCCCAGGAGTGCTTCCTCAAGGGCGGCCTTTTCTGAGACTTCCTCATTAAGTTGTCAACCTGAGAGAATGAAAACTCTCGTTCCTTTGTTATAAGAAAAATTGGGCGCGTTCAGCGGATGCGTTGCTTACTCAGCAGTCGTTTGTGATTGGCTATTACCTTGATGTAAGCCAATCACAATCGATTGCTGAGTAAGCCACTCAGCCGCTGAATGCGCCCATTAACTTTATCTTCAAGCTCTTTGAAGAAGAATACGGAGTATACCAACTTTACGAAACAGGAAACAGGATATGGATAAGTTTGTTTAAATTGTTTTACTTTGAGCTCAGAAATCTGTTGTTAAGCCATGTCCACATAATTTGGAACCATACTGTACATACGCTACAAATTAGCGCTCCGTGTGGCTCTGCCGGGCCTACTGCCGGGTAACGCAGCCGTAATTATTTTCTTAATTTTCGATTGTTGGTAACGCTAGCCGAAGCGCCGGTTATTTGGTAGCCATGTTATGTTAATTATGACAGCCAGTGTTGCCAGAGGTAGTGATTTATCACCATATCTGGAGATTTTTGTTGTTCGGTAATTACCTGGTGATTATTTTTAAAGAATCGGGATTTTCTGGTGCTTTTTCCATAAAATGTAAATAATAAGAAGAAATTTAACATATTTAAATGATTTTAAGTTTCAATGATAAAAGTTACGACGTTGGATCGTATTCTCACCTCGTCTTTAATTTAGCAACGATGTGATTAAATTCTCTCTCACTCTCGTACTCATAAAACTATATTGTTTAAATACATTTTAATTACGGCTTTAGTTAGAGAAGACTTTAATCATAAGATGAGAATACGGTCCGTTGTCTTCTTGGGATACCGAATATCGAGCATCTGTCAACAGTGTCAACCATCAGTGCTATTTATGGCGTTTTCTGCTGGCTGCACCGGTGTGCACTGACTGTATCTCCATCTCGTTTTATTACATAAAGCTGAACCGAGATGGAGATACACTCAGTGCACACCGGTGCAGCCAGCAGAAAACGCTATTAGTTTCTCTCGTCAATTTAAAGATATGTATTTGCAAGGAGGCACTTCTTCTTCGTAAACTGTAAACTCTTTTGTACAAATTCATATATTTTTAGTTGTATTAGAATTAAAAAAATTAAACACAGACGACATTTTACAATCGAAAGCAAAAAGGTACTCCTAGCAGGACTCCTAGTAGGCAATTACAGTTTCCTGTTGTAATTTTTTTAAACACGATTTTACAAATGACACAAAAAAATTCTAAGCTTTCAGATCTGACAAGTTTATAACTTTTGGAAAATCTGTGAAATCCGTAATTGTCTAGTATCAAATTTTGCTTTCGACCGTACATTCGCCTAAAGCGAACTAGGAAAAGTATTTGAAGTTTTTGTTTTCATTTTGTACCTAAATATAATAAAACAATTTTGAAGCGTCATATAATAATGTCAAAAATTTTAATAAACGGCAAATTAGTACAAAGAAAATAAACTGGTGATTTTTTGTCAGCCAATCTGGTGACTTAAATTTTGATTGTCTGGCAACACTGATGACAGCTGAAATATGTCAAAATCAAAATTGACGCGGTATTACATTTTTACAATTTTTTTATTTAAATAAAAGGGACAGGTTTTAATATTAATAACAAATATTTAAATACTAATAAGAACGAATTGTGTAGTCTATATCGTCAAAATCGAAACTATTTTAGTCACCTGTGTATAATCACGTGATTTATTAATTAATTGAACTGTCGGAGAGGTGTTTGTCTAAAACGTTTCATTTTTCTGTAGATATTAATTATTAATAACAACAATTTCAATTTTATTTAAAAATTAATACATTACACTTATCGCGGTTGTCCGCGATTTAGAAATGTGTTTGCAAAGGAGAAAGTCTGGCTTGAAGAATATTAGAACGAAATAAAAGCTTGTATGGAAGAGTCGTCATTATTTATCATTATCCCTACTCCTCGGAAGTGTTTAACGCTTTGTCACTCTCGTGTTTTCACGAACATATCAATTCATTAGTTTAAGTTAAGTTGGCATGTTGTGTCGAGTATTCGTTCATCGTTTTATCATGAAAATTTGATTGTTGTTAAAATAGAATGGCGCCGAATTATAGTAAGATTTTGACTAGAAATAACGCGGCGGCTGCCGCAGGCGTTGCCGCTGTCTTATGGCTTATATTAAGCCGGAGACAATCAAAAGCGTGTAAACAATTAGAAAGGTAATCAGTGATTAGTTACACGTAATTAATTGAACGTAAAATGCAAAACGGTAGTGAATCTAATCTGAAATGAACTTGCAGGAAGAAGGTAAGGACGAAAGTCGAGGAGGAAGTTAAGTATTTGATAGCGGAAAAGAAGGAGCCCTCGATAAAGGCTCACGTAGATAGACAATTCTTTAGGCAAATTTTGAAACTAATTAAAATTGCCATCCCTTCGGGAACGAGTCCAGAGGCTGGGTTACTGCTTATGATTGCAGCAAGTTTAATAGCTCGATCCGTTTGTGATATTTGGTTAATAGGACATGGTACAAAAATTGAAACGTAAGTTTCCAAACACTTGTTTTATTTAATCTGTAAGTCAGTTTTTAACAATGTGTTTGACCTTTGCTTTTCATTTACATAAAACCTGTTAGTAACTTAATAATAATGTGAGTTGGAACTTTTGTGTTTTTCACTTGAGAAGAAAATTAAATGAGAATGATAGTGTTGACAGCAAGTAAATAAACATTATACGCGTTATAAGTGTGGGCCTTATTTGTAAACTGCATAACTTCAAAAAATTCAAAAATTTGTATACAGTCAGGCCTGGAATTAGTTATAGTACGTCCTGACAACAGTCCAGTGTTTGTAGATTAAATTTATATTTCATCTTATTACGTAATTTGTAAAGTGCTAACTCCTCAGTGACAGTTTGTAATAAGAAAGTTGCATATACTTTGTCCCCCGGTTTACAATAATACACGTTATACAGCATGGCATCCTCCATATACTTAACCTCGATTATGTTAGGTCTGTCCAGAGAGGTCTGTCTGCTGAAAAGTCAACATGAGGTGCTTTCTTTCGCTCACAAAATCGTGATCTAAACGTGTTTTGATTCAGAAACAGACATTCTTAAAACATTTTTAAAACTTGTTTGGATTGAATTATGCTTATTTACAAATGAAATGTTAATCAAAATTTCAAGCCAGGTGTTTTGTTGCAACCACTATGAAATTCAGGTCTAAACTATTCGAAACACGATACAGACTTTTAAGCGAAAGAAAGCAGCTGTTAACCACTGTTGCCAACCGACTCGACCAAAAATTTCTTTTTCGACGTACAGTATTTCCCTACAATTCCCTAAATTAATCAGGGAAATTTAAATAGGAGGTTAAAATGAAAAACTCGGTGACAATAAAACAATAAAAAATATTTATTAGCACAGGTATTTACCTTGTTAACTTTATAAATATTAAAAAAAGTAATTTGACCTAAAAAAATTATAAAATTTTTTGCAATTAACTGTTAAATAGACGAAAGAGAAATATTGAAACAACCTAAACTTTGATGATGCACTTTGCAGCAATTAAAAAAGTGCATTGGGATATTTATGATCGTTTTCATAATCAGATTTTAAGGGAAGTTTTAATTTAAAGTTAAAATAAAGTCACAGTCACATGTCCAAAAAGATACGAAAACGTAGTTATTTATACATCAGAATGTGACTTTAATTTAAAAGTCTCCTAAGGGCGATTTTCATAATCAGACTTTAAATTTAAAGTTACTTTAACCTAAAAAAATACATTTGGTTCCCTATTCTTAAAGTGACTTTATTTTAAAGCTTCCTTAAAGTCTGATTATGAAAACGGCTATAAGAATAGGGAAACAAATGTATTTTTTTTTTTTTTTTAGGTTAAAGTAACTTTAAATTTAAAGTCCTATTATGAAATCGGCCCTTAGAGAACTGGGGATTGCTGTCATTGGCTTTTGTTATTCACTCGATGAAATTTATTGGTTATCGATGATCACGTGATCAGTGAAAACTAATAGCAGCAATCTCCAAATACCCAATCTCCCTAGCAGGAAAAGCAGCTTAAAAGATAAACCAATGAAATTCGAACTTTTTGACAGAACATGCACGTAGCCAGAGGGGGGAAAGATACTTTCGAAAAGTATTTAAATACAAGATACTCTCGTAAATATATTTGAAGATAATTTTCAAAAAGATACTCTAAGATACTTCGAAAAAAAGATATCTCTTTTTGTCCTAAACATTATCTCATAATGGTCGATGGATATTCTAGCTAAGTATATATTGTTAGTATCTTAAATGCTTTCAAATATCTTAAATACTTTTATGTACTTATTTAAAATACTTTATTAAGATTAAAGATACAAATACTTTATGAAAGTGTCTTTATTTTGTAGATACTATTTATGGTTGAAAAAATGTATTTAAATATAAGATACAAGATAGTGACACTATCTTGTATTTGAAAAAGTATCTATGTGTATCCCACTTAAGTGGTTAAGTCACATTTTTTTCAACAACACAAAGTGTCACTTGACCACTTAAGTGAGATTTAAAGATTTAAAAATTCAAACGGGCATTCGTGGTTTAGCTTGACATAATCACCAACATTAAGAAATGAAAAAAAAAAGAATTGAAAAACTAAAAAGTTGAAAAATTTCCTAGATTTTAGTGAGTTTTTGCAATTTTTCCCTTCTGTTTGAAATTATCCCTAGATTTAACGACATTTTCCCTAAGTTGGCAACACTGCATTTAACTTAAAAAGTCACTAACATGTCACTACAAGCAAACAATAATTTACAAAAGAATTTAGAAACAAATGCCAAAAAAATGAAACTGTACTATAGCTGCTTAGGATAGGATTAGCGACAATGACTTAGAATAAAAAACCGTTAAAATGAAAAAAGGTACGATGGTTTTTGTCAAAAACATAAACGGAAGGCGGTTGCTTGCAAGTAAAAGAAACAAAACAGAACTGTTGATGATTTGAATATAAGAAAACTGTTTTTTTCCTTTTGAATTCTAATCAAAATTCAATTTTTTTTCTTCTAAGAAATAAAATACAGCTAACTGCCAAATAAACTATGTCGGATTTATGTATAACAGCGATGAAAACAGGATTGTAAAAATTCCGCTAAAATTCCGGACGCTGTGCGTCAACGTGAACGCAGGTTCATGACGTTTTCGACTGACCCCTCTGGAGCTCTCTGAGAGTATTTCCATCCTCTGTTTTTACATAAGGTTAAAACAAAATGGAGATACTCTGAGAGCGCAACCGAGCAATCAGTCGAAAACGCTATTAGCACAGCTGTTAGATTGGAGGGAGGTCTAGCGGCATTTTTTGTAAACCTGTTGGCATCGCTAATGTATACAGGGTGAATCGCTAAAGGCGCCTTCTTCGAAAGGTCATTTATAGAACGTGATAGGCTTTTTCTTTCATCTCTTGAGGCAAACATTCATATACAGATTCCGCCACATTAAGTAGGCACACCCGAATGCTCACAACGAACAACAAGAATGTGAACAATGGGATCGCGGCGCATGTAACATCCCACACGTTAGTATACAAGCGTTTGCCGCATAATCCTGATCTCTCCACTTGATTACATTTGCGCTGATGTATGCTGATTTAAATTCTGTGCCTACTTGGAATGGTTTTGTCTGTATAACCGAGAAGTATGGACATAAACGCAGAAAATAAACAAATTAAAATACAATATAAATAAAAGTACTAAATGTAAGTATCATACCAAGTCATCATGGAGGTCTGAGGCAGACTTTTAATATTTATTGTATTTTAATTAATTAATTTATTCTGTTTGAATTTTTGCCCTTGATGATGGTCTTTAATCGAAAACAGTTGGGTTACAAAAATGGAATTTTTAATAGCAAAGTTGATTATAACTACTGTTTAATTCACGTAATTATGTTAATTATTAATTTATGTGTATCAAGAGATTTGTTTGCTTTCTTTGTTAATTTGGGAACAAAGTTAGAGCTTCGCCTTATTTATTAAAACATTTAAAAATAAATGGTTTTACAATTTTCATCGGAACTTCAATTTCAATCACATTAACATAAAAAGATGCCCACTTACGAGTACATCCCCTGAGAAGATTTTAATTTAATAACGCGGTAGTAATACAATTGTTTGTTATAAAAATTTGTGAAAAACATTATTGTTTGTGCCTTGTAGTAGACTGACCTTGTGGCATTAGATTCAATGGCTTCGTTTCATTTGCATTTTACGATGCAAAATAATTTTTAATACATATTTCATGAACGACGTATAACTTATAGTTGTAATGTTGTTGCGTAAAGTAATTGTAAAATTCCTTGGGTACTTTTTTTTGATGTTTAATTTACAGTTTACAAATGCACGATTTGTTTATCCTACACGTAACTTAACTTGTTACTTTGTAGTTGTAGTTTACCTACTAGGTGATCGTTCTCAAAGACCAACAACGTTTTTTTTTTAATACTGTTTGTTTTTTGTGTGGCTTTAATGAAAATTGTTTCTTAATTCTTCTTAATTGTTGTTTTATCATAGAAAATGTATTAACAAAGAGCTTTATAATTGAGTATACCTGCTAATTGCTTATGTTTGACTTTGAGAGTGGACACCCGGTATGTACGCAATTCGTGTGTTGGACTTTAAAGTTTGAACTCGTCCGTCGATTTTAATGAACTGTGAATTTTGATCGTTATCAGATCAGTATTATCACAGTATCTGCTTGTATGTAACCTTTGTCACTTATCATACCATTTTACAACAGTGTAATTTTTATAATGCCCATGCGCTTGAACTTTACTCCCGTCGTGCTATTTACTTATTATTATTATTATAATTAAATGATTATCTTTTTTGCCTTTTAGAAATTGTTTTTCGTTTTTTACGAGGTGTTTCTGCTTGGTTTAATCGGAGTACTTTCTTGTAATCTTCATTTTAACAAAAAAAGACATGTCTTATCTTATTTATTATAATTTGTTATTTTGTTGTGAACGTGTCGCTACTACTTAATTTAAAATTTAAAACAACCAAATTAATTTTATGGTGAGAAGGCATGAAATGAAACGCTCTTTGCCTTACCTTGAGTTAATTAATTTAATCGCAGCTGTAATTTCCATTCTAACAACTATTGATCTCATTTTCTTCAATATTTTTATCTCCCATCTATTTTATGCATAGTCTTAAATTTAAGTTTTCCTTTTGATTTTATTATTGTTATTAAAGACGAAGAAAATATACCTACTTAATAACTTACCTAACGTGTATACTAATTGAATGTTGATGGCCCTGTTTATAAATACTAAGATTGATACTTTGACCATAGCACTTGCGTAATGGTTATTTTTGAAATCGCTGAACACAAATGCATGTTGTTTATTGTCATTAATAACACTTGCTTTTTTCTCTTTCATTTTCAGTGCAATCATATCAATGAACAAGAACCTCTTCAAGCAAAGATTGATAACTTATTTGGCCTGGATGCCTTTGGTGTCTGTGGTGAACAGTTTACTAAAGTATTCAATAGGCGAGCTAAAGCTTCACTTGCGAAACAATATGACGAGAAGATTATACGAGGATTATTTGAAACAGTTCACTTACTATCGCATGTCAAATCTAGATAATCGAATAGCAAACGCCGATCAGTTGTTGACCACAGATGTGGATAAATTCTGCGAAAGCATCGCCGAACTCTACTGTAACACGGCCAAACCCATCCTGGACATTGGAATTTATGTTTACAGGCTTACCACTTCGTTAGGTGGTGGAACTCCAGCGATCATGTTGATGTATCTCTTCCTATCCGGGATAGTCCTAACACGTTTGAGGAGGCCAATGGGGAAAATGACTGCGACAGAGCAGAAATTAGAAGGCGAATTCAGGCACATCAATGCTCGCTTGATAACCTACTCGGAGGAGGTCGCTTTTTACAACGGAAATACAAGAGAAAAAGCCACACTTTTGGCCAGCTTCAACAAGCTACTATTTCACATGAGAAAGTTCTTGAGGTTCCGAGTTTTGATGGGGGTCCTAGATAATATAGTCGCAAAATATTTTGCTACGGCCGTAGGCTTTCTGGCTGTCTCCATGCCGTTCTTTGCCTCCGCTCATGCACTTGGACAATTAAATCACACAGAAAGAACCCGCGCCTACTACACTTTCGGCCGGATGTTAGTCAAATTAGCCGAGGCTATAGGCAGATTGGTGTTGGCAGGGCGAGAACTGACGCGTTTAGCCGGATTCACAGCTCGCGTCACTCAATTAAGAGAAGTCTTAACCGACCTCAACGCAGGTAAATACGAGCGTACGATGGTAGCTGGATCTGAGGCTCTGAAAATAAACGGGGGGAGGCTAATATTCAAAGATAACATCATTAAATTCAATGAGGTTCCGCTGGTGACACCGAACGGCGACATCCTGATTAACGAAATTAGTTTCGAAGTCAAATCAGGAATGAACGTGTTGGTTTGCGGACCAAATGGTTCAGGTAAATCCTCCCTATTCAGAATACTGGGTGAATTATGGCCTTTATTCGGGGGAGAACTAACGAAGCCTCCGCGCGGAAAATTATTTTACATTCCCCAAAAACCGTACATGACTTTGGGAAGTCTACGCGACCAAATCATCTACCCCCATTCCGGTTCTGAAGCTGCACGTAGGGGTACAACCGATGCAAAACTTGAGGAGCACTTAAAACGTGTCCAGCTGGGTTATTTATTGAAACGCGAGGGTGGTTTGGATGCGGTCGCTGATTGGTTGGATGTACTTAGCGGCGGTGAAAAACAACGCATCGCGATGGCCAGGTTGTTTTATCATGCACCACAATTTGCTATACTTGACGAGTGCACCAGCGCCGTTTCTGTCGACGTTGAGGGCAGCATGTATAAATACTGTAGGGAAGTCGGGATTACCTTGTTCACTGTATCGCACAGGAAATCTCTTTGGCAACATCACGAACACGTCTTATATTTGGATGGGCGCGGAGGATACACTTTTAAGCTAATAGACTCAGATACTGAGGAATTCGGCTCGTAATTGTTATTTTAATAGACCTATTTTATAGCGTTTTCCACTGGTCGCACTTTCTTGCACTCAGTGCGCACTGAGTGTATCTCCATCTCGGTTCAGCCTTGTGTAATAAAACGAGATAGAGATACACTCAGTGCACACTGGTGCAGCCAGCGAAAAACGCTATTAGTTTCTTGCTTCAAGCGATAGGTATCTGTTGTTGTTGAAATTTTTTATTCCATTTGGAGATGTGTATTTTCTGGATACTTTTAAACCAATGAACTATTAAAAAGGAGAGGAAGTGGTAATTGTATACAAATCTACTTACTGTAGGGGATGAGTTCGAGTTTGAGCTCCGCGGCGCACTCGGAGTGTTTCTTTTTCTCGCTCTTACACGCAATGAAATGCAGTCGCTCTCCTTCACACTCGCAAAGGCATACCTACACATTAGAGTAATTATATATTTAGTCGGTATTTACTTTAAAAATCTTCTAATTATTTTAAATAAAGAAATGAATAATTGTAATAATTTCATTAAAAAATACAGAAGCATCGGCGCTGACGTCAAAAACTCGCTGACATTACGGATTACTGTGAAGTTCAATCTCCTTGGCGCTGCGAAATTACGTCATCGCTGCCATCTTGAGACACTAAAGCTGTTTTTCCTGCTTTGGAGATTTAGAGAATTGGCGATTGGAGAGGCGGTACCCAACATGTATGCGTGACGTAAGTTGTTAAGAAATATGAAGACAAATTCACCTCAAAAACAAAACGAACAGAAACTGCCGATTGAATTAATAATGAGAAACGCGCATGCGTCTTAAAATTGTTCGTGAAAAGTTAAAAACACTTGGACATTCTTTTTGGACTTTCTCCCACGCCAGTAGGTGAAATAATCACATGATCACCGAAAACCAATGACAGTAATCTCCAAATATCCAATTCTCCAAAACAGGAAAAGCAGCTTAACTTGTCACGTCCAGTGTTGCCAATAATTCCTCAGCTTATGAGCAATTCTTTTATGAGCGAAAAATTTGTGAATTTTGGGGAATACGTATTAACCTGTTTAAAATAATTTATATTCATTTAATAAGAATAATAAGTCCGTTTAGGGTAGGTCTTGATTTATAAAGTCGTTTCTAAAATAACCGCGCATTTTGTATTGACGAAACTTAAGTGCAACGAACAGATAAACGAATTAAGCGCAGACGTACGTTTTTTTTTTAAGTTGTGGCTTACTCCAGAACGGCTTTAATAATAAACATTATATTATCAGTGTCTACCTATTTCAGTAAGTAATAGTCTTTTAAAAATGAATCCTTTCTGAACTGCGCCTACTTGAATTAATGCTGAAAAAATAACATAAATTTAAAGTTGATAGAAAGTTATTTTGTTTTTTAAATTAAATTAATTTGATTGTAAAGTTGCTTTTGAGGTTAACTGTGAATGAAAAGTGTCTCTGCGCATGACGTCATTGCTGCCACAACAAAAGGTGCTTTCTTTCGCTCACAAAATCGTGATCCGAACGTGTTTTGATTCAAAAACAGACATTCTTTTCTTTGAATCTCTCAATTTTTAAAACTTGTTTGGATTGAATTATGGTTATTTACAAACGAACTGTCAATCAAAAATTCAAGTCGGGTGTTTTGTTGCAACAACTACGAAATTCAGGTCCAAACTATTCGAAACACGATTCAAACTTTTGAGCAAGCGAAATAAAGCACCTATAGTGTCGCAATTTTAATTAAAAAAATAAAATTAATTCAGTTAACAGCTTGCATGGGCCGTCGTTTATACTCTGACTAATAAATTAAATTACATTAAATTAATGCAAATTTTCCGTGCATGAATTGCGAATTATTTATGAAGCTGGCTGTCAAAAAAAAACAAAACGCCGCTATAAACGCTTGTGAAATTTTAGGAACATGGAAGAGGATAATCTGTTACGTGTTTGGCAACATGTCAAAGTGACATTTCCCGCGTATTTTACTAAAACCGTCCTACATTTACAACATATTTGAATTCTAATCGATTCAAATTCACATAAAAAGACACACTGATTGCATTTCATTTACACTTATTCAGTTGGCGATTAGTGATAAAGAAGTGATTTAGTACCTTCCCCTCACCCCCTATTGATCAAGCTGGTTTTTACAATCCGCATCCAGTTCGAAGTGATTTCATACATATTTTGAGGTTATGTTCATTTAATTTTAAAACATTATTCCTTTAAGAAACTATCTGTTCACTTTAAAATCAGTTCGGTTCAAAATCGATTTGATTTTGGATTAAATGAAGTTAAATGTAGCTGGCCATGCCATATTGCAGTATAGCTGCGGTAATTGAATTGAACTGTCAAACGCTCAAACGTCAGACTAAACCACGTGATCGTTTGCGCGTCGTTTAAGTTTCTTCCTCTCTTTTTTTTCAGTTCGTTGATTTAAATCAGTTTTAGTTTGATTGTTACGAATGTGATGCTCCTAGTATTGCTTTTTATAATTTAAATAAATAAACTTGCGGCCAAAAAAAGTGTCCCGTCACATTGACATTTAATGACAACGACGTTTTGATTATCTACACAAACTGTTTGAGTTGGCAGTACAGTTTGCAACACTTCAACTGGATATTCGTGTATATGCTGTAATCACCGACTATTCTCAATTGATATCATACAATAGTTGAAAAGAAATGAGTTGTTATGTAACTATAGCAACCACAGAAACCCACCAATCAGACTTCAATAATCAATCAGTTGAAGAGGAAGAGGAAATCTATTGTTTTGAGTCAATTCTTTTGACTGCAAGTTTACCCACATTTTTATATTTGGTCATAAGTAGACTTAGGACATTTCGGAGCGTTGCCATGGTTACGTAATACGTGGACCAATGAACAGTGTGCATTGCATGCGTAGTCATAGCAACGCTCCGAAACATCTTAAGTCATGGTGATAAGTCTATGTAAATGCAAATGTCTCAGAGAAAAGTTGTGTTTTTTTAAGTACGGTCGCGAGCATTAAATTTTGGCCGTCGGTGTCAATTAAAACTTCAAAAAATTAAATTTAATTTAAATTTCAATTTAACAATGGCGAAAATAACTTAAATTTTGAAGAAATTATTCGCGTTATTCAAAATAGAGACGCCAACCGCCTCGCAACATTTAGTAAAATACAAGTCGGGCGCCAATCTTTGATAATCAATGACGCCCAAAATTTATTGCTCGCTACTGTACCTACGTAAGTATATTATTTTGAAATAATTTATAAAATAAATAATAATAATAATAATAATAATAAGTAAATAAGTCATTATAAATTAAGAGTAAAATAACTGATTTTCCGCTGAGTTTTCGAAAGAAGGTAGTTTTCAAAATTGGGAAAAGGATAACATAAAGCACGTTATTATCGTGTTGAAAAGAAATGAAGTGGTTTTAACGTATTTATTTATTTTTTCTGAAATAAATTAATGAATGAACGTAACAGTTATTTTTTTTTAAATTTTTTAATCACGATTCTCGGTTCGCAAAAACTTCTTTCTACTCCCAGTTGTGAATAAAGTTATGTTTTGAAAGTAGGTAATTGTTTTCACGATGGAATGTCTCATTCATTTTTTGATTAATTTAAAAATAAACAAAATTTTCATTTGAGAAAATACAGGGTGTTTCAGAACTTATGCAGGAAACTAAAACGGTAGCAAGGGGAGATCGAAATAAAGCTTTTTTCTTGATAAAATTTTTATAAAAACTCAATATCTGGAGAGTTATAGCAAGTTAAAGTTAAATTAATCAAATTTTGGGGTTCCTGAGGATTAGTTGAACTATGGTTTAGTTTAAAAAAAATATTAAAAATCAATAACACAATTTAACTCTTTTTTTTAATGCCCCAAAACTGATGTCCGTCGTGTTGAGAACCACTGATTAATTTAAATAATAAAACTTAAACAGGTTTAAGTAAATGTTTTATGAATGTTTTGATTTTGATAAATTTATGACGGGTATTATCAACTTTTAAGCAACCTATAAGTTTAGTCGTGTTCAGAATGTGACATTTTATGTAGGCTCAACAAGGCTTTAGAAAATCTAATTGACAGTTAAATTAATTGTGTCGATATTCTACTTATTGTCCTGAATGTCACTTTCTAAATTTAAAGGCTGCTTAAAATATTGATAGTACTGGCCGTTAAATGATAAAATTGTTAGTATTTTCAGATTTATTAATTCAAAATGCTTCTACGTACTACTTTCGCCGCCATTAATTTTTTTTTTGTAGCGTGCGTACTTTAAAATTAAAGTCACAGTAATCTGCCTGCATTTATAAAAAAAAATATGTTTTCTTGGATACATAAAAACTGTTATTATTTCTAATTCTTTCTTATTATTTTCAGAGGTAGTCAATAAGTGGCTGTCAATTTATCGTACGTTTAAATTGCTCAACTTTTTTGTTATTGACTTCTGATCAAAAGTGAATTAAGAAAAAAGTTATACTTTGACCTTGCCTAGCTGCCATTTCAATCTCCTCCGCACACTATAAGACACCCTGTATATTTTTAATTATTGGATTTATTAGTTTATCTTGTGTTTTTCTTTTGTAATAGAAAAATGATTAATTGACATTATTCTTAATGTACATACATTTTATTTTATTTTTTCTTTTATGGTAAACTTTTCCTGCATTAATAAAAAAAAAAAATGTTTTCTTGGATACATAAATCGTGTTTTTATTTCTGATTCTTTCTTATTAATTTCAGAGGTAGTCAGTAGGTGGCTGTAAATTTATCGTACGTTTAAATTGCTTTTTTGTTATTGACTTTTGATCAAAAGCGAATTAAGAAGAAAGTTATACTTTGGCCTCCTCTAGTTGCCATTTCAATCTCCTTCGCACACTATAAGACACCCTGTATATTTTTAATTATTGGATTTACTAGTTTATCTTGTGTTTTTTTTTTTGTATGATTAATTGACATTATTCTTAATGTACACACATTTTATTTTATTTTTTCTTTTGTGGTAAATGTAATAGCTTTTTTCGTTGAATGATTGGGGTTGTAAATTTCAATCTGAAAGTGTCTCGGAACAAAATTATGGTTGTGTAATTAATTTCATAAAGCATAAAATTACATTGTTATATACAGATTGTTTCAATAAAAAAGGGGCGAGACAGAAATGACTAATACATTATAAAATAAAAGATGCAGGACATAAGCTTACGCTGTTAGGCTAAGCATCGCGTGGTACACCCAGGTAATAAAGAGATGTCTCCTCCATAAAATGTAAATTTAGTTTAGAACGCTGTATCGAACAAGCGGGCAGGCTGCGCAGCACGTGCCTTCCTTCAATTCGATTGTCCGCTTGCTCGGCATGGTGGTTAGCAGTACTATCACACTTTATGGGGGAGACGTCTTTTAAATTTTAAAATTGTTACGGTACAGGTGATAAGGTCTTGCGCGTCATTTAAAATAAAATAAAATAAAATAAAACGTGCCTTGCTATAATTTTCAAAAATTTGATGCACTGAAGACATTTCCATTACCAACAGAATTTTCCCGAAGACATGTTTAAAAAAAAAAAAAATTCCAATGTGATTTCATCCTTCTAGTTTATATGTGATATATTTCTGTCGGTTTAGGAGTTATTATCACCAATCAGAGGGTAGTTTATTGTAGATTGTGTGACTTGGTGTGATAAATGTTTTTTTTCCCTTAAAATAAATGGTCCAGTCGTAGATGTAAAACAATCGTTTCATTTTGGTACAGAAATTAATGAATCGTAATACAGTGAAACCTCTCAACTGGGGATCTTTTAGTGACTTCCCCTAACTTGGTCAATTTAAAATAACCCTTCAAATTTATACATGGCTATTAATATAAATGGCTATAATTTGAGCAGTAATATGCAGGTATACGTCATTGTCGCCTGCAAGTGTCC
Source organism: Prosopocoilus inquinatus (assembly GCA_036172665.1). NCBI lineage: Eukaryota > Metazoa > Arthropoda > Insecta > Coleoptera > Lucanidae > Prosopocoilus > Prosopocoilus inquinatus. Next base: position 5,381,439 of record CM069870.1, read on the forward strand.
ACGTTGGTATGTAGGTACACTTCATTATCGCCTGTAAGTGTCCACATTGGAGAGGTTTTACTGTACTCAGACTTTGTTTAACAAAACTTCATTGAATCGCTCAAAAAAAAAAAATACCTGATTACCACATGCTTGTTTATGTAGAAAACTAGTTAGCAGTATTATATATTTTTTCATGTAACATACAAAATGCTTGTTAATCAAGATACTTACATATTTATTTACATTTAATCATGCGGTGTTGCAGGTATTTTAATTAATTCGTGCAAACGGTTCTAGTCGCACACATTTTCTAAAGTAAAACTCATTTATTGAAAATGATTTCCCTCTCGGAAAACTAAAAAAAAAAGAAAATCTAATTTAATCGTGACCATGTTTGTTTAAAGTGTAATTTATTATCTACTTAGGTATTTTATACGCCGTTGTAGAAATTAGCGAATTAAATACATAGATGCGTTTCTATTGTTCTATGATTTATTTATATTTTATACACTTTATTGGGGACCTGGTAACAATCTATAAATAAATATATTTGATAAATCTTATATTGTTTTACAATTGCGTTATATGAAAGCTTGTGCAAGCTATTTTATTTAAACGTAAATTTAGGAACAGCGAATTTTATGCTACTTAAAGCTAATAGTCTATGTTATAATACTTGTTAAATTTATAATTACTTAATATATTATGTATAATCACTATCATGATTGTAAGATATTCACCAATACTAAAAAAGAAGAAACCTATTTTAAAATTCACATTGAACATGGTGGCTCTTACAAGTAGTTTTTTTTTTTAGTTCTAATTTAGGAATGGCCCCAGCCTTTGGTAAGTCTTTTCCATAAGCTGGGCTTATCGATGTTGGCCGAAGGCGGTTGATCAGTTCTGATTTGTTCTAGAAAGCCCACAGTCTCATTAGGGGTGTCGTTGGCTGCGTCTCCGATCTCTCTCAGATCCCTCATCATTTTCTTTCGGATCGTCTTTTTCATACTCAAGTGTCTCTCTAAGGTTTTGTATTTGTGCTTCGCTTTTATTTCTGCTGTGTTGTCCAGAGGTACTTTTGGATTTGCCTTCTCCTCCTTGTTTCCCCAAACCTCGCGCACATCCCTAATTTTTCTCTCGTTGTTGGCAGACATTTTCATTATTACTCCTGCAAAGATAAATTAAAAAATTAATTAATTACCCGCAATGCAAATTTAAAATTAGAAATTCTTATAGTATACTCTGATATTTTATGTAATTTCAAGTTAACGATAGCTTTAGATTTTTTTGTACTTCTTTAATTTTTTGTTTGTATTTTCCTTTAACCCAACAAACTACGTCGTCGGCGATGTCGGAAGTAAAGAACAGAATTTTCAGAATGTTTGAGTTTTGCATATGATTGCCTACCACGTGACGTCAGGGGCTTTGTTCTCGAATCGAGGGAACAAACTTGCAAGGGAACGTGACGTCAAAATGACGCAGACTCTCACACAAACCTACACGATTCGTGGCAGAATTACGTCATTTTGACGTCACGTTCACTTGCGAGTTTGTTCCCTCGATTCGAGAATAAGACCTCCGGAGTGTTGCTACATATTTTGAATTGCTTTCAGGGCAAGTATTGATGATATTAACGTGCAAACCGAAACACCAGATATAAAAAAAAAGAAATAATTTCGAATAACTTCGAAGAAGAGACAAGTTACAGAAGTTAAAGATTAATAACTGAAACATGACGTACCTACGTCTCAATATCAAAAAAGAAAAAAAAAAACTAAAATATATGAGTGGATTTTCAAGAAACGACACGTCTGAAAAAAAATGTTTAATTAGAAGCAACATTTAATATTCACGGTAATTTATCTTAATCGCAGATTATCGGTTCCAAGAAGCAACAAACTCGTTGTACAAGTTTATTAAGTTTTATAGGTACCTGTAAATACATAATTTGTTCTATTTTTAGATAATCTTCGAAATGAATTTTTAAAGAAAATTGTCGCTTTCCTTGCAAAAGTTTCGTTTTTTTCATCAACACAAAAATTGGATAGATTTGGAGATATCGTCAAATAATGAAAACGATAGACGAAGAAAACAACAAAAAAGAAAATAACATGATTAATAAAATAAAACGATTATAGTAAAATTAGATTAAATGCAAACGAAAACGAAAGACGAACAGCAAAAACAAAGTAACAAAACAAGAAGAAAAAAAGAAGAGTTTAATAAATACAAAAATAAAAAAGAAAATCGCTCAAGTTAAATAAAAATCAAAAAAGCCGTAAAACCAAAAGTGAACTAAACGAAAAACGGTCGACGAAATAAAACAAAAGACGATCAATGAAATTAAACCGAATTAAAATATTTACATATTTAAAAAAAGACGGGAAACGCAAAAGAGGGAAACAACGACGAGCGTTGGAATGAAATAAAAGACACGCAGTAAAACAAAAGGGGACCGACAAAAAGAAAATGAAAATCGATCGATAAAATGGAATTAAAAGTCGAAAAATTATTGAAAATTAAATGACACCGATCGTCTTTTGTTTTATTTCATTGGTTAATTTTTGTTTCGATCTTTGTTTTTCGTTCGCATTACCGGCAGGGCATGAATGAATACAAAAAGAAAAAAAGCAAACAATAAATACAAGAAAAGAAAATCGATCGAATTAAATAAAAATCAAAAGCAACCAAGGACAAAAAGTGAATAGTCTAAATCTAAATATAGTCAACAAAATAAAACAGAAGACGATCAACCAAGACAAAAAACAACAGAAAACAGAAAAAAATATCCATTTATTTTTTTAAAAAAAGGGCAAACGCAAATAAGGAAGAAAATAGCGATACTTGGAATAAAGCAAAAGATAAATCGTAAAACAAAAGAAGACCGACTAAGAAAACGAAAACGGATAGATAAAATTAAACGAAAATAGAAAGATTTACAAAAATGACAGCGATTGTCTTTTGTTTTGTGCGGTTGATTAACTTCCATTTCGTTCTGTTGTTTGCTGTTTGTTTTTCGTTTGCATTACCGACAAAGGATCAACGAAATTAAACAAATAGAAAAAACGAAATACGATTGACGGGAAATTGATGACATTAAAAACAAGACTTAAAACCTTATAAAAAAAATAATAGGAAGGAAATATTAGGTGTGTTTTTTTTACGGCAAAACTCAGAGTAACTCAGCGGCACTCAGTAACCTTGAAAATTTGAAGGTTTTTTTTGACACACTCGCTGTTGAGATTTTCTGAGCTTCCCTCTCATCAATCAAATAGAGATTTAGGTTAGAATCTGTATGTAATGGCAGAATGTCTAGTTTGACATTTGCGCGCGATGTTAGTGGAAGTAACTTGTTTTTTTAGGAACGTTTTAACTCGGCAAATCTAACCTCACTTATGATATTTACTGATCTGAGTCGAATGTAAAACGAACACACAAATTAAAAGTAAATAAACGTTAAAATGAATTTCAGGGGCAACCCAACTCAACTGAACTCAATCTAACTGTATTCAATTGAAGCAAAACATGTAAAATGCAAAAAGAATGTAGAAAATTAAATAAAAACCGATTAAATCGAACTTCGACCGTTTTCAAGGTCAACCAAACTCGACTCGGCGACTGAACTCCTTGATTCTATTCAACCCAAGCAAGAACATTAAAAATTGAGGAACAATTAAGAAATTGTTGCAAATCGTTTTTGTCAATTCTTATGCAATGTTAGGTCAAAAAGCGATCGTAGGGTGTCGCTGTTTGAAATAAAAAATGAAATAAAAGAAAAAGTGTCAATGTCAACTCAGCCCAATTGCACTCCATTCAACCGCAGTAAACAATTTAAAACAAATTAAAGTGAACCTCAACAAATTTCAAGGTCACCTGAACTCATACCCGACTTATTATATTATATTGCGTTCAATACTATACAAGAAAAAAAATTTAAAAAAATGAAAAGTAAGTAAAAAGAATGTTAAAATTTATACACGGATTAAAGATTAAACTCAAGGTCAATCCAACCCAACTGACATCAAGTTAACTTCATCTACCACAAGTAAAAGAATAAAAATTATAAGAAAAATTAAAAATATAGATTAAAAAAAAAAATTTAATCAATTAAAATGAATAAAAATCGAATTGAAACTCCTAAACACAAAAATTAAAAATCGAATAACAATAAAAAAATTTGAAATAAAAAGATTTAAACAAATTAAAATTAACATCAACAAATTTCAAGGTCACCTGAACTCACCCGATTTTATTATTATATTGCAATCAATACCACACAAGACAAAAATTAGAAAAAGAAATGAAAAGTAAGTTAAAAAAAAATGTTAAAATTTATACACGGATTAAAGATTAAACTCAAGCTCAACAAACTTCAAGGTCAATTCAACCCAACTGACGTCAAGTTAACTTCATCTACCATAAGTAAAAGAATAAAAATTATAAGAAAAATTAAAAATATAGATTAAAAAAAGATTAAAAATCAATTAAAATGAATAAAAATTTGATTAAACCTAACCACAATTTTTTTTTTGTGGTTAGAAGGTTCACAATTTTTTTTTTTAATTTTGAAAAATGAAAATGAAAAATGCGTCGTCGCTTTTGAATTTTGATTGTTACTCAAGAGCGCGTTCGCCGATTGTTTTTTTTTTTTGTAATCGGCATTGAAAAGCCAAGAAAAATCTCAGTAAATCCCGCGCTTAAATTTAATTCAAAAATTGCAAGCGCGATCGCAAAGGGAGGGAGAGACGTTCAGTTAACTGAGCCAATGAAAAACGCATCGTTCTAGAATTTTGATTGTATCTCAAGGACGCGTTCGCCCATTGTTTTTTGGTAAACGGCGTTGGAAAGCTAAGAAAACGCTGTGTAAATCCCACGCTTAAATTGAATTAAACGATTACAGGCACGATTGCAAGGGGAGGAAGAGACGTTCTTTAACTGAGCAAATAAAAAAACGCATCACTTTTGAATTTTGATTGTTACTCGAGAGCGCGTTCACCGATTGTTTTTTTTTTTTGTAATCGGCATTGAAAAGCTGAGAAAAATCTCAGTAAATCCCGCGCTTAAATTAAATTCAAAAATTGCAAGCGCGATCGCAAAGGGAGGGAGAGACGTTCAGTTAATTGAGCAAATGAAAAACGCATCGTTCTAGAATTTTGATTGTATTTCAAGGACGCGTTCGCCCATTGTTTTTTGGTAAATGGCGTTGGAAAGCTAAGAAAAAGCTGTGTAAATCCCACGCTTAAATTGAATTAAACAATTACAAGCACGATCGCAAGGGGAGGAAGAGACGTTCGTTTAACTGTGCAAATAAAAAAACGCGTCACTTTTGAATTTTGATTGTTACTCGAGACCGCGTTCGCCGATTGTTTTTTTTTTTTTTTGTAATCGGCATTGAAAAGCCAAGAAAAATCTCAGTAAATCCCGCGCTTAAATTAAATTCAAAAATTGCAAGCGCGATCGCAAAGGGAGGGAGAGACGTTCAGTTAACTGATCAAATGAAAAACGCATCGTTCTAGAATTTTGACTGTATCTCAAGGACGCGTTCGCCCATTGTTTTTTGGTAAACGGCGTTGGAAAGCTAAGAAAAAGCTGTGTAAATCCCACGCTTAAATTGAATTAAACGATTACAGGCACGATCGCAAGGGGAGGAAGAGACGTTCGTTTAATTGTGCGAATAAAAAAACGCGTCACTTTTGAATTTTGATTGTTACTCGAGAGCGCGTTCACCGATTGTTTTTTTTTTTTGTAATCGGCATTGAAAAGCTAAGAAAAATCTCAGTAAATCCCGCGCTTAAATTTAATTCAAAAATTGCAAGCGCGATCGCAAAGGAAGGGAGAGACGTTCAGTTAATTGAGCAAATGAAAAACGCATCGTTCTAGGTTTTTGATTGTATCTCAAGGACGCGTTGGCCCATTGTTTTTTGGTAAACGGCGTTGGAAAGCTAAGAAAAAGCTGTGTAAATCCCACGCTTAAACTGAATTAAACAATTACAAGCACGATCGCAAGGGGAGGAAGAGACGTTCGTTTAACTGAACAAATAAAAAAACGCATCAGTTTTGAATTTTGATTGTTACTCGAGAGCGCGTTCACCGATAGTTTTTTTTTTTGTAATCGGCATTGAAAAGCTAAGAAAAATCTCAGTAAAGCCCGCGCTTAAATTAAATTCAAAAATTGCAAGCGCGATCGCAAAGGAAGGGAGAGACGTTCAGTTAATTGAGCCAATGAAAAACGCATCGTTCTAGAATTTTGATTGTATCTCAAGGATGCGTTCGCCCATTGTTTTTTGGTAAACGGCATTGGCAAGCTAGGAAAGAGTTGTGTAAATCCCACGCTTAAATTGAATTAAACGATTACGAGCACAATCGCAAGGGGAGGAAGAGACGTTCATTTAATTGAACAAATAAAAAAACGCGTCGTTTTAGATTTTTGATCGTACCTCAATGACGCGTTCGCCCATTGTTTTTGATTGAATTTTGATTGTCGATTGTTCTTTTGGTAAGCGGCGTCGGAAAGCTGAGAAAAAGCTCTTTAAATTCCCTGCTGAAGTTTAGTTCAAAAATTACAAGCCCCGAAAAACAAATTTATTTGTAAAAAGGACCTGCTTTCACTTTTGCAGTTGTTGCCCACCCGCAGTGAATGATCACGAGCCGCCACTGGTCAGATTTGCTTTATGCAGTAATACTAAACAAAAACGACAACGGATTAAAATATTTGAGTAGTTTTTAACCGCCATTTTTCGAAAAGGCAATAGTGTTTTTAAAAAATTATTATAATGCACCATATTAATATTCGCATTGATATTTAATATTAATGTTATTCAGAAGAAAAAGTGAAAAATTTTGATGCTAAAGAAAAGACGACGCAAAGTCCAAAAAAAGGAAGAAGTAGAAAAACAACAAGCAGAAGAACAAGAAGCTAATTTTAAGTACACTGTATTTAATTGGTTAGCTCCTTTCGTATAATTTATTTTTTATTTTCTAGATCAATCGTGTTTGTTCATGTTATATACATAGGTGAACGTCTTATTGCTGTGTGTAACTCCCTGACTCACGTGTATTTTTATTCAGAACTCGTTATGAGTTCTCATTTTGTAATTTGTTTCGATATTTGTACACGTCACCTAAGGTGACGCTGAAATAAGTGATCCTATTTTTAGAAATTTCACTCGAACCTCTGTACCGAGTGTGTTTGTGCACCGCGGATTTTTTTCTTCTTTTCTTTAATTAATAGAACACGTTCGTGTGGGCGTCCTTTATATGAAATTATTCCAAATATCACGGTCGAGTGTTAGTCAGCTCGACCACACAATGGAAAAGAAGTGGTTGTAACGCGCTGGTGTTCCGTAATCTAAACACAAAGTATGTTTTGAACAACAACAATTATTTATAAATAAAGGAGGAATAAAATTAAGTGATGGAAGGGAACGTCTTAATAACAAAATGAGGTTTTAAGAGATAACACATGTATTAACGAAAATGGATGTTAAATGGCGCTTTCGATTGGCATGCACTATGTGCACTGAGTGCATCTTCATCTTGTTTTAACCTCGTGAGATAAAATGAGATGAAGATACATTCAGTGCACATAGTGCACCCCAATCGAAAGCGCTAAATAATCCACTATAATATTCAATTAAATTTAATAGCATTTTCTATTACTTGCACTTTATGCACTGAGTGCGCACTCAGAGTATTTTCTCTATTGCTTTATTACACGAGGTTAGAAGAAGATGGAGATACTCAGAGTGCGTACTCAGTGCATAAGTACACTCAGTAGAAAAAGTTATAAGTTACCTGAAAGTTTCGAGCACTGACAGCTGTTCAATTAAATTAAATTAAACAAACGTCAAATTATTAATTAACTTCGTATTTCCAATTTATAAAATGTTAGATTTGCAACACGCTTTTTAATTATTTTGAAAGTTATTTTTGAACACGCTCGTATTACGTATCGCCAACTTTATAAAAATAAATCACACCTTACATAATAAGTGATAATAAGTAGAGAACGGAATTATATATTTTGTTCGGTTAAATACAAACGGGGCGGCAAACGTATAACGCTGCAGCGACGCGTGAATGAACACATTCTCTCCTAGCCGCCTCGTTCGAAATAAACCCAACAAAATATATAATTCCGTTCTGTAATAATAAGGAATTTATTTGAAGGCACGGTGTTTAACTAGATTTTTTTTATTTGAAATTCAATATACAGGCCTTGTCAGTTACTTTTGGTTGTGATAGAAAAATGGTCGTGTGTTCTCTTAACCTGTTAATACAACCTGTATAATCATATACATCTACAAATAAAAAACAAAAATTCTTTGTCGATTTTTTAATTGTATATTTGTATATCCATCTCTTATTATCACATGAGGGTAAAATGAGATGAAAATAAACTTGGTGTGCACTAGGGTAGCCATTGGAAAACGCTATAAAATAATTTGGTGGTAAGTGCAGGGTTAGCGGAAGGTAGTAAGCCTTGAGAGGTGCCAAAATATGTTAATTAATTAAAATGATCAAACGGCAGTTAGAATAATCTCAAGGTCAAACAACTGAACTGAACTCCATTTAACTCAAGCAAAAAATTAAAAAATTAAACTAGACAAAAAGATTTTTTGGGGAAAGGTTCAACGTCCACCCAATCCAACTGAATCCAACCTAACGGCGTTCACCCCAAGTTAAAAATTAAGAAAAAGAAACATTAAAAAAAATTAAAAGTAAAAGCTCAACAAATCTCAAGGTCGACCTAACTCAACTGAACAATTTTAAATTTAAAAAATTAATAGTAAAAAATAAAAAACTATTAAAGCGAAATTCGACCAATGTCAAGGTCAGCCAAACTCGAGCCAACAACCGAACTTCTGTTCAACGCAAGCAAAAAATAAAAATCAAGATCAAAAAGCAATTAAAAAAATTAGTAAAAAATTAAATTTAAACAGTCTAAGTGCACTGAACCCAACCCAAGTTAAAGTTAAAAATTAATGAACAGATAAAACAGTGACATCCTACGATCGCTTTTTGACCTGATAAAGCCCCAAACAGGGCTGAAACAGCTGTACAGAGCCTGCTCGTAGTTTTCACTGCAATCAAAAACGATTTGCAATAAAATTGTTAAAAATTAAATTTATATATGGACTGAACATGAATTTCAATAAATCTCAAGGTCAACTTAACTAATCCAACTTATCATATCACATTGCTCTTTAATCTATACAGGTAAAATTAAAAAAAAATTAAATAAAAGTAAAAAAAATTGAAATTTACGGATATAGTTAAGCATAACAAATCTCAAGGTCAGTTACACAACTGACCTTCAACCTAAGTTCGACTAATGTCAAGGTTAATCCAATACAATTGATCTCAACCTCACTCCATTGAATATAAATAAAAATTAAAAATTCAAAAAAATATGAGACTTCAAAAAATATTAAAATAAAAAATATTTAAAAAATGTTAAATTAAAAATTAAATTGAAGTTCAACTAACGTCAAGGTTAATCCAACACAATTGATCTCAACCTAACTCCATTGAATACAAATAAAAATTAAAAATTGCAAAGAAATTAAGAAAGACTTCTAAAAAGTTAAAAATCAATTAAAATGAAGTTCGACTAACGTCAAGGTTAATCCAACACAATTGATCTCAACCTAACTCCATTTAATACAAATAAAAATTAAAAATTGCAAAGAAATTAAGAAAGACTTCTAAAAAATTAAAAATCAATTAAAATGAAGTTCAACTAACGTTAAGGTTAATCCAACACAATTGTTCTCAACCAAACTCCATTTAATACTAATTAAAAATTGCAAGAAAATTAAAAAAGACTTCAAAAGAATTAAAAATCACTTAAAATATGAAGTTCTTGACTGACGTCAAGGTCAATCCAACACAATTACGAGCTTTCTTCCCAAAAATCACGTTTCCCAAAAGCCAACTTTTCAGAAACTGCACAAATCAGTCCAGGGCTTTTGCCAATTACATTTCTTTCACATAAATTTACTATATTTGATAAATAGAATACATACAATTATTGTATACAGTAAATTTAAGTGAAAAATTGTAATTTTTTCAGTTTCTGAAAAGTTGGCTTTTGGGAAATAGTGAATTTTGGGAGGAAAACTCACAATTGATCTCAACCTAAGTCAATTTAACACAAATAAAAATTAAAAATTGCAAAAAACATTAAAAGTATAAAAGTCGTTAAAAATTTAAAATCAATGAAATTGAAGCTCAACCTATCTGAGCGTCAACATAATCCAATCCAGTTCTAATCCATTTTTAACTTAGGATGTTTTTATGATACAGAATTCTGGAGAAATCTTAAATTCCACCAAACGCATGATTTTATTTTTATGCTATCTACAGCTGAATAGCTTATGAACAACTGAAAGTAATAAAACAAATTATATAAACATAATAAATTTGACAGACTGCCTAAATTCAACTTTGAATTTGTGTCTATGAATGTTTTTTTTTTTTTGAAATGGTGATCGAATGACGTAGAATTGTGTTGTCAAATGTGAAAACACGAAATGACGTGACGTGACGTGACGTGAAACGAAACAAAGCTTCGTAACAAAATAAAATTGGCTGCTTTACAGTTCGCAAGTTTCTTTGCCGGCAATAAATAATTGCAGCGATTCGCATTACGCGCACGCGCAGTATTTCGATCAGCTGTGGCAAATTTTCATTGCATTGCAGAAACCAAACCTATAGCATGTGTGATAACGACATAACCTCATTCTGATTCATCTTGTATGCAGAAAACAAATTACGATTTGATTCACTCAATATTAGAGTTAGTCTTTTTTTTTTTAACTTTGTAAACCTGATGCTTGGTTCAACAGCAATCTCTATTGCCGTCTCTAAAGTACCGGGTGGTCAATGGAATTCATAATTAGAGGAGGCTGTGATTGGTAATATTTTATGCCGTGTGGTTGGATACAATGAGAAATAAATAATAAATTGACAGTTGTCCTATTTGAGGTTATGCTCGTGCTTTATACAATCTTTATTTTGTTATTTTATTTTGTATGGATGCTGGTTTAAACCCTTTTTTTATAATATTAGGAAGGCTTCCATAAGAAAAATTCGCTTATTATCAATCGCTAAAAAAGGAATGTCACAATTTTGACACTTAAAATTTTCAATTTCAAACTGTAAGTCTGTGTTGCCAACTTTTTGGAAAATATCACAGCTTGCTCTAATTATAAATTCCGTTGATCGCATGATATTTTGCAATACCAATTGCTCAATTTTTTATTGCTGCAATTGTTTATTGGCGGCAATGAAAATTGCGAGCAGAAATTTTAGTATCTAATATTTTTTTTTAGAAATTGTCGTTTCGTGTTGCCAGTAAATCTTTTTTGTACAGCTATGAGTTCTTTTTGATTTTGCGGAAAGTAATATTGATTTTTCTGTCAAGTAAAATAAGTTTTGTTTTAAATAGATTCAGCTCTTTTCACAACAAAACACGATTTACTCTGTAGAAAAAGAAATTAATAATTCATTAAGTTTCCTTGATGTCAATGTTATCGAACAGAACCGCAAATTAATAACTAATTGCTTTCAGGGTCAGGTAGACATACTCGTACACAACAAAAATTTATAATTATTTTTTTAACACGTATGTACATTATTTTCTGAGAAAATTTCCACAACAACAATAATTTGAAATTAATAAAGAATATTCTTATTCATAATTCACGAATCCATTGGCATGGTAGGTGTTAGTTAAATATCGTATTAAATACGTATTTACAAGATTAAAGTAAACGTTTAAATATCTTTGAAAATACAATTTAATTTAGGCCTGTCATTAAGGAAATATTTAAAATTTTAATTTTACGGAAACACTAAATTTCAGCGTGACATAGTCACAAAAAGTTTGTTTGAAAACTAAAAATACGTATTTCGGCAGCTATGATGCCACCTTCAGTAGATGCCTTCTTCTTGATCACAAGAGAAGTGCCACTTCTCTTGTTGTGATCAAGAAATCAAGAAAATCAAGTAATCTTTTTAGAGAAGTGCCAGTTCTCTTGTGATCAAGAAGAAGGCATCTACTGAAGATGGCAGCATAGTTACCGAAATACGTATTTTTAGTTTTCAAACAAACTTCTTGTGGTTAGGAGGTTAAATCCATTTTCTTTGTACCGCAAACCACAGTCTCTAATACATTTTAATAAAGAATTCAGTAGTTTCAAGAAGTACTTTTTGTTTTCCTCCACCTTTTCGAACGTAACGTTTTTCTCGATTAGGCAAATCCTATTTAGTCATTTGATTTGCATGCTGCAACGAATAAGTCATGTCCATTCTGATTCGACGGACTTTTACATTTCTCAATCGGCTTTCAAAACCATCACAAAACAAGACGAAAATTTTCATACTCAGTTCACTTTACGTTCGTACAGTCGAAATTCGAAAGAAGTAGGTATAGAAAAAAGCGCCGTGAATAACACGGATTTAGTTCCAGAGGGAATTTTTTCGCCGAGATTCGAGATAGATTTGATTATGTAAGTTAAAAGATAAAAACCATGAATTATGTATTTCGTTTAATTCCTCGCTAAGTACTTAAGACGTAACCAATTGACAGCTATAAGTGGTATATGTATGTATAGGGTATCGGGGACTTCGGGTTTCCACCGCGTCAAGATAATAAATTGGCGCGGTTTTAATTAATATTTCTCCGCATCAATTCAACATCTGTTTATACTTAAGTTAATCACACTTCAGTTTATGATGATTCGATAATCATTTTTTTTTTTAATCAGGTTCCAGTCTGCTGCGAATGCTTACTAAACGGTTCTGTATAAACTCGTATGTGTTGCACACAGTGAGCCAGCTGATTTTAGTCTCATCCTCATCAAAATCAAAAACGTGATCTGGCAAACATTAAACATTTCAAAACGAGGCCGTCATTTTTCTTTTTCTTTTTTTTTTTTAATTACCCGAACTGGTTTTATAATGTGTCCTATACGTCCATGCATGATGTCGAAACTATACCTCGGTGTAAACACATTTGCGGCTTTGCATGATTATTTTTTTATCACTTTCGTTTACGACTTACTTTTCGAAGAGACTTATACTTCAAGTACGTACACCGATGCTTAAAAGTTTTCGGAGTACTAGCCAGATCACTGGCAGTAGTAAATTTTGTGCTTTGCAATTATGAACCTTACAGCTTTTACAAGCGTACCTGCTGTCCGGATAATAAAACCGGCCGTCGCAAACACAGGGATTTAAAATAGACACGAACGTATGCAACCAACTTGATTAATTACTTATAGTGGTAGAAATGCATTCATTATTTAGTTAGTAAATTTAACAAAATTTGTTTCCTAAATATTATAACGTGTAGGTAAAATAAATAAGGAAAACAATGTGAAATTAAAATTTCTGAATCTTTGATAAATATAGTGAAATGAAATGTAACTATCCGTGCATATCATTATTATCAATAAAGACTTTTTATTGGTATTATTATTAAACAAGTAAATGAAATAGAATTTATTATTTTCGTAAATAAATAGATTTTATAGTTTAATGCGATATACATATTATTTGCTTACAAATTAATAGCTTTGTGGACTAGAACTTCATTATACGGAAAGCGCATTTTATATTATTAAAATACGAAAAAAATTAAATAGTATTAATTGATTTTGTATAATGAATTTTTTTTCTGAATTAAATTAAATGATCAAGAATAAATGTCCCATCATTCGCATATTTTGACAAATTAAAGGTTATAAGTTTAAATAATTTACTTTTAACATCTGAATTAATGCAAACTTGCGAAAACTGTTTTTATTTCAATTCCAAGAAGGCTAAAATAATAAAGAGCATGCATGTTATGAATTTTCAGAATTCGTAAATTACTTCGAATGCCCTAATCATAATCGCATGCTTTAGGTAAACAATAGTTTCTCTGATATCCTCATCCTCAATAATGATTCTCCATACAGTTATTTTAATTGTTTCCAATGATCAACATTAATTTATTTCTTGCCATAGTAATTTTGGTATTACGCATATTTTTTATATAAAATAGTATAGGTTTTTTTTTAATATATTTTGCAGTGCGGTTTTTTGTGGTAACTCTAGAAGGTAATATGTAAAAAAAAACCTAGAATTTTTTTATATAAGCTTTTTCTCAGCTCCTAAAATAAAACATTGGAACATATAAAAATAACCCTATACATCTCGCTCAGCGCATTTTTGTATATTTCATATTGTTGCGTTTCTAGGGTTTATGTTTATTTATTTAAACGAATAAAACACTCGATAAAAACTTAACCGTAATTTAATAAAGCTTAAAAACTAATTTATTTGTAATAATTTATTTTCACACTAAAATCTAACTTCGACGTTCGCTGTTCGAATTCGACTGACTCGTGAGTCAACCCGGGGCGATTTTATATCATTCGCCGCCGTCTGGAACTCTCTATGCGGGAAGATTCCAGTCTGTTCGATGTGACCCCGGTGGCGTGATGGCCGATGACGCACAACAGCGAACCGACCTCCTGACGCCCTCAGCTTGACGCAGCACTGAGCGGCTCGCCACAATATTTACTAAAAATCTCTTTACTCTTTTCTCGTAATTAAAATTTTAAAATAAAAATTTCTATAATATAAAACTTTTGTGAAATAAAAAATGAAAGAACAAATCAGACATTGCGTATAATTATAATTTTTCCAATTAATTTACATCATCGATGCTTTAAACTAATTTAAAATTCATGTATTTCTTTAGATATATAAAGATCTGTTATGTAAGAAAATAAAATATTCTAATTTAGATAAAATAAAATTGTGGTTACATTTTTGATAAATGATAAATGAAATGCGTGCGTTCCAATGAAATTCAACGCATCATAAACATCTACCGGCCGCGGCAGTTTAAGAGGATTAACGACCTTCTTATGGGGGTGCGGAGAAAGTACCCTCCTTTCTTAAGGTTCAAAATAAATTAGACCTGTTTCAATAAGGGTCCTATTCGAACAATTTTATTGCTTTTCGTTTCGAAACTTTTAAGCATCGGTGTACTTCTCTGCGTGTCAAATTGGCTTTTTATAGCGTCGCAGTTACACAACCTGAGAAAAACCGCAATGCAGTTTACTTTAGCAATGTTAAAAAAAGAAACAAAACCGCGGCTTGGCAACAGTTTTTAAAAATAGAGACAGCGACAAAATTTATTTATCGCGTTTGTGTGCTGGACTTGCGTTGAAGTCTCCGGACATGATGCGGTCACAGTTCGAACTCGATGCGATCAGGTTTAAACATGTGGGAACGAAATTATTAAAAACAAGTTTAGTATGATTTGAATTGTAATTAGATGTAATTTGTTTGGCCCGTATGTAATTCATGATTCTAATCATATATATGATTGCAATTTGCAAGTTTTGCGCGCAGGTAAGTATATTTTTACAGTTCGAAAAATAACGTTACATCACGCAAGTGGTAACTCTCGGTAATGAGTAAATAAATTTGAATTATTAATAAAGTAATGCAATCGCTTTAAAAGTATAATTTTTTACACGCGTTTTATTGTTGTGTTTGCGTATTATCCACCTGGCCGTTGTGTAATGTCCGGACTTGTTGCTGTTAATTAGTAGTAGAATAATTTACTTCTCGGAACAAATTTCTATTTAGGTTTTCTTTTTTCGATCGATAGAAAACTCCATTGGTACGTAGCCAGTGGTGTAGGTAACTAACGGGAAATGTTAGTTTAGTATTTTGTCGTTTTGATTGTTGCATACTGTATATAATAGTTGAAAGTTCCCCTTACCTAAAATTTCTGCATGTTGTCCTCGGCTTGCGCCCGTCAGAAAAATATTATAACAATCGATATCATAATTTCTTTTTTATTTTTTTTTTTAAGATAACGATCGATGCACTTTTTGTTTTATGACGTTCATCGCGCAACAACTGGACGCGTAACTGTATTTTTAATTTTTTTTTCTTCTTCTTTTTCGCTTTAGGTAACTGTGTTTAGATCGTTTTATCTCATTTTAACAACTGCCGGACACTTCGTCTTCTTCTTCTTCGCGTTATTCCTTTTAATGCAACAATAACATTTAAGTATAAAGTAAATCAATCTAACGAGTCAACGTTAACAATCACACTTATGTCTCTGCCAACTCAAGGTAAACTGGTTTGAATTTTTTTTTTCCACGAATTTATGTTTATTTTCACCCCTACCATGCACACGGCTGCGGTTCGTGTTCAAAAATTATTTAATTAAACACTTACCCTTGAGTCAGGCATGATGTGTTCTTGGAAGAAACGAATTTCGTTGTTTTCGATTCACTAAACTGCACTTTTACTTTCAAATGTAGGCGAGAGCAAGGTTTTGTTCTTTTGTATACAAAGTTGGAACGTTTTACTTTCCTTGCGCTTAACCAGCGGTAGATTTGAAACTACCTGGCGCGGCGGCGATTTTTTTTTCTTCCACCCGTTTGTCAAACTTGAGTTTCTAATTTCATGGATGTGTGTTGAAATTATTAATTCGAAGTGCGCAATTCGTTTAACGTAATTAATCGTTTCCCGATTTGTTCTCATCGAACGCGGACAATGCAGCGATCACCAGATAACAGAAACAGACGTCCCAGCAGTTACTTCAACCTGGCACCTAGCGGATCGTGTAGCGTTCTGGAGGTGGTAGGCGAACCTTTCCAATGGTCCTTTTTTTGGATATCACGGATTAGAACTTTCAATTTTACATTTTAATAATAATTAGCGTTGCAGTGATTTGAACCAAATGGTTCAAATCTATCAAAGCCTTCAATAAATAACAAATAAAAGTTACCAGAAATAATTACAACTTTATTTTCCATTTCAGATATTAACATCTAAAAAAATAAATAAATTTTTATCACTTCCGATGTTAATTTATTTTTATACTCTAACTACATACAGGGTGTTCATGGGAAGCCGCTACAATAGCTAACTTTCTTATTTGTATTTTTATGAAGTAACTTAAATTAGGAAAGTTTTAGGACGTTTTCTCTTCGGCTTTATGGTACTTTCAAAAAAAAAAAAAAAAAACAAATGACAATCAGGTTTTCCGGATTTTCAATTGTTTTCAACTTTTTTAAATGGAACATTACGTTTTTTATCTTGAAAACGCATTCAGGATGTCAAATTAAGTATGTCTGTGAAATAATATCTCTCAAAACAGGTTTTCGAGATTTTCAATTGTTTCAAATTAATTATATCTCTAAAATATCAACTCCCAAAGCCTACTGTTTTAGAAATGATGACAAAATCTTGGTGTTCACGGGAAATGGCTACAACAGCTAATTTTTTTATTTGAAGTTTCACTAAGTAGTTTAAATTAGAAAAGTTTCAGGACCTTCCATTAAAAAAAATATTTATTTAATCTCTTCAAGTTCCATTTTTTTAATTTATTTTGTTTTATTTTACTTTCATGATTAATTAAATCAATAAAGGAAGCTTAAAGTATTTTGAGGTTAAGCTCCTCTCCAGTCGACCAGTCGATCGTGTTTTGTTTTTCATTAGTCAATTGGTTGCATTTGCGATTATAAGACAATCTTTCTATCTACGTGTACAGGGTGTTCATGAGAAGTCGCTACAATAGCTAACTTTCTTATTTGTATTTTTACGAAGTAACCTAAAGTAGAAAAGTTTTAGGACCTTTCCTCCTCGTTTTTATGGTACTTTCGGAAAAACAAATGACAATCAGGTTTTCGAGATTTTCAATTGTTTTCAACTTTTCTAAATGGAATGTTAGGTTTTTTATCATCGCATCGCGTTCAGGATATCAAATTAATTATGTCTCTAAAATATCATCTTCCAAAGTCTACTATTTTAGAAATGATTTAGTAACAAAATCTTGGTGCTCACGGAAAGTGGCTGCAATAGCTAACTTTTTTATTTAAAGTTTCACGAAATAGCCTAAATTAGAAAAGTTTCAGGACCTTCCGTGCTCGATTTTATGCTACCCTCGGAGAAACAAATGACTGTCAGATTTTCGAGATTTTCAGTTGTTTTCAACTTTTTTTTATGGAACATTATATTTTTTATTAGCTTATCGTGTTCAGGATGTCAAATTAAGTATTTCTCTAAAATATTCCCCTCCTAAGTCTACTATTTTATAAATTATTTGGTAAATAATGGTATTAGACATTTCAACATGTCGCGCTTTCAATATTTGGACCCAAGGGTTTTTAGTTTGAATTAAATTTAAACGACTTTTGAATCACGACAGTTCACAAAGGTCTGACAGTTTGAACACACTTCCTTTATTCTCTTGTTTCAACGCGCACCATATTGAATTCGTGAATAAAAAGACTATCGTAACGATACACTTCTTCCCGCGAATATCAAGACTGAATTATTTATGAAATATTCTGTTTTGAGAGATATTATTTCACAGACATACTTAATTTGACATTCTGAATGCGTTTTCATGACAAAAAAACGTAATGTTCCATTTAAAAAAGTTGAAAACAAATGAAAATCTGGAAAACCTGATTGTCATTTGTTTTTCCGAAAGCACCATAAAAACGAGGAGGAGAAGTCCTAAAATTTTTCTAATTTAAGTTACTTCGTAAAAATACAAATAAGAGAGTTAGCTATTGTAGCGGATTCCCATGAACACCCTGTATATAATGTACACCGTGATAAACACAGTGTGCAAAAAGATCATTAAAAATTCGATTGACTTACAATTAGTTATACTCGTTTGCGTCATTTAAAGCACAAGATTTAATTAAATAAACAACGGTCCTTGGATGAATCACACTCTTCAATACTTTCTGTGGAGCTTAGAAAATATGAAACTGCGCATGGATTTTATAATGACCCTGTATATTTGTTTCACAATATGTAACATGTTAACATAATCAAAACTATGTTTCTCTTGTATATGTGAAAAATATTTAATCTGAAAGTTTCTCAGATTTATAACTTATAGCGTTTTCGATTGGGGTGCACTGAGTGTATCTGCATCTCGTTTTAACTTCATGGAATAAAATGAGATGGATACTCACTGAATGTACACGGTGCACCTGAATCGAAATCGCTGTTAGATTCATGCCCGATTTCTTCATCTCTTGATAAATTTATCTGCTAGGTATTATCCTTGGAAACCATTGTATCGTTGTTTCCGAGGATATTACCTCGCAGATAAATTCATCAAGAGATGAAGAAATCGGTCCTTATTTTGAGGAATACACGGTGTATCAATTGGTCGTGTAAAATCATTATTTTAAATGAAAATCCTATGAATGAAGTTGATTCTTGTCCCATGAAAATTATAAGTAAACAGTTTTTTTAATCTTGAAACGGACAAAATTGTGAAGGGAAAAACACTCAACGTTTCGCTATTGATTAATAGCTATTGATAAGTTTTTATTTTATCCGTTTCAAGATTAAAAAAATAGTTTACTGAAAATCCTATGGGAAGTTCCTGTTGTTTAGACCAGTGGTTTCCAAACTTTCTGTTACTTCAAAATAAGTATAATCTTGGCGCCTTCCCCTCTCCTTTCCTTTCTTATAAATAATACAGAAGTTTACTTATATGTATCTATATATATTTTTAATTAATATATGTGTTGTTAAGAAAAATACATTTCTGTTGCATTGTTCGCGCCTCCCAGTTTGGAAATCGCTGCTTTAGATTATTTTAGATTATTTTAGCGTTATCCATTTAGCGTTATCCATTTATTCTGTTTAACTTTTAACGACATTGTTAAGTAACGAAATTGGTGAAGAGATGTACGGTTTTCTAGTAACTGGTATCACAGTTGTACACCAAATTTTTCTTTTTGTAAGTGCAACTAAAAGTGCGTGTGTGTCGTCACAACCAGACAACATAACAGCTTTTTATGTTCTTAATATTGTTCTTGATCATTTTGTAGTAACATCGAATCGTAATTTATTTTCATAACGTATAATATTTTTAATACTTGATGATTCAAACAGATTTTTTATATTTTGAGAGATTCAAAACCAAAACCAAAGCCAAATTCAGCAAGATTGTATAAATACGCGTGAATCAAATTGAGAACAGTAAAGGAGACAGTGGTTTAGAAAGTAAATTAAAAAAAAATCTCTTACCGCAATAAGTTTATACGTGGATACGTATTTCGACGCTAAGCTGCATCTTCAGTACACTTACAATCACAAACACAGGAGACGCTAATTAAAAGCAATTCATGAAATCTTTGTGAATGTGAATGTAGAGTTGAAATCGAGAGTCATCAAGCCTAGTTGGTTGTTTATTGTTATATGTTAAAATTCATAAGCCATATTTAATAAACCGTTTAGAGTTTCATAAAGTAGAGATTATTATCTGTATGATTTCATAATTTCGGGTATACGTGATAAGTTCTTATATATTTAATGGTCAGTATTGATATCACTAACTGTTAAATGCAGTTAGTTAAAACAACCCAGGTACCCATTAGTACCAGGTGATCAGTGGAATTCATAATTAGAGGAGGCTGTGTGATTGGTGCTGTTTTATGCCCCGTGGTTGGATACACTGAGGAATAAATAATAAATTGACAGTTGTCATATTTGAGGTTACGCACGTGCTTTGTATGTATAATCTTTATTTTGTTATTTTATTTTGTACGGATGCTGGTTTAAATCGTTTCATAGAATATTAGGGGAGGTTCCACAAGACAAATCCGTTTAATATCAACCATTAAAATAAATAAATAAGTGTCACAATTCTGACATTTCAAATTTTTAATTTCAAGCTGCAAGCCTGTGTTGCCAACTTGGAAAACATCACAGCCTGCTCAAATTATAAATTCCGTTGATCGCATGGTATTTATCGAATAGTTACTCGAAATTTTCAAATTGGAAATCGAAACGTCACGGGAGTTATATACAGAGAATTGAGATACATACAATGCTTTATATTTCCGAATAGCAGAGCGCTTTTAATCAGAATGTAATCAGTACAGGACGGAATTAGATATTTTGTTCGATTTATGTCGAACGATGCGGCAATGAGCCTGTGTGCATTCGAGCGTAGCTGCAGCGTTATATTTTTGCCGCTTCGTTTGTATTTAATCGAACAAAATATATAATTCCGTTCCCTGATAATCAGTATTGAGAAATGTAACCTTCAGATTGATAACGTGGTTACATAATTTAAATTTAAGTGTCTTCTCTTTCTGCGAGCTTTCCCGGAAGTAAAAAGGCGGCAACATTTCCACGTCTTTTAAAATTGCTTCGCATGAGGAAATTATGGGCGTTGGGAAGTTCGTATTGTTAATTTTGGTATCATTACCACGTGTAGAATAATAAGGGCAGTTGAACCTTTAAAAGGTAACATTTAGGAACGGTAAAACGCAATTACTTTTAAAATATTTGTTTTTTTTCTAACTGTGAACAAATGAAGGTAAAATGAACAAAATGAAGTCGCTGTTTGTTTTCATTTAAAGAGTTCTTTTGTTAATTTTTTTATGAGTCTTGCATAATTTAAATTATTCATTGCTTATTCATAAGAAGTCGTTGATACTTTACAAAGTCTCTTTATCGTAAGGTTAACCATAATGAAAACAGAATAAGGGTGGTGCAAAGGGAGGCAGCAAAACTGATGACCGGAGAACGGAATTATATATTTTGTTCGATTAAATACAAACGAGGCGGCAAACGCGTAACACTGCAGCGACGCCGACGTGCTCGTTGCCGCCTCGTTCGTAATAAACCGAACAAAATAAGTAATTCCGACCCGTACTGATGACATACTCATGTTCTGTTATAGAAAGAAGACTTTACCTGATGCCTTGATCTTGCAGTGTTGATCGAAACTGAGAGGAGCTTTTCGGTTCAAAAACTAACTAAAAAGTCCGGTCATGTCGGAAAATAAAATCACACAGACAGTACATGTATGGCTGTTATATATCGAAGAAATCACATTTGATTAATGTCATAGTGTGTCCGTGTCCAGACAGCATCATGGTTTGGTGAGCTCAGTTTATTTGCTAATTGCTTTGCAGAAACTAATAACTGCTATTTATTTTATTTTTGCAAGTAAAACCTGTTTTTAAAATAGTCAGCCCATCCGCCTTGACCTTGCAGTGACCGAAGCACCTGCATCCGTTTTGGAACACAACTACTTTAATCCTTAAAATGCCTTTTGTTTCTCTTATTAAAACTTATTTTGAATGTCCGTATTTTTGCGTGACATTTTGAATTAATATTTTCAATTCGTCTTCTTAAATTTATTGAAAGCGTATGATTTTGAATTAATCTCTCTTAATACTGCTTTTAATCAATTCGAATGAAATAAAGAAGCAGCACAATTGTACCATTTTTTTTTTAAGTTTATTACGCCTGATAACTTGACTTTAATCCATTAAATTTGTTTGTATATCGGTCATCAGTGGCGGCGATTGTCTGCCAAAACTGGGGGGGGGGGATTCGTCATCATGAAGGGGATGGCCTAAAAATGTTACTGCCGCGAGCAATAAATTTTGATCCTCGCCGATTCTCAAAAATTGGTATTTTGATCCTCACCGATTCGCAAAAATTGGTATTTTGATCTTCACCGATTCTCAGAAATTGGTACTTGACTTGTATTTTATTGAAAACAAGGAATTTAGCCTCCAACCTAATTTTGAATACTAGAAATGATCTCTTTAAAATGTATCTTCAACTTTGTTTCTTTTTTTGTAAATTAGTATACGCCAAGGCCCAAAATGCAATTAATCATTGCACTTGAACTTGTGAAAAGCGGAAATCCCTCAAGAATTGTCAAAAATTACTTGAAAATTTTAGAGCCTGTTGCTAAATTCAGCAATAAATTAAAAAGAAAAACGTTTCAAAATTTGCTGCTGCATTAAGTTGTAAAAAAGGAAACAAAAGACGGTCGCTTTTACAGCACAATTCAGTCAATTCAATCTAATCAATTTAAACTGAAAACAATTTGGAAAGAACGGTGTCAAAGCAACGAAAGCGAAACAATACAAATTCAAAAAAATAAATAATTAAATTAAAAAAAAGGAGTATAAATAAAAACAGCGCAATTAAATAGATTCATATTACCAAAAAATACCTTGAACATTGCGCTCAATATTTTACTAATCGATGGCAATAAATTTAAAACAAAAAACGTAAAAAATTAAATTAATGTACAGGGTATTTCACTTAAGGCGGCTTCCTTCATAACTCTCCAATTACTCATTTTACAAAAAATATTTCAAATTAAAGTTACTTGGTATCAGGTGGAGCGTATTTTAAAATTAGTTTGGTGTATACAGAGTGTTGCGTTTGGTCTGGGCATTGCGTAACTTCGTTATTTCAAACGGAACATCCTGCATATTTTTACATTTGACTGAATTTTAATGTGACTTTGTGTACATACCATATACCGTGAATTTATTTTAACATAAAACACTGCTGTTGTGGCTGTTACGTACAAATCTCAGAATTCATAGCAACGTTTACAATTTGTAAATGGAACTGTCCGTTTTAAAATAGAACATGTATGACAGTTGTCATGAATCAGTTCTATTATTGGTGCTTTCAGTATACTTCTACTATAAAATAATAGCGACTCTTTCAATTATATTAGATAAGTATATTATTGTGTGAAATAAGTGAACTTAAAACATAAGGAAAACAAGAATTCTTTAATTCAAAACAAACATCGCAGTCATCGCCTGACAGATGTTCCAAAATAAAATGGACAAATTCAACGACGACGATCATGCAACGATATTTTTAGAAATTGGAATTAGTTTCTATAGTAACATGAAAAGCTATGTTTCATGTTAAAATCATGGTATAAGATCTAAGCTAAATCGTTTTGGCGTTATTCAACTTTTTTAAAAAAATATCACCGTTGCAGTACTTCAAACAAATGCAAATATCTTCTTAACAAATGTCGTTACGAACTTGTGTTTTTTCTTCTTGAAATGCTTTTTCTGTTACACCGTCAAGAAAAATTCCAAGTAAGTAAGTATTCCAAGTTCTTACACAAAAAATTAATAAACTTGAGAATATTCAAACTACGATTACAATTTTTTTTTGTTTTAATGGAATGCCATACATCTTTTACCATTAGTAGTAGATGGACTATTTAATTTTCTTTTCAATTTTCAATAATATGGGGTTGTCGATATTCGTTGTTAACAGTTTTTTTATGAATCTTGCTTATTCATAAAAAGTCGTTGATACTTTACAAAGTCTCTTTATCGTAAGGTTAACCATAATGAAAACAAAATAAGGATGGTGCAAAGGGAGGCAGCAAAACTGATGACCGGAGAACGGAATTATATATTTTGTTCGATTAAGTACAAACGAGGCGGCAAACGCGTAACACTCCAGCGACGCCGACGTGCTCGTTGCCGCCTCGTTCGTAATAAACCGAACAAAATAAGTAATTCCGATCCGTACCGATGACATACTCACGTTCTGTTATAGAAAGAAGATTTTACGTGACGTTCAAAAGATTTGTGTCTAACAGATAAATTAAACAATTAACTTAATGGTATGACTAGATGATCGACTTAAAAAAAAATTATACGTATCATTTCTCCTAATTATTAGAAAACGTCCGTCTAATTAGCAAACCACTGCAACATTTTGTAGATCATCTCAGAAAGTACTCTCAACTAGATTCGCATAAATTATAACATCCAACAATAATGCATTCAAAAAGAAGATATGCAAATGAACGTCGAAACAGTCGATTCGATGGTATCTTTCTCCCTCAAGTTTAGAAAGGGAGTTGATTCTGTGTCAAGATAGTTCGCTTGGTACACCATGCGTTGTAACGGGAACCTAATTAGTGCACAATAAAGGACGGCTCTCGTCACCAACTATTGTGTGCAAAATTTATTTTCGTCTGCGTTTATCGATCGAAGAAGAGTTCTTTCGGGTGCAATTTGCTAGAACTTTCACGTTCGCGTGAAATTAATTCTGTCACCAAGTCATACGGTGCTTTCGAGTTTGCGATGCATTGTTCGGTCTAATGGTTTTTCGTTTCAGTAAAGAGAAAAGAGAAACAAATACACAAACAAATACGTGAGAGAAAGAGGGCGAAGAATTTTATTTATGAAAAAAAAGAAAGAAAATTATAAAGAGTTTTTATAGGTATTGGCGTTTTATGAAATACTAATATCTGAAGTTAACATACGTCATCGCCATTCTGACTACAATATTCTGTTTTTTTTTTTTTTATTTCAGAGAAGTACTTTAAAATTTTGGCGCTAAGAACCAGCTTTGTCATTGGTAGCTGGCCGGAATTGACCAATGAGAAAGCTCGTTTGATCAATGACGAAGCTCGTTTTTGGCGCTAAAATTTTAAATTACTTCTTCGAAATAAAAAAAAAAAAACGGGCAATAGCCTACAAGAAAACAACGATAATGATATTGTTACGAATTTGGGGTTCACGAATTATAGTCGTTAAATTTCAGAACACTTTAATTCAAAACTGTCGCTTTACACAATTAACACCACAATTGTAATGATCCTGTCTATCAAATAACACTTTTACAAAATGTACTTTCTATTTATTCGAGGTACGAATCTTTCGCTCGCTAACTTCATAACTAACTACTCCTGGCGCATCGTACGGCTTATAAAGCAGAGCCCTCTGTTGCTCGCACATACTAGAATGATCGAGTAGTCTTCGATCATGTTCTGTGACGCAAGGTGGCGTACTGATGGTAAAAATAGATCTATTATTCGCATCGCGGCTGTAACAATATTTTTAATGAACATATAAAATAGCGACATCTAACTATCGCTTTTTGACCTAACATTGCAGTAGGATAGACAAATTGAAGCGGGATTTGCTCCTAATGAGTCCCCCATGCAAGGCGGCCATGCTTGCTGTCAAAGCAAAATGAAAGATTTTAGAAAAATTTTGTGCAAATCGTTTTTGATTGCAGTGAGAACCTCGAGCAGCCTCTGGACAGCTGTTTCAGCCCTGCTTGGGGCTTCTTCAGCAGAAACGTAGCTCGACATTCCCACTGCAGACCAAAAACGACTTGCCCAATTTATTCGCAAATGCGATGTACTGCAATGTTAGGTCAAAAAGCGATAGTTAGATGTCGCTATTTTATATGTTCATCTTTCTTACATCGCATTTGCGAATAAATTGGGCAAGTCGTTTATGGTCTGCAGTGGGAATGTCGAGCTACGTTTCTGCTGAAGAAGCCCCAAGCAGGGCTGAAACAGCTGTCCAGAGGCTGCTCGAGGTTCTCACTGCAATCAAAAACGATTTGCACAAAATTTTTCTAAAATATTTTTAATGTACATTTTTCTTTCAAATGGAACACCAATGAGGCACTAGACAAACTGTTGTATTCAAAAAGGTAAATTTACTGATAAGAGAGAAATATGAAAAAGAGTTTGGTATAAAAGTTATTGTATATATTTCTTTTAATTACAGACATTGAAGAAAACAGTGATTTTCAGTATTTCTGCGATAATATCGGAACTATTCAGAATTTTCGAATTTTCTCTGCGTCGTCTAAATAAGCGCATAAAACTGCAAAACATTGCCCATTTGACTAAATCTCTATCTTCACTAATAAGAGAGTTACCCATGATAGCCTGTTCAATCTGGGACACACTGTATTCCCTTGTTTAGTTTTAGAAAAAAGGTGCCAATGCATTAAAACAAATGTGTTAATTATGAAATGTAATGACGTGAATCATAAGACAGCTCGTAAGGGGATCGCGAAACTTAAAAGTTCGAGAAACGCTGTGTTATAAAATGAGACAAAGAAAATTCTGCAAAACTGTAATCCATTTTTGCAATTAATTACTAAATAATTGCTTTGTTAATTCGTAACTGAGTAAACCTTTGCATATTTTTCTTGGTAATTGTTTCGTGAATGAAAACAACCCTTTAAAACAACCTTGGCAGAAGTGTACTACTCATTACCAAAGCGCGGCGATTCTTAGGATATTTCTAAAGTAGTTCTTGGAAATCAGTGGGCGCGTTCAGCGGACGCTCAGCGGCTGAGTTGCTTACTCAACAGTCGTATGTGATTGGCTATTACCAGGGAAAAGAATTCAGGCCACTTAGTGTTGGACGTTTTTTACGTCGAATGTACTTTGCGATGCATCGAATTGTTATGGAGTAGAAGGGGGAGGAGTGTAATGCGAGCGTTTGCACGTTATAGGCGAGGTTGATACAGTCCGAGTACTAAATTTTTGTACCGTTCGCGGAACAAGTGGCCTGAATTCTTTTCCTTGGCTATTACCTTAATTTGAGCCAATCATAAACGATTGCTGAGTAAGTAATTCAGCCGCTGAGGGTCTCTGAACGCGCCCAACGTGTTGGCAACACTTATTTGGCGCCTGGCGCCTAATTTGGACTACTTTTGATGTCTTCACGTAACGACACAACCAAATACCACATCATATCCAAAATCCGCTTTTGCTTCCTGCGAGTTTGTTTTCATTTGCAATAACTTTCATTTTTTGTTCATCGTGATACTTCTATATTTTTTTTTAATTAATTTCTTGCTTTCGCATTTCTCTTTTATTTATAAAAATGATTTTCATATTTGGTTGATTGGCACTTTTTTACATTTGTCTTTTGTTTTCTGCTAGTCCTTTCTTTCGCCTGGAGATTCAATTGTTTCTTGTTGCATAGTTTGACACTATGCAAGATTTCTCATAAAATCTCGTACAAAATGAGAAAGCGAATGCCCATTGGTAGAATCAATGGGCGCGTTCAGCGGCTGAGTTCCTTACTCAGCAATCGATTGTGATTGGCTCACATGAAGGTAATAGCCAATCACAAACGACTGCTGAGTAAGCAACGCATCCGCTGAACGCGCCCAATACTTCTCTATCACTTTTTTTTCACGCAAGATTTTATATTAATTTTTGCATGCAAATTGTCAAGCGGGATTTTCTTTTGTTTTTGCTCTTTATGCTGTCGCATTGGCTCTCGTTACTCTCGGTTTCGCGTACTGTGTATTTCTACATGTTTTACTTTTCTTTCATTTCTTTTTAGTTGTTTCTCTTTATCATATTATATTATTGATTTTTTTACTGTTTGCTTCTATTTTCTACGATTTTTTTTATTCGTCCTGAAAACTGTTGTTTTTGGCTCAGCAGTTTGGTGTTGTCGATCTTCTTTTGTTTTTTTTTTGTTCACTTCATGCCTTCTACTTCGTAGCTGTTTCTTTCATTTCTCTTTTGTTCCTGATTTCTTTTGCAGATTTTATTTGTTTTTTTTATGTTTCGATTTTTGACATCCCAAAATGATTTTTGAAATCCCAAAATGTATGAACTGTCAAACGAAAAATTTATTTATTAATTAAGATTTATTTATATAAAAAAAAGTTTCTGGACGCGTGAGACTAGGTGTTTTCTTTCGCTTAAAAGTTTGAATCGTGTTTCCAATAGTTTGGAATTGATTTCGCAGTTATTGGAACAAAACACCCGACCTTGATTTTTGATTGACAGTTCATTTGTAAATAACCATAATTCAATCCGAACAAGTTTTAAAAATAGAGAAATTCAAAGAAAAGAATGTCTGTTTTTGAATCAAAACACGTTTGGATCACGATTTTCAGAGCGAAATAAAGCACCTAAAGTGATACACAAAATAATTTCGGACGACAACGACAATTATTATTGTCAAAATAGCGTAGGTTAGAAAATTTGTCTTTCCTAAGTTGGCAGTACAATTCAACGCTGAATTACACGAATTGATTTACAAAAATAGAAAGTTTTGACTGTAGAATAATTTAAAAATACTAAAATAATAATTTATCTTCAATTTATGAGGTTTAATTTAACATTTAATGTCTCTCAGCGCTACCAATCTAAAAATTGTTCATGCAAAATCCCTGTTTTTATTTTCTACCTAGGCATGCAAATGACTGTTTTCAGTGTAGGGATCACGACGAATAGAATTCTATTGTTGTGACGTCACGTTGCCTAGCAACGGCAGACACTCGCCATACATTGAGCAGTCGCCTAGAGACGATATGACGTCACAAAAATAGAATTTTAATGAATGAAAAATCAGTAATTTTAGATGGAGTGCCGAAAAGACTTATTTTGCGTATCCGAAATTATTGTGAACTTAACTTTATATGAATTTAGAAAAGTTAGCGCTTTTCGGCTACTTTTGATCAACAGGTTGGCAACATTACCTGCAAAGAGTCTGGCATTCCTGATTGTTTGGATTTGGACATAACCTTTCAACATAACCTGTTTGTACAATTATAATTTAAATTATAAAACGCCTTGAAAATGTTTTCTCTTCGCTTAATAAATAAATCAAATGGTGTTTTCTCCAAAGTTTCAAAGTTTTCTAACGGCTACGCAGAGAGAAAATTTGCTACGAAATGGTCCCACAGAAGACCTGCCCGAGTCCTAACACAAGAAGAATTTGAAAGTGAGAGTGGCAGTGAACACAATTTTGCAAAAGAAAGTATAGATCAGAGTGACGTGCAAAACAGCTCGGGGCAAATTCAGTGGAAATATGCAACAGAAGATGCGAGTGTACCAGAAAAATCAGCTCGCAAGACAAGGCGTCCGACGCAGAAGACAGAAAAGCAAACAAAAACTTTTGATATGTTACAAACAGTGATAGATGCTGAAGGTAATTTGGTTTACACAAAAATGAACGATAACGATAGAAGAATTTCGTAAGTACTTCTTCTTTTTGAAACGTTTTTAGAAATACCTACTTACCCTAGTACTTTCTTGCAGAGTTTTATTATCTACGGTAAAGTCCAAGAAGCATAAAGAAGAGAAGAATTTAATTTTATTGGAAGGAAAACGTGTTATAAAAGAAGCCCTGGACAAGAAATGTAAACTGCAGTATTTATTATTTTCTCGTAAAGAGGATCTGGAATTTTTAAAGTCGAGTTTGCCAAAGAGCGGAGCTAATTTATATAAAATGCCGTACAGAGAAATGCAAATGTGGTCTGATTTGACTACTTCACCTGGAGTTATGGGTAATTTAAAAAAAAGAAATATAGAGAACAGTGCTTAATAATGTTTTTTTTTTTGCTTAGGTATTTTCGCACAACCTGAGGGAGATTTGGCAGTGTCAGAAAACTCCTTGCCTATTACAGTTATTTGTGATAATATAAGAGAACCCGGAAATTTGGGATCTATTTTAAGGACGTGTGCTGGTGCCGGTTGCCAAAAAATAATTCTTACAAAAGGTAAGTACATATACCTATTTATGACGGGTGATGGATTTAGCACTTGAGAGGCCCCAGGTGTTGTTTTATGCATTAAAAAAATTGGAAAATTTGAATTGGAAAAAAGTTTGAATTTTTAACAAAAAGTCAGTATAGGCAACCATGCAGGTGCATGTGTTTATTGGTTTGCCTATACTAAATCTTCTACAAACGTAGGGAAGTTAATACCTATCTGTCTTTTATTTATTTACCATCAAGTAGGTTGTGATTTTATTTTATTAGGTTGGCTGTTGAAGTAAAATTAGACAAATTAATTTCATGTCATTACAACAAACGCCAAAATGTGACACTTCAAATCAGATAGATTGGCTGGTGTTGTCAGCTCTCAACTTTAAGAAACATTAATTTTTATCTAGTAAGTTAATTCTACAAGTTAATTTGTTAAGTAAATAACTAACAATAAATTAAACACCAATATCAATTTCCCCAATGAAAAATATCAAGTATGTAAATTTGAAAGTGAATACACCTTGTATGTTGTGTGTTGTTTTCATGACGCCACCTAATGGGTAGGCAACCGTGATGTCACGAATGTGTTGGAATAGTATATTATTAGGAGTGTAATAAAAAGAAACCTACAAAATCAAATAAATGTTAATTTTAAGTTGTTTTTTAAGCAAGTCCATAAACTTCTCCGCAATGGTAAAGTTGTAAGGTATAATCTTAAGTTTTAACTAAAAAAATAATTATCTTTTAATTAGTAAAATTAAATTAGCTGAATTATTAAAGGAAATATTGAACATTTTTTCCATTCTGTTCAATACTTCTCTGTCAGTTTTTCATAAATTTACACAAAAATTCTCACCTTGTCATACAGGACCTAAGTAATACCGTTGGTAATACATTTGTCTTTACCATTTTTAACTGAACCGCTTTCTCTTACAAGTTGGCAAAAACTTTTTCTCAATTTATAACGAGTGTCTAAATAAAAATCTGGTCAAGTAGGCTACGACCGAGAATTTGTTTTCCGCGTGCATATCGCTTCTAAGCTCAACTGCGAAACTGTCAAATGTAACGTCAAACTTTGCTGTTGAATAAGCACGTTTTCCGTTACTTTTTCTTATAAATGAGATAATGTTAATTTTTGGAAATCTACTTTAAAGTTATGTTTACATTTAGGTTGATACTGAAATGACATGTTTTCCAAATTACCATACGGGGGTTTATGTCTTTGCTAAAAGTACGAAATTATCCTAAGACCTTATTTGTGAATTTTTTCACAGCCTGCTTGACCAGTTTTTTTTTTATTTAGGCACTCGTTATGTTCTGCCACGATTACGTATTGCAAGTTATTAACAATTAGCAAATTTTAACGACTCCTGCCATTAACAAAACCAGTAAAAGTAAGTAAATTGTTTTTAAACTTTAACCGGAAAGTATGTATTAAAATTGGATAGAGCACTCAACGTTTCACTATCAATTGATAGCTTCGTCAGGAAGCTATCAATCGATTATTTACGATTTTCTTCAGACAAGAGTCAACTTTAATTACTATAGCGCGTTCCAACTTTAATATGCAGTGAGGGTTCATGCCTCCCTTTCTTTTTTCATGATTTCTCAATAACCCTATCTTTATCTTTCCAAATTCTCCATAAAGCTTGTACTGCATTCGAAGAGTGGAACGCGCCCCGCGCCGTAATAAATAACAACTCCTACAAGGTTATGCAAACGGCCATACAAACGGGTATATTTGGTTGCCTATGTGCTAGGGGGTGCCATGAATTTTTTTCTGCCACAGACGATTGAAAGGGGACGTTATTTAAATTAAATTGCTTTTAAATTTTTAAGGTAATTAAGAATGGATGAAGGATGGAAAATATTAGGGGTTTCCTTTGAATTTTTCACACTAAACTCAGTTGAGTTTTAAATCCGTGAACTTCGAGTGTAAAGTGCATAGAAAAAAAATAAAAAGTAACACAATTGTAGTAGTAAAATATGAGACAGAAACAGATTGTAATAAGTTGAACAATTGTATTAAATCTTACGATAAGAATACAGTCTTGCCCTACAATTGTACGAATATTTCCTACGATTTTTTGTTTCTATCTCATGTTTTACTACATTTTTTTTGTGTACCAACGTCTTGTACGTTGTCTAACGAGAACATACATATTTTGAATACGTCGTATCTCATTCATTCCTTCTTCTTCTTCTTGGTAGTGACAGCAAATTTCAAATGGACTTACAAATTTCTTTTTCTACCTTACGTTTAAAATAAAGTTTTTGCGACCGCCATCAAAAATAACTTCAACTTTCTAACTTAAGGCAAAATTCAAAAATGAGAGGGGGCGAAACATGTGTTCCAAGCACAGAAATCAAAGCTGATAACGTAGATAAAGTAGATAACGTGAAAGCAGCTATCGAGCGAGCTTCACGAGCGTAACCATGAATCAATATTTAAATGATGAATAGTTACTTTGATCAAGAATACATGTAATGAATCAATAGTAAGGATCAATAGCATGATCAATATAAGGTTCTAAATCGATACGTAAGTGTGTTGATTTAGTGACCTTAGATCAATAGGTTAGATCGCGACATCGCGCGATCAATTCTTGAACTAAAATTTTATGAGATTTGAGAAATAAGCAAGTTGATTATTTAAAATAAACCATCAGGCCATCAAACACAAAGCAATCAAATATGTAACGCCATTCCAGCAAAATTGAAAATTTAAGATCAAGTGCAAGCCAATTAAATGGGACAAGTTGGTGAGATTGCAGTGAAGTTCTCGAGCTACTCTTCTACTGATAGGACATCAACCAGAGTCGAAATAGATATGCAGAAGATGAAGAAAGTTCTTTATAAAATAAATAACTTTTATAAAAACATGCAAAGAACTTTTATTAAATTAAATTCTGTATAAAAGACACTTCATAAATTTATTTATTTAATTTCGATGCCTAACTACACCTTTCTATTTAGGTTGTGTAGACGTTTGGGATTCGAAAGTAACGAGAAGTGGAAGCGGAGCTCATTTCCACCTTCAAATCCAAAATAAAGCCGACTGGTTACAAATCGAAAACACCCTGGATGAAAACTGCAAGGTTTACATAGCCGATAGCACAACCTCCGAGAGGAGCCACGAATCGGTTCCATTGGTACCTTACTATGGTACCGAATTTCAAAAGGACACGCCGATCGTTTTAATCGTGGGTGGCGAAACACATGGACTCAGTGACGAGGCTTACAAGTGCGCTCATGACTTTCAGGGTGTCCGTTTAAACGTGCCTCTCATGAACGGCGTCGACAGTTTAAATTCGGGTGTTGCTCTGGGTGTCATTGTGTTTGAAATTAAAAAGCAATTGATTGCGCAGAATACAGAGACGGAATTTGAAAGAAATTTAGAATAAACGATTGCTTTTACTTTGCAACATTCTTAAATTAAACACAGTTGATTAAAAATACATAAAGTATATTTTTAATTAGGTAGATAAACTAAGTAGTAATGCAGTGCCTCGCTTAATCCAAAAATCGGAATTTTGCGCGCCACTCTTTAAATCGACTGCGACGATGTACGCGGGGCATCCCTGGGTGCCTGCCCGAATTGGGAAATAATAACACGGACACACGTAAAGTCCTGAAATCATCGTGTGATTATTTGTCGTCGCCGAATTTCTCTTTTGATTGTTTTAAACAACGAACCCTTAGTTTTCTTTTTCGTTTGTTCACATGGTTTAAAGTGAATCAGGGGCATCGAGCAAACGAGTTGCATGGGTTTCGGTTCAATCAGGCAAGCGTTTCTTTTGTCCCATCCGGCTCCCTCTAAATGCAGTCCTTTCACGTACACACCTTGCTCAGGTGGTTCGACGATTGCAGCTTCATCGACAGTCATAACATTGAATTCGAAACTTAATGAGTCAATTGGTACTTTTGTTGCTCTTGCTGTGGTCTATAAAATTTTTTAATTAATAGCGTGTTAAATTCATTGCATTCTTCAGGGTATCAACCATCCCTTATTGGCTAAGTTTACGTCGGAGAAATTAAGCCGATTAAAATACTTTAGATGGATTAAAATATGTTGATACAAACACATATAAACAGATTGACTTAAACGAGAAAATCCAATCCTAAAAAGTAGTTGGATTAGACACTTAGGTTCAGTTTTACAAATGGGGCTCAACTTTGAGCTGAGGCTTGAACCCTTAGCAACGATTATTTCAACAATTGTTGTGAAGGGTTTAAGCTTCGGCTCAAAGTTAAACCGTCATTGTAAAAGTGGGCCTTACTTAACCAATTGACTTGGTTACTAAGGTCCGGTTTTTTCATCACAGTTTAACTTTAAGCTTCGTTTTATTCCCATGGTAACAATTGTTTCCACAGGAATAAAACGGAGCTTAAAGTTAAAGCCCAATTGAAAAACTGGCCCTAAGTCCAATTTCGATATAAACGCTCGGAATTGTTTATTGGAAAAGCAATAATTACACTTTAGCTGACTTCATATGGTTTTGTTTGGTGCATTTTATTGTTGATATTAAAAGAACGATCTAATATCGATAAGAAAAGAACTTGACGAAAAACTTTTCTTTTGAACTTTTGATCCCTGGTTACTGACTTGTTTTTCCTAAGCTCGCTCACAGAAAACAAGTCAAAACAAATATGAAACAAAACAGTTCAAAACTCTATTACATACTTTTTTCTTTAGTCATCTTTTATATTTCTCTTACCTGTAATACGGCTGTTAAAAACCCTGTGGGAAATGTGTACGCTGCAAGCCAAAACAAAAGAGGTTCATGTGTTGTTGCAGCCCATACTGCAAAATGATCCACGCGTTGTATGAGGTCTCTAGTCCAAGCTGCCAGGAGTTTCAAAGACTGGTAGGCTACGAAAAAAAAAAGGTTTTCTCGGAAAGTCCTCGCACGCCCGCCTTCATTTACGTTTTACCTTTCAGCCAAGGCGAAGGGACTCTTGCTT
The DNA here is from genome assembly GCA_036172665.1 of Prosopocoilus inquinatus. Classification (NCBI taxonomy): domain Eukaryota; kingdom Metazoa; phylum Arthropoda; class Insecta; order Coleoptera; family Lucanidae; genus Prosopocoilus; species Prosopocoilus inquinatus. The sequence goes on from CM069870.1 coordinate 5,416,515, forward strand.
CGTAAATGCACGTGAATATTTCTTCTAATTCCGAAGACATAACCACCAGGCCTTTGATTCCTTTTTGAAGCTCCTCCAGTGAGGTTGTTATGTTCTTCAGTAAAGCGTTGTATCTAAAAGAATTCCCGTTGAAGGCATTGTCTATTTGAAACCTTTAATACCTTGATATTTCCTGGAGTAAGACGACGTGTAACGGACTTTTTACAGCCCCAATTAGTTTGTCGGTAGTCTCATAATCTATTAATTGTGGTACTTTTGAGGCAACGTCAGCAGCTAATTGTGAAACCTGTTTAGAACAGTATGAGTTTTGAAATTAATAGCGTTTTCGATTCATTCCTCCAATGCACTCTGAAACTGCCTTCATACATTATTACAAGGTTCCCAATTACCGGGAAATCTTGGAAATACAAAAATCAGTGAAAATAATTGAGGAACTGCAAATTTGATTTATTATTTTGTTGTATGCCTAATATTTCCACTAATAATTATATTTATTTTAATATTTTATTCATTATTAATTATTTCTAATTTTGAAAGTAATTTAATAATTTTCTTTGTTAACTCAGGTTGAATATTCTAATTAGCAACTGTTGTTGGATGATACCCACAGGAAGTAAACAGTTTTTCAATAAACGGTAGTTAAAAGTACAATTCTTTTCTGAAATTAGAAAAAAAGGAAAAAAGAAATTGAAAATTGTTTTGAATATTAAAAAAAAAAAAATAGGAAAATTGCCTAATCTCGGTGAATAGTGAACGATTTGCAACAAAATTTTTTGAATAGTGAACTGTTTATCACATTTTTTTAATATAAAAAAGCGTAGGCAATCGTAGAAATAACTGTGTTCGTTGGGTTGCCTGTACTAAAGCTTCTCGTATTTTAAAAAGATCTAATACATTATTTTTAAACAAACATTAAAATTAATCGTTTATAATTTTGAGAGGCAATTCAATAATTTTCCTACTAATACGGGCAAAAATTAAAAAAAAAATAAACAAATTAGTAAATTTTTTTTGTACGGCTATTATATTTGAAGTTAGTTCTTGTTTGATGAAAATTGAGATTAAAAAAAACTTTGTAATTGCTATTGTATTTCTTTTCTGAAATCAGGAAGAATTGGAAAATTATTTAAACATTCGCACAAAAATTATTTCTACCGCCTGTAATGTAGGCAACCATACGGACTGCTTTGAGTTCGTTGGTTTGCCTATATCAGTTCCCAAGGGATCGATGAAATCTTGAATGAGGTCGTTCAACTTCTAGGGGTCTTTTAGGGGGTCGAAGTTATGAATTCTTGCCTAGTGGAGGCCTATCTGAATAGTTTATTTAAAAAGAAAAGTAGAAGATTTACGAAAAATATTAAATATTTTTTTTAAGTTAAACACAGTATAGTGACGAACATACCTGAAAAACGGGACACTATTTTCTTCTCCTAATTTTTTACAGAGAGTATCCAGCTGTAATGACTAGGGAACGGAATTATATATTTTGTTCGGTTAAATACAAACGGGGCGGCAAACGTATAACGCTGCAGCGCCGCGTGAATGAACACATTCTCTCGTAGCCGCCTCGTTCGAAATAAACCGAACAAAATATATAATTCCGTTCTGTAGTAATGACAATTCTGCGTTTCAACTCGAATAAAAGAAAAAAAAAGACGATCAATTATTGATTTATCAAAATAAAAATAAAACACAATCAAATCGTATAAAATAAAACAAAAGACGATCGGCGACGAAGTAAGATGAAAATGATGAAATCGTTAAAAAAAACTAAGGAATTTAACACAATCAAATGATCAGTTAATAATTTAAAAATAAAGTCGAATCCAATAAAAGGGAAAACAAAAAATGTCGATCGATCGACTGAATTAAAATCTAAAAAAAAAAATTAATTAACTCTAATCGAGTAAAAAACAAAAAGAATAAAAGACGATCAATTCACTATTAAAAAAATAAAATCATGTCAAATTCAAATAAAAGAAACAAATTAAATGAAATCCAACAAAAGAAAAAAAAAAGCAAAGGTCGATTAAGTGAATATACTGAAAATTGAATTAAAATCAAAGAAAGAATAAAGAAAAACGAAGATAAAACTGAAATAAAAATTCTATAAAACTAAAGTCAAATCGAATCAATGGCATTCACTAATTAAAAGAAATTAAAATTTACAGACAAATAAAAAAAAGAAATAGATTGGAACTAATTTAATTTTTTTTTAAATTTAAGTTTGAAGTTTGAATAAAAGAAAAAAAAACAAAAGAGAATCAAACTGACACAATCGCAGATTGCAATTTAACAACATTTATATTTAACACTGTTAGTTATTAATAAAGATTTTTTTTTTATTTCTAAATCTGGCGTTAAAGTTGCCTATGAACCATCATCAACAAAACAGTTGCCAATTTGACATTTGAACGGCATAACCTAACCTTACTTTTGAGTTCGATGAATCGGGAAATTGTTGGCGGAATTCTTCGAAACAACTTTGTCTCCACCACGAAATTTTTCTGTCCTTGCCAAAACGCCATTTTATTAGAAAAAAAAAACATTTTTATTTCAAAACTCCAAGCAAATGGCAGATAACAGATGTTTCAAAAATTGTATTGCGTTCACAGTAACAAACACGTCACCGCCAACTTTGACGCTAAATTTAAAAGAACTCCCGGATATTAATCAAATTTGAACGGTGGGCAGATGAAAATTTTTATTTATTTGTAAGAGGTGGATGCTTAAAAAAAAGTTGGGAACCCCTGACCTACACTGAGGCTTTTACCGCCACGGGCTTTTCGTTGAAAATATGTTTATTATATGATTGGTAGGTTAGTAAAGTAATAATAAAAATAATTTTGTAATTTTTAAATGTATTCATTATTAAATTAAGTTGACTTTTATTCGATGAAAATTGTAAGTAAAAAATTTTTGATTATAATTGTAAAAGCACTCAACGTTTGACTATCGATTGATAGCTTCGTCAGGAGTGCATACATAAAATTAAATAAAATTTAGGAAAGTTTCCTAACTGCAGTCAATCAGTTTTTTGATCGAAAATCGGGGAAAAACAGGAAAACTCTGGGATGTTTTCAAGAAGATAAATTGGGAACCTGTATTATCATGTCTATGAGGTTAAAACAGTCGAGAGGAAAATAGCCAATAAGAAACACTGTAAGGCTACTCTTACTTTTCCTGCTTGGAAGATTGGTGGTTATTTGGGGATTGCTGGGGATTAATCACGTGATCAACGATAACCAATAATTGAAGTTGCTTCTTGTCCGATGAAAATTGTAAGTGCAAAGTTTTTTTAATCTTCATTTTTTTGTCCGGTTCGAGATTAAAAAAACTTTGTACTGATAACCAATAAATTTCGTCAAGTTGGTCAAGTGAACGACAACAGCCAATGACGGCAATCCCCAAATACCCAATTCTCCAAATCTTCAAAGCAGGAGAGGCAGCTGTTTTGGATATGAGATTTAATCAACTTGCCTTTTGTTCTTTTGTTTCACTTGCCGCCCCCGTTGCCTGTATTTGCAAAGACATGAGCGTTTCAAAAAGCATTCGTGCTTCGGATATGAGCGAAGTTATGTCCGCATTTGGATGCTGTCCAAATGCCTCAGGCTTGTCCACGGTCGGAAGTAAAGTGATGTAATCTTGGTAGGACTGCAACGTTCCATCGTGTGGAATGTAATATGTTTGCAAGGAGGATAATCTGAATAATAAAGTCGCCGTTATACAGTCTTTTCTTTTGGTTTTACTCTTTTGCCAAATTTGTTTCCCTATTTGTCAAACGATTTTCCAGTTTCGAAAATGTAAAGCAGGACAAATTGGGAAACACAATTGACAAAAGAGGAAAACCAAAAGAAAATGATTTATGGTTTGGACTCGAGATTTACCTGTAGAAGGGCATGTTAAGTGTGTCTTCACAGAAGTACTGGTTTATATAAGTCGACAATAATCTTCTATCCCAATCATCAGTAACATGTCCGCCATAGTTTATGTCGGCAATTAAGTATTTCAACGCGTCCCACGGCGTCTGCTTGTACTCATCTAAGTATATGGTTAACAAGTTTTCAGAAACCTATGATGAAAAATGAGATGTTTAACATTTTGGTTATTGAACTCATCTGTTTTTGTTGGTAGGTACTTCAAAGTCAGAATCATTGAAACTGTAAATGACATTCCATCCAAGCTCTTGAAATTTCTTGCGCTCCAAAAGGACCGCGTGGAAAAAGCACAGGGCAAACAGGAGCTTCTTGTACTTCTCTCTGGTTTGGCACACTTCGAATTGGTCCTCTGTTATAAGCTGGTATAAGCGCTTCAGGTTTGCTTTGAGGCCCTGAAATATTGATTTCGATATCTGAATCGAATTTTCGAAGTTTTTTTTGGATTACCTTTGGAGGTTCGGTGGTCATTTTGATACCCGCTTGTAAAATGGAAATGGGGAAGTCGGGGTGCGGGCTGGAGCTGAGCCACAGACGGAAATCCGCGTGTATTTTCCCCGTTTGGAGAGTTTCCACTATTTTATCTAATTTGGGCATCCAACTTAGGGATAAGTGGCAGTTTGCTAAAAATACCCAATGTCCTTCTTTGGAACCACTTTGCAACAACCTAAATTAGCTGTCATTAATTTTTTTTAATATTCATTAATCGTGTAGGTTTCTTGCCTTGTTGCTATTGGTGCTTGGCCTTGCCCCAGACTCAAACTGTGAAACTTGTTAGACATTTTACACGTGTCAGCAAGTTGTATTAAAGCGCTTGTTGGGTCTACGCCGGGCGAAAGCACAAATATCAGAGGAGTTTGCGGTATAGATTCCTCAAAGACATTTTTTATGTCCAGAACTGGGGGCTCCACGAAACGAGCCCCCAATTGATTTACTATGAACGCAGATGTGCAGAAAGCTATGCGATCTTGCCTTAGGGATCTTACGAATAGCATCTTCTGAAATTCATTGCAAATGTCTTCCCATTCACCTACGATTGCGTTAAGAGTTAGACGAGGCAATCGTTTGAAGGTTGATTAAAACAAAAAGACCTCCTACCGATTAATGGTAAGTTTTCTGGTTCGGGGTTTGTATACCAAACCATCCATTCTTTTGGGGATTGCTCGAAGGAATCGATGACTCCATGAAAACCCCCCAATTTATCCAATTCAGTGATGTTATCCCAAGCTATATCACTTAACCAACCTAAATAAAAATTATAGATTTTAAGATTTGGTGCAATTTTTGCAATAGTATTTAGAACAAGGAGTTTTTGGACTTTCAAACAATTTTGGATTCCATCTGATTTTCTAAGTAAGTTCTTACCTACGCCAGGGTTATCTAATTGATTTTCCCTATCCAACACAATGCCACCTTTCAAATAAAAATTGTACTCCGTAGGAATAATTTTCCCCATGGCTTCTAAGATTTTGACGGTCATGTGGAAAGAAAATAATAATTTGTGTCGCTCAAAAATCGCCCGGCAGGTGTTCTTGTAGACTGCGTACGTGTGATAGTCATTTAATGCCACTATTCTGTCCGCTAAAATCGGCGCTTTGAGGCTCTTGTCTATCGATTGGGTGAACAACAAGATGTACGAGTCCAAAGCAAATTGGTACATTGGATCGATCCGTCCCATGTCATTGAGCACGAAAAATAATATGGAAGCTCGTTCTGCACATGGTCTATATCCCTGCAAGTTTCGTTTACAGCATAGTTTCCTTTCAATGTGATAAGAAAAGATAAGAAGATTGAAGAGAGAAGAAAAATGTCCGAAAAACGAATCATTAGTTTGGATTTGAGTGATTCGATTTTATGGGGTTTAAATACCTCTCGAGCTAAATCTATAGCGGCTTCGGTAGTTTCCGACACTTCCAAACTTTTCTGGATCGCCAAGGACGTCGCTTTCGATGTTTGAAGCGTATGAAACAACTCCACATCTTCTAACAACGAACCACGAGTTTCATTGAGCAGCCTCAAGAGCTCGCTTTCCAACTGCTGCAGGGTGCGCTTTCCTTTCGCTATGGTCGTCACTAAGTTGTCTTTTTGCTCTTCAAGTTGGGGCCGTTCTTTTCTCACAACGATCCCGAGCAGCTGCGCCTCCAAACCTTGCTGCTTGACGGCAAAATTGATTAGGGTTGTCCGCGTGGAAATTTCCGGCGGATAATGTGGATTCGTCATCTTGGTGGTGATGAAGAACTTGAAGCTCTCGTGGTACGACACCAATTTTTCGTCGAACTTCATCAAGAGCATCCCTCCTTGCTTCACGACGGCCTTGTTCAGAATCGGATTCAATGAAGGGTCAATGGTTTCCAAGATGTTTTGAAGGAGTACGGGCCTACCAAATTGGACGGCACGTTCTATCGTCCTCATGTAGTCCGACATTCCTAGATCTATGACCTATTATTTAAATGATGCAGTGCTGCGCATCATTTCAGTGATTGCTTACTCTTAAATCGTTTTCTGCCTCTTTAGCTTTAATCCATTTTTGCGCTTGACACTGTGGATCGATTAGAAGAGGCCATCGGCTTCCGCGAACAGTAATGATTCCATTCTCTGTACTAAAACTGTCCGAAGGAAGTCCTTGAATATTCCATTCTCTTACCGTCGTTGGATCAGTCAAGAAATTGATGACGTTGAAATTTGCTGTGGACGGTATTTCCATGTTGTTGACCTAAAGCGATTTTCATGTGGCAAGCACATTTTTTTTTTGAAGGGTTCTACTGACCTGGTCTTTCCACATTTCTACCAAGTTTTCCCGGTAATTTGAAACGAACGGTCCCATGTACGATGCGAAAGCTGTTGCCAAAAGACAATCCCCGGGTAGGTATTCGAATTGACCGTCGAGGACTCTTACTGATTCTTCCCAACGGATTTTTTCACCTGACAAACACTCCACTAACATAGCAGCACGTTCTAGTTTCTGCTTTAACAGTGCGGCCTAAAAAAATATCACATTTGAAAACGCTTCAACAGCGCGAAGTGTATCCGCACTTTTTTATCTAGTTCTTCCTTTTGCCTGAGTTTCTCTTCATATTCTGCTTGCAGTCTTTCCAACATCCTGTTCAGCTCTTCGAGTTTAGCCTGGGCCTCCGCTAATAATCTTTGTTTCTCCCTTAAAGATTCCAGAGCCTCATCCAGCTTAGCCTGCTTTGGAGCGACGATTCTGCAAAAGTCATCTTCGTTATCATGATTTGGGAAGCTTAAAGCTTGAATTGGCGACGTACTTCCAAACTTTGGCGTACTTCTCGATGGCTATCACCCACATGCAGAGGGATTTGGCGGCGAACGAGACGATTCCGATCTTTTCTGGAACAAATTCCTCGTTCATCGTGTATCCCGCGATTTTTCGCAAGGTTTTGTCGGTGATGTGGTTCTTGTCGAATTCGCGCAAATCGTCCAGGAATTTCGGATCTCCCAGCTGGCGTTTTGCTTCCTCCCAAGAAATATCAACCTGAAGGCAAAATTCAGTTTTGAATTTTATTGGGAAAAAAGTGGTTTAATTTAGGGTAAAGTTTATTATTAAAATTAGTGTTACATCCTGAAAAGGACACCGATAAGCGTCAGTCAGTTGGTTGTCAGTAACTGAAGAAAGAAGAATATAGAAGATAGATAAAGTTGATAGAACTTAATAATCGTTTACGTCCTAAATAGAAGACCGATTAACTTCAATTGGTTACAAGCTGTATATTATTCCTATTCGCTGTTACTCTTCAATAATATTTGCAGCACTAGCAATCCCATCCGAAGGCTAGAACCAAAAACTTGAAGTCTGTTGGGGAAACGTTAAAGATTTCTTCGCGAATGAGGATTAGGCAACACTAGAACATACCTGACCGCATAAGCATGACGTCGGAACAAGTTGGGAAAAGCTGTGGAAGCTTCCTTTTTTTCTGCGATGCTTCCCTGAAGCCCTTGCAGAAAACTAAAAGGTGTCCCACATCCCTGACACCAAAAATGGAACGAACCCCCACACCGAACAAACCGTTTCTCGAGGAAGATCTAATCGACGATTTGTCCCGAACAAACCTCACGCCTGTTAAATAGCCATCCACCACTTGGCTACGCTCCAAATTCAACATGGAAGTTGACGACACAATCAACGCTCCTGGTAACGCAGAAAGTCAGCCCTCTGGCATCTGCGGATCACATGACGATCTCGAAGTCGAAATGAAACTACATCGGCCGGCACTGCTTTGAAATTTGCCGACAAAGAAAACCGACGCAGGTGTTTGCCATTAGAACGCAAGTAAACTGGTAAAGCTCAAATCTCACACGGCAGCGCGTCGCGTCATTTTGCTGCCTCTAACGCCGTGTCTAACGTAGGCAATTTAAAGGAGAAGCGAATTTGGAGCGAAAAAAGTGCGAAGCTGGCTGCTTGTGTAAAGTACGCGAAACTGAAGCGGAGCGGTGCGTGAACCGTCAAGACGTCAAATTAATTAAAACAGTAATAAAATGTTTACCTGTATTTCTTGTGATGTTGTTCTGCGGCAGCGATCCGTACCCGATTGTTTAATGGACGGTTACAGTACACTTTACGACGATGATCCCATAGTTCGCGCGAAAATTACAAAATTTTTGACCGCTTCACTTTACATTTCGCTTCGCGTCGCTTACGTTAGACGTCTATATGAGAAATCATTGGTTTGAAATGTTAATCGCTTCGCTTTCGCTTTGAATCGCTCACGTTAGACATAGAGTAGCACATGAACCAAAATGACGCGACGCGACTCGCTGCCCGTGTGAGAATTGAGCCTGACGCAGAAACTCAGCGTCCCTGATACCCGCAGATCACGTGATGAGCTGGGAGTCGAAATTAAACTACATCAGTCGGCACTCCTTTGGATTTTTCCGACAAAGAAAACCGACGTAGGTGTTTGCTATTAAAACGCAAGTAAAAACCAATAAAACTTGTTATATACGAACGTTGGTTTTCTGTACTGGTACGCGTCTATAGCGATATGGAACGCAGCCATATCGCTAGGGGAATGTACGCAGGCGTCAAGTATCAGGATTCCGGGAACCATTCGAAGTTCGGGGGTGGAATCTGTGGAATATACTTCACATACGTTTCTTTAGTTATAGTTATTATTATAATGATTTTAGTAAGGTAGTGCAATAAACAATATAGTGTTTGAATCCATATTGTCATTACTACATACACAACAAAACTCAAAGCGGAAATTCTTAAAGGTCCTAGACATCGGCGGTCTCTTTGATGACAGGTTTGACTTTAATTACGTCAGTGTAAAGTCGACCTTTTTTACTTCCTTAACACTAAATTTGACAGTTGCGTAACAAAATAAAATCAAATTAGGACTTTGATTAATTTTTTATATGATTACTTAAAGAAAATGAACGTATTGGCGTCAATACGTAAACGATTGAGATTCATCGGAGATGAACGTATCATGTTACTAAGAGAAATAGCTTGCCAAACTTCTTCTATGTTGCAAAAATTTTGGAAAAGTTTGTAAGCTGAGGATAGATTTTGATGGGAATGGTTTTTCTGCAAACTATTCTGTCTTTTCTGAAAGAAGCACACCAATGGATAGCGAATTGTGTATAATATAATTACGTTTGCAATAATTGTCATTCGGGCTAACGCTGTTTTGGTTACATTATCTTTTTTAACGTTTCTTTTTAATTATAAAATCACTAATTGCGGATTTTTGCAATAAGTCTCTAATAATAGTTTGCCGCAAAGGAAAAGTACGTGAAGTGGTTTCCTTTGAAATCTGCCGACAAAAAAAGCTGTCCGAATGTTGTACAATATTTCGCGACGTAAATTCGATCTTAAAGCGATATATTGATTGCAGAATTTCTTAAAGAAGCGCGAGAGATGTGGTTTACGCTAAAATAATCATTTTCTGAAAGGTTCGTAATGTATAAGGACACAGCTGATGAGTGATCTGTGATAGAATATCCGAACAATCTAAGCATCGGTGTCGATAAAATCATAAAATAATGCACTCACTCCTTTTAAAATCATAATCGCTTCCATAACCATTTTAACTTTCTGCGGTGGTTTAGCATAGGATTTCATTTCACTTATATCCTTCTTATTCAACGAATCCAGAGCTCTGATAGCTTCTTCGAGAGCCGGCATTGCCAAATCTAGATCAGCCTGTGCCACGTCTGCTAACTTTTTGCATTGGACTTCCTCTTCACCGATTTTTATGCTGGTCTTCGTGACTTCTTTCTTTATTTCAAAAAAGAAAAGAGAATGTAATTACGCGTTTCATTTTATCTCAGTTTACCTCCCCACCTGTTGCTCGTCGGCTTCTTTTTGTTGATTCACGATGATAACCAGGTACTCGTCGCACTGCTGCTGAAATTCGATAACCTTCTGTTGCGCTTCCGCCAATTCGACGGACATGGTTTCGACTTTGCTCCGACAGTCGTCGATTTTCCACAGACCGCTTCTTAACTTGTTGGCTTCCGCAGATATTTCTTGACGTTTCTCCGCCAACATTCTAAAATGATTGCAATCATTACGGACGCACCTACAGAAAATATTCTGCTTTATTCTTGTACTTCTTGTAACCGGTCACCAACTCGATGTAGTTGACAGGAGTGACGTAGCAGTAGCGCTTCATTTCCACCGCCATTCGCGTGGCACATTTCGCGACGGAATCGTGGATTATCGAGAAAACGGTTGCGGTGGCCTCCTTCAATCTATCTTGGGTGGATAACAAAAGAGAATCCCTTCTTTGCGCCTGAAATAAAAACCTTAGGCTTGGAATTGAATGGTGGGTGCGTTGTTTTTAACTTACAGTGGCTTCGCCGGTTATGGTTTCGACGAAGTTAACATCGCTGATGTATTTGTTGGCCACCTCCAGCAGCGCTTCTTTCGGCCACTCACAGAACCAGTCGATGGTTGTGCAGTTCACCAATGCGGGGTACTGTCTGAGTCTGTTCCGGAAGGCTTCGCCTATCGGACTCATGCAAAGAATTATGTGCGTATTCGCGCGAGCTCTGTCGATGAAGAAACGGTACATCTCTTCAGTGGTTGGACCGACGCCTGATTTTACCGCCATGTTGTACAATTTACTTTTTATCTGGAAAGATTTAAATTTCAAACTAGCTCAGACTCTAACTTGAATCATGCGCACTTCTTCGAATTCATCTGGTTTGTACAAATTTGCGACTTCCCCACTACTTAACATGTTATTGATGATTTCGAGGAAGCTTTCGACGGTAATTTGGGTGTCGTTGAAGAGGAATGAGGTTGCCTTGGCTTCTACCCCCGTCATCTTGAATAAACGTTTGAGATCTTCCTTGAATTCAGGCACCTTGTAACTTTTGGTTACTGCTATTTGATATGTTTGGTATTCACAGATGTACGCGGAAATACGAGAAAGCGATTGGCGTCCGCTACCACCTTAAAAAAAAATTGGGTCGTTGTCCTAACTGTATTGCGAGGAATTTGCAAATCTCATCTTACCAATCCCAACGAGGAGCATATTCCCTCGAGGTTGTGATATGACGCGAACTATTCTGCAAATGTGATCTATGGCATCGCTGAAGAGTACCAAATCCATTCGAACAACGCCTGGACTGACGTTGTATTCTTCCATTTGCGTTTCTAGGTACTTGCGTACCGCAGATGGATCAGTTAAGTCTTCGTACATACCATAAGGGTTAACGAAGTCCGCGTACGTTGGAATTTCTCGGTTTGGACATAGGCTATGGAAAGTGAGCTCAAAATGTCTGCCTAGTTGTTCGTTAATTTGGTCTTTAAACCATTCCCGATCCCTAAAAATCCCCCGGTAAGAGTGAATTGCAGCAGGAATGGTTGGTTAGATTAATTTACTTATCGTCGATTAATCTATCGTAGAAAACTCTGAAACTCTCATGTATCCACAGTCTTAACATCAAAGATCTCGTCGATTGAAAATCTTTATGACTTCTTAGAAGACCTTGGAAAATTTTCGATATGTCCCTTAGGTTGAATAAGTAATGAATTTTGGTTGGGGTCGGGAGCATCTTCACAATAACGTTGTTGTATAAGTCGATTGTGGTTTCCGTGATTGTCCTTCCGATACCTTTGACCTCTCCGTCAAAGTCTGTGAGGTGTTGTAGCAGCATCGTCCCGAAGATTCTCTCAATGGTAGCTTCCGCCGGGAATATTATGTTAATGACGTTGAATCTGCTGAGTAAACGTTCTGATATGACGTTCCTTCCGCCACCAGGAGGTCCCATTGAAGCTAGTACCAGCATTTTCTGCAAGAAGATTATAGAATTAATGGGTAATTACAATTTTTAAACGGAAGGAGTTGCACTTCGATGTATTTCCTGGTTTGCTTGCTTCGGTCGTACCAGAAACCATAATCCATCCATTGTCTTAATAGCTCAAGAGGTGGTTGCGAGCCGTACGTTTCTTTAGCAGGCATGTTTAGGTCGTCCATGTATGTTACCAGGTCTTTTCCGCCTACAGGGCAATACCTTCCTTTAGTTCTCTTTTCCACTTTACCTTCGATGGTGTCTTGCAAATTTATAGATGTCGTCTAGAACAATCGTAAAATAACTCATGGGTGCGTTTATTTTTGTCGACCGTACTTGCGCCGACATGTTAATATTGAGTACGATGTATTTATCTCTGTCTAAAGCATTAAGGACCGCCTGTGCAGTGGATGTCTTCCCTGTCCCAACCGGACCAGTCAGCAGCGCTGGATACTTGTGTTTAATTAACGCGTTCACAATACATTCATAACGAACTGTATCTATGGTGGGCACGAGTATACGAAAAAATGGCGTTCTGAAATGTACAAACCGTCGCAAACTGAAGGTGATTTGTAAATTCGAGCTTACCCTGGTTCATATCTCCAGTTGCTGGAGAGCTTATCTTCCCAAGACATGAAACATTTCAATTTCACATCGACGTAATATTCGTAGACGGTATCGCGAAGCGGGTACACACTTTCCTTTTCTCTGATTAAAACATCCAGCTTTTTCCTTCCATCTTCGGTTATCGTTGCTCCAATCGACCAAACTAAGCTGTACTCAATGCTGCGATTCTAATCTCGATCGTAAGCATCGTAAGGTATACAAATGTATACTTTCCGATGGTTACGATCAAGCTTACCACACAAGACAAAACTAAACGTACCAAAAGAGAAACCACTGCTTTGACATTTCTTCAAATTGATCCTCGTTGTTTGGATCGATGCCGTTTTCTTTGGTGGCGAAGATTTCCAGCAATTTACAAAGCGACATGACCACGTTTAATTCGTTGGTTTCCACAGTCTCTTCGCACTGCAACCTCTTATATTCCAAGATTAAACCAACGTAAGCATTGAAGTAGGACATCATCTAAAAAAGAAACCCAAACGGTATTTTCGCGCGAATCAAGCGGTGAAATTGCGCTACGATATTTTGGTACTGCTGTCCTCGCTTGTTTTGCTTTTGTATCCATGATTGAACGTACGGCCTCCAACCCCAATCTTTGTAGTCGTTGTATACCATTCCACAGCGGCTGACGGTTGCGGGCGACGCCACAGACAGGTCACCGACTTCAAATAATAAAGAAACTTGTTCTGGCATTGTAATGCGGTCGCTGTTTATTAAGGTTAAGACTTTATTGTCGTCCATGACGCTGTTCATGTTTTCGATCCAAACTGCGTCTACTGGTCCGTCGAACAAGATCCATTTCTGATCGGGCGTTTCCTCTGAGACCACAAGAATAATAAGAGTTGGAGATTATTGGAAGTTCAGTTTACACACCGGCACATGTTATCCTCATTATTGAACTGATAACGCCGTCCAGCCACTCGTTCGTGCTTAAATTGTATTCCCCGTAAAGTTCGCCGAGGTTTAGTGCTTTTGGATTTATGGGATAAACTTGGACTTCGTTGAAACCCTCTACGCCCATCCTCTTCAGCCGCCCCATGGCTCCTTGCAAGGTCTTCCAAGTGGTTGTCTTCGCGGTCCCTGTTTTACCCAAAATCATCACCGAGTGTCTGGAACCCTTTGTCTCGTACAGTTGAATAACTTTGGTTATCGCCGTTTGGATGGGCTGGAATCAATTAGGGTTAATGCAAATCAATAAACGCGAGAAAAGAAATTAAATACTGACTTGCAATCCTTGTGCACGCAAGTCGTCGGTGATGGCGTTGTTCATATCTTCGTAGTCAACCGTCGGTAAAGTTACACCGGGAAATATGTCAGACATAATCCCATTAAACAAGGGTAAATCATCTGATGTTAGTTTGGCTATGTTCATGTCTTGCATGGCCAGATACACAACTTGGTCTTCGGGGAGGTCGGTGTGCTGCCGCCTCTTTCTTCCTGCGTACCGTAGTAAAGCAACCATGGAACGAAGGCCAAAGTCGTAATGGTCTTGCCTGCTTAGCTGCCGCATGGCTAACTGGTATAAAGTATAAACCTATAGATTAAGCAACGCTTAAGTTAAATCCCTTTAAAAAAAATGGGGCGTATTACTTTCTTGGCCAAACCCTTAGTGTTCTGAAAACCGTCGCTGAAAAGAATGTTCTCTGCTATGATGGAACTATCTGGAACCATCATCGAAATTGGCCTGAACATCGATTTTAAATTATCGGGCAGCTCTGTTCTGCCCGCGTATCCAGGGTTCATCGTTATAAAAATTCCGCAAGTAAGTTTCAACGCAATTTCCGTGCCTAGGGAGGAAAAGCGCGACGATTTAATTGGGGAGGAAGGAAGGGGAAGAGAGGATTTACTTTCGAACGTAAATTTCTTCACTCGTTGCGATATCGCAGATAGAATGCAGAGGATTTGTTGGGCGACCACGGACAACACTTCGATGTTGATTCTGTTGAATTCGTCGAAGCAACCCCACGCCCCAGTTTGAGCCAAACCAGAGAAGCACTTGCCCATGCTTTTGTAATCCAAACCCTCGGAGCAGTTGTTGACGATGACCCACATGCCCATCGCTTTTCCTAGATCCTTCACGGTTTCCGTTTTGCCGGTACCGGCCGGACCTTTTGGGCTTCCCCCGCGGAAGAGATGTAAGGCGGTCGTTAAAGTAATGTAGCACCTAAAGATGCAATCAGGATTGCGACCAAGTAACTTTAGAATTTTGAAGATTACCTGTCGGTTAAAGGCGTAATCACCAGGCGTCCGGAATTTCCGTTATACTCGTAACCGTACATGAAGGTGGTGTTGGTTTGTCTAATCACGCAATCATCTAATTCCCTGTCCCAATAAAATCTCAACTGGGAAAACCATTCAAAGGAATTTGTGTCCCTACAATCTAAAATTGGGTCTAACGATATTCCACCAACATGACAAACGAGTCTTACTGGCTTTGTACATTCTATCTATCACGTCTCGAGAGTGTATTTCTATTGTAATAAGGGCGTTGGCTTTCAGCCGTTGTAATTTGGGAAGGTCTTTTCGGCTCAACTCCGACAACTTGCCCAAAACCTGGTTTTGCTTTTTCCGTAGTCTCTTCAAGGGCTTCTTGCTTTCCAAAATTTTGCAGTGTATAAGCGCCCTCGTGCAATTAGTGGTCCATTGAATCTATTTATTAAAAAGGGCTTTAGCGAATTTCTTTCTAAACTCTGGTCTATTTTTAAACCTGGCTACAGGCATTGCACAACTGCCCGCAGCTCTGCAACAACCACTTATCTCTTTTGCTTAACATCTTCTTCAGCGCATTCCTGCAAGGTTTAAATTCCGTCCGCAAGGTGAGCCTCATCGCAGTTTCTATGTCGTGCAGCCAGTGTTCGGAAGGTCCGTCGATGGTGAACGCCTTTGGAAATTCCATGTACTCCCCGTCTTCAGAAAACATACCGACGGCGTCTGTTTTATTATTCATCGTATTCTACGGAGGAATATTTAGTTCTATCGTAAGCATCGTAATGGTACGATAATACTATACGATGCTTACGACCGAGCTCAGAATTGCACTATTAATCTGATGATGAATTTACCTTTGTCAGTTTGACTTTGTTCAAGTTGTCGAATAGCTTCTTAAAATGAGGCTGCACCGCCTCCGGCTTCCTGGCGTTCCCTAAGATTTCAAGCATGTCGTCGTTCGAAATAAAATAGAACCTGGGGAAGAGATGCCGCTTTGTTTCCAAGTACTTTTCCAGTGCCCTTTGTATCAGTTCTAGGAGGTCGTTCATTTTGTTGAGCTTGTTCAGAAGAAAAGGCGGTGGGCGACTGTACACTGCTTTAAGAGCAGTTGGGGCTTCGTACATTGAAGAGGTAATGTCCTTCCAGCTCACGGTTAGGCGGTCGAAGTCGTCCGATTCTTGCGGTAATTGCTTGCGGATGTCTTCTCCGAAGAAAATGTTCTGGGGAGAAAATGGTACGCACTTTAGGGAAGAGATTTTGATATGTGAGCACGCACCTCCAAGTACAGCCATTGTCGCTGCACGTTAAGTGCTTGTTCTAGTGTTTCCATGATGTACGACAAAGTTTTCTCCCAGTAGTCAACCTCTTTGATGAAAGGCTCCACGAATCGAGTGCTCTTCATCGTTGACAGTTGCATCATGTTTTCCTCGAGCGCTTGAAAACAATCATCGACGGATTTTATCCTGTACACGCCCTTATCTTTGTACGCCACGACTTCAATCGTCATCGTCTTCCATAATTCCGCAATGGCCGCTATACCCTTCTCTATGTGCAATTCCATGGTGGCGGCGTTCGATATTTCGTTGATGTCCTCGGCGAACTCTTGCATTCGCATGGCGATGATCGCCTCCAAATTGAATTCCGGAGAATTTTCATCGAAGTCTTGACCAATCGTTTCCCGGACCCTATCCCAATGACGAGTTCTCATTGCCGTGTTCTTAAGGTCTCCTATTAAAGGTAGAGTCCTTCGGAAAGCATCAACTCTGCTTCGCGTGGTTTCCACAATGCCCCAACTGGGTAAAAAAAAGATTAACTATTTCTTTAAGGCCCAATCGCAAAGCTCAAGCCCTTGAAATAACGGAAATGAAATTGTACCCTTTCTCTTTAAGTTCTCTAGCGAGGCGCGTTAGTTTTCGAAACAGAGTTTGCGCCGTCACTTCCATCTCTTCGGTTTCGATGGTCCAAAATTCTCCCGACTTGTATTTCTCCCATGCAGCATCCCATTCCGCAGTCAATTCCCATACAGTTTGAAGCGAGTCTAACTCCTGAAACCCTTTCTATGTTTCACTGGGGGGTTTCAAGCTTAGGAACATTTATACCTTTTCCAGTTCGGCAAGTTCCGGAGATTCCATGAGGCTAAGATCGAAGAGGCCAAGGTCTTTTCTTAATTGTGATTGGTTGTCTCGCAAAGCCTGAAGCGCCTTCCTCATGTTCTTCAAGTAAGCCAGGGCTTCTGATGCTGTCCAATCTGAAGTAAAAGGCCCTTGCTTGAGGAAGGTGTCCAGGAGATTGACCGCCTCTCTTTTTAATGCGTCTGCAGCTTCTAATAATTGAGCTCTAAATTCATCCTGTCAAATTAAATCAACGGATTTTAATAATAATAATAAAAAATGAGTCAGTCACGTGGAAAATGGAAGTTACCTTGACGCAAAAATATTATGTTGGTTTGTGTTGTGATTAAGTTGATTGGGCTTCATTTTTATTTTTAGCAACTAGTACCTTTGCGTATCCTATCATTTTTTCAGCTTCGTCGAGTAACTCCAGATAACGACGCCAGGTTTCAGGGATGCGCTTCTCTAAATTTCGCATTTGATCTGAAAAGTCTACCTTGTACTTGTCCAACACTACGATTTGCTCCGTGATCAAAGGAAACTGGGCCTCTTCTTGCGGAATATCCGATCTGAGCTTATCGAAGAGTGCCACCGCGTCTTGCATTTGCGTTAAATTTTGGGGCCTCATCATTATTCTGAAAAGGCAAAAACTTCGTGAAGGCGTTAAAGCTGGATTTCCCCCTTACTTTTCGCCGTTCTCTTTAGTGTAAGTGTAGACGTGATTGATTTTGTCTTCGGTTAGTTTTAATAGTAGTTTGCAGAGCTTCTGCTGCCATTCCATGCAGTGCGCGATTATAGCTCGTTTGAGGTCTGAAGAGTTTACCAGGATGAAGTGGACAGAGGTGACGGTCTCCTGTATTTGGACGTTGTTCGCAACCTCAGTGTATCTTCCGATGTTTGCGTCGAACTGGGCCGAATTCGGCTGTTCTTGTTCGTACCTTTCGATGAACTTATCTTTGTCTACTTCCCAGATATTTCGAAAGGGCTCCCAAATTTTCATGTACTCTTGAATCTCAACAACGTTCACTTTTACCTCTAGAATTGATTAAGAAATTGCTTTCCCAAATCAACTTAATCTGTTGATTTGCCTAATTATAATACCTTCGTTTAATAGGCGCTGTAATCTTTGACATTCCGGATCGCATTCGATAAGGTCATGAAATGGTATTACGTTTTCTTCTTCGATCTGAAACTTATTCACAAGCCTGGGTAACGACCGTAAACCGTTAACTATGCAAGGTAGAATGTCGGATATGAAGTACGCCACATCACCTAGACTTGGTTCGAAGTTTATCTGGAGAGGAAAAATGTTCATAAGGATACGGGCAAGTAAACATTGTGAATGGGGCAAACCCTGTTTTGCTTTAGATTTGCTTCCAAACGTAAGAGAGGGTTGGGGCTCGTTGTACCATCCCCATGCAACATTTCATGCATGAACTGCAACGAATTTTTTACACAAACCCTTACCGCTTCTTCCATTAACGAATCGAATTTACAAAGGTATTGAATCCATTGATCGGCCATCTGAAATAATGTTGTGTTTGACAGAGTGAGCATGCAATTTAACTTGATAGCCTTTTTCTTTTGGTTTTTCCCTTTTGTCCGATTCTTCAAAGCATTTTCCAGATTCGGAAATGTCAAGTTGCATATCATGCAGGAATTCAGTTGACAATTAGGGAAACTCAATCGACAAAAGAGGAAAACCCAAAAGAAAAAGACTGTAACTTACGTAGATCATGTGGTTTTCAAAGCCCTCATAAACCACGATGACGTAACGAATGATATCTTGATAATACGCAACCAATTTTGAAATTACATCGTTCCTATATTCGTGCATTTCGTCGATGAGATCGCGTAGACTGTACGCTTGGGTTACTTGCAGATTTATTATCGGCGAATCACATATTTTCTCACAAATCGATAGTATCTTGAGATTGCAAGTCTTGTAGTCGTCCAAGAAATCTTGAAGCTGTTAAATTGCTTAAGCTAAGATGACGTTACTCAAGGTCTGTTCGTTTGTTACACTAGTGCACACTCGAAGTAGGGCACACTCAAAGTATCTACACCTCGTATTAATGCATGGGGTTAGAATAAGACACAAATATTGCAACCTCTTGTCACCGCAGGTTTGATTCTTGTGACGATAAGGAAGCACACAGCACTGTTTGGACTCAAGACCGTGGTAGAAAACGGAGAAGGGCCTACACCAATCCGTAACTTACCGTATGTTCGGAACTAAGTCGGTGGGAACCTCGAGGACAATGATGTTGAACAGGGTTCGTAACGAAGACATTACCCCGCAAGAATAGTGACGAGAAAAGGAAATAAAAAAATAAAACGAGCTTAAAATGCCTACGTCACGGCGTCAACGACTCAGCGACGAGCCTGCCCAGATTACGAGGTCGCCAAAGAAAATAACTTACCCTGCGTTGCACGTAGGCACAGAAGAGATATCAAAATCGCTGTGAAATCCACAAAAAGCGATCCCCACTTACATCTTGCAGAAAAATTCACAAAAATGCGGCCGACTCACAGAAAATTCATAGCAAAAGTTTAGAAACAGCCACACCCAAGTCGTAGCGAACACATTGAACAGGGTTACGTAACGAAGACGTTACCCCGCAAGAATAGTGACTAGCAAAGGAAAAAATAAAACGCCCTTAAAATGCCTCCGTCGCGGCGTCTACGACTCAGCGACTGGCCTACCCTGGACGTCTGGGCGATAGCGGCCTTTTTCAGCGGGACAGAAGATGGCGACTGTCGGACTCGTCTCGCTGATGCAAGTCAAACGGTGATTGATCGATGTTACAAGGGATTCGTCGCTGCCAAGCCTTCTCCCAGTCGCAACTGGGGTAAAGGAAAGTGTGAATCTGCCCCCTGCCCGGTACTAGCATTATAATAACGGGAAACGAGAAGGGAACAATTAACAAAAGAATGACCACGAGGTCGGCAAAAAAAATAACTTACCTTGCGTTGCACGTAGGCACAGAAGAGATATCAAAATCGCTGTCAAGTCCACAGAATGCGATCCCCGCTTACATCTTGGAGAAAAATCCACAAAAATGCGACCGGACCGACTCACAGAAAATTCGAAAGTTTCGAAACAGCCATACCCAAGTCGTTAGCGAAAATTTTGACCTCGACCCTCCGAGCGCGTGCTCACTTGTGTTCCTCCTACCAAACACCGCAATTGTCCTCGAGGACAATGATGTTGAACAGGGTTACGTAACGAAGACGTTACCCCGCAAGAATAGTGACGAGCAAAGGAAAAAATAAAACGACTTTAAAATGCCTCCGTCACGGCGTCGACGACTCAGCGACGGGCCTGTCCAGGACGTCCAGGCGATAGCGGCCCTTTTCAACGGGACAGAAGATGGCGACTATCGGACTCGTCTCGCTGATGCAAGTCAAACGGTGATCGGTCGATGTTACAAGGTATTCGTTACTGCCAAGCCTTCTCCCAGTCGCAACGGGGGTAAGGGAAAGTGTGAACCTGCCCCCTGCCCGGTACTAGCATTACAATAACGGAAAACGAGAAGGGAACAATTAGCAAAAGAATGACCACGAGGTCGGCAAAAAAAATAACTTACCCTGCGTTGCACGTAGGCACAGAAGAGATATCAAAATCGCTGTGAAATTTACAGAAAGCGATCCCCGCTTATATCTTGCAGAAAAATCCACAAAAATGCGACCGACTCACAGAAAATTCATAGCAAAAGATTCGAAACACCCACACCCAAGTCGTTAGCGAAAATTTTGACCTCGACCCTCCGAGCGTGTGCTCACCTGTGTTCCTCCTACCAAACACCGCAATTGTCCTCGAGGACAATGATGTTGAACAGGGTTGTGTAACGAAGACGTTACCCCGCAAGAATAGTGACGAGCAAAGGAAAAAAATAGAACGACCTTAGAATGCCTCCGTCGTGGCGTCGACGACTTACCGACGGGCCTGCCCTGGACGTCCGGGCGATAGCGGCCCTTTTCAACGGGACAGAAGATGGCGACTGTCGGACTCGTCTCGCTGATGCAAGTCAAACGGCGATCGGTCGATGTTACAAAGGATTCGCCATTGCCAAGCCTTCTCCCAGTCACAACGGGGGTAAAGGAAAGTGTGAAGCTGCCCCCTGCCTGGCACTAGCATTATAATAACGGGAAACGAGAAGGGAACAATTAACAAAAAATGACCAAGAGGTCGCCAAACAAAAATTACTTACCCTGCGTTGCACGTAGGCACAGAAGAGATATCAAAATCGCTGTCAAATCCACAGAAAGCGATTGCCGGTTACATCTTGGAGAAAAATTCACAAAAATGCGACCGACTCACAGAAAATTCATAACAAAAGTTTCGAAACAGCCACACCCAAGTCGTAGCGAACACATTGAACAGGGTTACGTAATGAAGACGTTACCCCGCAAGAATAGTGACGAGCAAAGGAAAAAATAAAACGCCCTTAAAATGCCTCCGTCGCGGCGTCGACGACTCAGCGACGGGCCTGTCCAGGACGTCCAGGCGATAGCGGCCCTTTTCAACGGGACCGAAGATGGCGACTGTCGGTCTCGCTGATGCAAGTCAAACGGCGATCGGTTGATGTTACAAAGAATTCGCCACTGCCAAGCCTTCTCCCAGTCGCAACGGGGGTAAAGGAAAGTGTGAAGCTGCCCCCTACCTGGCACTAGCATTATAATAACGGGAAACGAAAAGGGAATATTTAACAAAAGAATGACTACGAGGTTGCAAAAAAAATAACTTACCCTGCGTTGTACGTAGGCAGAGAAGAGATATCAAAATCGCTGTGAAATTCACATAAAGCGATCCCCGCTTACATCTTGCAGAAAAATTACAAAAATGCGGCCGACTCACAGAAAATTCGTAACAAAAGGTTCGAAATAGCCACACCCAAGTCGTTAGCGAAAATTTTGAATTCGTCCCTCCGAGCGCATGCCCACTTGTGTTCCTCCTGCCAAACAACGCAATTGTCCCCGAGGACAATGATGTTGAACAGGGTTACGTAATGAAGACGTTACCCCGCAAGAATAGTGACGAGAAAAGGAAATTAAAAAAATAAAACGAGCTTAAAATGCCTCCGTCGCGGCGTCGACGGCTCAGCGACGGGCCTGCCCAGGACGTCCAGGCGATAGCCGCCGTTTTTAACGGGACAGAAGATGGCAACTGTCGGATTCGTCTCGCTGATGCAAGTCAAACGGTGATCAGTCGATGTTACAAGGGATTCGTCGCTGCCAAGCCTTCTCCCAGTGGCAACGGGGGTAAAGGAAAGTATGAATCTGCCCCCCTGCCCGGTACTAGCATTATAATAAAGGGAAACGAGAAGGGAACAATTAACAAAAAAATAACCACGAGGTCGGAAAAAAAATAACTTACCCTACGTTGCACGTAAGCACAGAAGAGATACCAAAATCGCTGTCAAATCCACAGAAAGCGATCGCCGGTTACATCTTGGAGGAAAATCCACAAGAATGCGACCAACTCACAGAAAATTCATAGCAAAAGTTTCGAAACAGCCACACCCAAGTCGTTAACGAAACTTTTGACTCGTACCTCTGAGCGCGTGCCCACCTGTGTTCCTCCCACCAAACACCGCAATGCGGTACCTTAGCCGCTACAAAATGGAACACCAGGCGACATCTAAACGTCGGAAACTCAAAAGTGCGGGGAAAAGAAACTTGATTACAGTAAACTTAACGTAACAATACTTTGAGCGCACACTAGTGCAACAAACGCGTAGACCTTCAGGTTCACAGTTTAATTAATACCTCAGCTGTACACGCACTGCATTCTGCTATGTACTCGTCCCCTATGTCGGTATTCCATGTTAATTTCGAAAGACCCGGAGCTATTTTTTTCTCCACCACTTGAAGCAGTTGTTTAAAGAGCAAACGTTCTTCATCCGCCAGTGAAGAGATGATTTTGTTGTAATCCATCACGACTTGCAGTACATTCTCGTAAATGAATTTGAGACTGTCTGTTCGTTTGTACAGTGCAAGGGTGAACTGAGGTATTTCAAACTTCATCGCGGCCCAGTACTTCACTTCTTTATTTATTTCCATTACGGTTCTAGAAATTAAGAGTAGATTGGGTTGGTTTGGATGAAAGAAAATCAATACTTATCCATGTTACATTCCAACAACCCGGGTTTAGAAACACTTCTGCGCATTAAAGGGACATTCAAACGCGACATCACATCATCCCCAATGCTGTCGATAAATTTTTTATACAGGCCCATAATCAACTCATCTATGGAGGTTACGAGTTTTTCGTATTGTGTGAATACTTCGCCTGCGATGCTGCATTGTGGTAACCAGGCCGCGGTCTCAAGCACCTAAATCAAAAGATTTAATAAATATCTATGAAATTAATGACTGCATACTTTCTTAAGAATTTTAAGGTTGCCTCTCTTCATGTACGCCATCATCGCCCTTCCGGCGTAATAAGGCAAATGTGCTGGGTAATCCTCTTTTTCCTCCACCAAATCATGCTTGCAGTTTTGGATTTCTTGCCGGAAGAGTTGATACACCTTCAACCATCATTGAAAATAATAATCGAATTTAATTGCAATTTTGGCTTACAAAAAGGGTTTTTCTTTCAAACAGCGCCCTCAGGGTCTCTCTTTGAGAATAATTGTAGAAAGCCCCCAAAGTTTCGACACCTTCGTCCACCGTAGGTATTTGCTCGAAAACGCTATTGGCCAAATTCTCGATGACAATCTCGATGTCTTTCATTTTGGCTCGGAATTTCAATATTTCGTCGTACCAAGCGGACGTCTGGACGTCAAGAATTAAGTACTGCACCTGAAATTAACAATTAAATTCCTGGTAAGTCTGCGAGGACTTGACAAGATCGCTCTTTACGTTTTGCACATCTTCCAAACTCTCTAAGAACATGCTCTCTATTTTTTCGCACCACTTCTCAAACTCTAAGCCGCGACTACCGCTGAACCTTGGCTTTGGAATGTCTTCGGTTTCGTCGAATCTTCCGAACGTTATCATGGCCTCGCAGATTTCTATCATGTCTTTGCACCTCTGTATGTAAGAGTCTAGGTGGTTGAAAATGGGGGCCTTTTCCAAATCCCATGGTTTCTCAGTGAGATCTGTGTGAGCTTCGGAAACCTAAATTAAAACATCTGGATTAAAATTCACGCGCAAACTCTGTCAATATTGTACGTGATATACCAGCGTATAGGTTTGAATGTATTTGTTACAGCAGTCAATGCACGTTTGAAACATCTTGATGCCCTCTCGGCTGTGCTTTTCTTCAAAAATCACGTCCATATCGATATATTCGGTGCACTGAAGTATGATTTGATTGGTGAGCGATCTGCAGAGTCCGGTGATTCGGTCTTTAGTGTTGTAATAAGGACTGTTCATCCAGATGAAGCGAATCAGGTTCAAAATGTGCATTAGACTGCCGGGAATGGCTTCCGGAGAGTTTTTCCCGCGTAATTCCGTGCAGGGCTCGTTCAACACCTGAAGATATTCGATGTTGCTTTTCGCCTCCATCAAATTTCTGTTAATCTCTTCGGCCAAAGTTAGGAACTGCTTCACGTAGATGGACTGTACGGCAGCCAGTATATCGCAGGTGTGTTTCAGATTTTTATTTGTCAGCTGATAATTTAAACCTGATAGGTTTTCGTCTGAAACAATTCGATTCTAAAGTAAACACGGAATGTCACGCGTGGATTCTTGGATTCCGGTTGGAACGGCGTGTCTCAGATTTCTTGTACTGCCGAGGTTTCGTCCTCCATTGCAGAAGAACTGGTGCTAGTCTCAACGACTTACAAGAAGCAGCAGCAAAATCACCAGCAGCCCTGAGGAAGTTCTTCTGCAATGGCTTGAATGATTGAATTCTTGGCTTCTGGTTGGAACCGCTTCTTCTACTGCCCACGTTTCGTTCTCCATTGCAGAAGAATTTCCTCAGGGCTCCTACTGCTGTTGCTGGTGGTCTTACTGCTGCTTCTTGTAAGTCGTTAAGAGTAGCAATACCAGCAGCAGCAGCCCTGAGGAAGTTCTGCAATGGCTTGAATGATTGAATTCTTGGCTTCTGGTCGGAACCGCTTCTGCTACTGCCCACGTTTCATTCTCCTTTGTAGAAGAACTTCCTCAGGGCTGCTGCTGCTGGTATTGCTAGTCTTAACGACTTACAAGAAGCAGCAGTAAGACCACCAGCAACAGCAGTAGCAGCCCTGAGGAATTTCTTCTGCAATGAAGAACGAAACGTGGGCAGTAGAAGAAGCGGTTCCAATCGGAAGCCAAGAATTCAATCGTGGACGCGGCCGCGGAAGCCTTCAAGTTTCACGCTTTAAACTTACATCTAGAAATCCAAAATTCATATTCATCTTTTGGACAGTGCATGTCGTCCGGGGTGTTTTGATCTTGTTCTTGTAGAACTGCCCTGATTTGTCTGGTCCAATAAACAACTATGCCTTCCAGTCTTTTAACCAGTTCCTTATCTTTACTGGCAACTTCGACTGATATGTCCAGGGCTTCTTTAGGAATGTAGATTACCGTCAGTCCTAACATCTTGTAATGAATATCGGTTAGCTTGGATAGAAACATGTGGAACTTTGCGCAAAAATCGCTTTTAACACCTAAAAATGATTATAAGCTGAAAATCAATCTCGTTTAAGCAAAAGAAAAAGAAAGTTTTACTGTCGGGCCATGTGGTTATGTTAAAAAATATAGGCGCGTAAACGGTTTCTAAAATCTTTAAAATCGACCCCTCAACGCTGTCGTAGACGGTACCGAACATGATTTTATCGTGGAAGGTCTCGACGTCGAATATTTCATTGGGCTCCCTGCAGAAATACGTCAGATCAACAATGGGCGTTTCCGGAAAATCCAAAAGACATCGCAGATCATTTTCTTCGAAATAAACCGTCATGACGATCTGCTTTGGATCCATGAGGAATTCTGTGATGACCTCGTCGTGTTCTTCTTTCCAGTCCGAATCCTTCAAGTCGTACAGGGTTGTTATCTTTTTGAAAAACGAAATTAATTTCTCCAGCCCTTCCTGTGTGTACACTGGTTTTAGTTCTTCGACTTCTTCGACGATCGTTTCGACTTGTGAAACTTCTACGAACACGAAAAATGACATTAGGTGTGTAAAGGCCACGTGTTGCTGTTTTTGAGAGCGAAAATTATACCTTCGGGTTCTTCCTCGGAAAATAGCGAATCCTTTTCCACAATTTCTTCGTCATCGTTTAAAAAAGCAACAGCCATAATCACTTTTTAAAAACTGTGTTGTAATTGCACCACGCTTCTTGTTAAATCAATAATTCTGTTTAGCCGTTGACTTGACAACTAAAAATAAAAAATATTCTAATTTAAAAGTTTTGTTTTCGCTCTTTTGACAAGCGATGTTTTATTATGTATTTTTAATTATTAAAGAACGGTAACAAATGGGCTTGGACCTGCGAGTGTACCTCTTCACGAAACGCCAGCGTTTCCTGTTGGCCGTGATTTTTACGATTTTGTGCGTGGTGCAGATTTCTCTGGGCATTCTGATAACCGGATGGTCCATCTACATTGGTACGGCTATTGCACCCAAGCTGCACACTGAAAGAACCGAAATCACCTTCGTCTTCACCGTCACCGGCATCTTCGGCACCCACATCATAATTCACTACTTGGTTGGTATCAAAATGTGTGAGAAATGCGTATACAAAGCTCACAAGTTAGTATTGTTAGGTACTTGGTTAAGTTTAAGTTTAAAAGTAATTGCCAAAGTAAAAGAAAATAATAAATCTAATTATAATTTGAATAGTATTGCAAACCAACAATTTATTTAACTATGGCTGCCAAAAGATTTTGTACAGCCTTTATCTAGAAACAAAAAAAAAAAAAATGGTAAAATTTTCTTATTTTTTTTGTTTTTATTTTATTTTTGGCCCTTTGATAGAAGGGAGCATTGGTCTGCTACTCATAAAGACCAAGCCTAAATCCGCTCCTGAACTAGTTTATCAATTCTAAAAGGATTGGGTATTGACCTTTTTTTTGAAAAAAAAAACATGATTGGTTTTTTTTTTTATTCAACAGGAAGAGTACAAGGCGAATTCTTCTATTTTGGTGTTTGGCCGGCTGCAACACGATCTTGAACATCATCATCCTGGCGATTATTTCAACCAAAATCTCCAAGCACATCGCGAAGTCCATGAGACATTCCATCGAGAAAGGTATGCAGAGTTACCTAACGGCTCCAATTTGGAAGCACCTGATCGACACTTGGCAATTCACTTTTCAATGTTGCGGAGTTAACGATTACAAAGATTGGCACGATTTGACTTGGCTTGATAAATATCACATCGATATTACTAGCTTCATAGTGCAAGAGTATGTATTTCGTTGTGATGGACTCATACTTGTTTTGTTTGGTAAAATGAAACCTTTTAGGATACGTTTAGCACAAGATCGTTTTCACTTTCCGGTAATCCCATGGAGTTGTTGTCGCACGGATTTCCCCATGCAGTGTCTTCACGATCCCTTCCAGCAAGTCCAGTCGGCTTACCTTTGGAAAGAACAACCTAAGCTTGTGCTTGAATCCATAAACTCCTGACTATCTGCTTTGGATCCATGAGGAATTCTGTGATGACCTCGTCGTGTTCTTCTTTCCAGTCCGAATCCTTCAAGTCGTACAGGGTTGTTATCTTCTTGAAAAACGAAATTAATTTTTCCAACTCTTCCTGTGTGTAAACCGGTTTTAGTTCTTCGACTTCTTCGACGATCGTTTCGACTTGTGAAACTTCTACGAACACGAAAAATGACATTAGGTGTATAAAGGCCACGTGTTGCTGTTTTTGAGAGCGAAAATTATACCTTCGGGTTCTTCCTCGGAAAATAGCGAATCCTTTTCCACAATTTCTTCGTCATCGTTTAAAAAAGCAACAGCCATAATCACTTTTCAAAACTGTGTTGTAATTGCACCACGCTTCTTGTTAAATCAATAATTCTGTTTAGCCGTTGACTTGACAACTGAAAATAAAAAATATTCTAATTTAAAAGTTTTGTTTTCGCTCTTTTGACAAGCGATGTTTTATTATGTATTTTTAATTATTAAAGTACGGTAACAAATGGGCTTGGACCTGCGAGTGTACCTCTTCACGAAACGCCAGCGTTTCCTGTTGGCCGTGATTTTTACGATTTTGTGCGTGGTGCAGATTTCTCTGGGCATTCTGATAACCGGATGGTCCATCTACATTGGTACGGCTATTGCACCCAAG
This sequence comes from Prosopocoilus inquinatus, assembly GCA_036172665.1. Classification (NCBI taxonomy): domain Eukaryota; kingdom Metazoa; phylum Arthropoda; class Insecta; order Coleoptera; family Lucanidae; genus Prosopocoilus; species Prosopocoilus inquinatus. The sequence continues at coordinate 5,444,892 of CM069870.1, forward strand.
CTGCACACTGAAAGAACCGAAATCACCTTCGTCTTCACCGTCACCGGCATCTTCGGCACCCACATCATAATTCACTACTTGGTTGGTATCAAAATGTGTGAGAAATGCGTATACAAAGCTCACAAGTTAGTATTGTTAGGTACTTGGTTAAGTTTAAGTTTAAAAGTAATTGCCAAAGTAAAAGAAAATAATAAATCTAATTCTAATTTGAATAGTATTGCAAACCAACAATTTATTTAAATATGGCTGCCAAAAGATTTTGTACAGCCTTTATCTAGAAACAAAAAAAATGGTAAAATTTTCTTATTTTTTTTGTTTTTATTTTATTTTTGGCCCTTTGATAGAACGGGGCATTGGTCTGCTACTCATAAAGACCATGTCTAAATCCGCTCCTGAACTAGTTTATCAATTCTAAAAGGATTAGGTATTGACCTTTTTTTTTAAGAAAAAAAAAAACATGATTGAAGGATTTTTTTTATTCAACAGAAAGAGTACAAGGCGACTTCTTCTATTTTGGTGTTTGGCCGGCTGCAACACGATCTTGAACATCATCATCCTGGCGATTATTTCAACCAAAATCTCCAAGCACATCGCGAAGTCCATGAGACATTCCATCGAGAAAGGTATGCAGAGTTACCTGACGGCTCCAATTTGGAAGCACCTGATCGACACTTGGCAATTCACTTTTCAATGTTGCGGAGTTAACGATTACAAAGATTGGCATGATTTGACTTGGCTTGATAAATATCACATCGATATTACTAGTCTCATAGTGCAAGAGTATGTATTTCATACTTAACGACTTTGTGTTAAAATGAAACCTTTTAGAATGCGTTTAGCACAAGATCGTTTTCACTTTCCGGTAATCCCATGGAGTTGTTGTCGCACGGATTTCCCCATGCAGTGTCTTCACGATCCCTTCCAGCAAGTCCAGTCGGCTTACCTTTGGAAAGAACAACCTAAGCTTGTGCTTGAATCCATAAATACGAAAGGCTGCTTGGATAAACTTAGGGCGCCTATACGTTGGTCTTTGACTATTTTTTCTTTCATCTGCATGACTTTAGTTTTCTTACAAGTCAGTTCTTCACTCATCCACATATCTGATTTTTCGAAAAAAATAAAATAAATGTTTTGCAGACGTTGCTAATAATAACAGCAAGGTTATTGTATACATCAAGTAAAAATTCGATTATACTGAGAGATCCTGATGGTGAGTCGCCAGGTTACATATTTACCAGGGGTTGTATTGGACAAGCGAAGAAAACCGTGTCTGAACTGGTGTTGGTAAGTAAACTGCCAAGTTTTCGCAGAACGTGCTTTATGTTACTGTGTCTAGGATTTAAAATCAAAGAAGAAACCACCAAAACCTTGCAAAGCTTGCCCCTTCAAGAAACTGGCAAGTCCGAAGAAATTAGTCGGAAAACTTAAGAAGAAAAAAGCAGGTCTGTAATTATAATATATTTTTTTTTATATTTACTTTTTACTGTACTGTTACGGTGCTGGCCGTACACTTAGGGGAAGAACGGCCGGTGGGCTAAAATGTGGCAAAAAAAAATTTTTTTTTTCGCATGGTCGACAATAAAAAATCATTTTTTAGATTGACTTTAGTGACTACTGAAAAGGGATCATTTATTTTTTTATTTTTATTATATCTTTTAGTTTAATCCCAAACGATTGCTTGAACAAAGGATTAATAGCTTAGTACACACAGCAAAATATGACTTGAGACTTGATTCTTATTGACGTAATCATTATTGCTAGTCGCAGAGGATTCTTATTGCTTTCATTATCTGTTGTGTGTACGTTCTTCATGAAACTGCAGTTAAAGATAATTTTTCTGCACGCCGCTTTTCGTTGGAGTCGGATCCGCGTTTTTATTCCTGAAAAATTAATTTCAGGAATTTAAATTCTAGAAACCAAAAGTGACCATCATAAAAATGGCCATCGTAAAAACGAACATCGTAAAGGCGAACACCATAAAAGTCCACAGTCGGGAAAGAAGAGCCCCCAGAAGCACAAGACTTCGCCTAACAAAACCAATCAAGAAACGTACGACAGCGACGAAGAGCCCGTCTCAACTGAAGATGAGGAGGCTTTAATGCTTCGGTGAACTGAATTATATTCGATTTAATTTTTATTAAGCTAAATAACTATTAACAAATATAGATGTAGATAAAAGAAGTGCCATCTATTTATCTATTTTTCTTTTCATTAATTTAACTGGAATTATTTTTTAACATCCAATCTATGAGGGACCTTGCTGAAATTTTACGGATGACAAGAATTATGTAGTATTTTTTTCTTTTAAATATTTAAAACACTCGAACCCAAAGAAATTATTGTGTAGAAATTTTGAATTGTCCAGTGAAATTGCATCGTATATTATAGGCCAAATAATAGTTTTAATTTTAATAAACGTCAATTGTTTTGAACAACCATTAACAAATATTATGAGCGAAAGTATTTAAATAGCAATATATAGTACAGGGTGTAAGTTTGTATTTAAAATTAGAAGCTCTTTTATTTGCCAACAAAACTACAGGAGCCGTATTCTCGAATCGAGGGAACAAACTCGCAAGAGAACGTGACGTCAAAATGACGTAGACTCTCAAGCAAGCCTATGTAAATCGTAGGAGAACTGCGTCATTTTGACGTCACGTGCTCTTGCGAGTTTGTTCCTTCGATTCGACAAATAAGGCCCCAGGGTTGTTCCGTTAATGAAATCTGTACACGTGCAACTATCTTGAGAACGCGGTGCACAATTTTTTTTTTTTTTTCATTTATCCACTATAATTCTGAGTACAAAAACAGTTTATTTCGCTAAATTAAACGACATTGTAGTTCCAGTAATAACGAAGTTAGTAATAATGCAGTAGTAACTTTTGATCCTTATGATACTTTAATACAACTGAAATGCTTAGTCTTTTCTAGAATTTTAATTTCCTTTACACACGACCGGTTTTGTCAAAAAGACTTTCTTACGTGTACTTATTGTAATATATTATTATAAATCTTAATTTTGTGGTATAAATAATTTTAAATAATTTTGTACAGAATTTTTTGTATGACAATTATTTTATTATTTTTTCTATTATCTTTATTTATTTTATTTTATATTATATCTATCATTCTATACGAAAGTACAGTCTTAAATATCCTTTTATTTTATTTTACTCTAAATAATAGTTGAAGTTGGCTCTTGTCCGATGAAAATTGTAAGTACAAAGTTTTTTTAATCTCAAACCGGACAGAAAAATGAAGGGAAAACACTCAACGTTTCGCTATAGATTTATAGCTTCGTCAGGAGTGAAAAAAAGTAAATAAACAAGTTGTCAAGAGAAACAAGTCGTCAAGAGAAACGAAAAGGTAACATGATTTTAAACTAAAATACCAGTTGTCCGGAATAAAGGGAAAAGTAACTAGAACTAAATTAAAAACTATTTTTTTTTAAATTGACAGACCTATATCCTGTTTAAAGAGTCCAGAAAGCTACAAAATATGTCATTTAAAAGTCCGTACGTTTATTAATAGAATTTGGAGATATTTTAATCTTACACATTTCTATGAAACGTCTTTTAAAAATATTAGATTCACTGTACAAAATGTCAGTATTATCAAAATCAAAATTATGATTATTTACTAATGAATGCTCTACAAGCATTGAATGATTTTGATTATTTTTTTGAATATGATATTTATGTTGGTCTAAATTTAATTTTAGCCAGTAGATCTGTGAATAATTTAAATTTATTTTTTTCGAATTTAAAAACCGAAGTATCGAAATTAAAACAACCTAACGTGGTTTATGAAATCAAATGTTCAAATTGTAATTCTGTTTTATATAGGTGAAACGAGCCAAAATTTAAAAAAGAAAAACGTTTAGACCAACATAAATATCATATTCAAAAAAATAATCAAAATCATTCAATGCTTGTAGAGCATTCATTAGTAAATAACGAAGCTATAAATCTATAGCGAAACGTTGAGTGTTTTCCCTTCATTTTTCTGTCCGGTTTGAGATTAAAAAAAACTTATTTCTAAATAATAGATTTCCTTTGTGAAATAACAGAAAATTATCTCGGAAAACATTTTTCTTCCAAAGAAACTGTTACGTCTCTACTGATATTGACGATAGAGGTCGAGGCGAGTACGCTTTGGATTCTGCACTATTTTTAGTACATGCCTGTGCTACCACACTTATATATTTAGTGCGACGTAGGAAAATTTCTAAAACGAAGTGCAAAAAGATTATTTAAACATTTTCTACTGAGTGAGGTAAGGAACGATAATTTCTTGAAAAATTTAAATGCATGAATACGTACGTGTAAAATCAATAAGCGTTTATGATAATTGGAGCGATACATAGATCGGGGTAGAAAAGTGAGATAGAACGAATGTGTTTAATGCAAGTAAGAGTGAGAGAATAGATTCTAGTAGGCTGCAGGTATTTTCTTTTCCTTTTTCGTTAGGTTACGTGCATGAAATAAAAAAAAAATCAAAATTTGACATGTGAAAAATTATATTATATGTTTCCTTATTTTGTAAAAACGACTGTGTTAATGATTTGGAAGAACACTTATCACGACCGGTAAGGTTAAAGAAAATAAAAATTAAATCATTCATAACACTTACATGTGGGACTTCCGGTCTTCAAAAAGCATAATCGTGAAATTCTAACCTAATTTTCCGACGTCCATATTTTTTAGGGATACCAACAAAAATGTCGCCCTAACATGGCCTACTCTGAGTGCCGAAAGATCGTGAACAGAAAATATGTAATAAATCATAGCTAGTGATTACATTCATTTGCATTTTAAATAATTTTTTTTATTAGTAAACTTGTTATAGCCTCTCCCCAACAGAGATTTGTAAAGAATTAATTTTTTTCTTTTCTTTCCAACTCAGTTGGATTGGGTTAACCTTGAGATAGGCTTTATTGAGTTTTAATTTTTTAGTTTATATTTTTTTAATTCTCTTTTGATTGGGTTTATTTAGGTTAAGTTCTGTTGAGTTGACCTTCAGATGGGCTGGACGTGATTTTTATTTTATACTCCTACATTTTAATAATTTCTTAATTTCTAATTATTTTCTTAATTCTTGTCTTGCGTTAGACTATTTAGATATTTAGAGTTCTGTTGGGTTGGGATGAGCCTGAGTTGATTTTTAAGTAGTATAAATGTTTCTAATTTTAATTTTTTTTTATTTTTTGAAATTTTCTCAAATTCTTTTCCTTGGGTTAGATATATTTAGTTGAGTTCAACTGGGTTGGATTTATGTCGACATGAGTTAATTTATCTAATTTTTATTCTTTATAAAGAATAAATGATGGTTTCTTTATAAAGAATAAAAATTTGGAAAGGTATACTTTTTCAAATTTTCTTAAATATTCTTCTTTGGATTGAACATATTTAAGTTGCATTCAGTTGGGCTGGGTTTATCTCAAAATGGACTTTTTTATTTTACTTTTCCAAATTTTCTTAAATTATCCTCTTTGGTTTGGACATATTTTAGACAAGTTGCGTTCAGTTGGGTTGGATTGACCATGAGATTGCTTTGGACCTAATTTGCATTGAATTTAGATTTTTTTTTTTATTTTTAATAACTGAAGAAAGTCTTCTTTGAGCTGAGCTTACTTAGCTTTATTTTTAAGTAAGTTTTTAATTAGCAAACAAAAAGCGAGAAATCATTAAGAAAAGTTGTATTACCAAAAAATTTATGAGCATTTAAAACTGGTATTTTCTTATCTAAAAACTTTAAATCGTAAATAACAAAAAATCAAAAAATGGAAAAAAAATGCCTGGGTGTTGTGTCAGGAGTAAGAATTTACTGAAGGAAGGAAGGAATTTACTGAAATACAAAAGTTACTTAAATCCAGTTTTAATTTATCTCATTTATTTTCTTGATGTCCGTTAAACAGTGCTATCCTGGTACAAATCAAGAAGAAATGGAAAAGTCAGAAAGTGATTTGGCTTTCATAAATGTAACTCATGCAGATCCAATGCAGTTATTTCGCGAATGGAGAGAAGAAGTAAACGTACATAAAGATAATTCGCTTTTAACGTTGGTGATGTGCCTGGCCACTGTATCACAGTAAGGAGACATTCTGTATTATAAACTTTCAGGACAATTATCTACAGATTTCTTTTATTATAGGGAAGGTGTTGTTAGTACTCGGAATGTAGGCGTTCGGAAAATGGACGCAGATGGTTTCGTAATCCTGACAGATAGGAGGAGCAATAAATCCAAAGATATAGTACGTACATAATTAAAATTAAATCAACATCAATCTTCACACTTCTTGCACTTATTATTATTAAATATTTATAATTAAATTTAAGGAATATAATTCGAATGTTTCCTCCACTTTTCTTTGGCGTTACGTAAAAGAAGGAGTTCAAATAACTCGGCAAGTGAGTAAAATCGTTTTCAAACGTTGCCGAGTTTCTGTACTTCAAAGTTTTCTGTTTCTGTACTTCAAAGTTCTGTACTTGTTTAGGTTCGCATCCAAGGAATTCTTCATGAAATCGATCAGAGTACGTGCGAGGAGATTTATAATGAGCTGCCGTTGTATGCTAAAATTAGGTCTCATATTTGCCATCAGGATAAGGAAGTAGACTGGGATGAATTAAAAAATATTCACGATGAAGTACTCAATGAAGTGACTGTCAGTGACGCTAAGTTGCCTGTACCAGTTCATGAGTAAGTATCACATTTTGGTATTTTCATGGATCGTCGATTAGTGTGAGTATACTTTCGGTGCAATATTTCGTTTACACCCTGTATACACAGATTCAATGTACTGAACATGCACAAGGTCATAAAAATTAGGGTCTGTATATGTTGCAACTTCTGATGCATTTCAGTGACAGTTGGTGCAATATTTTTCGAATAATATTTTATTTATCTAAATTTTAAATGTACCATAAGGCAAAAAGGCAGGCTAGAATTTGACATATCATGTGTATTTACACGAATTTCGTAAATGACACTTGACACATTGAGGTTATATTTCTGTCAAAACGTAAAAAGAAAGATCTGAAAGACTCGGACTTAATAAACTGTAATCTAGCAGCAACTCTTTCTTTTATCCAAATTTCCCTAACGGACTTAACACTCTTATTATTAAACGGAATTGGTAACTCTGGTCGCGACCAGGGGCCCTTTTCTCAAACCGAGCGACAAGAGTCGCATGCGAAAATGACGTAGACTCTTACACAAAACTTTACAAATCGCTCGAGAATTGCATCATTTTGACGTCGTTTTCGCATACGACTCTTGTCGCTCGATTCGAGAATACGGTCCCAGAACTGTAATTGGTAATGTTACGGTAAAGTTACCGGTAAGGCTTCATTAAAAATAAATTCCCTGTAATTTAACAACACCAGAGTTATTTTTTTTTTTTGATAGGCCGAAAATGCCCAGTTGTAAACCAATGTTGTTCTCCTATAAGTCAGTTATATTTGTTCTTTTCTTTATTTTATTAAAACAGCAACTAGTTGCTAACGATCGGGGCCAACTTTGAAATTTCCTCTTTTTCCTACCCATTTTATCATTCTCTACGACTAAATTTAAACGTACTTTGCTTTTCATGACTAACCTTCAGCTAAAATTAAAAAAAATCATATGGTACAATGTGTTAATTTGAATTTGTGGTCTAGTGTGCTTTGACGGCTGCATACGCTAAATATTATAAAAATTATTTAAGACATCTCGCAAACTTTTTGACTTTGTTTTGCACCTGGAAAGATAATTTTATTCCCTTTTAAAAAAATGTGAAAATATACAGGGTGTTACCTATAAAAAATCAGAATTTCAGCTTATATTTCAAGAACCATGCGTCTTAGAAAAATGTAACAAACAGTAATGGATTGATTCTACGTTAAAACGTCTGGCATAAACAAAAAAAAAGTTATAAAATTATTTAGAAAACGCAGAATTTTGATAAAACACCCCGTAGCATGGAAACGGTTCAAGTCATCGAAATGCGGCTTTTACCATTAAACTTGCCATAAAAATCGAGCTCAGTTTTCGTCTAACTCATCTAGAAATAGGCGTTCCCCTTTAAAAATGTCAAATTTGGCCCACCCTGTATGTTATATTGACGGTGATATCTTTAATAACAAGCTTTATTTGTTACACAAGTTAACATATGTTACAAGTACGAACGTTAATGGCGCTGGGGTTCCCACGGACTGTACATCTACAGATCCGTCACTATTACCAACCGTATAATAGACATTAACATTGTAGACTCAACTTTTATAACACTGTACATTGTAATTTGTGAGGTTACAATCGCATCTAATATCGGAAAAAGTTGAATATAGTTTGACTTTTGATAGTTGTCAGACAAATTTTAGCGCTAAAATATTTTTAAAATGATTAGCCAATAGGAACACGTTTTCGCCGTCAGATATCGGATGTAATGGGCATGTTCTTTATTTCAACACAATTTTGTGGTTGAAAGCATCAGGGTTGGAACTTGACGCAGTGACGTCATCTACTGATGGATGCAACAGATTAGGGGTGCGTTTCATTTGCGCGCTTATACGCTTTGAGCGCTTGTAAGCATTGCTTAACCTGTTCCTTTTCGCTTTGCAAACGCTCACAAAGCGCTAGGTGACGATATGGAAACGTCATTGTGACGTCATAGCCTGTGCTCACAATCGCTTATTCCATCGAGGTAGGGCAGCAAAAGCGTGAGCGCTTAATGGCGCTTATGCCACAAATGAAACGTATGAGGGAATCAGCTGATCATCGTCACACAGGTAGCGGTAGGTTATAAATGTTGCGTTGCAGCTATTTATGTTTGGTTTAATTTCACTAATGAAGTTAATTTTCATGGTTATAATAGAAAATGATTTTATGCGGCAGATTAAAAAAAAAACTGTGCACTTTATTTCTCATATACTATATTTTTGTTTCAAAATACTGATAAGCAGATATCTTAGGTGATATTCTAATGATCTTGTCTTGTATATCCATTATTGATCGATTGATATAAAACTTAAACTGGCACAGGTCTGCCTAAAATTTTAATTTTCTGCAAGCGAAAGGTTGCAAAATTTACTTTTGAAATATTGTTGTTATTCATTTTTTTGTGAAATTTAACTATGCATATTTTAAATGGCGTTGGTCTTTAGGACGATAATTAATTGTACTGCAGCACCGCACAAGTTGTAAAGGTTATGAGTTTATTATGCACACAATATCCAAAAGAAACGCTTTTGCTTATAACGCCTGATGCGACTAAGCGCCAAAGGAAACAGCAGAAAATAGCGCTTGTAAGCGTAAGCGCTTGGAGCGTATGAGCGCGCAAACGAAACGCACCCTAGGAATAAAAGAACGCTTTGCGTTCAAATAAAATTCTTTCTAACCTCAAAAGTAAATATTTTATTTACGTTCTTAAAATAATTGATTATCTCATCCAACTATTGCATTGCCATAAACACGATACACATATTAGTATAATTTCCAATTAATTTTTGGTTTGTTCTCCGCTTTCTAGACTTTTAACTTCTTTACACTCCTACTTATTTATAGACATCTCATTTTTACAGAAGTGGTAGGTGCAAGCACTTTGAAAAGTGCAGATAAAACGAATAAAACTTTCACTTGACTTTCACTCACGTTTAAGAAAGTGAGGTTAGGTTTGAGATTTCAACTTTCAAACAGTTAAAACTGCAGATAAAACAAATAAAACTTTCACTTGACTTTCACTCACGTTTAAGAAAGTTAGGTTAGGTTTGAGATTTCAACTTTCAAACAGTTAAAACTGCAGATAAAACGAATAAAACTTTCACTTGACTTTCACTCACGTTTAAGAAAGTGAGGTTAGGTTTGAGATTTCAACTTTCAAACAGTTCCACCATCTGAAACGAATGATGGATTTGTGATGCCATCTGATGAAAGCGAACTAGAATAAAAGAACCATCCAACAGGCTTCTTGATGAAATAAAGAACTCGCCCATTTTGATGGAACTGATGCCATCCAGCAAGCTTTTTGATGAAATAAAATTTGAAGAATTGGCTTTCGTTGTTCACTTGGCGAAACTTATTGGTAGTCACCTGATCGATGGTAACCAATAGCAACAATATAGCAGCAATCCCCAAATACCGAATCTTACAAGCAGGAAAAGCATACAAGAAACATGAAATTGAATTTTCTCACTTACTACAGATTACTACACACGTACTGGTATTCCCGCCATTTCTTATGCCGCCATTGTTTTGGAGATATATTAATCAGATAATGTGAGGTTACGAAATACAGTGCACTGTTAATCAAATGATTTCACGGTATTTTCATTATTATCTTTATTCTCTGATCAAAATAGCAATTCAATGAAAGGTGTACTAATGTATTAAAGCAACAATACGCCGCAGTTTTCCAACTTCGCACTTTATCAAATACCTAAACAATGGCTGAAGGTTACGAAATTTTGCCACGCAGCATCAAAGGTGTCGCCCGGAGCCTTCGCATCTCTCTAGTAATCTGTGCACATACGACCACAGATAAAAGATATATTAGACGTCAAAGCCAACGTTGTATACGTGGAGTAACAAAATGCGTGCCTCACGCGGCCTGGGGGGAATTAAAATAAAAAAAGGCGCGTAATTTAAAAATATTTCTGCGTTAACGATTTAAGTATTGTACAGGAAATTAAATAATCTAATACATTGAGCTGCATTCTTGCTCAAGATGCTAGTTTAGGACTATTCCAGAAGAATAAACGGACAATTTGTGATTTTCTCTCTATAAATTACGACCACGTTTGCTCGGATCGTTTTTCGCTCCGGCGCTTAATAAGGCCGCGAAAAAGTGCACTTTTCGCTTATCATTCTCTCTTACCTTATTTTTATCACAAATTGTCCTGTTCGTTCGCCTGGAATGGCCGCAAACGAAATTTAAACGTTTAATTAAAGAAGAAATCGAATTAATACTTTGGCTTCTGACAACCGATTCCAAACTTTTCAAAATCAATAAAAGGTAACCATGGTAACTTAGAAAATATGCCAAGAATTACAGATTACTGTAAATACAGTGCCATCACTGCCGTCCGAGCGACCTGGAGGAATTATAATTGCGTTTAAAACTGTGGCAATAGACATAAACCCTGTGCATGTTTTTAAACTAAGAGGAGTGACAGTTGTCGCCTCGCTGTAGGTATAGTAGGTAGAATGACACTGTAAAACTAAATCAGAAATTAATTAGGCTTGCTTAGAAAGTTTACAAATTCTTAAAGCAACCAGTTTTAGCAACAATTTTGCTTACTGGTGTAAAGCTTAACTGAAACTGTCACATAAATTATGAAAAACGTTAATTCTTACAAAAATTTTGTGCAAATCGTTTTTGATTGCAGTGAAAACCTCGAGCAGCCTTTGTACAGCTGTTTCAGCCCTGCTTGGGGCTTCTTCAGCAGAGACATGGCCGCCTTGCATGGGGGACTTATTAGGAGCAAATCCGGCTTCAATTTGTCTATCCTACTGCAATGTCAGGTCAAAAAGCGATCGTAAGATGTCGCTATTTTATCTGTTAATTCTTACATTTAAATTGGAGGATGGTGTGAAACTGGATATCAAACGGCCAATAGCATGGAGGAGTTTTTGGTGGGCAAATTTAAATAACTCCCCCTTATTCTAGCTAGAATAAACCCATACAAAATGATTATTCATTTGTATCAGTTTTAGGTTCAGTATTCAGTGATTTCAGGGAAAGTTTGAAGCAGATTGGTCATTACACTAGTTATTAATATCAACAAAAGCTTGCTATAAAAAAACAATAATAATTATTTGAATTAAGGGAAATTACGATTTACGAGTTGGTACTGTATTAAACGTTCCGAAATATTAATCTGGTTCAGAAAGCAAAGTACGCATTTTTAACTACAAGTTCTGTACTTACATTATTATGAATAATAATGGTATTGGGCGCTCAGCGGCTGAGTTGCTTAGGCCCAGTTTTACAAATGCGGTTCAACTTTGAACCGAGGCTTAAACCCTTAGCAACAATTGATGAAATAATCGTTGCTAAGGGTTTAAGCCTCGGTTTAAAGTTGAACCGCAGTGTAAAACTGGACCTTACTCAGCAGTCGATTGTGATTGGCTATTACCGTAATGTGAGCCAATCACAAACGATTGCTGGGTAAGCAACTCAGCCGCTGAGCGTCTCTGAACGCGCCCATTGCTATAAGAAAATAATAAAATTATTTGAATTAAGGGGAATTACAGTTTAAACAGTTGGTAACGCATCACGTATTATACGTTCTGAAAATATTCATTTTCTTTTACTGTTTTCTTCTAAAATTCAGAAAGCAAAGCACACATTTTGAACTCCGAATTCTTTAATTATCGTGATCTTGCTTTAGAGCGTTTTAGATCTTCGAAGAATAAAGCACTGCAATCGAAGCAGTTTAGAGAACGATGGTTTCAATACGTCAATCAACCGTCAATGTTTTATTAATTTGACAGTTGACAGAAAAATACGTTATGAATCGGGTTAGTGAGTATTATTATAAAATATTCGTGCTATAATAAACATTCTGAAATATGAGCGACGTAAATACATCGAGCGAGCTGGATTGTAGCAAAGAGGAATTGCAAAAGCAGTTGGCACACGTAACCAACCTTTATCGACAGTGTGAGAGCAAATTGGAAACACAAAATCAACAAATTTACAACCAGGGGAGAGAACTGAACAGATTGAGATGTTTAGAGGCCGAATATCTTCAAGAGATTGAGGTGTTGCAATTGGCCGAGCAAAACTTGGCTGCAAAGTACGAGGCAAAAGTGAAGAACTTGGAAGATGAAATATTAAAATTACAGCGTGATCATCTTGAAACCATCGATGAAAACAAAATAGAACGTCAGAAAAGAGATTGCGAATTTGAAGAACTGCAGAATTTTGTTAAAACTGTGCAAGATGACACGCATCAAGACAGCAAATTGATAGACGATTTAAACAAGGAGAATAACAGCTTAAAAGATTGCATTACTAGATCTGCAGAAAGAATAGAAGAGCTGACAAGAATCAATGAAGACTTAGAAAAGCAATATTCAATTGCGGAAGATACCATAATTGTAAGTATGTATCACTTTTAGCATTTTCGATTAGGGTGCACTGAGTGTATCTTCATCTCGTTTTAGCCATGACGAGATGAAGATACTCTCAGTCCACCCCAAATCGAAAACGCTATTATTAAAACGTTATTGCTTTACTTAAAGAAGAAATTATTGCAGGATTTAAGGAAAGAAATGACAGAACTTCATGAGAGTTACACCTGTAAAGAAGTGGAATTGCACAAAGCCAACAGTCAGGTGTTATATTTTCAAGAAGAAAATGCCTTAATGAAAAATGAACTGGAACTTTTAAAATTAATGCCCGCAGACTGCAAAATTCAAGGCAACTCTCTCTTTGCAGAAGTAGATGAAAAACGTGTTCAGTTGCAGCAAACCATGGCAGAAATGAAAATGAGATACAAAGAAATGCAAAGAGAAAAAACTATCCACTTACGTCAGATATCTGAGCTCCAACTTCAAGTAGCGACATTGTCTCAGCGATGGGAAAACGAACAGAAAGAAAAGACGAAAGATGAAGAACGAGAAGAAAATTCATACAAGTAAGATTCATACATATTAAGGTTTCTCTCTTTGATGCTTTTTGTTATATTTTAGGAGCCGAATTAAAACGTTAGAATCACTAATATCTAGCTACAAGAAAGATATATCGGAATTACAAAGAGCAAACGAGATGGATTTGAATCACGATGGTATAGTTGAATACGTGAAAACAATGACGATCAAGAAAAATAAGGAGATAGAAGAACAACGAGTACGCATTAATGACTTGTCTATAACTCATTCTCTCTTATGCCTGCAAATCAAAGAAGCAAACGCGGAAATACGAAAATGGAAATCCGAAGTCACAAGTCTGCAATGCAAGAACGGACAACTTCAAACTGAAATTGAAAACTCAAAACTAAATGATGAGAAGGCAACATTAACGAGGGACTCCTCAAGTTGCAACTTCTCCAAGTTGAAAAATGATTTAGCAAACGACGTCGCAGAGGAAAGGAATCGTAAATTATCCAATATTGATTTCTCTCGGCATATCAGAAAATCCAAACTGATCAGCGAAAGTGTGGAGAAAGAAAATGTCTGTGAACAGACCGTGGCGGGCAAAGCCAATAAAAAAATAGTTCAGTTCACTGAGGATACTCGAGAACCTAAAACTACAAATCAAGATAAGTTTCGGAGAGGGGGGAAAGTGTTACAAGTGCAAACAATTCACATTCCAAGCGTTAAAAAGAAATTAATGTAGTAATTTTTATTATAATAGATTTTGTACGTTTTACAGCATGAAAATATTAGCTTTGTTCCAACTACTCGAAATACAATACATTGTACGATCATGAGCATGCGCATTAAACAAAACGGCATGCGCAGTAAACAAAAGGACAAAAAATTTGTTTACTGCGCATGCTCATGATCGTACAATGTACGGTTTTTCGAGTAGTTGGAACAAAGCTATTATTTGCCTTTCAAGCAAAACTTTCTTTGTTTTGTTGCAGTCTAATCTAAATGGAAGCTCTGATTCTCAAGTACAGAATTTTTTTATTAACATTGTTTTAAATTATTCGCGTGCCGTGAATTACCCTGAACGTAATTGGAACGTAAATTTTATTTCGGCTTGATAAAAGAAATCTACAGGAATTTATAAAATCGAAAACGGTTCGTGTATTTCCTATTTGAAAGTTATAAGCTCTGAATAAATACTTATTTACAATCACAGAACAGAAATTTTAATTCCGTGAAATTTTTTTGCTTTGGGCAGCAACCTGCACATTATTGTCTTATGACATCACCATTTCAGGCAATTTACTTTGTTTGATAAGTTGGGTAACAATCTGGACACCACAAACATCCATGGCTCTGGTGGGGTTCGAACCCGCACCGACAAGTGGCACGACTTTCAAAGTCGGCCAGGCTAACCGCTGAGCCACTTGTCTGCCCTGGCGTGAAATTTTCATGCAAAATACAAAGTGGCACCTTTCATACTAATCTTTCCCACCAAAGACTAAAAGAAAATCCCGATTCGAAAAAAGATAATGTACGTCCAAATAAATTTTTGATAAAGGTAGCCCATGGGCCACAATGTTTTTCTTTAGCATTACAACCATAAAAATCGCACGAAATCAAAGATAAATCCTGCGATTTGAGGACGGTGCAATGTAGTTAAAAATGCCTGAGTTGGCAGCGCTGCTTTCCATCTTTAAATTTCGACTCGCTAGGGAAACCTGAAAACCCGGGAAAAGTTAGGGAATTGAGAAAAGGTTCATAATGTCAGGGAATTTGTTTTGTTTTAATGCAAAAATCAGTGAAATTAATTGAAAAACTGAACATTTTAACGCAAATTTGATTTCTAAGATTAGAAAAAAAAAGGAAAATGCTTTTAAATCAGAGAAATTGCATAATCAAAGTGAATTGTAAAAAAGTTTATTACGTTTGTAACGGGAAAAAATGCAACCATACAAGCGGCTGCGTTTATCGGATTGCCTATATTAGGATTTTTTGTTTTTTCTTGATAAATCTAATTTGTTTATTTTCTTAGTGTAATTTTTAAAGGTAATCCAACCATTTTCCCCACAATGCATAAATAAATAAACTCTAATTTTTTTTTTTACATCTATTATTTCGGTCGGGAAATTAGGAAGAAATATTTAAACATGTAAAAATTAAGAAAGTTCAGTGGCGTACGCAGTAAGGGGTTATAGGGGTTGAAACACCTCCCAAATTAAACGAGTATTACCAGTTTATTCATATGAAAAATCGCAACATTTCCGAATTAATAATAATAATAATAATAATAATATATTTGGTCATATTGCCATACAACATTACAAATAGATGTACATGGCTTTTGACTTGTCAAACACAGCAAAATAAGAAGTGACTCGTACATAAAAAGGAATAAAATAAAATAAAACTATTAATCAAAATACATTATTACACATTTAGAAATTCTTCGATGGAGTAGAATGTATATGACGTTAGTGTCTGTTTAAGTCTATGTTTGAACACACAATCAGAGTTTGGTACATCATTTCCCCACATAGTCTTAACCTTCTTCAAATATGAAAGACCACTAAAAACAGGCCCACTTTGTCCGACTGCTAAACGATTATAAGGTAGACGAATGTCATCCCGGTTTCGCGTCACATAACTGTGGTAGTGACAGTTTTTGTTAACACTGTGTTCAATAGGTCGAGCATAAAGTACACATTCATAAATGTATAAAGACGGAACAGTCATGATGTTAAACCTCATAAAAAGTTCCTTACAGCTCGCATAACAATCAACACCCGCCATAAGCTGGACAATCTTCTTTTGAATTCCAAAAATGTTCATAGCTGTAGCGCAACCACCCCAGAACAGAATGCCATAAGAAATAAGTGACTGTATTAAAGTAAAATACATAGTTCTTAATGTGTCAAATGTCACTAGATTACGAAGTCGATATATTAAGAAGACATTATTGCTTAACTTTTTCTCCACAAGTTGCACATGATATTTCCATGTTAATTTATTATCAATGTGAACCCCTAAAAATCTGAAGTACGGGACGCACTCTATAGATGTACCATCACATTTTATTAATGGCGAGGAATCTATATTTGTACTTTTAGTCACTACTGACATAACTTGAGTTTTAGAGATATTTAACTTTAAACCATTATTTAGACACCAATTATTCATTTCGGTTAATGTGTCATTAGTTTTTTTAATAACTTCGGACATTTCTGTAGCGGAAATAACGAAGCTAGTGTCGTCTAGTCTATAAATTGCTCATTATGCATATTTTAACGGTAGATAAAAAATTATTTTATTTTTGTTCATTTGTAAGCCCCTCCCGTTCACCAATTCTGCGCACGCCACTGAGAAAGTTGTATAATCGCTGTCAGTCAATAACGTATTTTTTTTTCTTGTAACATTACGAAAGGAAAAGAAATAACTTCAGGTGATAAACAAAAGAAAAAAGGAAAGAAAATCAAATTATTAATTCAAAATTATTCTTTCGAACGATAACAGCAAAAACAAAAAAAAAATCAGAAAGTGACGGAAACACTCAATGATGGAAACAAAAGACGATCGCAAGAAAAAATACAAAAAGGAACGGAAATGTTTAGGAAAACCTTTAAATTTAAAAACAATAGCACAATATTCTATAAACAAGTGACGATCGCGTTACATTCGAAGAACAAAACTGAAAAGGAATTTTGAAAAATCCAACCAAATATGTCAAAATACGATTTTTTCTATATAGACAAATGTACAAATTTCTTGATGAATTGCCAACACTGCTTCTGATTGCTATAAAGTCAATGTAAAGTGTATTAAAGCTAGGGTTGTTTTAATATTTTTCTTTCGTTTGTTTTAACTTAACAATTAATTGGAGAAAAAATTTATAAATTTACCTGTAGCTAATCAAATATTTTTTATTGTTTTATTGTAATTGTGTTTTTAACTTTAACCTCCCATTTAAATTTCCCTTATTAATTTAGGGAAATACCACAGTTGGAGGCAAAAAAAAGTAGACAAACTACAGTTTCCTGTAATTATTTTTTCTGAAAATGGTATTGATTAAAGACGACTTCATAGATAACATTTAAAAAATTTAAAAGCTTTCATAATTAATAAGCTTAAAACTTTGGTAAAATCTGTGAATCCGTCTTTAATCTATGGCATTTTGAGAAAGAATAATTACAGGGAACTGTAGTTTGTCTACTTTTTGTTTTGCTTCCGACTTTGCCCTCTCGTTACAATTTTTGAACGCAACTCTGTTGACTACATTTCTGCTGAACACAAGGGATCACTCTCTGATGTGTTGCAGCGGTCTTTTAAAATTATTCAAAAAAACAAAAAAGAAAAAATCATGTCTTATTATTCTATGTCTTATTTTATTTCGGCAGCTCCGAAACTTGAAAGCTCATTCAGCAGAAATGAGCGTTCAGTCAGCGGGAACTGTTGCTGATTTGTTTTGCTGAATGTGGCCGACGTTCTAAAAACAACTTTGAATACTAAGCATTTGTAACGCCATCTGTTATTAGGAGCCGTAACCTTGTCCTCTTTATTTGTGGGGAAACCAATTTCAAGACAACTGAAAATCCTTTCGAGTATATTGGAGTAAATGAAGTTGAACAGAAATACATGGTTGAGAAATACTGTCGTCGCCGGAAAAACGTGGACACTTTTCTTGACGTATATTTGACGATACTAAAACTTTTGGTGGGTAGCTGTAATTATGAATTGTCATTTATGAATGACAAACAAATTAAGCTCTTTTAAAGATAAATTCATTTTCCATTTTTATCTTAGCTGTGTAGCTCACATGAGCCAATATAATGTTTTTCTAACTATTAAATTTTATCAATGAATGTCTGTCATCCGTAAGTGTCAGTTCAATAATTACAACCATCCAGCGTTATTAAATTTACGTCAAGAAAAGCATCCACTTTTTTTGATGGCGATAATAGTTGGACCAGACGAAATTCACTTCGTATCTATGGATTTTAAATATAAGTGGCGTCATCTGTTAATCTCTAGCCGCAATTTTCATTTTGCAGAGAACACCCGTTTCAAAACAACAGAAAGCAAATTTTTTCGAGAAAACGCTTTAAGCGTATTTTATGGTATTTTGGGTAGCGCTGGTTTTCGAAAACTTTTCTAACCTAACATTTTCATTTCAATTCTCGTCACTTTCTAGAAATGGGATAACTAAGAAGCCACGCTGATATCACGTTGCAGTAGGCAAGTAGTTCGTTTCCAAATAAAACATACTTTCTAACCTCAAAACTGGATTTCCCAAGGAGTTCCACCGATTTTAATCATTTTCGTGTCTTACTCTAACACCTAGTGGTAAGCAAAAGGTCACTTACCGGGTATGAATTTTGATAGGACGTGCGCAAATTACTTTGTAATCTTTTTATGCATGACATTTGCTTGTAAGAAAACAGTTTTTAAACTCCTGACGAAGCTATCAAGTGATAGCGAAACGTAGATTGTTCCTTACGATTTTGCAGTGTCGATTTCAAAGTTGAAAATCTATTTTCTTACGTATTTCACCGGACAAGAGTTGATTTCAGATATTTGTTTGGAAACTAACCACCACTGGCGTACTTTAACCTGACGTCATAGGTGTCAGAGTCTATTCGCGAAAATCAGTGACAAACAGATGGCGCTTTTAATAAGGAAAACAAAGAGCTGTCATAAATTCATCAATGCTTCTGTTAGATTTATTTTTATGAGTACGTTATTCTAAAAGTACGAAAACGTCACAAACAACCGTTTCAATTTAATATTTTTACTGGCTTTTTAGGTTAACCCAGCGTTTCCCAAACTTTTAGGTTTCGCGACCCACTTTCGAGCTCTGTTATGATTCACCCCCCGCCCCCTTCACCATCGAATCTCGAACTTGAACACTGATGCCATACGATTATGAAATGCGTTCATAGTATTTTTTTAAATCTTTGGGGTTCATCCTTACACTTCATAACTGACAGTAATAGCACATTTGTTTTATTGATACTTGTTTGCATATCCTGAAATACATTCACACATTTCTTTTCTGAAACTGAACATGGGAATATTTACACCATGTTTTCAAAGTAATAAAAACTCACGGTATAGTATACTCGCGAGTTTTGGTCATCACTCTGGTCGTCACTGTCAATAAAAATGTCAGTTTTAATTCAATAAATTAAAAAATTTCATTTGTTTTTTACCACGAAAGTTTCAAAAAAAATTAATATTTAAGAGAAAAATGAAGACACGAATCTCCTTAGATTTAATAAAATGCAAGTTCAGTACCAATCTTTGTCAATTATTAATGACGACAAAAAATTTATTGCTCGCGACTGTATGTACATGAAATCTCTTATAAAAGATAACATGATAAATTATTTGCAATTTGCGTTCAATTTTGTTATGTTTATTTTGCTGCGCCCCCTTTGAAGATTTACGCGCCCTCCCATAGTTTGGGAAACGCTGGGTTAATCAAATGTCATGCCAATGTTTTCCTTATTGTAACACCCTTCACAAAACTTCCGCTAGATGTCAGTCACTCCGTGATTTTCTCGAATTGATGATCAGCTGCAGAACTGAAACTTTTTAAATTTTGTTGTTTAAAGTTTCAGTAAAATAGATTTACTTTATTAATAGTAAAAGGCGCTGGTATAAATTTTGCAACCCGGCGGCTAGACTTGTAGCTACGCTACTGAATCCCACAAGTTTCCCGCGCCCTAGTTATAATTATAAATCATATAATCAAACGCAGGTAACCAAAAACCGATCTTAGAAAAGTTTCGCGCTATTTATTGTTGTGCAATTGCGGTATAATCTTACTTTAGTCGCTGATATCTAGACGCCTGAAATTAAGAAAAAAATATATATATTTTTGTTTACAGAGTCGGTTACAAATTGATACCGAGAAGCATGGAATTTTATTACGCTTATGATAAATGCATAGCGGATAGAGTGAAGTTTTCTCTCGTAAACAACGAATGGAAACATTGCCATTTAGCAGCTTAGTTTAATAATTATTGTATGTACGTATGTACTTAAAACAAATCAATAGACGTCCAAAAATTTACGTTGTTTCATTACCCTTAAATACTTTTGTGACTTTACCACCCTCAGCCCTTTACTCTTTACTTTAGGACCGTACACGAGAGGTGACAACCGGTTCGCCCGGTTAAAATATAACTCTCGCCACGTTATTAATTTTGTCATTGCAACAGCAACCTCCGTGGTGTAAACATTAACTGTGATTTCTTTTAAACGCTTCTTTTTATAAATTGATTGCCACCAAATTGCGTATTAATTTCGGTGTACCAGAGCTGTGCGTGGTAATTGGTAAACAAACATATTATCTGATCAGTGCGCCGGCTTCCGTGCCACTTCAAGTATTTTATTGACGCGCGCGCGGAGTTGAGAATAAATAAAATACCCTCCGGAGATGGCCGAAAATAGCGTACCCTGTTTCTTGGTTTTGGAAGATGGAAGTGTGTATTCTGGAAATTCGTTCGGTGCCAAAAAACAAGTCGATGGTGAAGTAGGTAAGTGAACTAACCACGTGTGCTGGAAGGTTATCCTTGGCATTGAATGAAGTGAGCATGTGCGAAAGAAAGCAATTGTTAAACTATGGCGCGTAATTATTCAAAAAATTATAACCTACGCGAATAAAACTTCTCGTTTATTTTTTTTTACATTTTGAAACCCAATAAACAAGTAAATAATATTGTTTGTATTTTTTTTACATTACATTTATTAAAAATGAGTATAAAAGTTAAGGTATGTGCAACATAGTTACTTTTATAAATTTTTAATTTCAATTGCATTCTTTTTTTTTCTGGGGATTTTCACGTTATAACAAAAGTTGCAATGTTGATGCTTACATATAAGTAGTTTTAGTTTTTTTAGTATAAGAACGTGTTTTATTTATTTTTAGAGTTTGAGTTGAGTTTAATTCCAATATTGATTTTATTACCGATTTCTTTTTTTTTTTTAATTCCATGCGATCAACGAAATTTTTAATTAGAGCAGGCTGTGATACTTTTCAAAAAGTTGGCAATACAGGCTTGCAGTTTGAAATTAAAAATTTGAAATGTCAGAATTGTGAAATTTATTTTTTAAATGATTGATAATAAACGGATTTGTCTTATGGAACCTTTCCTAATATTCTAAAAAAGAGTTAAAGTAGCAACCATATAAAATAAACTAACAAAATAAAGATTGTAACCTCAGATATGACTGTCAATTTATTATTTATTTCTCAGTGTATCCAACAACACAACATAAAATAGCACCGATCAAAGCCTCCTCTAATTACAAATAGGGTACATGACAATAATATCAAATTATTAATTAAAGCTCTCTAATCGAGACAAATTTGTACGCTATTTCTATTTATTATTCTCTTAAATTAATAAATAAAATCGAAAATATTCAAATTTAAATCATGTGGTTTCGAAAGGCTTCCCATTCGTTATGACGTCTTTGTTCATAAATTGTCATTTGACGTTTATGTTGTATACAGACCCTTGTCAGATAGTTTGAATGTTTGCTCTTAATATGTGCTGAAAAATATAGTTTTAATTTAAGCAACAATTACGAAGTGAATATCTTAAAAAAATTATCATATTTTTTTACTTTGTTGGTGAGAAATTTGTGGTGGAAACTTTTCGCCATTGAGAAGTAAGGTTGGTAACACTAAATTTTGTGAAACGCTTATAAATAATTTATTCGGAGTTCTTGCACGGGTATTTTTACATTATAGCACAGCAAAATACTGATAATATGTTTTACTATTTATTGTAATAAGTTTTAAGTGTTCGTATTGATATTCACTTATTACGATTTGACAACATATGAACATTGACGTCACACGGTCAGAATGTGCGTTTTGGCGGGAATGTAATCAATTCCAATTTCTTTAATTTTTTACGGCTTTAATATTCATTTATCAAAAAAAGAAATATATCTAAATTATCGTATTTTTACCTACTTTCAAATAAAATCTTAAAAAAAATATATTCATGTACCTATTCCGTTGATCACTCGGTATTTTGTTTTAAAAAATTGACAGGTAAAGTTGCGACATCGCGCGGCTATTTCTTGACCTAACATTGTGGAGGAAAACCCATTAGCAATTTAAATTCAGTTTTTAGAAAATTTGTTGCATAATATCGGTTCTGATAGCAATAAACGAATTCTCGAACATTCTACCTACCAGTGCTGTTAACCTTTTGACTCCGAAATTCCAAATAAATAATGAGAAAATCCCTTTTCATTATCAAAATTCTTTCTAGTGAAATGGAATTTAATTTTTATAGTAAAAATTGATCATTTTTTTTACTAAAGTTAAGAAAAGATTTTCAATGAAGAAATCCAAAAAATCTGTAATATTAAAAAAATTGTTTCATTTGATTTACTTTACAATTTTTGAGGTAAACTTTAATTCTTATGCAATGAAAAAAAAATAAAATAAAATAAAATAAAATAAACAGATATACAGGCTGTCCTAACAATGTCTTGTTGGACAATAAATCGATAACTGAAGATGTAAAAAAAAAACTTCCTGGGCATTTCTATAACACAAAATTATTTTCATTTATACAGAGTGAATCAAAACTGTGGTGCTGGATGCAATTTTTTTTATTTCAAGTGGTCCACTCAATACATATGTATACGATGTCAAATTTGGATTGCTCATAAAATTCTATCCTTTTTTTATATATTAATCTAAATTTAAATTTTGCCATTCTGGAAATATTTAATATTTTATCTAAACCTTGTTTAATTTTTTCTAATTTTATTTATTTTTAACTCTAAAAGAATGGTTTTTGGTAGCTGGCACTTATGCTTATCATAAGCATAAACCATTATTTAATGTATTTTTATAGTTACAGGGTGATCGTGGTAATAAGTAAAACATCAGAAATTTAAAAATGATGACAGAAGTCAATTATCTTAAATAGAAGGCCCCATATGACAAAAGTCAAATTTCTCAACTAGCATGCCCTACTATTTTAAATCCCAAATTGTTCATTTAATGAAGTACCGTGCGATCAACGGAATTTATAATTGGAGCAGGCTGTGATATTTTTCAAAAAGTTGGCAACACAGCCTTACAGTTTGAAATTAAAAATTTCAAGTGTCAGAATTGTGACATTTATTTTTTTTTAATGATTGATAATAAACGGATTTGTCGTGTGGATTGTGGAACCCCCCCTAATATTCTAAGAAAAGGGTATAAACCACCATCTATATAAAATAAAATAGCAAAACAAAGATTGTATAAAGCACGAGCATAACTTCAAATATGACAACTATTAACTTGTTTGTCATTGTATCCAACCATCCAGCATAAAATGGCACTAATCGCAGCCTCCTCTAATTATGAATTCCATTGATCACCCGATACTTTCATTTTTGTTATACGTGTCCTATACTTATCTGTTATATTTTTCGAGAGCCTTAGTTCCATTTGAGATATTTCTTTTAATAACGGGCATACTAATTATTGATGTCAACCGGTTCATTTGTTTTTTTAGAAAATAACTTGTTTTCGAGAAAGAATTATTTTTTTATAGTATAATAAAAAATAAACAGTTGAAAACTAATAACAAATTGCTCGCGTTATTTGCTTAAATAACTTTCGAATTGTCAATATTTGAAATTTTGTTCTTTTAAGTTTTTTTTATTGTTATTGTTTTGTTTCGTTTTCGTTTACTTTACTGTGATCGTTCTGTTTTGGGTTTGCCGTTATTATCATTGAAAACAGTTAACAACTCTTTAACCAATTTAGGATCTTATCAGCAGAGAAGTACTTCGAGAACTCTATTGCAATCTCACCGACCAATCCTATTATATCGAAATCGAGCACACATGTTGACAACAGGTAAAGTCGCGATATCGTGTGACTATTTTTGAACTGGTATTGTGTGAAGAAGCTCCAAATAGGGCCGAAACACCTGCAGGAAGATTTCGTAGAAATCCACTGCAATCAAAACTGACAGAACGAAAGAAAGACATTTATAAATTTTTTAGTATTTTCGAATTGCTTTGTGTGAAATGACTTGTTAAGCGGCAAACCGGTTGCTATAGGTTTTCCTTCAAAAATTTATGTATATTTCAGCAATTAGCAGAAAACGAAAAATAAATGAATGGCGATTGGATTCCCGCCTTACTTTGGATAATCTTTTTATTAACATCGATCGTTATTTGTTTCTTTATATTATTCGAAATATATATCACAGTTGATTGTGTTTTGTTGTTGTTTTTTTTTATGAATACAGGGAAAACAAAACAAAATGACTGTAGTCGTCCCTCTTAATTAATTTTTTGATGCCGAATTAAAAACGAAAGATTTTGTTTTTTTAATTTTCAAATGGTTTATCAAAACTTTTGTTTTTGCATGTGCACAGTGGATCTTTTGTTTTGTTATTTTTTATGAAGAAGTCGAATTTCGAATGGAATATGTTTTCAATAAGAAGAACCAGGAGCTCGCATTTACTTTTGCAATTGTGTGCTTAGGCAAATGTTGCCAACAGATTAATTATTTAAGCTAATAATTAAATGTTCAGACTTTGCGGACATCTATCAGCAATGCATTTAAGGTAATGAAGTGAATATAATTCGCTGGATTTGAAAAGAAACATAAAATAATAGAAAACTGAAATTATTTTGAAAATATTACAATTTTCTGTGACACGTAATCCCCACTACATTTTGCCCACTACTCACGTTAAGAATGCTTTATCTTTTTAACATATTCCAGGTCGCATGCTCCTCGTTGCTCTTCATGAAAACACAATGGGCTAGCTTGAAATTCATCTATCTGTATGCATGCGGTGGACGATTGAATTAATCATTATTTCTCTTCTTCAGCAGACGGATATGACGAATGAAATGAGCGCTTTATCCAATTCATTCGCCAAACTATTTGTTAATCGTATAATGTACAGTTGTACAAAAGGACTTTGCTGTTCAGATTGTGTTCAGATTTTTTTGGTAATTTGAAATAACATGTGAAAGTTATTAATAAATTTTGGAAACTTACGATAATATACAGGATGTACGTTTTAATGATCTGACATCTACATATACATGTAAATACATATGCCTATTAAAAACTGTGCGACAACAGATTTTAAATAAATAGTTATAGTGAATTAGATTCTGTTAAGCGAGTGCGTACTGACGAAGCCCCAAGCAGGGCTGAAACAGCTGTACAGAGGCTGCTCGAGGTTTTCACTGCAATCAAAAACGATTTGCAACAAAATTTTTATATCATTATAGATAGTAAAATGCACAGAATAAAGTATGTCAGTAACAGGCAACACATCTATCACTTAAGCTCTTTTGCGTAGGATTTATCCTGTAAGATAACGTATTTGCTCCCAAATTGCTCACTTTGTTTACTTAAGTGAAAAAAATCTCAAGCTTAAAGTATTAAGTGGATTAAATATTAATTCTGAGCAACTGTTTCTGTGAATAGTATTTATAATAAACCCGCTTTGGGTTACGCTTAGACGAAAAATTGTTGTTTGTAAATAAAGTTTTAGTTAAGAGTTGTAATACCTGTACATACAGGGTGACTGTGATAAATATGCAAAGCTCGAAACCTGCAGTATGCCATTATAAATGGTGACCATTAAACTCCTCGTTGTCCTTAACAAGGAAAACTGTTTGAGGACCATTGGCCAGTTAAAATTTTTTCCAAAACTGGTTGAGAACCACTGGCAATGGTTCTCACACACAAATTTTTCGACTGTGCCTGTCTTTTTGTTAAGAACATGTAAGTCCTATCGTTGCCATTCATAATATTTCAAACTGTAGTAGCCAGTGGTTCTCAAACAGCTTTGGAAATATTTTCAAGTGCGATTTTCTCGAAAACCATTAACTTTTTGTTAAGGACATATCAATCTTTACCATTTATAGCGGTACGTTATAGGTTTGAAGCTTTGCAGAAGTATTACAGTCATCCTGTCACGTTTCCCATAATTTAATAATTATCATGCCAGGTTGAATAAACCTGTAGGTTCAATCCTCACCTAGACTAAATAAAAGAAAGGTCGAGCATATACCGATTGAAGACTTTTGCTTCAGCCAATAGTACTATCATTGCATTGCGCGTGACAACGCTCCTTGTTGCTGTGGGCTATCGATCTATTGTCCAATTAATCTTACAACAGCCCGAATAAATTGATCGCTAACCTAAAGGTCGCTAACTGTGATAATAAAAAAAGTCTTAAAATAAATAGTTATTGTATATTTCCCTTTGTATTTAGTCTTCCAGACTGGTATGGTTGGTTATCCCGAATCTCTAACAGATCCAAGCTACCATGCCCAAATACTGGTGCTCACTTATCCGATAATAGGCAACTACGGTGTGCCAAGCAAAGAGGTCGATGAACATGGCTTGCCATTGTAAGTTAACAGCGCCCTACCAAATTTTCTTTCGTCTTATACTTGGATTAACATTTTTGTTAGGTGGTTCGAGTCCAATCGAATTTGGACTACCGCTCTGGTGGTTGGGGAAATCTGCGACACCCCGAGTCACTGGCGGAACACCCAAACCCTTTCTCAGTGGATGTTAGAAGAAGGCGTGCCGGGCCTGTGTGATATCGATACGAGGGAGTTGACGAAGAGAATTCGCGAGAAAGGTACCATTCTGGGCCGCATCGTTTACGATTTGCCCGTTGATTTGAAACCGAAACCCATACTCGACCCAAACGTTAGAAATCTCGTAGCTGAGGTTTCCGTTAAGGTATTGACAATTCCTTATTCCAACTCGTATATCAAATTGTTCTTTAACAAAATCGAAAATATTTTTCAAACCCCAATTTAAAAAGAAATGAGATTCTGTCAATTTGATTCTATGTGATAAATTATTTTTTTTATAGGAAGTACAAACGTATAACGTTAAAGGTTCACCCAGGATATGCGTAGTAGATTGTGGCTTGAAGTTCAATCAGCTTCGTTGCCTTTTGAAAAGAGGGGCGCGAGTGGATGTTGTGCCTTGGGATCACAAGTTGAGTCTAGACGAATACGATGGCCTATTTTTGAGTAACGGTCCGGGCAATCCAGTTCTTTGCAAAACAACTATCGACCACCTCAAGTTACTCTTAAACTCTCCAAAACCCAAACCCATTTTTGGTATTTGCCTTGGTCATCAGTTGTTATCCATCGCTGCTGGTTGCAGCACATACAAAATGAAGTGGGTATTAAGTTCTTGTGTTGCTAATTAGTTGACTTATCTAAGTTGTGAAATTTAGGTACGGAAATCGAGGTCATAATCAACCTTGCATGCACCAAGGGACAGGTCGATGTTACATGACTTCACAGAATCATGGATACGCGGTGAATTCTCACGCTTTGCCATCCGACTGGAGTGTCTTGTTTTCAAATGCCAATGACAAAAGCAACGAAGGGATTATTCATCAAAGCTTGCCGTATTTCTGCGTGCAATTTCACCCCGAACACACGGCAGGGCCACAAGATTTAGAATGCCTTTTCGACACGTTTTTAAGGCTATCGAAGTCGTACGATACGTTCTGCAAAGAAAACGTACAGGAGTTGCTACAGGAGTCCTTAAGTTACACTTCTACCTACCCCGTCATAGATGAAATCCCCAAAAAAGTTTTGATTATTGGTTCTGGGGGGTTATCAATAGGACAAGCGGGTGAATTCGATTATTCCGGTTCGCAAGCCATCAAAGCTTTGAAGGAAGAAAACATACAGACGGTACTGATAAATCCGAACATAGCAACTGTGCAGACTTCGAAAGGACTCGCTGATAAAGTATACTTTTTGCCGTTGGTTCCGGAATACGTCGAGCAAGTCATCAAAGCGGAGAGACCTGGAGGCGTTCTCCTGACTTTCGGTGGGCAAACGGCTTTAAATTGCGGAGTGCAATTGCAAAAGCTTGGGGTGTTCGAAAAATACGGCGTAAAAATCCTGGGTACACCCATACAGGCCATCATAGATACAGAAGATCGGCAAATGTTTAACGAGAAAATCGCCGCGATCGGAGAAAAGGTCTCGCCAAGCCTGGCGGCGTATTCGGTCCAAGAAGCTTTGGACGCCGCAGAAAAATTGGGTTATCCTGTAATGGCGAGGGCGGCGTTTTCTCTGGGTGGTTTAGGTTCCGGCTTCGCCGATAACAAAGAAGAACTGAGACTCCTCGCATCGCAAGCCCTGTCACACTCCAGCCAGTTAATCATAGATAAGTCCTTGAAAGGCTGGAAGGAAGTTGAGTATGAAGTGGTCAGAGATGCTTTCGATAATTGCATTACAGTGTGCAACATGGAAAACGTGGATCCTTTAGGAATCCACACCGGTGAATCAATCGTTGTGGCCCCCAGTCAAACCCTTTCAAACCGAGAGTACAATCTACTTAGAACGACCGCTTTAAAAGTAATCCGTCATTTTGGGGTAATCGGTGAATGCAACATTCAATACGCCCTCAGCCCGGATTCCGAAGAATATTATATCATTGAGGTGAATGCCCGATTATCGCGCAGCTCCGCCTTAGCCAGCAAGGCCACCGGCTATCCCTTGGCGTACGTCGCTGCTAAACTCTCGCTGGGAATTCCCTTACCAAAAATCAACAATTCTGTAACCGGCGTAACCACGGCGTGTTTCGAGCCGAGTTTAGACTATTGCGTCGTGAAGATCCCCCGCTGGGATTTGAGCAAGTTTTCGAGGGTCAGCACGAAAATCGGGAGTTCCATGAAAAGCGTGGGCGAAGTCATGGCGATCGGAAGGAAATTCGAGGAAGCTTTCCAGAAAGCTCTGCGAATGGTCGACGAGAATGTCATCGGGTTCGATCCGAACTTGAAAGAGGTGTGCGAGGATGATCTGAAGGAGCCCACCGATCAAAGGATGTTTGTGGTGGCCGCTGCGTTAAAGAACGGATATTCCATAGACAAACTCTATTGCCTAACAAAGATAGACAAGTGGTTCCTGCAGAAGATGAAAAATGTTATTGATTGTACTGTTTCCCTGGAATCAATCGATCAGCATAAGTTGACTTACGATATTTTGTTGAAGGCTAAACAGATGGGCTTCTCGGATAAGCAGATTGCGGTTGCTGTTAAGAGCACTGAGCTGGCGGTTAGGACGCAAAGGGAGGAATTGGGTATTACCCCTTTCGTCAAGCAAATCGATACGGTTGCTGCTGAATGGCCGGCAAGCACGAACTACCTTTATCTGACCTACAGTGCTACATCTCATGATCTGGAATTTAAAGAAAAACACGTCATGGTGATTGGGTCGGGGGTGTACCGAATTGGAAGCTCGGTTGAATTTGATTGGTGCGCGGTCGGGTGCTTGAGGGAACTCCGACGTTTGCACAAAAAGACCATAATGATCAATTACAATCCGGAAACCGTAAGCACCGACTACGACATGTCCGATAGGCTTTACTTCGAAGAAATTGCTTTCGAAGTTGTCATGGACATTTACAATTTGGAGAATCCCACTGGGATAATTTTGTCAATGGGCGGACAGTTGCCCAACAACATTGCCATGGATCTACATCGGCAACAAACGGTGATTTTGGGCACCTCTCCAGATTCTATCGATGGGGCGGAAAATAGATTTAAGTTTTCGCGCATGCTCGACAGGATCGGGATTTTGCAACCGCGCTGGAAGGAGCTGACTAATTTAAAATCGGCGATCGAGTTCTGCGAAGAAGTCGGGTATCCTTGCCTGGTAAGACCATCGTATGTCTTGAGCGGGGCCGCTATGAACGTAGCCCATTCCAATCAAGACCTGGAAACATACCTAAACGCAGCGAGCACCGTCAGTAAGGAATATCCCGTGGTCATTTCGAAATTCATCCTGGAATCCAAAGAAATCGACGTCGACGCCGTCGCATACGACGGTGTGATTTTGTGCATGGCCGTTTCTGAACATGTTGAAAATGCCGGCGTTCATTCAGGAGACGCGACGCTGGTAACTCCACCTCAAGACATAAATTCGGAAACTTTGGCTAAAATTAAACACATATGCAAAGCCATCGCTGCTTCCCTGGAGGTTACGGGGCCTTTCAACATGCAGCTCATAGCAAAAGATAACGAGCTGAAAGTGATCGAATGTAACGTCCGAGTTTCAAGGTCGTTTCCGTTTGTCTCGAAAACGCTAGACCACGACTTTGTGGCCATGGCGACGAGGGTTATAGTCGGTGAGCAAGTTGAACCCGTGGATGTTCTCAGCGGTTGTGGGAAAGTTGGTGTTAAGGTACCGCAGTTTTCATTTTCGCGACTCGCCGGTGCAGATTTTATGTTAGGGGTAGAAATGGCGTCGACGGGGGAAGTTGCTTGTTTTGGGGAGAATAGATACGAGGCCTACTTAAAGGCAATGATGAGTACTGGGTTTAGTATTCCGCAGAAATCAATTCTGCTGTCTATTGGAAGTTTCAAGGTGAGCCTTTCCAATTGAAAGAAATTAATAAATGTAAAACTGTTTGATGCTTATGTTACAGCATAAAATGGAGTTATTACCGAGTATGAGGGCGTTAGCCAAAATGGGATATAAGTTATCCGCCAGTTTGGGTACCGCTGATTTTTATAACGAACATGGAGTAAACGTAAGTCTTTTTATCTCTTTTTTATTTAACTATTTCTACTGCGTATCGATATTACTCTTGTTTATCTATACTGTTTTTTTTTAATTCGGAGTGCTTTAAAATTTTTGTGTTAAGAACGCGAACTTTGTCGTTGGTAACTGGCCGGAATTGACGAATGACAAAGCTCGTTTTTAGCGTCAAAATTTTAAAGTACTCCTCCGAATTAAAAAAAAAAGTGTGTAGTTAGTCCATCCTTGTTAAAAATCTGACAATAACTTTTTGGAGACCAGCGTAACTTTGGAGATGCACTTTAGGAGGCGACAAATGCCTTGAACAAATATCAAGTTTATTTAAATTACTAAAGTTTTCTAGGTTTGTATCTCGCAATGGTGTCAACATTGTCAGCATAGATGGTGTCAGGTTTGTGTTGTCATCAGAGTTCTCGCTGGATTTCCAGAATGACTTTCAACGGGATTTAAGATCGAAATAAGAAGAAAATGCAGTTATTTCGAACCACAATTTCTTAACAATTAAAACTAAAAAATATTAAAATTAGAGATGACGTTTAATGCGCTTTTAATGAAACCTAGGTTATCTTAGGCCCAGTTTTACAATGACGGTTTAACTTTGAGCCGAAGCTTAAATCCTTCCCAACAATTGTTGAAATAATCGTTGCTAAGGGTTTAAGCCTCAGCTCAAAGTTGAACCCCATTTGTAAAACTGGACCTTAGTAATTTAAAAAACCTTGGACCAGTGTTGCCAATCAGCTCGACTAAAAATTACTTTTTCGGCGTGCAGTATTTCCTTAGAATTAGAATTCCCTAAATTAATCAGGAAAGAAAGTTTAAAGTGATAAACATGATTACAGTGAAACAATGAAAAATATTTTAACATAAATTTATAAAATTTTTCTGCAGTTAACTCTTAAAACAAACGAAAAGAAAATATTAAATAACCTAATCCTGCACCACTTTGATGCCCTTTGCAGCAATTGGAAGCAGTGTTGCCGACTCATCAAATTTCGAAAATATCGCCTTTATAGAGAAAATTGAATTTTGACGTTAATTTTGTAGTTTTGTCTTTCGAATGTGGGCGCAATCGTCACTTGTTTATGAATTATTGTTTTTAAAAATTCTTTTTTTGTAAATTTTCTAGGTATCTTCGTTCTTGATAATTTGTTTTTCTTTTCTTTTTATTTGATTTGATTTGATTTCTTTTTACCCTGAAATTATTTCTTTTCCATCCGCAAATATTACGATTGTCATTTGCTTTTCTTTGTGGTTTCTCATCGTGAAATGGACGATCGTCATTTGTTTTTTTTTCTTTTCCTTCTGAAATTACATAAACAAGCCAACATCTTTTTGCACTTCGTTTATGAAAGTTGACTCTTGTCCGATAAAAATTGTAAGTATAAAGATTTTAATCTTAAACTCAACTATCGATAGCGAAATATTGAGTGCTATTCCAATCATAATTCTGTCCGATTTAATTTAATAACGTTTTCCATTGGCTGCACTAATTTGCACTGAATGCATTTCCATCTCGTTTTATCACATAACGCTGAACCAAGATGGAAATACACTCAGTGCAAATTAGTGCAGCCAATGGAAAACGTTATTAGATTAATTTTTTCCTTGAATGTTCGTTATCATTATTTTTATTTTAAAATTTAAATCTGTAATTCATTTCTTTTATATGTATGATTGTCATTTGTTTTTTTTGCTTTTGTCAAGAATTTTTGTTCGAAGTTTTTTCTTTGTAGCGAGTTTCTCGTTTGTCAAAAACGGTTTTCGTTTACCTTTTAAATTGCTTACAATAAATAAAATTAAATAAAAATACTCCTAGTTATTTTTCGAATAAAATGGTGTTTTCGCTAGAACACAAAATGTTCGTGTAGGAGTCAACGTTGTTTTGAAGAACTCCGCAAAATATTTTTTGATTCAGTGTTAAGAGCCCGTTTCAGTCGTCATCATTATGCCACTTTTCTAGTTCAAGAATTACGCTAAAACTACTGATCTGATCATCGAATAGTTTTAACATTTTCGTTTTGGTTTTTAATAAGGAATTTCGGAAAGTCTTTTTTAATATTTTCTAATAATTTTTATAATTTTTATTACTTATAGAAGTCGATTTTCAACTTAAAATTAACTTTCCGAGATAAAGCAACTAATTTTATGAAGATCTGCAGCAACAGAAACTTAATCAAGGCCATAATATTTAAATAAAACATGAATTACGAAATTTTATAATTAGTAGTTGCAAACTGCTGCCCTCTATCGAAAGCAATCGGAGATGCCACAGAAGGCGGGGCTTATTTTTATTTTACATTTTACGGCTGGAGAATTTCCGGTATGCCTAAAATTCTCTGACCTGAGGGCTCGTTCAGAAACTGAAAAAAAGCGCACTTTGGGTAAAATTCTTTCTCTCAATGTGTAAGTGATTTTGTATATATTTTTTTCGTTCTAAACGCCCAAAGTGCTCTTTCGTTACAGTTTTTGAACGCAACAGTATTGTATAAGTAAACTGAGTGGTACTTATAATTGAAAGACAATCCTTTGCATGTGATCTCGAGAAAACCGGAAGGCGCGAGCAGTCATATTTACCACGATGTTTACATTTTTACTCTTTTGAAGTCATGTTAACTTCCAATAAATTAAGGAAACAAACAAATATTCAGTGGCGTTGTTTTCTCTATTTTAATTGTGTACAATGAACGGCAAAAAGTTACACCATTTGGGAAAATTTTTTGCAGTTTAAAAAATTTGTGCCAATAGTTGTGTGTTTTGTGTATGTTCCATAACCAAATATAAACAGGACAGAAACAGTGAGCAGCTTTTAGTGTGGCTCAAAATGGTACCTATTTAAAATTCGAAAAAAAAAAAATAATATGGTTCCAATAGGTTTTTACAAAAGGCGTTTACGATAATTGGAGCGGTATAAACCGGTTAATCTATTGTCTCACTCTTACTTGCATTAAACGTATTCATTTTATCTTACTTTTCTACCCCGATCCATAGAGCTCTCCAATTATCGTAAACGCCTAAAATGTGTCGCTTGCTCCTCTGACAAAATGGACAAGATTTTTCATTTTCTAGTTAGAAGCGGCAATTGGACGTTTGGTATTTAGCTCTTGCAAGTGATTAGTTTATTCATTTATTCAGCTATAAGAGAATGTTTTTTATATCCATAAGAAATATTTAAACAAATAAAATTTGCTTTTGGGTTCTGTTACATACACGAGAAAATTTGAGACAATTTTTCACAAGGCGTTTTCTTTATAACATTTTGTCTCATCACTTAATTTCCTGATAACATTTTTCTAGTAATCCCAATCTGGCATAAGCAGACCGAATTTTTTATTTTGGGCCAGTTTAATATCTGTACAACTTATGAAATCGACATTAGTACAAATAGTGGCTACCACGTATTGCACCTACAGTGATTGCCAAAATGTCGGCATCAAATGGGAAAAATCTTTATTTTTGATTTTTTGAGGAAACTTTTTAAAGCAATAATTTCTACTTGAAACTGAAAACCTTTTTAACTCCTAACAGATATACCGAGTGATTTTATTCGAAATTAATCTATATTTCAACGAGATTTTTTTTAACGTAAGTTAGTTTCAACTTATTTTTTTAATATTCCGTTAAAATTGAATTTTTCAACTTTTAGAATATTCTAAAAATTTCAGGTACTAAATCTTTAATATTTAATATTTGTAGGGCGGAAACTACCAAAATTTATAATTTGAAAAAATAAGAAAGATTAAGTATTGCTTCATTATTTACCGAAAAGTATTATTTTTGCATATTTTTTCCGTTTCTGATGCAAGGTGCCTTTTATAATTATTATAAATAATTAATATATATTTAAATATCTCTCTATTCCCGTTAATGAATTAATTTCGCAATGACCTTGTAAATGTTACTTTGCAGAAGATATTTCTTTATATGGCTTAGTCCTACTAACTTAAACAGAATTTGAGGGCTTTTTTAACAATAGGATTTGAATTAAATTATAAAAATGTAAAACTACTTTTTTTTCAATAGCAAACGTTAAAGTTTGCTTTGTCCAACTCAAAACAGTCGATAAAACAGAATTTTAACCGCAAAAGTAAATAAAATAATAATTTTTAACAATTTAACAACAATCCACACTAATTACTGGGATCATGATCATAAAATTGTAACGTCTTTTTTAACAAATAACTACCTACTTATTGTTTTTTTGTTGTGTATTGTAATGTGGTTTGAAATTAAAGTCGTTTTATGAAAATGCCTCTTAGTAATTTCATTTGAATAATTCATGACCGTCTTATATCTCTCGGATTAATTGACTGAACAGGTAAATTAAATTTGGAAAAAAATATTTAGGGAGCTATAAAATATTTTTTACAGAATTTTTGTGAAATTCATTCATTCAAATGTCATTAACAGGGACAGATTAGAGTTTTTAGATGTCATTTAAATGCATATTAGTTATGAATAAAAATCTTTTTCTTAAAGTGTACCTTGCTTCGAAAACGTAAAAATTATGTAAAAATATATATTATTTTTGCTGAATAATAAAATATCTGAAGCAACAATTAATATTCTTCATTATTTAGCAATCGCTCCGCGCCCCATTACTCTTAATTTCCTTTTAACAAAACTGCCATGTCTTTGTCGGATTAAATTAAATTTATTTAACTTAGAAAGAAGATAAAAGACCGGATTTAAACATGTTTATTTACCAGATTAACTATTATGTTTCGTTTCATTTTCGAATACATATTTCTCCCTCTCTGTAATAATGTCATAAATGTTAAATTTTCGCGGTAAAACTCAAGGTAAAGCCGTTGGTAAAATTGCAAAAATTCTGAAAATCGTACGATTTTCAACGATAGCACACGATGAATCTATTTCGCGTGATTTGGCTCCACCTTGTAGCCCCGCCTTCTGTGTGTTCCGTCCTGCACCCTTGCCCCGCGAGAGATGGTTAAGTGATTGTCAAACGGTCCCTTAACATCAAACTCGAAAGCAAGATTGGTATACCGTAATGCTACGTTCAGAACTTATTTGTGTTTAATTAAAAGCTAATATTTTGTAGGTTTACTTAAAACTTCACTTATTTAAATTTGCAGTTCAAAAACATGCTAATCTGCAAAACACAGACTTTTTCTTTCCAGTTTCTGAACTGTCAAGTCGTGTGTCAAATAGGAAAGTCATTTGACAAATAGGGAAACGTAATTGATAAAAGGAGAAAACCAAAAGAATAAGATTGTAATCGTTTTTATTAATTTTCTGCATCATTGTATTATTTTGATACACAGTCTGTTCAAGCTGAAGTCGGTATTTAATTGCTTACTTTGTTATTATTCATATATTCTCGGTAATTTGTTTGAGAACGTTTTCTTAGAAAATAAAAAAATGTAACACGTGTGATTAATAACAAAAAAAATAATTTGCAAAAACTTTCAAGAAAACCCTGTATGAATGTTATTTAAAAGCAGAAGCTGGTTTAGTGTTTTACCAAAAAGAAAAACAAAATCTTGAGAGTTTCAAATATTATATTAACGAGAATAATTTTTTGGTTCAATACACGTTCAAAACAGATTCAAGCGGATTAAAATAAACATTGCGTCCTGGTATACTATAATTGAAAAAAAAAATGATATACATAACAGAATACACTTAATACTGATAAATTAATAAATAATGTTCATTTTGTCACTTCTTAATTAGTGTTTACGTGATTAATCTCCACTGTTTCACTAAACCTGTTACTTTTGACGTTCTTCTTTGTTGAATTTCCAGAATCTGTGCTGCCGGACATGTTCATTTCAGTCCAAGTTTTCTTCTGATTTCTCATCGACTCGTTCTTGGCGTGACGAATGTTGTTCACGTCGAGTGTCTTCGTCTTGAGCTGCACTGAGCTGCCTAGCATGGAGGAGTTCCTCAGGGGCACGTTGTGCATATTTGGTTCCATGGAACTGTATCTTTTACACGCATCTTCAGCTTGTTTGATCTTGAGTTGCCATTCCTGTGTCAAGATCGAACCGGACGGTTCAGTTTCCAGTATTTTCAAAAGGTAATAGGCGTTCTTTAGATAAAACAATGCTTGATTCCTGTTATTGTATCGTGTACTGACATCGGCGATTTTTATGTAGTGTTCCATGAAGAATTCCAATACAATAGTCGGTTTCAATTGTTCATCTTTTCTGAGTTTAAGCTAAAAGAAAAAAAAAACGATTGTTAATTTAAAGAATACAGAATTTTCTTTTTGAGCTTACCGCTAAATCTATGGAGTCCTTAGATTCTCTTGGTTTATTATTGAGATTCGAGTTTTCACTTTGCTTTTTTGCGTTTTTCTTCTCTTGGGCTCGCGCTTTTGTTTCCTCCATCTTTGTTAAATGCCAAATCTGTTCGGGTGTTAATTTATTTTTTTTGTTGGTTTTAATCGCGTGTTGTACGTCGGTTTTGCTTTGCTCGTATAAACTGGGATTGACGAATTTCATCGATTCATGAGCGTACAGCATTTTGTATAGTTTATCGCAATCCAAGGTAGGATAAAATCTTTCCGATGGATAAGTCAGATTCCTGAGCGCGTTTAAAAAGTGAACCACCGGTCTCTCTTTAATGTCGTGTATGTACCGTTGGGCAGCTCGCAGGAATTTTGACGGTATGTTCTCAAAGAGATTTCTGTCAGCCACGAAATAATCCGGCAGACTCTCCGTTGCCAAGTGATTATACAGCCTGTCCAAAACCTTAATCACTTTCGCCCCCAATTTGTCATCGAGCCAATGCCAGTAATTCTTTTCACATTCCCAGAAAATCAAAGTGCGTATGTGATCCACCAGCAACCCCTTCTTTTCTGTAACCGGTTCGATAAACGTTTTATACAGGGTGACAATAAAAAGAAAACTTCTCATTTGAGCGTGAGACATTCTCGTATGCAAATACTTTTCCGCTTTAGGGAAAGCGACCTCCCACTCAAAATCGCTTTCTTTGTTTTCCGCCCTCTTTGGCATGAAACCTCTTGGAATCGTGAGCGAGGGCATTATTTTGATTTCCTCGATCATCTTCGGGGAGGGCCAAACATACCTCGTCGTTCTTAATCGATCGAAGACCGTGGTGCGTTCGCGATTGGCCCATTGTATCAGGTCAGGCCACGGATTAAGAACGGCCGGTATTACTTCGCACTTGACTAACCGCCCGTATTCATCCATCGTTTCGCAGAATATCCCCGAGGTGTTGAAAGTGCTGCTTTGGATTTCCTCTATCGAAAACCCCAAGGCTTCCCCTAGCATTCCCGAAAACACATCTCTAAAATGAGCCATGAACACGTTCGAAACCAGATATTGCCGGTGTATGTACAGGTTCTTTTTAATGCTTTCTTCCGTCGTCAGATTTTTCATCTTCACTTCTTGTATGCAATTTGGAGGCAGACCTCCGGAGTAATGCCGGCCTATATTCTGCAGGGACAAAGGTCTTTGAATTCTGGACTCATTAATTCTTCCGTATTCAATTTCAGAATCTTCCACATCCGTCGAATAAGAAGTCGATGGTTTACTATCGGAGGTCGGAGAAGGACACTCATTGTCGTTGTTTTTCATGTACGTATCCGAACCTTCTCCTGAATTGATGGATCCATTGTGTAATTTCGTGTTTAGGTATTCCAAGTGATTCAGTTTTACGAAACCTACGATTTGATTGATTCAAAAAAAAAAAAATAATAATAATAATAGTAAAGAATGACTAGCGGGGGATTTACCTGGATGGTTGGAGTTCTCAAGGTAAGCACGGTGAGTGGGCTTATCGATTCCGGCGTAGTGAGCTAGGTCTTCAGTTTCACGCAAAATTTCGACGGTATCGTGTATGATAAACATCCTTTGAGGTATGAGAGACTCCTCCATGTACTTTTTCGGACCGTGTCTTCTTCTAAATCGCACCATGTGATTCACTCCTTCGAACACCGCATCCGGCAAAATGCATTGCTTCTTATGTTCGGTCATCAGCTTCAACGATTCCTCTTTCTTGGGTATAACGTTCGCAACCCTTTGCATTTCCCTGGAAATTTCAAAACTTTATGTAAGCTTCTTTTAATTTCAAACAGTAGTTTTTTCATTATAATTTAACGAATTGGATTTTTTTTCCATCTGTAATCAAATAAATGTGATAAGCCGAATTATACGTCATGTTTATTTTAAAGTCAAGTGCTAAACTTTTGAATAGTTCTATACACATACTTTGAATTTATCTGGATAATTAATATCGAATTAAATTATTTGCGGATTAGCAATTTTCTAATCCTTTTATCTAATCTTCCACATCTAAATTTAAATTTATTACAGTTGGCCTAGCAGATGCATTTGTTTTAAAATTTATTCACTTTTATTGATTTACTTTGCAGAGACATTTGTAGCTGTATTGGTTTATGGTTTGAATAAAAAGAGCTGTGACAAAAGAATAAAAACATGCAAAGGAGAATGAATGAATGTAAAAATAAAATCTCATTCCTTCAATCAACACTTATAATTAAGGTCGGACATTCCTAGGATATCTGGTAAAAACCAGTATAAAGATAAACAAAACAGCGGCGTAGATTTCAACGTCGCCGCTGAACGTCTTTTAGGCCTGAGCCATTCTCACCCTCGCGCTCATTGCATCAGCAGCAACCGTTTGATGTAAATTACGTGTGTAACATAATTGCCTTTATAGTTATTATTATATACATTATAATTCTTTAATGTAGCTTTTAAAAAGACTGGCATAATACATTTAATTCATATCAATTATAGCGCCGTCACTGCAAAAAGAATGCGAGTTCATTTTGGAATGAATCGGTTATGTAAACAAGTTTTTATATCCAGTCGACCAGAACTGTAGTGGTTACTGCGTACCGGATAGATTTCTCGAGCTTCGACTGGTTTATTGTTTTGTTTTTACAGGGCAGACGCGTTAAAGATTAGAACTATGAACTCCGACTATGATCGCTTCGGCATATTAGTAGTTCCTCGTATATTTAACGAAACCTTCCGCCTAAAATGCGCCTAGGCCTGCTTATAATGAATGATTTCTTTAAATCATGTTTTTCTATCGAGTAAAAAAAATTGCCAATTAATTAATTTCTTATCAAATATTTTTGATTTGTGTTGTAAAGTTTTGGGGATTGTGATTGCAGTTAAATGATTTTTTTTAAGTCCTTGAAATGTGGTGTGAAATCATTGATGAGTGTAGTAATCTATAGCCTTTAGTAAATTTTCAGAATTTGACGCTTGTTTATGTCATCTCACCTAATGCCGGATGTAATCGATTAGCGATTCGCATTCTTTCCAATTAGAAATCAGTTAAGCCCTTAATTCATCAAACCTTACTTTTGCGTAGGTAATTCATACCGAGCGTGCAAAAATCACAGATAATAACTGCGTATTATAGTAATTTTCATTGAAGAAGTTTTTATTATAAGACGCAGATTTTTGTCATAAAGATGTATGCAATATGAGCGAAGATGATTCAGAACAGTTTAAATCTCCCGCTTTTACAAAGACGCCACACAAAAAATAAAAATCACTATAGCGCATTCAACCTTAATAATACGAATTACGGCTACGTGTGTCCCTTTC
The DNA here is from genome assembly GCA_036172665.1 of Prosopocoilus inquinatus. NCBI lineage: Eukaryota > Metazoa > Arthropoda > Insecta > Coleoptera > Lucanidae > Prosopocoilus > Prosopocoilus inquinatus. The sequence continues at coordinate 5,485,628 of CM069870.1, forward strand.
TATCTTTCATGGGTTTTCAATAAAGCTATCTTTATCTCTCCAAGTTCTCCATAACGCATGTATTGCACTCGAACAGCGGAATCCGTTATGGATAGTGAGTTGAGCCTCGGTTTCCTAGGATAGCGGTGCCGTAAAGTAGCGGCCGAGATTGGCGGTGAATGACGTCACATAAAACGTGCTAAGAACATCTTACCACATCCTGGTAAATTTAACTGCCAGTTAGTATCCTTGGAAACCATTGTATCAACAATAGTTTCCCAGGATATTAACCGGTGGATATAATTATCAGCATCAGCGTCATCTAAAAGTACGTAAAAGGTTTTTTTTTAAACGTTAAACGGAATCCTGTTTTGAATAACGTCAAATCCAGACAGACCATTACGAAATATATAAAATGAATACACATCGTCGCTTTTTCTTGCTTGCTTTATACCAATATACGTCATTTCTCAACGCTACGTGACGTCATTCACCGTTATATTACGGCCGCTGTATTACGGCGCCGTTATCCTAGGAAAGCCAGGCTTTAGTGACGCGGGAAATTCAAACTGTCTTCAATAATTTACGTATGTCATAGAATGATCCGGTGAAAATAATGGGCGCGTTCAGCGGATGCGTTGCTTACTCAGCAGTCGTTTGTTTGTTTGATTGGCTATTACCTTAATGTGAGCCAATCACAATCGATTGCTGAGTAAGCAACTCAGCCGCTGAACGCGCCCAATGTTATGGAAAAACAGGTAAGAGAATAAGTGCAGAATTTGACATCATAGTTACATTCCGGTAGCCATGTGTTGTATGTGCTTGGGTTAGTAAGGTGGTATCATTGCGTCCCAGAAGTAACGTCTTTTCGCCGTTTCCAATGAAGACTTTTCATTGGTCTTTGGCAATCATGGTCGTTGCGTCCTGTGCTCGGACTGGCTCGCCATTTTTGGATTGTTGGGAGTCTATTCCAGCACCGGCGGCTTCCATCTTGATTACGCATTGCCGTTTGGCACGTTTATTAAGGTGAAAGAAAACACGTTTTGTTGGTTTGCGTGAATTTGTGCACAGTTAGGTTGCAGAATCCTGTAGAACAGTGGTGTATCTGGAAGCCCTACGTGTCATCTGATTTGCTTCTGAGTAAATTACTCAAGCGGATTAACCAGATCTGCGAGTAAAATCTGAGGTACGTTACGATGTTTAACAGCAGTTGCAAACTTTGTTTTTTTTTTACTTAGGAATCCGCTTTTTCTTTTGCGTTTACTTTTCCTTCTGTACTTTCTCCTACCGTGGGGTATACGACTGAATACGCTGTAGCAGTTCCATTTCCTCGTGGTCGCCGCTAAGTGAACGAGCGAGTGTCAGAATATCTCTTGAAAGTTTTCAGTGGTTATCAACGCGCGCTCTGGATCCTTGGGAATCGGTTCCATAGTGCGCACATCAGCTTGGGTTATTCCCTGGCGCCCTAATTGTTTTGCTAACCTACACCCACCTCCTTCAGAGACTAGCTTGGGGACAACTGATCGACTTTCCAACGTGACTTGACACCAGCTATCAGTAATTATTAAGTTAATGTAATTGTAACTAAGTGGCAGCAGTGCTTCATGAGAAGATTGGCATTTCAAAAGTAGCAGTGAAGAGAATCGGCAAAAGAAGAAAAGAAGAGTACCGTTCAATAAATCAGATGCTACAAACATGAAAACAGAAATTGAGTGGAAAAAAAGGAAATCAGATTGATATAATAAAAAATAAAATATTACGCTGCTGCAAGTCTGTTCAAATTGTCATCATCATAATCCTCTGTAGAGCGTTATTTCGGCCCTAATTGGGGCCTAATCAGCAGAAGAATAGCTCGAGAAACTCCACCGGAATCCAAACGACTTGTCCGACAGCAGTACAGTTGGCAGCAGTACAGTTGGCAGCAGTACAGTTGCCATTTGCTATAAACATTTGCACACTATAAGGTCAAACCTCTAGCTGCCTGAGGCAAGTTCTTGTTTGCAAAAAATATATTTTTCAAAAATTAGATCTATAATTAATTAATTCTTTGAAAATTAAAAATTGAGATAATGAAAAACAAAATATATTTTTTTTTAAACTAGTGTAATTTTAAAACATAAATTACTTTTGAAAATTAAAAATAGGAGTATAAAATTAATAATAAAACAATCTGTGATTTCTTTTTAAATTTTTTATGTTTAGGCTACTCAAAAATAGCGATTTTGATAATCTCTCAGTCTATTTCTATTTTCCGTTTCCCCAACCCAAGTCAAAGGTAATTTTAACGTTGTTATTGAAAGTTCCCTTTTCGATTCGATTTTCTGACAAATTAAATCGATTCAATAAGATCGAGATGAAAAAAATTAATCGAAATTTTTGGTTGAAAAAATTTATACTTTGAAAAAATTTATAGTTTGAAAAATCAATATTTGAATCGGCATCCATACACTTTATATGTATTTTTGGCGAATCATAAAAACTGATCCTCGCCTTCCTTATCTAATTCAGAGATACTAATTTCAATTGAAAACGCAAGAAATTTTTTTCTCTGACACCCAACAGAGGATAATATTTTTACTCTTGGTGGTAAAAAAATGCAAAAATCAGACCTCTTCTAATTTTATCGTTTTTTTGTCTTTTCTTGAATCGATTTGTCTTTTATATTTTACATTTGAGTTATCATTTTGCTTGTTCTTTTGTTCAAACATTCGATTAAAAATTGATCAGTGCTTTTGAATCGATTTGACTTGGTTTTATAGAATTTTTATAATTTATTTCTATTTGTTTTTACTTCACTTACTAATTACGATCGTCTTTTGTCTTTTCTTGATTCGATTTGTCTTTTTTATTTTATATGTGAGTTATCATTTTGCTTGTTCTTTTGTTCAAACATTCCATTAAAAATTCGTCAGTGCTTTTGTGAATCGATTTAACTTGGTTTTATAGAATTTTTATAATTTATTTCAATTTCTTTTTACTTTACTTACTAATTAAGATCGTCTTTTGTCTTTTATATTTTACATTTGAGTTATCATTTTGCTTGTTCTTTTGTTTAAACATTCGATTAAAAATTTGTCAGTGCTTTTGTGGGTCGATTTGACTTGGTTTTATAGAATTTTTATAATTTATTTCAATTTCTTTTTACTTTACTTACTAATTACGAGATCGTCTTTTGTCTTTTATATTTTATATTTGAGCTATCATTTTGCTTGTTCTTTTGTTTAAACATTCGATTAAAAATTTGTCAGTGCTTTTATGAGTCGATTCGACTTGGTTTTATAGAATTTTTATAATTTATTTCAATTTCTTTTTACTTTACTTACTAATTACGTTACCGTCAGTTGTCTTTTCTTGGTTCGATTTGTCTTTTATTTTTATATTTGAGATATCATTTTGCTTGTTCTTTTGTTCAAACATTCCATTAAAAATTCGTCAGTGAATCGATTTGACTTGGTTTTATAGAATTTCTATTTTCGTCTTATCTTCATCACCGACTGTTTTTTCTTTTATTATTTGACTTTTTTGAATTCAATTTTTAATATCTATAATCAATTGATGAACCTTGCTTTTTCATTTATTCGATTTCATTCGATTTGTTTTTATTTTGGTTTTCTTTTTCTTCTGTTTGATCAATGGGAGGGGGGCGGCGAGGAGGCACAAATAAGAATCACACGGTATTTAATAATTTAATGTAATTAACACTCTGCGTTTTATTTATTGCAATCAACATTATGTATTGCTCTAATTTTTTTCACCAATTGATTCCGTAATTTCGACGAAATATAAACACCTACGTTTTTATAAAAAGAAAAAAATCCAGGTTGTTATCTCACACACAACATACTCGACGATAGTAATCCAAACAATACTGCTGTAATTAATATTTTAAAATCATGTTGTACATACCGAGAAACAAATAACAGTCCGATAGTATTGATAAAAATTAACGATGACGTTATTTTGAGTGCAGTTTCTTTCTTTATCGTTCAAAGATTATTTCGTTTTGGTTTGTTAATATTCTCCATATTTGATTAATTTTTTTTCAGTTTCTTTTTAATGTACATATTTACTAGTTTTTTTTTAAGTTACACTTAAATGTTTTGGTTTATTGGACTGACTGAGAAATGAAATCCAGTTTGCAGTTAAAAAAAAATAATTTTTGAAATACAGATTGAGTCAGGCAACTGAGTTTGCTGTACATACCTTCGTACGCGTCCGATTGTGGCACCAATAGGGAACGGTAGGGGAACGGAACGCGTGTTGGCTTAATAATTGATCACCCCACTCTCCCCTGACAAATACATATGCTTTTGTGCTTTTGTCACTTATAACTCCTCAGTTAGAGAATTCACTCTGTATATTCAGTATGCAATTAACTTCATAACCTCAACATTCAAAGGAGAAATGAAAGAATTTGCAGCAAATGTACTTTTTCTGTCTTTGAATGAAAATTGGTCCATATTTCATAATTTCTAGTATTCCCGTGTGAACCACCGTATTACTCGTTAGATTAGATCATTTCACGTTTTTTTCTTCTTTTTTTAATCAAGGAACACATGTGGAGTTTGCACTCCACGTATTATCAGCGATCGATTAGTCAGAGGGCCATTTAATTTTCGGCTAATTTAGCTTACAAGTAGGTAAACTAAAAGCTGCTGTTATCTTCGCGTGAAAAACGAACCAAGGGAATTTAATTAATCTGCCCGTTACAAAGTCCGTATTCGCGAAAAAGAAAAAACAAACCAATAAAAGTAAACAGAAAAATAAAAATATATCAGATGTAAATTAAAATATAATATAAATTACTTAAGAAGGAAGTGTTTTCAGTCGATAAATACAAATGTCAGTATTCAAATTATAACAATAAATAAATGGTGAAATTAAATAAAAGAAAAAACTCATTCGTTGTAAATAATAAATGGAGAGAAACCAGTCAGAAAAATAAAGGATCTTCGACGAACCAACGAGAATCGAGATCCCAAAAAACAAGTGTTTTTAGTTCGATTTTGAAAATCTTGAGAATATGCATATACTAAGTGTCACAGAAATAAGTACATTAATTTTAACCGGTAATAGAACCCGTCAAATTAAAAACAATTTTTTTTTCTGTACCATTTTTTCCAAATCGCCCCTCAAATTTTCCCCCAAAAATCAACGAGTCTTCTATTATTGTTCCAATCACAGGCTCTGAGAATGGGCAGTATTTAATTTTAATTTTAACTAATTTTTTTCTAGTAAATTCCGACGGTTTAGATAAACTCTGTCAAGTCAATCCACGGACACGCTATATACAAGGTGACATAGAAATAAGTACGTTAATTTCAATTGATAATAAAACTCGCGAAGAGTAAAAACTTTTCTAAATATATTTTTCTTTTGTGAACGTTCTAGTTATCTGGACACAAAAAAAATGTATTTAGAAAAGTTTTTACTCTTCGCGAGTAAAACAATAAAAAAAAGAAAACAAAATTGAGCTACCTCGGTACAAAAATCAAAGCGAAGTGATTAGCAAAAAACAAAAAGCAAAAAAATAGCAAAAAACAAAAGGCAAAAAGTTTAGATTATGCAGTTTGTCGTGAGGCAAAGTACTAATTCCTTTCACAGATCGAAGAAATTGTCATTTGTCAAAAATATGTCAAAATTGTAGCAATTTCGGCAAGGAATTTAAGCGATACTATTTTTTCCAATTCCAAAATAATTGTGGGGTGCTTTTATAATAGTATAACATATTTTTATTATTCTGCGTCTGTCTCAATTCTTTTCTAACTCAATTTCTTTTTTTATACTTAGTCTATCCTAATAGTTAATCGATCCCATATTAATTACAGCCGAGGTTTATTTTATTATATTTTTTTAATATTACCTCCAGAGTGCTGTGAAGGCTTTTGTTTGTGCATCCTATTCACAGTCTGCTGGACGCCAAATTAAAAATAATAATAATAATAAAACACTCCTTGTAACTGCTGCGACAGATTGTAGGTGTTTCTTTTTTTTAACTTTTGATCTACATTAGAAAAAGAAAGAGCCGAAAAAAAGGAAATAATTGGAATTTTTTGTGATGTGGCGAGATGAGAATTTTTTTAATAAAACATGGCAAATTTGAAAAGGTAAACTATTTAAAATTCTTCTATAAATACAGGGTGTTCTTTTACTGTGTACAAATAAAAAAAACCTCAGTATAAGTACGCGAAATGCTACCTTATGCGGGTATTTTTTGGTGGCTACAGTATCATAGTCAAAAAATTTCGGATGGACCACTTGTTTGAAACCGCTGAAATGTGCGAGAAAGATAGGAAGATCAACTTCGCCTTCCTCTCGGTATGAACACGTCCACCGACACCGCACTCGATCTTCAACGCAGAGTTTCGTAATAATAATCACTGATATCGTTTATTGATTATTTTATTTAAAATTTTAATTCGCTGAGCGAAGTAACATGTTTTACGACATCAACTATCCACGAATAAATCCGAAAAGTTATGCACCACGCGTTAAAAATGTTCTTCCTTCATCCTTTTACCTAAATACACTTTTGCTGCAATCTGCTAGCTATGAAAGTATTACTACTTACGGTCCTTGGAAACAAAGGAAATGTAAAATTTTTATAAGACTTTTAAAAATAATTTGGAATGAGAAATTATAATTTGTTTGTACCCCGCTTTTAATTTGTTCGGCAATTACGAACCGCAATTGCACTAGATTTTAATTTAATACTTAAACTTGTAATTACTTGCAGTGAAGTTAATTTAAATTGTAAACGTTTCGACGGGCCAGCTGTTCGGAGCGGCGCTGAGTTACGTCGTTCCTACTTGAGATCCAGGAAGGCACTGACCCTGGCCTAATTCGGCTGCGGGTGGTAATTGAAGAGGGGCCCACGTTCCACTTTTCAGCGGTTCTAAAACGGTTTAGTGAAAATCTGCCACTGCATTTTTCTCGAAAACTATTACATTTATGTTAAGAACATATGAGTTCAATCGTTGCAATTCATGATGATATAATGCAGGTTTAAATATTTGCACACAGTAAAAGAACTCCCTGTATATTAAATTATTTTTTTTAACTAATACCGTATTTAACCAACTTGAGATTTTGCATCTTGTACAGGCTGCTTATCATTCAGTCTTGTCAAAGCAAACAAACAAGCGGAGAAACGTTAATTGCGTTATGTATACAGTGCGTCCACGGATCAACTTGACAAGAGGAAAGACTTTTTTTTTATATCAACTCTACACAGAAGTGTTATTGTTTACATAAAGTTCTGCTCCTCGAGAAACTTTAGAAACGATGCTTAAATTTAAATTTTAAATTACAGTCTGCCTAAAAAATCCAAAATGTCTTAATTTTATCTTGTAGAAATCAAAGTAACGTTTTCCTTGTCGATTTTAGACAAAAAGAAATTCTATTGTCGAAGCAACTTCAAAAATTACACATACCCTTGTTTTTTTGACTAAAAGGTGTCTAAAATATTCAAATATCTGAATTTATAGAAAGAATAAAGCTTTATTGCTGTTGATTTGCATTCCATGTAAGAGCATTTTGAAATATAGAATCCCTCAAAATTACGTATGTGTGTATTTTTTAAGGCTTTTTTAAGGATTTACTGGAAGTATTATTTTCTAGTGGTGGCGATAAGGTTTTACCCCCCCCCCCTCCCCCTCACCGCCTGGGGCCATATTTACTCAATCATATACGTAACTAAAATTTTATTTAAATTTAAGATTATTGTTTCTACGTTGACTTAAAATGTTACTTTGTATAAAAAATCGTAATTTTTTTTAATCACGTTTGAATTTTTTTTAGAAATGTAAGGGGCCCTCTAGAGCCGTGGGCAAGGCGGAGTCTGGGGGGGGCCTTATCACCGCTACTGCCCCTTCACATCCAATACCAATCCGTTTTCATCGATTTTTTTTAAACCAATCAGAATGAGACATTACCAATTCTATGAAATAAACGCGTTCTTCCTTAGACAAAATTCTTGCTATTAATCATGCTAAATGTTAAAACTTATCTGATGTCAAAATGTCAGTTGTTCTCTAAGGTTTATTATAAAATCGTCCAATGAGACGGTTTCTCGAAAAGCATTTCATAATAAACACGTTGCTTTGATTTCTGCAACATAAAATATAGAAATTTCGGATTTTTTTTTAGACACACTGTAATACAAAATTTAAATTTAAGTACAGTTTTTGGAGTTTCTTGACAAGCAGAACTTTTTGTAAAGAATAATTTTTTTGCGTAAAGTCGATATTAAAAAAGTTCTTCCTCTTGTCAAGTCGATCCGTGGACACGCTGTATGTTGTGTTCGTTTTTCAAATTATTTTAATTTTTTATATTTAGTGAACGATCGAGAATAGACAGCGATTAAAATGACGCAAAAATCATGGCAGAAATAAAGTATTATCAACCTAGGGAGTTAAAGTCAGGATATATTCCCTAGGAAGTTCTTATTATACAGGGTGATTTGTAACATATGTGCCAAACGGTAAACAGTGTTAGGGGGAGTCATTTTAAGCAAGAAAGTCCATGTCAACATCTGTCCTATCCGCTTTTGTTTCTGAGCTGCGGCGTTTTTTATTTTCCGTAAGCCGCTGGTATGAATTTTATTGGAAAATATGCAACATGGCAAGTGTTTAGGACAAGAAGATTTAAATTAAGTACTGTTAAATTAATTACTGCCGCTTAGAGAAACTCAAGAAGTAGAAAATAAAAAGAACATACATTATAACCAGTGAGCGGCGGAATTGAGGTTTTTGATGACGAATGCAGGCGATTTGCATTGCCCGAGACCTTATAAGTCATTGAATGCATGTATACATAATATACAATAAATTTACTTACAAGATTCCATAAAAATAATTTTAATATAATGATTACGGTTTGAATAACCTTAACTAAAACCTCAGCTCATCCGCTCCTTGATTATAACAAATCTAAAAGATAAATAAATTATGTTTATAAGAGGTGCTCAAAGTGGCCTCCATTGGCACGAATGCATGCATGGCAACGATGAATAAACGAGTCACTAATTGTAGGCACTATTATTATTTGTGTTAGCCAGAGAATTGTTAATAATAATTTGAATTAATCGTTCCCGTGTAGTTATTTCTTCACTATAAACTAATTGCTTTAGGTGTTCCCAAAGGTAATAATCAAGGGGATTTAAATCCGGTGATCGTGGAGGCTACTCCACGGTCCCTAATAAAAATTCCACAATAATGGCCCAGGGTCAATTTTTTACTTCTCAGAGGATTAAATTTGTTATAACTCAGAAACAAAAGCAGATTGGATATGTATTTGTATACATTTTTTTACTTAAAATGACCTCACCTATCACCGGTTATCGTTTGGCACACGTGTCATAGATCACCCTGTATATTGACATTTACGCTTAGCGTAGAGTTATTGACTTTTTTTTGAAGGCGGCAGTATTTTCAGTACTTCCATTTTTCATTAAGTTTGCTTTCAAGTAATAAACTAATTAATCATAATCAAATTAATGAATGTCAAGGATTACTTTTCCCGATCGTGAATAAAATAGTATGCACACCTTAGAAGAGAATGGTATTTTTCCCTCGGTTTTTTTACTTCTCGTAAAAAATGAGGCATTTCTCTTCTTCGATATAAAATGCAATGCAATTATTTCCATGTTTGATTTTGTTCGAGTACATCAAGAAAATTGAACTGTTTGATAAAAAAAATAATAATGTTGCCGTTCTAATTGTAGTATATACCAATTTCATACCAAAAAGCTCATGACAGTTGTATTTTTCAAAAAGAGCATTTTTTTTTGAAATAAGGTTTTAGAATTCCACTTCTATTTTTAAAAACAGAAAGAAATAAAATGAATGTAACGAAAGTATTTTTTTGTTATATCAATAAATAGAGACAGAGAAGTCCAGTACCTGTTAATTTTATCTAATCATGATTGATGTGGTGACTAAAATTTTTGAACGGTTGACATTCTTGGAATTCAGGAAGGCACATTTTCACCCAAACGCAACTTACCGATCGAAATTTTCAAAAAACATCACAGACATGAGGATATTGTTCAGCACAAACGTCTCAAAGTTTTCGTTAAAATCCCGAGCGAGGCTGGCGATTCGTCGCTCGTCTTCCTGTTCCGGCGAAGCCACGATGACGTTGTCTTCTTCTGACGCTTGGAAAGGAAGAGATGGACGCCTGTCGCGCGTCTTCGGAGGTTTACTATGAGCGCAGCCCATTTTCACTTACACTTACACCGTCACATATCTCGGGAAGACAATGTTCAATTGTTGGCTTACATCGACGAGCGCGAGTTATCTGACATTATCTCGAGTTTTCGTTTAAGAAATTCTCCGTCTTATCGCATCTAGATAAGACAAATCTGAAAAATACCTGCATTCGTTTTTTTTTTTGCAGTACCTGCCATTATATTAATTAAATAATATTTAATGTACCAGAGCGTTTCCTTGAAACGTAAACACAAACAACAAAAGTGCATCATCACCATAACCAGGCAATATTTCATGATTACATGAAATACATTCATTTAGTTCTTTTCCATACTTTTATCATCACTATCACTGGCCAATAGTTGCCACAAAACTTTAGAAGAGGTTCACCCGAAGCGAAGTCGGTTTTCACCCCCGGATTCAGGCGAAGGAGATAGGTGGAAGTTGATTAAATGCGCCCACTCAGCGAGGATGGTCGTGGGAAAGATGTGCTTTGCACAGGTAGTTTATTGTTAAGGGCGCCACTCAGTGTTTACGCAAAAAATCGAACAATTCAAGGGTTTCCACGGTTGAAAGAGTGAGATAGAATCAAAATTCAGCAAGCGATATACCCAGAACAAATATTTCATCGTTTTTTCTTTCTCTTATTCTTATTATGTAATTAAGGAAATAACTTGAGACTCTATTAATTGAATTAGTTAATTGTGCCATCGTTTAAAGATTCTGCGTTAAACTCCTGGACACAAAAGTTACCTGGTGGCCAATATATCGGGAGGCTGTTGAATAAAAAAGGGGAGATTGCCACCAGGAGTTTAGGACACAGAAGTTGCCTGGTGGTAAGTTCGCGTTTTTTTTATTCAACAGCTTCCCGATATACTAGCTCTGTGAAGAAGGGGTGAATCAGTACACGATGTAAAACTAAGGACGCCTGGGAAAATGATCTAGCTGAAGGATACACTGTGAAGCAGTTCCCAAAACCCCAATAACGTTCTTGAATTGAATTCTTGAACTCCGAGGAGATTCTCATTCGCCCGTGCGTTCACCGTAGGGATAGACAATAATACAACGCAATTGATGCAGAAATATTTATTAAGCGTAAACGCTGAAGCAGTTCCCAAACCCCAATAACTTTCTTGAATTGAATTCTTGAACTCCGAGGAGATTCCCATTCGCTCGTGCGTTCACCGTTGGGATAGACAATAATGCAACGCAGTTGATGCAGAAATATTTATTAATCTTAAGCGCTGAAGGATAGAAACGGTTCCCAAAGCCCCAATAACGTTCTTGAATTGAATTCTTGAACTCCGAGGAGATTCTCATTCGCTCGTGCGTTTACCGTAGGGATAGAAAATAATACAACGCAGTTGATGCAGAAATATTTATTAATCTGAAACGCTGAAGGATAGAAGCAGTTCCCAAAGCCCCAATAACTTTCTTGAATTGAATTCTTGAACTCCGAGGAGATTCTCATTCGCTCGTGCGTTCACCGTTGGGATAGACAATAATGCAACGCAGTTGATGCAGAAATATTTATTAATTTCAAACGCTGAAGGATAGAAGCAGTTCTCAAAGCCGCAATAACTTTCTTGAATTGAATTCTGAACTACGAAGAGATTCTCATTCACCCTAGGGATAGACAATGATACAACGCAGTTGATGCAGAAATATTTATTAATCTTAAACACTGAAGGATAGAAGCAGTTCCCAAAGCCCCAATAACTTTCTTGAATTGAATTCTTGAACTCCGAGGAGATTCTCTTTCGCCCGTGCGTTCACCGTAGGGATAGACAATAATACAACGCAATTGATGCAGAAATATTTATTAAGCGTAAACGCTGAAGCAGTTCCCAAAGCCCCAATAACTTTCTTGAATTGAATTCTTGAACTCCGAGGAGATTCTCATTCGCTCGTGCGTTCACCGTAGGGATAGATAATAATGCACCGCAGTTGGTGCAGAAATATTTATTAATCTTAACCGCTGAAGGAAAGAAGCAGTTCCCAAAGCCCCAATAACTTTCTTCAATTGAATTCTTGAACTCCGAGGAGATTCTCATTCGCTCGTGCGTTCACCCTAGGGATAGACAATAATGCAAAGCAGTTGATGCAGAAATATTTATTAATCTTAAACGCTGAAGGATAGAAGCAGTTCCCAAAGCCCCAATAACTTTCTTCAATTGAATTCTTGAACTCCGAGGAGATTCTCATTCGCTCGTGCGTTCACCGTAGGGATAGACAATAATGCAAAGCAGTTGATGCAGAAATATTTATTAATCTTAAACGCTGAAGGATAGAAGCAGTTCCCAAAGCCCCAATAACTTTCTTCAATTGAATTCTTGAACTCCAAGGAGATTCTCATTCGCTCGTGCGTTCACCCTAGGGATAGACAATGATACAACGCAGTTGATGCAGAAATATTTATTAATCTTAAACACTGAAGGATAGAAGCAGTTCCCAAAGCCCCAATAACTTTCTTGAATTGAATTCTTGAACTCCGAGGAGATTCTCTTTCGCCCGTGCGTTCACCGTAGGGATAGACAATAATACAACGCAATTGATGCAGAAATATTTATTAAGCGTAAACGCTGAAGCAGTTCCCAAAGCCCCAATAACTTTCTTGAATTGAATTCTTGAACTCCGAGGAGATTCTCATTCGCTCGTGCGTTCACCGTAGGGATAGATAATAATGCACCGCAGTTGGTGCAGAAATATTTATTAATCTTAAACGCTGAAGGAAAGAAGCAGTTCCCAAAGCCCCAATAACTTTCTTCAATTGAATTCTTGAACTCCGAGGAGATTCTCATTCGCTCGTGCGTTCACCCTAGGGATAGACAATAATGCAAAGCAGTTGATGCAGAAATATTTATTAATCTTAAACGCTGAAGGATAGAAGCAGTTCCTAAAGCCCCAATAACTTTCTTCAATTGAATTCTTGAACTCCGAGGAGATTCTCATTCGCTCGTGCGTTCATCGTAGGGTTAGACAATAATACAACGCAGTTGATGCAGAAATATTTATTAATCTTGAACGCTGAAGGATTGAAGCAGTTTCCAAAGCCCCAATAACTTTCTTGAATTGAATATTCTTGAACTCCGAGGAGATTCCCATTCGCTCGTGCGTTCACCGTAGGGATAGACATTAATGCAACACAGTTGATGCAGAAATATTTATTAATCTTAAACGCTGAAGGATAGAAGCAGTTCCCAAAGCCCCAATAACTTTCTTGAATTGAATTCTTGAACTCCGAGGAGATTCTCATTCGCTCGTGCGTTCACCGTAGGGATAGACAATATTGCAACGCAGTTGATGCAGAAATATTTATTAATCTTAAACGCTGAAGGATAGAAGCGGTTCGAAAAACCCCAATAACGTTCTTGAATTGAATTCTTGAACTCCGAGGAGATTCTCATTCGCTCGTGCGTTCACCATAGGGATAGACAATAATGCAACGCAGTTGATGCAGAAATATTTATTAATCTTAAACGCTGAAGGATATAAGCAGTTCCCAAAGCCCCAATAACTTTCTTGAATTGAATATTCTTGAACTTCGAGGAGATTCACATTCGCTCGTGCGTTCACCGTAGGGATAGACAATAATGCAAGCGCAGTTGCTGCAGAAATATTTATTAATCTTAAACGCTGAAGGATAGAAGCAGTTCCCAAAGCCCCAATAACTTTCTTGAATTGAATTCTTGAACTCCGAGGAGATTCTCATTCGCTCGTGCGTTCACCGTAGGGATAGACAATAATACAACGCAGTTGATGCAGAAATATTTATTAATCTCAAACGCTGAAGGATAGAAGCAGTTCCCAAAGCCCCAATAACGTTCTTGAATTGAATTCTTGAACTCCGAGGAGATTCTCATTCGCTCGTGCGTTCACCGGAGGGATAGACAATAATGCAACGCAGTTGATGCAGAAATATTTATTAATTTTAAACGCTGAAGGATAGAAGCAGTTCCCAAAGCCCCAATAACTTTCTTCAATTGAATTCTTGAACTCCGAGGAGATTCTCATTCGCTCGTGCGTTCATCGTAGGGTTAGACAATAATACAACGCAGTTGATGCAGAAATATTTATTAATCTTAAACGCTGAAGGATAGAAGCAGTTCCCAAAGCCCCAATAACTTTCTTGAATTGAATTCTTGAACTCCGAGGAGATTCTCATTCGCTCGTGCGTTCACCGGAGGGATAGACAATAATGCAACGCAGTTGATGCAGAAATATTTATTAATTTTAAACGCTGAAGGATAGAAGCAATTCCCAAAGCCGCAATAAGTTTCTTGAATTGAATTCTTGAACTCCGAGGAGATTCTCATTCGCTCGTGCGTTCACCGTAGGGATAGACAATAATGCAAAGCAGTTGATGCAGAAATATTTATTAATCTTAAACGCTGAAGGATAGAAGCAGTTCCCAAAGCCATAATAACTTTCTTGAATTGAATTCTTGAATTCCGAGGAGATTCTCTTTCGCACATGCGTTCACCGTAGGAATAGACAATAATGCAACGCAGTTGATGCAGAAATATTTATTAATCTTAAACGTTACAACAATATGTGTGGCTCGGCGAAGACCAAATATTATAACAAAAAGGTTAAAATATAACCAATTAAACGTAAAGGCCACAAGAAAAAATTACAGTACGCGAAAGGATCAGATCTGATCGAACAGGTGGACTTGGGTTCCAAAAGCCGGTACAAAATTCCTAAACTAATGAAATTAAAGGCATTTCACGCGAACGGACGGGACATTTATGATTTTCTTTTTATAAATACCTTATTTTGATATATTCAGAATATTTTATTGGGATGTGAAAATACTATGTATCTAAACTGAAGTTACTTTTTCCTGCATACAAATTTAATGTACATGTAAGACTGAGTTGGACCAGATTTTAATTTCGGAAAAACCAGGTCAATTCAACCCAACCCAATGGAAAATCGGACTATCCCATCAAAATCGGACTATCCCATCAAAATCGGGACGTACGGTTACCTTATATAAGAGATAATAAAATTAAAGACAACAATTTACAGGACAATCCAGGAATGTCCCGTCCGTTACGTAAATTGCCCCGTTTTTTCTACGTGGAATGGCCGTTAATTAGCGTAAGTTACTCTCTTATTATTCTTCTGCAACCACGACCATGTCGTGCCGATATTGTTCGGATCAACAAATAAAGGGAAAAGTTATAATAGCAGTTGACTCTTATCTGATGAAAACTGTAAGTTTTTAATCTATAATTCAACAGACTATAAATGGAAAACCACTCCTGACGAAGCTATCAATCGAGAGCAAAACGTTGATTGCTTTTCCATTTCCATTCTGTCCGGTTGTAGATTAAAAACTATATACTTTACAGGTTAGGTGAGGCTGTTGTTTTATCAGCGGGTTCAAAGTTTCGTTGATAGAGGTCGTATAATGTCCGCGTCGTTCACTGCTTGTTTTCAGCTTCGACGGCGAATGATCGGCTGCACCCCGCATATCACAGCCAGGTCGAAGAAACCAAAACAGATATTAATTCAACAGGAGTTGAACCGATAAAACTCCAAATGAAAATAGCTCCGCTTAAAAACGGATCTAAACGAAAGAAAGTCAAATAGCGCTGTGAATTACCGGTGTTACGGTGTGAAAACCGCTTTTAAGGGAACGACCCGTATGTTCCATTCGGATTTATTTCCGATTTCGCAGTATTAAGAATTTTGTGTGCGTTTAAATCGCTTCACTTACCGCACCCAGTTCGTCGGAATTTTATTAAAAGACAGTTTATTACAATCGTCTTCTGCATCGCTGGAATGATTAATTTTGCAACCTTCAAATGATCTCACGCTTTGCGTTTTATTATAGAAAGCTTGTTTGGACCTTTCGTTTTTTTTTTTTTAAATACTCCGGTCATAAATGAGTGCAAAATTCTCGAAAAGTCGAGAATCCTTTGTGGTATTAAATAAATACTCTTAATATCGTTTGCAGTTTCTATTTCTAGAAAAGATTGCATCATCTTTTGAAACGAATGAGTAGTAAAGCATGAATTTTCCGTGTCGTGATTTGCGACCGTTAATTATTAGATTAATCGAAATCGAAACTTCAAAAATGGGAATAGAATATAATAGGAGTAGAAAAAAGTATTATTTGTAGACAATAGAACATAAATGATCAAAAGGAAAGAATTAATGCTAAAAACAATTTTCATATGAACGTCTCTGATGTGTCATGGGTGTTAAGATAACATTCAACAGTTACGCTATCTTAACTGCACTCGGATAACACCTCATTTAAATGCATCGGGAATTTTTAGTACGAAGCGTCATTGATTTACTGTCGTTCAAATTAATAGATTAGCATAAAATAACATCACAAAATAACTGCACAAGTTATGTTACGATGGTCGTTTACACGACAGTGTTTACACGAACTTTTGCTGGTGTATTACTTGACAGATGCTATTTATAACAGGTGACTGCATTGCTACCTGTCAGTGGATAAAACAGAAAATACACAACCATAACGAGCATTCACAATGAACAAAGACTAGAATCATTTAAACAGCCAAGGTTAACTACAAGCGTTTACATGAACTATAAAACCGGTGTTGCTAACGCCACGCCTGTTGTCCGTTTACACGAATTTTTATGCCGATGTAACTGACACCGATTTGCGTAACACCGGCCTTAAATGTTCGCATAAACGCAGTCAGTGAAAGGAATTATTGATTGTACAGGTTTTGATTGATTTAGGGATGAGTAATTTTCTTTAATTTGTCACTTAACAGGTCGAGTCTGTCCAGTGGACTTTCGACAACATCGACAACATAACAAGTCAAGGCGAACTGAAACATTTGGCTGAATTTCTATCAAACAAACAGTTCGATCTAGTAATAAACCTGCCGATGAGAAACGGCGGTGCGAGAAGAGTTTCTTCCTTTATGACGCACGGCTATCGTACCAGGCGCTTGGCGATAGACTATTCAATTCCTTTAGTAACCGACGTCAAATGTACCAAATTATTAGTTGAAGTAAGTACTAGATTGCACAGGGTGATTCACTTACGTAACCTGCCAAGGTCACAAGGTCATTTCATAGTTACAAGGAACGAGTACTTAATAAGATATGATGTGTAGGTTTCTCTGTTCAAAATTAGCCCATTGGTGGAGGCGAAAAATCCGATTCTTTGGTTTTAGATCTAAAAATACAAGTTTCCTTAAAAATAAAAGATTACAAGGCAGTCATTTTCTTAAACAAACGAGTACAAAAATTCTTTCCTGCGCAGACAATGAAGACAGTGAATCATCCTGTATAATCGTTTTAAAGCAATTACACCACGGCATTTCATTATTATCAGGCATTACGTTTGATTGGTCAAGCTCCACCAATGAAAACACATTGTGATTGTATGACCTCGCGTAATTTGGTGAAGCTGCCCGGTTTTATCGACACTCACGTCCACGTCCGGGAACCCGGAGCTGTGCACAAGGAAGACTTTGACTCGTGCACCGCCGCGGCCTTAGCGGGAGGAGTGACCCTCATCTGCGCCATGCCCAACACAAATCCGGCAATCGTCGACGCCGAATCCTTCCAGCTGGTTAAGAAGTTGGCTAAAGAAAACGCGAGGTGTGACTATGCGCTTTACGTCGGTGCATCCGTCGATAATGCCGGAAGCATTCATGAATTGGCACCGGACGCCGCCGCACTGAAGATGTATCTAAACGAAACGTTTACAACACTGCGTTTAAACGAACTGTCTGCGTGGGCGAAGCATCTCAGTAATTGGCCGAAAAAGGCGCCGCTTTGCGTGCACGCCGAAGGCCAAACCACAGCGGCCGTTGTTCTCTTGGCCATGTTGCACAATAGACCCATACATGTTTGCCACGTTGCGCGCAAAGAAGAAATTCAGATTATAAAATTGGCTAAAGAGAAGGGGCTGAAAGTAACGTGCGAGGTATGTCCTCACCATTTGTTTTTATCCACTGAAGACGTCGACCACCTCGGAGTTTCCAAAAGCCAAGTAAGACCTAAGTTAGCCACCCCGGAAGACCAGCAGGCTCTATGGGATAATCTTCACATCATCGATTGCTTCGCGACTGACCACGCACCTCATACTGTGGTGGAGAAGAGCGGACCTAATCCACCACCGGGTTTCCCCGGATTGGAAACGATCCTACCCCTTTTGCTGAACGCCGTTAACGAAGGCCGACTTACTTTGGAGGATATCACAAATAAATTCTATCGGAATCCCAGGAAGATATTTAATCTGCCCGAGCAAGCGAATACTTATGTCGAAGTTGATTTGAACGAAGAGTGGGTGATACCTAACGCTATGGCTTACAGCAAAGCAAAATGGACGCCGTTTGCTGGCAGAAAGATTAAAGGCTCGGTGCACAGGGTTATACTGCGAGGCGAGGTTGCTTATGTGGATGGGCAAGTTTTGATACAGCCTGGTTTTGGGCAGAATGTCCGAGAGTGGGAAGGAAGGAAATCGGCGTACAGTTTGTCTTTGGATAGTCGGCCGTCTTCTGCTTTGGACAGACCGATTTCCCCTGCCCCGGGATTGTTCTCGGCGGGGAATTACCCCAACGAGCTTTATAACGACGGACATACAAACGAGATATTTTCCAGTTTGCTATCGGAACAAGTCGCAAAGGTGCATTTCGCCAATGAAAATCAGGATTTCCGTTTGCACACCAGCGCATCGCCCATACCACCGGCGGCAGCAACATCAGCTCGTGTAAGAACGGAAAGTTTTTCGAATGCGTACGCCCCTGAAATTATCCCCCCAACCGCCCACTCGCACGGCCTTACGGGAAAACACGTCTTGAGCGTAGACATGTTCAATAAGGAACAGTTGAATCTGATATTTAATTTGGCCGAGCAATTTAGGGCGTACGTGGGTAAAGACCGGCCTCTGGATCATATTTTGCGAGGCAAAGTCATGGCTTCCATTTTTTACGAAGTAAGCACGAGGACGTGCTGTAGTTTCGCCGCTGCCATGCAAAGATTGGGCGGAAGAGTTATCTACATGGATGAATCCAGCTCGTCTGCTAAAAAGGGAGAGACCCTGGAAGATTCGGTGGCCGTTATGGCTGCGTACACGGACGTCGTGGTTTTAAGACATCCAACTCCAGGCTCTGTCTTGGTAAGTTACTAAAACCATGGAAAAAATGCTTTAAAAAAAAAAAATTTCAGAAAGCGTCTCATCATTGTCGTAAACCATTAATAAACGCTGGCGACGGTGTTGGAGAACATCCAACGCAAGCCCTTCTGGACATTTTCACCATTCGAGAAGAAATTGGTACCGTGAACGGCCTAAATATTACTTTGGTGGGTGATCTGAAGAACGGAAGAACCGTGCATTCGCTCGCTAGGCTCTTGACGTTATACAGCGTTCAGCTTCGCTACGTTAGTCCTGCCAACTTGAAAATGCCGAAGCACATCGTCCAGTTCGTTGCTTCAAAAGGAATATCGCAAGAAGAGTACGATACTTTAGAGACGGTATTGCCGGACACCGATGTGCTGTATATGACGCGAATACAGAGGGAAAGGTTTGAAACGCAAGAAGAATACGACAAGGTAAGTCTACATATTGTTAGAGTTATGCATCAAAATTCATGGATCAATTGATGCAATGGACGGTAACTTATATCGGCAGGAGTTGGCTGCCCTGACGTGGTCCCGGTGCTTCCCCGTACTTACGATATCAACGAGACGGGGACTGCAGTGGATCAGATCCGATAGTTATGAATCAGCTATTGTAGAGACCTCTTGCATCAATAAATTTATGTTGTTGTTTAAAACCTTAATTACCACGATACTAACAGTATATTAAAAAAAAAATCTTTCGATGTTTTCAAAATAAATTTACGATCAAAGGAATATCGCGTTTAATAAATAGTAGAGTTTGTGTGAAAGTTCTTTGTACAAATTACTCTTCTACGCCAATTATTTACTATACTAAACGCTTATTAATACTTAACACTGATCACAATTCGACTATCGTTAAACTAACGTCTAATTTATCTGACCAATATTGACCCATATATACCTATAATTGAATCGATGAGTGCATAATCGTGTTCAGTCCAAATTTACTGTATTGAGAAAACAACAAATAACTTTTTAGATTTTAATTGGCTTAAAATTCTTTCAAATAAGGATACCTGAAGCCTAATGAAGCCAACAATTACTTAATTACTTAAAATTAAAATCTAGAGAAATTTATTTGTTGTTTTTTTCAACACAGTACATTTGGACTGAACACGATTATGCACTCATCGATTCAATTATTATAGGACTTAAACTGAACTAACTGTCTTACAGACGGCCAACCGCGATTATTCAGTGTCGACTATCGACCAATTAGCAGTGATCTTAAGTATCTAGATGCAAGTTCCTAGATACATATCTCAGATACTACTAAAAATACTACTAAAAAAATGTGTCTGTATCTTGATGCAATTACATAAGTATCTGTTCGTCTATGATTCTAAGATATATTTTAAAGTTCCATAAAAGTAGCCGACCTTGGCATAAATCCAACTTTCGATTCCATTGCAGATTTAGCAACATTTACTAATAAAATATGGTCGAAATTTTAGTTGTCGACGATGAAAAAAACGAAGCAGATTTTGAGTATCATCTTTTCGAGGGCCTCGATTAACCTAACAGTGACTCAAATTAAAAGCTGATGCACTTAAAATTAATTTACGAACATTGGTTAGCAAGTAAGCGGGTTTCTAGGGCACGCTGATGTCGTCAACTAAGACGTCACTCTAAAATAAATTATTCCTACGAAGCACTTTCGGTGTTGGTACTCGCTCGTCGTCCGGTGATGAGACGGTCGACACGCTCTCCTTATTCCCGGAACTTGCTCGTCGATGAGGAAAGGGGTCGGCAACTAACGTTTATTGCCTCGTCGACGAGCAAGTTCTGGGCAACAAAATAAGGACAGCGTGTCGCCCGGGACGAGTGATGGTTACTTGTGAGGACGATACAAAGTCCAGGGGCGATAAAACGCTAAGGGCCAACAAAAGCCGAGGGGTGCTAGAAGTTGAGGAGAGGGCGGGGAAAAAATGCCTGTGCGTAACTTCCACAGGGTCCTTAATAATGCACCAAAATGCACTGGCGTCGAAAGAGTTGCCTGCAAATCAGGCAAAGCCGTATTCGAGTTATTGACAAGTAAGCTCTCCTAACTCAAATGATCAATACGAAACGATCTACAACTGCACTCTTTGACAGTTTGCCCAAGTACTGGTGCAGAATCTGCAGACGGGGGTTGAAAACTCATTTTTCATCCCCTTTTGTCCTCAAGTCTTTTAACAATGCGTACAGAGTTGGATCTCGACTTTCTTTGTTCGTAGCGTTTCTGGTTTTCGTTAAAGCCAGAAAATTATATTTACTTACATTACTTATATTTTTGGAATTATCGAAAGCCATATCTCTTTTTTTGTGAGTAGTTAATAGTCCCACCTTATAATGGTTCAATTAAAAATCTGAATCTTTAGTTTAAAAATCATAATCAAATATAAGAAACATTTTTCTCCAATATCAAAGATTATAAACAAAAAGAGTGAGTTAAATTAAATTAAATTAATCGATTATTTAAAATTTAACATTTACTACTAACTAAAATGAATCGAGAATGTGAAAAAGAGAAGAGAAGCTCAACAAAAATCAATTCACTTCTAGAAAACTCTGTTGAACGCTGAATTTTTTAAACAACAATTATTCTATTTTATTTAAAGTCACTTTTGCCGGGTTGTCGATGCTTCGTAGGTGCACTTTATTTGCAATTAAATTAGGAAAAGTGACTGTTGGAATGAATTGAATTGTCTTTTG
Source organism: Prosopocoilus inquinatus (assembly GCA_036172665.1). Taxonomy (NCBI): domain Eukaryota; kingdom Metazoa; phylum Arthropoda; class Insecta; order Coleoptera; family Lucanidae; genus Prosopocoilus; species Prosopocoilus inquinatus. Next base: position 5,507,644 of record CM069870.1, read on the forward strand.
AAAACTTCGCGGCGAGAAGAAAAATTGAGACGGGTGACAGAAAACCAAACGAAAGGACACAGATCAAAAATGTTCCACCAATCAACTGAATACGTGACAACAGCGTTAGCGGATGATTTAAAAAGAGCAAGGGTTATGAGAAAAACCTCGACTAGAACGTAATTTTCATAAAACAAGTTGAGACCAGCGCAAAAAATAGACAGCACGTCGCCTCCCGGAATAAAATTCAAATTCGATGCCCTAAAGTTTCTAAAGCGAAAATAAAGCGAGCTTATTTCTTATTATTTCTTTCTTATTTCTTCTTATCAGCTTTAGCGAATGATTTAAAAAGGGCAAGGGTTATGAGAAAAACCTCGACTAGAGCGTAATTTTCATAAAACAAGTTGAGACCAGCGCAAAAAAAATAGACAGCACGTCGCCTCCCGGAATAAAATTCAAATTCGATGCCCTAAAATTTCTAAAGCGAAAATAAAGCGAGCCTATTTCTTATTATTTCTTTCTTATTTCTTCTTATCAGCGTTAGCGAATGATTTAAAAAGGGCAAGGGTTATGAGAAAAACCTCGATTAGAACGTAATTTTCATAAAACAAGTTGAGACCAGCGCAAAAAAAAATAGACAGCACGTCGCCGCCCGGAATAAAATTCAAATTCGATGCCCTAAAGTTTCTAAAGCGAAAATAAAGCCAGCTTATTTCTTATTATTTCTTTCTTATTTCTTCTTATCAGCGTTAGCGAATGATTTAAAAATGACAAGGGTTATGAGAAAAACCTCGACTAGAACGTCATTTTCATAAAACCAGTTGAGACCAGCGCAAAAAAATAGACAGCACGTTGCCTCCCGGAATAAAATTCAAATTCGATGCCCTAAAGTTTCTAAAGCGAAAATAAAGCGAGCTTATTTCTTATTATTTCTTTCTTATTTCTTCTTATCAGCGTTAGCGAATGATTTAAAAAGGGCAAGGGTTATGAAAAAACCTCGACTAGAGCGTAATTTTCATAAAACAAGTTGAGACCAGCGCAAAAGAAAATAGACAGCACGTCGCCGCCCGGAATATAATTCAAATTCGATGCCGTAAAGTTTCTAAAGCGAAAATAAAGCGAGCTTATTTCTTATTTCTTCTTATCAGCGTTAGCGGGTGATTTAAAAAGGGCAAGGGTTATGAGGAAAACCTCGACTAGAGCGTAATTTTCATAAAACAAGTTGAGGCCAGTGCAAAAAGAATAGACAGCACGTCGCTTCCCGGAATAAAATTCAAATTCGTTGCCCTAAAGATTCTAAAGAGAAAATAAAGCGAGCTTATTTCTGTATCAAAAATAAAACGGAGAATCCTATGTGTAAAGAAAAACATTTAATTAGACGAACTCGGGAACCTCAATCATAAAAGAATCACTATCTGTTTCGCCTCCGTGCATGAAAACATCCAAGCGGGGTGCGTAAGAGTTCTCCTGCTCGAGAATTCGAGTCGACTGTTCTAAGAATGGAAATAATACCGGATTCCCTACTATATAGGGTGTCTCAAAACAACAAGAGAAAAATGAATTGTAACAGTTGTACCAGAAAGAGTAACATTAAAAAAATTTCAAAATTTCCCTGTACAAATTACTAAGGAACATTGTTGATAGGGAACATGGAGTTTGTGAACAGTCAAATTAAGAAAATTGCAAGAAGCCACGAAGAAAGATTCTTGTTGTAGCATGTGAATGTAGAGGCAATCTAGCTCCTAGACATTTTACGAATTCATAAGAAGTTTTTCGAGTTGGTATATTGTGACGCAGCTGCCACCGTTAACAAAAAAATTAATCGTTCAGTTCATTAATAGTCCATATAATTAAATAAATGCCTTTGAAGGTAGATCTACTGGAAAAAAAAGTGTACCTCAAACCGACAGCAAACGCCAATGAGGGACTTTGAAATTTTTAAAACTTCTTTTAGTATTTCAATAATCAGACCAGAATTAAGTTACTTATTAATCAAGTATAGATAATAGTACTATAAGTTCGTCATTTTACTGAAGTAACTAAAACACATTACTGCAAAAAAATTGAACAGTAAATCGAACGCAGGAAAATTGTGACCAATAAATCGAACGTAGGCGACCCAACAATTATTATTAGCATTAACATCGACGAATGCGAATACTCGCACAAGCAACGAATGCAAGTAATAAAGAAAAATCGAACATGGAAGGAATTAAAAAGTAAACGGAATTCTCATAAGATTAAATGGATTGTGATTCTAATAGGCTCCTATTTTGACATGTACAGAAGTGCACTTCTCAGCGATTTATTAAGCGTTTTTTGTTATCAATTCTGAAGCGTTTCAGTAAGCTTTATCTGCCAATCTTTTCATGTTCTCGACGGCAAATCGTCTATCGCTAGCTTGTAAACGCGTTATCTTCCTCGAAAAACGATAACGGGATACAATGATTCGCGATAAACGTGATTCAACGTTTTTCACGTTGCAGGCATGCGGACACTTCATCGTAACACCGCAGTTGATGACGCGGGCGAAGAGGAAAATGGTGGTCATGCACCCCTTGCCGAGGGTGTTCGAAATCAGTCCGGAGTTCGATACCGATCCGAGGGCTGCGTATTTCCGCCAGGCGGAGTGCGGGATGTTCGTGAGGATGGCCATTTTGGCGATGGTTCTTGGCAGATGCTAAATTATTGTACTGATTTTTATACTTATGATTTAGATTGCTAAATAATTTTTTTTATATATACCGGGTGTCCCGCGCCATGTGCTCACCCTTCTAGAATCTTTATTTATTAATCGATTAACCTGAATTTTGGAGACAAAAAATGGGATTTTTCGACATACTGCTAGTTGTCATAGGACTTCCGGTTTCGCCGGAAATGATATCAACTTTCTTATTTTAAATAGAACACCCTATATATTTTTACATATTTCAAATCTACGGATCATTATGAGTCCGAATACGTATGTATCAATTGATAATTTTGGTTTCCATGACAACGAAAAAAAAACTTTTTTATTTTTCAATCTAGATAGCTATGAATCGCATTTTTTTCGATCTAATGCAATCAAGTGTTTCAAGAAAATCACTTCTTTGATTATACTTTGCTTTTTCATATTTTTACAGCATTTGAAATTTTCATTAGGTCGTAACTCATTTTTTTCGATAGAACCTCATATGTTTCTTAGCTTAGTTCAACAGAACATTTTTTTCTGAGTACGCTGATACCAAATACGTCATATTTGTCATATAAAGTCACTTTTGCCGGGTTGTCGATGCTTCGTAGGTGCACTTTATTTGCAATTAAATTAGGAAAAGTGACTGTTGGAATGAATTGAATTGTTTTTTGAAAACTTCGCGGCGAGAAGAAAAATTGAGACGGGTGACAGAAAACCAAACGAAAGGACACAGATCAAAAATGTTCCACCAATCAACTGAATACGTGACAACAGCGTTAGCGGATGATTTAAAAAGAGCAAGGGTTATGAGAAAAACCTCGACTAGAACGTAATTTTCATAAAACAAGATGAGACCAGCGCAAAAAATAGACAGCACGTCGCCTCCCGGAATAAAATTCAAATTCGATGCCCTAAAATTTCTAAAGCGAAAATAAAGCGAGCTTATTTCTTATTATTTCTTCTTATCGGCGCTAGCGAATGATTTAAAAAGTGCAAGGGTTATGAAAAAAACCTCGACTAGAACGTAATTTTCATGAAACAAATTGAGACCAGCGCAAAAAATAGACAGCACGTCGCCTCCCGGAATAAAATTCAAATTCGATGCCCTAAAGTTTCTAAAGCGAAAATAAAGCGAGCTTATTTCTTATTATTTCTTTCTTATTTCTTCTTATCAGCGTTAGCGAATGATTTAAAAAGGGCAAGGGTTATGAGAAAAACCTCGATTAGAACGTAATTTTTATAATTCATATTTTCTTAAATAGAACCTCATATGTTTCTTAGCTTAGTTCAACAGAACATTTTTTTCTGAGTATGCTGATACCAAATACGTCATATTTGTCATATAAAGTCACTTTTGCCGGGTTGTCGATGCTTCGTAGGTGCACTTTATTTGCAATTAAACTAGGAAAAGTGACTGTTGGAATGAATTGAATTGTTTTTTGAAAACTTCGCGGCGAGAAGAAAAATTGAGACGGGTGACAGAAAACCAAACGAAAGGACACAGATCAAAAATGTTCCACCAATCAACTGAATACGTGACAACAGCGTTAGCGGATGATTTAAAAAGAGCAAGGGTTATGAGAAAAACCTCGACTAGAACGTAATTTTCATAAAACAAGATGAGACCAGCGCAAAAAATAGACAGCACGTCGCCTCCCGGAATAAAATTCAAATTCGATGCCCTAAAATTTCTAAAGCGAAAATAAAGCGAGCTTATTTCTTATTATTTCTTCTTATCGGCGCTAGCGAATGATTTAAAAAGTGCAAGGGTTATGAAAAAAACCTCGACTAGAACGTAATTTTCATAAAACAAATTGAGACCAGCGCAAAAAATAGACAGCACGTCGCCTCCCGGAATAAAATTCAAATTCGATGCCCTAAAGTTTCTAAAGCGAAAATAAAGCGAGCTTATTTCTTATTATTTCTTTCTTATTTCTTCTTATCAGCGTTAGCGAATGATTTAAAAAGGGCAAGGGTTATGAGAAAAACCTCGATTAGAACGTAATTTTTATAATTCATATTTTCTTAAATAGAACCTCATATGTTTCTTAGCTTAGTTCAACAGAACATTTTTTTCTGAGTATGCTGATACCAAATACGTCATATTTTCTTTGAAAGTCATTCGAAACAAAGGGAGTGTAAAATTTTAATAAGACATGCTCTATTTTAAATTATTATTATTTTCAATGAAAATATGACGTGTTTGGTATCAGCGTACTCAGAAAAAAATGTTCTGTTGAACTAAGCTAAGAAACATATGAGGTTCTATCGAGAAAAATTAGTTAAGACCTAATGAAAATTTCAAATACTGTAAAAATGTTAAAAATCAAAATACCATCAAAGGAGTGATTTTTTCGAAACACTTGATCGCATTAGATCGAAAAAATGCGATTCATGGCTTTCTAAATTGAAAAATAAAAAAGTTCTTTTTTCGTTGTCATGGAAACCAAAATTAACAATTGATACGTATTCGGACTCGTAATGGTCCGTAGATTTTAAATATGTAAAAATATATAGGGTGTTCTATTTAAAAAAAAGAAAGTTGATATCACTTCCGGCGAAACCGGAAGTCCTATGACGACTATCAGTATGTCGAAAAATTCCATTTTTTGTTTAGTTTATCGTCTCAAAAGTTCAGGTTAATCGATTAATAAATAAAGATTCTAGAAAGGTGAGCACATGGCGCGGGACACCCGGTATATAATACGCTAATTTACAGGAGAGGAAAATAATTAAAACAAATAATTTAGATAACAACACTTATATTATAAACAATACAATAAAATTTCTTAGATAGATCAGTCTTTTATTACAATACGTATGAAGGTAGTGTGTTTAGGTATTTTTAACCTAGCAAACGAAATTGAATGTGGTTTTGGAGAAATTGAAATTTTCACTTTTGTTTTGTTTTAAGATTATAGGGGGGATTAATGGTTAAAAAGTTAAATTAAAATATGGGTGTGGTAACATTATAAAATATTGTAGAAAAAAGCGAATTTTCATATTGAGAATGTGTGCAGCCAACGCCGTCTTCAAAAACAGGCCTGAGTCATCGCGTATGAATATCAGACCTCAGGGTATTATCCAGTTTCTCGGAACCACGACGCATTATTTCGCTGTTGGGCCGTGAAAATCTAAGCGCTCCGCTTATTAATAAGGGTGTAAAGATAACTTAAATGACTCAGTTTTCAAGTCGGGGGTATTCCTCCACTTAATGAATCAGTCCTATGTGAAGAGGTCGTCAGCTCAGCTTTGTATGGAACCGTTTATTTTCTGAATTTCTTAAGTTTATTAAGTGAATGGTGGAGGAGAAACAACAAATAGTAAGCCGGTCGCAGTCGCAGCAAACAATTAACAATCAACCAAACAAGTTCGAGATTTAAAACAGAGTAAAGAACATTTCAAGCCCGTTTATGGTGGCACTAAATTCTGTTGCTGCATGAATTTTTCTGAAAGCGTAAAGTAAAATAGACCCGCGCCCCTTTATATTTAATTCAACGCTTCAATGCTTTATAAGGTATTTTTTAAGAACAGATAAAATAGCGACATCTTACGATCGCTTTTTGACCTAACATTGCACAAAATTAAAAAAAAAGTATGTTTTGAGGTTAAGGAAAAACTTGTATTTGGAAATCCGTTTAGTTTCAACGATTTTAATGAAAGTGATAATATCAATGAATGCCAAGAGCATTTGACTGTGACAATTAAAAGCATACTGGTCCATAATTTTAGTTTTTTTTTTTGTTTTACACTTTGATTTATTCAACTTGAGTAAATCTCAGTAAGATGCATTTTATAATGAGAAGCAATTACTATTATAATACAATTTATTTAAACCTAACGTGAATTAAAGTGGTTTATAAATAGTTCTTAATATAAAACCCTTTCACGCGTCAAAATATCGAATCCATGAATAGTAATTAATTTCTTTTTATTTAATTTTAATCAGAACACACATTGGTTCTGATCAAAATTAAATAAAAAGAAATTATAAAAGATATAAATGAAATATTAAAAAGAACGTAGGTATTGTATACAGGATGTCTATTTTTCTCTGTTTCTTGCCATTGTATGTACAGCACCCGAAAAAAGTAATGTCTCTCCCATAAAATGAGAATGTTCGGGCTTAACTGTCGAGACCCTCGTTACAGAGAGGCGGCCAAGCAGGCAAACCCGCTGCTTTGGCTGTTTTTAATTATGGCCATACAACGTACTTATATTTTTGTCTTGGAAATAAAAAATGTAGTTTGAGATCAGGTAATGGGGATAGAACATTTTCTGAATAAATCTTATTTTTTCTGACGAAAATTGAGTTATAAAAAATGATTAATTTTTATAAAATAAAAGCTAAATCTCCACACAAAAGTTAAATGCTATTTTTTCCATCAGACTATTTAGCAACTATTTGTAAAGTAAGTATTAATAGAATGAATAGAATTGATGGACGGTGAAGAGAACTGCCTATTATTATTTTTCCACAGGATGATGCAATTTCGCACGCAGCATATCTCCCCATGATTCAGAACACGAAACCTTCTAAGGAGAGCAAAGGTCTGTTTGGTCTACGTGAACCAAGAGTAGGAGCAAAGTATTAAAAACTCCATTGATAATAATGATCCTGGATGAATCAACACGTGCATATGTGCAAAAAAAATTACTCCAGTGACGACGTTTATTTTTCTCTCGTAGATAAAAAAAAACACATTGACGACCATGAGAGATAAGACGTGGCTCACCCTGTATAAGGATATAAAAATAATGAATCATCTTTTTCATGATATCGCAACCGCATTGAATACCATCATACTGTTTATTGATGGCGTAGTGGCGTAGCTATGGGAATTGCAGGGATTGTAAAGCAACCCGGCGCCAGGGGCCTTATTCTCGAATCTGTGGCCCTATTCTCGAAACGGGCAAGACAATGTGACGTCATAATGACGCAGACTCTCATGCAAGTCTAAGTAAATCGTAGGAGAATTGCGTCATTTTGACGTCATGTTCTCTTACCCGATTCGAGACTAAGCACCCAGGACCAAAAGAAACCAAAATTGTTATTAGCAAGCATAATTACAGACGGTTTCATATTTTCTTGATTTAAAAAAAAAATCAGCGACGCTTATTTCCAGGTTTTCTGACATAATAAGAGCATATTATTTTCGATTGAAGAATAAAGTGTGCGTCTGAAATACGTAAATCAGAAAAAAGAGAAAATTAAAAAAAAAATAAGAGACTTACCGAATTGTCTCTAAATTAAAACCGGGAGGATTAGAATAAAAATTCAAAGCAACTGAAAAAGAACTCGAGGAGTACGTTTCGAGCGTTAATTTCTAACGTGGCGCCATCTGGTATGTTTGTAATTCGCCGGGAAAAGTTAAAAAAAAAACTGAAAACACTATAGGATTACGAACGTTCTAAAACAAAAAAAAACTTCTAATAAATTAATAAAATTTAAACGCAAAGCGGAAGAATTTATTACGATTTGTGGCGCCATCTGTTATAATTATTATTTTTTTAAACCTCGTTAGTTGAATATCTCTTTAACAAGGATATGTTTTTCAGCCAATAATTTACATAATTTAAAAAAAACACGAAAGACTTGCTCGTTAAAATTCAAAATGATAATAATGACAATTAAGTTTTTTACTTCAAACTAAAAGTAAACTATTAGCGAAGTTGATAAATTCCAAACAAAAAAGAATTGATGTAGACAAGATAACATAATGTAAGTACAGGGTTTTCGGTTCAATTTTGAACATGTACCTACACACTTAATAATAATAATAATAATATGTGTTTATTTCAATAAAAGAACAATGATAAAAAAAACATTGCCAGAAATTGAAAAGAGTCAAAGCAAACAAAATTTCTGTTGAGAATAAGAACTATAAAAGAAACCGAAAACATTAAAAGGTTACGAACTTTCAAAAAAACCTTCCCATAAAAAGAAACTTCTAATAAATTAATAAAATTTAAACGCAAAGCGGAAGAACTTATTACGATTTGTGGCGCCATCTGTTACCCCGGATCGTAACTTCGTTCTCTTTATTTGTGGGGGAAGCAACGGTTGAAAAACGCTAAGAAAAATTCAAGAAATAACATTACGAGAAAACAAAACATAATTTCGAATAAATAAAGTTGAACAGAAATGGGAAGTTTCAAATAAAAGTAGCGCCGTCAGTTATTCTGTATACAGTCGTAATTAATTTTGTTCCGTTTAATTTCCGGGAAACAGTTTTGTCAAAACAGTTGAAGGCAAATTTCTTCTTCGAGAAAGCGTTAGAGAAACAATTGGAGCGTTACTTCCGCTAGTTGTCGGGAGCTCCTCTAACGAACAATAAACATATATGGCGCCATCTGTAATCACGAGTCGTAACTTTGTCCCCCTCATTTGCGCGGAAACAATTTCAAAGAAGCAACTGAAAACTTCGAATAAATAAGATTTAAACGCAAAGCGAAAGAATTTATTAGCAAGGTTGGTAGAGCTGGACTGTGTATTAGAAGGTTGCAGTGACTCAGAGGGGTGGGTTTGGGTATGTAACTCGTTACGTCAGGTCACGTGATAAATTCCATTCAGAATGTTAATCAGATTTTCACATTATATGTATAATCAATTAGACCACAAAATTGATTCAATTTTTATTAAATTAAATCAAGCTTTAGGAGATTGAGTAAAACTCATTCTATTTACTTCACTGTGACGGATAGAAGTTTCGTGTGACGCCACGAGTTACTTTTGGTTTTGCGGGAGGTGGATAAGGATCAAACTACACATTTAAATGGGAACGAGGCAACCTGCTAAATGCAATATCAGTTTTACCAACCTTGTTTATTAGCACTTGTAGCGCCATCTGTTACCACGGATTCTAACTCAAAATATTCAAGAAATAACGTTACGAAAAACAATTTCGAGTAAAGTTGAATGAACGGGAATATTAGAACGCAAGAACGAAAACGCTGCAAACGAATTTCTTCAAGAGAGAAAGAAGTGTTTGAGGAACAATTGAAGCGCGCCCCGCTTAGCGCTATTTTGCAGAAACTTTTCTAACCTAAAATGATTGACAACTCCTGTCACTTTTTAAAAATAGGATAATCCAGAAGCAACTAAGCAGTTTTGTTTTTGAAAGTTTTAACGAAATAAGTAGTTTAATTTTGATTTTAAGGCGCTGCGCTGATTGAAATGTTGTAACCCGGCGGCCTGACTTCTAGCTACGCCACTGTTTGCAGTTAATTTATAGAAAATATATACCATTTTTAAAGATGCTTTCTCATGGAAATTCAGAACGGTATTAAAATAAAAACCAACAAGTCCCACATTTTAAATTAAAATTAAAATTTTAATAATTTAGAAGTAAGAGAGGAGTTAGTTTCAAATTGAAAGAGCCATAAACAGTGAAAACTGCAACCCCTCCAAACGCTTCATCTTCATAACAGAACTTATTATGCTACTCGTTTAGATTGTAATACATACATACTTTTTTTTTAATTGGAAAATTTACTTTCCGTAAAATTTTTAATAAATACATATACACATTAAAAAAATATTTTTTGTGTAAATAATTATTATACTCTAAAAGCAGGGACATTACCACCACCGGTTAGCTCGGGGTGTTGCATTTTTTCCGCGAGGGCGTCTTCGTCTTCGGTTTTCGTTAGCTTGGGGATGATGGACTGCAGTATTTTCTTGGATTTTTTGATTCGAGCATTTGTCAATTTCCTAAACGAAATTTTTATAGTTAGTTAAAATAACAGATAGAATATGAAAAAGAAAAATACCTTAGGTAATGTCAATTAAAGTTCGCAGAACTGTTACTAAACTGAGTTTTGATGAAATTTTCAGCTCGATTTAAAGTGTTTTTTTCTTTTTCGTATCTCATCTACATATATACAGCGTGATACTATGAACACAGGTGATACAAGATATCATCGTGGTTTAAGACTGTGAACTTTTAATCAAAATATTTTTTTTCTAGTGACAATTCAAAATAATAAAAGAAGTTTGTCATCATCTGTATCCTTTCGTAATTATGTAAAATTGCATCCCATTGGCATGTGAACAACTGGAAAAATTGTTTCACTTTAAAGTGGTGGGGGATTACTGCCGGTGATTTTAATCTATTTTTTTATTTCTCAGTAAATAAGAACTGGAAATTTTAGAAATTTAAAAATCAATGAAAATTAAAAATCCCAGCTCAACAAGAACGAGAAATTTAAAATAAAAAAAGTAGCCAGTCTCTCATTCGCTTATAACAAAAGTAGTTCTTTTTTAAAATGTCACTCGCTTAGTATTACTAAAATAATTGCTCTTTAATTAAAAGTAAAGGTGTCGGTTTCTTAATTTCCCCGAAAATAAAAAGTTAAGTCATTTAAATGTTACTGTCATAATTAAAAAAAAAAAAAAATGCAAATCAGAACCTGTGCTTGCAACAAAATAAAAGACGATCAGGTACCCATAACCTCTCTTTTTATGTGTTTCAGTTATCTAAGCGTCATTTTTCCAAAAGCGTATAAAAAGTCGTCCAGATGATTTTTAACCACAAAATCGTTGACAGCATTGCAAAAAGTTGAGCAACCTTCCCATTCCCCTCTCCAAAAACAAAAACCAATAATCGTCCTATATGATCGCAGCCCCCCCCCCCCTCCCATTCATTCATAAAATCAAATCGCCCCCTTTTTTCAATAGAAAAACAAAAGAAGATCGATGTCCCCCATTCGTCGAAGAGACGACAATGGGACCATTTTAAAAACAAAAAAAAAAACTATTACACATGAACTCAATACGCTGTTTCGTAATAATGGTGGTTGACAGAAAAACAAAAAAAAAACGATTCAAAAACAAAAGATGACCGTGACATAAAATCAAATCGCCTTTCTTAATAGAAAAGCCAAACAATAAGAAAATCGGACTGGACTATTTTGAAAACAAAGAAAAAACTTTTATAAAATTTATGGGCTGGCTCTTAAAAGGGATTCTTGATAAAAAAAAGAAATAAAAGACAATTGAAAAACAAAATACGATCGAAGCGCCCCGTTCATTCTTAATCGATTTTTATAAATATTAACCTAAATTAAAAACAGAAAAAACTATTATAAACTTCATGGGCTGATTTTTAAAAGTGATCCTTGATTAAAAAAAGAAAAAAAAATACATAAAAAAAAACAAAAAACGATCGGAGCGCCCCGTTCATTCTTAATCGATTTTTATAAATATTAACCTAAATTAAAAACTAAGAAAAAACTATTCTAAACTTTATGGGCTGATTTTTAAAAATGATCTTTGATTAAAAAAAAAGAAAAAAACATAAAAAAAAACAAAAAAATGATCGGAGCGCCCTGTTCATTCTTCATTCTTAATCGATTTTTTTGAAATATTAACATAAATTGTCATTTGAAAACAAAAGACGGTCGGACTGCTCTAAAAACAAAATAACAAACTCTAGGGCCTGATTCTTAACACAAAAACAAAAGATGATCGTAGTTCCCTCCCATTCATTCATAATCCATTTTTTTTTTAATTATGGAGAAAATCTTCATTTGTAAACAAAAGACGATAGGATCATTTTAAAAACAAGAAAGAAAAACGATTAAAAACTTTAAGGGGTGCTTCTTCTTAATCGAAAAACAAAAGATGAAGATGATCCGAGCCCCCTGTTCATTCAAAATCGAATTTCTGAAATAATGGCAAATTTTGTCGGCTTTATTATTATTATTTTCCTCATTTCAAAACAAAAGACGTTCGGATTAATTTACGATTAAAAATTTTTGTTGATCGGATCTTAGTTAATTGAAAAACAAAAGATGTTCGGACTCCCTGTTCATTCAAAATGGATTTTTTTTTAATAATGTCGAAAATCGCCTAAACAATTCACCCACAGAATCCTGCGAATACGTCCTGCTCTCCGCCACGCTAAATTGATTTTAAAACTTGTTATTAAAATTGCCCCTGATTTTAGGCAACCTTTGTAACGTCTGCGGGGGTTAGTCAAGGAGAGGTGGCATTTTTAATATAAACATCGGAACAGGAATCGCGACTTGAAAGAATGCCAAATTAAACAAGTGTCTATACCCAACCGTTTCATAGCAGTTTAACCCTCTGGAAACCCCTTCAGGGTAACATGAGATGAGTGAGTGTGTGGGGTGTTTTACGCGCCGTGAAACCCAAGGTCGACGCCCGGTATCTAATCGAAGACCACCCAGGGCGTCACAGAGTCTCTGTTACTCCATTCTGCCTAAAAGGTATAGTAATTATCATCTTATGTACATCGTGTTGCTTTTTTTTCAAAATTTCTTTTTAAATTTATATGTACATTTTATTTTGCAATTGTTTATTCTCTTTTTGTATCAATTTAAATTAGTGTTCAAGAAATCCACGTTGTAGCACACGAGGGATTTTATTTGTTGCACAGTTTTTGAACTCAAGAATCGCCTACGTTATTAGTTAGTCAATTAATGAGGTTCGGTAATTTCCCCAAAAATTACCTGGTGGCAGCAAAACTATTATTCAAAATAGTTTTATTTTTTTTTAATTCTTTTAAAAAACGTTGCCTGCTTAGATGGAAAATTACAGTTAAAGACAACCTTTCTTATTCATTACGTATAAAAGAGAGCCCCATATGTAAATGGTGCTGCAACGTTTGGATTTCCTACTTTTCTTTATTTATTTATCTCAACACTTTGAAATGCAGTTTTTTTTTTATAATTGTTGGCAGATGTTACAAGTTGGTCTTAGCAGCTCGTACATTCTGTTGTATTCATAGTATCATGTATATACAGGGTTACAACTAATGAAAGGCCCCCCCGTGGCGATTTTTCTACAAGAGATACAAAGATGGTTGAAATACAAACAACTTGCGCAATTTTGGGGTTTATCAAAATGTGTAAAAAAAAAACTAAAATCTCGCCTCGTCATTGTGTTAAAAGAATTAGTTAATAATGTTTAAATTTGTTGGTGACTTCTTGACTTACTGTTGTCTGCAGTCGATGAAGACGGCGATCGCGAAGAGTATGGTTATCGTTACGACTGCTGCAAGAACGATGATGATTATCGTGCTTATGTTGCTCTCGTCTTGTATCGTCATCTCGTCCAGATTAATGTTGATGGCTGTCGTTGAATAATCTAAAAGAAAAAAAAAAATTGCCACGATTGACAAACATCCTTCAACTTGAATTTAAGGCACTAAAAATAATTCCGCTCATTGTGTGCTCAGCCTAATTCAATTATTTGCAAGGTTAAGGTGTGAAATGGCACAATGATGAATGATGAACTAAACTGACTGCGAAGCTTCCACATTGTGTGTTTGATACAATAATCAATTCATGACTCATGAGATAATTTTGTTTTTGTTATGAACCCTTTTGCTACGGTTAACTTGTTGTCAGTCAGGGGAGGATTTAGGTGGTACGGTCCTTATGAGTTGCAGCTCAGGGTCCCGTTGACTCAAAGGACCCCCATTCGCGCTCAATCAAAAAATGAAATTTAAGTTAATTTAAGAAAAAATAAATCACATAAAATTTTTCGTAGCTAAAATCAAAACATACTTTAGCCCCGGAAGTTCAAATGATGGTCCCAAAATTTGTTTAGAAAGGGTATATTTTTTTCGTATCCATTAAAGTTGTATAAAAATAATTTTAAAACATTCTAAAATCATTGCAACTCAGTCTTTTCATATCTAATTTTGCAAAGTGTCGAAGTAAGAAAGTAAGTAAGAAAGTACTTCGAAGTAAGAAAGTAAGTAAGAAAGTACTTCATCTGTAAATGCGATGAATTTACATTAAAACAAAAATCATTTGAATTTAGAAAATTATAAGCAGTGTAAGTTAATATACAGGGTCAGAATAGGTAGAGATTTTGTATGTGATGTTCCAAGTTAAAATGAAGAAATGGAAAAAAATGTTATGTTACTCGTGAGCTATTCGATTGAGTATGAAGGTTTGGCCGGAAAGGTTTAATCCAAAAACGAAATTGTTCTGGAAGAAGAAGGTGGATATCAAAAGCGAAAACTCAATTCCTCTTTGTATCGGAATAAATTGTTGAGAATCCTAATTCTTTTTAATGCCGTCCTAAACGTTCAGAAGATAAGATTTTCTTTTAACATTTGACTTGTTTAACACTTCTTTATTTTTGTCAGCAAGTCAGCCGCTTACATTACAATTTTTTTTTATTTATGTTTTATATTTTTATTTGATTCTTTCATTCCAAAACATTTTTAGTCCTAACTACCTAATATGAATGACCCTGTATGAAAATTAACCGCTCAAAGTATATTTTTCCAGAATTGAGGAATTAAAAAAAAATACTCTTATTAAAACCATGCGATTAACGGAATTTATAATTAGAGCAGCAGGCTGTGATCTTTTCCAAAAAGTTGGCAACACAGGCTGGCAGTTTGAAATAAAAAACTTGAAATGGCAGAATTGTGACATTTCTTTATTTTTAATGATTGATGATAATACAATAAACGGATTTGCCTTATGGAACCTCCCCTAATATAATCCAGCATCCATATAAAATATAAAATAACAAAATAAAGATTGTACAAAGCACGAGCATAACCTCAAATATGACTGTCATTTTATTATTTATTTCTCAGTGTGTCTAACCACAGAGCATAAAATAGCACCAATCACGGCCTCCTCTAATTATGAATTCCGTTGATCACCCGGTATTTAATTTTAAGAAATTTAAAATAATTATTCAGAAATAAATATTAAAGTGTATTGGACATTCTGAAATGTTATCGTGATTAATAAGTTATAATTTGCACTGTTACAAGTAATTTGGCAATTATGGGACTTGGATTGCAATTTTTTGAATATTTTTTTGCACTTTCAGATTATATTTGATCTTCATTTAGTCTTGCAACCCACGTGACGCATTTGTTAGTAATCCAGAAACTTGGGTTAACTGGGTAGGCTCCCAAACAGTATGGCCCTTGTGTTGTATAGTATTTTTATATCACTAAAGTGAAAGAAAATTTGCAAATTAAAAACATTTCATTTGTATATTAGTTATACTTGGAAGTGAGTCATTGTGGCTACGGTTCTATTAGTTACAAAATTACTTAGGACCGTTTTCAAAATCAGACTTTAAATTTAAAGTTACTTTAACCTAAAAAAAAATACATTTGTTTCCCTATACTTAAAGTGACTTTAAATTAAAGCTTCCTTAAAGTCTGATTGTGAAAATGGCCTTTATTGGTTCACTTATGGCGGATTGATTTCTTTGCGACCCCGGTCCGTGTATCGAGCAAAACTCATTCATTAGCTTATAAAATTGTGTAGCTTGAAACTGATACATTTAGACTTCGGTTCGAGTAGTAATAAAATTATTTCATTGGAGTAGACGGGCATCAGAGCATCTTTTGTCAAGTTGTTCACTAGTAATTACTCTCGCAGTTAAAGGTTAGGCGCGGTAATTATTATTTTTTTAAACCTCGTTAGTTGAATATCTCTTTAACAAGGATATGTTTTTCAGCCAATAATTTACATAATTTAAAAAAAAAACACGAAAGACTTGCTCGTTAAAATTCAAAATGATAATAACAACAATTTTTTACTTCAAACTAAAAGTAAACTATTAGCGAAGTTGATAAATTCCAAACAAAAAAGAATTGATGTAGACAAGATAACATAATGTAAGTACAGGGTTTTCGGTTCAATTTTGAACATGTACCTACACACTTAATAATAATAATAATATGTGTTTATTTCAATAAAAGAACAATGATAAAAAAAAACATTGCCAGAAATTGAAAAGAGTCAAAGTAAACAAAATTTCTATTGAGAATAAGAACTATAAAAAAAGCCGAAAACATTAAAAGGTTACGAACTTTTAAAAAATACCTTCCCATAAAAAGAAACTTTTAATAAATTAATAAAATTTAAACGCAAAGCGGAAGAACTTATTACGATTTGTGGCGCCATCTGTTACCTCGGATCGTAACTTCGTCCTCTTTATTTGTGGGGGAAGCAACGGTTGAAAAACGCTAAGAAAAATTCAAGAAATAACATTACGAAAAAACAAAACATAATTTCGAATAAATAAAGTTGAACAGAAATGGGAAGTTTCAAATAAAAATAGCGCCGTCTGTTAATCTGTATACAGTCGTAATTAATTTTGTTCCGTTTAATTTCCGGGAAACAGTTTTTCGAAACAGTTGAAGGCAAATTTCTTCTTCGAGAAAGCGCTAGAGAAACAGTTGAAGCGTTACTTCCGCTTGTCGTCGGGAGCTCCTCTAACGAACAATAAACATATATGGCGCCATCTGTAATCACGAGTCGTAACTTTGTCCCCTTCGTTTGCGCGGAAACAATTTCAAAGAAGCAACTGAAAACTTCGAATAAATAAGATTTAAACGCAAAACGAAAGAATTTATTAGCAAGGTTGGTAGAGTTGGACTGTGTATTAGAAGGTTGCATTGATCCAGAGGGGTGGGTTTGGATATGTAACTCGTTACGTCACGTCACGTGATAAATTCCATTCAGAATGTTAATCAGATTTTCGCATTATATGTATAATCAATTAGACCACAAAATTGATTCCATTTTTATTGAATTAAATTAAGCTTTAGGAGATAGATTAAAACTAACTCTATTTACTTCACTGTGACGGATAGAAGTTTCGTATGACGTCACGAGTTACTTTTGCGGGGGGTGACAAGAATCAAACTACACATTTAAATGGGAATGAGGCAACATGCTGAATGCAATATCAGTTTTACCAACCTTGTTTATTAGCACTTGTAGCGCCATCTGTTACCACGGGTTCTAACTCAAAATATTCAAGAAATAAAGTTACGAAAAACAATTTCGCGGGAATATTAGAACGCAAGAACGAAAACGCTGTAAACGAATTTCTTCAAGAGAGAAAGAAGTGTTTGAGGAACAATTGAAGCGCGCCCCGCTTAGCGCTATTTTGCAGAAACTTTTCTAACCTAAAATGTTTGACAACTCCTGTCACTTTTTAAAAATAGGATAATCCAGAAGCAACTAAGCAGTTTTGTTTTTCAAAGTTTTAACGAAATAGTTTAATTTTGATTTTAAGGCGCTGATTGAAATTTTGCCACCCGACGTCTTGACTTCAAGCTACGCCACTGTTTGTAGTTAATTTATAGAAAATATATTCAGAACGGTAAATGATTAATGAATATTAAATTACTTAAGGCCAAAAGAAAACACAAGAAGGAAATGTTAAAGTATGTGTAACTGGAAGAAGCGAGAAATAAAAATAAGGGCGAGATCGACCGGGAACAATTCAACTCCCCAAAATGTCCTACACTTCACCCATAAGGGAAATTCAGGATGCTCAGTAATTAACCAAGTAATATTTAAATAATATACTGTAAAGATTCGTTAACTCTGGTAATTTGAAATTTCTTTCGTCACTGGAGGATCACGAGGGTAAGTAACTTTTGAACTTTTGCTGCTTGTTTGTTTTGAACTTTATAATTTTAAGTCTTGCACTGTTTATTTAATTATGGGTTGTGTCATTAATCACTGTGACTTCTCAACGAAGGTAAATCGCATCTAAGCTGATAGGATGTTTTCTTTTTTATTTCATAAAATCACATCGACTTTCAGTTGCCAAAAGTTTGTTAGGAGACTAACGAATCACCCTGTATTTCTTTGGCAGCAGATTCCACGGTCGAAAGCAAACAGTTGAAGACAGTTACAGATTCCTGTAATTTCCTTTTTCCAAACTGATCTGTGAAGTCTGGGACTTCGCAGATTTTATTTAGAGCAGAAGTTTTGAGCTTGTCAAATCTAAAAGCTTGCAAAATTTTTCATTGTCGCCTGTTAAAGAATACCATTTTGGAAAAAGAAAAATTACAGGAAACTGTATTGTCTACTATTTTCTGTTTTTGAATTGTACTTTCAAAGCAAAGCATTTAAATCGTTTAAAGCTGAAATTTAGACAATTCATCAAGCGCAGGGAATTCTGAAATCCCACCAAGCCATTGATATGTAAATTATCTGGATGATAGCCAAATATGTTCACCGCACATGTCCCTATGTGATAAAATTCCTTTTATTATTTTATGTGGATCTGGTCGACTGCGTCATCACAACAAGAAATTCAAAAAATGTTCTCGGAATTTGATATCACAATTTCCTTTCCACAATCCGGAGGCTTTACGTAATGCTAGGTACTTTTTTTTCACTGCGTAATGGAAAATTTGAATTTCGTATGATTATAACAAACGTGACATTTGAGAAACAATTAAAATTCCTTACAGCAAATAAATTACGATTTGCAATCACCGAAGGTCGCAGAAAAACGTTTCGCTGATATAATAATAACAAAGCGAGTATTAGCTAACTATATGGAACAATAAATATTTATGAATTATTACAACAATTCTAAAACAGAAAGTAAAATAAATTCAATTACCATCCTTCCAAGAAGTTTCACTTTTCGTGTCCACACGAGCCATGGGCTTCCTCTTTTGGATCTGTCGCCTCAACAACCGATTTCCTGCTTCTTGTCGCCCTTACTTATTCTTCTTCGCCTGATCGGGATCTCTTCCACCGTCGGACGTGTTGGCTAACTTGTTCTTGATAAGCTAATTGAAACTGCATGTTAACGAAGCAATGAGCAATGTCTTGGTGGGAGTCACAAAAATAGAGGGGAAATCGACTGGTACGATCGGTACCATTCTTGCTTGTTGAAAGAGGAGTAATATTTGATGGTGTTGTGTGCAGATTTATAACAATAATATTTTCATGCGATGGCATACGGTTAAATTCCGACGGTTTTTCTTGCAACGGTGGTTTTGTTATCGAGCGATCCATGACCCCGAAGTACTAGGTAGCAAAGAATTCCATATCATTTCAACAAATTGTAAACAATGATAGGAATAATGAATACGTAATTTACAAACGAGAAATTGTTTTTGATTCTGTCACTGGGAGAAAAAAATATTTTTTTAATCGTCAAGGCCGAACGTGTATGTAATTTTATTTAAGTCCTTCCACGACATAATAAAATGGTTAAAATAAAATATGTAGGTACACAAACGTAGACTTTTTTGACTATAATTGACTATGTTCAGAATGAAATTTATAAATTTATTTTGTTTCCCCTTTGTTGCGGACCTTTTGGTGGTCACTGGTTGTTTGCGTTCACGAGGTGACATCACGCCAAGAGCTTCCCGCCTTTCTTTTGGGCTCTTCATTTTAATTTTTCTTTCTTGTTTTCCTGTTTTTTCAATTTTCATTACAATTTCGAATATTAACTATCTCCTTCCGCTTTTTCCTTCTTGTCTTGTCCTTCTCCATCACTTCCAGGTCCAATGCCTCATCCAACCAATTCGTCTCGATTTTGGCCTTATTTTTCATCTATCTTCCCCTGATTTTCAATTTCGTAAAAGCTTTATCTCATCGCTTTTCTTCGCTTCTAATTAATGTCCTTTTTAATTTTATTAGCTGTCTCTTCCACCTCTTCCTATCTTATGTTTCTGCCTTTAATACGTCACCTCTATTACTCTCGGGTTTTCTAAATCCTTATCCAATTATCTCGATTTCGAGCTTCACTTTGTCTTTATCTATCTCGATTTTAGCCGCCCTTTTCACCCATCCCCTACTGATTTCAGGTTTGCTAAAAGCTTTATCTCATCGTTTTTTCTAAATATCCTGTTTTTTTTAGAAATCGAAAAAAAAAAACCTTCTAATTTTATTCAAAGCTTGTCCCTTTAAATATTATTTGGCATCAAAAAATAAAAAAAATAAATTCGAAACCAGCTTAATTAAATTAATTTCTTAAGAAATTTATTTATCTCCTAGCATTTGTTCCTGTCTTCTGGCCCTGTCTTCAATTCTTTACCTTTATTACTCTCAGATCTTTTAAAGCTTCAATTTTAGGCTTCACCTCCTCTTGATCTATTTGGCTTTCCTCTTCATATGTCAATCATATATCAATTTTCTAGGAGTTCTATCTCATCGTTTCTTTTTTTAGTTCTTGTTTAGTGTTCTGTTTTTATTTTATGAACTATTTTCTTACATCTCTTCCTGTCTTCCTCATTCGATTTTGGCCTATCTCCTCATCTATCTCCTACCGATTTCCAGTTTGCTATCTCATAGTTTTCGTTGCTTCTTACTAAATTTCCTTTTTTTTATTTTTTCCACAATCTCCTTCCATCTTTCTTCTGTTTCTACCCACAATTTTTCACTTCTATCACTCTTAGATTTTTTAAAGCCTCTTCTATCTAGATTTTGCTTTTCTTGGATTTATTCCTGATGTGTCAGTATTAAGAGTACTGTTAATACTATTATATTATGTACACTATTCGTTATTTTATAAAAATTTTCATTAATTCGTACCAAAGTAACTACTGAATGATTTAATAAAAGTATTGCATATAGGTAAGATATTATTATTATTATTATTATTATTATTATTCTTAAGTCTAGTCTGAAATGCGTTAAACTCGATCAGCCGATCAGAGTAGATGGTTTAAGTGAATTAACTTATGAGTAAAAGCTGTCATACAGGATTTGGAATTTTCAATTTTATGTAAAGGATATTATATGTATTAATGGAAGCGATTTCAAGGGATTATCTGAAAGTCAATGTATACGTATATAAAATTTATTTTTTACACATACTGATTGTTCGGTATTTATAATCATGAATTTCGAAAATTTATCTGCCGCCGGATTATCTACAATTCGGACGAAATCGATGCTACACGACTAGAAATCGTTTTCAAAGCAACAATGAATACAATACCAAACAAAAATGTTTCGTATAGTTTTAGCTTAGGCAAATACATTTACAGGAAATATTATTTTTCCTAAGTAGTAAATCAATAAAATAAACAAGATAATATTGTGCGCAAAAAGATTATAAATATATTATAGATTTATTTGTTAGAAAAGTTGAGATATATACAGATTTGGCCAAAGAGTAATTCAACACTCTTAATAATGTATGCGACAAGGAATGCACTATAAAAATAAAGAAAAAATATGACTAGTCACGCCCACTTGGGTCATTTGCGTTGCCTGCGGGACACTCGCCGAACCAGTCGCAATTAGTACGATTAACCTTTCAGCTTCCAGGGAATACGAACGCTTACGATGCGCATCAAAGAATCCCGCTATGTTTAATAAGGAAAGCGCTATATCTGTAAGTAAACATTTTACGCCTTTTTTTATATCTTGCTATCTACATGATAGGAGTTTTTTTTTTACTAAGATAACACCAATTCTGAACGTTCTACTTAAAAATAGAAAGCCAACATAAGGTTTTCTAAGATTTTTTTTGTTTTTCTCACTTTTCCTTAAATTGTTTATTAGGAGTAATTTATTATTAAAGGGAAAAGGTTGTGTTCTTTACAAATTCATGATTGGCCTAAACAATTTAAAGACGACCTTGAAGATATTGAGATCAATGAACCTTAGGGGAGGTTGGGAGGTTCATAACTAGTGGAACTGCAACCAACAGCGAACTAATCATTTGTAAACGTTTTATTAAAGACTTTGCCCTTTAGTTTCTTTCAGTTTTCCAGTCTTTGAGTTATGGTTTGAAGATGAGAGGCATCGTAGCCAAATTTGGGTCCCCATTATTTTAAGCGGGCCAGGAAAAAAAGGAGTGATGGATGGAAAAGACCAGAGTGGTTTTAGCTCTTCTTCTTCTTCTATGAAAAGGAGGGCATCGAAAACGTTGAACATTTTTACTGGTAGTAAACAGTAGACATGCAGCCAAAAGCGAACTAACCATTTGTTAACGTTTTATTAAAGTCTTTGCCCTTTAGTTTCTTTCACTTTTCCAGTCTTTGAGTTATGGCTTGAAGATGAGAGGCATTGTAGCCAAATTTGGGTCCCCATTATTTTAAGCGGGTCAGGAAAAAAAGGAGTGATGGATGGAAAAGACCAGAGTGGTTTTTGCTCTTCTTCTTCTTCTATGAAAAGGAGGGCAACGAAAATGTTGAACATTTTTACTGGTAGTAAACAGTAGACCTGCAGCCAACAGCAAACTAACCATTTGTAAACGTTTTATTAAAGACTTTGCCCTTTAGTTTCTTTCACTTTTCCAGTCTTTGAGTTATGGCTTGAAGATGAGAGGCATCGTAGCCAAATTTGAGGCCCCATTGTTTTAAGCGGACCAGGAAAAAAAGGAGTGATGGATGGAAAAGACCAGAGTGGTTTTAGCTCTTCTTCTTCTTCTTCTATGAAAAGGAGGGCATCGAAAACGTTGAACATTTTTACTGGTAGTAAACAGTAGACCTGCAGCCAACAGCAAACTAACCATTTGTAAACGTTTTATTAAAGACTTTTCCCTTTAGTTTCTTTCACTTTTCCAGTCTTTGAGTTATGGCTTGAAGATGAGAGGCATCGTAGCCAAATTTGAGGCCCCCATTGTTTTAAGCGGGCCAGGAAAAAAAGGAGTGATGGATGGAAAAGACTAGAGTGGTTTTAGCTCTTCTTCTTCTTCTATGAAAAGAAGGGCATCGAAAACGTTGAACATTTTTACTGGTAGTAAACAGTAGACCTGCAGCCAACAGCAAACTAACCATTTGTAAACGTTTTATTAAAGACTTTGCCCTTTAGTTTCTTTCACTTTTCCAGTCTTTGAGTTATGGCTTGAAGATGAGAGGCATCGTAGCCAAATTTGAGGCCCCATTGTTTTAAGCGGACCAGGAAAAAAAGGAGTGATGGATGGAAAAGACCAGAGTGGTTTTAGCTCTTCTTCTTCTTCTTCTATGAAAAGGAGGGCATCGAAAACGTTGAACATTTTTACTGGTAGTAAACAGTAGACCTGCAGCCAACAGCAAACTAACCATTTGTAAACGTTTTATTAAAGACTTTTCCCTTTAGTTTCTTTCACTTTTCCAGTCTTTGAGTTATGGCTTGAAGATGAGAGGCATCGTAGCCAAATTTGAGGCCCCCATTGTTTTAAGCGGGCCAGGAAAAAAAGGAGTGATGGATGGAAAAGACTAGAGTGGTTTTAGCTCTTCTTCTTCTTCTATGAAAAGAAGGGCATCGAAAACGTTGAACATTTTTACTGGTAGTAAACAGTAGACCTGCAGCCAACAGCAAACTAACCATTTGTAAACGTTTTATTAAAGTCTTTGCCCTTTAGTTTCTTTCACTTTTCCAGTCTTTGAGTTATGGTTTGAAGATGAGAGGCATCGTAGACAAATTTGGGCCCCCATTGTTTTAAGCGGGCCAGGAAAAAAGGAGTGATGGATGGAAAATACCAGAGTGGTTTTTGCTCTTCTTCTTCTTCTATGAAAAGGAGGGCATCGAAAACGTTGAACATTTTTACTGGTAGTAAACAGTAGACCTGCAGCCAACAGCAAACTAACCATTTCTAAACGTTTTATTAAAGACTTTGCCCTTTAGTTTCTTTCACTTTTCCAGTCTGTGAGTTATGGTTTGAAGATGAGAGGCATCGTAGCCAAATTTGGGCCCCCATTGTTTTAAGTGGGCCAGGAAAAAAAGGAGTGATGGATGGAAAAGACCAGAGTGGTTTTAGCTCTTCTTCTTCTTCTATGAAAAGGAGGGCATCGAAAACGTTGAACATTTTTACTGGTAGTAAACAGTAGACCTGCAGCCAACAGCAAACTAACCATTTGTAAACGTTTTATTAAAGACTTTGCCCTTTAGTTTCTTTCACTTTTCCAGTCTGTGAGTTATGGTTTGAAGATGAGAGGCATCGTAGCCAAATTTGGGGCCCCATTGTTTTAAGCGGGCCAGGGAAAAAAGGAGTGATGGATGGAAAAGACCAGAGTGGTTTTAGCTCTTCTTCTTCTTCTATGAAAAGGAGGTCATCGAAAACGTTGAACATTTTTACTGGTAGTAAACAGTAGACCTGCAGCCAACAGCAAACTAACAATTTGTAAACGTTTTATTAAAGACTTTGCCCTTTAGTTTCTTTCACTTTTCCAGTCTGTGAGGTATGGTTTGAAGATGAGAGGCATCGTAGCCAAATTTGGGCCCCCATTGTTTTAGGCGGGCCAGGAAAAAAAGGAGTGATGGATGGAAAAGACCAGAGTGGCTTTAGCTCTTCTTCTTCTTCTATGAAAAGGAGGGCATCGAAAACGTTGAACATTTTTACTGGTAGTAAACAGTAGACCTGCAGCCAACAGCGAACTAACCATTTGTAAACGATTTAAAAACTTTGTCGTTTAGATTCTTTCAGTTTGGTTTGATTCTTTAGTTTGGTTGAACATTTTTACTGGTAGCAAATTAAGCAATTGGGGAGGTTCAAAACTAGTAGAACTGTAACCAACAGCGAACTAACCACTTGTAAACGTTTTAAAAACTTTTCCTTCAGTTTGGTTCTGAGTAACAGTAATTTGGGGATGAAAGGCATCGTAGCCAAATTTGGGCCCCGATTGTTTTCGGGCCAGGGAAAGAAAGGAGTGATGGATGCAAACACCAGAGTGATTTTGGCTCTTCTGCTTCCAGGAAAAGGAGGGCCTCGAAAACGTTCAATATTTTTACTGGTAGCAAATAAGTTCAGAAAGCTTCGGCCTTTGTAAGAACGTACCACCAGATTGATTTTGACTCATTTCTCGATTAAAAGAGAATCGACAGTTATCAGAATATTTTTCTTTTTTGAGAAATTACAATACCACTTTTTCCTTTCTGGAAAACTCACTTGAAAGGAAGAAGTTTGATGTCTCTTATAAACCTGACAAGATAAATGTTTGAATAATGAAAGCGTTTCTGAATTAAATGTGTGGCTTAATTTGAAGATTATGATTTTTTTTAGTACACCTACTTCGGGTAGGTGTGGACCAAATACCGTGCTCTTCTTCACTTGCTCATTCTTTCTTAAAGTTTATTCTTTCTTTAAATTCATTCAACCCTTTCTTATTTTTAGACCCAATCTACTTTCCATTTCTTTCTTTTTTATGTCCTCTAGCTATGTTTTGTTTCGGCACTGAAGGGTGTGAACTTCTTCAGTTTCTTACAGGTGAAGTTATGTAGAACGAATTGGCTTTTGAGTTTCTTTTAAATTTTATTTCCAGAACGTTACAGACAACGTTATTTTTCGATAACTAACTAAAAGTTATTTTTCCACGTAATGATCAGAAGTATTTTAATTGCACTCCGATAGTAAGTTCTTAAAAGCATTGCATCTTCCTTTATTAACTTGTTTCCATTCTTAAACCCAATTGTCTTTTTAATCTTCGTCCTTCGTTCCTTAAAACCAGCCCAAATTCCTCTACTTCATCCAATCTCAGTTATTCTTCAAGTCCAGTTCTGATTTGGTTTCCTCCTTCTTTATTTATGTCATCCTTTTCGGTTTCATTTATCTTATTCCTCTTGTTTTCTCTTTCTACTGATAACGCACTAAATTTAGATAGTTTTATTCTCATATCATCAACCTAACTTCTAAAAGCCAAAAATGAGGAATCCAATCTTCTTACCATGGTTTCTCTTCTGTTTCGTCAATTCTCAGGTATTTTTTATTTACATCAATTTCATACAATTTGCGCCGGCGTTTCGTTTTTGATTGTATCCCATTGTCGTTGCTTCTCCCCCATAGATTCTTTGCCTTTAATTTAGTGTTATTTAATTAATACAAAAATGTTGTCTAGGCAATTGAACCAGTATTTAGATCAGCGATGCTCTTGGGCGCTTCAGAAGAGCTCTAACACCCACTCTCGATTATTTCGAGGAAAGAAAATCCTTCCAAGAAAATATTTATTAGGAGAAGAGGGAAGAACTCGATACTGTATCTATTTTGTAGTACCTGAGTATTGTTACTGTTCATAAAGTAAGAGATGGTAAAAAATAATAAATTTTCAAGAGAAAAGATCATCGCTATTTCAATCGAGTACATATCGTGTTTACACCTACATAATAGCAGTGTCTTAGGTATGTGCGTGCTCAGAGTATCTTCATCTCGATTTAACTTCGTGTCAGAAAAAGAGATAAAGATACTCTGAGTGCACCCCAATCGAAAACGAGTTTACATTGAATTATTGAACATGGAACGTGATTAAATTATAAGAGGCATAAGAGTCCTCAATTTACGTCAGTTGGCCGACTATCTTTGTTCATGCACGCTGCAACAAAATTAAATAATTACATTAACATAAAACACATGTAGCAGTAGGCTCTTGGTTACTGAAATCGTTTGATGTGCCGACTCTGAAGTGGCAGTAGCATTTTGATGTTATCATTATCATTCTAAGGCCACAGATAAACTGTCTTATTCCTGTGTGTGTTTTCTACATGTTACTTTAAAACTCTGTCTTTACCAATTTCCAACTCGATGTATGCAAAAAGTTGGTACTGGTAAAGTGGCAATTTGTTTTTATTTTAAGTAACAAATCACGAAACAAAATCAGATTTTGTAATAAATAATATCACTATAAGATTCACAAATCATAAATCACTACTGCACTGACTTGTATATGTAGAATAAATCCGTGAGATTTTTTTTTTAATTTTCTCGATCGCCAGGACTTAATTTGCACGTATTTTTGTTTTTGATGTCAGGAAGAAATGTGCAGTAGCTACTTATTTGAGCGTAAAGATTTGGTGAAAGTAATTAATACATTTTGAAAGAACCTTGCACTTTATCTCGGCGAGTCAAGTCTGGAGTATCTGAATAGGTACATATTTTTATCGATTAATTAAATTATCACAACTTTGTGCTAAATATACACACAAGTACAAATAATAATATAGATTAATAAAGAAGTGTGTCTTGTTGAAAATAGTATTCACATAATCATTAATTAATTACTCTGAGTTTGATACACTTACTGGTAATCACTGATATAAAGCCAACAGTAGTTGCTTCAAATTACACATTACAATTCAAATAGTTCAGATGTAGATTGTTTCTATTTTATTTGCAAAAAAGGAAACTCAAGAAAGTGTTACTGCTTAGGAGAAACTGATACAAAATGAACTAAAGTCTGCAGATTTCTATTTAACTAGTTCAAAACTGTTCAGGGAGTGAAAAAGTTGGGATTAGAATAAACCAAATGTCGCCAATTTTTAAGACCCATTTCATTATTAACAACAATAACTAAAGAATAATCATCTGCTTTTTGAAATGGTTCTAAAAAAAAAAAAATTGGATGAATTGGTTTGTTGTGGGTAACTTGATCATACGAATGCCATGTGATACACCCTTATTGGCACCCTCAACTACGAGTAGGTTCTTACGTGCTCTATAAATAGCATCCCGTACACTGATCAAATCAAATCTGGATTTAATTCTAAGACTTTTTGGACGCCAGGGAACACTTTTTCGGTGTTCCCTTGCGTCCATCCGTTCGCGGAGTTACGACAAACGGAGTTAGGATGTTTACCCTTTAAACGTATGTAATAGAGCAGAGTTAAGCTTATCCTTGTTGGAATAAACACTCACTTTTAGATACAATTTAGTCGGAAAAAGAGAACAATAACGCCAAATTAGATGAAGATTAACAACTTTTCAGATAAAACTTTATCCATATTTAACACCGAATGGGTAGATTACAATTAATCCCAAAAATTTTTATGTGTGTAGGATCCTTATCATACGTATACAAAAAATATGATCTGGAAAGGAAAGAATAAATTATATATGTTTGCCCAAAATTTAATGTTGCAACAGAAGCAACGAAACCCAAACAATACGTATTGCCGAAACATTTTGTAAACAACTCTCTCGTACGAATTGTTTTTGTATTTGTTAGATTCTAAACGTTCCATCATTGTCAAGATAAATCTATTACCGGATCACTATTGACATTCAAACGTTTCCTGGTAAAGTTTGATAATCGTAATCGAGGATTACGAGTGTCCGAAGTGATACCGTTTTTGCACTTTCTCGAGTTTCTTATTATACGGAATGCCTCTAAATCTACGTATTTCTTTAATTGAAATCATAAATGGGGTTGAATTTACCGGGATAATCATCTTGGAAACAGATGACTCTGTCCAAAAAAAAAAAAAAAATATGCGATCCGAAGACCATGGCCTTCTAACTTTGCAATTTCAAAATTTAATTGCTTATATTTTTAGTATAGTTGGAATATGATTCAAGTGATTATAACCTATAACAGTATCTTAGAAAAATTTTGTGCAAATCGTTTTTGATTGCAGTGAGAACCTCGAGCAGCCTCTGGACAGCTGTTTCAGCCCTGCTTGGGGCTTCTTCAGCAGAAACGTAGCTCGACATTCCCACTGCAGACCAAAAACGATTTGCACAAAATTTTTCTAAAATCTTTCATTATGCTTTGACAGCAAGCATGGCCGCCTTGCATGGGGGACTCATTAGGAGCAAATCCCGCTTCAATTTGTCTATCCTACTGCAATGTTAGGTCAAAAAGCGATAGTAAGATGTCGCTATTTTATATGTATAACAGTATCGGTTAACTGACGATAACATAAAAAAGAAAAATCACTATTAAACCATTTCTATGATCCTGATGTTTCGTTGTTTATTGATAGTTTTACACATCGTTTCAATTTGAAGTATGTATGTACATCTAGTACATCTAACTTGCGCGAAAATGAATTATTTTTAAATGTTTAGAAGTGGCTGCTACTTAAGAAAGTACTTGAAACAAGAAATTACGAATCGTAAAAGTTATTTTATCATTAAATAATAACGCCAAATTAGAAATTAGATTTGAGAAAGGAAGGTAACTAAGCACAGCCGATTAGAAGCGAAATTATTATGGTCGTTACAGCGAAACAAAGAAAAAAGATATTCTTGGACCTAACGAAATAATAATAAAATGAAATTAAAAAATACGTCACATCAAGTCACTCGGTCATGATTGAGTTTTACAAATAATATTTCAAGAGAAGTGAAACCCCCATCAGAAAATATCATCTAAATGCAAGAATCGTGATTTCTTTAAGATATACCGGGTGTATAGATATTCGGACATACTAAGGATATAATACCTACAATAAAAACTGACTATCTTCATTCAATGTATGGATATTTATGCACGTTTTAATTTTACGATATTGATAATTATTTCTCCAAAAACCATTAAAATAAACGTAAGATTAAATAAAAGCACGTTACTTTAGTCATTCCTCGCATCGCAGCTAACTACTGAATTCTCGTAATACAAGACGGAGATAGTTATTTAAAATGGAATACGCTTGTAAGTTATTTGCACTGATGTAATCGAATGCCTAAAGTAATGCAAGAAGTCAGTCATATCAGCGTAATTAAATCGGATGGATTACTAAAGGTCAATGAGAAGCGTGACTTTTTTCGTGTAGTATCAGTAGGCAAACAAAACTAACAAGTGTGTTAATTACTAGTTCATCGAAAACTTGTGAGCGTAATCTGATGTATTGTCAACATTATCAAAATCATGTGGCACGGTCGGCTTTTTATACATTGAAATGTTCGTTTAATTTTTTCTGCCGTGTATAGAACCTTCTGATTTCAATTTTGTTCACCCCTGAGTGGTGCGATTTATTTTATATTGAACATTCCACAGTCTATTAAGCAGGCAATACATGTTCCAATAATTTCACGTAAAAAATCATGTAAACATGCGTGTATAAATTCATGAATTGTTATTCGCAATGCACGTTTCAATTATACAGCGTGGAAACTAAGTAGCGGATAAAATCCATAACTCCGTTAATATTTGTAATAAAGCAAAAATCTAAAAGGGGTATAGCGATTCAAATTACAGCGCATAAGAAGAAGTATATTTTGAGATATTTTCATGAATTTTTTTAAGTTATGACGTCATCAAGATTTTTTTTAAATGACAACCTATATTTTTTATTTTTTATTTCGGTGGGATTCTTTAACCTGCTTTCAACAGTATAAAATTTTGGATCGACTACATAACAAAAAATTCAAGAAAAACGACCATAAAAGTTTAATTGTAAAGTTGAAGAAATAAACAGAACATCTAGTTAGCTAGGGTTAAAACGAAACAAAATTAAGGTGTAAATAAACAAAATTTGATTTTGACAGTCATTGAAATCACAATAAATGTTCAAACTGACGACCATGCACCAACTGACAATACCCAAGACGCTCATAAAATTCATTTATTACATTTTGAATAGTTTGAGGTGTTATTAACCTACACTCCTGTCGAATTCTTTCTTTAAGATCGTCTAAGTTGTTAGGTCTATTTTTATACACTTTGCTTTTTAAGTACCCCCATAGAAAAAAGTCTAATGGCGTTAGATCAGGGGATCTAGCTGGCCATTCCATTGGACCTCTTCTTCCTATCCATCTACCTGGGAACATCTCGTCCAAATAACGTCGCACATCAACTGCGTAGTGTGGCGGAGCACCGTCGTGTTGCATCCAAATGTTATTGTTTGGTACGTCACAGTCATTTTCATTAGGAAATAATATCGCCAATGCAGGTACTAATTTGAATTGTAAGAAGTGTTAAATTAGTTAAATTACCTTCGATAAAGAATGGACCTAAAATTCTGTCACCGACGATTCTTGTCCATACGTTGAGCTTCTGGGGATGTTGAGTATGAGCTTCTTGCATCCAGTGGGGATTCTCCCCAGACCAATATCGACAATTATGTCTGTTAACAGTTCCATGTAAAGTAAAACTTGCCTCATCAGAAAAAATTATACGCTGCAAGAACATTGGATCACGATTGCAAATTTCCAACATTTCTTCACAAAATTCTTGTCTATGATCATAGTCAGTTTCTGCTAACTCATGGACTAATTTTACTTTATACGGATGAAACTTTTGCATTTTCAAAAGTTTCAGTACCGAGGTATGGCTCAGGTTGTGCTCTAAAGCAATGTCTCGACTAGTCGAATGCGGATTATTTTCTATTTCTAGTAAAATATCAAGCTGCATATAGTCAATTAATTTTGTCTTAGTGTGGCCAGTTTTTGGAAGGTCTTTCACAATACCGTAATTTCGAAATTTATTTTCTATTCTGCTGACTGTGGATTGACTTATTTGCTGTTCAGGATATTTGTCTATAAAAAGTCGACACACCTCTTGATGAGTTCTAATTCGATCGCCATACCCAATCATCATTAGAACTTCAATTCTTTGGTTTTCAGTCAGCAACGCCATTTTGGTAAAAGGTTTTTAATAATTAGTGTTCTCCTACTATCCACAGGGAATAAAAATACTCACTTTATTGTGATAGGTATTTACAAGTTCTTGTCAATCAAACAAATTTTGTTTGTTTTACACCTAGCTAACTAGATATTCTGTTAATTTCTTCAACTTTACAATTAAACTTTTATGGCCGTTTTTCTTGAATTTTTTGTTATGTAATCGATTCAAAATTTTATACTGTTGAAAGTAGGTTAAAAAAACCCACCGATATAAAAATTAAAAAATATAGGTTGTCATTTAAAAAAAATCTTGATGACGTCATAACTTAAAAAACATTCATGAAAATATCTCAAAATATACTTCTTCTTATGCGCTGTAATTTGAATCGCTATACCCCTTTTAGATTTTTGCTTTATTACAAATATTAACAGAGTTATGGATTTTATCCGCTACTTAGTTTCCACGCTGTATAAATAAAAAGATGTTCCGCTAAATCGTAATTTAGAATGTTAATGTTGGTGAAAATAGTAACTCATTAATGCTTCTAACTTCAAGTTATTTTCTTTGAATAGCTGGGAATGTTGGATTATGTTATCAAGGGTATCATCCAAACGGAGAGCACTTGGTTATCAATGATTAAACTATCTTGAAGTTAAAATTATTTATAAACATATACCCACATGAACTAGCTGAAGTCGTTCTTCATTCATCTGAGTCAACAGCCAACAGCAACAATCAAAGCCATTAGAATTTACTAAAATATCACGTCAAAAACCTTGAAAAATAGAACTTGCTCTATGTTGTCAATTTTACATGTATAAATTCATGTAATTCTTTTTTCTCGCTATACACGTTGAAAAATAGGTTCTGTCATAAATTACATGTAAATTTCATGCAATTTATGATCATGTATTGCCGGCTTTAGCCTGTATAAGAAAAAGTCAATTATATTTGACATGTGACCACCTAACATTAACATATTCTTCAGCCCTGTACAAAAATTCTTCATTATTTTACATACGTAAAACAATATCTGGATTTTGTTTAGAAGATAAATGGATCTTCTTCGAACATTTTTCTCTATAGTTGAAAATGAAGAAGGGTTTTCCCCATCTGGAGACACACTGTATGCATTTACGTTTCCTTATTTTGTTTTAAATCAAGTAGCATGAATTTAATTTAGAATTAAATTTTACATCGATTTGGTGCCCCTCTTGCATCGGCACGCTCGTGCCTTGCTTACCTTGCTTACTACCTTCCCCCGACCCTGCTTAGACGAAGCCGGTCCTGTTTCGCACCATTCGACAACTTCACAGAGGATGACAAAATGTTTTGATTTTCCTGAATCCAGATTAGTTATTTTAATACCGTGCATTCAAATAAATTCCTAATTAAAGTGGGCTTTGATTTCAGGTTTTCTCTCCGAAATGTTTCAAATATTAACAGCTGAATGAATTTTCGACACTTTGCATTTTCAATTTGTAAGATGTTAGAATTACAATACATTTTTTTTTCTATTAGTGAAAGTTATTTACGAACTGGTTGGTAACTTATACACACAACACAAAATGTCAT
Organism: Prosopocoilus inquinatus; assembly: GCA_036172665.1. Taxonomy (NCBI): domain Eukaryota; kingdom Metazoa; phylum Arthropoda; class Insecta; order Coleoptera; family Lucanidae; genus Prosopocoilus; species Prosopocoilus inquinatus. The sequence continues at coordinate 5,540,866 of CM069870.1, forward strand.
TGTCAGTTATTGAAGATAACTGTCCTCTCACTCTTGTATTAAGTGTCGCAAACAGTAAGAAAACGGCCTATTCATTTGTAGGCTATATATGAGACAAGCGATGATAATTGATAAGGCGCTCTCTTTCGCTCACAAAATCGTGATCCAAACGTGTTTTGATTCAAAAACACACATTGTTTTCTTTGAATTTCTCTATTTTTAAAACTTGTTTGGATTGAATTGTGGTTATTTATAAATGAACTGTCAATCAAAAATTCAAGTCCGGGTGTTTTGTTGCAACAACTAATTCAGGTCCAAACTATTCGAAACACGATTCAAACTTTTAAGCGAAAGAAAGCACCTACAAATTAGATCTTGTCTATTTGGGAACAACATTTTTAAGGTTAATTAATTTATTACATGTAAGAAATTGAATACCTAATCAAACTGCGACGTATGTTTTTTTCAAGGCTAACTCAGTGTGTTTTGTTTTTGTTGAAGACCCGGTATATGTTTTCGAACTTGTAGTCAGAAAAATTAAATTAAATCAAAATCATTCTTCCACTCTAGGTTTTCCATGTATTTCTCGTGTACAGCTGTTATTTGTTTACGTGTTTCATCTTACGATTTACGTTTTACGTCTTTTACGTGTTCCGTTTGACGCAGTACCTACATCTACGATAATCATTTGCAAGTCCATTTGGCGTTTTCGGTTTCGAGTCCACTTTTCAAAGTGCATTTGAAAAATTCGCAACCAGTCGAATCTCCATGACGTTTCTAGAGGCATTCATGACTGACCAGTTGGGAAACTGGATCCTACCTGCGTAGAGGGCGATCACCTTCGACCTCGACGTATTTAGAGAGCTGTACAAATTGAATTAATTAAACGGCTGTTTAAATAAAAAAAAAAAAATAGGTTTCCTTTTTGTATTTGAAAGCATTTTTTTTTTACCATATTTTGATGTTTCTTATGCTACGGCTGCATTAATATTTAATGGAGAAGATCGCGTCAAAAACTAATAGAAACCGTAAACTTATTTAATCACCTGTATTTGCTTTAATTTCGATTAATTCTTTTTCACTGCAATAATTATTATAGTAACGTTAAGCTTTGTCACCAGGTCTTTGTTCAATTTCATCTAGTCGGAAATAGGTACTCGAGAAGTAATTATGCGATAAGATATTAATTGCAGGAAATGCAGATAAAGATTTTAGAGAATGAAGCAAATTCTTTTCGTATCAGTTCAGTACTCTACGGTTTCTTCTTATTGTTGAATATTAAAGGCGATTAATAAAGACGATTAAATTTTAGCGGAAATTAATTTACTTGAATTACTTTATTTTAATACTTTAGTTATTTATGTATTTACATAACATTTCTAGGATTTCAAAATATTAGTAGTTACTAAGAATAACAACAATAATTCTTGCAAATCATTAACGCTACTGTAGTGTTTAAGTCATTAAAACTAAAATTAAAAAAATGCCAGCCAAGCACAGTTTTCTACAAAATTCTCTTATAAGTTTATTAATTTATTTTTATCTTTTCTATGGAATGAAAAAATAGGAGTAGCTATATTAAATAAATCACCGTGCTGGTTCACTGCAATATACCGATCGAAGACCTTCATTTTAGCCATTGCACATCGAGAAACAAACACACTTCTGGTTGTTATTATTGGCTAAAATTAAAGTCTTCAATGGTGGGGTCTAGGACAATTCGCCATCGCCGATTTGTCGTCGCCAATTCACCGTCGCCGATTCGTTGTAGGTACAATTCACCGCCGGAAAACTCGCCGTCGGTAAATTCGCCGTCAGCGATTAAAGTTTTAAGTCCAGGTACATATCCAAATAATAATATACCGATAATTATATGTAAATAAAATAAAGAAGTTAACATAATTAATGGAAAATAAAATAATTTGTTATTAATTAAATGTGATACATAGATAAAGAAACAGATAAAAAAATTTGGTCTTCCAGGAAGTATTTCTTATTCTTCAGGGTGTTCGTAAAATCCCTCCAATTCATCTTTTTTATATTTTCAGATTCTGCTCAAAATTATATTGATTTTCATATCAATCAAAATCACTACACATCAAAGGTCGACTGCTTTCAAAATATTGATTCATGAAAGCTCGTCATTTCAAATTATAAATTGAAAAAGGGGTTCCATTAAAAAAAAAATAGAATTATGATTATGTATACCAATCAGCACCAATTTTTTTCGTAATTTTGTGTCTTACGGTGGTCGCAATGTAATTAAGAATTTATTTTAACTTGAAATAGAAAAACAATAGTAAAGTTCATTTTAATTTACTTGAAACGTACTGAAATTATAGTTATTTTCTTCAATTCGTAGATATAACATGGATATTATCTAAAATGGTCAGAAAGTGTTTTAAAGCTTATGAAGCTAAATAAAGCAGTAACATGGGACGGCGAATTGGGCGGACGGTAAATTGGATCGACGACGAATTGGTTCTACGACGAATTGGCGACGGTGAATCGGCGACGGCGAATCGTCCCATCCCCTCAATGGTGTGCTTTAGTTACAACTGGCGTTCATTTTTTTTTTTGTGAAAAGGAAAAATTCATAGGGCCTAATGACGTTCGTTAATGTTTCTTGTATGAATCGAGGATGTAACAAGTACGATAAGATTGTTACATTGAAAATTTGCGCGCCGATTATACGACCTACATGAGTCCTTGTAGGAAAAGATATTAAGTAAATTAAGTAAATATACACATATACGTTTCAAGTAGGTATAATACGTGCTTAATAAGAGAAATCTACCTTCGATCTCTTACTATTCTTAGACAATACATTTTATCACATCGGTGACTTCGATCTAATCGGAGTACTAGAACCTAGAACAATAATCGCGTTTAGATTTTCCAAGAGTGTTTCTGTTGAAGTAATTACATGGTTAAATATAAAGCAGGGAATGGAAATGAAAATATTCGGTACTTTGCGCGCAGTTGGCACCTATCATTTTAAGCATGACTGGATTGATTTATTTACACGTAACGAGGCGTATATGTATGTTACAAGTGGAAAAAAATACATTAAAATTCCGAACGTTTCATAAAGTACTTAAATGTAATTGAAACGTAAGTATACTCATCTGTTTGCTGATATTGCCGCCGGATTTGATTATAATCGCTGGGAGATTACGAAATTTCTGTTCTTTAAGCTGTTTTAAAAACAGCACCTTCAAATCCTTCCTACTTTACTCTAGCAAAACAAAAAGATTCAAAGAAGAAGATAGATATAGGAGCCAATTTTTTTGTGTTCGTGAAATCCCTTAATTACGTGTTTATAATTTTCAAAAGCAGTAGACTTTATAATACAAAACAACTTATATCAAATTTATAATACAAAAGAAGTTAAATCAGACATAAGTAACCCTGGTTTTCCTCCACGTTAGCTGGTCGCCGGCGACTGACCGAGTTTCCACAACCAGTTATATGTAGATGACTCGTCTATCCAATAAGAACTCGTTTATACTGATGGAGGTGTCGTCTAATTGGTTGTCGACGCACGGTGTTTTGGTTGTTGGCAGCAACTGGATAGCGTGAAGGAAAATCAGACTTAAGATCCTCAAGGTCCAATTTAATTCATCATTTCAGACGTACCTTCCACTCGAACCCAGATGCTTAATTACTTTTACTTAATCGATCAAACAGTTCTTCGGCACACCAATCAGATACGCAACCCTTCCTTTTTATCAACGATATGTCTTTTATAAATTATCATAAGATTTATAAGTGGTTGTTGGCAACAACTAGAAAGCGTGGAGGAAAATCAGACTTAAGATCCTTAAGGTCCAATTTAATTCATCATTTCAGACGTACCTACCACTCGAACCCAGATGTTTAATTACTTTTACTTAATCGATCAAACAGTTCTTCGGAACACCAATCAGATACGCAACCCTTCCTTTTTATCAACGAAATGGTTTTTATAAATTATCATAAGATTTATAAGTGGTTGTTGGCAGCAACTAGAAAGCGTGGAGGAAAATCAGACTTAAGATCCTCAAGGTCCAATTTAATTCATCATCTCAGACGTACCTACCACTCGAACCCAGATGTTTAATTACTTTTGCTTAATCGATCAAAAAGTTCTTCGGAACACCAATCAGATACGCAACCCTTCCTTTTTATCAACGATATGTCTTTTATAAATCATCATAAGATTTATAAGTGGTTGTTGGCAGCAACTAGAAAGCGTGGAGGAAAATCAGACTTAAGATCCTCAAGGTCCAATTTAATTCATCATTTCAGACGTACCTACCACTCGAACCCAGATGTTTAATTACTTTTACTTAATCGATCAAAAAGTTCTTCGGAACACCAATCAGATACGCAACCCTTCCTTTTTATCAACGATATGTCTTTTATAAATTATCATAAGATTTATAAGTGGTTGTTGGCAACTAGAAAGCGTGGAGGAAAATCAGAGTTAAGATCCTTAAGGTCCAATTTAATTCATCATTTCAAACGTACCGACCCCTCGAACCCAGATGCTTAATTACTTTTGCTTAATCGATCAAACAGTTCTTCGGAACACCAATCAGATACGCAACCCTTCATTTCTATCAACGATATGTCTTTTATAAATTATCATAAGATTTATAAGTGGTTGTTGGCAACAACTAGAAAGCGTGGAGGAAAATCAGACTTAACATCCTCAAGGTCCAATTTAATTCATCATTTCAGACGTACCTACCACTCGAACCCAGATGTTTAATTACTTTTGCTTAATCGATCAAAAAGTTCTTCGGAACACCAATCAGATACGCAACCCTTCCTTTTTATCAACGATATGTCTTTTATAAATTATCATAAGATTTATAAGTGGTTGTTGGCAGCAACTAGAAAGCGTGGAGGAAAATCAGACTTAAGATCCTCAAGGTCCAATTTAATTCATCATTTCAGACGTACCTACCACTCGAACCCAGATGCTAAATTACTTTTACTTAATCGATCAAACAGTTCTTCGGAACACCAATCAGATACGCAACCCTTCATTTCTATCAACGATATGTCTTTTATAAATTATCATAAGATTTATAAGTGGTTGTTGGCAGCAACTAGAAAGCGTGGAGGAAAATCAGACTTAACATCCTCAAGGTCCAATTTAATTCATCATTTCAGACGTACCTACCACTCGAACCCAGATGCTTAATTACTTTTACTTAATCGATCAAAAAGTTCTTCGGAACACCAATCAGATACGCAACCCTTCATTTCTATCAACGATATGTCTTTTATAAATTATCATAAGATTTATAAGTGGTTGTTGGCAGCAACTAGAAAGCGTGGAGGAAAATCAGACTTAACATCCTCAAGGTCCAATTTAATTCATCATTTCAGACGTACCTACCACTCGAACCCAGATGCTTAATTACTTTTACTTAATCGATCAAAAAGTTCTTCGGAACACCAATCAGATACGCAACCCTTCATTTCTATCAACGATATGTCTTTTATAAATGATCATAAGATTTATAAGTGGTTGTTGGCAACTAGAAAGCGTGGAGGAAAATCAGAGTTAAGATCCTTAAGGTCCAATTTAATTCATCATTTCAAACGTACCGACCCCTCGAACCCAGATGCTTAATTACTTTTGCTTAATCGATCAAACAGTTCTTCGGAATACCAATCAGGTACGCAACTCTATATTTCTATCAACGATTTGTCTTTTATAAATTATGATAAGATTTATCTAAAAATAGGTCCTGTTGATGTGTGCGTACCTTTATTATGAGTGGACCTTTTGCAGTGAAATAATAACAGAATTATTAACAGACAAGAAATATAAAACTCTTTATTAATTTATTAGTTAAAAAAAACTCAAACTCAATCGCTAAAATAAATTAATAACTCATAAATTAAATTACAAAAATTGATTTAGGTATCAACAAGGCTGACGTGGAAATTATCTGTACCCTCTGAAATATCGGTAGGCTTTGTACGCATCGTATCCATGAATGATGCCAACAATTGCTCCCATTATCTGTAAAATAAATAGGTATGCTGAATTTAAATCAAAAAATAATTCAAATTACAAATTACAAATACTTCAATGAAGTCTCAAGAAGCCCGTTTTTTAAATACACGAATCTAACAAGAAGCCTGTCTCTACATCTTTGAAATAATAATTAAGTAATAGTTTTTCATGTTTCAATTTTATATTTTTTGTTATACAAAAATTCTAATCATTCCCACGCGATAGAAAAATTCAAAATAATTTAGATACAACTGTTCAGATAACATTACTATATGTTAAAAATGGTAAAATAAAACAACAAACGAGATTGAGCATAATGTCATACAGTCGCGAGTTGCGACGCCAATAAATTCTGCTTTCGGACGAGTGGCGCTACTTATTAATCAACTGACTCTCTCGCAGGTTGCCGGAAATGTTCGCGGCCCAAAGGTTTTCCCGAGTGGTCACGCCACCTGTACGTCACGAATATTCGAATTTTCTAGAGAATACGAGAAGTGTTTGCTATGGTTTCATGCCTACCGGCAAGCGGATGAATTAACTACACCGGTTGAGCATGCACTGAAGAGATCTCCTAAACTATAAGAGATACAAATTTGATTAGGGCCCGATTTCTTCACCTCTTGATAAATTTATCTGCCAGGTAGTATCCTCGAAAACTATTATCGATACAAGGGTTTCCAAGGATAACACCTGGCAGATAAAATTATCAGGAGGTGAAGAAATCGGGCATAAATGGAAGAAAAGTTGCACGAGTATTCGTATTCATTAACAGAATGATCAATCCACAATTTTTCTTTTTTAATTTCAGTGTTGACAGCTGAATTATTGAAACTTCTGTTTGTATGGTTAAATGTTTAGAAATGTTTGCTTTGAAATAATTTCTGGGTTTAAGTGAATTTAATATTTTAGATTCTCTTTTGTTTTTTTTTCTTGTACTATTCAAATTTTCAGTAAAAGAAACGTCAGTGTTCTTCAATCGATTTTACTTAGTTTTTTTTTATTCATTAGTTTACTTTGATCCAAGTTTTAATACATTTTCTTTTATTCGATTTCACTTGATTTAACTATTAATTGATATCATCTTTTGTTGTTGTTTTGGTTTTATTATTTATTATTATTTTTGAATTGTCAATTAATCGTCATTTGTTTTTGTTTTTTCTTTTTTTGCTCAGTTTATTATTAACAGGTCGCATTTTTCTTTAATGTTTACTTAATGTTTTCTTACTTTAATGTCAGTTTTTTTTTTATATCGATTTGATTTATAGTTAGCTTTATTCAGTTCAGGACTTTAGTCCCTATTTCATCGACGATTGTCTTTTGTTTCTGTTTTATTAGATTTGACCGTATTATTTTTATTTTGATAATCCTGTGTTTTCTTTTTTTTTATTCGAACTGACTTATTTAATTTAATTATTTATATGATCGGTACCAAGTTAAATGTAGTTGTGTCTGGGTTAATATTTATATAAACTAATACAAGGAAGGAAACACTAACCAGGATGACATGGGATTTGAACCCAGGTCCCTCGGTATCGCGCCGAGTATTCCAACCACAAAACTAGATTTTCTTTTTTGCTTTATACCTCTCTTATTATAAATAATTTGGAAATGCTGGTTTAACTTAAGCTCCGCCCACGCATTCTTTTTTTTTAATAGAGAAAGAAGCAAAAGACCACAATTTCGATTTATTTCTTTTGTACCTGCATTAAAAAAGTCGTAAGTGACTGTTTAAACATGAGTCGTATTTTTTGCTTTACAAACATTGTTTTTCTTTGTTCGAGACAGTTGTGAAAAGGAAAAAAAGTCGAAATTCATTTCAAAAACAGTCGTTACTTGTTCTCGTTTATTAGCTAGGCTGGAAAGAAAGAGAAAAGTGCGAAACACAATCGACGTTTATTTGTATTTTTTTTTTTTGTATTAACGACGACGAAGAATAAATAAATATTTCTATTTGAATAAAATTATTACAGCGATTAACTTACGTATGCTCCGGTCATTGCAGGGTACACTTGAAAGAACGGCGTGATCAAATACAAAGGGTACAAAACGGTGTTTACTGAAAACCCCAAGTATGAACAGGAACTTAGGTAACTGAATGCTGCTACGATATTGAATGCGGTTTCCTAAAAAAAAAAAAACATCTTTATGAATATAACATTGTTATTAAACTGGGACAGATCAAAATGGATTGAAGTTTTAAAGTATATTGAATTTATGTATGCATGCAAGTTTACTGAAGTTCTACTTACAAAAAAAGATTGTCTAATCATATTTATGGATTTCTCTGAAAACAAATAACAAAATAACAATAGTAGAGTAGTCATTAAGCACCAGGAAGTCGTTGTAAGAAAACTATGGTAAGCTGGCCCCATGGTTCCTGCGTACTGCATTCCGAAGTTTAATGCCAAGCTTTGGCAGAACGAACCAAGGATCTGAAAGATGTACCACCATTAAGTATAATTAAGTCAAATGGGAAATACAAAGGCGTAAAATGTAATTGCCAATTTATAAACTTTATCTCAGTATAGAAAACATGAATAAAATACATACAGGGTTGGAAAATTTAAAGAAAAAAACTGTTCAAAACATACTAGTGTTTAAAACATGAAACTAGTGTTTAAAACATGGAATTAAAAACATACCGTCTGTGTTAAACAAAACAAAATGTTTTTTCTTTTGCTAATGTTTCAAATTCATTTTTTGTAGTTTTAAGCTTAAAAAGAATACTTCAATTATTGAAGACCTTGAAGACACATATCAATTGATATGCATATCAATGTTACAGAATAGACCCTAATGCAAGGCTGAGCTGATGACGTGTAGCTCTAATAGTTTCTTGACTTAATTTGAATTGCATTAGATTGATTATAATCAGTTCAATAATATAATTATTATTGATCACTAGAATAATATATTGTTAAATTTTAAAATATCTTTTCAATATTTAACCTTTTATTATTTAAACATGTTTTGAAATTTACTGTGTGAATTTCTACCATGTGTCCCAGGCCAGATGTTAGCCCTTCTAGAATTTTAGTTTTTTTATAAATTTATTTTCTTGTGACATTAATAGAGCTTTACGACTGTGATATATGAATATTTTTTCTGTCTACTTTGTATTTATACCTTTATATTTATATTTGTCCTCTGTACTTCTCTTAATGTTTCATGTTTTTTTTTTTATATACCGGGTGTCTCAGAATAAGCGGCGACCGGCGGTATATAGCTCACCGTAATGCCTACAGCTTCAGGAGAAAAATAATTATTGTAAAAGTGGCTAAGAGAAATTCAAAGAAAATATTTTTCAGTATCTGAGTTGGCCGCAAGGGGGCGCAATCAATAGGCCCAACAATAAAAATTAATTTTATTAGCAAAAGTCTCAGAATTAAGTGCAGCTTTGCTAGCGCCATTAGAAAGCTGAATTAATTCTGCACAACTTTGATTTTAGAATTATCATATCACCGTTAATAAGGGTGTAGAAAATAGTTGAATTATTTACTTTAAAAAATATCATAACTTCTATATTCTTTATCAGAATTTAATGAACTTCGGTTCATTTGAAAGGGAATTTTATGCAGATTTAAAATTTCTATTGAACGACTCCGGCTACTTTGTTATAAAGTAGTTAGAGGACGCTATTTGCAAAAATGATAGTTTTTCTCAGTTTCCCAAAAAAATGAAATGGAAAGGGGCATTTCTTTTACAGCGATTACAAAGAATTCAATCAGGAAAAAAACATTTTGGTGCAAACCCTAAATTGATAATTTTTTCGTTCTCGAGTTATTACCAAATGAGTCTATTAACTGAAGATAAAAATGAATCTAAAAGCTCAAACAAATGCTATCGAGTGACACTTTTCATTTTGAGGTAAATAGAAAGACATTAATCTATTTAAATGCAATAAGTTGTTTTTGAGAGCCCAATATTTAAATAAAAGAACAAAACAGCAAACAAACACATAAATGAGAAAAACAGACACTAAATGAAAGTAATGAACAATAAAATGTTAAATGACGGAAAGCACTTTGAACATTTATGAAACACATTGTAATCAACAATGACTGAAGGTCTGTACCTAAAATGTTTTTAAAATATTACCCATCTTTCATTTCGAAATAGCCGTTTACTATCCGTAAGGACATCAATAATAATTTCTACACAACTCTAAGCGGACATTAAAAGAGGTATTGTATAGCGGCACAGTAAAACTTTGTTGATCACAGTGCATGATTATTGTTCATTACTTTTATTTAGTGTTTGAATTATACTTGTTTCTATATTTGTTGTCATATTCTTATGTTTAAACATTTTCTATTCCCAAAAACATTTAAATGCTTCTAAATAATGTCCTGACATTAATAAAAACTTTTATAGGCATTATTTAACCTTAGAATTAATAAAAGTATTACTTGATAGCATTTGTTTGAACTTTCTCCTTCCGCTAATATCATTAATTAGTAGACGTATTTGATAATAACTCGAGAGCGGGAAAAGATACTCATTTCCGGTTTTCACCACAATGTTCACCATTTTATAGGCTTTGCAACTGTTGCAAAAGATACACACCTTTCCATTTATTTTTTTTTGGAAAATTGTAAAAAACTATTGCTTTCGTAAATAGCGCCCTCTAGCCACTTTATAACAAATTAGCCGTAGTCGTTGAATCGAAACTTTAAATCAACTTAAAATTCCCTTTCAAATGATTTGAAGTTCGTTAATATCTGATAAAGAGTATCGAAATTATGATATTTTTTAAAGTAAAGAATTCAACTGTTTCCTTCACCCTTATTAACGGTGATACGATAACAAGTCTAAAATGAAACTTGTGCAGAATTAATTGAGCTTTCTAATGACACTATTAAAGCTGCAACTTATTTTGAGACTTTTGCTAATAAAATTGATTTTTATTGATAGCCATATTGATTGCGGCCCCTTGCGGTCAACTCAGATACTTAAAAATATTTTCTTTGAATTTCTCTAGGTCACTTTGACTAAAATTTATTTTTCTCCCGAAGCTGTAGGTATTACGGTTAGCTATATACCGCCGGTCACCGCCCATCTTGAGACACCCGGTATACATAAAATAAAATAAAGATATACAATACTTACTGCTTCGGCTAACTTCAAAATACCAGGTTCGGACTTCAAAAAATTTAAACTGCAGCACGTGCAACAACGCACGCAGCAACAATTCACCCCATTTCCGCCGTATCCTCCAATCGAATGTACCCTCACTACAGTTGGTCCGCGACTTTGTATCATCGTATTTTTTTACAACAACTTAAATATTATTATCAATTGGTAATAAATTCAAAATGCGAAATCAGATGTGACTTATTTAAATATTCAAATTTGGGAGCACGTGTGCACGTGTCACCAAGAAAACCACGACTACGAAACCGCGGGGGTGAACCGATCTATTCTTGGAACAGAAAAGTTTTACGTCCGAGTGTCGTTTATTTTAATCCACTAATTAAAAATGTTACATCTGTGAATGAAGTAACAGGGAAGCTTGAAAGCCTGTCACGTAATCAATAGAGAAACATAAAAAAATAAATTGTGCAAATTGTCTGTAAGGGCGTTATAGGGTACATGACAATAATATAAAATTATTAATTAAAGCTGTCTAATCGAGACTATAGTTAATAACACACGCGAAAACACCAAATTTGTACGCTGTTTCTATATATCATTCTCTTAAATTAATAAATAAAATCGAAAATATTCAAATATAAATCACGTGGTTTCGAAAAGCTTCCCGTTCGTTGTGACGTCAGTGTTCATACATTATCCTTGATGTTTATGTTGTATGCAGACCCTTGTCAAATAGTTTGAATATTTGCTCTTAATATTTGCTGAAAAATATAGTTTTAATTTAAGCAACAATTACGAAGTGAATATCTTAAAGAAATTATTATATTTTTTTTACTTTGTTGGTGAGAAATTTGTGGTAGGAACGGGAACTTTTCGCCATTGAGAAGTAAGGTTGGTGACACTAAATTTTGTGAAACACTTATAAATAATTTATTCGGAGTTCTTGCACAGGTATTTTTACATTATAGCACAGCACAATACTGATAACATGTCTTACTATTCATTGTAATAAGTTTTATGTGTTCGTATTGATATTAACTTATTACGATTTGAGAACATATGAACATTGACGTCACACGGTTAGAATGTGCGTTTTGGCGGGAATTTAATCAATTCAAATTTCTTTAATTTTTTCGGCTTTAATATTCATTTATCAAAAAAAAAAGAAATATATCTAAATTGTCGTATTTTTACCTGCTTTCAAATAAAATCTTTAAAAAAAATGTTCATGTACCCTATTAGGTACTATCAAGGATTTATGTCGCACCTAAAAGTGTCTGGATAAAATTCTGAACCCTATTTTAATCACTGACTGGTTAAGCAGGCGTTATACTAGCAGGGATTCCCAACGGGGTCGATAGATACCCATCCCGAAGGGTCGATGAAAATATAAAAAGGGTAGATGATCGATTAATTTAAAGGGAAGTTAAAGAATTTGAAGAGGTTTTTTAGGGACCTTTTACTGGTCAATTGAATACGATCTGTTTACTATTATTCTATTTCATTTCTTTATACATTATAAAGGAACAGCGTTTCTCTTTAAAAATTCTTTTAGCTCAGTTGAAAATGGTTGAAAATAATGCACTTTATAAAAAATAACTCAGGAATTCTTTTCCGTTGGAAGGATGAGAATTTATTTATTTGAAGTTCGATAAATGGGACTTTTTACCGAGAGATGGCGCTCTGATTGTAAATATTTTATATTTAATTTTGCGAATATTGTTTGTATCGAGAACATTCAAATCGTTTTCTTGAAATTCGATAAAAACAACTACGTTTTTAATTCGCTTTTTGCTTTAAAACTCTCGAATTCATTAGATTCGATTTCGATTAATTGGAAAAGCAGAATAAGTTGTTGTTGAAAATGTTAAAGCGAATACGGTATCTTGCTTTTTAAAATTAGAATAAAATTAGAATGAAATAGCTTTCATTTTTGGTTAAGAGTTGGCCCTGTGAACAATTACCTCTATCCCTTGAGTTTAGATTTTCGATTTAATTTTGGACTTAAAATCTTTGGCGAAATTTGAAGACAGAAATGATTTTTAATTAAATTAGTTTTCGCTTTCGTATAATAGAAGGCGCTTCAAGCGGTTCTTGTGTATAGGGCCCGCAGAATTTCTTTCTTTAATTGATTTTATGTCAACCTTGATTAAAAATGGTAACAAAAAAGGTATATTGGGTGTCCCGCGCCCTTCTACAATCTTTATTTTTTAATCGACTTACATGAAATTTGAAGACAATAAATTAAACAAAAAAAATGGAATTTTCTGAGATACCGCTAGCCATCATAGGTCTTCCGGTTTCGCCAAACACTTGATTGCATTAGATTGAAGAAATGCGATTCATAGCTTTTTAGATTGAAAAATTTGAAAAATAAAAAGCTACCTTACTAGATTGAAAAATTAAAAAAAAATTCGTTTTCATGGAAACCAAACCTACAATTGATACGTATTCGGACTCGTAATGATCCGCAGATTTCAAATACGTATATAAAAATATATACAATATATTGTGTTCTGTTTAAAATAAGAAAGTTGATGTCACTTCCGGCGAAACCGAAAGTCCTTTGACGGCCAGCACTATATCAGAAAATTCTATTTTTTGTTTAATTAATTTATTTCCTCCAAATTTCATGCAAATCGATCAATAAATAAAAATTCTAAAAGGCGTGGGACACCCGGTATAATATTTAGTTATTTATTAATAAAACGTAAGTAAATTAACTCCTTAGTTGATTCATAGGTGACGCTTAATAATACAATTCATTTCAAATAAGCAGATCGTGAATTTCTTAAATAATTATTATTTTGTAGGAGTAATTATTTTTTGAATATCCTAGAAATGACGAATTGATTTTTAAGAAATTCCTACCTACTTTATTTATTAAGGGACGAATAAGAGGGGTTTCGTAAGTGGCAATACTCCAGAAATAGAAAAATTAGGACCGTTTTCACAACAGGCCAAAAAAGCTATCTAAAACTGTAAAAAAATTAAATACTCCTACATTTTTTTGGTTATATATATAACATTAAAATAACGAACCTTGATTAGCAATATGACATGCAATTCTTTATTTCATTACCGAGAGGAAAACAGGATACAGATAATTCGAAAATACACAAAAATCATTTGTTATCTTCTTGTTATATCTGTAGTAGATCAAAAGATTGCCAACGTTTTGTTACTAAGAATGCTAAAAATAAACATAAATTGTCGGTTATTACATGAAAACACGAGACAATCTTTTTTAGTTCCGTGCAATTCTTCGATTTATTTTTACTGAGCTAAATACCCCCACAAAAAAAGGTAGAAGATTTTCATTTTTTTAAAAACCTATTAAAAGCATAGTTTGAGAAAGTTTTATAGAAATTTTCTTTTCAGTGATAATACCTATAAAATTTATTCAAATTTAAATATACAAATTTGTTACTTTACAAAGAAATTTAAATATTTTGTTTTAAAATGTGCAATTATTTTTGTACAGACATTCCGAAAAATCGAGTTAAACGTCGACGCTTCGTTTATAGTTTAGAATAAATGTGAAATCTTAAGGAATCGAGGACGCTGAGTCCGAATCATATTTTGCGTAACAGTATTATAGCGAATAGTAAACGCTGGTGGCTATTAAGAAGAGGTTTCGGGCTTCAATTCCTTACCCTCCTTCTTCATATATTTTTTTAAAGAATGATTTTTAACAAATTTGAAAACATCACGAACATCACACAACAGATTCCTTGATTCCTTCTTGAAATTAGGATGTTATGATAAAGCATTAAAAAATTTTTATTTATAAATGAGATTTATTGGAAATATGTACAAAAAAATATCAAATTACAACACGTATTAAAACGGCATAAATATAAAAAATAAATATAACTGGACCGCTATGCGTTAAGAGAGGCAGATATATTAAAGGCACCGGAGTATACCAACATTTAAGCCCATTCATGAAAGCGCATCTTTTTTATCATTCTTTTTTTTTCTCTTAAGGAAAAATTCGCTTACCTGAATGGACGGTTTCAATTTTTACGGACGACGTCAGTTTAGCCACTTTAAGCACCTAGTTACACTTTTATACATGATTTACTAAAAAAACAAGACGGCTTTTCGTGATTAGTACATCAGGTTTTTTTTTTCGTTTTTAGTTAAAACAAGAGATGATTCAAGATTTCTTAAATAAGTAAAAACACTACAGAAAATTTCCTCTTCCATTTTTCTTACAAACCCTTGTAACTTCTCCAGGCGAATATCGTACTTAATAAATATAGTACTGATAGAGCCAATCCAATTGCCTGTAAAACAGAAAAAAAAAATTAAGCGTTTTTTAAATTACTTTCGGTTTTTGTAATTCTTGCACAATCAAAATTTTGGCCACGGAGAAGAAAATTATCAGGAAAGTTTCAATTTTCATTACTTTTCAAACTACAGCGCTGTTTTTTTATTTCTCTTTTATTTTATTTTACTCGGAATTGTATCGCCAAAATCTCGAAGTTTCTTTATTAAATAACGTTTCCAAATCTCGTTTTTTTCACTTAAAACAAGCAGACGTTGAATTTAATATTCTCAGAGTACTTCTTAAAACATTTTAGATTCATTCTTATACAGTTCTAAATCAGTTCCGAATTGTACTGGACATGTGCCCTTGTTAAAATAATAATAATCATAATAACTGCAGGGGCGCATGAGGAACGAATCTTTTGTAACTGACGTTTAGCCATAATGGTTGCAAGTTCATCAGGATAAAAGTAAACTGTGAAATACAAAACGTAATAGAAAAGACATCTAGAGAATAATAGTTGTAAATTTATTCAATTTTCCTTTACTTTTTATTACTTAAAAAAAAAAAAACAAGCTGTACTCACTGCGGCTGCAAAGAATGGCTCATGATCATTTCTGTAGTAGCTATCTTTGTATTTGCTGACTTCTGCGATCAGAACCAAACTGACGATTAAGGTCATGATGAAAGCAAATCCATGGTAAATAACTTCCTGAAAAACAAAGGACAAAATTAAATCGACTTATACCGTGGGAGCAATGAAAACTCAAAAGTCAAAAATGTCCATGGAATTTCGACACCTTTTGATTAACTTTTAACTGTCATACATCATTTTAACTTTAATGTATGAAGCTAACAAGAGAATGTATGAAGCTAATAAGATAATGTATGAAGCTAACAAGAGAAACAGATCCAAGTTTCGCTGATATTTTTGACTTGGTATTTTATTGCTCCTCCCTCATGAGTTTAAGTTTAAGCTTAAATATAACCTAACACCTATATAACTGGGCCTAAAAGGTAATGCGTACATCACTCATTTGCGATTTGTGTCTCTGGACCGGTCTAAGTATATTTTTATTGAGATGGATCACTTCCTTTTATGGCAAGAGAAACCCAAGCAATTTGAACATCACGTTGTAGAGCACTAAGGTCCGAGGACGACGAGGTTAAGTATTAGTTCTTGGACCCCCCATCATACCTATATCAACTTTGTAAGTTCAGTGGGTTACAGATCAAAATTTGGAAGCCTTGATATTTCCCTCCAAAGAACTTCTAATAATTATATAAACAAGCAAGGCATCTTGTACACTGGCGCTTATTTATAAGTCTTTACGTTTTCTTTCAAGTTAACAAACAGTATTCGCTTTCATCGTCCACTTAATTATTGCTTCGTGTGTCGACTGACTCACTCTTAATTGGAAACCACCCCCTCTCAACTGAGCTTGGTTGTTACAGGTTACAGAAGTGATTTCTCTGGCAGTCTACTGACATCGATGTTGTCATCATCATACCCATATCGACTTTGTAAGTTCAGTTGGTTACAGATCAAAATTTGGAAGCCTTGATATTTCCCTCCAAAGAACTTCTAATAATTATATAAACAAGCAAGGCATCTTGTACACTGACGCTTTTTTTATAAGTCTTTATGTTTTCTTTCAAGTTAACAAACAGTGTTTGCTTTCATCGTCCACTTAATTATTGCTTCGTGTGTCGACTGACTCACTCTTAATTGGAAACCACCCCTTCTAAACTGAGCTTGGTTGTTACAGGTTACAGAAGTGATTTCTCTGGCAGTCTACCATCATCGATGTTGGCATCATCATAACCATATCAACTTTGTAAGTTCAGTGGGTTACAGATCAAAATTTGGAAGCCTTGATATTTCCCTCCAAAGAATTTCTAATAATTATATAAACAAGCAAGGCATCTTGTACATTGGCGCTTATTTATAAGTCTTTATGTTTTCTTTCAAGTTAACAAACAGTGTTTGCTTTCATCGTTCACTTAATTATTGCTTCGTGTGTCGACTGACTCACTCTTAATTGGAAACCACCCCTTCTAAACTGAGCTTGGTTGTTACAGGTTACAGAAGTGATTTCTCTGGCAGTCTACCATCATCGATGTTGGCATCATCATAACCATATCAACTTTGTAAGTTCAGTTGGTTACAGATCAAAATTTGGAAGCCTTGATATTTTCCTCCAAAGAACGTCTAATAATTATATAAACAAGCAAGGCATCTTGTACACTGACGCTTATTTATAAGTCTTTATGTTTTCTTTCAAGTTAACAAACAGTGTTTGCTTTCATCGTCCATTTAATTATTGCTTCGTGTGTTGACTGACTCACTCTTAATTGGAAACCACCCCTTCTTAACTGAGCTTGGTTGTTACAGATTACAGAAGTGATTTCTCTGGCAGTCTACCATCATCGATGTTGTCATCATCATACCCATATCGACTTTGTAAGTTCAGTGGGTTACAGATCAAAATTTGGAAACCTTGGTATTTTCCACCAAAGAACTTCTGATAATTATATAAACAAGCAAGGCATCTTGTACACTGGCGCTTATTTATAAGTCTTTATGTTTTCTTTCAAGTTAACAAACAGTGTTTGCTTTCATCGTTCACTTAATTATTGCTTCGTGTGTCGACTGACTCACTCTTAATTGGAAACCACTCCTTCTTAACTGAGCTTGGTTGTTACAGGTTACAGAAGTGATTTTTCTGGCAGTCTACCATCATCGATATTGTCATCATCATACCCATATCGACTTTGTAAGTTCAGTGGGTTACAGATCAAAATTTGGAAACCTTGGTATTTTCCCCCAAAGAACTTCTAATAATTATATAAACAAGCAAGGCATCTTGTACACTGGCGCTTATTTATAAGTCTTTATGTTTTCTTTCAAGTTAACAAACAGTGTTTGCTTTCATAGTCCACTTAATTATTGCTTCGTGTGTCGACTAACTCACTCTTAATTGGAAACCACTCCTTCTTAACTGAGCTTGGTTGTTACAAGTTACAGGAGTTATTTCTCTGACAGTCTACCGTCATCGATGTTGGCATCATAATAACCATATCAACTTTGTAAGTTCAGAGGGTTACAGATCAAAATTTGGAAGCCTTGATATTTTCCTCCAAAGAACTTCTAATAATTATATAAACAAGCAAGGCATCTTGTACACTGGCGCTTATTTATAAGTCTTTATGTTTTCTTTCAAGTTAACAAACAGTGTTTGCTTTCATCGTTCACTTAATTATTGCTTCGTGTGTCGACTGACTCACTCTTAATTGGAAACCACCCCTTCTTAACTGAGCTTGGTTGTTACAGTTTACAGAAGTGATTTCTCTGGCAGTCTACCATCATCGATGTTGTCATCATCATACCCATACCAACTTTGTAAGTTCAATGGGTTACAGATCAAAATTTGGAAGCCTTGGTATTTTCCTCCAAAGAACTTCTAATAAGTATATAAACAAGCAAGGCACCTTGTACACTGGCGCTTATTTATAAGTCTTTATGTTTTCTTTCAAGTTAACAAACAGTATTCGCTTTCATCGTCCACTTAACTATTGCTTCGTGTGTCGACTGACTCACTCTTAATTGGAAACCACCCCTTCTCAACTAAGCTTGGTTGTTACAGGTTACAGGAGTGATTTTTCTGACAGTCATCGATGTTGTCATATGGGTCTCTCTAATTTACCCATTTTCAGCAGCAGCACCAGCAAATCCAAATGTTTGTTTTACAGATGGCGTAAATCTCAAGAAAAAATTAAACCAATGGGCAGGTACAGTTGCGGCCTTTGAAAATTGGCACACTGTTACACTGATCCTAAATCTGTTTCTAAAGTTTCTAAACGTCACTCAAATTACTCTAAATTCTGCAATGGATTTGAAAAATCCAAAATTTTTTTAAATTCGACACTGACATCAAAATGATAAAGGTTTTGGTTGAGTAAAGTCAACGGTCAAACTGCACGAAATCGTCAAGTCAACGGTCGGACCCAACCACTTGACCAATCAGTAATTGAAAGAAGTGGTCACGTGGTTTAGTCTGACCAATTTCACCATTCACTTACCGCAGCCTTTATTTACACATTACAAAATTACGAATTTTTGACATTTTTTGACATCTCAGCGTACCAAATTGCAAGGGCCGCAAGTATACCTCAACAAACTGGTGGTAAAATTTTTTTTTTCTATTATAACATTTTATCTGAAGTATAAACATGTGTGTCAGGTTTCGTCGAAAGACAACGTTCATTCTCTCTTGGTGTAAGCGTTTTCAATGAAGAAAAAGTGGTATTTATTCAGATAACCAACTCTCTTTCTTCACGTACTTACATTTATTACATACATATGTATTGTAATCAACAAATATTTAATCTAATTTTATGTAACATATCTGAATTATGTGTAACTGCGTCGCTGATAAGATTGTGGCTTTTATCACTTCCTGTTCGACCACAAATCAAAAACTTAAAGCATTTTTTTTTTATATATGCAGATGCAAACGTATTGGTGCGAAAAAAATGTTTTATTCTTAAGTTCGATTATTCGTTAATATAAAAATAACAGCATAAGTTTCCTATAGCAAGACGTCCGCGTCCGTTGGCTCTTGGCCAAGTTGGCACGTATTTTTTTTTCTTTCTTGAGAGACGAACGATTTATCGCCGCGCGTTTCACAGGAACACTCATTTAGACAATCGTTTTACAGAGTTCAGGCCTAGACAGATACTACTGTAAATACGCGAATGTTTACCTTTTTATATGACTAAGTATTTAGTCTGAAACCAAGACTATGACTGTACAGCTAAAAAAAAAGTTTACGTAGGTATGACTGGTTACAACAAAGGAAGAGGTGCTGCGCGAAAGTTAAAAAAAAATCGGCAATTTAAAGAAGCCCCCAAAACCAGTAGAAGTAGATCAAGCTCAGTGAAGAAGGGGGTGGATTCCAGATGTTATAATAAACGCTAAGGCAAAACTGTTATACAACACAAGTATTACTATTTCTGCCCTGTTTCACATGTTGCATACATGACGTGTCAATTTCTTTTTAGTAAATAATAATAATAATAAATTAAAATCCAATACATGTATTTAATAGCTTTTCTTCAAAGATTAGCTTAAAGGTTTAGGAAACTCAATTTCATTGACGTGTAATTAACACAAGCCAGATCTGTTCTTTACAGGAAATTTATATAATTAATGTAAAACAATTTAACTATAAGGCACGCAGATACTGATAGAAGGCGTTTCATTTTCGGTAATTTAAGGTTTCACTAATAATTGTCAAAGTATTAAATAAAAGAAGTATGAGGGCCATTTGCACCACTTTCAGTTAAAATTTAAGCTCCACTTAACTCCATAGAAACAATTGTTGCAACAAACGTTTCTATGGAATTAAGTGGAGCTTAAATTTTAACTGAAAGTGGTGCAAATGGCCCTAAAAGTGGAAAATGTCGATTGTCACATGTGCCCAAGCTCCTGAAGTTGCCCCCAGATGGCGTTGATATTGATTATCGCAGGGATGGTTATCGATATCAGGCGTGAAGGACTCCAAGGACAAGTATAAGATTGTTCTCGGCAAGAGTTGAAGCGGGCTCAAAAAATTCGGAAAATAATTTCAGACAAAATCTTGATCTCTTGCAAACGGGAATGCACTCCAGATTTATGACCACAAAAATCCAGAAAAAAGAAAATTCAGAAAAAAGAAGAGACAAAAAAAAACAATTTTCTTGGGTCTTAGCAGAAACGCTACGCCATCTACGCACAAGTTTCAGCTTCAGCTGTAAGTTTCGAGATTTCGGGATTCTTATAAATTCCACACTCAAATATAACCACAGAAAAACATATTACAATCATGACTAGGGACAAGAATTCGGACAATACGAATATTTAGTACTCGGATTGTATTAGCCCCGTCTGCGAAATGAGAACGTTCGCATTGCGCTCCTTCCCCTCCTACTCAATAATAATCCATATACTGGAGCCAAAACAACAAATAGTACATTCGGCTTAAAAGCACCCAATACTAAGTGGCCTAAATTCTTTTCCCTGGTCACGATGAAACCAACAAACTGGCGTGATACGTACGCAAGCGACATCGAAGCATATTAAAATAAAGGGGTTGTCAAAAGAAAAAGAGAATTATAAAGTAGGAAAAAAAAACAGAGCGCTTTTGCCTATCGTAGGTTCTAGTTTTCGTTTTGTTGTGCAGAACTTGAAATTTTGGAAATTGTGAAGAAAAAAACAAGCATTCTCGGACAATACAGGGTGAATCAAAATACTGTACTATAAAAGAAATAATTCTAATAAATTTTCTTGTAGGATATTTCGTAATAAGTATCGAAACACAAAATATGTGAGTGTGTGTTGTTTGACGAAAGAATAGAAGTGTCTGAGTCAATATTTTTGAAACAATCGTACTTTCAATAATAATTCCTAGGAATTCAAATTATTTTAACAGCATTCAAGACAATTAAGATATCATTTCACTTGTTATTGAGATAAACAAATAAATAACCGCCCCTAATTAGCGTATGAAAAAATGTAATTGACACAACTACAGAGCGCTCCAGCTCCAATATACTATGAACAACAAAATATGCATTTGGCAATGTAGATACGTCAAAAAAGTATAGCGTTTTAGGAAAATTGGGAAAATAAGCAGGGAAAAAAATTCAGGCCACTTGTTCCGCGAATGGTACGAAAATTTAGTACTAGGACTGTATCAGCCTCGCCTATAATGTGCGAACGCTCGCATTGCACTCCTTCCCCTCCCACTCAATAACAATTCGATGCATCGCATCGGAGGCTGTAAAAAGGTGACAGGTACATTCGGTGTTTAAAGCGTCCAACACTAAGTGGCCTGAATTCTTTTCCCTGCTAATAAGTAACAGTTTATAAGACTTTGTATTGCTAATTAAGACGGAACTATAGTTTGTTTATTGATTTATTTATTAACTATGTTTTATATATGATTAATTATATATGTATATACAGGGTGTAATCAAATTAGTTTCACATATTAATACCGCAATACCTGCATCTACCAAAGGTCTAGCTCAAAAATAAAAAAAAATTACCTAGTGGAGGAGTATTGACTCTTTTGTTGGAGAACTTCTGGTCGGCCGTGCACAAAAACAACGTTATAAAACAAAATTCCAGCAAAATTCAAGGTCAATTGCTTGATCGCATTTTAAAAGCTTTATGGGAACACAATAAAATAGAATCACCGACCCATTAAAGACGAGAGTTCAAATTCACAACCTCTCGGTCGTGGCCCGTGTGTGCATTATTATTAAAGGAGAACAATTCAAATCTGCTTGCATTGATCAGAATAAAATCTGTTTCGTTAGATAATCGACAATAATTAGATCTTGACATCCTGGTCTTTGTAAACCAATAGTACACATGATTTACAGTGCTAATTTTGCGTATTAAAATGATTTTAAAAAAATATTAGTCGCTTTGATTGATTGTCGCTTTGTTAATTATTTCCACCAACGAATACGTTTCTTCGTAGTTCGAGTTCGATGACGCTTTATTGTTTTGGTTCCACAAAATAATAAAAGCGATGACTGCAATCGATAACGATTTTCCGAAATGCAGAAAGAAAAGACATTCTTAAACATTTTGCGCAATAAAGAAATAACAACGCAGTTTATTGACGACCAGCAAATAAAGTACACGATGAATACGTATGAATTAGTAAAATAATTTTAGAAAATGGAATTTCTAATTTTTATTTATATTTACAGTTTTTGAAAACTATTAACAATTACGTGAAAATTGAGAAAATTGATTAATTTAATAAACAACGCGATGGATATTTATAATTCTATTCCATTATGGAATTACATAAGCGAAGATTTTAACCCAGTGCCCTTCAGTTCGATGATGCTTTATTGTTTTACGACGTTTTATGATACGCTTGTAGAAACTGATATACGGCTAGTCAGAGGTTTTCAAACAAAAAGTCTCCGGGCTCTGGGGGGGGGGGGGGGGGGTTAATTTTTCACCAATAAAATTGATATTTGCAGAAATCACTTTCTTAAGTGAGAAAGAACTTACAGTTTTAATATGTGAAACTTATTTGATTACACGCTGTATATTATTATATATATATATATATATATATATATATGTTAAACCGTAGGCTTCCGCGGGTGTTGAATGCTGTAGTATTCTTCCGGGTAGTCCTCCGCGTTGAGTTCTCTAAAGAACTATTTGTCTTCTGACAACTTTTCGGCAAGGTCTCCCTTGCCATCTTCAGGTCTTCGCTGCTGCTTGCCTGCGAGGAGCAGAAGCAGGCAAGCAGCAGCGAAGACCTGAAGATGGCAAGTGAGACCTTGCCGAAACGTTGTCAGAAGACAAATAGTTCTTTAGAGAACTCAACGCGGAGGACTACCCGGAAGAATACTACAGCATATATATATATATATATATACAGTGTGATTATTAATACTTGAGAAGTCTGAATTTACTACCGCCATGCTAAATTGTGATTGCGTTGGCGACATCTAGTTCTGTCACTCTAAATTTGTTTATCACAGCCACATTGGCCACAAGTAAAACGTGACATAAACAAAAAAACTATAGCACGAAAGTCCAGCTATCCCCAATCATCAACATTTATACTTCACGTCAAGTTTCGTAAATGTTTGTGGATATCAACTTTCAAACCTGCATTATAAAAACGATGGAATTGTAATCATTCTACGGTACTTACGTGTATAGTTTTGGGCAAAATTGATGCCGTGGCTATTGAAATCAGACACGACAACAACAACAGAAACGTGCCTATCATAAACGTCGTTGCTATGAGCAGGAAGAGCAAAAGCTCTGTTGTATATGAGGCGTACGAGCTTCTTCTATGGTAATATGCTACCAGACCGACATTGACGATTCCCAAGACCTAAAACAAAAATTATACAATTATTGTATACAGCGTGTTGCGGGAGTATTGTCATTTATTGAATCCACCCATAAAAAAGAAGCACGGGGCAAAAGTCAATAACAACCAGCATGACATTTAGTTTTATTTTTTCATAGAAATCCGTAGAATTACATCGATTCATGAACGCAGCCCTAATTATAAAGTTGTGTAGCATAAGTAGGTATATGTACATATTTTGAAAAACAATAAATAATAAATGTAATTATAAACAACATATAAGTGAAAGCAGGAGACTCCAATATCGCATGTTAGATCAGTTTTTGATTTTTTAAGATAATCCTGATGAGTTATATCGTCCTGTCTAGGGGATTGTCGAACCTATAGAGGTTGTCTGTGGGTCAATGAACGTACTCAAATGAAGGATTTTTTATTTTGTTTTATTCTGTTACTGGATTTCATTGCGCTCAATTATTTAAAGAAAATAGTTTATTAGATTTAATTTTAATAATAATAATTTATGTAAAATCAGAAACGGTTCTTGTCTAAACTAAACTAGGAAATTACTAGAATCTATTTATTACTTTAGTTTAGAGCCTTCAACGAGTGGCTAGAAAATGTTCTCCTCTTTAGGAGGTCGATGCTTAAAAAAAAGATTAAGAACCCCTGAGCTAGGTCTTTAAAATTTGAGAAGACGGTTCCTTATATGCTAGAGAACCATCACAGGGAGGGAGGGATGCCAAAAGATTGTAAAAATTTCGGTAGACCTCCCCCCCCCCAACCTAAGCGGCAATAGGGTACATGACAGTAATATAAAATTATTAATTAAAGCTCTCTAATCGAGACTATAGTCAATAACACACGCGAAAACACCAAATTTGTAAGCTGTTTCTATTTGTTATCCTCTTGAATTAATAAATAAAATCGAAAATATTCAAATATAAATCACGTGGTTTCGAAAAGCTTCTCATTCGTTGTGACGTCAGTGTTCATACATTGTCCTTGACGTTTATGTTGTATGCAGGCCCTTGTCAAATAGTTTGAATGTTTGTTCTTAATATGTGCTGAAAAATATAGTTTTGATTTAAGCAACAATTACTAAGTGAATATCTTAAAGAAATTATTATATTTTTTTACTTTGTTGGTGAGAGATTTGTGGTGGAAACGGGAACTTTTCGCCAATGAGAAGTAAGGTTGGTAACACTAAATTTTGTGAAACGCTTATAAATAATTTATTCAGAGTTCTTGCGCAGGTATTTTTACATTATAGCACAGCACAATACTGATAATATATTTTACTATTCATTGTGATAAGTTTTATGTGTTCGTATTGATATTCACATATTACGATTTGACAGCATATGAACATTGACGTCACACGGTCAGAATGTGCGTTTTGGCGGGAATTTAATCAATTCAAATTTCTTTAATTTTTTCGGCTTTAATATTCATTTATCAAAAAGAAATATATCTAAATGATTGTATTTTTACCTACTTTCAAATAAAATCTTTTAAAAAAAATGTTCATGTACCCTATTTCAGTCAGCACGGACGAGTACTAAAATTTTTACTTCCTTCTGACATCACTCCAGCCTCATAATACCCTATACCTTCAAAATGATTTAAGTTAAGAATCCATTTTGTATCTTGAGCTAAGATTAATGCTAATTTTCTCTACTTTAATTACATCATTCATGTAAGGTTGTATTGTTTCATTACTAAAAACACTAAAGAAAAACCAAATTGTGCTAATTAATTATTCTATGATTTCTATTTAAATGAATTGAATTTCGGCATGCCTCAGAGCATGACGCATTTGAGAAATTAGCCTTGGAACTCGTAATGCAACAACACAAGCACATTAACATTTCCCACTTCGGCAGTTACGTAATCAGTAAACACAAAGTCGAATGTCTATGGTGAATGTAAAAAAAAATAATAATTAAGAAGCATATATTATTATTATTGCTACTGCATTAATATTATAAATTAAAGAAAAGTTGATGGGTTTTCGAATAATATTACCCATCTGATAAATATTCGATCCATAGAACTGTCTCATTAAGATCATTTTGTAATTTACTGAAAACTGTTACAAGATTCATTACTGTGATTGTAATAGGCTTATAACATTTTTACCTAAAGTGTAATGCTGTTGTATCTAGACTCTGATATGTATACACAATTGAAAGCAAAAAATTGTAGACAAATTACAGTTTCCTGTAATTATTCTTCCTCAAAATGCCATAGATTGAAGATGAAATCACAGATTTTACCAAAGTTTTATACTTGTTAATTGTAAAAGCTTTTAAATTTTTTAAATGTTATCTGTGAAGTCGTCTTTAATCACAAACATTTTCAGAAAGATTAATTATAGTGTTAGATATATTTTTATTAAGTAAAAAAAATATAAAGGATCTATAATTTAAGAGATTACAGTTTCGCCTAAAATGCATCGAATATAAGCCCAGACGGTTGGAATGCGAGATGGCACTTAAGAAACGTAAACAATAAACAAAATCGGTCGGGGCGACATAGCTTCGTCCAAGGGCCGGGGCAGTGGTTGATATGCTGTTAAACGATGCACACGCTAATTAGTATTTGGGGTATTAATAATTAATAATACATAAAACGTGCGGAATAATTATTGTTACACGGCAAGCGCGTTATTGGCCAATCTCGCGATTCGCGGCTCGGGGTATGCGATGTTTGCGTACGATTATAGTCGGCGTGTATTATATACAGGGTCCGTACATACAGGGTGTGTTTAGGAAATATTGTGCGCCACACCGGAGAGATGTAGTACGCTTTAGAGATAAGTTGTATATTATAGCAAATTGCATGATATGTAGAGAATTAGCTTGATCTACTTCTTGCTTGGTATGAATGAGCGATTCCCCTGGGTTTAGGCTCGGCAAGGCGTGGCAGGTGCTACATCACTTGACCGCTGACTAGTTGGACTATGTTGGCGGGGGTGGTTGCGGGATGTCTGGGACGTCGGGGACGTTGGGGACATCATTGCATGAGTAGCCATCCCCGAAGGGGGATCGTACTAACAGGGTTTAAAAACGCAACCGAGAGTGAACGACGTACTGTTCACGGTCCAAGGTGATCCCAAGGGGACCCGATGTAGCGGGCGGCCCTGAGGAATTGTCACCAGCCTTACGTGCCAGGTGGAGGCCGGTGGTGAGATGCCACACCACCTGGTGGAAGAGTAGATTGGTGGTAGAGAATCTACGGGTCGGATAGTACCAAGACGTGGGGTAGAGCGTGTTTGCATGTACTTAAGTGAGGCTATCTGCGGTGCATGTAGAGTGTGCTTGTGGAAATAATATTTTAGAGAATTGGAACATAGGAGAGAGCAACAGAAATGAATTTGGGAAGGCCCAAGGTTGGTACCGTTAAGAGATATGGTAGAGGCACGAGTGTGAGCTATAAATAGACCTTAAGGGTCGGTGGAGCAAGTGCAGACCGTTGTGGCCTTGGGGACCGGGGGTCCCCGGTGAGTAAATAACTGTTGACTCTTGACATATGATTGTAAACACATGTTATTGTTGCATGAACGCAATGTGTCATTGGGCGTTGACGGTGGCGGAAGGTTCCCAGTAGCCGAAGGAAAGGGTGAGCGTTTGATTAATTATATTTAAGTATACGCATTAATATGTTTTTATAATAATGAAAAGAAAATGTTTTGATAATTTTGCGGCCGGTCTTACAATAGGAAACTGTAATTTGTCTACTTTTTTCTTGCTTCCGACGCAAAGCTGTATTTCTTTTACCACTTTTAACTGAGTATCTCAGTTTATCTCAACAGCTTAGATGAATTACTTGTTTCCTTTACCTCTAACAAGTGAGTTTAACTGAGATAATTTTCTCAATTCTCAATTGAACTGAGTGTGCTGCTTTTCGAAATACTTTGAAGTGAGTTTTAGGTGAGATTGTTGTTTGAGGTTAGATTTCGTTATCGAATAATCAGACTTGTTTTATAACACACAATTTTTTAGGTTATAATTTTGTTTACCTTCTCAGTTGAAACAAAATTCCGTTTCTTTTCGGTTTCAATTTCGTCTCAGTTGTCTTAGAATTGAGACAATATAAAACTATTAATTAAAGCTCTCTAATCGAGACTATAGTCAATAACACATGCGAAAACACCAAATTTGTACGCTGTTTCTATTTATTATTCTCTTAAATTAATAAATAAAATCGAAAATATTCAAATGTAAATCACGTGGTTTCGAAAGGCTTCCCATTCGTTGTGACGTCAGTGTTCATACATTGTCCTTGACGTTTATGTTGTATCCAGACCCTTGTCAAATAGTTCGAATGTTTGCTCTTAATATGGGCTGAAAAATAAAGTTTTAATTTAAGCAACAATTACGAAGTGATTATCTTAAAGAAATTATTATATTTTTTTACTTTGTTGGTGAGAAATTTGTGGTGGAAACGGGAACTTTTCGCCATTGAGAAGTAAGGTTGGTAACACTAAATTTTGTGAAACGCTTATAAATAATTTATTCGGAGTTCTTGCGCAGGTATTTTTACATTATAGCACAGCACAATACTGATAATATGTTTTACTATTTATTGTAATAAGTTTTATGTGTTCGTATTGATAATCACTTATTACGATTTGACAACATATGAACTTTGACGTCACACGGTCAGAATGTGCGTTTTGGCGGGAATTTAATCAATTCAAATTTCTTTATAATTTTTTACGGCTTTAATATTCATTTATGAAAAAAAAAGAAATATATCTAAATGATTGTATTTTTACCTACTTTCAAATAAAATCTTTAAAAAAAATGTTCATATACCCTATTTCAGTCAGCACGGACGAGTACTAAAATTATTCCTTCCTTCTGACATCACTCCAGCCTCATAATACCCTATACCTTCAAAATGATTTAAGTTAAGAATCCATTTTGTATCTTGAGCTAAGATTAATGCTAATTTTCTCTACTTTAATTTAATCGTTCATGTAAGGTTGTATTGTTTCATTACTAAAAACATTAAAGAAAAACCAAATTGTGCTAATTAATTATTCTATGATTTCTATTTAAATGAATTGAATTTCGGCATGCCTCAGAGCATGACGCATTTGAGAAATTAGCCTTGGAACTCGTAATGCAACAACACAAGCACATTAACATTTCTCACTTCGGCAGTTACGTAATCAGTAAACACAAAGTCGAATGTCTATGGTGAATGTAAAAAAAAATAATAATTAAGAAGCATATATTATTACTGTTGCTACTGCATTAATATTATAAATTATAGAAAAGTGGATGGGTTTTTGAATAATATTACTTGTCTGATAAATATTAGATCCATGGAACTGTCTCATTAAGATCATTTTATAATTTACTGAAAACTGTTACAAGATTCATTACTGTGATTGTAATAGGCTTATAACATTTTTTACATAAAGTGTAAAGCTATTGTATCTAGACTCTAATATGTATACACAGTTGAAAACAAAAAAAAGTAGGCAAATTACAGTTTCCTGTATAATTATTCTTCCTCAAAATGCCAAAGATTGAAGATGAAATCACAGATTTTACCAAAGTTTTATACTTGTTAATTGTAAAAGCTTTTAAATTTGTTAAATGTTATCTGTGAAGTCGTCTTTAATCACAAACATTTTCAGAAAGAATAATTATAGGAAACTGTAATTTGTCTACTTTTTTCTTGCTTCCGACACTAAGCTGTATTTCTTTTACCACTTTTAACTGAGTATCTCAGTTTATCTCAACAGTTTAGATGAATTACTTGTTTCTTTTACCTCTAACAAGTGAGTTTAACTGAGATAATTTTCTCAATTCTCAATTGAACTGAGTCTGCTGCTTTTCGAAATACAATAGGCGTTTACGGAAACTCCAATCCGATTAA
This sequence comes from Prosopocoilus inquinatus, assembly GCA_036172665.1. Taxonomy (NCBI): domain Eukaryota; kingdom Metazoa; phylum Arthropoda; class Insecta; order Coleoptera; family Lucanidae; genus Prosopocoilus; species Prosopocoilus inquinatus. The sequence goes on from CM069870.1 coordinate 5,571,032, forward strand.
CCCGATCATTATTTTTCTCACTCTTACACGCACGAAGTCTCTACGTGTTCTCTCTCACATTTCTACTCGGATTAATCGAATTGGAGTTTCCGTAAACGCTTTTTGAAGCGAGTTTTAGGTGAGATTGTTGTTTGAGGTTAGATTTCGTTATCGGATAATGAGACTTGTTTTATAACATACAATTTTTTAGGTTATAATTTTATTTACCTTCTCAGTTGAAACAAAATTCCGTTTCTTTTCGGTTTCAAATTATCTTAGTTAAAACTCAGTTTTTGTCGTCTCAGTTGCCTTAGAACTGAGACAATAGGGTACATGACAATAATACAAAATTATTAATTAAAGCTCTCTAATCGAGACTACACTCAATAACACACGCGAAAACACCAAATTTGTACGCTGTTTCTATTTATTATTCTCTTAAATTAATAAATAAAATCGAAAATATTCAAATATAAATCACGTGGTTTCGAAAGGCTTCCCATTCGTTGTGACGTCAGTGTTCATATATTGTCCTTGACGTTTATGTTGTTTGCAGACCCTTGTCAAATAGTTTGAATGTTTGCTCTTAATATGGGCTGAAAAATAAAGTTTTAATTTAAGAAACAATTACGAAGTGAATATCTTAAAGAAATTATTATATTTTTTTTCCTTTGTTGGTGAGAAATTTTGGGTGGGAACGGAAACTTTTCGCCATTGAGAAGTAAGGTTGGTAACACTAAATTTTGTGAAACGCTTATAAATAATTTATTCGGAGTTCTTGCACATTGTATTTTTACATAATAGCACAGCACAATACTGATAATATGTTTTACTATTTACTGTAATAAGTTTTACGTGTTCGTTTTGCTATTCACTTATTACGATTTGACAACATATGAACATTGACGTCACACGGTCAGAATGTGCGTTTTGGCGGGAATTTAATCAATTCAAATTTTTTACGGCTTTAATATTCATTTATGAAAGAAAAAAGAAATATATCTAAATTATCGTATTTTTTGCCTACTTTCAAATAAAATCTTATAAAAAAAAGTGTTCATGTACCCTATTCCGTGGTAGAAGAAATACAGCTTATGTATATGACAGGGAAAGTATCTTCTTTATCATGCACGCCACTGTATTTCGGTATAATGAAACCTAAAAACGTTTAGGTGGGGGCTGATAGTTAAAAGCACAAAATACGTAATATATTTCAGACAGACGTCAAGACAAGATTTCGTAAAAGCTGAAACAACCAAAATAAAGAAGACCTTGCTCTCGATGTAAGCAGACAGATTTTAAGCTTTTAGATGAAACTGTGTCACTTGGCAAGCTTACAATATTTATATGAATATGGTAACTACAAGATCTAGATTAAAAATATATGTTTCATATACATATCTAATTCAATTAAAAAAATCTATTCAAAGGAAATGACAAAAATTAGTTAGTGCCAACATTTTATTTTTCGAATACCTAATTAAAGAGTTATTTTATATTTTTCAGATGAAATTCTAGATATAGGTCAAAAATATTTCATATGCCTACCTATTTTAATTAAAAAAAAAATTATTCAAGAGAACTGACAAAAGTTAAAAACAAAATTAGAAACGAAACGTTAATGTCGAAATTTTATTTTTTTGAATACCTAGTTAAAGTGTTATTTTATATTTTTAAGATGAAATTGTGTAATTTGGCAAATTTACAATATTTATCGGCAACATCTGCCAAAGCGGATGAAATGCAGTGGGTTAAAATACCTAATTTTTGGATTGGAATTAAATCCAATCCAAAGCAAGGTTACGCAGCTGAACTAAACCAAACTTGACTTCCCGACTCAAGGAAGAAGTTAAGACACAAAAAAATAGAAACTTTAAAAATCTGAATCACAAAAAAATAAATCTATTAATTGAAGATAAAAACGAATCTAAAAGCTCAAATGCCATCGCGGGACACTTTTCATTTTGAGGTAAATAGAAAGACATTAATCTATTTAAATGCACTAGGTTGTTTTTGAGAGCCTAATATTTAAATAAAAGAACAATACAGCAAACAAACACATAAATGAGAAAAACACAGTCACTAAATGAAAGTAACGAACAATAAAATGTTAAATGACGGAAAGCATTTTGAACAATTATGAAACACATTGTAATCAACAATGATTGAAGGCCTGCATCTAAAATTTTTTCAAAATATTATCTATCTTTCATTTAGAAATAGCCGTTTACTATCCGTAAGGATATCAATAATAATTTCTACACAACTCTAAGCGGACATTAAAAAAAATTATTGCATAGCGGCACAGTGAAACTTTGTTGGTCACAGTGCATGATTATTGTTCATTGTTTTTATTTAGTGTTTGAATTATTCTTGTTTCTCTATTTGTTGTTATATACTTATGTTTAAATATTCTCTATTCCCAAAAACATTTAAATGCTTCTAAATAATGTCCTAACATTAATAAAAAGTTTTGTAGGCATTATTTAACCATAGAATTAAAAGTATTACTCGATAGCATTTGTTTGAATTTTCTCCTTTCGCTAATATCATCAATGAGTAGATGTAGTTGAGAGAGAACGAAAAAATATACTCATTTCCGGTTTTCACCACAATGTTCACCATTTTACAGGCTTTGCAACTGTTGCAAAAGAAACACACCTTTTCATTTAATTTTTTTTTTTGGAAAAACTGAAAAACTATTACTTTCGTAAATAGCGCCCTCTAGCCACTTTATAACAAATTAGTCGCAGTCGTTGAATAGAAACTTTAAATCAGCTTAAAATTCCCTTTCAAATGAGCCGAAGTTCGTTAAATTCTGATAAAGAGTACCCAAGTTACGATATTTTTTAAAGTAAATAATTCAACTCTTTTCTGCACCCTTATTAACGGTGATACGATAACAAGTCTAAAATGAAAGTTGTGCAGAATTAATTGAGCTTTTTAAAGACGCTATCAAAGCTGCAACTTATTTTGAGACTTTTCCTAATAATATTGATTTTTATTGATAGCCCTATTGATTGCGCCCCCTTGCGGTCAACTTAGATACTTAAAAATATTCTCTTTGAATTTCTCTTGGTCACTTTAACTATAATTTTTTTTTTTCTCCCGAAGCTGTAGGTATTAGGGTTAGCTATACAGGGAGATTCAGGCAACCCATTCATTAAAAGTTTACGGACTTCCTCTTTGAATCTCTATTTCATATTTTGCGGTTATAAGTTAGCGATAATGATCTATTAAAATATAATATTTCCAACTTTCGGGCACTTCCGCTTGTACCGGAAGTTGCTGTCAACTTTCTTATTTTAAATGGAATACCCCATTTTTATTGCATTTCTGAAATCTTCATGAAATTCTAAAAATATTTTGTGTAACATGTGATACAAGAAAAATTAGCCGTTTTAGAGATATTTCCATTTTATAAAAAAAGTTCAAAGTTGCAGCACCTTGTTTATGATGCTGCCATCTTTGTGTAACAAAAGCCATAATTTCAATTTTTGGCCTGTAGTAGGCTACGCTCATAAGCTTTCAGGTCATACCTAATTTTACACAAAATCGTTTACGGGCTGGTTGGAAAGTAACTTCTATTCGAACTGATTTCAACTGTCGAAATGTCATGTTTTTTAAATAGAACACCCAGTATTTTTTTATACCATGAGAATCAGAATTAAATCTTCTTTCGAGCTGTATTAGCATTCCCTATACCCATCTCTTACCTTTCTCTTTCTATTTATGATTTTCTCTTTGACACATTAATTTTTTCACTTTTCAGTATTATTCCTGAATAGAGTGCTATGAAAATTTAAAATATTGAGGTTTTTTAAATTAATTTCTGACTGTAATTTCAATTTAATTTTAAAAACTGACAAATAATAATTAAATACACATCTATCATCTGAACTTTTTGTTTACATATACCGCAAGTATTAAAATTCTTGGTATAACTATTTACACATTTACAAGGAGAAATTTATACTTACAAAACAAAATTTTATGAAAACAAATAAATCAGAAATATTAAAAATAATACACACATTGTTGGTTATAATATTGGCTCTAAGTTGTCCTCGGCTATTATTTATTAGTAATAACTTTCTACTGTATCTAAGTAATAACGCATTTTCCTCGATATAACAACTTTTTTTATTAACTTCTTGAATTGTCGATTTTTTTATCATCAAATACATTTAATATGTCTGTGTTTGATTATTCATTTTTAGGTTCTTCGTAGCGATTAAATTGTTTTTTTTTTATTCCTACTAAACGGATGATTTCAAAAATTATAATTTCTCTAGTTTTCATAGTCTACTATTTAAACATAATACCGAAAAGTGGAAAAAAAATACGTGCTAAAAAGAAATCATCGATAATGAGTGAACTATAAGAGATAGGTATAGGAATGCTAATACGGAACGAAAGAACATTTAATCCTGAGTCACGTGGTATAAAAATATACTAGGCGTTCCATTTAAAAAACATGACTTTTCGACAGTTGAAATTAGTTCGAATAGAAGTTACTTTTCAACCAGCCTGTAAGTAATCAAGTGCAAAACTGGACATGATCTGAAAGAATGTTACTGTAGCCTGCTACAGGCCAAAAATGGGTTTCATGGTTTTCGTTGCACAAAGATGGCAGAATCATAACCAAGGTTCTTCAAGTCTGAATTATTTTTAAAAACTGAAAGTATCTCGGAAACGGTTAATTTTTCTTGTATCACATGTTGCACAAAATATTTTTAGAATTTTATGAAGATTTCAAAAATGCATTAAAAATTGGGGTATTCCATTTAAAATAAGAAAGTTGACAGCAACTTCCGGTATAAGCGGAAGTGTCCGAAATTTGAAAATATTATATTTTGGTAGATCCATATCGTTAACTTATAACTGCAAAATATGAAACATAAATTCAAAGGAAAAGTCCGTAAACTTTTAATGAAAGCGTTGCCTGAATCTCCCTGTATACCGCCGGTCCCCGCCCATTTTGAGACACCCGGTATAACTGAATTGAAATTTTGACAATTCTCAAAATTAAGATAAGGCCGAAGGGTTGGTTATCTTCACGAAGTGTAAACGGCCGTTTACACTTACAATGGTGTTTGTATTAACAGCGAGTAAATTACTACAGGTCTATTTTTAAAAGATGCGCGGGCGAGGAGGTTCTTTCAAACACAACCGCAAGAGTAACATTCGGCAGAATTTATACAATTATTGTTAAAACAACACATTTTATATTTAATAAAATATAATAAAAAAATTTAACGCAGCGATTAAATTTAATATTTAGTAAAAAAAAAAGACAGGCGGTGGCTTCAGAAAAAAAAGTGATCAAAGCGCATGCTCTCTCTCTCTCTCTCTCTCTCTCTCTCTCTATCTTCGAATTAGGTCAATGCAACGAGAACGAAATTTAAAGCATTTCACGCACAATGCCATCACGTAAATTTTTGTTCTTTGGCGGTCATCATTTATGAATAAGCCTTTGAAATCTGCGGTGACCTCATCGACCATGCATATGTAATAACGTAAGTGATAATAAACGAAGAAGAAAAAAAAAGGACGTCCCATATCCTACTTACTTATCTACAGTAGCGATCCAAGAGTAATAATTAGTCTTGTACACTCATCAACAAATAAGATTTATAAACGGAAAGCTGACGTCATTCAAGTCAAATTCTAAATTTAATCTACTGCATATCGCTTAAACTTGCCACACTCACCAATTCCAGAAATTTTAATATTCCTGGCCATGTTTTAAAATATCCGGTGTTGAGGATTATCGCAGATGTGGTGGTCGTCGTGGTCGTTCTTGTCACGGTCACGGTGTGAGACATCTTCGTCGTAAGACTCTGAAAATAAAATGTAGAAAACACAGCGAACTATCTTATCTGACTCGATCGCAGATAAATAAATAAAATAGAAAAGCGAAACAACAATAAACTCGTATGTAAACAAAACATACTTGCATTACTCATAAATATTTTTAACTTGCGCTCGCGCTATTTGCGAATGAATGAATGAATAAAAGAGAAACCGCTAAGTCTGCAGGAAGGTTTTGCGAATGAGAAAATAAAGAAATCAATAAAAGTACCGAAGCGCGCATTTTGCTTTGTTTTGTTTTGTTCTTTAATTTTGAAGCGAGCTTCAAAAGTGGCTTTCAACGTTATCTACAGGTTCGAAAACTCAAAGTACATAACTCACCTGTTCTCGTCGAACAAAACTTTGTTTATTGTCACGAACGCTTACGAGCACTGCTGACTGAAAATGTACTAACAGTTGTTACTCCCACCGCGCCCTATTTTCCACCGAGCTTCACCTTCAAAAGTGGGATGGGCGCTTATTTAGGCGATGGTATTTTCGCCGCCACTCTTCTTTCTGCTTCGCACAAAATCGCGAAGCGTTTCGATTTGCTGCGAATCGATTATTTCCAACGATTAGTTCGCCGGAAACGCATGGAAATTTTGAATCGAGCGATTAAAGTAGTGCTGGCAAAAACCGGAAAAAAATGAAACCGAATAATCGGTTTCTTTAAAAACCGGTTTTGGATAAAACCGGTTATCCAAATAATGGTTAAAACCGACTATTCGAATATCCAAAATCCGATTATTCGGATATTCAAGTATCCAAAAACCGATTATGGATATTCGAAAAACTGACTATTCGAATATCCAAAAACTGATTATTCGGATATTTGAAAAACTGTCTGCTTGAAAGCCGACTATCTGGATATTCGCGAAATCTGTAATCAAAAAACTTTTGGATTATCCGAAAATCGGTTAATTACGTATTAACAAAAAAATGATTCATAAAAAACAGACTCGACTGAATTTTAACAACTCTAATGTTCCTGGTTTTTAATCAGATGAAAATATTTTCAAACATTTCAATTTTGTGCTTCTTTTGTCTATTTTAAAGTATTAACTACATTTCTAATTCATAAGGACTCACACATCTAAAACGTGACACAAACTCACTAATAATACTTTTCGTTTTTTTTTTTTTTTGGATAAATATATAAACGTCAATTATTCTTGTTCTATCTAAAGAACAATATTCAACAAATTGTAAAACTAATGCAAATATTTTGTGCTGTAAAAATTCATTACAGTGCCGAACATCTGTACCATATTAAACTTTTATTGAAATCTCCGAAAGACGGTTGGGTACGGCCGAAAACAAAAACTAAAATTACTTTAATTCTTCTTCTTCGACTTTTAATATGTGGATTAGAAGTACAGTGGTGTCGAAAAATTTTAAGACGAAATGAAATACCCCTGGCCGTACGAATATCCGTGCTTTACAATTATGAACCTTAACGACATTTAGCCGGCTGACCCACTTTTATGCTACGGCCGGCGGCAAGCCTAATAAATAAATATTGGTTACGGTTTCCAGTAATAATAACAGGTATCGTTGCTCCTATGACAATATACATACAATGGAATGATTATCTCTTTCGGTAGTATGTGTTCTGCGTTCCATTTCACAACGAAATTAAACGAAACTTTCCGACACAAGAAATTGTTCAATACTAAAAGATAATTAGTTCGCAGCTTCTTATACACAGGGAAAAATCAATAGTAAAAAGTAATACAAATTGTAGTCAGAATAAAGACAGAAACAAATTGTAGCAAATATTAACACAATTGTAGTCAATATTAGCACAATTGTAGTAAATAGTCCGACAATTGTGCGAATATTTGCTACAATTTGTTTCTGTCTTCATTCTAACTACAATTAGTGTTACTTTTTACTAATAATTTTTGTCTGTGTACCTACACACTAAATTGGGATAATACACGGTATTACCGGAAATTTTCCAGAATACCAACATTTTATAAATGTAATAGGATGTAGAGGTATAAAATCCTTCCTGCGCAAGATAATTAAACAGGATTAAATATTAGGGACAATATCCTACTTAAGTATTAATTTTCATTTTCTTATCTAATAAAAAAATGAAAATTGTTTAAATTCCTCAACTTGAATTTAAATTCCCGGTTTCATGAACAGAAATTTGCATCACTTTTAAGAATATTCTTTATCATACGTTTTCATGAATTAATTAATATAACAGTAAGATCCGATTTCATAATATGATTTTAATTTTAACGTTATTTTAACCTAAAAGAATACATTTGTTTCCCCATTCTTAAAGTGACTTAACGCTTCCTTAAAGTCTGATTATGAAAACGGCCATAAGTCCAATTAATGTGTCATTAAAAATACTTTGTTACTCATTCGATTTATACAGAAAAAATAGGATAATAAAATAATTTTTTGGTTTATTTCACTCGTTTTGTTTGACTCTGTATAATAGTTTGCTCTAATTTAGCATTGGAAATTTTTAATTGCAACACATAAAACATAAAAAGTATTTTCCTTTTCTGATCACTTCGTTTATTTATTATTCAACAACAATAACACGTTTAAACTTAAATTTAAATTTAAATACATTCCGAACTTATGGTAGTTTAAAACATTTTTATTTAATATTTTTCAATTTTGTTAACAATTTAAATATGAAAATCTAAATTGAATCATAAAAAAAACAGAATATAACAAAACCCGGGTAGATATTATTTTTATTAACATTAAACTAAAAACAATTAACAAACTAAACATGACTTCACAAAATATAACTATATACCTGAATTAATTTTATTAATAATGAATTTTATGACCCTGCTCATCCCCTGGTCAAGAGAGGGACAGAGAAACGGGGAGATTTTACTGCTTTTCGTCTTAAAAGTTTCCGACAGTAGTGTACCACTTGACCACTTACATTTTTTTTACGTAGTGAACATAACAGATAAAATTTACCTTCATTTTCTTAATACTTCCAACATTTACTCATTTTCAATTTTATTTGAGTTTTAAATATGCTGCCTCAAATTTCTATGATTATCTTTAAATGGATGAAAGAAATAAATACGTTATTGTATATACATTTATTTGAATTTCAAGTAGTTGAGATATTTGAATATTTTTCATCATTCGAATAACCGGTCATTTGAGTATCCGATTATCCAAAAACCGATATTATTCGAATATCCGGTTATGCAAATAATTGGATATTCGAAGATCCGATTATCCAAATAATTATATATTCGAATATCCGATTATCCAAATAATTGGATATTCGAATAACCAATTATTCGGATAACCGGTTATCCGGATAACCGGTTTTCGGTTTTGTTTAAAACCTCGAATAATCCAAAACCGATTAACCGGTTATCCAAAAAACCGATTTGGTTGCCAGCACTAGATTAAAGTGCGGAATACTCAGTGTTGTGAAGTATCTAGATACAAGTATCTAAATACTTTTTGAGTATCTAGATACATATCTCAGATACAACTAAAAAAATGTAACTGTATCTGCATCTAGATACAAATACAGTGTATCTATTCATTTGAGATACTAAGATACATTTCAGATACATTTTAAACTTCCATAAAAACAGCAGACCTTGGCGGAAATGCAACCTCCGATTTTACAGTCTCTTTCTTTTGATTTTCCCCTCTTGTTGATTATGTTTTCCAGTTTGTCAAATGATTGTTCTATTTAAAATGCGATTTGATAGTTCAGAAACTTGAAAATGATAATAATAATAATAATAATAATAAAGCGTCTTTATTATCTGTTTAAGAGATACACAAAAATAATATGCAAAAATACAGAATATTATAATAAAACAGATAACCTCAGAGCGAAGTTCAGAATAACCTGTCAAACAGGTGTTCTGCTCTTCCACTTAACTCTGTGAAATTTACTAAAGAATATATACTCTCTACTTAAATAAAATTCACTTCACTTTACCCCTCTGCTCATAATACTCTTCCCTGTTTCTTACCTCCTCATTTATTTCATTTTCCCCTTCTTTATTTTATTTTATGATGATTATTATTATTATTTTTATTTTACTACGACATGATTGGTTTTATGCGAAACATGAGAGAATGGGAAGAAAAAAAAAACAGAAGGAAATACAGAAACAGTCACTGTTTGGCCTGTAAGTTGTTTCGTGCCCATTTTTTAAAAACTTGAATTGACGTAGTCTTAATATTATCTGGTATAGATTTATAAAATTTACTGATGCAATATGTAAAACATTGTTCGAATATAGCAGTTATATGAATAGGTGGAGTGATAAGGCATTTGAATCGAATGTTAATTGTACGCACATCAGTTCTAAATCTAATCTTTCGATATAAATATTTTGGACATTTATTTGTAATTATTTTGTGAAATAAAGTTATGCTATGAAGGTACCGCCTATTTGTCATGTTTAACGAATGTATGTCTGCTTATTTATGAGATATATGCGATCTTCTATTTATACCAAATATCAGGCGTAAACAACTATTTTGTACTCGTTGAATTCTGTTTGATGTTTCTTTAGTTAAACAAGGACCATACACTACATCATAAAAATTAAACTGTGACAAAATTAAAGCATTTGAAAGTATCACCTTCGCTTTTCTTGTTAAAATATGTCTATTAGCATAAAGCAATATCAATTTTAAATAACATTTTTTGATACATTGGTCTATATGAATACTGAATCGCAAATCGCTATCCATATATAAACCTAAATTGCTTTTTACGTTATATATAGGTATCCTCTCACCATCAATGTGAATTAACATCTCGCCAGTAACTTCATTTCTATTTTTCTTAGGGCCGAATATAACAACAGATGATTTTGATGGATTGATTATCAATGAGTGATTAGCTGAAAATATTTTCAATGATTGTAAATCTGTGTTTATAAACTCTGTAGCAATCTGCAATTTAGAAATTGGAAATGTTAAAAAGAGCTGTGTGTCATCCGCGTAGTTGTGGATGGAACATTTATTTACATACTGCGACATAGTCGAAATGTAAATGCTAAATAGAAGCGGGCCCAAAATAGAACCTTGTGGTACACCACGTTCAATTAAAGAAAAATCGGAGGTTTCACCTTCAATACTCACACATTGCTTGGGAAAAATAATTGACAAAAGGAGAAAATCAATAGGGAAAGACTGTATTGTTGATTTTATCAACTTTTCTTGATTACGGGAACGCTCTCTTAGCTACAACAAGGTTGCAACTAAGGATCCTAGATTCATTTGACATTTAACTTGTCTGATACGGAAGTAGAGTCATTTCTGTTGATAACTTTATATTTTATGTTGACTTGACTTGGTTTCGTACAAAACTACACTGTTAAAAATGTCATAAAATTTACAGTTTAACTTTATAGAATTGTTTGGTACAGAAATATTGTTTGTTGATTGGAATTTTTCATCTGTTCATAAATTTACCTTGTAAATATAAAGAGAGATTACGAATTCACAGATTATTGTAAATGTGTAGAGCAAAATTACAGTTTGTTGTAATTATACTATAGGCATTAAATTTTAAGTTGTAATTTTACTAGATATATGGAAATGTACATTCCCTTTGCAAGTAATTTGTCAGCCATTTTGCACCCCTTTCTCTCATGCAGTCTGTGCGCGCAACCCGCAGCAACTTGATTTTGATTCATTTGATTACATTTTGAAAGGTTGAAAGTGTTTGTGCGTATCCGTAGGTAGTGTTTTGTATTTAAGAGTGAAAAATTGTTGAGTTTTGAACCCTTACAGCTTGGTTATTTATTAATATTTCGTCTTGAATGTTAGTGCGTATTAACACACCTTTTCTGCATAAATGCATAATTATCCTAAGCTTATTTATAAGCCTACTAGAAATAGTGATTTTATTAAAAAAATATCTGATATTTAATAGAACAAGAATTTTTGTCATTAACTCAAAGATAAATGAATACTGTTAAATTTGAGAGCGTCATTGAATGTAGCATTAAAACTCCTTTAAAATCATAGGTTACTTAGGTCACCAAGGTGCGTATTCTGTAATTTATTAACGGGCTGTTCAAATTTAAAGGTCCTATAAATTCAAAATACAGTTCCATGATTGGTTGTTACCGTAGCAACAAGGTTTAACAGCCCTTTAAATTTAACGCTTTTGATACAGAATAGGCCCCCAAGTCATTTAAAATTTTAAAATTCATAGTGCGCGCAGCGCCACCTAGCGGATATTCTAAAGTAATTTTATCTCAAGAATTACTATTTTTTATCTGCTTTGACTTGGTTTTTGTCTGAACTTTCTGTCTTATTAGATTCAAAAGTTAATAGGGGGGAAGGAATTTTATACTAGCACTGTATAAGAAATTTTAGCGAAAAATCTTTTGCAGATTAATGTTTCTTTTTTTTGTGTTCATTTTGAAACAAAAAATTTCCTAAACTACTAAAAATTGGTACGCTCTACTAATTTTGAATTTCGACTAGTTTTTCTGTATTTTGATAAATGTGACGTTTTTTCCTTAGTTATGACATTAGTTTCTTGGTTCAAATTTAATAATTAAAGCCACAACCAAGCGTTTTTCTAAGAAATAAATAGAGTTTGCGGAAACCGTTGTTATAAAAAAATGCAATCGTGATAAAATTGAAAATGCAATTACCGCTTTTCTCTTCCGTTTTAAAATATTAACTTCCTTTTCTCATTTATAAGGACGTAACAGTGCATTTGCGCAAACTCTAGTATATTAAGTTTTTAATTTTAATAATTTATCTAAAGAAATTTTCTTATTCACCAGTGTCGCCGAGACCACGATAGAATACTGAAATAAAATACATATTAAATTTTGATGTGTGCAGTAAAAAGGATTCACTGGTATAAAAGCCAAGGTTAACATCCCTTATAAACATTTATACACATAGCACTTATAATGAAAAAAGCTTTTGAAACGAATAACATCAAACAAAAAAAAAATAAAATGTATTGTGTATTACTTTCATTTAACAAACAATAAAACGAAACAACAAATTCTTAAATCAAGAATAAAAATTGAGAGAAAAAATGCATTACTAAAAGCCGCTTTACACTCTGATTTTCTATTTGATTTTGAATTTGACTTTAGAGATGTATATACATTAAAAAATGAGAAAAATCACATGAAAATCAAACCCCCTAGTGGCGTAGCAAGAGGGGGGGGTGGCAAGGCAAAACGCCACGGGCGCTAGCACTTTGAAAACAAACATATTTTCCCATAATTGATTTTCCTTATTGATGTTATTTCTAGTTTCCACTATCGTCTGGTCTGTTGCTGAATTACAACTTCTAACCAAGTCGCCAGTGGTTCTAAAATTTGAACTTTTTTTGCGGCCAAAATTTCAAGTCCTTATATGGATTCGTTCTCGACTTATTAAATTTTTTAGTCACCGACCGATATTTTTAAAAAAATTTTTCTCGAAAACGGCGCGACTCAGAGACCTGCGGCTTGTACCATTCGATCGCCCCCTTCAAGCTCTATCAGGGTGATTTTTTTTTGTGGCAATCTATTTTCCGTCGGAAGCCTCAAATTTTCCGTCTATGTGCTCCTTTCAGACGAGCATGGACGGTCAGACATGATTGAAGGAATGCTCATCAGAAATGAGCGCATAGACGGTCATACACGATCGTGAGGATGTCTTTTGATGAATTTTCTAGTGTGATTTGGTGGATGCGCCGGTAAAAATAATAATATCTCAGGAATTACGAGAGATATAAAGTTGGGGTTTTCGCCGCTAGCTTCGTCTTATTAAACTGAATTAAAGCTAAAAGTTTCAAGTCAATATCTCAATCCGTTCTCGACTTATTGAATTTTTTAGTCACCTGCCGATATTTTCTTTAATTTTTTTCTCGAAGACGGAGCGAGTTAGAGACCTGCGGCTTATGCCATTCAATTCGCCCCGCTAAGCTCTATCAAGACGATTTTTTTCGCGGCAATCGATTTTTCGTCAGAAGCCTCAAATTTTCATGGACTATAACCTTGCTACATTTTAGGCGAAAAAATATTTCTTTCTCCTAAAATCGCGAAAAAAATCACATATGTAGAGCTCGACGAGGCGCATTCAAAACCGAGCTCCGTTCCTCTGTAGCGCACCCCCTTTCCTAGATATCGACCCTTAAAGTGCCGTCGAAGAAAACTAGTATATTTTCAGTGGAAAGCTGGAAAAGCGAAAACGCCAATCGCCAATCGAATAGCCGTAATTTATCGAGCGATTTGGTACAATTTTCAATTAATATGCAGTTAAAATAACTATAATCGAAATTAAATTTTAATTTATCTTAGTGCTGCCATCTTTGAGTAAGAAGTCAGACTTACCAGTTAAGTGCAATTACAGGTTCCTGTAATTATGCAGAGAACTGTAGCCAGTCACATTTTTTCACAAATTTCTCTTTCATAAGCAAATAATGAATAAGGATTAATCTCGTAACGCTTATTCTTTCCCGCGTTGTTTCAGAAGAGAAAAGCTAACTTTCTCCATGCCGACCAACTAAAGAAATAACGAAATTGGTGGTGTCTTACATAAAACAATTATTCTCTCGTTTGAAAACTTAGAAAGTAAAAATCTGCTCACACCAATCAAATAATCGTAATTTTATGGAGCGATACTGAATGATTTTCACTTAAAATGCAGTTAAATAGCAATTAGAAATAATAATTTCTTATGTATCCTGGTGCTGCCATCTCTGAGTAAAGAGTGCGACCTGCGAATTACTGGCAATTACAGTTTTCTGCATAATTATAGGAATCTGCAATTATTGGTCACTGGTAAATTTTGCTGTTTGTTGAAAGATGGCAGAACTAGGACATACTTAAAATTTAATTTAATTTATTGTTAATTTAACGAATTTTTAATTGAAAATTATACCACAACGTCCGGTAAATTACGTTTATTCGATTGGTATTAGCGGATTTGTACTTTTCCAGTTTTCCACTGAGAAAATACTGCTTCTTTACGACGGCACTTTAGGGGTCGATATCTCGGGAAGGGGGTGAGCTAGAGAGGAACGGGGCGCGGTTTTGAATGCGCCTTGTCAAGATCTACCAGGGTGAATTTTTTCGCAATTTTAGAAGAGAAAAATATTTTTCGGCCCAAAAAGTAGTAAGGTTATATATAGTCCATGAAAATCTGAGGTTTCTGACGAAAAATAGATTGCCGCGAAAAAAATCGTCTTGATAGAGCTTAGCGGGGCGAATCGAATGGCATAAGCCGCAGGTCTCTAACTCGCTCCGTCTTCGAGAAAAAAATTAAAGAAAATATCGGCAGGTGACTAAAAAATTCAATAAGTCGAGAACGGATTGAGATATTGACTTGAAACTTTTATCGTTAATTCAGTTTAATAAGACGAAGCTAGCGGCGAAAACCCCAACTTTATATCTCTCGTAATTCCTGAGATATTATTATTTTTACCGGCGCATCCACCAAATCACACTAGAAAATTCATCCAAAGACATCCTCACGATCATGTATGACCGTCTATGCGCTCATTTCTGACGAGCATTCCTTCAATCATGTCTGACCGTCCATGCTCGTCTGGAAGGAGCACATAGACGGTCAGACATGATTGTGGGAATGCTCGTCAAAAAGGAGCGCATAGACGGTCAGACATAATTGTGGGGATGCTCGTCAAAAAGGAGCGCATAGACGGTCAGATATAATTGTGGAGACGCTCGTCAGAAAGGAGCGCATAGACGGTCATACATGATCGTGAGGGTATCTTTCGATGTTTATTCTAGTGTAATTTGGTAGATGCGCTGGTAAAAATAATAATATCTCAGGAATGACTTATTTTTTCTTTTTACGAAAACTGTTTGAGTGAGAAACTACTCGAACTGAGTTACTGGTGATCAAGGCAAGTCATCTCGCCTTATTACATTTTTCTTCAATTGACCGACCCATCATTTTCAATTTTTTGTATCTTGCTAACAGGATCATATAAACGCGTGGAGGTATCAGACGGAGGGTATCCGAAGCCGAAGAATTCCCGCCAATTTTAGAAACCAATTAAAAAAAATTCTTAAGCAGTTTTACTCGGATTTTTGAATCTTGCTACCAGGATCACATAAACGCGAGGAGGTGTCGGTGTGTTATCCGGGGCCGAAGAATTCCCGCCAATTTTTTTTTTAATTCCATTGGCGTAAAAACGATTAAAACCAATTGGACACAACCACAGACGATGATTGTGTAACATAATTAACGCATCAAAGCTTGTCTTTTATGCGGAATTAGTTTTTTTTGCGATGGTACTTCAAGGGTCGATATCTCGGGAAGGGGGTGAGCTAGAGAGGAACGGGGCGCGGTTTTGAATGCGCCTTGTCAAGATCTACCAGGGTGAATTTTTTCGCGATTTTAGAAGAAAAAAATATTTTTCGGTCCAAAAAGTAGTAAGGTGAAAATTTGAGGTTTCTGACGAAAAATAGATTGCCGCGAAAAAAATCGTCTTGATAGAGCTTAGCGGGGCGAATCGAATGGCATAAGCCGCAGGTCTCTAGCTCGCTCCGTCTTCGAGAAAAAAATTAAAGAAAATATCGGCAGGTGACTAAAAAATTCAATAAGTCGAGAACGGATTGAGATATTGACTTGAAACTTTTATCGTTAATTTAGTTTAATAAGACAAAGCTAGCGGCGAAAACTCCAACTTTATATCTCTCGTAATTCCTGAGATATTATTATTTTTACCGGCGCATCCACCAAATCACACTAGAAAATTCATCAAAAGACATCCTCACGATCATGTATGACCGTCTACGCGGTCATTTCTGACGAGCATTCCTTCAATCATGTCTGACCGTCCATGCTCGTCTGGAAGGAGCACATAGACGGTCAGACATGATTGTGGGGATGCTGGTCAGGAAGTAGCACATAGACGGTCAGCCATGATTGTGGGAATGCTCGTCAAAAAGGAGCGCATAGACGGTCAGACATAATTGTGGGGATGCTCGTCAAAAAGGAGCGCATAGACGGTCAGACATAATTGTGGAGACGCTCGTCAGAAAGGAGCGCATAGACGGTCATACATGATCGTGAGGGTATCTTTCGATGATTATTCTAGTGTATTTTGGTTGATGCGCCGGTAAAAATAATAATATCTCAGGAATGACTTATTTTTTTCTTTTTACGAAAACGGTTTGAGTGAGAAACTAATCGAACTGAGTTACTGGTGATCAAGGCAAGTCATCTCGGCTTATTACATTTTTCTTCAATTGACCGACCCATCATTTTCAATTTTTTGTATCTTGCTAACAGGATCATATAAACGCGTGGAGGTATCGGACGGAGGGTATCCGAAGCCGAAGAATTCCCGCCAATTTTAGAAACCAATTAAAAAAAATTCTTAAGCAGTTTTACTCGGATTTTTGAATCTTGCTACCAGGATCACATAAACGCGAGGAGGTGTCGGTGTGTTATCCGGGGCCGAAGAATTCCCGCCAATTTTTTTTTTAATTCCATTGGCGTAAAAACGATTAAAACCAATTGGACACAACCACAGACGATGATTGTGTAACATAATTAACGCATCAAAGCTTGTCTTTTATGCGGAATTAGTTTTTTTTGCGATGGTACTTCAAGGGTCGATATCTCGGGAAGGGGGTGAGCTAGAGAGGAACGGGGCGCGGTTTTGAATGCGCCTTGTCAAGATCTACCAGGGTGAATTTTTTCGCGATTTTAGAAGAAAAAAATATTTTTCGGCCCAAAAAGTAGTAAGGTGAAAATTTGAGGTTTCTGACGAAAAATAGATTGCCGCGAAAAAAATCGTCTTGATAGAGCTTAGCGGGGCGAATCGAATGGCATAAGCCGCAGGTCTCTAACTCGCTCCGTCTTCGAGAAAAAAATTAAAGAAAATATCGGCAGGTGACTAAAAAATTCAATAAGTCGAGAACGGATTGAGATATTGACTTGAAACTTTTATCGTTAATTTAGTTTAATAAGACAAAGCTAGCGGCGAAAACTCCAACTTTATATCTCTCGTAATTCCTGAGATATTATTATTTTTACCGGCGCATCCACCAAATCACACTAGAAAATTCATCAAAAGACATCCTCACGATCATGTATGACCGTCTATGCGCTCATTTCTGACGAGCATTCCTTCAATCATGTCTGACCGTCCACGCCCGTCTGGAAGGAGCACATAGACGGTCAGACATGATTGTGGGGATGCTGGTCAGGAAGGAGCACATAGACGGTCAGCCATGATTGTGGGAATGCTCGTCAAAAAGGAGCGCATAGACGGTCAGACATAATTGTGGAGACGCTCGTCAGAAAGGAGAGCATAGACGGTTATACATGATCGTGAGGGTATCTTTCGATGATTATTCTAGTGTAATTTGAAAACGGTTTGAGTGAGAAACTAATCGAACTGAGTTACTGGTGATCAAGGCAAGTCATCTCGGCTTATTACATTTTTCTTCAATTGACCGACCCATCATTTTCAATTTTTTGTATCTTGCTAACAGGATCACATAAACGCGTGGAGGTGTCGGACGGAGGGTATCCGAAGCCGAAGAATTCCCGCCAATTTTTTTTTTAATTGCATTGGCGTAAAAACGATTAAAACCAATTGGACACAACCACAGACGATGATTGTGTAACATAATTAACGCATCAAAGCTTGTCTTTTATGCGGAATTAATTTTTTTTTGCGATGGTACTTCAAGGGTCGATATCTCTGGAAGGGGGTGAGCTAGAGAGGAACGGGGCGCGGTTTTGAATGCGCCTTGTCAAGATCTACCAGGGTGAATTTCTTCGCGATTTTAGAAGAAAAAAATATTTTTCGACCCAAAAAGTAGTAAGGTTATAGTCCATGAAAATTTGAGGTTTTTGACGGAATATAGATTGCCGTTAAAAAAATCACCCTGATAGAGCTTGACGGGGCGAATAGAATGACATAAGCCGCAGGCCTCTGGCTCGCCCCGTCTTCGAGAAAAAAATTTTGAAAAAATATGATCGGTTATTAAAGAATGCAATAAGTCGAGAACGGCTTGAGATATCGAATTGCGATTTTCACCGTTAACTTAGTTTGATCAGGCAAAGCTAACGGCGAAAACCGCAGCCCTCTAACTCTTATCATTCTTGAGATATTAATATTTTCACCGGCGCATCCACCAAACTGCAACCGAAAAATCACGATATCTCATGAACCAGGCGAAAGAGAATGATGCGGTTTAATTAAACATCCAAAAATTTCAATAAGCATATCGCGTTTTGTGAAACTGAAGGAACCGCAGTTTTTTTACAACTTGACAATGACAACTATCGTGTGACAGCGTCGTTGACAGGTGTCCTTTGACATTTTAAATTTATCTAAAATTATTTTTAATTCTATTGCGTTTTGACAAAATGACTAGGATAAATTATGTTCAAAAAGTAAATGTATTGACTTTGCCATGTGAAGTTTGGACAGCAAGAAGAGTTGCGGTAAGATTTCGATTTATTACATTTTATTACATTCTAGAAGTCGTAGAATATATCTTTTGTTTATTTTTAACCGCGAAGGTTAGCCCTTTGATTGAACGGGGTCCCGAGATACAGCCCATAAAGACCATGCCTAAATCCGCCCCTGCTAACCCCCTTATTCTGTAATTTATAATTGATAACGACTTGTGAGGTAATGTGAGAACGAAAACAGAATAAAGGATGGCTGCTAGAACAGTGGGAATTAAATTACCACCAGTACGGCTCGTCTATAATACGGGTAGAACGCTGTACAAAGTTGAATTCAGAAGGAAATGTTTCTTACAAAACTTATAGAGACCAAATTAAAGTTTTTGCTGATGTTTACAGAAGAAGCAAATGAACATTGCGTGTTTTTTTTTTTTTAAATGGGACACTCGGTATATTATACGTATTTGGATTCTCAACACAGTAAAGAATCACTAGGTAGCAGCGCGGGCGTTCGGAAAGTGCACGCAACTGCGAGAAATATTTTAACGTTACCTCATGTGTTCTCTCTCGAGCACATATGGACACACGGCCTAATGCTCTTGTGGCGTCACTTAATATATTGTTCATCGTGCTTCTAAATTAGATTCTAGTGGGATATTATAGAAATAATATACAGAGTTACTGCCGCACTATTACTAACTTCGTTATTTTTGGAGTCTTTCAACTTAGTAAAATGAAAGAACATAAGGTTCTAAATATAAATCACTCTTTTTTCGGTCGTAATTGCTACCTCATCAGCAGAAGAGCAGTTCCATCGTAATCTAACCGATCCGGTCGACTTACGTGTTTAATTGCGAAGTACAGCTTAAGTTGTGACATTGTGGGATTTTGGATTGTGGGATATCTTGAACCGTTTACGAGCTACGGGATGTTTTTCAAAATTCTGCAATTTCTAAAAATCAATAACCATAACTTTTTGTTTAAGGAAATTTCGGATTTCTGTGAAGAAAACTTCTTTAAGACACTTTTTAACGTAGAATCCGCTACTGTTTGTTATATTTTTCTAAGACGCATAGTTTTTGAGATATAAGTTTCTGTACTACTGTATATTTTCACATTTTTGAAAAGAGAATAAAATATAAAACACTTGGTATATTAATCAAAAAATTGCGTGATGCAGAGTTTTAAATAATTTTTATAATATTCAAGTCGGCTAAATTTAAGTACCTAAACACTGTTTAAAATGATATTGAAGATTTATCTAAGACAATTTCTTCTTCTTTTGAAAAAAAAAATATGTTAAAGGTGTAAACTTTTATCGACCGGAGTTTCTATTTTTATTTTATTTTTTCGTCCAAACCCTTCCTTTCTTGGTTAAGGGTTAGGTCAATTTTGCTTTTGTTTTTTTTAAATAAATTTGTGGCGTGTCATCCCCAGGGCACACACGGCGGTGGTTGTGTTTGTGTGGGCTCGTTCCCGTTTTCGCAATGCGCCCGTCTGGAAGAAGACGCATAAATTTCGTGTTGACAAGCAACCTCGTGGGAGATCTCCTGCGTTAAACGTCATTTGTCGTTTGTTTTTTACTTGGTGCCCTGGTGGAATGGAAACTCTTCCGTGTTGTCTCAGCCTATCCCCGTTGTTGCGAACAGGTATATTTGCGTTAAACATTTTTTTTCCTCAAAGTCATTCAAACATAAAATACAAAATATTGCACGGAAGCATACTTACAATTTATTCTTCGTGCATTTTCCCCCAATTATAAATTAGTAGGTACGAATATTGAAAAATTGATTTTCTTCAAGAGGCGAATTTTTATTTCCTCGAGGAATGTTCTTCTTTTCAATTTTTGCACAGTGCACGTTTAAATTAAAAAAAAAAAAAATAATAATAATAAAAAAAAAACAAATCAGTCCCAAACTGCCAGCCAACTTTATAAAAACAAATATTTATTCATCATATTTTAAAAACTATCTATAATGTTATTAGGTACGTTATTTGTGATAGAATTTGAAAACTTAATTAATACGAGCTTTAAATAACATTCATCATAACAAGAACGACTTAATTAAACAAGAACTAGAATTACGTACAACTATGTTAACTTCATTCTTTTACAATCATATAAATAATACAAAAAAAAAACATAAGTTTATAATACATGTGTGAGAAAATTATTTCGTGGTGGTGACGGAGACTGCTTGGCTGTACATACACGTGAAGGTTGGTGGGGCAGGACATCCCCCAGGGGATGAAAATTTTACTGAGGCACTTCACTGAATGACGATGACATCAAAAGTAGTAAAATCGTTGTGGAGTAGTACTTATGAATAGAAAGTTTTCAGTTTGTTGTTCTACTGCTCTTATAGTCTTTGTATAGTAAGTAAGCGCCGAAACCATAGGCAAGGGTATTGAATAATCCAAATACCTGAAAGCATATTTTTAATTTAAGTATTCTGGAAACCATAACAGTTTTTGAGTATACAGGGTGTATCTGAATTGCTTGGCCAAACTTTATCAAGGTGATGTATAGAACAAAAGTGAAACAAAAGTCCCTATAAACATGTGTTCAAAAATGCGTCCTTAAAAAGTTGTTACTCCTGTTGGATGGTAGGATGGAGAATTCTGCATGAACAGCTGCTTTAACGTATACCACTTTTTACCAGGCAGATTAAATGAGTTAAATTACGAAATGTTTTCTTGAAAAATGATCCACTTAGGTATACTGTTGTACAAAATAGCTTTCGTGGTTGAAAATCAGTTATTTGCTTGTATCAGCGCGTAACACTTTTTAAGGAAGCATTTTTGGACACATCTTTACAAAAACTTTTTTGTTCCGTACATCATGTTGGTAAAGTTTGGTCAAGCGTTTCAGACAGCCTGTATATTAAAAAAAAATAAATAAAATAAAAAAAACAGTTTCACTTACCCCAGCTGCTAAATTGACTCCTCTAAAATAATGATATGGCGGTGACCAAATTGCGATTTGAACTATGAATGCGATGGCGTACAAGACTGTTGCAATCGATGTGTTGAGAAGTTCCTTAAATTAAAACAAACAAAAAAGATTATAAGCACAAAAAATTTATTTGCAAGTTGACATTTACTTATGTATAATTATTTCGAAACGAAGACGATAAAATTGCAATTGTAACAAAAATCATTGAAGCAAAACCAATACCAATTAAAATTAATTCTTCGAGTAATTCTCAACGTAGCAAAAATTATTAGTACCAACTATTCTTTCAAACAACAACAACAACAATGATGTCACCAGGCATTGAAATAGTTGTTCTATTTGAATAATTGATTTGCAGATATTATTTTTCAAAATTAGAAACTTCCTGTACAGGGTGACCACGCGAAAACTCCCACCTCTTATAACTTAGTCATTTTTGAATTTAGAAAAAAATATTCATTACAAAACTTACGCAGATTGATTGTAAGTTTTTGGTGATGTTCACAGAAAAACAAATGCACATCGCTTAATTGAGATACAGACAGAAATTGTATTTTTATTTTTTTTTAATGGGACGAACACACGGACAAAATTTGTCGGCTTCATTTAAACGAAGCTTAGAAAAATAAAGAAGCCTTACGGAATATTTAAACTGGAAAACGTTATTTATTTAAATTGGAAAATGTTATATCTGTTAAATCTTACCTACATCCATTTACGAGGCAAAAAAAGAACTGCTTTACTTCATGTTCAAAGTGTATCCGATTTTTTTTTTTTTGCGAGTCACCGTAATTATTTTTCAAGGTCAACCAGAAGTAGTTGCAACACACAGACCAGCTTTAATATTTTAGATACATATCATCATATTACGTCGAGTTGGAGTAGTATTGAATAGGATCTTTATACAGAATCAAATTTTACTTGAATAGACGTCGATTGTTTCAAAACATTTTCACGAAAAATTAAAATACAAATGAGAACTGAAAACTGAGAACAAACTGATTTTAATCAAACATTGTCTTGCCATTGTTGGATCTTCGTAAAGAAACTAAAATAACCTACCGTCATCACAATGTCTTTTTTTTTACCAGAGCAACAAGATTTAACGGCCCTCTAAATTCAATGCTTTTGATAGAGAATTTTTGATAGAGAATAGACCCTAGGTTTTAGTAAAATTTTAAAAATTAATATTCGACATTTTGCATTTTGTACGTTAACACAGTTTCTTCAGAAGAAGCTTGTCGGATAAATTTTGAATTGACTGAAAGGGCTTCGAATAATGTTCAAATTGACTGTAAGTGCTTCGATTAACGAGTTTTGAAAATTAGTGGACAATAAAAATTTATTTAATAGAATACGAGAAGCAGGAGCAATTTAAACGAAACATACAGGATGTCACCGAATGACTTGGCTAAACTCTTAAATTATAGCGTCGTATTCTGCTCTTCAAATTAATGAAAAAAATTCTTGTCAACTTAAATTCTCTAGGAAGTCAGTCACTTGAATTTTAAAAAAATATTTTTTTTTAATATAAGTAGCTTTGGATATTTAATAGAAACATTTTTGCAATTATTTTTTTTGAATATTTAATAGAAACATTATCTTCAGTACGTTTGCAATTATTTTTTTTCATTTCTTTCAGTAAACATAATTAGAGTAACTTTAAAAAAAATCATTTCCGGGCCGTCTTTATAAAAAAATTTATCATTAATTTGAAGAGTAGAATGCGACGTTTAAGTTTGACCATATCATTCAGTCACGCCCTGTATAGTACTCTTTTTGGTTAATCTACATTCTCGCTGATAAAACCCTATGTATACAGGGTGACTACGCGATAATTCCTACCCCCTTTAACTCCTTTATTTTTGATTTCAGGAAAAAATGTTTAATACAAAACTAATTCAAAGTTTCTCCGCGTGCTCACAGGAAAACAATTGATGGTCGGATAAACGAGATATAAACTAAACTTAAGTTTTTTTTTTAATGGAACACCCTGTATATTATTACGATTTTCGATTCTAAATTAAATTCTACTGAGACTACGTATATAATAAAACCAATAATGACTACATGTATAAAAAAAAACTAATAATGTAGAAGGTGTCTATAAAATAATTCCTATTTAATTTATTTTATTTTTGAATTTTAGAAATAGAAAACGTGAATAATGATTCTTTTATAGTAAGAGACGTGAATCAAGACATGTTAAAAAGATTTACACTTTGCGTAAAAAAAATTGAAGATGCTTTGAATATGTTTTACGTTAAATTTTTAATCATTTTTTAAAATTCAATTTTTCCGAAATATTTTTCGTTTCCAGTTAAAAAGTTAATTTTTAGAAAACATGTAAATCGATTTAATATGTTTTTTAAAATTTTATTTAATGTTATTTTATTTTAAATCAAAACGTTTATTTTTTTTGGGCATCCGACGCTCAATTGTTAGTTGTGAGTATCTGTAGCACTACTGAAATAAATTCTACAACTTTTTTATCCTTTTTTCTTTCTAAAATAAAAAATAAAAAATTAAAATAATTATCATTTTTTAAAATTCAATTTTTCCGAAATATTTTTCGTTTCCAGTTAAAAAGTTAATTTTTAGAAAACATGTAAATCGATTTAATATGTTCTTTAAAATTTTATTTAATGTTATTTTATTTTAAATCAAAACGTTTATTTTTTTTGGGCATCCGACGCTCAATTGTTAGTTATGAGTATCTGTAGCACTACTGAAATAAATTCTACAACTTTTTTATCCTTTCTTCTTTCTAAAATAAAAAATAAAAAATTAAAATAATTATCATTTTTTAAAATTCAATTTTTCCGAAATATTTTTCGTTTCCAGTTAAAAAGTTAATTTTTAGAAAACATGTAAATCGATTTAATATGTTTTTTAAAATTTTATTTAATGTTATTTTATTTTAAATCAAAACGTTTATTTTTTTTGGGCATCCGACGCTCAATTGTTAGTTGTGAGTATCTGTAGCACTACTGAAATAAATTCTACCACTTTTTTATCCTTTTTTTCTTTCTAAAATAAAAAATAAAAAATTAAAATAATTATCAGTAGTGCTACAGATACTCACAACAAACAATTGAGCGTCGGATACCCAAAAAAATAAACGAAGTTTTGGTTTTAAATAAAATAACATTAAATAAACTTTTACCATTAACATACTAAATCGATTTACATGTTTTCTAAAAATTAACTTTTTAACTAGAGATGAAAAATATTTAGGAAAAATTGAATTTTATAAAATGATTAAAAATTTAACGTAAATCATATTCAAAGCATCTTCAATTTTTTTTACGCAAAGTGTAAATCATTTTATTATGTTTTGATTCACATCTCTTAGTATAAAAGAATCATTATTCAAATTTTCTATTTCTAAAATTAAAAATAAAATAAATTAAATTGGAATTATTTTATAGGCACCTTCTACATTATTAGTTTTTTTTTATACATGTAGTCCCATTAGAATTTCATTTCGAATCGAAAAACGTAATAAAATACAGTAAATTAAAAAAAAAGTAATTAATACTCTTATATCATAAGAAAACTTAATAAATTTATTAGGTAAAAAATAAATAAATTATATCAGCTGTTACGGTTTGCTTGAAAAGAACCTAATTACATACATTTTATTTTTTAATTTTTAGTTTTGTGATTTTGTTTCTTTTTTTCTAGTATTAAAAACAAACGGGCTTCGCCCACTTGCATTCTGATTCTGAACAGAGGCCTCCTTAACGTTTAAGGGAAAAAAAATGTTCAAAAAAGTGAAGAAAAATGTTTAAAAAAATGAAAAGCTTTAAAAAATGTTTTCTCTAATATTTGAAATTTCTCTGCTTTTTCAATTTTTTGTTTCTTTTAAATTTTTGAATAATTTTGATAATTGACCTTTTTTATATGCTCTAAGTCATCTGTCAGAGGGTGTCAAAATATAAAGTGACACGCGGGCGGCTTTCGTCCTCGCGGGGGCGCTGCTCTTTATTATAAAGTAATTAAAACTAAGTGCCGCTTCGGTCAGAATTCGTTCTGGTATTAATTTTTATAAATACAATAAATTTCTGTCTCGTGTCAGCTGTTGGTCTTAATCATCTGTCGAAAAGGATCGTAATGACGCGAGGGATGAGCAGACGTACAGGGTGTTCCATTAAAAAAAAAACTTAAGTTTAGTTTATATCTCTTTTATCCGACCATCAATTGTTTTTCTGTGACCACACAGAGAAACTTTGAATTAGTCCCTTTAAGTTTTGTATTGAACATTTTTTTCTGTAATCAAAAATAAAAAAGTTAAAGGGGGTGGGAATTCTCGTGTAGTCACATATAGTATTATTTTATTGTTTTCGAAAGTAAAGGTATTTTTTAAAACTCACTCGAATACAAATACAACAGAAAAGAAAAGTTTTTCTTGCGCAAGTGGGTTGCACTTTTTTTTTGATATAAAAATATGTGTTTTGGGAAAGTGAAGGAAGTGAAAAAGAAAGAAGTAGGTTCGGAGAAAAATGAAAAATTTAGAGAACAACAGATCTAACCCACATGATTAAGTAATGGGTAATGTAATAACAATTCGAATAAAATGGTACCTACCGTGAGTAACCAATCAATTGGTAAATTCAGAGCCTCCCTAATGCCAAGAAAATATATGAAGATCCATATCAGGGTGGCGATGAAGCTGGTGGTGGCTACGAAAAGAAACCAGTGTGTACCTCCCAAGATCGCAGGAGACGCTAGGGACATGCAAAGGATGCCCAATATCTGAAGAGAGAAAGAAACAATTAATTCGTTACAATAATTTTGATTCAAATTCAGTATTTACGGAAAAAAATAAGGGTTGTAAAGTAGGAAGTGTTTTTTTTTTAATGTGACCAGTCCAGTGGGGTGTGACTACCGCGCGGTCCATTTAAAGTTCACACAAACAAAAGCATTCACAGCACTCTAGACGTCAAATTAAAAAAAAAAACACCCAATATATCTTCAGAAAAATTAAGCACGTGAAGACTTCATTTCACTTTAACCAGTAGTCGTGTCTATGCGTATATACTTTATAAAGTATCGATACTAGGAATTGATATGTATCCTTCTTAAATGTATCGATTCATAGTATTAATACTTTATAAAGTATCGATATTCATAATATCGTATAAGTATCGACGATTTCGCATTGAGTCTCCGTCTGAATAATTATGTGATAACAAACAATGACAACAATTTCTTTTGCCTATAAAAAATAAATTAAATTACAAATCTTCGCTTAGTTAAATAGTAATTTATTATTCGATACTTCATTTAACTGGATCGATCCACCGATATATTAGAAGACAAAGTATCGATTACAAAATATGTATCGGGTGTCAAACCGTAAACTATCAATATTGATACGTATCAACCAACACTAATGCGTATCATTTGAAGTACACGTGTTTGCTTCGATGTAAGTGGGGATACATCTAAGTACATTACGCCCACTACTCACGTTCACGCTGCAAAGATATTATTTTTTTTTCTTTTTAATTTATTGTGAATCACATGCCTTTGTCCCTCTTCGAAAAGTCTTCGATGGTCTAATCCTAATCAATTACAGTAGACGCCCGGTTATCCGAAGTAATGTGGAACTAGGCCATTTCGGATAACTGAAAGTTCGGTTAAAACGGAGGTTAATTGTTTTACTTACGTACGCACATAAATACCATGCGATCAACGGAATTTATAATTAGAGTAGGCTGTGATATTTACCATAAAGTTGGCATCACAGGCTCACACCTTGCAATTAAAAATTTGAAGTGTCAGAATTTTGACATTTCTTTTTAAGAATATTTAAGTTGCCCGTTGCATTGAAGATGACCAACAAGACTTTGGATAGTATTGTAATTTTAGTAGAAATTTTAATTTTTTTTCAAACTTACTTCATTTCTGCATGTAAACAAAATAATATTTACTATATCATCATCGAACGTCGTATAAAGCGCGAACATAACCTCAAATATAACAACTGTCAATTTATTATTCATTTCTTAGTGTGCCCAACCATACAGCATAAAATAGCACTAATCACAGGCTCCTCTAATTATGAATTTCGTTGATCACCCGGTACTAAATACACATGTAATCCGTTGAAATAAATGGACAGCACAAGTTTTAGTAGATACTATTTTTTATTTGAAAAACAAATTTACTGCAATGTGGCTTATTGCAACAAATTGCCCTATTTCTGGCCGCAAATTTATTTTATTGCACATAAAAGCTGAACGTTCGAAAAACATCAAAATGTTCGTTTTCTTCACAAATAAAAAAAAAACAAATGACGATCGATATTGCCACAACAGAAAACCCATTAAGGTCCAATCTTACCACCTCCTGATAAATAAATTTATCTGCCGGTTAATATCCTTGAAAACTATTGGTTTCCTGGGATATTAACCGACGGTTAAATTTATCAGAAGGTGGTAAGATCGAGCCTAAATTAAATTAGCTGGACATTTTTTTTGCTTTTGTTTTTCTTTCGACAGATCGGAGAAATCATGACTCGATTCAAAAACAAACGAAAAATTTTGTTTTTGTTTTTCTTTTCGACAAATAGTAGAAATCTTTCAAAAACAAACCCAAAAGAAAAGCTAAGAACTTTGGTGTTTTTCTTTCTTTCATCCGAAAAACAAAAGATCGGACCGGAAACGCGTCACCAAAATAAAACAAAACAAAACAACAACAATAATACTAATAATAATAAACAAAATATGATCGATTTCACCACAAGTGTTTCTTCGTGTCTTTCTGCTGTGCGTCAAGAATAAAAAGAAAACAAATAGCGCATCAGAGTTAGAGTGACAATGCGGCATAAAATATCATCACTTGATTAAAAAAAAAACAACAAAAACAGAAATGATCAAATTTTAATTTATTTTTTTTTCACTGGAAAAAAGAAATTAAAAAACAAAACGCGGTCGGTCGATCGCACCACAAATTTTTCATTTCCGACTGCTTTCTATCGCGATAGGAAAAAAACAAAAGCGCATCGAAATTATTACAACGCCGGCACCATCTTCTCCGTCAAGAGCAACAAAAAAGGAAAAAACAACAACAATAAAAGACAAACGATTTCACCACACGAATTTTATTTTCTTTCTTCTTTTCGTAATAAAAAAACAAAAGTGAAAACAAAACGCATCAGAATTGCAACGCGGACGGCATCTTCTTTTCCGTCAAAGCCAAAAAAAAAAGAAAACAAAAAAGAGAAGACGATCGATTTCGCCGACGCAGTTTTTTCTGCTTACCATCGTGAAAACAAAAAAGAAAGGAAACAAAAGCGTACCGAAATTGCGACGTCGACGCCATCTTCTCCGTTAAAACAAAAAAAAAAAACAGTACACAACAAAAAACAAGAAACGATCGATTATACCACAATTTTTTGTCAACTATACCTATATAAATTTGTTATGGTTATGTTTACATTCAACAGAAATTTAAGTCAGAATTTTTTAAAAACTTATGGACAACTCTTGAAAAAGAAAAAAAAAGCAAATCTTTCTAAATTTGAAACGGTGATTAAACATGTTTACTTCAACCGTAATAATAAATAAATGCAATGGTCGTCGGGCCGACTAGTTGACGCTAGTTGACTTTTGGGAGTATAATTATTGTATGAGTCGCACATACAAATAAATAAATAAATAAATAATTTTTTTGATCTCATTACAGTTCATGTAGTATGTACGATGAGCCTATTTGTCCTTCGTAATTTATTGAATTTATTTAAGAAAGCTTATGCATAATTCGTGTTCATGAATTTTAAAAGGGATCGCCCATACCACGAAAATTGTTTATGCAACTAACCCACTCGTTTGAAGAAAAAAATAAATATAACATGGAAACGATTACCTAAAATTTGCATAATGCGAAGTAATACACTGTTCACCGTTGCTACATTTAAAAAACTGTGGCAGCAAATTTAAATGCCCTCAATCATTAAAAGTCACACGAATCACCCTGTATTTACGTTACGGTAATTTTTCTCAGAGTGATCGCCTAAAAACACAGAAATTTCTTCACGTTCATAAAATATGTATTTGGTTTAATTATACCGCCTTAAATGTTCCCCTTAAATTTTATCGCCTGAATTTTATTTCAATTCGTATTTACACTCAATAAAAACAAGTTATCGAACGCATTCCTTCAATACTCGTCTTTATACTATTTTATCAGTCAAACACGGTCTAGTTTAAGTCGGTGTCTATTAATTAGTCAGGAAGATACGTTTTATCAAAGACGAAGGAGACATTTTTACGAGTGCCGTGGCAAAAGCCGAAGCCTAATTAGGAATAATTTAAAAGTCAAAACTAGTGACCTTATTATTTTACATCACTTAGTATTAATTGGATAATTTTATGTCGCAACGCTATGTCGTAACGCTGTTTCTGATGTATATGTATGTTAGAGATGGTACAGTTAAATATTTCGAGTTTGAAAGTCAATATACAGTGTGTCCACATTTCGATGCTCACCATCGGCATCTCGGTTATTAGAAGACATAGAGCAACGGTTAAATGGGGAATGTCTTGCAGAATTCAATGCTCGCAACAAATCTCATTTCAAATTCACCATAACTTTTTTAAATTTTAAGATAATTTAAGAAAACCAAAATTTGACGATTTTAATATTCCTCAATAACTCGATAACACCTGATGCGACCTCTTTTAAACTTTTATATTGTTCAGACACTTTTTTAAGATACAGTTTTTGATGCAAACAGAAACCTCCGATTGTCAGTTGTTTTTAAGTTATTAGCGCTAACTTTTGTTTTTCATGTGGCACCTATATTAGGTTTTTGGTTAGTTGGATAGTCTTTAAAAAGAGCTTTTCAATGATGTATAACATACACGAAAAATTTTATTTTTAGAGGAGATATATTAACAAAAACATAAATTAATCCCTTATGAAATTAGTAGGCTATGAAATTAAACACTCAATACGGTAAAATAACGAAACGGTATTGACGTAACAGATACTTGGAACTACTAACAAACGAAAGATACCTGCCTCGAAACAAATTATTAATCCTGACGACACGCAGAACATCTGGTTCCTGCAGGATGGTTACCTAGCCCATAACAGTCCACTAAAAACGAAGTATTTAATTTTGCACAGCCAAAAGCTCGGGGAATTTTAAAACAAAGAATTCTGGATGTGCTGAGAGATCATTAAACGAAAACACACTTTGCAGTGTCTGAAACTCTATTAGAATAAGGTGCAAAAGTGTATGGAACAGAATGGTCGTCAGTTGGTTGAACAGTTTCTTTAAGTCAACCTGAACTTTTAGTACGCTTTCTTTACTTTTTTTTCTTTTACGACTTTTATTATTATTTCGTTATTTTAAGGCATACTTTGCATATCTTTAAGCTTTCTCATTAGTGTTTAATTCCATAGCCTACTAATTTCATAAGAGATTAATTTATGTTTTTGTTAATATCTCCCCTAAAAATAAAAATTTCTCGGGTATGTTATACATCGTTGAAAAGCTCTTTTCAAAAAGTATCTAACCAACCGAAAACCTAATATGGGTGCCATATAAAAAACAAAAGTTAGCGCTAATAACTTGAAAACAAATGACAATCGGAGGTTTCTGTTTGCATCAAAAACTTTGTCTTAAAAAAGTGTCTGAACAATGTAAAAGTTTAGAAGAGGTCACATCAGGTGTTATCGAGTTATTGAGGAATATTGAAATCGTCAAATTTTGGTTTTCTTAAATTATCTTAAAATTTAAAAAAAGTTATGGTGAATTTGAAATGAGATTTGTTGCGAGCATTGAATTCTGCAAAACATTCCCCATCTAACCGTTGCTCTATGTCTTCTAATAACCGAGATGCCAATGGTGAGCATCGAAATGTGGACACAGTGTATAAAAAAAAATTTGAAAAGTTTTGATGAAGCTATCAACCGATAGTGAAACGTGGAGCGACCGTACCCCAAATTTCCAACGTTCGTTTTAAGATTAAAAAGAATTTTTATGCAATCTTCGTCGGACAAGAGACGACTTCAATTAGAAAAAAAGAAAAAAAAATATGTTTTATTTTTATATTATCTTGATTTTTCATTTTCATTTGACTTTTCATTTTACTGACAGCAATTGTTCAGTGACGTGTAGGTATTTTTTTGCTGCTCAATCGTAATCATCGTCAAATAAGTAAGAATGGTTTTAACGTTGTTTGAATAGAAAAATATGTTGAAAAGCTCAATCTGGCGAACTGAAAAATTTTTATTGTATTTTTTTTTACCATTTTGTCTTTTGATTTTTACATATGATAATAATAATATTTTTTTTTATTGACCATAAGAAAACACCATACAAAATTACATGTAAATATACTTGAAAATTATGGAATATTGGAACCTGGATCAGTGTTCATGAAAATGGGCATTTTTACGAAATGACAATAAAGAATAGGTAGGTCATGTTACGCTCCAATTGTTTGACAACTGGCTCTTGTCTTGTTAAATATTGACAGCAGTGTTGCCGTTGTTGATGAAATTTCATCGAATCTTGTGAAATTTGAAGTCATTTGGTAACTGGTAAAATATTTTTTTCTGTTTTGTCGAAATCTGATGAAATTTTAAACATCTACAAATTAAAAAAAAAAAACCTAATTTATAGTCCTATATGGCAAATGGCATGGAGAACATAACTAATTTAAAAAAAAAAGTATTTTGAAAGTGAACTTGATCGGGTTTAGGACGAAAAAACACTTTTAATCATTCAGCTAACAGTTTTGGATTTATTTAAAGCCCTCTCCAGAGCCTCCGATTAAAATGTGTTAAGCTACAACCCATAATGGTCGGAGGTGAAAATAGAAACCGCAAGGATTTCTTAAAAGTTTAAAAACATCGTTTGGACATTGTCAAAACAACCGGATGACTAAATAACAACTAACAATAAAACTTGCAATTTTTCACAGATTAAAACAAAATTAAAATAAAGTTAGAAACGTGCTCCAAAATCATAGAATAAAACTGGACACTTAAAAATTTCATATTCAGAACGCCATTTCATCAAAAAAATTAAAAAAGCTTTAATTTATTTTTTGTAAAATATACAGTGTCTTTCAAAAAGTGTGCTACAAAAGTGAATTTTGTTTATTATCGACTTTTAAAAATTTATTGAGGCAGAACACTTCTGCATCCCTTAAAATCAAATTGAGAGATGTCAGATGAAATTTATCTTGAACGGTATACAGCGTGGACACCAGGGCCCCCGTAGCCATGTGTGCAAAGCGTGCAGTGCACGCGGGCGCCATGTTCAAGGAGCGGCAATAGACTAGGATAGTAAACGTCACAGAAGGCGGAGCTGAGTCGTTTACTATCTTTGTCTAATAAATCAAACGTGTGTCGTAAATTACTCTCGCTGTAACGCCGAAGTTGACCTGAACATAACCTAACATTTAAGAATGTTAAGACAACGAGATTAAACAAGTTATTACAGTTTTATAAGTTGGTATTTTGTACATTGTATTGGAAAATTGTTGACAAACTCATTGCATGCGTTTCCAGGGACATTTCTTTTTTATTTTGTTGTGTTAGGTTATGTTTATTAATGATTCGTTGACCTGCAGCTGAACTAAGCTCAGACAAGCATTTTATACATTTTTTTTTTAATAACAAATAAATTAACTAATTACGTGCAATAAACACAACTAAAATAATTTCATTGAAGCTTTTCACACGAAGTTTTATTTATAAACAAAAGTTTACACAACAGCTCTCTGTGAAGCGAGTATTTTCAGTTTGTTTGGCGTAATACCCTTGCATTTTTACAGTCCAATGGAATCCGTTTCAAATTTCGCGCCAGCTTTAGGACCGCCCACTTTCCTAATCTATTAGCCTCTTAGCCACTGGACACACGTTATGTGATTTTTTTGGCAAAAAAAAATTATGGGAAATAGTTTCTTGTCTGGTAAAAATTCGAAAAAAAAATTATCCACAAGACTGAACTGTCTTAATGAAGGTAAAAAAATATAATACGTAAGCTATTACTTTCGGTTTGGTTAAAAAAAAAAAAAAACAAATTACATATTACTTTTTAAGTTTTCAGAAATTGAAGTTCCTTTTGCTTTTGTGATTTAGTTTCTTTTTTTTTCTCTAATATTAATAACAAGTGGGCTTCCCCCAGTTGCATACTGGGGGGTCTGCACAGAGGTCTCCTTAGTCAGACGAGGAGAAAGCGTCTCGCGCTGTTTGGACTACTCGTCTCTGGGGGCTCGCGGCAGCTAGGAACTTGAAAAAAGTGAAGGAAAATGTTTAGAAAGTGAAGGAGAATGTTTTAAAAAAGTTAAAAAGTTGAAAAATTTTCCCTGTTTCAAAATTTTTTAAATTTTTGTTTTTTCCATTTTCTGTTATTTTAATTTTTTTTTAATAATCTTGATAATTGACTGTTTTTATATGTCCCAATTCATATGTCAGAGGGCGCCAAAGTATGGAGTGGCACACGGGCGGGTTTTTGCCTCGCGGGGGCCCTAGTGGACACCGAGAAATAAAGACCGCTCAAGAGTAAAGTGCTCTTAGTTTACAATATACAGGAAAATGTTATAAGAATAAATTGTTCAGAATGAAAATTTATAGCTAGATGTGAATGAAAAAATAAATAAAAAAAATAAATAATGTATAAATATCAAATTCTAATAAATTACTGGAAAGATTTCTGCAAATTATTTTCTTTACAATCTAGAATATTATACGATATCTCTAAGAAAGAAAAATACAAATATAATTTAATTAATCAATAAAATTATTTTACACGTTGTTTGCATTGTGCAGCGACAGCTGCGCAGTAAAATAAACATTTCTATTGATTATTTTAATTCAGTTTTGCCACGAAGATACGATCTTACTTGGCTTTTTCATTGTTGTTTTTACCGAGAAAAAAAGAAACCTTCATACGTGGTCCGTCGAGAAACGAAATTCGAAGATCATTGCTGACCTCAAAAAGGTCGAGACTGAATTGGTAGTATGTACATAATATGTTGTTTGTATGTATATACATACTTACTTACACGAAACGGACGTTCGCTTTGAGAAAGTTTAATTCTAAATACGGTAAATGTTACCAGACTGGTAAGGCAGGGATCGTTAAATATCGTCCCGAACACAATCTGAAAGCTTTCACAAATTTATTTATTCGCGTAAAGTATGTACATACTATGTACGCAGGAAAAAGTTGAGGTCGAGAATAAAATTCGCAGTTTTTACAAATTCAAACCAACATAAAATTAAATATCTGGAATTTGTTTGTATTTATTCAATAAATAAGAAAAGCATAGGGGCCAGTACATTGCCTTGCTTCGAAATACCATTGGCATACTATAAATATAAATCATAGACTCAAAGATTATTATTACTGTCAGATTTGCCGTTACCATAAATCATCAATTTTAATTAAAATCGCCATATATTTTATTTTCCCGTATCTTTTATAGCTCTGATTATGTACAGTCAAAAAAAAAAAAAATAATAATATTAAAACCGGGCGTAATTTTAATATTTCCGTGAAGCGTATTTGTCACTATCGCCAGTGAAGTTGCGTGTGTACATGTAATTAACAGCTTGGAATGTATCACAAAACTAGAGTCACAAAGCGCAAACCTCAAGTATTAGATTAAAATCTAGAAAAAAAAAAAAACAACACTGACCTAACGACTTAGTTACAATTGCCTAGAAACAAACTCTAAAGCAACGTAAAAAAAAAAATTCGTATTTATTCTCAAAAACTAACGAACGATTAAAAGAAGCAAAATTTCACAAACGGATAAAACTAGAGTCCCTGCTAATAATAATAAAGCTAAACCAACAGTCTATAATAATCAGACCTAGGCGATCTCTAGGCGGAAGGTCTCGTTAAATACGCGAGAAATTAATAATATGCCGAAGCGGTTATAGCCGTAAAAAGATGCTTGTCCGCTGTAAAATTAAAGAAGTCTATGCGGCACGCAATAACCACTACGGCTCTGGTCGACTGGATATAAAAAGTTGTTTATGTAACCGATAATACGCGCATTCATTTTAAATTTTTAAATACCCTCCACTAGATAAATTTTCCCAAATTCACAAAATTTTTCATATATAGCAATATTTGTGTTGTTTTTAATTTAAAAGGAAGATAACAGACAGTCGCTTTTAACAAAAAAAAAAATAATAATAATAAAGGCAAGTGTCTTCTTTCATCCCCGACTTTTGTTTTTTTTTTTTTCTTTTAACTAGCAGTCGATCGCCTTTTGTTTTATTTAAATTTGCTTTAACTAAATTGGAGAATTTGACACTTTAATTCCGTCGATTGATCGCCGATTTTGATTTCTTTCTCTGTTATTCGATTTGACATTATTTTATTTTTTTTATTATTAACTAATTAAATTAATTGTTAATTTGCAATCAATGATTCCATTTGCAATCAATGATTTCATTTGATTTAATTCGATTTTTGATTTAATCAATTGACCGACCTTTGATTTCTTTTCTCTCTTTGATTCGATTTCATTTGATTCGTTGATTTATTTATTCATTGTTACAAAAATTAGGCGCACAGTATAATATAGTTGGTGGCCTAATAATCAAACATAATTACTTACATCATCTACAAACTTAACTTAATTTTGTTTCCGCAATTTTCTAATAATTTAATCATCTTTTGTTCTCGTTTTCTCTTGTTGTTTAAATTTTATTTGACGCGATTTTATTAACTCAGTCGATCGTCTTTTGTTTTATTGTATTTTCTTTTACTAGATTGGAGTTCATTTTATTTTAATTTTAATTAGATGGGAGTTCATTTTATTTTACATTTTAATTCCTTCCTTTTCTTTCTCTGATATACGATTTAACTCGCATACTAAATTTTTGATTGATTCTTCATTTTTTTAACATCGTTGGTTTTAGCGAGATATTTTATTTTCTTCCTCGCCACATCGACGATCGACTTTTGTTTTTCTTTTCGTTCGTTCTGACTGTATTTAATTTTTATTTTAATAATCAATAGATCTTCTATTTATTCTTCTTCTTGTTCTTCTTTTAATCGAGTTAACACCCTGTAAAATGTTTAATTTACAAACAATAATTCGTAAATCTTCTACTTTTCTTTTAATGAACCATTCAGATAGGCTTGTACTAGACAAGAATTCATAACTAAATCCGACCCCGTAAGAGACCCTTAGAGGTTCATCGGCCTCCAGCCCAGCCCTCTGGGTTCATCGACCTCTTTCTAGTCTTCATTGACACCAAGGGGTCGATTCTGCCCCGTTGGGAACCCCTGGTCTACACCAGTAGAGCAATGAATTAAACAATAATGTCCAGGCGTACCAAAACGTTTAAGATTAACTTGAAATGCCTTTTAGAATGCGAGTTATATTAATGTTATGTAACCTCAAATGTCACATTATAAGCAATACTTAAATTAAAGGTCGGCTTAAGTGCTCGGTGCAACTGGCCACGAGTAAGTTTTACTTTTTGGTTTTTACACAAAATTCAACACGCGTATTTTAGGCAGAAAATGTTCGGTTGCATTTCACAGGTGCGGTTATTAACGTGGGTTTGACATGGATTGACCGACGCGACCCTCTGGGTTCATCGACCTCTTTTTAGTCTTCATTGACACCAAGGGGTCGATTCTGCCCCGTTGGGAACCCCTGGTCTACACCAATAGAGCAATAAATTAAACAATAATGTCCAGGCGCACCAAAACGTTTAAGATTAACTTGAAATGCCTTTTAGAATGTGAGTTACATTAATGTTATGTAACTTCAAATGTCACATTATAAGCAATACTTAAATTTAAGGTCGGCTTAAGTGCTCGGTGCAACTCGGTTGCATTTCACAGGTGTGGTTATTAACGTGGGTTTGACATGGATAGACCGACGCGACCCTCTGGGTTCATCGACCTCTTTCTAGTCTTCATTGACACCAAGGGGTCGATTCCGCCCCGTTGGGAACCCCTGGTCTACACCAATAGAGCAATGAATTAAACAATAATGTCCAAGCGTACCAAAACGTCTAAGAATAACTTGAAATGCCTTTTAGAAGGCGAGTTACATTAATGTTATGTAACTTCAAATGTCACATTATAAGCAATACTTAAATTTAAGGTCGGCTTAACTGCTCGGTGCAACCGGCCATGAGTAAGTTTCACTTTTTGATTTTTACACAAAATTCGACACGCGTACTTTAGGCAGAAAATGTTCGGTTGCATTTCACAGGTGCGGTTATTAACGTGGGTTTGACATGGATAGACCGACGCGACCCTCTGGGTTCATCGACCTCTTTCTAGTCTTCATTGACACCAAGGGGTCGATTCTGCCCCGTTGGGAACCCCTGGTCTACACCAATAGAGCAATGAATTAAACAATAATGTCCAGGCGTACCAAAACGTTTAAGATTAACTTGAAATGCCTTTTAGAATGCGAGTTATATTAATGTTATGCAACTTCAAATGTCACATTATAAGCCATACTTAAATGTAAGGTCGGCTTAAGTGCTCGGTGCAACTGGCCATGAGTAAGTTTCACTTTTTGATTTTTACACAAAATTCGACACGCGTATTTTAGGCAGAAAATGTTCGGTTGCATTTCACAGGTGCGGTTATTAACGTGGGTTTGACATGGATTGACCGACGCGACCCTCTGGGTTCATCGACCTCTTTCTAGTCTTCATTGACACCAAGGAGTCGATTCGACCCCGTTGGGAACCCCTGGTCTACACCAGTAGAGCAATGAATTAAACAATAATGTCCAGGCGTACCAAAACGTTTAAGATTAACTTGAAATGCCTTTTAGAATGCGAGTTAAATTAATGTTATGTAACCTCAAATGTCACATTATAAGCAATACTTAAATTAAAGGTCGGCTTAAGTGCTCGGTGCAACTGGCCACGAGTAAGTTTCACTTTTTGGTTTTTACACAAAATTCAACACGCGTATTTTAGGCAGAAAATGTTCTGTTGCATTTCACAGGTGCGGTTATTAACGTGGTTTT
Organism: Prosopocoilus inquinatus; assembly: GCA_036172665.1. Lineage (NCBI taxonomy): Eukaryota > Metazoa > Arthropoda > Insecta > Coleoptera > Lucanidae > Prosopocoilus > Prosopocoilus inquinatus. The sequence continues at coordinate 5,610,218 of CM069870.1, forward strand.
GACATGGATTGACCGACGTGACGCGACGCGACGATGTTCTCTATGAGAATTAAGATTCAATAAATTAATGCAATTCAATCAACTTTAATTGAAAATGAAGCAACAGTGGTCACACTGTTGCTTCATTTTCAATGTGTATTACCACGCTTTTTCCCGATTCAACAGTAAACTTCATTACCGTATGGATGCATAACTGGCAAGTGCAAGAAACTGCATAATTAAACGTCCAATAGGAAATGATTGTAACGCAACGTATGCATTGGCAGGTGTATGTACCAGTTACAGTGTGTACGATATTTCCCTTCATTACCAACAATGGCAACTTCCGAGTACTGTCTGGCGTAACGGCGTAACGGAAAACGTTACAGTCAATACCTCACCTGGTGCATTAGTATGGCAGGGGGAGGGGTGGGTCAATTACCTCTAACACAGTTTTTCTACCTGGCCACCCATTTTCATCCATTTCACTTATGGCAGGCGAACAATCAAGTACTCGGCGCCATGCGAACGAAATTTTGTTAGTGGCGTAGGACCAGATCTGAACTGAACCAAACCATTTGTGTCGATTCGATGACGATGACGGTGCGCTTCCTAATTTTTTTTTTTTTGTTTACGCAATCCAAACATCGAATAATACATTTAGTTAAGAAGCATTCATTGTTCTTGTGCTACTGTAGAAACGTCATTGTTTTCTGGTAACAACAGAACAATAAATAATTGTGTTTTTCCCATTTATTTTATTTTATTTTATTGTAAGAAAAATACTTCAATTTTATTGTGAACGTTAATATATTTATTTAGCCAACGGTGCGTTTTCATTTCATGTGATTTACTGCCGAAATTCTACCGGGGACATAAAATACAGGAAGAAATTAAAATTATGTAGCGACAGCTTTCAGAATGTTGTTAGGTTCAAGGAATTTTCAAAATTAATATTTGGCTTTCAGATAACAATAATTATAACTGAAGTTGGTTCTTGTCCGATGAAAATTGTAAGTACAAAGTTTTTTTAATCTCGAACCGGACAGAAATATGACAGAAACACACTCAACGTTTCGCTATAGATGACGAAGCTATAAATCTATAGCGAAACGTTGAATGTGTTTCTATGATATTTCTGTCCGGTTTGAGATTAAAAAAACTTCGTAATTAATAATTATAACATTCAAATTCAATGTATAATACGGTATACGAACAGTCGGCGACGAATTATAATTAAATATCTCAAAAAATGAGCAGCAAGATTTCTTTAGAAAAAATAAAACTGAAATAAAAACATTGACTTCGAGAGGACATAATTTTGATCCGAAGAAACCACTTTTGAAGTACTGCCCATGTTTCATGGGACACCCGGTATGTTATAGCTTTACATTATTCTGTTTGCATGCATTTTTTATGAAAAAAAAATGTAGTAAGTAATTTATTTTTTTTTTAGGAAGCGTCTTATTCAATAATAATAATTTGACGGTCTTGTATGGCATAATATTTTATTTCTAATACTGTCTATATCAGGGGTTCCCAAAGGGGTCTACACTGACCCGCTAGGGGTCGAGGAAGACTGAAGAAAGTTCGATGAACCTCCAGGGGTCGGCTGGGGTTTAAAGAACCTCTAGGGGTCCTTTGGGGGTCGTCCATCGCGAGTCTATTAAGTAAGATCTATTTTTTAATTGATTTATTTAATTTTCTATAGAAAAATTTTGTGCAAATCGTTTTTGATTGCAGTGAGAACCTCGAGCAGCCTCTGGACAGCTGTTTCAGCCCTGCTTGGAATGTCGAGCTACGTTTCTGCTGAAGAAGCCCCAAGCAGGGCTGAAACCGCTGTCCAGAGGCTGCTCGAGGTTCTCACTGCAATCAAAAACGATTTGCACAAAATTTTTCTAAAATCTTTCATTATGCTTTGACAGCAAGCATGGCCGCCTTGCATGGGGGACTCATTAGGAGCAAATCCCGCTTCAATTTGTCTATCCTACTGCAATGTTAGGTCAAAAAGCGATAGTAAGATGTCGCTATTTTATATGTTCATAATTTTTTATACATCATATAGGTCGGGTATTATAAACGTAAAATAATTTAACAATTGTAAAAACAATGGTTACGAAGGCATTAAACTGTAGAGTAAATTTAATTAGCGTTTATAATACCAGGCCATAGAGAAACAACGTCCCCCCGGCCCAAAAACATTTTTTTTATTTCCGTTGAAAATATTTATTAATTTTTTAAGACGAAATTACGAAGTTAGAAGACGATTATTTTAATGAGACCGTCAGAAGAGACCAGAGAAATATTAAAATCCGATTGGAATAGTTTTGGTCAACGGATGGCGCTGTAAATAATTGCATTTTATTTGACAGTTTAATTTTGTTGGAAAAATATGCTATGTAATATAAAAATATACGTATGTATACGGTGACCGATTTGAAAATGGAATAAAATAGCTTTCGTTTTTGTTCTAGAGATGGCGCTCTAAATAAAGGCATCACTTCTTGAGGAAGATGAAACGCTGTTATGAGGAAGAAAATTCAATTAAAATAAAATAATCAATTTTCCTTTTTGGTTAAGAGATGGTGTTTTCAATAATTCCCGTTGCGCCTTGACACATTATTTTGCAACATAATTTTGAAAAAAAGCATCACAAACTGTAAAAAAAACACGATATCCTGCTATTTCAAATCAGAATTAAGTAGCTTTAATTTCTTGGTCAAGAGATGATGCATTTTGATTTTAGATTTTATAAAATTTGGTTGCAAATCGTTTGTGATTGCAGCGCAGCCTCTGGCCAGCTGTTTCGGTCCTATTTGGGACCTCTTCAGCAAAAGCGTAGCACGAGAGTTCCACTGCTAACCAAAACGATTCGACTAAGGTTAATCGCAATTGCGATGTAATAGTAATGAATAGTTTAAACAGCGACATCCTCCGATCGCTTTTTGACCTGACATTGCATTAGCAAGCATGGCCGCCTTGCATGGGATGACTTATTATGTAGCAAATTGACTTCAATTTGTCAATTTTAATGCAACGTCTGGTCGAAAAGCGGTCGTAGGATGTCGCTGTTTAAACTATTCATTAGATTTTATAATTAATATTGAAATTGATTTTGCAAATATAAAATTGAAGTAATTGCGAAGATTGAAGGTGAGAACGTCGGCAGGAAAATTAAATACTGTTGCGAAAAAAATTAAAATTGTTTTCCTCTTTTTGAAGTGTTAAAAAAGTCTTGAATAATTGCTCTCACGCCGTTTTTTTGCATTTTGCTAAACAATGTCGTAAGGTATAAAACTCCTATTTGAAGCAGGAATTAAATAACTTTCACTTTCTGTCAAAAGATGGCTCTCTCTAAATAATCCCGTCACATGTTCACTTTTCATTTTCGATTTAAGCTTGAAATTCCAATCACTGATTGCCAATCTACAAAGCAAAAGGTTGCTCGTGAAAATGAAATGCATTCTCAGAAAATTCGAATGAAACAGTTTCCAGGGTTGAGCAACAGATGGCGCTTGGAATAATTTACGCGCGTAGGTTTTATTCGATTAAAAAAGAAATCTAGTCGGCATATTACTTAAATGGTACTGTACATACGTGGCAAATATAAAAAAAAACTTATCTGCACAGTATCAAATTCTACAATAATTTACGATCAATAAATAAATAAAAATAATAAATTCAACGAGATAGATAACGACAATTTTTGTACGCGTGCAGAGACTATTTAATGCCGCAATAATAATAATAATTTGTACTGTATGTATACATTATGTCTAAATAAAAATTTTAAAACATGCATAAAATGTATGCACCGTAAAAAATGTTCACACATTGTTGTCCACTTTGTCAAGTTTCTTTCTTTTTTGTTAAGTAAACATTCCGCTTCAAGGAACATAAGAAAATGCAGTTTTCTGTAAAATTAAATCTTAACGTTAAAATATTAGAAGGATAGAATTCCAATTAATGAATTAATTAATGTTTTTTTTTTTTACAAAACAGAAAATAATTAATAAGGACTTACAAATTTAAACACACCACGGCCTTCATTAAAACAGACAGAATAAGTCAATTATCCTGAAATTAATATCTATCAATTAAATCAATTTATAAAATAAACAGAAACAAAAAGAATCATTCTTAATTATTTTTTTTTCAATTATTTGCGTAAGTAAGTAGTCATAGTAATTGAATTAATTTCTTTTTCCAAACTAATTGTAACTTAAAAACTCGAAGTTGGAAGTAACACTACTCAAGTAAAAAAAAATTAAAAAAAAAAATATTTTAACAAAAACAATTATTCGAAATCCTTCGGATTTTTTTCTGTAATGTCTCCCCATATAAAATGTTCTTTTGTAAACAAAAGTAACAGTACAATGGGAAGACAAGTAAGTGCTTCGCTAAATTATTTAATATTTTATTTAAATAAATTATTAAAAAAAATTATTATACAAATGAAATTGGTAAATGAAACATTCTAGGAATCTAAGAATCGAAGAACAGAAAAGTAGCATTCTAAATTGTATATGTAGAGAAATTTTATATTCCTATAACAAATTCGCAGAAAATGTTAAGGATTCGAAACCAATCACTTCGTTGTAAAAGTTGTCATGGTTTTTTTTACCCTTAACGAAATGCCATAATTCATCCTTACGTAATTCAAAGAATAAAATGATTATATAACAATAACAGAAACATTACAGAATGAACTCGTCATCCACACAACAGTATTTACGACTCCATAAAACTTACTCGACATAAGTTTTCCATCAAATTCGAAATTTTTGTTTTAATAAATATGATTTAGCTATCTAATTTAAAAACCATTTTACTCCTCATTCGTTTACTCTTCTTTTCGTGGGCAATATAAACCGGGAACTCCTGTTAACAATGTACAAAGTAAATATAGTTTAGTTTTGACGTGAGAATTAATGTCTTGGCATTCGGCGGTTATTGCATAACAGGAGAGTGTTTTTGAACAAACTGTATGATTTGACTTCTTACAGAATCAGACAAAAATAACAACCCACAGCGTTAGTGCTTCGCTGTTTAACCTCCGGTGTTCCAAATTTAATCAGATCAATTTCGTTGCGAAGACGCCAGACGTCGTTAAAATAACATTAGACGTATGGGTACAGAAAACTGTTTTTTTTTTTTTTTTAGTGGACGGACTCATTCTCTTAATAACTTGAGAGAAATTACTGATTTAAATTGAGAATATAAATTAACATTGCATTAAGCGCGTCATTAATACATAAAGTAAATATTACTGGTCCTAGGACCGAACTCTGCGGGACTCTAATTAAGTAAGCAAAATTAATAAGTAGCAGAAAATTCCACAACATAATAATGATATTTAATTTATGGACTTCATGCGTCATTTTCAAATAAAAGTTTTTTTACTATGATACATATTATTATCACTTTTTCGCATTTACCTACAAACGATTGATTGTACGGCAATGTTTAACAAAGCTTACAATATAAGGATTGTGCTTAAAAGAGATTACGAAATAAATCAAGACCACGACAAATTCTTTGACTAATAGCAAGCAACCGATAAAGACCCAACGTAAAGTCAAATAATTAAATTCCACGAATCGCAAAAGTAATTTGAGCGCACTCAAACGTCTTCGGTTGAGGTTATATTACAACAAAGTAGTTGGAAAGCTGCAAAATATTAATGGCCCTCTTAATTAATTTTTTTTTTTTTAATTTAGCGTTGAATTAAAGTTTTAATTATCTGGAAGTAATAAAAGTTAGAGAATTCTGACACCTGTGATTAAAGTTAGTTGGCAATCGACCGGCGGCTTTTGCCAGCTTTGCCGGTTTAGCTGTGTTTGTCACGATCACGCCGGTTTATGTTTACTCTTTAAACCGATATTCAAAAAAGCTCAAGCTCAAATGAATACTTCCTGTTCGTTTTTATAGCATTTAATTGTTATTAAAATAATAATGTGCGTTCGACAATTACAGTTTCCTGCTTTTTTTCTTTCTCTGAGAGGGTACTGCTTAAATATGACTTCACAGATTTTCCAAAAGTTTTGAGCTTGTCAAATTTGAAAGCTTTTAAATTTATTTTAAGTGTCACCCGCGTAATAATAGTTAAACAGTACCAATTTGGAGAAAGAAAAAAAAATACAGGAAACTGTAATTGTCTACTATTTTTTTGCTTTGCTTTGCTTGAGGTTAAAGGTTAAGTACTGGAGGAGTAGAAACAGTGTTGCCAGAGGTAGTGATTTATCACCAGATCTGGAGATTTGTGTTATTCGTTAATAACCTGGTGATTATTAAAAAAAAAAACTCGGGATTATCTGGTACTTTTTCATAAAATATAAATAAGTAGAAATTTATAACATCAAAATGATTTTAAGTTTCAGTGATAAAAGTTGAGACGTGTCTTTTTGCGATATCCGCCAGTTTAAAAATATTTGTAAGAAGGCACTTCTTCTTTGTAAATTGTAAACTCTTTTGTACAAATTCATATATTTTTAGTTGTGTTAGAATTAATTGAAATTAACCTAATTTTTATATCCGCAGATACGTATTTCGGCAGCTAAGCTGCCATCTTCAGTACGCTACCAACTTAAAAACACTAAAAAAAGGATCTAAAAACAACCTAATCATTTTTATGATTTTATCAGTGTGATTAGGTTGTTTTTAGATCCTTTTTTTAGTGTTTTTAAGTTGGTAGCGAATTGAAGATGGCAGCTTAGCTGCCGAAATACGTATCTACGGATATAAAAATTATTATGGGCGGAAGTTAATTTCAATTATCTCTTAAACCACAGTCTCCTTTACTATTTTAGTGTTAGAATTAGAAAATTTAAACACAGACGACATTTTACAAGCGAAAGTAAAAAAGTACTCCTAGTAGGTAATTATAGTTTCCTGTAATTTTTTTAAACTACAGTTTCCTGTAATTTTTTAAACACTATATCACAGGTGACACTTAAAAAAATTCTAACCTTTCAGATTTGACAAGTTCACAAATTTTGTAAAACCTGTGAAATCAACCGCATTTAAGTAATACCATTTTGAGAAAGAAAAACTACAGGAAACTGTAATTGTCTGCTATAGATTTTTGCTTGCGTCCGTACATTCGCCTAAAGCTAATTAGGAAAAGCTTTTGTTTTTTTTTTTTTACATTTTGTACCTAAATTTAATAAAACAATTTTGAAGCGTGAATTAACGTCGAAAATTTAAATGAATGAACGACAAATTAGAACAAAATAATAAACTGATGACTTTTTGTCAGCCAATCTGGTGACTTAAATTTTGATCGCTTGACAACACTGAGTAGAAAACTAGCGATTTTTGGACGGGGGCTCCCTTCTCTTGTACGGCAAGAATAAAGAGCACCAGAGAACACAGCATGTGTGTGACAAAGCGCTCGCTACTCCACACTGCGTTCGATTTGCCATACAAGAGGTCCGCAGTCGGATCGGTTTTCAGTAACACAAGTTACATGGCATGGCGTCCTCCAGGGGTAAGTATAACTCGATGATTCAAATTCAATCGATTGAAGTAATAAAGTTTGAATCCCGATATAAACGCATTTAATTTGTCATTTCAACCCGATTGAGATTTGTCTCAATCCGGGTTGAACCAAGGAGAAGAAATATTTTCCAGATATCTACAATCCTTTTTCCATGTACAAAAAAAGCAAAAAAAAGTAGACAAACTACAGTTTCCTGTAATCATTCTTTCTGAAAATTTTAGTGATTAAAGATATCTTCACAGACGACGTTGAAAAAATTTAAGAGCTTTCAAAATTAACAAGTTTAAAACTTTGGTAAATCCTGTGAACTCGTCGTTAATCTGTGACATTTTGAGAAAGAATATAATTACAGGAAACTGTAATTTGTCTACTATTTTTTGCTTTCAACTGTATGTAAAGTTGTTAACTTTTTATTTTAAAAAGTCAGCCTTTAGTTGAACAACGCTTAAATTGCACAAAAAACGAAAGAAAATACTAGCATTTCGTAAAATAACAAATAATACATATTTCTATAAAAAAAAAAAATAAATAAACAAATGTGATATTCTACCATAATGTCGATGGATGAATGCACGTGGCACCATCTTTTGATTAAAGTTAGATCTTCGTTAAAAGATTTTTGAATTGATCTCGGTCGATTTTTTAATTGATTTCAAATCGATTTTTGAAATGATTTCAAATCGATTGTTGAAATGATTTCAAATCGATTTTTGAATTGATTTCAAATCGATTTTCGAATCGATCTTAAATCGTTTCTTTTTTTTGTAATATCAACTATTCGTATAAAATAAATTTAATTAAATTGGATTGACAAAGCCGTTTAAAAAAAAAGCTATGTAAACAAATATTCAGATTATAACGACCGTGGTCTTTTAATTTGCGAACAAATTTTGATCCCTAGGTGTTATTATTAGAACCGGCCTAACTTCATGTTACGTGATCTAACCTAATACTTTTATGACTTGAACCAAATTACAAAGCGAGAATTGGTATTTAGCCTTTGCAATATGCTTTTTTTTTAAAAAGGAATTTCATTTATCTTATGGGTAAACGAGGGAAAATGCCAGTTTGGTGGGAGGAAGAAGGTGAAAGAGATTTTATTTTTAATAAAAGAAATCAGCTGATGATTAGGAATGCCGATTCAAAAATCGATTTGTCAAAAGATCGATTTTTTTAGTTAAAAATTATTAACGATTATTTTCTCGATCTTTTCTTCAACTCGATCTTATTGAACCGACTTTATTTTTTATCAAATCGAATCGAAATGGTACATTCAATAACAATGTTTAAGTTATTTTTTTATATAGGTTGGGGAAACGGAAAACAGAAATAGACCGTCTTGTGAAAGACCATCAAAATTGCTGTATTTTTGAATAGTCTGAATATAAAAGAACGGGAATTTTTTTTATTTAAGAAGAAATTAGACTGTTTCGAGTTTACTTAAGTTTTAAAATTACACGACCGACGTGTATTGTGTATTTTGTTTTTTATTATAAGAATTTTTAATTTTTTTTTTTCACATTTATACAAAGCGTTTAGAAATCGCTACTACAGAAAAAAAACTGTGACATTTGGAAGTCCTAAGAAATCTAAGAAAACCATTTTTTTAATTTTTTTATTATTATTATTTTCCATAAAATAACACCATGTCCGTCATTATATGTGTAAGCAGCATTCATTTTGGTAATAACAATGTACCGAATTGTGACTGTTGTGACAGCTTGTTGTTACCTTAACACAGTGGCGCAACAACAATTTTGGCCAAATTTTTAGTATCTAATTTTTATCTCGAAAACTAAAGGATTTTCATTAGAATTTTTTTTTTTGTCGATGACCAACTCACCATCACCGACTACCAATTTTTTTTTTGTACTGACAATTTCCAAACACCCAGTATACACATTAAAATGTAACTTTAATTTTAAATCCTCCTTCATTTTGATTATGAAACCGGCCCGTAATATTAATATTCTCAAACATATTTAACAGTTTAGAGTTTATTCCGTATTCCTCTTTTCTTTCAGTTGCTTTCTGTGTTCATTTTTGAATTCTTCACTTTCTAATTATAAAAAAAAAAATTAATAATAAACAATACGCCCTTTTTGACGGACTCAAAGTCGATAGAAAAAATTGCAATTACTCGTCATGAGTCTGCGGGTTTAAATTGGTGTTAAATGTGAAGCGAATGAAAAGGATTTACACTTTCTAAATAACGCCGTATTCGTTTAACACGTTACGGATAAATTGTTGCAATTTGTGTACAACTCAAAGAAATAATTGTCACTAAAAAAAATTATTATTAAGTTTGTTTTTTGTTGTTAAAACTTAGAGATATTGATACTCATACATAATTCCATTCGAGTATGACGCTATTAAAACTATTTACGTTATTGCTATTACATATAAAACATAAATCTAAAATGATTAAATTTGGTAAGCAATACGAATCTTAAACCGTATGTTTCATTTAAACTTGTAAACGTAAGCATATATTTTGGTCACTCCTGTCTGAATTCTTTTTTTTGTTTTCTTTTATATGAACCTTGTGTCGTATTCTTGCGAACGCAAAATCTCATTTTTACACAGCCTTCGGTTATTGCAATAATTAATTTATTTTCTGAAATATTAAATGTACAAGTGTTCAAAATCTGAACATGTGTTTAGTAAGAGTAGCCTTTGAAACATTCGATGCTCCTACCCTTAATGATGTTTGATGATGCTAAATGAAAATTTAATTTTTAATAAAGGTACTACGACGCTCAACTTAAATGATACTCCTGCATGCGAACCACATCCTTAAGAAAGTTCATCGTAAAGGCTACGAAAATGTCAAATGGTATCATTTAAGTTGAGCGTCGTAGTACCTGCCAGATTAATTTATATTTAATGTGTCAACCCTGATATCTTTGTTAATTTAAATAACAAATATATCAGGGTTGACACATCAAATATAAATTAATTTTAAGGTCACTCGAAGTCATTGTAATAAAAAAAAAATTGTAGGTCGTAATATACGCGTGATGATTTATAAAATTACGTCTGTTAACGGTTCAACCAAATCCAACTTGAGCGGCCGCTCTTCAGCTAACGGTTGCCGGAATCCCGTGCCAATTTAAAAAGTCCAATTAGCATTCGCTTTGGTGGAATTGAAATTACACTCCGGTATGATTAGGTTGCGTTTCTAAATTAAAAAAAAAAAAACTGATTGCCGTAATTATTATAATTAATATATTTAACGGTCCGACACAGATCTAAATTTTTACCGACTATGAAGAAAGTTAGTTATGGGTACGTTTTCAAACATGTACTTATGTACAACGATGCTCATCATAAATGATGCGAATTTTGTTGCAAATCGTTTTTGATTGCAGTGAAAACCTCGAGCAGCCTCTGTGCAGCTGTTTCAACCCTGTTTGGGGCTTCGTCAGCAGAAAAGTAGCAAATCCGCTTCAATTTGTCTATCCTACTGCTGTGTCAGGTCAAAAAGCGATCGTAGGATGTCGCTGTTTTATCTGTTCATAAATGATACCATTTGACAGTTTCGTAGCCCTTACGCTGAATGTTCTTAAGGGCGTGGTTCGCATGCTGAAGTATCATTTAAGTTGAGCGTCGGAGTACGTACCTTTTTAAAAATTTTATTTAAAAAAAATTAAGCTGTACAGAGTGGACCATTCTTGATGGTTTTACAGGGTTTCTCAGTTATTTATAGGAATAGAAGAAAACTGTTTTCGCGACCCAATGCTACTTTTTCGAGAAAAACACAGTGGGAAAAACAAAAGAAAGCTATCTCGATTCGTTCGGGAAATATCGGTCGAAAACGAATTTTTCCGAAAAATTATTTTTCACAATATCTCGGTTGTTTGACAAGATATTTTGAAAATTCAAAAACTGTTTTATTCAGCAATTCATGTAGATTTCAATGGCGTTATTACCTTTTGTTGAAACTGCACCAGTTCTGTGAAACAGACTATAACTTTCTAATTTTAAATGGAAACCGCAGTTGACTATGACACAAATAAATAGCTTGTTTAATGAGGTTTTCAAAAATATAAAGTTTGATATAATTATTTTTTTAAATAACAAAGATACTAACTTTCATTACTTTGCAGTACCTATCAAGCTATCTATGACACTAGAAACAAAGGAAAATTCAGTTATTTTCCTCAAAAATCCATTCTTAGAATAAATAATAAATTAAAAATAAATAAATAACTGGAAATGCATAATGCTATTAGAGAACTCGTAAAACTACGAATAATATAAACATTGATTAACTGTCAATGCAGTTTTGAAGAATTATATGTCATATGCTCCTTTGAAATTATTAAATGTTAAATTTTGAATTATCAAAAATTCTTAGACGTGTTTATTTCACTTTTACCAGTGATTATATTTATTAATATACAAAAGTTCTTGAAAGCATTTTTAAACTTAAGAAATATCTGACACTTCAATAATTTCTTAAAGAAACACACTAATTAATATAATTTAAAATATATAAAAATCTCTTAGCTGTTCATTTTAATAATTACAGAACTGTTTTAATGGATTTAATCCATTTTTACATACTTGTAGTTTTATGTCAGTGTCTAATAGATACATGAAGCTATTTATTTATTGAATTAAGTTAGCTGTTTTATTTAATAATAATTCTGTTTTTGTAGAAAAAAAAACTGAACTCATTTCTTGTTTTTGTTGCCATGGGTGACTTGTTAGCTACCGAAAAACAAAAAATAATTAGTATCTTTATTATTTGAAAAAATAATTATATCAAACTTTATATTTTTGAAAACCTCATTGAACAAGCTGTTTATTTGTGTCAAAGCCAACTGCGGTTCCCATTTAAAATTAGATAGTTATAGTCTGTTTCGCAGAACTGATGCAATTTCTACAAAAGATAATGACGCCATTGAAATCTATATTAATTGCTAAATAAAAGAGTTTTTGAATTTTCAAAATATCTTGTTAAACAACCGAGATATTGTGAAAAATAATTTTTCGGAAAAATTCGTTTTCGGCCGATATTTCCCAAACGAATCGAGATAGCTAACTTTTGTTTTTCCCACTGAGTTTTTCTTGAAAAAGTAGCATTGGGTCGCGAAAACAGTTTTCTTCTATTCCTATAAATAAGTGAGAAACCCTGTAAAACCACCAAAAATGGACCACACTGTACAGTTTCTTTGATAACCAACGCAATCACTTATTAGAAGGCCATGATAGGCTTCGCCTTCTGCAACATCTGGACAATCATTTTAATTAGCTCTTTCACTCTTTAGTGTGTTTTAAATAACCATATGCATTTGCTATTGCAATTTAATGATTGTTTTTACTTAAATGGCTATTAAGATGGCCCTGAGTGGAGGAACTATCACAGATCTGTCAAATTGTAACAGCTTTGCGCACGCGTCAGTAGAGCAGGTATTAAATAAATGTTGTTAAAGCTGTACATTCAAAAAAAAAGTATTAAAAAAACGTTTTTTTTTTATTTGAATTAAATCAAGAAAAAATTAAACTTTTCGCACGTTCCGTTTCAATAAGTAGATTGTCTGCGCTGATTATTACGATTATAAAATGTCAATAATTGTCAAAATACATAGAAAAGAAAGAAAGAAAGAGAAAATTTTGCCATTACACCGGCTTAAACAGTGCAAATAAAGAGCTTCATTCCTATAATCGAAATGATGCTCTTCATTTTAAATTCATAGCTTCTTTCATCTTTCAGCGTTTCTTTTTTTTAAATTTAACTCGCCTAGTATTTTTTTTCTTCGAGGCTTTGACAATATTGAGTTCTACAAATTCTGTCAAGCAATTTTAATACGTCCCTAATCGAAGATAGCTTTCACATTAATATTAATTTAAATATCCGGTGAATTTTGTATGTAGTGGCGTTTTCAATTTATTGCAATTTGTACCAAGTGTTCCCAATTTAGTGATTTTGCCACAATGTCACTTGATTTGGTGACTTTCCCTTACCAACGTTAACTTTCTGAAAATATTTTACATGAAAATATTTTTCGATTTCCTGTAATTATTTATGTACCTATTTGTTTCCGTTGAAACTCTGTTGGCAACACTAAGACGCACTGAAATTCAAGGTGAGGAGACCTCTGGACAACCAAGGCAACATCCTTTCATAATTGCATGATTTTATGACCACTGTTTTATTAACCGCTGAATTAATCACCGAAATACTTTTTGATTGTCATAATCCACATCGATTGGTTTATTAAGTTGGCTCATTATCCTAAGAGGCATCGTAAAAAGCTCATTAATACAGCTGATTAAGGGATATAGGGGCGTATTCGGTAAATTATTAACGGGCTGTTAAAATTTAGAGGTCCTTTAAAATTTAAAATACAGTTCCATGATTGAATGTTACCGTAGCAATAAAATTTAACAGCCCTTTAAAATTTGCGCTTTTGATACAGAATAGGAGGCCCCCATGACTGGTTGTTACCGTAGCAATAAAATTTAACAGCCCTTTAAAATTAACGGTTTTTATACAGAAAAGGCGTCAAAGAATGGAGAATTAACGACGGCACATTCAAAGCCTTCTATCTTGAAAAAGATTTCAGATTTTAAAACTCAGTACAGTTTTGAGTGATCGGTTTTACAGAGAAATAGCATTCTTCGCTGTTTAAGTAGATACATCTTTGCACCATTTAAACAGCTTGGTTTCTTTAAAATGTTTGACCGGCCAAAATAATTAATCAAACATACATTCAATTCCCAATCTATGTATGTATGTCCGAAAGATCAATATAACAATGCAACGCCAATATTTTTCCAAAATTTTCAAAAAAAAAAGAAATTATTTTACGCACTCAAATACCTGATTTGTTTGTTTTCTTAGGAAAATAAAAAATTCTATTGTAATTGTTTAATTGTATTTCGAAGCAAAAAAAATTTTGGAAGTACTAATGTATAGTAGTATATTTTTTTTATCGAAAAGGCGTTTTTGGTGGATGCAATAACACCGAATTCTTTGTTTTCAATATATTTTTGAAATTTAGAAGAGAAGAAAAAAACACGTAATAATTAGCAAAGTCTTTTATGATAATATAATTTATTGAACGTACAATTACTGAATATAAAGTAAAATTTCGAGTGAAATATTGTACTGGGTGTTTCAGAAATGGTGTTCGTGCTTTCTACGTCAGATACTACTAACCAAACCAATGACTCTAAAATCACAAACAAAATATTCCCACGACGGTTATTTTTTTAAGTTACAAAAGCATGAAGCTGCTTTTTTATTTATTTATTTATTTATTTATTGTTACAAATTAGGCGTATAGTATAATATACTTGGTGGCCTAATAATCAAACATAATTACTTACATCTTAATTTTTAATTTTGTTTACACAATTTTCTAATAATTTAATCAAATCTTTTTCATTTAAATTATTCCATTCTTGTACAGTTTTAGGAAAAAAGGAAAATTTATGAAGATTAGACTTCGAAAAGGGTATTTTATAAGTGAAGTTATGTTTTTTTCTAGTACAAGAATCATTTACTTTTAATTTAGATAGAAAATTGTGCATCGAATCGTGTTGAAAATGAATATAACAAAATAATTTTAATCTTGCTGTTTTTCTTCTAGAAGATAGACTATCCCAATTTAGTTCCTTGAGCATACGTGATACAGACGCAGTTGTTCTGTGATCGTTACAAACATACCGAGCTGCTTTACGCTGTAACATTTCCAGATCTTGAATTAAATAATATTGGTATGGGTCCCAGACTTCTTGTGCGTACTCAATCTTAGGACGAACATATGTGATGTAAGCTTTTTGAAGTACTGATTTGCCAGAGCCTTTAAGATTTCTTGTTATGAAATACAAAGATTTATAAGCTTTTTTTAAAATATTCTGAATGTGATTATTCCAATTTAAATCATTTCGAAAAGTAACTCCTAGGTATTTGCATGTATCATCATATTTTATCAAATCATTTCCTAATTTATATGGATGAGCCTGGAACAACATTGAGGTACCAAAAGACATTGCAACACATTTTTTTGTATTAATTTCCATTTTATTTTCATTACACCACATCTGAATTTTGTCTAAATCTCCTTGGAGCAAAATCCAATCTTCTGCATTCTTCCTTTGATTGTAAATAACGCAGTCATCAGCAAATAATTTTGTTTCACAACTCAAATTTTGTGTAATGTCATTTATAAAAATAATGAATAATATAGGACTGATCACACTACCTTGAGGCACACCAGAAGTAACTATTAGCTCAGATGAAAAAATATTATTTATTCTCACTTTTTGCTTCCTATCCGTCAGGTATTCATTTATCCATTTGATGACTCGCATGTCACACTTCAAATTTTGTAATTTTCTTATAATAATATCATGTGGAACTTTATCGAAAGCTTTAGTAAAATCAATAAAGATGGCATCTATCTGCCCCTTATCGTCAACAATTTCTACCAATTCATTGTGAAAATTTAACAGTTGAGTAACACAGGAGAAATGTTTTCTAAAACCATGTTGATTCCTACTGATTATGTTGTGCTTATCACAAAAATATTGTAGGTAGTTTGTCAGAAGTTTTTCTAAAATTTTACAAACAATACATGTTAAACTAATTGGACGATAATTATTGCAATCAGACTTCACACCAGATTTATAAACAGGCAGAACTATTGATATCTTCCAGTCATTTGGTAAAATACTATTATTAATGCTAATTTGAAACAGATGCGTTAAATATTTAGATACGTGATAACCTCCAATTTGTAAAATTTCAGCTGTTAAATTATCAATACCTGGAGATTTATGACATTTGAGTTCCTTATATTATTATATTATATTGTTTGTCCAGAAATTTCGGTGGCAATCATTTAAAATAGCCCAAAGTTAAACAAAAGAATTAAAGTTAAAGTTAATTATTTTTCTAAGACAAAAACGTAATGAAGTATTTTCAAACTTAAAAAAATATCTGGCAACTATGGAAATACTTTTTTTGCAAATGATATCATACATATAGCATCGTGGCTCAACTTGTATACAAAGAACCTCTGTTGTCTTGGGTCATAAGCAAGGAGCGGATGACCTGAGGTTTTACTTAAGGTTATTCAAACCGTAATTGTTATATTAAAATTATTTTTATGGAATCTTGTAAGTAAATTTATTTTATATTACATATACATTCATTTAACGACTTATGGGATCTCGGACAATGCAAATCGCCTGCATTCGTCATCATAAACCTCGATTTCGCCGCTCACTGGTCATAAGTACAGGACGGAATTAAACATTTTGTTCGGTTTATTTCGAGCGAGGCGGCAACGAGAGCGTGTGCATTCACACGCCACTGCAATGTTATACGTTTGCCGCCTCGTTTGTAATTAGTCGAACAAAATATATAATTCCGGTCCCTGGTCATAAGCTTACTTAGTTAGTTTATTTTCGATGAAACGATGCTCTATAGCGACGAATAGTGATAGCTTATAAAGGATGGACGCCATTTTCAGACACCCGGTATATCTGTACACATACCAATTACCCGTTCTCGAAACTTCTGTGACGTTAACAATTTCATATTGAAAATTTTGGTTGTATTCCACAAGTTTCGCCATATTTAATTTGTAATTTGTAATTTTTTATTTAATTATTTAATATTGATACTACTGGTCATTAATTACAGTTAAATTAAAACAGCAGATAATGATTACTTTGCAAATACTCGACATTTCAAGTAGAAAACGGAGGAAATGTCACGGGAGTTTCGTGTACGGATGATACTCAATGTGATTTTCCATTTTCAAAATAATATCAATATGACCTAAATACCATTTGAATTGTTCGCCGTTTGGTACTTTGGAACATATACCTTTTTAGATTTAGATTTATTTAACAATTTGCAATAAATATTACAAGTTGTGTCAAAAGTTAGACGTACATGAAATATATATGTATATATGTATATATATGTATATACATATATATTTTTAAACGTAGTATACCACACATTCAATTTGCATTACATGAAGTAAAAAATTGAAAAAAAAATTAAAATTTTCTCCTTTAATTTTGGGCCCGCTGGAATGCGGAGGCTAAATGACCCCACTGACCCCTTCCCTGCACAGCTCGTTCTTGAAGTGAAAGTAAAACCACAACATTACTATCTATCTATCTATCTATAATGAATGACGACCGATACCTGCCGTTGAAATTCATTCACATTTTTCAGCTTTTTATCCCAGCAGATAATCGTCATAGTGTATTGGGGCCCGACCTGTTACGGAACGCCCACCCGATTTCAGATGACGCTAATTAAAGGTTAACGCACACCTAACCGTCACGTTCCAGCGCGATATCGCTCTTGTCAAAATGCGGACAGGATGAAACACGTGTAAACAACACGACGAGTGCCTCTCACAAATAATACAATATTGTCTCCCACTCAATGCGATTAAGCCCGTGCACCTAGATCCTGACGGGATGTGTATAGCAATCTTTTATCGCGACACCTCATCATGCCAATGAAATTTGAATTGGATTGAATTAAATATACGAGACTATACTCGGTTTTTTAATTTGGAGGAGTACTTTGAAATTTTGGCGCTAAAAATGAGCTTTATCATTGGTAGCTGGCCGGAATTGACCAATGGCAAAGCTCGTTTTTAGCGCCAACATTTAAAAGTACTCCTCCGAATTAAAAAAAAAAAAAACGAGTATAGTGGTCGCACACTTATCTGTTGACAGTCGAATAAAGGTTTCCTCACACATATCCTTGACGTATACGTTTGGTGCTCATTTTCGTATTGTTATTCTCACGGAGATGCGTCGGAGATATTTATGTGAACACGTCGATTGCAATTTCTGGAAAGGAATCGCACACTTGTTTGTCCTGCCATGCAATGGTAGAGTCTGTTGACAGTGGAATAAAGGTTTCCTCACACATATCCCTGACGTATAAGTTTGTTGCTCATTTTCATGTTGTTACTCTCAAGGAGATGCGTCGGAGCTATTTACGTGAACATGTCGATTGCAATTTCTGGAAAAAACATTAATCCGCATTGGCGTGGATAGACTGTTATGGTATTGAACGGACACGACATGGATACGTGTGAGGAAAATTTAAGTGTGCGGCAACCTTAACACTTGGGTAGGTGTAGATGTGTGGTGTGTAGATGGAGAGAAGAGGTTGTCACTGACGTAACGCAAAAAACGCTTTCATATACGGTCGTGCGTGCGTGTGTGTGGGTCCATGACGTCATAACGGACCCACCCGCGTTCCTACTCACAGCCTCACAGGTCACCGCAACACATGATCGAATTGCCCTTTTTAGTAAGCCGATTCACCGGGGAATTAGATGATGTCATTAACTATGCTCGGAATTAATGACATAAACAACTCAATCTAGAAAGGGACACACTCATATGAGGAAGTTCATGCTTGAATAAAGAAAGAATTAATATATTCCAAATTCCAAAGAAGAACAAAGATGTTTTTGTTTAATTGGACTTCTTTTGAAGATTGTTAATAATAATCAACGGTGCCAAAAAGGGGAGTAAAGAAGTAAGAAGAAATTGCATCGTGTATCTAAATAAACACAATTGAATAGATGAGTGCATAACGGTGTTCAGTCCAAACTTACTGTGTTGAAAAAACAGCAAATAAATAATAAATAATTATTGGCTTCAGGAGGCTTCATATATCCTTATCCGAAAGAATTTTAAGCTAATAATTCGCTTAAAATAAGAATCTAGACAGTTATTTGTTGTTTTCTCACACACACACACACACACACAGTAAATTTGGACTGAACACGATTATGCACTCATCGATTCAATTACTCACGCTCATAATAATTAAATTCAGAATTTAAATTTGCTAATAAACAGAGGAAGTTGAAATCCGACGATAACTTGGGAGTTTTTGATTAATTCGTTCGTTTGAACAAAGCCAAAGGAAATCAGAAACGTAAAGGAACTGTCCATTTCATGAGACGCCTTCCAATTTAATCGGCCAGAAACTATTTTGAGCATCTCGACTGGCCTCGCGCCAAAAGAAAACAATAAAATTGTATTAGCGAGACCCCAAGTGTAAATGATACTGTGCTGCTTCCAGTGAAAGTGTGTTACAATTACACAGATCACAATTAAGTATGTCGACATACATATTTAAGGAATTCAAACGTGCTCTGGCAATTTGCACTTGCTTGTGTACATTACTTCTCTTCACGAGTAACTTTTATACTGACTATCTATACTTCTGTGCATTTCGAAAAAAGTACATCATAATTATAAATTTTAATAAAAAAAAGAAACCTATTTATTATAGGTGTTCGTTCCTTCCAAAATGTAGGTTGTTTATCCTGTCATAAACATACTTTCAAATTCACTTCCCTACACCAACTTTACACCAGGGTTGGAAAAAAAACTGTTTTTTTTAAAAAAAAAAGAACAAAACTTCTGTTTTTTTTGTTTTAAACAGTTCTTTTTGTTTAAAACATGTTTAAAATTGACCCTAAATTAAACATGTTTTAAACAAAACAAAAAAACAGCTGTTTAAAACAGCTTTTAAATGTTTAAATTGCCCTTACAGCTTACATAAAAAGATATATATTATTATTATTATTTGATATTTGTGTAAAAAGAAGAATTTATTAAAATTCGATCTCTAATTAAAAGAAAGATGAAAAGTTTGTAATGTTAGATTATGTACCCTTTTAAAAATAATGTATGTACTTTGATAATAATTTAAACCATTTAAGGTAGAGCTTGATTTATTTAGGATCCACGGTCGCGGTGTTTTAAATGATTTTCACAGAAAGTAAGAAGTATTTGGTATCAACATAGTGAGAAAAACATTCCCAATAAAAACTAAAATCAAATACAATCCAAAGAAATATTTTTTTTCAAATTACTTGATCGCATTAGAACTAAAATACATGACTCGTGGCTTTCAATACTGGAAAAGAAAAATTTCAAATATGTAAAAACATGTAGGATGTTCCATTTAAAATAACAAAGTTGATATTACTTCCGGCGAAACCAAAAGTCCAGTAGGTATATGTCTGAAATTTCAAATTAAATTTTTGTTTAATTCATCGTTTTCAAATTTTAAACAAACCTTAAAATTCTAGAAGGGCGAATATACGGCCTTGGGACACATGATAGAAATTCAATGAAGACAAATGAAACGATAACGTTATAAATAGTTTAAACAGCGACATCCTACGATCACTTTTTGACCTAACATTGCATTATCGTTGACAAATTCAAGCCAGTTTGCTACATAATAACTCATCGCGTAGCTCATAGTATAAACAGGGAAGCGGAGGACCCAGTATCTTTCAAAACTTAATGTAATAATAAAAGGTTAAATATTGAAAAGGTATTTTAAAATTTTACAATATAAGTATTATTCTAGTGATCAGTAATAATTAATGAATTGATTGTATCAATCTAATGCAATTTAAATTTAGTTTAAATCAGAGCTACATTACCTCATCAGCTCAGCCACGCATTGTCTACAATTTTTAGCTTAAAACTAAA
Organism: Prosopocoilus inquinatus; assembly: GCA_036172665.1. Taxonomy (NCBI): domain Eukaryota; kingdom Metazoa; phylum Arthropoda; class Insecta; order Coleoptera; family Lucanidae; genus Prosopocoilus; species Prosopocoilus inquinatus. Next base: position 5,631,222 of record CM069870.1, read on the forward strand.
AAAATGAATTTAAAACATTAACAAAAGAACATGTTTAAAATTTGAAAAGAGTTCTTTTTTAGCTTAAAATTACAAAAAATGAATTTAAAACATTATCAAAAAAAAAACATGTTTAAAACATTTTGTTTAAAACAAATGGTACGTTTTTAATTCGGTGTTTTAAACACTATGTTTTAAACAGTTTGTTTTAAACTTTCCAACCCTGCTTTACACTATCTGATTTTCCACTTGATTTTGAATATGACTTCAGAAATATACAGATTGAGTCACACAACTAGGTAAACGGTACGGGACAACTACGCATTTTGGAACGGTAATACATGCGAAGACTTCGAACGCCTATCTACCTAGTTGGAGGATTCAATCTGCACCTTCGTCTTTACACTGCTTGAGTTTTTATTTGTGTTGCGCCGTCTGATTTTTCAAGTGACTTTTTACAACGATGGATTTGGCCAATTTAATTTTCTCAAATTTTATTGGCTCACAGGGTTGCCAGATTGGGCGAAATTCCGCCATTTGGGCTACATTTTAGACATATTTGGCGTATAAAAAGATCTTACTTAGCCCCTGACGTCTGATTTGGGCTACTTTTGTTGTTGTCTTCACATAACAACGCTTAACAAATTCTACATTCCAGTATAATCCGTGGAAGGTACACCACCAACTAAAAATTTGAAATTGCAGAGTCAATGCAAAGAAAAAATGTACAATGCGATCAATAGTGATTGTCCAAAAATTTGAAATCGCAGAGTCGATGCAAAGAAAAAATGTACAATGCGATCAATAGTGATTGTCCAAAAACTTGAAATCGCAGAGTCGATGCAAAGAAAAAATGTACAATGCGATCAATAGTGATTGTCCAAAAATTTGAAATCGCAGAATCGATGCAAAGAAAAAAATATACAACGCGATTAATAGTGATTGTCCATGCTTCTATTTTAATTTATGCGTTATAAGTATGACGAGATTATGTATTTCGAGTACGGTTTCTTTCTTGTTTTTTGTTCAAATCGTATTTTTTTTCTTTCGCTTTTGTTTTTCTTTCTTTGACTTGAGGAACTGACATTTTGCATTTTATTCTCGGTTGGTTTATTTCGTTTGCTTCCTGCCAGCTTCTTGATTTCCAAAAATTTTCTGCCGGAGAATCGCCGTTTTTTCATTTATTTCTTGTCTATCCATTCCTCTATTGATTTGTTTCTGTTTTTCTCATTCTTCTCTTCTGAATCTAATTAGTTTACGCTACGTTTTTATTTGCAAAAACTTTTCGTGCTTTTTCTTGTTTGGTTTAGTATCGTAATATCTCTGTTTTTTTTTTGTCATTCAGCTCTCGTATTTCTCTTTTTTTCGTTTTCTACCAGTTTTTTGTCATCAATTTTCTTTTGTTCTTTGCTATTCCACCTACCACGGATTTCTCTTTTGCTTTTCTTATCGAATTTGTTGTTATTCGCATTTTATTGGCGCTCTTTCGTAGTTGTTAATTTTCCATTCGTTTCGTCTCCACATCACAGTTGTGATCTTCTTTTGTTTTGTGCGCTGTATTTCGTCGTCCATTTCTTTTTTCGTTTTTTTTTTATTGACACTTTTATAGTTCGCTTCTCGATTCGTCCGGAAAACTATTGCATTTTCGTTCAGCTTGTGTCGTCGATCTTCTTTTGTTTCTCTTTTTCGCTTCTTTTCTCTTTTTCGCTTCTTGCCTTGGATTTTCTTGCCGTTTCTTTCATTTCTCTTTCGTTTCTGATTTTTTTGCAGAATAATTATTTTTTTCTTATTTGTTATAATAATCCAAATCGGCGATTTTGTATTTGTTTTTGTTTCTTATGTTTCTTTCTTATTATTCACATAGTATCTTTGTTCTTTGCTTGAATTTTCTTTTGCTCCTTTCTGCTCCCAGGACAATCTTGAGAACTGTCAAATTAATTACATTTGTATGAATAATTATTAATTCGTTTTACTTAAATGTATTCCTGCTAATATTTCAAACAATGTAATACGATAGTTTCGAAAAAGTTGGCAACACAGGGTTAGAGTTTGAAATTAAACATTTTAAGTGTCAGAATTGTGACGTTTATTTTTTTTTAATGATTAAACGGATTTGTCTTTTGGAACCCTCCCTAACATTCTAAAAAAAATGGTTTAAATCGGCATCCACACAAAATAAAATAACAAAATAAAGATTGTATAAAGCATGAGCATAACCTCAAATATGTCAACTGTCAACTTATTATTGATTTCTCATTGTATCCAACCACACAGCATAAAATAGCACCAATCTCCTCTAATTATGAACTTCATTGATCACCCGGTACAATAAACTAATAGGAGTATTTTTTTACACTTCGGGAGTTTGAGCTACTTTTTGTAATACGTTCGGCTATACTTTTCAAGAAAAATGTGGCAACATTGGTTAGGTCATAATTTTAAGTGAACAGGTTAGTTTAATGCCCGATTTTTTCACATCCTGATAAATTTATCTTCCAGGTATTGTCCTTGGAAACCATTGTATCGATAATAGTTTCCGAGAATACTACCTGGCAGATAAATTTATCCGTAGGTGAAGAAATCGAGCCTAAATTGGACAAATTTAATTTGTATTTGTCAATATTAAATACGTCACATTACGACAATTCAAGTCAGATTGATTAAACGGTGTTGTCAGTTATGTAAATTGGGATGTGGATACACCTCGTCACGAAACAAGTGATGAATAGATAATATTGCAACATTGCTTATCTCGTAATAACCTTAAAATACAACAGGGAATGACCAAGAATGACACTCATTGTGACAATTCAAGTCGGATTGATTAAGCGATGTTGTCAGTTATGTAAATTGGGACATGAATACACGTCATGACGAAACAAGTGACGAATAGATAATATTGCAACATTGCTCATTTCGGAATAACCTTAAAATTCACAAGGAAATGACCAAGAATGACACTCATTTGCAAAATTTAGTTCATTACGTACATGAACATCACATTTTTACTGGACTTTCACGGCATGCTGCAATAACAAATAAATAAACAATTGTTTAAGTATACAGGGTGGGCCAACGGTGTCTGGCTGGAAGATTGTGGATTTACTATTGAATATTTTTAAAATCTGCGCACGCACTAACATACATATCGGTTGGATGCACAATCTAAACTTATTTGGACTTATACAGAGTGTCCCATAAGAGTGGGTCGACCCTAATATACATATATAATGGGATGGGTACCTTATACATGTATTATTGCACGATTAGATAGGTAGCTCATTATGAATGGTCAAACAGCAAAATGGGGGAAAGGCCAAATTATCAAAAAAAAAAAAAAAAAACAACAACAACAAAGAGAAAACCAGGAAAGCGACAGCGAGTTATAATTTTTTATCAGAGCTGGAACAAAAGGATGTAATAGAGTGGAAAACCAGAGCCTGCGATAAAAATGGAATCTAATAAAAGGGTTGTGAGTTGAAATGGCTTGTAAACAAATCTGACTCGGAACTAAACGCCGCGCCGTATTTAATTATTTAATTTTTTAAACTGAAAAGTGTCATCGACCTACTTATTTTTCGAATAAAAAGAAATAAAAACTAGATAGCAATTGTCCGTTATTTAGCAAACATAAATAACGCTTCATATTTTTAATAGCAAGGACTTCAATGTAGGTTAGTTTGATTTTTTTTACACTATCCAACAGTTCCAATCGGGATCGATGTTCACGAACCTGTAGGGGTTGATTTGGAGGGCAATAAACGAACGTTTAGTAGTCGAGTGGGGGCGATGCGCTTTTTAATTTTTTTAATATACAGGGTGTTTTTTTACTTTATGCAAATAAAAAACCTCAATATAAGTACACGAAATGCTACCTTCTGCGGGTATGTTTTGGTGGCTACCGTATCATGGCCAAAAAATTTCGGATGGACCAATGTGCGAGGAAGGTAGGAAGGTCAACTTCGCCTTTCTCTCGGTATGAACACGCCCACCGACACCGCACTCGATCTTCAACGCAGAGTTTCGTAATAATAATGACTGATATCGTTTATTGATTATTTTATTTAAAATTTTAAATCACTGAGCGAGTTAATATGTTTTACGATATGAACTATCGACGAATAAATCCGAAAATTTATGCACCAATTAGGCAAGCGCGTTAAAAATTTTCTTCCTTCACCCTTTTACGTAAATCAACTTTTGCTGCAATCTCGCTGCTAGCTATGAAAGTATTACTACTTACGGTCCTTGGAAACAAACTAAATGTAAAATAGTGTGTTTCTGGAAAAGAAGTCTGGTGGAGTTCTAGTGTACTTTTATAAAGCGTTAGTAGTTAGTTGTAGTTAATAGTTGGCAACACTGAAGCTGGGGCTGAGTAGTATGTAGAAACGAAGCGGATGAGTAGGCGTTTTGACGTTACTCGTAAAGCATTTTTTATGTAAGTGTACATATTTTCCCCCAAAAATTTCCATTGCGTTCGTACTTCAAACAAACACATTCGTCGCGCCATGTTTTGATGAGTCGAAATTTTACGATTTTCCCGCCAAAAATAACACATAAAATGCACTAAAACATTAGTATGACTCAAGCAAAAAAAACTAAACAGCTCCTTGACGAAAATAAATCCGTGCCTTGCTACAAATGATTCGCTTTCGTTTCATTCACTGATTTAGTACCTACTACGACGTACGTACAAATAAATATCGATTCACACATTTTAATAACCAAAATGTTCTTCTGCCAAGAAGCGGGAGGGAGGAGGGCGCTACATAAAATTCTTTTTTTTACACATGTGTGTCAAACACGTGCTCTGTTGTTGATGATGAGATGAGCAAAAATCTGCAGCAGATACTGATTTCGACCCACCCAGTCTTTGCCTTTCAAATAAATAATACGGGTTCGTAAATAAACGAGATCAGGAAATGACATAATCACTGCGGTATGGTTTATCGCAATTATTTTGTTAAGTTAGCATTAGATTACTTCAGTGACATACTTACACTTTTGCAAACGCATACATAATAATCTACTAGTACAAGTTCTCTAATTACACTTCCAAGAATATATCACGTAGTTAATGCAGGCATTGCTTAACAGAACTGTTTTTTTTTCTTTCATGTAAGACCGGCCGCAAAATTACCAAAACATTTTCTTTTCATTATTATAAAAACATATTAATGCGTATACTTAAATATAATTAATCAAACGCTCACCCTTTCCTTCGGCTACTGGGAACCTTCCGCCACCGTCATCGCCCAATGACACATTGCGTTCATGCAACAATAACACGTGTTTACAATCATATGTCAAGAGTCAACAGTTATTTACTCACCGGGGACCCCCGGTCCCCAAGGCCACAACGGTCTGCACTTGCTCCACCGACCCTTAAGGTCTATTTATAGCTCACACTCGTGCCTCTACCATATCTCTTAATGGTACCAACCTTGGGCCTTCCCAAACTCATTTCTGTTGCTCTCTCATATGTTCAAATTCTCTAAAATATTATTTCCACAAGCACACTCTACATGCACCGCAGATAGCCTCACTTAGGTACATGCAAACACGCTCTACCCCACGTCTTGGTACTATCCGACCCGTAGATTCTCTACCACCAATCTACTCTTCCACCAGGTGGTGTGGCATCTCACCACCGGCCTCCACCTGGCACGTAAGGCTGGTGACAATTCCTCAGGGCCGCCCGCTACATCGGGTCCCCTTGGGATCACCTTGGACCGTGAACAGTACGTCGTTCAGTCTCGGCTGCTTTTTTAAACCCTGTTTGTACGATCCCCCTTCCGGGAATGACTACTCATGCAATGATGTCCCCAACGTCCCCGACGTCCCAGACATCCCGCAACCACCCCCGCCAGCATAGTCCAACTAGTCAGCGGTCAAGTGATGTAGCACCTGCCACGCCTTGCCGAGCCTAAACCCAGGGGAATCGCTCATTCATACCAAGCAAGAAGTAGATCAAGCTAATTCTCTACATATCATGCAATTTGCTATAATATACAACTTATCTCTAAAGCGTACTACATCTCTCCGGTGTGGTGCACAATATTTCCTAAACACACCCTGTATGTACGGACCCTGTATATAATACACGCCGACTATAATCGTACGCAAACATCGCATACCCCGAGCCGCGAGCCGCGAGCCGCGAGATTGGCCAATAACGCGCTTGCCGTGTAATAATAATTATTCCGCACGTTTTATGTATTATTAATTATTAATACCCCAAATAGTTATTAGCGTGTGCATCGTTTAACAGCATACCAACCACTGCCCCGGCCCTTGGAGGAAGCTCTGTCGCCCCGACCGATTTTGTTTATTGTTTACGTTTTCCCAAGTGCCATCTCGCATTCCAACCGTCTGGGCTTATATTCGAGCATTTTAAGCGAAACTGTAATTTCTTAAATTATAGATCCTTTATATTTTTTTACTTAATAAAAATATATCTAACATTCATTCTAAAAATTACAGGTTTTCCCATATTTTCACAATTGAATCAAAAATTTACATAGGTTACTTACAAAAAAAAAAAAACATCTCTTGTACATAAAGCTATTTGAAAGAAACGAGCCACTTAAAATGTCTAATAATAATTTGCTAAAAATAAACAAAAGAGAAATATGAAAGCATAAAAAATGAATTTAAACAAAAAAAATAGACAAAAATATGAAAATCTGTTTTTGCAATGCAAACAAACTCGTAAGAAACGAAAGAGAATTCTGTAAAAAGAAGTCCCTCACCCCCTACTGATCAAGCGGGTTTTTACAATCGGTAATCACTTTGATGTGATGCCATACACGTTTTGAAGTTATGTTCATTTAATTTTAAAATAGAGCTCCATTTACAACATATTCCAATCGATTCAAATTCACTTATAAATCACTAATTGCATCTCATTTGCACTAATTCAGTTGGTGATCAGTGATGGAAAAGTGACTCCCTCCGCACTCATCCCCTGCTGATCAAGCTGGTTTTTACAACCAGTATTAATGTCGTACATATTGTGAGGTTATGATCATTTATTTTATTCAAATTATTATTACTTCTCGTTCGCTTTAAAATCAGTTCAGTTCAAAATCAAATCAATTTGATTTTGGATGAATTGAATTTAAATAGAGGACGGCTTATGTTACTCGCCGAAATTAATCAAGGATGCCAACACTAGCTCCGCAAAAGTCGAACAAACGCAAGATTGCCAACGACCGGAATGATTTGGTTCTTACTCTTACAACCACTGAAACAGAGTTCTTCTCTCTCACTTTTCTATCGCGATTACGTATCGAACGCATTATCGAAAGCGCCTATTGTGACACACAATAGGTGTGTTCTTTCACCGCAAAACTCACTTCAACTCAGACAAACGTCATTTCCGTTCGCGCGAACAAGTAAGTTTGAATGTGTATGTCAACCTGGCAACCAATAGGAGTGCACGAGCGACAATGTAGGAGATCGAAATCACAGTTCAGACTACTTGTTTATGCCAACGGAAATGAGATTTGTGGCAAAAAGAACACGCCTAATATACTCTACGTCATTGTCTGACACATTCTAATATAAGCTTAAATTTAATGTGGCTTACATGGTCCATGCTTCGCAGTCTAAAGGACTTGTACTTAATCTGTTTAATTTTAATTATTTTTGTTCATACTTGATTATTATAAGAAAAGACATGCCTACCATGTTTCTTGATATCTCAAGTCATGCCCGACTCCAAACTTGGCGGTTCTTGAACGCTCTTTATTAAAGTAAGGCTTACATTGCAGAAATTATTTTATTGTCCGCTACTACATATACCATCAGGTACAAATAAAACTAAATGACTCCTAAGTGAATTTTTAGGTAATTTTAGTTTAGTAAAACCAGTTTCAGCGATTTTTTTGACAAATATTTGTGACAATCAAGGAGGGTTGGAAAAAAAAACTGTTTTTTTTTTAAAGAGCAAAACTTCTGTTTTTTTTTTGTTTTAAACAGTTTTTTTTTGTTTAAAACATGTTTAAAATTGACCCTAAATTAAACATGTTTTAAACAAAACAAAAAAAACAGATGTTTAAAACAACTTTTGAATGTTTAAATTGGCCTTACAGTTTACATAAAAAGATATATATTATCATTATTATTTGATATTTGTGTAAACAGAAAGAATTTATTAAAATTCGATCTCTAATTAAAAGAAAGATGAAAAGTTTGTAATGTTAGATTATGTACTCTTTTAAAAATAATGTATGTACTTTGATAATAATTTAAATCATTTAAGGCAGAGCTTGATTTATTTAGGATCTACGGTCGCGGTGTTTTAAATGATTTTCAAAGAAAGTTGAAGTATTTGGTATCGACATACTGAGAAAAACATTCCCAATAAAAACTAAAATCAAAAACAATCCAAAGAAGTATTTTTTTCAAATTACTTGATCGCATTAGAACTAAAATACATGACTCGTGGCTTTCAATACTGGAAAACAAAAATTTCAAATATGTAAAAACGTGTAGGATGTTCCATTTAAAATAATAAAGTTGATATTACTTCCGGCGAAACCAAAAGTCCAGTAGGTATATGTCTGAAATTTCAAATTAAATTTGTTTAATTCATCGTTTTCAAATGTTAAACAAACCTTAACATTCTAGAAGGGCAAATACACGGCCTTGGGACACACGGTAGAAATTCAATGAAGACAAATGAGCCGATAACGTTATAAATAGTTTAAACAGCGACATCCTACGATCACTTTTTGATCTAACATTGCATTAACATTGACAAATTCAAGCCAGTTTGCTACATAATAACTCATCCCGTAGCTCATAGTATAAACAGGGAAACGGAGGACCCAGTATGTTTCAAAACTTAATGAAATAATAAAAGGTTAAATATTGAAAAGGTATTTTAAAATTTTGCAATATAAGTAATATTCTAGTGATCAGTAATAAATAATGAATTGATTATAATCAATCTAATGCAATTTAAATTTAGTTCAAATCAGAACTACAGTGTAGTCATCACGTCATCAGCTCAGCCACGCATTGTCTACAGTTACTAAACAATTGATATGAGAACAAAGTAAAGTTTAAAGTTAATCTGTCAGTGAAATACAGATCCTAAACAATTAACTTCTGGTTACACAGTATTACGTTGCAAAAATAAAACACATATATCCAAAGTGTTCTTTTTTAGCTTAAAATTAAAAAAATGAATTTAGAACATTAACAAAAAAAAATGTTTAAAACTTAAAAATAAAGCACTTATATCAAAAGAGTTCTTTTTTAGCTTAAAATTACAAAAAATGAATTTAAAACATTATCAAAAAAAAAAAACATGTTTAAAACATTTTGTTTAAAACAGATGGTATGTTTTTAATTCGGTGTTTTAAACATGTTTTAAGCACTTTGTTTTAAACTTTCCAACCCTGCAATCAAGTAACATTAGTACATTACAACGCATTGGCAAAATCAGTCAGACGTACTTTTCTTTGCACCCGATGGTACAGTCGCGATCAACCAAATCGAGACCGCTGTAAGCTAACTGCGCCTTTATGACACCGATAGTAAAGGTTACAATCGGTTCAATCGGTGTCGATTGGCTTGATTGCGACTGTACATAGGTAAACATCGTCATACGTTTCAATAAAATGTGTGCCCTAGTGAAAACAGTTTTTTTTTCTTTTTAATTTAAATATTTGGTAAAAACTATTTAAATATGGCAATTATAAAAACAAGTTGCATCTAACTAAAAATTTCTACGACCTAGAAATTATGCACAAACGCGCTTACGTGAAAGCCCGACAGCACAAAAATGAGAGAGGCACGTTAAATAAGAATTTACAAAAGGAAAAAAAAAAGACCGTGCTCACAACTTTCCTTTTATACCTTTCCGCAAAACCTTCACATTGCCCCCACATCTATACGTTACGTTAATGCGCACAGATTTTTTTTTATTACTTGCAAATTTCAATTGAAGCAAACCGGTAGTGAAAAAGTAGGTACGTCAGCAACTAAACCAATTCCTAAAGAAACTAAAGAAAAGAAGCAGTTTCCACTCAATTAATTACAGTTATACACGATACGGAGAAGGTATAAATTCCAGACGATTCTGTATTATGTATAGATAATGCGTAACATACTAATTAAATTACGCACGTGAAGCGCAAAACGGTAACAGAACCATAAAATCTTCTTACCTAGGATGGTCAAAGAAATAACCAACCGTTAAGAATGTGGTCAGGGCCATGTAGACAATGCATGCCCGCCAAGGTAAAGGCAGTGTCATACTACAATAATCACTGGAAATAAATTAAAAACTCCGACATATGATTATTACACACATGCCAACATTAAATACGTGTAGACTGTATTTTATTTTAGAAAAAAATTATGTCACATAATATTGCTTAAAAATTACATTTTTAAGGTTAATTTTAATTATCCTGTTTAATTGCGACTGACGAAATAAACGAGATAAGAGGCAAGCTAGCCACCGATAAAATATATTACGTAATTGTTATGCTAATACTAAATTAATGAAATTACCCAACGCTAGCGTAAATGGGCGTGTGATGTCAGAAAAATTTTGAGTCATCTTATAATTATACATTCATTTATTTTTTTCAACAACGAACATCTAACTCAATTGCTTTGAAAATTACCATGAATAGTTAGTTAGTAAACAAGCAATTTTAATCAAAATTTATTTAATATAAAAGAACAATACATACGAATTCTTAATATCTTGCAACGAAAGGACAATGTGTGTAAACCCTACCACTGAAGAAGGAAGAAATCCTGAATATTGTTGACCAAGTCAAAAATTAAAAAAGATATACGCGCGTTTTGATACCATTCCAGCGTTTTTACTCAAATGCATGTATGTACAGTCGTGCTTTTCAATAATGTCTCCCCTCCAAATTTTAAATTGCGGCCTGATGCCTTCTGACCTTTATACAAGATGACTGGTAAACAAAATTATGTAACAGAGGGAACAATTTGCCTATTTGTCAATTAGTCTATTTCCTGTCTAATAAAGACGAGATTGAAACCATACCTACGTCTAGCGTAGTTATATTAGTGATGGAAATAAATTTTTCTTTACTAAAATTTAATACCTCACTCGAAAGGCAATAAATCATGGACGTTTTTGGAATAATTTTCAAGCTAATTGTATTATCATAAACCAGAATCAATGTTTAAGTAGGTTGCATTTCTTTAGAGAAGTATCTTTTCAGCCATCGTATTTCAAACTCACTATTAAATTAATTAAATGTTTGTTGCGTGGTATGTATCTACTATTATTTAATAATCTAACGAGTAAAACATAAATATTAAGAAAAACCTTTATACTCTCTGAATAATTTTAGATAAGTGATAGTAGGGAACGTATTTCTAAGGAAAACATAAAAATTAAAATATCTCAGAGACTATTGCATTTTGTATAACGCATATTATGGTCAAATCAATAACAAATGAGCTCTGCTAACACGCCTTTAAAGGAATACATCGTCTTACCAGTCAGCCTGTATAAACAGATAAGCAAATCAGACAGTGTTTGTTTATCTGTTACATAGCGACTTACAATTTTATTGGGGAGACATTATTTTTAATTACATCTGTACGTATTAATTACTACACTATTATCAAGCATGATTAACTTATTTTATAAACCTATCATCCTCGAAAGATTTTATAAAACCCATACTAAGAAAAAGGATATCCCTCTTCTCTACTATCAGTAGTTTTTATCGAATGTTACTAAAAAAAAATTTAAATAGATATGTAATTCTAAAATCCGTCTTGCAATTTGTGGAACGTTAATCAATATGATTAATAAAATATATAATTATCTTAGTGCAGACACAAGGAAAAATTGACATTTATGTCGACGTTTCGCTGCGTGTTTGACGGCTTTTACAGGAAAATCATATTTTTCAATTTTTTAATTTTTTTTATAATTTTTGGCGACCTGCAAGACGTTGTTTCTTAGATAATTTAATAAGCCACTCACCGTATATTTTTACAAATAATGATGCAGATGTCTCGCAAAGAGCTAATTACAAATTACAACAGTATATATATACAGCATTGTAATCTTGCATTGCTGTTTGTAGATTTTACAGATAATTTCTTTGAATCCATTAATTGGAAATTGTGTGTTTAATTCTTCATTTTCAAATACAATTTAAATGAATCATTACTTCCAAGAAAATTAAACAAGTTTCGGTAACTAATAGTTTCGTTTATGTTTATAAAATTGTCATACAAGAAATTCTACACAAAATTAAAATATATTACTACGTAAGTTTACAAATTTAATATTTATAATACAATTAGTTTTAATATTTTTTTTATTTATAGAATATGTACACTTGAGAATGTCTTTTTGACGAAACCAGTCGTGTGTAAAGGAAATTAAAATTGTAGAAAAGACTAAGCATTTCAATTGTATAAATATACAGGTTGTTCCAACATTACGTTGGCGTGTGGCAACTTATAGTAAGCTTAAAGATGAAATCACATCTGTACCAAAAACCTTTCTAATAAGAATAAATTAAAATGGCTGCGAACGACAATTTTTACATAAAATGTTAAATACTTCCACAAGAACGATTAGATTTGGACTCAGATTATGAAAGAAAATTATACAGTTTTATGGACAATCCAAATGTGACGTCATATATGTGTAGGGTGTGCTATTTCAAATCAAGAAATTCCATCGTGTACAGAGGAATACAGATTCTTTTGTTGTAGACCTCTAAACTTTAAAACAAAAATCTCTAGAAATTCTTTTTGTATCTTCAGTAGTTATCGAAATATTGTCCTATGTTGGGACAGCCTGTATTTTGGTTTTGCGCAATTATTTTCGTCAAAAAAGTCTTTTTCTTGTAAAATGCTTTACAAATTTATTTTGGATACATTTGGATACATTTTTCTGTTTGTGGAGGTAACACAGACGCAGGAAAATATAAAGCAATATTCTTAGGACTTTGGCCTTTGCGAAAATATGAAGAAAAAAAAATAATATATTTTAGTATTATACAGAGCAGTATATATCTCATTTTTTAAACCCTTCTTTTATTACAAATCTTGTTTTTAATATTCGAACTTTTTGTTTTTTTTTTTAAATCTTTTTCGTTTATAAATTATTACTATAAATTTGGTAAAATAAAAAGATTATGCATTGTGCAACGAAGTCTATCTGTGTACAGTAAATTACTAATAATAAATATTAATCAATGCGTGCATTAATTTCGAAATGGACAGAAAAATATAGCACAATCGCAAGGCGAAGGTCAGATTAGCCTAAGCTCTTCTGGAATGCGCAGCCAAAACTTTTCCGCCATTCTAAGAAAAGGTACAGCTGAACATTTGCGCCTCGGTTCTTGCACAGATAAAAAATTCACCTGAAAACTCCTCATTTCCTGAGAAATATATTTGACAACTTATTTTTTGAGGATCTAAAATAATCACATTTTTGAATTATTTTTTATTAAACCAAGTAAAACATACTTTCCAGAAAATAGAAAGAAATATTGTATCATAGAAATCGTTGAACGAATATCTAGTTTGTATTAGACGTCGTACCTGTTAAATCTTAGCAAAATTCAGCAATAAACAAGATATTTGGAAAGAATATGAAACAAATAAAACACTTTAGAAACGAGCTAAAACTATTCTTTTATTACTTATACTTGACATTTAGCAAACTTGGATATTTGAAATCCTTTCTGCAATTCTCACGAGCAAGAACTGTACGAAAATAAAAATATTAACAAGGCACACCAAAAAGTAAAATCTGTACGTGGAATGGATGAAAAGTCATTACCGCCGAGCCAATACCAAAAAATATTTAGAATAGGCATTGTTAAAAAAAAATTTGATCTGGATTTTCGAAATGTAACATAAAATATAAATTTCAATGCAAATTGAACTCATAAACAATAAAGCTTTGGTTTCCTAGGACAGCGGTACGGTAATGTAACGGCCGTCATATGACCGAGAATGACGTCATGTAGCGTTGAGAAATGGCGTCAAGTAGCATTGGAAAAAATTACGTACATTGAAGTAGCTAACCAAAAAAGAAAAGAATTTTCTTATTTGAACATTTACTTTTTCTGTGACGTCATTCACTGCCAATTTAGGGCCGCTACTTTGTGCTACCGCTATCCTACGAATTCGAGCCCAGCGGTCAAAATTAGAAACAGTATAAATAAACAGGACATATCTTAGAAAACTTGAAACTAAGGGATTTCCAGCAGGAATCACTTCGCTGTTCGGATTAAGGAGGTTTGGATTATGACTTCGAATCTCCGCCGTTCGGATTATTGGAGGTTCGGATTAGGGCAAGTTCAGATTATAGAGGTCTTATTGCATTTCTTTTTTTAAACCTAAAAAGGATAGATGCGAATGCCACTGATGAAAAAAGACTTAAACTTGAAAGCCATGTAAAAGGAAAAGAAGAAATCAAAATGAAAAAAAAAACGAGATCGACAAACAGAAATTGACAACGTCGCAGTTATAATATCATTCGATTTGCAAAATGTATATGCGCTGCCAAAATCAAAATGCTTTTTCTGTTACCGCAAATTCAGTGTTTATAAATAATTTAACTGCCTACTGTTCAAAAAACAAAAAAAAGACTGTTGTACAGTATGGCGTGAAATGATATCTGGAAGAACAGGAAATCATATTAGTTGCAGCAGTCTTCTAGAAACTCCTGGAACGAATTGTCACAGATTTACCAGAAGTAACAAAATTGTGATTTGGTCGGATTCTTGCATCCTCCAAATATACAGGGTGTCCCGTAACACCAACTAAAGAAATACGTAGCACACTCCACTCCTTGAAGATTCCAAAAAAATTACAGAAAATAAAAATAAAAAATACTCTGCCAGTCTAGAAATTTCCGAAACATCTTTTGAGGGATTCCCAATATACAGGGTGTCCCGTAACACCCACTAAAGAATCACGTAGCACACTCCAGTATCACTTGAAGATTCCAAAAAAAATTATAGAAAATAAAAATAAAAAACACGTACGTACATGAACTGCATACTTGTAATAAGAAGGGTTTTGGGTAAGGCTGCTACTTCATTGCAGACAGTAGCTAATGATATGTTTATATGACTTTTTTATTGATGATATAAATATTTTGTTTCACGTTTTCATTCTGGTTTGTCTATAATTCAGTGCAAAGACACCAACTTTAATCAGCTCGTATGTACAAGAAACCCGAGCTACGCAGAAGATTTCTTTTTCACAATTTTGTGTTCATTTTTCACGTATGAAAAAGTCTACCTGAAGCTTTAGTGGGAGTTACGGGACACCCGGTATTTAAAGGAGGTAGAAGTACTGAAACTGAAATTGAAAATAAAAACATGATGTGATATTTTTTCTTTCTTTAATAAATTGAAAATTGTTGAAATGAACGCTCCTACCTATCACTTAAATAGAAAGGCAACGGGAGTCAAGCTATACATAACAAACGCAAACACATGACTTAAAATAGAAGTCACAAACCGGTTGAATAATTAACTCGGTGACTTACATGTAACGTTCTAGTACCGAATAACTAATGAGTGTGCCATAACCAGTTCCTAACATTGGAATTTTACCTGATTATCACCGTACAAAGCATTCTTAAGGAAATGCAAGTTATTCCGCAGGTTGGACACGACCTTGTGATGACGCAGAGCGGTTTTAAATAAATTATTACCGTATATGTGTGTACGTATATGTATAAGTACATACGAGTAAGTAATACATAAACGAGAAACATAAAAAAAAAACTAAGGAGTCATCAAAGCTGAAAACAAATTATCTTCGAAATTCATTTGCTACGCCGACAAGTGTACGAGGGGCCTTGGAGGTCGACCTGTTGTCAGCTTTTCACATTTTTCAAATTCCCTTGCATAAATCACTCGAATTATTCCAATATTTTGAAGGTCCGCGCCTAAATTCCGTGCGACGCACGCGTACTTAGGTACAGGCTGACTACGTGAGAATTCCTACCCCCTTTAACTCCTTTATTTTTGATTTCAGGAATAAAAATGTTTAATACAAAACTTAAAGGGAATAATTCAAAGTTTCTCCATGTGCTCACAGAAAAACAATTGATGGTCGGATAAACGAGATATAAACTAAACTTAAGTTTTTTTTAATGGAACAGCCTGTATATTATTACGATTTTCGATTCTAAATTAAATTCTACTGAGACTTCGTATATAATAAAACCAATAATGTAGAAGGTGTCTATAAAATAATTCCTATTTAATTTATTTTATTTTTGAATTTTAGAAATAGAAAACTTGAATAATGATTCTTTTATACTAAGAGACGTGAATCAAAACATGTTAAAAAGATTTACACTTTGCGTAAAAAAAATTGAAGATGCTTTGAATATGTTTTACGTTAAATTTTTAATCATTTTTTAAAATTCAATTTTTCCGAAATATTTTTCGTTTCTAGTTAAAAAGTTAATTTTTAGAAAACATGTAAATCGATTTAATATGTTAACGCTAAAATTTTATTTAAAGTTATTTTATTTAAAACCAAAACTTCGTTTATTTTTTTGGGTATCCGACGCTCAATTGTTTGTTGTGAGTATCTGTAGCATTTTTTTCTGTAATCAAAAATAAAACAGTTAAATGAGGTAGGAATTCTCGCGTAGTCACCTTGTATGTACAACAAAACCGGAAGCACGCGTGAAAGATTACGCCTTTACCAAATAAACCGACGTAGCCTTTTTTTTGGCAAATATTTACGGTATAGTGCGCAACAAAACTTTTAAGCAGGAGTGTAAGTTAAATATACTTTTCGGTGATGATGTAGATAAGACGAAGACGATAATTAACATAAACGTTGGAATTCCAGTTAGAAAATGTGCTAAAAAATCACATTCGGAAATTAACAACCGACGAAACTCGAAAGTGAGATGCTTCTAATTCCTGCAAGCAAGACGAAATTTAAATAAGTAGGTGAGCATGTAGGTATTCTTTTCCTTTCTGACCAACTATTGAAACGCTTACATAGGTATCCTTGAGGTACGGGTGGTTCTTTAAATGGAAATTTTCTCGGTTTTCCTTTAAAAGTAGCCTGCGTGATTTTATTTTATAATTTATAGTACCTTGAAAAATAAATAAATATAATAATTTTTTTTTAGATGCAAGTAGATCACAGCTGCATAGTTACAGATAATAAAATATTTTTTATTAAGTCTTTCTTTTCTAAAACAAAATAAAGATAACTTGTTAATATCTTGATCATTTCAAATTTATTATACCGTGTAAAACACTTAGATAGGATAATAAGTAAAACAGGCAAACATAATATTAAAAAAAAAATTAGATTGTATCAGAAGTTCCAGATGTTTCGAATATTTTTATGAAACACTTTGCAGATGCACACCCTCACATATTATTAATGCTGACCTGACCCTGTCAACTTTAGACTTTGGACCGGACCCCCAACCACCAGGGCATAA
This sequence comes from Prosopocoilus inquinatus, assembly GCA_036172665.1. Classification (NCBI taxonomy): domain Eukaryota; kingdom Metazoa; phylum Arthropoda; class Insecta; order Coleoptera; family Lucanidae; genus Prosopocoilus; species Prosopocoilus inquinatus. The sequence continues at coordinate 5,648,674 of CM069870.1, forward strand.
ACCGATTATGACGTAGAATTTAATGACGTAGAATTTAATGACATAGAATTTAATGACGTAGAATTTAATACGTAGAATTTAGCTAAATGAAGCGGGAAATCCGCCAGGGGCAGTAGTAAAACAAATAGTAATAGAAGTAGTAATAGGAAGGAAGAACAGCTGTAGTAAGACAATGAACAGTCTCGGTACGAGTTAGCCAGTGACAGTTCGTGAATCATTAGGTGATTAAGAAGTAAGAACTGTCAATAATTAAGTACGACCCTGAATTAAAGTAAAACCAATAAATCAAACTGGTGGACTTTAAGGAAGCTTTAACTTAAAGTAGAATAAGAATAGGTAAACAAATGTATTTTTTTAGGTTAAAGTAACTTTAAATTTAAAGTCCTATTATGAAAATTAAAGATTAAGCTGAAAAATCATAGCTAAGCAGGAATTAAAATTAAAAATTAAAGAACATTAAACTGTAAGGATTTAGATTAAATTAAAGTTTAAAGACGGACGTTCGTTTTATTCGTACGCAAAATTTCTTATTTTACTAACGGTCATTTTCATAATTAGACTTTAAGGAAGCTTTAATTTAAAATCACTTTAAGTACAGGGAAACAAATGTATTTTTTTAGTTTAAAGTAACTTTAAATTTAGAGTCTGATTATGAAAACGGGCCTAAAAAAAGCATTTTTCTGAATGTATGTTTTGAAATCTATGTAAAATCTCTATGGTCAGGGCCGGCGTAAGGTGGTAAGCAAGGCAGGCATGAGGGCGCCGAGGCAAGAGGGGCGCCAAATATGTTAATAAAAAAGACGATTAACGGGGGAACCCGAACAATCTCAAGGTCAACCAAACTCCACCCAACAACTGAACTCAACTCTATTTGATCCAAGCAAAAAATTAAAAATGAAAAACACTAAAAAAATGTAAAAAGTCCACCCAATCTGAACCCAAGTAAAAAAATTAAGAAAAAGAAACATTAACAAAACGAAATATATAAAAATCTTATAATGAAACTCAACAAATTTCAAGGTCAGCCCAATTCAACTTATCTCACCTTAACTGTATTTAATTGAAGCGAAAAATTAAAATTGCAAAATATTAAAAGTAAAAAAATTTAAAAAAAAGTAAATCGACTAAAGACTAAAGAATCAAAACAAAAAATGTCAAGGTCAACCAAATTCGACCCGACAACCAAACATTTTATTTTATTTAACCCAAACACAAAAAAAATAAAAATAAAAAACTATTAAAAAAATATTCATTCTGTTCAACAACTTGAACCCGATTCTAGTCAACCCAAGCAAAAAAAAATAAAAATTGTAAGAGTTTTTTATTATTCGGGGTTTCGACGTTAGCATTTTAATAAAATACTAAATGATAATTAAACAACAAAACAAATGATATTCAACTGAAATAAACATGAAAAACGTTTTTGTAAAGAAAAAGAGCGTATTTCTAAAGCGTTGCCAATTATTCTTAATTATTCTTAACTGCACTCGACTTAATTCCATTCAATGGAAGTTAAAAATTTAAAACAATATTAAAAAGAAAATTAAAAGTATAAAAAAATATGAAAATTCATACATCGATGAAAATAAAATAAAAATAATGAAGAAATACAATAAAAATTTAAAAAAAAACTAAAATTAAGTTAAAAGTTAAAAAAAAATTGTAATCTCAAGATCAAACCAACGCATCTGACATCAATCTAACTTCATCTAACACAAATAAAAGATTAAAAATTATAAGAACAATTAAGTATTAAAAGATTAAAAAAAAATAAATAAAAGTCGAGTAAAATGATGTTAAGAGCTCGACCTAACGCCGTTTAGCACAAATTTATAGATATTAGAAATTGCGAAAAAAAAAATAAAAGTACAAAAAAATTGTTAAAAATTAAAAATAAATTAAAATGGGGCTCAACCAATCTCGACGTCAACTTAATTCTATTCAACCAAGTAAAAATTTTACAAAAAAATAAAATAAAATTAAATGCTAGACTTAATTTCTCGGTATTTTAGAATTGCCACTTACGGGCAAATAAAAATTAACTCACTCATTTTGGTCGTCAAGACTAACGGTTACCATGGCTTATCGCCTTTTTGATGATAAATCGCCTCGGTTGGCAACACTGTCCGACTCTAAAATTGGCAAATTTTCTTATGATCTTATGATGGTTACTTTTTAAGTTACGAGTTATTTCGATTGCAATCCATCCAATTTCATATTCTGTAAGAACTAATAATGTCAACTTATAAAGGATGCACACTATTTCTTTTTTTTTTTGTTGGAAAAGGGCGCCAGTTACAATTTTGCATGCGCTCGCCGACTACCCTTCCTCCGGCCCTGTCTATGTTAATAATATGTATACACATTTTAATAACACATCCAAATTTTTCAAAGGCCACCAAAAGGATCAACATTTCAGAGCGAAAAGATAAGATAAAAAAATTTATTACAACTTTCATTCCGCTTTTTTTTTCCTTGGCAGCATCAAAGTTTTATCAGCATCATCATGCTTTTTTAAATGTTGTTGAAGTAAAAAGTTTTTAATCTTAAACCGAACAAAATTAAAAATACTTCTATCCGGTTTAAGATTAAAAACTTTTTACTTTCGCGCTTTTTTGATTTAATAAATTCTTATTCCTAAAATTTCTTTTACGATGTGTTGAGCTCTGTTTCTTTCAAGAGATCCACAAGAGTCTGATTAAATGTGAATTGAAGTTTAAACACACTTGAAATTAAAATAAGTTCTTCCGTTAATAAAAATTTCACCACCAAAAAATTTGATTGGCGCGGCGTGAGAAATATGTATAACAGACATTCTTTTATAATATACTATTTCCCGTCACCATATTCGTTTTTCAAGGATTTGTTTCTTGTATAGAAATGTTATTAAGTTTGAACGGTAGGTACTTACAACTCAAGTAATCAATTTAATAATTTCAGTGCAAGAAATGATGAAAAACTGCCTCACTTGAACTAAAAACCGATTAACAAGACGCAAGTTAATTAAACGAAATCAGATCACATTGGATCTCGTAATAATAACATGTTTGACTCAACCAGAACAAAATGCAATATTAAATTTAGCCTCGCCTGAATCACATGTGACTAATTGAAAATAATCTGTGTCTAATTTTGTTAATCTATGTAGATTTGCAGATGGATTTAAAAACGTCGAAGTCGATCACCAAGACAAACTATTTTCCGCCGATTTTCAAGCAAGCGACTTCTTTTCGGTTTCCAAAGATATTTTGGCGTGATGCAACAACATCAACGCGTCACTTTTCAACACGCCCGAAACAGATGAGCAAGTAACAAATTATTTCCTGCAAGAAACGCGAATAACGTCCGTGAAAATAAATTATCTGAGTCGAGGAGGTTTAGACGTTCCCATTTATGCTGGCGCGCATCGAGTTTCAAATTGAATAAATAATAAACACAGCGACTTCATAATTGATTGCGTCACACGTGTCCGCAGTTAGGCAGCAACAATACACGTGCATTGCGGCAGTACAAACGTCATAATAGGTCACGTGGGATGCGGGCTTAAATGAATAAGCGGTACACGCGTGTCAAATTTCAGAAAGCAACGCGTGTATGAGTCATTTTAAATTCTTATCGAGAGTTGTAAAGGTGATAACCAAAAAAAATCCCACACAAATAGTGTCATTTAAAAGGGCAAGGTCGATCTAAATGAATAAAGGATTTGTTTATCTGGGTTTATCTCCTTCAAATAAGTAGGGCCGAATAAGTGTAGATAATGCAAGTTAACTTTAGATAAAAATCAGAACAGGAAGAAAGCAATTTTTGACCAAATGAAGGTCATTATTCAAAATTAAAATAATAATAATAAGGAAATTCGAGAATATGAAGTTACATCAGCCAAGAAATAATATACATACGTGGGCTGCTGGAAAATTTTCTGGAATCTAGTAGGTCTAGAATTGTTAGCGTTTATCAACTGTCATATTTGAAAAATTTTACGTTCTTCGCCTATAATTCTATTGACAGTTCCTATCCAAGTTAACTAGTTTTATAATAATAATAATTCTTTATTCATTAATCATGGTGCAATGATGTAGAATTTGATAGGTATACACAGCTTACAAAAAGAAAATAGCAACACAGATCATAAGTTACTTAAAAATATCAAAATGTACATAAATATCACAAACATGATCATATCATAGCAAGTTATTAAAAATATCACATGAAGAAAAGGTACATAAATATATATCACAAACATAAGATTGCTTACGAATTAAAAATTTAATAGATAAAATAGCGACATCTTACTATCGCTTTTTGCGAATAAATTGGACAAGTTGTTTTTGTTTGCAGTGGAAATGTCGAGCTACGTCTCTGCTGAAGAAGCCCCAAGCAGGGCTGAAACAGCTGTCCAGAGGCTGCTCGAGGTTTTCACTGCAATCAAAAACGATTTGCACAAAAAATTTTCTAAAAATTTAATGTAATATAGAGGTATAATGAAGCATTCTCAAGAAACATGGATATCATTTAAACGCTATTGACTAAAACATTCGTTGACAGTATAAAACACATTATTTAGAAGATATACTTTTAGTTTTTTAACAAATAGTTTAACATTACTCACATCCGTGATTTCGGTGGGCAGTTTATTGAAAATCATGAAACTGTTGTAGAGAAATGATTTTTCATAAAGACTTGTTTGTGGAATCTTCAATTTGATTTGGTTTTTCTTGCGGGTTAAGTAGTCGTGGGAATCAACTTTTTGTAAATCATTTCGACTGTTCGTAAATGCGTACATTGAGTTTTCATATATGTAAAGATTGATGATCGTTAAAATACGGAGTGAAGCAAAGTGGTTTCTGCAAGATTCGCGGGGAGGCAGATTTAATATAATGCGTATGCATTGCTTTTGTAGATGAAGAACTTTTCTAAGTTATCTCTGTTTCCCCAAAACAGTACAGCATAGCGTGCAATTGACTCAAAATAGCCGTGATAAGACGACAGTAAAGATACTTTATTACAGATCGGTCTTAAACGCCTCAAAGCAAAAACTGCCCTTGTCAACTTCGGACATAATTTATTGAAGTGTTTGGACCAACGTAATTCGCAATCGACAACTAAGCCAAGAAATGTTGATGTAGAAGATGGTTTTATTAGCAGGTCTTTATAGTTAAAAGAAAGAGTCGATTCAAATTTTGTTGAAGGGAAAATTAAAATATTTGTCTTCTCGGTGTTTATTTTTAGATTATTGACCGTAAACCAGTTAACAATTTCATGAAGCGTACCTTCGATTTTGTTCTTTAATGAGGTTTCATCCTCGCAATACACGCATACACTGGTATCGTCGGCGTAGAGTATAAGTCGGCCATCAATATTACAGGGAAGGTCATTCATGAAAATCAGGAACAGAAGAGGACCTAAAATTGAGCCCTGAGGAATACCTTTATTTACCTGGAGTAAATTCGAATTAAAGTTTTGACCAGATGCCTTGTCTGTAATCGCCGTATAATGTTTCCTGTTTTGTAAATATGAACTCAACAGTTTCAAAGGAGTATCTCTTATACCGTAAAATAACAGTTTATTTATTAATATATTGTGGTCGACCAATTCGAATGCTTTGGAGAGATCACAATTCAAACAGGCCACAAGTTTTTTCTCATTAATAAGATTGTATAAATTAGATAAAAAAGATGTAAGGGCTGTATTAACGGATCTCCCGGCACGAAAGCCATGTTGAGCACTGTTAACAATGTTATTTTTCTCTAAGAAGCTGACAACTCGGGTTTTAATAGCGGACTCAAAAATTTTTGATAAAACCGCTGTTGGCCTATAGTTTGAGACAATAAATTTGTCTGATTTCTTGTGCGCAGGTAGAATTTTAGCGGTTTTAAAGCATTGCGGGTATTTACCTGTTTCAAAACTATTACTTATGATATTTGCAAGAAGGTTAATATTATATTTCAAAATTTTTATAGGTATGTTATCTGTGCCGGTGGCATTCGTGTTTCTTAGTGCCTTTACGATGACCTTAATTTCTGATTCATCTACAGGTAATAGAAATAATGAATGTCGGGATGTAAAATTCGTTTTTTTTAGTTTTTCATAACACTCGCCATTGTTTACACGACTGATATCATTTTGTATTGAACCGAAATACTCGTTTAAATAGATTAGAAATGATTTTTGGGGAGTCAACAATTTGATCATCCACCTGGAGACGTAAGGATTCATTATCATTATCCGAGAGTCCTAGTTCATCTTTTAAAATATTCCACACAGTTTTAGCAGTATTACGGGAGTTAAAAATCAGTTTATCATTATCCATTCTCTTCGCAGTTTTTACTACTCGCTTTAAGATTTTTGCGTACTTTTTATAATAGAACAGTAAAGTGGGATTGTTAAAAAAAACGAAATGTGTGAAAAAGTGATCTCTTAGTTTTTGAAGAGATGATAATACCCTTGGTGATCCAGGTTTTCCGAAGTATTTTTTTGTTTGCACTTGATTGGAAACGAATTCTCAAAAGGTTCCGAAAAAACTTTGTAGAAATTCCTCAACTTAATATCTACATCATTTGTGTTATATACTGTATCCCAATTAACGAGTTGCAACTTTTCTGCAAATTCCTGTAGATTAGAGGTAGAGTAATTCCTATACTGTACATTAAGAGTGAGTTTAACACAATTTATATTATTAAAAACAACAGATTGAAAGTTGTGATCTGAAAAGTCAACCGCCGAATTTTCAATTAATAGTGTGGCGCGCCACCCGGCTTAGCTCAAGGCGTCAAGAAGTCGGTTCGTTATGTGTCATTGGCTGCCACGCCACCGGGGTCTACATCGAACAGCCTAGACTTTTCCGGCGATGGAACAAACTCGTATCTTCCTGCGTAGAGAATTCCAGACGGCAGCAAATGATATAAAATCGCCCGGAGTTGACTCACGAGTCAGTCGAATTCTAACAGCGATCGTCGAAGTTAGACTTTTAGTGTGTAAATAAATTGTTACAAATAAATTAGTTTTTAAGCTTTATTAAATTACGGTTAAGTTTTATCGAGTGTTTTATTCGTTTAAATAAATAAACTTTAAACCCTAGAAACGTAACAATAGGTTATCATTGGCCATGAAAAAATTTATAAAGAGATTGTCAATACACGTCGAGGAAGATTTCGCAATACGAGTGGGGTCTTTCTTTTACACGAGGCGTGAAATTGTAAGAATGTAGAAGGGTAAGGAAGTTAGCTGATCTACCATCTGATTTTAACAAATTTATATTGAAGTCGCCACTTAGTATGATCTTTGTTTTTCTAAATATAACTCGTTAAATCATGTAATAAGAGATCCAACGTTTCTAGAAAACTGTTTGTATCATACTTTTCGTTTGTACAGCATTTGAGAAAAAGTAATTTAGTGTAATCATGGAAATCTCGCGTGAAAATTTTCGTGCCATGATTTTTTACGATTTCAAATGTGGTCTAACGCCGAAACAATGCCTCGATCGGCTTCATTTGGCTTTTGGAGATGAAGCACCATCAAAGAGCAGTGTTTATAATTGGTTTGCCGAATTCCAGCGTGGACGTACCTCTCTCAGTGACGAATTTCGTGAAGGTCGTCCATCAGCATCTGTTGTTGCCACTAATGTATGTATGCTGTGCGTGAAATACTTGAGCGAGATCAACGTGTGACATACCGTGAGATTCAAGCATCCCTACGCATTGACATGAAAGCAATACACCAGATTTTGCATGATCATTTGAACGTACGAAAGCTTCGCAGTCGTTGGATCCCACACAATTTAACAGAAGCGCAAAAGCAGGGTCGTGTCAAATGGTGCGAAGAAATGCTCAAGAAATTCAATGGAGGTCGTTCAAATTTAGTTTATAACATCGTTACTGGTGACGAAACGTGGATCTATTCGTACGAGCCAGAAAGTAAACAACAATCTACCGTTAGGGTATTTCAAAATGAACCAAAACCAACAAAAGTTGTCCGTTCACGCAGTGCTGCGAAGCAAATGAATGCTTGTTTCTTTGGTTTAACTGGACATGTAGCAACCGTGGCTTTAGAGGATCGAAAAACCGTGAATGCTGATTGGTATACTACAATTTTTTTGCCGGAAGTCATCGATCAAATAAGAAGAAACAATCGAAATCGACGAATTATTCTCCATCACCACAACGCCAGCTCTCACTCAGCCCGTCAAACAGTTGGTTTTTTGTCCAACAAAAATGTTGAATTAATGACTCATTGTCCGTATTCACCTGATTTATCACCTAATGATTTCTTCTTGTTCCCAAATATGAAAAATAAAATGCGTGGTGAGCGATTTTCGTCGGCTGAAGCAGCGGTTGAAACATTCCGGACACTGGTTTCTGAGGTACCATCTTTAGAGTGGAAAACGTGCTTTAGAAATTGGTTCGAGCGTATACCAAAGTGTACTGACGTCAAAGGCGAATACTTCGAAAAACAATGATACCGTTTACCAAATTTCAAATGCGTTTTTTCATACCGTTTCCAGAAACTTTTCCAGCAGCCTACGTATTTGGAATATTGGAATGAAGTTTGCAAGAAGAAGCGAAAACCATTTTAAACCAAAAGCTATCTTCATTGGTGTGTCTTTTACTTTCATATCTGCAAGCCACCACAGCTTTCTTTAATTAAATCGATAATTGCAAATTAATAAAATTAAAAATGTCTGCTGCCTAATATTAATTAACTAATCCGAAACTTGAATCAACACGTAAGCAAAAGGTCACTTGAAACATCAACCGACGAACGCAACATGTGTCTTTACGTAATTCGCATGCTTTAATAAGTACTAATACATTCTGCAATCATCGTTGAAAAAATAATTTCCTGGAAATCTGATTTACAAAACTGACTTGCAACGATAAATCAAACAAGCAAAACACACGCGGCCTTAGAAACATTTCAGTTTTGAATTTACCAGGACTTGATGTGCATATAGCAATAAATTATTGGACGCCGAAAATAGATTTGATGTCCAGTTTCGCCTTGACGATCTGTCCCTGTCCCATCGATTTTAAAATTAAATTTGAGATACCGACCAGAAAGCATGATCTAATGGCCGGACTCTAAATTATAAATATCCATGAGAAAGTTGGAGTCTGTGGTAAAGTCCATTTGAAAATAATTTTTTTGAGATTCAAATTCGCAATTAAGATTGCGTTTTCTGGATCGTTTAATGAATACGCATGTCATTGTCATTACTCATTATTAAATAAGGAAAATTGTTAATGCAAGGATTGTACAATGATGTAATAATTATGGATCGACAAATGAAGCAAGTTACAAAATTGCAAGAGTTGTTTGGTTGTTTCTGCTAACAGGGATACTAACATAACGCTGTTGCAAAACCGATACAAACTATTAACACCTGCTTAGTTTTAAAACTACTTATTAACTATTAATATTTTACTAATATTTTAGACGCGCATTTATTCACCAAATGAACCCATACATCATAATTGCGCAGTTAAATCTGAAATGGAAACAGATGAATATGGCCTTCGTTTTATTAACTTTGACCAAAACTTGATTATAAAAATAAAATGTAGTAAGTTACAAATTCGTTAATTCTGTTTGTTTAATATTCAGTACGAATAATTCGAAAATCACAATAAGAATAACACATTTGTATAGACGTACACTAATCGTGACATTGAACTGCAAATCAATCGTTTAAATAAAGTATATTCAATTATTTAATTTTAAATACAAAATATTAGAATTAGAACAGAATTTTTTTATTATTTATTTATTTAATTATTTTCGAATTGGTAGATTAGCAAAAGAGAAACTGACAGTTATTTGTAACTGTCCTCTTCTATTATGTGTCGCCGACTTTATAAAAAAAAAGTCAAAGCCTAATTTAATTAGAAATTTATTTGAAGCACAAATCACGGTGAAATCCACAAATCTATGTAGAAATTGAAGATGGAAATTAAAATTGTATTGGCTGAGGAACAGACGACATTTCTTGGTAAACTGCGACTAATTAGGGAGCTAATTCAATTTTACTATGTGTTTGAAAGTGCAAAAATTCCTTTAAATGAAGGCAGAGTAAAACCAAATGTTTTATTTTTATTTTACCAAAATGAAACATTCATTTTATGCATTGCATCGAACTGCCCTATAATAGCTACGCCACTGATGCGGTGATGCTATTTTATGTTGTTTCAGTTTGTGATGGTTACCTTATTAACAAACCTTAGAAATCATTCAAATGCAATGTTTACAATTTGTTATTTTATGTTGTTTCAGTTTGTCTCTTTCTGACGTATTTATAATATCGCGATTTTTTACTGAATGAATTTAAATAAGTAACGAGTGTCTAAATAAAAAACTGGTGAAGATGGCTGTGGAAAAATCCACAAACCAGGTCTGTACGTCTCAGATAATTTTGTACTTTTAGCAAAGACATAAACCCCCATGCTAAATGTAAACATAACTTTAAAATAGGTTCCCAAAATTTAACTTGTTGTCATTTACAAAAAATAATTAAGTAAAAGTAACGGAAGACGTGATTATTCAACAGCAAATTTTGACGTTACATCTGACAGCTTTGCAGTTGAACTTAGAAGCGACATGCATGCAGCGAACAAATTCTCAGTCATAGCCTACTTGACCAGATTTTTATTTAGACACTCGTTACTTTTTAATTTATTTTAACATGTTGACGTGGTTACAAAATTCGATCCATCAGTTTGCTACCACAGTTTCGAAATAAAACAGAGAAAATTATTATTTCATTCTGATTGCAGAACTGAAAACGAGTTAACTTCCCGACTTTGTACCATTTTCGTTTAAAATTTTAGCCATGACACTAAAGTTAATGAAATTGTTCAAAGGCATTTATTTGTAATAAATTCAATTCACTTTTGTATTACAATTTTTGTTGTTGTTATGTTTGTCTTTCAAAGAAACCCTAAATAAAGCGACTGGTATTTCGAAAAAAAAGTAGCTGACATCTAGCGAAACTTTTGTGAAGGTGCCTGTAATAAGGAAAATATTTGGTTAATCTATAAAAAATATTAAATTAAAATGTTTGGTTGTGAGTTTTGTGATGCTTCCGTAATTTTAGCATTACGTATTACGTATACGTAATAATAAGACTAATAAAAAAAAACAGTGATGGATCGAATATAACAGGTTATACTGAATAACATTAATGACAGCTGTTTGTTTTCCTTATTAATAACGCCATCTGTTGGTTACTAATTTTCGCGAATTGCATTTAAAGTTTTATCAGTCAAATTATTGTTTGTTACAATTTTGCAAAATGCAATTTCCAAAAATGATCCGGAAATCCATTACCGAGCTAATAAACAATCATGCATTTATAAACGCGTTCAATATAATAATGGAAAAGCATGGCGAAGGTAGGTATCACAAAATGAAAACCAACATAACCTCAAAATAACAGTCGCATTTACAACAAACGGTAATTAATCAGATTTTAACCCTTAAAAGTTACTGAATCGTGCAACTTCGTTACTAAATTACAAAAGTAAATTGAGATTTTTTATTTATCAAATTTTTGAAATTTTCATACCAAAATATTAACAAGAACAAACTAAAATCGACGTGTCTGAGGATATTTGTCGGAAATTCAGTTAAAATTTATTCGGGACTTTTCTAAAGAACGTGTAACTGTACAAAACCATTCCAGAATATGTCAGTAGCGTCTACGATCTGTTTTTCTGTTTATTTATTCGTACTCATTCATACGCAATTTACAGCTTTGATTGCATTCTCAAAGATAAATTTCTGAATTATCTGCAACACTAATGCTTTGATTTTTCTTTACTATACCTTGCTTAGTCCATGAAAATGTAAATACAGTTTAGACAGCGTTTTAAGTTCACCAAAAATGTCGGGGAAAATAGCCTGCAGTCTAAATTCACCAAAAAATTCGGTGAAAATAGTCCAAAGAATAGTTTCCTCTAATGTCACCGATCTTTTCTGTGAATTTTCGGTGAATTTAGACTGCAAGCTATTTTCACCGAATTTTTCGGTAAGAATAGCCTTCGCCAAAAATTTAATTAAAAAGCATGCCAAATGTATAGTGCAATAAAAAAAAAACTCATTAGAAATAAATGATTAAAAACATTTGATTTTTAGCAAGGTTTTGATAATTATAAAATAACATGCATTTCAAAAATTTTCAGTTGAAAAACAAAACGTCTAAATACATATTTATACGTATTATACAGGATTGGGCAAAAATTTGTACGTTTTCTTTTTTTTTTTCAATAAAATTAATCAACTTAATGTTTGCCGAACCTATGGTTCTCGGTTGATGAAAAAAAACTTAACATTTTTATTTATTTTTCTATGTATAATATTTATATTTTTATGTAAAACTGAACTACAAAATCGGTAGATCTATCGAAAAATCGAGCAACAGTTTCCGACTAGTTCGAGACTGTCAAAAGCATGCGCACGTCAAAGTTATTCTTGATGGTGCTGTTAAAATCGGTCATTACTTCGATGGGCAACTATTTTTGGCGGCTGCGAACTAGGGATACCGATTCAAAAATCGACTCTTTAAAAGATCGATTTTTTCATTTAAAAACATCGATTAATTTTTCGATCTTTTTTTCAACTCGATCTTATGGAATCGAATTTATTTTTGATGAAATCGAATCGAAAATAACATCCAAGTTATTTTTTGATTTGGGTTGGGGAACCAGAAAATAGAAATAGATTGTCGTATAAAAGACTATTAAAATTGCTATTTTTGAGTTAATTTAAGTTCTAAAATTGCACTTCGTTTAATTTTTAATTATCAGAGAAGGTTGTTTACATTCTTTTCCATTTAAATAGTTGTTTGTAGACTTTGAAAAATAGGTTTCGTTTCTTAAGATATCTTCGATTTTTAAAATAGTTTATTTTTGTTACTTATTTTATTAATTAACAAAATATAAATTCGATTTTGTGTTTAATTTTTGAAAGGGTGGTTTATTAGCTGACCGACAAGCTCTGCCCTCTGCCGTATAATTTTAAGAAGAAAATTATTTGTTTGATTTTTTTAAACAAAATACTGTTACTAACTTTGGAAATCAACCAAATGAAGCAAGCATACGGAAAACAAAAGAGAGGACTGAAACAAAAAAAAGAACAATATAATGAACGAGAAACAAAAAGATACCGACGATTTGGGGGTTTAATTCTAATATTTTTTTATTTTTAAAAAAATTTTCCTTGGCTTTAACATTTAAGTTTCGGCGTTGACCTTGAAGTGGGTTGGTCCTAATTTTCGTCGATTATTTAAATTTTTTTTGGTTGGACTGTGTTAACCTCGAGAGTAGTTGGGCTTAATTTTTGATGAAAAAATAATGAAAAAAACTGGAGGACTCAAACAAAAATTATCGAAATACACAGGACGTAACGAACAAGAAACAAAAGAATTCCGAAGATTTGGGGGCTTAATTTTAATAAATTTTTCCTTGGGTGGGAGTTAACGTTGATCGTGGGATTGGTCCTAAATTTTCGTTGTTTTTTTTTTTTAAATGTCCGGCTTTCATTTTTTCTTGTTTGTGTTGACTTTGAGGGCTTAATTTCAATTGCTTTTGATACTCGACAAAAAAAAAAAATAATAGAAACTTGACGTAGAAGACTTAAAAAGAAAGTTGAAATACGTAGAACATAACATCACTGTATTAATGAATATTATGTTTACATTGTAACTATGTATACTTTTAATGCCGTACAATGTAAAAGTGTAAAAGAAACAAAAATGAGTCTGAACCTATTTGTTCGAGTGAAAAACTCTATTAGTTCATCGCGTCTTTGTATAGCATCCACTGAAGCAGAAGGAGGACATGATTTTGAATTTTGAGCAATTTATACATATATTTAAGTGCTTTTGAAACATTAAAATAATTAGAATCAGGACTTTGATTTCTTCTATTTCCTTAAATAAACAAAATCGCACCAACGATTTCTTATTTAAAATAATGAACTTTCATATGGCAAAGCTTGTCAGTGAGCTAATAAATCACCTTGTATAAACGATCTTGGATAAATCGATTATCTTTTGCTCGATTTTTACTCGAATCGATATTTAACATACACGATCTGAATCGTTTCAAAGATCCATGCTTTTGACAAAAAATCGGCATCCCTACTGCGAACTAGTCAGAAACTGAAACCTATTATGTGACGTACAAAAAATAAGTGGCGGCTCGTCGGGGTAGGCAAGATGGGCAGTGCCCACCCTGTTAGAAAATTCTTAAAAACGACGACGATAATACAATTAAAAAAGAAAAAACAAAATAAGCAATTAACGTCGAAGTACACTACATAAAACAAAAGATCATAACTGAGAAGAAAAATAATTAAAAACAACAAAATGTCAAAAATTAAATTGATTAAAATAAACAAAAGAGAAACACAAAAGCATAAAATGAATTAAAAAAAAAGAAGACACCAAGATTTTAAAAAGTTTTGGCTTGTCAATTTTCAAACACTGTTTCACTTTAAAAACGTCGTATTTTTTTAATTACAAATATAGCAGAAAGGAACAAAAGAAATTTCAAGCAAAGAACAAAGACAACCGAAGAAGAAGATAGACAAAAGAAAAACTAAAAGTCGCCGAATTGTACTTTCAAAAATCGGAACAAATAAAAAAAAATTAAGCCTACAAAAAAAATCAGAAATGAAAAGGAAATAAAAAGAACACAAGGCATAAATTAAACACAAAAAAGCAAAAGAAGATCGACAACATCAAGCTGAACCAATCATTAGCCGAACTAAAAACAACAATTTTCTGTTTAGAAAATTCGTAGAAAATAAAAGCAAACTGTAAAAATCGATTATTTAAATAAGATATTAACGAAGAGATATAGTACATAAAACAAGAGATCACAACTGAGAAGAAAAACAATAAAAAAACAACAAAATGTGAAAAAGTAAGTTGATAAAAATGACCAAAAAAGAAATGTAAAAGGACAAAATGAATTTTTAAAAAGCGGAAGTACCACGATGTTAAAACGAAAATCGACGAAATTTTTGCAAATAAAACAAACTCGTAGGAATGAACGGTTTACCAAGAAACAAATAAACGAAGAAACGGCGATCAAATGAACAAACGAAATTAATTAAACGAACGGCGAATAAAATACAAAAACAACAATTTAAAACGAAAAAACAAAAGAGAAAGGAAAAAGTATGAAACGTACAAAAAAAACGAAATAAATCACTTTCTATATTTTTTTCTCTTTGTATCGACTCTGTGGTGTTAAATTTTTGGATTATACAGGGAGATTCAGGCAACCCGTTCATTAAAAGTTTACGGACTTCCTCTTTGAATTTCTATTTCATATTTTGCGGTTATAAGTTGGCGATAATGATCTATTAAAATATAATATTTCCAACTTTCGGACACTTCCGCTTGTACCGGAAGTTGCTGTCAACTTTCTTATTTTAAATGGAATACCCCATTTTTTATTGCATTTCTGAAATCTTCATGAAATTCTAAAAATATTTTGTGAACATATGATACAAGAAAATTAGCCGTTTTAGAGATATTTCCATTTTTTAAAAAAAGTTCAAAGTTGCAGTACCTTGTTTATCATGCTGCCATCTTTGTGTAACAAAAGCCATAATTTCGATTTTTGGCCTGTAGTAGGCTATGCTCATAAGCTTTCAGGTCATACCTAATTTTACACAAAATCATTTACGGGCTGGTTGAAAAGTAACTTCTATTCGAACTGATTTCAACTGTCGAAAAGTCATGTTTTTTAAATAGAACACCCTCTACATTTTTATACCATAAGAATCAGAATTAAATGTTCTTTCGAGCGATATTATCATTCCCTATACCCATCTCTCACCTTTCTCTTTCTATTCATGATTTTCTCTTTGACACATTTCAGTATTATTCCTGAATAGCGTGCTATGAAAATTTAACAAACTGAGGTTTTATAAATTAATTTCTGACTGTAATTTCAATTTCATTTTAAAAACCGACAAATAATATTTAAATACACATCTATCATCTGAACTTTTTGTTTACATATGCCGCATGTATTAGAATTCTTGGTATGACTATTTACACATTTACAAGGAGAAATTTACACTTAGAACACAAAATTTTATGAAAACTAATAAATAAATCAGAAATATTAAAAATAATACACACATTGTTGGTTATAATATTGGTTCTAAGTTGTCCTCGGCTATTATTTATTAGTAATAACTTTCTACTGTATCTAAGTAATAACGCATTTTCCTCGATATAACAACTTTTTTTATTAACTTCTTGAATTGTCGATTTTTTTTATCATCAAATACATTTAACACGTCTGTGTTTGATTCTTCATTTTTTGGTTCTTCGTAGCGATTAAATTGTTTTTTTTCCTACTAGATTCCTACTAGGCAGATGATTTCAAAAATTATAATTTCTCTAGTTTTCATAGCCCACTATTTAAAAATTATACCGAAAAAAATTACGTGTTAAAAAGAAGTCATCGATAACGAGTGAACTATAAGAGATAGGTATAGGGAATGCTAATATTGGACGAAAGAACATTTAATCCTGAGTCACATGGTATAAAAATATACTAGGCGTTCCGTTTAAAAAACATGACTTTTCGACAGTTGAAATTAGTTCGAATAGAAGTTACTTTTCAACCAGTCTGTAAGCAATCAAGTGCAAAACTGGACATGATCTGAAAGAATGTTACTGTAGCCTGCTACAGGCCAGAAATGGGTTTCATGGTTTTTGTTGCACAAAGATGGCAGAATCATAACCAAGGTTCTTCAAGTCTGAATTATTTTTAAAAACTGAAAGTATCTCGGAAACGGTTAATTTTCTTTGTATCACATGTTGCACAAAATATTTTTAGAATTTCATGAAGATTTCAAAAATGCATTAAAAATTGGGGTATTCCATTTAAAATAAGAAAGTTGACAGCAACTTCTGGTATAAGCGGAAGTGTCCGAAATTTGAAAATATTATATTTTGATAGATCCATATCGTTAACTTATAACTGCAAAATATGAAACAGAAATTCAAAGGAGAAGTTCGTAAAGTTTTAATGAAAGGGTTGCCTGAATCTCCCTGTATTAGATATAAATTTTATTGAGGTGAGGACAACAACAAAAACAGCCCAAATTAGGCATCCAACCAAATATGTAAAATGTAACCCAAATGGTGGAATTTCGCCCAATTTGGCAACTCTGGTTGTTGCACACCCATAGTAAATCATCACGAGCCGCCACTGCAAAGAATGGGAAACTATCTTTGGGATAATGAGCATATTATTTTCAAAATCTTTGCATGAAACAATCGACATCTACATGGTAAGTCGGTAATGAAGAATTTCAATATAAAAAAAGTGGTTCTCTTTCTGAATTTCATTCCAGATGTTCTTTTTTGCGTTGTATTCAGATTTGCTAATAAGTATTAAAATAGTTTTTCTAAGAGAATTAGCAGGCGAAATACCATTTAACATGAAAACTAATCGATGTAAAAAAAGTTTTGAAAATTCTTTAGGCCGAGCGCAAAAAGAGGCAGTGTAAAGTTTCACGTCCTCGTCGTGGCTACGCAGACCTACTTGTTATGGTATAAGTTTGCGTACGTAACGGAACTACCGTTAAAAATATCTTACTAACCCAATATTCGTATTATTTAATGGTTCTTGCTGGTAAACGGAAATAAACGCGTTTATTAAAAAAAAAACAAAAAGCAAAAAATACGCGCGCTAAAAGCCAACAGAATCTTAGAATTCAAAATTAAATGAAGGTAATATAAAAAGAATAAATTGAAACTCACCAACTGAACAATTTTAATTATTCCTGGGACGGTTTTAAAATATTCAATGTTAATCTTAATTCCACCCAAACCACTCCGGCTATCACTGGGTTTCGCGGCGTTGTTGTTTGGAGCATTTTCAACCGTTACCACCGTCTCTGTCATCATTAGACAGAATTTAATCGGACAAAATAGCGCAAAACTGAAGAAATACAAAAGTTGTTAACACCTGCCAACACCGCGCGTTTCGTGCAATCAACTAAACATTCAGAGTTCCGCGCCTCCTGTTCTTGCTTGCTAGAAGCTGCGCGTGAGGTGGTATCAAGTCACGGGCGCGGTCATATCCGATAAAAAAATATGACTCTCTTCGTAGTTTTTTTTTTTTTTACAGGAACAATTCACTTATCACTCGTGCTGACTTCCTGCCCTGCGCTCTTGTAGTTTTACGAGGCAGTTTCAGAACATTTCTTCGAGTGAAACAACCTCGTTGCTGAACGTGACCCACAATTGACGCAGCTTAATATTTAATCACGTACACTTACTACTTAAATTTATTATTTATTCCAATACATGCAGCTTTGTTTTCGACGTATTCTAAAGATTAAAAAAAAAAATATAACCCTATCAAATGTAATTAATTAGTTTTGATACCAAAAACTGCAACAGAAGTTGACGTTTTGTAACGTTTTTGGTACTGTACCAGTGGCGTAACTAGAAGTCAAGTCGTCGGGTTGCAAAATTTTTACCAGCGCCTTTTATTATAACCAGGGATGTACAGGGTGACTATGCAACAATTCCTACCCACTTTAACTCCTTTATTTTTGATTTCAGGAAACAATGTTTAATACAAAACTTGTAGGGACTAATTCAAACTTTCTCCGTGTGCTCACAGAAAAACAATTGATGGTCGGATAAACGAGATATAAACTAAACTTAAGCTCTTTTTAATGGAACACCCTGTATATTATTACGATTTTCGATTCTAAATTAAATTCTACTGAGACTACGTATACAGGCTGTTCATGGGAGTCCGCTACAATAACTAACTCTCTTATTTGTATTTTTACGAAGTAACTTAAATCAGTAAGTACAAAGTTTTTTTAATCTAAAACTTTTTTTCACTCCTGACGAAGCTATAAATCTATAGCGAAACGTTGAGTGGGTTCCCTTCATTTTTCTGTCCGGTTTGAGATTAAGAAAACTTTGTACTTACTATTTTCATCGGACAAGAACAAACTTCAATTAACTTAAATTAGAAGAGTTTTAGGACTTCTCCTCCTCGTTTTTATGGTGCTTCCGAAAAAACAAATGACAATCAGGTTTTCGAGATTTTCAATTGTTTTTACCTTTTTTTATATGGAATATTAGGATTTTTATCATCGCATCGCGTTCAGGATGTCAAGTTAATGATGTCTCTAAAATATCATCTCCCAAAGCCTACTATTTTATAAATGATTTAGTAACAAAATCTCGGTGTTCACGGGAAATGGCTAGAATAGCTAATTTGCTATTGAATAATCACGTTTTCCGTTACTTTTTCTTAATTGTTTTTTTTTTTTATATAAATTAATAAGTTAATTTTTGGGAACCTATTTTAAAGTTATGTTTACATTTAGCTTGACTTGACTGAAATAATAATATTTAACGATATGGGGGTTTATGTCTAAAAGTACGAAATTATCTAAGACGTACAGACCTTGTTTGTGAATTTTTCCACAGCCTGCTTGACCAGTTTCTTATTTAGATACTCGTTGTGTACCTACTGAGAAAAAAGAACAACTACGTCCATTAAAAATATCATTTCTTGCATCTTATTATATTAAATATACAGGGTGTTCATGGGAAGCCGCTGCAATAGCTAACTTTCTTATTTGTATTTTTATGAAGTAACTTAAATTAGGAAAGTTTTAGGACCTTCCCTGCTCGATTTTATGGTACCTTCGAAAAAACAAATGACTATCAGGTTTTCGAGATTTTCAATTGTTTTCAACTTTTTTAAATAGACCATTATGTTTTTTTATCATGGCATCGCATTCAAGATGTCAAATTAAGTATGTCTGTGAAATAATATCTCTCAAAACAAAATATTTCATAAATAATTCAGTCTTGATATTCGCGGGAAGAAGTATATCGTTACGATAGTCTTTTTTTTCACGAATACAATATGGTGTGCTTCGAAACAAGAGAGGTGCGCGTTGAAACAAGAGAATAAAGGAAGTGTGTTCAAACTGTCAGACCTTTGTGAACTGTCGTGATTCAAAATTTGTTTAAATTTAGTTCAAACTAAAAACCCTTGGGTTCAAATATTGAAAGCGCGACATGTTAAAATGTCTAATACCATTATTTACCAAATAATTTATAAAATAGGAGACTTAGGCGGGGAATATTTTACAATGTTTCATTTAAAAAAGCTGAAAACAACTGAAAATCTCGAAAATCTGACAGTCACTTGTTTCTCCGAGGGTACCATAAAATCGAGCCGGGAAAGTCCTGAAACTTTCCTGATTTAAGCTAGTTCGTAAAATTTCAAATAAAAAAGTTAGCTATTGTAGCCTTTTTTTATCTTTTTTTCTTTTTTTAAATAAAAAATAAAAAAAAATTAAATAGGAATTATTTTATATACATCTTCTACATTATTAGTTTTATTATACATATAGTCCCATTAGAATTTTATTTCGAATCGAAAAGCGTAATAAAATACAGGGTGTTCCATTAAAAAAAAACTTAAGTTTACTTTATATCTCTTTTATCCGTCCATAAATTGTTTTACTGTGACCACACAGAGAAACTTTGAATTAGTCGCTTTAAGTTTTGTATTAAACATTTTTTTCTGTAATCAAAAATAAAAGAGTTAAAGGGGGTAGGAATTCTCGCATAGTCACCTTGTACACGCATATTATGAAAGGTTAGGGTTAAGGTTTCGGTTTCAGTTTTAAGTTAATTTCAGTTACGGTTTCAATTAGGGTTTTCTATCGATTTGGCTTAGGTAGGCTTACCATAATTATGAAGCCCTAAACCCAGACAGGAGTGGAAAACGGGATAGGGCGAAGAGAAAATCAGCCTACTACCAAAAAACGTTTTATTGTTTAAAAAAAGCAGATAGATAAGTTTTCCAAAGTACCAAAAATCCGCCGAAGCAGAAAATTACAGCTATTTATTGTACAAGAGTCTTATAAACCAAATAAATCACGAGAGGAACGTTTAGTGACTTATTTACTGTTAAGCCACGAGTGTAATACATAGTTTTATCCAACACTTGTTTATTATGAAGTCATAATAATGCCGATTTTGAATGTATTATGAGGTCTATAAAACTCTAGTGGAATTATGAACCCATAATAAAACTCGCCCTTGCGCGTCCCTATCGTTTTAAGTTTATATGATCGTTAACCAGGACAAAATACCAAACCGACCGGGGCAATCCCGATTAAACCGGGACGTATGGTAAACCGTTAGGGTTTTTTTAACGCTTTCAAAGGGTGCAGCCTTTAAAAAAAAAAGGAAAAGAAATAAATACATTACAATGAAATAAAACTTACATTTTTTAAACACAAACATAAAACATAAAACCTTGGTAACCGTTTGACTTACTTACACTTATTTTTTTTTTTCTAAAATGGCAACTGACGACCAAAACAGGCGAATTAATTTTTATCATGTTGTGAGTGACAATACTAAAGTACGGTAAAATTAAGTTCATGGCATGTAATGTTTTTTTTTTAGTTTTTATTTATTTTTATTTAAATTTTTGCTTGACCTGAACAAAACTAGGTTGGGTTATGTTGACGTTGAGATTGGTTGAGCTGGATTAGAATTGATTTTTAACTTTTAACAATTTTATTTACTTTTAACTTTTCTTGCAATTTTTATTTGTGTTAAATGGAGTTAGGTTGAGAAATGATGGGTTAAATTGATCGTGATGTTACTTAAACTTCCTTTTAATTGATTTTTATTTTTTTTAATCTTTACTTTTAGTTTTTCTTTCTTTCCTCTTTTTTTCGGACGTAGGTATACTCTTTTTAGGAACTCTCGTCCGGGTCAGTTATCATTATATATAGGAGAAATATATTTTGAGCGATTCAAATTCTAGTGAAGCAGGCAGTATAAAATATTAGACCGTAGCGTGTAAATAAACGCGAGGGCTGCGGAGACAATTAACGCCGCTACAGCAATGGTGTTACTCAGTATAACAAAAAACAGAGCAATATTGCCGCAATAAACAATTACAGTTTTGTAATCAACTCTTCTTGTTTAAATGTGTAAAGATTTTCAGAGTAATTAGTTGACCAGTTGTACTTCGACCGGCGAACTTCATTACGACATTGCGTCATCTAGTAAGAACGCCGTAAATTATTATCACCGTCCAATTACACAATGTGCCTGTTCGATACATTTTTTACGGCGCTACTGAAACGATGGCGTGTACTTATTCAAATCCTATGCTTAGTTATCATTTTGGTAAAATTCAAGAAAAGTCCTCTTCTTTAAAACTCAAGGATATTTTTTGTACAAGCTTTAATTTAAGATTAATTTTTGGGTAGTTCTTGATAAAGCAAATAATTATATTTGCGAAACGTCAAGTAAGTCAATGAATTACTCTTCTAGCTCGCTTTAAAAAGTTTTTTTTATTTGTTTCATATTCTCTTTAATTTAAGATTAAAGATCGGGACCCTAGTCTGCAGCCCAAAAAGACTACGCCTAAAATCCATCCCTGTATGATGATACTTGAATCAACGAGAAAAATATATTACGTAAGTTTTAAAATGAGCATTCCTACAATTCTCCTGACTCTTCCGAATGTGATGGCTAGACATCCTACAATTACATTATTTCTTTTCATCATATCGCCTAACTGAGTAGGCAACCGTAATATCACAAGTGTAATGAAAAAAATAGGGAAGGCGGCAGACATACTCCCAGAGCGCTTGCTTTGACTAACCCACATGAACAGAAAACAATACACGGCCCACATTGGCCGCAGCCACGCCTCATACATAACATATTTGCCAACTGCCAAAAGAGTGGATTTTCTAAGTTTTTGAAATTTCAGTAAAATTTCCTTAGTTGTCGGAAATTTCTTTTTTGTTTGGAAATTTCGCTGAAATTTCCAAACATTGGTCGTTAACATTTTGGAAACAGAATAAACAAAAAATGTTAATTTTCTGTAATAATAAAACAACATAATATAATATTAATGGAACAAGAAAAAACAAATATAAAGTCGCCGATTTAGAATATCAAAAATCAGAGCAAATTAAAAAAAAAAAAACAAAGTATCCCGCAAAAAATCAGAAACAAAAAAGAAATGAAAGAAATAGCAACAAAATGCAGGGCATGAAGCGAAGAAAAAAAAAACAAAAGAAAATCGGCAACACCAATCTACACGAAAAAGCAACGGTTTTCCGGAAAATCAAAAAATTCGTAGAAAATAAAAACGAACCATAAAAAAACTTAAAAAGAAATGAATGCCGAAATAAGTGCATAAGACAAGAGATCAAAGATCACGACTGTGAAGGACACACAACAAATGAAAAACGGTGAATTACGAAAAAGCGCCAAAAAATGTGAAAAATCAATTCGGTAAGAAAAGAAAAAACCGTAGTACGAAAGCATAAAGAAAACAGAAAAAAAGAAAAGAAAACTGATGATTAAGTTGAATAAAAAACAAATGAATCTCGAGACGAAAAAAATTAGAAAACAAAACACAACTGTTAGAAAGCGTCCGTCCGTCAATCAACAAAATGTGAAAAATTAATTTGATAAAGATAAACAAAGAGGAAATTTTGCAAATAAAAACAAACTCGTACGAAACAAAAGAGAACCGAAAGAAGAAGTCAATAAAATGCGCAAAAAAAGAAACAATTCAATCGAAAAGAAGAATGCGAAGAACAAAAAAATAAATAAAAGAAGGATGAATAGACAAAAAATAAACGAAAAAACGGTCGAAAACTTTTGCAAGTCAAGAAACATTCTTATTTTATGCACAAGCGACTTTTAGATTGGTAGCACTGAGTGACATTGAAATGTCAAATTAAACCTTACAAATTGAAGAAAAATTATTATTTCAGTGTTTTTAAACTATTCTGTAGTTAGGATTTTCTACTCTTGTATATCAGTTCATGTAATTCAGCGTTGAATTGTACCGCTAACACAAGAAAAACAAATTTCCTAACCGAAGCTATTTTGACAATAATAATTGGGCGCGTTCAGCGACAAACTACGAAATTCAGGTCCAAACTATTCGAAACACGATTCAAACTTTTAAGCGAAAGAATGCACCTGAAGTTTTAGATTAAAACAATGGGCGCGTTCAGCGGATGCGTTGCTTACTCAGCAATCGATTCTGATTGGCTCACATGAAGGTAATAGTCCTGGTAATAGCCAATCACAAACGACTGCTGAGTAAGCAACGCATCCGCTGAACGCGCCCATTGTTTTAATCTAAAACTTCAGGTGCATTCTTTCGCTTAAAAGTTTGAATCGTGTTTCGAATAGTTTGGACCTGAATTTCGTAGTTTTTGCAACAAAACAGCCGACTTGAATTTTTGATTCTTCAGTTCATTTGTAAATAACCATAATTCAATCCAAACAACTTTTAAAAATAGAGGGAATCAAAGAAAAGAATTTTTGAATCCAAACACGTTTGGATCACGATTTTGTGAGCGAAAGAAAGCATCTAATGTGTATAGATTTAAACTTTTAAGCGAAAGCACGTTATTTTCCAATGTCAAACCCACTAAGTTACTTGCGGACAGCCATAAATTTATGTTGGTACTAGGAGCATTGAGCTATTGCGAACGCTGCAACTTCAGTTGCGTGGTGCTTTTGTTTTCGATGTGTGTCAAATTGTTTGACCTCGTCCGTCGGTGTTCGTACGACATGTGAGCGGTTTAATTGAATTTTGTTTGAAATAATTAATAAATCCCAATAAAAAATTACCGAAATTGGTACCTATGGATAAAGATTAGGTAAGTAATTTTCACGTTCAGAACTAACGAGCTTAAATTTATTAGATATAGGTCATACTAATAGTTTGTTTGCATTCTGAATCATTAACAACTTTTCAATGTTAAGCCTTTCACATTTTTTTTCCTTTGAATTCTTGCCTGCATTTCCTGATTAATTTAAAAATTGCTTTATCAAATTATTGCTTCTTTGAAGTTATACTTGTCGTTTCATGATTCTCATGCTTGCTAATTTAAAAATCTACTTTCACCTAACTGCTTATTACATGACATGTTTATTGTTGTGGTGAAGATTGTTGCAAGTTATGTAGTAAGTAATTATCTCAGGAAAATGCAATCATAGTCTTAAGTAATTTACCTACCCATATTCTTCATTGTTTAAATAAGTATTGTATAGGATAATATACAACAATGTAAGTGCATTTCTAATAGAATGTGATGTTAATGAGGAATGCTGATTTTTAATGTCACGTTTTTATTAATTACCAAACAGTTATTTCAAACACACCTTTATATTATGCAATACAAGAAAAATCTGCAGCCAACAGTAATAAATTACAGTTATGTTTAATATTATTAATAGAAATTACTATTTAAATCGGTAGTTGGAGTTTTTTTCCAGTTATTTTATGATAAGTGCAGGAGAGTGAGCTGATTCAAATTAGGTATAAAAGGTCAGTTTAAAATTTTATTGTCCTAAATGTCCTAGATGTTGAATTTTATGTGCTTCACAATGTGTTCTTTTCGCGAAGGAAAAGTAAAATTAGGCGCTATTTACAAAAAATTATTTAAAGAATAAGTCTTACTGAGAAATCAATAATGATAAGGTTTTGCACGCGAGTCCAAATGGATAATCAATTAATGTTTACTCTATTTAAGCATTTATTTAAATAGAATATTGTTTTGCTTTCAGGTATTCAACATACAGAGAAAAAGACTTTGCCATAATCATGCCAAAAATTAAAGAATTGTGCTTAACAGAAACACCGGCAAATGCACACCAGGCAATTCTCTTGGATGGTTTGAACAAACTAAGACAAAATGGGGAACTCATAGACATCACACTTATTGTAAACGGACGTGAATACAACGCACACAAAGCCGTTTTATCGGCATGCAGCGATTATTTCAAAGCAATGTTCAACGACACAATGGCTGAATCAGGCAAGAGATCTGTAACGTTGTATGGCATTTCCCAGTCTGGATTTGAAATAATTATCAATTATATTTATACATCGCAGTTAGAATTATCTGCAAGTAATGTGCAAGATGTATTAGCAGCTGCAACGTACTTACAAATGTTACCAGTAATTCCCATGTGTTCACGTTATTTAGGGACACATCTCGATATAGATAATTGTGTTGATATTGTGACTATCGCAGAGAATTATTACTTAACAGGTTTGAGGAAAACTGTTTACAAATTTATATGCGAGCACTTCTCGGAAATAGCGAGCACCAATAATTTTTATCGATTTACACCAGACCACATAGAGAACATTTTAAAATTTAATTTGCCCGTTGATTGTACAGAAAATGAAATGTTGCATTTCATCCTGTTATGGTTCTTGCGCGGAAAAGAAAACGAGTGAGTCCTTAACCACATTACATTCAACTACTCTTATTATTTATTTTATTTATAATCTTAATTTTTTTTAGAATAAGGAGTCGTTTACCGTCCGCTCAAAGGATCCTAAGGCACATACATTATAAACAAATGACCCTGAAATCTCTAGATTGCATCCTAGATCAAGTATTCAGTCATTTCAAAATTAACAAACTAGGTCATCCTTTGTACAAGATCATCATCGAAGAAGCGAGACAACCGGGAAATTCTTTAGATCTGAGTCTTTGTTTCACTTCGTTTAATTCCAGGGGCATGGAATTGGCGCTCGTTAAAGTCGGCGGATTTGGTAAATGCGGAATAACGAATGAAATCACCTACTGCCTCACGAGCGAACAAAAATGGAAACACCTCACCGTGATTCCTCACGTGGACCAGTGTAATTTCGGTACTGCCGTGTTAAAAAATAATTTGTACGTAGTCGGGGGGTGTTTTAATCAATCACTGCAGGAAGTGATACATCCGTTCGGCTTCAAGTACAACCCAAGAATCGATCAGTGGACTAAAATAGCTCCGCTAAACGTTGAGAGATGTCGGTTTACGTTGAACGTGAGCGGTGACAAGTTATACGCGGTTGGAGGAGCTACTGAAGTGGAAATATTCGATGGATTTGAAAGCACCAACACCTGTGAATGTTACAATTCTGCTGAAGATTCCTGGCAATTAATCCAGCCATTACCGGAATATCGTACTCAGCACGCTGGCGCATCACTCTGTGTAAATAGAAGAGAAAAAATTTATATTAGCGGTGGTATTTACCGGGGAAATGTAGTGGCTACATTGTATTGTTATGATGTTGAGTCACAAACTTGGACGACATGTGCCCCCATGTTAACGCCACGAGCAGATCACTTCATGGTGTCTTATGGTCACAAGCTCTATGTCTGCGGGGGTTGGAGGGAAAACCCCCCAGAAATGAACAGAGTTCGAATACAAGGTGTTACAATAGATTCTTACAATCCGCTAACCGATACTTGGGAAGTAGTCACTCGAGTTCCCACTCCCAGGTACCATGCAGGTATCGTTGCAGATGGTAGCAAAATATACATAATCGGAGGCTTCCATTCAGATGGCATTTTCTTCAAGGACACCGCCGCAGTGGAATGTTACGATATTTCCACGGACAAGTGGTCTTTTGGTGATAAAAGTTCCCAGGATTATTGGGAACATTGTTGTGTTACTTTGTACATTCCTAAAAACGAAGACAGTATTAACAGCTCAAGGTCGAATCCGTATCATTTAAATTTTTAATGCGATATATTTTATAGCTTTGAACGTAAAGATGAATTTATTTTATGTGAAGGTATGTTATTTTGTGAAATGTTATGTTTAACTCAAACGGTAGCTGCTTAAAAACATGTATGAACGGTTTTGCCAATTTTAAATTATTTAAAAAATAAATCTTTTTATTAAATAAATTCGAATACATTTCTATTTTGGAAAGAAATGGGTAGGTACAATGAAAATCATTTATATGTTATATAAAGCAGTCTATGTACTTTCTTTTAAATTTATATACACTAGTTTCCAAGGATATTACAGAGTACATAAGTTTACAAGGAAGTTAAAAAACTGGTCCTGTTCTTGTAAGTGACATGTGACAAGTATTCACATTTGATTAATTTTTATATTTTCAATAATTTTTAAAGAAGATATGAAACCATTATTTGTTTAAAATACGACGAAATGCGGTACGTAAAACAAAAGAAGATCACAACTGAGATGGCCAGGACACAAAACAAATGCAAAACTATGAAGTACAAAAAAGTCAATGATGTGTGAAAAATCAGTTCGATAAGAAAAGCAAAAGAGAAATACATATTACCATGCGACCAACGGAATTTGTAATTAGAGCAGGCTGTGCTATTTTCCAAAAAGTTCGCAACACAGGCTTGCAATTTGACATTAAAAATTTGAAATGTCAGAATTGTGACATTTATTTATTTTTAATGATTGATAAACAGATTTGTCATATGAAAACTTCCTTAATATTCTGAAAAAGGATTTAAACCAGCATCCATACAAAAAAAAATAACAAAATAAAGATTGTAAAAAAGCACGAGCGTAACCTCAAATATGACAACTGTCAATTTATTATTTATTTCTCAGTATATCCAACCACACGGTATAAAATAGCACCAATCGCAGTCTCCTCTGATTATGAATTCCGTTGATCACCCGGTATAAGAGCGTAAAGAACAGAAAACAAAACAAAAGAAGATTGACGACTAAGGCCCGCTTGACACTGCAAGAATTATTATAAAATGTTGGTAGTCTGTTCATCTGTCCTTCTCTTGCATAGTGTCAAACGGATCTAAGGTGAATAAAAAACAAATAGAACTCCAGATGAAAAGAAAAACTAGTAAAAAAACAAATGACAACTGCAAAGAAGCACCAAAATACGAAAATAATCAATTTCATAAAAATAAACAAACGGGAAATGCGAAAGCATAAAATGAATTTAAAAAAGAAAACACCATGATGGACAAAAAAATTAAAATCGACGAAAGTTATTGCAAATAACAAATTCGTGTGAAACAAAAGCGAACTGTAAGCAGGAGGCAGCAAAATGCGAAAACCAGTTCGGATAAAAGAAAGAAATGTCCAAAAAACCGAAGAACGATGGATCGACAAAAAAAAATGAAAAAGAAACGGCACGGCGACTTTCCTGCCGAAAACTTTTGCAAGTCAAGAAACTGACAGGAAACACAAGGACATAATAAATCAATTTTTAAAAGCAAAAGAAAAACATATGAAATGAACAAAAAACAAAAGAAAATGATACTCGAACTATTCTCGGCCTATAATCGCCATCAATCAATCGATCGAACGCGAAATAATTTTTCATCAATCACGGTCAACAGGAAATGATTTTGATTTCATGCAACGTACAGTTGCGGCCTTTGAAAACTGGCACACCGAGAAATGACATCGATGTCAAAAATTCTTAATTTTATCGAACGTAAATCAAACCTTCAACTATCATTTTTATAAAAAATTTTGTGCAAATCGTTTTTGATTGCAGTGAGAACCTCGAGCAGCCTCTGGACAGCTGTTTCAGCCCTGCTTGGGGCTTCTTCAGCAGAAACGTAGCTCGACATTCCCACTGCAGACCAAAAACGACTTGCCCAATTTATTCGCAAATGCGATGTAAGAATGATGAACATATAAAATAGCGACATCTTACTATCGCTTTTTTAATGTTAGGTCAAAAAGCGATAGTAAGATGTCGCTATTTTATATGTTTATCATTTTTATGTCAGTGTCAAATTTGACAAATCTATAGCAGCATTCAGAGTGATTTGAGTGACGTTTAGAAGCGTCAGATTTAGGATCAGTTTACACTGACAAAATATTGTTGTATTTGTCAAAGTGTACCAGTTTTCAAAAGCCGCCATTACATGCTTAATGGTATAATCAAGGTCATTTAATTAAGATGCGACAGCAGCACGGTGCTGGGAACGATTCTTCTTACTTAGTCGTGATTCATATATTTTTTAGTATTCAGTAGTTAGTACTTATCGGATCACATTGTATTAAACGTTTCTAGAAAAAGAGTCATCATCAAAAATGTCAAATTTTTGTAGGTAGATCGCAAAATATTTTGAAAAACAAAAGTCGATCTTATGTATACAGAAGTTGGCCACCCCAGCCATAACACATATAAATTAAAGTAGTAACATGGACGGTCATTACTGATCGCATTGTATATATTTTTCTTTTTGAATCGAGTCTGCGGTTTCAAATTTTTGTTCGGCGGTGTACTTTTGTTCCACAGATTATATTAGATGCGGAATTTTGTTGATTGTCGTTATAAAAAAAAAAACAATAACAAAAGTAGCCCAAATTAGACGCCAAACGTCAAATAAGAATTTTGAAGCGCCAAATGCCTCTAAAATGTATTTTTTTTTGCCTAATCTGGCAACCCTGGTACAAAGTGACAGAGACAGGAGCTGAGTTCAGCAATGCGTTCGGATAACTCTTTAGTCAAAAGTGAGAGGGAGAGCGACTGCGTTTCACTGTATGTAAGAATGAGTAAAAGGAACGCTTCGAACGATCCGAACGGAAATGCGAACGCACCCTGGCTACTATGGTTAATGTTCATTCATCGTTGAATCGATCAAACAATCGGTCACTTTGAGCAA
The DNA here is from genome assembly GCA_036172665.1 of Prosopocoilus inquinatus. Taxonomy (NCBI): domain Eukaryota; kingdom Metazoa; phylum Arthropoda; class Insecta; order Coleoptera; family Lucanidae; genus Prosopocoilus; species Prosopocoilus inquinatus. Next base: position 5,679,172 of record CM069870.1, read on the forward strand.
GAAATTGTAACAAATCTTGTAAGGTGTCACAGGGACCTTAATACATTGCGTTATTAAATTATTTGGATTAATTCTTGCTGTGCAATTCAGCTTGACAGATTTTTATGGTCGAAATCTCGGCTATTCCTTGATATCTTCAACTGCGATTACTTTCCCGCTCGCTCAGCCGTCTGTCTTTATTATTTTTTGACACGCCAGTATCTTCGTATGCACTAATCATAAGAAATTAACGTACGTTAAAAATTTCATAGCAAGAGTTGATCTAAATAATTTATTAACGCTCTGTATAATAAAGTAATGGAAATTTTTATACAATCACTAAATAATTACGGTAACGCAAACAGCCGCCATTTTAGTGCAAAATATTGGCGGGAAATCTAAAAAACAACATTGGGCGCGTTCAGCGGCCGAGTTGCTTACTCAGCAATCGATTGTGATTGGCTCACATGAAGGTAATAGCCAATCACAAACGACTGCTGAGTAAGCAACGCATCTGCTGAACGCGCCCAATGAATCATTTTTGTGTAACGCTTACAGGAACGCATTACTTCAAAATTAGTGTTAGTAAAGGCTTTTGAAAACAGAATTTTAAATACTAACCTTACAAATTTTTGAATATGCAATTAATAAGTCGTTAAACACTATTTTCCCTCGATGGCAATGGAAACAATCCAAATCCTTTCGTAGCACTATTTTTTACAGTTCATAATGACACATTCGGGCATTTTTAAATAATACAGTAGGTATTTGTTGTTTTATTTAAAAAATATAAGTGATATATTATTACTAACGAGTGTTCAATTAAAAAAACGGTCTAGAAAGCCATTAATTGATTCTGAACGTCTAGCGTAGGGTTCTTCATACGATTAGCGTGAAGCGTCACTTGCACTTATAACCTCACTTTAACTCAAAGAAGACATTTCAAAAAGAAACGCTTATTACACAATATTTATATTAAGTATAAATATTAGAAGAAAATTTGCAGGAGCAGCTTACGAGTTTTGTTGGTTAGGTTAACCGTCAACTTGTCAAAGTGGAAATTCAAATGATGTTAATCATGACATGCGTTCCCGACAACAAAAGCCTGCTGCTGCCTACTTTACCGTTTTTTTTTTTATTGAACACTCGTTATTACTACCCGGAAACGATATAATTTATTTAAATTTAACGTCAATTTTAAATCTGAAGCACAAATAATATCCCACCACTATTTGCTTCCATCTGACAATTGTCAGTAAGTCAACTTGGCATGCTGTCACTTGGCATTGCCAAATGAATTTTAGGGACGAAGAAAAATTACTAAATAAGTCGGCCATTTTAAGGCAAAAACACACGCGTCTGACACATTAAGCATGCGGGTTGCGGTATTGTAATAGGGAACATTTTTTTTTAAAGATTTTATTTGAAGTGATTGATTTGATTAGTAGGTAAAAATATGATAATTTAGATATATTTCTTTTTTTTTCATAAATGAATATTAAAGCCGTAAAAAATTTAAGAAATTTGAACTGATTATATTCCCGCCAAAACGCACATTCTGACCGTGTGACGTCAATGTTCATATGTTGTCAAATCGTAATAAGTGAACATCAATACGAACACATAAAACTTATTACAATAAATAGTAAAACGTATTATCAGTATTGTGCTGTGCTATAATGTAAAAATACCTGTGCAAGAACTCCGAATAAATTATTTATAAGCGTTTCACAGAATTTAGTGTCACCAACCTTACTTCTCAATGGCGAGAAGTTCCCGTTTCCACCACAAATTTCTCACCAACAAAGTAAAAAAATATAATAATTTCTTTGAGATACTCACTTCGTAATTGTTGCTTAAATTAAAACTATATCTTTCAGCACATATTAAGAGCAAACATTCAAACTATTTGACAAGGGTCTGCATACAACATAAACGTCAAGGACAATGTATGAACACTGACGTCACAACGAATGGAAAGCCTTTCGAAACCACGTGATTTATATTTGAATATTTTCGATTTTATTTATTAATTTAAGAAAATAATAAGTAGAAACATCGTACAAATTTGATGTTTTCGCTTGTGTTATTGACTAAAGTGTCGATTAGAGAGATTTAATTAATAATTTTATATTACTGTCATGTACCCTATTATCTAGTGACGGTAAATTTTTATTCCTTAAGGCGTCTCCTGTAGAATTATTTACAAACTTCTCGCTATGTTTATTAAATAGAATACCTTTTAATTTACGCTACGGTTAATTTAACCTCGTAGGTATAGATGTCAGGATGGACAATAATATTATGTTGCCTTGATGTTCTCATGTCTAATGAATTAAGTAACAACTTTCGCCGTATCTTGCAAAGTGGATTATAGTCTGTAATTCTGAATGTTATTTAGTAATATATTTGATTGCATTTATGGTTTTGGGTAATTTAGTGTGTTGAGTTTCGTTGTATTGGCGACCCTGATTTACATATTTGTTTCGGTTTGACAGTGAAAATGACAGCGCAGCGGCTGGGCGCACGCTCAAACAAGGGAAACAAGGTTCGTATTCATTCGGATGGTTTTTGCTGTAGTATATATATCCGCTGGAGTTCTTATTGTGAGTTACGGCGTTTTTAAGTTCGTGTGCAGATGAGAGGCGATTTCATTTATTTACGGACATTGAAACAGTCGCGCATTGTAAATCCGGTTCGATAACATTCTACGAGTTCTTTGTGAATCGTTTAGTGCCATTAAACTGCCTTCTGTGATGGTGCATTTTACATTATAATACTCACGTTGCAGTGTATAATGTCACTTAATTAAATACGCGTTTTTTTTTAGTAAATTCGCTCGTTTGTTGTATGTAAATAAAACAGAAAAAACAGTGAGGCGATCTTCGGTGGATGTTGACGAATATAATGAATTAATTAATCTCTGATGGAATACGTTTGTGAAGTGGCAAGTTGTGTGTTCATAAACGCACATTTTGTGCGGTTTAGGGATTCTCAATCGTATCAATTATAACATCTGTAATGTCCGGAAATCATATGAACGAACAGGAGCATAAGTCGCCAAGGGAAAGTGGCGAGGATTCCGAAGATGAAAGCGAAATTTTGGAGGAAAGTCCCTGCGGAAGATGGTTAAAACGTCGTGAAGAGGTACAGTTTTTGTCCTGTTTTAATCGTCAACGTATTTAGCTTGATAACTAATAGGGGATGATGTTACCCAACCTAACCTAACACCCTACCGGCATCCATTTTGCAAGTTCATTCCGCATGCGTTTGCTTTTATTACGTCACAGGATCGATGGCTAGTACTGCACTTCATAATCCAATCGAATTGCGGATGTAGAGTTTTCCAATAAGAAAAAAAAAATTATATAAATCGAAAACCATGTTGTGGTTCATTATCTCATCGTAGCGCCGGATCATTCATAATTGCTCGATTCCTATCACTGTCTATTTTTAGACCCACAGAAGAACTATGACCTCGGAACATAACCGGTTTACGAGCTTTTTTTGCAAAAGTATGTTTGCTGAACATTCTTCGGCTTTTTTGCTTCGAATTATACATACGCAAAATAAATCGGCAAAAATCAACCAACGCATCACTTCTTTTCTGTATCAAACCGAAGTTTTCTTCTTTTCGCCTCGTCAGATTGCGTTTCATTAAACATGATTAAAAAACAAATCTCATTAGAGACATTATTCATGAATCATGATTGCCATACGAACGCACTCGATGCAACAAGTCTGATCTTGATGAAAGCGCTTTACTGATCTTATTATCAACCGCAACCGCAACGAGAATAGACAGGCGAGTTTCACCCGCAGGGGTAAAAATGAATTTCTGCAGTTTCTATCTCTCATTTAATTTGCAATGTCGATAGATAAACGGCAAGAAGCAAAAACTATAATTAATAGCATGTGATCATAAAGACTTGTCCCCTAGTAGGCGTTGGATGTGCAAACGTATGTCTTTTCTCAGCACATTTTAGGTCTGTTTGTCATCCTGCACTAGTGCCATTCAAAGTATCTTCATCTCGTATTAATGTATGAGGTTAGAACAAGACGCAAATACTTTGGCGCACACCAGTGCAGAATAACAAAAAGACCTTTTATTAATCACTAGGTATAAAAAAAGACCAACATTTACACTTCTAAGGCCCGGTTTCACCATTACAGATTATCTTTAAACTTCGCTTTATTCCCATAGTAACAATTGCAAAGATAATTGTTTCCATAGGAATAAAACGGAGCTTAAAGTTAAACTGTGATGGTGAAACCGGGCCTAAGGCCCGGTTTTTCAATCACAGGTTAACCCTAACTCTCGGTTTATTTCCATGGTAGTAACAAGTACGAAGACAATTGTTTCCATGGCAATAAACTGAAGGTTAAAGTTAACTTGTGATTGAAAAATCGGCCCTAAAGCCTACTATGGTGACGAGATTTATGTTATTTTCTGTAACAAAGTTCCGCACATTGAGGTTGAGGTGAAATATTATGCATCAGCGATTCTTAATTGTAGGCAAAATGTCATTGAATAGAACATACATATTTGAAATAAAATAAGTAAATTAAAATAACGAGTTTCTGAATAAAAATCTGGTCAAGTAGGCTACGGCACGACCGAGAATTTGTTTTCTGCATGCACGTCGCTTCTAAGTTCAACTGCGAAGCTGTCAAATGTAACGTCAAAATTTGCTGTTGAATAATCACGTTTTCCGTTACTTTTTCACAATTGTTTTTTTTTTTTTTTTATAAATGACAAGTTAATTTTTGGGAACCTATTTTAAAGTTATGTTTACATTTAGCTTGACACTGAAATAATGTTAATATTTAACGAATTACCGTATGGGGGTTTATGTCTAAAAGTATGAAATTATCTGAGACGTACAGACCTTGTTTGTGAATTTTTCCACAGCCTGCTTGATCAGTTTGTTATTTAGATACTCGTTATGTATCTACTGAGAAAAGAAAACAACTGTGTCCATTAAAAAAAAAAACATTTCTTGCATCTTATTATATTATATATACAGTGTGTTCATGGGAAGCCGCTACAATAACTAACTTTCTTATTTGTATTTTTACGAAATAACTTAAATTAAAAAAGTTTTAGGACCTTTCCTCTTCGATTTTATGGTACCTTTGGAAAAGACAAATGACTATCAGGTTTTCGAGATTTTCAATTGTTTTCAACTTTTTTTAATGGAACATAATGTTTTTTATCATGGCATCGCATTCAGGATGTCAAATTAAGTATGTCTGTGAAATAATATCTCTCAAAACAGAATATTTCATAAATAATTCAGTCTTGATATTCGCGGGAAGAAGTGTATCGTTACGATAGTCTTTTTATTCACGAATACAATATGGTGCGCGTTGAAACAAGAGAATAAAGGAAGTGTGTTCAAACTGTCAGACATTTGTGAACTATCATGATTCAAAATTTGTTTAAATTTAGTTCAAACTAAAAACCCTTGGGTCCAAATATTGAAAGCGCGACATGTTAAAATGTCTAATACCATTATTTAACAAATAATTTATAAAATAGTAGACTTAGGAGGGGAATATTTTAGAGAAATACTTGACATCCTGAACACGATACGATAATAAAAAAATATAATATTCCATTTAGAAAAGTTGAAAACAACTGAAAATCTCGAAAATCTGACAGTCACTTGTTTCTCCGAGGGTACCATAAAATCAAGCAGGGAAGGTCCTGAAACTTTCCTGATTTAAGCTAGTTCGTAAAATTTCAAATAAAGTTAGCTATTGTAGCCATTTCCCGTGAACACCAAGATTTTGTTACTAAATCATTTCTAAAATAGCAGGCTTTGGGAGATGATATTTTAGAGACATAATTAATTTGACATCCTGAACGCGATGCGATGATAAAAAACCTAACATTCCATTAAAAAAAGTTGAAAACAATTGAAAATCTCGAAAACCTGATTGTCATTTGTTTTTCCGAAAGCACCATAAAAACGAGGAGGAAAGGTCCTAAAACTTTTCTAATTTAAGTTACTTCGTAAAAATACAAATAAGAAAGTTAGCTGTTGTAGCAGCTTCCCATGAACACCCTGTATGTCAAAAAATGACAAATTTCGATTTGTTCGGAACTGGTTCTGAACTGACTTTACGACAGCCAAAACAAGTCTAAAGAGATTGAAATATCGGCAGATTCATTAATCCAATCAATCAATCAGCCAAGCAATTAAAAAAAACCAAAGATTATACCTAACGAATAGATACTCTTAATTTTCGATCTCTATCTTTTTCTAACAATTTTAGAACCGTTTATAACTTATTCTTTTCTGTAACTTGGGTTTGATTGAAATGAGTACGTTCACAAAGACGTTATAACTGATTTTATTGGCTGCCATGTTTTCCTGATACTCTACCGATTACAATCTACTTTACGACTACAACAGAATCTCGATTATTTTACGACTTTCAATTAAATTAAAACGCACCTCATACCAAGATCTTGCATGTGTTTTTTTCTTCTTCTAATGCTAATGATGTAAGTGTGAAATAATTGATACTTACGTAGGCGTAAGTTGTGAAAATTAACAGCTGTTTTAATAAAAGAATGTGTGAAGTTAACAGTTATCTAAATTAGAAAAGTAAGTTTCCGAATGTATTTTAAAAATAAACGTACTTTCGTCACCGAGAATTCAAAAGTATAGGCAATCGTGAGTCCTGTTGTACAATTTCTCTAATTTTACTTACACCAACTGAAATATGTATCTTTTTTATACCATTTGATTTTTATTTTTCCAAAAAATTTTGCCGCGTGTTGACGAACTTATTTATTTATTTATTTAATATACATACCGGTTCTTTCACTGAAACTCGAGGAACAGCAGAGGTAAAACAGGTTCATAAATATTATAATACAAAAGGGAGTCACACCTACTTCATTGGACATAGTATATTTTCGACAGAAGATACGTGCAAAAATCAAAGGATTTAAGACAAGAACGAGCCAAATATGCGCATGCATTTCCAAGTTTAAATGAAACATTCGGTACTTATATCAATTAACTAATTTTAAGTGTTTTCCTTGCGCAGATCGAACAAAACTAGATCCTCGTTCTAATTGTTGTGAATATCTCGTGATATTCATTCTGTTCCAAATACCAGAATTCCAGAATACCTTACCGTATAAAAACACTTTCTTAGTTAATGCAAAGAAAGATTTATTCGAATAATTCGTATTATTAACTGAGTTTTCGGCTAACTATTCTTTTGTTGCAACACCCGGTATAATGTACTTACTTACTTTTTTTATCGTCAGAACTGAGCAATTTTTTTTCAAAAAGTAATTCAAGTGAATATTCAAGTATCAAGCATCAGTTACTCTAAAAAGTATGGCAAGTATTAATTATTCTTTCATTTTTGTTCACAGTGCATTTATTGGCAATTATATTTACCAATTAAATCAATAACACTAATTGAATTACTGTACAACATTTCATTTAACAGGCGTTACTTCAAGGACTTCAAGGAATTTTATTCGAATAACAATAACAATAAATTGCGAACTAACTTATTATACAGAGTGAGCATTAAAATTTGTAGGCGATTTAAAATAAAAGTGCTCTTCTTTTGGCAAATTGTAGAAAAATCTTGTTCACAATGATTAAATATGTAATCAGCTTTTTATCTCGACAGTAAGAAGTTTAGCTTTTATTACAAATCATTTTTACATTTTTTTTTATTAGCAAAAACCATAATTGAATTCAACAGGTAATTGAAAAGACGACGTGAAATGTGAAACATTACTACAATGATTAAAAACGCTTTATTTATTTATTCAATTTTTTTAATTCAGTTATTGTCCAACTCTGACTGTCGTTTTACTAATTTTTCCTGAGTGACGTAAGTGAGATTAGATACATTTTCATAATTTTTTTTTACAATTAAATGTACATAATTCACCATGGAGCTATGTATTGGTACATAAAATTAGTTAAACTTTATTTAAATACAGAAAACAGTACAGGGTGAGTAAATTATTAAATTATGACTGAAAGCCCTGTTCAAAATAATCAATCAATTAATGCTCTTAACTCTTAACTCGTAACATTAAAATTATATTTGAACATTCATAGTCCTAAATATTTTTTTTTAATTTTATTTTTTTCATACTAAACGAACCATAAGAAGTCTATCAAAAACTAATATGCACGTTTCTTTTGCAAAATTAATAATTTATATATACAGGGTGTCTCAGAGCTCCGTAAAAGTTCAATAACTTTCTTGCTATTCCAGGTATCGACTCAAATTTTTTTTGTATAACTGAAGCGCTTCCATTGAACATTTTAAAATTATTTTCGTTTATATACAGGGTGTCCAAGTATTATAAAAATATTAAAGTAACGCTTTTTTTTTTAATTGAAGCACCCCATTTTGACTTCATTTTTGGATTCTACACTAAATTCTGCGTTAAATTTATTTGAGTCATTTTTACGTATCAATCATACTTTTTGATGTGATGTGAATTTTTTCTTGAAAAATTTCCGGATGCAAGGTTGCATTCAAAAATTCGTAACTTCTAAACCACTAAAGATAACATAACCGATTTTTTTTCAGTCAATGCCAAGGCTGTGGTCAATCATTCGAGATCAAGCCAAGTCGTGAAGGGATGTTCCAAGCCTTGCTACGATTTTTTGAATATGAATAATTATAAATTACAAAAACTCCATTTTTTCAAATAGAATACCCTGTATATTTTCACACCATTCCATAGCGTTTTTGACTAGCTTTTCAACGATATACAGTTTGTAGGGTCCAGTTCTGATATTCGACAAGTTATTGAGAAAGTAGTAATTTTTAGATATAAATATTTAATAAACAACTGAAAGTTTGAGTCGATACCTGGAATGGCAAGAAAGTTATGGAACTTTTACGGAGTTCTGGGACACCCCGTATACAGTTAAAAAATAATGTTCTTGTGTCGTAACTGATGGATGAGTGGAAACTAAAATTTTTTTGAACCATCCTTTTTAATTTTTTTTCCTCAGTACATGACGGTTTAACAGCATGGGGTTTTCTATTATAACACACGGTCGATCCCATTTTATCGTTATTAATTTTCCGACCTGCCTCATGCGATGTGATAAGTTTAGTATAAAAAATTATCTTTTCAAGCGCTTTTATTGTAAGCCAGAAATCAACAAATACGGATTTCCTGTTTTTTGAATTGACTTTTGTGCGTGTACCAAAAAATAATTCAGTAAATCGTTTCTTTCTTAAATTTCCGTATCAAAAAGTAAAAATATTAACTGTCGCAGAACACAAGTCGTAGGTATTATGAATCAACTTAGAAAGCGAAAAAAGACTGTATTGATGACGAGTATAAAAATAAAAAGGACACCTACATTTTTTTAAATAAAAATTTGAAACATATTGGAGTAAGTTTGCTTAAAGGAGGTAATAGTTTAAGAAATGACTTATTAAAGCAACAAAGTATAGTAACATGCATTTTACCAAGACGCTGTTTCACGTCTAAATTGCAGTATAAACTGCGTACACATCGTAAAATGCTACGTTGTTAAAATGTTAAACTCCACCAGCTCTGCGAACACCGGAAAATTCGCATATTCTTTGTGCTATCATTTACTTCAGACTTTAGTATCTTATTTAAAATACGAATAAAACCAAAAGTGGTTCAGTAATTGTCAATGTCTCACATTACAAATTGATAGGTTTTATGATCGTTGTACAATACCCTCTTTCTTGCACAAAATTTGGTTCAATCCCTTAAACTGAAGATTTATAATGAAAATTGAATTGCATCAAGAAGTATCTAAAATAAAATAGAACGTGTTTCATCTCTAAACCATAAACGCAACCCAAAAGTCACTTGTTCAAAATATTTATTGTAGAAATTGAATGAAATCTTGTACGTACGAGAAATAGGGCGTGCAAAATGATAAAATGCCAGTTTTTAGTAAAAAAAAGACAGAAATTTTGCATATTATAAATAGGTAAAAGGAGCAGCGAAACAGTTTGTTATTAACACAGAAAAGTCAATGAGTACTTATTGTCAAAAAGTGATAAAGAAAATTGCAGCACACTGTACACTGTACATTTGAAGTTGTAATAAATTCTGAAAGAAAAGGATCCTGCTTATGCAAAAGAAAATATTCGATAGGAACATCGTAACGTTGCTGAAGAGGAAGATTTGCTTAAAAAGAAATAGCAAATTGTGTGCAAATTGTGTAGAGAAACGGTCTGTCATTAATTAACATAAGTACAGAGTTTTTTTAATCTCGAACCGGACAGAATTATGAAGGGAAAACACTCAACGTTTCGCTATAGATTTATAGCTTCGTCAGGAGATTAAGAAAACTTTTTACTTACAATTTTCATCGGACAAGAACCAACTTCAATTAATTAACATAGTTACAAAAGTCAATGAGTACTTGTATAACTAAGTACTGCCGAAGAAATGATAAAGAAAATTGAGGAACGCCATACTCTCGAAGATTTAACAAAATCTGAAAGAAAAAGAACCCTGCATCTCCCAGAAAGATTGTTACGTAGTCGAGGAAGAACAGTTTTCACTGTGCAAAATACATATCATGAAAACCTACAAGAAATATGAAACGAAAAACAAGAAAGACCAAAAAGAAGTGAGGTGCAACTAGAAAACATTAAAGCAAGAGCTGGGAAACTGTACCATTTTGAAAGATACCTTTAGTTTGTTACTGATTTAGAAATTGACATTCGTGTACTATCAAATCCTCAGTTTCAGACTTTTTTTTAACGAAAACGACGTTGACGACTCGTGTAAAACTATTTCTGTTGGTAAAATTTGATGAGTTGGTTTGATGAGTTTGTTGTTGTGTCAATTTTTTTCGTAGAGAGACGATTACTTCGATTATACACCAGATGAGTACCATCAATATTTTGAAGTGATAAAGAGAGTTGGGGAATCAACAAAATCTGAAAGAAAAAGAACCCTGTATTTCCAAAAAAAATCGACAGAAAGATTGTTGAGGATGAGGAGTTTTTACTGTGCAAAAAATACTTCATAAACTTTCAAGAAACATGAAACAAGAAACAAATAAGACCAAAAAAAAATGAGGATTTTAAATGAACAATCGTGTACCATCGAGACCTCAGTTTCACATTTTTTGTTTAAGGAAAGTGATGTTGAGACTTATGTAGAACCATTTCTGTTGGAAAATTTGATGATTTGGTACGCTGCTTGCTCTGGAAGATAGATAACTGTTTCGATTGTATACCAAATGCGTACCAACAATATTTGGGCCCAATTTGGCTATGGTATATGACATGTTACTCTACAGAAACTAAACCTGCTCAGTATAAATAATGCACTTTTATTAATAAAGAACTGATTTCACCTAATTACACACAATTGTGCTCAATGGCAAGGTCTTGGGAAAACGATATGCAAGAAATGTGGCGAGAAGAAGAAAAGTGAAAGTTGAATTTGGGAAAATTGTGAACTCTGATATGAAGAAGAAATAAGAACGGCCTGAATTTGATTGTTTGAATCCAAGTCATCTTTGTAAGAGAGGTTTGAAAATGTTACAAGCACAAGAAAGCTAAGACAAAAAGTGAAAGCAAAACACTTTTGAAACAGTCGCACGTTCTATGGAACGCGGTCATCAAAATCGAATTTATTGTTTACATGGCGTGGTTGTGGTCTATAATTTCGGGTTTTGCAAATAAACACCTTAGGCTCGATCTTACCACTTCCTGATAAATTTAACCGTCGGTTAATATCCTTGGCAATCATTGTGTTGACAATGGTTTCTTAGGATATTAACCAACGGTTAAATTTATCAAGAGGTCTTAATTAAATAAATGTTTTTGCCTGAAAGAAAACATGCAAATATCGAAGGAGCAGAAGCAGAACAAGATAAGAACAAACACTTCGTACAGGAGTTTGAGAAGAAGTGAAAGTTGCATTTGGAAAAACTGTAAATTTTAATATAAGTGGCCCTTAAATTCCCCTAAATTCGTTCATTTGAATCTGAGTCATCTTTGGAAGAGGAATTTGAAGGTGTTACGACCACAAGGAAGCTAATTGATTCAAAAAGTGAAGGGAAAACATTTTTTGAAGCTAGAAGGAAAAAAAAGGTAAGTTGCCAAAATCGAATTCGTTGGTTGTATGGTGTAGGTCTTAGTCCATCATTTCGGATTTGCAAATGGAACATCTTAATTAACTTGAAACTTCTTGCCTGAAAGAAAACATGAAAATATCGAAGCAGCTGTGACAAAACAAGGAAAATACACAAACATTCCGTATAATAATTCTTAATACTTCCCTTCTCCTGATTCCTGATTGATGATTTGTGATTCCCTGAAGTCATGGAAGGATTAAGATGTTTCAACGCTACAATTCTATCAACCTGACAAAAAAATTGCACCAACAAGAGCTTGAGGGGAAAAGTTGAAGTTGAAACCGTATATTTTGATGTATGTGAAGAGGTGGTCTGAATATGATTCTTTGAATCTAATATTGTGGGTCATCTTTGGAAGGGAAGTGTGAAAATGTTATTACAAGCAAAAGAAAACTGATTCAAAAAGTGAAGGAAAAACATTTTTTTGAAGATGGAAGAGAACCGGTCCATCTTCTTTACCAGCATAACAATTATGAGAAGAAGAAAAAATGATCTGGACAAAGACCTAAGAACTTCTCTTGTTTATTTTTGTGTAGATGAAATTCAAAGACTGTGGGTATCTGGCTATGCTTCATCGCTCTTGATTCAAGCGTGATTCTTGGAAAGCCGAGGGGTTGGATTTAGTTTTCGTTAAATATAGGATAGTGACTAACGCACACGCCGGCGGTATAGGTTAGAGGCGTTTATAGTTAGTTGGGCTCATGAACTGTTTCTGGAAAACCGCTGGCTACAAGAATAGAAGCTTGTAAGTTGAATCGGTGACAGTTTACTAATAAATTCGGTCGCAAATACAGCGTATCTGTCTGGCATCTCATAATATTTATAGTCAACAGCTTAGGGTCGTGCCATCAATCTCTTGCGGCCGCTCACATATTCGCGGCTGCATCTTTTCTAAAAATACGAATAGGTGCAGCGCCCCAGCTTTCAAGGAGCGAACAGACGAACGCTTTTCGAAACGAAGCCGCATGTAGAAACTCGAGCAATTTAAATTGCACAGATGATTTTTTTTGAACTTTAAAAGAAATTCGAAAAGGATTCAAATTGTTCATGGTGGATTTTATTACAGCCATCCATCAAGTTTTGTTGGAAGAAATTCAAAAAAAGGCTCGATGCATTTCTGGTGTTTCCTAATATTTGACGTTTTTTTTCTTTAGATTTACCGTCGTCAATCCATCACGGACACGTCTTGGCACTGAGACACTTAATTTGATTAAGGCTGTACATTTAGACCACACTACCACTGTTGCCATAGCTACATTCCTCTTCTCTAATAGCTTTTACTGTATCACGGTGACAGTTTACGCTTCACTCGGATGAAATGACTTTGGAATTTACGCCCGCCGTATTATTCATGCGGATAATTTAAGATACACGTCCGTTTAGATGTGTACGTAATTTATTTACGCCCCTCGTACGTACGAATTGCATTAATAAGCCCCCTAAATTATATAAACAAATGCGTCCGATGTGCTAAGTCCATAAATAACAACGTGGATCCAATTACGTGCCAAAATTAGAATTTATGGGGCCTTTTTTTTTCGGGCTAGAAATAAAATGACGTTATAAATATTGGTAGCTGTAAAAGTTTGCCCTTGCCGAGGACGTCGACCTCGTTTGCAAAGAGGTGACATTCATGACGATTTAATTTAAAAGTGAAATTTGCTCGTTTCCATATTTAGCCGAATACCACCATACAGAGTCTATTAATTAAAAATAATTTCGAAGTTACTGTTTTAATTATCTATACAGCGTGCATATGTATGTGAAGAACAAAGATGAAAAAAGTGAACCGGATGAAACCGGAGCCGCCGTTCCAGATCGACCAGCGCCTACTAGAAAGACAGGTCAGGTTTGGAGTAGGGAGCAACTCAATTTCGGTTTCGAGATTGTGCTGATGATCTCCACTTTAAAAAATAACCTCTTTTGAGTAGATTCAATTAGGCAGCAGCGTTCACACGAGCGTTTTCTAGAACGTTCAAGGGCACGCTGTTTCTAACGTCGTGAATAGAACTTATTATATAAAATTATACAGGGTAACCCAATAGTGCGTTCTCGGGCTATATACTGCAGATATAAAAAGAGTTTCAAGACATTTTTATTTTAAAATTTAAAGGTCTACGACATAACATTATTTTCACCTGTACAGGGTGAATCAAAACAGCGGTACTGAATGCAACTTTTCTATTTCAAATGGCATACCCTATGTATGATGTCAAATTTGAATTGCCCATAAAATTCTACACATTTTTTTATGTACCATAATCTATGTCTAAATCTAACCGTTTTGAAGATATTTAACATTTTGTCTAAAATCTGTCGCTTGCAGCCATTATTTTATTTATTCATATTTTATTTATTTTTAGCTTTAGAGAAACACAGATGCAGTTGGTACTTTAGCTTATTCTAAGTCATTATTACATTTTTATAGTTACAGGGTGATCATGGTACTAAGCAAAATATTGGAAATTTCAAAATAACATAAGTCTAATTTCTTAAATAGCCTGCCCTATATTTTTTATATCCTAAATTGTTTGTCTAATACAGTACTTTCGTTTTTGTCATGCATGTTCTGGACCTATCTCCAATATTTTTCGAGAGCCTTATACCCATTTGAGTTATTTCTTTTAAAACGTATAATTATATAAGGTGGCTGTGGAAAACAGGTAAACTATTAATGTCAGTTGGTTCGTTTGTTTTCCATGGCCACCTTAGACAATTACTCGTTTTAAAACAAATAATTCATGCAGGGTCTAGGGTTCTAAAAAAATATAGCAGATAGTTATAAGACATGCATGACAAAAACGAAAGTACTGTATTAGACGAACAATTTAGGATATAAAAATATGCGGCAGGCTATTTAAGAAATTTGACTTATATCATTTTGAAATTTCCGATATTTTGCTTAGTACCATGATCACCCTGTAACGATAAAAATACTTTTAATAGTGACTTAGAATAAGTTAAAGTATCAACTACATCTGTACCGAAAATCTTTTCTCCAAAGTTAAAAATAAACAAAATATGAATAAATAAAATAATGGCTACAATCGACAGTTTTTAAATAAAATGTTAAATACCTTCAAAATGATCAGATTTAGGCTTAGAATGTGTGCCATTTGAAATAAGAAAGTTGCATTCAGTACCGCTGTTTTGATTCACCCTGCATAGGTGAAAATAATTTTATGTCGTAGACCTTTAAATTTAAAAATAAAAATGTCATGAAACTTTTTTTATATCTGCACTAGTTATCGAGATACAGCCCGAGAACACTCTGTTGGTACACCCTGTATAAAATGAAGAGAGGAACACAGAAAATTTTTTGCGCAAGCGACAAATTAATAATAATCAAAACTAAATTTATTAAATTAATATTTGGTCCTTTCGTACTAAAATGTTAAACTTTCCTGAGGATAGAAAAGAGAAACAAAAACAAAAGACTATCATTTTAATTTTCAAAAAAAAAAAAAAAAATCAAATGATACAAATCAAAGACGTAATTGGAAGTACCTTGGGAAGGATTCTTTTTCGAAAATTTGAAGAAAAAAAGAAAAAAATTTCAGAAATAAATGCGATCGCTTAAACTTAAACAACAGAAGATCAGTAAAAAAACGAAAAAACTAACCCTGAAAAATTTTATGAAAAAACAAACACAGAATGTTCTTTGCGCAAGCAACAAGCAAACGAAAAATTAATTAAATTTCAGAAACAAAAGACGATGGTTTTAATTGGAAAGATAAAATCTCAAGCACCTAATCAAATCGAAGACAAAATGAAATTACCTTAGGCGGGATTCTCTTCTTCGAAAATTAAAAAAAAAAAAAAACAAAACAAAATTCAGAGACAAAACGCGATCGCTTAAATTTAAACCAAAAAATTACTTAAAATAAAAAAAAAACAAAAAATTGAGAACAAAATAGGAAAGTTTAATTTAGTTTAGTTTATTGTCTATTGGATCTTCTTTTACAAAGATTCATCGTCTTCTTACCAACTATTATACTTATACTGAGATGCTCACTGAAGGTTTAAACTGTGTTTAACATTCACTAAAGTTTTATTCTTTTTTTGGTTGTTCAGAGACAGTGATTAAGATGTAGTTTAACTGTGAATTAAGAGTAAAGCCTAGTTTAACTATGAAAGAAAACTGCGGTTTGATACTTAACTAGCAGTTAATAAATTGCTGCTAGTTTAATTGGACACTAAGCAACTCAGCCTTATGCCCGATTTCTTCACCTCCTGATAAATTTATCTGCCAGGTATTATCCTTGGAAACCATTGTATCGATAATAGTTTCCGAGGATACTACCTGGCAGATAAATTTATCCGCAGGTGAAGAAATCGGGCCTTAGTAGATTAAGTACCGAGTAACTAAACGTTAATTTACCAAAAAAAAAAAAAAAAAAACAAAAACGATCGAACGACATTGTTAAAGCAAATGAAAATGGACGGCGCAGGCAATTAATAAAAGAAAACAAATTTTAAAATATCGATTTATGGCAAATAAAAAACAAACGTTTAAACTCAAACCAAAAAATCAATTAAAATAAAAAGAAAACTTGATACAGGACGAAGGAAAGTTGAAGAAAAAAATCGATCGCTTAAAAAAAAGGAAAAAAAAGAAAAACAGAATATTCCTTGCGTACGCATTAAGCAAATCTCATAAACAAAAGACAATCGCTTTAACTTAGATCAGTGATACAAGGCGTTAATTATAATATAACAGTCATGTTTTAATGAATTAAAAAAAAAGCGAAAAATGAACGTGCAATATAAAAAAGTGAGAAAAATTTAATTGTGCCTTTTAAAATATGCAGATGAATAAAAAAGTAATCAGGTTAAAAATGATGTAAGTAATTATTAAGTAGAAGAAAAACAAATGAATGAATGTTACGCTGAAATTTGGAATATTTCCATGATTTTAAACGAGAATCATTTTGCTTCTAGTAAAATTTAGGCCTACATTTAAAAGGATCACTTTGCCTACATATATTTCATTTCTTCTTGTGTTAATTCCGTCACCTTGAAGACTTTCAAGGTCAAATTTGGCACAAATTACACTCAATCTACATCAAGCAGACCTAAGTTGCAAAATATGAAATCTGAATTCAAAAATTCTTGGTCCACTATACATATCGCCGTACTCAATCCGGGGACACACTGTATATGCGCATATTTCCATAATTTTGGCTTGCATATAATCCCAGCTCTAATTGTAACTTATAACATTTTATTAAAATTTTCTATATTAATTTTGCCTTAATACCTACATATATTGATTATAAATTAATTGAAACGTAGGTGTTTGATACTTTTATTATTCGTTTGATTTGGGACAAGTTAAATCGCAAAACTCGTTATAGGTTTTTGCATTATTAACAACTTGAATATTTCATTTCCCGTATTGACTGAAATAACAGCAGTTATGTTATTACAGTTAACACAATCCAGTTATTTCCATTCATTTGTCATGGTTAGATTGATTGGTAACTCACCTGTATTTTGTTACAAAAAATTGAAATAATCTCTTAAAAAATCGGTTTCGATACTAACATTTTTTAATATCTGAAGCGAAACTGACAATTTGATTTTCATTGACAGTGATGATCAGGGAAAAGAATTCGGGCCACTTCTTCCGCGAACAATACGAAAATTTAGTACTCGGACTGTATTAGCCCCGCCCACAATAATCTGATGAAATGAGAACGCACTCCTTCCCCTCCCACTTAATAATAAGTCAAGGTGGAGAAAGCAAACAGTACATTCAGCGTCAAAACTGTCCGACTCTAAGTGGCCTGAATTCTTTTCCCTGGTGATGATCAAACTTTAATGCACGCGACTGTACATGAATCTGCCGCTCGGGAAATTTGGATGAGTTTTGCTTTCGTTTTGTTTCGTTTTGTATCGTTTTGTTTCGTTTTTTCTGCCTGTGAAAATTTGCATCTTCGGAAATAATTGCATGGAGGTATTTATATTCTTGTCGTGAAGGAGATACACGTACCTATTGATTTTTTGTATACGTAGTAGCTTTGCATGTTCTACTGCAATAAATATAAATCTCCCAGCAAATAAAAAGCACTGACGCTTTTAATTTATGAGATACATGACAGTAATTTCCACTAATTTGCTACGAGTATTTTCCTATGGATTTTAGCGAGGACAGAAATCAAACAAAATTTCTCGTGTTTTCAATTTTATCTTGCCTTTACTTTTCTTCTTATTAGTATTATTACTCGCTTGAAAAAAAAAAGCAAACACAAACCAGGAAATGTTTTAATAGGAAGCATTTGAACACACTGTATGATTAATTTTTTTGTTGTAGCTTTGCATGTCTTGGTATAATAAATATCATAGAGTAAATAAAAATATGATTTATGAGAAACCTAACAGTGATACTGTTGGTTTATTTGTAATTGATACAGGAGCAGCCATACACTTGTATGTACATACAAGCTCGTGGTATTTATGTATACAGTATGTCCACGGATCGTCTTGACAAGAGGCAAAATTTTTTTAATATCAACTTTACACAAAAAAACTTATTCGTTGCAAAAAGTTCTGCTTGCCAAGGAATTCTGGAAACAAAGCTTAAATTTTTGTTTTGAACTACAGTCTGTCCAAAACATTCAAATTTCTTAATTTTGTGTTGCAGAAATCAAAGTAATGTTTTTATTATCGGTTTTAAACAAAAAAGAAAATGTATTTTAAAAAAATATATTCTTCGAGCAATCTCAGAAACCAAACAATCAAATGTAAATTCAAATTTTTTGACTACAAGCTGTTTGAAATATTCAAATTTATTAATTAAATTAAATTAAATTATAAAATACTTACGGTGAAAATATAAATGTTTTACAATATAAATAAGATTTAGGTACATACAACAATTCAGTATGTGGTACAACTATGTAAGTATAAATATTATATTCTAATCCAAAAAAAAAATACGAACTTGTCAAAAACATCTTTTTGTTTATAAACCAAAACAAAAGAAAAATATTTCTTGAAATAGATTTCTTTTTTAACATTTGTTTACCCTTAAATTAATCATACCTGTCACTTCTGCATTTTAAATACTGTGGCGCGCCACTCAGCTCACTACGTCACACTGAAGGCGTTAAGAAGTCGGTTCGTTATTGTGCGTCATCGACACGCCGCGCCGCCTCGCCGTCTATACCGAACAAACTTGACTTCTCCAGCATCTTCGAAGATGGAACAAACGAGAAGGCAGCGTAGAATATAAAATCGGCCGGGGGTTGACTCAGGAGTCAGTCGAGTTCTAATTAGCGATCGTCGAAGTTAGATTTAGTGTATAAAATAAATTGTTGCAAATAAATTAGATGGTAATCATTATTATTTTACGGTTAAGTTTGTTACCGAGTGTTTTATTCGATTTATGCCCGATTTCTTCACCTCCTGATAAGTCTATCTGCAAGGTATTATCCTTGGAAACCATTGTATGGATAATATTTTCCAAGAATATTACCTGGCGGATAAATTTATCACGAGGTGAAGAAATCGGGTAAAGGTAAAATGTAAAAGATAAAGGTTTTTGAAGTCTGGTCCACGATGTCTCTGCAAGATGTTACGTTAACAAGAGCGTACAAAGCCTTGGCTCCATCTCTTTTGCGTGCCTATACCTCTTTCTATCTGATTGTATTTCCCATGTTCTGACTTTACAACAACGACCGGTACAAAATAAAAACTGTTGAAACTTTTTGTTTCTCACATTTACGGTATGGTGTACGGATTGTACGGAAATCCAGAACGAGGCCATTACAGATTTATTATCATCATCATTGCTGACAACTGACGAAGGTACATCATAATCATAAAATCTCCATCTCCGTTAGTCTTAATAAATTTGATTTCATGACCTGATACTACCAAGGGTCTGCACGTACTGAGTGATCAACTGAATTTTATCTCGAGTGGATTTTGAAAACAAAACTTCGTGTATCTGAGATTAGTGCTGCCGCTACTGTATACATACATATATCCAAGCACCAACTATTTTCCGTCCATTTCGAAAGTAATTTTCAATTTAAGGGCGCCAGGGAAACAATCCCAGCTGAGAGTCGCACCATGAAGCCGCTTCCCAAGGTTCTACAGCGTGCGCTGGTGTTTTTGGACCTCCAGGAGATTTATCACAACTCGCGTAGGATTAGACAAAAAACACAACAACGTAACACAGAAAATATATTTTTTAATTCGCTTCGGATTACAAAAGAACGTATTTAAAACAAATGACACGAACGTCGGTACTACGTAATTATAGGGTCGAGAAATTCTTTTACAAAAAAAAATTAAAAAAAAATAAAATAAAGGCGAAGGATCAGTACTGATCGAACAGTTAGAACCCTTAAGTCCCAAAACGATAAAACATTTCGCTTAAGTAAAAATTGAGCCGAAAGGCAGACGTTTGTAATTTAATTTAATTCACACTACAACGTGCCGGAATTTGCGCTTTTAAAAAAGGCCGAAATAAAGTAAAGATAAAGGGGTACGTTACGTAATAGTGAGCTGATTACGTCTTTGGTTTCGAAATTCCGTAATTAGATTAGGGGGCGTATGCAGTCCACGAAGTTTGAAGCCAGACGTCTTTTCAAACATCGCTCACGGTCATTGCATTGAACTAACTGCCACCTCCCCTGCGGGTATGTGAATTTGGACCCGCCGAACGTCGAAATGAAACGGTACCTGAGGTATGCGTTTCGAATGGAACCTCGAAGAGATGATGGTACATGTTCGCCGCACTTGCAAGCTGCTACCGTTGCTCACGAATATGCCCCCGCAATAAAACGAATCTGTCGCCGAAAGAAAATGAGAAATGCAGGATCGTGTAACGTGATTAATGACTGGCCACGTACCGCTTGAATCCTAGTGATTCATTGGTTTCAGGTGAAAATCGTATCAAGTTAGGTCAGCCAACTATAAAATCTGGCATTACTAACGAAATGACATTGTACCGCCGAATCCTGTCCGACATGTTAAATGTCAATCACATCTAGGGACCCTAACCTGCCCTTGTTTTTTCTTCTTGTTTAAGAATCTGAAAAAGATAGAAACATTTGATTGCCCAATTAGAATTAGAACCCTTAAGTCAAAAAACGATAAAACATTTCGATTAATTAAAAATTGAGCCGAAAGGCAGACGTTTGTAATTTAATTTAATTCACTCTACAACGTGCCGGAATTTGCGCTTTTAAAAAAGACCGAAATAAAGTAAAGATAAAGGGGTACGTTACGTAATAGTGAGCCGATTGCGTCTTTGGCTTCGAAATTCCGTAATTAGATTAGGGGGCGTATGCAGTCCACGAAGTTTGAAGCTAGGCGTCTTTTCCAACGTCGCTCACGGTCGTTGCGTTAAACTAACTGTCACCTCCCCTTCGGGTATGTGAATTTGGACCCGCCGAACGTCGAAATGAAACGGTATCTGAGGTATGCGTTTCAAATGGAACCTCGAAGAGATGATGGTACACGTTTCCCGCACTTTCTAGCTGCTACCGTTGCTCACGAATATGCCCCCGCAATAAACGAATCTGTCGCCGAAAGAAAATCAGAAATGCAGCATCGCGCAATGTGATTGATGGTTGGCCACATACCGCTTGAATCCTAGTGTTTCATTGGTTTGAGGTCAAAATAATACCAAGTCAATGCCAGGTCAAAAAGCGATCGTAGGATGTCGCTGTTTTATCTATTCACCATATCAAGTTAGGTCAGCCAACTATAAAATTTGACTTTACTAACGAAATGACATTGTACCGCCGAAGTCTGTCCGACATGTTAAATGTCAATCACGTCTAGGGACCCTAACCTACGCTTGTTTTTTCTTCTTGTTTAAGAATCTGAAAAATATAGAAACATTGATAGTCCAATTAGAATTAGGTAGTATTTCTGCAACATAAAGTAGACAGACTGTAGTTCAAAATTTAAATTTAAACCTTGTTTCTTGAAGTTTCTTGAGAAGCAGAACATTTTTTTTTGCAAAGAATTGTAATTTTTTGCGTAAAGTTGATATCGAACAAAGTTTTTCCTCTTGTCAGGTCGATGCGTGGACACACTGTATATTTGACTGCAATTTGTTTCAGTCTATTGATAATGGATTCAATCTACATTGATCGTCGTTATATCTTTTCCATTTTTCTTCGTTTGTTTTCATTCCAGGTGACGATGTACATATCTCGAAATCATATTTTCCTTTTACTTGATGAAAAATAAATGCGATCTAAATTTCATTTCAAATAAAATTGAAATGTGTAAGCAAAACTTTAAACAATAAAATTAACTGTAATATGTATTTTATTATAATTTACGTTAGTTTGTTTTTTTTTTTTCAAATTTCCCAAATTTAATTTTTCTATCGGTGTTTCATTAAAAAAAAACTTTCAGTATGGAATTACTATTTTTATCCAACATCTGTTTATTATAATAATAATGCCAATTTTCAATATACCTATTATGAAGTCTATAAAACACCAGTGGAATTATGAATCCATAATTAAACTGTTATTACTTCATCATCTACAGGGTGTTAATAAAAAAATTATACAACGTCTGGCAAGTGATAGTAGAGATCAAAACAAGAAAAAAATTCTAATAAACCCATGTCCGATACTCATACAGGTGTCCACGCTATGTGTTCACACTAGAATGTAGAATTTTCATTTTTTACATAAAATTCGGGATCGATAAATTAAATAAAAAGCTAAAATTTCCCACCGTACGACTTCCGGTTTTACCGGAAGTGGTCTCAGCTTTCTTATTTTAAATGGAACGGCCTGTATATTTTTACATATTTGGAATCCATAGATCATTGTGAGTCCGAATATGAATCACTTGGTAATTTTGGGTTCCATGACAATGAACATTTTTTGTTTGTTTTTTTTTTTTTTAATTTTCAAAACTATAAATCATGTATTTTCGTTCTGATGCGATCAAGTAATTCGACAAGGTCGTTTCCTGCGAATGTATTTTGGTTTTTAACATTTTTACGGCATATGAAATTTTCATTAGGTCGTAAGAAATTCCATTTGAAAATGGAAGTTACGATCTAATGAAAATTTTATTTGCTGTAAAAATGTTAAAAATTAAAATGCAGTCAAACAAAATGGCTCTCCCAAATTACTTGATCGCATTAGAACGAAAATACACGATTTTTAGTTTTGAAAATTAAAAAAAAAAAGATTTTCATTGTTATGGAAGCCAAAAACGCTTTTTATTCAATTTAACAATCCTGAATTTAGGGATGACGACGGGTACCCGGGTACCCGTTTACTTAGATGGAACCGGTTCCTCTTTTTGAATACCCGTTACCCGATAACTACCCGATACCCGATAATTACCCGATATTCCGAAACTGCCGAACAACCAAGTAGTCTTCATTTCATTTTGCCTAATGTGACCTAATTTACCATTTTGCTCGAATAAGCATTAATTTTTTCAGATAATTCTATACTGGTTTTTTAAATTGTTAGTTGATACTTATCGGATAGCCAAGTAGTTGTCGGATATCGGGTACTTATCGGATACCCGGGTACTTATCGGGTAACGGGTACTTATCGGGTAATGGGTAACTACCCGGGTATCAATAAAGGGTACCCGGGTAGTAAACTTATCGGGTATCGGTATCCCTACCTGAATTTCATGTAAAAAATAAAAATTTTAAAAGAGTGAGCACAGCATGAACACTCTGTATTGAGTATCGGACATGGGTTTATCAGGCTGGGTTATGTAAAACATTTAAACCAAAATTAAATTTAAGCTTGAATTAGAACGTGACGCTCTTTATGACGTACAGCAAAAAATGTCACAGTCTAACTGAGACTTAAATTTAATCCTGGTTTAAATGTTTTATACAACTCACCCTTAGACTTTTTTCTTATTTTGATCTGTACTATCACCTGCCAAACTTTGTATAGGTTTTTTATTAACATCCTGTATAATAAACAGGTGTTGGATAAAACTATGTACATATTACGTTCGTGCCTTAACAGCAAATAAGTCACTCAAGAAAAATTAGCTAAACGTTCGTTTCTTGTCTTATTTGCTTTATAAGACACTTGTATAATAAATAGCTATTATGAGTATTAGTGTCAATTTTTTTTTATGTCAGTTTGTTTTGCTTCTTTTCTTGCGTGATTTTTCCCTTTTTCCCCACAGTGAATAGTTTCATTAATAAACATCGCAGGTGTTTACTATTGGAGTCCTTGAAATAGTGTCAAGTGCAATTATCTCGAAATTGCCTTGGAGCACTTTCACTTTTGAATTTATTCTGTTTGATTTGGAAGCCACACAGTTAGATTTTGACAAGTCATACCTAACACATACCCGCGGTGAAAGACGCTAAGGCTATTTTTTTTTCGCCGGTCCAAGGCTTTTAGGTCAAGGTTCGTTCGCAGTTGTTACGTTTTTCTGTGACGGACACGCGACGTAAGCGCGAACGTTTGCGGTGGCTTGCCAAAATCGCTTTTCCGAAGTCACGTCTATTTTCACCAATTGACGCTCGCGAACCGAAACTTTCGATATGTTTTATTTATAATTTTATGTTCGTGTTTGTTTCTGGCAAATGTAGTGGTGCGCGTCGTCTGATAACATCGATTTTCAAAAAGAAGACCACGCAACATATTTCTGCCGGATCGTAACCGCACTAAAAATACGTTCTGTTACACGCGCAGAGATTTTCTGCCAGAGACGTCTGTATCGGTCGCTATTTATTGATATTTGTAAATGTTTACGTCTTAACATCTTCTTTCTTTTTTGAAAGTCGCAAAAAGGAAAAGCAAAAAAAAAAGGTTGGTTGGTTTCGCGTAAATGGGGCAGGCAGGTTATCTTACCCATATCTATCTGTTATGGTGTGCGGATCTACCAGGTGTCCCGGTTAAGGCGGATTCTTTCATACCTCTCTAGTTATTAATTTTACGAAAAAATTTTTCAAATGAAAGTTTCACAGGATCATGTGGAGCATACTTTAAAATTAGTCTGACGTGTACAGGGTGGATTAATTTCGATGTCTCTTATGGGCATCTCCGTAACTATAAGTGATAGAAAGAAACTAGTGGCCAAGCCTCGATCTCTTCTCTCTTTTGGAGATTAAGTCAAAAGCGTAAACAAAAATTGGCTATCTTCTTCTGTTTTCAAGTTATGGACAAAAATTGACATTTTCGACTTTTCGTTTTTCGGTCATATCTCGTTTATTTTTAAGAGATATTAGAAAACTGTTTGATCATTATTAGGACACTTTTTGGAATACAATTCAGTGGTGTAGTTGCTTTTTTAATATTTACTTAAATTTTCAAGTTATAACATAAAGTTATATTTTTTTTAAATAGAAATCATAGTAGGCTCATTAAATAGAGATTTCTTTTTCTGTTTTCAAAAATATATACTTTGTTGAGTTTATTTCTTATAATGAATAGGAAAAACTGTCATTTTTATTATTATCCTTGCGTAAATATCCTAGTCTCAGTGGGCTGGGTTCAATACGTAGCCGATTTTTTATTTTGTTAAATTTTAGCGAGCTTTTAAATATTTTCAAGGTTTTGGCTGCGTAAATACTTTCTTATTCGCGTTAATTTACAAATTTCCGTTTTATCGTTTTGAGCGATCGTTCTGATAAGAGTTCCTGTCTGACTTTCTATTGAAAATGAGTTTATTATTCAATTTATAGAAAAATGTTTTCAATCTTTAAACAGTCAAAATTACACGAATACTCAACGTTTCACTATCTTGTTTATAGCTTCGTTAGGAAGAAACGTTAAACGTTCCTGTAATTTTCACAATATCTTTTTAAAATTGAAAACAATTTTTGTACAATTTCCATTGGACAAGCGACTTCAATAAAAAATTTATAATTGAAGTCGACTCTTGTTCGATAAAATATGTGAGAGAAAATAGTGTTTAAACTTTAAAACGGACACTGTGAAATCGCAAGAACACTCTACGTTTCGCTATCGCTTCATAGTTTCGTCAGGAGTGAGAATAGGATACGCAAGGCTAATAACAAAAATGGCATTTTCCTATTAATTATAAGAAATAAACCCAACAAAGTATATTTTTGAAAATAGAAAAAGAATCTCTATTTAATAAGGGCATTTCCTATTATGATTTCTACTAAAAAAAATATAACTTTATGTTATATCTCGAAACTTTAAGTAAATATTAAAAAAGCAACTACACCATTGAATTGTATTCCAAAAAGTGTCCTAATAATGATCAAACAGTTTTCTAATATCTCTAAAAATAAACGAGATATGATCGAAAAACGAAAAGTCGAAAATGTCAATTTTTGCCCATTACCTGAAAACAAAAGAAGATAGCCTATTTCTGTTTACGCTATTGACTTTATCACCAAAAAAGACACTGAGACTTGGCCACTATCTCTTATAGTTACGGAGATGCCCATAAGAGACATCGAAATTAATCCACCCTGTACAGAGTGTTCCGTTTAGCCTGGGCGTTAGTTCACTTCGTTATTTTAAATGGAACACCCTATATATTTTTACATTTTCGGATTCTGGATTGAATTTTAATGTGACCTTGTGTACCATACATATGGTCTAAACTAAACCATTTTCGCGTTATTCAACTTTTTAAAAAAATTATCGGTCTTGCAGTACCTCAAACAAATGCAAATATCTTTCGAACAAATGACGTTAGGGACTTGTGGTTTTTTGCAAATGTTTCGTCTTGAAACGCTTTTTCAGTTACACTGTAAAGAAAAAATTCTAGCAACATAAGTTCTTAAAAAAAAATTAATGAACTTGAGAATATTCAAACTACGATAACTATTAATGGAATGCCATATAACTTTTATCATTATTAGATGCGCCTATTTAATTCTCTTTTCAATGATATAGGGTTGTCGATATCTGTCGTTAATAGTTTTTTCAGTATTAAAATTTTCTTTACGATTTTTAAAAATACACGAAATATTGAGACCTTTATGTTAGTTGCTGTGGTTACCCAGCAAACAAATTGGTTTTTATCTTTCCTTACGATTATTAAGTATCACGCGACATTCGAAATGTTCAAATTAATCTTTAAGAAGGTATCGTGCTTAAGAAAACATGATAATTACGGATTTTACCCTTGCCATGGATATCCAACCCTATGAATAAACTTATATTGCTGTGGACAGATACATGTGGAGACAACAAGACGTATTTCAGCAGCTGAAACATTTTTTGACGAATAAGTGGATTCGTGGAGGAGGGCCAGTCAGTTGACCTGCTTAGTATCTTCATTTGACCGCATTTTAGGGTTTCATAAAACAACGAATTCGTTTAAAAATGTTCCAACTGCTGGAGCACGTCTTGCTGTATCCGCATGCATCTGTCAACAGCAATAGAAGTTTCTTCTTAGGGTTTATTAGCTTGGATATCTATGGCAAGAGTAAAGTTCATACCTGCCATGTTTTTTCACGCAAGAAACCTTTTTAAAGATTAATTTGAACATTTTGAATGTCGCGTGATACTTAATAATCGTAAGGAAAGATAAAAACCAATTTGTTTGCTGGGTAACCATAGCAACTAACATAAAGGTCTCAATATTTCGTATATTTCTAAAAATCGTAAAGAAAATTTTAATACTGAAAAAACTATTAACGACAGATATCGACAACCCTATACAATTGAAAAGAGAATTAAATAGGCGCATCTAATAATGATAAATTTATATGGCATTCCATTAAAAAAAAAATAGTTATCGTAGTTTGAATATTCTCAAGTTCATTAACTTTTTTTTTAAGAATTTATGTTGCTGGAATTTTCTCTTTACAGTGTAACTGAAAAAGCGTTTCAAGACGAAACTTTTGCAAGAAAACCACAAGTCCCTAACGTCATTTGTTCGGAAGATATTTGCATTTGTTCGAGGTACTGCAAGAGCGATAGTATTTTTAAAAAGTTGATTAACGCGAAAACGGTTCAGATTAGACCCTATGTATGGTACACAAGGTCACATTAAAATTCAATCCAGAACCCGAAAATGTAAAAATATATAGGATGTTCGATTTAAAATAACGAAGTGACCTAACGCCCAGGCTAAACGGAACACTCTGTACACGTCAAACTAATTTTAATATATGCTCCACATGATCCTGTGAAACTTTCATTTGAAACATTCTTTCGTAAAATTAATAACTAGAGAGGTATGAAAGAATCCGCCTTAAGTGGGACACCCTGTATGTACATACGTGAGCCTAAATTTCTTCTTTCGTTTTTACATA
Organism: Prosopocoilus inquinatus; assembly: GCA_036172665.1. NCBI lineage: Eukaryota > Metazoa > Arthropoda > Insecta > Coleoptera > Lucanidae > Prosopocoilus > Prosopocoilus inquinatus. The sequence goes on from CM069870.1 coordinate 5,707,525, forward strand.
ATCGTATTTGTATTGTTTGGTTGTAAATATATGCTGATGGCTTTATGTGCTTGGCACGACTTCAACCGACCGGTAGAAGCTGGATTACAGTGACTTGAATGGCACGGATGATGACAGATCCAAATTTAATTTAACGACGGATAAAAACGTCAGAGTCGAGCTTTACTACCTTCAGAATAGATTTCTGCTTGTAAACATTGAATTATGACATCGCGTGGACTTAATTTCCGACTTCGAAATTCTTCCGTGTTGACCGATACTCCAAAACACTCAGTTTGGAATAATACCGGGTGTCCCGCGCCATGTGCTCACCCTTCTAGAATCTTTATTTATTAATCGATTAACCTGAATTATGGAGAGAATAAGTTAATTTATTGGCTCCAAAATTCAGGTTACTCTATTAATAAATAACGATTCTGGAAGGTTGAGCACATAGCGGGGGACACTCGGTATATTACCCTCAACATTTTCTTCTGGAGACTTTATTCATTACCGAGTTTTTTTCGAAGAATTTACTAAATTTACTAATAAAAAGCTATCAAAAAACACATTTTTTAATGTGTGTTAATGCGACAGAGTTCTAATTACGAAACAGAATTTTAAGCGATTTGATCAATTTAATGTTCTTCTAAATATAGGCTGTCTCTAAATTCCCTGGACATCACAGATTCCTGACCTCAAAATAAGACGATTTAACCAAACTTATTCATATCCAAAATTGCTTCGTTGAGCCCGTATTCTTCCGCAAGGTTTCTGAAGAGAAAATTAATTTTTCTTTTAACAAAGGAACGATCTGGATGATATTTGCTATGAAGTCCTGCAAGAAGGTGTGTGATATTTACCGATGGTAGTTACTTATATTATCTGTTTACAAATTAAAAGACCACGGCGGTGTTGCCTTGTGGAAAAAACAGCCGACAACAAAACTAACAAGTAATGATTGAAGTAACTGACGACGTTATGCGTTCTGAACAGATTTATGGTCCTAAATTTAATAATTATGATAGATTCATCGTTTTTACCCCATCGTAAAATTGGTTTCCCTAATTATTAGAATTTTTTGAAATCTTTTTCGATTTTTTTCAATTTTCTCCCGAAATTTTTAATATTATTTCTCTTTTCGCCTATTTTTTTCAGTTTTTTCTTTCCCTTAATTTTTTAAATTTTTTTTCCACCTTTAATTTTTTCTTAATTTTTATCTCTAATTTTTCGCATTTTTTTGAAATTTTTTTTTTCCTTAGTTTTCATCACCTGGTTGGCCTTACTTAGGCTGGCGTCGGTTGAGTTGACCTTGAATACATCCAAAAAAAAATAAAATAAAATAAAGGAAGATTTAAGAAAAAGTGACGAAAAATATTTTAAAAAATTTGGACAACTTTAAAAGTTGGTTTCCCTAATTTTTAGAATTTTTTGAAATTTTTCTCGATTTTTTTCATCAGTTTTTATTTTCTTTCCCTTTTTTCTCTATTTTTTTCAGTTTTTTCGTTTTCTTAATTTTTTAAAATTTTTTTCCACCTTTTAATTTTTTTTTAAATTTTTATCTCCAATTTTTCGCATTTTCTTTCCTTAAATTTTTTCTCTTAATTTTCGTCGCCAGGTTGGCCTTGAACAATTTTGAAAGAAAGTGAAGGAGAATTTAAGAAAAACTGACGAAAAATGTTTTAAAAAAGTTGAAAAACTTTAAAAATTGCCACAATACAAATCTTACTTAATCTTTTTGAGGTTAAGGTAACTTAAATAAGTTAATAATTTTTTAGACAGAAGTTCTCGATAGGAAACTTTTTCGTGTCTTTGTAACTTTGTTTATATTAGAATTTTGTGTTTACAAACCAACTACATTTTAAATGAATAAAACTGAATAAGTGGCAGAAGGTAAAAATATTCGAAAAAATATGAATTATGGTGATATTGCAAAGTTCGATCAATCAAATTTTCACATTCAATTCAAGATTCAATCAGACTCTGACTTTTTTAAATTCAATCAGACGATGACGTACTTGAATTTTAATCAAATTCAAAATAAAGTTCAATAAAATGGTGACATTGTTAAAAATCAATCCAATTGTGACACTTATCGTTTATTCAAATTTTAACGCATTGAATCAAATTTGACATTTAGAAAATCGAATTCGGTGCTATGCTGTGTAGAAGTTTATTTTAATTTCGATTAACGTACGCATTACGTACGCATTTAAAAACCAATCAAATTTTGAAAATTGAATTGAATTGAATTGAATTTATTAAGTTTTGCTGTACATTAGGTACTTTCTTTCTTAAAAAATCCAATTCGGTTATGCTGTTTATGTCTAAGTTTATTTTAATTTCGACGTACGTACGTATTTAAAAGCCAATCAATTTTGAAAATTCAAATGAATTTAGTGTTTATTAATTTATTAAGTTTTGCAGTGTTTTAAATCGGCCAAGTTTTATTACGATTAAAAAAGCTTATTCAGATTTTGATGTGGCTTGAAATGCAACCAAAGTTTGGAAATTTTTCGTAATTCAATCAAGTTTTGACATATTTCACATTTATTTAAATTTTGACGTACTTTAGAAACCTATCAAATTTTTACATTTTTAAATTTGAATGGAATTTTGAATTTTAAAAAAAATTGATGTTTTGACACAACAAAATTTAGGGCTTGAAAAAAAAAAGATTGAAATTTTGTGAAATTCAATCAAGGCTCGACGTATGTCGGTTTTATTTAAAATTTTGATGGACCTAAAAACCTGCTAAATTTTTTACATTTTTAAATTCGAATGGAGTTTTGACTTAAAATTTGTTTAAATTTTTGCCATTTAATAAAAAGAATGATGTTTTGACACAACACAATTTAAAACTTAACGCGTTAATTATTTTTTAAATTAATCTTTTGTTAGTTGAAAATCCAGAAGAATTTCGAGACTTTCTCCACTCTTTACAGTCTTACTTTGTATTAAGTTTTTTTTTTGTAAATGATATGGATTAATAATTTCATTAATAGTTTATTATCTAATAGATATCAGCAGAGTGTTGGAATTTTCATCACTACATGAATATCTTATCGATATCGATGTGTGCCTCAAGGATTTGTGTTAGAATTTGGTCTGTTTTTAGCTTAAATAATGATTTAATTTCGAATCTGAACAGTGCTTCAACTTTACTTACTTAAGTATGATTTCATTTACAGAGCGAGCAAAATTATTTGATATGTGTGAAATTGCAGCTTAATTTCTTATCTCTTATTTTTTCATATATATTTTTTTTTCTCTCAAAATGACTAATTTCAAACACTGTAACATTTTTTCTCACAGTTTATGTTTTGAAATAAATTTTGTTTGATTTGATTTAATAGTCAAAGTATCTTTTTAAGCATGGACTGTATTATATGTATGTATATTTAAATTAAAACTAAACCAATTCTTTTGTGAATCATACAAGGAAGGTTTAATTTTATATCAGGATATCATTCACCCACGTTTTCTTATTTTATTCGACTTACTCACAGGGCGCAATTTATTTTCTTTAACCTACTCACAGGGTGGGTGAGTTATCCTTTAAGATTTTACGCGTGAAATGTTGGAAATTTTCTTGACTCGAGAGCAAAGATGATTACACACATAGCTGCGCAAATAAAGTCGTTCGCGGCATTCTTTGATGTTTATTAGAGTAATAATTATGCATTACAAATTATTGGTGATGTAAATGTATGTTTGAAGAGCGAAACTTGCTTTAATCTTCCGGCTTTTCTATGTACAAATGAAATCGGGCGCAATAAAATCGGAAAATGTAAGTGCGCAACCAACAACCGTGTCGTAAGGTGGCGCCAGCTTGCTGTGAGCGTCACGACGCTGCCTGTGGGCGGTGGAGGTGCGGAGGAGGCGTCGTCGTCTCCGGCTGCGGCTGGTGTGCGTCTAGTCGAACACTTGTTGAAGACGTCGGGCCAGTGACGTCGCTCGCATCCTCCACCATCGCATCGGTCTGTTGATGCGTCCGTTTTATGGCGAAGGCGCGCGCATACCAAGGTGGAGATCGCCTGTCGCCATAAACCTATTACACCTTAGTTACGGTCAGCCTTAATGAAATTCTAATGGAACCTAATGAGCACGCTTCCAGACGGTGGAAAAATTCCATCTTTACGAGTACCACACCAAACCACGCCAGCGTCTGAGTTTATTGATGAAAGACACTAATGTGATTAACTGTTGGGCGTCCCCCTTTTCACACAGCGAGCTAATGGAATGAATTTTATATTTAATTAACAACCATTCTATACATATTTTATTTATGACGTTGCTAAGTAGCGCTGATTATAATTTTCTTTAAAACAAGGATTTCATTACATCAACAAAATTCCTTATTCAAGATTGCTCGATCTTCTTTGCTAAACCCTTGCTTACCACTTTCCATATGTCTGTGCCATTTCATATTGATTATTATTATTATTATTATTGTTACAAATTAGGCGTATAGTATAATATACTTGGTGGCCTAATAATCAAACATAATTACTTACATCTTAATTTTTAATTTTGTTTACACAATTTTCTAATAATTTAATCAAATCTTTTTCATTTAAATTATTCCATTCTTGTACAGTTTTAGGAAAAAAGGAAAATTTATGAAGATTAGACTTCGAAAAGGGTATTTTATAAGTGAAGTTATGTTTTTTTCTAGTACAAGAATCATTTACTTTTAATTTAGATAGAAAATTGTGCATCGAATCGTGTTGAAAATGAATATAACAAAATAATTTTAATCTTGCTGTTTTTCTTCTAGAAGATAGACTATCCCAATTTAGTTCCTTGAGCATACGTGATACAGACGCAGTTGTTCTGTGATCGTTACAAACACACCGAGCTGCTTTATGCTGTAACATTTCCAGATCTTGAATTAAATAATATTGGTATGGGTCCCAGACTTCTTGTGCGTACTCTCAATCTTAGGACGAACATATGTGATGTAAGCTTTTTGAAGTACTGGTTTACCAGAGCCTTTAAGATTTCTTGTTATGAAATACAAAGATTTACAAGCTTTTTTTAAAATATTCTGAATGTGATTATTCCAATTTAAATCATTTCGAAAAGTAACTCCTAGGTATTTGCATGTATCATCATATTTTATCAAGTCATTTCCTAATTTATATGGATGAGCCTGGAACAACATTGTGGTACCAAAAGACATTGCAACACATTTTTTTGTATTAATTTCCATTTTATTTTCATTACACCACATCTGAATTTTGTCTAAATCTCCTTGGAGCGAAATCCAATCTTCTGCATTCTTCATTTGATTGTAAATAACGCAGTCATCGGCAAATAATTTTGTTTCACAACTCAAATTTTGTGTAATGTCATTTATAAAAATAATGAATAATATAGGACTGATCACACTACCTTGAGGCACACCAGAAGTAACTATTAGCTCAGATGAAAAAATATTATTTATTCTCACTTTTTGCTTCCTATCCGTCAGGTATTCATTTATCCATTTGATGACTCGCATGTCACATTTCAAATTTTCTAATTTTCTTATAATAATATCATGTGGAACTTTATCGAAAGCTTTAGTAAAATCAATAAAGATGGCATCCACCTACCCCTTATCATCAACAATTTCTACCAATTCATTGTGAAAATTTAACAGTTGAGTAACACAAGAGAAATGTTTTCTAAAACCATGTTGATTCCTACTGATTATGTTGTGCTTATCACAAAAATATTGTAGGTAGTTTGTCAGAAGTTTTTCTAAAATTTTACAAACAATACATGTTAAACTAATTGGACGATAATTATTGCAATCAGACTTCACACCAGATTTATAAACAGGCAGAACTATTGATATCTTCCAGTCATTTGGTAAAATACTATTATTAATGCTAATTTGAAACAGATGCGTTAACTATTTAGATACGTGATAACCTCCAATTTGTAAAATTTCAGCTGTTAAATTATCAATACCTGGAGATTTATGACATTTGAGTTTCTTAATAATATCAGCAACATCTTTTCGAGTAAAATGAAATAAATCAGAAACTTCTGTTTGATTTTCATTAAAATTTAGAATCGCATTATTTTTTTCATTAAAAACACTAATAAAATATTCAAATTCAATTCTTCTACTGTATCTGTGAGATTTTCTAACAGACATCCATCTTTCTTTATCAAAATTTGAGAAGTTGTAGATTTATTCAAACGTTTTATATATCGATATAAGTGATTTCCATTATCCTTGCCCATTAAGTGTATTAGGTACTGTTCATTTGCATGGCGCTTTGCTTCATTAAATTCAGATAATAATTGTATGTAATAATTTTTATAAATTTTCCTGAAACGATAAGCCCGACGTAATTTTTTCTTTAATTTTTTCACATGTTTTGAGTAATGAATAGGATCAGTTGTAGATTTAATTTCTTTGCACGGAACATATTTTAGAACCAAATTGTGAATCAATGTCACAAAAGATTTCCATAATTCATTAATGTCTCCACTGGAATTTACCCATATCGGACATTTTTTCTCAAGTTCATTAATAATTAATAGATTGTTTGCTTTCTGATACTGGTAAATTTTTATTATTTTGTCAACAATCACAGGCAATTGAAGATCCAAGTCAATAACGACAACATTGTGATCACTTACTCCATCTTCAACATCCCAAGTTATCACCATATCAGATGGTCTAACAATGACAACATCTAGAATATTTCCGCGTGTATCATTATAGAAAAGTCTAGTAGGTTTATTAACTATTTGAGTCAGTGAATATTGTATAATCAAATCATTAATTTTTGATTGTAACTGATTACGAATTTTATTGCCACTCCAATCAATATTTGGTAAATTTAAGTCTCCAATAATAGCAATTCTTTCAAATTGATCTTCTACATTATTTATAAAACGAATTAATTTATCTATGAAATTATAATGATTATTGGAACAATACACTGCTACTATCAGCAGTTTTGCTGTGGATATTTGAGTAATTACAGGCAACATTTCAAATTCATCATCCCTCCAGAATTCATGACAGTCGAAATTTCCTTTTACTAAAATAAAGACACCACCACCAATTCTGTCAATTCTGTCATACCTAAAAACCAAATCAGATCCAAAGATTTCACTAGAGGAAATGTTATCATTTAGCCAGGATTCAGTTCCCACGATATCAGGTTCATGTATCTCAATTAACGAATTGAATTCCATTTTTTTATTTAGTATACTTCGTAAGTTTATATTTAGTATTCTCAATTTATCAATCGATTTAGAATGTGTTGGAAGTTGCCGAATATTATCATCTTTTTTAATTTTTAATTGCTATATTTTATTCATTATGTTCAGATCCACATTATAGTTCGTTTTATTTTTTAAAATAGAAATTATTCTTTGATAGCTAGGACAATTTTTATCCCATCCCGAATGATTAATGTCTAGGCTTAATCCTAACTTATCATTCGCATCTGAGCAAGATGGACATTTAAGGAAATCACTTTGACAAGAGTTATTGCTATGTTCACCGCAGCATTTCGCACACCTTTTTTTATTACTGCATTTTTTCTCATTTTGATTAGCAAAGTGACCTATTTCTCCACAATGGAAACATCTAACTATGCTGAAGTGTTCAAAGACTTTACCAATGCTCCAACCCACATATATAAATTCTTTGGCCAATAAAGTATTAAATATTTTTGCCTGTGCCTGCATAATAATGTTTATCTTATTTTTGTAAGGTTTTGACCTGTAAATAATTTTTAAATGTTGATCGTCTGCATCTAACTTCAACTTATTCTGTCTTATAATTTTTTCTAAAAGTGCTTCAATATCCTCCTTTGCATCTTCCAGCGATATACCAACTATCTTAATTTTCGGCTGTAACTCACTTGGCACAGAGATTTTATAATTGTTACCAAGTTAAAATGTAGCGGACCCCTTCCCCCCCAAATATAAATTCAAAAATTCAGACAAAAAACTAAATCCACTTAAAAAAGCAGTTCATCGGATGTTTAACTTGACGTTTGTATTAGATTGAAAATTGCTCTGCATTTTAACAATCAATGCCGACTGTTCGATTTCATATTAAAATGTAGCTGACCCCTTCCCTCCAAATATAGATTCGAAAATTCACATACAAAAAACTAAAACTGCTTTTAAAAAAACAGTTCATCGAATTGATGTTTGTATTAGATGGAAAATTGTTCTACGTTTTAAACAATCGATTCGATTTCATATTAAAATTTAGCCCCAAATATAGATTCGAAAATTCACACAAAAAACTAAATCCACATTAAATAAAAACAGTTCATCGGATATTTAACTTGATGTTCGGATTGGACTGAAGATTGTTCTGCCGTTTAATCATCATCAGCGCCGTCTATTCGATTTCAAATTAAAATCAGCAAAAAATAAATGCTTGCTAACAAAAGCGAAGCAAACAAAACGATTAGGGTCATTTTTTTTATTACACAAAAAGGTGTTAGCCGAGCGATCGTTTTTTGTCTGCAACCATAAAACATAAGAATGATATCGACGATATCAAGACGATTTGATGAGCGTCCCATGGATAAATTAATTAAATAAGTTTATGCATTTCATAAATTTCTTAATTGTGTTAAATGCCACATATACTAATAAAAAAATTTAAAAACAAATGCAAATATTGTAGGACGCCCATGCCCGTCCTGGAATGTGCCTAGCTTTGGTTGTAATATGACTTGTATAATGTGCTTGGGCGTATAATTTCGAGTGCACAGGATTTTTTTTTTTTTTGACAGCAGCAGCAAACATGCACATTTCGTCTCGCATTAAATTCCTGGCAAAACGTGATTTGTATTAATTTGTTACATTTACGGTGGGTAGCGTTGGAAACGATTGCTCTCTTGGATAGCCGGGTAATTATCCTGTCGAGAGCTCGTACGTAATTATTAGCTGCGGAATCTAAGCCGCGCGTCATGTTTGCCAGCACAAAATACATACGAAAACAAATACTGTGCGTGTTTCATTAATATTTATCACGGACTAATAAACATGCCTCTGGGTAAGTATGTAAGTGACTTTGCGGTGGTGTCACTGGAGCCTGCTCTTGCAGGAGAGACGGAGGAAGAAGTGGCGGCACGTTGGCGACGTGACTCACATCAGATTCACATTTGCATTTATTACATCGATTTGGTGAAAAAAAAAAAAAAAATGTTACAATGGATGATACATATACAAAATATGGAAAATTTTTGCTAACTGTGTCTATAGGTGTGTACTATTGTGTTAGTTTTAAGGTTTTCCAGATATTACAAAATAATCCAATGAGATTAACAAGTACTGATGATGATATTGGTATATTGATATTGGTATCGCCGCCCACTTTGCAAGACAAAAATTGTTTGACGTCCCCCCCCCTCCCCCACCACGCCATTGTAACAATTAGATACCAAGTGTGTGTAAAGTGATACATTATACATAGGCAAATGGGGCATTTATCCACCCCCAGCTCACGGAACGATTAACTTTCTTAAATAAAAGAAAATTGGGTTGGAGTCACCTTGAAATGTTTCCTTACATATTATTTCTTGAATTTTTTTCTTAATTTTTTAGTTTAACATCAAAATTTTTAATTTTTTCGAATTTCTTTTAAACTTTTTGTATTTTTAGTTGATTTGGTTTTACCTTGAAACGTTTTTTTTTTTTTTAATGTTTCACACTTGAATGATTGAAAGAAGTTGGATTCGTATGGGCTTAGTTCAATAGGGTCAAGTTCGCTTAGTTTTGGTTTAGTTAGGTTAGGTTCACTTAATTTTGATTTAATTCGGTTGACGTTTAAAGTTTTTTTTTTTAATTTTTAAAAATATTTAAATTTTCTATGATTTTATTTTTTTTTTATTTTTATTTTTTAAGATTATTAAAATTATTATTATATTAAAATGTGCTTAAATTCTTAACGATTTTTACGTTCTTCATTTTTAAAATATTTAACTTTTAACATATTTTTTTCGATCATCTACAGCTTCTCCTTCGAATTTCCTTAAAATGTGTTCCTCGAAATAACTTAATTTCGATTTAATTCGGTTGACGTTTAAATATCTTTTTAATTTTTAAAAATATTTAAATTTTTTATGGTTTTAATTTTTTATTTCTTTATTTTTTAAGATTACTATATATAATTCTTTAATTATTATCTATAATTCTTTTCTTGGGTTGGCTTCACTTAGGTTGACTTCGGTCGGTTTGAGTTGACCTTGAGTTTTTTTTTTAATATTGTGCTTAAATTATTAACGATTTTTTTTACATTCTTCATTTTTTAAATATTTAAATATCTCTTTCGAATTTCCTTAAAATGTGTTCCTCGAAAAAACTTAATTTTGATTTAATTCGGTTAACGTTTAAATATTTTTTTAATTTTTAAAAATATTTAAATTTTCTATGTTTTTATTTTTTTTAATTTTTATGTTTTAAGATTACTATCTGTAATTCTTTAACTATTATCTATAATTCTTTTCTTGGGTTGGCTTCACTTAGGTTGACTTCGGTCGGTTTGAGTTGACCTTGAATTTTATTTTTTTTTTAATATTGTGCTTAAATTATTAATGATTTTTTTTACATTCTTCATTTTTTAAATATTTAAATATCTCTTTCGAATTTCCTTAAAATGTGTTCCTCGAAAAAACTTAATTTTGATTTAATTCGGTTAACGTTTAAATATTTTTTTAATTTTTAAAAATATTTAAATTTTCTGATTTTATTTTTTTTTATTTTTATTTTTTAAGATTACTATCTGTAATTCTTTAACTATTATCTATAATTCTTTTCTTGGGTTGGCTTCACTTAGGTTGACTTCGGTCGGTTTGAGTTGACCTTGAATTTTTTTTTTAATATTGTGCTTAAATTATTAATGATTTTTTTACATTCTTCATTTTTTAAATATTTAAATATCTCTTTCGAATTTCCTTAAAATGTGTTCCTCGAAAAAACTTAATTTCGATTTAATTCGGTTAACGTTTAAATATTTTTTTAATTTTTAAAAATATTAAAATTTTCTATGATTTTAATTTTTTATTTTTTAAGATTATTATTTATAATTCTTTAATTGTTATCTATAATTCTTTTCTTGGGTTGGCTTCACTTAGGTTGACTTCAGTCGGTTTGGGTTGACATTGAATTTTTTTTTAATTTTAGAATGTTGTGCTTAAATTCTTAACGATTTTTACTGTCTTCATTTTTTAAATATTTAATTTTTAACATATTTTCTTTTTTTTCGTTTTTTCTCGAATTTCCTTAAAATTTTCAATTTTTGTCATTTTTATTTTGCTATTATTTAATCTAATTACGCCCTCCCCTAAGCAAAATCCTGGCTACGCCCACGATACGTGTATTTTATCTTGAAAACAATACAATACATAATGTAAAAAAACATACCTAATTTGATGAAACGTAGCCCCTATGTAATCATTGTAAATTGTATTATTATTATTAAACATTATCATTAAATCGACTTTTATATATTTGATTTTCCATTTTATTTTATATTAATTTGAGAAAAACGCTCTCAAATTGCCCGTAAACTCGCTACCGCCCCCGTAGAACGCTTCAACGCCCACTGGTGGGCGCTACCGCCCACTTTGGAATCCTATGCGGTAAATACTCCATGGACGTTATCTGTCAACTGTCAAACGTATGTGCAGAACGCTCAGAACATAGTCGATAATAGAGATAGCGCAGAACAGCAGTCACTGTTATTGGTTTGACAGCATCTGGAGAGCGCACACGTTTAATTCTAATAGATTTTTTTTGTGAAGTGAACTGTAGGTGCCTTGCGATGGAATTGTTTTGCTAACTATCGACAAACATTTGCATTGAATAATAAATAATATAATTAATTCTCGTTATGTGTACACTGGTGTGACATCTGCGTGAAGTTTGAAACCTCCAAAAAGTAGCCAGAATCTTAAAGATAAAAATCGGAAGCGAGTAGAGGTAGAGATCTCCTAATTTGAACAGAACTTGTCACATGACCCGTATTACATAAATAAGCAAATAAGCTCCGCCCACAGGCTCTTCGCGTTGCAAGATCTCTTCACGTCTAGTTTTCGCTCAACCATAAATCATAAGCAAGTAAACACGGTCTGAATTAACGAAAATTTGTATCGGACGAAAATCTGATAATTTTGTTATAAATCGTTTTTGATTGCTGTGGATCCCTTGTTTCAGCTCTATGTGGGACTTCGTCAGCAAAAGCAATGTCAGGTCAAAAAGCGATCGCAGGATGTCGCTACTTAAGCTTTTCGAAAATCTGAGAATTTTTCTGTTTTCTCCTAACAATCAGAACTGAACCAGTTATCTCATTTATTATCGTTTTTTTTCTGACTTACTCTATTATTTTTTTTTTCTAATTTGACTGTTAATTTTGACTGTAACCAGCTCTGGTCCGAGTCATTAAAATCTTGATGATGTTTTTAGGTACATTAATCTGCGAAGCGAGTGACATTCTAGACGTGCTTTGACGCCCTACAAATTCATGAATTTTGTACAATATGTAATATTTAATTGTAACGCAAAAGGAGGTCCTATTTGTTTAAAGTAAACAAATATTTAAATTTATTTTAAAAATTTACGAAATGCATACTAAACCTAATTAATATTTTCCACGCGACGTTCATCAAATCTGTTTTGAAATCGACTAAATTTTTAATTTTTATTGCTTGCCAAAAAAAAAAAAAACGATCAGTCGCTCGGCAATAAATCTCGTAAATTTTCTTTGGTTAGAGGTCGCAGTCTCACTGTTTTTCTTGAACGTCGTACTAGTAGATACTCATAAAAATCGGCAAACATGCGACCGGAAACTTGTATTTTTTTCGATTCAACGTGTGCGCCGCTTCTTTGCAAACAATCGCATACTTTCTAGCAATGTCTGGAATTTCCCGGACTCTGTTCATCTATCACAAAAATATTGAGGATAAAAAAATAAAAGCTGAAACTGTATTTCAGAATATTAACTGAACAGGTATCGTATTTTTATGACCTTGTGTGACCTTGTGCATTGAAACTAGAAAATGCCTTATTGAGGAAATCATATTTCTGAAAACCAGTTAATTATGTGTACTATCGTCAGTAGTTTCAGGAACAAAAGTTTTGTTGTTGGGAATTTTAGAACATGGTTATTGATTTCGGTCCTTATTTTGAATTGATTGAGGTGAATGGTCACGTGATACATTTTCAATAATTCATAACTATCTCTACATGTGATAAATTAACAGAATTTTTCAGCCTGAATTTTTCGTAAAGGAACAAAATGTAACTAAACTGCTGAATGTGGTTGGATAAGTCTTGAGTTGTTTGAAACAATTTCTTTCCTTAATATACAGGGTGTTCTTTTATTGTATGCAAATAAAAAACCTCAGTGTAAGTACACGAAAAGCTACCTTCTGCGAGTATTTTTTGGTGGCTACCATATCATAGCCAAAAAATTTCGGATGGACCACTTGTTTGGATCCGCCGAAATGTGCGAGAAAGATAGGAAGGTCAACTTCGCCTTCTTCTCGGTATGAACACGCCCACCGATACCGCGCTCGATGTTCAACGCAAGGTTTCGTAATAATAATCACTGATATAATAATAAAAATGTTCTTCCTTCACCCTTTTACGTAAATAAACTTTTGCTGCAATCTCGCTGCTAGCTATGAAAGTATTACTACTTACAGTCCTTGGAAACAAAGGAAATGTAAAATTTTTATAAGCCTTTTAAAAATAATATGGAATGAGAAATTACAATTTGTTTGTACCTCGCTTTTAATTTGTTCGGCAATTACGAACCGCAGCTTCTTGAATTGCACTAGATTTTAATTTAATACTTAAACTTGCAATTACTTGCAATGAAGTTCAGTTAAACTGTAAACGTTTCGACGGTTCAGCTGATCGGAGCGGCGCTGAGTTACGTCGTTCCTGCTCAAGATCATAAGGCACTGACCCTGGCCTACTTCGGCTGCGGGTCGCAATTGAAGAGGCACCCACGTTCCACTTTTAGCTATGCCAGCAGTTCTCAAACGGTTTAGTGAAAATCTGTCACTGCATTTTTCTCGAAAACTATTACATTTATGATAAGAACATATGAGTTCAATCGTTGCCATTTATGGCGATATATTGCAGGTTTAAATATTTGCACACAGTGAAAGAACATCCTGTATTCAAAAGCTTATTACTTTATCAGTTTTGTATTTACTATTATGGGATTTGCTTGACACGGCCGTGCAAACGAACGTCATTAGAGACTGCGTTCCCCTTTTCGAGATTCTAATAGCCTATTATGTCTGGAAACCGAACACTGAAATTTATCTCCGCATTGACATACTGTGGTGAGAAATGGCATCTATTATCCTTACTACGTGCAGCATCCATTATTATTAACCTATTTCGCCGATTTCACTCACTCCTCAAAGGTCAGCCGTTTCCATCGAAGAATCTTGGTCGTTTACCCGTTTTGTCTTTCGCAGAGATGATTTTTTTATGTCTGCGTTACGACCGACTATCTCTTCCAATAAATTCTTAACTAGCCATTAATTTGATGCCGCCTGCATCTAACAATAAGATGATTGCTTTGCGCTTCTTTGTACCGAGATTAAAAATCGCAACTGATTTAATAATATCTTTAGTACAGTGCGTTTCAATATAATAGAAAGTCGTAAAATAATCGACGCTGTGTGGGCACAACCAAGCCATAATAATTTTAATAACTCCATACGATCGGAAGTTTCATATTTTAAAAATAATTTAAATATTATAATATTCTAATATTAATGAGCTTGAACGAAATGCTGAAGTTAATTTTCGAAACCAATATGACTGATGACTGATGACTTTTTGAAATCTTTTAGAACACGAGCACATCAATTGTAAAGTTATTAAGATTATTACTGGTTATGAATCACAGCCTGCCTACAATCATAATGACATTCTGCGACTATCAATTATATTGAAACCTGCTTTACATATCTGAATGTAAATAAATAAGTTATCAATGAATAACAAAACGTAGACTTTTTATTTGTTTTTTTTTTTCATTATTTAAATAACATTACTATTTTATCTCAGGAATGTCTTAAAAACATTTCTCTTATTTTTTTATTTCTCCTACTTTGATGTGCCTGACACTAATTACGTATTGTTTTTATTTCGCTGGAATATTTTACGCGATGAATAACAAAAACACTTGTATTATTCACTGATTAATCGATGATCTAGCTGATAAAGCAAGCGCATCTGATTATTTTGTAATAAGATTGATAAATCAAAACAAACAAACAAGGGATTAATAAATAAATAAATAAATAAATAAATATAATTATTTATTCAATTCTTCATTTCTTTATTTCATTTTATTTATTACATGAGAAAATTGCTTAGTAATATCTAAGTTTTCTTTTAGCGAATGAACATTTCGTAATAAATTTATTTCCTACTTGGTGTTGTAAAGAAGAGGACAAATTAAAGCGTAACACTTTTTAATAATAATTAAAATTGACCTACATTACTCAAAAAATGTGAGTAGTAGTCATCCAGCGTGTTACATTTTGATTAATTAAATTAATTGTTGTACCAGTGAAAGGGGCTTTATTTTATTTTATTTTATAAGAAGGACGTTTATAGATAGGTATACCAAGTCTTATTGAAATAGTTTAAAACTTAATGGAAATCCGTTTACAAAAAAAAAAACAATGACCAGTTGAATCGGTGAGTGCAAAATCGTGTTCAGTCCAAATCTACTCTGTTGCGGAAACAACAAATAACTTCCTAGGTTTTTATTTTAAGTGAATTATAGGCTTGAAATTCTTTCAGATAAATATATCTGAAGCCACCTAAAGCCAATGATTACCCAAAATGAAAATCTAGAGAAAGTTATTTGTGGTTTTTTTTTTCAAAACGATAAATTTGCACTGAACATGATTATGCACTCATCGATTTAATTTAACTTTTATTATAATGGTGTCATCTAAAAATAGGTACTTTTAAATATAGCAAATAAGTACAGAATGTTCGTGAGTGATCAAGAAAATAAAGTGTACATTGTAATACTAGAAGGTTAGGGCATTTTGTTCGCAATTCATCTAGGAATTGAACCCAACGGCGCGAAAAGTCACTGAAACCGTTGCAGTTGAGCCAGTGCCCGCAAAAGACAGTCTAGCGTTTTGGGGTGGGGAGGAATTCTCCGTTTCCAAACTGTTAACCAGTCTTCAGTAGGCTTTAAAAATATAGAATCATATTGGTTGTTGAATAATAGGTTAGGTTAAACTGTCAATACTGTAATGCTATATTAACATCAAAAGTTTATCATTACGCTAATGTATAAATGCAAAATATATTTTTTTAATTTATTTTCTAATTTGTTTCGCATAAAGTCTGAGGAAGTTTAATTCCGCTATAATTCGTACTTAATTTACGTGACATTAAAAGACGAATTTGGCTTTTAATTTCGTAATAAAACGCGCACGATATAATCATAGCCCCGCGTTTATTTCCCGCGCGGTGTTCATCGGTACCAGGTTTTTCGCCCTAAATAAATTGTTTACTCGGAGAATGCAAAAGTTTGCGTCGGTGATGCGAGCTGATCTTGGGGGGGGGGGGGGGGTTGTTTACAGAAATGAAATGCCAAACAACTACGCATCTACGCTTTAATGTGCGTGACTGTATCATATAATCTATTGGGAAAAAATCAACTACTACTTTGGTTAAGAAATAGATAAAACACGAATTAATTTTTATTTTACAAGACATGCACAGTCGCGAGCATAAAAAAACGGGGGGGGGCACGTCTTAAAGCTCATAATACTCAATATCTAACCATTTGGTTGACTTTGACAGCATAAAAATTTACAAAAAGGTGTCGTCAGCTTTTGGCCAAAATATTCACCAAAAGTTTAATGTATTTTTTTTTTATCTGTGGGGGTTGCCCAACGTTTCGTTAGTAGTATCTAATGAATTTTCTTTAATTCGCTGCGGTTACTTTATTATTCATTTTTTTTTATTAAAAGACCAAATAATTAATTAATTAGTGCAATTTCACAACGCAAAAGGAACACTAATTATATTTTTTCGCCCTTACAAATGCCTTGACACGAAGTGAAACATAAAAGTGCGGTTTATTTTTATGTTGTGCTACGCCAAGAAGTTGCATCATTATTTACCTAAATAATTATTTGCAATAAAATTTTTAAACGTAAACGTCGAAGTGGAAATAACTGCAAGGATTTCGCTTTAGTTTATGATCTTAACCTGACCTTCTAAAGATAGGTTAATCAAATCTCAGATTTGCGAAAGTCACTTTCGATAAAGACTTAATTAATGAGCCGAATTAATTCAGCATTAATTATTTAATTAATTTGAACAGACGTGGTTTTTATATGCTATTTGCGGCCACTAAAAATAATCAAAAACAATACTAACGAGTCATAACATCTTGTTGTAATTCGAGAATGTATGAGCCTTTCTGCAGTGACACTACAATTATTGTATTATTTATTTTATTTATAATTTTATGCATGTTGTGCGTACAAAGTAACTATGTAACTTGTTTCCGATATATAATTTGTAATGAAAATAAGTAAAAAAGATGATAATTTGAAACAATCGTTTCACTCATCCAAATTTATATGTAAAGTACTTTGCTCAATGGTAGCCTTGGAATAGTATATTAAGTTAGTTTTTGACATGTTTAATTCCAGCGAATTTGCAAGACACCAAGATTTCATATTGGATACAATATTTTGAATGCTTGAAAATAAGTCATTATGTGAGGAGCTAGATAAAATTACTGACGTGTCATCTGCATAGCAGCATAAATTACACTGAAATATTTCTAGTAAGTCATTTACGTAAACTAAGAACAGAAATGGTCCAAGTATGCTACCCTGTGGTACTCCACTTTTGACGGATTGCCTGTCAGAAATTGTTCCACCCCAACTAACTGCCTGTGTCCGATAACAGAAACCTTAACCATAACAGAAACCTTAAATATTCAGATGTCTTACGATGAGTAGACGAGGTTATGCTGATTATTTTTGTGGTGATGCTATGAATGTCAACGGCGCTGGTATATGAATTTGGTTAAAGTCCCTAGATAGCTAATACGCCATTTTGGGTCCAAATAAGCGCGCCAAAATTTAAAATTATTTTACGTATTAATAAGAAAATTACACACTCATCTATACTAAGTGCTTTATTTTAAAGCTTTATTTAATTTACTATTATGTTTTAATAAATTTTATATAAATACTAATATATCTTGGACATCACATCATTTATGAAAGAGTATCATCCAACAGTTGTTTTTTATTGTATTTAGCTCTTTTGATATTGTAACAATTTCCATAAATTATTCCAAATAGTTAAGTTAAGTGTACATAAACGTGTGTACAGACAGTCGCGAGTAATAAATTTTAGTTCTGACTGATTGTCAAAGACGGGCACCTGACTTGTATTTTATTAAGAAATAAAGAAATCGATGTCTCAATTTTAAAACGCCGGAAATAATATCTTAAAAATTTATTGTTGATATTTTTTTTGTTAAAGAAATGTTTTTTTTCTTCTAGTATTAAAATTGACGGTTTGATTTGACAGTTGCCGAAATTTAATGTGTGCGAGTGTACTTACGCTCTCTTAACTCTTATCGTTCAAAAACTTCAATTATTCCAAAACGCTTAAGTTTCTCGAAATGCAATAAGAGAACCATTTTTGTGCCAAAAAAAATCTAAAGAATATTTCTTTCACAAATTTTTGACGAGATATGTAAAAAATAAAAAGTTAGCGATAAAATACTGAAAGCAACCCCTACAAAACTACCCTTTAAAAAGGATGGAGGATCTGACAAATATGTTATTAATACGCAGTTAGGTGCCTGACATCTGTGTTTAAAATATGAGATTGATGAGTTAAAAGATCCAGAAGATATTTCCAAAAAACAAAATTTTTCATCCCTCTTTCAGGGGTTACAATTCCCTTATATTCAGTTTTGGAAAAAAATATTATATAAAAAGGTGACTTTATTTTTTGATGTTCTATTCACCCTGAAAACATCGGGAGACATTTCTGAATCACGGTGTATAGGTATGTATTTTCATATAAAGCCGGATTCAGACAACTGGTGTTCATGGTTAATGGTGCATACTTGACACGCCGCGTGAATGGTTTGCTTGCGTGTAACAATGGTTGAGGGGGTCAGAACACAAGACATCCAAGTCGCCTTATTGCTAATATTGCATTTAGTGCAGGAATCGCAATTGTTAGCAACAAGAACGAACGATTTTAATACTTGTACTTGAGTTCTAACCTTCTCAATTACTTGTCACTGGGGAATTTAGGTCAGTTTCCCATCGATAAATCGGTAAATTTAGGGACAAGTCAAGGGTATCACAAATATTGGTTCCCTGGAGTATCACAAATATTGGTTTGCTGGACAAGTCTATACCTGTGTACACTTGTGACTGCGGTCACACCAGTTATACAAACAATTTTGCACTGATTTGCTATAACTATTTCATATCGATAAACGTCTATAAAGGGCAACGACATTTTCAGGATACCAACTCTTCTATCCATCTTGCTAACATTGTACAAGTTCGCTAGCCTTTACTTAACGATGCCCTAAAGCTGCTTTTGAGATTTAGAGAATTGGTTATTTGTGGATTACTGTCACTGGCTTTCGCCGTTTACTTGGTGAAATTTATTGGTTATCGTTAGTCACATGATCGATGATAACCAATAGCACCAATCCCCAAATACCCAACAATCTTCCACGCTGGAAAAGCAGCTTAATAAGCCGATACTTTTGCACAGTATGTCAATGTTGGTGTATTGTCAAAGTACACTAGCTGTCTGAGTCCGGCCTAAATAATTCACTGCCCACCTTTTTTTTTTTCAACGGGCGGCGCCGAGATACAAAATATTTTGGTCGTTTTTTACGAGCACAAGTGTTCGGAAAAATTTTCCGGCTTATTATTTTAAATATTTCGCTTCTATTTCCGTCTTCAATGGGCGCCTTTCTTTCACGCCCACGTTTCTCTGTGCCGTCGATTGCGCAATTCTGGCCCGTATTCGAAAAAATGTGCGCAATTAATTAGCATATGCGCGCTATCTACATTCGTAATAATTAGTCGGATCTCGTGTGCCAGTTCCCGAAATAAATTTTATCTGCCAGATTAAACGATCGCAGCGGTGGCAGCAGCGACGCAGTCAAAAAAAAAAAAAAAACTTGAAGCTAATGGAACCGATTTAAAGCTTTAATCCCAGGAATTAATTAAATTAGTTCTGGTAAGATTTGGACGATGGATACTGATTGAAAACACATTGCCTTTTCAAATAATAAACTCTAGAAGAATGAAACATAAAACCATCGAGTTGAGCTACTCAGCCAGGTCTTGTGGGGCTAAAAAAAAAACAATTTATACAGGGTGATTCAGATTAAGTGTCCGACCCGTTAACCACAGCGAGTCCTTAAAAAAACAAAGCAAAGAACTGTAGACATGTAGGGGGTCCAACTTGTTTTTCACATAAAATGGATTAAAAATTCACATGTAAACTTGTTGGTGGTCACTGGAATTGCTGAATGCGTCCACAACAGCAATGGGCTTTCGAGGAAAAAAACACAAAACAAACATTTACCCTTGAAGTGAAACCGTAAAACGATTTGTTTACGACTCTGAAGAAAGATATAATAATCGTATAATGCGAACAATGAACTTTGATTTTCTTATGATGTACTATAATAATTTTTTCAGTGGAATCATGTTTGTGTCAACGTACGTACCCATTCACAGAAATTTAGTGACATTCGTGCATTTTAAAATTACTTGCATTACTATGTATTACCTCAGTGTTTTACGTATTTGCAGTTGCTTCCAGGGCAATGTAGATCACTGTCCGGCGTACGTGATTCATTAGGCTGACATTCACACAGAATTTTTGAATGCTCTTGGGTGGTAGTATACTTGGCACGCAGAGTTGCCCATGCAAAGAAGAAAAATCTTGCGCTTCAAGTAGGCGAGTCAAAACGTGAATCCAGAAGTAATTGCAGTTTTAATAAAAATTAAATAATAAGTTACATTTGGCCAAATAAGCCAGCTCTAAGACGCTTTGTGTATGGTGGCCTAATCATCAATCATGTGAATAAGCGCTTCACATCGAATATTTGGTACAAAAACCGTAAGTTACATCACATAACATTTATTTTGTTGACACAGTGACACAGTTTCTAAAACATAGACAGTTAGTCTAACCGATATTAAAAACACATTACATTAAGCGAATCATGTTTAATCAAACATTTCAAATGAAAGGCTCCAGTTGAGGAAATTGCGTTTGTGCTGAAGCAAAAGAAATCAGAACAATATAGATCATTGTCCGGCGTACGTGATTCATTAGGCTGACATTCACAGAGAACTTTTGAACGCTCTTGGATGGTGGAATACTTACCACGCAGAGTTGCTCGTACAAAGCAAATCTTGCGCTTCAAGTAGGCGAGTCAAAACGTGCAACCAGAAGTAATTGCAGTTTTAGTAAAAATTAAATAATAAGTTACATTTGGTTTAATAAGCCAGCTCTGAGACGCTTTGTGTATATAGGCCTAATCATCAATCACGTGAATAAGCGCATAACAAGAAGCTCACATCGAATATTTGTTACAAAAACCGTAAGTGAGATCACATAACATTTACTTTGGTTGACACAGTAACACAGTTTCTAAAATACAGACAGTTAGTCAACCCGATTTTAAAAACACATTACGTTAAGTGAATCTTGTTTAATCGAACATTTCAAATGAAAAACTCAGTTTATGAAGACTCCAGCTGAGAAAATTGCGTTTGTGCTGAAGCAAAAGAAAACAGAACAATGTAGATCACTGTTCGGCGTACGTGATTCATTAGGCTGACATTCACACAGAACTTTTGAACGCTCTTGGATGGTAGAATACTTGACGCGCAGAGTTGCTCGTTAACAGAAGAAAAATCTTGCGCTTCAAGTAGGCGAGTCAAACCGTGCATCCAGAAGTAATTACAGTTTTAATAAAAATTAAATAATAAGCTAAATTTGGTTAAATAAGCGCATAACAAGGTCACATCGAATATTTGTTACAGAAACCGTTACATCACAACAGTTACTTTTTGTTGACACAATGACACAGTTTTTAAAATATAGACAGTTAGTCAACTCGATTTTAAAAACATATTCCGCTTCGGATTCCAATAGTCATCGGTGCTACTCAAACGGTTTCCATTTGGGGCACAAAAGACATTGTTTTTTTGTCTCCGATAATTTTTTGTTTTTGCAATTTGGGACTTGCATGACCTTAGTAATACGCCCCTAACAAGTCGGGCACTTATTTTAATTATTTTATTAAAAAGTTTAATTCACTGAGCGAATTAATATGTTACACGATATCAATTATCGACGAATAAATCCGAATTTTTTTTTCACCAATTAGGCAAGCGCTTTAAAAATGTTCTTCCTTCACCCTTTTACGTAAATAAACTTTTGCTGCAATCTCGCTGCTAGCTATGAAAATATTAATACTTACGGTCCTTGGAAACAAAGTAAATGTAAAATTTTTATAAGTCTTTTGAAAATAATATGGAATGAGAAATTACAATTTGTTTGTACCTCGCTTTTAATTTGTTCGGCAATTACGAACCGCAGCTTCTTGAATTGCACTAGATTTTAATTTAATACTTAAACTTGTAATTACTTGCAGTGAAGTTAATTTAAATTGTAAACGTTTCGACGGTTCGCCTGATCGAAGCGGCGCTGAGTTACGTCGTTCCTACTTGAGATCCAGGAAGGCACTGACCCTGGCCTACTTCGGCTGGAGGTCGTAATTGAAAAGGCGGCGGCGTTTCACTTTTAGCTATGCCAGCAGTTCTCAAACGGTTTAGTGAAAATTTGTCACTGCATTTTTCTCGAAAACTATTACATTTATGTTAAGAACATATGAGTTCAATCGTTGCCATTCATGGTGATATAATGCAGATTTAAATATTTGCACACAGTAAAAGAACACCCTGTGTTGTATAAAGCACAATTTTACGTGAAATTTTTGGAAAACCGAACATAAATTGCCGAATAGTTTAGTGTTTGCGAATTCGACGGGCGGCGCGGCGCGGCGGTAATATTCGATTAGATAAGCCGAATTGTTTGTTGTTTGCGCTGCAGTTGTTTAATCGCGGCCGGCGATTGTTTTGTAATAATTGACGTGAAAGTTTCGCTTGTAATGCATGCAGGAACCGCATCGATTGTAAAAATAATTCAAGTTTCCGTGTAAATATTTAGACTTGACTTGTATGGTTTCTGTCTAGCGTCGAGGCAAGAATGTTTGAGAATGCAAGCCAAGCGTCGTTGTTACGCACGTAAATTGTGTATTTAATTCACGATTTCTTCCCGCATCTTCTTTTTCTTTCTCTTTTTTTTAATGAATAAAAATACCTCGGCTTGCTTTGTGCAGGTGATTCAAATCATACAAGTTTCACGGAATTCGAAAAGAATCTGTTTACACGAACGTCAAAATTATTAAGCGCCAGCGACTGTTTTAAGAAGCCATGTCGTTAGGTGTTTGTTTCTACTCGGAAAATTCAGTTTACATTTTCACCGGGCGTGAACGAATTTAATTTTCATTTTAATTTATAGCGAATACAGCTCACGAATTAATTAATTATTAATTAAATTGCTAATTGAGTTGGGCCGGAAAAGCGCTTTATTAAGAGAAAGAGTTTTTGTACGATTTAGTAATATTTACCTTTAATTTAAGTTCATTTTGTTCAGTTTAATCTAATAAATAAGTTTGTACAGTTATCTTAGTTATTTTCTTGTTTCAGGTGAGTTATGTCCTTGTCCTCCTTTTTTTTCGAAAACGAATGCAAGATAAAAGCGAATTACAGGTAGGATTTTATTATTATTTATTTAATTTAGAATTTATTAATGTGTTTGAATTGTAAGGTGTTTTTTTTTTTTGTATCTGGCGTCTAGTGGGCTGTCCATTTATAACGCATACAAACAAGAGCTTCACAGCACTCTGGACTGGATTTTTTTTTTTGTGTTGAGTTATGTTTAATTTCGAAACATCGAGTTAAGTTAGAACTCGGGAATTTCACGGACAATTCGATTAAAATTGTTTTCTTGTCTGTTTTTCTTTTACTCAAGAGATGGCGCTTTGAGAAGCGAGAACGTTTTTTCTTTATTTTGAAATTTAATTTCTAAACTTAAAGTCAGAAACCGGGGATTTTATTGCGAACGCCACCATCGCGTCGGCGTTAAGATGAATTGCCGTCATAGAGAGATTCCAGTAAAAGGCTTTCACTTTTGTGGCAACAGATGGCGCTGTGAATGACTCCCACCAAGGTTGGTAAAATTGATATTGCACCTAGCAGGTTGCCTCGTTCCGATTTAATCTACAGTTTGAAATTTCCTCCCCGCAAAAGTAACTCGTGACGTCACACGAAACTTCTATCCGTCGCAGTGAAGTAAATAGAGTGAGTTTTAATCTGTTTCCTAAAGCTTAATCTAATTCACTAAAAATGGAATCAATTACGTGATCCTATTGATCAAATAACGCAAAAATCGCGTTAATATGCCCAACGGAATTTATCACGTGACGTGACGTAACGAGACCCCTTTCCTGATTAAGGCAACCTTCTAATACACAGTCCAGCTCTACCAACCTTGACTCTTACGTCCGTAGATTTTACATTTTCGACTTGTTATAAAAGAATTGAGAATATAAATATAAAGAACGAAAACGGTATTATCAGTATTCGATGATTAAATTAGTTGTCAGTTTGGGACCATAGATGGCGCTCGAAACAGTCTGACGTAACTCGCGCTTTTTTAATTCGAAATTTAATTTCGAAACATGAAGTTAGAAGTCGTCGGGGATTTTACTGATTGTGAGAACGTTGACGTTACTTAAAGGAAATCCCAGCGAAAACTTTCACTTTTGGGGGCACAGATGGCGCTCTGTGAATGAGTGATTCTGCGTAGATTTTACATTTTTGACTTATTATAAAAAAGAAAAGATCATTGTCCGGCGTACGTGATTCATTAGGCTGACATTCACACAGAACTTTCGAACGCTCTTGGGTGGTAGCATACTTGGCACGCAGAGTTGCTCGTGCGAAGAAGAAAAGATTAAATTGCGTTTTTGCTGGAGCAAAAGAAATCAAAACAATTTGGAACATTGTCCGGCGTACGTGATTCATTAGGCTGACATTCACACAGAACTTTTGAAGGCTCTTGGGTTTTAGCATATTTGGCACGCAGAGTTGCTCGTGCGAAGAAGAAAAATCTTGCGCTTCAAGTAGGCGAGTCAAAATGTGCATCCAAAAGTACATTTTCGATTTATTATAAAAAAGAAAGACATCGATTAAAATTAAAAAAAAATCGAATAAAATTTAAAAAGAAAACACCCGATTCTTATAAGTACTCTGGATTTTATTTCATGATTTCTTAGTTTTAATTAGTTTTAAATTTAAACCTGTATTGTACACATTTACAATTGCGGACAAAAAGTTTCGAACGCTTTTGTTATTTATTTCATCGACTTAACGAACTTCACTTCAACAGATAACCTCACTTTCTTGCTTTTGCTTGTCATATTTACACCTGTCATTTTAAAATCGAAAAAGACAATAGTATTAATCGTACTCACTCGGAACGGGTTACATCGATTAATTTTTGTTTTTTTTCTTTTTCTACTTTAGTTTTATTTGATTTTTGTTCGTTATTTTAAGCACTGTTGCCATTTAGTAATTATGTCATTAGTTCTGGTGATTTTCTTTCAATATTTCAGGCAAGTTACTTTAGTTACTGAATTTCCTTTTTTTTCTAAGAAGTCCATGAAAGTTACTTTTTTCGCCAACGATTAGTTTTAGTAACTTTTTTTATTTTCTACGTTTGTTTAATTTGATTTCTGGTTCGTTATTTTAAGCACTGTTGCCGTTCAGTGGTTTTGTTGTTAGTTCTGGTGATTCTCTTTCAATATTTCTGGCAAGTTACTTTAGTTACTGAATTTCCTTTTTTCTTCTAAGAAGTCCATGAAAGTTACTTTTTTCGTCAACGATTAGTTTTAGTAATTTTTTTTTATTTTCTACTTTAGTTTCATTTGATTTTTGTTCGTTATTTTAAGCACTGTTGCCATTTAGTGATTTTGTCATTAGTTCTGGTGATTTTGTTTTAATACGTTTTAAGTTCACACATGTCGAATATTTTTTTTTTATCAAGTAAATTATCTTTTCTGTTAATTTTGATTCATTTTCTGCTAGTGTGTCGGCCAATAGGAGATTTTGACTTTCATTTTTTTTTAATTGCACGTAAATTTTCTTATTTTCTTTTTTTCTGTTTTCCAAGATGAGTTAGGTTGACTTTGCTGATGTTGCACTTAATCTGTTTTTTTTTTGTTTTTGTTTTAATTAAGTAATATTCCTGCAGCCGTTCATGTTGTAGAAACAAATCTATTACATTTTCATTTTTAATTTTTTTTTGCTACTTTGAATTGAGTTGGTTCAACTTTGATTTGAATTGGACTTAATTTTAATTCAGTTTTACTTGTTAAAAGCCTCAATTTTTTTGGGTTGTTATTTCTTGAAGTTTTATTTTCTTTTTTTAATTTAACTTTTTAAAGTTTTAATTTTTCATTCATTCATTTCTTCGCGTGTTAATTGAGTTTGGTTTTGATGGTTTTAAGTTTCTTGTTTTTAATTGGTTTCTTTTTTCGTGTGTTGAATTCAGTGAAATTATTTGACCTTGCTTGTGTTCGACTTAATTCTGCTTTTGTTTTGTTTTGAATTGCTTTTTAGTTTTTATTTTTTTAAGTCTATTTGCAAACCTTGTCCTAGATTAATCACAGTTTGCAAATTCCAAATAATTATTTGTCGTTTAACGTAAAGATTATCGCTCAGTTTTATAGGAAAGAAAATATTTTTCAAAATGTTATTTTTGAGAATTCTTTTTTCAAGTTTCCCCCCTCAATTTTTAAGTGATCAAATGCTTGTATTGTTTTGCTTTTTTTTTGTTTTGATTGATGCACAAGCTTCTAGAAATAAATTCTCGTATGTTACAGTCGTTATGAACAACACTGTATACGTTTAAATTGGCATACGTTTCCCTAATTGCTTGAATAATTAATTTGTTATACTGAAACTCGAATAATTAATTTGTTAAACTGTATTTTAAAAATGATTAAATTTATTTCACATTTATCTTTTTTTTAATCTTGTAAAATTAAAATTAAAAACGGGAGTGTCAGAATTTGCTGTTAATTTCTTCTTAGAAAGGTCATTCAAAATTGAAACTAACTTAAAAATATATATACCGGGTGCGCCATTACAAGTAGCCATGCGATCGTTCATGAAGCCAATCTCTTCGCTTAATGCAATTTAAATTGTGTTGCCGATAAACTTCAACAAACAAATGTAAATAATTTTTTTGCTACTAATTTGCTAATTAAAATACAAATATAATCAGAGAAACTTAACAAACTTTAAATGAGTATCCTTAGTTTTACAGTTATAGATTTACATTAATCTCTGTTGTATTTCAATTAAATAAATGGGCAGACATAAAAACTGTATTTTAGAAGAAAAAGAAACCAAGAAACTAGAAAAAGGGAACTAATTGAAATTTTAATATTTTTAAAAAGTATCTAATTTAATATTTAATTAAACGTACAGATCAGGGTTGATAAAAATTATGATTTTTTTACAAAACACAAAATAACGATTTTTCATAAATATGGCGATTTTTTTATTTTTTTTGATTTTTTTGGATTCTATTATTTTTTACATAGAAAATGCATTAACTGACGTTAAAAAAATAACAATAACGACAAAAGGCTATTTCACAGGGTGCAGTTTTTGCGAGAAAAGACTCTTTTTCAATTACTTTCTTTCAAAGGGCGGAAAAATTGGGTTTTTGGGAAACCTCGTTTATTTTATCTTGTTTTATGCGTTTCTATTCAGACTAAGATTTTTCATTTCTTCATTTATTGTTTTTCTTTTTTCAATTTATCTATTATCAGATTGTTTTGTTCAGAATTGAGTTTTTTTTTTAATTTGAGAATAAATTTATACATTTTTTCGATTTTTCCAATTTTTTCGAAAATCAATATTTTCATCCGATGTATCAAAAATCAAAGTTATTTTTGCCACATCCAATTTGAATCTAACATCCATGTTTTTATTCGATATTCCTATCCTCAATTCTCCCCCCTCTTATTAGTAACCTCGTACCAATGACGATTTGATTTAAATCATAATTGAAATTAAAGAAAAAAAATGAGTTGATTTAAATCGTGATTTAAATCAACTGATTTAAATCGTCGCAACCCTGGTACAGACTACTATTACGACTTTTTGGTAACTTTATTTTCTTTATCATCTTCAAAATTGCTCTTATACGGGTTGTTCCAAGTTGAGTAGGCTACCATGGGTATCATTCTTCCGAAATACCCTGTAAAGTATAGTCAGGAGTGTCACAAAACGGTGTCAGTTGTGTTTAAGAAATAATGGCTAGGGATTTTGAGCACTTATTATAAATTTCTTTTGTTTTATTTGTTTTGTAAGTAAAGGCAACTTGTACTTTTTCTCACTTACTTGATTTAAAATACAAATATAATTTTTTTACTTAGATTTGGGTTGTGATACACGGTTGAACCGAGAAGAGAAAATGCTATTTGTTTAATCGTAGAAAAATCCAATATGACTTCCATTTAAGATAAGATAGTTGCTATCAATAGCTTAAAAGCCGCCATCTTGAAATTCATTTTGATTTTCAGCTGTATTTTTTCAAACCTAGTAAATTTTACATCAAACTTTTTTCATATTTTTTATAACTACGAATTTATTAGGCATTAAAGAAAATAGCGATTTTCACTTTTTCTACGATAAAATCGGAACTATTAAGAATTTTCAAATTTTCCCTGCGAAATCTGAATCAGCACGTAAAACTGCAAAACATAGCCCATTTAATCAAATCGTTTAGTTCATTAATAAGAAAGATACCTGTGGTAGCTTGCTCCATCTGAGACATTCTGTATACTAATATATCCAATTAAAAAAAAAATCAATCAACTGTATATTATTATTGTTTATTGAGTAAGTAGTGTCAAATCTGTTTCTACGTATTTGCCCCCTTTTTTTTTTGAAGTCGCTTTGAACGTGATTCTATTTTATTTCCTTTTCTTAAGGCCTGGTTTTTCAATCACAGGTTAACGCTAACTCTCGGTTTATTTCTATGGTAACAAGTAAGAAGACAATTGTTTCCATGGCAATAAACTGAAGGTTAAAGTTAACTTGTGATTGAAAAACCAGCCTTAAGACTTCTTTAAAAACTTCAAGAATTCCTGGAAGTGTAGGTTTCATTTTAATTGAGTACTAAAATTTCCAAAAAAAATACTTAATTTTTTTCATATTATACTAACTTGCAGTTCTTCGGTAGGACAGATTCTACTTTATTTTTATTCTCCCATCGTCTTAAAATCGACGCAAGATTTTGGCAGTCACTAATTTCGGTCATAATGGACATATTTTCATTTATTTTTTTTTTTTGTGGAGTTTTGAATATTTATTTTTCATTTGATTCTTCCTTCAGAGAAATTATACGGATGCTGAATCCATGAAAATAGTGTAAGATTAAAAAGCAAAAAAAAATGTTTGGCAGATGATGCAGAGATTAGGACAGTTAGGAGAAAAGGGAAATATCTGAAAGACAATGGTATAGCATATGGGTTAACCATAAAAAAATATGTTTTAGCAAAGTCGGATGTTTGAAACATGCGTTTTCTTTTCCTCTCCCTACAATTCTTGTTGCAAATGGATTACCAGAACTTCTGAAGCATATTCCTTGGATGATACACCGTCCATGCAATTATTTATTTTTCTTCTTAGTAAACCATCCACATCCACAAATAATTGTACCATAAAAAAAGCATCTGTTCTTTACTTTATTCTTGTGTGTGTTATTGACTCGCTTATCGAAAAAAAAGTTTGGGAGATCTCATTTGCAGCGCTTTACGAAAACAATAAATTTCATGTCAGCTAATTTGAAAAGAACAGCAGTAAAGCAAATAAAGCCGCACCGGGCGAAATTTAGTTTAGTAATTTATTGTCTTATTTTGCGTAGACTTCTGCGAAATTTGTTCGGGACTCCCACGGATTCCCGGACACTATCTCCGCGAATTATCTCCAGATTTATGTTTATTAGCGCAGGTACGTACTTTCGCTTTCTGCGGTCGCGTTATTGGTGTCAGGATGCGACAGGTCCACAATAAATAGGATTATGATGTCATAGTTATCACGAGCTTGATAAGAATAATAAAACAGCAGCTGCATTGTGTCGGTGTCATTTATATGCAGGTTTTGCAATGGGTCTCTTTGTTGTTGCTGCTGGTGGTGGTGGTGGTGCTGCTGTTGTTGCTGACTTCCAAGTAATAAGCGACATATTAGGTTACGTACTTTGTCGTTTCTTGTCGGAATGGCACGTTTACCTGGCCACGTTCGTGCTTTTACATTTGTATTTGCTATACCAGGTCCGCCAACGCAACTAGACAGACACATATGATCGCTCACGAAGCAGCTTAATCGCACAATGGAATTTCAGTATAGGTCGCCATTATCCAACATCACGTTTTGCAATCAGACGTTATAATCTAAGGCACAATTTATTTTTATATTAATATGTAGGTACAGTCATGGACTTTAAGGGTTATCGCACACATAGCGCGGCGAACCGCGGCGCCGAAAATATGTTTTGCTGTATTCTTATGAGAGTGCGCACACTTATGCGAAGCGCGGCGAAGCTACCCAACGTATCCTAAAAAAAAGTTGCCGCTCTTCGCCGCGCTGTAATGTGCCAGAACCTTAAGGACGCCCAGGCCTTTACAACCCCTGTCCACTACTTTACCGGTCGACTATATTAATCCGACCGATCTAAAATTATTTACGACGGGTACTCTTGCAGCCTTTCCAACAATTATCTACACGTGTTTGTATGTATTCATGCTTCAATATAATACTGCTTTACACGCCGTGTCCGCAGATCGGGTTTACTATAGGAAAAACGTTTTATTTTTCATTTTTCTGCTTGCCCTAAAACGTAATAAATTTTACGAAAATAATAAATTCCCATTAATAACTGAAAAAGTTAGGATATTTATCTTTTTGCTTTAACAAAATGTCAATCATGTCAGCTAGGAATTGGCGGTATTATGAATTTGATACCTTACCACGTTTTCATTCACAATATCTTTGTTTTATGAAAATGTTTGCAGGTTCTTAAAATTTTAAAATTGAAGTTAAAAAATGAAAACCTGTTTTTAAGAGAGTTTATTTTAAATTATTTTATTCTACGTAACTATTACCACTTTTACATTTACAGTAATTGAAGAGTGACTTCTAAGTGCCAATTTTGTGTTAAATGTTTTTTTTTTTGTTAAAACTGTTCCAAATTTTGTTTTTAGTTTTTGAAACTGCAATATGGAACTGCACCCTTACGATTTTAATTCTTCTCCGAAAGAGTTTACACAAAAGTTTCTAATTTTGTTGTAGTGAGAACTATATAGGATAATTTAAACAATGCCCAATACTTTACAGGGATTGTAAAACATCTGGCAGGTAACAATTCGCAATTCTGGTTCAGAGAACAGGTAATCAGTCTCCTATCGGCGTACAGTGGGAAAAACCGACGGTTTTACCGGTCAAAAATAAAAAGTCAACCTTAAGGGTGTTTTTTCGCTTGGTGCGTTACTTTATCACCACACTCTATAGAATCCAATATACACCATATCCACGGATCGAGTTCACTATAGGAAAAACGTTTTAATTTTTCACTTTTCGAAAAAAATCATTCTTTATTAAAAAAAAAAACTGGTTGTCCTAAAAATTCCAAAACCGCCATAGAAAATATTAATCTCCATTAACAACAATAAAATAAAATCATTTACACTGTCACAAAATATGGCAATACTCAAAAATTCCGTTAGTAAATACACGTAAACTGTTTCAGTAAAGTAATATCAATTTAATTAAAGAGTGTACCTAACTTTTTAATGGTGCAAGTGTAAATAGAGTCAATTCCAGAAACTAAAAACAAAATTTGGAGCAGTTTTAACAAAAACAAAACCATTTAACATAAAATTGGCACTTAGACCAGTTAGAAGTTACTCTTCAATTACTGTAAATGTAAAAGGGGTCATAGTTACGTAGAATAAAATAATTTAAAATAAACTCTCTTAAAAACAGGTTTTCATTTTTTAACTTCAATTTTAAAATTTTAAGAACCTGCGAACATTTTCATAAAACAAAGATATTGTGAATGAAAACGTGGTAAGGTATAAAATTCATAATACCGCCAATTCCTAGCTGACATGATTGACATTTTGTTGAAGTAAAAAGATAAATATCCCAACTTTTTCAGTTATTAATGGGAATTTATTATTTTCGTAATATTTATTACGTTTTAGAGCAAGCAGAAAAATGAAAAATAAAACGTTTTTCGTATAGTAAACCCGATCTGCGAACACGGCGTGTAAAGCAGTATTATATTGAAGCATGAATACATACAAACGCGTGTAGATAATTGTTGGAAGGGCTGCAAGAGTACCCGTCGTAAATAATTTTAGATCGGTCGGATTAATACAGTCGAGCGGTAAAGTAGTGGACAGGGGTTGTAAAGACCTGGGCGTCTTTAAAGTCCATGACTGTACATACATACATACATCAAATTATATGCCGATTATAAATTGTATGCCTGTGCCTAATTTGAGTGGCGGGCCCTGTATGCTAAAGTAATTGCGTCGAGTTTTTTTGTTGTTTTTTTTTAACGATTTGTATAATATAGATTCGTGCTAAGAGTGTTTATATAATACGGGTTACGTGTGCGAAAGCTTTCTATTTATTTATTTCGACTATAAACGATTAGGATTTATTTACGCTTTTTTACGTAATAGGTACTTTAGTTTTATTGTTAAAATGTCGGGGTGGAATTGTATTGCACCCTTTTGCGGACGGAATTATGGATTAAATTACAAATCTGTTGTTCCTGTGGGAGTTTTAGTTATCTTTAAGTGGTTTAAAAATCGAAGGAATCTCTGATTCTCAACCTGAAAATATGCACAGAAAAAGGAAGAGGCCTACCGTAAGAACCACTGGGCATTTAACACCTTGTATAGTATGTTCTGGAAATCATTGTAAGAGTGTATCATCGTGCTTAAAAATGGATCAATTTTCCAGTATAAAATTATGAACACTTTGTTTCTTTGTTACCTCTTATGGTAGCAACGAACGTAGTCTCAACCGCTTGTTTAAAATCATTGTTTGTTTTGTTGTTAATGTAACATGTTGCAACAAGGCAATTCAAAATTAGTTGGTTGACAGGAGTTACTAATAATCATAATCATAAAATGATGAAATGCCCTATGAAAACAAAACATCGTCGCAAAAGAACATTTTTGAGTTCGATAACATCCGTTAAACTTTTTTATGGACGGATTATTCGACATATACTTTTTTGTTACGTTATTGTTTGAAAATACAGGGTGATTTAGGTTTATTAGTATATTAGGATTATTCGACATATACTCTTTGTTTTGCTTTCGAAGAAAAACAGCGACAAGTTCTGAAACAATATTAAATAAATGGATCTTATTTAATACACTGTCGTCTATCTCTAATAATTCATCAACCCCGAAAACACCCCTACAGATTTTTTAATCTTCAACCGACCATCGAACCCTTTTCAAGTTTTCATTGAGTTGACCACTAATCCTCATCGATCCCCAGAAAGATCCCTAGAGAGTTTTTAATCCCCAATCGACCATTACCTACCTATTACCCTATCCACTCTTTAAAAGTTTTCATGGTGTTGACCACCAAGACCCAGTTTTACAGTGACGGTTTAACTTTGAGCCGAAGCTTAAATCATTCACAACAATTGTTGGAATAATCGTTGGCTAAGGATTTAAGCCAAAAGCTCAAAGTTGAACCTCAGTTGTAAAACTTGATCTGATCCTTATCCAGCTCCAAAACCTTAGAGGTTATTTGAACCTCAACAGGTCCATCGACCCTTTTCTAGTTTTCATCAACTCCTTGGGGGGAGGGGAGGGGGGTTAATACCGCGCTCGTTGGGAATCTCTAATCAATATATCATTTTTTTTAATTTTTTTTAATCAGAGGGTAACGACATTACTTCTCCAATTGAAGTTCCTAAGTTATTATTAACCATACGTGGGCTGCTGGAAAAGTTTCTGGAAACGGTATGAAAAAACGCATATGACATTTGGTAAACGGTATCATTGTTTTTCAAAGTGTTCGCTTTTGACGTCAATACACTTTTGCATGCGCTTGAATCAATTTCTAAAGCATGTTTTCCACTCTAAAGATGGCACCTCAGAAACCAGTGTCCGGAATGTTTCAACCGCTGCTTCAGCCGACGAAAATCGCTCACCACGCATTTTATTTTTGATATTTGGGAACAAAAAGAAATCATTACGTGACAAATCGGGTGAATGTGGACAATGAGTCATTAATTCAACACTTTTGTTGGACAAAAATCAACTGTTTGACGGGCTGAGTGAGAGCTGGCGTTGTCATGATGGAGAATAATTCGTCGATTTCGATTGTGTCTTCTTATTTGATCGATGACTTCCGGCAAACAGATTGTAGTATACCAATCAGCATTTACGGTTTTTCGATCCTCTAAAGCCACGGTAGCTACATGTCCAGTTAAACCAAAGAAACAAGCAATCATTTGCTTCGCAGCACTGCGTGAACGGACAAGTTTTGTTGGTTTTGGTTTATTTTGAAATACTTAAACGGCAGATTGTTGTTTACTTTCTGGCTCGTACGAATAGATCCACGTTTCGTCACCAGTAACGATGTTATAAACTAAATTTGAACGACCTCCATTGAATTTCTTGAGCATTTCTTCGCACCATTTGACACGATCCTGCTTTTGCGCTTCTGTTAAATTGTGTGAGATCCAACGACTGCAAAGCTTTCGTACGTTCAAATGATCATGCAAAATCTGGTGTATTGCTTTCATGTCAATGCGTAAGGATGCTTGAATCTCACGGTATGTCACATGTCGATCTCGCTCAAGCATTTCACGCACAGTATACATACATTAGTGGCAACAACAGATGTTGATGGACGACCTTCACGAAATTCGTTACTGAGAGAGGTACGACCACGCTGGAATTCGGCAAACCAATTATAAACACTGCTCTTTGATGGTGCTCTATCTCCAAAAGCCAAATGAAGCCGATCGAGGCATTGTTTCGGCGTTAGACCACATTTGAAATCGTAAAAAATCATGGCACGAAAATTTTCACACGCGAGATTTCCATGTTTACACAAAATTACTTTTTCTCAAATGCTGTACAAACAAAACTAGTTCACTTGGATAGGAACTGTCAATAGAATTATAGGCGAAAAACGTCAAATTTTTCAAATATGACAGTTGATAAACGCCAACAATTCTAGACCTACTAGATTCCAGAAAATTTTCCAGCAGCCCACGTATGACAGAACTTATTAATAGTATGTTCAACTTTCTAGAATTGGTATTTGTTAGTCAATGCTTCATCATAATAGTCTAAAACGCTTCATTGTTGTCTCAAGGTTCCAGTAACTTTCCTTCACTGTTAACTGCGCGTCCGGCTTCAAAACTAAACGAATTCTTCCTTCCTTCTTGTACATGTATGGTTAGATAAGAAAGGTGTTCCTCGAAGTGTGTGTGCACTCGAAAATCGTTCCTTATCTCAATCTAATTGTGGAATTCGAGATCCTCACGCGAAAATTGATTGTCTCATTCAATTCAGTTCGCAAAACCCCAATCAAGGAATAACGAACACAATCGAATTAGTATTTGTAAATCACAGTCACATGAAACCGTTTTACCACAAGCACTGATGATGATGATGACGGCGGCGATGATGACGAGGAAAACGGCACACGTCCTCCAAGACAACGACTCGCTTAATTAAAATACTACAATTATGTGTTCAGAGGAACGCACAGTATGTGACGTGCAGGAAGTCAGAATTTAAACTGGTGATTCATAAATGCGATTATACGGGGGACTGACTTGTCACTCAATTATTTGACCCTAATTATAAAGGCGCCAGACATGCAATAGGCTGAGTTTTCCATCACGTTCGCTTCGCTGTCTTCCTTGCACTCACTCAAGTTTCGCTTTGATTACGTTTAGTGGTTTCTCGATTCCGTTCGAATCGAATTCGCACGTTTCGAAATTTTGCGTAACACAGTATAACAGCTTGTTTCTTTCTAAAGGTATCTATCTTGAATGCACTCCTGTAGAAATCCGGAAGAGTTCTTCGAAAGTTTTTTTTTCCTAAATGAACTTGATTTTTTTAATGGCTTACCCTTGAAGATTTTTCGGTTTTCCACGCACGCCCAGCATGACGTTTTGTGGTATTTCTTTCCAAAAGCGTTTTGAAATACCTCACCTAATTCGTTGACGGAAAGTTATGTAGCTCCGTAGCTACTTACGAAGTATCTCTTTCCTATTTGTTAGCTCCGTTTACACGAAGTGACCTTTGATCACCTTTCATTGCCTCTCACAAGTTATTTACAATAATGTGCCGCCTTTTCACTTTTTTTTTGCCATATTGTCTGCTATTGCTATTTTTAGCTCTTCATTGTAAATGGTAAATAACCGTGCCATTGTTGCATTGAGTTATTTATATTACTGTTAATTATTTAAATTTATTGCTTGTCGGTTTTATTATCGTTTAAAAATTTTTCTGCTTTGTTCTTTTTATTTTATTACGTCATTAATTTTTGATGTGGATGCAAGAATTTTTACTATCTGTTTTCATTATTATTATTAATTTTATTATTGTGGATGGAAGAAGTTTTACTATCTGTTTTCGTTATTATTGTTATTATTCGTTAAGCGATGTTAAAATAAAGCATGAATGTTTCGTTAAAAGTTAAAATGTCAATCTTTTTCGGAAGTTAAATATTCAAAAAACTTTAAACATGCAGAGTTCCTTATGTAAGTCATTAAATTTATTAAAGTTGAAGAAGAATTTATTTATTTAAGATACAAAGAAAGTAGCATGAGGAGTTCCTAAAAATATAGTGCGGTTTTCCTCCACGTTTCCCAGTCGCCAACGACCGCAATCAGCATCAACAAGCAATTAGACGACACCTTTATCAGCAGAAACGAGTTCCTATTGGATAGCATCAACAACCAATTAGATGAGGCCTCGTCTATCCACCACGTTGATGCTCGGTTGTGATCGGCGACCAGCGAACGTGGAGGAAAACCGGACTTAATATAAAATTACCATCGATTTTGGGGTGCATCAAAGAAACAAAAATCATTTAAGTTTCCCAGTCGTCAACGACCGCATTCAACATCAACAACCAATTAGACGACACCTCTATCAATATAAACGAGTTCTTATTGGATAGTATCAACAACCAATTGGATGACGCATCCTCTATCCACCACGTTGATGCTCGGCCGCGATCCGCGACCAGCGAATGTGGAGGAAAACCGGACTGAACCAAGGTTGGTAAAACTGATATTGCATCTAGCAGGTTGCCTCGTTCTCATTTAATATGCAGTCTGAAATTTTCTCCCCGCAAAAGTATCTCATGACGTCACAGGAAACTTCTATCCGTCACAGTGAAGTAAATGGAGTGAGTTTTAATCTGTTTCCTAAAGCTTAATCTAATTCACTAAAAATGGAATCAATTCTGTGGTCCTGTTGATTTAATTACGCAAAAATCTCGTTAATGTGCCCAATGGAATTTATCACGTGACGTGACGTAACGAGATACGCACCCTCTGTCCCCTCTGCTGATCAAGGCAACCTTCTAATACACAGTGCAGCTCTACCAACCTTGGACTTAACGTAAAATGATCATCGATTTCCGGGCGCATTAAAGAAACAAAAATCATTTAAGTATTCTGATTGGAAAAAACAGAAAAAACAGTGTTAAAACAACATAATAAAAAATATTTTCAAACACACGCCATAAAAATTAGAAAATTGTTTCCATTTTTAAATATTTCGTTTTAAATTCCTTGTTTCAATCAATATTTACGAAATGTTTTAAAAATAGTAAAGTATATCAACATGTCTATGAAACTATAAATTAAAAAAAAAAAACAAATAAATCAAATAAGAAAAAGAATACTGTTATTACTATTCTTATAAATAAAACGTCATAATTAGCGAATATCGAAGTTTCGGAGAGAAATATACAAGGTGATTCATTGACACCTCTTTACAAATTTTGGCAAATGAAAGTATGTAAATGTAATTCTACGAAAAAAAAGAGGCTTATCAACATAGGTCCGATTTGCTTTTGTTTATAAGTTACAGCGATTTCCAAATAAATTTATCAATTATTAAAAATGCAGTATATTTATTTATTATTAAAAATGCAGCAGTATACAATAAGAATTGTATTATCTATTATAATAAACCAATTATTTTTTTTTCAGTTATCGTACATACGTGTCTCTTTTTTCTTTTTTGTTTTCATTTATCGTGTGCGTAACAGCACGCAGCAAACACGTTTAATTACATTAATGAACCAACAGCGTTTGATTAATTAATGAATTACATTTTTTTTTTTTAATAACGAATTCCGTTTCAATTAACAGTTAGTTAATCTGTGAACTAAATGCGAACGTAAACAACATGCTTTCTTAAATTATTGATATATATATATTTTTTTAATATGCTAAAACGTACCTAACGTGAGTGAAAAACAGTGAGGAGGTCGTTCAACCTAATAACAACAATTTTATGACGTGCTAGATTTTTTCTCAATTAGTGAGACAATTTAAATGTGTTTTGACAATTAATTCAATCAGGAACTGAATTATAGGAGTTTATTTTCTTTATGTTGCCACACGTGAACGCCACATTGATATTTTCGAATGGTGTACGGAATTGAATAAAATCCTGTTCGAAAAATCAACGTCAAAATTTCCCAAATTAAAAACAAGAATCACACTTCCTTTTATTTTAGGTACGGTCTTTTAAACTTCAGTTTAAGAATGGATTGAATCATTTTTAGCATAATAGGTAACAATAGGTGTTTTCTTTCGCTCACAAAATCGTGATCGTAACGTGTTTTGATTCAAAAACAGACATTCTTTTCTTTGTATCTTTCTATTTTTAAAACTTGTTTGGATTGAATTATGGTTATTTACAAATAATAATAAAAAATTCAAGTTAGATGTTTTGTTGCAACAACTACGTTCAAACTGTTTGAAACATGATTCAAACTTTTAAGCGAAAGAGAGCACCTAATATGTTTCTATTAGATTCAACAATGAAGTCAATATGGAGATGATTAATTTACAGGCAGCAACCGTAAACGTAGGAGTTCCTCGGGGCTCATTGTTAGGTCCGGTTCTTTTCACGTTATATTTTTTAATCACACCAATCGGTTTTTAAATTTCACTAATAATAATTTACTTGCCATTCATGTCTGAGCTGTTCAGGGCAAATGATTTATTATTAAACTTAAACAAAACTCGCAATATTAGTTTTTAACGTAGACAGAAACCCAACATAAAATTCAACTTAAACTGAGGTTCAACTTTTCTAAAGAAGAATTATAAAGCTTTGTTTGAAACTAAGTACTCTCTTTTTTATTTGCTTGGGAATCTTAGAACAGTATTAACAACGAAGCTACTCATAATAATTTATTATTATGCTCGAGTTTAAAGTAGATTGTCTGGAGGGGGGGAGGAAGCAGTGCATCTAAGGAGGTACTTAAATTGTCAGAACAAGAAGTTAAGGTGTATTTTTAGAAAGGAATCCTGCAGAAGCGTCTTCAAACGTTATAAATTATTGTTAACGCGGGTTGGCCTTCATATTTACGAAGTGTACTCCTACATTCAGCAAAACAAAGCTAAATATACACGAATCGATGAAATACATAATCATAATACGCAGAAGAGTTCCAGTTTTTTTACTTCCTCCTACTATTTACACAAAAATGTATTAGTAAGTCAACACTAATTAACGTCTTCTGGGGTTTGAAGTCGTATAATTCTTCCTCGATGAATCAATACCAAGGAATGTGGTAGAATCTATCTACAGTAGAGTCTCGAAATCGTGAACACAAAAAATCTGATGCTGTTCACATTAAAGATTTTGGTTATCTTAGTGGGAAACAGAAAAAGTAGTCTTTTTTTAAAAAAAAAAAAAAAGAAATCTGAGAGAAATATAGCTTAGATAATGTTTGAGATATTCACGTTAATGTATTTTCACCTTAGCGAGGTTTCACTGTATTTACGAAAAGTTTAAGAAAGTTTGTAAATCTACAATTTGAACGAATTTTCCTTGAATTTTTAAGTGAGTCGTCGTAGATTGATTGATTGTGTACACAACGACGATGACGGTTCAATTCGTATAAAATTAGATAAATTTTAATTAAACATGAAAAGCTTGAACAATCGTTCATGGTCACGCTTTATTTGCCAGAACAATAACATCGATGCCGAGCTCGTTGTATTCATATTATTAATATACATAGAGCAAGAAAATTGATTAATAAATTATTATTGGCAATCAGCGAGTAACGCGTTTACAAATCGATTTGGTAACAATAAACAGTGGGTTTGATTTTTGTCGGTTTCATCGAGTCAATCACAACTTTGCTTTAAAGCCCACCTCACACGATGCAATTTGCATTGCAATTACTAAAACGCGCATGCTCGTCGCTGAATGTGTCAATGTGTGTGTGTATAGTAACTAAAAATTAAGTTCTGTAAGACCACTCAAATATACCGGCCGTTCCAAATTGGTTGTGCACTGAAGGGATCTCCTAATCCGTAAGAGATACAAATTCGGTTAAATGGAAGAAAAGTTGCATGAATCAATGCCTAATTCGTATCCATTGAGAGAATGATTTTTTTCTTATTTCTTCTTGAGTTATTAATAAAAATGTGAAAAAAATGTGATTTTCTTTTTCTCTCTGTATCTCTTTTATTATACATAATTTTGAAATTCTGATTTAACTTTCTACGGGCACTTTTTGATTCTGCTTCGAATAAGAGTAATAGAATTGAAGTCAAACGTTTCGACTTTCCACGACCATCATCAGTTTCGTTTTTTTAAATACAACTTATGTTCTATTCGATAGCATTTTTTCTCCTGATTACAATGATATATCACAATTAATATTAATTATAGATATAGATATAGATATTAATTTGAAGCTTAAATAATTCAGATTTTATATGAAAGTTTTATTTAATAACATAATTTCAAATTTTTTGTTCTTTTTCTTATCTTTTTATTATTCTAGTCGAAAGCATTTTTTCTGGTGATTTCAGTGAGTATAATACTTAATACCGTTTTTTCAAGTAAAGTTGGAATATGACAAAAAAACTGATATCGTTTCGTCATGTTTTTCTTAATAAGTAAATTTATTCTTAACCTCTTTTTTTATTTGTTAAGTATTAGCAACAACATTCAGTTGTCGGAAGAGGAAAAGTCATTAAATATTGACTAAATGATATGAGGTGGTTAACACAAACCAAATAAACATCAGTATAAACATATTAAATTACAAGAACAGAATAAATAAGTTGAATAAAAATTATAGACTAAGAACATGACTGTGAAATAAATAAAGTGAAATAAATAAATTAAAGTAAATCCTCGAAATGTCCTCCACTGCTTTCAAGACACAGATTCGTTCTTAATCCTATGTTTTGTCTAGCGTGTCGAACATGAATTCGCCAAACATTTCTGTAAGAATCTAATATTCGCTTTCTTAGTTCCTCCTTATTATTTATCTTAATGCTAGCCACTGTTTCAATGTCCAAAATATAAAGCCTACTTTATCCTGTTTAAATTATGGATGATGGTTCCGATATAACGTGCCAAACTTCAACTGGTTAAAACGAGTGAACTTAATCATATTAAAAAAAAATAAAGACAGTCAAGTGTTGAGAGCCACTGAGTGCTAAAGAAATTAAAAAAAAAACATTGCTATAGAAAGTATCTTTCAAATTTATTACAAAAATATTAGTTTTAGCTGCCAATGTATTTGTAGAAGACACTATTCAGTAATATCTAAATATTTTTAGTATAATTAGTATTCACTTTTTCTTTTAATCCAACAGTGCGAGTCAAAATTAAAAACTAGGCTTTTTCATTCCTATACTAAAGCTGAGATACTGATCTAGCAAGTTATATTAGAACCACTAGATATTTTTCGGTAAAAATTCATTTTCGTAAGTGCAGTGCATTATTAAAATAACGATACAGAAAAACTTTAAATAGTTTATTATAATTTACACTATAGCTAAGAAAATGAACTAAAAATTTGAAATTATGTATTAAATAAAATTTTCACATAAAAATCTGTATTATTTAAGCTTCAGATTAATATCAACTATTAAGTGTGATATATCATTGTAATCAGGAGAGAAAATGCTATCGAATAGAACAATAAAAAGACATAAGTTGTATTCAAAAAATCGAAACTGATGATGGTCATGGAAAGTCGAAACGTTTAACTTCAATTCTATTACTCTTATTCGAAGCAGAATCAAAAAGTGCCTGTAGAAAGTTAAATCAGAATTTCAAAATTATGTATAATAAAAGAGATACAGAGAGAAAAAGAAAATCGATTTTTTTCACATTTTCATTAATATCTCAAGAAGAAATAAGAAAAAAATAATTCTCTCAATGGATACGAATTAGGCATTGATTCATGCAACTTTTCTTCCATTTAACCGAATTTGTATCTCTTACGGTTTAGGAGATCCCTTCAGTGCACACCCAATTTGAAACAGCCGGTATATAGTACAAGATAATAAGAAATTGCAAAAATAAATATAAAGCAAGATTAAATTCTTTGTGCAATTTTCATTGTATTGCATTGCATTGATTGCATTACGTGTTTTTAATGTCCTTAAATAATTTATGTCAATACATAAGTAAGTAAATACACGCAGTAAAAGTAAGGTACCGTTTACTTTGCGGAAATTCGTGGTACGCAAATACATACAGATGCATGGGGGGGTTTTATATCTCTGGTATGCAATGTCGGTAGATGTTGACAATAAAACGGTTTTATGGTCGCCATTAACGAAACGACTTTACAAAGAAAAATACTTTGAGAAGGGGGGGAAAAAAGGAACTGGTTACGATATTTTCGTCGAGTCTAGTGTTGACGTTTTACCCACGTAATATGTGATTTCATTTTTTAGAAAATATTTTCGAGAAACATCACATTTGGGGAAATAAATCAAAACCAAAACCAGGTGTTTGTTTTAGATGCGCGATAAACTATATCATTGTTATTTTTGTTTTTTTTTTTTTTCGGTGCAGGTATTTACAGTATCAACTCGATAAAGCTGAAGTGGAAGTTTATTGACTGCTACGAGGTTTTAGGTCACCACTTCCTTGTTGTACTTACAAGTCTGGCCGAGATAACGAAACATGTTTATCACTTCGAGAAGAAAATGTCGTGGAAAATTATAAATTGCGCGGCGCTACTGCAAAGGAGCAACTGGTCATCTCTTCTTTCCCTCATTTTTACTATAAATGAATTTTAATCAAAATCAAAATAAAAAGCTGTTTCAAGGAGGAAAAAAAATAATTTTTAGTTGATACACGCACACTATCAGCATAATTATTTTTTTTATTTATTATGTATAATTGTAACATGTCAAAAATTACGTATTCCTCATTTATTCGGAAGCGTAATTTTAATTACACCTATTAAAATAGTTAGCTTGAGCCATCTCGTTTAATCATGAACTAATTTTACGTTGTATTTTAACTATTGTTTAATAATTTAACATTCCACAACTATTATGCATAAAAAATACAAAATCGCTGACTGATAAAAATTAAGAAATGGCATAGGTCCTAGGACTCGGCCTTGAGGCACTCCAAATTAAGCTGAAAATAAAGAAGATCAACTAATGCTGATTAAAGTAAGCATTGCCAAAAATGCCGAAGACCTCATAAGGCCGAAATTGTTAGTTTTTTGTACAAGTACAAGATTTCTTAGAAAATTAAGAAATAAATTTAAAAAATTTAAGAAATTTAAATGTGGAGTTAAATCAACCAAATTATTTCGAGACTGTCATTGTTCATGAAATTTTCTGAAAGTGTACCTACCAAGTTTGCCCAAAAGAAAAATGTTTGTTTAAGGGTACTCCATACTTTGTTATTTCACGTGTAGATCGAAGTCGAGTAAAATAATAAGAAGACCTTCTCGAATCTTCGTTCACAATAAGCCATCCTGCCTGGTTTTTAAACCATTATTTTGCAATTTTCGAATTTTTGGAAGCTTGGAAGCATTTCATAGCGAACAATAACGTGAAGGAAAAGGTAAGACAGACAGCTTTTTCAACAATATTCCTCAAATGGGTGATTTTTTTTGTGATTTTGTGATCAATTGATTGCATCTGCAATGTGACTTGTGACTTTTTTCCTGAAAATCATTATTTAATAATATAATGTTTATATCCGTAGATACGTATTTCGGCAGCTAAGCTGCCATCTTCAGTGTGCTACCAATTTAAAAACACTAAAAAAATGATCTAAAAACAACCTAATCACACTGATAAAATCATAAAAATGTTAAACCTAACAACAATCTAATCATCCTAAAAGATATATGTCTAAATGTAAGTATATAAACTAATCGGAAAAAAAAATTATGTGAACACCTAAAATTAACTGTCAGAAAACCTTACAAATAAGAGCTAACCAAACAACACGGAAATAAATTGTCCAAAGACCCGAAAAAACTTCTTATTCTAACGAATAAATAAGTATATAATTCCCTGTTATTTTATACCTAAGAACCTAAAAATCCTGAAAAAATAAAATAAAATATATATATTATGTATAAATCGTCAAAAAGCAACCTACAGATGAGAGC
The DNA here is from genome assembly GCA_036172665.1 of Prosopocoilus inquinatus. Classification (NCBI taxonomy): domain Eukaryota; kingdom Metazoa; phylum Arthropoda; class Insecta; order Coleoptera; family Lucanidae; genus Prosopocoilus; species Prosopocoilus inquinatus. Next base: position 5,752,425 of record CM069870.1, read on the forward strand.
AAATCACACCCACACACCACAAGTTAAGAGCACTTTAGAAAAATCTTTATCTCGGAGAATCCTCTCCTTATCAAATCTCCAATACAAATGCGCTTAGCTGTCTCTAACACCCCTTTATATATGAATAAGGTAGCGACATCTAGCGGATGATTTCTGACATAACAAGTACGACATCTAGCGGCCAATTTTTGACTTAAGATCTAGAAAATAATAATGATAAAAATCATAATAATTTAGCTTATGTCTATGATGAAACTATTCTACAAGTTTCGAAATTTCTTGACTTGCGCGTCCTCGTCACTTTAATAAATTGTATCTACTAATATATAACTTTCAATTAGGCCAATTAACTAAACAAGTTTATCGTTGCAATTATTTCTTGGACCATATACGTTTGAGTATTATTAAAGGTTCACGAACGCATACGTTCATTTGTTCAATGGATAACTTTTTAAACCGCTTTCCATCTATCTACGAATAATATACATATACACACACACCTGCATTTTTGATCATCATCACATACATTTCCGAACAAATTTAACAGCGACGATAAACTGTTAAATTACGGTTTGTTTGTTTTCGAAGTGCACATCATCAGGTGGACAGGCGACGACGAAATTATTGGAACACATGAATATGAATACATGCTGAATTTTCCGCCACGGGAGATCCTGCATTTCATTGTAATTAATTACATGCAAATAACGAGAGTAAATGCCCCGTATTTACGCACACAATATGCAAGTTTAATTACGAGTGAAAAACATTGAAAAATTAAACTCCGGAGAGAAATTACAAAAGTAAAAAAATTCAACATGAAATGAATCTAAATTTTAAGAGGGCGGCAAACGAATCTGAAAATTTTAAAAATAAATTACGTGCCAGTTTTTATACAGGTTTACATGAAGCTCATGTAATTAAAAAAAAATAATCATTCAATAGTGGGTCACTTCCTGGTTAAAAATTCAGTATTTTTTTTACATTTACCGTACTCATACCTTTTCTGGAAGTAATAACAATCGCAATATCTGTCAAATCAGTAACTGAACTTGTTTCATAGCCATAACCCCATTTACTAAAATACTATTCGTGTATTCAAGGGCATAAAACGAACACACCTAATGATACTGGGTGAAGCGCACAGGAAAAATGAGGGATTACGGCAAACAAACTTCTTCGCTGCACTTCGACGCGTCGCGCCTCACCTTAGTAAGTGACTAGCATAAGCAGGGTTGGAAAGTTTAAAACAAACTGTTTAAAACACCGAATTAAAAACATACCATCTGTTTTAAACAAAATGTTTTAAACATGTTTGTTTTGCTAGTGTTTTAAATTGATTTCTTGTAATTTTAAGCTAAAAAAGAACACCTTTGATTTGTGTGCTTTATTTTTAAGTTTTAAACATATTTTTTTAATGTTTTAAATTCATTTTTTTTAGTTTTAAGCTAAAAAAGACCACTTTTGATATATGTGTTTTATTTTTGCAACGTAATACCGTGTAACCAGAAGTTAATTGTTAGGGTCTGTATTTCACTGACAGATTAACTTTAAACTTTAGTTTGTTCTCATATCAATTGTTTTAACAATTGTAGATAATGCGTGGCTGAGCTGATGACGTGATGACTACACTGTAGCTGTGATTTGAACTAAATTTGAATTGCATTAGATTGATTATAATCAATTCATTAATTATGACTGATCACTAGAATAATACTCATATTGTAAAATTTTAAAATACCTTTTCAATATTTAACCTTTTATTATTACATTAAGTTTTGAAACATACTGGGTCCTCCGCTTCCCTGTTCATACTATGGGCTACGGGATGAGTTATAATGTAGCAAACCGGCTTGAATTTGTCAATGTTAATGCAATGTTAGGTCAAAAGTGATCGTAGGATGTCGCTGTTTCAATTATTTATAACGTTAACGTTTCATTTGTCTTCATTGAATTTCTACCGTGTGTCCCAAGGCCGTATATTCGCCCTTCTAGAATTTAAAGGTTTGTTTAAAATTTGAAAACGATGAATTAAACAAGAATTTAATTTGAATTTTCAGACATATACCTACTGGACTTTTGGTTTCGCCGGAAGTAATATCAACTTTGTTATTTTAAATGGAACATCCTACATGTTTTCACATATTTGAAATTTTTGTTTTCCAGTATTGAAAGCCACGAGTCATGTATTTTAGTTCTAATGCGATCAAGTAATTTGAAAAAAATATTTCTTTGGATTGTATTTGATTTTAGTTTTTATTGGGAATGTTTTTCTCAGTATGTTGATACCAAATACTTCATACTTTGTTTGAAAATCATTTAAAACACCGCGATCGTAGATCCTAAATAAATCATGCTCTGCCTTAAAGGATTTAGATTATTATTAAAGTACAAACATTATTTTTAAAAGGGTACATAATCTAACATTACAAACTTTTCATCTTTCTTTTAATAAGAGATCGAATTTTAATAAATTCTTATTTTTACACAAATATCAAATAATAATAATAATATATATATATTTTTATGTAAGCTGTAAGGGCAATTTAAACATTTAAAAGTTGTTTTAAACATCTGTTTCTTTTTTGTTTAAAACATGTTTAATTTAGGGTCAATTTTAAACATGTTTTAAACAAAAAAAACTGTTTAAAACAAAAAAAAACAGAAGTTTTGTTCTTTTTTTTTAAAAAAAAAAACAGTTTTTTTCCAGCCCTGAGCATAAGTAACTCAACCCTATGTGAAACAACTGTATTTTCAAAGGGTTTAGTGAATTCGTTCTCCGACAAAAAAAGCACTCCTCGTAAAAGGGGGGGCGGGGGGCGGCGGTAGTCCTAGTAGTTCGTTTCAGTTCCGCACTCATGACAAATAAAAACATCGCAGTTAGCTTGAGTCATCTCGTTTAACCGATAAATAAAATAATTCGATTTCGCTTAATAAACGTTCTACTTAACTTAATCATTATCGTAATAATACCATCGATTATAGAGCCTGGGATTAGTGATGCGTTACGTTACGTACTCGAATGACGACATACCAATTTTTTTTTTTTTATCGGGAAAATGCGTTCGATATTATTATGATAGTTTACGTGTTCCAGATTATTTAGAAAAGGAATTATTGCCAATTATTCGTGTTACCTGTTTGCTCAGTATTGTATTTATTTATTATTTATTATCACGCAAAATACGGTGAATTTTTGCAAATGCATTCTATGAAATGTTTGACGGGTAGCTTCGTTTTAGGTGACATATTGGAAATTTTATTGACAAAGAATTTACACATTTTTATGGTGTGTTCGAAAGTACCGTTGCAATCTAAAAATCTACGTATAGTTCCCATTTGCGAATAAATTGGTCAAGTCGTTTTTGGTTTGCAGTGGGAATTTCTAGCTACGTCTCTGCTGACGAAGCCCCAAGCAGGGCTGAAACAGCTGTACAGATGCTCCTCGAGGTTTTCACTGCAATCAAAAACGATTTGCAACAACATTTCTTAAAAATAAAACTTAATCATTTATTACATATTCAGGATGGATACACTCGTACACCTAATTTTTTAATTTCATATTTTTTAGCGTAACTTCTTTCGCTCTTGAAATACTTTTTGGTGCATGCCATACATAATCATTTTTTGTTTGCCTTGCTTTATTTCCTTTTATATTTACTATAAATTTTTTGCTATAACAAAAAAGTCCTTTGGAAATCATTGAAAATTTGCTTTAAAAAAATAATGAAAAATAGTGAACATAAAAGTTTCTAAAAACACAATTTTAGAAGTGAAAATGAAACAATAAAAGCAAAGTATGGGTTGCAGCGGAAAACAAAGAACAACTGAAAAAATAAAACAAATGAAATATAAAAAAGACGATGCTAATAAAGAAGAAGCAAGAAAGACAATTGAAATTGAAGAAAAAACAGCAAATTAAAATAAAATAAGCAACAAAAACAAATTAAAAATGAAAGCAAATGGTAGATTGAAATTGAAAATGAATTCCAATCAATAAAAGACAAACGAAAAACAAAGTACACGCAGCAAATTAACGAAATGGAAGACAACTGAAAACAAACGGCAAATTAAAATGAAGAAAATCAAATTGGAAACAAAAAAGTAAAAAAAAAAAAACAAAAAGGGTACATTCAAGAGAGATTGAGGTGTCTGTCAAACATGCAATACCTGTCCGGTATCTGTCAAGTGCCTTGGGAAATCATTGAAAATTTGCTAAAAGAAATAAAAAAATAGTAAACTTAAAAGTTTCAAAGACACAATTTTAAAGCAAAAAATGAAACAATAAAAGCAAAGCGTAGATTGGAGCGGAAAACAAAAAACAACTGAAGAGTAAAACAAATCAAAAATAAAAAAGACGATCAAATAAAGAAGAAGCAAGAAAGACAATTGCTATTGAAGAAGAAAAAAAGCAAATTAAAATAAAATAAAGAACAAAAACAAATCAAAAATGAAAGCAAATGATCGATTGAAATCGAAAATAAAGACCAAACGATAAAAGACAAATGAAAAACAAAGTACACGCAGCAAATTAACGTAATGGAAGACAACTGAAAACAAACGGCAAATTAAAATGAAGAAAATCAAATTGGAAACAAAAAAGCAAAAAAAAAAAAAACAAAAAGGGTAGATTCAAGAAAGATTGAGGTGTCTGTCAAATATGCCTGTCAAGTACCTGTCAAATGCGGGTGAAATACCTGTCCGGTATCTGTCAAATGCCTTTGGAAATCATTGAAAATTTGCTAAAAGAAATAAAAAATAGCAAACTTAAAAGTTTCAAATACACAATTTTAAAGCAGAAAATGAAACAATAAAAGCAAAGCGTGGATTGGAGCGGAAAACAAAAAACAACTGAAGAGTAAAACAAATCAGAAATAAAAAAGGCAATGCAAATAAAGAAGAAGCAAGAAAGACAATTGAAATCGAAAAAAAAAACTGCAAATTAAAATAAAATGAAGAACAAAAACAAATCAAAAATGAAAGCAAATGATCGCTTGAAAACGAAAATAAAGCCCAATCGATAAAAGACAATTCAAAAACCAAACACAACAGCAGCAAATGAACTAAATGAGAGACAACTGAAAACAAAAAGTAAATTAGAACGAAGAAAATCAAATTGGAAACAAAAAAGCAAAAAGAAAATCAAAAAGGATAGATTCAACGATCCAAGAATGATGCAGATGCCTGTCAAGTGCCTGTCAAATGCCTATTAAGTAACTGTCCGGTGTCTGTCAAGTGCCAGTCAACTGCCTGTTAAATACCTGTCAGGTGTCTATCAAATTCCTATTATTTCTTGGAATGTTGGATGTATTGCAAATGTAAATGCAATAAATTTGAATCAAAACTCTGTACAAGCATAAGAAACGAATTGTTCTGTTCAGGTTGATGGATAATTCACTATCCTCTTTAAAAATTTGGATAAATGTAGACGTTATTTTACGGAAAAAATTAGAAGTTAAAAAAAAACTAATAAACAAACTAAGACTCAAAAAAGACTAAAAAGAACTCAATTCGTTGCCCTAGAAAAATCAAAGAAAAAGAAACTAAAAAATTCAAATCACATCAAAATTTATTTCAGAACATAACTATGACAAAGTAATGTCACAGTGTTTGAAAATTAGTCATTCTGAGAAATAATATATGAACTAAAGAGATAACAGACGCAAGAAAGAAAAAAATTAAAATATAGAGAAAAAAAGGATAAAATTGATAGAAGTCAAAAAACAAAACTTTTATGTTTTATGATCCTATATAATCCTGTAAAGAATGAGTTTCGCAGTATATTAAATGGGTAAAGACAGCAAAAAATGAAAACTCTATTAGAATTAACTGAAAGCATTTGTTTTTAATAAATGAAAAGTTGGCGAACTGCTCGCATCAAATCGGGCTAGAATTTACCTGGCGTTTTAGTTTCATTAATTTTATTTAAAATTTTAATTCAAACTTTTTCAAAGATTAAAAAACTGAACTTTTGAGTTTCAGGCTAGAATTTACGCTAAAACACAAAAGTTTCAACTTTGGAAAAAGTTTGAATTAAAATATAAAATAGGATTAAATTTTAATTAAAAAAAAAAAATTAAATAAAATTAACTGAGGAATTCAAAAGTCCAATTATATGCAATGTTTAAGGGGGGGAGGGGCTAACTTTTGAACATTTGTTATACAATTTTCTATTTTATTGTTTTAGTATTTATTGTTAATTTAATTAATTTGTGTATCATTATACTAGATAATTTTTGAAGTTTGTTCTTGTCCGATGAAAATAGTAAGTACAAGGTTTTTTTAATATCAAACCGGACAGAAAAATGAAGGGAAACACACTCAACGTTTCGCTATAGATTTATAGCTTCGTCAGGAGTGAAAAAAAGTAAATAAACAAGTTGTCAAGAGAAACAAGTCGTCAAGAGAAACGAAAAGGTAACATGATTTTTAAACTAAACTACGAGTTGTTCGGAATAAAAGTAACGAGAACTAATTAAAGCTACTTTTTTTTTTTTAATTTTTTAATATATAATTAATTGATTGACAGATCTATATCTTGTTTAAAGAGTCCAGAAAACTACAAAATATGTCATTTAAATTTTCAAAGTCCGTACGTTTATTAATAGAATTTCCAGACATTTTAATTTTACACATTTCTATGAAACGTCTTTTAAAAATATTAGATTCACTGTACAAAATGTCAGTATTATCAAAATCAAAATTATGATTATTTACTAATGAATGCTCTACAAGCATTGAATGATTTTGATTATTTTTTTGAATATGATATTTATGTTGGTCTAAACGTTTTTTTAAATTTTGGCTCGTTTCACCTATATAAACAGAATTACAATTTGAACATTTGATTTCATAAACCACGTTAGGTTGTTTTAATTTCGGTATTTTGGTTTTTAAATTCGAAAAAATTAAATTTAAATTAATCACAGATTTACTGGCTAAAATTAAATTATGTTTTTTGAAAATGTGTTTAAATGTATTGTGTAATGGTTCAATATAAGGCAAAGATATGTATTTATGATTCGAAGTTTGTCTAATGTTTTTAGAGACATTTGAATTTTGTAAGTATTTAATACGATTTTTAATTACTGATTCAATAAGATTTATTGGATAAGAATTTTGAATAAGAGTTTTCTTTATTAAATTTAAGTTATCATAAATGAAAACTTTATCAGAAAGTAAAATAGCTCGATCAGTTAATGAAATAATAGTTGCAATTTTATAATTTTTAGGTGTGTACGAGTGAAAATTTATGTACCTACCTGACCAGGTAGGTTTATGAAACCAATTAGTAATTAATTTATCATTCTGTCTGATAATATTTACATCAAGAAAACTCAATGAATTATTATTTTCTTTTTCTACTGTAAATTGTAATCTATTATGAAAAGAATTAAATTTATTTAAAACAAAATCGACCTTATCAGAAGGCAAAATCAATAAAATGTCATCTACATAACGAAAATATAATATCTCCGGCTTTAGCTGAAATTGTTATGCAAGAACTAGAAAAATCTGTTAGTAACTCTTTATCATTCGATTTAACGTTATATTTTCGTTATGTAGATGACATTTTATTGATTTTGCCTTCTGATAAGGTAGATTTTGTTTTAAATAAATTTAATTCTTTTCATAATAGATTACAATTTACAGTAGAAAAAGAAAATAATAATTTATTGAGTTTTCTTGATGTAAATATTATCAGACAGAATGATAAATTAATTACTAATTGGTTTCATAAACCTACCTAGTCAGGTAGGTACATAAATTTTCACTCGTACACACCTAAAAATTATAAAATTGCAACTATTATTTCATTAACTGATCGAGCTATTTTACTTTCTGATAAAGTTTTCATTTATGATAACTTAAATTTAATAAAGAAAACTCTTATTCAAAATTCTTATCCAATAAATCTTATTGAATCAGTAATTAAAAATCGTATTAAATACTTACAAAATTCAAATGTCTCTAAAAACATTAGACAAACTTCGAATCATAAATACATATCTTTGCCTTATATTGAACCATTACACAATACATTTAAACACATTTTCAAAAAACATAATTTAATTTTAGCCAGTAAATCTGTGATTAATTTAAATTTAATTTTTTCGAATTTAAAAACCAAAATACCGAAATTAAAACAACCTAACGTGGTTTATGAAATCAAATGTTCAAATTGTAATTCTGTTTATATAGGTGAAACGAGCCAAAATTTAAAAAAACGTTTAGACCAACATAAATATCATATTCAAAAAAATAATCAAAATCATTCAATGCTTGTAGAGCATTCATTAGTAAATAATCATAATTTTGATTTTGATAATACTGACATTTTGTACAGTGAATCTAATATTTTTAAAAGACGTTTCATAGAAATGTGTAAAATTAAAATGTCTGGAAATTCTATTAATAAACGTACGGACTTTGAAAATTTAAATGACATATTTTGTAGTTTTCTGGACTCTTTAAACAAGATATAGATCTGTCAATTAATTAATTATATATTAAAAAATAAAAAAAAAAAGTAGCTTTAATTAGTTCTCGTTACTTTTATTCCGAACAACTCGTAGTTTAGTTTAAAAATCATGTTACCTTTTCGTTTCTCTTGACGACTTGTTTCTCTTGACAACTTGTTTATTTACTTTTTTTCACTCCTGACGAAGCTATAAATCTATAGCGAAACGTTGAGTGTGTTTCCCTTCATTTTTCTGTCCGGTTTGAGATTAAAAAAACCTTGTACTTAGATAATTTTTATTATGAAATAAACTGCATTTTTAATAATAAATAAATATACTGCCGCAATTTTAATAATAAATAAATATACTGCTGCATTTTTAACAATAAATAAATACATATTATGTTTTTATAGGGAAGTAATCTGTCTTTTGGACGATGGTTTATGTGGTTCAAAAATTGTGTATGTGTATGGTCATGTTTCTAATTAATGTCTCCCTGTCATTTATAAAATATCAAGTCGCTATTTAAAAGGTCAAACAAACACTTGTTGAATTTTACTTCATGTTATTTTGTCTTTGTTTACCTGCTTGCTCGATTGCTTACCTGTCTACCAACTGCAGTAGTCAGAATGACAATAGGCTGCAATTTGACATTTGTAGGAGAGGCATTACTAAAATGCGTGACTGTACGTTTATGTCTCTATTTTCTCGCCCTTCGTTCAGTTATCGAACATGCGTTTTTTCGTTTTGAACACTTTTGTTACGTTTCTGCATTTCTCACGCTTGCGTATATTATTATTAATTGTTGCATGTGTCAGAATCGATCGATTTTCGTATGCTGTCATAAATAAATGAATTATAATATGGTATCGCCTTCCAACTTTCGACGGACCACGAACGCTTACCATACGTAACTTCCTACATCAAGTAGAGAATCACTTCTTCTTTGTCATATTCAAATATATCCAAATGCACAATATACAGGGTGTTTTTACTGTGTGCAAACAAAAAACCTCGGTATAAGTACGCGAAATGCTACTTTCTGCGGGTATTTTTTGGTGGCTACCGTATCATAGTCAAAAAATTTCGGATGGACCACTTGTTTGGAACTGTTGAAATGTGCGAGAAAGAGAGGAAGGTCAACTTCGCCTTCCTCTACGTATGAACACGCCTACCGATATCGTACTTGAAGTTCAACGCGGAATTTCGTAATAATAATCACTGATATCGCTTATTAATTATTTTATTTAAAATTTTAATTCACTGAGCGAATTAATATGTTTTACGATATCAACTATCGACGAAATAAATCAGAAAATTTATGCACCAATTACGCAAGCGCGTTAAAAATGTTTTTCCTTCACCCTTTTGTGCAAATAAACTTTTGCTGCAATCTCGGTGCTAGCTATGAAAGTATTACTACTTACGGTCCTTGGAAACAAAGTAAATGTAAAACTTTTATAAGTCTTTTGAAAATAATATGGAATGAGAAATTACAATTTGTTTGTATCTCGCTTTTAATTTGTTCGGCAATTACGAACCGCAGCTTCTTGAATCGCACTAGATTTTAATTTAATACTTAAACTTGTACATAATTACTTGCAGTGAAGTTAATTTAAATTGTAAACGTTTCGACGGTTCAGCTGATCGGAGCGGCGCTGAGTTACGTCGTCCCTATTTGAGATCCAGGAAGGCACTGACGCTGGCCTATTTCGGCTGCGGGTCGTAATTGAAGCGGCGCCCGCGTTCCACTTTTAGCTACGCCAGCAGTTCTCAAACGGTTTAGTGAAAATCAGCCACTGCATTTTTCTCGAAAACTATTACATTTATGTTAAGAACACACGAGTTCAATCGTTGCCATTCATGATGATATATTGCGGGTTTAAATATTTGCACACAGTAAAAGAACACTCTGTATTATGGAAAACTAGAAAATAAAACGTGTTCTTTGTTTAGTAAGAAAATGGTTTCATCATCCTGATGTCATTGAATCAAAATGTGAAACTTAGGTGTGAAGTGGCCGTCTTTCAATATTTTTGTGTTAGTCACATGCAGTGATAAAAAAAGAGACGTCTGTTTCTTCATTACTCATTTAGTTAGCAGGAATGTTTACGTGAGTTTTCCCAGTTTTATAAATTTCGTTCGACGTGTCTCGTCGTGTTTTGTAAAGATCGTGCTCGTACTCCCCCCCCCCCTCCCTAGACTAACGTTTATTACACGTTCCTTGATTTATTTGTATATACAATCTTTTACGTTTGGGAAATGGGACGTCTTTCGTTAATATAATTTCGTTATCGGCGGAGTTATTTTCATTCGATGTAAATAACTGTCCATAATAAAAAACCTTGAACTCGATATTAAAGACTTGATTACAAAGTAAAAATAGAATCCAACACGTACACAGGTCTATCAGCAGCTAATATACATATACACACGTACCGCATATATATATATATATATATATATGTACATAAAACGTCTTCTTCGCTCGGTCATAATTTTCCTGCATGACAAGTTCAATTTGAGAGAGTGTAACGCACCGCCCAGAAGTGAAGAAAGCCACCGTTTTATTTTTAAACCGTCGCTCATTTCGGGGCCACAAATTTCACTGAATATAACGAGGGTTAAGTAGCGCTTCCGTTTTTTGTTTAGTCTATCCATCCCTTTAATAGTAGCGCTTATTTCAGTTCGGATCCTTAAGTGGGCCATTAATAATGTAGTTGTTTTTTTTTTTGTTGGTACGCTATGAACACCAACCACGTAATGAGATACTTCACTGGTTGTTGCCTTCAGACTTTCATATTCAAAATTTATTTCTGGACTTCGTATGTTTTGGTTCCCAGCGCTGTGAATTAATTAGAACCCAATAAATTTATACCGGGTGTCCCAGTATGTGTGGCTTTTAAGCAGTGTTGTTAAGTATCTAGATACAGTATCTAAATATTTTTTGAGTATCTAGATACATATCTCAGATACTACTAAAAAAATGTAACTGTATCTGCATCTAGATACAATTACAGTGTATCTATTCATTTGAGATACTAAGATACATTTTAGATACATTTTGAACTTCCATGAAAACAGCAGACCTTGGAGGAAATGCAACCTGCGGTTTTACAGTCTCTTTCTTTTGATTTCCCCTCTTGTTAGTTATGTTTTCCAGTTGGGAAAAATAATTGACAAAAGGAGAAAATCAATAGGGAAAGACTGTATTGTTGATTTTATCAACTTTTCTTGACTATGGGAACGCTCTCTTAGCTACATCAAGGTTGCAACTAAGTATCCTAGATTCGTTTGACATTTAACTTGTCTGATACGGAAGTAGAGTCATTTCTGTTGATAACTTTATTTTTTTTTCGTTGACTTGACTTGGTTTCATACAGAACCAGGTAATTACTAATCAGCTTATGATCAACTTAATTACAAAGATAAATTTTCTATTTAAAAAGACATACTGCTGAAAAAAATTGTGAAAATTATCACAGATTTTAGTGTGTACATTATTCGCATATTCATACGAAAACTTCGTCAATTTTCACAAAAAAAAATCGATTTGGATCGCAAATAATACCGTACCTCCACTACTGCATAGGTTATTGAATTTTACACTTGCAAGTATCTTGATAAACTACAGATACTTTTTTTGTACCTATATCTAGATATTTTCCGGAAAGAGTATCTGTATCTGCATCTAGATACATATTTGTGAAAGTATCTGCATCTGTTTCTAGATAATATTAGAAATTTATCTTTAAGAACACTGCTTGTAAGTCGCTAATAATATTTAAATTATGCTGCAGACGTTCAGCATCGAAAGGTTTTGTGATATTATAATTTCAAATCGTCCGCATAAAATAAATTCTGGAAAGTTAGTTTGGTGCTTAAATCATTGATGAGCGCCAAAAATAGAGTAGGCCCGAAATGAGATAAATGAGGAACACCAGATGAGAGTAAAATTTCACCGGATTGTCATGCAAATCAGAGCCTCAACCTTCATTTGTTCATTGCTTTTATTTATTTAATGTCTCATTAATTCTTGTCCTTGTATTTAAATATTTTCTGCGCCAAAAAACAATTAAATGATTCCAAACAAATGCCCTGTCATTTATAAAATTTCTGTACGTGCATTCTTAACCTCAAAATAAAAATATTGCTCGATGTCATTTGTTTGAACTTTGTCGTTCTGCTGTCATCAACTGTTAGACATATTTGACAATAATTCGAGAACGAACAAAGATAATCACTTCTGGTTTTCAACACAATGTTCACTTTTTTGTACGCTTTGTAACTACTAAAAATACACCTTTCCATTTCATTTTTTTTTTTTTTAGAAAAACCGGGAAAGATCTTACGTAAACAGCGCCCTCTGACTATTTTATAACAAAGTAGCCGGAGTCACTGTATACAAACTACAAATCAACTTAAAACTTCCTACGAAATTGGATTTAACCTCCTAACCACAAAAAGTTTGTTTAAAAACTAGATACGTATTTCGGCAGCCATCTTCAGTAGATGTCTTCTTCTTGATCACAAAAGAAGTGACTGTGTCATGTCTTATATACTAATTCGTTCCGCTCCAATTAAGCGTGCTCTCTAAAGCGAGCGTCTCACCGGATTGCGTCAACCAAGTCAAGCAACACGGAACCTGCCAAAGGACCATGTGTTTCCGTGTTGCTTGACTTGGTTGACGCATTCCGCTCGCTTTAGAGATTGGAGCGGAACGAATTAGTACACAGTGAACTCTCTCATTACGGACACCTCTGATAAACGGACAACTCTCGTAACCGGACAATTTTGTGGAACTGTTCTATAGAATCTTTTAATAAAATTCTCTCTAATAAGCGGACATCTCTTACAAGCGGACAGATAATTGGCGATGGTTCGTATCCGCTTATCAGAAATTTCACTGTGTAAGGTAGGGATTGGCTTGACAGTCATTTATCTTGTGATCAAGAAGAAGGCATCTACTGATGATGACAGCATAGCTGCCGAAATACGTATCCAGTTTTTAAACAAACTTTTTGTGGTTAGGAGGTCAAATCCAATTTCTTTGTACTACAAACCACAGTCTCCAATACATTTTAATGTTAAAGATTCCTTTCAAACAAGCTAAAATGCTTCCATTTCTGATTAATGAAGAATACAGAAGCTACACTCTTATTAATGACTAGAAATCGGAATCACATATTTTGACTTCATCAATAAGAGTTTGATTTGTTTGGAAAATTATTATTGATACGTTTTTATTGCGCAATCCTTCCCAGAACATTTAGGGCAGCGCTCTAATTTCCAAATTGGTTTGAGCCAGTTCTTCACAAGGCGGCGCAGTGTTGCCAACTCACGTAGTTTAAAATTTCGATTTTTTGTTTAGGGAAATCGTGTTTTGTCGTTGAAAACCGTATCATGCTGATTTGACGCTTAATAATAGACATGAATAAACTGAACTAAACGACTTGTAAAAAAACCGCATTATTTCTTTTCTTTTGTAAATATTTCTTTTTTTTTATTTTCATGTCCTATTTGAACCTAAATCATTTTTTTTTCGGTTTTCGTTCCTCTTAACATTTTTCCGAAAGATGAAAATGTTCGTTCTTCTTTTTTTTGTTTCCAGTAGTCATTTGTTTTTTTCTGAAATTAAGTGATCAAAAACTCCTCTTTTCTCACGAATCATTACAACCGTCTTTTGTTTTGTTTTTATTGACTTTTTATTACATTTCTCATATTTTCATTTCGTAAATATTGGATTGCGTTTTGTCTTTGTTTGTTTGTTTTCTTTGTGAATTTCGAATTACTGTTATGTCTTGAATGTGTATTGTTAACTGTTTTTTTCTTTTGGTGTTTTCATTTATTTATTTATTTTGCAATAGTAATTCATACTAGATATTTTTTTTCTTTTCTTGCTTGCTTGCTTTCAGTCGTTTACTATTTCTCAGAAATTAATTAAATAAATGTCAATTCCTCCATTTGTCTGCAACAAAATAATTATGTATTTTATAATATTTTCTTTTCGGACGCGATAGTGATTCAATTAGAAATTAAATTATTGAATTTTTTTGGAAATTTTTCTCTTCTCCCGTTTCTCGATCTCCAAAACCGTTTTCACTTTTTTTTGTCTCTGATTACCTTTTTCTCTTTTTGTATCGATCGCAAAATTTTTCGATCATCTATTGTTTTCCCTTTTCCTTTTCTTCAAGTGTCAATTTAATTTTGAATGTTCATTATTATTAATTATTTTTCTCTTGATCATGCTTTAAATCTGGATTTTTTTCTTTAGTTTTACCGCGACAAAAGAAGAAATTTCATTCGTTCAAAGTCCAATCCGATGCGTCAGTGGCGGCTCGTAATTAATTGATAACCAAACTTGCCCACCCCGAGGAGCCGCCACTGCCATGCCAAACGTTACATAGTAACAACTGCTACAGTAATCGTATGGTTGGCAACAGTGATGCAGCATGACAAGTGCGCCGCCGCCCAATGACGTGGAAAAAACGTGATTCCTACCTCTGTTAATGACGATAAAATAATAAGTTTAAAATCAAAGTTGTGCAGAACTAATTCAACTTGCCAATGGCGTAATCAAAGCTGTAGTTAATCTGAGACGTTTGTTGATAAAATGAATTTTTATTGTAGAGCTTGTGGTCAACTTTCATACTTATAAGTAATTTCTTTCTTCTTTTATTTTCTAAATATTGCCTGTCGCCACCATTATTGGGACACCCTGTATATTTTTTTGAAGGAAATTGGATCATTTATACTGCGATTCGGTGATTTTTGATTTTAATGCGGTAAAATAACATAAATTTTGAAAAATAGTAGTTACTGCAACTATGGAAAATCATAGTTACAATACTTGGGTAATTTATTTCATACTCTTTAGGAACTAATAATATGAAGTTATGAATGATGGACACCGTTCTTGAGACATCCTGTATAAAAGTTGCTAAAAGTGTCAATCTATCGATTTTTTAATGGAATTTAAACAAATAAATCAATAAGACTTGAAGGATTTAAAAAATGCAATATTTTTTCTAATCCACAAATATACGAGAATATTTGTGTTTTAATCTGTACATTAAAAACAGTTTAGGTAAATAATCCTGCAAGAAAAGATTAATAATTTACTTTTTTATCTCGTTTAGATTATACGAATTACGAGTACTCATGACTTCATCTTTACAAATCTTTTTAGGTCTTTATTAGTAGGTAATTATAGCGTTCTGAATTCTGAAACTATCTAATTGGTTCTTGTTAAAACAAAAACGTTACCTGATTATCAACGCAGATGTACTTACTATGACAATCATGAATATTATAATCATTCAGTGTTCGACCTTTGATCGCTAACATCATTGGTTTACATTTGCTGACAGCATTCTGTCATACTTGCACTTCATTATGCTTATTAGAAAACTAGATGATCTCAGCAAATTGTTAAACGCTTTGTAATATTTATTAACGTTGAATTATTTTTCTTCAAATTTGCGTCTTTTTTTTCTTTCTTCTAACGTATGAATGTTTTACAATAAATTTGCACGTGCGCATTTAAATCTGAGATAAACAGCATTAATAGAATTACAATGTTTTAATTAACTGCGATGGTAAAAATCGTCATAGAACTTAATTAGCAGCTTTGCAATGTTGATAAAACCGTAAACGGAATATTCCGCGAATGCGTTAAAAGAATCTCAAGGCTTATAAGGTACGTATATTTTAACATAATAACAATAACATACCTAAATAAGTCTTCAGCTGCAACTAAGAGTGTTGGTCAGACTTGGATTTACTTGAATATATTTATGAAGCTTTATTAAGTTTCCAGGAATCAGAAACCTAGTTTCACTTTCCTTTGCGATCGATCTCATAAAACTTTCTCCAATTCGTTCTGTTCGGAAATTAATCTGAGAAGGTTTCTTCTGCCTGAAAACAACTGTCGTCATCAAAGAAACGGAGATTCAGAACACACCCTGATTAGATGCCATCCTATCCAATCCAATCACATTTTCTTTGTTAGTCGTTACGTACTAATTTTTAATAATGTTAGTAAATTGTTAAGTTAAGTATTTTTTACCATCATCATTTAGTAAGTAATTGATCTCAGCAAGCAAGCGATAACTTTAAGCCTGAACGGTCTAATGCTAAGAGGATAGGCCTTGTGAATGCAAGGTCGTAAGTTCGAATCACACTCGAGTTAATTCTCGGTGGCATTCACTTCAGATACCCTTCAGTGTAGAGGAGGACTATCCCGAATATTTTTTTTAACTGGACAGGGTCACCAGATTCCGGGACAATTCCGGTACGCACGGGCAACAACTCTAGTATTAAGTAAAAGCTTTTTAAACTTTCTTTTCAATTCTGACGAAGCTATCAATCGACTAAGCCAAGCTAGGTAATGACTCACTTTTCCTCCTCTGGTCACGTGACCCCGGTCAATGTCCAACTTCTTCATCTACACGATTAATTTTTTTTAGGTTAAGTTTGCTCCTTCAACAATCTTCTCTTCTCTGGTCGCGTTACGTCGTTGAACACTTCTGCTTCCACCCTCTGCTCAAAGACCACTCCCACTACTTCTTCACCTACAACAACTAAAGGGGTTACTTCTTCACCTCTTAAAACAACCCTAACTTAGGGGATTCAGCCTTCAACAATGGTAACTCCGGATGACCATGCCATCCGCCATTTTTTCCAAGGTCAAAGTGGTCCGGAACCGCGCTAGCCATACTATTTGAGTGCTCTTTCTATTTAAATACTGTCCGGTTAAATTTTAAAAACCTTTTATTTACAATTTTCATCGTCGGAAAAGAGTCGATTCCTGTTATTAAATATTGTTACAGTTGCTTTTACAACGTAGCTAATTTAACCCTTACTTAAATAGTATTCTGTTTGATGAAGCCAACATCAAGCGCTTTTTTCGATTTGCATTCTCATTGATTGCTGACGTGTCCATTTTATTTTCGCTTTCAATGATGTGCTAATTTACGATTGGTTGAGACAGCACGTGGTACCTTCACTTCCGCGCCTACAGTAGATTCATGTTGGATTCTGGCGCCCTTAAACAAATTATCGTGGAAGTTCGACCCACCCCCATCGCCATCTGAGCCCGGGCAATTTCGCGTTTAACTGTTTCTTGATACTTTCCAAGTGCACATCGCTAAAGCTTTCAGGTAAGTCGAGGAGGGTGTAGCACAGTACATCAAAGTATTCTTAACATCAGCAGTGTTAAATTAAATACTTGGAAATTTATCTTTATTAGTAAAATAAATAAATTTCACTTTCCTTTTCTTCAAGTGTCAATTTAATTTTGAATATTCATTATTTTTAATTATTTTTCTCTTGATCATGCTTTAAATCTGGATTTTTTTTAGTATTACCGCGACAAATGAGAAGAAATTTCCTTCGTTCAAAGTCCAGTGGCGGCTCGTAATGATTTGATATCCACCTCGCCCACCCCGAAGAGCCGCCACTGCTATGCCAAACGTTACAAAGTAACAACTGCTTATTTTGCAATAGTAATTCACCCTGGGATTTTTTTTTCTTTCCTTGCTTGTTTGTTTTCAGTCGTTTACTATTTCTCAGAAATTAATTAAATAAATGTCAATTTCTCCATTTGTCTGTAACAAAATAATTATACATTTTATAATATTTTTTTTTCGGACAAGATAGTGCTTCAATTAGAAATTAAATGATTATAATTTCTTTGGTAATTTTATCTCTTCTCCCGTTTCTCGATCGCCAAAACCGTTTTCACTTTTTTTGTCTCTGGTTACCTTTATCTCTTTTTGTATCGATCGCAAAATTTTTCGATCGTCTATCGTTTTCCCTTTTCCTTTTCTTCAAGTGTCAATTTAATTTTGAATGTTCATTATTATTAATTATTTTTCTTTTGATCATGCTTTAAATCTGGATTTTTTTTTTAATTTTACCGCGACAAATGAGAAGAAATTTCCTTTCGTTCAAAGTCCAATCCCATGCGTCAGTGGCGGCTCGTAATGATTTGATAAGCACCTTGCCAACCCCGAAGAGCCGCCACTGTCATGCCAAACGTTACATAGTAACAACTGCTACAGTAATCGTATGGTTTGGCAACAGTGATGCAGCATGACAAGCGCGCCGCCCAATGACGTGGAAAACCGTGATTCCTACCTCTGTTAATGACGATAAAATAATAAGTTTAAAATCAAAGTTGTGCAGAACTAATTCAACTTGCCAATGGCGTAATCAAAGCTGTAGTTAATCTGAGACGTTTGTTGATAAACTGAATTTTTATTGTAGAGCTTGTGGTCAACTTTCATACTTATAAGTAATTTCTTTTTTCTTTTATTTTCTAAATATTGCCTGTCGCCACCATTATTGGGACACCCGGCATATTTTTTTGAAGGAAATTGGATCATTTATACTGCGAGTCGGTGATTTTTGATTTTAATGCGGTAAAGTAACATAAATCTTGAAAAATAGTAGGTATTGCAATTATAGAAATACAAAGTTACAATACTTCGATAATTTATTTCATACTTTTTAGGGACTAATAATGTGAAATTATGAATGATGGACACCGTTCTCGAGACATCCTGTATAAAAGTTGATAAAAGTGTCAATCTATCGATTTTTTAATGGAATTTAGACAAATCCAGCCTACATCAAGTGCTCTTTCCGATTTGCATAATTTTTGCTCATTGATTGCTGACGTGTCCTTAAACAAATTATCGTCGAAGTTCAACCCACCCCCATCACCATCTGAGCCAGGGCAATTTCGCGTTTAACTGTTTCTTGATACTTTCCAAGTGCATATCGCTGAAGCTTTCAGGTAAGTCAAGGAGGGTGTAGCACAGTACATCAAAGTGTTCTTAACATCGGCAGTGTTAAATTAAATACTTGGGAATTTATCTTATTAGTAAAATAAATAAATTTCTAGGTTATTAGTAAAATGAACAAATTCTCATGTATTTCATATGAAAATGAATCGTGATACTGAGATACTGACCGATTGTTACATCCTTCTTGACCGATTCGTTGGTATATTGTTATATCCCTCTGTTAATTTAAGATATTTATATATTAGTTTATGATATTTATATATTAATTTATATTTACTTACATTTAGACATATATATCTTTTAGGATGATTGTTGACTAGATTGTTGCTAGTTTTTACATTTTTATGATTTTATTAGGATGATTAGGTTGTTTTTAGATATTTTAAGTTGGTAGCGCACTGAAGTTGACAATTTAGCTGCCGAAATACTTATCTACGGATATAAAATTATTGTGGGCGGAGATTAATTTCAATTACATCCCTCTTGACAAATTCTTTGGTATATTGTTACATCCCTCTTGACTTATCTGAAATTTTAGCAAAATGCGACACGTATGGAAAGAGTATATAAAGGTGAGAAAGATACTTTTGAAAAATATTTAAATACAAGATGCTTTTGTATATATATTAATTATTGAAGATACTTTTCATAAAGATACTCAACGTAAAAGAATTCGAGATGCTGCAGTATCTAAGATACTTTGAAAACAAGATGTTTCTTTTTGTCCTAAACATTATACCCACTATGGGGAAGATTCTGTAACTCATTAAGTGGTTGTTAAAATTTAAAGGTGCTTTAAAATTCAACAATAGCAAGAAAATTTAACACCTCTTTCAATTTAAGACTTTTAATACAATTTAATACAAAATGTATGCCACTCGAATTGAACAAAAAAACAAAAAAACATGAAAATAACTATGCCACCTTTGTTCGAACGTAAATATAAACGAAAATTAATTAATTAATACGAAATTAACCAAAGCTAAACAACCCTTGAATTTCATACATATTAATATTTTACATTTAACGCAGTTAAGTACTTTTGTGATTGTATAATTATTATTAATTGTAATAATTAATTACTCCAAAGAAGTCTTTTTTTTTGTTGATTTCCCCACTCTGTCTCATAATTGTTGATAGATATGTGTTTGTTTAGTATCTTAAATGCTTTTCTATCTCATAATGGTTGACAGATATTCTAAAAACTGTATAGTATCTTAAATGCTTTTAAATATCCTAAATACTTTTAAGTATTTAAAACAAATATTTGATTAAGATTTAAGTTACAAATTCTTATTGAAAGTATTTCGCGGATACTTTATGTACTCCTACAAGATACAAGATACTACCTTTATTTGAGAAAGTATGTAGGATTTTTTTTTTCAAGATACTCCCTGCTGTAATAAAGAGTAGCAAGACACGTGGGTAGTTACACGCGAAATTCCCTAGCTCAGATGGAGATGACTTGTTACATCGGTAAAACCTCTTTAGTAAAGACAATAATAATAATAATAATATAAAACTCTATAATATAATAGACACATAGTGTGGACGGTTGACTGTTGACCTATAAAGTGTCAAAAACGAAGAGGTATTACTGTAACACAAAAATAACTACATTTATATATTAATATAATGTACAGTCTTATTTAAAAGTAATATCTCACCAATAAAACTCCAAGTCGCTCTTTAACAGATAAACACACACACATCGAATTTTATTTCATGTGTTTCATTTATATTTGTTGGCCTAATTGCTTGGTTTGCTTATCTGTCTGCCTTTTATAATGGTCAAAAGGCATCGGGACGCAATTTGAATTTTGTAGAGGAGCGACATTACTAAAAAGCATGACTGTACATAAACGGGTGATGTGAAATTGCGATTGTTTCTGATTTAGTTGGTGGCGTTCATACTTTTCGAGGTCTTGTTAAAATATTCCTGGCCATTTGATACGTATCAAAACTACACACATGACGAGGACAACTTGTCTTATTAGCTGGAATGAGTTCGCGTCTGTGTATTTTGCTCTCTCGCCAAGTTGTTATTTTTGCTCCCCCCTCATTTGTACGAAAAACATAACACTAAGGGACACGTTTTTTTCTTTTTTTTGCAAATTATGGTCCAAAAGGAACGCGTGCAATGCGAACGAACATCCCTCCGTGAAAGTTTTCTGTAACGCAAACCATTTGTGACATTTGCATTTTTGCCGTTCACGTTCGAAACCTGTTTATTAAAACAATCTGGATGGTATGCAGATTAGAGAGTAGAATTCTTAAAATAGAATCAGTTTTTTTTTTTTTTTTTGGTATGCAAGACCCGTCAGATTATTTGATTATTCTTTGAGCAAGCCTGTTTTGAAAATAATTTATATTTGGATGAAAATAGAGGATTATTAAAATGAATGGGAAGAATGGGATATTTGTACTTACATACATTGAGGAATTGTTACGACTTGAAGATCTTCTTTGCTCACCTTATATGTAAATGTTTTTTTTTTCTCTTGTTCTATTTGTTTTTGTTGTATTATTCAATAACGTTTAATGACGATCGTTATTTACAATTTCTAAATCGTTATGGCATATGTTACTCAAATTCCTTCCACAAGTTCGAACATGTGCTAAAATAATCTCCCAACAAACTGACCTTGCCGATGACCCGTTTCGATGGTCCGTAACGAACTCGTCGGGCTGGTCAAGAAATTTACTGTGCGTTTCGTGCGATCCAAGTCGTAAATTTATAATTAGCGTTAACCGCTGTACGTTATTGTGTTTTAACGTGATGGTCGACGATTCTGGTAACTGGAGTTGCGGGTGCAGAAGGGCACCTCGTTTAAACGGTGCTTCGTGATCTTGTTTTAAACAGAAGTTACTAATTAAAAGCGCGCGCTTCCTTCTTACTGGTTTTGTTCTGCCGCCGTTCTCCTTACGTTCAAAAGTTGGTAGTGTTTATACCCCAAACTTTACTCTTCTTTTGTTTTACTTCTTTTACTAAATACATTGTTATTGTTTGATGTGCCATTTGATTTTCATTATTTAGTTTAAGGTGTTCTACCAACGCCCACTTTATGTAGGCCTGATTCATTAGGTGGGAGAATACCTCGACTTGAAAATTTAATCATCTGAAATGCGGTCGAGCACTGAAAGAAACGCTCGCGTCGCAAATACTCAGATACCCTGAGATCAGATATTCCTGCGCGGTGACTTAGGCCTGTTTTTGAAGGCGGCGTTGCTTCTGCTGACTTTTGTTTTTTCTTTTATTCGAATTCATTTAATTTATTTTTATTTTTTAAGAAAATAATATATGTAATTTTTTTCAATCACAGTCATGTATTTTTTTCTTTTTTTTCTTGTTTTTCGTTACATTAACGTTTTGGACAAGGGTTTTTTTTGTCATCTTCAGATATGTATATTGATTAAGTTATTGAGTCACATCGACATAAACACACGAGTTGGTCAGGCTGTGGACGTAGTCTGCGATTTTATGGTTTAAATATCAATTGATCGTCTTTTGTGTTCGTTTTTCTTTTAATTTACACGATTTAATCGTCTTTTGTTTTCGTTTTTCTTTTAATTTACAGGACTTGAATTTGGGGATGGGATTAAAATGAAGCCTTGGATGGATTACCATTTTTGTTTTCTACTTTATGCGATTTTATTTTATTTATTGATTATCAATTGATCGTCTTTTGTTTTGGTTTTTTTTGTTTTATTTGCTCGATTTGAGATCATTTTATATTTTAATCCCTTCGATCGATGGCCATTTTCGTTTTCTCTTTTACGCGATTTGATTTGATTTTTTAATTATATTTTTTTTGTATTTATGTTTAACAAATACATTTTTTATATAACTTTTATTGAATCATCTTTTATCTTTTGTTTTTTGTTTCGTTTTATTTTATTTGATACCATTTTTCATTTTTTAATTACCAATTGATTAACTTTTGTCGTTTTTTTTTTCATTTACTCAATTTGAGTTTATTTCATTTTAATTTTTAATATTTACAGATTAAATTTTTGGTTTTCAATATTTAAATGGATTTTACTTATTCTTAGTTTTACATACAGACGCCTTTTGTTTTCATTTTATTAGATTTGACGAATATTTTATTTTAATTATCAATTAATGTTTTTTTTTCTTCTAACTATCATTTTATAGTTACCTTTTTATTTCATTGTCATATTATTATTTAACAGTTTTACTCCTTTGTTTCCATATGCTATAGTTCCATTTTGATTTCGCACTTTCAAATAACGACCTATTTTAAAATTTGAAACATGTCAAATAACAGTCACGTGAAACTATTTTACCTGCTTTTTCAAATTTATTTAGTATTTTCTGCTTTTTATAATGCAAAGAAGACAAACTTTTTCCCCTACTCCAGGGGCTCCGCAAAAATGTAGTACAAATGACCTAACAGAACTTTGACGTCTGTCAGTTGCGTACTTTTTCAGATCGCATGGTATTTCTGACACTTTCACCTTTCAACACTCATTTATTTTTATTTTATAATATTGTTTCATTTTTGTGTACGTTATTTATTATTTGAAGTGAACGTTTAGATTTTCTTTAATTTTAAAACGCGTCAATCATGAAAAACCACAAAACAACAAAAGTTTGACATCTACCGATGTCAGTTTTTTTTTTACATGCCGAGTTCTTCTGTTTTAAATATGATAACACTTCCTCCTAGTTTTATGTTTTCCGTATCCTGTTTTAATTTCGTAAATGAGCTCTGGCATTACATCTTAAAACGTCACCAACTGTCAAATTGTTTTAATTTTGTAAAAATTAAAGGACAAATTTTTCACAAGTGTGCCAATGACCTAATCAAGTTTTTGACAACTGTCAGTCAAGCCTTAGGCGTTTTTTTTTTTTTTTCTAATTTCACTATGTTTCTAAATTTTTTCTAATTATTTCATTTTTCAACTTTCATTTAGGCAGCACTGTTCAAATTTTGTATTAATATTTTAATCACTTCAATGAATCTCCTGTTTTCTTTTTTGGACGTTTTTTCACTCGACAGCCGTGCAAATTACGCAACTAAAAATTTGAGAGGTGTCAATCCAGCCTGTTGCGCTTTTTTTTTTCAGATCACACGATATTAGCTATTTTCTTCTTTGTTTCAAAATATGGCAACGCTGTAACACCTAGTTTGACACTCTTCAACTGTCTTTTTTTTTCTTTTAATTTTAGAATAGTTTAGCATCACATTTAAACTGATAACTGTCAAAATCAAATTTTCTATTAAAATTATTATCGCATTATCGAGTTTGTCATTTTGTCTGTTTCACTCATAAGAAATTTTTCGACGGTCGTCTAAATAACCCATTCATAATGTTTGACATCCGTCAGTCGAACGTAGCGCATTTTTTTCCAGCTCGCACGGTATTCACTGATTTTTGTCGTTTTAAACAGTAACTTCCAGTTGGTTACTTTTCACTTTCAATGTTTTTTTATTTTTCACTTTCTTTATTTTTATTTTCAAGTGTTCCGCATTACATTTCTTTCAGATTTTACAAATTTACAACTGCCATATTTGTTTAATTTGTTTCGCTGGTAAAACTTTTCAACCGTTGTTATCTAAATAATGCAATTAATTATCTGACAGATGTCAATTCAACCTATTGGGTTTGTTTTTTCAGATCGCAGGGCATTTGCTAATTTCTTTTTCTTTTCGTTTCAAAACATGGCAATGTTGTACACCTAGTTTTCGATTGTCTTTTGTTTTAATTTCAACGCAGTTCCGCATTAAAATTTAAACTGACAACTGTCAAATAGAATTTTTCTGTTAAAATTATAATCACTACCTTTTTTGTTTCACTTGCAACAAACTTCTCGCCATCAGTCGTCTACGGGACACATTCAAAATGTTTGACACCTGTCAATCGAACCTGTCACACCTTTTTTTTTATGTCGCATGGTAGTTACTGATTTTTTTTCTTATTTTGCGTGATTGCGACGTGCAATAGCTCTGGTTTAAGTCTGCTGTTTTTCACTCTCTTTTTACTTTTTTTATTTTTGACTTGTGAACGATTTAAGCAAAAGCTTGGACATCTGTCATTCGACCGGTTTTTCCGAACGCACAAATTTATTATTTTTTTTAATTTCAGTTTTTTTAATTTTTGAACCAATCACTTTATTATGAATATGACAGACATTTGAGTGACTAAAAAAAAAAGGCAACATCCTGATCTGATCTGTCAATCTAACCTTTTTTCCGATGCATAAATTGCTGACTTTTTTTTAAGTTAATTATACCATGCGGTCAACGGAATTTATAATTAGATCTTTTCCAAAAAGTTAGCAACACAGGCTAGCAGTTTGAAATAAAAAATTTGAAACATCAGAATTGTGATATTTATTTATTTATTTTTAATGATTGATAATAAACGGATTTGCCTTATGAAACTTCCCCTAATATAATCCAGCATCCGTATAAAATATAAAATAACAAAATAAAGATTGTACAAACCACGAGCATAACCTCAAATGTGACTGTCATTTTATTATTTATTTCTCAGTGTATCTAACCGCACAGCATAAAATAGCACCAATCACAGCCTCCTCTAATTATGAACTCCATTGATCACCCGGTACTTATAGGCAAAGGTTTTTGAATTATTATTATAACAAACATCTGAACGAGTGAAACAAAATTTTGATATGTGTCAATAGAAACTATGTCTTGCGTGTAGGTTTCCTTTTATTAACATTATTGTTTTTTTTTTTTGGAAATTTTTAGTCGTAATTCTTGTTTGTTTTTATGGATGGAAGCTTTTAATTTACTAATTTTTGCTGTATGTTAAATTAAATTAAATTAAAATTTCTGATTTTAGAGATGGTTTCATTTATTATTGATTCATCGGCTTGTCTTCTTCTGACATTTGTTACAAAACTACGAAATCCAAAGCAAACCGGAAGTAATCGATTTGAACATATTTTTTTGCGATTCTGCGCTGAAACGATAAATTCCTTTCACGCACGCCATTGAACGATGGGCTTGTTTATAGTTACACATTAATCATTTTAAGTAAACAAAACCGAAACGGCAATAAATTTGCATTTATTACGATTTTTGTTTATGTTTAGTAGAAAGGCTGTTACATCGAGATCAGGTCAACTTGAGCATGCAAACGTGCCGCTTAACTTTTTCCGTGTGACATTTTGCTTTGCTTTTTAGATAATAACAGTAGCTCAACAAGCGCTAAGGATTTTCGTAAAAAAGTCGTTAATGAATTTGACATTTCGATTTAAAATTCATCGTGCGAGCAAGTTCTGCTCGTAAGGTTGCTGGAAATTTCTCCTAAACTTTTATCGGAGAAAGCGGCGATCGAAATTGCTAGTTGTTAATAGGATTTATGTGAAACGGTGTACTTAAGTGCTATTAAGTATTGCAACATTATAGTTAAATTGTATGCCCAATATCGTTTCACTGTTTGCAGAAAATAAGGTGGCAGGATATGTTACTCTTAATCATTTGAGACGTACGTCTTATTCAACAACAGTTTAAACACTTCCACCCTTTGTTGATGACGGTAACACACACACATATACCATCAAAAACTTATTTCTTGTAATCTTTGTGTACAAACTGGAAGAGCTAAGGTGAAGCCTACTTATAATGGCACACCCGGTATAATCAACTACATAAAAATGGCAACATCAGGAAGCAGTTTTATGTACATAGACGGAAACGCCTGGCAATAAAAAATAATGTTTGGTTAAATTTTGAAATGAGATCAAGTCGTAAGGTAATTATTTCGATTATATTTTATCAATGTTAGGAATACATGCGTAGAATTCGTCATATTTTTATGAAATAACGAAGTTGGCAATAGTGCGGCAGTAACTTTGGTCACCCTGTATATGTACACATCTGCCTTTGGTCAAATTTTTCATCATAATTATATCTTCATCTTTCCAATATTTCATTTTTTCTTAATTATTCTCTTCTTTGTTTTGAATTCCTCTCATTTCTTCTCTTCGTACTCTTATTCGTTATTCTACTCCAGAATCTTCCACTGTTATTCCTTTTTTTAATCATTAAAGAACGCTAAAAACCCAATAAAATATTTTATGGCTTTACAAAGTGATGGGCTATTAATATGTTAATACTATGTTCTGAAAAGCTGTTAAATTAATAATTTATCTTCACTTTTTTTTCTCGAAGGATTAAAAAATGCCGGAGCTTAAAATGTCAGATTAACTGGAATAACAACACTCGCTACGTCGATATCTTACTTTAAATTAAACTAAGTACTTAAGTTAATGGAAAAAAAAAACTGGAATTATTACTTCGTTTTTGAAATAGGAATTATTCATTTACTCGTTTCAGGAGAACAGTGCTTGTCATGTATTTTTTTTTTTTTGATCACTGAGCTACTTTTAGTTATTTTTTATTTATTTTTAAATTTTTTGTAATCAGTTACATCTGATTTTCTCATTAGTTTTGGCGATTTTCAGACATGTCATTTTAATATTTTAACCAAACCTCGCTTAATCGCTTAAGGTTTAATATTTCTTACAAAATAAATTACTTCAGTTGATTTTGATTAATTGTCAGCTAGTGTGTGGACCAGTATGAGATGGATTTTTTCTTTTTTAATTCAGTTGAGTTGGCCTTACTTGCGTTGCACTTTGTACTTCATTTCAGCCTTTTTATTTTAATTAGGTCTTTTCGTGACCAGTTTGAAACCGTCAAAAACATGCAACCATTGAAGTTATACATTTTCATTAATTTTTATCTTGTTTTTTTTTTTTTTTTTGATTGAGTTGAGTTAGGTTAATCATGCTTGTGTCCGACTTCGTTTTGATCGAGTTTTATTTTGAGTAATTTTCTAGTTTTAATTATTTTAATTTTTAATATTTTGCTTGGCCTGACTACAAATTAAGTTGAGTAGAGTTGGATTAACGTCGAACTGGCCTGGGCTGGCTTTTAATTGTTTAGATTTTTAAGTTTATTTTTCTGTATTTTGAGGTTTTTCAATTTTTGAATTCTGAATTCCCTATTTTCAACTTTTTGCGTGTCAATTTTGTAAAGTTTTATTTTTGAGTTTCAATTTTACGCTTGGGTTGAGTCGAGTTAAATTAAATTGTTTTCTATTTAAAGCCTTAATTACAGTAGGACCTCTATAATTCGAACCTCCAGTAATCCGAATAGCGGTAATTCGAGGCCATAATCCGAGCAACGCCTCCTTAATCCGAACAACGAAGTGATTCGCACTGGAATTATGTTTTCATGTTTTCTAATAAATGCCCTATTTATTTATACTGTTCATTGTTCATTAGACTGATGGGCGCTAAGCCACGGATTCTTAGGATAGCGGTAGAAGAAACTAGCGGCCGTA
Organism: Prosopocoilus inquinatus; assembly: GCA_036172665.1. Lineage (NCBI taxonomy): Eukaryota > Metazoa > Arthropoda > Insecta > Coleoptera > Lucanidae > Prosopocoilus > Prosopocoilus inquinatus. Next base: position 5,781,046 of record CM069870.1, read on the forward strand.
AATTAACGGTGAATGACGTCACAGAAAATTAAATATTCAAATAAGCAAATTCAAAGAAAGAAAGACATGCGTCCTCAAGCTTGAAGAGCTCCAAACGAACGCTTTCTTTTTGTAGTTTCAACTGCTTTATTAAATAAATTTCGGTGTACACCAAATAAGCAACTACGCGGGATTCCAAAAATGTGCAACCAAATATCCATTCCTTACATAAAACAATCTGACATTGACATTAAGCACATATGGTTTGCTAGAAATGTCACCGTTACGTAAGAAGAAAAAAAGGATTTTTCAAACGTTTGGAATCCTTTTCTGGTGAATCCTCATTTTCCAAATTTGTTAGTAATCCAGTCAAATCAAGTTACAACTATTCTGAAGATTGTAAAATTTTCTTTTTACTTACTTTATGTCAATGTAATTTTTTTCAGTGCTATGTGACCTCACTTTTCAACGCTACATGACGTCATTCGTAGCCATATAGCGGTCGTTGTATTACGGTACCACTATCCTAGGAAGCCAACGCTTTACTTGTTGTGAGTTCAGTTTGCATTGCAATTTACATTTTCTATCTTTTGTTCGATAATCCGAACATTTCGAAAATCCGAATCAGCGAATTGATGTACTCCTATTTTTTTTTTTTTTAATTTCGTTCATTTAAGTTAGATTGATTTGTGTTAAGTTCACCGTGCTTTGGTTGGACCTAAATAAAAATGGGCTTTATTTTTATTTTTTGAGTGTTTTGCGTGACATTTCAACTTATTTCAGTTTCTAGTTTATCAATAATGTTTAGAGTTTTAAATATTTGCTGAAAAGCACTTTTTGATACTGCGACTGCAATAGATACCTTCCACTTAGCTTATAACCAGAGAAAAGAATTCTGGCCACGAAAATTTAATACACGGACTGTATTAGCCCCGCCCACAACAATTTCTGGCGAATGAGAACGCTCGCATTGCACTCCTTCCTCTCCTACTCATCAATAACAATCTGATGTATCAGAGCGGCGGAATGGTGACGGGAGCAAAGAGTACATTCGACGTAAAAAGCATCCAACACTTAGCATATAACCAGGGAAAAGAATTCGAGTCACCAAAATGTAGTACTCGGACTGTATTAGCCCCGCCCACAACAATTTCTGGCAAATGAGAACGCTCGCATTGCACTCCTTCCTCTCCTACTCACCAATAACAATCCTATGCATCGGTGCGGTGGCAGAAGCAAAAGGAACGTTTGACGTAAAAAGCATCCAATACTAAGTGGCCTGAATTCTTTTTCCTGCTTATAACAATACCATAATATCTGGTTTCTGACTTCCTTTGTTAATGAGATAATAATTATAAATAAATTACATTTGTATTTTCCGAAAACCATAAAGCAGCGTTTCCCAAACTCTTAGGTATTGCGCCCCCCTTTTGAGCTCTGTTATGATTCACGCCCCCCCCCCTTCATAGTATTTTTTAAATATTTGAAATTCATCGTTACATTTCATAATTGTCAGTAATAGCACATTTGTTTTATTGAAACTTGTTTGCAAATCCTGAAATACTTTCAAACATTTTTTTTCTCTAAAACTTAGAAATATTTATAATTTACAATTTCAAAATAAAAAATCTCACAGTATAGTACACTCGCAAGTATTAAATTTTGGTCGTCACTGTCAATAAAAATGTCAGTTTTAATTCCACAGATTAGAAATTTTCATTTTTTTCATTTTCATTTCACGAAAGTGTCACAATAAATTAAATATTTAATAGACTTAGCATTCAAAATGAAGACACGAATCTCCTTCGTTTTAATGCCACTTATTAATAACGTCAAAAGTTTATTGCTTGCGGCCGTACGTGTTTGTAATCTCTTGTCAAAAATAACATGATGAATTAGTTGCAATTTGCATTCAATTTTGTTATACTTATTTTGCTGCGCCCCCCTTTGAAGATTTACGCGCCCTACAGTTTGGGAAACGCTGCCAAAAAGCCTAATATCTCAAAAACTCAAAACAACATTTTGTCCCGTATTCAAAAGGAAAGACGGTAGTGAAGAAACCCCGTTGTTACTTTTTTTATTCACGTCATAATTTTTTTTAGTATTTTCAAGTCTACTTCTCAATCCTAGTCCTAAATATACAGCGAGATGTTTTAAACTATGTGTTCACATACAGGGCGTTCCATTTAATTTTTTTTAGAAAAATGGTAATTTGTGTTGTGAATCACCCTATTTAAAGTACCCGGAAAAAAATCGAATTGATCATATATTTCTGTTTTCTAATAGTTAAATAATGTATCCACTAAAATTGAAAGCAAGATATTTAAAAATAAATAATTTATAGAGTAACAAATTTTGCCATTTTTACCGGTAAATTGTCAATATCTCGAAAACGATAAACTTTAGGTTAATAAAACCTTATATTATTTTCGTCCACTGATAATGAGGCATCTAATAGTACAATAATATATAGGGTATAGGTTCCATTAAAGAAAAACATATGCTAGGGTCGTCAAACCCTTACGGAACACTCTGTATAAGTTTAAATAATTTTAGATTATGCATCTAACCGATATGTATGTTATTGCGCGTACAGGTTTCAAAAATGTTCAATATTAATGCCACAATCTTCCGCCTACGCACTGTTGGCCCACCCTGTACATCTGCGACATACCGGTAATTGACTGAACGCAGGGTTGGAAAGTTTAAAACAAACTGTTTAAAACATAGTGTTTAAAACACCGAATTAAAAACATACCATCTGTTTTTAAACAAAATGTTTTAACCATGTTTTTTTTTATAATGTTTTAAATTCATTTTTTTGTAATTTTAAGCTAAAAGGGAACTCTTTTGATATAATAATGCTGTATTTTTAAGTTTTAAACATATTTTTTTAATGTTTTAAATTCATTTTTTTAGTTTTAAGCTAAAAAAGACCACTTTTGATATATGTGTTTTATTTTTGCAACGTAATACTGTGTAACCAGAAGTTAATTGTTTAGGGTCTGTATTTCACTGACAGATTAACTTTAAACTTTACTTTGTTCTCATATCAATTGTTTTAACAATTGTATACAATGCGTGGCTGAGCTAATGACGTGATAGCACTGTAGCTCTGATTTGAACTAAATTTAAATTGCATTAGATTGATTATAATCAATTCATTAATTATTACTGATTACTAGAATAATACTTATATTGAAACATTTTAAAATACCTTTTCAATATTTAACCTTTTATTATTACATTAAGTTTCGAAACATACTGGGTCCTCCGCTTCCCTGTTCATACTATGGGCTACGGGATGAGTTATTATGTAGCAAACTGGCTTGAATTTGTCAATGATAATGCAATGTTAGGTCAAAAAGTGATCGTAGGGTGTGGCTGTTTAAACTATTTATAACGTTATCGTTTCATTTGTCTTCATTGAATTTCTACCGTGTGTCCCAAGGCCGTATATTCGCCCTTCTAGAATTTAAAGGTTTGTTTAAAATTTGAAAACGATGAATTAAACAAGAATTTGATTTGAAATTTCAGACATACACCTACTGGACTTTTGGTTTCGCCGGAAGTAATATCAACTTTGTTATTTTAAATGGAACATGCTACATGTTTTTACGTATTTGAAATTTTTGTTTTCCAGTATTGAAAGCCACGAGTCATGTATTTTAGTTCTAATGCGATCAAGTAATTTGAAAAAATTACTTCTTTGGATTGTATTTGATTTTAGTTTTTATTGGAAATGTTTTTCTCAGTATGTTGATACCAAATACTTCATACTATCTTTGAAACTCATTTAAAACACCGCGATCGTAGATCCTAAATAAATCAAGCTCTGCCTTAAATGATTTAAATTATTATCAAAGTACATACATTATTTTTGAAAGAGTACATAATCTAACATTACAAACTTTTCATCTTTCTTTTAATTAGAGATCGAATTTTAATAAATTCTTCTTTTTACACAAATATCAAATAATAATAATAATATATATCTTTTTATGTAAGCTGTAAGGGCAATTTAAACATTTAAAATTTGTTTTAAACAGCTGTTTTTTTTTTGTTTAAAACATGTTTAATTTAGGGTCAATTTTAAACATGTTTTAAACAAAACAAAACTGTTTAAAATAAAAAAAAAACAGAAGTTTTCTTCTTTAAAAAAAAACAGTTTTTTTTCCAACCCTGACTGAACGTGAGATCATAGAAATTCAATAAGGATAAATAGCGCGGATAATTGAAAACTGATTTATGGAGTGCGAACAGGATAATTTTCGATGCTAATTAGGGAAAGCGCCAAGAGGGTAGAACGTTCGTTTCGTACGAAAGCTTCCTTCATCCCTTATAATGCACGTACACGCAGCTATTTCAAATTCAAACCTTAAATGTCTCCAGTGCGAACTTTGAGAGGACATCATCTTTTTGCAATTTTTGAATAAAACTCTGTGCATTTTCGAAGAATTTTCGATATTCTGGAAAGTCACCTTCTTCTCCTCAACATTCTTCACTCCAAAGTCGAAACCGGTTAACATTTAACCGTAAGATTAGTGAGTTTACGTGCCAGATGCGAAACTCATTACGTTTGAATGTGTAATCAGAATCAGGAGATATGCCTGGTATGCGATGCACGCTTCCCTTCGACGTGTGATGACCTTCTTTAATATATCGCGAGACACCTGTTGTTTCACAGTATCAGAATTTTTCACGATACCACCCCACACACCTGGGATTAGAGAGCCTCGGCAACGTGATGCGAACGTGATGGAAAATCTGGGAATTTTTTCGAGCGTCCTCTGTGTGCAGGTGCGCTCGCTTCAGGAAAACGTGTCCTGTTATTTTACGTGCGACAGGAGAAATAAGTTCGTTCGAGAAGGATCGTGACTTTACACTTGCCAATTTGCGCTGCTTAATCAACGGCTTCGCCATCTCGAAGATTTTTACCAGTGCGCATGTGTAAGCCTGCAAATTAGTAAAGAATCGTTTATTGGTAAAAGTTGTTTGGTGCAGTTTTTCGCACATACTAATGGGCTCTGCTGAATACGTAATTGCAAATAAAAGATAAATAGTCGTAATCAGGTTTGTCTCATTTAACCAACGCATTGACCTTAACGATTGACATTAACATCCTAAACATCATAAATTGGAGAAATATGGTATCAGAGGAGCACCATCAGGATTAATAAAGTCATGTGTTTCAAACCGTCTTCTGAAAAGTAATCCTTCACAAATAATCTTGGAATCGAACTGAAAATATTAAAATATGTGTCCCGCAGGGTAGGATCTTGGGTTCTCTCTTGTTCACTGTTTATACAAATGATTTACCAACAGCTATACAAACACGGCTGCAAAGTTTTTAACTACGCCGATGACTTGACAAAAAGAGGCAGCTGTTACGTTACGTTACGTAGAAATAGGTCGTGGAAAAAAAAAGGAAATCCACTAAAGCAAGTACACGTCTTCATATGTGTTTGGAACGGTAATAAAAACCGGAATCTTCCAACGCCTATCTACCTAGTTGCTGGATCCAATCTGTATGTATATTCAACCAAAATTGACTTCAGTTTTAAAAAAGCGGAGGTGTACCGGACAACAATTCAAAAGTTCTCTCTGGTTCACTGTTTATACGAATGATTTACCAACAGCTATACAAACACGGCAAACCAACGGCTGCAAAGTTTTCAACTTCGCCGATGACTTGACAAAAAGAGGCAGCTGTTACGTTACGTTACGTAGAAATAGGTCGTGGAAAAAAAAAGGAAATCCACTAAAGCAAGTACAGGTCTTCATATGTGTTTGGAACGGTAATAAAAACCGGAATCTTCCAACGCCTATCTACCTAGTTGCTGGATCCAATCTGTATGTATATTCACCCAAAATTGACTTCAGTTTTAAAAAAGCGGAGGTGTACTGGACAACAATTCAAAAGTTCTCTCTGATTCACTGTTTATACAAATGATTTACCAACAGGTATACAAACACGGCAAACTAACGGCTGCAAAGTTTTCAACTACGCCGATGACTTGACAAAAAGAGGCAGCTGTTACGTTACGTAGAAATAGGTCGTGGAAAAAAAAAGGAAATCCACTAAAGCAAGTACAGGTCTTCATATGTGTTTGGAACGGTAATAAAAACCGGAATCTTCCAACGCCTCTCTACCTAGTTGCTGGATCCAATCTGTATGTATATTCAACCAAAATTGACTTCAGTTTTAGAAAAGGCGGAGATGTACAGGACAACAGTTCAAAATAAGCAAACAATAAGTAGCCAAGAGTATCAAGAAAAATGTTCACATCAGAGTTTGGTATGGTTTAAACTCAAAATTAAAAAAATGTCTTAAAAAATTTCACGAACATAAACTGGTACGTACATAAGGAAATTTCCTTTCGTCTCGCAGCGATCGTAAACAGTAAGAAAAATTAAATAAATTGACTCAAACGTTAACAAAATATTCAAAACTAGTAAACACTAGGGGTAGAGTGTGAATTAACTGAATTACATTGAAAAAACTAAAGTTAAATTAAATTGAATTAAATTGTCATAAAGAAAATAAACGAAGTACGCAAAAGTCGTCAACTGAACCATTGAAATCCGAAAGGGATTAACGTTCCGGAGTGTACGATTCTCAATAATAATCCAAGACGTAGGTGGGAAACAAAAAAAAAAAAACATTATTCCAAAAATAGATATTTGGCAGTTTTATCAAAAACATTTGGTGTCTTCTCAAACTTTTAAACTCCGATCGAAATTTAAATAAGAGACGATCGAAATTAAACTGAAAAGTTATATTATTTATTAGGAGTATTATTTTTATTTTTGGGAAGGAAAGTCCAACGTTTTGACATTTAAATAAAAGGCGGCCCAAAGCAGAGCGGAATTTTGAGAAACAAAAGAAACACTAGAACGTCGAAGTCTGATTTAATTGAATTTTAAACAAGAAGCGATCGAATTTAAATTAATTGAAAAATATAATTTTCAATTAATTTCTTATTATTTTTTTTTTATCAAAATCGGTATTTAAACAAAAGACGAGGCGGGAATTTTAGAAGCAGAAAGAAAATTAGAACAAAAGAAAATATTTTGTGGACACCAGAAAAAAAATTCAAAATTTTTACGTTATTATTTAAACAAAAGACGAGCGAAAGCACTGCGGAAATTAGAGGAACCAAAAAAATTTTCTGAAGAAAATATTCTTACAATCGAAATTTTGTCGGCATTTAAACCAAAAGACGATCGAATTTGAAACAAAGGAAGATCGAAACCGTTACAAAAATTTTTGAGGGTTTAGATGAAGCTTTAGAACAAAAGACGATTGAAGCCGACGCGAAAGTTTGACGCGCGAAAAGAATTGAAACAAGAGAAGATCGACTTTTGAGATGGTCGAAAGTTTTTGAAGATTAAGAAAATCGGATGCGTCAGGTTTTGATCAAGCTTTAAACAAAAGACGATCGAAGCCGATGCGAATATTAACGAACGAGAAGAATTGAAGCAAAAGACGATCGACTTTTGAACAAAAGATGATCGAATTCTAAACAAAGGAAGATCGATACGATAGATGAAGTTTTAAAACAAAAGACGATCGAAACCGACGCGAAATTTGACGCACGAGAAAAATTGAAAAAAAAGAAAATCTATTTTTGACACTGTGGAATTCTAAACAAAAGATGATCGAAATCGATACGAAAGTTTTTCAGGATTAAGAAAATCGGATGCGTAAGGCTTCGATCGATATTTGACGAACGAGAAGAATTGAAACAAAACGACGATGGATTTTTGAACAAAAGACGATCGAATTCTCAGCAAAAGAAAATCGAAATCGAAAATTTGCGAACATTTTTGAGAATTAGGAAAATCGGATGCTTCGGACTTTGATCTTCAAGCTTTAAACAGAAGGCGATCGAAACCGACGCGAAAGTTTGACGCACGAGAAAAATTGAAACAAAAGAAAATCGAGTTTTGAGACGGTCGAATTCTAAACAATTGATGATCGAAATCCATACGAAAGTTTTTCAGGATTTAGAAATTCGGATGCGCCAGGCTTCGATCGTCTTTTGCTTAAAGCGAATATTTGACGAACGAGAAGAATTGAAACAAAAGACGATCGAATTCTAAACAAAAGTAGGTCGAAATCGATGCGAAAATTTTTGAGAGTTGGGAAAATCGGATGGGTAGAGCTTTGATCTTCAAACTTTTTAAGCAAAAGACGATCGAAACCGACGCGAAACTTTGACGCACGAGAAAAAATTGAAACGAAAGAAGAACAAAAGGCGATCGAAGCCAATGCGAAAATTTGATGAACGAGAAAAAGACGATGATCGATTTTTAAGCAAAAGACGATCCAACTCGATACGAAAATATGAGGAACAAGAAATAAATAGATAAATCGCCTAAGTTGGCAATCCTGCCTTCAGCTCTTCTAAAATTAATCATAGCAAGCAACGCTGCGGTTCCTTCCCAAGTAAAACGAACACTGAAGTGTAGGGACAAATTGAGTCGCGGGGCAACAGGGGGGTCAGTGACGTATTCCTTCCAGCGAAAAATTCAGTACAAACTCTTGGTAGTAAATTCGTCCGTGAAAATATCGTGTTATATTGGTGAGCACGGAGATTAAAAATGGTGAAGAGATAAAAAAAAAACCATTTTCAAAAATGCTTCGGCGGATAACTCGATGAAACGAGTGAATTGAAGATTGAAACTTGCACAGAAGAGAGAGTGGATGATTCAGAAACTGATCTAAATAACCAGATCGCGATTGATTTAAAAAAAAAGTAAAAATTCTGTCCAGAGTTGGGACAAAAAAAAATATCGGCAATAAGCCTGGTTTAGGTGACACTGTGGGCGGATGATGACCGGCCAGAATAATGCATCTAAATCAAATCCATAAGACAACTTTATGGATGTTACAGAACTGTCAAAATCAAATCTTGCTCGGTTGTAGTAGCAGTAATACCAAATGAATAGACTCATGTTAATTAACGCTAAAACAACCAACATCTTATTTACAACCCAAATATCTAGAACTACATGATACAATGATATCTTATTAAATGGACCAAATAATTAAATTTCAGAAGATTCAAACTCTCTCTTATTGTTAGTTTAAATTAATATTGACTGGAAGCGATTGTAAGGCGAAAGTTCTTCCGATTTTTGCACAATCGACAGAAAAGCTTGTTTCATCTTCTGGATATGTAAATGTGACCATCCTTCCTGCATTTGTGGCGAACAGTGTTTTTGTTGTTCCAAGCTCGGCGGTATGAAAGTCTTTATTGCTTCCCATAAAACTTTTATGTCTCAGCTTCGCGTATGCAGCATACTATGGCTTCTTACGCGAAAGAACGTATAAACGTACATGCTGTCTAAAACTGTTGCTCTTATAAATAGATTATACGCGACGATTCTACGGAAATTTTTTCGTTTTTGATCTGTTCTAAGAATCCAGCCGTTATTTTACATATTCAAATCAACCTCGATTTCTTATTTTATCGATGGAGCAATAGCTTGTTGGAATGTGCCCCTCATTTTTCGTCGGCGAAAACCGTTGGAATATTTTTTTTGATTTTACAATGAAATTTTTCATGTTTGCTTTTTGATTATGCTAGAACTGTGTGGGTGCAAAAACCTTTCTCCATCTTCCCTAAAGTAAACGTTCTGGCAAATTATGTTAATCACACGAGCAAGTGGAGAAGGCGCTTTCATTTTATTTTATTTCATTTTACCAAAATAAATAGGCGAGCGTGAAATGTGAATGTGCTTGGTTGATTTCGAATCGCATATTGTTTGGAGATGCAAATTTTTGAAAGTACTTACTTAACATTCCAGTGACACACACATTGTTTAAATAAGTAATAAATTTGAATGATGAAAACGACTGCGCGGAATGTGATAACATAAGATCCACATTGTTCTTTTCTGGCGATTGTTGATTCAGACTTGTTGTTGCATTTGATTGTTTTTCTTTTGCGTCAATTATTTACGTCAGGAAGATGGAATTTAAATAAATAACAAAGCGTAAGAAATTGTCAAAAAAACGAAATTTAAACTGTAGCAGACTGAAGTAAGAAATCATAAAAATATGATAAAAACCACAAAAAAATCAAAATAAAAAATTTGAAGACAATCTTTAAATATTAAAAAAATACATATTTTAAAGTCAACCCAACTAAATCAAAGCAAAGCGAACCTAACCCGATTAAACCGAAGCTGACCTTGAGTCAACCGAACTAAACCGAAATAAAGCGAACTCAACCCAACTAAGACGCAGCTAGACGACCCCCGCCCCCCCAACCCATACTGAACTAAACCCAACTTTTTTTAAACACAAAATGTGCAACATTAAAAACGTTTTAGAAAATTCAAGGTCAACCCAACTAAATGGAAACAAAGCGAACCCAACCTTTAAACTGAAGCTTCAAGGTCAACCGAATTAAACCGAAATAAAGCGAACATAACCCAACTAAACCGAACCTAAGCGAATCAAACCCTTACTGAACTAAACCCAACTTTTTTCAAACAAAAAACGTACAACATTAAAAACGTTTCAAGGTCAGACCAATCCAACTGAACGGAACCTAAGTGAATTCAATAAATAAAATTCAATATATAAAAAATATATAGAAGATATACATATAAAATATGTATTCAGGGTATTTGGAAATTGCTGGCACAAAAAGAACTGTGGCATCTGGAAGTCCTAAGAAATTCAAGAATCCTATTTTGTTTTTTTTTTTTAATTTTTGATTTATTTTTTTTAAGAATTTTACAAAAGATAAAAAAATTGAAACAGATTTTAAGGAAATTCAAAAAAGAAAAACTAAAAGATTGAAACGTGAAATTTTCATTTTAAAACTTAAGACAAAAATCAGAAGGTCAAACCAATCCAACTAAACTGAACCTAAGTGAATTCAACCCAAGAAATGAATTTTACAAAAGCTAAAAAAAGTAATAAATTATCAAAAATAAAAATATCTAAAAAAATTAAGGAAATTCGAAAAACAAGAGATTGGAACAATGAAAATGTAAAAAGAAATCCAGAAAATAAAGTGTAAGAAACGTGTCGAGGTCAGTCCGACCCAACTGAATAGAACCCAGCCGAAGAAAATATTTTTGTAGAAAAAATTAAAGTATAAGGGAATGTTAAAAATCGAACAAAAGATAAATATTAAAAACTTATATAAAAAAAATAAAGTAAAACATATATTAAAAACAGAAAAAATATATTTATAAAATATATAAAAGATATACATATAAAATATGTATTCAGGGTGTTTGGAAAGAAAGAAACTGTGTCATCTGGAAGTCCTAAGAAATTCAAGAATCCTATTTCGATTTATTTTTTATTTTTTTAGGAATTTTACAAAAAATAAAAAAATCAAAACGGACTTTAAAAAAATTTGAAAAAAAAACTAAAAGATTGAAACGTGAAATGTTCAACTTAAAACTTAAAGACAAATATCCAAGATATTTCGAGGTCAACCCAAAACAATTACGTAAATTTAACCCGCTCGAAGGAAAGATTTTCATAAAAAAAAAATTAAAATATAAAAGAAATTATCAAAAATGCAAATAAAAAAAATGAATATTAAAAATTTGAAAGAAATGAAAAATAGTGAAAAACCAGAAAATTGAAACAAAAAATGTTAAAAAACCTAAGGCGGAGCTTGTGCTGTGGCTGAGGTACATTTCAAGTTTCGCTGCTCCTTAAGCTCATTTTGTTGCCAATCTGGAGATTTTGTTACTAGATCTGGTGATTTTCTGTTGGAATTTTCAGACTGGTCCGAAATTTTATGACTGATTTAATCACGTATCTAGTTACTTTCTCGTTTAATAACCAACCAACCCCTCAACAAATTTCGCTTAGAAAGCCAAGAAGCCACGAATGTTAAGATTACAGCTTGTGCAGTGGCTGAGGTACATTTCAAGATTGGCCGCTTCTTACGCTCATTTTGTTGCCAAGTATAAGAGAATATTAAAAATCGAAACAAAAGATAAATATTAAAAATTTGTATAAAAAGAAATAAAGTAAAGCATGTATTAAAAACAGAAAAATATATTAAAAAATATATAAAATATGTATTTAGAGTATTTGAAAATTGCTAGCAAAAAAAAAAACTGTGGTATCTGGAAGTCATGAGAAATTCAAGAATCCTATTTTGAGTTTTTTTTTAAGGAATTTTACAGAAGATAAAATCGAAACAGACTTTAAGGAAATTCGAAAAAGAAACTAAAAGATTGGAACGTGAAATGTTCAACTTAAAACTTTAAACAAAAATCCGAGAAGTGAGAAGAAAAAGATATTTCGAGGTCAACCCAAAACAACTCGAAGGAAAGATTTTTTATATAAAAAGAAATTAAAATGTAAAAGAAATTATCAAAAATATAAATAGAAAAATGAATATTAAAATTTTGAAAGAAATGAAAAAAGTGAAGAATCAGAAAATTTAAACAAAAAATGTTAAAAAACCTAAGGCGGAGCTTGTGGTGTGGCTGAGGTACACTTCAAGATTGGCCACTTCTTACGCTCATTTTGTTGCCAATTTAATGTTTTTGTCACTAGATCTGGTGGCTTTCTGTTGGGATTTCAGACATGGCCGAAGTTTAGTGATTTTCTGACCGTATTAGGTGACATATTAAATGCCTTTCTCGTTTAATAATAACAAGCAACAATTTTAAAACAAATGATGGCAGCAGTGGGATGTGTCATTTTAAAGCAAATGATGGCAGCGGTGGGATGTGTCGCAAAATTAGGTTTTCAATAGTCACCCCTATGCTTATCCGTTTACGTTAAACATAACCTGGTGTTACCTTTTCTTTTTTTTTTTTTTTTGAAATAGGAATTTGAACGTAAACTCGTCGATAACGTCACGTTATATTTAACGTAAATCGACACAGCGTAAGGGAGAATATCTGTTCTTTTTAACTTCATCTCTGAATGTTGTTGCATGTTTCAAAATCATTCAGAATTACAACATTCTGGCACAAATTTTCTGGAATCTCAAAAATATGATCCTAGTGTTAATTTGTCACTTACTCGTTAAACCAGAAAATGTTTTGGTTTTTGGAACATTTAACTTTTGTTATTCGCTGTCCATTTGGCCTAGGCCATAACAACCGTCGTAGTAAATTCCTCGTATGATTTATTTATTAAAGGACCCATGCCAAAAGTAAAGTCAGTCTCACAGAGTGTTTACTCAAAGAGACGCAGTAGACAAATATTTGTAAAACGTCCGCCGTTTCACTTGATGAAAACTTTTAATTTTTAAAATGTGTTGTACCAAGTATTTGTCGATCTCTTAAAAAAAAGTCGTCAGTAATTAAAGTAATTAGCAGCACGCACGTGTGTGTGTACTCTTTTATCTTGTTTATTTAAATCGATCTTTGATAAAGTTACTTGCAATTAATCACTTACCGAAAAGTGTCATATTGTAATAACGTTTACACTTCCGATTGGGTTGCTTATCTCTTTTTCTTTGGATAAGATCAATAAAGCGAAAAGATCGTTGCCTACTTTTTAATTTCGAACGAACGATTCAAGGACGCCTGATCTTTTTTTTCTCTTTCGATTTTTGATTGATTGCACTGTTACGAAATAATAGTGTTGTACACTGCGATAAATTTGAATTTTTATTAGCCGGAGAACTTGTTCGTAGATACTCCCATCGGTTCTTCTATCTTATCTCTCATATCGTTTAATAAAGCTCCGCGCTGTTATTTGCATAATGTAAATATATGCATAACAGAGTGCAAATTTTCAGAGCCGCATTCACAGGTTAGATTTTATTTCGTAATCCAACTGAGGAAACATCAAATAAATAATTCCTTCGATTTAAAATCATCAACTGTCTTCCTTTTATTTAATTCAATTGTATTATCCGTGTAGTCTGTGATATTATAATAAAGGATCAGAGATTTTGTATGTACCAAGGAGTTGGCAATCGTGTGTACACATGCATATCCTTGGAAGATATTTATAAACTGGAAACAAAAGCAAGGCAAAGGCGTTTACGGCCGGCCTTTTAAAATCGAATTCGAAGTACTTTTTTTTTTGATAATAATCGATCTATCTTGACACGCATTAATTGCTTCGTTATTTATCAGCACGTTTAATCGCTTGTAATTCAATTCCACTAATTGACAATAAAATCTTTCGCTTTATTAGAATTGCTTACTGTCGGCTAATGAAAATGACAGTACCTGTTTTAAAGCAGTTTATGACTTTATGCTCAGGCTCAGGCTAGTCACACACTTGATCGAAGCGCGGCGAAAAATATTATTTTACTTACTTACAGCCTTATATCTTCTTCAGCTTCAATTAGAAGGCAGCAGCAAAAAGAAGCCTCGTCGCTGGGTTCCCTAAATTTGATAGATTTTGTGCGAGTATAGAGTAAAAAATAAGCATTTTTTTTTAATTTCGTAAACTGTGTTAAAAGTTAAACAGATAAAACAGCGACATCCTACGATCGCCTTTTGACCACCTGACATTCCAGTAGAATAGACAAATTGAAACGGATTTGCTCCTAATAAGTCCCCCAATGCTAGCTGTCAAAGCATAATGAAAGTTTTTGGGGCTTCATCAGATGATGAAGCCCCAAATAGGACTGAAACAGCTGTACAGAGGCTGCTCGAGGTTTTCACTGCAATCAAAAACGATTTGCAACAAATTTTGTATAAGTTAAGATGTCAATTTTTTTTCTTGTTTGGTACACTTGTTTTGGTCTCCTGACGTATTCTTTATTCAACCTTTACAGCAGCGCTCACTTAGTTATCGGCTGTCGAAAAGGTTACACATGTTTTTGGTGTGCTCGATGAATTCTTTGTTCGTGGAAAAAGTGGAACAACGAATTTGCATTCAATTTGTCTTTAGGTAAGAATGGAATAAAGTGGAAATGATGAATGTTCCTTTTTTTGCGAAAAAAACAAGCGGCGCAAACGTTTCCAAGAGAACCTGAAGATGTTGAAAATGTGAACAGCGTGTATGTCTCTAGAATACAGTGCAGAACTATATTAAAGACGTTGAATGTTGCATTCGGCGAGCCTTTTATGAAGACAACAAGTGTTTACAGGTGGTACGGATGTTTCCAAGAGGAAAAAAATGAAAAAGTCGAGCGCCCTAATGACCTCCACATATTAATCAATCAATCAATCAGTTTATTGCTTAAACCATCATATAAATGACATTAGCATGGTCAAAAAATCTTACAGTTAAAAGTGCTTACACATAAGACAGACATGAATGACCGATGATAAAGTCAAAAAAGTGAAGAAAACGGTTATGGACATTACCGAATCACTACCAGACGAGCACCCAAGAGACCTCAGCACATCAACCACCGATGATAAAGTCAAGAAAGCGAACCAGAGATTGCTAATGTAGGTGTGATGATGATGGCCTGTTATAAGGCTCATGTCAAGAACTTTTTGCGTGTGGTTTGGACGTTTTGGAGGGTGTATGAGACGTGTGGGAGTAAGATTTGTTCCAAAAAATCTTGAATTACTAGATGGCTGTCAAAATTACTCTAGACGTCCGCACGATCGAAGCTGAAGCTGCGACAATCAACTATCCACGCAACGTGTTAGCTTTGACATGGCTTAGATTGGTGGGAGATCTACCGTCTTTTTTGACAGTCATCTGGCATCAGTGATTTCGATGATCAAAAGCCGTGCGTGCCAAATAGACATTGCTTTTGGGTTGCTGAATGAATTCAGCAATGGCCTGGAACCTCTGATGGAGCATGGATGTACGAACATGACATCGAAACTAAGACCCAGTCGCCCTAATGGAGACTTCCTGGAGAACCACGACCTAAAGAGCTTGAAATTGAAATAGGGAGTACTCCCAAGAAGTTTTACGCCGTTTGCTCGAAGCAATTCGAAGAATTTTTTGCATTTCTGGTCGAAAATAGCACCGTTGTGATGTTTCGGTCTCCGTATTTTCCGGATATGGGCCCCTGTGACTTCTTTTATTATTCTTAAAGACGAAGAGAAAAAAAAACATTGGGCCAACATTGAACATTGAAGAGGAGGCAAAGGTAGAATCGCTGAGGAAGCTAAACACCTTACTAAAAGTTGCGTTCCAGAAGCTCAGTAAGAGCTCTTTAATCCAAACGCACGATTGTAGCAGAAGCTGCGGCAATCGACCATCCACGCAACGTGTTAGCGTTTACATGGCTTAGATTGGTGGGAGATCTACCGTTTTTTTTGACAGTCATCTGGCATCAGTGATTTCGATGATCAAAAGCGGTGCGTGCCAAATAGACATTGCTTTTGGGTTGCTGAATGAATTCAACAATGATCTGAAACCTCTGAATGAGAATGGATGTACGAATATGACGTCGAAACTAAGACCAAATCGTCCTAATGGAGACTTCCTGAAGAGCCACGACCTAAAGAGCTTGAAATTGAAATAAGGGGGACTCCCAAGAAGTTTTACGCCGTTTGCTTGAAGCAATTCGAAGATTTTTTTGAATTTCTGGTCGAAAACAGCATCGTTGTGAAGCTTCGGCCTCCGTATTCACCGGATATGGACCCCTGTAACTTCTTTTACTATTCTTAAATACGAAGAGAGAAAAAAACATTGGACCAACATTGAACATTGAAGAGGCAAAGGTAGAATCGCTGAGGAAGCTAAACACCTTACTAAAAGTTGCGATCCAGAAGCTCAGTAAGAGCTCTTTAATCCAAACGCACGATTGTAGCTGAAGCTGCGGCAATCGACCATCCACGCAACGTGTTAGCGTTTACATGGCTCAGATTGGTGGGAGATCTCCCGTTTTTTTTTTGACAGTTATCTGGCATCAGTGATTTCGATTATCAAAAGCTGTGCGTGCCAAATAGACATTGCTTTTGGGTTGCTGAATGAATTCAACAATGATCTGGAACCTCTGATTGAGAATGGATGTACGAATATGACGTCGAAACTAAGACCCAATCGTCCTAATGGAGACTTCCTGAAGAGCCACGACCTAAAGAGCTTGAAATTGATATAGGGAGTACTCCCAAGAAGTTTTACGCCGTTTGCTTGAAGCAATTCGACGAAAATCCTCGGATTTTTGCATTTCTGGTCGAAAACAGCACCGATGTGATGCTTCGGCCTCCGTATTCGCCGGATATGGACCCCTGTGACTTCTTTTTATTCTTGAAGACGAAGAGAAAGTAAAGACATGGAAGATTGGGCCAACATTGAACATTGAAGAGGCAAAGGTAGAATCGTTACCTTACTAAAAATTGCGTTCCAAAAGCTCAGTAAGAGCTCCTTTATCCAAACAAATCATTGCAGGTACGTTTCGAGCTGGTCGAGAGAGGCTGATCAACTGTTCAAGGAGTATCAAAACAAACCAGAAAAGCTGCTAGGGAGAAGTCAATAGAAAATATGAGCTTTTGCTCATTTCGGGCGTACCAGTTGAGTTTCTAATCAGCAAGAACAGCTAGCTCCGAAATCTTCAATTGATACTCACCCCTTCAGTTTACAACAATTATTACAGGTTCATTGGCGTCATTAAGAGCGTTGCTAAAAGAGCAAACCCAAGAGGATATCGCGAAGAGTATATTCTGTGCTGGTCGAAAGAACCTGATCGACTGTGCAAGGAGTATCAAAAGGAATATCGAAAATATGAACTCTCTCCAAGTACAAACGTTTCTATTGCTGACTTTATTAAGCCGCCCCATACAAGAAAAGTTAAGAGGGAGGCGAAGACCTTGACTACCGGCCATCGATTGCCACCCATCGCCTAATGCAAAAAATCATGAAAGATTGGGCCAACATTGAGCATTGAAGAGGCAAAGGTAGAATCGCCGAAGAAGCTAAACACCTTACTAAAAATTGCGTTCCACAAGCTCAGTAAGAGCTCCTTAATCCAAACAAATCATTGCAGGGGTTGGTCCGGATTTTCAAATGCTCGGATTATCGAGTAAAAAAAAAAACAGAATAATACCATTTTCGACGTTTGACATTGTCACAATTAAAAAAAATTTATTTTCAAATAAAAAATTAACCCACTTCTAAACTCTTAATAAGCTAATCAATGGCAATGTGTGTTGCCTATGCGTTTGCTTTGATTGTTTTGTTGTAGTGTGTACTTTAATGTTTGTTAAAATCAAATCAAAGATCGATCGATTTAGGACAGGCAGTCAATTCATACGAACCGAGTCGCCAGTTGCCAACACAACGACAAAAAACACATCAGGTCTTCGATTCTGAAAACTTTTCAATCCACTCACTTGTTTGTTCATTTAATATTAAATTTAAACACAAATCGTGCTGATAATTACAGTCGGAATTTCAATGCGCTTTTGACGAGACATAAATTATTTTGAAAAACCATTGATTTCACGAAATTAATTATTCTCTCAACTGTACATTCTTTTTTTTTTAATCTGTAATCTACAGCCGGTGGGTGTTTCGACTCTCACGGTTATTAAGCTTGAAAGAGAACAAGATGTGAACTGTTACATCTGCTACTCTTTTTTATTGATTAGCTTATCTGTAAAGTATTTATCATCGAAATTGATAGAATAAATCGGCCATAAATTAATCAGTTCTTAGATGTACTTACCTGTATTTACGCGTAAGAGAACATTAAGGTATTTAAATTGTCACTCTGAAATCGGTCCGCTCCATAAAAGTGACACTCTGTATAAGAAGTCGGTTTTATAGTTTTAAGTGTTAACGACACCATTAACTAGTCAGTGATTTAAGTTAATCAGTTGTTTAATTGGCTTGGCCTTTTTACAAAATGACTTTCGTAATACTATTGTAAAGCTTTTTATTTAATCTAATGAATGCTTCATTATGAAAAATTTTTAGATTTTTCTTGATGTTTTGTTGGTTAAACTAAACGATATTTAACCTGGAACTTATTACAAATTTTTTGTTTTTAGGTTTAAATAAATATTATACCGGGTGTTTTAGAATTAGGTAACTTGGATGATTTATCATCATTTATATGCTTGAAGTCTCAAAGATATGTATTTACATAAAACCAAACAAACTAAATATTGTAATAAAGTTTTGAAGAAAGAAACGTTCAAATACTATCACTTTTACCAATAATAAATAAAATTGCGTATATGCAGTTTGAAACCATTTTTCGATAAGTGGGTCAAGTGTGGCCAATATCCAAGTTATGTGGCGCACGCTTGTAAAATTTGGTAAACGCAGCATATCTTGCATGTCTTCGTGACCTTTCAGCAGGTAAAATTTACGAAGTCAGTAGGAATTAGGTCAAACATTTTTTTTTTATTTTTGTTTTAACACGTTTCAGTTTCAACCCACTGCACTGCAGAAATATCAAAGTTCCGAAAGAAATTCGCTCTCTTACTTAACAACTGCATAATATAAATACTATAAAAAGTTCCAACATTAATGTTGGTAGTGTTAGATATATTTTTATTTCGCCTAAAATGCATTGAATATAAGCCCAGACGGTTGGAATGCGAGATGGCACTTAAGAAACGTAAACAATAAACAAAATCGATCGGGGCGACATAGCTTCGTCCAAGGGCCGGGGCAGTGGTTGATATGCTGTTAAACGATGCACACGCTAATAAGTATTTGGGGTATTAGTAATTAATAATACATAAAACGTGCGGAATAATTATTATTACACGGCAAGCGCGTTATTGGCCAATCTCGCGGCTCGCGGCTCGGGGTATGCGATGTTTGCGTACGATTATAGTCGGCTTGTATTATATACAGGGTCCGTACATACAGGGTGTGTTTAGGAAATATTGTGCACCACACCGGAGAGATGCAATACGCTTTAGAGATAAGTTGTATATTATAGCAAATTGCATGATATGTAAAGAATTAGCTTGACCTACTTCTTGCTTGGTATGAATGAGCGATTCCCCTGGGTTTAGGCTCGGCAAAGCGTGGCAGGTGCTACATCACTTGACCGCTGACTAGTTGGACTATGTTGGCGGGGGTGGTTGCGGGATGTCTGGGACATCTGGGACGTTGGGGACATCATTGCATGAGTAGCCATCCCCGAAGGGGGATCGTACTAACAGAATTTATAAACGCAGCCGAGAGTGAACGACGTACTGTTCACGGTCCAAGGTAATCCCAAGGGGACCCGATGTAGCGGGCGGCCCTGAGGAATTGTCACCACCCTTACGTGCCAGGTGGAGGCCGGTGGTGAGATGCCACATCACCTGGTGGAAGAATAGATTGGTGGTAGAGAATCTACGGGTCGGATAGTACCAAGACGTGGAGTAGAGCGTGTTTGCATGTACCTAAGTGAGGCTCTCTGCGGTGCATGTAGAGTGTGCTTGTGGAAATAATATTTTAGAGAATTGGAACATATGAGAGAGCAACAGAAATGAGTTTGGGAAGGCCTGAGGTTGGTACCAATAAGAAATATGGTGGAGGCACGAGTGTGAGCTATAAATAGACCTTAAGGGTCGGTGGAGCAAGTGCAGACCGTTGTGGCCTTGGGGACCGGGGGTCCCCGGTGAGTAAATAACTGTTGACTCTTGACATATGATTGTAAACACATGTTATTGTTGCATGAACGCAATATGTCATTGGGCGATGACGGTGACGGAAGGTTCCCAGTAGCTGAAGGAAAGGGTGAGCGTTTGATTAATTATATTTATGTATACGCATTAATATGTTTTTATAATAATGAAAAGAAAATGTTTTGATAATTTTGCGGCCGGTCTTACAATAGTGCTATTAATTTTATCCTGTTTTGATTCTATTCTTCACAGAACATATTGAAAGTATCATTGAATTAGAATTGATTTGTCTTTTTTTTAATAGATACTCGATACATTGCTAAAGAAAGATACAAATAATGTTACAAGAGTTTCGTATCGAATTGTTACTTTCAACTAAGTCTGGCCCAATTATTTTTGATAGTGGCGATAATTTAATTTTTTTGATTCTTATTCAAAATAGTCTCTTTCACTGGGAATAGCGTCACTTTTCCTTCAACCTTTTCCTCCGAATTGAAACAGCAATTTTTTAAGTTTAAACAAAAAATATTATTTTGACATTAAATTGCAGAAATCCCTGCGAAGTGATATTTGGGCTCCTCATCCACCACCCCTTCTCGACCCCTTGAGAGTGGCAGAATTTTAGTTTCTTCCCAGTAATCTACTGTTGACTTCGCAGTATAGGGAGATCCAATAACGGAGTGTTGTAATAAACGTTTTATCCAAGGAAGGCGAACCGTTGTGTACCTGCTTGCATTCCCTCGTGTTTGAAAGTGACAGCTTTACTAGACCCGTGCTATTGGAGAACTCGACAAACATTTTTATTTTTTTTCATCGCTGTGTATTCTCTTCGATGGTGTTGTGGACCTCAGATCTTCCACACCATAGTTTCCCAAAGCGGGCGCTGTATACATCTGTCTTTGCTGGTTTGGGCCACGCATGTTAGGAACGAATTAGAAATAAAAACTTTATCGCCTACTGGTAGTAATAAAATCCATTTCAACTACAACCTATTTGTATGGTCATTGCAAGGAAGATGGTGAGTCAAAATGTCTTGATCTACTTAGATCCACACCTTAATCTTCTGACGGGTTTGGGCGAATTTGAGTTTCTCAGTGAGTTTGAGTTTTGGTGAAACGGGATGTACATTTTATTACATGTGAAAAATTTGATGACATAATGAAAAATTCTGAAGACTAACTCGATTCTAACAAATGCCAAAAGACTCTTCCACCACGACATACAAAGGACCTTTTGCCGAAGATCTTCTGCAAAGGATATTTTTTTAATATTTTCATGTACCTCAAACATGTATGTAATAATCTGAACGCCCCTTAATGCTTCTGTCGCAGCCATACAAAATAATTGCAAACAGATTCATGAAAAAATAAATTTGATCACCATCACCCTTTAAAACAAGCAGGCCTTAAAAGAGCCATGGAGAGATAAATATTAAGAATTGACCTCAAAGAATGGATAAGGTAAAAGAAAACCATGGATACTCTTGGATTAGAAGCTAAACAAGAATGGGTGAGTCAAAATGAACGGCTAATAAATGTTGCAGAGAAAACTAATTATTTACAATTTTTAGAAGGCAGGCTACCTTCTGTAGATAGGTTACCCCTCCAGTTTATAACAATTATGACAAGTTAATTGACGGCATTAAGTGTTGCTACAAGAACAATTCCAAGAGGATACCGCCAAGGGTACGTTCCGAGCTGGTCGAAACAAGCTTGATGATGATCGACTGTTCAAGGAGTATCAAAACAAACCGGAAAAGCTGCTTGGGAAAAGCCAATAGAAAATATGAGCTTTACTCATTTCGGTCGTACCAGTTGAGTTTCTAACCAGCAAGAACAGCTAGCTCCGAAATCTTCAATTGATAGGCACCACTTCAGTTTACAACAATTATGACAGGTTCATTAGTGTCATTAAGAGCGTTACTAAAAGAACAAATCCAAGAGGATATCGCGAAGAGTATATTCTATGCTGATCGACTGTACAAGGAGTATCAAAACGAACCAGAAAAACTGCTTGGGAGAAGGCAATGGAAAATATGACCTCTCTCCATACACACACATTTCTAATGTTGACTTTATTAAGACGCCCCCATCCAAGAAAAGTTAAGAGGGAGGCGAAGTCCTTGACTACCGGCCATCGATTGCCAGCCACCACTTAACGCAAAAAAATCATATTTTTACGACTTATATCGTCAATTTTATAAACCTTATCCAAAGATATGTTCTTAATCCTCGCCTCCCGTCTACTTTAAAATTATATACTGCCCGTCTGGGGTCACTTTTGACCCCAAACCTAAAATTGCGTTAGTTTGCTATAAGAAAACGTATTTTTCATGTTAATGTTTAAATATATATGTTGATTAGTCTATATGTGATAGTTATTAAAAAGCTTTAATAATCTAAATGTATACAAACTATATATACAAGGTAAACTATATACATAATAAACATAAAAAAATAGATTCTAGTTTTCGTCAAAGAAGACACCAGAGGGGCGGCGAGGGTTAGTCTATGAAAGGACATGCTTAGCAATAATATATTTGGGGCAGCATCTTTATCTAAGTATTTCTTATACTCGTGGGTCAAGCGAGGTTCACCATTCTCTAAACTTCTCCTCTTACTTATTGATTGTCCACTTCATAGAACTCCTAATGGAGAAAATAATGTTTTGATGGTGTGGAAGTCATTAGAGTAACAATAGCGATGGAACTTGACACTGCCACTTGTGATATACAATCTTTATTCACAGAAGATTTTCAATTATCAATTCAAAGATGTTTCCATTAAATCAGCGACAGAACCTTCTTCTCTGGATCATATTAATCGCATTTAATGTCAACCAGTAGCAATCGACAGACTATCGAATAGACTGTCGGTGGTCGATTGCCAGCAACCAACTCCCAGTAGTCGATTACCAATTCAGGAGGTTGCCGGCGATCGATTGCTAGCACTCGACTGCCACCCCAGTCGTCTGTTAATCGCTGATCTTTTACTTACGTTTCCGTTTGCCTTATATTTTATTTAAAGAAGATTTTCAATTGCTAGTTCAAGCTACGCGACGTGACCGTCATATTAGAGTCAAAGACTGAACGCTCTTCTCTCGATCATATTATTCGCATTTAATGTCAACCAGTAGATTGTCAGTAATCGACAGACTACCGAGTAGACTGTCGATGGTCGATTACCAGCAACCGGCTCCCAGTTGTCGATTACCAATTCAGGAGGTTTCGAGCAATCGATTGCTAGCACTCGACTGCCATCCCAGTCGTTTGTTAATCGCTGATTTTACTTACGTTTCCGTTTGCCTTATATTTTATTATTTAAAGAAGATTTTCAATTGCTAGTTCAAGCTACGCGACGTGACTGTCATATTAGAGTCAAAGACTAAACGCTCTTCTCTGGATCATATTCGCATTTAATGTCAATCAGTAGATTGTCAGTAATCGACAGACTATCGAGTAGACTGTCGGTGGTCGATTGCCAGCAACCGACTCCCAGTGATCGATTACCAATTCAGGAGGTTGCCGGCGATCGATTGCTAGCACTCGACTGCCACCCCAGTCGTCTGTTAATCGCTGATTTTTACTTACGTTTCCGTTTGCCTTATATTTTATTTGAAGAAGATTTTCAATTGCTAGCTCAAACAACGCGACGTGACCGTCATATTAGAGTCACAGACTGAACGCTCTTCTCTGGATCATATTCGCATTTAATGTCTACCAGTAGATTGTGAGTAATCGACAGACTATCAAGTGGACTGTCGGTGGTCGATTACCAGCAACCGACTCCCAGTGGTCGATTACCAACTCAGGAGGTTGCCGGCGATCGATTGCTAGCACTCAACTGCCACCTCAGTCGCCTGTTAATCGCTGATCTTTTACTTACGTTTCCGTTTGCCTTATATTTTATTTAAAGAAGATTTTCAATTGCTAGCTCAAACAACGCGACGTGACCGTCATATTAGTCACAGACTGAACGCTCTTCTCTGGATCATATTCGCATTTAATGTCTACCAGTAGATTGTGAGTAATCGACAGACTATCAAGTGGACTGTCGGTGGTCGATTGTCAGCAACCGACTCCCAGTGGTCGATTACCAACTCAGGAGGTTGCCGGCGATCGATTGCTAGCACTCAACTGCCACCTCAGTCGCCTGTTAATCGCTGATCTTTTACTTACGTTTCCGTTCACCTTATATTTTATTATTTATAGAAGATTTTCAATTGCTAGCTCAAACAACGCGACGTGTGCTAGTTCAAGCTACGCGACGTGACCGTCATATTAGAGTCAAAGACTGAACGCTCTTCTCTGGATCATATTCGCATTTAATGTCAATCAGTAGATTGTCAGTAATCGACAGACTACCGAGTAGACTGTCGGTGGTCGATTGCCAGCAACCGACTCCCAGTGATCGATTACCAATTCAGGAGGTTGCCGGCGATCGATTGCTAGCACTCGACTGCCACCCCAGTCGTCTGTTAATCGCTGATTTTTACTTACGTTTCCGTTTGCCTTATATTTTATTTAAAAAAGATTTTCAATTGCTAGCTCAAACAACGCGACGTGACCGTCATATTAGTCACAGACTGAACGCTCTTCTCTGGATCATATTCGCATTTAATGTCTACCAGTAGATTGTGAGTAATCGACAGACTATCAAGTGGACTGTCGGTGGTCGATTGCCAGCAACCGACTCCCAGTGGTCGATTACCAACTCAGGAGGTTGCCGGCGATCGATTGCTAGCACTCAACTGCCACCTCAGTCGCCTGTTAATCGCTGATCTTTTACTTACGTTTCCGTTCACCTTATATTTTATTATTTATAGAAGATTTTCAATTGCTAGCTCAAACAACGCGACGTGACCGTCATATTAGAGTCACAGACCGAACGCTCTTCTCTCGATCATATTATTCGCATTTAATGTCAATCAGTAGATTGTCAGTAATCGACAGACTACCGAGTAGACTGTCGGTGGTCGATTGCCAGTAATCGACTCCCAGTGGTCGATTACCAACTCAGGAGGTTGCCAGCGATCGATTGCTAGCACTCGACTGCCACCCCAGTCGTCTATTAATCGCTGATCTTTTACTTACGTTTCCGTTTGCCTTATATTTTATTTAAAGAAGATTTTCAATTGCTAGTTCAAACGATGCGATGCGACTGTTATATTAGAGTCAAAGACTGAACGTTCTTCTCTGGATCATATTATTTGTATTTAATGTCAACCAGTAGATTGCCAGTAATCGACAGACTGTCGATGGTCGATTGCCAGCAACCGACTTCCGGTGGTCGATTACCAATTCAGGAGGTTGCCGGCGATTGATTGCTAGCACTCGATTGCCACCCCAATCGTCTGTTAATCGCTGACTTTTTTACTTACGTTTCACCTTATAAATATTTTATTTAAAGAAGATTTTCAATTGCTGGTTCAAACGACGCGACTGTCATACGAACGCTCTTCTCTGAATCATATTGTTACGACTTTGGGCTTCTTAAATAATACTCGTCGACTATTCTTAAACACTTTATTAAAACGTAATCGTCTATTCAACAGAATACACTAGAACTACTCTGTAACACTAAATTTAACAAATCGCACTTCTATTACGTCGCCGTTTACAGCTTACTAAATAGGGACTGCTAATCACTCGACAATCGTCCCATTATATAGGCAGGCCAATACTCCAGAAAAGGCATCTTATAATTCAGCACTCTTCGAGTACCTGCCAGAGAATTCTATGCCCTTCCGGAACCTATTGGGGATTAATCGGTCGGAGGCACGCCCTTGACCACCCAGCCTCACGGCGTAACAATATCATTTACATTTAATGACAACCATTGTCGACCAACCAAGAAAACTTTGGAGTGTAAATTAAATCGTCTTCGAACAGAGAACAAAAACTTGAATTTCTAAAAGTAAAGTCTATCGAAGTCTAATTGTGGACCCAACAGATAGTACTTGGTTTCGACCAGCCCGGGAAAATTTGGAATAAATTGAAACGTCTTCGAATAGGACATGGACGGTGAAATGAAAAGCCTTACAGATGGAACATTGCTAAAAGTTGAGTTTGCGATTGTGGAGAAGAACGCAAAACGACCCCAAAACGGTTATGAAGAGCTACATCAAGTCATTACAGTGTGTTTTTGAACATCAAAAATTTATGATAAGTTCCAAATTATTCATTTCTTGAGGTAAAAGAGATACTAGATAGTTTGTTCCCGAAGTAAGTTTTGGTGACTCCCTCTAAAATCACGGCTTAGAACCACGTCATTTTTTTGTTTTCTTAGCAAAAAGAAACGATGCAATTAAAGGAAGTATACGTTCGTTCATTCCACTAACTGCAGTAGCATTAAAAATGTAAAAATTGTGTTAAATATCTTTTATTTCCACCTTCTTAGTAAAAGTCATTTTACAAGTAAGTTAATTTTGTTTTTTATGGTAACCAAGTAAACGATGAATTACGGGAACAGGCCTGTAATATTTTACGGGCTTGTATAAAATACCTGTAAAATTTTACAGGCTTGTAGAAAAACAAATTGTTTACATCACCACGACGACGTCTAGCTAGAAATAACGTAAGGGTATTATTTTATTTTAAAGAAGTGAAGTACGAAAAAGAATTCTGTTCTGAAATACCTACTGTATAGTTTGTAAGTATGCCAAATACCGAGTTTGTCCAAATTAGTTTTATGCTTAGGTAAATATAATCGTCCGGTGCAGTTAACAGTAATTATGTCATGTATTGTCGAACGTGTAAAGTTAACTGGCCGACAGACAGAAAACTAGCCAGCCAGTCACTCAACAGTGTGCCCATTCTGTGTCGACAACACCACACGCGCCGAGTTCAACGTTGCATCGGACCGATTCACGAGCAATGACCCTCTGGTATCCTTGACGTTGTCTCGCCACCACTCTCGCTTCCGCCCGGCAATAGAAAGGCAATGCCAATACCCAATCCTTTTTGCCCGTTTTGCCTAAAAACGCGTGCTTACTCTTTTCTGGCAGTCGCGAGTCTTTGAATCGCGAATCTAGGTTGTACACGGTGGAGGATTTTTACGCATCAAAGTAATCTCGTTGGTTGACTTTTACCGAGCGGCCGCGACTGCTGCTGCTGCTGCTGCATTGTTGACATACTTTCAGAAGGGTTCGTCTAACGACAATGCTGTATGCAGCACGTTCTTCTTCCAGTATAATAACAGTCAAAAGTGAGCGGCGATTACTGATTTTATTCTGCGGTTACGGCACGAAGAAGGAAGAAGAGTCACCTAGGTGTACCCTCTCACATTTTAATTGAGGTCTGCGGGAATTTCTATTCCTCTCGAAGGATACTTTACAGTAAATTGTAATTTTATATCTTACACTCATAATAAAGTGTGATCATAAAATTTTGTCACCCGTGCGATATAAACAGTGTTGTTCAAGATACATTTCTAATAGTATCTAGATACAGAGATTGACATTCACATATATGTATCTAGATGCAGATACAGATACTTTTTCCGGAAAATATCTAGATACAGATACAGAAAAAAGTATCTGCAGTTTATCAAGATACTTGCAAGTGTAAAATTCAATAACCTATGCAGTAGTGGAGGTACGGCATTATTTGCGATCCAAATCGACTTTTTTTGTGAAAATTGTTGAAGTTTTCGTATGAATATGTGAATAATGTACACACTAAAATCTGTGATAATTTTCACAATTTTTTTCAGCAGTATGTCTTTTTAAATAGAAAATTTATTTTTGTAATTAATTTGATCAATAAGCTGATAAGTTTGATAATTTTTGATTAGTTTATCATAGGAATAAAATTTTAATTTTTTTAAATTCGAAAGTGTTTTTCTCCAAAAAATTTTTATGTAAGATACCAAACTTTTTATACCGTTGTATGCCCAGTGGAATACTTAACGACAAGGGATAATAAAAATCTGATGTTACCATTTGAAAAAACTGATGACGTCACACCTGAATGCAATCACATGGCGACAGAATGAAATTCACTATGTCATAAAATGCACGGGACAAAACTAAAATCGACCTGTTTCAGGATTTTTTCATCAAACTCAAGATAACAGAAATATGAATTTTGTTCCATACTTTATCCACACCCTGTATAAAATTATCCACAGAAATGATTCTACTTCCGTATCAGACAAGTTAAATGTCAAAAGAATCTAGAATCTAGGAATTGCAACCTTGTTGTAGCTAAGAGAGCGTTCCCATAATCAAGAAAAGTTGATAAAATCAACAATACAGTCTTTTCCTTTTGATTTTCTCCTTTTGTCAATTATCTTTCCCAATTTTTAAAATAATTTTCAAGTTTATGAACTACCAAATCGCATTTTAACTAGAACAGTCATTTGACAAACTGGAAAACATAATTAACAAGAGAGGAAAATCAAAAGAAAGAGACTGTAAAATCGGAGGTTGCATTTCCGCCAAGGTCTGGTGTTTTTATGGAAGTTCAAAAAGGTACCTAAAAAGTATCTTAGTATCTCAAATGAATAAATACAATGTAATTGTATCTAGATGCAGATACAGTTACATTTTTTTAGTGGTATTTGAGATATGTGTCTAGATACTCCAAAAGTATTTAGATACTGTATCTAGATACTTGCATCTAGATACTTAACAATACTGGATATAAACATATGTCATTTTTTTCCTTTAATTTGGCACATGTCAAAATACTTTCACAAATGATTTGATTTACACATCCAAGATCTAACAAGGGTGATACGACTTTATGATTACATGTTATTATAAGCAGTGAAGTATCAAAACATTAAAAACAGAAACCTTGTTAATACTATATTATAACCCTGTATACCTTATCCTTTAACAAAAGAAGTACTGTTTCCATGCATAGCTTCTTTTGATTTTTAAAAAATATTAAGATCGTCACTTTTTTTATGATTGCTGAAGAATGAGTTTAGTTAAAAATACTATATATGTGTACCTTATCCTTTAACAAAAGAGGTACTGTTTCCATGCATAGCTTCTTTTGATTTTTAAAAAATATTAAGATCGTCACTTTTTTATGATTGCTGAAGAATGAGTTTAGTTAAAAATACTATTAAAAAGAAAAGTACATATACAATAGTTCAGCCTGCCCTGTTATACAAATGAGAACTCTGAGATTCTCAATAGAATCAATAAAAAAAAATAGGGAGATGGAAGAGAAAAGTTCTAAGGTAAATATGTGGATGTGTGAAAGATAGTCAGAAACGTTGGCGTAGAAAAACAAACAAGGAAATTGTAAAAAGGTTTAAAATGCCTAATATATTACAAAAAATAAGAGCACAACGTGCGCGATGGTTTGGCCATGTTATCCGAATGGATGAGGAAAGACACGCAAAAGAAAAATCTTTCGAGATGATAAAGGAGGCATTGATAAAAGCGATTAAAAAAAAAATACTTGGCTGGCTGGTGGCTGGCCACATTCAAAGAATGGGAATGGAGATACTACCTAAGCAAATATGAACGAGCTTGGCGAAAACGAGGAAGAAGTAAACAAAAAAACATGGTGGAAAATACAGGATGAGCCATAATGGGCGCAACAAACTTTACCAGTATGTAGGAGAGACAATTTTAAGGTAAAAAAGTTCTTATGAAACTGCATACAGGATGTTCATGGGAAGTCGCTGCAGTAGCCAAGTTTCTTATTTGTATTTTTGCGAAGTAACTGAAAATAGAAAACTTTCAGGACCCTTTCTCCTCGATATTATGCTACTTTTGAAAAAGCAAATGATAATCAGGTTTTCGAGATTCTCAACTGTTTTCAACTTGTTTTTATGGAACGTTATGTTTTTTATCATCGCATCGCTTTCAAGACGTCAAACTAATTATATCTCTAAAATATCATCTCCTAAAGCCTACTATTTTATAAATTAGTTAGTAACAAAATCTTAGTATTCATGGAAAATAGCTACAACAGCTAACTTTTTTATTTGACATTTCACAAAATAGTTTGAATTAGAAAAGTTTCAGGACTTTCCCTGCTCGATTTATGACACCTTTGGAAAAACAAATTACTATCAGGTTTTCGAGATTTTCAATTGTTTTTAATTTTTTTAAATGGAACATTATGTTTTTTATCACCGTATCGTGTTCAGAATTGCATTGGCTTTAGATCCTTTTTTATGGTTGTTGAGTTTTTCCAGTTATTAGATTAAAACCAGGAGAGGCGCTCCTGCTCCTGCTTAACTGCACGCTTACTTTAGATACTTGACAATGCTACAATAGCGAAACCGGCCGTGCCATAAAATAAAATAATCCTATTGATGCAGAGCAATACCGTTGTTTTTTCTTTTTCTTTTAAAACCAGCTGTTTTGGAGTTATTTTCTTTTTTCTTAATAATAAATTTTCATAATCGAAATTGTCAACGAACAAATAATAAATAATAATAATACAAGTTGGGAGATGCACCCACCCTGCGTATGTTTCTAGATTTTTTAATTTATTTTAATGTGTTCAACAATCTTCTGCAATTTAATTTTCTCAATAATACGTATAGTACCCTGAAGGTCGCAAAGGCCATTTGCCTTTGTTGTTGGGGCTCTCCCAGTTTCTAACACTTGCAATTAATCACTAGAGTTCCTTCCTCTTCGACGACGTTTATCCATTTTTCATTTGTCTTTTCTGTCACCATTTGCATCTGCCTGCAGTATCATCCTCGTTCTGCAGTACCATCCTCGTTGATTTGTTTTCTATTTTTTCTTTTGACAGCTTCGCGCTATGCTTTCATATACTCGTTTTAGAATTTAATGACTGCTGTGATCAAACAATCGTTCTTTTCATAATCGCTCTTATTGCCTTTTTCTTATTTTTAAGGGATCTTACGCTTTTACTTCTTTCCATTATCATCTCCATGTATTTTGCCTTTCCTGGTTTATTTTCATATCTTCTTTATTTTCATATTCCTTTCTTTGTTCTTCCCTCCTTGTTCACCCTTATCCTCATCCTCGTTGATTTGTTTTCTATTTTTTCTTTTGACAGCTTCGCGTTATGCTTTCATATACTCGTTTTAGAATTTAATGACTGCTGTGATCAAACAATTGTTCTTTTCTTAATCGCTCTTATTGCTTTTTTCTTATTTTTAAGGGATCTTACTCTTTTACTTCATACCTTTATCATCTCCATGTAATTTGCCTTTCCTGGTTTATTTTCATACCTTCTTTATTTTCATACCTCCTTCTTTGTTCTTCCCTCCTTGTTCACCCTTCACCGTGACATTAACCATCGGCAAAAAAATCTGTTTAAAAAGTAATGATGGATGTCTTAAGATTTTGAATATAAAGAAATCCAATTTTCATTTTCATACTAATTTGAATGAACTTAGTAATCTCTTTTTTTTAAATGAATTCTTTAAATGAAGCAGTCGATGGAAGGAGTAATATTCATAAAAATAGCAAAATTAATTGAATGTCTCAAAAGTTCATCGATTTTTTTTTTTAACGAAGGAAAGATAATAGGGCAAGGCAAAAAAGGATGGACAGTTAACCTTTGTCGGTGTTTTGCTTATAGTTAACTTAAAATAAAACTAAAGACACACGTCACCTCTGATCTAATTCAAGACTTGCCTCACAATATTATGAAAATTATTATTGTTTTTTATGAACTCAATAATTGAACACTTGATGCATAAGATACAATAATCTAAACAGATAAAAAAATAAATAAATTGAACAAGTCGTTTTTGGTCTGCAGTGGGGTTGTCGAGCTACGTCTCTGTTGAAGAAGCCCCAAACAGGGCTGGAACAGCTGTACAGAGGCTGCTCGAGGTTTTCACTGCAATCAAAAACGATTTGCAACATTTTTTTTTTAATAATCTATACCTTTTTTATGCGACCCTACGTTTTATTGGGCTTCCAATTCTCTATTGACTGATCTTTTTTTTTGTTACAGGTAAGAATTTCACACTGATTTTTCTAAACGTTTTCGGTAAGTAATACTCAGTTAAACTGCGAATAAATTTATACGACTGAAACTACTTTTGATAGGCACTAAAAACAAAAAAATTGGCGTGGAATTCAGTTTGTTATAATGATATCACGAGAACAAAATAAAATTGAATTGGAGTGGGCGTAGCAGATTCAATTCTTCTCGGTGACGGACAATCACGTTAAAAATAAACACCAGGTTTAAACAACAGATGATAATTCAACAACAGATGTTTAATAGAACTCGAGAAGATATTTGGACGTCTCCTTAATTTCCGAATTAATTGTTTCATTGATGTGTCAAAATGACAAAATAAATCAGCGTCAATTAAACAATAACAGGTGTGTCCGAGTGCATAATTCATTTTTGTTTCACTATTGATTTCAATTTTATTTTAATTTGGAACTATTATGAATGTGTAGGTATATCTTGCTTATAGTAACTTCGAAATTATTGTTTTTGTATATCTAATTTGGATATTTAAGTAATTTTACCATCACGTTTGTAAATTGTAATCAATTTTCTCTTAAAATAGTATACTTCATATACCGGGAGTGTGATTCAGCGGAGTTTCTTATACAGCCAGATGAGAGACAATTTTATGAAGCCGTCTAAAAAAAAACATAAAAGTAATGCCGTTAGATTTAAAAAGCAAAAGTTATTATTGCCTTTCAATTGTTGTCAAAATGGAGATAGTTTTAATAGGGCCCTGTTTAATCAAAAGCAAATTTTGTTACTGCTTTTACTTGACTTGTAAGAGTTTGTTTTCTAACTTTCTTCTTTAATGAGATAATAATTATAAAAGTTACATCTGCATTTTCAGAAAACCCTAAATAAAGCCTGATGCCCTAAAAACTATCGGAGTTTGGTATAATGTACCCTTGTTAAACGCACTTTAAAAAAACCTTACAGACATAAACTATAGGGTGTTCCGTTAAAATAACAAACTTACATATCGTACAGACAAACTGAGACAGCTTATATATTTCAAAATAATTTGAAAGTATGCTGAGCTTGAAAAGATGAAACTTTTATATAAAACATTTGTTCATGTATTCAAGATGAACAGAAACCCCGTTGATTGACACACCCGGTATAACATATTACTCGCCATTAGATTTTTATGTAGATGTTAAGTCTTTTTAATAAATGTGGCACGAAAAATTATGCGTTATCAAATTAGGAATTTCACCCTACAACATTATCCATGTCAAACGTAGTATATAATTACCTCACACGTTTTGCGTGTCCATGACACCTGATGCTCTGTAATCAAATTATAACCTTTTGCTATTAACTCATCAAGCTAAACGCTGTTTTGTGTGTTCACGTGTGAGTGCCTGTGTGTGCTAAGTTGAAACGAATTTGTTCTGAAATGTAACGAATTGAATTCTATGGTTTGTGCTACTGCACCTTTGAAACAATTTTCTTATATTTGTCTTTCTTTTTTCTTATATCTACAGTATTAAATAACTATATCAATATTGGAAAAGAAGTGAATACACAGTAGTACAGTGGTGTCGAAAAGTTTTAAGACGAAATGAAATACCACTGGCCGCACGAATATCCGTGCTTTGCAATTATGAACCTTAACAACATTTAGCCGGCTGACCTGCTTTTATGGTACGGCCGACGGCAAGCCTAATAAATAAATATTGGTTACGGTTTCCAGTAATAATAACAGGTATCGTTGGTCCTATAACAATATACATACAATGGAATGATTGTCTCTTTCGGTAGTATGTGTTCTGCGTTCCATTTCACAACGAAATTAAACAAAACTTTTCGACACAAGAAATTGTTCAATACAAAAAGATAATTAATTCGCAGCTTCTTATACACAGAGAAAACTCAATAGTAAAAAGTAACACAAATTGTAGTCAGAATAAAGACAGAAACAAATTATAACAAATATTAACACAATTGTAGTAAATATTAGCACAATTGTAGTAAACAGTCCGACAATCGTGCGAATATTTGCTACACTTTGTTTCCATCTTCATTTTAACTACAATTTGTGTTACTTTTTACTAATGATTTTTCTCTGTGTACCTACACACTAAATTGGGATAATACACGGTATTACCGGAAATTTTCCAGAATACCAACATTTTACAAATGTAATAGGATGTATGTAGAGGTATAAAATCATTCCTGCGTAAGATACTTAAACAGGATTAAATATTAGGGACAATATCCTACTTAGTATTAATTTTCGTTTTCTTATTAGATGCTTAAATTCCTCAATTTGTATTTAAATTCCCGGTTTCATTAACAGAAATTTGCATCATTTTTAAGAATATTCTTTATCATACGTTTTCATGAATTAATTAATATAACAGTAAGGTCCGATTTCATAATAGGATTTTAATTTTAAAGTTATTTTAACCTAAAA
Organism: Prosopocoilus inquinatus; assembly: GCA_036172665.1. Lineage (NCBI taxonomy): Eukaryota > Metazoa > Arthropoda > Insecta > Coleoptera > Lucanidae > Prosopocoilus > Prosopocoilus inquinatus. Next base: position 5,815,815 of record CM069870.1, read on the forward strand.
AAATACATTTGTTTCCCCATTCTTAAATTGACTTAACGCTTCCTTAAAGTCTGATTATGAAAACGGCCATAAGTCCAATTAAAAATTAATGTGTCATTAAAAATACTTTGTCACTCATTCGACTTATACAAAAAAAATAGGATAATAAAATAATTTTGGTTTATTTAACTCGTTTTGTTTGACTCTGTATAATAGTTTGATCTAAATTAGCGTTGGAAATTTTTAATTGCAACACATGAAACATAAAAAGTATTTTCCTTTTCTGATCACTTCGTTTATTTATTATTCAACAACAATAACACGTTCAAACTTAAATTTAAGTTTAAATGCATTCGGAACTTGTGGCAGTTTAAAACATTTTGATCTAATATCTTTCAATTTTGTTAGCAATTTAAATATGAAAATCTAAATTGAATCATAAAAAAAACAGAACATAACAAAACCCGGGTAGGTTTTATTTTTATTAACATTAAACTAAAATCAATTAACAAACTAAACGTGACTTCACAAAATATAACTGTACACCTGAATTAATTTTATTAGTAATTACTGTCATCATACATTACAAATTACGCAGTTCTCATTACCTGGAATTTCCTTATTCAATGCTTAACAGGTTACCTGCTCTCGTGAATGAATTTTATAACCCTGCTCATCCCCTGGTCAAGAGAGGGAGAGAGAAACGGGGAGGCTCGAATGCAGAAGGTTCTAAATTCAGACGGGCTATTTCAATAAGGCTCAAATTCCAACAGATTTACTGCTTTTCGTCTTAAAACTTTTCGACAGTAGTGTACATACAGTGGATACAATAGTTTAATTTGTCATGTCACGGATTTCTTCTACTGCCGACGTTTCGTTCTCCATCGCAGAACTTCCTCAGGGTTGCTGCTAGTGGTGGTCTTGCTGCTGCTGCTTCTTGAAAGTCGTTGAGACTGAGTGTGTGCTGGTTATTTCTAATTAATTTATTTATAATGATTCTTACGGTATAACACAGTATTTCAATATCATTAAAATGGCCTACTTTCAAAGCCCCGAATTTACTTTAATGCACCACTGTTGTCAAAATTGTTATTCACAAAACCCACAGTCTTGTCATTGTTGTTCAAATTGTTGATGTTAGGTCAAACGTCAGTCAAGTAAACCAACCAAAAAGACCCAACCAAAAAAGAAACCACACACATCAGCTTGCAGTGTTGCAAATCTCAGAACAAAAGTACTCTTAGTTGTGTTGCTAACTCAAATGGTCATTCTTGTCTTTTGTATTATAGTATTATCAAACGGTAATTTTACTAAAAAAAAAATTGTTGCAAATCGTTTTTGATTGCAGTGAATTCCTCGAGCGGTTCTCTGTACAGCTGTTTCGGCCCTATTTGGGGCTTCATCAGCAGAAGCGTAGCTTGAGTGTTCCACTGCAAGCCAAAACGATTCGACCAAGGTTAATCGCAGATGCGATGTAATAGTAATGAACAGTTTAAACAGCGACATCCTACGATCGCTTTTTCACCTGACATTGACCTGACAAATTGAAGCGGATTTGCTACGTAATAAGTAATCCCGTGCAAGGCCGCCTTGGTCAAATCAGTCAGATGTTGTTCCTAAAATTTTCTTTTGCATCTCCTATTTCAGTTTTTCTTCTTCTAACCGTTTAGAAAGTTTTAATAGTTAATCAATCACCAACGAACCTATGGAAATAAAACCGCAAGGAATTCCTTGCAGACACCTCGCATTGTTCTAACCAAACCAGACCTAATAATCATAAGTCAAACAGAAGACTAACGCGCAAGTGGAACATCGAACGATCACGTCCGTTTTATTTATTTTATGATCAGGCGAATGTTCACGTTTAAATTTCTGGCCGAATTTCAAACGCGCAGCGCCCCCCCTATACACGTGAAAGTAATCGTCTGGCATGCATCGAAAAAGGAATGCGTTTTGCATTCGAGCGAATGAATCATGGTGTTGTCTGGTTTGCGTGGTTGGTAGTCAGTGCGTCAACTTAATGAAGCCCTGCGTTGCATTCGTGAATATTGGACGTGCGTGTACTTATCTAACGTTAAGCCTGCTTTGCAGAAGAAAAAAAGGAAAGAATTCTTGGCGGTTTTACTTATTTACGAGCAGTACATTTTGATATCGGAAAGAAAACGTGTTCCGCAGATGAATCATAAATTATTCAGTAAGGACACTTCCAGATTGGGATCTGCCTACCAGCATTGAATAAAGGCCTGCCTAGAAACTTTTCAACAGCCTACGCGGATTTAAATTGAAAATGATCGATTTTATAAAGTGTTATTGTTAAGAACGCTTGCAATAAAAATTGCACAAGCTCAGACTTACTCGCAAGCAATTTCTGTAAACGGAAATCTTTACTTATCTTATACTTATAAGTATTTGGAAGGTCTTATTAATGTTAATCAACTATTATTCTTCACACACATTTACCGATAAGCATGCGCACAATAGTCATTGCGTCTTGCTGCAATATAAATTGCATCATGTAAAGAGGTTCTTGGTCTTTGGTATTCTGGATATTTCCTTTACGGAAGACCAGACCAACTTCTTTCTGTATGTTTACATTTGAACCTTTTCTCGAGGAAATTAGAAAAGATATATCTCATTGTCCTTCTTTTAGGAATGTATTTCCCATGCATAGAAGAACATCACAACATGTCGCGATATGATTATTATAACAAGTAAATGTCATTTTACATGCAGTTTTAAAGATCCTTCTTTTCAATTTATTTATTTTAATTTTTCTCTACCTACTTTATCTCTATCTACTTTAACTTCTTTATCTTTATCTTCTTTCATAGAATATATTTACCTTCTTTATGTTTTGCGCAAAGCATCATTTCTTATTTTGTAATTAGTGAGCGTGAGGGGAAGATCAGAAAATTAATTATTAATTTCTCTGACCTTGCACCATTTAAGCATGAATTGTACTGATTTTGGCTTTGTAAATTTTTTTTCTTTTTCTCAATTTGTTTCTTGCTTAATAAAATTTTCATTATTATATTATTATTATTATTATTATTATTATTATTATTATTATTATTATTATTATTATTATTAAATGCACTCGGAAATTTGAGGTTGGCCAACAAGTGAAAATTTTGGTCTAAATTCTGATTGCCTAGTAAGAAGAATATCGAAAGGGAAACCAAATGTCCAAGAAGCTAAGATTCTAATACTCTTTCCAGGACCTTTAATAAAGTAGGTTATGGGCCTTCATAATCAGACTTTAAGGAAGCTTTAATTTAAAGTCACTTTAAGAATAGGGAAACAAATGTATTTTTTTTAGGTTAAAGTAAATTTCAAGTCCAATTACGAAATCGTCCCTAAGGCACAGTTATACAATGACGGTTTAACTTTGAGCCGAAGCTTAAATCCTTCACAACAATTGTTGAAATAATCGTTGCTAAGGGTTTCAACCTCAGCTCAAAGTTGACCTGCAATTGTACAACTGCGCCTTAGAAGATTAATTTTATTAAATATATCAACGATTAATTATAATTTAAGCCATGACATTTGCCCAGATCGGGGCAGCACACGGAGGAAACTACAGCGGCAAGTAGCTTCCTCCTCATCTGACTGGGTCCTCCAACGTTGGGAACGATCCTCCAACGTTGGGAACGAATCTGGCTAATGCCGTGTACGACTTTGGGGCTTTGGTCGCGGTTTTTTTTTCACGTGAGTAGTCATTCTCATGTTTCTATCCAGATGGACTCCTAGCTATTTAAGATGTTTTTTGACGCTTATATCTACGTCTCCTACTTTTATTGTCAAGTGGGTTGGATTTCTTCTCCCGGCAAGGATGACCACCTCAGTTTTCTGGGTAGCCAGGGCCAATTTCATCTTCCTTTTCTTCCCAGGATTCACTTCTCCTTCTGAGGCATTGGGAGTTTTGGATTTGCTGTTTCTGCTCTTCCGGACACTGTATTTGATTTTGAACTTAACTTTTTGACCACGATTTTATAAGCCTCCCTCCACACGTTCTCTCGGAGCTCCGATTTTAGGTCATCCCAACTTCGGATTTTTTGTTTCCTTCTTTAATTTTTATTTGGCTAGCTTATAGCTGTTCCAGGCTTTTAATCGGACCTGTTCATTCGAGCTATGTAGGCTCCTAATAGCAATGCATCTGCTGCGCAAATCCGCCAACTCATCATTCCACCAACTCATTATTCCACCAGTAGACAGGAGTTCTCCAAAATCTGTCCGTTTTCTTTGGGAGATATTTATTGTAGAAACCGATAATGACTTTAACAGCCTTTGTCGGTCTCGCGTTTTCTCCTCCAAAGCACCTTTCTTTAAACTCCTTCGCCACGCCTTCTATTTTATTTGAGGGATAGCCCGCCAGCCATTTTTTTAGCTTTTTGATGCTCGTAGTTACACTTTTGGTTTGTTGAATCTCATAAGTTATGATTCTGTGGTCACTGAGGCTTTTTAGTTCCTCAGCGGCCCTCCAGTTCTTAATACAACCTATTAGCCCCTGAGAAAAAACGCTAAGATCAATGTGCGACCATCTTCGCGTGTTCACGAAGGCGGGGGCATTTTCTTCGTTTATAATTCTTTTTTTTTATTAGCCAATGATCTCATCGAGATATGGGCATCGTCATTTGGTCTTGTATTTAAATAAAATCTTTGAAATCGTAAAAACAGCTATCCAATAGAAACAGTTTAAGCTCACGTTTAAATCCTGGTAAATAATCCTTGGATCGTATTGATGAGAGCAGGCGGTTGTAAGTTTTTAATGCTCGGTAATATACACTTCGTTCATATAGGCTGGTGTTATGCCTGGGGATTGATAGATTATTAAAATTTCTAGTTTTTAATGATTAGTTGGGATTATATTGATCTTTATTTTTTGAAAATAAATTGAGATTTGTTTTGGCGAAGGCCGCAAGGTTATAGATGTAAAGACAAGGTAAGGGTAAAGTAAAGTGGTTTGCAGGATTCAGAAGGCTTCCTATTTAGCATTGTTCTAATAATGAATTTTTGCATAACAAACGCTTGCGGAACATGAGGAGAGCCTCCCCAAAATATTAAAGCGTAGGAGAGAGTGGACTGAACATAGGCACTGTAGTACATTAATAAAACGTTGATTGAAACACAATGTCTAAGGTTTTGTAATACATAGCAATATTTTGATCTCAAATCTCAAACGAACAGACTCGATGTGTACATTAAACTTAAGGGTAGCATCTATGTGTAAACCCAAGAATTTTACGCTGTCGGATACTGGAAATGATTTGGCTTTAACTTTGATAAAGATATTAGAAGACAGCGGACCATTTTTAAATTGCAGTACTACAGTTTTATTAAAATTAATTAAAAGATGATTCAGTTCAGACCAATTGGACATGACGTTAATGGCTGAGGAGGCAAGTTCAGCACATAAGGACTCGGAGTTACTCGTTACGATACATGAGGTACCATCAGCATATTGGCACAATGATACGGAAGACATCATTTGTTCTAAGTCATTGACATAGATCAGAAATAACAGTGGCCCAAGGATCCCTGTGGGACTCCTTTACTAATTATTTTTTGGTCAGACAAAATCCCGGAGATTGCCTCCCTCGTTGCATACGTCTGATGAACACTTGCTGAGAACGTCTAGATAGGTAAGAATGTATCCAACTTAGAGCTTCTCCTCTAACACCGACAGATTCAAGTTTGAACAAAAGAATATCATGGTCCAAAGTTTCAAAGGCTTTGGATAAATCGAAATACAATCCAACGAGTGTTTCCCCTTACCCAGGCAAATCATTAGACAATTTAAACATTCAAAGATAGCGGATTCTGTAGATCTGCCTTTTGTGAATTCATGCTGACATGTGGATACTCCTACTTGAAGAAGCACAGCATTTGTGCTTCTTCAAGTAGGAGTATAATCTGTTATGGAAAAGTGTTTCAAAAACTTTAGAAAACATAGGTAATAGAGATATCGGACGGTAGTTATTTATGTCGTATTTCGAACCTTTATTTTTATAGATGGGTAAGACTTTAGCATGTTTGAGGGGGGGAAGGAAATAAACCCGTCGAGAAAGAAATGTTAATAGCATCAGCAAGTTTAAAGGCAATTATGTGACTGACGTCAGCCAGGTGTCAATTTAGAAGACAATGCTTTTAAGGTTTTTTCAACTTCGGCTCTGTCCGTAGGGAACAGAATTAACAAGTCATTTGCTTCCACCCATTCTTCCAGAATCCTTCCTCTCTCATTTGCAAATTCATTCTAGACAGATTGGCATTAAAATCGCCAGCCAGGATACATTTTCTATTGATTCATATTCATAAATATTAAAACCAACAGTCCAAATATCAATTCTTCTACAAATACTTTCGGCCCAATTTTTTTTTTTATTGGAGATGTTAGCTTCCATTAAGCAGATAAATGTATACATGCGTAAATAAGCAAATTATATTATTGTTCCGCATGTGCCAAATTTCACGTGATTAAAAATAATTCCCCAGCTGTATACACAGTTTGTCGTCAGGCGCACAAAACCTCAATTGTCTCTAATTTTACGAGGCAATAAAGCGTTTTATTTCTCCGGTTCGTTATAACTTATCTCCCTTCCAAAGGTTTCAATTTAAGAAAAAACAGAAAAATACGGCGTGTCGCAAATCAAATTCTGACCTCACGAACCAACATGCAACATATGTACACTCATGGACTTTAAAGACGCCCAGGTCTTTACAACCCCTGTCCACTACTTTACCGGTCGACTATATTAATCCGACCGACCTAAAATTATTTACGACGGGTACTCTTGCAGCCTTTCCAATAATTATCTACGCAGATCGGGTTTACTATACGAAAAACGTTTTATTTTTCATTTTTCTGCTTGCCCTAAAACGTAATAAATATTACGAAAATAATAAATTCCCATTCCCACCATTACAGCCTGGGCCAAAAGTATTAGGCACCCTTACGATTTTAATTCTTCTCCGAAAGTGTGTACACAAAAGTTTCTAATTTTGTTGTAGTGAGAACTATATAGGATAATTTAAACAATGCCCAATACTTTATAGGGATTGTAAATCATCTGGCAGGTAACAATTCGCAATTCTGGTTCAGAGAACAGGTAATCAGTCTCCTATCGGCGTACAGTGGGAAAAACCGACGGTTTTACCGGCCAAAAATAAAAAGTCAACCCTAAGGGTGTTTTTTCGCTTGGTGCGTTACTTTATCACCACACTGTATAGAATCCAATATACACCATATCCACGGATCGAGTTCACTATAGGAAAAACGTTTTAATTTTTCACTTTTCGAAAAAAATCATTCTTTATTAAAAAAAACTGGTTGTCCTAAAAATTCCAAAACCGCCATAGAAAATATTAATCTCCATTAACAACAATAAAGTAAAATCATTTACACTGTCACAAAATATGGCAATACTCAAAAATTTCGTTAGTAAATACACGTAAACTGTTTCAGTAAAGTAATATCAATTTAATTAAAGAGTGTACCTAACTTTTTAATGGTGTAAGTGTAGAGTCAATTCCAAAAACTAAAAACAAAATTTGGAACTGTTTTAACAAAAAAAAAATTACAATTTAACACAAAATTGGCACTTAGACCAGCTAAAAGTTACTCTTCAATTACTGTAAATGTAAAAGGGGTAATAGTTACGTAGAATAAAATAATTTAAAATAAACTCTCTTAAAAACAGGTTTTCATTTTTTAACTTCAATTTTAAAATTTTAAGAACCTGCAAACATTTTCATAAAACAAAGATATTGTGAATGAAAACGTGGTAAGGTATCAAATTCATAATACCGCCAAATCCTAGCTGACATGATTGACATTTTGTTAAAGTAAAAAGATAAATATCCTAACTTTTTCAGTTATTAATGGGAATTTATTATTTTCGTAATATTTATTACGTTTTAGGGCAAGCAGAGAAATGAAAAATAAAACGTTTTTCGTATAGTAAACCCGATCTGCGAACACGGCGTGTAAAGCAGTATTATATTGAAGCATGAATACATACAAACACGTGTAGATAATTATTGGAAGGGCTGCAAGAGTACCCGTCGTAAATAATTTTAGGTCGGTCGGATTAATATAGTCGGCCGGTAAAGTAGTGGAGAGGGGTTGTAAAGACCTGGGCGTCTTTAAAGTCCAAGAGTGTACATGTTGTAAGGGTTCAAATTCAGAACGTCTGGAAATATCAAACACGAAGAAGCTTAGCGTATTATACAATTCAACCAAAAGTAAATATTTTGATTGGCATATTGCACTTCCTCTCCCTCTACTTAATGCACTTCAAGAAGGTTTTAACAGGCGAGTTTGAGTATGTGTTTAAGTTTATATTTAGAGAGGTGAATGGAAGGTCAACTATGTGCCTCTTTGATATCATACGCTTTTATTTTCAGACGACTTTAGAATGTTTGCGACTGAAATTTTGCGATTTTTATGTATCTTTGTAAATACAACTACGTATCTCTCTCGACCAACAATTATTGTATACGTCCTAAAAATAATAAACACATGCCCCATTTCTTAATAGTTGATCGAAAATAATAACCATTGCGATTTTGATCAAAGAAATATTGCCGACATAAATCATAAAGTCCAATATCATAATTTCTATTACTTTCATGCAAGTGTGGTTCTGACGAATTAACTAATGCATATACCTGCACCATAAGTCAAAAATCGTCTCACTTTTAGGCAGAAGGTGATGATACAAATGGCGATAAATTAGAAAAGTCATGAAAATGTCCACTGCCTTAACTCTTTTGACTTAAGACAGAATTAATCTGCGGATCTCCGCCTTAGTATGCCTACACTCAATACACTCAAAGTGGGTACTGCGTACACATATTTCATGCAATTATGTGCACTCACGGTCGTTTATACATACGTTTCCTAACTTGGAATGTAGACAAGGTTTGGTTTTGCAGACGCCCACAAAAAAATACAAACAAACAATATCGGTGGACATGTTTCAGCCTAAGTCGGAAGATAATGCCAGAAGCGACAGGCCATCTCTTTCGCAATTGAGTTTTTTCTTCTTTCTTTCTTTCTTTCTACGATCTGGCATCGAAAATTTTTGTTATAATCCTGTATGTATGTATAACCCAAGGTTTCATTTACTTCTTGCGCTAAAATAAGGTATATTTTATTAGAAAACTCAATGTATTGACAAGTATGATCGTGATTCCAAAGAGGCAAAGCTCTTCGTATTAAAAAGGAAGCAGGATATGACTCCTAACCACGAGAATTTAATATGAAAGCCATTTGGTTTTTTACGAAACATATTATCTATTTCTCTTAATTATTAACGCAACAGAAGGTTAAGAAATTCGTTTTTTTTAATGCATTTGTTAAGTATTAAGGGGGCCCTACATGTAGATGCTAGAATGATGTTGATGAATATTGTGAGTAGAAGGGCGTCCAGCATTCCGGCGTGTATACATATGTAAGGCCCCCTTTACATATAAACCGTTGCAGATCCTGTTTCTTAAATATTGATTTTTCTATTTCGTATTCAGATTAGATCTGTCCTTGCAGGAACGAACGGTTGAGGCGGCGAGCCAATAATGAACACAAAAAAAATAAACAAATTCGGCATTTGCTTTATTGGTCTGTTTGTTGTCTGAATTATGCAATCGATTTCACCGAATATGTGCACTTACAGTTAGTACTTGAAAAAAAAAAATAACAGACTAGAAATTCTGGGAATCATAATTAAATAATTGCAGAATTTGATTACGTGTGCGTTTAACGGAGATCGATAGTTTTTATGGAAATGCATTAACCGGATATTTCGTGCTTCATAGGAGCTAGACCAATCATTTTGCACATCCACATTATTTGTGAATATACAGGGTGTCACAGAAATAAGTACATTAATTTTAACCAGTAACATAACTCGATCTAAACCATTTTTCTCTGCATCATTTTTTCCAAATCGCCAGTTTTTTTCTTAATCTAGTGATTGAGATTGGTTGAGCTTCATTTTAATTGATTTTTAATTTTTAACAATTTTCGTATTTTTATTTTTATTTTTTTGCAGTTTCTAATATTTGTGCTAAACAGAGTTAGATCGAGATCAGTTGAGTTGGATTGACCTTGACGTTACTTAAGCATTATTTTACTCGACCTTCATTTATTTTATTTTCTCTAATCTTTTAATACTTTTAATTTTTAATATTTTATTTGTGTTTAGGTTGATGTCAGATAGGTTGGTTTGATCTTGGGATTTATTGAGCTTAACTTTAATCCATAAATTTTAAAATCTTTTTTACTTTTAATTTAATTTTATAGTATTTTATTTTTATGTTTTATTTTTATTTATTTTTTTTAATGCTTTTTGAATTTTTTAACGGCCGCCTTAAGAATTGCCAACGTTCTATGTAGAAGACAACTGATACCTGCGAGTAATGAATATATAAGCGGTTTTTCATGTTCATTTGAGTTGCATATCATTTGTTTTATTGTTAAAGTACCGTTTAGTGTTAATTAAGACGCTGTGTTTTGTTAAAACGCCAACCCCGAAATCCCTGAGTGATAAAAAAATAGAATTGAGTTCGAGTTGTTAGATCGAATTTGGTTGACCTTGACATTTTTTAATGTTTTTTTTTTTTTTATTATTTTTTGCTTGGGTTGAATAGAATCGAATTTTGTTGTTGGGTCAAATTTGGTTGACCTTGACATTTTTTAATGCTTTTTTAATTTTAATTTTTTTTTTTGCTTGGGTTGAACAGAATGTTGGTTCCAATTTGATTGACTTTGACATTGGCCGAACTTCGCTTTAATCGTTTTTTTTTTCATGTCTTAGTTTTAATATTTTGCATTTTTAATTTTTCGCTTCAATTAAATACAGTTAAGCTGAGATCATTTGAGTTGGACTGACCTTCAAATTTGTTGAACTTGATTTTAGAATTTCTTTGCTTTTAATATTTTTAATGTGTCTTTTTTTAATTTTTGCTTGAGTCGATTAGAGTCAGGTTGGGTTCAGTTAAATTGAATGGACGTTGAAGTTTTTTTTTAAGTTTTTTGTCTACTTTAATCTTTTATTTATGTTAGATGAAGTTAGGTTGATGTCAGATGGGTTGGTTTGACCTTGAAGTCTAAAAAATTTTAAGATCTTTTTTTTTACTTTTAACTTAAAAAAAATTTTAAATATTTTTTTAAAATTTTTGTTATATTTCTTTTATTATTTTTATTTTATTTTCATCGTTGTGTAAATTTTCATATTTTTTCTACATTTAATTTTTTAAATATTGTTTTATATTTTTAACTTCTATTGAATGGAATTAAGTTGAGTGCAGTTAAGAATAATTGGCAACGCTCCAGAAATCAATTGTAATTAATATGCTGGCAATAAGCTCTTATTCGTTACAAAAACGTTTTTCATCTTTATTTAAGTTGAATATCATTTGTTTTATTGTAAAATTACCGTTTAGTGTTTTAAAACGCCAACCCCAAAATCTCTGAGTGATAAAAAACTCTTGCAATATTAATTTTTTTTTGCTTGGGTTTACTAGAATCGAGTTCCGAGTTCCTGGATCGAATTTGGTGAACCTTGACATTTTTTAATATTTTTTTTTATTTTTTATTTTTTTTTTGCTTGGGTTGAATAGGATCGAGTTTAGTTGTCGGGTCCAATTTGATTGACCTTGACAATTGTGAACTTCGCTTTAATTGCTTTTCTCTTTTGCATTTTTTACTTTTAATATCTCGAATTTTTAATTTTTCGCTTCAATTAAATACAGTTAAATCGAGATCAGTTGAGTTGAGCTGACCTTGAAATTTGTTAAGCTTGATTTTTACTTTCAATTTTGTTAATGTTTGTTTTTCTTAATTTTTTACTCGATTCAAATGGAGTTAGGTTGGGCCCAGATTGGGTGGACGTTGAAATTGTTTTTTTTTTATTTTTTTTGTTTCTTTGATTCTTCAGGTTTAATAGTCCTTATAAAAAAAAGTTATTATTTCAACTGATTCTGGCTACATTATAATTTTTCCGCAAAATAATTAGCCATGTTCGCCAAGCCTAAGAATCGTGTCCTTTTTTACCAGCAATATGCAAATAGGAACTTTTTTTACATTTTTTTTGTAAAATCGTCATTTTGCAGAAGCAGCGCAGAAAATTTAAACGAGGAGACAAGTGAATAACGATCGATTCCTGTAACTTTTTGCAAACAAAAAAACAATAAGAGAAACTTTTCTGTCATCGATCGTATTTTGTTTTTTTTTTTCTTTCGAAAAAGAAAAAGCAGTATATGTAAATACAGCGTGGTTAGTCTGACAGTCGATCGTCTTTCGTTCTGAAGCCAATGTCGCCAACACTAACACTCTTAAGTGGAATATTGAAATGTTTAAAATATTTGACAAAATATAGATTAATATGGCAGTTTCATTTTTCAGCATTTGTTTCTAGTGAAATTTTTAGTGAATTATTGTCAGCTTCTAGTGACTTTTTAATGATTGTTTGTTTGATCTAAATGTTCAGAACGCAAAAATCTAGGTTAGGTTTATCGCTTACCGTACTTGTTGATAGGGTTTGGAAAATAGTTTGTTAGATTCGTCTTTATTTCGACATCGTATCGTCTATAAAATAGCAAAACTATGTTTTATTATTTCTAATCCTAGTAATTTAACGAGAAAGTACAGTGGCGGCGTTATCTGATTTTGATTTGTGATTTTGATTGTGCTAAAAACTCGGAATTTCTTATGTCGTTTCTGAAATCTTGTTTTTTATATTTTCTGTAACTCTACGCATAAGTGTGACGTTTCAAGGGCGTATCAGTTTTGTCATTTAATATGCAGAAAATAATATTTATAACAAATGACTGCGTCAAACGCTACTATCAAATTGTGTCAGGCAACATAAAATCTGAAATGACCAACAAAAATGACGGTTTGTTTCCAGTTAAACGTCAGTTATATCTAGGGACCCTAGCAAGAATCTATTGGCAACACTGAAAATATGTATAAACTAACATTTTTACATTTTTTTTTCTCTTTCTTATCGCTTCTAAATTATTTTTAACGTAAAAGAGAAAACGAAAGGTTTTGGTTGGTTCAAATGGTCGTTTCTTGATTTTGTTAAACAACTGGTTACCTGTTACTTATGTTTTTACCAAAGAAAAAGTTTTAGTTTTCTTCTGTGTTTAGCGTTTTTCATACTGATGCCAGTGTTGCCAATCATAAAACTCTTTAAGGGCGGTCTTTCCGTTTCTATTAAATTGTTTGACAAATATTGATTTTTCAGGACCGTTTTCATAATCGTAATCATAATCAAATTCATAATCACACTTTAAATTGAAAGTTACTTTAACCTCAAAAAAAATAATACATTTGTTTCCCTATACTTAAAGTTACTTTAAATTAAAGCTTCCTTAAAATCTAATTATGAAAATGGCCGTTAATGTCATTTTAGTAATTATTTTAAATAAATGTTAAAATTTTTTGCGGTTCTACAATAAGCTTCCTAACTCGTTAAAATCGTTCGATTTCTTCTTTCAGGCGACAGTTCCGTCAACGTTTACATAATGTTTAGTTTAACTGAATTGTTTCTGTTTCAAACTTCCAAAATTCAAACTGTGTTGAAGTATTTTTAAATTGCAACTGTGTTACAATAAATACTGTTATCTTTTTTTTCTTTTCTTGTAATTGAATTTAGTTTGATTTAATTGTTTTGATTGTGAGATGCCATTTAATTTTAAAGGTTTTTGAAGGAAGAACAGTATGATCTAAACTACTGATCCAAAACCTTTTAGCCATTTTGAGTTATTAATTTGAAATTTAATTTCACTTTCATGTTGTAATTATACTTGTAACAATGGCTAATAAACCATTATTATTATTATTAAACACTGGTAAAGGCCGCAATTTTCATTGCCAGCAATAAACAATTGCACCAATAAAAAAAATCAGCAAGGTTTGTTGCGGTACACTTTACAAACGGCAATAAAATTTGCTGATGAATCAAGCATAAGGTTTACAGCTTACTTAAAAAAAATCACTTTAACGTTGGGTGTATTGAATATGTTTCTGGCAGGAAAAGTATAAAAGTTAATAAATAGATTCGTATTTGATAGTAAATTCCTCTTCAACACACAAAATTAATCAAATTGAAGTTATATTGTTATCATATACACATGTTAGATATTTCTATATTTTATTAAGTTGGTATTTCAAAAATTACCAACAAATTCCCCAGAATGGCCCCTGCAATGCAAAAAAATAGGTTCGGAGCTATTTTCTGCAGTTGCAATGAAACTTGCCTCAGCTGATCAAAATACAAATACTGCGCATGCGTATACTGCGAATTGCTGCAATTTATTTACTGTCATCAATGAAAATTGTAAACTGTAAACGGCCTTTAGACTTCAATACACAGAAAGCAACTTTGTTAGTGAATGCGTTTAGAACAAGCCAAAAATGACGCATAAAAGAACGCATTTTGATGTACGGTTTTTCTTTACAATTTCAAAGCCTAAACGTGACTTTAGTCAAAGATGTTATTGGTGGTTTCACCATTCTCTCGATTGCGTGTGAAAATGAACTAACTGCATTCACCAAGCCTTAACAAAATAAATGAAATGAAAGTGCATGCATATCTAAACAATTTACCGTGCGTTAATAAATAGACCAAAGTTGTTTATCTGTAACTGGAATAGAATGGTTCATTTTGAGAAGGCAGAAAGAACATTCACCACCCCCCGTTGTCTCACGTACTCCACGCAGTCTATGTAACATAATAATGGTCCGAGTGAAATATTAATTTTAAATTGATAGTCGCGGGGTGCGCCGCCATAACTGAAACTTCCATTAAGTTTCAGGCACGCCGATAAGTAAAACCATTTGCATTTACGGCCTCCGTTAAAAACCACCTCCGGTGCAATAGAAAACGTAAATTAAACCGTGTACGGTAAAAGTACGGCGACGACGACGTTTCAGTTTCTTCGAGGTCTGCGGCGCGGGTCTAAAAGTTATTTGAAAATGGGTCAGTCACACCACATGTCCGAAATTTATTCGAGGGAAAGTTTTAGACTTTTTAATTTTAGATTGTGCATTGTTGCATGCGCAGAGGACTTTTTTTTTCTGTCGGAACAGATGAAGCGAGAAATTTTCGCTGCACAAAAATGTTAATCATTAAATGCCATTACATCGTTCTTCTAACTACGGTCAGTTATTTCGTTTTTGAAAAAATACGTACGTATACAGACTTGGCAAAAGTACGGCTGAACATCTTCACTAATGCATGCGACAGGAAACGCAGGGTTTATAAAAATAAAGAAGAAATATGACTGGTCATGCCCACGTGTGTTGGAAATGGATGCCATACCGCTTGGGGCACCTGCCGGCCACGAACGCTTACGGTATGCGGAAAAGAAGCGCTTATGTTTACAAGCCAGCTGGCCAGTGCTGCATGTATTACTCAAATTTTCGTAGGTATTGTAAGAAATATTTACTTTTAGCAAGTAATAAAAGTTTAATGGGGCATATTCTGTAATTTATTAGCGGGCCGTTAAAATTTAGAGGTCCTTTAAAATTTAAAATACAGTTTTATGATTGGTTGTTACCGTACCAACAAAATTTAACAGTCCTTTAAAATTAACGCTTTTGATACAGAATAGGCCCCAATGACAAAGTAATTGTCGACGTACGTTTCGTTCTTAGTGGACCTCATCAGAAATAACTCAAGTTGACCTTGACTGCCTCTGTTGCTATACTGGTTGATACCCTGTAACTGAGGGTTTTCCGGTTATTGCAACAAATGTGCATTCGATCTCCTTGCCTGTGCTTCATTTGTCGTTGTTCGTCTCCAAGTTGTCAACCTTGGTTATACTGCCCTGATGAGCTCTGAGAAGATCGAAACGTACGTCGACAGTTACTTGGTGTCCTCGCCAGTTATGCCAATGCCAAAGCCGAATATTGATTCAAAAATCTGAAGACATCAATTCGTCTGTTTGCTTAACGCACCGGTTCTGAGAACATTGATAAATTCATTGAGAACAGAGAACGGAGATAATATAAAATGAAGTGGAAACGAGATATGGCATTATGTTATAATTAGGAAAGCGTCATACTTTCCAAGAGATTAGATCAGTGGCGTAGCTACGGGGGATGTAAATGTGCAGGCGATTCTTCAGTTCTTATCTAAAACCCATTCACAGAAATAAGTTCTCCAAAGAACTTTTGCAAATAATTCAACATAAGAGAGATACTTACATGTATAACAAAAGTATTTTTTAATCGATTAAAACACGTTAAAAGAATATAAATAAATTCAATATTTCAGATGAAGCAAACATTATTTTGTTGGCGGCCAGATGCAAATCACGAAAAGAAAACTTCTTTGCCGCAAATAAATGAACTTCTATTTTATCAAATTTTATACTAAAATTGAAGAAGAAATTCAGGATTCAGCTAACAATTTCAGATTTTCTCTGAATTTTTAAATAAAAAAAAGCAACCGCGATGGAGTCAAAATATATTAATTGTAAGTCAAACATCATCAAGGTTTGTGATGAATGTACGTTTTTTTTTTTTTAAATATCAAAGTAAAGTAATTAAGTAAACAAAG
The DNA here is from genome assembly GCA_036172665.1 of Prosopocoilus inquinatus. Taxonomy (NCBI): domain Eukaryota; kingdom Metazoa; phylum Arthropoda; class Insecta; order Coleoptera; family Lucanidae; genus Prosopocoilus; species Prosopocoilus inquinatus. Next base: position 5,832,365 of record CM069870.1, read on the forward strand.
AAAGAAAATGAAAAAAAACACATATTTTTGCTACTCTCTTAGATATTTTTAGTGTGAAAAAAAAACTTGTATTGGATGGATAGATGGCGCTCCTTGTTTCTATATCAAATTCTATGTTCAAATTGAAGAAAAAAAATCCAGGATTCAACAAACAGTTTCAGATTTACAGGCGCGCTAAAGTCAGAAAATCAGAAAATATTTTGTAAGTCAAACTTCAAAGATTTCCGATGAATATATGTTTTAAAAATATAAAATATTAAGTAAACAAAGAGAAAAATGAAAAAAAAACTTTGTTTTTGCTTCCCTCTTAAACAGGGAACACTTAATGAATTATTTTTTAATTAAAATTCAGAGGATTGATTTTTGGAGATATTTTTAGTGTGCAAAAGGAAAACTTTTATTGGAGCCCAATAGATGGCGCTCTTCGCTTCTACACCAAATTCTATGTTAAAATGGAAGAAAAGATTCAGGACTCAACAAACAGTTTCAGATTCACAGGCGCGCTAAAGTCAGAACATATTTTGTAAGTCAAACTTGAAAGATTTCCGACAAATATATGTTTTAAAAATATAAAATATTAAGTAAACAAAGAGAAAAAATGAAAATAAAACTTTGTTTTTGCTTCCCTCTTAAACAGGGAACACTTACTGAATTATTTTTTAATTAAAATTGAGAAGATTTATTTCTGGAGATATTTCTAGTGTGCAAGAAACTTACATTGGAGCCCAATAGATGGCGCTCTTCGCTTCTATATCAAATTCTATGTTAAAATGGAAGAAAAAATTCAGAATTCAACTAACAGTTTCAGAATCACAGGCGGCGCGGTAAAATCAAAACATATTTTGTCAGTCAAATTTCAAAGATTTCCGATGAGTATATGTTTTGAAAATATAAAATATTAAGCAAACAAAGAAAGAAAATTTTTTTGCTTCCCTCTTAAACAGGGAACACTTACCGAATAATTAAAATTGAGAGGATTAATTTCTGGAGACAGCGTGTCAAGAAAACTTGCGTTGGAACCCGATAGATGGAGCTCGTTACGGATTAGTTTCTTGGCCAAAAGTTGCTTACCTTTTTGCTCCGCAGTTAATTTGTTGTTCTTCTAAAAGAAGAAGCCCAGATTTTCGAAAATAAAATAGCCACAACTTCGAGATCATCTTCAGCACGGACGGACGTCTTTTTTTGATATCTCTTTTCTTTTTGAGTTCTGATTTTTCTTAACGATCTTAATTCACGGTTAGATGAATAATTTTAAAAGCGCTCCGCTTAGCGCACTAGTGTTTGGGGTCTTTTCTAACCTAAAATGTTGACAGCTGTTGTCACTTTTTAAGAAGTAGGACAGTCCAAGAGCACTTAAATGGTTTTGCTTTGCTTGGCCTAGAAAGTATTTAAATAGTTGAAGGAACGGACTTTATTATAATTTTTGTTAACAAAATAGTTAATAAAAGGCGCTGGACTTCGCGGTTTAACTTTTAGTCGCGCCACTGGGTTTAGACCCTGTCTAAACCCGGTGGCTTCCACTCACCGGGAAAAATCGGGAAACGGTTCATAATGTCATGGAAAAGTCAGGTAATTCGCTAATTTTAATAGAAAAGCAGAAAAATTAATTGATAAACTGGAAATTCGTATTCTAAAATTGAAAGAGAAAAATGGAACTTTAATTAAATTATAAGTAAATTTCGAAAAAGTTTAAAACGTTTTTAACAACAACAAAAATTGTTTTTAGGTCTTCAATAATTTATTCTAATTATTCTGATTTATTATTATTTTTTTTTTAATTAACGCACGTTATTAAAATTGATTGGTTGATGTGAGTTGGGTTGGATTGACCTTGAGATTCGTTGAGCTTGACTTTAATCCGTTTATAAATTTTAACATTCTTTACTTTTAGTTTTTGACTTGTGTAGAATGGAGTACAATTTAATTTTAGAAGTTGGATTAGTTCAAATGACCTTGAGATTTGTCGAGGTTCGTTTTAATTTGATTTAAAGTTTTTACTAGAGTTGAACAGAATTAGGTTGAGTGCAATTGGGTTGACGTCGAAATTCTTTTTAATTTCATTTTCTACTTCATTTTTTTTACTGTCTCTTGATTTTTAATTTTGTGCTTGGGTTGGATAGAAACGGGTTTCAGTTGCTGGGTCGAGCTTGGTTGACCTTGACAATGGTCGAAATTCGCTTTAATCGTTTTTTATTTATTTTTACATGTTTTGCTTTTAACTTTTTGCATTTTAAATGTTTTGTTTCAATTGAATACAATTAGGTTGAGTTCAATTGAGTGGCGTTGACATTGAAATTTGTTGTTTCTCACATTTATTTACTACTATATATTTTGTTTAATTAAACCAACCAATCACGTATCTATCTCGCAACGCGGCGATGAAAAATCGCCTGGCAATGAATCCAGCTTTAAACAAAATCTTTTTGAGAAAGAACAGTTACAGAAAACTGTTTTTTTTTTGTCCACTATTCAAAAATATTATTTTAGATGGACCCTTCCTCTCCAGTTCAGTCTTGTGAAGACAAATCACATTTCAGAAATGATCGTTATTTTAAATACACCAGAAAAACTTTTTCATTTTCAACTTTAAAAAAAATATTCATTATCAAAGTTTCGGCTTTTCTTTAAAGTAGAAAATAAAAAGAAAATTCTCGTTTTGGGTCTATCTGGAGACCGTCTGTATGTAACTATTTGTATTTCGTTATTTTGTAGAAATATTGAATCAAGGCGCATTAATTAATATTCGTAATATAACAAAAGTTAATTTTGAATTTTACATCGTTTCGGCACCCCTCCTCTAGCTTAACCGCTTATGGCTCTAGTCTGTTACATTCTTTTTGTACGCGAATACTCAAGTTATTGTCGAGATCAGTCGATTCTACCGTTCGCAAACGTTTTTGTTGGACTGGCTTGGTAAGTTATCTTGTTTTCTTTTTGGAATTTTACTTAGGGTTCCTTGGTCACGTGTAGACAATTTTTCTCCGCTTTCTCCTATTTTATTGCTTGCAATTTTTAATCTTCAAGGTAATTTTCAACAATTTTCTCCACAATACACGTGATAATAAAAAATAAGTAATTAATAATTGTTGTACATTTATTATTTCTATTCTGAAATCCGGAAAAGATATGTAAAAATTTGGAAACTTCCTTATTCACAGTCAATAGTGTGAGTGTTTTTGAAGCAAAATCATGGAAGACCTAGAGAAGGAAATGTTTCAGTGAAAATAAAGTGTGAACACTGTTAGAGTGAACTGTTCTATCTCTTTTTTTTGTGCTCATACGTTTCTCTGTGTTGCATTGGCTCATTGGCTATGTTCTCACCTTACAACAACGACCGGTATACCCAGTGCCATCTTTATGTATGGGCCTGCGGTGCCCGGGCTCGAGAGGGCCCCGGTTGAAAAACTGAATATTAAGGGTAGAACAAAAAAACAAATATTCACAAGAAATCAAAAAAGCGAATTTAATTTTGCGGAAGCTTGTATTTGTAATTTCTGTACAATTATGTTCTTGAGTTCTTGAATGATCAGTATCGAAAGTGACATTCTCAAAGAAACTCTGAACATCATATATATATATATATCATCAATAGTCACTTGTATCACAATAAATTTTTTTTTTAAATTTTTTGAACTGTGCTATTCGGTATCTTTCTCTTCATTTTTTCAAGTTCTTTTAGCTTCTTCTCTGCATCCAATAATATTGATCGTTATGGACCAGCTCCATTTTAAAATTAAAATTAAATGAAAATTAAAATTTACATATTACGATTACGAGATGACGCATATGCTTTTTTATTTCTGTCATGCCTTGATTTTATATTTTCAATTAGAAAACCTACGTGAAGTTAGTACGAAGGTTTTCGTTGCCAAAGATGGAATGTTATTTCAGGAAATTAGATTAAAATTGTTTTCTCTGCGCATCAAGAGATGACTCACCTGATTGTTGATTCCTGTCACGCCTTGATTTTGGTTTTTCAAAAATTTTTTGAACTGTGCTTTTCAATACTTTTTTTCTTCATTTTTTCAAGTTCTTTTAGTTTTTATTATCAAATAATGAAAAATGTATTTAGACACACATTACAAACTCTATCTTTGAAACGCTTGATTTATACACCTGTGTTTATTAATACTTCTTTTGACGATTTCTATACATGAATAAACTCTCCGATCTGTTTTTATACACCCTGTATATCTGTTGTAAAATGAAAAGATTATAAGATAACCGTCAGTATGTTCTTGTTTGTAACATGTAACCAATACTCCACTTATAAAGTTTCTACATTTTTTAAATTGATTTTACATTTAAACTTGAATTAATGTTTGCCACCTACAATAAAAGTCCCTGTACAAATAGAATATGCATTCAATTTGGTGATTTAAGTGAAGGTCGATGAAAGTTCCGGTAAAAAGTAACCGGTGAGTGGCAATTATCGGCGAGACGCCGCCGCCGCGCTGCTGATGTCTAATAATCTGATTTTTTACACCGTAACCGATTGATATCCCATGACGAATTATTATTACAAAACTACCATAACAAATGCTACCTGCATATACGCAGACATTGTTAATTTTACCTTGAAAGCAGCTCCGATTAGTCTGCAGGGAAAGTATGCTGCAGAGGAATCCTCAAGGCAGCAATACTAGGCCCATCTTGTCCGTCCGTCATCATGAGATAATTTTCCCAAAAAGTTTTGCTTAATAATAATAATAATTGCTAGAAAAATTTTGTGCAAATCGTTTTTGATTGCAGTGAAAACCTCGAGCAGCCTCTGGACAGCTGTTTCAGCCCTGCTTGGGGCTTCTTCAGCAGAGACGTAGCTCGACATTCCCACTGCAGACAAAAACTACTAAAAAAAGCTACGTCTCTGCTGAAGAAGCCCCAAGCAGGGCTGAAACAGCTGTCCAGAGGTTGCTCGAGGTTTTCACTGCAATCAAAAACGATTTGCACAAAATTTTTCTAAAAATTTTCATTATGCTTTGACAACAAGCATGGCCGCCTTGCATGGGGGACTTATTAGGAGCAAATCCCGCTTCAATTTGTCTATCCTACTGCAATGTCAGGTCAAAAAGCGATAGTAAGATGTCACTATTTTATCTGTTAATAATAATTGCATTTATTAGCCCAATTGAATACAACAACTAGCTGTAATAATATCAGGTAATAACGGCCAAAAGGTGAAGTTCAAAGGCAGCAAATGTCTGAAGAGATCAAGGGGCCTATTTATGTTTCAAATTGTTCATGTATATCTGATAGACAAATCCACTATGAAGATGTTTTTTTTTTTTTCTTGAAAGAGGGTAGAAAGTACCCAGATGAATTGGGCTAAAACAAAAAATAGATTCAAACAACAATAAATGCTTTCTTATTTGATAATGTTGTTCTAATCTATGGAGAAGGGGATAACGAAAAATGTATTGAGAAAGTTGAAGATACATATTAGATCCTCTATGTCTGTTTGCGTTGTTTTTCCGAGTACTATCTGTGGTGAACTTATTTCGAATCACCTTGTATATACGTGTAACTTCAATTAAAATCAGCGAATCGGTTACAGTACAGGCTGTATAAAATAAATTACGTAATAGAGTACTCTGTTCATTCATTTTTAGATTATGTAATTTGAAACGACTAAACCATTACAACGGTAATAAAATTAATAAACACTGTAACTATTTATTCGTTTGCATACATTATCTTTATACTGTACGTAAATGAAAACATGACAATGCCTTCGCATTCCTTCAGACGAATTAAAATTTACAAAATAGCTATGATACTGGGCGTTATATGTGTAGTTAGACGAAAAAGAATATCGTGGTCCTAAAACATTACCCTGTGGTATCGACGATTATGAACATGCTTGGTTAAAGTAAAAGGTCATTACAATAGGCTCTTAATGGCGTTATTAAACTTTATTTGCCATATAAAAATACCATGCAGGGCAAACCGCTTTTAAAAAATTACGATGCATAGATAGATATATACATAGATAGATACAGTACTTAGCTTAATGAAAATTTCTACTAGCAGCAATTATAATTACGTGATAAATCAAAGTTAATTGTGTCTTAAATTGTTTTGATAACCTCAAATTATCTTGACTTTTAATTTTCGTAATAAAACATTTACGAGGTATAAAATTAGTGTGTTCGTTTTCCTAAGGTTTCCGCTTACATAATTTCACACGTCAATAGTTAACAGAAGATAAAACCGCCATGTTTATTAACCATCAGATACGAACTGCTGGAAGTTTCCTGATTATCTTTTGAAACAGTTCATCTTGTGCGCGGAATACATGCGATTTTCTCCTTCTAAACAGTTAATTATCGTAACGGTCATTGTGTGCATATGTTTTGCAGGCGACAATGTTCCGTTAGCATCTCCTCAGGAATGCGAACCGTAGACGGGAATGAATATCTTCTTCGAATAAAAATTGAATAAATTGATTATTGCTCTTGCATTGCGGCAACGTTTCAAAAGATGACCTTTGCTACGCTGCGCAGTTTAAAAGTAGATTGATCTGCACAATTAAAGATGGATGCACTTCAGAACTTGAAAGGCAGAGAAGAAATCCATGTTAATCAAGAGTTCTATTTCTGGATATCTAATTTTGAAATTAATGTTTTAATTTGATTAAAGCGAAATTAATTGTAATACAAACGCGGAGCAGTTATTATTAAATTAATGTACTTACGTTCAGAGTACTTCAGAAGAATATATTTAAAAAGAGGCATGTGATACGTTTATTTATAATACGTACTTATGTACACCAAGGTCGAAATTAAGAAGAAAAGTGATAGAATTATAGAAACAGCCTATTAATTAATGTTAAGTACTTACTTATTTTGTTGAGCAATTTGTGGATGGATTTTAAGTCGAAAAGTTCATATAAACGTATACTCTCTAGAATATTTTGGTTTTCGATATACAGGATCATTTGTTTATTTTGATTTTTGCCAAAAGTTTAAAATTATTTACAACAAAACGCCGGAAAATAACCAGTTTCTACTTCTAAACGGATTTTTCTGCTCTCCTTCATATGGGTCCTTCGATCTTTCAAGCCTGTATAAAAGTAGTAGGTGGGTATTTTCAACATTTTTTCGTAAATACCAACAAGACACCGCAAAGAAAATGTAACAGCCTGTATATCGAAAACCAACCATTCTAGGATATATGTTTATACGAATTTTTCGTCTTAAATTCGGTCCAGGGATCGCTCATTAAAGTACGTACAAAACATTAATTAACAGCCTGTATAATCAAATTAGGCTTTCTCTCGTATTTTACGAACCGTTTTTAAAATGTTTGGCATTTGTTTCATTTATACTTGGGGAAAGTTAAGGTAAGTACGGAAACAAGATTTTTTTTCTATTCTATTTTAGTCTTCAAGTTGGCCAAATCCAAAGATGCAGTAGTTACGTCTTGACCCCAGGGTTGGAAAAAAACTGTTTTTTTTAAAGAACAAAACTTCCGTTTTTTTTTTTTTGTTTTAAACAGTTTTTTTTGTTTGAAACATGTTTAAAATTGACCCTAAATTAAATATGTTTTACACAAAAAAAAAACAGCTGTTTAATACAACTTTTAAATGTTTAAATTGCCCTTACAGCTTACATAAAAAGATATATATTATTATTATTTGATATTTGTGTAAAAAGAAGAATTTATTAAAATTTGATCTCTAATTAAAAGAAAGATGAAAAGTTTGTAATGTTAGATTATGTACCCTTTTAAAAATAATGTATGTACTTTGATAATAATTTAAATCATTTAAGGTAGATCTTGATTTATTTAGGATCTACGGTCGCGGTGTTTTAAATGATTTTCAAAGAAAGTATGAAGTATTTGGTATCAACATACTGAAAAAAACATTCCCAATAAAAACTAAAATCAAATACAATCCAAAGAAATATTTTTTTCAAATTACTTGATCGCATTAGAACTAAAATACATGACTCATGGCTTTCGATACTGAAAAACAAAAATTTCAAATATTTAAAAACATGTAGGGTGTTCCATTTAAAATAACAAAGTTGATATTACTTCCGGCGAAACCAAAAGTCCAGTAGGTATATGTCAGAAAATTCAAATTAAATTTTTGTTTAATTCATCGTTTTCAAATTTTAAACAAACCTTAAAATTCTAGAAGGGCGAATATACGGCCTTGAGACACACAGTAGAAATTCTATGAAGACAAATGAAACGATAACGTTATAAATAATTTAAACAGCGACATCCTACGATCACTTTTTGACCTAACATTGCATTAACATTGACAAATCCAAGCCAGTTTGCTACATAATAACTCATCCCGTAGCCCATAGTATGAACAGGGAAGCCGAGGACCCAGTATGTTTCAAAACTTAATGTAATAATAAAAGATTAAATATTGAAAAGGTATTTTAAAATTTTACAATGTAAGTATTATTCTAGTGATCAGTAATAATTGATGAATTGATTATAATCAATCTAATGCAATTTAAAATTAGTTCAAATCAGAGCTACAGTGCAGTCATTACGTCATCAGCTCAGCCACGCTTTATCTACAATTGTTAAAACAATTGATATGAGAACAAACTAAAGTTTAAAGTTAATCTGTCAGTGAAATACAGACCCTAAACAATTAACTTCTGGTTACAAAGTATTACGTTTCAAAAATAAAACACATATGTCAAAAGTGTTCTTTTTTAGCTTAAAACTAAAAAAATTAATTTAAAACATTAACAAAGAATATGTTTAAAACTTAAAAATAAAGCACTTATATCAAAAGAGTTCTCTTTTAGCTTAAAATTAAAATAGTAAAAATGTCAACGATAAATTTACTTCCTTCATGAATGTGTTCACTTACCATTTTGATACTGCCTTCCCGATTTCGAGAACTAAATGCGCGAAGAAATGTAAATCTCCTTGGTTAACTCGCGACATCAAAGAAATGTCCAAAATGTTAAATGACATGCAAGTGCTCGACAAGCAATTGAATAGTGATTGGTACCACCAGCGATTCCTTGAATTTAAGAAACTTTATAAATTTAAATTAGTTTCTGCTAAACACACCTATAATTCACGCAGAATATCTGAATCGTCGAATATTTCTGCCGAATGTTGGAGAATCATTAAAGAAAATTCCATCCAATCTGAACAAAAGTTGTGTTTAAGGGAGCCCTCAGATAAGATTATATATGATGAAGAGCAGATTTCTATCATTTTTAACCAATATTTCGTCAACTTACCCGGAAATCATAACATTTCAAATTTACCGGCTCTGGTACCACGATCTATCGAGTCAATGTTTTTATCACCAACTGATGCAAACGAAGTTAGAATTATTATTAATAAGAAGTGTATAAAAAATAGTGTGGGGATCGAAAATATACCAGGTAATGTTTTACGAGCAGTTTCAGACCTGATCTCGGATCCTCTTAGCATTGTAATTAACGAGTCGTTTCAAAGCGGTCAGTATCCTGAAGCATTAAAAATTTCCAAAGTGGTCCCCATTTTCAAAAGTAAAGGGAGTCGACTAAATGAAACCAATTACCGACCAGTTGTAGTTCAATGTCAGTTCGCCAAGATATTTGAAGAAATTTTTCGTCAATCGGTTGATGTCTTTTATCGAAAAACATCAGATATTATCCGAATCACAAAATGGCTTTAGAGAAGGAAAATCTACTATCACTGCTCTAACGGATGCTTATAATTATATCTTGGATGAACTGAATAATAGAAATAAACTCTATGCGTTATTCTGCGATCTGAGTCGCGCTTTTGACAGCGTCAACCACGAATTATTATGCCATAAATTGGAGATGCTAGGAGTAAGAGGAATAGCTGGCGATTGGATAAGGTCTTATCTTATTGGAAGAAGACAAGTGTAACTCTCCGTAACCATTCTTCACCAGAGTTGGATACAAACACTGGAGTCCCCCAAGGATCCATCCTGGGTCCCTTGCTGTTTCTTCTTTTCATTAATGATCTGCCTGATTGCTGTCCATCATCGACCAAAACCATTGTCTATGCAGATGATACCAGTTTTATAATCTCTGCTACGGACATCGAGGATTCCGGGCGTAAAACAAACAATACCATCCAAGAACTAAAACAATGGTGTTCTTCTAACGGTTTAGTGCTAAATTCGACCAAAACTCTAGTAATGCCTTTAGTGACAAAAAACGCAACTGTGGATTCTTCCCCTTTAATTAAATGCGACAATAAGTCAATTGCATGTGTCACTTCTTTTAAGTTTCTTGGTGTCTTTATGGATATGAAACTAACCTGGAAGAATCATGTCGAGTTCTTGGAAGAAAAATTAAGTTGTCATGTTTTTCTAATGTATAGGTTGCGTCACACGGTTAGTCGTACAGTGCTACATACAATGTACTTTGGTTTGATTCACTCGAGGATTTCTTACGGTATTCTTTTCTGGGGTTACAGTGCTTCTGCGATAAATATTTTTAGAATTCAGAAGAAAATCATACGTCTAATGGCTGATGTACACCCTAGGTCTAATTGTAGAGATCTTTTTGTCCGATTTAATATTTTAACTATTCCCTCTTTATATATACTTGTAACAACTTTATACGGTCTTTCTGTTGAACATAACGCTGACCGTAATTACTATTTTCATAATTACGATACCAGATATTGTGAAAACATTCGTTTACCCTTTAATAGATTAGCTATAGGGCAGTGCGGACCAATATTTATGGGTTATTTACTGTTAAACCGAATCAAATCACTGTGGAATGGTAACATACCTGACAATTTTAATTCATTTAATTACAAATTGAAACAAACCTTAATATCGGCAGCTTACTATTCTGTGAACGAGTTTTTGCATTAGTTGTTCGTTTTCTTCATTTATTTCGTTTTCTTCATTTATTTCATTTTCTTTAGTTTTTTTTAGTTTACCTCTTAGGTTAAAATGTTCTAGTTTTAGTGCCAAATATGTATCATTTTCCTTTGTTGCTTTTTGACAAATGTAATGTCCTTGTATTCACTTGACGTATACTACGTGACAAATGGATTAAATATATTATATTATATATTATTATATTAAAATTACAAAAACTGAATTTAAAACATTATCAAAAAAAAACATGTTTAAAACAGATGGTATGTTTTTAATTGGGTGTTTTGAACATGTTTTAAACACTATGTTTTAAACAGTTTGTTTTAAACTTTCCAACCCTGCTTGACCCTTAATCTTCTGCCGTTAATTATATTTTTTATTTAATTTAATACATTTGCGTGATTTTTTTAGAAACCCAAATTTTATTCAGGTAGGTGTTCACGTGACCACATCTTCGCATGTACAGGTGTTACCAAGTTTCTCTCTCTTCCGACCCCATACATAGGTTTAAGTGTTAAAGAGAAGAAAGGCTTCGATTTTTGGTTGTTGACTAAAAGGAAAATACATGAGAACTGTAATCTAGATCTCATTGCTGCGAAAATCTGAAATCGTACGACTACTTCGCATTTTATATGATGATTAAACTTGCCGACAAAACGCCAGGAATCCTTCATCTTATACTTCTTGCTTTTTTCGATCAATAACATCCCGAGGAAACTCATTTTTAACCATAAATTTGTAAAAAAAATGATGACTTCAGAGTAATTGAAAGAAAAAAGTTTGCCTCTGAACCTTTTTGTAGCATGCAGAAGAGGTATCATTTTTAATGAGCGTGATAGTACTCGGCTATTTTTTAAACATAATCTAGATTTATCTGTGAACATATTTGATGTTCAAATTAGATTTAATTATCGCGTCGCCTTCTCTGTTTATGTTTCAAAGGAAATCGTGAGTTCACGGTTTAAAAAATTATTGTTGTAAGTCAATGAATGAATGAACGGGTTAAATCTGATAACGCAGTAATCATTCACTAATCTTGTTCTTTTTTTTTGTATCGGGAAATTGTATTTCTTAATGCAGAAGTGAAACAACGTCAGAGAGCAGTTCTTGGTATTGTTGACTTATCAATTTGCCAACGTTTTCGAGCCGGATCTGATCCATCATCGAATTGAAATACAATGGCGATGTCGGTGTCATACGCGAAAAAATAACTAGGGAATAAGGAAATATGTATAAAAGATCGCCAAAATAATCATAGTAATGCAAAACCAGCTTAGGATATTTAGGAGGAAATAATTTTTTTAATTTTGAAAATACATATTTATTACAAAAATGGATCACTGCTTTCAACTGCAGAAAAAAAAAAGATTGGCGATAGGTACGTTTACAAAACCGAATATTTGAATTTTAACTCCCAGTTTATTTAATTTAACTTAATTTAACAGCATGATCAAAGCCTGTGATTGGTTGGATGAAACAATATAATTGGTTGTTTCAAATCTGTAGTTAATTAACTTCGTCCATTCAATGACGTTCCTTGATCAGAGAATTAAATTAATCGCTGATTAACAATTTTTTTGTGACACCCACCGTAAGAGTTTCAATTTACTTGAAAGTGGTTTCTTGTAGAGCATCAAAGAATATATGTACGCCAGTGGATGAAGGAGACGAGTATAGTGTACTCATAATTGGTCGTTTCAAATCTATAGTTAACTTCGTCCAATGACGTTCCTTAATCAGAGAATTAAATTAATCGCATAAATAAATATGTTAGCAACCAAGTCAAGCAACACGGAAACACATGGGCCTTTGGCAGTTTCCGTGTTGCTTGACTTGGTTGACGCAATCCGGTGAGACGCTCGCTTTAGAGATTGGAGCGGAACGAATTAGTATATAAGGTAGCGATAGGCATGACACAGTCATTTATCTTGTGATCAAGAAGAAGACATCTACTGATGATGGCAACATAGCTGCCGAAATACGTATTTAGTTCTGAAACAAACTTTTTATGGTTAGAAAGTTAAATCCAGTTTCTTTGTGGAGGACATATCCACAAGTATCCATTTACCTAATTATTCTACGAATTTGAATATTTATTTTAAAATCAAAAATTAGCTGTAGAAACCCATCTCATTCTTTTATTTATCGATTAATTAACGTGTTTCCTTTTAGAAGTCGTTTCTATTCTAAACTGTATTCGTCAACGGACTGAACGTTTTAGAAGTTAAATTTTTTTCACTTTTTTAACATACTCCATACTCCCTCCTCATTAAAAGTAAACCAAATCTCCAAAGCAGGGAAAGCGGCTGTCACAAAACAGTTCTTAGAAGACATGAAACCAAGAAATTTTGTCGATTATGTGGCGGAAATCACTTCGCTGTTCGGATTAAAGAGGTTATACTGTATGATCGTATCGCGTTCAGGATGTCAATTCAATCGTAACGGGCTGCAAAAAATTCCTAATTTAAATTATCTCATGAAATTTCAAATAAATAATTTAAAAAAGTAAATTTGACGTCCTGAGCACGATGCGATGAGAAAAAAAAAGACATTACATTCCATTATCCCAGATTCACAATGGACGTAAACATAAGAATTACATAAACGTAGTGAATTTTAAACATAAGTTTTGACTGTCATTCCGTACGTCAATGAATAGTCTTATAGTGATTAATAATGAGTCTCGTTGTTTAAATTAAACCTGTATATAAAATGAATTGACAAATATGTCGAAAAGTTACGTTTATTTGCCTTTTACGCTTACGTATATCTTACGTTTACGTCCGTTGTGAATCCACGCTTAATGTTAATAAAAGAACACGATCGTTAATAGTCAGAATTTTATTTCTGTATTGATATTGTGTTTTATTTATGGCCGGTTGCACCAAACAATTAAGCCGAGCTTAACTTTAAGTACCGCTTATAATGTGACATTTGAGGTTACACAACATTCAGTAAACCACATTCTAAACGGCGTTTAAAGTTAAGCTCGGCTTAAGTGTTTCGTGCAACTGACCATTAGTTACTAATTGTATTTTTGAAAATACTGCAGAAATGATGTCTGTATATCGATCTGAGATGATGTCCATAAGAAAAATTCAATGTCGTTTTTTGTAATGGTTAGTGTGATGACAAAGGCAATGATAAATTTAAATTGTTCGTAAAAAATGCCTCAATAATATCAAACTACTTATCTTTAAATTTACTGATTGAAAAGGTTAAAAACGAAAATCAGAACTTTTTTTGTAAATTTCTTCGAATGTCTTGGAAATCGTTTAAAATAAGTGAATTTTCTGTTCAGTTTATTAATTAGTAGGCTTAGGATTGTTTATAATATGAACATTTTTATAAATAAATGCCCATTTTAATTCTTAAGGGCATTAATGCTTAATTTGCTGCATTTTTTTGTTTTAGTTGCAAATATGCCATTATTTCTTGTTGCTAAGTGCAAACCGACATTTTATCAGCGCTCAACTAATCACAAAGTGAACTCAACCCAAGCAATTTCAAAAAATAAACCAAAAACCTAAATCTCTAAAGAGAAAATCAAAATTCAATTGCGATTGGATGCAGACCATTTGGACAACCAAATCAGAATACTTGGAAATAATAAGAGGATTCCCAGGCTGTGGGCACAGTCTTTTCACTGGACGTCGGCAGCTTTGATGTTTGTGTCTTTAATATGACCACTGCGCATTCTTCCACGAGTCGATTTTTAAATGGCCCGAACAATTTAAATTTAAACTTCTGCAGCACACGACTAATCTCCGCTACGAAAAAAAGATAGTCTCACCGACAATAGGCGCAAATTTACTTTTGAGAATTCGTTATTGTAGTTAAATGTCATTATAATTAAAAAAATTAATTAAAACGTACTGCTTATTCTATAAAAGTTAATTTATAGTGCATATTTTTGATGATTTTGATGCATATTTGCACGCATATTTTGAACTTTTTTAATGCATAATTATCGTAAACTTATTAATTAGTAAAAAAATGCATAATTTTGTCCCAATTTAACCGACTTCGTATCTCTTCAAATAACTGAGACACCCGTGGTTGTTCTCGAAAAAAAAAGCAGCCTGTATACGTAGGGCGACTATCTAATTCTAAATAATAATGTTTTTTCTATTTTTGATATAATAAAAGTTATGCGTTATTATCTGTATAACAATTTCATTAAAAAAAAATCACCCTCTTTTCGTATGAGTCGAGTTCATTTAAGTTTTTTATCTGTTTTATGCATTTTCAAGCAAACATTAGTGCACATGTTTTCGTTTCAGCTTATCAAGTATGATGACTGATGACTTACATTACAAATGAGATGATGACTGATGACTTACGTTACAAATAATTTTAAAGTAGCCGTTCTTCAGGCATTCGCAATTTAACATCTTGTAACTACCACAGTACAACAGTGTAATTGAGCCTCTTGCATGTTCCTGAAGTGTAAATACTCAGCAGTCTTATTGTTATCTAATTATAGAGCTCATAACATCAACACATATAATAATACTTAGAGCCAGCCTCTAGTGAAAATAAATTGTTTAAACATCGACGAAGGTCGTCCCGCCGCCTGTTTAACGCATATCGTAATACATGTATAACAAACAATATGGCGGACGGAGATGAGTGCGAAAAAAAAAATATAACACAATTTGCAATTTGCCTTTTGTTATTTTCCAGCGCGCGTGATAAACAAAGTCCGATGCGCAAAAACAACCTAAATTGAAACGAATTAAGAAGAGTCAAGTGACTGACGAACGGACGGACGATTTAATTCGGCATTGCGGGTGTAATTCCAATTAACTGCACAAATTGTACGTGTTTACACCAGCCACCCGTTTGGGACTTTGCAATTCCGCCGATGTCGAATTGAAATTGCAAATCTCGATTGTGTTGGCTCAATTATCTTACTGCGCTCGTGCAATGTGAAATTTACGCGGATTAACTTCATTCTACTGCAGTAATCCGATCATGTACTACACAATAAAAAAAACAAAAACTGTTGTACACGTACAGTAGTTAGTTTGCTTGTTAATTCAGATAAAATCGATTTAATTGTCGTTATCTACACGTACGAGTATCTCATCCATTCGTTTTTTAGAATATTGACTTTTCAGAAGATGGGATCTCCAGTACAACATTTTTACAAAACAACACATATCTACATCGTAAGATAAGATTTGGGAATACCCTGTATGTACAATTGTAATTATAATTGAGAAAAATTGTTGTAACAAGTTTTAAAATGTTCGCTTCCATTCGTTGCTTCGTTTGGAAGATACTGGACTTTGCCTTTTGGAATTATACATGCTGTATATCAATAATTGAAAAGAAAAAAAAATTAGAAAGATACTTGCAGTGATGTCGAAACCCTCAGGTAAAGTACCTGTCGCCTCGGATTGTTCGCAACACTCTCTCGCAAATGACATGACACTAAGATTAAATAATAATAAGTTTTAATAAGTAAATTATCCATTCGTTTTCGAATATTGACTTTTCAGAAGATGGGATCTCCAATGCCACATTTTTACAAAACAACACATATCTACATCGTAAGATAAGATTTGGGAATACACTGTATGTACAATTGTAATTATAATTGAGAAAAATTGTTGTAACAAGTTTTAAAATGCTCGCTTCCATTCGTTGCTTCGTTTGGAAGATACTGGACTTTGCCTTTTGGAATTATACATGCTGTATATCAATAATTGAAAAAAAAAGAAATTAGAAAGATACTTGCAGTGATGTCGAAACCCTCAGGTAAAGTACCTGTCGCCTCGGATTGTTCGCAACAGTCTCTCGCAAATGACGTGACACTATGATTAAATAATAATAAGTTTTAATAAGTAAATTATCCATTCGTTTTCGAATATTGATTTTTCAGAAGATGGGATCTCCAGTGCCACATTTTTACAAACCAACACATATCTACATCCTAAGATAAGATTTGGGAATACCCTGAATATACAATTATAATTATAATTAAGAAAAATTGTTGTAACAAGTTTTAAAATGCTCGCTTCCATTCGTTGCTTCGTTTGGAAGATACTGGACTTTGCCTTTTGGAATTATACATGCTGCATATCAATAATTGAAAAGAAAAAAAAATTAGAAAGATACTTGCAGTGATGTCGAAACCCTCAGGTAAAGTACCTGTCGCCTCGGATTGTTCGCAACAGTCTCTCGCAAATGACGTGACACTAAGATTAAATAATAATAAGTTTTAATAAGTAAATTATCCATTCGTTTTCGAATATTGACTTTTCAGAAGATGGGATCTCCAGTGCCACATTTTTACAAACCAACACATATCTACATCCTAAGATAAGATTTGGGAATACCCTGTATGTACAATTTTAATTATAATTAAGAAAAATTGTTGTAACAAGTTTTAAAATGCTCGCTTCCATTTGTTGCTTCGTTTGGAAGATGCTGGACTTTGCCTTTTGGAATTATACATGCTGTATATCAATAATTGAAAAGAAAAAAAAATTAGAAAGATACTTGCAGTGATGTCGAAACCCTCAGGTAAAGTACCTGTCGCCTCGGATTGTTCGCAACAGTCTCTCGCAAATGACGTGACACTATGATTAAATAATAATAAGTTTTAATAAGTAAATTATCCATTCGTTTTCGAATATTGATTTTTCAGAAGATGGGATCTCCAATGCCACATTTTTACAAACCAACACATATCTACATCCTAAGATAAGATTTGGGAATACTCTGTATGTACAATTATAATTATAATTAAGAAAAATTGTTGTAACAAGTTTTAAAATGCTCGCTTTCATTTGTTGCTTCGTTTGGAAGATGCTGGACTTTGCCTTTCGGAATTTTACATGCTGCATATCAATAATTGAAAAGAAAAAAAAATGAGAAAGATACTTGCAGTGATGTCGAAACCCTCAGGTAAAGTACCTGTCGCCTCGGATTGTTCGGAACAGTGTCTCGCAAACGACGTGACACTAAGATTAAATAATAATAAGTTTTAATAAGTAAATTATCCATTCGTTTTCGAATATTGACTTTTCAGAAGATGGGATCTCCAGTGCAACATTTTTACAAAACAACACATATCTACATCGTAAGATAAGATTTGGGAATACCCTGTATGTACAATTGTAATTATAATTGAGAAAAATTGTTGTAACAAGTTTTAAAATGTTCGCTTCCATTCGTTGCTTCGTTTGGAAGATGCTGGACTTTGCCTTTTGGAATTATACATGCTGCATATCAATAATTGAAAAGAAAAAAAAATTAGAAAGATACTTGCAGTGATGTCGAAACCTTCAGGTAAAGTACCTGTCGCTTCGGATTGTTCGCAACAGTCTCTCACAAATGACATGATACCAAGATTAAATAATAATAAGTTTTAATAAGTAAATTATCCATTCGTTTTCGAATATTGACTTTTCAGAAGATGGGATCTCCAGTGCCACATTTTTACAAACCAACAAATATATACATTCTAAGATAAGATTTGGGAATACCCTGTATGTATAATTGTAATTATAATTAAAAAAAATTGTTGTAATAAGTTTTAAAATGCTCGCTTCCATTCGTTGCTTCGTTTGGAAGATGCTGGACTTTGCCTTTTGGAATTATACAATAATTCAATAATTGAAAAGAAAAAAAATTAGAAAGATACTTGCAGTGATGTCGAAACCTTCAGGTAAAGTACCTGTCGCCTCGGATTGTTCGCAACAGTGTCTCGCAAACGACGTGACACTAAGATTAAATAATAATAAGTTTTAATAAGTAAATTATCCATTCGTTTTCGAATATTGACTTTTCAGAAGATGGTATCTCCAGTGCCACATTTTTACAAACCAACAAACATCTACATCCTAAGATAAGATTTGGGAATACCCTGTATGTACAATTGTAATTATAATTGAGAAAAATTGTTGTAACAAGTTTTAAAATGCTCGCTTTCATTCGTTGCTTCGTTTGGAAGATGCTGGACTTTGCCTTTTGGAACTATACATGCTGTATATCAATAATTAAAAAAAAAAAATAGAAAGATACTTGCAATGATGTCGAAACCATCAGGTAAAGTACCTGTCGCCTCGGATTGTTCGCAACACTCTCTCGCAAATGACATGATACCAAGATTAAATAATAATAAGTTTTAATAAGTGGATGGTACATAATTAAAATCGCAGTTTAATTTAGAAATCTGATAAGGAGACGACTTAAACCGAAAGGAGAACACACCAGTAAATTCCCTTCCGTCGTAATCGATTCGATACCTAATGTTTATCTTCTCCGTAGAAATGAAAGTTTCGTTTAAGAAAAAAAAATCGCTTTCAGAAAATTTCATCCAAGAAGAAAGTTTATTTATTGATTAGAGCTGA
Organism: Prosopocoilus inquinatus; assembly: GCA_036172665.1. NCBI lineage: Eukaryota > Metazoa > Arthropoda > Insecta > Coleoptera > Lucanidae > Prosopocoilus > Prosopocoilus inquinatus. Next base: position 5,851,574 of record CM069870.1, read on the forward strand.
GATATACATGAATCAAAGTTTTCTTCAATTTTACTTTCGTATTAATTATTTAATAACAACAGCATTTTTGAGTTTGTTTCCCTTGTTCTTCTTATTCTCTTATTCTGTTGTAATAAAAAATTTGTCGTACAATATGTATACGTTTCTCGTCCGTGCTTTCGATTGTTGCTGTGCACAATTTAATTATTTTCTATCTCGTGGTTTATAAATTAGGTCGCCTATTTAATGGAATTCCCTGTTATCGTTGCGTTTTTTTTTTTGTTCGGTTCAATAAAAGACACGTTTGCATATTGTACACGCATCAGAAATAAATTGCGGCGGCATTATCCATCGTATATTCACCTAGTTTCAGTATTTTAATTAATTAAACGATTACAATTGCATGTTAACTCCTGCACATTTTGGAAATAAAATACGAGTTGAAAGTATTGTATTTTGTTTGCAACATATGAGTTCTGTTGCATGAATGGAAACATCTATTAAAAAAATAATAATAATGGTGAGGAACAATTTAGAATAAATGTAGATGGGTTTGAATTTTTATTTGTGGGGACATCGAAAGAGTATAAGAGTATAAATATCATTGAACAGTTTACAGAAAGTATTATTATTGCTGTTTAAGACGTCCAGATCAGGCAGACCTTGAATACTTCTGTATGAAGGTAGTGGGAAGCATACTCTTAAGGCCTACAAAACACCTTTCTTGATCATCTTCAAATTCAGGTAACTCACAAACGAAGCAAAATCTAATAAAATTTATCTTTTTATTTTAGCTTTTTTTAATTTTTATTCACCTATTTTGAATCACCTTGCATACAGGAAAATTTCGACTTTTGCAACAATAAAATCTTTCGACCTAATTATCTCGAAAATGATTAATCTGATGAAGTTGGAACTTACTTCATTTTTGGTACAATTTTATTCTAACTTTTCAATTATTGTTTCAGTTTTTTTAAAAAAGTGACAATGAGAAAGTTTTTTTTTACTAAAATGATAACCTACTTCCCCGAATCTACGCTACTGGTCCCTGTATTTCATTTGTTCTGCATGTCAAATATCGACGCTCTACCTTAAACCGTTCCAGAAATATTTTTAAGAAAATATACCTCTTTAGGAGGTTACACCTCAGAAACGAAAGACTTTTGTGTACAGCTAAATTTTTGTTAAACTGTAATATTTTGATGTCGTCTGTACATGGCATAATTATTGCCACCTTATTCGATAACATCCTGTATATAACAGCGCTGAAGGCCTTTAAGACCCATGGCTTCCAGATTTTCGTGCCACCAATTTTCATTTTCCCTGTCTTTCGCTCTTATATCCCAATTCTATTTGTTCTAGATCTTCTTTAATCGCTTGAATCCATTTTTTGCTAGGTCAGCTTCTTTTCCTCTTGCCTATTTCTCCACTCCGGAAGACTTTATTTTGTATATCTTTTTCTCTTCCATTCTCAACACATGGTCAAAGCAACGCGCACATTGTGCTCTGATTTTTTGCAATATGTTAAAGCATTTTAAACCCTTCTTTAATTTCCTTGTTGGTTCTTCTACGTCATTGTCTACACCTCCATACATTTTCCTTAGAACTTTTCTTTTCCATCTCTCTATTTTTTATTATTATATTTTCTTATGCATAATAGTAACTCCCAAATATGTACTCAAACTGATTTAACTTTTGCGATCGGTAAAGGTGTTTGTTTTATTGCAAACAAAAAAAAAACAATTATTTATGTAAGGTTTCAAAAGAAATAAAAACCAAAATATAATGTAAAATACTTATTTATTTTTAATTGCACCTATTTTGAATCACCTTGTACGTGTATTTGTTTTGTTGTAAGAAAGACATTATTCAGAAAAAAGTAATAATAATAACCAGAATGAGAACTTGATTTTAAAGAATTTTTCTTCAATAATTGTGAAAGTAAAGTGCGGTTGGAGTTGGCCTTGACTTGAAATGAATAGCACATAACCTAAGAAACGAAACGGCTCATAATTTAATGCGTTATGATTAGGGTTGGCCTTCCGTCCTCTGTTTCAAAGGACGGTTTACTTTTTTAACTTTGTTTCTTCTTTTCTCTAACACGTATATTTTGTCGTCCTGTTTTTCCCCCATTAAGATTAATATCAGATGTATAAATAATAATATGCTGAAGTTTGATAATATACGTGAAAATACCGCACCTTTTTGAAAAATGAACTTTTTTTTACAAAACGGAAACTATTAATATTTCATTATTATCATTCTCCTTAATATTCCGGTATGTAACGCATTTGACAAGAATTTTCTCTGTTTTAGCGATAAATTTTCGCCGTCATTGATTTATCAAAGATTTGTACAGTTGCGGACAAAAAAATTCAGACACCAATGTCATCTGACTGACCGGATAATATAAGTTCGAGAGACGATAGAAATAAATGTATAATAGAATTAATGAAAACAAAAATAAAAATTTACTTTGATTTGAAAACAATTGTGTAGATTTTTTACAAAAAGCTTAGAAAGAAAACGACAAAAAAGTTGAAAGCAGCAACATCAAATAAAAAAGTATGTTTAGAAGATATTGTATATTCGATTTATACATACCTAAAAGTCTTCGGCTTGAATTTGTTACATATTTGCTTGTATTTATTTATGCACATCTAGGCACATGTTTTAATAATACGAAGAAGTACTTTTAACTGAAAAATATTTTAAAAAAAATGTGTTTACTCAACTTTTTTTTATAATTCTATAGGCACAATAAACAAAAATAAATGTTTAAAAACAAGGTTACAAAGAATGAAATTTTGAGTTGATAATGCTGAATTTTATTTATAAAATTGTTACTTGTTTTTGGCAATCTTGATGCAATTAATGTTATGTCAAATATCTGTCAAATAAACCATCCAAACATATTCAGTAACAGCTTTATTATCAACTTAGTTATTGGATTATCCACTTTGTATCATTCCTCATGTTTTATTGTTTGTTTTACACAAAATCTAACAAGCGTAGGTTTAAGTTTAATTGACAAAATTGTTTAGCTGGCTTTTCACAAGTACAGTCATCGACTCAAGCTTAATCGCCCCGGATACTGTCTAGCAAGAAATGCCGACTTCTGCTTAGCTTGCAGATCAAACTTCTTTTCGATCAATGGAACATACGAAAAATTAATGTCTTAATAATAGAGGGAATTCTATCCTGACAAATGAAATTCAAGTCGTTTGAACCTACTTACAATGCTGTACCAGCAGATCATTTCATTTCATTTCATTCAAAACAATTAACACGCATATTTTTCGGTTTAATTCATTATGCATGTGTATTTATTCAGTTTATTAATGAATATTCAGTTGTAAATCAATTAGTGATTAGTAGAAACGTAAAGAGTACGTCGCAGTGAGTTAGTGAGTCGGTGATGTGCTGGCCTCGGATGAAGAACCAAAGCACGTTGACGGCAATATAAAAAACATTAATTACTTTTATGTGTTCATCTTTATGAGTCTACGTGTAATAATTAATTATTTTGCCACGAATGTTGGGTTCGTTAAATTTATTTTAAAATAAAATAAAAAAAAAACTTTATAGCAAACTACTTTATTTAAAGCGTTATACTATTTTACTTAAACAATTCATTTAAACATAAGTTGAGCGATCAGTAATTAACTTCGATGTAAACTCTTTTCGGGCTATACTGAAATATTCCGGCCGTAGATTCGAGACCGCGCGGCGCCAGACTTTCTATTATAGAATTTTCTTTGGCCTAGAAAATTTCGTCTCGCAAAGTAGAGAGATGATACTACGGAAGCGTCGAGACTTAACACACCAGGAACTGTCGCATGCAAGTGTAATTCGTCACGCATTAGATCGTCACAATATTCTCGAAGAGGTAACAATAATGTGCGCGAGAGATTTATGAAAGAGAATTTAAAATAAGCGCCCGTAAAATTAACGAACATTTTCTTCTTATCCCTTTTACCCTTTTACTTTGTACGTGACATGGTGGAGGAGGCACATCGTGACAGCCAAGTCTTAATCGTGACTTGGCGGAGGCGCTTTAGGAGACGCTTTATTTCGTTTCGTGACAATATCCGCCACCATGAGATAGATAATTGTGACAATTTACATTTTATTTCAAAGAGGTGTCAACCCTAATTATAAAGAAACATCTTAGATTATTCATATTATTTTCTAACACGTTAAGGTAGGTATGTATAGAGAGATAATAGCAAGTAATAGAAAGTTTTCTTCGTCGATATTTTAGGTTATGTACATCTTTACCTACCGATCAGTTTCTTAAGCGTTCTTTTTGCTGTAGAATCTAGCAGCACTCAAACTATTTGAAAACTTTTGTGGGCCACAGAATTTGGCGTGAATGCGTTAGATATACCTGGCAGTCATGTCTAATATTAATTCTTCTAGGTTAGTTTGACGGTAGTTGTAAGAAGTTAAGGTTAAGTGAATGAATACAACTGTGACAAGCGTGATTTATTTCAGAGCCAATTATAAAAAAAAAAATTTTATTCACGCGTTATTATGCAAGCATATTCATTTAAGACACGTTTCCAACTCGATTCGCCAGTTAAAACAAATATGAATCTCTTTTAATACATTTACCTTCCAGCATTTCTCTAAAAAGAAAATGCCCCCGTCTCCTAAGGGTTAATCACCTTTCAGAAGTTTTTATAGTGTTTGCGCAACACCTGCATATTAATATATCCATTTCAATTTATTCTTCTTCTTTTTTTTAAACAAAATTAATTAAATTAGATAGATGAAGCAAGTTCAATTTTGAACATGGACGGCTTTTTCGATTTGCATCGTAAGCCTTCGTGATCTGTCGAATCCTTCTTCGATTCGTTTCGTGAGCGTTCGTGATCTATCGAATCCCACAAGCCGCTTCTGTCTCGCCCATCATCCATTAATCATCGGCATTTCGCGACAGATCGCGACCGAAAAAATTCAAATCGTAAAGTTGTACGTACTTTGGGAGCCATACATTGAAGAAGTAATCGATTTGTTTTATTTGTGTTTACGTTTTAGAATATTTATTTGTTAATTAAAGCTACACAAAAATTATTTCATTCATCACTTTCAGAGTGATTCATTTAATATAAATTTTGAAGCATGTTTATCAGTTACCAACCACATCACTTTTGTGCACGGAGTTATTAATTACTACATTCTCAGCGATCCGTCCTTAACATAAAGGGGTGTGGAAGGTCATATCTCTTCTTTATGTTTCCAATGCGGTTTCTGTCGCACGCATAATTTTGGGTTGTTAAATTAATTAATTGTTTGAGAATGTACGCGTAATGCTGCATTTATCGTTATACTGGTTTTTACCAGATATCCTAAGAAACGCCGCGCATTAGTGATGATGTGAAAACTAAGTATAAATATTGTTACAGCCGTGACGCGCAAACAGATCTATTTTTAGCATCAGTACGCCACCTTGCGTTACAGAACATGACCGAAGCTACTCTGATCATTCTAGTATGTTCGAGCAACAGAGGGCTCTGATATAGTATAAGCCGTACGATCCTCCAGGAGTGATTAGTTATGAAGTTAGCGAGCGACGGATTCGTACCTCGAATAAATAGAAAGTACATTTAGTAAAAGTGTTATTTGATAGACAAGCTCATTACAATTGTGTTTTTAATTGTGTAAAGCGACAGATTTGAATTAAAGTGTTCTGAAATTTAACGACTGTAAATTGTGAACACCAAATTCGTAACAGTATAAAATAAGTGTGTATTTCTTTGTCTAATACTAATAGATGTTTCACGAACGGTTGTTCAGCAAGAAATTTTTGAGCTTTCATTTTTATTTGTGTATCTTTAACTGCACACTTAGAAATAACCAAATATTCACTCCTATGTTGTATCATTTACATTAAACATAACGTGCTGTTCGATATCGATGATGTCACATAGGAATTTGAACATGAACTCGGTCGATAACATCTCGTTATGTTTAACGTAAATGATACAACATAGGGGTGAATATTTGACAATAATAACGTATGTACAGTTGAAGAAAAGCTCTAGCGTGCTTTGAAATGACAACGATTAACAGAGGTATGTCTTAGCTCATACGCTCTTATTTACAATTGTCACTTAGCGCAAAAAATAACCTCAATTTTATGTCATTAAAAATGCAATTATGATAAATGAAGTCTAATACGAAAGTTAGTGATTAACAAAAGCTTGTTTGGTTCCGTAAAGAACAGATTGCCAAATAGAATATTGAAAGTGAAAACTGAAGATGTATAATTTCAGGGTTATGTTCAACAAATGTCAGTGAAAAAGTGGACAAGCAAGTTAAGACGCACGTTAATTTTTCATGGACTGCTGCGCTTTTTTTTTTTTTCTTTCAACTGTACACACTTTATTTTGTAAATAATAAGTTTCGCTTAAAAGCTCACGGGAAGTGGTAAATATTTTTATCGCATTTATGACCGTCTGGCACTTTGCAATATTAATAATAAGGCAACAGCAAATCCTTGATAAAACAATTGCATTCTATTTATAGGCATAAGTTAGTAAGCAGAGGAAACAATAATTCATTCCTGGCTGCGGTGATATTCCGATAGAGAAAAAGATAAGCGAGTTAATACCTACTTTCTTCGAAAATTTTATAACCTTATCTTCCGTTATCAAATTTTTCGGGTGAGTATTTTTTTTTCAAGTTGGGTTTTGAAGCGCTGCGCGCGGAGGTTTACTCAAAACTAGGGCGTGGATATCGGTTTTCGGTAATATCGAGAAACCGGAATACTGAACACTTATACCGTTTAGTAAAACCGGTAATAAGACTTGAAATACCGAAACGTCGATATCGGTATTATCTCACTTAACGCTAAGAATATTATTCTAATCGATAACTTTGACTTTTAGTTTTCATTATTCTTTGTTGATTATTTTCAGGAATTTACTTATGTGTTTGTTTTTTTATAATTATTTTTGTTTTCTAATAAATATACTTCTCAATAAATGAATCGGGTCACTTAAAAAAGTTAGGTTAAATGAGAAAAAAATTAATATAACAATTCGTTCGAAATGTTTTAGTGGTCTACTTCATTTTTTTGTTATTATTTTTCTCACTCTCACACTTATACTTTTATAATTAGTATGTATTAATTTTATGGTTTATATTTATATTAAATATGTTCTTTTGTTGGTTATGTGGTAACAGCTTGGCTGAACTTCGTCAACAAAATAAAGACGTTTATTATACATATCGGGTGGAAAGTTTCAAACCCGAACATAGCAAACTTGCATTGAAAACTACATTTCTGTAGATTACTGCTCGCCATTTAAAGGTACAAAAATGGTAATGGTATGAAAGGAAAGAGAAAATTAAGGCCAATATTATCGTGTTAAAATTATTGTTAAATATTAATACATTCAGAAAAAAAAATTAATTTTCATATTTTAAATGAAAAATTTAGTCGCCTATGTCAGATTTAAACTGTCAGTTCTTTTCAGTTAACGGAAAATAATTTATACGTCAGTCAAAAAGTATTATGATTATGAATAATTATACGGGCTAAGTAACAGGTACTCTTATCGTTTAAGTTACAACGATTGTTTCTTTATTAGAATAACTTTATTCTGCATATATAAATATTGTTGTTTCTGATTCTATCAATCATTCAATTTAAATTTGATACTAAACCAGTTTTAAATTTCAATTGTACAAGAATTAAATAAGTTTCACACGACTATACACTATTCAAGAATATAATATAACATAAAACTGTAAAGAATATTTACACAAATCCCACATGAATTCCACAAATTCAGTTGCCATCATTTTTTTTTTTTTCAAAATTAACGAGAAAGTAGGTATGTACTTTGAGAAGCAATGAGAGCAAATAAATAATTCACAAGTTTTTCATCATCAATATGTTTTACGGGTAAATGAACTTTTATTGTGAATTGTTTTGAATCGGAAGCCTATTGTAGAAAATTCTGGTTATTGAGTTGCAAACTTCAAGTTTGACATACTAATGGCGGGTTTCACAAAGCTTCGTTAAATATTTAAGTTCCGATTAACTCTGTAACGAATGATTAAATAGGAAAACAACTGCACTTAACGATGATTAAACTAACGATGATTACTAAACGGCTCGTTCTCTAATCGGTCGGCAAATAGTCTTATGCCCGTTTGCACCACTTTCACTTAAAACTTTAAGTCCCACTTAAATGGTTAATTGACACTTTTTCAATAACAAAAAGTGTCACTTAACCATTTAAGTAGGACTTAAAATGTAAGTGAAAGTGGTGCAAACGGGCCTAAATGCTCCGTTAAGTGTTTCACAAAGCTCGATTAAGAGATAACGCTTCGTTTACTTCTGTCTAATCAGGCGTTAGATTAATCGATAGAATTCCAGCGATTAAAAAGTAACGAGTGAATTTTCCATGGTTATTATAAAGCTTTTTTGATATAAAGATTCCACACATATATCTAAAAAATAATTATAATTTTATTTAAAAACGTAACGTACCTTAAATATGAAAAATTATGACTTTTCTGTACTTTTTACTCACTTGCTTTATTGATTAATTTTTACATTATTTGGGAAATTATTTTCAACAACAAACAATTCAAAATTATTTCAGAATGTCTGCAACCTCACTTTCTTCTTTGACGATAAATAAATGCCTCCTTAAGGTAGGATTCATTTTATAAGAGACAAAAATAATCCTTTTAATGATTTGGATGATAATGAATTTAACGTTTCGCTTTTCTAAAGGAGTTATGGAACTCTTTGGTCGCACACTAGAACCTGCAACAAGCAAAAATAAATTTATTTTATGGTACAAATCAGTTGCTGATAAACTTACGTTTATTATTCACAGAAATATTTCTACAGCTGATTCCTGAAACTTTCAGAAACCAGTTAATTAAATTGCCAATAGAAGAAGCTCCACAAGTTAATATTAGGCTTTTCTCATGTCATTGGCACCACAGATTGTACCCCATGTTAAAATTATTTCTCCTGGTGGTAATCCCGCTGAGCTGTACCACAACAGAAAATGTGTCTTTGCCATATATGTTCAAGTAATTCAACTGCACTAAAGTTTCCTTCCTCCCTTTCTTTTTTCCTTTTTCATTTTTAAAAATCATTAACTGCACTAATGCGAAGAATTTAAGATGTATTTATTTATTTTGAGTTTCTAACCTCACACTACCTGACTGCAAACGACGCCATATCGGACAGATTACTTTAAAGCGGTGTCAAAGTGGCAATTTTTCGATGTTGCCAAACGTAAACTCCAATTAGTTAATCAGAGATTAACATAATAGTTTTTTGTTTTGTGAAACAGCATCAAATTTTTAACACTGATTAAACTTAACAGCTGATTAGTTAATCAACGCTTTAACAAAGCTTTGTGAAACCGGCCATAAATCAGTTTTAAATTTCAATTGTACAAGAATTAAATAAGTTTCACACGACTATACACTATTCAAGAATATAATATAATATAAAACTGTAAAGAATATTTACACAAATCCCACATGAATTCCACAAATTCAGTTGCCATCATTTTTTTTTTTTTTTTTTTTCAAAATTAACGAGGAAGTAGGAATGTATTTTGAGAAGCAATGAGAGCAAATAATTCACAAGTTTTTCATCATCAATATGTTTTACGGATGAATGAACTTTTATCGTGAATTGTTTTGAATCGGAAGCCTATTGTAGAAAATTCTGGTTATTGAGTTGCAAACTTCAAGTCTGACATACTAATGACCGGTTTCACAAAGCTTCGTTAAATATTTAAGTTCCGATTAACTCTGTAACGAATGATTAAATAGGAAAACAACTGCACTTAACGATGATTACTAAACGGCTCGTTCTCTAATCGGTCGGCAAATAGTCTTACGCCCGTTTGCACCACTTTCACTTAAAACTTTAAGTCCCACTTAAATGGTTAATTGACACTTTTTTAATAACAAAAAGTGTCACTTAACCATTTAAGTAGGACTTAAAATGTAAGTGAAAGTGGTGCAAACGGGCCTAAATGCTCCGTTAAGTGTTTCACAAAGCTCGATTAAGAGATAACGCTTCGTTTACTTCTGTCTAATCAGGCGTTAAATTAATCGATAGAATTCCAGCGATTAAAAAGTAACGAGTGAATTTTCCATAGTTATTATAAAGCTTTTTTGATATAAAGATTCCACACATATATCTAAAAAATAATTATAATTTTATTTAAAAAGTAACGTACCTTAAATATGAAAAATTATGACATTTCTGTACTTTTTACTCACTTGCTTTATTGATTAATTTTTACGACATTATTTCGGAAATTATTTTCAACAACAAACAATTCAAAATTATTTCAGAATGTCTGCAACGCACTTTCTTCTCTGGCGATAAATAAATGCCTCCTTAAGGTAGGATTCATTTTATAAGAGACAGAAATAATCCTTTTAATGATTTGGATGATAATGAATTTAACGTTTCGCTTTTCTAAAGGAGTTATGGAACTCTTTGGTCCCACACTAGAACCTGCAACAAACAAAAATAAATTTATTTTATGGTACAAATCAGTTGCTGATAAACTTACGTTTATTATTCACAGAAATATTTCAACAGCTGATTCCTGATACTTTCAGAAACCATCGGTACGTAGAATAATTCGTCGTGTCACTCATCTTATTGCAAAGCAAAGCAAACAGTTAATTAAATTGCCAATAGAAGAAGCTCCACAAGTTAATATTAGGCTTTTCTCATGTCATTGGCACCACAGATTGTACCCCATGTTAAAATTATTTCACCTGGTGGTAATCCCGCTGAGCTGTACCACAACAGAAAATGTGGCTTTGCCATATATGTTCAAGTAATTCAACTGTACTAAAGTTTCCTTCCTCCCTTTCTTTTTTCCTTTTTCATTTTTAAAAATCATTAACTGCACTAATGCGAAGAATTTAAGATGTATTTATTTATTTTGAGTTTCTAACCTCACACTACCTGACAGCAGGCCTGACGCCATGACGACAGATTACTTTAAAGCGGTGTGAAAGTGGCAATTTTTCGATGTTGCCAAACGTAAACTCCAATTAGTTAATCAGAGATTAACATAATAGTTTTTTGTTTTGTGAAACAGCATCAAATTTTTAACACTGATTAAACTTAACGGTTGATTAGTTAATCAACGCTTTAACAAAGCTTTGTGAAACCGGCCATAAAGCGACTACATTTTTTATTTGAAATTTGAAAATTTAATTTACATTCCAAAAGTTTTACTGCAATATAAATAATTTTAACACGATAATATTGGCCTCAATTTTCTCTTTCCTTTCATACCATTACCATTTCTTTCTGTATCTTTAAATGCCGAGCAGTAATTTACAGAAACTTCTCAATGCAAGACTGCTATGTTCGGGTCTGAAACTTTCCACCCGGTATATATTTATTATTGTTAATTTATTGAGTAGTATATTGTCACAAAAACAGAAGCTTCATTTGTATTTTAGTTATTTATTGTTATTCAACAGAAAAGTCGACTATTTATAAAGTATAATGTTGCTAATCTTAGTTTTAATATGATTTTGTTTCAACAAAAGACTGATTTTCTTTCTCAAAGCATTTCTTTACTACATAATCATATTTATTTCAACACCGAAAAATAGCGAAATCCCGGTATTTTAAATATAAATATCGAATGAATACCGGTATTGTAAAAATGCGCCGGTATTCCATGCCCCTACTCAAAACGGAAGAAACCTTGGTCACAGGAACTCTCAATGCTAGGGCGAGGAGGTAAAAGAACAGCGTCTAATTGACATTAAAATAGTATTTATTGCGACCGGAAACATTCAGTACTTGTCATGCGCCGACTGCAAAGCAAAAGCCGTTGGCATTGAGGTGAATGTGGGTTTCGCGAGTATGCAACGAGTAGAGAAAGGCCAGCCAACCTATAGGAAGTAACAATCAGGTGGGCCACAACGCGTTTCATCTCCCCACATTATTCATTATTGTAACTGGTGGAGCCAATGAGCGAATGAGTCATCTATTGCAAATTATGTGTATATTATTTGTGATGTGATGGTACCTACGGTTTTCGCGAAAACACTTTTTCCACGTTTACCTAACGTGAATCATTCATTTGTTGTTGCGTTATTATCGATTACTCGAGGGAATGAATCACTGTGTTCATCAATTAATTCGGCGAATGTTAATTAGAAGGAATTCGGCCTTCACGAAATAGATTAGCTTAATTGGCTGATTATTTTCCGGCATTTGCAATGTCGAAAATACGGTCTCGCTTGGCAAAGTTTGTTTTGCGCTTTTAACATAAATAGGATAGCTGAGTGTTTCTCAACCTTTGGTTTTTTTTTCTTTTGCCGATGTTGACCTTCCGTTTTCGTTGCTAAACAATTCTTGGATCCCGGGTGTTTACCGTCTCAATTTATAGAAAAATTCCTATTAATCTTTTATTATGTAGATGTTGACACTCGCGATTTTTTTAATGTAGCAATTATCAAGTGTCGGATAAAAGTATGGAACTCACTGTCATTCTCATTTTACATAGGAGGATGATGATTAAGGGTCGGACATTCCTAGGATATCTGGTAAAAACCAGTATAAAGATAGATAGGCGTAGATTTCAACGTCGCCGCTGAACGGCTTTTATGCCCGAGGCACTCTCACCCTCGCGCTCATTGCATCAGAAGCAACCGTTTGATGTAAGTTACGTGTGTAACATAATTTCCTTTATAGTTTCTTTCAAATTAATAATTATGAAGACATTATAATTCTTTAATGTAACTTATAAAAAGACTGGCGTAATACATTTAATTCGTATAAATTGTAACGCCGTCACTGCAAAAAGAATGCGAATTCATTTCGGAATGAATCGATTATGTAAACAAGTTTTTATATCCAGTCGACCAGAACTGTAGTGGTTACTGCGTGCCGCATAAATTTCTCGGGCTTCGACTGGTTTATTGTTTTGTTATTACAGGGCAGACGCCTTAAAGATTAGAACTTTTTCCGACTATTATCGCTTCAGCATATTGGTAGTTAGTTCCTCGTATATTTAACGAAACCTTCCACCTAAAATGCGACTAGGCTTGATGATGATGATGATGATGAGGTAGGATGAACTGGCGGCAAGCGTACGCATTGCATTCAGGAGACGAAATGACCGTGAATAATATCCATACGAATGTCCTAAGATTGGTAATTATCTAAGTTAATGACATTCCAGATGGCCACGAAATAAAATCTGAGAGGTTAAATATTCCTATTTATTTGAACTGTACAAATATTTATATTAACTTTTGAAATTTTTGCAATGTTGCAATTGATGAATTTATTAAATTAAATTAATTGAATGCATAAACCCATTTAACATTTCCCCGTGCGACGCTCATCAAATATGTTTTGAAGTCGATTTTAAGTTTTTGTGGCTGCAAAAACAAAACGGTAGAGGTCACAGTTCCCCCCCCCCCCTTTTTTTGTTGAACGCCGTGCTAGTATTCATAAAAGTCGGCAAACATTCGATCGCAAACTTGTATTTTGTTCGAGTTAACGTGTGCACTCAGTTGCCGCATCTTTGCAAAAAAAAACATCGTGTACTTTCTAGGAATGCTCAGAATTTCTCTGACTGTGATAATAACCCCCCCCCCCCTCCCCCCACTACTTCTGTTTATGTATACAGAAGAAGTCGAAGGCTTTAATCTTTGCACAGAAGTACAATATTGAAGCAACAAATAATGTTTCTTCTTTGAACATAAAGTAAATCTGGCAACACTGTACGCTCATTTGCAGTACACACCTCACCCTTAAGTCTGGCAACACTGTACGCTCATTTGCAATTCACATTTCACACGAGTTTTAATTTACGACTCCAGTGTTGTCAACTTAGTGATTTTGTCATTAGATTTGACGATTTGTCGATGTTTCCTTTGATATGTCGAAAATTTGGGGATTTCGTGACTGATGTACAGCCAAGTAGGGTGACTTTTAAAGAGAACATGTCTTCTTTTTTTCTATGGCAAATGTTCTCTCTTGTTCTCTTTTTTTTTCAATTAAATTATTGACTCTTTTGACTCGTTTTGTGTCATATCGATTTAATTTAAATTGGTGATAAACGCGCTTCTCCCCCCCCCATCTGTTGGTACAACCTTTAACTTCGTATTAACAAGTTACGATACTACACTTGCTCTATCTGTATTTATTTCTTGCAAAAAAGGAAAGAGATAGAGGTAGAGAAGAATTCATCCTAGAAAGGGCATCTAATTTTGCAATCTTTAAAAACTTATATAAAAAATTTATCTCTTTGTCTTTAAGGTTCAAAGACAACGTTGAAAGTAGGCTGGGAAGAGAAGCTAATAATTATAGTATAACATTTTATATTTTAGATTGCTATACCTACTAATTGAGAGTCAATTGGATCATAAAGTGGTTTTTCCTGCTTTGGTGATTTGGAGAATTGGGGGTTTTTGGAGATTACCGTCACTGGTTTTAGTCGATCACGTGATCACTTCCCCTATTAAAGTGGGAGGCATTAGCAATTGGAGTTTAAAGCTGTTTTTCCTGCTTTGGTGATTTGGAGAATTGAATTTTTGGAGATTACCGTCACTGGTTTTGGTCGATCACGTGATCACTTGCCTTAATGGTGGAGTGGGAGGCATTAGCAAGATCTTCAAAAAGGACGTTCAAATGTTTTCCAACTTTTTTCCTTGGGCAATTTTCTCATAGCTCAATCGGCTGTTTCTATGTTTAATTAAAATATTTTTATTTACGTCAAATATACACACTTCTTGCTCCTTCCCTAATCACCGATTTTTCTAAACTTAAGTTTTCCATAAAGAACTCTTGTCCAGAGCCGATTTTCAAGTTCCACAATGTCAAGTATTAGGTAAACATGGCCGAGAAACCCAATTTTCAAAAATCGTTACCTCTGAAAATGGCGTTTGAAAAGAGAACTCTTAAAAACTTGTAACTTTTTTGCAATCCAGAGGCAAAATATTGTTTTTCCTTAGCAATTTTATGAATGTTTAGTCAAATTTGAAGAAAAAAAAAAGAGTATTGATCATAGAAGACAAGTGCAGTAAAACAGATGTTGTTCTTTTTATCTTAAGATTCTGACCACCCTCCCTACTGCCAACTTTAGCGACTTTAATGAAAAATAGTTAGGAGTATTTCGTATTTTGTTAGTCCTGCCTGTTTTGTGGCGGGATTTAAATAGTATCCATCATAAAAATCAAAACATAAGCAGCACGTGAATGAAAATAAAAATAGATTTGAAATTAAAAAAAAATTAGTAAATTCTTCCACTTAACCTATGCTACTGTTCTCCTTACCTCATAACGTTACTGTATTGAGAAGGTACCGCCATACCATTCAGCGTTTTTCATCCTCCAAATTTGAAAAGGATTCTAGAAGACGCTAAGGAAGAAAAAAAGTAGGTTACTGTTGCTAGAGAGGGAGTTTATGAGGAATTTATTCGCGATAAAACGACAAACAGAGGAAATTCAAATTCAAATTCTGTATCAAAATCAATCAATCAAATCCATCATAGAACTGTATTTCAAATTTTAAAGGACGTCTAAATTTTAACAGCCCGTTAAAAAGTTACGGAATACGCCCCTAAAAGGGCCAGAAGTTATTATTCTTTCAAAAATAGTTAAATTGACTTGTCATATCCACTTACTAGTGACCACAATGACCAATAAAGATATTGATTGATTGATTGATGTTAGCATAGTCGCAGACGAGAAAATAACTGTCAAAATAAATCATTGGCTGACGAACAAAAGACAAAAAAGAAGTAACAAAACAATTAAATTTGTTAACTGCTTTGTTAATTGGCGATATTGTTTTTGAATGTAGTCAAGAATTTGAAACAAAAAAAAAATGAAGTTCAGTTGACGGTAAGTCAAAGTAAGTCCAAACTCGATACTGCTTTATAATTTTTTTGCAAATAGGTACATTCTTTAAATCATTTATTTTTATTTTTCGATTTTGAGCAAGAAATCTTTTTTTTATAAAAACTGTTTTTTTTTCTCTCTCTCTCTTAGAATTTAGTTTTTGTTTTCTTCCTGTCGCAAATAAGTAAATATCGACCTATACCATTTTTAGGGAACAAATTCTTATCCTATTTTTATTTATTTTATTTTTTTTTGATTTTTTTTCAAAGCTTATTTATTTCGGAAGTGGTTAATCTCGAAGACTTTTTAAAGTATGTATATTATTGCTCAGTATTTCGAATTTCGACTTCTTTCAGAAGAAAGTGTGAAGAGTTGTTGAAAAGAGATGCGTTTAATAAATTTTTCTATCACTCCAAAACAAATAATTTAAGTCCATCTAAACCCAACATCATAAATTTATATCTTTATCAAACTTTACGTGCATAAAGGTAAATCGTACATAAATCCAACGTTTTGATGCTCTCTTTATTTCTCATTCTGTGGTGGAAAAATTATCATCGCCTATTCAATGTTCTGAAAGAAAATGCGTTCAATAATAATAATAATATTTATTTAGAACTCAAAATTTAATGAGATTTGCTATATGATTAAATGAATTGTG
This sequence comes from Prosopocoilus inquinatus, assembly GCA_036172665.1. Taxonomy (NCBI): domain Eukaryota; kingdom Metazoa; phylum Arthropoda; class Insecta; order Coleoptera; family Lucanidae; genus Prosopocoilus; species Prosopocoilus inquinatus. The sequence continues at coordinate 5,868,105 of CM069870.1, forward strand.
TAAAAAAATCAGTCACATTGAAGAAATACCGTGATTCATCGGAGTATTAGAAAAGGGAAAACAAATACATAATTTAAATTTATGAGATACATAAAAAAATTATTTATTTACGAAATACGAAATAGTTTCCTGGATTTCGTTTTTTGAATTCATCACTCTAAAACTAATAATCTCAGACTTAAGTTTGAGAATTTTTTTTTAGATTCGTCTTAAAAATTTCATAATCATAATTTGCATAAAAATTTTTCAGGCTGAAATCGTTTAGAAATATGTAGTATTTTAACGGGATTATCTAAACTTGGAAGAAGTCAATAATAAATCGCTGTCAGATAAACAAAGTTGCCAAAGTTTCGCTTAATTCCCTGAATATTTCAAATGCTTACGGGCCAAAAGGAATATTCCAAAGCATTGCCAATATTAGAGCACATTTCCGTTCTAATTTTTTTTTTTTTTTTTAATATACAGTGTCTTTCAAAAAGTGTACTGCAAATGCGAATTTGTTTTACTATCGATTTTTAGAAAAAAATGTTGAAGCCGGACGCTTCTTTCTTCGATTTTTTCTTGAACGATATACGGCGTGAACACCGAGAAATTAAGACCGTTTAAGAGTAAAGTGCCCTTGTTTTATGAGCTACAGGAAAATGTCATAAGAAAAAGTTGTTCAGAATGAGAAATTATAACCAGATATGAAATTATAGCTTCCTCTCTGAAACAAAAGAAATACAATTTATTGTGAACCATTCTGTAGTTAGAATGTTACTACAGCACGTCATGGATCATATTTTAGATTAGGATTAAATTTACCTAATCCAGATTTAAATGTTTTATGAAACCCATCCCTAATAACATAGCCCTAAAACATGTACAGGATGGCCCGACGATGCGTATTTCTTCTGTGAGGGTTATGGGAATTATGGGAATTTATTAGGAAAAAAATAAATAAAGAATTTTATACTAGACAATACGCGACATATTGTAAAATTATTTTGAACTATACAGAGTGATCAGAAAAATGGTGGTTCGTGGAAACTTATTTTTTTTTTAATGGAACACCCTGTATATTTTTAGATATTTGTATGCGCCACAGTGAGCTGATTACAACGGTATAAAGATATACTGATTTCATTGAATAAGTTTCGTAAAATAATTTTTTTTTCTTGAAAAATTTTGCAAAAATTCAGTCAGCTTGAATATGAATTTCTGATTACTGAGCTAACACAGACGAACGAAAATTTAACACGATATTTTTAGGACTTTGGCCTTTATGAAAATGTGAACAAAATTAAGATATCTTTTTGCATTATACCGAGCGATCGATACTTACGAAACATTCGGTATCTTATTTTTTTTTAATGGAACGGCCTACTTTTTATTTTAGAAATGGATAGCACTTAATTGTAGCTTTCTGCTGATATAAGGTTATATACCTTTATTTTTAATAATTTCGTCACTAGAAATTTTCTTTTTATAAGTATTTCAATGGTCGGCGTTTTAAACTATACACCCAGTATTGCTACTTTCCTATCTAAATTCAATCATTCGAAGTCATTTTTCGATCATTTGATTCTACTTTCAAAGATTTCTAATTTGAATACCCCTGCGATAGGATTTATTTTACCAAAAATAATTTAAAAACAGACCATTCAAATACTTGTAAAAAGAAAATTTTTAGTGACTAAATTATTAAGAATAAAGATATATAACCTTATATCGGCAGAAAGCTACATTTAAGTGCTATCCATTTCTGAAATAAAAAGTAGGCCGTTCCATTAAAAAAAAATAAGATACCGAAAGTTTCGTAAGTATCGATCGCTTGGTATAATGCAATAAGATATCTTAATTTTGTTCACATTTTCATAAAGGCCAAAGTCCCAAAAATATCGTGTTAGATTTTCGTTCGTCTGTGTTATCTCATTAATCAGAAATTCAAATTCAAACTGACTGAATTTTTGAAGAATTCTTCAAGAACAAAATTTATTTTACGAAAGTAGTTCAATGAAATCAATATATCTTTGTACCGTTGTAATCTGCTCATTGCGGCGTATCCAAATATCTAGAAATATACAGGGTGTTCCATTTAAAAAAAAATAGTTTCCACGAACCACAATTTTTCTGATCATTCTGTATACTTCAAAATAATTTTACAATATGCCGCGTATTAACTAGTATAAAATTCTTTATCGATTTTTTTCCTAATTTTTTTCCTACAGTCCTCACAGAAGAAATACGCATCGTTGGGCCACCCTGTACAAGGTGACTACGCGAGAATTCCTACCCCCTTTAACTCTTTTATTTTTGATTTTAGGAAAAAAATGCTTAATACAAAACTTAAAGGGACTAATTCAAAGTTTCTCTGTGTGGTCACAGAAAAACAATTGATGGTCGGATAAAAGAGATATAAACTAAACTTAAATTTTTTTTAATGGAACACCCTATATTTTATAATGGTTTTCGATTCGAAATAAAATTCTGATGGGACTATATGTATAATAAAACTAATAATGTAGAAAATGTCAATAAAATAATTCCCGCTTCATTTTTTTATTTTTTATTTTAGAAAGAAAGAAGGATAAAAAAAACTTTGAATTTATTTCAGTAGTGCTACAGATACTCACAACAAACAATTGACCGTCGGATACCCAAAAAAATAAACGAAGTTTTGGTTTTAAATAAAATAACATTAAATAAATTTAGCGTTAACATTTTAAATCGATTTACATGTTTCCTAAAAATTTACTTTTTAACCAGAAACGATAAATATTTCGGAAAAATTGATTTTTAAAAAATGACTAAAAATTTAACGTAAAACATATTCAAAGCTTCTTCATTTTTTTTACGCAAAGTAAATCTTTTTAACATGTTTTGATTCACATCTCTTAGTATAAAAGAATCATTATTCAAGTTTTCTATTTCTAAAATTCAAAAATAAAATAAATTAAATAGGAATTATTTTATAGACACCTTCTACATCATTGGTTTTATTGTATACGTAGTCTCAGTAGAAGTTAATTTAGAATCGAAAATCGTAATAATATACAGGGTATTCCATTAAAAAAAACTTAAGTTTAGTTTATATCTCGTTTATCCCATCAATTGTTTTTTTGTGAGCACACGAAGAAACTTTGAGTCAGTTCCTATAAGTTTTGTATTAAACATTTTTTCCAGAAATCAAAAATAAAGGAGTTAAAGGGGGTAGGAATTCTCACGTAGTCACCCTGTACAGGGTGGCCCAACGATGCGTATTTCTTCTGTGAGGCTTATGGGAAAAAAATTAGGAAAGAAATCTATAAAGAATTTTATACTAGACAATACGCGACATATTGTAAAATTATTTTGAACTATACAGATTGATCAGAAAAATGGTGGTTCGTAGGAACTTATTTTTTTTCTAAAGGAACACCCTGTACATTTTTAGATATTTGGATGCCCCACAGTGAGCTGATTGCAACGGTACAAAGATATATTGATTTCATTAAATAACTGTCGTAAAATAATTTTTTCTTCTTGAAGAATTTTTCAAAAATTCTGTCAGTTTGAATATGAATTTCTGATTACTGAGGTAACACAGACGAATGAAAATTTAACACGATATTTTTGGGACTTTGGCCTTCATGAAAAAGTGAACAAAATTAAGATATCTTTTTGCATTATACCGAGCGATCGATACTTACGCAACATTCGGTATCTCATTTTTTTTTAATGGAACGGCCTACTTTTTATTTCAAAAATGGATAGCACTTAGATGCAGCTTTCTGCTGATATAAAGTTATATAACTTTATTTTTAATAATATCGTCAGTAGAAATTTACTTTTCATAAGTATTTCAATGGTCGGCGTTTTAAACTATACACCCAGTACCTAAGTACTACCTAAATTCAATCATTCGAAGTCATTTTTCGATCATTTGATTCTACTTTCAAAGATCTCTAATTTGAATACCCCCGCGACAGGATTTATTTTACCAAAAATAATTTAAAAACAGACCATAGAGATACTTGTAAAAAGAAAATTTTTAATGACGAAATTATCAAAAATAAAGGTATATAACCTTATATCAGCAGAAAGCTACATTTAAGTGCTATCCGTTTCTGAAATAAAAAGTAGGCCGTTGCATTAAAAAAAAATAAGATACCGAATGGTTCGTAGGTATCGATCGCTCGGTACAATGCAAAAAGATATCTTAATTTTGTTCACATTTTCATAAAGGCCAAAGTCCCAAAAATATCGTGTTAAACTTTCGTTCGTCCGTGTTATCTCATTAATCAGAAATTCATATTCAAATTGACTGAATTTTTGAAGAATTCTTCAAGAACAAAATTTATTTTACGAAAATAGTTCAATGAAATCAATATATCATTATACCGTTGTAATCTGCTCATTGCGGCGCATCCAAATATCTAAAAATGGGTGTTCTATTTAAAAAAAAATAGTTTCCACGAACCACCATTTTTCTGAACACTGTATACTTCAAAATAATTTTACAATATGCCGCGTATTGTCTAATATAAAATTCTTTGTAGATTTCTTTCCTAATTTTTTTCCTATCGGCCTCAAAGAAGAAATACGCATCGTTGGGCCAGCCTGTACAGGGTCTTCATAATTAATGGTATTCCACGTGACTTGATCTGCCTGAGTACCCTCTGATTGACAGGACAGCATCTGGTTAAACATTTTTCTGAGTAGCGTTGATCAAGGGGGAGGAGACATTATAAATTTTATGTAACCGTTAGGTAATTTAATTAGGTCACGTACTCACTGACGTACATGTATGCTTACGTTACTTTTTACGACTTTAAACCCGAATCGTCCGGTTAACATTTTTTTACTATCCCCGTAACATCACTGCCAACTTGACGCAAACATATTGTAGTATTAAAATTAGAGACGAGTTGGAATAGCTCCTATTTTTAGGAAACGCATTACATTGCTTAAGTTATTTTGCTCCAAGGCGCCACCGTTATTTTTGGTCGCCGCCGTAAATTATACGATTCCATAAGTATTCGCCGAATAGATAACGTTTCCCGCCGCTGCTGATGATAATAATAATTTATCAAACCTCATAATTCCCTTCGTAATTGTTCTTATCGAAAGCCGGCGTCGCGTCGGCCGCCGGAAAAACGTAAAAACACCGAAATTTCCGAAAGAATATCCCCGCAAAAGTATCCCCCCTCGCCGTTGACAGGTGCAAGCTAAATTTAACTGAGATGTCATGTTCGTGTTGTCTGTTTGGTCTTGCTGTTCTGTTGAGAATAAGAAGACTCTTAGCAAAAACTAATGAAACGCGACGAATTGCAATTAGAAACAGCTGCTGTTGAAAAGCAACGTATCGCAAGTAAATAAAATTAGAAATGCCTTAAGTCCTGAAATAGGCTCCTCCGTCTGGGTATGATTTTATTGCGCACATGAAAACTTTCAAACAGGACTTACTTGAGCTTAACAACGTTGCTTGTTGATGGACAGTACTGAATACATATCTTACTTTATCAAATTTTTACAATAACGTATTGGTATTTCTTTCTAAGCGTCTGTCAGAGTTAGGGGCGATATAAGTGCAAGGAAGGCGCAGGAAGCCAATCTCCAGCAATCTACATTTTTCAAAATGTAATAAGATGTAAATTTTGATAAAGAATCCCTCGAAGCAAAGTCAGCCACCTCTGAGTTCAGTCGCTGGTAAACGTAGTGTATGTGTTGCGTAATGCCCACTCAATGGAGATGGCGTGGAAAGCCAAAAAAGTCAAGGTTGGTAGAGCTGGACTGTGTATTAGAAGGTTGCCTTGATCCAGAGGGGAGGGTTTGGATATATAGCTCGCTACGCCATCTCACGTGGTAAACACCATTGGGCATATTAATGAGATTTTTGCATTATTTGATCAATAGGACCACAAAATTAATTTCATTTTTAGTGAATTAGGTTAAGCTTCAGGAAACAGATTAAAACACACTCTACTTACCTTCACTGTGACGGATAGAAGTTTCGTGTGACGTCATGAGTTACTTTTGCGCGGGGGTAAGGATCAAACTGCACATTTAAGCCAGAACGAGGCAACCTGCTAGTCGCAACATCAGTTTTACCAACCTTAAAAAAAGTGGGCAGCTCAGTAGGTGCAACAAAAAAGAGCGCCGCGTAGTAGTGTTAGTATTCCTTAGGGAAAAAGTCGTTGAATCTGGAATTAAGTTCAAACAAAAGAGGGAAAAGGAAATAATGCAAAAACTCGATTAAAATCTAGGGAATTTCATTTCTTAATGTCGGTGATTATGTCGAGTCAAATTATCGCAAAGTGCACGCTGGTTCATTGCGTTGCTGATTCTAATGAATATTGCCAACCGTACGATTATCAGTATTGCCAACTGTTGGTAACCGTTTTACACTAGACGTTTTATAAAATGCACCGAAATTCCACCAGATCTTTTCCCAGTTCAACAATGCAAGCAGACGTAATTTCAATCAAACATTAACTATGACACTAAATTTACCACCAAGAGTTTTATTGTAAAATGCACCAAATCTGAAGTAATATACACCAAGTTGGCAACACTGGATTCGGCCTGCACGATCCTTGAAAGTACACTTTTTTAATAATTAATCTCCTAGAAACACGGAGAATTTAAAATTCGTTGTTTTTCCTTCTCTCTTTAATCTCTTCAAGTTGCGTTTTATTTATTTTTTTATTTTCCTGATTAATTAAACCGATAATGGAAGCTTGAAATATTTTGAGGTTAAGTTCCCTTTTTTAAGTCGTCCAGTCGATCGTGTTTTGTTTTTCATTTACTTCAGCATTTTATTCTACATAATTGAAATTCATTATTATTTTAAAATGTTTGTTGTTTCCTGTTTCTTAATCTCTGCTTTTATTTTTTTGCGGTTAATTAAATCAGTGATGACAGCTTGTAGTATTTTGAGGTTAAGTTTCCTTAGTTCCTTTATTTGTTTTGTTTTTTTTTTTTATTTTCTAGCTCGCTTATTCTTGAAAGGCGATCGCCTACTGGTTCTAAATTAATTTCAATATTTTATTTATAATGCTTTTTTTTTGTCTTAAAAACACTAAAATTTGCACCAATTATGTTATAAAAATGCATCAGAATTTACAGTATAAATTTGGTGTAAAATGCACCAGGTTGGCAACACTGACGATTGTAATCGTATTCGTACGATTATTTAGCAGTTAGTATGACAGCTTCAAAATGTCAGCTCCAAAATCATTTGCATAAATATAATTATATTTTTAATAAACAAATTTTTGGATTTTGAACGCCGATAAATTTAAAATGAAAGATTTATAATTTCTTAAATTAATAAAAATAATAATAAAAATTCAAAATGAAAATCACAAATTAAAAAGAAAAGGAAAAGGAGGGACAGAAGATAATCGCTACATTTTGCGATAACAACACAGAAAAAGGCTAAACAATCAGAAACAAAAAAAAAAAAACAAAACATCTCGAAATACGATTGAGGCGAATTTCCAAAGAAATTATAATCATTTGATTTCTGAAAAATTGTAAGCAATTTAAAAAAGAAACGAAAAACGTTTTTGACAATCGAGAAACCCACTACAAATGAAACGAAAAAAAAGTAAGAAAAACAAAAGACGATCATCATACCGGGTGATTATTTTTAATGCGGAACAGAATTAGTATGATTACTTTTGATAATGAATTTTTTGATGTTTTTTTAATATGATTTTAATTAAAAATGTCATTATCAAGGGTAGTCATGCTAACCTCCTATTTTCCGTATTGAAAGTGATCACCCGGTATAGAAGAAAAGAACTAAAAACGAACTGTAGCTTTTAAATTAAAATTTAAAACAATAACAGCGAACATTCAAGACTAAAGTAAAATAATTGGAACTTTACAAAAACCAACAAACAAAAACAAATCACTATCATAATAAGTTTTATAAAATAAAAGTTTCTGAGGAAAGGAGGAGAAAAATGACGACTGTAGTAATTATTCGCGTAGGAGAAACAAGAGCAAAAAAATTTTTGAATAATTAATTTCAGAACGAAAAAGGAAGAAACAAAAGACGATCGTAAATTTTTACATGTACGTAGAAGAAAAGAACTCAAAACGAGCTGTAGATTCAAAATTAAAAAGGTAAAACTATGACAACGAGTATTCGAGACCAATGATAATGTTTCGTACTTTTTGTTTGGTTTTTGTACACTAAAACCAACAGGGAAAATTTCTGATGACAGCAGTAAAGAAAACAAAAGACGACTATAAAAAAGACAATCGTAATATTTACGAAAGCAAAAAATAATAATTTCAAAAGATAAACGAAAAAAAAACAGAAAATGAAAACAAATTTTAATTCAAAACTACATACTTCTTTTCTCTCTCAATAACGGCAACAATACCAAAAAGAAGCCAGAAAACGACAGAAATATTAATAAATATACCGGGTGTTTGGAAATTGCCGGTACAAAAAAAAATTGGTAGTTGGTGATGGTGAGTTGAAGTCATCGGCAAAAAAAAATTCTAATAAAAGTACTTTAGCTTTCGAAATAAAAATTACTAAGAATTTTTGGCCAAAATTGTTGCTGCGCCACTGAGTTAAGGTAACAAACTGTCACAACAGTCACAACTCGGTACATTGATATTACCAAAATGGAAGCCGCTTACATAAATAATAAGTTGACGGAAATAGTGTTATTTTATCGAAAGAGAAAAATAATAATAATAAATTAAGGGTTTTCTGGATTTCTTGGGACTTCCAGATGCCACAGATTTTTTCGTACTAGCAATTTTCAGACACCCTGTAGATGGGAACGAATGGCGATCGCAAAAACAAATAAAAAATTGGACGGAAGTTGTTTGAGGACGAATTTCAAACTTAAAAACGATAATACATAAACAAGTGACGCAGGCCAGTCACTGGGCGACATGTTGAGTAATATGTTGGGCAACATGTTCGCAGCAACAAATTCGCTTATGTGTGGAGAAGATGGTCAACATCTTGTATGTTGTGGCCTGCTAAAGATATGTTGACGAACATGTTGCCGCCCAACATGTTGCCTAGTTAGTGGCCTGCTTTACATTACGATTATTTTTTCTTCTTATTATTATTAATGTGTTAATACAATGTTACGTATTTAAAATTTTTTTTAATATTTGATTGTGAAAAATATGTTTTTGTTATACATACATCTTCGTTTTCATCAAAGATTTTTGTTGTCCATAGGTTATTTACTTGTTTATCATGCGAATTGAATATGAATTTGTAAATAATATTTCTTTTTCTTCCTATCGGTAGGTATACAAGTAAGATAATCGTTTTTTTCCTTTCCCTTCTTGCCACGAAAGGTCCAGGAAAATCGAGAATTATTTCTGACAAAATGAAACTCTGTACGCCGCACTTAAAAATTTTATTGGACTTGGCAAGAAAATTACCCTTTCAAGCCTCTCTCGCCGTAGAGCCATCGTTTTATGTTAACGTTGTAACTGACAGGCACATGCCACCAATAAATACTGCCAACAATTTAATTTTTGCATATTTCAAAATAGTACGTACTATCCATTCTGGACTGCGTTGGATGTAAGGCCGTCTGTTTGGCATGTAAAGTATTGTAAATTACGACGAAATTTACGACACGTTTTATTCAGATTTTCATTTCGGGTTTTTTCAATAAGGATTTACGTACAATTTAAAGTTTTAAAGAGCCAAACAGTTTTAAGTCTTAGGGTACGAACACGCCGAAGCTGTTCACCCTCGATGTTTAGGTCGCGCTCGATAATTTAATATAAAACAAACGCATAGATTTAAATGAAATCGTACATGTCAAAGATGCGCACTACTATTCATCTTCGATATGCACGGTTCTATTTAAAACTATTCGTTTGTTTTATTTACATCGAGGTGCTATCGTGGTATCGAGCGCGAGGTAAACATCAAGGGTGAACAGCGAGACATCTTCGTACCCTTAAACTACTGTTGAGTAGGTCCCAAGTAAGCAGCTGTCCAGGGGATGCTCGAGAAATCCATTGCAATCAAAAGTGATTTGCAACTAATATCTTTTGTATTTCTAAATCTAGTTTTAAATTACCTATTATATTTTAACAATGAGAATGGGAGAGAGTATGACATGCTTTGGTTATTCTTTTGCTTCGGATTTATTTTAAGTAAACTGATATTTCCAGAAATAGTGGCAGGGCAAGTAGAGAACTAAAGTCGACGACTTGAAATGATTTTAAAGAAAAATTCGCGTAATGTTTATTTAAGTTACGCCTATTAATATTAATCAATCATAATATTAATTGTTAATTTAAATGCCTGAATATTAAACAAACAATAACAACCATGAAACTTAAAAAAGAAAAAAAAAAACTTTTGCATGTTTTAAACTTTGAACGTTTTTAGTTCACCGCGAACATATTCTAATTACAAAGACCTTTCTATTTAGTTTTAAATAGCCGGAGAAGTATTAATAGTACAAGTATGTTTTGTTTTGATTTCAATTTCTCCTAACCAAAATCTCTAAATTCCCAAGGCAAGGTCTCGGCTTTTTGCTGCACGTGTGTACGTACATTCATGTTATTTTAAGTTCGGCGTAACTTACCTTGATTACTGATACCTGTTAAAAATATTTTCTAGCCGATTTTTTTTTCTAACATAATTCCATTAATAACCTGTCTCTTAATTTACGTTCACAAAAATCGTTCAGTTTTAAAGAGGATTAATAATTTTATTGGAAACTACCGAAAAATGTGTTTCGCTTCGACGGATTCTATTATAAATTAATAATTGCGTTTAGATTGTGTCTACTCGTGCGCCGTACATTAATCAACGAGGATTAATATTTACAACAAAATATTTTAGTATTTATGAGTCCCAGGAATGCGAGTACGAACGGTATAATTAATTATTGCTGGAATGTCACACAAAAATTCATTAAATAGGCGACGGAAAAAAAAAGGTGTTTAAGTAGGCTTACAAGGTCGCTGATTAATTTAAAGAGGACCCTACATGTATAGGGCGTCACTCACAAATCACTGTGCAGGGAGGAGGCTCTCGAATCCCCAGGGAGCATCTAGCATCTACATGTAAGGCACCCTTTAGAAATAAATTAAAGTCAGATTCGTTTAATAAGTAATAGGAGTAGATTTTTTTGCAATGAAGTTTACCTTAAATCATGCACTTGAATTGCTAATCTGATATCTACTGATTTTTTGAGTTTTATTCGAAATCTGTCAACTCGATAAGTATCTGCTTGATTGTTGAACTTTAATTGAGAATGAAGGTCAAATTAAATTGAGTTCGGACAACAAACTGAGTGAAATTTTAATTTAATGTAATTTATATATCATAGCACGTTTTTTTTTTTTTTAAATAGAAGGGGAAAGTGTAGGATATAGATGAGTCAAAAGGTTAATGTTAGTAATGTTAACAAAGTACAATTCTCAGACTGCACTGCAACACCGATCGCCAGATGCAGAGAAATGTGAAATCGCGAATGCTCGCAGCGCTGAGGATTTTCCTAAAAAGCATTCTCTAGCGTTATACAGAGTGGGTCAGGTAACTAGGTAGATAGGCGTGGAGTCTTTGTATATGCTTCGTCTACCTAATTGTTTGACTCACTCTGTATAAGCTCGAATCACATGAACATCGGCCTTTCATGATTCCCTAGACAGTCCCAACAGTCAAAACTGTTCATCATGTCTTGTATAGTTCTTTAAAAAATTGCAAAAAGTACGTTTAACTTTCCTGTATTGGTATTTGCTAAGAGTTTTTTTTTTAAATTTATTCTGCAATGTTTAATGTTTCAATAATTAACGACTTGCTTTGAAATTTCTGTACCAAAATGTCATGCCTCACTTCATAAATACTTTGAATTTCTCCTGAATTTTGTTCTGCCATTTTCAATTATTAATCTTTTCTCTGCGTGTTGTATTTTTTGAACTTGACTAAAACATTTTTCATTTTGCTAGAAATTATTTAAACTAACGTGTGCTTTCTAAAATTTTCTACGTTTATTGTAATCAATTTAATTAACTTTAATTAATTTTTGAATTATTTTATTTTAATTGTCAAAATACGCCAAAAATAATTTAGTTCAATTTTTAAACTGTAATTTACTCAATTTTTTAATGTATAGTTTTTGAAAGATTTCTGATTTTTATCGTCTAATTAGAGAAGAGGCATAATTATGTTTTTTTCCAAAAATATTGTTAGAGCCTAGAATAAAATAGCTTTCATTTTTTGTTAAGAGATGGCGCTTTAATTAAGTAATGCCAATGATAATCCCATTATAAAGTTTCTAGATTACCGACATACACCGAACTTCACACAACTACTTTGTGGCGGCAAATTTAAAAAAAAAAAATGATGCTATAGCATTTTTCTAAGCCATTTTATATAGAAAATATTTATTCGACATGCCTAGGAACTGCAGAAAATATGATTGTTATTATCAATTTAAAAACCTACGTTTTCTAATATAAATAACTTAAATAAGATTTATTATTTAATTGTTTAAAATTGTGTATTTCTAATTTAAATCATTTTCGTTTTGTTTATTCTATTATGTTCAATTTCTTCTATTTTTTTCGCAGTCTTCTGCTTAAAAAAAAAACTGTTAGTTATTTTTAAGTTTCAAAAACCGTTTTCGTAATTTGTTCATGCGTTCTTATTACTTTTTAATTTTCACACTTTCTAAATAATACATTGTTTCGTTTCAGGTAAGACATCGATATCGAACAGCAAACACGCCCTCTCGTGAATTGTAAGGGAATATTAACGTAAGTAAGTGAAAAACAATTTATTTAGCAAAAAAAAGTAAAATTAATTAAAACTGTTTATTAAAATCTGAATACAAGTTTTGCTAATTCCGCAGTTTTAGAAAAATTTAATTTTTTATTTATTTTGTATTTCGTTGTTTTTTTTTGTTCTCTATTAGAATCTACTTGCCGTTGGGTTGGTATTATTTACGATTTAAAAACCCGCAAGTCTCTTAATTTTTATTAGGTTTGTTCCATCAGCAGCTTCTGACCAGTTCAAGGTCGTCAGAAACATTCGCACGTCAAAGTCGTACACTTGATGGCGCTGTTCAAATCCATTGTTACTTCGAAGGGCAACTGTTTACCAAGGTTCCACGTTTTCGACGAAACCAGTCTGAAACTGCTGAAGGCACAAACCTATCAAATTCTGAAATTTTGCAAGATTATTTTGAAGGTAAAAGAAGTAGATATGTTTAATCAATAACAATAATACGTACTGAAAACTTGTTTCAGACTTTAATAAATTTAAAGTTAAAGAATTAATCGTGAAAGAGTTTTTTTGTTAAACTATTGAAAACTCCCTAAGCATCGGAAAAGAATATCGCCTGTACATGAACCGCTAGTAAAAATTCTTGGAGAAATACTGATGTAAAAAAATATCCACATTTTTACACACTCCAACAGTCCATAAGACCGAATTGCTAAAAAGTTTTTAATCTTAAACCGGACAGAATTATAAATGGAAAAGCACTCAACGTTTCACTATCGATTGATAGCTTGTCCGGTTTAAGATTGAAAACCTTTTACTTACAATTTTCGTCGGACAAAAGTCAATTTCATTTATGATTACTTTTTAATTTAAAAATAAATTTCACAAATAAAGAAAATGAAAATTCATAACAAAAAAAATAGATTTTCAACTATAAACTAACTATAAGAATATAAGCACAGGAAATAACGATCGTAGAAAAAATATAATTATCAATAACACTAAACCGAAATCCACAAAGAAAAAACAAAAAAAAAAGAAAAAGATAACAATTGTAACTTTTGCGAAAGCAAAAGAAACGCAAGAAATTTAAAATTAATGAAAAATGGTGAATAATAAATCAGTTATGAATAGAAATGATACGGAAAACAACCGTTTTTTTTTGCTTTCATAAATAAAATGAAACAAAAGAAACACAAAAAATTAAAAATTTACTAGTAGTAAATAACAAAACAGTTATTCATTTTTCGTTGCTTTGTTTTTATTGCAATAAGTAGTACAATTCGTGTCAAGCATATTTGATACAAATTGTAATATTGTATAATTGTAATAGGCATGAATCGTAATATTTATTGTAATATAGAACTCAAATAGAAATGGATATCAAAATAAACTAAGAACAAAAAAGGAACATAATAACTATTTTGACCATCAAGAAATCGAAACGGAAAAAAGTGAGAAAAGCAATTGACCATAAAAGAAAAGGATTGCAGTAAAAAGTCAAAGCGAGTTGTAAATTTAAATGTTCTTTAAAAGAGACTTAATAGTTATTACGAAATTCGCAAAGAAACAAAAAAAAATTCGTTTTATACGCTTGGAAAAATCTAATTCAAAAAACAAAAAACCAAGGACCCCAAAAGGAAAAGTAGAAAAAGCAAGAAAAACAAACGACTATCGCAAATTTTGCGAAAGAAGAAGAAATAACTTCAGAAAACATCAACAAAATAAACAAAAGAAAAATAAATAGAATTGATTACTCCGAAACCTGTTGCGAAACAATAACGATCAAAACAAAATATGAAACCATGACCTCTAAAGGGAAGGAAGTGAAACAGGAAGAAGAACAAATGACGAATGCAAATTTGACGAAAGAAGAAGAAATAATTTCGGAAAATATAAACAAAATATACGAAGAAAAAAGAAGAAAAGGAATTGAAACTAGCGTGAGAAAATGACGATAAAAGCAAGAAATGAAACGATAACCTCTGAAGGAAAAGAAGAGAAAGAGAAACAAAAGCAAAACAAATGACGATCGCAAATTTTACGGAAGAAAGAGAAATGATTTCGAAAACTATAAACCAACTAAATAAAAAAGTAATTGATTAATTCAAAACTGCTGTCAGACAATGACGGCAACATAACTTCTAAAGGAAAAGAAGTGCAACAGAAAGAAAAACAAATGACGATCGAAAATTTTACAAAAGAAAGTGAAATAATTTCGGAAAATATACACAAAATAAACGAAAAAAAGAAGAGGAATTGATCACTCCGAACCTAGCGTGAGAAAATGACGATAAAAGCAAGAAATTAAACGATAACCTCTAAAGGAAAAGAAGAGAAAGAGAAACGAAAACAAAACAAATGACGATCGCAAATTTTACGAAAGAAAGAGAAATAATTTCGAAAAATACAATAAACAAACTAAATAAGAAAGTAATTAATTAATTCAAAACTGCTGTCAGACAATGACGATAACATAACCTCTACAGGAAAGGAAGTGAAACAGAAAGGAAAACAAATTACGATCGCAAATTTTACGAAAGAAAGAGAAATAATTTCTAAAAATATAAACAAACTAAATAATAAAGTAGTTGATTAATTGAAAACTGCCGTCAGACAATGACGACAACATAACCTCTAAAGGAAAAGAAGTGGGGAGAAGTGGAACAGAAAGACAAACAAATGGCGAACGCAAATTTTACGAAAAAAGAAGAAATAATTTCGGAAAATACCAACAAAATAAACAAAAAAAGAAGAAAAGGAATTGACTACTCCAAAACTAGCGTGAGAAAATGACGATAAAAGTAAGATATGAAACGATAACCTCTAAAGGAAACGAAGTGAAAGAAAAAAAGCAAATGACGATCGCAAATTTTACGAAAGAAAGAGAAATAATTTCGAAAAATACAATAAACAAACTAAATAAAAAAGTAATTGATTAATTTAATTCAAAACTGCGTCACACAATGATGACAACACAACCTCTAAGGGAAAAGAAGTGTAAAAGAGTGAAACAGAAAGAGAAACAAATGGCGAACACAAATTTTACGAAAGAAGGAGAAATAATTTCGGAAAGTATAAACAAAATAAACGAAAAAAAGAAGAAAAGGGATTGATTACTCCGAAACTAGCGTGAAAAAATGACGATAAAAGCAAGAAATTAAACGATAACCTCTAAAGGAAAAGAAGAGAAAGAGAAACAAAAACAAAACAAATGACGACCGCAAATTTTACGAAAGAAAGAGAAATAATTTAGAAAAATACAATAAACAAACTAAATAAAAAAGTAATTGATTGATTCGAAACTGCTGTTAGACAATGACGATAACATAACCTCTAAAGGAAAAGAAGTGGAACAGAAAGAAAAACAAATGACGATCGAAAATTTTACAAAAGAAAGAGAAATAATTTCGAAAAATATAAGCAAAGTAAACAAGAAAGTAATTGATTAATTCAAAACTGCTGTCATACAATGACGACAACATAACCTCTAAAGGAAAAGAAGTGGAAAGAAGTGGAACAGAAAGAAAAACAAATGACAATCGAAAATTTTACAAGGGGAAGAGAAATAATTTCAGAAAATATAAGCAAAGTAAAACAAGAAAGGCACTGATTAATTTAAAACTGCTGTCATACAATGACGACAACATAACCTCTAAAGGAAAAGAAATGGAAAGAAGTGGAACAGAAAGAAAAACAAATGACAATCGAAAATTTTACAAGGGGAAGAGAAATAATTTCAGAAAATATAAACAAAGTAAAACAAGAAAGGCACTGATTAATTCGCAACTGCTGTGAGACAGACAATGTCGATGACATAATAATAACCCCTGATGAGAAAGGAGAGAAAGGGAAAGAAATACAAGTGATGATCGCAAATTTTACGAAAGAGAGAGAAATAGTTTCAGAAAATATAAACAAGGTAAAAGTTTTTATTATTATTACTACCACTATTAAGCGTCAAATTGGGATGACACGATTTTTAACAAAATACGTTTTTTTTCTCTCTTTAAAAAATAACGATGTTTGAATATTAGCGAATTGATAGCACTGGATACTCCTGAGCTTCCGACTGAATGGGTCAATTATCGACCATCTACCGTGAACAAGAAGAAAAAGAAAATCAAAACGAGTTTTTTTTTTTTTTTTAATTTAATCCGCAATGAGTTTTCATTTCTCTTTATTTATATTTGGTTGGTGTGTAATAAATTAAAAAAAAAAATAATGCACCAATGAATCATTAATGAATCAGTACTTATTTCATCGCAGGTAGATGAAAAAAACAAGCAAGGTCATGGGAATAATCTAGGGAGTAAAACGGTAGATTAAATTACACAGTTTAATGAAAGCATACTCAGTCTCATTTGTCTGTAATGCAGAATGTTTTTTTTTTGCCGCATAGAGTTGTGTAGAAATTATTAATCATATTCTTACAGACAGTGAATTGCTATTTCGAAATGAAATAATGAAAATGTAAATATTATATAGGTACAAACTTCTATCATTGTTGATAACGATGTTTTTCATAAAGTACTTTCCGTCATTTAACATTTTATTTGGTATTACATTTATTTAGTGCCTGTGTATTTCTTATTTATGTGTTTGGTTATTGTTTGGAACTTTTCTTTAAATGTTCGATCAAAAGTATTACTCGTTAGCATTTGTTTGAAGTTTTATGTCCACTTTAATCATCAGTTAACAAACACATTTGATAATAACTTGAGAAGGAAAAATTATCAATTTCAGGTTTTATCAAAATGTTTTCGTGATTGGATGTTTGGTGATCACTGTAAAGGAAATACATCTTTTCATTTATTTATTTATTTATTTATTTTTGAAAACAGAAAATCCATTACTTTCGCA
Organism: Prosopocoilus inquinatus; assembly: GCA_036172665.1. Classification (NCBI taxonomy): domain Eukaryota; kingdom Metazoa; phylum Arthropoda; class Insecta; order Coleoptera; family Lucanidae; genus Prosopocoilus; species Prosopocoilus inquinatus. The sequence continues at coordinate 5,885,674 of CM069870.1, forward strand.
AATGGCTCCTACTTTTTAACAAATTTGCCGGAATCGTTGAATATGAGCTTTAAATCTGCTGAAATTTTCCTTTCAAATGAGCTAAAGTTCGTTAATTTCTGATAAAGAGTACAGAAGATATTTTTTAAAGTAAATAATTCAGCAGTTTCCTCCAATCTTATTAAAGGCGATACGATAATAAGTCTATAATCAAAGGTGTGGAGAATTAATTCAAATTTCCAATGACGCTATCAAAACTGTAGCTTATTCTGAGATTTTGTCAGAAAAATTAATTTTTGAGCCTATTGATTGCACCTCATATACTTAAAAATGTTTACTTTGTATTTCTCTTGGTAAAATTGACTCTAATATTTTTTCTCCCGAAGCTGTAGGTATTAAGGTTTGCTATACAGGCTGTTCTTTCACTGTGTGCAAATATTTAAACCTGTAATACATCACCATAAATGATAACGAATGAACTTATATGTCCTTGACACCAGGCTAATAGTTTTCGAGAAAAATGCATTGGAAGATTTTCACCAAACCGTTTGAGAACTGCTGGCATAACTAACGACTGGATGGTACGCCGCCTTGCCTGTGTTAGTGACGACCCGAATATAGGTCAGTGTTTTACGATGTCGTAAACGAACATCAGTTTGATTCGTATGAGGCCTATTAATAGATTGTACCAGTCGAAACATTTTAAACGCGCTCACAAAGCGCCTGGATTAATTAAAACAAGTGCCACTTCACTCCAAGTAATTACAATTTTAGTTGTTTTCAAATTATAAACCGACGATTATAATTACTGGACAAAAAATACGGATTAGTTAAATAATGACATCACCACGTCATTCATCGTTTTATTTTCGGATATTTTACCCCCGCAAGTAATAAATTGCCTTTCCATTTCTAACTAAATAGATTAAGATTTCTTTAGTTTAATAAAGAAACTTTAAAATAATGTAGTAATTTATCTACTGTTTGTACAGTTTAAAATCGGCCGGATTACGTAATCACACTAGGGAGAATAAAATAGCTGTTAAGAAACTGATATGTGCTCACTACCAATATGACTGACATTAAATTTACAATTTCTATTAATTCAATTGTGAAATTCGGCCAAGTAAAGCATTTTTAACGCGCTTGCATTGCAAATTCCAAAATTTACAAATTGATTAATATCTTAAAGTATTCTCGCATGCATTCGACAAAGTCGCAGTTTCGCATTTCTTTTGATGCTTTTTATTACGGCATTCTTTTGTGTTTTTACAACGGCGGCCGCTGTTTAAGGTGGGACAGTATTACATTAGCGTTCTACAGTTACGAAAAATTTGACAAACGAAGATAGATTTTTTGATTCGAAAAAGCGCATATTAAGATCGTAATGGCTTTTACAAATAACGAAAAACCAGATATGTTACTCTTGTACGGGGAAGTCCGCGGAAACGAACATAGGGCCCGAGCATTGTAATAATTTGTAATTTGTGATTTTTATTACGAAACGCTGAAGAATGAGTTTAAATGCGGGACTCTTTTTATGATCGGCGCTGTGTGTGGTCACACCCGCTGACCACAGAGGAAGGCGTCAATGACCTTGCTGAATGTTTCTCTCTCGCATATTTCAGCAGTTTCAAACAAGTGGAAGCTCCGAATTTTTTTGGCTATGATTCGGTAGCCACCCGAAAATACGCGCAGAACGTAGTACTTATACTGAGTTTTTTTTTTATTTGCACACAGTAAAAGAACACCCTGTATATCGTCAGACACCAGCCTTATTGGGACACCCGGCATGTGTATATTTCAGCGTAAGAAAATGAAAGAAAATACCAATTAGTATAAATTTTACCGTACTTTACAACAAAATATTGAGACAAGTACTCACGTACTTTTTGTGATTCGATATAAAATTATTATCAGTTATCTTCACTGTCGATATCGTCTCCGATTATCTTTTAAATTTGCATTGGATTAACGCTGCCTGGATACCCCCCCCCCCCCGCACTTAAATTTAAAAACTACTACTAAAACAAAGCACTTAAGAGTGAATTGATTGCTTCTTCGAAAAATTATCTGTAAACGAACTGAATGACATAAATAATTTTTTTTTTTTAATATCTGACACACGTTTTATTGCAACGGCAATCAGTATTTTTAGAATTGAGAAATAAATAAGGAACGATTCGGCAAATCGCGGACGCAGTTTGGTCGGGAGATTTATCAGAATGGCGCCTTTTATTAAGATTAAGAAGCGTCGCCGTCGTGATGGTCTGATTTCCAAAATTCTAACCACTCCAAAACTCATTACACCTGATTATCTTTCGATCATCAACGTCTGTAATGTTTTTATCGCGCGTTGACTGTTCAGTTAATTTTTTTTTATATTACTTCTACTAAATTATTCAGTTGGGTTTTGATGAAATACGCGATAGAAGTTTTTAGCATATCATATCATATCAATGCAATTTAGGTAGGCAAGAAATTTTATCTTGAAGAAATTCTTGCATTGTCTTGTTTAAACACGCCATCATGCGATTTTTCAGATTAAGATCTGAAATCTTCACTACTTGTGTTTGTACTCCAATAATTTTATTCATCGAAAATTATTGGCAGATCAGGTGGTTGGTTCGCCTCCAACCTGAATCTGAGCCCTTTGATCCAAAATATTTCATTTAGATGTAAATTATTTTTTTGTATTTGTAGTTAGTGGATCCAGGGTTGGAAAGTTTAAAACAAACTGTTTAAAACATAGTGTTTAAAACACCGAATTAAAAACATGCCGTCTGTTTTAAACAAAATGTTTTAAACATGTTTTTTTTTGATAATGTTTTAAATTCATTTTTGTAATTTTAAGCTAAAAAAGAACTCTTTTGATATAAGTGCCTTATTTTTAAATTTTAAACATGTTTTTTTTTTGTTAATGTTTTAAATTCATTTTTTTAGTTTTAAGCTAAAAAAGACCCTTTTTGATATATGTGTTTTATTTTTGCAACGTAATACTGTGTAACCAGAAGTTAATTGTTTAGGGTCTGTATTTCACTGACAGATTAAACTTTAGTTTGTTCTCGTATCAATTGTTTTAATAATTGTAGACAATGCTTGGCTGAGCTGATGAGGTGATGACTATACTGTAGCTCTGATTTGAACTAAATTTAAATTGCATTAGATTGATTATAATCAATTCATTAATTATTACTGATCACTAGAATAAAATTTTAAAATACCTTTTCAATATTTAATCTTTTATTATTACATTAAGTTTTGAAACATACTGGGTCCTCCGCTTCCCTGTTGATACTATGGGCTACGGGATGAGTTATTATGTAGCAAACTGGCTTGAATTTGTCAATGATAATGCAATGTTAGGTCAAAAAGTGATCGTAGGATGTCGCTGTTTAAACTATTTATAACGTTATCGTTTCATTTGTCTTCATTGAATTTCTACCGTGTGTCCCAAGGCCGTATATTCGCTCTTCTAGAATTTTAAGGTTTGTTTAAAATTTGAAAACGATGAATTAAACAAAAATTTAATTTGAAATTTCAGACATATACCTACTGGACTTTTGGTTTCGCCGGAAGTAATATCAACTTTGTTATTTTAAATGAAACATCCTTCATGTTTTTGCATATTTGAAATTTTTGATTTCCAGTATTGAAAGCCACGAGTCATGTATTTTAGTTCTAATGCGATCAAGTAATTTGGAAAAAGATATTTATTTGGATTGTATTAGATTTTAGTTTTTATAGGGAATGTTCTTCTCAATATGTTGATACCAAATACTTCATACTTTCTTTGAAAATCATTTAAAACACCGCGACCGTAGATCCTAAATAAATCAAGCTCTGCCTTAAATGATTTAAATTATTATCAAAGTACATACATTATTTTTAAAAGGGTACATAATCTAACATTACAGACTTTTCGTCTTTCTTTTAATTAGAAATAGAATTTAAATATATTCTTCTTTTTACACAAATGTAAAATAATAATAATAATATATATCTTTTTATGTAAGCTGTAAGGGCAATTTAAACATTTAAAAGTTGTTTTAAACAGCTGTTTTTTTTTGTTTAAAACATGTTTAATTTAGGGTCAATTTTAAACATGTTTTAAATAAAAAGAAACTGTTTAAAACTAAAAAAACAGAAGTTTTGTTCTTTTTTTAAAAAAAAAACAGTTTTTTTTTCCAACCCTGAGTGGATCAATAAATATATTATTATTATTATTATAAAAACACAGGCAAACAAATGCATTTATGATTATAAATGATTAGTCATCTAAATTCTTTCTTCATTGGTGTAATCTAATTTCCTGGAAAGAAATTGCCAATATAAATATTGTTACGACTTCGGGGTTCGCAAATAATAATAATCGTTGCTTGATTTCAAAAATTTTAATTAAACACTTGTTTAACACCGTGCAACTTAAACAAACACTTATTTTAATAAATAACACTATAATATCTCACCGTCTATTTCGCTCGCTAAATGCAGAACTATTCAAATCGCGCGCCGTCTTCCCTTATATTCCAGTACGGCTGTTACTGGAAAAACATGGAACTTTCTAGAATATTCCGGACAGATGGCGTGCGTTCTCGAAAACGCGTAACACTCGTTTGCCAACTCCCAACCCGCGACAGAGTAGGTTGATTAATAAATGGCGCCACCCATCTATCTGAACATACAAATTTATTAGTATCCGGCTGTAACAATATCTATGTAACAGAAAAAAAGCGCTTTGGAAACACAATGTTTGTAAAACGCGGCATCTTAATTATCCATCCTTATATAAAATTAATTACACGTGATTTACGCACGAGTTTATTTGCATTTTCCAGCGTTTACCGATCGACGAAAATAAATTTTGCATCGCATGGTTTTAGCGATTTTCTCGTTGCGCATTATTTACATTGGTTGGCTGTTAACCGCTGCCGGTGAAGTGGGTGCGTATATTAATTCAATAGTTGATGTACACGAAGCAAATTAATGCCAAAATTCTGCGTAGGTTTAACAACAACGAATGTTAACATTCGCCCACGTAAATATGTACGTTAGGAGGGTGTATTCCCAATATTAATAACGCCCAAAGGGAAACGTTTGCGAATATTAAACGAAAAGTAATCACTACTTCCTAGAAACCTACGGAATCAAATAAATTACAATACCTGGCTTGTTAATGTTTGGGGAATTTTTTGAAATACTTAGAGACACCGGAAACCCTTTAACAAATTGATTAGCGTAGGTAATGAACAGGGCAATGAGTTCGGGCCGTGAACGGTACGAAAATTAAGTAGTCGGACTGTATCAGCCTCGCCCATAATAATTTCTCCCACTCAATAATAATTTGATGCATCGAAGCCGTGGAAAGGTGGTAGGAGTAAATAGCGGCTGAAGTAACGCAGCGTCAAATTGCCGTCTTAAGTAGTATCTAAGGACACTAATAAAAGATTAGTTATCCTTGAAGGTCCATGTGGGTTCAAGAACAAAATTGGCTTTACCAATTTGTAAAAACCGCCTCTAAATTCAAAATGCAATTGTGTGAGTTATGTTACTTCTGAATCGGGTGTGCGATATGCTGATCATACGTGAAGAATTACAAAAAAAAAAAATTGGACATCGCGTTTAAACAAATGAAGTTAACAGTCTTCAAGTGTCTTGCAAACTCTATGTGGATTTAAAAAAAAATTCTGAATAGAACAAGAATTAGTCAAAATTTGACGGGCCCGAGCGTTCTTCGAAAAAATTAATCATCTTGAAAATATAATTATAATTATAATAATTTATTCATTACTTTATCACAACTTTGTTTAACAAGCCGAGACAGACAAGTGTACAGATGGAAAAACTATGAAATCAGAAAAAAAGTATATGTAAGCAAGAAAATACTCCTGTAAGGAAGGCGATACTGAAACCTAAAAATATGCAAAGAGCTCAGCTACATGTTGTTTGTTTACAAATGTCTTTTGTCTTTTATACTTAATTGTAGTTTGTAATACTTGTAAGTGCAGTTAGTCATTTTAATTTTTTCAGTGTACAAGTAGTAAAAACTACGACCCTTGTGACGACGCTTTTGTAATCTTTATTACAAATAAATAGAAAGATATGATATGTGAGGAAATTTGAATTGAAAATTATATACGAAGGAATACATACAAGAGATTGACGAAGAAAAGAAGATACACAGAACCAAGTACTTACTTGGTACCAGCGAATATAACTGCTAAAGCAGTGAGAGAAAATGAAAAATATTGGCAGTGTACGATGGAATTTTAAAGCGTGGCATCTTTCCGAAAATCTGAAAGAAAAACCATACAAAAAGAACAGAGCAGAGATGAAAGCTTGGAGTGTAAATGAAGAGTTACATAATGGACAGGACGTGCTAAAACACTTTTAACCCTTCTGTGCTTTGAGGGATTCATATATAGCGAGTTGGTGTCAAATTAAAGATCAGATGGGGAAATGGAAATTCTCGGGTTACCATTAAAAAAATGACAGACGATAGAGAGATAAAATTCGGGAATTGGGAAGGAAGGAAAGTCACTCCTGGAATACCAGGAAATGGTAATTGTTTTCAAAAACACTCAGTTTTTTTTTTTGTATGGTAATATCTAGAGGCTTAGGATAATTATGCATTTGCATATTTGCACATGCATGTGCAAATGCATATTTTGAACTTTTATATAAATAAATGCATATTTTAATTCTTTAGGGCATTAATACATAATTTGCTGAATTTTTCTTTTTTTTTCATTGCAAATTTGCCATTATTTCTTGTTGCTAAGTGCGAACCGATACTATCAAAGCTCCACTAATCACAAAGTGAACTCAACCCAAATAATTTCCACTAAATTCTAAACATGTGCAAAAAATAAATGCAAAAAAATATACCAAAAACCTAAATCTCGAAAGAAAAAATTAAAATTCAGTTGGAATTAGGTAGGTGCAGATAATCTGGACAGTCAGTGTTCTAAAATCAGAATACGTGTTTGTATTGGTTAGTGTGATGACAAAGGCAATGATACATTTAAATTATTCGTAGAAAATGCTTCAATAATATCAAACTACTTATCTTTAAAGGTACTTATTGAAAAGATTAAAAACGAAAATCAGAACTTTTTTTTATAAATTTCTTCGAATGTCTTGGAAATCGTCTAAAATAAGTGAATTTTTTTTCAGTTTATTAATTAATAGGCTTAGGATTATTTATAATTTGAACATTTTTATAAATAAATGCCTATTTTAATTCTTTAGGGCATTAATGCCTAATTTGCTGCATTTTTTTGTTTTAGTTGCAAATTTGCCATTATTTCTTGTTGCTAAGTGCAAACCGACATTTTATCAGCGTTCAACTAATCACAAAGTGAACTCAACCCAAGTAATTTCAAAAAATAAACCAAAAACCTAAATGTCTAAAGAAAAAATCAAAATTCAATTGCAATTAGATGTAGACCATCTGGACAACCAAATCAGAATACTTGGAAATAATAAGAGGATTACCAGGCCGTGGGCACAGTCTTTTCACTGGACGTCGGCAGCTTTGATGTTTGTGTCTTTAATATGACCACTGCGCATTCTTCCACGAGTCGATTTTTAAATGTTGCGAACAATTTAAATTTTACTTTTTAGAATTTATTACACCACGTTATTTCTATAGTGACTTGACTAAATAATTAATTTTAGAATTAAAAAAATTATTTGTTTTTTTTATACACAAGTAAATGTGTTCATATATAAAAAAAATACTATTTAGTGGTTTCAATAATGTATTACGTTAGCGTTAACTGTGATCGAAGTCGTTGATTTTTTACTCTTTTTGTAATATACTAAATTAGTTTTAATTAATTTCTCCTGGTTGGTGCTCGCCCGGCCTTAGAGTGTATTTTACAGATAAAAGTTTCTATGCAATCAATGAATATTTAGATCTGAAAATTGACTAAGTTTTCGTGTAAACAGAGGGGTACCCAGTGTTAATTGTGCATATCCATTACCTGTACGATGAACCTCAGTATGCATTTGTGTAATTTGTATGTATTACAATTCCTGTACTTCTGTGTCTCATTTATTTTATTATTTTTATGTGTCTTGAAAGAATAAGTAAATTCATACATATATTATAATAATTCACCAGTAACTTCCTTTATTTAATTTTCTCCGACAGGCAGGAAACGGGATAGAAGCAGAAACATAATTTATAAGTACGGCGCGCCATTGTAACTTTAGTTGCAAAGGTAAAAATAATTTATTTGTAAAGATTTGTTTAGACGTATGTCGCGTCGGGGGAGTAAAATTTTCGTAAAACTCAATTTTTTTTTATTTTGTTTATAGTATTACGTACGTACGTCAGGGGAAATCCCTATTTTACACTTTTATGACAATCGAAGATCTAAAACTCCCCAAACCGTGAATTTGTTGGTTACAGATAGATCATGTGATGATAAATGGGAGTAAAATTTTCGTAAAACTCAATTTTTTTTTATTTTGTTTATACGTATTACGTACGTACGTCAGGGGAAATCCCTATTTTACACTTTCATGACAATCGAAGATCTAAAACTCCCCAAACCGTGAATTTGTTGGTTACAGATAGATCATGTGATGATAAATGGTAGTAAAATTTTCGTAAAACTCATTTTTTTTTATTTTGTTTATACGTATTACGTACGTACGTCAGGGGAAATCCCTATTTTACACTTTTATGACAATCGAAGACCTAAAACTCCCCAAACCTTGAATTTGTTGGTTACAGATAGATCGTGTGATGATAAATGGGAGTAAAATTTTCGTAAAACTCAATTTTTTTTTATTTTGTTTATACGTATTACGTACGTACGTCAGGGGAAATCCCTATTTTATACTTTTATGACAATCGAAGATCTAAAACTCCCCAAACCGTGAATTTGTTGGTTACAGATAGATCATGTGATGATAAATGGGAGTAAAATTTTCGTAAAACTCAATTTTTTTTGATTTTGTTTATACGTATTACGTACGTACGTCATGGGAAATCCCTATTTTACACTTTTATGACAATCGAAGACCTAAAACTCCCCAAACCTTGAATTTTTTGGTCACAGATAGACCATGTGATGATAAATGGGAGTAAAATTTTCGTAAAACTCATTTTTTTTTTATTTTGTTTATACGTATTACGTACGTACGTCAGGGGAAATCCCTATTTTACACTTTTATGACAATCGAAGATCTAAAACTCCCCAAACCGTGAATTTGTTGGTTACAGATAGATCATGTGATGATAAATGGGAGTAAAATTTTCGTAAAACTCAATTTTTTTTGATTTTGTTTATACGTATTACGTACGTACGTCAGGGGAAAATCCCTATTTTATACTTTTATGACAATCGAAGACCTAAAACCCCCCAGACCTTGAATTTGTTGATTGTAGATAGATTTACGTGATGATAAATGGGAGTACTTAGCATTTTCATAAAACTGTCAAATTTTTCTCGACGAAATGATGAGATAATTCGGTAAATAAAAAGTCCGAAAAAAAGTCAAGGATATCCAACGAGCCGTCGCGAATGCCTCTGCCGTCTGGACCAAATCCAAGTGGTAATTAACACCTTTGAGCGTTTTATTTTCGCGATACTTTGGAACGTCGCTGCATTTTTACAGACGCGGCGCCTTGGTTGTTTGTTTTTTCTTATGTTCAAAATAGTTTTCGCACGTCAGTTTTCGCAATTATTAGATTGTAGGGACGACGGACACGTCGTAAAAAAAAATTGGGTTCATCGGGTTGTAAAGGAAATTTCAGTGATCGTGTTTTTGTTCGTGCTTGGATGCTTGAGATTGTAATAATTATCTATAATACTAATGGTACCAAGTCAACTGTACATAAGTAAACAAAACCTAATCGTTCCTATTTTATTTTTTTCAATTTTTAATTAAGGAAAGGATACGTAAACAACGTTCCTGCTTTATTTACAGTGAGAAGAATGAGTAATGAAGATTTGAGTTTTCGATCATCACCACGAGCATGTATACACGTGTTGTAAAGCTTGATCTTAGTTAGCGCTTGAAGAAATGGCAAGATAAACTCGAGATAATTCTAACGTATCTTTGGATAGCTGCAATTTATAACAGTTAATAAATAAATCACCTGCCATTGTAATTCAACGCCCATGCTGCATATTATAGTTTATGCATTACTATGGCCTACGCTTTATCGTGTCCATTATTATATTTCTAGATAACGACACTTTTACAAAAATCACGTAACACTGCCGCGTTTCTATTTCATTTTTTTAGTTTCCGGTTTCATAGACGACGCTTGAAGCATAACTTCAACTCCCAGCTTATTCTCAATTGTTACACGCACAAAATGGGTAGTATCTTTATTAACGTAGAAACTAATTAACTAATTAATCTTAATTGGTCAGTTTCAAGAAAAGAATTTGTACATAAGTAATTTAAAATTATTGCTACGGATCGGAATCGCATATTTTGATGTCAGCATGTAAATGGCACACTGTAACTAATCTGGAAGTCCATACGCGCCCCTAATTGGCATGAAATAGAATTCACAATATCTTTTTCTTTAACAAAATCGCTCATTTTGTTATTGTTTATGTCATACGTTTGATAACAACAAAGCGTCGCTAGCCCGGCTACCTGACATCTGACGTAACAAGCTAGCCAACCACTACATTTTAATTTCGTTCTTTTCCTTGTTTATTAAACTGATTTTCTAAGTTATAGTCTTTTTCTTTTGGTTTTCCACTTTTGTCAAATAAATATTCCTTATTTGTCAAATCATTTTACAGTTTCGGAAATGTCCAGTCGTTTGACAAGTTTTTTTTTCCAAATTGGGAAACATAATTGACAAAAGAAAAATGTTTATTTAATAATAATAATAATATTTTGAGCTTCGGCACGCTTTACGGACTCTCTTTTCTATTGGTTATGGAGTATGATACGTCATAGGTTGGGAATACGAAGTGAAAGAAAGAAAGAACATATATACGTAATAATGCGATTGTCTTTATTTACGTAGAAATTAAAAATAAATAAATCGATCTGAGTTGATCATTTTCATCGAAACGCAGTTCTTGTTAAATTATTTAAAATTATTACTAGTGATCGGAATCGCGCTTTTCGACTTCATCATGTGAGTGACGCGTCGTAGAGGTAGAACTGACGTGAACTAATTTTCCGCACGCTCGACAGATTAGTACAAAAAGGCCCAAATGAAATAGCATTCTCTTTTTTTGCGTAAACAAATCGCTCGTTCTCTTATTGATGACGTCAAAGTATGTGATTCCCAACTCTAATTACTACAAAGGCATTGTTTTACACGCCCCACTCAAAAATCGAAAAATCATACATGCTTGATAACAACAAATTGTTAATTGAAATTAACCTCCGTCCACAATAATTTTTAAATCCGTAGATACGTATTTCGGCAGCTAAGCTGCCATCTTCAGTATGCTACCAACTTAAAAGCACTAAGAAATATCTAAAAACAACCTAATCGCATTGACAAAATCATAAAAATGTTTTAGATATTTTTTAGTGCTTTTAAGTTGGTAGCGTACCGAAGATGGCAGCTTAGTTGCCGAAATACGTTTCTACGGATATAAAAATTATTGTGGGCGGAGGTTAAATTCATTTATCTCTTAAACCACAGTCTCCTTTACTATTTTAACAAATTGTTGTTAGCCCGACGTCCTCATGTCTCACGTGTTTATTAAACTTTAAATTTTCTAGGTTATGTTAGCACTCTGAACTGATATTTCGAGCTTGGCTACGTTTTAGGGACTCTCTTTTCTATTTGTTACCAAGTATGATAAGTCATAGCATGGGAATTTGAATAAGGAAAAAAAAAATAATGTAATAGATGTTTTTTTTTTTTACATAGAAATTATTACTAAAGATCGGAATCACATATTTCAATTGCGTCATCATGTGAGTGGCGCACTGCAGAGAGAACTCGCTTAAATTTGGAAGTCAGGATGCTCCTCAAATAGAATTCAGTATTTTTTTTTTTCCTTAAACAAACCTTATTGACGACATTAAAATATGTGAATCCGAACTATGATAATTATTAGGAAAGCGCTGTTTTTCACGTTGTCAAAGTTCGTGATGTCGCACGCTTGATAACCATTCCGACAAGCCTGCTGGCCGATACATTTTAATTTCATTCTTTTCGTGTTTATTGAACTTGTTGTCTAAGTTATGTTCTAACTAACGTTCTGGTATTTTGAACTTCGTTATTTTTTAGGAACTCTTTTTTCAATTGGTTACTTCTCAGGTATGATAAGTACCAACGTCATAGCGCGGGAATTTTTCTACATCATATTTTTATCCATAATTGAAGTCGTCTCTTGTCCGATAAAATTGTAAATATTGTAGGACGTTCATGTCCGTCTGGAATGTCACTAGTCGTGGTAATCATTTTTCCAAAAGTGACAAAATATGAAAAATAATTGATAGAAATATGTGAGAAAATAGTTTTTAAACTATAAACGGAGAATAGACAAAACAGCAACGTCCTACGATCGCTTTTTGATTTGATTTCGAGCTACGTCTCTGCTGACGAAGCCCCAAGCAGGGCTGAAACAGCTGTACAGAGGCTGCTCGAGGTTTTCACTGCAATCAAAAATGATTTGCAACAATTTTTTTTTATAATTGGGGACTGTAGAGTTGGAAGAGACACTCAACGTTTCACTATGGCTTGATAACTTCGTCAATAGTGAAACGTTGAGTGTTTCTTTCAACTTTACAATCTCCGTTTATAGTTCAAAGGCAATTTTCTCACATGTTTGTCGTTTATTTTCATATTTTATCAAAAAATACACTTTTGGAAAAATGATAACCAAAGCTAGTGACATTCCAGACGGGCAGAAGCACATCACAATATACACTGTGTCCATGGATTGGGTTCACAATACGAAAAACTTTTTTATTTTAGAGTTTTCGAGGAAAAGTCATTCTTTATAAAAGTTTTTGCTTGTCCTAAAACTCCCAAATGTGTTATTGAAAATGATGAATTTCTTTTGATAGCTGAGAAAAATACAAAATTGTATTTCAAGTATCCAGTTTTTCGGGTAACTAAAAAAAAAAGTTTAAAAAAATTTGATTTGAAAGACCATTCTTAAAAGAGAATGAAGTTTATCTTGAGGTGGGGGGAGCTATTTTGCCAATGACCTTCACAGCACTTCGCTTGTCTTAACAGTGAGGAATCGACGATTCAAGTATTTATTCCAAACAATTTAAAAAGGCAGAAATTTTTTTCGAATTAATTTTCAATTGAATTTAATTAGTACAGGTACAATTAACGCTGATGAATGTAAATAATAAACTTATTCAATTTTTGCCCACACGACGCTCATCAAATCAGTTTTGAAGTCGATTTCATCTTTACGTTTTTATGACTGCAAAAGGGAAAAAAATGTTCGCTCGGCAATAAATCTCGTAAGTTTCCTTTCGTTGGAGTCCGCAGTTTCGCTCTTTTTGTTGAACGCCTTTCTAGTACGCATTCACAAAAGTCGACAAACATTCAACCGAAAACGAAAACGTGCATTTTGTATTTTGTTCGTTTCGGCTCAATTGCCAAGATATCGTACACTTGAGTGTCTGGGATTCCCCGGACTTTGATAATAACATCCAATTGTTACTAGGTAGTAATCTGAAACTACGTAAATATGAAACTGGGCATACAAATAAGAAACATTAAGGGAAAAAAACAGGAAATTCCTTTAATAAAGACTTGCAATAAGAAATTTGAAAGGCAACCACCATATATGACATAGCGAACAGAAACGTGGAGAGAAAGAGGGAAAGTTTATTTAATGGGTGAGTCATAATTAATGTTTTTTTTTTTTAATTAGAAACTGATACGCACCCTGTCAAATCAATCTACGTATTAATTTCGTTTAGATTATAATTATTTTTTTTTGCATAATAATTTAATGTTTATTGACATTCCTTTCGCGTTCGCTATCTTCGGAGAGATTAGCTTTGGCTTGTGCGTAAGTTAGTATCGCTAAATATTTTGTTTTGCATACAACTGCGTCTTATCAACCGAATAGAAGCCGATAGAAGGTCACATATTGTATCATATTTAAATGAATTGAGGCGACCGAGTAACAATTGTTAATGTTTTTATCAGCACCTTTGCACCTACTACATGTAAACAATAGCCTTGAAACAATTTTTAATTCGTTCTGTTTCTTTTCTCGGCTGGTTTGTGAAATGTTTATGAAAATATGTACTGCGACGCTCAACTTAAATGAAACTCCTGCATGCGAACCACAACCCTTAAGAATATTTAGCGTAAGGGCTACGAAACTGTCAAATGGTAACATTTATGGTGAGCATCGTTGTACATACTTCAAAGCTAAGAAAAACTGAATATTTATACTCGGAAATCAAAATTCAATCCCTTCGATAATCAAACAAAAAGAAAATGTGTTTTCGATCAATCTCTCCTGGAGATCCGTCGAAACTGCTACAAACACGGAAAAAATTAGGACAAATAATACAGAAATAGAATCGAACCGTTGATGTGATTAAAAGTTATCTTCGGAGAGGAAGATGCGTTTCTGGTTTGTTTTCGTTCAAAGCTCAAACAGGCAAAGGTCCTACTAATTGAAACGATAAATATCCTTTGTAGATAGATAGACGCACTTACGTGAGAAGTTTTTTTATGAATGCCTAAATAGCGACTATACACACGCACGTACACCATCATAATTACATCCGATAGACGATAAGAAAATGTTTATCTTCGGGACACCTCGTACGACGACTTCGTTAACTTTGTTTCCATCGGATTGTTTAGGGTGTGAATACATCTGTGTTTTTATAAACAGAGTTTTAAATAAGTCGATCTTCCATTTTACGCATCGATCCTTTAGAAAAAAAAGTTTTCATCGACCTATTATAGCACTATAAATCAGTAGCGTAACTAGAAGTCGAGCCACGGGATTGCATTTTTTTTTTTTTTTTGTTACTGTAATGTTCATCTTTTCAACTGCGAACTTTGGCTTTTGTATTATCCAATTTCTAAAAGTGACAATAATTGTCAACTGCGAACTTTGGCTTTTGTATTATCCGATTTCTAAAAGTGACAATAATTGTCAAAATTTTAGGTTATGGCAGCTTCTGAAAATCAAAGCTAAACGCGAATTATTTTTCAAAGAAATTCATTTAAACGAATTTATTTCGAAAAACGAACGTTTTCAAACTGTTTCCCGAAAGTTAAAGGGAACAAAAAATTAAGGGCGGTCAACAGATGGCGCCACTCATATTCGCATCTTCTTATGCCTTGTTTCCGTTCAACTTTATTTACTCGAAATTATTTTTCGGAATATTATTTTATTTCTTGAAATTTCTTGGGGTTTTTCAGTTGCTTTAAAATTATTTGCCTAGATGACGCTACTAGCGTTTGTTGTTTTTTACTTTAGGCTTCGAATATGCTCCTATAACGCGCTTATTATCCTATTTCTAAAAGTGACGGGAATTGTCAGAATTTTAGGTTATGAAAGCTCCCGAAAATCAAAACTAACCGCGAATTATTTTTCAAAGAAATTCATTTAAACGAATTTATTTCGAAAAGCGAACCTTTTCAAACTGTTTCCGGAAAGTTAAACGGAACAAGAAATTAAGGGTGGTCAACAGATGGCGCCACTCATGTTCGCATCTTCTTATGTCTTGTTTCCGTTCAACTTTATTTACTCGAAATTGTTTTTCGGAACATTATTTTATTTCTTGAAATTTCTTGGCGTTTTTCAGTTGCTCTAAAATTATTTGCCTAGATGACGCTACCAGCGTTTGTTGTTTTTACTTTAGGCTTCGAATATGCTCCTATAACGCGCCTATTATCCTATTTCTAAAAGTAACGGGAATTGTGAAAATTTTAGGTTATGAATGCTCCCGAAAACGAAAGCTAACCGCGAATTATTTTTCAAAGAAATTCATTTAAACGAATTTATTTCGAAAAACGAACGTTTTCAAACTGTTTCCGGAAAGTTAAAGTGAACAAAAAATTAAGGGCGGTCAACAGATGGCGCCACTCATGTTCGCATCTTTTATTTCCGTTCAACTTTATTTACTCGAAATTGTTTTTCGAAACATTATTTTATTTTTTGAAATTTCTTGGGGTTTTTCCGTTGCTTTAAAATTGTTTGCCTAGATGGCGCTACTAGCGTTTGTTCGTTCAAAGTTTGTTGTTTTTACTTTAGGCTCCGAATATGCTCCTATAACGCACCTGAGCGCCGAGTGCTATTGCAAACCCTGCAACCCCCATAGCTACGCCACTGCTATTATAAATTACCGTAAGTTAAAATTATGAAAACCGATTTTAAAAATTTTCCTATATACAAGTTTCAATTTAGAAGTGCGGTTTTAATAATGTGGGCAATGTGGTTCTTGCCCAAGCTACATTAAACTTCTTTCTTCCAGGGCCGGTGGTAGGCGGTAAGCAAGGTAAGCAAAGCTAGAGGGCGATGATGCAGAGGGGCGCCAGAACATGTTCATTAAAAAAACGATTAAAGAGCAGCTCGAACAATCTCAAGGTCAACCAAAATCTTCGACAATTGAACTGAAATTCTATTTAATCCAAGCAAAAAATTTAAAATTAATAAATATATATTTTCCAACCAAATTCCAACTGACCCAACCTAATTTCATTCAAGCCAAGTTAAAAATTAAGAAAAAAATTAAAAGGCAAACGATATTAAAATTAAGTTGAACAGATCTCAAGGTCAACCCAACCCAACTGACATCTACTTAACTGTATTCAATTGAAGCAAAAGAATTAAAAACGCAAAACATTTAAAGAAACGATGAAGGCGAAGTTCGACCAGTGTCAAGGTCAACCAAACTCAACTCAACAACTGAACTCGATTTTATTCAATCCAAGCAAAAAATAAAATAAAGAAAGTAAAAAACGAATCTAACTGTACTCAACCTAATTCCATTCAACTCAAGTTAAAAATTTAGAACGGTATTTAAAAAAAAAATTAAAAGTAGAAAAATATGTTCAAATTTATACATGAATTGAAATGAACCTCAATAAACCTAAAGGTCAACTGAACTCGCCCGCCTTATTACATCACACGCAAGAGAAGTGTTTTTTTGAAAATGCTTTAAAAAGTTAAAAGTAAAGAAAATGTTAAAATTTGTGGATTAAAGTTAAGTTCAACAAATCTCAAGCTCAATAAGCCAACTGACGTAAACCTAATTAATTTGCCCATGTTGGTTGCCAGTCGCCATTGTAGAAAAAAGTAAACCAAACGGATACCACGGTTTACATTGAATTTTTTTTTTTTTTTGAGGTACACGGGCCAAGTGACCATTACCCCGACGGTCCCATACACTTCGTCAACAGCGAAATATTGCGAAACTTAATTATCGCCATCTCAGGGCTGATATTATCCATAACACAATATCGCCTCCTCCAGGTTAATATATCGCGGAAATCCCTTATCATATATCCACTGCACATTTTAACCACCTTGCCAGCCCGACTCATTAATGCCTCCTGCATACGTTTACCCTTCGCAGTAACCTCCAAGAGACTGCCGTAATATTCCTTCTCTTTGCCTGCTGGGCCAGACACACCCTCGTATCATATTATCAAACCAAACCAGCCCGACTCTTTAATACCTGCCTCCATACGTTTACCCTTCGCATTAACCTCCAAGAGACTGCCGTAATATTCCTTCTCTTTGCCTGCTGGGCCAGACACACCCTCGTATCATTTTATCAAATCAAACCAGCCCGACTCTTTAATGGCTGCCTCCATACGTTTACCCTTCGCACTAACCCCCAAGAGACTGCCGTAATATTCCTTCTCTTTGCCTGCTGGGTCAGACACACCCTCGTATCATATTACCAAACCAAACCAGCCCGACTCTTTAATGCCTGCCTCCGTACGTTTAACCTTCGCACTAACCCCCAAGAGACTGCCGTAATATTCCTTCTCTTTGCCTGCTGGGCTATACACACCCTCGTATCATATTATCAAACCAAACCAGCCTGACTCTTTAATACCTGCCTCCATACGTTTACCCTTCGCACTAACCCCCAAGAAACTGCCGTAATATTCCTTCTCTTTGCCTGCTGGGTCAGACACACCCTCGTATCATATTACCAAACCAAACCAGCCCGACTCTTTAATGCCTGTCTCCGTACGTTTAACCTTCGCACTAACCCTCAAGAGACTGCCGTAATATTCCTTCTCTTTGCCTGCTGGGCTATACACACCCTCGTATCATATTATCAAACCAAACCAGCCTGACTCTTTAATGCCTGCCTCCATACGTTTACCCTTCGCACTAACCCCCAAGAGACTGCCGTAATATTCCTTCTCTTTGCCTGCTGGGCTATACACACCCTCGTATCATATTATCAAACCAAACCAGCCTGACTCTTTAATGCCTGCCTCCATACGTTTACCCTTCGCACTAACCCCCAAGAGACTGCCGTAATATTCCTTCTCTTTGCCTGCTGGGCTATACACACCCTCGTATCATATTATCAAACCAAACCAGCC
Source organism: Prosopocoilus inquinatus (assembly GCA_036172665.1). Taxonomy (NCBI): domain Eukaryota; kingdom Metazoa; phylum Arthropoda; class Insecta; order Coleoptera; family Lucanidae; genus Prosopocoilus; species Prosopocoilus inquinatus. Next base: position 5,904,170 of record CM069870.1, read on the forward strand.
TGACTCTTTAATGCCTGCCTCCATACGTTTACCCTTCACACTAACCCCCAAGAGACTGCCGTAATATTCCTTCTCTTTGCCTGCTGGGCTATACACACCCTCGTATCATATTATCAAACCAAACCAGCCTGACTCTTTAATACCTGCCTCCATACGTTTACCCTTCGCACTAACCCCCAAGAGACTGCCGTAATATTCCTTCTCTTTGCCTGCTGGGTCAGACACACCCTCGTATCATATTACCAAACCAAACCAGCCCGACTCTTTAATGCCTGTCTCCGTACGTTTAACCTTCGCACTAACCCTCAAGAGACTGCCGTAATATTCCTTCTCTTTGCCTGCTGGGCTATACACACCCTCGTATCATATTATCAAACCAAACCAGCCTGACTCTTTAATGCCTGCCTCCATACGTTTACCCTTCGCACTAACCCCCAAGAGACTGCCGTAATATTCCTTCTCTTTGCCTGCTGGGTCAGACACACCCTCGTATCATATTACCAAACCAAACCAGCCCGACTCTTTAATGGCTGTCTCCGTACGTTTAACCTTCGCACTAACCCTCAAGAGACTGCCGTAATATTCCTTCTCTTTGCCTGCTGGGCTATACACACCCTCGTATCATATTATCAAACCAAACCAGCCTGACTCTTTAATGCCTGCCTCCATACGTTTACCCTTCGCACTAACCCCCAAGAGACTACCGTAATCTTCCTTCTTTTTACCTGCCTGGACCAGACACACCCTCGTATCATATTATCAAACCAAACCAGCCCGATTCATTAATGCCTGCCCCCATACGTTTACCCTTCGCACTAACCCCCAAGAAACTGCCGTAATCTTAAACTTTACTAAATTCTATGTGAATGTGAGTTTTCATCAAGTTTCAACTTCTGCTGAAATAAGAGTGTGGAATTTGATTAAGAAAAAAAAAAGCAACAAACTACTTGCTGAACAGATGAATAGCTTTTATGCGTGCGCATGTATACGCGAATTACATGGTTCTTCAAATATATTTGCTCTTAAAAATAAACAACATCCTTTCTACATTTATGTCGGTGTGGTGTGAATGTAAGGTTGACATTGACACATGTAGCCTTATTATAACTCCGTATCACAACATCAAAGTGTACTGCGTTTCATTTGGAAAGTATGCAAGCCACACACTCGCTCGTTCCCTGCAGCGTCGCGTTTGTAACTCTATATTATTTTAAATGAAGCGCGACGTATCATTTGATACGTATAGTAAGTAATAAATAAAACGCCTCTGCGTGTTTGTAATCAATGCCTCATATTTTATCTACGCTCTGTATATGTATGGTGTACATTCAGTTTCGCTGTTTTTTTTTTTTTTTTGTTTTTCAACTGTTTCCGTTCATTATAAATTCGCAGTGATCTTAACACCAGACTCAACATCGCAGCGAAACTGTTCCGCGTTCATTGTTAATCGCGATAAAGCCAGGAAAAATATTTACTATTTGTTTACAACTGGACGTCGATAAGTGCGCTCGCCGCGAAGGAGCAAAGTTTATTTATTTATTTTTGTTGTGGCGCCATGTCAAATCAGTGCCCGGTGCACGTGGTCGCCGCTACAACTGATTTGTATTTATAAACCGAGTCCGATTGTGTACGGCGAAAATTCGCCTCGTGACATTGACGAACGCTAAAAATAAAGCCATGAGATAATAACAATAACGTTCGAGGTGTAGAAAAAAGATGGGACAATTGATGTGTGCTCGTCACACGCATTTACATACAATCGCTTTTCGTTGGAGAGAGAGAAAGAAAAAAAGAGACATTTAATTAAATAAACCATCGCGCTCGGTATGGTCAAGGAAATTTATTTTCCGCCGATGGACGGATAATTGCGGTGTTATTTATTTAGTTGTTCGCAGAAATTCGTCTGTGTACGCCCTTGGTTTAAAATTACTTTACGAAAAAGAAAACAAATAGTAGTACGAAATAATTTGGCTGGTTGTCTTGTTTTGTCAAAAAGTTGTCAGAAATGTTGACAATTAGGTAAGAGTCACTACGTGTTATTTTTCGGTACGCTACTGCGATGTGACTACTTAGTAGCCTGTTCAGTCACGCGTTTTACACCTAACGATAAGTAATTCAAAAATAACTTTCTTTTCTTCATGTCCAAGTAAAGCATGCGGTGCTAGACTTTATTGGATTATTCAATCGTAAAAAAATTTTTTGTTCAAAAAATACATGCAATTAGAGGACGGATTTACAATAAACATTCACTCACCGTTAGTTAGGTCTCTCATTCCCTGTGTAACATTTTACTTACCGAGGCGTTTTCCAGCTCCGCCTATTCCAGCAGCGCATCTGAAAGCTGTAGCTCCCTCACAATGATGTTGGACACTGGGGAAGTCATCCTCGCACGTTGACTTCTTCTCTTCGCATGCATTAACCCTCACATTCGTCTGTGGATATAACACCCACCCTCTGATGGATATTAGCATACCTTGCCTCCCGAGCATACGTTATCAGGATCAGTTGATGTCACCATAGGCGCCGGATTTTCCAAATATTGTCGGGTGCAATTTTTGTCGATAGATCAGTTTATAATATGTATAAGACATATAATTTGTTCACAAATGAAAAAACCACCGCCGGTATTGCCCTATGAAAAATACAACTGGTAGCAGCGTCCTAGTTAGAAACTCGATAACAGGTGCTTTCTTTCGCATAAAAGTTTGAATCTGTTTTCGACTAGTTTGAATCTGGATTCTGTATAGTTGTTGCAACAAACACAACAAACACCTCAGCTTTGAATTATTGATATGATAGTTCGCCTGCAAATAACTGCAATTCAATCAAAACGAAATATAAAAATAGTTTGATTCGAAGGGAAAAGGAAATTACCAATCTGAACTGAAATTTCAAGGAGAGTGGGGATTAATCCGTTTACAAAAGAATGTCTGTCTTTGAATCTAAACGCGTTTGGATCACGTTTTTGTGAGCAAAAGAAAACACCTAATAAAGTGACAAGTATACGAAATAAATGACAAGGTTATGAGTTCTGAATTTGATAGATTAATGGTTGATGAGCGTTTCTTTCATTTTAACAGTAAGTGCTTTCTTTCGCTTAAATGTTGAATCTGGTTTCGAATAGTTTAAAATTGGATTCCGTAGTTGTTGCAACAAAGCACCTCAGATTTAAATTATTGACTGGCAATTCGTCTGCAAATAACAGCAATTCGGTCCAAACCAGTCCAAACAAAACATAAAAATAGTTTGATTCGAAGAGGAAAGGGGATTATCGATCCGGACTGAAATTTCAAAGAAAGAGGGGATTAATCCGTTTGCAAAAGAACGTCTGTCTATGAAACTAAACGCGTTTGGACCAAGTTTTTGTGAGCGATAGAAAGCATCTAGTGAAAAGGTTCTTTTCCATATGCATGGCATTGAGAAGGATAAGTATTTAAATTGATTTGCAAATACCTTGACAGGCATGACATGAAACTTCAAACATCTTACCAACTTAGTATCAGGGATGAGGAAAGAGATAACATGAAACTTCAGATATCTTACCAACTTAGTATCAGCGAGGGGAATTGTGTTTTATAACAACATAATGCAACAGGTGGTGAGTTTTTGATTAGTGAACAAATAACACACTAATAGAGTATTCTACTGATGTGCACTAATACGAACTGAGTGTGCACGCAGTGCATTAGTGCACGTCAGTAGAAAACGCTACGCTGTATTCCTGCTTTGGACGATGAACCAGGAAGAGCTAGCAATATTTTAAACAATTTCTGAATTTCTAGTAGGTAATCCTGTCAATTGCGGATTTTCTTTAAAAAACTGTGTGATGTCAAAAAAATTCTGCATCAAATAATTTCTGCTTCTTTAAATTTAGTAATTTAGTAATCAAAAGACACAACTTTGTCGGGTGCTCTCTAATACTTTTGCACCCAACAAAATCATTTGTCAGGTGCACAAGGCCCTTGCACCCGACGAAGCGGCGCCTATGGATGTTACTGACTGCATGAGTGTCCAAACCCAAAACCACCAGGATGATATTCTGCTATCGGAATAACTCCCCGTAACTGTATGACCCTCACATCGCATTGATAAGGAAGTATCGCCCTAATCTACTAATCATTGCAAGCTTGGTTGGGAATGGCAATGTAAAGATGAAAAATTGTCACGACGTGGTTTTATATTTTGAAATGAAAATCAATCCGATGGCAGAATTTGACAAGAGTGTTATCATGACGATGAAACACTGTTACAGGAATTTTCCATTTGGTCAAGAGATGGTAGAGCTTTGAAGATTGTGTTGCCGGTATCGTTCTCTTGATTGGCGCTGCTTGTCACCGCGACAAGTCCCACGATACCGTATGCCGGTGCACGATAACATCCTCTCGCCAAAGCCACCAGGATGATGTTCTGCTATCGGAATAATTCCCCATAACTGCGTGACCCTCACATGGCATTGATGAGGATGTATCGCCCTAATATACTAATCATTGCAAGTTTGATTCGGAATGTCAATGTAAAGATGAAAAATTGTCACGACGTGATTTTATATTTTGAAATGAAAATCAATCCGATGCCAGAATTTGACTAAGAGTTTTATCATGACGATGAAACACTGTTACAGGAATTTTCCATTTGGTCAAGAAATGCTTTGAAGGTTGTCTTGCCGACATTGTTCTCTTCATTGGTGCTGCTTGTCACCGCGACAAGTCCCACGATACCGTATGCCGGTGCACGATAACATCCTCCGGCCAAAGTCACCAGGATGATATTCTGCTATCGGAATAACTCCCCATAACTGCATGACCCTCACATCGCATTGATGACGAAGTATCGCCCTAATCTACTAATCATTGCAAGTTTGGTTGGGAATGTCAACGGGTTTCTTTTTTCTATTTTCGCGGTACAACTCTTTCTATGTTGTCGTAAACTATTGCGTTATTTTTTTTCGCAAAAAAACAGTTTCCTTTTTCTAGTTAAGAAAGTTTAAGTTATGATGCCATTTTATGTGGCTACACTGCCTACAAACTACCAACAGAGATATTCCTTTTTGTCACTCTTACGTGCAGTGAAACGGAGTGAAGGTGACATAATTTTTTTTTAATACGACCTACTGACAATAAAAATGATAATAAAACACAATAGAATTAATAATGCATTACTTTATATCGGAAATCAAAAATTATTGATTATATGAGCTTGCTCTTATTCACGTATTTATTTTAATTAAAATAGGTAAATATTTATTATGTTTTGAATTAAATTTGAATGTGTGAATAAAATTAATGGTCAATCGTTTAAATTTGAAATGTGGTGGTGTAGAATAGCTTAGTTAAATAATTTTGACCTTCAAGGATAGATTATTAAATTGTCCGAATACTGACGAAGCTATCAAACGTTAGTGAAACGTTGAGTGCTCTTTCCAATTTTAACAGTGTCCATTTAAGGTTTAAAAACTATTTTCTTATAATTTTTATAGGATAAAAATAAAATATATTCTGCTAGTACATCAATTTTCGATTAATTTGATACACATTTTCAAAAGAGGGTGCAGCACCGGTTCTGTGCCGTAATAATTGTTGATACTGCATTTCGATGTAGCAAATCTGGGCATACAAGAATATTATTTTCCCTTCATAATTGAGGAGTTATTTACGAAATTTTAGAACTCGTCAATTTTTGAGAGGCCTTCACACCCCTTCAAAGTGAATTTGCGCAACAACAAAAACCGAAATTAAATGTGTGGGTAAAATGGATAAGAAAACGTCAATTGCGTCAGAAAAAGAAAAAAATTCTGAGTTGTTGAACAGCGTCATCTTTTGCATTTTTTTAATAATCTGTTGACCATGTTCAAGGCAAAGAATTCTTGGTCTTGTCACTGGTTAAAATACTCTCGAGTCGATTGCCTTTTGTTTTTGATTTTTTTAATCTTGTTTTATCACCTTTCTTTGCAAACAGTGTTTTTTTTTTTTTTTCATTTATTGATCTATGGAATTGTGCTGTAAAACCGATTGTCTCTTGCTTTTATTATTTTTTAAATTTTCGTATTTATTTGCTGTTTAAAAAAATCTGTCATTTAATTATCTTCGCTTTCTTTCATAAAGTTGTAAAGTCGACTGTATTTTGATTTATGTAATTATTTGTATTTCCTTTTTAAATTTTATTATCTATTTTTTTGTTATTTTGTGATCAATCAAATTTTGTTCCTGCTTGATTTTTTTACTTTCTGTATTTTAGTGATTTTTTTAAAACTTTAAAAAAGAATAACAACTTGAGGTACGTTGAAAAGAGTTTTTTTTTTTCATAGCTTTGGCGAGATTTCTTCTTTCTACCTGTCTTCTGACTCAATGAAGTTTTTTTTTTCTTTCCACAACCAACAACAGTTATCGTAGGTTTATTATCAGGGGAAAGAATTCAGGCCAGTTAGTGTTGGATACTTTTTACGTCGAATGTAGTATTTACTCCTACCACATTTCCGCGACTCCGCTGCAACGAATTATTCGAATTGTTATTGAGTGGGAGGGGAAAGAATGCAATGCGAACGTTCGCGCTTCGCAGAAATTATTGTAGACGAGGCTGATACACGCCGAGTACTAAATTTTCGTATCGCTTGCGAAAAAAGTGGCCCGAATTCGTTTCCCTGGTTATGATGCATATAAGGCCCGATTTCTTCACCTACGCATAAATTTATCTGTCAGGTAGTATTATCGATTCAATGGTTTCCAAGGATAATACCTGGCAGATAAATTTATCAGGAGGTAAAGAAATCCGGCATAAGTCTACTATTTGAAAACAATACTGTAATATGTTCGAATTCTTTTAGTTTTAAATAAGCAACTAGTTCTTTGATAATCTAATATGCACCTTGAAAACTACAAATAATTTGTCCTTGAACTTTTTGGCATGTTTTAGTTTTTATTGGCGGCACTCAAGCTATTAACATGTCACAAATATGACGTTTTTGGTATTCTTTTACGGACATGAGATTCATCATCACCGCACAAAGTATAAATCAGCGTAATATTCGAAAAAGTAATATATTTTTCGTTAACTGAGGGGTTGGAAAATATGAGGTTTGCAATTTTTTTAACGACTTAAAATACATACAGAATATTTTTATTTGAAATGCATGATTTAGAAATGAAACTAAAACAGAGAAGTCACAGATAAAGAAAATAAAATAAAAGTTATTGTAATGAAATGAGCTATGACGAACAGAAAGTAGAAACTAAATAACGCCGCCACTGTACATTCTTGGTTGCAATATAACTAATTCATAACCAGGGAACGGAATTATATATTTTGTTCAATTAAATACAAACGAGGCGGCAAACGTATAACGCTATAGTGACGTGTGAATGCACACACGCTCGTTGCCGCCTCGTTCGAAATAGACCGAACAAAATATATAATTCCGACCCCTATTCATAACTAATAATAAAATTATCCTTTCAGATAAGTTAATGTCTATAAGATAGTTACAGACGACATTGTTTGTTGTGGTTTCTAATTAAAATTGAAATGTTTAAAGTAACATGTCTTCATAAAGTCTCGTCACCGTAGTAAGCGCCTTGGAAGTGTAAGCGTATGTCTTTTCTTAAAATATTTTGTTAATCAGAGTAACATTTCTTTAACCGACACATGTCGAAATTTTTTAAAAGACTGGCGTTTACACACTCAAGGGCCGTATGAACAAAAATGAATTCAATTATTAATTTTTTAATGCTAAATTACTTGAAAAAATTTCAATTGTAAATCATTATCTAATTTCTCTTATAAAAAAGTCTAATTGTACTACGAGCACAATAGTTTAGAATTTAATTTTCTCCAAATATTAGCTAGTTTTCTGCAGAAAGTTCATGTAAAAGTGTATGCTTCAATTTTATGCATACGGCGCAATGCCTACTGAGATGACAGGATTTTATGATCACACGTTAGTTGAAATTAATGGTAAAATTCCAACGGCTTCTCATTGAATATTAAATTTAAAAAAACGACGGTGTCAAGCCGATAATAATTATTAAAATAAATCTTGTTCCGTGAATTAAAAATCATGCAAAATTATTAATGTAAATTTTCCTGCTTCGGAATTTAAATTCATCTACTCCGGGCCAATAAACTCCGGTTGCCATCTCACGGCGAATAGAAATTGTTGTTTTAGCAAGGCGAAAGTTTTGGCAAATAGACAGCAGATATTCGGTAGTAAATATAAACCGTACTTTCTCTGCTCTATCTTAAATCTCATTAAATAAAAAAAAAAAAATTATATCTCGTAAGTAGAGATAGAGAGTTGCAAACTATAAATTGAATTTGAAAAAAAAAAGAAAAATTCGATTTGGATAATACCAAAAAGTATTATTAAATCGAGAATGCAAACTCGCTGCTGCAATTATGAAAACATGAGATGGAATAGTAAATTCAACGAAAATTGATTTTATAATTAAACCATTTGCTCGTGAAGTGAATAAGAAATTAATTAATGGTCAATTAAAATTGATAAGTTATGGAATCGTCCTCGTATGAACGAACCAAGCGCCTATCAAATAAAAAAAAATAAAAAAAGTTGAAAATAAACTGTTTCAACCTTGTTCTATAATCAAAAAAGAAAGCCAACATTGAGAGGCGTTATTTTTTCACTAGTAGGTGAGCATATGATTAACGACACTTTTTTTTTTTTCAAAGGCCGTTCGTGTTCAAGGTCGCACCTGCTGGAACTTCGAGCCATTTCGAGACTTTGGCCCACCGCCAATTCGGTTATAAATGCGACTCAGTGTTTTGTGTTGTTATCGATCGGATCTGTAATGGCATTATGTTAATAAAACCCACATGCGAATTCCTGCGCCAAATTTGCAAATCTGTCTCGAGCCAAGTCCGTTGGCTCTTTTTTTATTCTCGGTAAAAGGCAAGGAAGAATTTTCTTTGCGCGCCCCCCCGACTAGCGCAGAAGGTGATGTGATGTTCGCAAAGTAGGTGGATTTCGTGAATTTCAAACAAATAAATCCAGTACGTGATAAATAAAAGAAAGAGTTCCAGAAAAGGAAAGACTTCTTGTCACTTCGTCATTTACTCTTTTGTGCTTAACATTTTTTCAGAGTTTCAAATATATTATTCGTAATTCTGATTATTTTATGAACAGGGAAAAGAATTCGGACCACTTGTTCTGCGAGCAGTACGAAAATTTAGTACCCGGACTGTAATTTAAAGCTAAAAGAGAACTCTTTTGATATAAGTGCTTTATTTTTAAGTTTTAAACATGTTTTTTTGTTAATGTTTTAAATTCATTTTTTTAGTTTTAAGCTAAAAAAGACCACTTTTGATGTATGTGTTTTATTTTTGCAACGTAATACTGTGTAACCAGAAGTTAATTGTTTAGGGTCTGTATTTCACTGACAGATTAACTTTAAACTTTACTTTGTTCTCATGTCAATTGTTTTAATAATTGTAGACAATGCGTGGCTGAGCTGATGACGTGATGACTACACTGTAGTTCTGATTTGAACTAAATTTAAATTGCATTAGATTGATTATAATCAATTCATTAATTATTACTGATCACTAGAATAATACTTATATTGTAAAATTTTAAAATACCTTTTCAATATTTAACCTTTTATCATTACATTAAGTTTTGAAACATACTGAGTCCTCCGCTTCCCTGTTCATACTATGGGCTACGGGATGAGTTATTATGTAGCAAACTGGCTTGAATTTGTCAATGATAATGCAATGTTAGTCAAAAAGTGATCGTAGGATGTCGCTGTTTAAACTATTTATAACGTTATCGTTTCATTTGTCTTCATTGAATTTCTACCGTGTGTCCCAAGGCCGTATATTCGCCCTTCTGGAATTTTAAGGTTTGTTTAACATTTGAAAACGATGAATTAAACAAAAATTTAATTTGAAATTTCAGACATATACCTACTGGACTTTTGGTTTCGCTGGAAGTAATATCAACTTTGTTATTTTAAATATAAATTCGTACATGTTTTTACATATTTGAAATTTTTGTTTTCCAGTATTGAAAGTCACGAGTCATGTATTTTAGTTCTAATGCGATCAAGTAATTTGACAAAAATATTTCTTTGGATTGTATTTGATTTTAGTTTTTATTGGGAATGTTTTTCTCACTATGTTGATACCAAACACTTCATACTTTCTTTAGAAATCATTTAAAACACCGCGACCGTAGAATCTAAATAAATCAAGTTCTGCCTTAAATGATTTAAATTATTGTCAAAGTACATACATTATTTTTGAAAGAGTACATAATCTAACATAGAGCTGTAAGGGCAATTTAAACATTTAAAAGTTGTTTTAAACAGCTGTTTTTTTTTTGTTTAAAACATGTTCAATTTAGGGTCAATTTTAAACATGTTTTAAACAAAAAAAAAACTGTTTAAAACAAAAAAAAACAAAGTTTTGTTCTTTTTTTTGAAAAAATAGTTTTTTTACCAACCCTGGTCTATAGCCTGATAATCCTCTTATTATTTCCAAGTATTCTGATTTGGTTGTCCAGATTGTCTGCACCTAATTCCAATTGAATTTTGATTTTTTTTTTTTAGAGATTTAGGTGTTTGGTTTATTTTTTGAAATTACTTGGGTTGATTTCACTTTGTGATTAGTGGAGCTTTGCTAAAGTGTCGGCTTGCACTTAGCAACAAGAAATAATGGCCAAATTTGCAATTAAAACAAAAAGATCAGCAAATTATGTATTAATGCCCTAAATAATTAAAATATGCATGCATTTATTTATATAAATGTTCAAAATATGCATTTGTATATGCATATGCAAATATGTAAATGCATTATTATCCTAATCCTCTAGATATTACCATACAAAAAAAAAACTGAGTGATTTTGAAAACAATTACCATTTCCTGATACTCCGGTAGTGATTTTCAAATAATAATAATAATAATATATATCTTTTTAAGTAAGCTGTAAGAGTAATTTAAACATTTAAAAGTTGTTTTAAACAACTGTTTTTTTTTTGTTTAAAACATGTTTAATTTAGGCTCAATTTTAAACATGTTTTAAACAAAAAAAAACTGTTTAAAACAAAAAACAGAAGTTCTGTTCTTTTTAAAAAAAAAAACAGTTTTTTTTCCAACCCTGATTAAAAGTCATTATGAATTGATAACAAACTTTCCAATAAATAATAAAATAAAAAATACTAAACTTGTAATTTCTGTGCTGCAGCAATAGAAATAAATAGCGTAAAAAAAATTAGTTTTTACTTAATGTTTAAATCCGTAAAAAATAATTTCGATTTATTACCTCACAAGTAGAACAAAGAAATTTTTGTAACGTTACTGCTTTACAACTTTTTCAATCCAACCTTTCATGAAAATATACCATGGAACTGGAAATTATTTTTTCACATATGAAACGCTCTCCTGGTATTTTGAATTAAAAAAAAATGTGAACCCAAAAGAAACAGTTAAAAATCTTTCTATTAAAATATCAAAATCAAGGCGATGAGTCTGATTAATAATTATCAAAGTTATTCGGTCCATCTTTCGTGATTTTGATAACGTCCAACAATATATTTATTTTCGGTTTGCACCCCTGGTATTTCCAGGGTGAATAGAACATCAAAAAATAAGGTTACCTTATAAATTTCTTTCCAAAAGTGGAAAATAAGAAATTGGTAGTGTAATAATAGATAGTAACTTGTCATAATAGATGCAAGCTAACCAAGAACAGTTTCGTTTACGGAAACTTTTTTGTGTCATATAATCTAAAAAACATTTTTTTTCACAAATTTTTGGTGAAATATAGAAAATAAAAAGTTAAAGATATAGTGCTAGAAGTTATCCTCTGAATTTGTCCCTTAGAAAAGGGAGGATATGATGAATATGTTGTTAATGCTCAGTTACGTGCCTTATATCCATCTGAGTTTTAAATATTTGATAACTTAAAACAAAAAACAATATTTTTCACCCCTCTTTCAGACCTTATAAATTCACTTTTGGAAAAAGGTCACATAAAAAGGTGATCTTATTTTTTAATGAAAATATCAGGAGGCAATTCTGAATCATGATGTATAATGCATTCTTTTGGATGCGACGGTCTGAGATTCCATTTTCTGAAGGAGTCCTTGATATTAAGATCTTCACGCTTTACCCCTTTTATAACGAATTCGCTTAGTATTGACTGAATATATTTTTTTATAGTCACTAATTCGGTTTCAACTTATTCCTTTGTTTTGCACACTTAGGATTTCTTGAGATACGGCATAAGAATCTAACAGTATTTTCCGTAAAAGTTCTCCAAAGTAAGTTCACATTTTCAGTTTCGTTTTCTTGATCACATTAGAATTTTTCAAGTGAATTAATTTTTTAACTCGTTAAAATCGAATCATTATTTTTGAACGACTAAGCAAAGTAAGAACAAAAATGACAATAAGCGCCCTCGGTGGAGATTAATGTAAGTTATACGGCACGCGAAGCTTTGTTTAGACGTTCCTAAAATGCACTCTTCCTCCAACTCAATAACAATTCGATACATCGAACCACGGAAAGGTGACAGAAGTAAATAGTTCATTCGGCGTCCAACACTAAGTGGCCTGAATTCTTTTCCCTGTTTATGAACTATGTATACTATGCTATTTGAACACGGTCCCCTACCTGCCTCAGAATTTTAAGTTGGGAACATTTGAGTAGGTATTAAGTTGATGAAAGTTTGGGCACTACGTAGAAGGACGTCGTGGAACAGACGGGTGGCTCAGCGGTTAGCCTAGCCGACTTATAAAGTCGTATCACTCGTCGGCGTGGGTTCGAATCCGCTTTACAGAATGAGGAGCACTTGCCCAACTACGTCTCAGGCTTGGTGATATATTTAAAATGCAATTTTTTTCAGTCACTTGCAGGACAGATAAATGACTGGGCCTTAATAAGTTCCTTTTAGAAATTATCAGTGCATTAATTTTTATTCGGAGAATTTCAAATCCACAAATCTCATCTCAACTCAGATAAACGTCATTTCCGTTGGCATGAACAAGTAAGTATGAACTCTCCTACCTTGTCACTCGTGCACTCCTATTGGTTGCCAGGTTGAAATACACATTCAAACTTACTTGTTCGCGCGAACGGAAAAGACGTTTATCTGAGTTGAAGTGAATTTTGCGGTAAAAAGAACACACCTAATATATTCGTTTTTTTTTTTTTAACGAAGAATGAGAGTAGTAATGAGTAATTATGTTTTAAGAAATGTCATTGTTAGCCCTGACATTATTATTACATTCACATTTCACCGATAAAATATTAAGACGATCTCCATCTGTTGTCTCTTATGTAAGAGATACGGCATAACAAAAACATATTGTCTTCATGTGAGCAGCTCTCCTCTTCTTCCGTAGCCTCACCCTCCTTATATATATAATTCAATAGGCCGCGATGGAATTTAATAAATTGCATCTGACGTTCAGCCGTCGGTTCACACGTGACCAACCGAAAGAGAAAAACAATTTCCCGTTTGACGTCATCGAATTAGATTAGACGAGCTGAAGCTGTTGCAGCGCGAGACAAGCGTCGGCGCTTTTCTTCGTGCTTTATTTTATTTGTTAGGTGTTGGCGACAGTGGCACAACGACCGGGGATGCACAGGGTGCGGTGCGTCTCATAAATATCACCGTACCGTCCCATTTCTTCTGAGCTATACAAAAATAACGTGGGATTTGAAATATTGTTGAATGTTATGTTCCAACGCCCGCTTCGTACAGGCCCATTTCATTAGGTGGGAGAATACCTCGACTTGAAAATTCCAGCACAGAAGTTCACCATTTTAAGTGTTCCAACGCCCATTTCGTACAGGTCTGATTCATTAGGTGGGAGGAATACCCCGACTTGAAAATTCCAGCACAGGAATTCACCATTTTAAATTATTTCGATTCTACAGCGAAACTGGATAATACTCTGCGGACTGATATTCCTACGCGAAAACTCGGGCCTGTTATTGAAGACGGCGTTGCACGTTTCCAAGACGAATTACGGCAAAAAATCACTAGTTTTTGGGCGTTTAAATTTATGCAATAATTATTTAAATTAAAAAAGAAAAAAGATTTATTTCGGAAAATTTCGTTTCAGTTAAATGCCATATTTTTGTTGTTTAATTTAGGCAAGCATGTTAGTGGACTTGTTTATTTTCCGAAAATTAAAAAAAAAAAAACGCAAATTATTTTTAGAAATTGAAAAAAACTAAACGGCCGTCGACTGTTTAATTTCCTGCCGAATAAAAAAAAACGTAACGTGGACGGACAAAAACAAAAGAAAATCGATTCCCGCCGAATGAAAAAACGTAACTTGGACAAAAACAAAAGAAAATCGATTCCTGCCGAATGAGAAAACGTAACTTGGACAAAAACAAAAGAAAATCGATTTTAATTTGAAATGTCGAGGAATTTTGTTGTTCTGAAAACAAAAGAAGTCACTCCAAACAAATGCCAGCAAAGTGCAATGGAATTTAATTTAAGGGCCATTTGCACCACTTTCAGTTAAAATTTAAGCTCCACTTAATTCCATAGAAACGTTTGTTGCAACAATTGTTTCTATGGAGTTAAGTGGAGCTTAAATTTTAACTGAAAGTGGTGCAAATGGCCCTATCTGTCACAATTAAAAACAATTGAACAAATTCAAGAAAAGACGGGCAAATTATTTTTAAAAATCGAACTGATTAAAGTTATTGTTGGCAACTCTTCACAATCATAAAGATGAACAATTGAACACGAAAGCTAAAACCAATAATCAAGAAATTAAACAATTGATCAAAAGAAAATAAAGAAAAAAATCCGAAGTGGATTGGAAGTGTAACGATCCAAGAATAAAAAAAAATAAAAAAATAAAAGAAGTCGCCCTGAACAAAACCGAGCAAACTATTTGGCTGTTAATTGTTTATTTATTCACTTTTATTGCATAATTAATAATAGTAAGCAAAAGAGAATATGTAAAAAAGGAGTTAATAAAATGCGAAAAAAAAATCATTGAATTGAAAAGAAAAACGTGAAAAACAGAAAAAAGAATACAAGAAAAATGGAAAGACCAGATCATTTAATTAACAGTTTATTGAGTTTATTAGTTTTTATCTATTATATAGTCCTACGTATTTTTATTATTGTTAAAGCACATTATTATTATTTATACTATTTTTTTCTTTGAAATTTTGATCTTCTTGACATTTCAAAGAAATTTCATTCTTGTTACTTAAGGTGAAATTTCTAGGAAATTTCACTGCATTTTCTGTTGCAACGTTTCTCTTTAAAAATATTGAAATTTCCACATTTTTTCAAAAAACATTTTTTTTTTAATTTTCACATCCCTATCGTAACCCTTGGCGGACCCGGAATCCAACGCGCGATTGACGGTAGCCCGTGGAAGTGGAGGCACAGAATAGTACCCTAACCCTGTGGTGGAGGTTTGTTTACGACGCGTTTTGACAGGTGACTGAGGTACATTTCAAGATTCGCGATTGCTTGTGCCTTGGCTGAGGTACGTTTCAAGATTCGCGTTTAACAAAACTCAATTTTTTCCTTTCTTTGCACTTAAATTAACTTAAAAATCTTGTCGTTTATCTTTACTCTTTTTTGCATGTGATTAAATTCACCTTCCGTAATTAATTTAATACAAAGTATCCTCCCACATTCCTATACTGAGTGCTGCGTTATGAAACGCTACATGGGAAATCCCATGTTAACTCAAAGGTGTTCGTATATCGGCTTTCCTAATTATTTTACAGCAAAATTTCATTTAGGTTTTTTGAAGTGCTCTTCAAGATGGATCTGTCTGTGAAGTTCGAGACTTTTTCATACTCTCAGTTTCAAGATATTTAAAAAAATCAGTTACGGTGTGTTTGAAAAATATTTAATTTGTTTTTTTTTGTTGTTGTTGTCTTGACTCCCTCCGCCTTTTTCCAAATTCTGATGAAACCATCGGTATGTAGGTAGCAGGTTATACCTGTACAAGTGTGTTGTTTCAAAAGTATCTAATCACTTCTTCATCTTGTTTTGCGCAGCAATGTGCACATTTTATTGTCTTATGGCATCACCATTCCAGACAATTTACTTTGTTTGATAAAGTGGGTCTTAATCCGGACAACACAAAAGTACATGGCCCTGTTGGGATTCGAACCCATGCAAGTGACAAGTGGCACGACTTTCAAAGTCGGCTAGGCTAACCGCTGAGCCACTCGCCTACCCAATATTTAATTAACTCGAGATTTTTTACGTACAATTTAGAAATTTTCAAAAAAAAATTTTTTTTCCAGTAATTATTTATTTGCTGTGTGTGGGTTATTGCCAAAATTAAACCGTCGTTTCATTTTAGGCGCTGCATTGGAATGTGGACTTTGACGAAGGGTGCAACTAATTGCACACCGGCAAAGCGAACCATCGCGTCGCGTCGCGTCGCTACGCCACTGGTTAACGGTGATAGCACGTTCTGTGCTGTTAACGAGCGCGTCAAATTCGCCCAGCTCGTTCGACAATAACGAGACAGGAAGTAACCGTTTTATTCGGTCTATTTATATAAATTCGTGGGCGCAGACCAAGTGCGAAATCTTTATTGAAGCCACGCAATCGACGTTTAACTTTCTCTGCGTCGTAGGTCGTTAGCAAGCAAGAAAAAAAATGTAAACAAACATGTAATAAGGACAACTTAAAAGGTGACGACGATGTTTTCTTCCGATTTGTTTATCTAATTTAAAAAGCGCGAAAAATTACGTGGACGAAAATAAGATCCTCTTTGCTACTCCCATGCGTGAAGTAGTAATTATACCGGGTGTCTCAATAGAGAGTTTTAGCAACATTCAGAAAGAAATACGGTAACGCTAAACGACTGACGATCAACTTGTGCGCATGCGCGCAACGCTATTTAGAAATGGAGTTACGCTTTTCAAATGTGTTTAGCGCTTGCTTTACCGTTTAATAAATTTAAGAATATTTGTGCATTTTGTGTTGGATGCCAGGATGGAACGCAGTTGGTAGCACGCTGTTTGTCAACAACACGACAACAACCTAAGAGTTAAGTCAGAAACATTTAAAGAAATGAATAATATAAATAAAAGTAAAACCTATATATTACTTTTATAAGACCGAATAAGAAATACCAGTACAGTGTTGCCAGAGGTGGTGATTTATCACCAGATCTGGAGATTTTTGTTATTTGTTAATTACCTGGTGATTGTTTTTAAATACTCGGGATTATCTGGTGCCTTTTCATAATATATAAGTAAGAAAAAATTTATAACTTTAAAATGATTTTAATAGCATTTTTCGCTTTCTGCACCAGTGTGCACTGAGCGTATCTCTATCTCGTTTATTACATAAAGCTGAACCGAGATGGAGATACACTCAGTGCAGCCACTGGAAAACGCTGTAAGTTTCAATGATAAAAGTTGAGACGCAGCTTTTT
This sequence comes from Prosopocoilus inquinatus, assembly GCA_036172665.1. Classification (NCBI taxonomy): domain Eukaryota; kingdom Metazoa; phylum Arthropoda; class Insecta; order Coleoptera; family Lucanidae; genus Prosopocoilus; species Prosopocoilus inquinatus. The sequence goes on from CM069870.1 coordinate 5,921,571, forward strand.
GCCATATCGAATATTGAGCATCTGTCAACACTGTCAATCGTCACTTTTTTCCCGCCAATTTAAAAATATTTGCAGGAAGGCACTTTTTCTTCGTAAACTGTAAACTCTTTTGTACAAATTCATATATTTTTAGTTGTGTCAGAATTAGAAAATTTAAACTGCAGACGACATTTTACAATCGAAAGCAAAAAAGTACTCCTAGTAGGCGATTACAGTTTCCTGTAATTTTTTTAAACTATAGTTTCCTGTAAGTTTTTAAACACGATTTCACAGGTGACACTTCAAAAGATTCCATGCTTTCGGATTTGACAAGTTCACAACTTTTGAAAAATCTGTGAAATTTATTTCATTTAAATATTATTTCGAGAAAGAAAAATTATTTTGAGAAAGAAAAATTACAGGAAACTGCAATTGTCTGCTATCGATTTTTATGTTCGACCGTACATTCGAAGTTTTTTGTTTTTTTTTATCATTTTGTACCTAAATTTAATAAAATCATTTTTAAGCGTCAATATAAAAACGTCAAAAATTTAAATGAACGACAAAATAATACAAAGAAATAAACCGGTGATTTTCAGTTGGTAACTGGTTACTTTTTGTCAGGCAATCTGGTGACTTAATTTTTGATCGTCTGGCAACACTGTACCAGTATGTCAAGAAACTCAGTCACAGAAAAATAATAAGTGAGGTTAAGTAAAATAAAACGGCAAGCGAAATGGCGCTAAAGGTCTAAATTCCTATTCCACGTTGTTTTGTAAAACATATTAAATCAAGTGATTTTGACGTTTACCGTAAATTTTACCGGAAAGTCGCTAAAACTCCCTAATAAGGGTGGCGGTCGGCGAGCAAATGTAGCAAACAGTAATATCTACAGCTTCGGGAGGAAAAAAAAACTGTAATCAAAGTGACCAAGAGAAATTTAAAGAAAATATTTTCAAGTATCTGAGTTCATCGCAAGAGGGGCACTATCAATCGGCTCAACAATAAAAATTGAAAAAACAAAAGTCTCTGAATAAGCTACAACTTTGATAGCGTCATTGGAAAGCTGCATTAATTCTGCAATTTTGAGCAACGTCTCTGCTGAAGAAGCTCCAAGCAGGGCTGAAACAGCTGTACAGAGGCTGCTCGATGTTTTCACTGCAATCAAAAACGATTTGCAACAATTTTTTTTTATTTTAAAGTTATTATCGTCATTAATAAGAATCAGTTGAATTATTTACTTTAAAAAATTTAACTTCTGTACTATTTATCAGACATTAACGAACTTCGGCTTGTTTGAAAGGAAATTTTAAGCTGCCGTTCGCCGCCCTTATCAAGACACCTGGTATAAAATATAAATGTGCATATTTCGCTTTTCAATAAACATTTTCCTCTGCCTCTGCATTAAGAGTATTACGTCTCAGATTACATATCGTCCTATGAGTTCATTCACTAAAAGAAATTATCTTTTGTTGTGAATTTTTAATTTTTTATGCGTATCATTTTTCACTGCTTGTTAGTTGTTAATTAGGCAGCGTTTTTTTTTTGCTACAATTTATGTTCTGTTCTTATCATGCGGATCGTGTATCTCAAAAAAAAATAATTCGTATTAAAAAAAATTCCGCTCTCAACCATTTTTGAAATGGATCCATTAATTTTAGCCTTAATGTTAAGAGATAAGAAGGTAATTTTAGATCTTCGTTCGAATTTACAAACAAATACTATACAAAGTACATACTCGCAAGTCATATTAAAGCTAGATCGGTGAAGAACGGATAAACTGCGTATTATAGTAGAGTATAATTCCGATTGCGCTCATAAATTACCTTATCAGCATGAATTTTTAACAAGTTTCTCTAATTGCGAAGCCGTTTTGATTATAGAGTGTGCGCTGTAATGAATACTGACCTCTGGCCTGATAGGTTATCTCCCATGTTTTTTTTTTTTTCGTTCCATTCATACACAATTTCTTGCTTGCAAAAAATACAAGGCGACCGACGGCGACGTGTGGAATATTTTATTTATTTATTTCTCAATGCAACTTTTTTCCCAACATTTTTAACGCCACTTGGCCCTCGAATGATATCATTAACATCATTAAAAATGTTATGATTTCTGAAGCTCCATGCGCTCTGGAAGACTCATCTGAACTATTATTTTTCGGAGATGGGCTAACTCGTGAATGGCATTTCATTATTCTTCTCCTCAAATCAGGAAATTATGCTTATTAATGTACCCACCCAAGTGAAAATGAGCTTCTTCTGAAAAGATGATTTTGTGATGGAAATCCAGCGTCACCTCTTTTCATTTCCAACATCCATTCAACCAATTGTCTTCCCACAACATGGTCAACAGATGAAAATAAAGTCTCTAGATCAGTGAAAATAACGCACTTAGCCTACCATATTAGGTGCTTTCTTTCGCTTAAAACTTTGAATCGTGTTTCATAGTTTGGACCTGAATTTCGTAGTTATTGCAATAAAACACCTGACTTGAATTTTTGATTGACAGTTCATTTGTAAATAACCATAATTCAATCCAAACAAGTTTTAAAAATAGAGAGATTCAAAGAAAAGAATGTCTGTGTTTGAATCAAAACACGTTTGGATCACGATTTTGTGATCGAGAGAAAGCCCCCTCTTGATTCCCCGATGCGCGCCAACTTTAAAATAAATATTGATGACAGCTTAAAGCGACGGCTTAAAGTTTCATGCAATCATTATTAAATTTAGTCAACAATAAGGTCCTTGAGTGATTGAAATTAATTTTATAAATAAACCCGCACTTAATTGGTAAATATTATTTTTTATATATATTAGAGAAGCAACATTTGTATTTCTTTTTGACATCTACGGTCTATCTATATAATGTACTCTCCATTCGATTAATTTGATTCTTTTGGATTATCTGTGAACATCGTGACATTTTTCTTAAAATTAATTACGATTCATAGTAACTGATTCATGCAGACGTCTCTTAAGTTTACACTCACTGTTTGTCTTTCCTCAATAGTAAAGTTACAAGTTCATTAGGTCATTAGTTTGGCAGGTATTCATAAATCTTTCGCGTTTAAAACACAAATTGTGCTTGAAACTCGAATATTAGAACTAACGGGAAACCAACTGTTAACTGTCAAGTAATGTCACTACGCCATTTTGATTCCTCTTTGAAAGTTCTCTCTCTAACTCATGATCTTTATCAAGTGTTCTCTCTCTAACTCATGGTCCTTACCAATTGCACTACTTTGAAAAATCTAAGGACTTTATGACAAAAAGACACACATATTTTAACAGATAAAACAGCGACAGCCTACGATCGCTTTTTGACCTGACATTGCAGCAGAATATATAAATTGAAGCGGGTTTGCTACGTAATAAGTCCCCCATGCAATTATGTCTAGTATTACTGTTTTTCGTCCTAATTCAATCGTGATCATCTGGTTTTTGGATGTAGAAAAAGCGCATTTTTTTCTTATTTTTCTGTGTTCAACAAACAAGTCAAAGTTAGTAAAGTACAGTCACGAGCAATAAATTTTAGTCTCGACATTGATTGTCGAAGATTGGACTTGTTTTTTACAAAAACTAAGGAGATTGACGACTTACTTTTGAATACTGCGAGTAACTTCTTAAAAATCTAGTTGGTTATTTTCAAGACTTTTTTGGTAGACGATGGAATATTTAACTGAACATTTTTATTAATTTCTGGAATTGAAAGTGACGTTTTGTTTGACAGTGACGAGACCAAAATTTAATGCTCGCAACTATACACGTACGTCTTCAATTTCTTCCTTTCTTTGCACTAAAGTTAACTTAAAAATCTTGTCGTTTATCTTTACTTTTCTCTTTTGTATGTGATTAAATTCACTTTCCATAATTAATTTAATACAAAGTCTCCCCACATTCCCATAAAGTAGGTAATACAGTGTATGTATAAATCGCGATAAAATACGTAGAATGTACCGCACGACGTATGCAATGATGAGGCAGGGTTGCCAGATTTTTCTTGAGAAACATAGCCAAACGTATTACAAAAAGTAGACCAATTACGTCAAACTCCGAAGTGTAAAAAATATTAATTAATTGTAATTGTGTGTAATAAACAAAAAAAAATGTAAATTTTCTCTAATAATAAAACAACATAAAATAATACCAACGGAACAAAAAGAAAACAAATATAAAGTCGCCGATTTAGAATTTCAAAAATCAGAACAAATAAAAAAAAACATATTAACCTGCATAAAATCAGAAACAAAAAACAAATCCAACGAAACAGCAACAAACAAAACAAACTCTATAAAAAAAAAACTTAAAAACAAACGAATGCCGAATTAAGTGCATAAAACAAAAGATCACACCGTAAAATACACAGAACAAACGGAAAACGATGAACCATGAAAATAAAATGATGAAGAAGCTCCAATAAAATGCGAAAAATTAAACCGATAAGTAAAGCAAAAGAAAAATCCGTAATACGAAAGCATAAAGAACAGAAAAGAGAAAAAAAAATTGATGATTAAGTTGTAATCTCTAGACAAAAAAAAATATGAAGACAGAACACAACTAAAAAAGCGACAGTCCGACAGTCAACAAAATGTGAAAAATTAATTTGATAAAAAAAACAAAAAAGAAAAGAAATACGGGAGCGTAAAGACAGAAAGATATAGATATAAGTTGGACAAAAAAAAAATTAAAACCGACGAAAATTTTGCAAATAAAAATAAACTCGAAGGAATCAAAAGAGAATATGTAAAAAAGGAGTTAATAAAATGCGAAAAAAAATCATTCAATTGAAAAGAAAAACGTGAAAAACAGAAAAAAGAATACAAGAAAAATGGATAGACGAGATCATTTAATTGACAGTTTATTGAGTTTATTAATTTTTATCTATTATATAGTCCTACGTATTTTTATTATTGTTAAAGCACATTATTATTATTTATACTATTTTTTTCTTTGAAATTTTGATCTTCTTGACATTTCAAAGACATTTCATTCTTTTTACTTAAGGTCAGGCCTGATTCATTAGATAGGAGAATATTTCGACTTGAAAATTCCGGCACAGAAATTCATCATTTGTTAGTGTTCGAACGCCCACTTCGTACAGGCCTGATTCATTAGGTGGGAGAATACCCCGACTTGAAAATTCCAACACAGGAATTCACCATTTTAAATTATTTCGATTCTACAGCGAAAGTGGATAATACTCTACGGACTGATATTCCTACGCGAAAACTCGGGCCTGTTATTGAAGACGTCGTTGCATGTTTCCAAGACGAATTACGGCAAAAAATCACACTGCGTGTACTAGTTTTCGGGCGTTTAAATTTATGCAATAATTATTTAAATTAAAAAAGAAAAAAGATTTATTTCGGAAAATTTCGTTTCAGTTAAATGCCATATTTTTGTTGTTTAATTTAGGCAAGCATGTTAGTGGACTTGCTTATTTTCCGAAAATTAAAAAAAAAACGCAAATTATTTTTAGAAATTGAAAAAAACTAAACGGCCGTCGACTGTTTAATTTCCTGTCGAATAAAAAAAAACGTAACGTGGACAAAAACAAAAGAAAATCGATTCCTGCCGAATGAAAAAACGTAACTTGGACAAAAACAAAAGAAAATCGTTTCTAATTTCAAATGTCGAGGAATTTTGTTGTTTTGGAAACAAAAGAAGTCACTTTAAACAAATGCCAGCGAAGTGCATTGCTATTTACTGTTACAATTAAAAACAATTAAAAAATTATTATTATTATTATTATTATTATTATTATTATTATTAAAAGATATAGATAAAAGTTGGACAAAAAAAATTAAAACCGACGAAAATTTTGCAAATAAAAATAAACTCGAAAGAAGCAAAAGAGAATATGTAAAAAAGGAGTTAATAAAATGCGAAAAAAAAATCATTCAATTGAAAAGAAAAACGTGAAAAACAGAAAAAAGAATACAAGAAAAATGGATAGACGAGATCATTTAATTGACAGTTTATTGAGTTTATTAGTTTTTATCTATCATATAGTCCTACGTATTTTTATTATTGTTAAAGCACATTATTATTATTTATACTATTTTTTCTTTGAAATTTTGATCTTTTTGACATTTCAAAGAAATTTCATTCTTTACTTAATCTGAAATTTCTAGGAAATTTCACTGTATTTTCAGTTGAAACGTTTCTCTTTAAAAATATTAAAATTTCCACATTTCTTTCAAAAAAGATTTTTTTTTTTAAATTTTCACATCCCTATCGTAACCCTTGGCGGACCCGGGGCCCTATTCTCGAATCGAGCGACAAGAGTCGCATGCGAAAATGACGTCAAAATGACGTAGACTCTTATACAAAACTATACAAATCGTTCGAGAATTGCATCATTTTGACGTCATTTTCGCATACGACTCTTGTCGCTCGATTCGAGAATAAGGTCCCCGGAATCCAAAGCGCGATAGCGCCCGTGGAAGTGGAGGCACAGAATAGTACCCTAATCCTGTGGTGGAGGTTTGTTTACGACGCGTTTTGATAGGTGGCTGAGGTACATTTCAAGATTCACGAGTGCTTGTGCCTTGGCTGAGGTACGTTTCAAGATTCGCGTTTAACAGGCGGTTTAACAGATCTTGCGGCCCTCATGTTTCAAAACTCAATTTTTTCCTTTCTTTGCACTTAAATTAACTTAAAAATCTTGTCGTTTATTTTTATTTTCTTTTTTGCATGTGATTAAATTCACCTTCCATAATTAATTTAATACAAAGTATCCTCCCACATTCCTATACAGAGTGCTGCGTTATGAAACGCAACATGGGAAATCCCATGTTAACTTAAAGTTGTTCGTATATCGGCTTTCCTAATTATTTTACAGCAAAAATTCATTTAGGTTTTTTGAAGTGCTCTTCAGGATGGATCTGTCTGTGAAGTTCGAGACTTTTTCATACTCTCAGTTTCAAGATATTTAAAAAATCAATTACGAACCTCAATTTATACCAAATTATCAGTAAAGCCTTGATCAGTAAATGTTAAAATAAATTCCTGGAAAAGCTTTTTCTAGCAGTTTCTTTTTCCAAAAACGATTGGTGCTCGATTTTGTCACATCTTGATAAATTCATCTGCCACGTATTATCCTTAGAAACCATTGTATCGATAATAGTTTCCGAGGATACTCTACCTAGCAGATAAATTTATCAGGATGTGAAGAAATCGAGCCTAAATAGATGAATTATCTGCTCAGTTTTCAGTATCGTTGATCAAAGCTGTGCTGGTAGTTTGGTATAAATCGAATTTAATTACAGAACCTTTTTTCAAATATCTTAAAACTCAGCTTAGGAAAAATTTTCAAACTTAACAGACAGATTTACCTCGAAGAGTACTTTAAGAAACCTAAATGGAATTTTGCTGTAAAATAATTAGCGAAGTCAATATATGAGGATATTTAAATTAACATGGGATTTCCTATGTTGCGTTTCAAAATGCAACACCCTGTACACAAGAAAGAAACTTGAATATCCGATAAATCGTTTCGATTAAAGATAGAAATTCAAACTTGTAAATTCATCCTCGAAGAGTGCGCTTATTTGAACTGAACGTTCAGTGTGTAAATTCGTACGTACTATTTTTACATTTATTTGAAATACATATTAACTTAACAGGAAGAGAGAAGTATTTATCAAACAAGGTGCACGCGAAAGCGAAACTTTAAATAATCGAATCAAATATTTATAAGTTCGCGTTTATGTTAAACTTCTGTTACGCCAGAAGTGTGAACTTACTAAATAAGTATAATTATCACCGGAAACTTTTTTTTTTTTGTTCTAAATAAATCTAAAGTTACAATTTGCGGTAACAGTAAACGTTTACCTGCAATTATAACTAACGTATTGCAGTTTGAAGCTGCGATTAAACGGTTTTCATTCATTGGCGAGTCCATTCATTATTCTACGACAGGAAATGCGATAAACAAAACGTTCGCGTTCAGAAATTTTATCTAAATCTACAGGAAACGCGTTCTTTTCTAACAGTATTAGTTGTCGCTTCTAAAAATCATCTGTGACGGGTGCGTGTCTATGCGTTCGTTCCTAGATGCCTACGTGCATTCCTCAACGTCCTTCCAAGTTCGAATTCATTATGTACACTGGGTGCAGGGGGGGTTTTCTTACATTGAATTGGCCGGGGACCACGGTTATTTATGTTAAATGGCCTCAAAGACTTGATACCATTGTATGCATTAGGCAAGCGACAAATGGATAATGTCTGGGTGATTTTCGAGTTTAAAAATAGACTCTAAAATACTTTAAGATGGATGAATACGTGTAGGCACCAAAATAGTAAATGGGAGTTTACATATGGTAATTTGGAGTACGATTTCATCATTATTTTCATGAGTGTTTCATAACACTTCATATTTAAAATATGTTTGTGTTAGCTAATTAAGTTTCTTAAGTCTTCATTAAGGCTGGTCGAACCCTGCCTCCACTTTGAAATTTGCGCCTAATATGCACTCGTCGTTTCAATTATTTAAAATAGAAACTGCCTGAAACCCTTCTATCCGTTAACTAAATAAGAACTGCTGTCTTTTTCTGTTCTTTTTTGTTTTCATTTGGTTAATAGTTGGATTCGGAATTGAAATTACTGTCGCAGTTACTAACCGCAATCAACTTTATTACCGGGTAGCAGTTCCTAAATAATAGCTGGGAAATGAAAACTGAAATTTGATGATTTTTAACCTAAATAAAAATAGATCCTTACCTTCCTCGTCGAGTAAAATATTGTCAGGTTTGATGTCCCTATAACAAATGAAATGAAAATAAATACGATTGTGATCGAACTGATCGAGGAAAGAAGTCGTTAAGGCTGTTTGCTCGGCCCCAAAATCGTTTTTCCCATTTCCTGGGCTTATTTTTCATTAAAATCGTACCAATTTTTCGCGAAAAATTTTTAAATAGATTCTGTTAGGCGGCTAAAGGCTCGTTTTTCGAGAATTGCCAAAAAGGCCTTAAAAAAAATTAAAATTAAAAAAATTCGAAAATGTAAGCCTTTAGCCGAAATTTCGCAGTATTCAATAATAATAAACCGTTTAGTTTTTTTTTTTTATTTTTAAAAATAAGGTCAGGAAATGGGAAACAAATTTGAAATTTTCGGAATGAAATCGCTGAAATCAAATGTGGTATGTGATACACGCTAGCTCCGCCTTCGGGCCTAGTGCAAGAGGGGCGAATTCGCACATTCATTCTCCCGATTTAGTGACAGATGAAGAGTATGAGTGAGAGCGAATGCGTTTCAGTGCGTGTATGAGTGAAACACAGAATACACGCACCGTAAACACACGAACACTACCGAGCGCTGCCAGAAAATAATTCTACAAAGATTTCTCTTTTCAGAGTCGTGCTTTTTGGTAAATTTTTTTACGGTACATTGAAAGAAACATTTTTGTCATAATAAACTTCTGCAAATCTGGTAGTCATGCACTTAATTAGTTTTAAAAAGGGGATGTTCAATATTTTGCTCAATATTTTATTTATTTGTGTACACATTTACCTTGATATCATTAAAAAATGCCTGTTAATGCATGTAATTAATATTATGTGATAACACAGGAATAAACAATAAGTAAAATGGGTCGGTGATGTAACATTTTGAATATCAAGTTCACCCAAATAGTGAAACGGAACTGCCTCAAATAATTTTTGTTTCTACACAACTAATTGAATAAAATATAAATACTTGATGAATACGAGGATTCAGATCTCATCAACTGTAACCTAATCTACAATCACGGTTTCAAATTTGTAAGTGCATCTGCATTATACGATATTTTTAAACATTCGTCAAGCATCTCAAAAAAAAAAATTAAAAGCTTGTTTTTGATCCTGTTAATATTAACGTTCTGGTGATAATAGTGCGGCCATTTTGAATCATATTGTACTACACACTAAAAGAATCTGGAACACGTAATACGTTCTGTTGTAAATACGAGGAGTTAATTATTGTTGCTATCATGTATTCGTCCGTTTGTTTATTTCCGTGTTTTTTAAGTTTCTCTAGAAACAAGTTTAAAATTGCAATTGCAAATTGAAATTTTTATCTTTTTGGCACATCATACCCCTAGCTGATGTGATATTGGTTTAAAATTTTAATGGCTCGCTCACCATTGGCTGCAATCGATCAGTGCCACTGCAGAATAACTTGATAAACAAAAAGCAAAATTTCTGTGATCATGGCACTAGCGATTTCTGTTCGTAAAAAGAATAAGTTCGGTTTTTCAAAATTTTGAAGAAGTCTCCATATCGTGTGCTACATCATTGCATTCAGAAATAAATTTTCTCTTATAAAGGCCAAGAAAATTAGGGAGTACCAATTTAAAATTTTAAGGTTAGGTTAGATTATTGAAAATTTGTAAAAATGAGATTAGTTTTATTAAGTGCCCATAAGAGTACTTAAATTATCATGCAAACTAGTTCAAACCGCATCTCAATATCTTAAATAACAAAAAAGTTACGGCAAATAAAAGAAATGAGGAGATATTGGTTTTAGTAAAATTTTAACCAAGTTGGCCATGACAAGTAAGTTTGAAAATGGATTCTTAATGAGCTCTCGAACCTGCATCTTTTTGCTACTTTAATCATCTCTCTATCTCTTCAAAGACAGAAGTTACTTTGGTATATTTGCCTGGACTTTTCCCGATCATTCTCTTATAAATGCGGTGGTGATATTGCTCACTGAAATTTTAAGAAAGGCTCGCAGCGTGGCATTTCACTTCGTAGCTATTTTTCAAAGAGAAGTTAACTCTTTTTCCACCAACAAATTTTGAAACAATTGAAATGTACGTCTCCGCTGCATTAATGTTCATATTTAAAAGTAAACTGTGCATTATGCGTCAAATGATTGCAGCAAGCAATAATATCATGAAGTCATCCACATTCTACTAAGTCTGGAACTGAATTAATTTCATTATCTTTGAACCCGGTGCAAAAATAAACGTCACAATCAGAATGATCGCCGATTACGTGCTTAGGGCAATGAATTATGTCCTTTTTTAACGCATTAACTTGCTCTATGAGCGTCGGTACATTAGAGCAGTATTAATTCCTATTCCAAGAGCACAATTATTCTGTATAAGGTATATTTTTTCTTTACGTCCACTTTAAACCGCAATACTTCATTGTGCCTAATTTTAGTGCACGGAAGTGTAGTCTAGATAAAAAAGCAATCCACGTAAAATTAAAAAAAAAAAACAATTTTATAGGGGTAATAATAACGGTAATGAAACAAAAAAATGACGTTATTGATTTACAGAGGAACATGCTATGCGTTTTTTTTTTGTGTCGTTTCAATTCTGATAAACTTTCACTTTCCGACAGACGTGGTTTTATTTTCCGAGTTTTACATAGTTTCTGTGTTAGATCAGGTCGCCGTTTTTATTTACATCACTTTTACATAAAAAAATTTACTCATCTGAGTGTGCGCTCGACCTTAGAATTTGCAGGAGGCCGCGGGCGGTAGCCATGTGAATGAGGCCTTATCGGAATATTCTCTTGTGGGTGTGTCAAACTGACACGTAAACCAATCAAAAATAAAGATCAGTGACAGCAGAGTCATAAATTACAAGGAAAATGTTTAGGTGGTAATTCTGTTCTCTATTCTTTTCGTTTGTGTGTAAAAATGCAGGAACACATGTTGAACGTATGTTTCTTCTAAATATATGCGAAAAATAGTGATACGCCCATTTGAAATCGAGTTCAGCTGTAAGCGAGCATACAGCCTTAAATTCCTTAAGGCTAGTCGAAACCTGCCTCCACTTTGAAGTTTGCGCCTAATATGCACACTACCAGAAGTACACCCGCGTTGCCGAGTTTAGGAATTTTTGTTTGGATCTGGGGAATTCTTACTTATGGAAGACAGTATAATTTATCACTGGAAAGGGAAATTTTGCATCTGGCAATGATCTTGCGCCTCTAGCGGCGACTCTCATGAACTAAATAGCAATTTAGAGCAATGTAAATATATAAATTAATCAAAGTTGAAATGACTTTTAATATCGCTTAATAGTACACTGTTTTAAGCACATTATGTCGTTTAAGTGGGCGTATTTTCTTGGTCTAATAATTGTTAAATTTCGAAATGGTATACGAGTATTAACATTAACAACGATATTTAAATAATTTATATTTTATATGCATTAATATTAGTTTGGCCCCCTCTGGAATTACATCCTTTACTACTGTGACAAATTTCCATTAATTTTCTGTTCGTTTAGTCATCTAAAACAGGAAAGAAGAAATTGAAAAATGGTGTTTTTCAAAATTACAGCGGGGTATAATATTTTTCGCAAATGAAATTAGTTTAGCCCCCTAAAGATTTAAAAGGCGCGTATTTTGATACATTACACATTAACAAAAAGTTCAGTTTAATACCGAAAAAAAAGAAAAAAACAATTTTTTTAAGTTGGGTCAGACTAGCCTTAAGTTCAGCAAACGCGATTGTTTCAAGAGTGCTTTATTTTGAGTTCGAAAACTCAAAAATAAGAAATTTTTTTTGCTATTGTGAACCTAATCCATGAATGGTAGTTGCAAGAGCTTGCATTAATCATATTCGACTTTGTGAGATTTTTAATAACTTAATGACACATTGTTGAGTTGAACTATTTTCGTTATAATAAATTTCAAAATTCCATTTTGTTGATTCGATATAGTGGACTGTATTTCTTTGTGTTTGTTTGCAGAAAAATTTCGCTGGTACAATTACCTTTTTTTATATGAAAGTTTTTTTATTTATATTGCAATTGTTTTTTTTTTTTACAAGTGTATGTGATTCATTAAAATGAACGTAAAAATCGTGTTAACATAGCTCCCCGCCTTGAACATTTTTTTTTTTTTAAGAAAGTGTTCAAATATTCATAAATTGCAGGTAAGTATGAACTGATTGTAATAATGAAAATGAATTATTTTAACTGTTTTTAACATGCACAATTTCACTGTCACTACTGCCATTTTCAGGTACTGGAAGGGGACACAACTTCGCTACTGCTCGCTTGAAATTGCCTTTATGAGTCTTGACTGTAGCAACTCGAACTACGTTGTCGTCACCGGGATGAAGCTCTACTATTCTTCCAAGGAGCCACTGGGAAGGAGGTAAGTTATCCTGTTTGATTATTACCAAACTTCCAATCTTTAGCCCTGGATTTTTGCTCTTCCATTTCTTTCTTTCTTGCAGATGATACAAATATTCTTGTGACCACCGCTTCCAAAAACTTTGTACCAACTGTTGCTGTAACTGGAAACGCGACAGCCTGTTTGTTGGTGTGTCCAGCAATTGCGGTTCCGGAATAGCAGTCAATGGTTTGCCAATCAAGAAATGAGCTGGAGTTAGTGGCTGCAGATCATCAACATCCGATGACAGAGGGTATAAAGGTCTAGAATTTAAAGTTGCTTCTATCTGTGTTAAGATTGTGTAAAATTCTTCATATGTTAATTTTGTGTCATTAATTACTCTTGATAAATGATGTTTTATGTTTTTTATGTTTGATTCCCAAAGCCCTCCGAAATGAGGCGAGTTTGGGGGAATAAAATGCCAGGTTATATTTTCATTTGTACAATAATTTGTTATTTCTGTTTTAGAGTTTGAGAAAAATTCATGCAAGGCAGATAGTTTCTTAGCTGCTCCGATAAAATTTGTTGCATTATCTGAATATAAATGAGCTGGTTTGCCTCTTCGTGATGCAAATCTTCTCAAAGCAGCAAGGAATGTTTCGCTTGATAAATCTGTCACAAGTTCAAGATGCATAGCTTTAGTAGAAAAGCAGATGAAAAGACAAATGTAGCCCTTTATAGTCTTTGAACCTCGACCTTTGCGATCTTTTATATTAAAAGGCCCTGCATAATTTATTCCCGTGATATAAAATGGATTATTAACTGTAACTCTTTCTTTTGGCAAATTTGCCATTATTTGATCAAAAGATTTTGGTTTAGATTTAAAACATCTGATGCAACCTCGCACTACTGACTTAGCCACACTCATTCCAGATGTAACCCAAAAATGCTGTCTTACTGTAAATAATAACAATTGTGGACCTGCATGAAGTAATGTTATATGCGTATTTTCAAAAATTAGTTTTGCTAAACGATGTTTTCCCGATAAAATCAAAGGATGTTTCTGAGCAAAATCTAAATAAGAGTTTTTTAATCGACCACCGACTCTTAATAAACCTTCAGTATCAATGAACGGAGCAAGGGATAATAAATTGTGTTTTGGCTTTAAATTTTTATTATTTAGTAATAAATTAATTTCTTGAGGAAAACTGTCTTGTTGTGACAATTTTATTAATTGTTTCATACTGAGATCTAATTCTGCAATAGTCAAATATCCGTACGGCCGTTCAGATTTTTGTTTCTTAATGTTTAAGATGAATCGTAAAATGTATGCCATTGTTCTTTTCAACCTATTCAAACTAGAAAACCTTTCGAATATCTGAAAATTATTTTCAACAGTAGCTGAGCAAACATTATTTTTAGAATATTTAATTGAAATTGAGAATGCGGATGATGGCCAATGATTAGTTGGAAGAGACAACCATGAAGGGCCGTTCCACCACAATTGAGACTTGAGTAAATTTTCAGGAGAAATTCCTCGTGATGTAAGATCGGCAGGATTATCTTTTGTGTTTATGTACTTCCAATTACTAATCTGTGTTAATTCTTGAATTTTAGAAATGCGATTTCTTACAAAAATTGGTAATGAATGAGATGGAGAGTTAATCCAGTGTAATATTATTTGAGAATCTGACCATAGATGATATGAGCATTCGATAGTGAATGATTTTTGTACTTTGTTAATTAATTGACTTAACAACAAAGCACTGCACAATTCTAATCTTGGCATAGTTAAACATTTCAGTGGAGCAACCTTTGTCTTTCCGCATAAGAGATTAATTAAAATCTTTTCTTTTTGATCGATGCTGCGAACGTATACACACGCACCGTATGCGTTTTGTGACGCGTCACAGAAACCATGTAATTCGATTTCTGTAGAATTTTTACAAATGACGTGCCTATCTAATTTGAGTTGATTTAATTTTGTTAAATTATTTCTGAATCGTATCCACGTAGCTTTCAAATCGTCTGGAATAGGATCATTCCAATCTAATTTAAGAGACCATAGTTTTTGAATAATTATTTTTGAGAAAATAGTGCATGGGCTTAACAAACCTAATGGATCAAAAATCCTTGCTACGTCAGATAAGATTGATCGTTTATTAATTGATAAAGAATTTTCAAAATTTTTGATTTGAAAACCTAATGTATCAGATTTACTGTACCATTTTATTCCTAAAGTTTTTGAAAACTCATTATCTCCTAAATTTAAAACACTCACAGGTTCATTTTCATTTTGAAACTCTTGCAAGAAAAGCTGACTATTAGAATTCCATTTTCTTAATGGGAAACATGCTGAATTTAGAATTGATGCAATTTCTTTACATACATTGATTGCAACTGTTTCAGAATCAAAACCTGTTATGAGATCATCAACATAAAAATCATTTTTTATTATTGAAGATGCGAAAGAAGATTTTGTTTGATATTCATGAGCCAACTGCTTTAAGCATCTTATGGCTAAATACGGAGCAGATCTAGTGCCGTAGGTAACTGTATTTAAAGTGTAAATGGAAATTGGATCGTCTGAACTAAATCTCCAAACAATATTTTGAAGATGTCTGTCATCAGGATGAATGACGACCTGCCTATACATTTTTTCTATATCTGCCGAAACTGCAAAAGGATGTTGTCTGAATTTTATGAGTATAGAAAATATTTCATTCTGAATGGGTGGCCCTGTAAATTGTAAATCATTAACTGACCAACCTGAATCAGAATTCGCTGATCCATCAAAGACTACTCTTAGTTTAGTAGTCAAACTTTCTTGTCTAAAAACACCATGATGTGGCAAAAAATATGCTGTATTGGAAGGAATTAAATTTACTTGAGACATGTGGTTTAAATCTATGTATTCTTTTATGAATTGAGAATATTGAAATTTTAGATTAGAATCGTATGAAAATTTACGTTCTAATTGTTGTTGACGTTTAATTGATAATGGTTTTGAGTTACCTAAATTAGAAGCAGAATGTTTTAGTGGTATTCGAACAATGAACCGTCCTTCTTCATTTCTAGAAAACGTTTCTAGGAAATGTTTTTCGCAATAAACATCATCTGAAGACATAGAATGCTCGTTATTAATTTCCTCTATCTCCCAAAATTTCTGCAATTCAGAATCAAGATTGCTGTGAGTTTTAGAAAAATTGCAATGAATTTTTGAAATGGATTCTGAGATGGTACCTGATATAATCCAACCGAATTCTGTGTTTTGAAGAACTGGCATATTCTTACCCAACTGAATTCTTTGATGATGAAGAATATTCCAAAAAATACCTGCACCAATAAGTACATCTATTTCACTAGGCTCGGTGAATTGAGGATCTGCCAATTGAATGTTGGCTGGAATATTCCATGAGCTGGTGTTGATAGTGAATGAAGGCAAATTACCTGTAATTGTGGGCAAAATAAAACAACAAAGATTAGTAGAAAATTCATAATTGAGTGAATATATCACAATGTTGCATTTTTTTTTAATGACTGATGAAACGCCATTGATTCCTCCAATGGTCATGTTTGTTGAATGTTCTTCTAATCCTAACTTTTTGCAAAATTTTGAAGTAAGAAAATTTGACTGAGAACCACAGTCAAGTAAAGCTTTTGCAGTATGAATGTTGCCAAAAACATCTGGAACTAAAATTGATACAGTGGAAAGCAGAACATGTTGATTAGGATAATGACTTGTGAAACTAACTTGTGGCGAAATTGTTGTTGATGCATTTGGATGAATTGTTTTTGATGTAATTGGTTCACGTGTATATAATAATTCTGGATGAAGTAAAGTGTTATGTTTAGCTTTGCACTTTTTACAAAATCCAGATCTGCAGTTTTTAGTTGTGTGGCCTGAACGTAAACAGTTATTACAAAGATTCAGCTGCTTTACTGTTTTTAATTTATCTGACAAATTTAATTTTAAGAATTTTTCACAATAATAAATTAAATGTGCCCCATTACATACAGGACATTTCACATTTGAGGATATTAACGAAACTTGTTTGATATTATTATGTAACTGTTTATGTTCTTTGGCAATTTTATTATGATTGATTTCAAGTGTTTCTAGAAAATCTGCTCTTGAATTCAAAAAACTCTTGAATTCAGAAAGTGTTGGGAAATTATTGCCTGTTTTAACTTTTTCCCATTCCCGAACAGTAAATTTGTCTAATTTTGACGTAATTAAAAATATCAACAAAGTGTCCCAATGTTCTGTTGGTTGTTCTAGTGTTTGAAGAGCTCTTAAATGTTTAAAAATGGTATCTATCAAGTCTCTTATTCCTCTTGAGGACTCCTTTGTAAGTGAATTTAATTCAAACAGAGATTTGATGTGATTATTAATTAACAATCTGATGTTATTATACCTATTGCAAAGTAGTTCCCATGCGATTATGTAATTTTCGGATGAGAATTCTAGAGACTGTATAACCTTTAGTGCGTCACCTTCTAGTGAAGCACGTAAATAATGATACTTCTGAACATTGTCAATTGATTTGTTTGAATTAATTAGTGACTCAAAAGTATCTTTGAATTCCAACCAATTATCATATGCACCGTTAAATTTTGCAAGTTTAATTGTTGGAAGTTTAATGTTGTGAGAAATACCGTTTTGTTTTGAGGAATCTGATATGCCAGTGATACTGTCGCTTTGAATTTGGATGACAGGTGTGCAGACTTGCTTTAAAATAAATTTTGCGTCTGTGATTGCGGATGAATGCTTTTCAGTGAAATCTTCTCTCTCTAAATATTGCCTTTCTAAGTCATCTTCATCGCAAATATATTCTATTTTACTCTGAGTTTCATCAAATTCCTCAAACAACGATGCAAACTTGCTACTACGATCTTGCAATTCAATGATTGTTTTTTCTGCTAAAACTTGATCACTTGCATATGCATCTTGAACTGTGCGTAAATATTTTATAAAATTTGTTAGTTTGTATTTAATAGTACCTCGTTTACGCACAAGTTTTTCAGTAGATGTGACGTCTTGCATGACTTTTCAAATTCAGAAAACTATGAATTGAATTATTGTAACCTAGTTACAAAGAAATTGTGTTAATGTGTAAAAATATTTGTCAAAATATTTTCTTTTGCAAATAAATGTATAAAAGTATGAATGTGTTTTATAAATGTGTACTACCTTAACACAGATAGCAGCCTACAAATTCTAGAACTGTTCTAGAGCCTTATCTGTAGTCCTGAACGATAGTTTTCTATGCGGTGTTTCTCTTCTTCGCTGATGCGCTTAGTTCTTGTAAATCTTGAATCCGGCTCGATCGGACCAAAAAATAATATGTTGATTCGATATAGTGGACTGTATTTCTTTGTGTTTGTTTGCAGAAAAATTTCGCTGGTACAATTACCTTTTTTTATATGAAAGTTTTTTTATTTATATTGCAATTGTTTTTTTTTTTTTACAAGTGTATGTGATTCATTAAAATGAACGTAAAAATCGTGTTAACACATTTAATACCGAAAAAGAGGAAAAACAGTTTTTTTTTAGGTGGGTCATACTAGCCTTAACTGGTAAGACTAACTTTTAATTGCTCTGGCATGCAGGTTTTCTTAAAAATCCGTGTATTGCAAACATAAACCAATGAAATCGTTTTATTATCATAAGCATAACTCAAACCGAGATCTACATAGATCAGCTTGAAGTTTATGTCAACGCCGTCTTCAATATCAGACATGAATCATCGCGTAGGAATATCAGACCATTATCCAGCTTCTGGGAACTGCAACGCAAGCGTTTCGCTGTTGAACCATGAAAATCTATGTGCTCCGCTTACCAATAAGAGCGGAAAGACTTAATTTAAAATGATGTATTCTCCCACCTAATGAATCAGGCCTGTATGAAGTGGGCGTTGGTTTTGTTCAATACAGGGAGCGTGTTTCTTTTCTACTCATGGGTATACAACACTCGCTACGCTTGTGTGCGTAAATTTACCACTCGTAAAAAAAAAGACGTGCTTTGTAAACTCGGTGCATAAAATACTAGGAGTATACATATAACATTCATAAAATCAGGGCTCGGAACGGGTTACTTTAATTACTAAAAGTTACCTCGTTCGCAAGAAGTCCATAAAAGTTAGTTGGTTACTTTTTATTTCTTAACTTTATAACATAGTATTTAATTCTCGTTCATTATTACATTACCAACACTGCGGCCAGTTTGTAATGATTTTGTCTTTGTAGTTCTGGTAATTTTCAGATACGTCGAAAATTTTGTAATTTCGTAGCTAGTTTAATGACAAAATGATCAGTTTTCGAGTTTTTTCATTTGTTTTTAGCAACACAACTCGAGAACAAATCAATCAATACCTTTAAATCATCTACACGCGCCTTAATCGCAAAACGCAAAACGAAAAGAAACAAATCAATAAAAGAAAATAACACAAAACTCAACAAAACAGAAAAGAAAATGTATAAATATTCCTATATTAATTAATTAATTAATTAATTAATTTGTTTCACTTGATTCCGATTCATTTTGTGATAACGATGCTGAATTTCAATCTTTTTAATCACCTTGATGTTTTCTTAAACTTTTATACAAATATTTTAATTTTTTTCTTTTGTTTCTAAGGTGAGTTGGGTTAACCTTGCTTACGTTATACCTAATTTCAATTGATTTGAGTTTTTGTTATCTTATTTTTGTTTCTAATTTGTTGATTTTCTAATTGGGCAGAAGGGGGCAAGTTGAGTTGATTTGGGTTGTTCTTCAGTTGGGTTTGAAATTGTAATTGAGTTTTGACTATTAAAAGTTTTAAACTTTAATTACAATTGGTTTTAAATTTAAATTGAGTTGGATTGACCATGAGTTGGGTTCTACTTAATTTGAATTTCAATTAATAACAAAAATTGACCTTACTTGTACTATAAGATAAGATTCAGATCAGATGTGTACAACATCACCACGAGACACAGAGAAAGAATTTCTCCTCCATAATCACTCCACTTCATTACTTGAGAAATCCTTTTCTTTTCAGGTTTATCGGTTATATAATCAACAGCCGAACAGCTTTAAAAGACTCAGTATACATTCATTTAAAAATACATTGAAAATTGCTTTATTTGATAAACAAATTGTGTTTAAAAACTTTACTTAATTCATTTTATTTGATTTCGTCCTTATTTATTATTATCACATGATAATTTTTGTCATGTTTGGCGGTGTGCACATCACAGATTCACAAATTCATAATAAGTCATTTTCTCTTCTTTATTATTATTATTACTTTTTTTGTATTTTTGTAAATTTATATTGTATTTTTTTTGTTTTTTGTTTTTACTTTCATAGTTTAGTTTGCTTCTTTTTTTTTAGTTTTAGGCATTGATTTTCAATATTTTGCGATTTTTTGGTCAAGGCTTAGATGGCAGAACAGTATTTTACTGAATCTCACCTTGTGATTGTGTTATTTTTTTTTTTTTTGTTTCTTAAATTTATATTTCTTTTCCTTTGACAACACAATAAAGTCTATTATTATTATTATTATTTTTAATTAAATTGAGTTAAAATATTTTAAGTTTTAGTTTTTAATTTAACAGCTGTTTAGGACGCGACTTCACAATTTAGAGTCAAGAATTGTTCACGTAATGTCGCGACCTAAACTATTGTCAACGTGCATACTTTATTTCAAGAAAACTAAGGCCCGGTCTTTTCATTTCTGAGTAACTTTAATCGTTGATTTATTCCCATAGTACAATTGTAGAGACAATTGTTTCTATAGGAATTAATCAACGGTTAAATTTACTCAGAGATGCAAAGATCAGGCCTAAGAGGAGCAGTTAGATTCAATGCATTTGCTTAGATGGAGGTTAGGGTGCGCAATTTTTTAAAATTTTTATTGATTTTTCATTTTTTTCTGGATTGAATTGGCTGGGTTTTATTTTTCTCGGACTTGATTCTGATTGAGATTTGTTTTGAAAAAATTTTTGATTTTAATTAATCTCATCTTTGATGTTTTACTTTGGTTGGATAGAGTTCGGTTGAGTTCAGTTAGATTAGACTGAATTTTAATCATTTTGAGGCTTCTTAATTTTGAATTTTGGGTTTAAATTTCTTAAATATAATCTTTTCATTTCAATATTTTTTGCTTGTGTTGAGTCAAGTTAAATTTTTACATATTTCGGTATTTTAAGGCCATGGGTTTGAAATTTTTCATTTTTATTTTTTTCTTATTCAATTCTTGACAATTTAATTTTTTTTTGAGTCTTAATTTTTTACTCGGCTTCGGTCAAGTTGGATTGATTTGAGTTAAATTGACCTTGTACTACTGCTACTTGGTTAATTAAAATTGAGTTTTAATTTTTTGAGTGATTTTTTTTCAGTCGAGTTTTAATTTTTTGATTCTTTTTTTTTAATTTTGATTTGATAATATATATACACGTGTATACATGTATACCCTGTTTTCTAATTCAGAAGAGTACTTTGAAATTTTAGCGCTAAAAACGAACTTTGTCATTGGTTGACCTGGAATTGACCAATGACACAGCTCGTTTTTACCACCCAAATTTCAAAATGCTTCTCCGAATAAAAACAGAGTATAGATTATTTTGAGTTACTTTTAAGTTACTTTCTTTTTATTCACTTGGTTACTATTTTTACACTTTTTAAGTCTCCTAGCCCTGTAAAATTTATAAAACACGTTTGTATGAGAGAATTTAAAGATTGAAATTAAGGCAAGAATGTAGTGATTTTAATACAAATTATCTCATTTACATCGTTTAACACGTACTTAGTATGCATTAAAAACAAACCTCATCATTACATATTTTTATTTTTATTTCTTATATGACAAATTGTTCGTAATTAAACATAACTTCACAATGAATATTATTTGTCACGTCGCGTCGGTCGATCAATAATTTTATTGCACGACTTCTATGTCGCAAACGGATTCTTTGTATTGTTTTTCAAACGTACGTAAACAGTTTCTGTTACTTCATCGTAACACAAAGCAAACATTTCGATATCCAAAGTGTACCTACTACGTAAACATTGTATACCGCGTGATGGAAACATGGAAACGCCGAGCCATTGACAGCGAAGTGCACTAGAATTTGCTAACGAGCTCGTGTAAGTGGAACAAGTGGAAAATAATAACACCGTCACTCAATACGTGTGTATGTGTAACTGTAGCTTTGATTTGGTCAGGAAAAATACAAACAAAATTTTCACATTTTAAAGCAAAAGTCAAGCGTAAGATGACCAGATTTTAATTTCGGCAAGGCAGGACAATCCAACCCAATCAATAAAATAACTTTACTTTTGAAGAGCATTCACCAATAAAATGCAAAAACGAAAACTAACCAGAGAAATGTTGTCTGGTAGATCTGGTTAAAATTGATTATCCAATTTTTTTTCTATATGTACTATACAATTATTAAATTTTTTCCTGTAAACTAGCAAAAAATATATTCTTTCCAAAAAGCAGGACTGTCCTGCCAAAAGCGGATATTTTATGCCAAAATTGGAACAGTTTTACTAAAATCAGGTCTGTCCTGCGAAAATCGGAGCATATGGTTACTGATCACCTTATCTTAAAGGTTAGCCGGACGTTCATAAACATGTACGCAAAATTCCACAATATTGAGAACACTAGGATCAAATAAAAACCATGAATCAGTTTTGTATTTCAATCGTATCATAACTAGAGTTAAGTTATATTCCAGATGCCACAGATTTTTTTTTTTTCATCTTAAAATTGACGTTTTTGAAAGTGTTTTAAGTGCCCCTTGTATGTACAGTCGCGAGCATAGAAAACGGTGCGTTTCTTAAAGTTAAAATGCCCAAAATTTAGCTGTGGTCATACTTTTTGATTACAGAAAACTGTAACTACAGGCATCGTTGAAATGTCATTATGTGATCGATGGTAACTAATTACAAGAGCAATGATTGTATTTGCGTTACATTTGTTTTTTAAACTATTATTGAAGTTATTATCAGGCTTAGGATGTTTCGGGCGTTGCCATGGTTGCGCATACAATGCACACTATTCATTGGTCTTCGTACTACCTAACTGTTCATCAATTTTTTTTTATTGATTTGAAGCGTTCACTTAACACAAATACAATGCAATATCAGGTCAAAAAGCGATAGTACGATGTCGCTATTTTATCTGTTTAACACAAATACATTATCAAATTATCTGTAACAATAATATACCGCAGATTTTAAAATTTTAGATAAAGGTTGACCATGAAAAGCAAAATACGATAAATTTAGTCCGAGAGAGTAATGGTATGGACAGAAAAAGAGGAACTCAAGTGCACAATAAGAACTAAAGAAGTTATGGGAAACTCTGTTGCAATTTGTTATGTATCGAATTATTTCGGGCTATACGTATTGCTTTCCATGGCCTCCTTTTATCTAACATTTATAATCAGTCAATTATTCCCTTTCAGTGGAGGCGTGCTGCGTCGTGTGCAAAATTCAAAAAATGCTCGGTCTTGTACTTTTACGCCGTATGATTCATTATTAACATTTTAACTTTTATCTAACATTTACAATCAGTCAATTATTCCCTTGCAGACTGCTGATCAAGTGGGGAATATTGAAAGTTGCATTTGCTACGCAAAAATTATTCTTAATTGAGTGCAGAAATTACGGGTAATATTGCGACTTCTGCGCCCTTTCAGTGGAGGCGTGCTGCGTCGTGTGCAAAATTCAAAGAAATGCGCAGTCTTATACTTGTACGCCTTATGATTCATTGTTAAGATTTTAACTTTTATCTAACATTTAGAATCAGTCAATTATTCCCTTGCAGACTTCTGATTAAGTGGGGAATATTAAATGTTGCATTTGCTACGCAAGAATTATCCTTAATTGAGTGCAGCAATTAGGGGTAATATTGCGACTTCTACGCCCTTTCAGTGGAGGCGTGCTGCGTCGTGTGCAAAATTCAAAGAAATGCTCAGTCTTGTACTTGTGCGCCTTATGATTCATTGTTAACATTTTAACTTTTATCTAACATTTATAATCAGTCCATTATTCCCATTGTAGACTGCTGATCAAGTGGGGAATATTGAATGTTGCATTTGCTACGCAAAAATTATCCTTAATTGAGTGCAGAAATTACGGGTAGTATTGCGGCTTCTACGTCCTTTTAGTGGACGCGTGCTGCGTCGTGTGCAAAATTCAAACAAATGCTCAGTCTTGTACTTGTACGCCGTATGATTCATTGTTAACATTTTAACTTTTATCTAACATTTATAATCAGTCAATTATTCCCTTGCAGACTGCTGATCAAGTGGGGAATATTAAATGTTGCATTTGCTACGCAAGAATTATCCTTAATTGAGTGCAGCAATTAGGGGTAATATTGCGACTTCTACGCCCTTTCAGTGGACGCGTGCTGCATCGTGTGCAAAATTCAAAAAAATGCTCAGTCTTGTACTTGTACACCGTATGATTCGTTGTTAACATTTTAACTTTTATCTAACATTTATAATCAGTCAATTATTCCCTTGGAGATTGCTGATCAAGTGGGGAATATTGAATGTTGCATTTGCTACGCAAAAATTGTCCTTAATTGAGTGCAGAAATTAGGGGTAATAACTTTTACGTCCTTTCAGTGGAGGCGTACTACGTCGTGTGCAAAATTCAAAGAAATGCTCAGTCTTGCTACTTATACGCCTTATGATTCATTGTATTATTTAATCGCAACATAAATTTCATAAAAATCCGATTTTTACAGTAGAATTACGCACGGAAGAAAAAACAAATGAGTTTGAAACGTTGGTTAGAAACCTGCCAAAAAAAGAGCAACACAGGAAAGAAATATAATGAAAGTATTTTTTTCGTTTTTCCAGAAAAAAATATTGATTAAATTTAAACAGTGAGATAAAAACGCACGAAGGAAATAAACAGACGATCAAGTGACAAACGAAAATCGCAAAAAAAGCAAAAGAGAATGCGATCTGAAGTTGTTCCGCGTGTGAACGAAATAAACAAACAAAACACGATACGGTATAATGTGTCTACAGATCGACTTCGCAGGAGGAAACAACTTTTTTAATATAAATTTACCCAAAAAAAGAAATGTATATTCCTTGAACACAGAAAGTTCTGCTTTTTTGGTATTTTTTTTTTCTCTTGCCAAGTCTATCCGTCGACACACTGTATGCTTATGGATAACAATACTATTATTATTATCTTTTTTTTCTTAAAAGGAACAAAATAGAGTGTCTACGGCTTTTTCAAAATTCTCCAGGAGGTAAAAAGGAGAGAGGATTTGAAACTACTTTCCCAATCATCTTACTCATACTGAATGTCAATAGAAATGGGACTGAATTTGATACTTATACAGGGTCTTCATAATTGATTGCATCCCGTGTGATCAAATTCTGCCTGATAGTTAGACAGCTAACAATACACAGAACTACGGCATCATTAAACGTACACAGTTAAAAATTTTTAACAGCTGAACCTATCAAGGACCTTTACATTTTATCCAAATGTAAGTTTATGGTTACAGTGGGTATAGCGATTAAATAAATACCCTAAATAATTTCAACCTTGAAGTTAGTTGAAAGAAGAATTTTTTTTTAACTGATTGAATACTTTTTTTTAATTTAAAAAGTTACCGTAAGGCATGTAATTATTTCCAACACTGTTCAAGCACTTTGTTACTAACTAACAAACTTCACTTCTTACCTTTCGTTCTTTTTTCAACGGGCCGTTAGTTATCTTTCCCTTTCATATTCTAACAAGTAAGTTGCCCTTCGAATTTAATTATCCGACCGGCATTAGAAATGATGAAACTTTTCTGAAATTGCTTCTTTGTTTAACGATAATGACCAGAATAAACAATTTTACAGCGCACTAAGCGCCTTATCTAAGCCGAACGAAATATATATTGGCTGTAACGTTTAATTAATCCGCCGTGTTCTAAGCCCGATAAAACTCTTTTCGAATTCACGTAGTCATTAAGGCTAATTAAAAGTAAAATATTTGGCGTTGGCCTTTTTTTTCCAGTGCCGGACGCGCTCCAGATACGTTGAGACTGGACGGAATGAAATGCATTTCGCTGTACTACACTTTCGAGCGCATTGTTAGTGAAAAATGCAATCTCCTTGGCTTTTTCGACGCAACTGAAATAAATAAATGGAATGATAGATTGCTTTTGCTCTTGGTCACCGACCATTGATTGCATGTTTATAATTTTTAACGTTGACATAATATAGGTCTCGCAAATATGCAAGGAAAAAGCGAATTTTTCGAATTGAATCTAAACGATTTTGACGGCTGTCGTACGTACTATAAGGTGCTTTCTTTCGCTTAAGAGTTTGAATCGTGTTTCGAATAGTTTGGACCTGAATTTCGTAGTTGTTGCAACAAAACACCTGACTTGAACTTTTGATTGACAGTTCATTTGTAAATAACCATAATTCAATCCAAACATTTTTTTAAAAAACAGAGAGATTCAAAGAAAAGAATGTCTGTTTTTGAATCAAATCACATTTGGATCACGATTTTATGAGCGAAAGAAAACACCTATTGACTGTCTATGTATTGCCAACAATAAAATGGAATATATCAAGTTCCTACTTTAAAAATCACCAGAAATCACCAAATTGGGACAGCGTTAATACGAAAAATCTACAAACTTTTATATTGAATGCAAGAAAGGATTAGTAATCTAAATTAAACAATTTTGTGAATTAAAATTTAACGCCTGAACGGTCCAGTGGTAAGGGACCGGCCTTGCAATCGTAAGGTCGTGGGTTCGCATCCGCTCGAGATAATTCTCGAGGGTTGTTACTCACTTCAGGTACCCTTTAGTGTTGGGGAGAAAATTCGACACTACTTCCCCTTCAACGGCGAGGAGGTTTGGAAGTAACAAAGCCATGGAACACTTTACACACAAAAAAATACACTCCCCTGCTCCTGAGGTCCTGACAAATCTATGACTTAGGACCCCCCCCGTTGGGCAAACACCACAGATAAAAAAAAAATTGGTCAAATAGAATTTGTTTGTGACGTCTGAGTACAATGCATAAAGTCGAACTGTTTAACAATCTTCTTTTAAACGAGAAAATATTTAAAAATCCTTTTAATGAATCAGCTTACCTTTTGTTTTACGTTTCTCAATTGCCAACACACTCTAACATTTTATTTTAATACATTTTAATGTCCAAATAAACGTTAACTGGTTGTTTGTCGTTGATTAAAAAAAGTAAATAAAACAGTAAAAAAGAGAGGGAAGTTTGATCATGTTGACTACCAACTTTAATACAAGAAAAATTACTACTGCAGATTATGTACTCCGACCTTTTTTTCCTTTTTACTTATTTAAGTTAATTTTAATTTTTTGTAAAAGTGGCACAACACTTTAAAATTCGCCGGTTTTGAGACGGGTCGCAAATCGCGTCAGAAAGTCGCAATCACTTGAAAGAAATCACCAGATTTGGTGAAAAAATCACTGAGTTGGCAACACTGCGGGGCGGGCGGGTACTCAGTGTAGCACGTTCCGTACCTAACAACAAAAATAATGAATCTGAAGGATGACATAAATTAATGTCGAAAAGGTAAATTGGATAAACCAAAAAAATAAATAATTGTGTTTCAAGATTTTTACTTAAATAAATAAATAAATAAGTAATTTTATTTCCAAAACAAGCGTCATTTTAACAAGATACAGGTTTGTCAGTGAAAAAGGAAAAGCAGTTATACATGTGTAGATAGATTACAGATTAAATCATTAATTATATCATCCACCTGAGAAAAACCTTCAAGAATATTAAAAAAAAGATTAATATAGCACCGCTGAACGTGAATTTTCGCCGAACCTTGAAACGTACCTCGGCCATCACCAAGCTCCTCCTCCTTAGACTTCCCTTTATTCTGTAGACTTGCGCCTGTCGGATAACATTTATTTAAAATATCGCATTTTTTTATTCGCGGATTTTCGTTGCTTTTTTTTAGAAATGTCAAAGTGCAAAAGGTTCACCTGGTAGCACAATTTCTGTTTCTTATGTCATCAACGTATCCAATAAAACCCAAACTAATAAGTGTACGTTAATAATAATGAAAAAAAGAAATCAGGAAAATACCGGATGATCAATGTCATATTTAGAGGAGATTGGTGCTATTTTATGCTGTGCGGGTGTATACAATGATAAATAAATAATAAGTTGACAGTTGTTATATTTGAGGTTATGCTCGCGCTTTGTACAACCTTCATTTTGTTATTTTATTTTATATGGATGCTTGTTTAAACCCTTTTTTCAAATATTAGGAGGGTTTCCACAAGACAAATCCGTTTATCAATTATTAAAAAAAAATAAATGTCACAATTCTGACACTTAAAATTTTTAATTTCAAACTGTAAGCTTGTGTTGCCAACTTTTTGGAAAATATCAGAGCCTGCTGTAATTGTAAATTCTGTTGATCGCATGGTATTCGACAAACAAACTCTTTCATTTCGAATTTAAAGTTGTTCGTCGAAGAGGGAAGCTGAAATCGGAACTTATGCCGTGGCTGAGGTACATTTCAAGATTCGCGAATTTTTCAGTACTTTGACAGCTAAATTTAACTTGTCGTTTGTACCAGAAGAATTTATTGGCGGTGTATTTATCATTTATGGTGTGTTTACGGATTTTTGAGCTATCCAAATCATGCACGTTGATGAAATTATTACATCCATAGTTATGTTTGAATTCATGTATTGGCTTGCCCCAGTACTTTTCTCCGTCGGTCAGTACCATGTGATCGACGGAATTTATCATTAGAGCAGGCCGTGATATTTTCCAGAAAGTTGGCAATACAGGCTCACAGTTTGAAATTTTAAGTGTCAGAATTGTGACATTTATTTTTTTTAACGATTGATAATAAACGGATTTTTCTTGTGAAACCCCTCCTAGTATTTTAAAAAAAGGATTTGAACCAGCATCCACACAAAATAAAATAACAAAATAAAGATTGTACAAAGCACGAGCATAACCTCAAATATGATAACGTAATTTATTATTTATTTGTCATTGTATCCAACCACACAGCATAAAACAGCACCAATCACAGCCTCCTCTAATTATGAAATCCATTGATCACCTGGTACTTTTTCGGTACTTTTTTCGTTCTTCTATTTAGTACTTTTATTTGCATACTACTGGCAACACGAACATAGGGCCCTGGCCCTGTCAGTTGGTATCTATCACCAATATCACCGTGTCAAATCGGAATCGGTTATTTTTTAGGTTTCTTTTTTCCTTCTTCTTCAACTAGTTCTTTTTCTTCTTCTTCCTCGAGTGACAAGTGACAAGTTTCAAAATAATGTCAAATTGATTCTCCTGTAGAAAAAAACTGAGAACTCGGATTCATTTTTTTGTTATTTTAGAACAGTCGCATTTTATATTACTTCCCTTTTCTGAAGTTATTATAAAATATTAATATTATTAGATTTTTTTTTTGTTGAAACTTAAACAAACTGAGTCTCTTATGTTGGCAATAATAAATAACCTCTGCAGCTCCCAAAGGGCACCAAGAACAGTATTACTCTCGCTTTTACATTTATATTTATATCTTCGAGCACACCCAACAATTTGGGTTATGTAAATACGCAACGTGTGCTCTTGCAATTATTATTTTTTTTTGCACAATTGCATAATTGACATTTAATTCTTAAACAAATGCAATCGCATCACTTAAACGAGCAAATAAAAATGTGGATGGTTTGAGGCCAGCCAGCTTTCTTGTTCATGATGATAGTTGATATCTCGACAGGAATGAGCAGGAAAAATACATGCGACCGCTGAGATTTTGCTTTCTTCACGTGAAATGAGACTTGGAGAGAAGTATCTCGATTACAGTAATTGCTGGTAACTCGGTAATTACCGTCGATTTTAATTGGTCTGGCGCGCGTGCACTGCATGTGAATTAGTCGACTTTAATCGGAACTTTCTAAATACAAAATCGCTACATTATTAAAAATAATGTATACACAATGTCCGCCCGCTAATTACTCTCGGTAACATTGTGTAAAATTAAAACGGTCAATATTATTAACAGTCGCTGCGGCAGTGTTTCCGTTTTGCTCGAATTATTTTTTATTTTAGACTTTATGTTACTATTCCAAGATTTCGAGTGGTGCATAAGTAAAAGTAATTTTAATTCTATGGCTATGGTTTAAATAACCTAAGGTCATCCGCTCGCTAGTTGTAACTGTAATAAAAGAGAATGCTGTAATAATTTTAACAATCACGTAAAGCATAAAACGATTTTCGATGGAGTAAATGACCTGTCGTGATAGCAAATTTGCTACTTATCTGTCGGAAGCGAAAAAACCTAGACAAATTACAGTTTCCTGTAATCATTCTTTCTGAAAATAGTGGTAATTAAAAATGACTTCACAGGCAACATTTAAAATATTTTAAAGCTTTCAAAATTAACAAGTTTAAAACGTTGGTAAAATCTGTGAATTCGTCTTTAATCCTTGGCATTTTGAGAAAGAATAATTACAGGAATCTGTAGTTTGTGAATTTTTTGCTTTCAACTGTATCATCTTGATATAATGTTTAAAGAAGAAATTACGCCATTTATAGTGAATATCATTTTACCCAATGATATCCTTCCTGATATTGCTGATATTTAACTTAAAATTAAGTCTTAAATCTTGGTTTGTGTATTATTCATTTTTTTCATTTTTACTTTTAGGTTGATCAACGCGATGTACCCGGAATCGATAGTGCATATTTGGCAATGGATACGGAAGAAGGAGTCGAAGTCGTTTGGAACGAAGTACAGTTTTCTGAAAGAAGAAATTTCAAAGCCCAAGAAGAGACGATACAATTCGTCTTTGAAAATCTCACTCAACTCGAACACCCCAATATCGTGAAGTTCCATCGATATTGGACGGACACACACAACGACAAACCGAGGGTACGTATCTAGAAAACTATTTATTATAAAAAAACCAAAAACTTATAACCAGGGAAAAGAATTCAGGCCACTTAGTGCTGGATGCTTTTTACGTTGAATGTTCTCCTTGCTCTCGCAACCATTCCGCGTCTTCTATACATCTAATAGTTATTGATGAGTAGGAGGGGAAGGAGTGCAATGCGAGCGTTTTCATTTGGTAGACATTGTTGTGGGCGGAACTAATACAGTGCGAGTAGTAAATTTTCGTATTGTTCGCGGAACGAGTGGCCTGAATTCTTTTCCCTGCTTATAACCTTCATACTCTGTTTTCAAACAGTTATACAATGTGGTCAAGAATAACTGTTTTGAGATGGCCATGCTAAATTATATTTGGTTGTAAATGTTACAACTGACAACTTGTTGACAGCCGCCAAGTGACAGTATTATTTAAAATGTAAATTAAAACGCAATTTACAATAACCTACAATCTTCTAGCAGTTGAAGTTACATCAAAAAGCAATATCCAGTGGTACAAATAGTTGTAATTGTATTGCCAACTCAAACAGTTATACTTGGTCACTTTGTATAATACATTCTTAACTCTGCAGCCTAGAGGCATGAAATAATTTCAATAAAAGAAAAGTACACCTGTTTAATTTTCACAAAAAGTGCATTAATTTTATGAAAAGAACTAAAAATTTCCAAACAATCTGAATACTATAATAAAAATATTTTCTGTTCACGATCTTTTGGCATTTAGGGTGGTCATGTTAGGGTGACATTTTTGTTGGTATCACCAAAACATACGGACGTCAGAAAATTGGGTTAGAAATTCATGATTATTGTTTCTGACGGTCGGAACTCCCACTAGTAAATGTTACGAATGATTTAATTTCCTTTTACCGTGCCATTAACGACCTTGAAAGTATTCTTCCATATCATGAACACAGTCATTATTACAAAATAAGGAAACTCCATAATTTTTGACATGTCAAATTTTGATTTCTTTAAAATTGTTTCAAATTACATGCACATAACCTAACAAAAAAGCCTACTAGAATGATTGTGAGTGCTTTGTACTCTACTATATAAAAGCAAAAGAGAAATACGTAGCGCGAAAGCATAAAGAAGAGAAAATTGACGAGCAAAACCAAATGAACCTCTGCAAGAAAACTTTAAAAAAAAGATACGAGCAGAAAACAAAAGACAACTGTAAAAAAGCGTCGATCAACAAAGCGTAAAAAAACAATTTGATAAAAATAAGCAACAAAGAAACCTAAATAAAAGAGAAAGTTGGGTGGAGTCAGGTAGAGTGTAGTTGGGTTGTGATGACCTTGAGAGTGGTCGAATCTACTTTTAATTGAATTTTAATTTTCTGCTCGGTTTGGATTGGCTTAGATTTTTTTTGGAAGTGATTTTCGTGTGGTTTTATTTTTTGTAATTTTTAAGTTTAAAGTTTCATTTCTTTAATTTTTTTCGCTTGAGTTCGGTGGAGTCAAAAGACTAAAAAGCAAAGGAAACAAAACAAAAGAAGATCACAACTGAGATGGACACAAAACAAATGAAAAACGATGAACTGCCAAAAAACGTTAATAAAATGCAAAAAATCATTTGACAATCAGACAACTAAAAAAGCGTCAAACAACAAAGTGGTTCTTCTTTTTAAAAGTTAAGTTTTTAAGTTTAACGTTTCAATTTTTTTAATTTTTGATAGTTCGCTTGAGTTCAGTAGAGTCAAAATACTAAAGAGCAAAAGAAACAAAACAAAACAAAAGAAGATCACAACTGAGATGGACACGGAACAAATGAAAAACGATGAACTTACAAGAAAGCGTTAATAAAATGCGAAAAATCATTTGATAAGAAAAACAAAAGAGAAGTACACAGTACGAAAACATAAACAAACAAAAAATAAAAACGACTAAAAACTAGTACTATAGTATTGTAAGAGTCGATCAAAAAAATGTGAAAAATTGATTTGGTAACAAAAAACATAAAACAGTTGAAAGCATAAAACAAATTAAAAAAGAAGCTGAAATATGTACCACAAACAACAACAACAACAACAAAATGAGTTGTTGCAAATAAAAACAAACTCGAAGGACACGAAAGAGAACTGTAAAAAGAAGTTAATCAAATGCGAAAACCTACTCGATTTTTAAGAAATGCCAAAAAAGGAAACAAAAGAATGGATAAACAAGAAAATAAAAATTAAATAAATAACATATTAATTAAAACAAATAAATAAAAAAGAACGGCGATTCTCCGGCCGAATACTTTTGAAAGTAAAGAAACAAATAGGAAACAAAGGAACAAAATAAAACAAATGAATCGTGAATAAAATGCAAGTCATGAATTCCTTAAAACAAAAGAGAGAAAAAATATGAATTGAACAAAAAACAAAGGTAAAGCATTCTCAACTTTTCAGCATTTATTATAAATTAAAGTAGCGGAATGTACTGTAATTATTGATCGCGTTGTATATTTTTCTTTTCGGTTTCAAATTTCTGGTCGGTGGTGAACTTTTGATTGTACTGTCGGAAGCAAAAGAAAAGTAGACAAATCACTGTTTTCTGTAATGATTCTTTCTGAAAATTGTAGCGATTAAAGACGACTTCACAGACAAGTTTTGAGAAAAATTAAAAGCTTTCAAAATTAACAAGGTAAGGGCCGTTTGCACCACTTTCACTTTTAAGTCCTACTTAAATGGTTAATGGCCAGTTGCACCGAATACTTAAGCCGAGCTTAACTTTAAGCATCGCTTAGAATGTGATTAATTGAATGTTGCGTAACTGCAAATGTCACATTATAACCAGTACTTAAAGTTAAGCTTGGCTTAAATGTTCGGTGCAACTGGCCATAAGTGAGACTTAAAGTTTTAAGTGAAAGTGGTGCAAACGGGCATTAGAATTTTGGTAAAATCTGTAAATTCGTCTTTAATCCTTGGCATTTTGAGAAAGAATAATTACAGGAAACTGTAATTTGTCTTACTATTTTTTGCTTTCAACTGTACATATTAGATGCAGAATTTTGTTGTCATGTGAAACCAACAATAAAAGTAGCTAAAGGTTAAAAAGCGATGTCGCTGTTTCAGCTATTAATAAAAATAGCCCAAATCAGGCGCCAGGCGCCAATTTAAATTTCCATGTCAGCGCCATGTATTGTAGTCACATCTAAATTGTAGCCCAAATGGGGGAATTTCGTTCAATCTGACAACCCTGCTTGGCGGTTACCATAGCAACCGTAAACAATTTGATCAAAATGGTGGTTAAGGAAATAATATTTGGCCGCCATTTTTGAGGTTATATTCTCAAATGCATTTTGTTGTTCTTCGAGCAATAAATAAAGTTAAAGTTAATAAAATTAAAGGCGATTCGGCGTGCATATAAATTGAAATTGTTTGGTGTATAAAGAGTTGGTATGTAACTGTGCAACTTTTCTATCCCCCCCTAACCCGTAAGCATTTCTATCATATTATTTATTTTTATGGGTTTTGGATTTTAAATGTTTTGAAATAACAACGCTTGTGTTTCAGGTAATATTTATCACGGAGTATATGTCCTCGGGACCTCTGAAACAGTTCCTGAAGCGCACAAAGCGCAACGTCAAGAGACTGCCCCTTCAAGCTTGGAGAAGATGGTGTACCCAAATCCTCTCTGCTTTAAGGTAAGAATTACATCCTTGGTAATAGGTATTACCTAGGCTAAGAATATTTGCACTGTTTATATTACCATACTTAGGTTAAGAGCGATTTTGTCACACATTTTCATGACGTTGATGTGTAATGCTCTCTCTAGTATTAAGTCATGAATATGTATAAGTATTTTTTTTTAACTCTGTGTTCACAGTGTCATCGAAAAGGTAAGTGAAGTATTAAGGAACTTCTTTATAAAATTAACATTAAATTATAATACTTACGCTTTATTTACATCTCATTTGTAGATTCTGATAATGCTTATTAAATGTGGGCTAGCAGCCGAGGAGGATCCGCATTAGTAACTAATACTTTGATGGTTTCGTCACTCGATATTGTTTTTCTTTTTGTAATTCGATATGAGCTTTTTGCATTTGCCTTCGTGCAAACATAAAATTATGTCTTTGAGTGCTCGCCGCTTCACTTCGTGTGTTATTCGCTTATCAGAATCTATAAATTTTGTACCAGACCTTTGCAGCGAGATTGGCCGGCCTGCATCAGTACTGATATTTCCAGTGTGTTTTCTTTCTAGTTACTTGCATTCCTGTTCTCCGCCAATCATCCACGGCAATCTCACCTGTGATACCATATTTATTCAACACAATGGGCTCGTCAAAATAGGATCAGGTAAAGACAACGATCTGACATTCATTTTACATACTGATAAAATTAATGTCGTGCCTGCTATTCACTATTTTTTATAAAAATGGATTTTTATTGTGTCTCATGGATCGTCGGTTTTTAGCGGAATTATTGTTACGCGCACTTCAGACTTCTTCGTTTCTTGGTTTTTCTACGTACGTGTACAGAAATCTTTGCTCTATTTTATTTTAGGACGCTCGTAATTTTAAAAAAGAAAGAAATGTATGTAGTGGACCACATGAAACGGAGAACATCTGAGCTGGGCAGACGAGGGGCAAAAAGGAAAGAATTTCGTTAATCTATTTTTACTCATTAATGTCTGTAAAACACTTCACAATCTTTTCAGCCAATGCTCAAAATGATGATGAATCAAATTCACCCGGCACGGATTGGGAAGAGAAACTTTTATTTTATTACACGTAAATCATTTAGTTTTACATTCATAATAAAATGAGTAAGGATCGATAATTTGTAAAACGATTTTTTTTCTTGCTTGCACCTTAACTATTTTCGATGATGACTTCAGTTTAAAATAATCATCAGAGCCTCAGAGACTTAAATTTAATCTTTGCTTTTCTAATATATTTTTTTTTTTTGTGTAATGTAATAAAACTATCGAGAATGGTTCGACGATCTTTCCATTACCAACTACCTTCCATGAGTTTTTGTACCGGAGCTCTAAGCAAACGTTTCATTAATATTTTCTTTTCTTTAGTTGCTCCTGATTCGATTAACCATCACGTGAAAACCTGTCAAGGGAACATCAAAAATATGCACTTTGTAGCTCCTGAATATGCAAGTGAGTCTTTTTCTTCTTCCCCCCCGCCCCCCTTTATAAACGTAGGTAGATGATATTTGCATGATTGTAAGAAATACCTGCTACTCATTATTCTAATCTTTCCACATTCCTTATTTATCTATGTCATGTGTAGTAAACAAATAGCAGACAATAAATGTACAGAATAAATACACATTTGTGTTTACAGTGTATTACTTAAATTCCAGGAAAATTTACCTTTCACATATTTAACAGTAACTAGATAGATGAGATATGAATTTTTAAATATTAAACTTGCTTAAATGTAAATTAGTTTTACTTTTTAATAGTTTTGTAAATACGGCAAGTTTTCATGAAAATAAAACATTTTTGAGTGTTGTACAAATGATCCTATTGTATTAAAAAGTATACTGTTACGTTTTGCAATAAATAACATGGCAAAAGTCCAAGCAAAACATTTCTTTAAAAATAGCGCTATTAATAAGCATTCGTTAAACAACGCGCTTAACTTATAAACAAAAAAAGGTTCACGCCCAGTTTGCTAAACATTATTGTCGGATTGACTTTAGTCTGTTGTTAGTTTTACCTGATCCATTTTATAACACATGCCTCATGTTAGTTTTCAAATGACTCATTACAGTTATGCTAGCTAATTTTGTGCCAGTCTGTGAGTAACATTTTCCTGGACGAGCAGGTGTTTAAAAAAAAATTGAAATTTTTAATGTGTGAAATTGACAAAATGTGAATTATCAAAATGGCTTGGTTGTTTTAATCTATTGTATTTAATTTGAATTTCCAGCAAACTACTGTCCTGCAATTGACATATATTCGTTTGGAATGTGCGCGTTAGAAATGGCTGCCCTGGAAATCCAAGGAAACGGTGACTCTGGAAACGTGGTGACGGATGAGAACATCAACAAGACGATAGAATCACTGGAGGACAACCAACAGAAAGACTTCATTAGGTTATGTTTAAATAAAAATCCGGAACAAAGGCCGACTGCGGCGCAGCTGCTATTTCACCCTTTACTTTTCGAAGTACACAGTCTTAAGCTACTGGCTTCTCATTGTTTAGTTAAAAGTGCAGGTAACTTATTAATTTAGAAAAAGTAACAATTTATTATGTTTTCCCCTTGGACACCACCAATAATTGAAAATAAAATAATTAAACCTAGTCCTTTGAGGCTTAAATAGGTGTATAAATAAATTAAGTGCAGTGGATTTTATTTGTTTGGGAGTCAAACGAGTCTCTATTTTAGGTGTTACAACATATAAGACTAATCCAAATGGTGCACTTAGGCGCTAATAATGTTGAATGAATTGAAGATTTGCCTCTGTACCCGACCTTCCCTTTAATTTTACGTTAGAAAAATGTGATTTGTTTTAGCGAATATATCGGAAACGATAACAGATGAGCTCATGCAAAGGTTGTACGGACCAGAAGTGGTGGTTGC
Source organism: Prosopocoilus inquinatus (assembly GCA_036172665.1). NCBI lineage: Eukaryota > Metazoa > Arthropoda > Insecta > Coleoptera > Lucanidae > Prosopocoilus > Prosopocoilus inquinatus. The sequence goes on from CM069870.1 coordinate 5,959,098, forward strand.
GGAAATCAAGCACAGAGACAGGCCTGGCACCCAAGTAAAAATGTCCGACGTGCAAGTATCGGAGAAGCTGGAGAAATTCATTGAAGACGTCAAGTGTGTTTCAAACTAAACTGCTCGCGATGTGCCGTATTTTTTAAAAAGGGATGATTTCAGGAATGGTATTTATCCTTTAACTGCATTTGGTACTAAACAACCACCGTCCAGGTCGAGGGCGATGACACCTGAATCGACTGAGTCCATCAAGTCGGTCACACCGGAACCGATGGACGTTGAAACTAGAAAAATCATATCGATTGCCTGCGAGATCAAAGATGACGGTACTGGCGAACCTGTGGTATGTTCCTTCGGTGATTTATTGCAAATTTTTAATACCCACTCTTATTCTCTAGTTATCAATTGTACTGAGGATGGATGACAAGATGAACAGGCAATTGACTACGTATATTAATCATCAAGATATTCCACAGACACTAGCACTAGATCTTGTTCATTATGGTTTTATCAATGAGGTATTGTTGATTTTAATATTTATTTATTATTTTATTGGCTGTTTCTAAATTGGAAGAACCTCAAAAGAATATAAAAATAGATTCAGTCTTCTTATATCCATATATTTTCAGATTTAGAAATAATCAAATTACATTTACAGGGTTCCCATTTTATTTTCATTGAAATATTTCCTTACCTTTCCACGTTTTCCTGATTTCTAATCAAAAAACTACGATTGTACAACTTTCCTAATTTTTACATTTCCACAGTTTTTTTATTTTTCCTGATTTCAGAACAGAAATAATAGTAATATATTTTATTTATCAAGTATATTGAAGAAAATTGTTGAATTACCTTCAAAAATTATAAGCAATTTGATTTTAACATAAGTTTGTTCATAAAAAAATAAATAAATCCAACTTTACAAAAAAAAAAAAAAGGAATTTTAGTATAGGCAACCAAATGAACACAGCCGCTTGTAGCATTGCCTATATTGAAGACACCCAAAACAGGTTTCTTTTAATTAAAAACTTTTTCACAATTCATTTAAGATTTCGTAGTTCTATTTTTGCAATATTCAAACTAATTTTCCATTTTTTCTAATTTTATTTATTTTTATTAAACAACTTTGCCTTCAAATTTCCAGTTTTTAAATTATTTTCACTGACTTTTGCACGCAGAAAACAGAAAATTCCTGATTTTTCCCTTGACATTGTGAACCTTTTTTCATTCCCTGAGTTTTCCCGGTGAGTGGGAACCTTGATGTGTGTTCAATTTGAAACAGCCGTAACAGTGATCTAATTTTTTTAAAGTCGGGTAGTATAAATAATTTTTGAAATGAAATTCTAGAATGACCAGATAAAGGTGGCTAGTGAAATTGAGGAAGCCTTGCAAAGAAATTCAGGTCACAATAGTCCGAACCATGCCTTTCCGCATATAGCAATGCCTATAAATCAGCCATGTTTGCTTAACAGCAATCCATCATCACTTTCAGTGGTTAGTTCCACTTCCACACAAGTGCCCATGCACTCCACTAGTTAGTAGATACTGCTGATGCACTATGTTATTTCTCAAGTTTTTGAAATATCGAATACAGACAGTGTCTCAAACTTTCATATCTCTGAATATATTTCGCTTTCCTTTTTATATTTACTGGAATATTTTATGTGTAACTTTAATTTACCACGTATTTATCGAGCCGTTTTCTCACGATTGTGTGTGTTGCTGTCGAGTTTATAAAAGTAAAAAAAAGAGAAAGAGGAGGACGTTTATACGATGTATGCATTAGAAATAACCTGGTAGTAGTTATTATAATAATGCACAGTATATTTTTTTGCTACAATTGCTCTAATTTAATATTTAATATAATATATATTTTTCTAATGTTTGCCATGAGTGAAACGCGCAGTGCATGAACGTGCTGTAGTTTTATTTTTTTAATTTTTAAATAATTATATAAACGCGCCTGCCATGCTATTATCTTGTTTTGTATTTATGATTGTACTTTGTTAAGTTGTTAAATGCATATAGATTAAATATATTCAGAGATAAATGCAGAAAATAGTTTCTAGATGGAGTTATTATCTGATAGACTTTAGGACTGAAGACTGTAATGCTGGACATTGATAGATTAGGTGTGCTAGTCATGTGACCATGTGTTTATCTGTGATCAGGAGCTCCAATGACAACTGCACTGGACTGTTTTATCATAGGCATATATGTATGTGATCAGTTATAACTTTATAATCATAGTTTTTTTTTTTTTTTTTTTTGTATGCGAGCGGCAATATGAATCTTTTATATTCTAAGGATATTTTGCAGTATTTTCTATGCACACAACCGTTTTGATATATGACGTATTTTTTTGTTATTACTATTATTATTGTTATTATTATAATCCCCCCTCCATGTTCTATAAGATGTTTCTGATAATTTATTGCTGTGTACTTTCTGAAATCTCAAACCCAACAGCAGTAAATTACTTGACGAGTTTGAAAAAATAATTTAAATATTTTATTCTAAATTAATGATTAATTAAAAATGCATTTTTCCCCCATGTATGTATCCATATCATAATAGTGCATTTTGCTGATTAATTTTAAGTATTTCTTATATATTTACAAGTTAATAATCTTGATATTATTGTTTGTGCATCGGTGATACTGCAAACCATCCGACTAGATAAGCTTCCGTTTACATTGAATACTCGTATTGCAGATTATTTGTATTATTATTTGCCCCTTGAGACTGATGTAATTTTTTAATAGGTGTAGAGGTAGTCAAAAAAAAAAAAATTAAAGAACAGGACCAATTGATAAATATGACTTGCGGAGAGGATTGCCCTAAAAAAAAATTGGTCGTAAGGGACACTCTAACATAATCCTACTACTGCTTGTATCAGCATGTAATTTAAAAAGAAAGAAATTTAGGAATGCTTCGTGAAAATGGGCCTAAAATAGTTCGGCATTTGTGGGCATTCCATAATCAAAATTATATGCTTTACTTTTGCAGGCTTTAAAAAAAAAATGACGTGTAAATTCTTTTTAGAAGAACTGTAGAGAAAGTGTAAATACTAAATTACGATGCTAATTTGTATTAAAGATTGTAGATAATTAATTTTGTACCAAAATTAGATTTAATAAAGTTATTTTGAATTAGATCTATTACTGCCATTGCGGCTTTCCGTTGATGATAAAATTATATATAGTTAGAGGTCCCGTGTGATATTACGCTCAATATCTGTGAGATAAGTCTGGTTGATACTAAATACGTTCGTTCTTATTAGTCAATACTTATCACTTTATACTCGGGAGTCTGTAATGGGACGGGTTAGTTTGGTTTATATAAAGTGATCGTCGTACATTATCCAACCACTGCAAGCTTCAGTCACTGTGCCCTACGTTCACGTTAAAATACAATGTATTGTTCTTCCTTAGAACTGGAGCAATTTATGCAGAGGATTACACCTTATCACATTTTCATGTATACTACACATACACATTAATTATTTTTTTTCTAAGGATATAGTAATTAAATAATATATTATACATACACCACATCTGTACATACTTCAAAATTTTTTCGTTAAAAAGTTACATCCAGAATTAATCTTCCATAAGAAAAAATATATTAAATCCATAGTATATTGTAAATAGTATTATTTTCTTTTCTGTTATTTAACTTTGTTACTGCTTTGAATTCGCAAAATTAAAAATTACTTTCATTATTGAACTCTTTAAGTACTTTCTTCCAAGCTTATTATAAGGCGCGTAACCGTTGAAATCAGAAGTAAAGAGACACTCTGCATTATTGTTCCTCTGCTTGCTCATATTGAGCAGATGTAATAGAAATTCTGTCAGGAATGCTAAATATAAATAAGACTTGCATTTATGCTTCTGCCAAACACTTTATGAAATAGCTGTCCTGTGCTGAGCTCATCTGAAATGTGCTAATCAAAATCGTACATTGATTATTGCATTTTATCTTCCACACATTACTTTTGTGTTTTAAGTATACATTAGTTACTGACAGTTTCTTAGCAATAACATAATATAATAGTTTGTGTATGTATGGAATATGTACCGGTTTTATATTTGTTTTTTTTTTTTTACGTACGACACTTTCTTTTGGAAGAAGATGAAATGTAATTTTGAGTGGTGTGTTTCAGATGATCTTGTTATTGATTATGATTTCGTATATTATAAGTTGTATTGATTGTATTATATTATAGTATCATATACCACAGGCTGTTTATTGTATACCTAATTTAAATAAATATGCAGTATGGCCAATTTTATAATTCTTGTATATTTTTTTTCTTTTCTTTCGTATTTTTTTTAATCCACACGCACTTGACTGTCTTAAGTCGAGTTGCCATCAAAAAAAAAATGTTCAATAAATATATTTGAAGCACTTTTATTATTATTTTATTGAAATAAAGGTTTAAGAATATTGAATTACAGATCGACTTTGACATTTTAAAAATGACATGAGTAGTTTGTAAATAAAATTTGTGTGAATTTTGCTATTAATTAAAGTCGCAAAAATTTGCTGAACACATACTAGTACAATTGTTAAATTATTTTAATTAAAACTGTAATTTTATAAGTATTTCCTTTTGAGAGGTTCGTTAATGGTAAACATTTTGAACATTATGCACTTGCATAGATTTTTTTTAAATAATAAATTATTGAAAGAGTACGAAACAATATACAAAATATTTCAATTCAATACAACATGTTTCAAGTAACAACAATATACATACAGTGTGTGCCCAGATTTAGCTTATTTTCAGTTTTTAGAAAAAAAATTCGGTGAAAAAGTTTCTCATGCTTGAGATCTCCTATGTTGGAAAAGTCAAGACGAAAAATAAATTGTAGGCAACCTAATACCCAACCCAATAAGTAAAACTTTTAACTTAAATAAATCTGGGCACACTGTATTTCAAACATCACTTAATTTTTAGGCCAACTTTACTTAAAAGTCTTTTGGAATGAGATGGTCAGTAAATATAAAAATAATTGTACTGTACAACATATAAAAATTACTAAATAAAAATCTGAATGTATTTAAAATACAATCATTCGTCATCTCTATGCTGAATAATTGTCTCAACAATAACGACTAGATCATTAGCATGTGGTCTCTTTTTGTACTCTTGCTCAGTGCAACAATAAAATAACTCCAACACAAAATTATAATCGTCACTAAATTCCTGAAATGGTAATTCTGGCCTTCTTACAACATACGTGTCCTCACCTTCATCAAAATTTGGCTCTGGAGGAGGCACTAATGCCAGCATTTCCCACAGCATAAGCCCATAGGAATAAACGTCTGCTTTGGTCGAGATGATCTGTTCATTCAAAACTTCTGGAGCGGTCCAGCAGAGCGTTCCCGCGTATTCATCACATTCACCGCCTTGATTGCCATGAAAGTATCCGTCTTTACTTAGAGGCAAAGTTACACCGAAATCGCACAGCTTGCAAATCTCAAAATTGCCCTTAACCAGGACATTATACGATTTTATATCGCAGTGTAAAATGCATGCCTCATTATGCAGATAATTCATGGCTTTGGCGACGTCAAATGCTACTTTTAAAATGACATTCGAGGGGAAAGCGTCTAATTCCATTTCACAACGATCTTCAATCAGATTTCCCAAGGAAGTCGTGCATTCTTCCATGATTAAACAATTTTTACCGTCGGTGTCTTTAATAAAGCCACGAAAACCTACGATGTTGGGATGGACCAGTTTTTTTAATACAGAAGCTTCGTCTACGAGGCGCTGGTTGATTTCTTTGTTGTGGGACTTTGCTTTTGTCGTTCGCTTCACAGCCCACGGGGATCTGACTATATTGCACACCGGCGATCTTTGAAACTTGTAAACTGAAACGCCTATAGAAATTCATGTAGGTATTAATTATTTGAGTTATGTTTGTATGTATAATGCATGTACCTTCGGGTACAAATAAAAGTAAACAAATTTTCTTTAAATAAAGAATGACCAAAACTTATTTATTTATTTCTTCAAACTCGACTTTGTTATTTCAAATAAAAATTGTGCTGCCTACCTGTTCCATAACCCAATTTTTGTAAAAAGGGTGAAGGTGGAATATTTACGCTTTCGCTTAGAGCGTTCTTGGATTTCGAGGGTGTTTTAAAATTATCCATTTTGTTTATATTCCACTAAAACTCGTTGATAAAATTATTAACCATTTGTAACGGTCAAATTATTTTGAAATTGACAATTTAGTTTTCATTCTCAGCGCCACCTAACCTAAATCTCTAAAGTTGCGCGGAGTTGCCAACTTCATGAAATAGAAAATCACTCAGTAGGAGGAGCCGAAGCTGTTTACCGTCAATTTTGAAAAGTCGCAAGTATTAAAAGCTACTTAATCATAATTTTAAATAAAATCAGGAGCATATTATTGCTGTTTTAAAATTTCGAATTAGAGCATAACAATTAAACTACTGTCGAAACTAAAAATAGCAGACAGCTACAGTTTCCTGTAATTTTTCTTTCTGCAAAATAGTGCTGTTCAAATACGATTTCACAGCAGATATTTAAAAATTTTGCAAGCTCTCCATCATAGGAGTGAAACTTGGATACGCAAACTTGCAGCAGAGAGTACGTGGGCCTGGCGGAATCAGTGGACGAAGCTATAAATCTACAGCGATACGCTGAGTGCATTTCTAAACATAATAGGGTACATGACAATAATATAAAATTGTTAATTAAAGCTCTCTAATCGAAACTATAGTCAATAACACACGCGAAAACACCAAATTTGAACGCTGTCTCTATTTATTATTCTCTTAAATTAATAAATAAAATCGAAAATATTCAAATATAAATCACGTGGTTTCGAAAGGCTTCCCATTCGTTGTGACGTCAGTGTTCATACATTGTCCTTGACGTTTATGTTGTATGCAGACCCTTGTCAAATAGTTTGAATGTTTGCTCTTAATATGTGCTGAAAAATATAGTTTCAATTTAAGCAACAATTACAAAGCGAATATCTTAAAGAAATTATTATATTTTTTTACTTTGTTGGTTGGAAATTTGTGGTGGAAACTGGAACTTTTCGCCATTGAGAAGTAAGGTTGGTGACACTAAATTTTGTGAAACGCTTATAAATAATTCATTCGGAGTTCTTGCACAGGTATTTTTACATTATAGCACAGCACAATACTGATAATATGTTTTACTATTTATTGTAATAAGTTTTATGTGTTCGTATTGATGTTCACTTATTACGATTTGACAACATATGAACATTGACGTCACACGGTCAGAATGTGCGTTTTGGCGGGAATATAATCAGTTCAAATTTCTTCAATTTTTTACGGCTTTAATATTCATTTATGAAAAAAAAAGAAATATATCTAAATTATCGTATTTTTACCTACTTTCAAATAAAATCTTTAAAAAAAAATGTTCATGTACCCTATTCTTTCCGGTTTAAGATTAAAAAAACTTTTTACTTACATTTCTCATCGGACAAGAGACAACTGAATTAATCAAAGGATTATCTATGAGTAAGTTTTGAGTGAGGTGAGTTTTCTCACCTTAATTTCTTCGAATCCATCAATTGGAAGAAATTGAAATAATAATTTTGTGGGCTCTTGCCTTTATCTATTTCCTCTTTTCAGTTTTAATTATTTAAAAATTTTAATATGTTTGCGTACGTCTTTTACAGCTTTTTAACTTTGTTCCGTTTGTGATCTTTTTAGATTTGGCTTAAATTAATTTGTGGTAATTTTTATGCATTCTGCTTTTCCCGTTTTTTGTACTTACATACAAAATTTGTTGTTATTCTATTAGTTCCACATTTTTGGGAACTTTATTGTTCGTGTAATTTAGATTGGCATTAGGCCTTATCAGAAAATCAGAATGCCAACGCATTCTGATTTTCTGTACCGGCCGGTGCTGCCAATGACCGGGAAATTTCCCGAATTTCGGGAGAAATGAGGCGGTGGTGGGAATTTTGCAGGATATACAAATTTGCGGGAGAAATCGGGAATTTTAGATATCAAAACCCGAGGAAAAATTATAAATACAACTCGATGTTTAACATTTAAAAAAAAATCTTTCAGTTCCGAAATTGTTTGAGTACGAGTGAGTGCAGCGCTTAAAAAGCGATACGAGTTTAGAAAATACTTTTCTAAGGAGATTGCGCATAGTATTTATAGAAAATAAAAAATAGTATGTTTTAGTGCATCATTATGCTGAAATTGTTGCCGCGTTGTAAAGTCCTACTTTACTTAAATAATTATGATGCATAATAAAATGCGGAGAAGGTTCTTTATGCACTTTTACGAAAGCGTGCGCAGTGCCCTCTGTTAGATGCGTCAAGAAACAAAAATATGTCAAAAACAAAAATAACGATCAATCGTCGAGATGAAGGCGTAAAATATCGAGTAAAGGAAAACAAAACACGATCAATCGATAATTAAAAAACAAAATAACGTCGAATCAAATCAAACAAAAGCGAAAACAGAAAAGATAATAAACTGATAATTAAAACATAAAAACAAAGCAAATAAAATCGAAAGAAAAAACAAAGGTCGATCAATTGATTATACCGAAAAGTGAAATAAAAAAAGTCGAATGATGAATTTCAAAAACAACACGAAACACAAAACAAAAGACGATCGATGATGAAAATAAAACTAAAATAAAAGATTATATGAAACTAAATATATCGAATCGAGAACACTAATGAAAGTTTGGATACAAAAGAACAAAAGAGAATAAAAGTGATAATTCAAATATAAAAATAATAGAATCGGCGAGCGACCGGTTTAAAATAAAAAAATCAAATCAAAATAAATAGAAAATTGTCAAAATTTAACAAAATTTAAATATAACATTATTAGTACATCTGCACCTACTGCTTTAGAAATATTAATTGAATTCGAAAGGGGGCAAATGAAAATTTTTATTTCCTTATAAGAGGTTGTCGTTTAAAAAAAGGTTAGGAACCCCAGTCCAACAATTGCTGGATATCCACTACATAATAATTTGTCAAAGTGCGGGAAAAAACGAGAATTTGGGGGATTTCAGACCTAATACGATTGGCAGCACTGGTACCGGCTCAGTTTGGAAATGGCAGCGTTTGCAGATTCGATTTAAGTAAGCTTGATTTTACTTTCTTGTATTTTGTATTGTTAAATTCATATTATTTCAGCTACTTATAGTTCTGAAAATGGAATTTTCTCCGAAACGTTTCAACTGGTCAACCCCATTCTAATGTGATGTTTGTACAATAAACCGATTTAGAAACTTAACCTATAAAATTTTATAATGGCTTGAGGCTTCTCTTTCGTTGAAAATTCTTTACGATATTTTATATTATTAATTATTGTCTGTTTTACATAAATGTCAGTTAATTAAAGCAACCCAGCAAAACTTTTAGGCCCGGTTTTTCCATCACAGTTTAACTTTAAGCTTCGTTTTATTCCCACGGTAACAATTGTAACGACAATTGTTTCCACAGGAATAAAACGGAGCTTACAGTTAAACCCCAATTGAAAAACTGGCCCTTAGAATTATTAAATTTACGTCGAAAAAGATGTCCTCCTTCTTTTGACGGTGACAGTAAAATTTAATTTTAAAAGTCATGACTACGGAACGGGATTTAGTACATGTACCGGTGGAAGGGAGAAGTAAGAGCGGGAATCACATTCAAATCAACGCAGTACGCAAAGGCGCGACCGCCCACTCCTACTCCTCCCTTCCACCGATACATGTACGTGGGCTGCTGAAAAATTTTCTGGAATCTAGTAGGTCTGGAAATGTTAGCGTTTATCAACTGTCATATTTGAAAAATTTGACGTTTTTCGCCTATAATTCTATTGACAGTTCCTATCCAAGTCAACTAGTTTTGTTTGTACAGCATTTGAGAAAAAGTAATTTTGTGTAAACATGGAAATCTCGCCTGAAAATTTTCGTTCCGTGATTTTTTACGATTTCAAATGTGGTCTAACGCCGAAACAATGCCTCGATCGGCTTCATTTGGCTTTTGGAGATGAAGCACCGTCAAATAGCAGTGTTTATAATTGGTTTGCCGATTTACAGCGTGGACGTACCTCTCTCAGTGACGAATTTCGTGAAGGTCGTCAACATCTGTTGTTGTCACTAATGTAGATGATGTGCGTGAAATGCTTGAGCGAGATCGACATGTGACATACCGTGAGATTCAAGCATCCTCACGCATTGACATGAAAGCAATACACCAGATTTTGCATGATCATTTGAACGTACGAAAGCTCTGCAGTCGCTGGATCCGACACAATTAACAGAAGCGCAGAAGTAGGGTCAAATGGTGCGAAGAAATGTTGAAGAAATTCAATGGAGGTCGTTCAAATTTAGTTTATAACATCGTTACTGGTGACGAAACGTGAATCTATTCGTACGACCCAGAAAGTAAACAACAATCTACCGTTTGGGTATTTCAAAATGAACCAAAACCAATAAAAGTTGTCCGTTCTCGCAGTGCTGCGAAGCAAATGATTGCTTGTTTCTTTGGTTTAACTGGACATGTAGCAACCGGGGCTTTAGAGGATCGCAAAACCGTGAATGCTGATTGGTATACTACAATTTGTTTGCCGGAACTCATTGATCAAATAAGAAGAAACAATCGAAATCGACGAATTATTCTCTATTATGACAACGCCAGCTCTCACTCAGCCCGTCAAACAGTTGATTATTTGTCCAACAAAAATGTCGAATTAATGACTCATTGTCCATATTCACCTGATTTATCACCTAATGATTTCTTTTTGTTCCCAAATATCAAAAATAAAATGCGTGGTGAGCGATTTTCGTGGTCTTAAGCAGCGGTTGAAACATTCCGGACACTGGTTTCTGAGGTACCATCTTTAGAGTGGAAAATGTGCTTTTACCAAATTTCATATACGTTTTTTCATACCGTTTCCAGAAACTTTTCCAGCAGCCCACGTATCAAGTCCAATTCTCTAGTCATGACGTCTTTAAAAAGTCGTGAAGTGTTACATCTCAAAAACAAAACAGATGAAGGGATAAGTTAAAAATCCGAAATTTTTGACTTGCAAAATTATGATCCTCACCACCCCCCATATATATACTTTTAAGAAAATGCACTAAATTCTCAAAATATTGTATTTCTAATTCTGCAGTTTCCAAATATTTACTTCCATAAAAGACATCAAAAAATTAAGTACATGGAAAAAATATAATTTATTAATATCAGTTGGTCCTATATACACATACAAAGTCCGAGAGTTAAATAAAAATATATTTATGTGTCCTCGCTCTTTTCGACCGGCGACGGAGTGCGATCTATGAAATCGATCAGGTGCATCTTATTCTGAATATCACAAGCGCTCGCGTCTTTTGATTTTGGTGAGTACTTGGATTCTGGCAGATTCAACAATTGACTATGATTACTTTCGGAGGAGCAATCCTCCCTGAGTTGCAGGTGTTCGCTGGCCGACTTTTTCTCGAAGGTTTTCTTGAAACCCGAATCACAGCTCGTCATTTTCCTCAGCTTCGTTGTCCCAGAACAGTCGTCCAGTTTGGGGCAGCTTTGGCAACTTGGTATGTAACTTTCGTCTTTAATTCGTTCGCCTAAAGGATTCGACGAATTCATCGCCATTTGGAGTTCTTTTTCCCAGGCGAGTTCTTTTCGTTCTTTTTCGCGTCTGTCCATTTCCTGGTAACGGTTGTAGATTTTAAATTCGGGAATTATTCCTGGTTGTAAATCTTTTGGTGAATCCTTTTCCTACAAAAGAAATTCAATTATTAATTTAACTATGACATTTTTTTAGTGGCCATCCAATGTATACTGTGTGTCCCTGATTGAGTAGGATACCATGGGTAACTTTGTTATTAGCGAAGATTGAGATTTGATTAAATGGGCAGTATTTTGCAGTTTTATGTGCAAATTCAGATGTCGTTGAGAAAATTTGAAAATTCCGAATAGTTCCGATATTATCGCAGAAAAACTGAAAATCGATGTTTTCTTTAATGTCTAATAATTTCGTAATTATAAGAAATATGAAAAGAAGTTTGATATAAAAGTTTCTTAGTGTTTGATAAACTACGGTCGAAAGATGAGTCAAAATCAAATTCAAGATGGCGGCTTTCAAGATATTGATAGCAACTTTCTTATTTTAAACAGACGCCATATTGGATTTTTATACCATTAAATAGTATTTTCTTTTCTCGTTTTAACCATCTATAACAATCCATACTTAAATAAAAAATATTAAGACAAAATCATATTTTTATTTTAAATCAAGCAAGCGAGGAAAAATGAAAGTTGCTTTTACTTGTAAAACAAAAATAAAACAAAAGAAAGTTATAATAAATGCTCACAGTGCCTGGCCATTAATTCTGAATCATAATTTCGTCATCAAACATCGTGTTGTGGCACTCCTGGCACACCTTGCAGGATATTTCAATTAATACTATGAAACACCTGTATAATTGCTTCACGTAATTCTGCATTGTTGTTACAATTTTAAATACTCCCATATTTTTATTTTTTTACTTTGCTCCAGAAATACAAGTCAAGGGGTGTTAAATCCCAGGATCGGGGTGGTCATTGGTTAACTGAATTTGTAACTGTTACTATTCAAACGATGATTCAAACTATGGTTTATTTGTGGGCACAGTAAAAAATAAAAAAAATGTGATTATTTCAACTATAAAAACCATAAATTACGTGAAACAGAAGTGCAGACATTTCGTAATATTATTAATCGAAATACCTTACAAAGTGCAACCAGGAGTGTCGCAGAACGGTGTCAATTTTGTTTCAGAGTTAATGGTCAGACACCGAGCAGTTATTTTTATAACTTTCTTTTGTTTTATTTTTGTTTTGTAAGTAAAAGCAATTTTTTGTTTTTCCTCGCTTGCTTGATTTAAAATAAAAACATGAATTTTTTAAAATATCTTTTTATTTAAGTATTGGTTGTTATACATGGTTGAAACGAGAAAAGAAAATCCTATTTAATGGTGTAAAAATCCAATAAGGCGTCCATTTAAAATAAGTAAGTTGCTGTCAATATCTTGAAAACTTGAATTAAAGTTAAGCTCAACAAATCTCAAGGTCAATGCAACCCTACTGACTGAATCAATCTAACTTTCTTTTGTTTTATTTTTGTTTCACAAGTAAAAACAACTTTTATTTTTCTTCGCTTGCTTGATTTAAAATAAAAGTATAATATTTTTTAATATTTTTTTAATTTAGTATGGGTTGTTATAGATGGTTGAAACCAGAAAAGAAAATCTTATTTAATGGTGTAAAAATCCAATATGGCGTCTATTTAAAATAAGAAAGTTGCTGTCAATATCTTGAAAACCGCCATCTTGAATTTATTTTTGACTCAACTTTCGACTGTATTTTATCAAACCTAGTAACTTTTATATCGAACTTTTTTTCATATTTCTTATAATTATTAAGTTATTAGTCGTTAAAGAGAATAGCGATTTTCAGTTTTTCTGCGATAATATCGGAACTATTCGGAATCTTCAAATTTTCTCAACGGCATCTGAATTAGCACGTAAAACTGCAAAATATTGCCCATTTAACCAAATCTCTGTCTTCGCTAATAAGAAAGTTACCCATGGTAGCCTACTCTGAGACACACTGTACAGAGTGATCTTTTACTGTGTGCAAATATTTAAACCTGCAATATATCACCATGAATGGCAACGATTGAAGTCATATGTTCTTAACATAAATGTAATAGATTTCGAGAAAAATGCAGTGGCAGATTTTCACTAAACCGTTTGAGAACTGCTGGCATAGCTAAAAGTGGAACGTGGGCGCCTCTTCAATTACGACCCGCAGCCGAAGTAGGCCACGGCCAGTGCCTTCCTGGATCTCAAGTAGGAACGACGTAACTCAGCGCCGCTCCGATCAGCTGAACCGTCGAAACGTTTACAATTTAAATTAACTTCACTGCAAGTAATTACAAGTTTAAGTATTAAATTAGTGCAATTCAAGAAGCTGCGGTTCGTAATTGCCGAACAAATTAAAAGCGAGGTACAAACCAAATTTACAAATTTCTCATTCCATATTATTTTTAAAAGACTTATAAAAATTTTACATTTACTTTGTTTCCAAGGACCGTAAGTAGTAATACTTTCATAGCTAGCAGCGAGATTACAGCAAAAGTTTATTTACGTAAAAGGGTGAAGGAAGAACATTTTTAACACGCTTGCCTAATTGGTGCATAAATTTTCGGATTTATTAGTCGATAGTTGATATAATAAAACATATTACTTCGCTCAGTGAATTAAAAATTTAAATAGAAAAATTAATAAACGATATCAGTGATTGTTATTATGAAGCTCTGTTCTCGAGTGCGGTATCGGTGGGCGTGTTCATACCGAGAGGAAGGAGAAGTTGACCTTCCTATCTTTCTCGCACATTTCAACAGTTCCAAACAAGTGGTCCATCCGAAATATTTTGGCTATGATACGGTAGCCACCAAAAAATACCCGCAGAAGGTAGCATTTCGCGTACTTATACTAAGGTTTTTCTTATTTGCACACAGTAAAAGAACACCCTGTGTATTAAATCAGCGTGTTTTAAAATTACAACATAAGTACTTTTCGAGAAATTGCAAATTATTGCTCATATTTTATTACTCCTATAATTTATCCTGAGTAACCCCCTTATTCTATAACTCCTAACGACATCGTTAGACAACGAAAATCGTTAAGTGACATTTTTTGACCAATCAATGCATAGAAATGCTTTGTATCTAAGACCTAATTGGTCAAAACATGTCACTTAACGATTTTCGTTATCTAACGATGTCGTTAGGAGTTATAGAATAAGGGGGTTAGTATTCTTGTTGTTTCCCCCAATATCACGATTAGTGATGGGATATTGCGTTATCCCCAAACAAAAGCAATAGTTTACGACCAATTAGATACGTAGTCTATGTTTGATACTAGCTTAGGAAGTACATATTTGAGTCAGCTGACTCACCGCATCGAGCATTACTGCCCCCTGTATTTCTCTGACCGATCTTTGCTTCGCCAACCTCTTTTTCTTCTTGTGCAGTGGCTTCGTCTCGACGATCATTTCTTCCAATTCAAAAGTGGGGTCGCAATTTAGGTGATCTTTCTAAAAACAAATGATCATCTTTTAAAGTAGAAATGGGCATTAGCGGGGCGGTTGGTCGCATCTATGTATATCTCAGACACCTGACTCTATGCATCAGGTCGGAATTCTCCAAAACAATCTAGAGTTGCTACGTCCATCTCAGTCTTAAGGAATATCACAGCAAGCCAAGTTACTTACCGGCGGTGCGAAAAACGGTTTGTACTTCCTCTGTAAAACCATATCCATATCGAATTTATGTAGGCACTTTATTTGTTTCAGTTCTTGCAGAGATGAAATTCTAGCTCCCGGACTAATACAAAGTAGCTAAAAACAAGTTTACTTTTTTATTACTTCTTTTTTTTTTAATGTAACTTCCTTCGTTACCTTTCCTAATAGGTTCACCATTCCTTCGCTCCACACTGATGAATAATCAATGCCCAAGTGAAACAGAATGCGGACGTCCTGGATGGACGTACTGGAATGTATGTCGAAGGGCCGATATCCTCTGAGCATTTCGTAAGCCACCACTCCTAGAACGAATACGAGCTTGATCCAATTAGGAACAACGCAGTTTTTTTTTTTTTGCCTACCCATCGACCACCAATCCACGGCGTACGAATATCCTACGCAGATATCGACGGCGCAGTCGAATATTTCGGGGGCGATGTATGGCTTTGTGCCCGACATAGATGAAGCCAAATGACTACGATCCAAGACCGTCGCAATGTTGAAGTCAGTTAGGTGAGCGTGACCTGGAAATTGATTGGTCCGAATATTTACCCAATTTATAGCTATTTATTATACGCGGGCTGCTGGAAAATTTTCTGGAATCTAGAAGGTCTAGAATTGTTAGCGTTTATCAACTGTCATATTTGAAAAATTTCACGTTTCTCGCATATAATTCTATGACAGTTCCTATCCAAGTGAACTAGTTTTGTTTGTACAGCATTTGAGAAAAAGTAATTTTGTGTAAACATGGAAATTTCGCGTGAAAATTTTCGTGCCATGATTTTTTACGATTTCAAATGTGGTCTAACGCCGAAACAATGCCTCGATCGGCTTCATTTGGCTTTTCGAGATGAAGCACCATCAAAGAGCAGTCTTTATAATTGGTTTGCTGAATACCAGCGTGGACGTACCTCTCTCAGTGACGAATTTCGTGAAGGTCGTCCATCAGCATCTGTTGTTGCCACTAAGGTAGATGCTGTGCGTGAAATGCTTGAGCGAGATCGACATGTGACATACCGTGAGATTCAAGCATCCTTACGCATTGACATGAACGTAATACATCAGATTTTACATGATCATTTGAACGTACGAAAGCTTTGCAGTCGTTAGATCCCACACAATTTAACAGAAGCACAAAAGCAGGGTCGTATCAAATGGTGCGAAGAAATGCTCAAGAAATTCAATGGAGGTCGTGCAAATTTAGTTTATAACATCGTTACTGGTAACGAAACGTGGATCTATTCGTACGAGCCAGAAAGTAAACAACAATCTACCGTTTGTGTATTTCAAAATGCACCAAAACCAACAAAAGTTGTCCGTTCACGCAGTGCTGCGAAGCAAATGATTGCTTGTTTCTTTGGTTTAACTGGACATATAGCAACCGTGGCTTTAGAGGATCGAAAAACCGTGAATGCTGATTGGTATATTACAATTTGTTTGCCGGAAGTCAGCGATCAAATGAGAAGAAACAATCGAAATCGATGAATTGTTCTCCATCATGACAACGCCAGCTCTTACTCAGCCCGTTAAACAGTTAATTTTTTGTCCAACAAAAATATTGAATTAATGACTCATTGTCCATATTCCTCTGATTTATCATCTAATGATTTCTTTTTGTTCCCAATTATCAAAAATAAAATGCGTGATGAGCGATTTTCGTCGGCTGAAGCAGCGGTTGAAACATTCCGGACACTGGTTTCTGGGGTACCATCTTTCGAGTGGAAAACATGCTTTAGAAATTGGTTCGAGCGTATGCAAAAGTGTATTGACGTCAAAGGCGAATACTTCGAAAAACAATGATACCGTTTATCAAATTTCATATGCGTTTTTTCATACCGTTTCCAGAAACTTTTCCAGCAGCCCACGTACAAGTGCCGTGTCTTATAAGGCAAATAAGTCACGAGTGTAATACATAGTTTTATCCAACGCCTGTTTATTATGAAGCCGTAATAATACTGATTTTGAACAACAGTTTAATTATGGCTTCATAATTCTAATGACTTCATAATAAACAGGTTTTGGATAAAATTCTTTTATTAATACTTTTAAGTATGTACTTATACTTTGAATAAGGCTAATGTCTATGACATAACTGTAATATAAAATGACTTCGTAAAGCATTTCGTAGCTATTATTTATAAACCGTTACTTGTTAACTAGTTCTCACTAATTAATAATGTAAATTAATGATTTTAAATTACAAAAAAAAAAAAATTCCCTGGCTATTCAATATTCGAACTCGAGTCTGCTACGGGCGTATTTTAATTTAGATGCATTGTGTTGCTCATTTTATTGCTGCAGCCCCGGATCCCGGCCATGTCCATTAGTTTTTATTGCCCGCTCACGAGAATTTCAACTTGTTCGAATCCGATCGCTTTCTAAGTACTTAGGTCAGTTTCCGTATAATCCAATGTCTCTGCTTACTAAATGAGTTCCAAACTTCAATTCCAGCGTTCCATCGAGGTATTCGCCAGAGTATTGTTAACGAGTTACGAACGTCGATGAGTTATGGAAATTCTCGGATGTGATTCATCGCCTTCCGCACCGAGTTTAGCGAATGACTCGTATCAGCGAACGTTGTCCGGAGAGCTTTCGTCGAATCGCTGCCGGCATCACGCTCGGAATGCAAAAAATTTCCCAAACTCCGATAGAAAGTACGAAACATTCTGATGACATAAGCAGGCTAAAAATACTTCGACACGTATATGAGTTCCCGGGGCTCCCTGTATATCGAAAAGCCTCGGTTTCCTAAGATAACGGCACCGTATTGTAGCGGCCGTAAGTTGTGCGGTGAATGACGTCACATAAAACGTGCTAAGAACCTTAAGTACATTTGGTTTCCTAGAAAACGGCAAACGTCACCGTCATCTAAAAATACGAAAAACATTTTTTAAACGTTTGGAGTCCCATCAAAACGAAATAGACCATTATGAAGTATATAAAATAAATACTCATCGTTGCATTTTCTTGCTTATTTTACGTCAATGTACGTCATTTTTCAACGCTACATGACATCATTTGCGTCATATTATGGCAACTACATTACGGTGCCGTTATCCTAGGAAACCGATCAGGCAGTCGGTCGGCGGATCAGCGGTAGAGACTGGTTTGGATCTATTAGCTATGTTGCTTATATTAATCCATTAATCAGTGGTGTGTTGTGTAACTATCTACCAGATCCAACGCCTGTTTATTATGAAATCATAATGCCGATTTTGAATAACAGTTTCATTATAGATTCATAGTTCCACTAGTAAGTCTACAGTTTTACTGACGGGAACACGAAGTAAAAAAATGAAGTTCATGGGAAGTCCACCTTTAACATAAAATCCACCAAAAAGGGTTTCTAAAATTGACCGTCAAAATATCGAATTATATTTGGCAACAATGGCTACCAAAAATGGCTAACACATCAAAAGTTATTTACAAAAATACGGTTACGGTTAATTTTGACGGATAGTCGTAACAAGGGACGTAGTCAAAATAAGAGAAACATTTATTACATAAATACATGATAAATGTAGGTCTATTTATCATGTATTTATTTAATAAATGCGCCTAACAAATTAATATGAACCTCAACAGATATCAAGGTCAACTGAACTCGTCCAACTTATTACATCATATTGCACTTCATTCTACACAAGCATAAATTCTAAAAATAATGCTTAAAAGAATTAAATTAAAAAAAAATATTACGCGGATTAAAGTTAAGCTCAACAAATCTCAAGGTCAGTACAATCCTACTGACTGAATCAATCTAACTTCATGTAACACAAGCAAAGAATTGAAAATTACTAGAAAAATTAAAAGCTAGGATTAAAAAAAAATCAAAATCAATTAAAATGAAGTTCAATTAACGTGAAGGGCAATCCAACCCAACCGATCTCCACCTAATTAAGGTCAACTGAATTAATCCAACTTATTACATCATACTGCACTTCATTCTACTCAAGCATAAACTTTAAAAATAATGCTTAAAAAAATTAAGTAAAAAAATGTTACGCGGATTAAAGTTAAGCTCAACAAATCTCAAGGTCCATGCAACCCTACTGACTGAATCAATCTAACTTCATCTGACACAAGCAAAGGATTGAAAATTACTAGAAAAATTAAAAGTAAAGATTAAAAAAAATTCAAAATCAATTAAAAGAAGTTCAACTAACGTCAAGGGCAATCCAACCCAACAGATCTCAACCTAATTAAGGGCAACTGAATTCATCCAACTTATTACATCATATTGCACTTCATTCTACACAAGCATAAATTTTAAAAATAATGCTCGAAAAAATTAAGTAAAAAAAATGTTACGCGGATTAAAGTTAAGCTCGATAAATCTCAAGGTCAATGCAACCCTAATGACTGAATCAATCTAACTTCATCTAACACAAGCAAAGGATTAAAAATTACTAGAAAAATTAAAAGCGAAGGTTGAAAGAAAATCTAAATCAATTAAAATGAAGTTCAACTAACGTCAAGGGCAATCCAACCCAACAGATCTCAACCTAATTCCATTTAAGACAAATAAAAATTAAGAATTGCAAAAAAATTATATAACAATTGCTAAAAAATAAAAATCAATTAAAATAAAGCTCAATTAATCTCAACCTTAACGTAACCTAACCTAGTTCTATTCAATGCAAGCAGAAATTAAATTAAATAAATATAAAAAAACTAAACAAAAAACCATCATAATTTTTCCGTATTTTTTAGAATTGTCATTCACAACAAAATAAAAATTAATTCGTCCATTTTCGTCGACAGTTGCCATTTTAGGGAAAAAAGTAAGTCAAACGGTTATCAAAAGTAGCCTATTTGGTGATAAATCACCAGGGTTGGCAACATTGTCTGACTCTAACATGACACATACATGATGGTTGTTTTTTTTAATTACGAGTTAATTTCAATAGCAAACTGGTTCAAAGTTAAGCAAAAATTTGTCATACGTAACTCTTTAACATAAGTTCTGGAAAAATAGTGAATGTAATCAAATTAAAAAAAAAAACATAAAATTAGTACAAAGTGGTCAATCTCAAGTGTCAGAGGTTTTTATGTTTGATGGTTTACAAACATGATTCCGTAATTTATTATTCATTTAATTAACTTATTTCCTCCGAAATGTCAGAAGTTGTGCGGTCATTCGTGTTTACTCCTATAACGACCATGATAACGACAACCAAAACATAACCTACTTTTGACAGATTAAAACCGGATGTGGAATGGATCATGTAAGGCAATTAATCAATCACGCCACCTTAAATTAAGTATTGCCAACTCAGGACAGTTGACTTTGACCTCCCAGTAATTTTTCTGCAACCGATTTCATACTTCATAAGAAATAAAAATGTCAGCTTATAAAGGACGCACCCTATTTTTTTGAGACAAATTGATGTGAATTTGTTTGGTTTATTTGGAAAAGGGGCGCCAATTACTATTTTGCGTAAGGGCGCCGGTTACTCTTCTTCGGGCCCTGATTGGAATGGAATTCTTATTTTTTTCTCCACGACCCCCTCTCCGAAATTTCGAGCTAACCGCTGGTATTACGCAGTATTCACCTGTGACGACGACTGTACGCAGGTAACATCTACTGATTACACGAACACCATCGTTTAGGTGGTTTACAGGTAACAGGCCAGCGAGCTAAGAGCTATTACAACCCGAAGTTTTATGTAATCGTCCTCTATTTAGAGACGAAAAAGACTCGAGTTCGAATTTCTGTTATGGTTGAAATTTTTTCTGTGGATATTATATATCAATGTATCTCTTGCAATTGAA
The DNA here is from genome assembly GCA_036172665.1 of Prosopocoilus inquinatus. Lineage (NCBI taxonomy): Eukaryota > Metazoa > Arthropoda > Insecta > Coleoptera > Lucanidae > Prosopocoilus > Prosopocoilus inquinatus. The sequence goes on from CM069870.1 coordinate 5,980,196, forward strand.
TCGATGAGTGCATAATCGTGTTCAGTCCAAATTTACTGTGTTGAAAAAAACAACAAATAACTTTCTCTAGATTTTTATTTAAGTAATTATTGGCTTCAGAAGGCTTCAGATATCTGAAAGAATTTTAAGCCAATAGTTCGCTTAAAATAAAAACCTAGAAAGGTATTTGTTGTTTCCTCAACACAGTAAATTTGAACTGAACACGATTATGCACTCGTCGATTCAATTATTTAAAATAGAAACTGTCTGAAACCCTTCTATCTGTTAACTAAATAAGAACTGCTGTCCTTTTCTGTTCTTTTTCTTTCATTTGGTTAATAGTTGGATTCGCAATTGAAATTACTGTCGCAGTTACTAACCGCAATCAACTTTATTACAGGGTAGCAGTTCCTAAATAATGGTTGGGAAGTGAAAACTGGAATTTGATGATTTGCAATCTAAATAAAAATAGATCCTTACCTTCCTCGTCGAGCAAAATATTGTCAGGTTTGATGTCCCTGTAACAAATGAAATGAAAATAAATACGATTGTGATCGAACTGATCGAGGAAAGAAGTCGTTAAAGCTACATTCCTTAAGGCTAGTCGAACCCTGCCTACGCTACGAAATTTGCGCCTAATATGCACACTACCAGCAGTACACCCGCGTTGCCGAGTTTAGGAATTTTTGTTTAGATCTGGGGAATTCTTACTTATGGAAGACAGTATAATTTATCACTGGAAAGGGAAATTTTGCATCTGGCAATGATCTTGCGCCTCTAGCGGTGACTCTCATGAACTAAATAGCAATTTAGAGCAATGTAAATATATAAATTAATCAAAATTGAAATGACTTTTAATATCGCTCTGTTTTAATGTCGTTTAAGTGGGCGCATTTTCTTGGTCTAATAATTGTTAAATTTCGAAATAGTATACAAGTATTAACATTAACAACGATATTTAAATAATTTATATTTTACAAGCATTAATATTAGTTTGGCCCCCTCTAGAATTACATCCTCTACTACTGTGACAAATTTCTTTTAATTTGCTGGTCATTTAGACATCTAAAACAGGAAAGAAGAAATTGAAAAATGGTGTTTTTCAAAATTACAGCGGGGTATAATTTTTTTCGCTAAGGAAATTAGCTTAGCCCCCTAGAGATTTAAAAGGCGCGTATTTTCATTTTTTATACATTAACAAAAAGTTTAGTGTAATACCGAAAAAAAGGAAAAACAGTTTTTTTAGGTGGGTCAGACCAGCCTTAAGTTCAGCAGACGCAATTGTTTCAAGAGTGCTTTATTTTGAGTTCGAAAACTCAAAAATAAGAATTTTTTTTTGCTATTGTGAAACCAATCTATGAATGGTAGTTGTAAGAGCTTGCAATAATCATATGCGCCTTTGTGAGATTTTTAATAACTTGATGAGACATTGTTGAGTTGAACTGTTTTCGTTATAATAAATTTCAAAATTCTAGTCCATATTTTGGCGCCCTCTAAGTTGGGGCACACAAAAAGGGCGAATTATCAAAATTATTAAAAGAAATTAAAAGAAACGAAAAAAATGGAAAAAACAGAAAAATTAAAAAAAATAAACATTAGGGAATTTTTGTTAAATATTTTCCTTCACTTTTTTCAATTTCCTGTCTGTTGCGAGCCCCCAAAAAACGAGTAACCCAATCTTCTCATCTGACTAAAGAGGAAACCGTAACAGCCCACGTAATTTATTTTTTTACCTAACAAAATTATTAAGTACAAAACTTTTCTACTTTTAATTGCCGCAGTTAACTGTTCTATTTTAGTCGACGTCTTGCCATGAGGTTGAAGGCTTCACCAGAACTCCCATTAATTTCAAAATAACTTAAAAGAAACAAAAAATGAAAAAAACAGACAAATTAAAAAAAATGAAACATTAGAGAATTTTTGTTAAACATTTTCATTCATTCTTCAAACATCTTCCTTCATTTTGAAAACATTTCCCTTCATTCTGTAAACATTTTCCGTCATTTTGAAAACATTCTCCTTCGCTTCTTTCAAGTTCCTAACTGCTGCGAGCCCTCAAAAACGAAGCGCTCTCTTCTCATCTGACCATGGAGGCCTCTGTTCAGACCCTCCTAGAATGCAAGTAGGCGAATCCCGCTTGTTAATATTAGAAAAAAAAAGAAACAAAATCACAAAAGCAAAATGAACTTAAGTTTCTAAAAACTTAAAAAGTAAAACATAATTTGTTTTTTTTTTTTCTAACCAAACCGTAACAGCTTGTATAATTTATTTTTTTTTACTAAGTACATTAAACTTTTTATTTAAATTTAGTACACGAAAATCACAAAACTGCTACTAATACTACTACTTTTGATTGCTGCAGTTAACTGTTCTATTTTAGTCAACGTTTCGCCGTGGGGTTGGCGGCTTCATCAAACCAGTTCAGACTTGTGGATAGTTTTTCGAATAATTTTTACCAGGTACCCATTAATTTTTTTTCTGAAAAAAATGACAGAACCTGTCTAGTTGCCAATAGGCTAATTACCGCCCATTGAAGATGGCGCCCACGTGCACTGCACGCTTTGCACACATGGTTACGGGGGCCCTAATGTACACTACTGTCGAAAAGTTTGAAGACGAAAAGCAATAAATCTGTTGGAATTTGAGCCTTATTGAAATAGCCCGTCTGAATTTAGAACCTTCTGCATTCGAGCCTCCCCGTTTCTCTCTCTCTCTCTTGACCAGGGGATGAGCAGGGTCATAAAATTCATTCACGAGAGCAGGTAATCTGTTAAGCATTGAATAAGGAAATTCCAGGTAATGAGAACTGCGTAATTTGTAATGTATCATGACAGTAATTATTAATAAAATTAATTCAGGTATATACTTATATTTTGTGAAGTCACGTTTAATTTGTTAATTGTTTTTAGTTTAATGTTAATAAAAATAATATCTACCCGGGTTTTGTTATATTCTTTTTTTTATGATTCAATTTAGATTTAAATTGTTAACAAAATTGAAAGATATTAGATCAAAATGTTTTAAACTGCCACAAGTTCGGAATGTATTTAAATTTAAACTTTAGTTTGAACGTGTTATTGTTGTTGAATAATAAATAAACGAAGTGATCAGAAAAGGAAAATACTTTTTATGTTTCATGTGTTGCAATTAAAAATTTCCAACGCTAATTTAAATCAAACTATTATACAGAGTCAAACAACACGACTTAAATAAACCAAAATTATTTTATTATCCTATTTTTTCTGTATAAATCGAATGAGTAACACAGTATTTTTAATGACACATTAATTTTTAATTGGACTTATGGCCGTTTTCATAATCAGACTTTAAGAAAGCGTTAAATCAATTTAAGAATGGGGAAACAAATGTATTTTTTTAGGTTAAAATAACTTTAAAATTAAAATCCTATTATGAAATCGGACCTTACTGTTATATTAATTAATTCATGAAAACGTGTGATAAAGAATATTCTTAAAAGTGATGCAAATTTCTGTTCATGAAACCGGGAATTTAAATACAAATTGAGGAATTTAAGCATCTAATAAGAAAACGAAAATTAATACTAAGTAGGATATTGTCCCTAATATTTAATCCTGTTTAAGTATCTTACGCAGGAATGATTTTATACCTCTACATCCTATTATATTTGTAAAATGTTGGCATTCTGGAAAATTTCCGGTAATACCGTGTATTATCCCAATTTAGTGTGTAGGTACACAGAGAAAAATCATTAGTAAAAAGTAACACAAATTGTAGTTAGAATGAAGACGGAAAAAAATTGTAGCAAATATTCGCACAATTGTCGGACTATTTACTACAATTGTGTTAATATTTCTTACAATTTGTTTCTGTCTTTATTCTGACTACAATTTGTGTTACTTTTTACTATTGATTTTTCTCTGTGTATAAGAAGCTGCGAGCTAATTATCTTTTAGTATTGAACAATTTCTTGTGTCGGAAAGTTTTGTTTAATTTCGTTGTGAAATGGAACGCAGAACACATACTACCGAAAGAGATAATCATTCCATTGTATGTATATTGTCATAGAAGCAACGATACCTGCTTTTATTACTGGAAACCGTAACCAATATTTATTTATTAGGCTTGCCGCCGGCCGTACCATAAAAGCAGGTCAGCCGGCTAAATGTTGTTAAGGTTCATAATTGCAAGGCACGGATATTCGTACAGACAGGGGTATTTCATTTCGTCTTAAAACTTTTCGACACGTCCGTACATACTTACTTGTTTTCAGCGCGCTGCAGTGTAAACATTTTTGACTGCAAATCGATATCATACGATACAAAATGTAATAATGCAAGATTTTCTTTTACTATAAATCAGACAATCTTTATTAAATTTTGGCTTTTCCGTCTTGAATGTTCAGCATAATATACGGAAAATCAATAGGATCTTATTTGCAATTAAGATTGTTCACTGAGACGACCGACGGCGCACACATGAAAAGTATTTTTAAAATTTCATCATACGTACGCTGCGAATTTCAAACTTTATCTACCTATATTAAATTATGTTTAAATAAGCAAAGGTATTTTCAAAGCTCTGGCGTGTGTCAGTTATACGTATTTTATAATTCAATTTATCACATACACCTTTGCAGCTTCGTTAGTCTCAAATGCACAAAGCTGCAAAAACTTTCTGTACCTACGTAATTTAACTTGTATCTAATAAATTAATTAAAACACGAATGTTTCAGTTGACTTTACCTACCTGTGAATAATTCGTTTCGACCTCAGGTAATCAAGAGCGTGTGCCAGTTCGCAAATCAAGAGCTTAACTGCATCTTCTGAAAAGTGCACGTCCTGGGATATATGATAGCGTAGGTCACCTCCGAGTAGTAGATCGGTTACCATAAATAAATCTTCCTCGTCTGTAAATCGAGAAAAGAAAATAGTGTAGGTTCGTGAAAGGAAACTTGACAATCGTCGATTTTTCTTGTCCACATCCATTAAAAAAAAAGCTCAACGTACGAACGATTCTCACTCACAGTGAGAACGAATGCTTTTACCACTGGACACAAGAATTATGGTCACACATTTTTTTTGTATTTGTTTTATATATATATATAAAACGATACAATCACTAAATTTCAACTTTTGTTGATGAAGATGAGAATAATTTTATTGAAATAATTTTTGCACTATAAGTCGAAGGGGTAACTAATTTATTTACATTAAATTTGTTTAAGATAGGCACATTCCGTTCCCACTTTATTTTCATTGAAACATCCTCAAACGTTTCCAGGTTTTCTCTGACTTTTCACCAAAAAACTCATATTATGGATTGGAATTAAGCAACGATCCTAATTTTGTATTGTGCAGAAAACTGTCGAATTACCTTTAAAAATTATAAGCAATTTATATTAATAACACGCTCGTTCGTTAAAAAAAAAATGAGAAATTAGGTTTTTCAAAAAACAAAAAGTCTTAGCATAGGCAACCCAATAAACGTAACTGCTTTTATGATTGTCTGTACAGGGTGTCCCACTTAAGGCCGATTCTTTCATACCTCTCTAGTTATTAATTTTACGAAAAAATGTTTCAAATGAAAGTTTCACAGGATCATGTGGAACATATTTTAGAATTAGTTCGACGTCTACAGAGTGTTCCGTTTAGCCTGGGCGTTAGTTCACTTCGTTATTTTAAATGGAACACCCTATATATTTTTACATTTTCGGGTTCTGGATTGAATTTCAATGTGACCTTGTGTACCGTACATAGGGTCTAACCTAAACCGTCTTCGCGTTATTCAACTTTTTAAAAATATTATCGCTCTTGCAGTACCTCAAACAAATGCGTATATCTTCCGAACAAATGACGTTAGGGACTTGTGGTTTTTTGCAAAAGTTTCGTCTTGAAACGCTTTTTCAGTTACACTGTAAAGAAAAAATTCTAGCAACGTAAGTTCTTTAGAAAAAATTAATGAACTTGAGAATATTCAAACTACGATAACTATTTTTTTAATGGAATGCCATATAATTTTTATCATTATTAGATGCGCTATTTAATTCTCTTTTCAATGATATAGGGTTGTCGATATCTGTCGTTAATAGTTTTTCAGTATTAAAATTTTCTTTACAATTTTTGAAAAATACACGAAATATTGAGATCTTTATGTTAGTTGCTATGGTTACCCAGCAAGAAAATTGTTTTTTTATCTTTCCTTACGTTTATTAAGTATCACGCGACATTCAAAATATTCAAATTAATCTTTAAGAAGGTTTCTTGCGTAAGAAAACATGATGGGTACGGATTTTACTCTTGCCATAGATATCCGAGCTAATAAACTAAGAAGAAACTTCTATTGCTGTTGACAGATATCGACAACCCTATATCATTGAAAAGAGAATTAAAAGTGCATCTAATAATGCCCCACGTGATCTTGTGAAACTTTCATTCGAAACATTCTTTCGTAAAATTAATAAGTAGAGAGGTATGAAAGAATCCGCCCTAAGTGGGACAGCCTGTATAGAAGAAGGAAGAGGAAACGCGGTAAACTTCCTCACAATTGACTCAGATTATACACGCCGACAGCACAAACAACAAGAAAAGAATATTAAAAAAAATTCGTGTAACAAATAGAAAGTTCCTTTATCCGTCCCTTATTCGGCGTTCATGAAATAACAAAAAAAAGGCATACGAAACTTGTTCTCTGATCGTAGACGGTAAACATTGCGGGAATGACTAATACGCAAGACACACTCACCGAATATCATCTGTGTGGAGGATTACATTCAAACAAACGTTCGCTATTTGACATTTAGAAATGTTTGTAACAATTGTCGGACATTGCGTCCATCATTAGCGACATACAGACGAGCTCGGCGAAAAAGTAATTCTTGTATTCGCGTGCATGTCAAAATTAGCACAAATACTGTCGACGGCCTTATGAGTACACTCCTCTGAAATGCTGTTCTCTCGCCGTTCGTGAATTGGGGAATTTTAATAAGTAATGATACTATGTAGATAGTAACCGTATTTAGCTTTAACTCGTTCAATCACTTTTCACAAACTAAACTGTTGATCGCAAAGAGTACGGAGCAATCAAATCTGTGACATAATCATAAAAGATGAAGCAAGTTCTTTCGCTCAGCTGTAATACGACTTATTGCGACGTTAAAAACAATGACGCTTTTATTGTCTCTCGACTTCGGCAGAGGTCACTGCTCGATTGCGCTTATGTTTTTTGTTCCAATAAAATTTCCTTTTTTTTGACCTACCACAAAGACATAGACGTACGATTATTTCTTGCCCGATTTTCAACTGCGATTTTCTCGAAATGTGTAAAACTTTTGTTAAGGACGTGCAAGTTCAATCGTTTCCATTTATGGTGATGTATCACAGGTTTAAATTTTTGCACTTATTTCACAAACACCCGCTATGATACTCCTTTTTTATTATTAAAAATAATTTTTGACTTTTTTTTCTAATTTTAGCAAACAAATTTCCAATAATAAACAAACGGGCACGAATTAGATTATTATAGATCCTTTACAGAAATGCAGAATAGAACAGAATGTTTAAAAGGATACTTTAGTGTAGTGTAATTATCTGCACACAAAAGTAAATATGAGTGTAAAACTAATGCCACATTTACAACTTTGTTTGAAGTCTTGGAAAATTGTTTCTGAATCTGCGGTTTAATGGTCGTTCTGAAATTATTTTAAAACGTTATAGAAGTAATTTCGTAATTCCTATTACCTCCACCTTTTTCCTCGAGAACAACCTCCCCTTAAGTAATAACTTTTAAATAACCTCGTTTAAGTGCAAATTTTCTTTATAGAGAGGCACTTAGATTTAATTACCTTGAAACGAGAACCATATATTAACTAGAAAAGGATGCTCTAATCTAGTTAATATTTCCACTTCTCTGAGGACATTCTTCAAGGCATCTCGTTCTATACATTGGTGTTTGTTCATGTACTTCATGGCGAACATCTGCTGGGTGTCTTTCTTTTGTACGATGCAAACCTAAAACAAAATAAATATATAAATAGAACAAGTAAATAATTTTTATTTTATTTTTATTTATTTAGTTTCCGGGACGAAATTGATACGTGGGCTGCTGGAAAAGTTTTTGGAAACGGTATGAAAAAACGCATATGAAATTTGGTAAACCGTATCATTGTTTTTCGAAGTATTCGCCTTTGACGTCAATACACTTTTGCATACGCTCGAACCAATTTCTAAAGCACGTTTTCCACTCTAAAGATGGTACCTCAGAAACCAGTATCCGGAATGTTTCAACCGCTGCTTCAGCCGACGAAAATCGCTCACCACGCGTTTTATTTTTGATATTTGGGAACAAAAAGAAATCATTAGGTGATAAATCAGGTGAATATGGACAATGAGTCATTAATTCAACATTTTTGTTGGACAAAAAATCAACTGTTTGACGGGCTGAGTGAGAGCTGGCGTTGTCATGACGGAGAATAATTCGTCGATTTCGATTGTTTCTTCTTATTTGATCGATGACTTCCGGCAAACAAATTGTAGTATACCAATCAGCATTTACGGTTTTTCGATCCTCTAAGGCCACGGTTGCTACATGTCCAGTTAAACCAAAGAAACAAGCAATCATTTGCTTCGCAGCACTGCGTGAACGGACAACTTTTGTTGGTTTTGGTTCATTTTGAAATACCCAAACGGTAGATTGTTGTTTACTTTCTGGCTAGATCCACGTTTCGTCACCAGTAACGATGTTATAAACTAAATTTGAACGACCTCCATTGAATTTCTTGAGCATTTCTTCGCACCATTTGACACGACCCTGCTTTTGCGCTTCTGTTAAATTGTGTGGGATCCAACGACTGCAAAGCTTTCGTGCGTTCAAATGATCATGCAAAATCTGGTGTATTGCTTTCATGTCAATGCGTAAGGATGCTTGAATCTCACGGTATGTCACATATCGATCTCGCTCAAGCATTTCACGCACATCATCTACATTAGTGGCAACAACAGAAGTTGATGGATGGCCTTCACGAAATTCGTCACTGAGAGAGGTACGTCCACGCTGGAATTAAGCAAACCAATTACAAACACTGTTCTTTGATGGTGCTTCATCTCCGAAAGCCAAATGAAGCCGATCGAGGCATTGTTTCGGCGTTAGACCACATTTGAAATAGTAAAAAATCATGGCACGAAAATTTTCACGCGAGATTTCCATGTTTACACAAAATTACTTTTTCTCAAATGCTGTACAAACAAAACTAGTTCACTTGGATAGGAACTGTCAATAGAATTATAGGCGAGAAACGTCAAATTTTTCAAATATGACAGTTGATAAACGCTAACAATTCTAGACCTACTAGATTCCAGAAAATTTTCCAGCAGCCCACGTAATCTAAGAAGTACAGATTTCTTCAATCTACTAATTCCTTGATCATTTCTTTCTAACCCCTCCGTTTACAATATTGCTTGATTGTTTATCGAATCGATTGCGGCGCAATCAGTGAATGCGAATGCGAATTAATTCTGGAATTTACCTAGGATTGTCCTAAATCAACTCGAGGTTCTGTTTGATATTAAACACGTGTTTGCACAAAAACTTGAGCGAATTTTGTCGAAGCTGCAAACTCTGCAAACTAATAAATGGAAAATGAAAAGTGTAAAAGTCGTCGATAGTTAAAAAAAACAAACTTAAGCACCGCAGTTCTATGTATGTGCAGTTATTAGGGAGTTTCAAAGTAATTAATTACTCATTAAAAACCTGCTGCAAGCACACGAATGAAAACGGATCTTAATTATAAAAAAAAGTGCCTCCTCACAACTTCTGTTTTTATGAAACTTCCCAGACGACTTTTGCACTTCCGGCAAGATATTGCGGAAAATAAAATCGTAAGGCGGTCCGGTAATTAGATTCCCCCCAAGGAAGGGTATATAGAAAGGTCAACGAATGTGATTGCATTGGCTTCGCAGCTCATGATGTTTTTGCAAACAATATAAAATGATTTTATCAGAGTTGATTAAATTTATTTCTGATTGTTTCTATTAATAAAAGAAGTGGATGTGTCTTAGGTTACCATAAAAGCGACGGAATTTCGAAAGTCTACAGGGTTACAATTAATTAAATGGTCCACTGTCATTAATAACAATTATAAGCACGTACCTGCTTGATTTTCTTATACATGCAATTAACAATTATTATTATGTAAGTAAATACAGATGACAATGAAAAATAGATACAAACAAATTGAGTTTCATTTTCATTTAACTGATGTTTTAATCAGTCCCAGAATAATAACGACGAAATGTTCTCTTCGATTAATTCAAGAAGAAGGGCTGTTAAATTTACGTTAGCCGATTGTTTGATTTAGAGCCGAGCTTTGGAGGTTCACATTCTGATTGAAATTGATGGGAAAGCAGCCCGACCCCAGGGAGAGGACACCTTAGTGAAATCCGTTGTGGTGACATAAAGGCAATTCCAGAGAGTGGTCTTGTAACACAAACGAAGCTCGGTGTATTAAATCACTCTATTAGTAGTGGGTATTGATTTCTAACGTTTGTTAGAAAAGTAAAAGAAATTGTACTGTGTCTGTAAATTTTCAAAGTATATTTAAGTTCTTTCACGTTCACGATTTCTACGAGCACCTTTTAAATTCTGAAATTCTTAATAAGACAATTGAATGGAAGAATGGTGTGAAGAAACGCATATGAAATTTGGTAAACGGTATCATTGTTTTTCGAAGTATTCGCCTTTGACGTTAATACACTTTTGCATACGCTCGAACCAATTTCTAAAGCACGTTTTCCACTCTAAAGATGGTACCTCAGAAACCAGGGTCCGGAATGTTTCAACCGCTGCTTCAGCCAACGAAAATCGCTCACCACGCATTTTATTTTTGATATTTGGGAACAAAAAGAAATCATTGGGTGATAAATCAGATGAATATGAACAATGAGTCATGAATTCAAATTAATTTTTGTTGAACAAAAAATCAACTGTTTGACGGGCTGAGTGGGAGCTGGCTTTGTCATGATGGAGAATAATTCGTCGATTTCGATTGTTTCTTCTTATTTGTTCGATGACTTCCGGCAAACAAATTGTAGTATACCAATCAGCATTCACGGTTTTTCGATCCTCTAAAGCCACGGTTGCTACATGTCCAGTTAAACCAATGAAACAAGCAATCATTTGCTTCGCAGCACTGCGTGAACGGACAATTTTTGTTGGTTTTGGTTCATTTTGAAATACCCAAACGGTAGATTGGTGTTTACTTTCTGGCTCGTACGAATAGATCCACGTTTCGTCACCAGTAACAATGTTATAAACTAAATTTGAACGACCTCCATTGAATTTCTTGAGCATTTCTTCGCACCATTTGACACGACCGTGCTTTTGCGCTTCTCTTAATTTGTGTGGGATCCAACGACTGCAAAGCTTTCGTACGTTCAAATGATCATGCAAAATCTAGTATATTGCTTTCATGTCAATGCGTAAGAATGCTTGAATCTCACGGTATGTCACATGTCGATCTTGCTCAAGCATTTCACGCACAGCATCTATATCAGTGGCAACAACAGATGTTGATGGACGACCTTCAGGAAATTCGTCACTGAGAGAGGTACGTCCACGCTGGAACTCGGCAAACCAATTATAAACACTGCTCTTTGATGGTGCTTCCTCTCCAAAAGCCAAATGAAGCCGATCGAGGCATTGTTTCGGCGTTAGTCCACATTTGAAATCGTAAAAAATCTTCACGCGAGATTTGCATGTTTACACAAAATTACTTTTTCTCAAATGCTGTACAAACAAAACTAGTTCACTTGGATAGGAACTATCAATAGAAGTTTAGGCGAGAAACGTCAAATTTTTCAAATATGACAGTTGATAAACGCTAACAATTCTAGACCTACTAGATTCCAGAAAATTTTCCAGCAGCCCACGTACATGTTAATTGCTTATATTTGGCTTTAAGAGTGGACACCCGGCATGACGTTTGATTAAAAAAAAAATTGAATCAATGACGATGTTGCAAATTACAACGAAATATTGAGGCCTTAAATAAAGAAATTAGGCGCTAGATTCTATATTTTTTCTTTCAAAGTTAGCAAAAGACATTTAAGTGACCATCGTGTTCTGAGTAACCGAGTGAGTAGCTCAAAGAATCTGCATCAAATTTTCCTTCAAGATTGACTTTCTTAAGCCGGATTAAGCGACGCTTTAAGAAGAACACAATCAGGGCTTTGGGGAAATGGCGATAGCAAGCTCATCACGATAATGCACCTACTCTTTCCGTCTCGTGCAGAGCTTTTTATCAAAACTGTTATCACCAATCCCCCTATACCTACGTAGCTAGCTCTCTCTTCAACTTCTGATTTTTCCCGGAGTTAAAATTAACTTGAAGGCAAGGGAAGATTTCAGTTCATGGAAGAGATTAAGGAAAACGTGACGAGACAACCAATGGCGATTCCGAAAAATAAAATTCGCAAACCGTTTTCAAAAGTGAAAGGAGCGTGAAGTGTGAAGTCCCTAGGGGGGTTCTCAAAGGGGACTAAGACGCAGGCCATTGTCCCTCCCTGGCCAACTATTTCTCCACCAATTGTAATGCCCACGTATAATATTAAAATTATTCCAGGTTATGTTTAATGCATTTCCCTTATCCCCTGGGCAAAGGTATCTCGCAAAAGTATCTTCCCAAGCACTTCAGATAAGATAGAATTTAATTTCAGAATTCTAGACCTACTAGATTCCAGAAAATTTTCCAGCAGCCCACGTATGTATAATGACCACAAGATTTTGCAGTTTGAACATTTTAAAAATTGTACGCATACGTGTCGCATAATTTTACTTACTACATAACAGGGTAGAGGGTCGACGAAGTTACACTTCCTAAATAATGACCTGGGGTCATGTTAGCGCTTAATTGACTTATATTATTTAGCTTCAGACTGGACATTTGTTGCGCAAAAGATCATTAAGCGCCCGCTCAGCCCATAAACTGTGAACAAAGGTTTACTTACACAACGCCAGTTAAAGTTTCTGTGGCTATCTCTATCTGGTTCAGCCTTCAACTTTATTCGTTACGGAGAAAACTTCTTCATTAATAATTCAACTTTGCTTCTCAACTCAAAGCCATATTGATGATAAAAGGAGATAATAATTTGTTTAATACATTTTTTATTTCAGATTAATCCCGGGTTATTCTTCTTTAGAAATTTTTACTGGACTTCTACTTCTACTTGTATTTATTTTATCATCTCTGAAATTCGAACTTCGTATGCAGGCTGTTTCACCAAAAACGCCCCAAAACTCTGTTTTTAGACAAAATGTTAAATATTTCCAGAACGGTTAGATTTATGTATAGATCATATACAGGATGTCTCAAAACCTCTGTCTTTAAATGAAACTGTAAGTTCCTCATTATATAAAAGATTAATTCTCCATATCTGAAGCTTTTTGCAAAAAAATTAAAAACTGACCTATCACAAGCGAGTGCAGTCCCTTTGTTTTGAAATCTCTGCTTGGCTCACGACTTATTTCAGCGATTTATTCCGATAAAAGCAAATAAACCGCAATAAAACTTTTTATTTACGTTTGGAATAACTCGGTCAAGGTCTTATTGTATACGAATATGAATCCGACTTGCGGACATCGGCGTGTTTATTTGTATTTTCAACATGCGATAGGTAAGAACGTTTGCTTCTTTGTAATAGACAATTACAATTATGTTAAAAACGAGTACCTAATCTTCGTTAAATTTTTGCTAAAGTAATTAAACATGTTCGTACTCTAGTTTTGTAACTGCGTTGCAAATGCGTGAAATTATTTTTTAATTATCTCATTAACAGCTGCGGAATAAGTATTGCAAGAGCAGAAACTATCCCTATTGTAAAAACGGAAAGCAAGAATCGGAGTATGATGCGATGAAAAATTTAAATAAATTAGATTGCCTATACAAACAATAATCTCTGGGTTCAAAATAAGTGATTGAATAACTTCGCTGGCTATTAATTGTTTACATTCCAACACAAAACACATGTTTTTATAAGGATAATATTGAACTTGAATTTCTGCGTCGGCTTAAACCAATAAAGACATTAAAAAAAACTCTCGCCTGGTGCAGACGTTCATTTCGTCTTTTCGTCGTAGTTTTAATAAAGAAACAAATTTATTTTTGCTGTACAAATACAATAACTTTAGTAATCAACATCGTAAATTGGCAATTTACAAATTAATATGATGTAAGAATTTCCTCTTTTTCGATCGCCTTTAGATTGAATTTTTTTAAATTTAACTGTTAAAGTACGGATTAGCACAAAACTATTCATCAATTAATGCAACACGCACGGAATATTTTAAACTATTAAGAACTTACCTAGTTACAAAATGTATCTGCTTTTAAAATTAACAAAAAACACGATACTTGACCTGCCTTAAGTACAATATCTGTGCATTAGGTCAAGGTCTGCGTTTTTATGACTTTTATGGCCCCGAACGTCGGAGAATAGTTGAAAACCAAGCTCCGTCGGAACATTTAAGCTGCATTCAGCAACCCTCAAACAATTTCTATGAAAAAGTAAAATAATTTTATCTGCGTTATTATTGCTATCTGACCAATAGTTGTATAACAAATTTAGCTTCTTTTTTTGACCACTATTTGTGGGGTCTATTAAAGACAGGTTTAGAGACCCGCTGTATGGTGTGCTATTTGAAATAAAAACTGTTGGCACAACTAAAAATGGAACGCGACCGCCTGTTGAATTACGACCCGAAGCCGAAAATAGGTCAGGGTCAGTACTTCACTTGATCTTGAGCACGAACGATGTAAATCAGCCGCCCGGTCTACTGGTTAATCAAAACGTTTACAATGTGCCTGAATTTATTTAAAAAAATAAATGTAACTTCACTCCGAGTAATTACAAATTTAAGTATTTTTAAATTAAAAACTAGTGGAATTCAAGAGGTTGTGGTTCGTAGCTGCCGAACAAATGAAAAGCGAGGCACAAGCAAATTGTAATTTCTCATTGCATATGTATTTTTAACGGACTTATCAAACTTTGACTTTTACTTTTTTTCCACGGACCGTAAGTAGTAATACTTTCATAGCTAGCAGCGAGATTATAGCAAAAGTTGATTTACGTAAAAGGGAGAAAGAAGAAAGTGCTTGCCTAATTCTAATAATAATAATAACAATATATTTTTGTCTATAATTAAAAAAAAGACAAAACTAATGCTTGATTCGAACCTAGGACCACACACACACGTTCATTTTAAAGCAGTTCTACAAAGTAGTTTATGCTTGCAGACTGTAAGATTAGTATAAATAAGATTTTTTTTCATCTTTGAAGCCCTAACTAATATCACAATATATATATATATATATATATATATATATATATATATATATATAAAGAATATTTGTTCGTTTTGCATTTCTTTGCTTTACCTTGTATCAGTTTCAAACACCAGTTTAGGAACCTTCTGTATTTACCGCCAACATACTGGCAAACTCGTCTTCTTATTCTGTCAGTTTGTTTTGTATTGCCATAAATGTTACCAGTGACCTTGAAAGTAGTGTTGGTCGATACGTATCGATACTTACGGTATACCGATATCCGATATTTTGGTAACCCATACTTTGTCTTCCGATATATCGGTGGATCGATCGAATTGAATGAAGTATCGAATATACTGTATCGAATAATAAAAAAAAAATACTATTTAACTAAGAAAAAATCTGTAATTTAATTTATTTTGCGCAGGCAATAAAATTTTATAATTTTTCCATTATTACATAACTATTCAAACAGAGACACAATATAAAACCATCTTTCAAATTATACAGTGTGATGATAAAATAACGCACCAAGCGTAAAAACACCCTTAGCGTTGACTTTCTCGAAAAATGATCTCGGACAGGTCGATTTTTGTTTTAAAAAAGTCATCTTTTACAGCCAATTTTAATTTTATGTCGGTTACCACTTTTTGCGCCATGACGTCATCGGCATATTTTTTTTTAAATGACAACCTATTTTTTTTAATGTCAGTTGAAATCACCAATTTGTGATTTTTAATCTTAGTAAAATGTCAACCTAAAATAATAATTTCTTATAAAAACATAACAAAACATTTTATTAAGTTCTTTCGTTATGTTTTTTTTTATAAGAAAGTATTATTTTAGGTTAACGTTTTATTAAGATTAATTAATAAAAGAATTAATAAAATAAAAAAGGAATCCAAAGAGAGAGTTGACTTGAGCCTAGATTTTTGCACAGTATCACTTTAAATGTTTTTGCCCTGATTTCAAAGTTGTCTTCTTCCGACAATTAAGAAAGGTAATTAAATAAACAGACTGATTCTTTTCATTAAAAAAACACACATAGATTTAGTAGCCCTAAAAACTCTGATGGCGGCGGCAAAATTATTTAGTTTGAAAAAATTTAAGAAAAACCACATTACAAAGAATTTTAATCACAAGAAGAAAAAAAAAACCCAATTTACATTCACCAATTGAAAAAAGCTTTTTAGAACTACAGAAAAAACTTATTAAAAAATGACATCTGTAATTGCTTTTAATTGCTTTTTTTTTCATAATATAGAATATAAACGAACAAAAGCGCACCGTGAACGAAAATCCAATCAGCATTTGCTATTCATACACTTTTTTCTGATCACTGTTTATGCATAAGCATAATTCTGTTTAACGAGGAATTTGTAAAATCCATTCTAAATCCTACATTTCAAACGTTAAACAATGCATGCCCCCGGTTAGATTTACCTATTACAGAACTACAATGGCAAACTTTGAATTAGTCTCGAACTTTGTGTACGATATTGTGTGTCCGGAATTTGTGGCTAAATGGAATATTCTTGATTTCATAGCTCCCGCCGGAATTAACATAATAATTACGACCGTGTTTGCATAAGTATTTTAGGGGATTTCATTGTGCCGGTAGTTTTTTTATGCGACTGAAGCTCGACGTGAAGCGGCGCATTAATTCATTTTCTGAAAGCCCAGCCGAGCACTTTGCCGATAAATTTAATTTTCCGCGCCGGTTCAGTTTCCAGGAAAATTCCAAAGACGTTATTAATTACACTATACCCCTGAGAAAAATAAAACTATGGCATTTTACTGCAAATCCTTTAATTAAATTGGCGAGAGAGGTATTCAAATGCAGTTCAAAAGCAGTTCCACTCGAATAATAGAGCGCGCGATTTTCAGGAATTATAAAAAATCTCTCACCGTAAATCTTTCACAACAAAAATCACAATTGAATAACATACTAAAAATACCTTGTCAGAAAATCGAAATAAATACGGACACAGAAATTTCTGGCTTACTAGAAAGTAGAAATATTGTTTCTAAAATATTGTTTAGTCTAAATTTTAATTATTACTTATACACCAAGAGATATATGAAGATGTATACAGGGTGTTGTTTTACTATGGGCAAAAAAAAAAAGTGCTAATCTCTACGGATATTTTTTGGTAGCCAAAAAATTTCGAAGGTACCCACTTGTTTGGAACTGCTGAAATGTACGAGAAAGAAATATTTAGCAAGGTCTATGACGCCTTCCTCTGTAGTCGGCGCGTGAACACGCCCAGCGACACCGCGCCCGATCATCAACGCAGCGTTTCGTCATAATAATCGCTTATTAATTATTTTATTTAAAATTTTCATTCACCGAGCGAAGTAATGTTACATTTATTTACTTTACGAAATCAACTATCGATGAATAAATCGGAAAATTTATGCATTAGTTAAGCGAGTGCGTTAAAAATATTTTTTCCTTCTCCCTTTTACGTAAATCAACTTTTGCTAATCTCGTTGTTAGCTACTTACTACTTACGGTTCATGTAAGAAAAAGTAAACGTCAAATTTTGATAAGTCTATTAAAATTCATATGGAATGTGAAATTACCATTCATTTGTTTTAATAGATCCAGGCACTTTGTGAATCTTTTGATTGACTTGCGACATCGTTCGTGCCCAGGGTCAAAATTAACTCTACTGACCTATCTTCGCGTCGTTATTTAACAGGCGGCCGCGTAAGCGAGAGTTACGCCACCATTCACTCATTATTACTACTTACGATCTATGGAAAAGAAGTAATTGTCAAATTTTGATAAGTCTATTAAAATTCATATGGAATGTGAAATTACAATTTATTTGTACCTCTCTTTTAACCTGTTCGGGAACGAACCGCATGCAATATTCGCAGCTTTTTGAATTGCACTCATTTGTAATTTGAAAGTACTTGTAAATTGTAAATTAGTTGGAGTGAAGTTACAATTATTTATTTTAATAAATCCAGACGCTTTGTGAATCTTTTGATTGATTTACGACATCGTTCGCGCACAATTTTATTTAAAATTTTGATTCACTGTGCGAAGTAATGTTACAGTTATTTATTTTACGAAATCAACTATCGATGAATAAATCCGAAAATTTATGCACCAGTTAGGAGAGCGCGTTAAAAATATTTTTTCCTTCTCCCTTTTACGTAAATCAACTTTTGCTATTCTCGTTGCTAGCTACGAAAGTACTTATTACTTACAGTTCGTGAAAGAAAAGTAATTGTCAAATTTTGATAAGTCTATTAAAATTCATGTGTGAATGTGAAATTACAATTTATTTGTACCTCTCTTTTAACCTGTTCGGGAACTAACCACATGCAATATTCGCAGCTTTTTGAATTGCACTCATTTGTAATTTGAAAATACTTGTAAATTGTAATTACTTGGAGTGAAGTTACATTTATTTATTTTAATAAATGCATGCGCTTTGTGAATCTTCTGATTGATTTACGACATCGTTCGTGCACAAGGTCAAAATTAACACTGACCTACCTTCGCGTCGTCATTCAACAGGCGGCCGTGTACGCGAGAGTTACGCCACCATCCACTCATTAGCTATGCCAGCAATTGTCAAACGGTTTGTTGTAATGTTACATTTATTTATTTTACGATATCAACTATTGATGAATAAATCCCAAAAATTGATGCACCAGTTAGGCGAACGCATTAAAAATATTTTTGCTTTCTCCCTTTTACGTAAATCAAGTTTTGATAATCTCGTTGCTACGAAAGTAGTTACTACTTACGGTTCAAGGAAAAAAAGTAAATGTCAAATTTTGATAAGTGTATTAAAATTCATACGGAATGTGAAATTACAATTTATTTATACCTCTTTTTTAACTAACCACATGCAATATTCGCAGCTTTTTTGAATTGCACTAATTTTTAATTTTAAAATACTTATTATAGACGGAAAATAAATTTACTATGCAGTTTAATGCCTTAGTAACAATTGTAAACACAATGGTTACTAAGGCATGAAACTGTAGAGTAAATTTATTTCACGTTTATAATACCGGGCCTTAAAATTGTAATTACTTACAGTGAAGTTACATTTATTTATTTTAATAAATCTAGGCGCTTTGTGAATGTTTTGATTGACCAGATGATTTACGACATCATTCGTGCACAAGGTTAAAGTTAACACTGAGCCATTCTTCGCGTCGTCATTCAACATTTATCTACTTGTGTCACAAATAGAAACAATGAATGAAAAATAAATATACAAAAAAGATGTGAAGAAATGGGAAATAGGGAATTTATATGTTTTAGTATGTATCGGTGGAAAAATTCACCACACCCATCTTTAGCGGAATTCCACAAAGTGAATTACGTCTTTTCCGGTTGATGCTGAACGCGATTGATTTCCTCGTTCTGATGACATTCCACAAATCACGTCTACTCAGCAGAATCGACGGCGACAAATTAGGTGACATTCTCAGGGTAAATATTAATCGAAAACCAATACTACGACGTAGAGTAAACAATTAGTTTAGTCGAGGAACACGTCTAGTCGCCAATTTAATAAACAGCGAATATCTGAAGTCGCGCTGAAAATCGATAAATAAATAAAATCGCAAATAAACAAATATAAAATTTCAAGTTGCTCTCGCGCAGACAAATTAGTTTTGTAGAATTGCAAACGCAAAAAGTAAGACAGATAATTGAATTGTCAAAAAATCTCCACATTCTCCGCGGACAGTTTACATTTTAATATAAAGTGGTCAAGAAACACTGTTTTATTTTTAAATGGTACAACTGGAGTAACTTCCGTAACTTGTTCATACTGTTAGTCCTCATGTAACAAGAATATTTCCAATGCATATTAAAATAACGAATATGATCTATGGTTGACGTTACGTCAAAGAAACACAATATCCGGTCGCAGTGTTGTAAATAATTGAACTGAAACTAGGTCTGTTCATTTGTTGCACAAGTGCACACTCAGAGTATCTGTTAACGGTTAATTTCCCGTTACATTTCGGCAGCCACGAGTTGTATGTGTTTGGTTAGTTCGCCATTTTGGCGCTTCCGACATGGTCGACTTCTAGCTTCGGGGGACATTACTGTTGCACGTTTTGTAGCTTGCATAAATTTGTGCAAAATTGAGTTGCAAAATTCTATAGAACAGTGTATTTGGAATTATACAGGGTGTTCATGGGAACCCGCTACAATAGCTAACTCTCTTATTTGTATTTTTATGAAGTAACTTAAATTAGGAAAGATTTAGGACCTTTCCTCTTCGGTTTTATGGTACTTTCAAAAAATCAAATGACAATCAGGTTTTCGAGATTTTCAATTGTTTTCAACTTTTTTAAATGGAACATTACGTTTTTTTATCTTGGCATCGCATTCAGGATATCAAATTAAGTATGTCTGTGAAATAATATCTCTCAAAACAGAATATTTCATAAATAATTCAGTCTTGATATTCGCGGGACGAAGTGTATAGTTACGATAGTCTTTTTATTCACGAATACAATATGGTGCGCGTTGAAACAAGAGAATAAAGGAAGTGTGTTCAAACTATCAGACCTTTGTGAACTGATTCAAAATTTGTTTAAATTTAGTTCAAACTAAAAACCCTTGGGTCCAAATATTGAAAGCGCGACATCTCAAAATGTCTAATATCATTATTTACCAAATAATTTATAAAATAGTAGACTTAGGAGGGGAATATTTTAGAGAAATACTTAATTTAACATCCTGAACACGATACGCTGATAAAAAATATAATGTTCCATTTAAAAAAGTTGAAAACAACTGAAAATCTCTAAAATCTGACATTTCATTTGTTTCTCCGAGGGTACCATAAAATCGAGCAGAGAAGGTCCTGAAACTTTTCTAATTTAAGCTACTTCGTGAAACTTCAAATAAAAAAGTTAGCTATTGTAGCCATTTCCCGTGAACACCAAGATTTTGTTACTAAATCATTTCTAAAATAGTAGGCTTTGGGAGATAATATTTTAGAGACATAATTAATTTGACATCCTGAACGCGATGCGATGATAAAAAACCTAACATTCCATTTAAAAAGTTGAAAACAATTGAAAATCTCGAAAACCTGATTGTCATTTGTTTTTTTGAAAGTACCATAAAACCGAAGAGGAAAGGTCCTAAAACTTTCCTAATTTAAGTTACTTCATAAAAATACAAATAAGAAAGTTAGCTATTGTAGCGGTTTCCCATGAACACCCTGTATGTATAAGCCCTATGTGTGCTTTGAGTTGCTTTTGAGCAAATCATCCGAGCGGATCCGACCAGGTCTATGCGATAGAATCTCAGGTAGGTTACGATGTTTAATCGTAGGCCACGTTTGTAAATGATTTCTTTGTTTTGAAGCATCAGCTTCTATTTTTTTGCTTGTACATTTTCTTCTGTTTTTCCTCTACTAGGAGGTGTGGATACGCTCTGATATGTGAATGTTCCATTTCCTCGAGGTCGCCACTACGACGCACCCGTTCGACGATCATTGGTGTACGATAATTTGTACGATAGCATTCTCCGAGGTTTGACGTGTTCGCGAGAGAGGGCGTCTCACCCTTGACTTTTGACTGCGACCGTCACACTGAAACACCGATCAGCTGGAATTTGTTGACATCTGTTTCAAATTGATGTAATTTAATAATTGTCTCACGTAAATATTTTCAGCACATGTACTAGTTTCACGTTTTTTCGTGGATTTTAAGTCATGTTTAATTTAAGAAGATTGAATTATTACCGTTTCACGATGATGTGAAGGTGAGTAGTACCTGTTCACCTGAAGGTCAATAGGTACTGTACCTGTTTGAATTTGTTCATTGTTTTAGTTGATTATCGTATCGAATCGTGCGAACCATGCGATTAATAGAATTGATAATTGGAGCAATCTTTGATATTTTCCAAAAAGTTGGCAAGACATATTTTAATCTGAAATTAAAAATTTGATATGTCAGAATTGTGACACATTTTTTTTTTTTTAATGATTGATAATAAACGGATTTTTCTTACGGAACCTCTCCCACTATTCTGAAAGAGGATTTAAACACACAAAAAGAAACCAATATCATTTAGTCTCCCGGTCTGAAACAAAGCCCTCATTTAAACTTGCGACGCCAAGTTACAAAAGCGATGCCTCACCATAACATAATAACCTTTTGTTTAGATGTCACGTACCACGTGAAATATGAGCTGAGTTATATGTCACAGTGATTCAGTCTGTTGCATATTGCATTTAAGTTTGAGAAGCAAAGTCTCGACTTATTCTACCAATTTCCTCTGTGTTAAAAATTTTTGCAACTGTTTGAGTAAAATTTAGTAAGAACAACCACTTTGTTTGTTTGTTTTATATTTAGTTTTTATTATTTTTTCTTTATATTGACAGTTCTCGTGTTATATTGATATTGATCTAATATTACACAGGGAATAAATTTGAATTTGAATTTGTATTTGAATTTGAAAATTTGAATTTATTAATAGCACTTGCTAATTGTACAATTAGATGTGGTGGTCAACTTAATCTAATACATAACAATATTTATTTAGTATATTTCTTAAAATTACCGCTTTCTTTTATTTTATCAATTTAATTAGTATCAATATCTTCAACAAGTTAATTGGGGAAATCCTCATAAGGAGAGAGATGGCGAAGGAGAAGAAGTTGACAATTTTTAGGCACTTAACGGCCGGCATTATTCTGATCTTCGAGCGAAAAATTCTGGGAACGCATTTTCAGCTATAAATCTCAAGCCAGTTACCAAACCAAAAGAAAATCGTCTTCCAGGGGGTGACTTGGCTTGTTCAAAAGAGTAGATTGGGTTATTTGTAAGCGGGGGCGGTTTCGTTGTCTGTCACAGCGAAAAGACTTTAGGGAGAGTATTTAGGCTGACCACCCCTAAATTCCTGGCTAAATAATAACTCGCGGTCGTTACAGTCAGGGCCCCCGTAACCATGTGTGCAAAGCGTGCAGTGCACGCGGGCGCCATGTTCAAGGGGCGCCAATTAGCCTATTGGCAACTAGGCAGGTTTTGTCCTTTTTCTCCCTTAAAAGAAAAATTAATGGGAAACTGTTTCTTATGTCGTAAAAATTATTCGGAAAACTATCCACGAAGAACTGGTTTGATGAAGACGTCAACCTCACGGCGAAACGTCGACTAAAATAGAACAGTTAACTGCAGCAATGAAAAGTAGAAAAGTTTTGTAATGTTCGTGTGCTAAATTTTCATAAAAAGTTTAATGTACTTAGTAAAAAAAAAGACGGTTTGGTTAAAAAAAAAACAAATTATATTTTACTTTTTAAGTTTTTAGAACTTAAGTTCATTCTGCTTTTGTAATTTTGTTTCTCTTTTTCTAATCTTAACAAGCGGGCTTCGCCTACTTGCATTCTGGGGGGGGTCTGAACAGAGGCCTCCTTAATCAGATGAGAAGAAAGCGCTTCGTTTTTGAGGGCCCGCTACAGTTAGGAACTTGAAAGAAGCGAAGGAGAATGTTTTCAAAATGAAGGAAAATGTTTTCAAAATGAAGGAAAATGTTTTCAAAATGAAGGAAAATGTTTTCAAAATGAAGGAAATTGTCTGAAGAATGAATGAAAATGTTTAACAAAAATTCCCGAACGTTTAATTTTTTTTTAATTTTTCCGTTTTTCCATTTTTTGTTTCTTTTAATTTATTTTGAAATTAATGGGAGTTCAGGTGAAGCCTTCAACCTCACGGCAAGACGTCGACTAAAATAGAACAATGAACATATAAAATAGCGACATCTTACTATCGCTTTTTGACCTAACATTGCAGTAGGATAGACAAATTGAAGCGGGATTTGCTCCTAATGAGTCCCCCATGCAAGGCGGCCATGCTTGCTGTCAAAGCATAATGAAAGATTTTAGAAAAATTTTGAGCAAATCGTTTTTGATTGCAGTGAGAACCTCGAGCAGCCTCTGGACAGCTGTTTCAGCCCTGCTTGGGGCTTCTTCAGCAGAAACGTAGCTTGCTTTGACAGCAAGCATGGCCGCCTTGCATGGGGGACTCATTAGGAGCAAATCCCGCTTCAATTTGTCTATCCTACTGCAATGTTAGGTCAAAAAGCGATAGTAAGATGTCGCTATTTTATATGTTCATCATTCTTACATCGCATTTGCGAATAAATTGGGCAAGACGTTTTTGGTCTGCAGTGGGAATGTCGAGCTACGTTTCTGCTGAAGAAGCCCCAAGCAGGGCTGAAACAGCTGTCCAGAGGCTGCTCGAGGTTCTCACTGCAATCAAAAACGATTTGCTCAAAATTTTTCTAAAATAGAACAGTTAACTGCGGCAATTAAAAGTAGAAAAGCTTTGTGTGCCAAATTTTTTATTAAAAAAAATAATATGCTTAATAATTTTGTTAGGTAAAAAAAATAAATTACGTAGGCTGTTACGGTTTCCTCCTTAGTCAGATGAGAAGATTGGGTTACTCGTTTTTGGGGGGCTCGCAGCAGCTAGGAACTTGAAAAAAGTAAAGGAAAATGTTTAAAGAAATGAAGGAGAAAGTTTAGAAAATGAAGGAAAATGTTTAACAAAAATTCCCTAAAGTTTATAATTTTTTTAATTATTCTGTTTTTTCCAATTTTTTGTTTCTTTTAATTTCTTTTAATAATATTGATAATCTGTATGCCCCAACTCATCTGTCAGAGGGCGCCAAAATATGGAGTCGCACGCGATCGGATTTTGACCTCGCGGGGGCCCTGGTTACAGTTGTTTTTCTTATAGTACAAACGTGGACATATCAATCAGAAAAGAGCCAGCTCGTAGTATCCTTTCTCTTCGACGGTCTGAATGAATCTATTAACAAACAAGGCTCTCATGGAAGTCACAAAATGTTCGTGTCGCACTGGTTGTTGTGATTAGTGCGCAACTAATACTGCGAGGAAAGGGGATGCACCCCGTCATACTCCCCCAGCATGCCAACGCCAGATTAAAAAAAATTAAAATGAAATACTTCTTGATTCGATACGTTAATTTAATTATCAATGTACAAGAAAATTAAAAAGTAGAAAAGATAAAAAAAAAAAAAACGTTGACAACGGTTTCATTAAGAACACTCAGAACTGAGACCGACCGGAAAAGATTGACGTCCCCCTCCGGATTGATTCCGTTAAAAAAATTATCACAAGTTTCGTTCGGTCAAAGTGTCCCCGAGACATTAACTTATTTATTAACTGGTTGCGAGGACGAAGGGGCCACGACGAAGCTGCCTAATCTTCTTAAAAAGGACTCCAATTTCTCAAGGCGGACGAACTTAAATAAACTCTGCATTATTAAAGTTATTTCGTTTGGAAACGTTCCACGTGAAATCAGAGTTGAATAGATCAGCTTCCTTGTACTTACAGGAATCAGTTGTCTCCCTTTCAGGGAGCGAATAAGCGAATAAACGGAGTTTCAAGACCGGAATTTCTCCCCGAATGGAGGATGCAGAGGAACGGAAAACTCTCACGTTTCAAATTGTGTCACGTGCAACGTACGAACGACCAAAGAAAATGATGGTGTTGTGAATAAATTATAAACATTTATTCTTAGTCAAATTAAGGGTACCGTAAAGGCTAAACAACGAAGTAATAAAACTTTAAACCATTCGTTAACTTTAATTTCGTTTCGTCAGTCTAAGACCAGTTTTTCTAATAGAACTAAAAGAAATTTTAATTTAAAGTGACCTGTACAAAGAGGAGAACAAAATAGATTTTAGCTTAAATTAGGTTTAAATTTAAAAAGATACATAAAGACGAACCTTGCAATAAAGTTATTTTTTATAAAAGATTTATTATTTTATTTTAACAAACAAAAAAAAAATCCTAAGGGCGATTTGGAATTTAATTTGGTGATAAATTTTCCATGTGGCTGAAACTGGTCGACAGCCGACGTGAGATTTGCATGATAATTTCCAACTATCTGGAAAAATGCCGAATCGAAAAAATATATTAATTTAAATCGTATACGTTTTGACCGACCAGCTGATCGAAGCGGCGCTGAGTTACGTCGTTCCTGCTCAAGATCCAGTAAGGCACTGACTCTGGCCTACTTCGGCGGCGGGTCGTAATTGAAGAGGCGGCCGCGTTCCACTTTTAGCTGTGCCGGCAGTTCTCAAACGGTTTAGTGAAAATCTGCCACTACATTTTTCTCGAAAACTATTACATTTTTGTTAAAAACATATGAGTTCAATCGTTGCCATTTATGGTGATATACTGCAGGTTTAAATATTTGCACACAGTAAAATTATTAATTGCTCCATTAGCATATACAGTCCCCGGATTGAATTCACGATACATATAATGGACCAAAAGTTTTTTAACTCGCATTTCATATTTTACAGTTCAGGTTTGCTTGGTGCGAAATGAATTTGTGCCAAATTTGACCTGGAAAGTTTTGAAGGTGGCGGAATTAACACATAAAGATAAAAAATATGTGTAGGCAAAGTGGTATTCCTTTTGAATTTAGGAGAAAATTTTTACTAAATTAAAATAATTCCCGTTTGAAATTACGGAAACATACCATATTTCAACGTTCTATTCATTCATTTGTTTTTTTTTCCACTTCATAATTACATCACTTTTAATCTAATTATTTTTTACTCATTCGCATATTTTAAATGGTACTCCTAAAACTTAATTTTTTTCACTTTTTCATATTATACGTACATATGTGTGTTTCTTCTGCATTGAATTTACAGTTTAGTTACTTTTTTCTTCCATTTTGTTTTCAATTTGCCTTTTTTATCCAAATTTGGGTTAGTTTTTTTTTAAGTAATTTTTTGGTTTAAATTTAAGCGATCGCCTTTTGTTTCTGATTTTTATTTTATTTTTTTTTCAAATTTTTGAAGACGAGAATCGCCCAAACATACTTTCATTTTTGTCTTCGATTTCTAATTTGATTAGATTTGGCATTTCTATTATTTTTATTAATTTTTTTGTTTATTTGTTACTTGCGCAAAGAACATTCTGTATTTGTTTTTTCTAATTTTTTAGCAAGATTTATTTTATTTTTAAAAATCTTTTCGTTTTTCTTTTTTCGCTTTTTTTAAATTTATTAAAACACGAGCGTTTATTATGTGTATTATTATTAACGTCTTGTAAGTTAGAGCGATTGTCTTTTGTTTGTGAGATTTGTTGTTGTCTTTGTTTGTTACGTGCGCAAAAAAATATTCTGTTTTACTTTTTCCTTTTTTTTAAGCGATCAATTTTATTTTTATTCTTCAACTTTCCTTCATCTAGTCAAGTGTTAGGCTTTCTTTTTATTTTGATTGAATTTTTTTTTTTTGTTTGGTTGGTTTTGGATTTGACAATCTGTCAGTTGTTAAGTTAAGTTTGTTCCCGATTGACTTGTGTATACAATTTTTTTTGTCTCACACCAATAAATAAAAATTATTATTAATATTATTTAAGCGTTCGTTTTTTTTTTGTTTACCATAAATCGATGTTTTCAGTTTCTAAAATTTGTTTCTATTCATTTATTCATTTCTTTTAACAACATCGTTCGATCGTTTTTTGTTTCTTTTTTTGTTTAATTTACGTTTGGTTACTTTTTAATTCAATTCGCCCTTTTTATCCAAGTCGAGGTTAGTTTTCTTTTTATATTAAATAATATTTCGGTTTAAATTTAAGCAATCGCGTTTTGTTTCTGAATTTTATTTTATTTTATTTTTCAAAAATGTCGAAGAGAATCCCGCCTAAGATACTTTCATTTTTCTCTTCGATTTTTAATTTGATTAGGTTTGGGATTTCTTGTTTTTAATTAATGCGATCGTCTTTTGTTTCTGAAATTTATTAAATTTTTTTGTTTGTTTGTTGCTTGCGCAAAGAACATTCTGCGTTTGTTTTTCTTTTCTTTTCATTTTTTAACAATATAGTTCGATTGTCTTTTGTTTCTGCTATTTTATTTTATTTTAATTTTTTTTTTAGTTTTTCAATTTGCCTTTGTTTCTTTCAGGGTTGGGTTTCGCCTTTATTTTGACTGATCTTTTGTTGTTTAAGTTTAAGCGATCGCTTTTGTTTCTAAAATTTGTTGTTTATTTTTCTCCAAAGAGAATCCTTCTCAACATAATATTGTTGTAATCCAATTGTATCTTCAATTTTTAATTATTTGATTGACTTTCGTGATCGCCTTATGTTTCTGAAATTTGTTTTTGTTTCTTCTTTATTTGTCCCTCGGGATTCTTTTTAATTTTATTTAGAAACATGGTTTTTTCTTTGTTACTTTTTTTTCTATTTACATTTTGTTATTTTTGTTTTGACTGTTTATAATTCAGCACAGTAGTAAGAAATTAACGCCGTCAGGTGCTGACAGGGGTGGACTGTTATTTTATTTGTATTTTGGTCAATAAATATGTAGATGGCGTTAATATTTTAAAAACTTTACTGAAATGTTAGTTATGTTAATAATTTTCCGTAATTCAATTTTTCTTTCTGAAATGAAAGGGAATTTGACACGTCTCCGTAAATTCAAATCAAAAGGAAGACAGCTTTACCTGTGCTCAGATTTTATTTCTTCTTGTATTAATTCCGCTTCCTGGAAGACATTCATCGTTATATTTGGCACACATTTATTTCGCGTTAAGCAGACCTGAACTTCAAAACAAGAAATCTGAATTTAAAAAATAAAAATAAAAATTTTTGACTATTATAATATGTATCGCGGAGTCAATCCGGGAACACACTGTATATGCTAATGGAGCAATTAATAATTCGTGTAATACAGCGTGTTCTTTTACTGTGTGCAACTTGCAATATATCACCATAAATGGCAACGATTGAACTCTTATGTTTTTAACATAAACGTAATGGTTTTCGAGAAAAGTGCAGTGGCAGATTTTCACTAAACTGTTTGAGCACTGCTGGCATAGCTAAAAGTGGAACGCGGCCGCCTCTTCAATTACGACCCGCAGCCGAAGTAGGCCAGGGTCAGTGCCTTACTGGATCTTGAGCAGGAACGACGTAACTCAGCGCCGCTCCGATCAGCTGGTCGGTCAAAACGTGTAATATATCTTCTCTTATCCCCCGATTATTTAAATATCGTACATTTATCGACCAACAGTATCATCGTAGACAAATTAAATTGATTTGGCGTAAGTTGCATGCATGCATACATAAACAAATACGATAAAAAGCAAATAATTCTCAAATACGTACGTATATGAACAATTAACTCTACCTAGGTTTTGAAAAAAAATAAACATTAAGTAACTATAACTAGCTTGAGGAAAATTAAATGTACTCAACGTCTACTATTGTGATTACGTGTTTCCATCTTGTACAAAACCACTAACTACTAACATCCCTTTACATTTAACGAATACTGCGTTCGGGTTTTGTGTTATTTATGAGTTTCCATCAATATTCTCATTCTGTACCTCAAGAACGTTTCGGCAAATCCTGAAGTGTTCTCGTAAAGGGATTACGTACGTACATTTTTCTTCATTCCGCGCCAGAGTGTCTCTTTGAGTGACCTTAGAAATCAATTCTAATAACGGCACGTTATTTTGTAACAGCAGTCTTCGCTTTCTCAGTTTCAGATTCGGAAAATTGCGATGTCTTATTGAAAAATATAGTTATTGTCGCCGAATGACATCTTAAAATATTTTATTGTACGTAGTTACAATAATGTGCAAGTCTATGTTGTTTACCGTTACCTGACGTGCACTGTAATTGTGGAGGGAAAAAATCGTTTCTTTTTCAAGCCAGTTGCAATAACAATGTGAGATTTTCTAGAGGCGGACTTACTCTGGAAATTGCCAATTTCCCGAACAGAAAATCATCTTTTGCTTTCATTAAAATATTCCTTACAATTCAGTTCAATTTGGCGACGCTATGTCGCAAACTAAACTTTAACTATCCAACTTTATCATCAAATACAACGAAACATTTCATTTTTCTTTTAATGTGCACGGTTCAATCATACTTTTTAATAATGTATAATTTATCATCTTATAAAAAGCACAAATAAACATAGGGCGTGGCATAAAAACAGAGGGCGTTCTTTTCGGGCAACTCACAACCCATCATCAAAAGCAGCTCAGACAAAAAATTATTTAGCACTATCTCAGTTTGGGGGTCATCCTCCAGGCCACTTGATTGGCTGAGGCAGTTATGAAGGGCGTGGCGTGAAAACAGAGGGCATTCTTTTCGGGCAACTCACAAATTCATCATCAGAAACAACTCAGACAAAATTATTTAGCACTATCTTAGTTTTGGGGAGTTATCCTCCAGACAATTTGATTGGCTGAGACAGTCATGAAGGGCGTGGCATAAAAACAGAGGGCGTTCTTTTCGGGCAACTCACAACCCATCATCAAAAGCAGCTCAGACAAAAAATTATTTAGCACTATCTCAGTTTGGGGGTCATCCTCCAGGCCACTTGATTGGCTGAGGCAGTTATGAAGGGCGTGGCGTGAAAACAGAGGGCATTCTTTTCGGGCAACTCACAAATTCATCATCAGAAACAACTCAGACAAAATTATTTAGCACTATCTTAGTTTTGGGGAGTTATCCTCCAGGCAATTTGATTGGCTGAGACAGTCATGAAGGGCGTGGCATAAAAACAGAGGGCGTTCTTTTCGGGCAACTCACAACCCATCATCAAAAGCAGCTCAGACAAAAAATGATTTAGCACTATCTCAGTTTGGGGGATTATCCTCCAGGCCACTTGATTGGCTCAGGCAGTTATGAAGGGCGTGGCGTGAAAACAGAGGGCATTCTTTTCGGGCAACTCACAAAGTCATCATCAGAAGCAACTCAGACAAAATTATTTAGCACTATCTCAGTTTTGGGAAGTTATCATCCAGGCAATTTGATTGGCTGAGACAGTCATGAAGGGCGTGGCATAAAAACAGAGGGCGTTCTTTTCAGGCAACTCACAAGCCATCATCAAAAGCAGCTCAGACAAAAAATGATTTAGCACTATCTCAGTTTGGGGGATTATCCTCCAGGCCACTTGATTGGCTGAGGCAGTTATGAAGGGCGTGGCATGAAAACAGAGGGCATTCTTTTCGGGCAACTCACAAATTCATCATCAGAAACAACTCAGACAAAATTATTTAGCACTATCTCAGTTTTGGGGAGTTATCCTCCAGACAATTTGATTGGCTGAGACAGTCATGAAGGGCGTGGCATAAAAACAGAGGGCAACTCACAACCCATCATCAAAAGCAGCTCAGACAAAAAAATTATTTAGCACTATCTCAGTTTGGGGGATTATCCTCCTGACAATTTGATTGGCTGACGTGGTTATGAAGGGCGGGGCATAAAAACAGAAGGGTTTTGTTAGGCAACTGACAACCTATCATTTAAAACAACCCAGATAAATTATTTAACACTATCTCTTAGCCGAGAATGAAGGAAAATTATAATGATCAGAACGTCTTTCATCAAAAACAATAGAAAACAACAGGTTTTTAAATTTGCTGTAATTTAATTGGCCGAAATTTAGTGAAGAACGTTGTTCCAAGTAATTTCATTAGCTGCGATTGACCCAAAAGGGGTGGAGTGGAGACAGTCACGCCCCTTCACAACTATTTAACCCGAAAAAGAAGGCAAATAATGGATGATGATCAGAACGCCTCTTATAAAAGACAACGAACAGGTTTTCACGTTTGCCATAATTCAATTGGGCGAAACTAAGTGAAGAAAGTTGTTTTGAAAGTAATTTCATTGATTGGGATGGACTCAAAAGGGGTGGAGTTAGGAGCGTCGCGCTTCTTTACGATCACTTATTGTGATCCTTGAGAGACAGAAACGAGATGATAATTTAGAGTGCCACAAAAAACGGATTATTGCAAGAAACAACAGATTTCTGCGTTTCACGCGATTGTCAGAAGTAATTCGATTGGTAGAGTCAGTTAGGAAGAGCGTGGCCTAAAGACTTAAAGCTAATTCAGAACCTCTGAATTATTAAAGATAATCCACGCGATAATATTTGCTATTATTTCACAATTAGTTAAAAAAGAAGGGTTTTCCTTTCGGTTTGTGAAATTATTCAATTTTATTAGGAAAATCTTTCAGGCCACGCCTCTCATAATAGATTTTTCTTATCGAATCAAAGTTTAAGACAGGCGACGAAAGAGTGTATTGGTATTTGCAGACCAATTAAATTAAATCGGTTCAGACGGATCCGAAAATGTGATTGGTTAAGGAGGCGTGGCTTGAATTATCTAAGACGAGTTTCGCAAATTCTTTTTCTGCAGTTCTAGTTATACATTATAGCAAAAGCGAATAGACCGCTGCCCTTCAACGTCCATCAGTATTTCTATTCTGTGTTTCGACTTCTTCTTCTTCTTCTTCTTCTTCTTCTTCTTTTGAAATACGCGGTCTCGTCTGTTGTAGAAGGGCATTTCATACTTCCTTTTCGACGGACTCTCAAAACTAACAAGTGGCCAAGCTATTGGCTAGAGGCGGTTATTAAAGGCCTGACAGAGAAACATTATTCAACTTCTGATTGGTTAAAATAATTATCAAGGAGCGTGGCGCAGAATTTACTTTTCGACGCACTCCTAAAACTAACAACGAATAAAGCGATTGGCTAGAGGCGGTTATTAAAGGCGTGGCTGAGAAACAATGCTCGACTTGTGATTGGTTAAGACGATTATCAAGGGGCGTGGCGCAAAACTTCCTTTTCGACGGACTCCTAAAACTAACCACGGGTGAAGCGATTGGCTAGAGTCGGTTATTAAAGGCGTGACTAAACAACAATGTTCAAGTTGTGATTGGTTAAGACGATTATCAAGGGGCGTGGCGCAAAACTTACTTTTCGACGGACTCCTAAAACTAACAACGGGTGAAGCGATTGGCTAGAGACGGTTATTAAAGGCGTGACTAAACAACAATGTTCAAGTTGTGATTGGTTAAGACGATTATCAAGGGGCGTGGCGCAAAACTTACTTTTCGACGGACTCCTAAAACTAACAACGGGTGAAGCGATTGGCTAGAGACGGTTATTAAAGGCGTGACTGAAAAATAATGTTCAAATTGTGATTGCTTAAGTCGATTATCAAAAGGCGTGGCCCGGAACAGTGGCGCTAAGGTCTGAATGTGAACATCAATGATCAGCACGTTTAGCTTTCTTTAGATGATATGATTGGTTAATTGATCATCATCTAAAATCTATGGAACTAACAATAAGTTGTACGTATTTAATACGTAACGGAAAATATGATTGGTTAAAGCAACTATGAAAGGCGTGGATTCGGAACGACGCCGCTAAAATATGAATAGGAATACATTTTATTGTATAGCGATTGAAGACTGTTATTCTAGCCAATGGTGGTGGAGTGAATAGTGCCTCCCCATTCCCCACTGCCCCTGAAGATCAAGCAAGCAACGCGCAGCTCCTCCTTGTCTTTGGCTAAAGCCTTTGATCAGCCGTTATTTTGAAATTTGCAACAGATAGGCGTGACGCAAGAAATAACGCCGCTAGGATTGGTCAGTACCATCGCGTCGCACATTCTTAAAATAAAATCCAGTTATGAAACTTAAAACAATCCAATTGGATGAGATGGTCGTCGAAGGCGTGGCTGTTTTTTTAATGCCTTTCAGAAATGTCTCCCCTACAGATATTTAATTGTACTCTAATGCTTTCTAACAACTGTAATAGGTAGACAGACATACAGGGTGTCCCACTTAAGGCGGATTCTTTCACACCTCTCCAGTTATTAATTTTACGAAAAAAATGTTTCAAATGAAAGTTTCACAGGATCATGTGAAGCATATTTTAAAATTAGTTCGACGTGTACAGAGTGTTCCGTTTAGCCTGAGCGTTAGGTCACTTATTTTAAATGGAACACCCTAAATATTTTTACATTTTCGGATTCTGGATTGAACTTTAATGTGACCTTGTGTACCATACATAAGGTCTAATCTAAACCGGTTTCGCGTTATTCAATTTTAAAAAAAAATCTCGCTCTTGCAGTACCTCAAACAAATGCAAATATCTTCCGAACAAGTGACGTTAGGGGCTTGTGGTTTTTTGCAAATGTTTCGTCTTGAAACGTTTTTCAGTTACACTATAAAGAAAAAATTTCCAGCGACATAAGTTCTTAAAAAAAAGAAAAAAATTAGAGCGACATAAGTTCTTAAAAAAAAATTAATAAACTTGAGAATATTCAAACTACGATAACTAATTCTTTTTTAAATGGAATGCGAAATAACTTTTATCATTATTAGATGCGCTATTTAATTCTCTTTTCAATGACATAGGGTTGTCGGTATCTGTCATTAATAGTTCTTTCAGTATTAAATTTTAATTTTACGATTTTTAAAAATATACGAAATATTGAGGCCTTTATGTTAGTTGCTATTGTTACCCAGCAAACAAATTATTTATTTAGCTTTCCTTACGATTATTGAGTATCATGCGACATTCAAAATGTTCAAATTAATCTTTAAGAATGATAAAAGTTATATGGCATTATATGGCATTCCATTTAAGAAAAAATAGTTATCGTAGTTTGAATATTCTCAAGTTCATTAATTTTTTTTAAGAACTTATGTTGCTAGAATTTTTTCCTTACAGTGTAGTTGAAAAAGCGTTTCAAGACGAAACTTTTGCAAAAAACCACAAGTCCCTAACATCATTTGTTCGGAGGTTATTTGCATTTGTTTAAGGTACTACAAGGGCGATAATTTCTTTAAAAAGTTGAATAACGCGAGGACGGTTTAGATTAGGCCCTATGTATGGTATACAAGGTCACATTAAAATTCAATCCAGAACCCGAAAATGTAAAAATATTTAGGGTATTCCATTTAAAATAACGAAGTGACCTAACGCCCAAGCTAAACGGAACACTCTGTACACGTCAAACTAATATGGTCCACATGATCCTGTAAAACTTTCATTTCAAACATTATTTCGTAAAATTAATAACTAGAGAGGTATGAAAGGATCCGCTTTAAGTGCGACACCCTGTATAAAGAAACTCTTTTAATATGCGAGGTTCAATCGTGCTTTTCAGTAATCTATAATTTATCATCTTATAAAAAGCACGTAGAAGTATTTGTTTTTTATAAATGCTTTTCAGAAATGTC
Source organism: Prosopocoilus inquinatus (assembly GCA_036172665.1). NCBI lineage: Eukaryota > Metazoa > Arthropoda > Insecta > Coleoptera > Lucanidae > Prosopocoilus > Prosopocoilus inquinatus. The sequence goes on from CM069870.1 coordinate 6,015,503, forward strand.
CCCTAAAGATATTTAATTGTACTCTAATATTTTCTAACCACTGTAAAAGGTAGACATACATATAAACGAGCGAGATAAAGAAACAGAAACTAAAAACATGAAATAATATTTTATTGGGAAGACGTTACTTTTAATTATGATTGTATATGTTAAAATGTATTGGAGACTGTGGTTTGTAATACTAAGAAATTAGGAGGTTGAATCCAATTTCTATGATTGTATGTGGTTTATAGTGTTATATCAGGTCATGCGAGCTTTGCGTGAATACATAACCACATCATTTTCGTCATATATTTATAGGTGAATATTGAATTTAAATTCGTATTTATAGCATATCTCTCTGCTTAATGGCACAGTCAAGTATATGCAACCAAATCTACTCTACTCTTATGACGTTTTCAATATGGAGTCATAGATGCTTACCCTTATGATAAAGAGACTTTGATATAATCGTGTTTTTCTCACTCACGATTTGTTACACTTCTTGTGTTTACATCATTAGCATCATTACCATAACAACGAGTGAACCACTATTGAATAGGGTGTGAAAAATGCGCCCATTGCCATGACAATGATGTAAACACAAGACATCTACGAGTTGCAAGATATGTTAAAAATCGTAATGAACAGTTGAAACAGCGACATCCTACGATCGCTTTTTGACCTGACATTACAAAATTTCGGCCTATGTTTCTGCTGACGAAGCCCCAAACAAGGCTAAAACAGCTGTGCAGAGGCTGCTCGAGGTTTTATTTGTTACTTGCGCAAAGAACTTTCTGTTCTGTATTTGTTTTTTGATTTTATAGCAAGATCGCTCGATTACCTTTTGTTTTCGCCATTTTATACGTACCTACGTTTTTTTTTTTCGCTTTTTTAAAATTTATTAAAACGCAAGTGTTTATTATGTGTATTATTATTAAAGTCTTGTAAGTTGGAGCGATTGTCTTGTGTTTGTGAGATTTGTTGTTGTCTTTGTTTGTTGTGTGCGCAAAAAAAATTCCGTTTTCCTTTTTTTCCTTTTTTTTTAAAGCGATGAATTTTTATTCCTCAACTTTCCTTCATCTAGTCCAGTTTTGTTTTTATTTTGATTGATTCTTTCTTGTTTTGAGTTTAAGCGTTCGTTTTTTGTTTACCATAATTCGATACTTTTAGTTTCTAAAATTTGTTTTTGTTCATTTATTCATTTTTCATTTCCTTTAACAATATCGTTCGATCGTCATTTGTTTCTTTTTTCTGTTTAATTTACGTTTAGTTACCTTTTCCTATTTTCTTCTGAATTTGTCTTTTTTATCCAAATGGGACTTTCCTTCTTTAAAAGTATTTTTTTTTTTGAAGATGAAGAAGAAGAGAATTTCACCTAACATATTTCAAGGTTTGGGATTTCTTGTTTTTAATTAATGCGATCGTCTTTTGTTTCTGAAATTTATTATTATTTTTTGTTTGTTTGCTGCTTGCGCAAAGAACATTCTGTGTTTGTTCCGAAATTTCTTAATTTTTTTGTTTGTTGCTTGCGCAATGTGTTTGTTTTTTTTTTTCTTTTCATTTTTTAGCAATTTAGTTCGATTGTCTTTTGTTTTTGCTATTTTATTTTATCTGAAAATTTTTTTTAGTTTATTTTCAATTTGCCTTTGTCTCTTTCAGGGTTAAGTTTTTTCTTTACTTTGACTGATCTTTTGTTGCTTAAGTTTAAGCGTATTTGTATTTTTTCTTAAGAAGAGAATTCCACCTAACATAATTTTAGGGTTTCGGACGATCGCTTTTTGACCTGACATTGCAGTAGGATAAACAAATTGAATTTCGAGCTACGTTTCTGCTGACGAGAGCCCCAAACAGAACTGAAACAGCTGTACAGAGGCTGCTCGAGGTTTTCACTGCAATCGATTTGCAACAATTTTTCTTTTTTAATCGTAAGTGAGAAAGAGAAGAATACACGCTCAGGTTTGTAAAAAAAAAAAACAGAACAATGAGTCATAGAAAAGTCTCGTGAGTCGCCGTAATGCAGCTTCTAGTGCCGCCCTGGATCGCCTAATAAGTAGGGCAAAAGAAGAAAGCTCGTGGTGATTTCGAAAGAGACTAAGAGACCAAGATTCAAATTTTTTTCCGACAGTCAATTTTCCTAATTTAATTTAAATAAAGTGAACCTGAGAAGTATTCAGCATCTGACAAAGTTTTATAGCATTGCGTTGATTTTTGTCTTCCCTTCTCTTTTTCATATTCTAGTTTTCAATTTTATGTTAATTGTTAAATTTTAATTATTTAATTATTTGATTAGATTCACGCTTTATCTCGTTTGTAATCTTTTTGTTATTCTAGGAATATTTGCACATATATTTTGTAATTTGAAGCTTTTAGAAAGAGATCAAGATAACACCAACGAAACACGAAATCTACGACCACAAAAGAAAGAGAAATAGAATGATCGAAATGTGTATATTTGTCGAAGACGAAAGAGCAAATCGTCACCAATTTTCATGTGGCCGATGTAAACAGTATTATAAACTACGACGTCAATGCTTCAAATGACGAAAGTTTCTTGATTTGGAAGTAAAGTTTTAATAGTAATAAATTGCTTGAAAAGTTACTTTCCGTAATGGTTGTCTTGCACGGATAAACTCGTCTTGACGGTTCACAATCTACTTTAATACAGTATTAAGGAAGAATGGACACAGGAACTCGCACGGTCAGCTAACGAGGATAATGAAACTTCGCCGGCGTCAGCAATTTTCGTGAAAACACCTAAGTTTGCAATTACGTTGTTAATAACGCATTACGTGCCAACCCAATCTAAGTGTACAAAATTAAGAAAATAATTACAGCAATTTAATGCAAGAATGAAAAAACAATCAAAAATAATATTAATAGAATAAATAAATCACAATACATAATTTACTATTTTTTCCAGACATGTGCAAATTTAACGAGAGTTTATTCCATATGATTAGAAAATAATAATAATTCAGACCCCCATTACTTAATCAATACGGACTTGACAATTAATTGTCGGCCAAAAGATTAGTTTAAATTAAACTAAAATTAGTCTACTGACTATCTTGTTTGTTACATTTAAATTACTCAATGGTTACCTTCATGGAAAAGAATCTTTCTATAGAATGAAAATTAGACTTAAAGATTTAGCTTATTTTGTTTATTTTGGCTCCGTGAGCACGTCTTTAAAATATTACCCGTTTCTCCCGAATCACCCTGTATAACGCAGTAAAACCACTTTACGTTAAGTATCCGAAGTCAGGGTTGGAAAAAAAACTGTTTTTTTTTTCAACCGACTCTGTCGCGGGTTGGCAGTTGGTAAACGAGTGTTTTCGAGAACCCACGCCAACTGTCCGGAATATTCTAGAAAGTTCCATGTTTTTCCAGTAACAGCCGTACTGGAATATAAGGGAGGACGGCGCGCGATTTGAATAGTTTTGCATTTAGTGAGCGAAATAGACGGTGAAATATTATAGTGTTATTTATTAAAATAAGTGTTTTTGTAAGTTGTACGGTGTTAAACAAGTGTTAATTAAAATTTTTGAAATCAAGCAACGATTATTATTATTTGCGAACCCCGAAGTCGTAACCATATCTATATTCGCAATTTCTTTCCAGGAAATTAGATCACACCGATGAAGAAAGAATATAGATGACTGAGCATTTATAATCATAAATGCCTATTGTTTGCCTCTGTTTTTATAATAATAATAATAATAATAAGTTTATTGATCCACTCAGGGTTGGAAAAAAAAACTATTTTTTAAAAAGAACAAAACTTCTGTTTTTTTTTGTTTTAAACAGTTTTTCTTGTTTAAAACATGTTTAAAATTGAGCCTAAATTAAACATGTTTTAAACAAAAAAAAAACAGCTGTTTAAAACAACTTTTAAATGTTTAAATTGCCCTTACAGCTTACATAAAAAGATATATATTATAATTATTATTTGATATTTGTGTAAAAAGAAGAATTTATTAGAATTCGATCTCTAATTAAAAGAAAGATGAAAAATCTGTAATGTTAGATTATGTACCCTTTTAAAAATAATGTATGTACTTTGATAATAATTTAAATCATTTAAGGCAGAGCTTGATTTATTTATGATCTACGGTCGCGGTGTTTTAAATGATTTTCAAAGAAAGTATGAAGTATTTGGTATCAACATATTGAGAAAAACATTCCCAATAAAAACTAAAATCAAATACAATCCAAAGAAATACTTTTTCCAAATTACTTGATCGCATTAGAACTAAAATACATGACTCGTGGCTTTCAATACTGGAAAACAAAAATTTCAAATATGTAAAAACATGTAGGATGTTCCATTTAAAATAACAAAGTTAATATTACTTCCGGCGAAACCAAAAGTCCAGTAGTATATGTCTGAAATTTCAAATTAAATTTTTGTTTAATTCATCGTTTTCAAATTTTAAACAAACCTTAAAATTCTAGAAGGACGAATATACGGCCTTGGGACACACGGTAGAAATTCAATGAAGACAAATGAAACGATAACGTTATAAATTGTTTAAACAGCGACATCCTACGATCACTTTTTGACCTAACATTGCATTATCATTGACAAATTCAGGCCAGTTTGCTACATAATAACTCATCCCGTAGCCCATAGTATGAACAGGGAAGCGGAGGACCCAGCATAGCATGTTTCAAAACTTAATAATATAATAATAAAAGGTTAAATATTGACAAGGTATTTTAAAATTTTACGATATAAGTATTATTCTAGTGATCAATAATAATTAATGAATTGATTATAATCAATCGAATGCAATTTAAATTTAGTTCAAATCAGAGCTACAGTGTAGTCATCACGTCATCATCTCAGCCACACATTGTCTGCAATTATTAAAACAATTGATATGAGAACAAACTAAAGTTTAAAGTTAATCTGTCAGTGAAATACAGACCCTAAACAATTAACTTCTGGTTACACAGTGTTACGTTGGAAAAATAAAACACATATATCAAAAGTGGACCTTTTTAGCTTAAAACTAAAAAAAATGAATTTAAAACATTAACAAAGAAACATGTTTAAAACTTAAAAATAAAGTACTTATATCAAAAGAGTTCTTTTTTAGCTTAAAATTACAAAAATGAATTTAAAACATTATCAAAAAAAACGTGTTTAAAACATTTTGTTTAAAACAGATGGTATGTTTTCAATTCGGTGTTTTAAACATGTTTTAAACACTATGTTTTAAACAGTTTGTTTTAAACTTTCCAACCCTGTTCGAAATGCGTATAACAAGTAAAAATGTGATATACCAAGACTGTACAATGTCTTTAACAGTCAGCCGAGTAATTAGAAGCCCGAAATTAACGGAAGGACACTCTCAGAACAATAATTAATAACAGACAGTACGAGATCGAGGAGATTGGGCATGTATCAGACATTTAGTGAAAAGGGTAAATGTCGAGACATTAAAAATATTTTCGCAACTCAACCCTTAAGTATACGATAACTACTACGCTGAAACATTTAAATAATATCAAAATGACTGTAGAGAATTAAGATTAAGGGTTGTTTTCATAAAAAGAAGAACTTACTTAAAATAACTTTAAGTTTAAAGTCCTATTCTATTCTAATTTCAAAAATTACATTGCACGATCTTCTGCGATAACAAATAAATAAAGAATAGTACTAAACTAAACATTTTAGTAAATAATTTTCTTATTGTCATGTTTTAGACAAAACTGAAACAAGAATTGAAAAGTTCGAATAAAATTGGACCAGAAATGTGCTAGGTTCGATTTTCGTCGGATTAACCGTTTTCGACGTAATTAGGTTGAAAAATTATATTGCTGCAGAAACTCGAAAGCTCTAACATGCCTTGAAAATATTAACTGGAATTTCACCCGCGTATTTTACATGTCGATACGTGGGCTGCTGGAAAAGTTTTTGGAAACGGTATGAAATAACGCATATGAAATTTGGTAAACGGTATCATTGTTTTTCGAAGTATTCGCCTTTGACGTCAATACACTTTTGCATACGCTCGAACCAATTTCTAAAGCACGTTTTCCACTCTAAAGATGGTACCTCAGAAACCAGTGTCCGGAATGTTTCAACCGCTGCTTCAGCCGACGAAAATCGCTCACCACGCATTTTATTTTTGATATTTGGGAACACAAAGAAATCATTAGGTGATAAATCAGGTGAATATGGACAATGAGTCATTAATTCAACATTTTTGTTGGACAAAAAGTCAACTGTTTGACGGGCTGAGTGAGAGCTGGCGTTGTCATGATGGAGAACATTCACGGTTTTTCGATCCTCTAAAGCCACGGTTGCGACATGTCCAGTTAAACCAAACAAACAAGCAATAATTTGCTTCGCAGCACTGCGTGAACGGGCAACTTTAGTTGGTTTTGGTTCATTTTGAAATACCCAAACGGTAGATTGTTGTTTACTTTCTGGCTCGTACGAATAGATCCACGTTTCGTCACCAGTAGCGATGTTATAAACTGAATTTGAACGACCTCCATTTAATTTCTTGAGCATTTCTTCGCACCATTTGACACGACCCTGCTTTTGCGCTTGTGTTAAATTGTGTGGGATCCAACGACTGCAAAGCTTTCGTACGTTCAAATGATTATGCAAAATCTGGTGTATTGCTTTCATGTCAATGCGTAAGGATGCTTGAATCTCACGGTATGTCACATGTCGATCTCGCTCAAGCATTTCACGCACCGCATCTACATTAGTGGCAACAACAGATGTTGATGGACGACCTTCACGAAATTCGTCACTGAGAGAGGTACGTCCACGCTGGAATTCGGCAGACCAATTATAAACACTGCTCTTTGATGGTGCTTCATCTCCAAAAGCCAAATGAAGCCGATCGAGGCATTGTTTCGGCGTTAGACCACATTTGAAATCGTAAAAAATCATGGCACGAAAATTTTCACGCGAGATTTCCATGTTTACACAAAATTACTTTGTCTCAAATGCTGTACAAACAAAACTAGTTCACTTGGATAGGAACTGTCAATAGAATTATAGGCGAAAAACGTCAAACTTTTCAAATATGACAGTTGACAATCGCTAGCAATTCCAGACCTACTAGATTCCAGAAAATTTTCCAGCAGCCCACGTATACAATACATAACTGTTGCATAGTTGCATGCTATTTAAGTTACTTTTATAGATTATATTTCAGAAACGAAACACTTTGGTATAAAGATAAATTAAAAGTTAAATCGAAATAATTTGACGCCGTCTATACGTGGTGTGGTATAATTATTGCCATCACATTCGATGATACCCTGTACATAGATTACATAAAGAATCCATTTTTTCTTTTCAAATTAAATACCAACAACCGAAAAAGTATTATTGTTTCCGCCTTAAGAAAACATTCAACGTCGTGTAGTGTCTACTGTGTACGTCTCGAACACTGACGTCGTCTGAGAATGTTTGGATTGATTTGGAAACAAAAGCGTGGGATTTAATTAAGCAACTAACACGAGACAAGGACGCAATTAATCAACGGAAAGGACTTTCCGCTCGGAAAATTCATTTATTCATCATTTACATGCGGGCTTCGTGAATTGTTATTCGTCGAATTATTATTCGCCGATCTATGAAATAATTCGCGAAAAGGTCAACGAGAATGGCCAGTTGCAAATTATTTTTTTTCCTACGATGAAACAATGAGTTAGTGTAAAAATGCTTCCAGATTAATAGTACAAAAATTACGAAAAGTAAAAATTAATGTATGTAATATATCATACAGTAACCTTGAAGCAACGTTTGAAAGAACCAAAAGCGTACGTACGAAAAAGAATACCGAGAAGATAAGAACAACATATTGCTCTGGTTTGGGTTCTGAAGGGACACAAACCCTCCAACTCTTATCTCCAGATGACCAAAAGAAAAGACTTATTGGCTTTACATGCGCTGAAAACCCCGGAATTCACGATAGTCAAATCAGCACTCCAGGTTGGCACCTCTCGTGTTAATTCAACTTTCGCTTACGTACGCACAAATGCTCTGGGTTTGCACCCGTTGCACTAATTAAACTCTTGCCGGCACAGAATCCCATTAAAAAAAATGATTTAATACTTTGTTAAAGTGCTGAAAGCCAAAATCACGAAGTGACGGCTTGCGCCAAGCCACAACTCATTATCATGTTTAAATTTATAATTTAATTTTATTTTATTGTGAAGTGTGCATCTGTTGCACTAATCAAACACTTGCCGGCACTGAATCCCATTAAAAAAAATTGATTTAATACTTTGTTACAGTGCTGAAAGCCAAAATCACGATTTTAAAGTAATAACAAAAAGTGATGGCTTGCGCCAAGCCACCGCTCATTATCATGTTTAAATTTATGATTTAATTTTATTTTATCCAAACCGTTTTGAGAAGTTTGCACCTGTTGCACTAATGAAACATTTGCTGGCATTGAATCCCATTTAAAAAAAAATGATTTAATACTTTATTACAGTGCTGAAAGCCAAATTCATGGTTTTAAAATAATAACAAGAAGTGACGGCTTGCGCCAAGCCACAACTCATTATCATGTTTAAATTTATAATTTAATTTTATTTTATCCAAACTGTTTTGTGAAGTTTGCATCTTGAATCCCATTAAAAACAAATGATTTAATACTTTGTTAAAGTGCTGAAAGCCAAATTCACGGTTTTAAAGTAATAACAAGAAGTGACGGCTTGCGCCAAGCCACAACTCATTATCACGTTTAAATTTATGATTTAATTTTATTTTAATCAAACTGTATTGTGAAGTTTGCACCTGTTGCACTAATCAACTACTTGCCGGCACTGAATCCCATAAAAAAGAAAATGATTTAAAACTTTGTTAGTGTTGAAAACCAAAATCACGATTTCAAAGTAATAACAAGAAGTGACGGCTTGCGCCAAGTCACAACTCATTATCAAGTTTAAATTTATGATTTAATTTTATTTTATCCAAACTATATTGTGATGTCTCGACTTCAAGTCAGGGTTATTGTTCGTCTCTCAATAAAATTCACTCTCAACTTAATAGATGTAACACAATAAAATTCAGAACTAACAACTTCAATCAAGTTTACTTTACTTTACATAAACCGACCTGTACTCAAAAAAAATTCACTTAGCAGGTAATATCAGATCGCCGACGATATATATGTATAATATTAGACGAAAAACAAAAATGAAGAACGTATGCACCAAAGAAAAAAAAATGTGGCATAATGAAAATAGCTAACGCCTCTGTGAAGAGACTATACAAAGTGGAGCGCAGACGTCGCCATCGAGAATGTTATAGAGCCCTTATAGTCTCAAATAAAGATGCCAAAGATACTAGACAATATCGACTTTTCATTGTCCGATGCGGCGAGTGCGATGTTTTCAAATGTGTAAGTAAATATCCTTTTGTGGGTGTATGACTTTTTTTCAATATACTTTCAAGTTTGCATGACGTGTCTGATACATACATATTTTGTTTGTCTCTTGCTTTCTGAAAAAAAATTGTTCACTCCAAAATGAAAAGAAAGTAAACACGTTAATAATCCCGAATTAGAGGAGAATAATAAAATATTATTTTCGGGCATTTGGGCTATTGATTTCGATAACAACAATGAATTTGAGTCCAAGTTTTGTATTTTAACAGGATACGATTGAACACTATTAATTAATAAATCTGAGGAAGAAATTGTACTAAATGTGCTACTTGAATGAAGTTACGTTATCTCCTCAGTATTTGATGAAAACGGCGGCAAGTTAGCGCTGAGGAAGACAACCAGCTGTCCCGAGCTAGAGTTAGATGGAGATTGATGAGGTCTAGGACGCCAGCTGTTGCTAAATTAAATTTACAACGACTTACAAGTCTGACTTAAATGAGTCAATCATACGTAAGAGGCGTTAGAATTTGCGACTTAAATTGTTAACTGTTATCAACTATGATATATTACAACTGTTCACAAATTGTGAAACGGAATTCTGATATTTTCAAGCAAGCGTAACTTAAGATTACTCAAAGCGATAGGTAATTCTGTTGTACACGCAAGTACTGAAATATTTGAATAATCGGCGGCACGCATGAACCAAATAACAATAATAAACGATACGTTACGATTTGTTGTCTGCCAGTTGGTTATACGGCAGCCTGTTGTCAAACATCTGTCTGTTTCATTCAAACGTCAGACGTCGTAGTGTCACCTCGTGGCGGTTCGCTGAAATGTCGATGCGCTGCGTGTATCGATGACGTTCAAATTCATTTTCCCTCAAACTACGTCGCAGACGTATTCTCCGTCAAAACAGGTGGACGGCAAACGGGAAAGAAATGTCGAAAGACAGAAGATTCGGAAAGCGTAACTAAACAACGGATTTCACTGTTGAAACAAAGAAGTCTAATATGAGCGCGGGTCGCTGTAATGGCGTCACACGTTTACCGCAGAAACGGATTATCCGCTTGGTAGATTTGTTAACCCACAAACCAAAATATTCACAAAGGATACCACCTACGCTATATTTAAATAGAATTTTGCATCACAAATAGCAACAATTCACGGAAGAATGCAGACGCGTCTGTACCTCGTAATGGCGAAACGCCGAATAACGCAAGAACAAATGGCCGGAAACAAATCCTCTAAAAGATTCGGAAAGCGAAACTAAAAAGCCGATTTTACTGTTGGAACAAAGAAATCTAATATGAGCACGGGTCGCTTTAATGGCATCACCTTTCTGTTTCCGTAGAAACGGATCATCCGCTTGGTATATTTGTTACCTAACAAATCAAAAGATTCACAAAAGGTTCCAGCTACGCCGTATTTGAACAGAATTTTGCATCACAAATAGCAACAATTCACGGAAGAATGTAGACGTGGCTGTACCTCGTGATGGCGAAACGCCGAATGACGCAAGAACAAATGGCCGGAAACAAATCCTCTAAAAGATTCGGAAAGCGAAACTAAAAAACGGATTTCACTTGGAACAAAGAATTCTAATATGAGCACGGGTCGCTTTAATGGCATCACCTTTCTGTTTACCGCAGAAACCGATCATCCGCTTGGTAGATTTGTTGCCCAACAAATCAAAAGATTCACAAAAGGTTCCAGCTACGCCGTATTTAAACAGAATTTTGCATCACAAATAGCAACAATTCACGGAAGAATGCAGACGCGTCTGTACCTCGTGATGGCAAAACGCCGAATGACGCAAGAATAAATGACCGGAAACAAATCCTCTAAAAGATTCGGAAAGCGAAACTAAAAAGCCGATTTTACTGTTGGAACAAAGAAATCTAATATGAGCAAGGGTCGCTTTAATGCCATAACCTTTCTGTTTACCGCAGAAACGGATCATCCGCTTGGTAGATTTGTTAACCCACAAACCAAAATATTCACAAAGGATACCATCTACGCTATATTTAAACAGAATTTTGCATCACAAATAGCAACAATTCACAGAAGAATGCAGACGCGTCTGTACCTCGTGATGGAAAAACGCCGAATGATGCAAGAACAAATGGCCGGAAACAAATCCTCTAAAAGATTCGGAAAGCGAAACTAAAAAACGGATTTCACTTGGAACAAAGAAATCTAATATGAGCACGGGTTGCTTTAATGGCATCACCTTTCTGTTTACCGCAGAAACCGATCATCCGCTTGGTAGATTTGTTGCCCAACAAATCAAAAGATTCACAAAAGGTTCCAGCTACGCCGTATTTAAACAGAATTTTGCATCACAAATAGCAACAATTCACGGAAGAATGCAGACGCGTCTGTACCTCGTGATGGCAAAACGCCGAATGACGCAAGAACAAATGGGCGGAAACAAATCCTCTAAAAGATTCAGAAAGCGAAACTAAAAAACGGATTTCACTTGGAACAAAGAAATCTAATATGAGCAAGGGTCGCTTTAATGGCATCACCTTTCGGTTTACCGCAGAAACGGATCATCCGCTTGGTAGATTTGTTGTCCAACAAATCAAAAGATTCACAAAAGGTTCCAGCTACGCCGTATTTAAACAGAATTTTGCATCACAAATAGCAACAATTCACAGAAGAATGCAGACGCGTCTGTACCTCGTGATGGCAAAACGCCGAACGACGCAAGAACAAATGGCCGGAAACAAATACTCTAAAAGATTCGGAAAGCGAAACTAAAAAGCGGATCTCTCTGTTGGAGCAAAGAAGTCTAATATGAGCACGGGTCGCTTTAATGGCGTCACATAATTACTTTTCTGTTTCTTTAACGTGCAAGATGTCGGCCAATCATAACAGTAAAAGATAACGCGACTTCTAGACGCAATACGAACATTATATCAGCGCGCTCAGACCGGAAACAAACAGTATGGCCAACGGTCAACAATTAAAACGTTTTACGCATGCCTGCTGAAAATAACGAGGGAATTAATCTATAACAAATATATCGCTATCACCATTAGTGATTAGTTAGAGAACGATTGTGAAAATTAGATTAAAAATGGTACTGAGTACGGTCAAGTGTTATCGGTACGAAATGTCACGTCAATTTGACGGAAGTGTGGAGCATCGAAGGTCATGTGATAACGTCTCCCTAGATTCAAACACATTGCGTAATTTAAATTATCTAATCTGGAGTTAATCATCGTTAAGCTATGATCACTTGCATTCCGGATACGCAAAATATTAGCGCTGCGGATTGCTTTTGATTGGTTGTTGTTTCTTTTTTTTTTTTTTTTGAAAGAACCAACCGAAACCGATCCCCAATAAATATTTTGCGTATCCGGATGCATCTGAACCTAGCTTGAAAATATTTTCTTAAACCTCATTTGCTACGTCACTGCTGAATCCTGTTTAATAAAACCAATTTTTTGGTCTTTGTTAATTTATGGAATTTAATACCGTGCTCTGGATTTTGCAAACATAGGACGACAATCATTCATATTCACTTGCATACATTTCTGTCGCCTTTTTATACGGAATGGCGTTCATAAATTTCATTTATGTCGTTTTTATCGCTGCAGCGGGTTAACGAATGGAATAAAATAAAATTCTGCAACTTATTTCGATCCTTCTTTTATAATTTCCAAAATCTCGTCAATTTACCCCTTTTTTTTTAAATATTGCATGAAAATATTTACCTAACATACGAAGCAATTTTGATTTTATAATTCCAATTATCGTTTGTTGCAAATTAAATCATTTTCGTTGATGATGTGCACAAAATTGGACTCCCTGAAGTATTAGCAATCAAAACATGCAAATCGAAAATTGACGTGTAATGCGAGAGACCTCATTTAAATGTTAATCATGTCCAAAATTTCATCATGAGTTTTACGGAATTTGAGTGTGGTGCATCCGTGGAAAGGTCAAATATTTTTATTTAGAAATTTTGTACTACATTCGTTCTGACTAGAAACGTAATAAAAAGTAATTCTTTTAAGTGCATTAAACTTCAGTGTCCCTGTGTAGTGCTGAATTTTCTTTTTTTTTTTGTTCGTAAATTTAAAATTGTTTCTGTAAGGGCCATTTGCACCACTTTCAGTTAAAATTTAAGCTCCACTTAACTCCATAGAAATAATTATTGTAACAAACGTTAGTTAGTGGTTAGTTAGTTAGTTAGTTGAGTTAAGTGGACCTTAAATTTTAATTGAAAGTGGTACAAATGGCTCTAAGCCCTGTATTAAACTTTTTCCTTCTAAACTCAAAAGTAAGAAGATTAACGAGGGAATTTTTACACCCTGTACATACCGCAATAGTTCAACGAATGATTATACGCGGAAAATCGTGCTTAACTTAATCATTAAGAAACCGGTTCAAGCCTAGCCGGCAATTCTGAAAAACTGAAGGGAAAAATTAGGACAAAAAAATTAAAATTCGATTAAATTCAATTTTAAAAAAGCGGTCCAAGGTCAACTCGTCCCAGCTGAATTCAACATACGCAAAGTCAACCCGGTGACGAGAACCAGCAAAAAAGAATCAGATGAATTTGAAGGAAGAAAATTGAAAAAAAGAACAAAATTTAAAATTCACGAGGATTACCGAAAAATATCGAAAATCTAAACAATGATAAATATATCGCTTGGAAAATTGCTCAAGGTCAACACAACTCAACTGGAAAAATGTGAAAAATTGAAGGCAAAAGAGAAAAATTAACACAAGAAAAATTCAAATCGATTACAACGTCCAAAAAAGAATTAGAGAATTAAAAAGACGGTTCAAGGCCAACCCAACCCAATCGGAAATATCTGAAAAATCGAAGGGAAAAGAAAAAAAAATTAAGGGAAAAAAATTTAAATTTTCAAAAAAATTAGAAGATTTAAAAAAAAACAAATCAAGGCCAACTCAGTCCAACTGAAGTCGACCGACACAATTTAACCCATCGATGAAAACCGAATAAACAATGGAAGAAATCAAGATATTGCAGAAAAATATTAAAGATCTGAACAATGATAAATATATTGTTTAGAAAACCGTTCAAGGTCAACCCAACCCAACTGAAAAAATGAAATAAAAAGAAAAAAGTTAAGACAAAAAATTAGAATCGATGAAAATTTCAAAACAAAAAATAGAGAATTAAAAGGGAACGGTTCGAGGCCAACTCAACCCAATCAAACAAATCTGAGAAATTGAAAGGAAATAAAAGAAAATAAAAAAAAATAAGATAAAAAATAGTTAAAATCGATGAAAATTTTCAAGAAAATTAGAAAAATAACCGAAAGAATCTGAAAAATTGAAAAGAAAATAGAAAAATTAAGAAAAAAATGAAGATCGATGAAAATTTCCAAAGGAAGAAAATGTAAAAGAAATTACAATTCAAGGCCAACACAGCTCAACTGAGAAAATGAAGTAAAAAGAAAAAAATTAAGACAAAAAATTAGAATCGATGAAAATTTCCAAAAAAAAAAATAGAAAATTGAAGAACGGTTCAAGGCCAACCCAGCCCAATCAAAAAAAATCTGAGAAATTGAAGGGAAATAAAAAAATTAAAAAATTAAGACAAAAAATAGTTTTATAAATAGATGATAATTTTCAAGAAAATTAGAAAAATAATCGGAAGAATCTGAAAAATTGAAAAGAAAATAGAAAAATTAAGAAAAAAATGAAGATCGATGAAAAAAGGAAAAAAATGTAAAAGAAAATACAATTCAAGGCCAACCCACCCCAACTGAAAAAATCTAAAAAATTGAAGGGAAAATAAAAGATTAAAACAAAAAAATTAAAATCAATGAAAATTTCCAAAGAAATTCGAAAATTTAAAAAGAAACAATTCAAAGCCAACACAGAGACGAAAACTTTGGAAACAAAGAAAGAAAGAAAGAAAGAAAGAAAGAAAGAAATCACGAAGATTACCGAGAAATATCGAGAATCTGAACAGTAATAAATATATTGTTTGGAAAATTGTTCAAGGTCAACCCAACCGGAGAAATCTGAACATTTAAAAGGAAAAGAGAAAAATAAGACAAAGAAATTAAAATCGTTGAAAATCAACCCAATCCAACCGAAGGAATTTGAAAAATTGAAGGGAAATTAAAAAAATTAAAAAGAGAAAAAGAATTAAAATCGATGAAAATTTCCAAATAAGAAATTTGAAAATTAAAAGAACGGTTTGAAGTCAAGTCAGCCTAACTGGAAGAATCTGAAAAATTGAAGGAAAATTACCAAAATTAAAAAACGATTAAGACAAAAAAATTCAAAGCGGTGAAAATTTCCTTGAAAAGTAAAAAAAACGGTTCAGAGACAACCCAACCTAACCGAAAGTATCTGAAAAATTGAAGGAAAAAGAAAAAAAAATTAAGGGAAAAAGATTTAAATTTCCAAAAAAAAATTAGAAGATTTAAAAAAAAGTGTCGAGAATTTGGAGAATTTGAAGAATAATAAATATATTGTTTGGAAAATTGTTCAAGGTCAACCCAACAGGAGAAATCTGAGAATTTGAAAGGAAAAAAGAAAAATAAAACAAAAAAATTAAAATCGTTGAAATTCTCAAAAAGAAGATTAAAAAATTTAAAAGGAACGGTTCAAGGCCAACCCAATCCAACGGAAGGAATTTGAAAAATTCCAGGGAAATTAAAACAATTAAGACAAAAAAATTAAAAGCAGGGAAAATTTCCTTGAAAATTAAAAAAACGAAATTTGAAAATTATAAGAACGGTTTAAAGTCAACTCAGCCCAACTGGAAAAATCTGAAAAAATGAAGGAAAATTAAAACAATTAAGACAAAAAAATTAAAAGCAGGGAAAATTTTGTTGAAAGAATTTAAAAATTAAGACAAAAAAAATAAAATTGATGAAAATTTCCAAGCAAAAAAATTGAAAATTAAAAAAGCGGTTGAAGGTCAACCCAACTCAACCGGAAGAATCTGAAGACAAAAATTAAAACCATTGAAGATCTCCAACAAAAAAAAAACACTTTGGGCATTAAATTCTTGTTCAGTTCTTTTTCATCCGAATTGCATGTTTTTTTGTTAGTTGTTATTATTATACTTAACGGTACTTATTAGACTAACATTGGTTTAATCAAAACAACGTTACTATTTTGCAAATTGGAACTGTAAGAAGGTTCGCAAATTACGACTAATAAACACCTCAAGTAAAAATTAAAAAAAAAAAATAAATAAATAAATGCCACCGCAGAGTTATGCATGTCAAAACAAGCACAATTTTAAAAAGCACCTTAAATCTTAATTCTACAATCCGCCTAATTAATTAAGTTCCTAGTAAAAATAAAGATTATAAACTATTTTTATCCAAAATGAGCAGAAACAAAAATTGTCTACTGTAACAAAGTTGAAAAATATTTAAAGGCGATAGAAACTCCTGCGAACTTTCCTCGTTTAAACTACATTGTGCACCGAATTTGGGGCATCGTATATTAAATTCTTTTCAAGTACAGAAACGCGATTCGTTTCTCTGTACCCTTTCAAAGCAAGTTTAGAAATGATGAGATTTACTTACTTTGCCGAAGCTCCCCTTGCCAATAGCCCGGAGTATTTGAAAGTGGTCGAAGTTGACTGAAACAAATAAAGTTACAACTTCAGAAATCTATATTAAGTACTCGACAATATATTTGATTTCGTCCTTAAACAAATAATAACTAGGGACAGAATTGGTATACGCAATAATAATACACACATTGATTTCCAATTTTGTATTATACACGCATTTATTAAAGAAAACAATTTTAGAAAAATAAAATAAAATAAAAAATAATAACTACGGAATCTGTCTACGCATTAATACACACATTGATTTCCAATTTTAATTATCTCTTAATCGAGCTTTGTGAAACACTTAATAATAATAATAATAATAATATATTTAGTCCAATTGTCGTATTACACAGAAAAGACTACATAACACGAACATTTGACATGTCAGTAAGAACTAATGAGTAGAAAAATCCATATGCATAAAACAAATTATATAGACAAGAAGATAGGGCACAACAAAATCACTATTGGTTTAGAAAATCTTCAACTGTATAATATGCAGCTGATGTAAGCGTCCTTTTTAATTTAGATTTAAACAG
Organism: Prosopocoilus inquinatus; assembly: GCA_036172665.1. Classification (NCBI taxonomy): domain Eukaryota; kingdom Metazoa; phylum Arthropoda; class Insecta; order Coleoptera; family Lucanidae; genus Prosopocoilus; species Prosopocoilus inquinatus. The sequence goes on from CM069870.1 coordinate 6,032,971, forward strand.
CCTATTATTTAATGGAACATCTTCTTTCCACAGTGTCTTGATTTTATTTAAGCACTTGAGACTCATAAATATCGCGCCATTTTGACTAATAGTTAAACGGTTTATAGGTAACCTAATGTCATTACTTATTCGAGTTTTGTAATCATGAAAATCACTATTTTTCGACGCTGACAGTTCAATTGATCGCCCGTATATTATTAAATTGTAAATATAAAGAGACGGAACAGTCATTATACCGAACTGAACGAAACTCACTCTACTCGCTGCATTTGCCATTGTTCTTATGATTTTCTTCTGTTGTTTAAAAATACTCAAAGTACCGGCCGAGTGTCCCCGGAAGATAATGCCATAAGATAGAAGAGATTGTACTAGGCCAAAGTACAATGTTCGTAATACGTCCACAGTAACTAAATCACGTAATTTGTATATAAGAAAAGTTTGTCCACTTAATTTTTTTTCAAGATATTGAGTATGACACTTCCATGTTAGTTTAAAGTCTAAGAAAACACCAAGGAACTTACAATCTTGAACACAAGTTAATGAATGCTTGTCACATTTAATTAAAGGAGAAGATTCATAGGTCGCGTTTTTAGTAACGATTGGCATGATACATGTTTTGGAAGAATTTAATAACAGACCGTTTTTCTTACACCAAACATTCATTTCATTCACTGTATCATTTGCGGCTTGAATCGCATCTTTATTGTTGTTTTTGGATAAAATAAAAGTAGTGTCGTCTGCATAGATTATAGTTTTCTCGGGAAACTGGCAAGACCTGGGTAAGTCGTTGATAAACAAACAGAAAAGGATAGGTCCCAAAATAGATCCTTGAGGGACACCGCTGTTTATATTGAGAGTAGTGGAAAAACAGTCTCCAATTGCTACCCGCTGTTGTCTGTTAGACAAATAAGATTTGATCCACAGATTAGGTACACCTCTTATTCCAAGCACTTCTAATTTTCGACACATCAAACAGTGATTGACAGTATCAAACGCACGGCTTAAGTCACAAAAAATAGTATAAATTTTCCTCTTGTCGTTCAGCTCATTAAGAACATAATTTAAAGTTTCAGCTATAGCAGTAATCGTAGACTTTCCTTTCCTAAATCCGTTTTGCGTTTCATCATAAACATTGTTTGCGTTCATAAAAGAGATCAGTCTTGTATTGAAAATGTCTTCAAAGATTTTAGCAAATTGATTCTGCAAGGTTATAGGTCTATAATTATTTACATCCAAACGGTTTCCTTTATTTTTGTAAATCGGCACAACTTTTGAAATTTTGAGCTTAGAAGGATATTGCCCTTCCAAGAAAGATTCATTTATTATTTTTTGCAGTGGATGTGCTATGAATTTTGCCACTACTCTCAATATATTCCCGGGAATACCATCTAATCCAGCACTATGCTTGATACATTTCGTGTTGATTACTGTTTCAACTTCAGTTGCATCAGTTGGTCTCGGGAACATAGAATTTTGAACAATAGGTGTCAAGTTAACTTCGTCTAGGTCTACGGTGTTGGAAGAGAGACTTACAAAATAGGTGTTTAATAAATCACAAACAGTAGTTTTATCACTTATTTCGTTTTTCTCGGCATCCCATAAATGTATCTCTTTGTTTACATTTTCCAGTCTATTTTCGTTTATAATTTTCCAACATTCTTTATTCACATTTTCGTTAAAAATTTAGAGAGTTCTTTGATTTCATCTGTCATCCATTTTCTTTTAGATAGGCGTTTCTTTTCTCTGATCCTTTGGACAGGAAAAGCTTTATCAAAGTTGTGAACGAAAACATTCATAAATGCATCAAATTTATTATTGGTTCCACGTGCAACGTCAGTATCTTGCCAATCTTCTGTCATTATGTAATTTTTGAATGTCTCGATATTCTGTTTACTAAATTGCCTTTTGGTTATGTAGTTTCTAGCTCTAATGTTGAAAATTTCCAGGATTGCAGTTTGCAGAGTGTGATCTGATAAATGAGTATCATCGATTTGAATATTACAAGCAATGTCAGAAAAAAAATTGTCTATGCATGTACCCGTATTTTTGGAAGATCTCGTAGTTTCTGTAGTTCGTAACTGTAGATTAAATTGCAACATTAAATTTTCTAGTTTGCAAGTTTCGGCCGAAGTAACCAACGTATTTATATTGAAATCACCGCATATTATGTGATATTCTGCAGTGTTATATAATTTTCCTAATTCTGTCTCCAGAAAATCAAAAAAATCATTTAAATTTGTGTTTGGTGGTCTGTAAACCGTGACAATTAAATATTTAATGTTTCTTATTTTAACAACGCTGGCAACAATTTCACAAAGGCCCTCAAGAGCACAACAACATACTTCAGTTGCATTTATATCGCATTTAGTAAATATGGCTACTCCTCCACCTTTTTTGTAAGATCTGTTAAAACTACTTATTAAATTGTAATTGTTTATCACGATAGATTCACTTTCCGTTAACCAATGTTCCGAAATACAGAATATGTCGGGCTCCAAAGTATTTAACAATATTTCAATAGATGCACACTTATTTCTAATGCTTCTAACATTCAGGTGAGTAATTTTTAAACCCGCTTTCACAGATTTTGTGCATAAACTTCTTGGTTCCGGTAATTGCTATGCCGTATAATTGGTCTTTTTAATAATAGATTCTTTGACCCTCATAGTAGTAGGACAGTTTAAATCGAATACTGAGTGACATGTGTCAAGATTCAGGTTTAATTTATTATTGTATTCTGTGCAATTAATGCATGAAAGTATAGTACTATTGCAGTTAACGGTTTTATGATTTAAATTTCCACATTTTAGACACATTTCCTCGTGGTTACAATCTTGGGCTTTGTGGCTAAGTCTACCACATTTCCAGCATTTCAACAAATTAAAATGCTCAAACACGGAGCAGCAATTCCATCCAACATTGAGTTTGCCATTTCTGTCTTTTATAATGTCATGAAATAATTCTGGGTTAACCTCGACAATAGCCATGTATTTCTTCTTCATTTTTTTTATAACTTTCACATCAAACGTTTCAATTTTATTTTCGATATTTACATTTTGTTTAATAATATGTTCCTTAAGTAAATGATTTTCGTAGTTTTCAGTTATTCCAATTATTTTAATTAAGGGGTTTTTTAATTTAGGAATTCTTATCGAATATGATTCACCCAATTTAATTGCTACTTCATCCCTCAGTTTGATTGTATCTCCTCTGTTAGAACAAGTGACAGCTATTCCTCCTTTTCGAATATTTTTTACTGTGGATATGCCCACTGCAAGATCACTGGGGTTAATCCTTTTTTGTAACTCGTTTTTTGTTATCATGCATTCCTGCTGATTTTTGGGTTCTATAATAATGACCTTTTTTGAAGCAAGAACATCGCTGTATAGATTACCAGATTTACCACTACTTCCTCCTATAGATGCATCTTTACCGATATCTTGGACTGCTCTTCGCGGTTCTTCCGGTAATTTATCATTTAATCCTTGAATGAGATACGTATCCAATTTCTTTTTTAAAGCAATATTTTCTTCTTTTAATGCCCTGTTTTCTTGCTCAATTAAATTCGTTATATTGTTTAGATCCTTAGCAAAATCTTGTTTTAAATTTTGATAATCATTTGTAATTTTCCCTAGCATCTCCTGGGTTATATTATATTGTTGATTAAGAGTATTGAACATTCTCATTAAATCTTCCATTACAATGTCGCTGCTAGAATCTTGTTTAGAACGTTTGTATTGTGCATGCATTTATTAAATAAAACAAGTTAAGAAAAGTAAAATAAAATAAAATAGAACACAAAAAGAATGTGAAATATCGATTATGCCATCCGAGTGTGTTCACCCGGTATGTACAATAGGGTTAAATACAACATTATGAAATTCGTTCGACTGTAGTTAGAATACGCCATCGATTTCGTGAAAATTCATTATTCAAAAGGTCAGCAGACAAAATTGGTTATCAATTTTCAATGCGTATACATAGAATTAATGAAAAAAACGAGCCAACTCAACGAACGTGGTGGCAATTTATCATCTGCGAGTTCCAATTTCACCACGTACCAGGAACGTTTACAAAGACATCAAATTAAAAATACAAATTAATACGGAGGAACGAAACATATGTCAGTATTAATCACGCGATACAATTTGAAATTCAATTGGGTTTTTAACAAAAATTAATTAAATCATTATTTGGAAGTTGTAATGAAACAGAATTCATTTTCTGTTAAGAATGTAATTCACATTTAAACTCCAATTGTCATTTAATTATACGCCATTATTGTTTTTTTTTTAACATACAGGGTCTCTCACTTAAGGCGGATTCTTTCATAACTCTCTAGTTATTAATTTTACGAAAAAACGTTTCAAATGAAAGTTTCACAGGATCATTTGAAGCATATTATAAAATTAGTTCGACGTGTACAGAGTGTTCCGTTTAGCCTGGGCGTTAGCTCACTTCGTTATTTTAAATGGAATACACTATATATTTTTATATTATCGGATTCCGGAATTAATTTTAATGTGACCTTGTGTACCATACATAGGGTCTAATCTAAACCGTTTTCGCGTTATTCAACTTTTTAAAAATATTGTCGCTCTTGCAGTACCTCAAACAAATGCAAATATCTTCCGAACAAATGACGTTAGGGACTTGTGGTTTTTTGCAAAAGTTTCGTCCTGAAACGCTTTTTCAGTTACACTGTACAGAAAAAATTCTAGCAACATAAGTTACTACTTACATTTTTCTTCATTCCGCGCCAGAGTATCTCTTTGAGTGACCTTAGAAATCAATTCTAATAATGGCACGTTATTTTGTAACAGCAGTCTTCGCTTTCTCAGTTTCAGATTCGGCAAATTGCGATGTCTTATTGAAAAATATAGTTATTGTCGCGCAATGACATTTTAAAATATTTTATTGTAAGTAGTTACAATAATGTGCAAGTCTATGTAGTTTACCGTTACCTGACGTGCACTGTAATTGTGGAGGGAAAAAATCAAATCGTTTCTTTTTCAAGCTAGTTACAATAACAATGTGAAATTTTCTAGAGGCGGACTTACTCTGGAAATTGCCAATTTCCCTAACAGAAAATCATCTTTTGCTCTCATTGAAATATTCCTTACAATTCAATTCAAATTGGAGACGCGATGTCGCAAACTAAACTTTAACTATCTAACTTTATCATCAAGTACAACGAAACATTTCATTTTTCTTTTAATGTGCACTGTTCAATCAAACTTTTTAATAATGTATAATTTATCATCTTATGAAAAGCACAAAGAAACATTTGTTTTTTAAATGCCTTTCAGAAATGTCTCCCCTACAAATATTTAATTGTATTCTAGTGCTTTCTGACAACTGTAATAGGTAGACAGACATACAGGGTGTCCCACTTAATGCGGATTCTTTCATACCTCTCTAGTTATTAATTTTACGAAAAAATGTTTCAAATGAAAGTTTCACAGAATCATATGGAGCATATTTTAAAACTAGTTCGACGTGTACAGAGTGTTCCGTTTAGCCTGGGCGTTAGTTCACTTCGTTATTTTAAGTGGAACACCCTATATATTTTTACATTTTTGGGTTCTGGATTGAATTTTAATGTGACCTTGTGTACCATACATAGGGCCTAATCTAAACCGTCCTCGCGTTATTCAACTTTTTAAAGAAATTATCGCCCTTGCAGTACCTTAAACAAATGCAAATAACCTCCGAACAAATGATGTTAGGGACTTGTGGTTTTTTGCAAAAGTTTCGTCTTGAAACGCTTTTTCAACTACACAACAACAACACAAATTGGATTCAACCTCCTAATTTCTTAGTATTACAAACCACAGTCTCCAATACATTTTAACATATACAATCATAATTAAAAGTAACGTCTTCCCAATAAAATATTATTTCATGTTTTTAGTTTCTGTTTCTTTATCTCGCTCGTTTATATGTATGTCTACCTTTTACAGTGGTTAGAAAATATTAGAGTACAATTAAATATCTGTAGGGGACATTTCTGAAAAGCATTTATAAAAAACAAATACTTCTACGTGCTTTTTATAAGATGATAAATTATAGATTACTGAAAAGCACGATTGAACCTCGCACATTAAAAGAGTTTCTTTATACAGGGTGTCGCACTTAAAGCGGATCCTTTCATACCTCTCTAGTTATTAATTTTACGAAATAATGTTTGAAATGAAAGTTTTACAGGATCATGTGACGTGTACAGAGTGTTCCGTTTAGCCTGGGCGTTAGGTCACTTCGTTATTTTAAATGGAATACCCTAAATATTTTTACATTTTCGGGTTCTGGATTGAAATTTAATGTGACCTTGTGTACCATACATGGGGTCTAATCTAAACCGTTTTCGCGTTATTCAACTTTTTCAAAAAATTATCGCCCTTGCAGTACCTTAAACAAATGCAAATATCCTCCGAACAAATGACGTTAGGGACTTGTGGTTTTTTGCAAAAGTTTCGTCCTGAAACGCTTTTTCAGTGAAACTGTAAAGAAAAAATTCCAGCAACATAAGTTCTTAATAAAAAATTAATAAACTTGAGAATATTCAGACTACGATAACAATTTTTTTTTAATGGAATGCCATATAACTTTTATCATTATTAGATGCGCTATTTAATTCTCTTTTCAATGATCTAGGGTTGTCGATATCTGTCGTTAATAGTTTTTTCAGTATTAATTTTTTTTTACGATTTTTAAAAATACACAAAATATTGAGACCTTTATGTTAGTTGCTATGGTTACACAGCAAACAAATTGTTTGTTTATTTTTCCCTAAGATTATTAAGTATCACGCGACATTCAAGATGTTCAAATTAATCTTTAAGAAGGTCTCTTGCTTAAGAAAACATGATAGGTACGGATTTTACCCTTGCCATGGATATCTAACCCTATGAATAAACCTATTGCTGTGGATAGACAAAACATATGGAGACAAGACGTATTTCAGCAGCTGAAACATTCTTTAACGAATAAGTGGATTCGTGGAGGAGGACCAGTCAGTTGACTTGCTTACCATCTTCATTTTAGGGTTTCATAAAACAACGAATTCGTTTAAAAATGTTCCAACTGCTGGAGCACGTCTTGCTGTGTCCACATGCATCTGTTAACAGCAATAGAAGTTTCTTCTTAGGGTTTATTAGCTTGGATATCTGTGGCAAGAGTAAAATCCGTACCTATCATGTTTTCTTACGCAAGAAAACTTCTTAAATATTAATTTGAACATTTTGAATGTCGCATGATACTCAATAATCGTAAGGAAAGATAAAAAAATAATTTGTTTGCTGGGTAACCATAGCAACTAACATAAAGGCCTCAATATTTCGTGTAATTTTAAAAATCGTAAAGAAAATTTTAATACTGAAAAAACTATTAACGACAGATCTCGACAACCCTATATCATTAAAAAGAGAATTAAATAGCGCATCTAATACTGATAAAAGTTATATGGCATTCCATTAAAAAAAAATAGTTATCGTAGTTTGAATATTCTCAAGTGCATTAATTCTTTTAAAGAACTTATGTTGCTAAAATTTTTTCCTTGCAGTGTAACTGAAAAAGCATTTCAAGACGAAACTTTTGCAAAAAAAACCAAGTCCCTAACGTCATTTGTTCGAAAGATATTTGCATTTGTTTGAGGTACTGCAAGAGCGATCATTTTTTTTTAAAGTTGAATAACGCGAAAACGGTTTAGATTTGACCCTATGTATGGTACACAAGGTCACATTAGAATTCAATTCAGAATCCGAAAATGTAAAAATATATAGGGTGTTCCATTTAAAATAACGAAGTGAACTAACGCCTAGGCTAAACGGAACACTCTGTACACGTCGAACTAATTTCATAATATGCTCCACATGATCCTGTGAAACTTTCATTTGAAACATTTTTTCGTAAAATTAATAACTAGAAAGGTATGAGAGAATCCGCCTTAAGTGCGACACCCTGTATACAAATCATGTAATTTATAATTTAAATTTAATTCTGAATGTCATGTTTTAATTTGATCTTCTCTAGTTGCTCTTTTAATCTCCTCTATACATTATACACGAGACACCCAGTATATCTTGTTAACCCATCCTTAGTTAAAATTTGAAGACCAGACGCGTTAATTATGTAAGCGAACACCAGACGGCGATAAATACAGTATTTAATAGTAGGCGACATCTATTATTCTGTTATATAAATTATTACCAAATTCATTCATCAGGTAGTGTTGGGCGACGCATATCGATATTTTAGGTTCTGATATTCGATATTTTATATCGATACTTCGCCTTCCGTTATATCGGCGGATCGATCCAATTAAATGAAGTATCGAATAATAAATTACGCGGAACTGTTTAATGATCGAATGTCGAAAAGCTTTTAAGAAGTATGAAAAATAGATCAAAATATGTACAGGATGTCCCAAACCTCTGGAAAAGTGCCAAAATATCTCTTTAAATTCATTTTATCGTAAAAGTATTTTAACAAAAGTTGTGTAGGTTTTCATTGCGCGTAATTTAAAATTATTTTCAAATATACAGGTTGTTCATTTAATAAGTTACAAGCCTAACTTATTATTTTTTTTTTAATGGAACACTATATATTTTATTGCAGTTTCGGTTAGCCCTTGAATAGACGATAAAAACGATATCGCATTATATTTATTTATTTTTAGTATTTACCGAGTTATTTTTAATTTTATGCAAAAGATTGTTCGTATTTGATCGCCTGCCAAATTGTCAATTTTAATAATACGACAATCAGACTTAGACCAAAATATTTCTAAACCTCTCTGCTTTTACAATATTCAACATTTCTAAAAATCTAGCGACTATCAACAACATTACGACCCCTGTTTTTTCTTTTCTTTCAATCGATTTCATTTGTTTAGTTTTTATTTTTTAACTATCGATTTATCATCTTTTGTTACTATTTTTCTTTTGTTTGATTCTATTTTATAAAATTATATGATTTTATTTATTAATAATTAATTGATTCTCTTTTGTATTTTGTTTTTCTTTTTTTTTTCGTTTACTCGATTTAACTTTATTTTTGACACTTAAATTCCGTCGATTTATCGCCATTTTTGTTTTCTCTTATACTGGATTTGATTTTGTGTGTCTCTTTTCCCTAATCTTTACAGATTAATTTTTGGATTGTGAAAAAATTCGTCAATTTTTAAATCGACTCGACTTGGTGTTAGTTCCATACAATTTTCATTTTGGTTCTAACTTTATCAACTTTTATTTTCTTATTCCCCATTCGACTTTTGGATTTTATTAAATTTTTAATCGATCGATCTTTGTTTTTTTTTTCTTTCAACCGGTTTCATTTGTTTTGTTTCTAGTTTTTAATTATCGATTGATCACCTTGTTTCTATTTTTTACTTTGGTTTGATTTATTTGACTAGTTTTTTTTTTATTTTTTAACTGTCAATTGATCGCCTTTTGTTTTTCTTGTATTTTTTTCCTCTTTTAATTCGATTTAATGATTTATTTTATTTTATTTTACATTTCTTTTATTCGATTTGACTTTATTTTATCTTCTTAATTATTAACTTTTGTTGTTTTTCTTTTCTTCAATAACTACAGATTAAATTTTTATTTGGTAAGTTTTCTTTTCAATTTTTTAATTATCACTTGATCGTGTTTTGTTTTTTCTTGTTTTTTCTTCTTCTATTAATTCGATTTATTAATTTATTTTATCTTATTTTACATTTTCTTTATTCGATTTGACTTTATTTTATTTTTTTAATTATTAACTTTTGGTGTTTTTCTTTTCTTCAATAACTACAGATTAAATTTTTATTTGATAAGTTTTTTTTAAAATTTTTTAATTATCAATTGATCGTCTTTTGTTTTTTCTTGTTTTTTCTTCCTCTTTCAATTCGATTTAATGATTTATTTTATCTTATTTTACATTTCTTTTATTCGATTTGACTTTATTTTATTTTTTTAATTATTAACTTTTGTTGTTTTTTTTTTCTTTGATTCTTTCATATCTACAGATTAAATTTTGTCTGTGAAAAAATTCGTCGGTTTTTATTACATCCATTTGACTTCTATTGAGTGTCATATAATTTTTAATTTCGTCGTACCTTACCGTATTTGAATAGTATTTTTATGTTGATAATCAATTTTGATTCGAGCTGATTCAAATTATTATTATTAGTAGAATTATTTCTAAATCTTCTCTTTTTTTTAATTATTTAGATAGGCCTCCACTACGTGAGAATTCATAACCCTGGCGCCTAAAAGACTCCTAGATGTTCATCGACCTTCCGGTCGACTCCTAAAGGTTCATCGACCCCTTCTACAAATATTCATCGACCTTGCTGATTTTGTCACTGGGTCTGGCAGCTCTCCGTTAAAAAATTTCAGATGAACTTTAAAGAGTTCAGACAGGTCGACAATGTAGGGATTTCGTAACCAACTTAGTATCAAAACTAGTGACTTTGTAAATTTATAAATAAGTAATTTACTTCAAGAGCATGTGAATTGTGAAGATTGTTTTATTACCTACTGAATCAGTATGTTGATCAATTTTGCATTAACATTATTTACAATTGCCTGGAAGGAGGTCAAAGGTCGACCTATTTTTTTGCATAAAATTAAAAACAATTCGGGAAATAAGCAAAATAAATAAAAATAGTTTTATATATTTTCATCAGCTGTTCGAGGGATTAAGAAAACCGAAATACAATAAAATCAAAACCATAAATTAAGTGTCTGTAACTTGTTAAACGAACATCCTATATAATTGAAAACAATATTAAATATTTTTTTATATATATAAAGTATATAAAAAAATATTTCTCGCAATATTCTGGAAGTTTGTGACACCCTGTACAGATATGATCAAAGTGTACTTATAAAAAGACTTTTTTATGTACGATATCCTTCTCATTGCAAATAATTGAAAACAGGTGGATGGTTGTTTCAAAGGCTACACTTTGCAATTTATTTCCTAAAAAAAACGCAATTAAAACCATTTTTTAATTAAGGATGTCAATCATCGAGTGTAGTTATTAAAAAAGAAATATAATTAAATTATACCGCGCTCGAAAATGAAGAGGAGTAAAATTAAAACTCGCCTGCAAAGTTCACTTGCTAATTGACACCGGAATGAGCAATAAACTGGAAAACAGAGTCGCCGAACATTCTTTTGCAAAAATTTAATCAGATTTGGCACAATTTATTAAAGAATTTAATGCAGTGAGAATGCAGAAGTAATGAAAACAAAAGCGTTGTTTCTCTCTAATATTTCATGAAGCAAGTCGACTGGATTCGAATTTCAATTACAATACTAATTAAAACTATGGGTCAAAATTTGAACTACTTTCAGTTATTAATTAACCATCACACACCATATCCGCAAAATAAATTATTTACGCGTCTGAAAGTTTTTCGAATAAATTGTTCCATTACTCTCCGCGTCCGATCCCTTTTCCCTTTTGGCTTAGACCCCTTCAACGTCACTTTGAATTTCCTTGTTTCTCATTCGTCTTTCATAATCCGGCTAAAGTCCCGACTAAATTACGATTGATGTTACTACGTTATCTTACTTCCGGCATCGCCAAAATATTTTCGAGAGAAATAAGTGTCCCGAATGACAGGCGTTTTCACGATATTCCTATCTATACAGGCTGTCTCAAAACCTCTGACTTTAAATGAAACCGTAAGTTCCTCCTTATATAAGAGATTAATTCTCCAAATCTATAATTTTTTATCCAAAAATGAAAAACTGATCTATCACAAGGAGTACAGTCCCTTTGTTTTGAAACCTCTTGGTTTAAGACTTGTTTCAGCAATTTATTCCGATAAAAGCATTAAAATGGAATAAAACTTTTTATTTAGGTTTAGACGGACTCGGTCAAGGTCTTATTGTATACGAATATGAATCCGACTTGCGAACATCGGCATGTTTATTTGTATTTTCAACATTCGATAAGAAGAACGTTTGTTTCTTTGTAATAGACAATAACAATTATGTTAAAAACGAGTACCTAATCTTCGTTACATTTTTGCTGAAGTAATTAAACTCGTACTCTAGTTTTGTAACTGCGTTGAAAACGCGTGAAATTATTTTTTAATTATCGCACTAATAGCTGCAGAATAAGTATTGCAAGAGCAGAAACTATTCCTATTGTAAAAACGGAAAGCAAGAATTGGAGTATGAGTACGATGAAAAATTTAAATAAATTAGATTGCCTGTACACACAATAATCTCGGGGTTCAAAATAAGTGATTGAAAAACTTCGCTGGCTCTCAATCGAACTATTTTATTAATTGTTTATATTCCAACACAAAACACATGTTTTTACAAGGATAATATTGAACCTGAATTTCTGTGTCGGCTTAAACCAATAAAGACATTAAAAAAACTCTGGCCTAGTGCAGACGTTTATTTCGTCTTTTCGTCGTAGTTTTAATAAAGAAACAAATTTATTTTTGCTGTACAAATACAATAACTTTAGTAATCAACATTGTAAATTGGCAATTTACAAATTAATATGATGTAAGAATTTCCTCTTTTTCGATCGCCTTTAGATTGAATTTTTTAAATTTAACTGTTAGAGTACGGATTAGCACAAAACTAATCATCAATTATTGCAACACGCACAGAATATTTTAAACTATTAAGAACTTACCTAGTTACAAAATTTATCTGCTTTTATAATTAACAAAAAACACGATACTTGACCTGCCTTAAGTACAATATCTGTGCATTAGGTCATGGTCTGCGTTTTTATGACTTCTTATGGCCCCGAACGTCAGAGAATAGTTGAAAACCAAGCTCCGCAGGAACATTTAAGCTGCATTCAGCGACCCTCAAACAATTTCTATGAAAAAGTAAAATAATTTCCATCTGCGTTATTATTGCTATCTGACCAACAGTTGCATAACAAATTTTGCTTCTTTTCTTGACCACTATTTGTGGTTTCAATTAAAGACATAGGTTTAAAGACACGCTGTATATTTTAATATCACGTTTAATCCGAGCGAGTCACTCCCAGCTTCGCCCTTTCAACTGCAGAAATTGATTTAAGGCGATCTGAATTCAGTTAAAAGTGTTTCGATTTATTCCGTGTGCAGTGTCACTGCAGTTGTTACAACTGAATGCTGAAGTCCTTGGAATTGCAAATCTGTAATAAGGAACTCGCTAACTGTTCGATCTCCCTCTTAAGTAAATAAAACACGCAATCAGCTCACAAATCAACGGTTGTCAAGGAGATCAAATCCATATTACAGTCTGGGATTTCATTTTGCTCTCGTTTCTGCATGTTAATAAGATGTGCTTTGCTTGCGTAAATTTCATCGAGTAAGTATAGATCTGCATATTTTTAAGTTAAATTTAAAAAAAAAATGCGTACGCGCTTCTCAAGAATTTGTTCGTCCATGTAAAATACCTTTAAACATAAATAAATTAATTTCAAAATGAAAACTTTTTGCTACAAGAAAATCCAACAGAAAATGAAGCACACTAAAAAATAAAAAAAAATATTGAAAATGGTAAAACAAAAACCTATGAAACAAGGCCGCTATGAGGGTAAGGGGGTGCTACACATGAACGCCAGAACACTGAATTCCGTTGGTCTCCCTCACTAATCGAGAGACTTCACTCGAAGGACCCGGAAGTTTGACTTTTTGTACGCTCCTGCTCTATTTAAGCACTTTTCTCCTTCCTGATTGTTACGCAAGCGGGGAATAACGGATGTTGTAAGTTGTAAAGTGGTGTAAAAATGAGACACTTTTTAGAACTTTAAATTTTTTTAAACGCCTGAACGGTTCAGCGGTAAGGGACCGGCCTTACAATCGTAAGTTCGTGGGTTCGCATCCGCTCGAGACAATTTTCGAGGATTGTTACACACTTCAGGTACCCTTTAGTGTTGGGGACAAAATTCGACACTACTTCCCCTTCAACGGCGAGGAGGTTTGGAAGTAACAAAGCCATGGAACACTTTACACACACAAAAATACACTCCCCTGCTCCTGAGGTCCTGACAAGTCTATGACTTAGGACCCCGATGGGCAAACACCACAGATACAAAAAAAAAATGTGTTAGAGTCCTTCAACGGAATTGATGAAATTTTTGTAAGAGGTAAATGATAATGAAAAAACAACTTAAAAAAATACAAAAAATAAAAATAAATAAAAACTGTGTCTCATATTTAACCCCGAAAAAGTCTAAAAATGAGACATGCCAGGTTAAATATCATAAAATGCATGTATTAAGGGCCGGTTGTTCAGTCACTGTTTAACGTTAATCTTCAGTTATCTTCCATCTTTTCCTATGTAAAAAAAAAAAACTGAAGATTAAAGTGAAACTGTGACTGAGAAACCCGGCCTTACAGTCATGAGCGACCTCTAGTAAAATTTAGAAAAAAATTTATTTAATAGAAAAATACCTACAACAAATTAACACATACATAAGTAAAATGATATTGTCAGGGATAGAAACATTTATTAACTGCAAGCTAATAAATAAATAATATATTTATAATAAGAAAACTATCGGCAGTATCGGATTATATTATTAACCAATTTTATTTGATGTCTTATTTTTCACCTAAATTTTGCGTGTCTCATTTTTACATCTCATTTTACATCTTGACCCTATTTTCTATGCAAAAAATATCCTTAATTGAGTGCATAAATTAGGTACAATATTGCGGCTTCCATACGCTCGATCTTATTCTTTTCTGGTAAGGACGGGCCGTGTGCATCATGAAATTCTTGGAAAGTTCGGCCCGCGCATTTTTCTGATCTTGTACAGGAGTATTACTTAATCGCGACATATTTTTTTTTATAAAACATTACACTCTACCTACTGAATATTCTATTCTTTACACTTTTCTTTACAAAATTTTGTTGCAAATCGTTTTTGATTGCAGTGAAAACCTCGAGCAGCCTCTGTACAGCTGTTTCAGTCTTGTTTGGGGCTTCGTCAGCAGAGACGTAGCTCGACATTCCCACTGCAAACAAAAACGACTTGTCCAATTTATTCGCAATTGCGATGTAAGAGTGATGAACAGATAAAACAGCGACATCTTACGATCGCTCCTACCGCAATGTCAGGTCAAAAAGCGAGCGTAAGATGTCGCTGTTTTATCTGTTCATCACTTTTCTTTACGTTTACAGCTATTTTAAATTTTTACAAAAGTAATAAATTACTTTTGAATTAATATGCGATTTTGTTTATACGGTCTGTTTGTAAAATGAATGCAGAAATTTGAGGTCATAAGTGGCCCTGATATGTGGAATGTAATGATAAATTTCCGGATGCAATTTGAATTTTTTGCCGAGGAAAATGCTTGGGTAAGAAAAATGAAGTTTTTATTACCGTGCAATGGTAGTATTGCGAAAATATCTGGCCACCACAAAAAAACAGCATCCAATCAGTCGAAAATCAGAAAATTTGTCTGATTTTCTGTGCGTATGTTACTCTAACTACTAGTAACAATAGTTTAGTATTTGAATAATGGTTGAGATATTCGGTTGGATCCTGTTGTTATTTTTCAGTTTCCTAATTAGTAAAAACTGGTGAAGTGTAACATTTAAAATTATTATGATGCCTGACCGTATTATTTGGAAATAACAGTTTAGTATGTGAAGAGTGCTTGAGACATTATTATTATTATTATTATTATTATTACTGTATGTATTACTTTTCTTAATTGGCGGTTAGTTATTTTTATTAAAAATTTTGAACCACAGTTTAGCATTTAAAGAATGCTTAAACCACAGTTTAGTATTCGAAGAACGCTTGAAACATTACACAAAAATGCCGAAAATTGAAAACAAGTTATGTTACTGTGGTGAACGTCTGTGAGAGGTAGTGAGCAGCGAGCATTATAAGCGCCACATAGGAGGCGGATAAAATAATCACCCCTCCCTCATTCAAAATAAATTTTTTTTAATTTTTGCGTGTTTCATGTATTCTCATGATAATGCAGTTAAAATTTCTGCACTTATTTTACAAACATCCTATATGTACATATGTATTTTTGACAAACTATTATAATATACTTTACTATTATAAGTTATCAACACTGCAACTGACACTGATTTACTTATAACCACCATTTTGTTAAGTAAGATTCCATTGCTTTTGATACTGTTACGAATTAACGTTTCCGCTAATTTTTATTTTAATGAAAAATAGCGATAGACCATTAATATACTATTTATTTGTATCACTTAGGCCCGATTTCATAATCGAACTAAAGGAGACTTTAAAACATTCACTTACAGAAGAAACTACTGTCGTGAAAATATACAAATTTTTAGAAACTCACTGGAAATTGAAAATTGGGAAACTGTTTACGAAGGAAATAGCACGAACAGTAACTTCATAGCCTTCATGGAAATCTTTTTGCATCACTTCGAGAATGCATTTCCTTTACTGCGTAGAAAAGTTACTCGGAAAAACGTCGATCGTCCTTGGATGAATAAAGAAATCAAAGAGTTACACCAAATGTGTATAGAAATGCATAAACTGGATAAACATCTCAAGTCCAATGATTTTCACAAACGTTATTTACACTTCAAAAAATTACTTAGAGAAAGATTAGAGCTTGCCAAAGCGACCTATAACAACAACAGAATAAAGAGAGCCACTAATATTTCAAGAGAGAGTTGGAAAATAATAAATGAAACTCGGTTAACAGATCATCCAGAGGAGTGGTGTCTGCTGAGTGGGGACGGCAAAAAAATAACGGATAAAAAAGCTATAAGCAACATATTCAATGAATTTTTTATCAGCCTCTCGAGCAGTGCAAATGATCCTGCTGAATTTGAATGCGACAATTCGTTTCACCATAGTATGTATCTTGAACCTACAGATAAATATGAAATTCACAAAATTATAAAGAGTAAATGTCTCAAAAATAGTTGCGGCCTTGATGGTGTGCCTGGCAAAATTATCTGTAATGTAGCAGACTTAATCAATGATCCACTCAGTATCGTAATCAACAGTTCTCTAATGGAAGGAGAGTATCCACTAGCTTTAAAAAAGTCACGAATAATACCCATATACAAAAATAAAGGTGCCTCGATCGAACCGAATTCTTATAGACCGATTGCCGTGCAGAGTCATTTTGGAAAAATTTTCGAAGAAGTATTTAACAGGAGATTAATAGCCTTCTTAAATAAATACGAACTATTCCGTGACTCTCAACACGGATACAGAGCTGGAACATCTACAATCTCAGCTATTGCCCAAACTTATAATTTCTTACTTGATCAACTTAACAGGAAAGGTAAAATGTACGCACTTTTTTTGATCTTAGCCGGGCATTTGATTCAGTCAATCTGAATATTCTTGGTCAAAAGCTTGACAATCTGGGTATTAGAGGAATTCCTAACCAATGGATCAGATCATACTTAAATGGACGTTCTCAAAAAGTTGACATCGCGCAGGTGTTATCGGAAGAACTTTATACCGAAGTTGGTGTCCCCCAGGGATCAATTTTGGGACCCATACTGTTCACTTTGTTTATTAATGATCTCCCCAAATTTTGCTCGGTGCCCTCCAACATTGTGATCTACGCGGATGATACAACTTTTATTATAACAGAACAAAATGATAAAGATGCTGTTATATCTGCTAATACTTCAGTACTTGAAATGGCTAATTGGTGTAAAAATAATGGTTTAATCTTAAATCCAAAAAAATCACAAGTTATGCAAATAATGCCAAGAGGAAGCGTGATAGATAAATTCCCGTTAGTGAAACATATGAAGCAATCGATTCCTGTAACATTCAGTTGCAAATTTTTGGGCTTAGAACTGGATCATACACTAACGTGGAAACAACATTTGCACATTTAGCAAGTAAGATCAGCAGTCATACTTTTTTAATTTTCAGATTACGTAACACAATAACTTATGATGTGCTAAGGACATTATATTTCGGACTTGTGCACTCTACGATATCTTACGGAATTATATTTTGGGGAAACAGTGCGGACGCAAATAAAATATTCATACAACAGAAAAAAATACTTAGAATAATTGCTAATGTTTCTCCGAGAACAAGCTGTAAGCAACTATTTTCACAAATAGGAATAATGACTCTGCAATCACTATACATTTACAAATTAATTATTTATGCAATGTCCCTGGAAGAAGTGCCTTTAAATAAGAAGTTCCATGAATACCACACCAGTTCCCGAGAAGAAATTAGACTTCCTTTCAGCCGGTTAGCAGCAGGACAGATGGGTCCACAATACATGGGTCTCAAGTGCCTGAAGAAGTTGAACAACATGTGGAAAGACAAGATGCCACGGACACAAAATTCAGTCAAACTCAAACTAAAAAAATTTCTAATAGAAAAAGCCTTCTACACAGTGGATGAGTTTCTTACGCTGCAAAATTAAAAATTCTTATATTTAATAGTCATAGTAATAATTTTTCTTTCTTAATGTATAATGGTTTTCCTCCCCTTGACAAGTCAGATGTCAAGTTTTCTGTACACTCTTATTGTATGGCTTGATTGATTGACAATAAAATTTATTATTATTATTATTATTATTATTATTATTAAAATAAAAGTCACGGTCTGATGCATAAATAACTACGTTTTCCCCATCTATGTGGACATATGACTGTGACTTTTATTTCTAAGTCTCCTTAGTTCGATTATGAAATCGGGCCTAAGGGCCGATTTCATAATAGGACTTTAAGTTTAATGTTACTTTAACCTAAAAAATACATTTGTTTCCCTGTTCTTAAAGTGACTTTATTAAAGCTTCTTTAAAGTCTGATTATGAAAACAGCCGTACGGTCCGATCTTTTCACCTCCTGATAAATTGATCTGCCTGGTAACCATTGTCGTCACAATGAATTGTATATTGTCTGGCAGATAAATTTATCAGGAGTTGGAACGACCGGGCTTTAAACACGTTGAAGCTAATTTATTTACAATATTGACCGTTGCATTGCTTATTCACGGCCTTCCATGGTATGTATGTCTTCCGTCCTTCCCCGACAGGCAAACGCTGTGTTTGAAATTCTCCGATAAATTCGATGACGCCATGCCAGTTGAGCATTGAATCATTACCAGGGAAAAGAATTCAGCCCACATAGTGTTGGACACTGTTTACGCGCCGTATGTACTACTTACTCTCTCCGCAGCTTCGAGGCATCAAAATTACTACTGACTAGGAGGGAAAGGGGTGCAGTGTGAATGTTTACAGTTAGCAGAAATTATCGTGGGCGGGACTAATAAATACAGTCCGTATAATAAATTTTCATACTGCTTATGAAACAAGTGGGCTGAATTCTTTTCCCTGCTCATTAGTATATGCAATTTTATTTAAACTATTCCAATAGGTATTGAACCGTTGACCATTTCGTCTTTATAATAGGGTACATGACAATAATATAAAATTATTAATTAAAGCTCTCTAATCGAGACTATAGTCAATAACACACGCGAAAACACCAAATTTATATGCCGTTTCTATTTGTTATTCTCTTAAATTAATAAATAAAATCGAAAATATTCAAATATAAATCATTTGGTTTCGAAGGACTTCCCATTCGTTGTGACGTCAGTGTTCATATATTGTCCTTGACGTTTATGTTGTATGCAAACCCTTGTCAAATAGTTTGAATGTTTGCTTTTAATATGTGCTGAAAAATATAGTTTCGATTTAAGCAACAATTACGAAGTGAATATCTTAAAGAAATGATTACATTTTTTTATTTTGTTGGTGAGAAATTTGTGGTGGAAATTGGAACTTTTCGCCATTGAGAAGTAAGGTTGGTAACACTAATAGTGAAACGCTTATAAATAATTTATTCGGAGTTCTTGCACAGGTATTTTTACATTATAGCACAGCACAATACTGATAATATGTTTTACTATTTATTGTAATAAGTTTTATGTGTTCGTATTGATATTCACTTATTAGGATTTGACAACATATGAACATTGACGTCACACGGTCAGAATGTGCGTTTTGGCAGGAATTTAATCAGTTCAAATTTCTTCAATTTTTTACTGCTTTAATATTCATTTATGAAAAAAAAGAAATATATCTAAATTATCGTATTTTAACCTACTTTCAAATAAAATCTTTAAAAAAAAATGTTCATGTACTTTATTATTGTTGTTATACCGTGTGTCCGTTCTTAAAGTCGAACTTAGGAATTTAACATGCTATCAGAGGTTTTTGCAAAATTTTGCAACTGCAATTGTTGCGAAATTTGTCATTCGGTAAAAATTCGTTTAAGTTTGAGCTTGTGCTAAGATTTATTTACGGTAAATGAATAAGTATACTCATATACCAACGCAGAGAGAGTTTTTATGTTAAAAACATTTCAAAACATTTGAAGCCTTCATTGCTTAATATTGTTTTATTATACAGGGCGCTGCATTGATGTATAAAGATGTATAGTATAGGAAATCCATTCCAAGTTCCATTTAGGTTTTTTTTTCAAGTACTCTTCAAGATGAATCTGTCTGTGCAATTTAATGAATTTTTAATTTGCTTAGTTTCAATATATCTTAAAAAGATTCAGTAAACAAAGTCAACACAATACTTAATATAAAGTTTATTTTAACGGTCAACAGCTTTTCCTATCAATCTTTTTCAAAAAGGATTTGATTCATCAATCATCCATCAAGTTTTCACGATCATTGATCGATGCCAAGTCGATAGTTTGGTATAAATGGTTACTGAATTATTTTTTTTTTTAATATTTTGAAACTCAGCAAATAAAAAATTCTCAAACTACACAGACACATTCATTTTGAAGAGTACTTTAAAAAAAAACAAAAGGAATTTTGCTGTAAAATAATTAGGGAAGCCCATACCTGAACATGAAAAGCGTAGGAATGAAGTTTACGTGGGCTGCTGGAAAAGTTTCTGGAAACGGTATGAAAAAACGCGTATGAAATTTGGTAAACGGTATCATTGTTTTTCGAAGTATTCGCCTTTGACGTCAATACACTTTTGCATACGCTCGAAACAATTTCTAAAGCACGTTCTCCACTCTAAAGATGGTACCTCAGAAACCAGTGTCCGGAATGTTTCAACCGCTGCTTCAGCCGACGAAAATCGCTATTTTTGAAATTTGGGAACAAAAAGAAATCATTAGGTGATAAATCAGGTGAATATGGACAATGAGTCATTAATTCAACATTTTTGTTGGACAAAAAATCAACTGTTTGACGGGCTGAGTGAGAGCTGGCGGTGTCATGATGGAGAATAATTCGTCGATTTCGATTGTTTCTTTTTATTTGATCGATGACTTCCGGCAAACAAATTGTAGTATACCAATCAGCATTCACGGTTTTTAGATCCTCTAAAGCCACGGTTGCTACATGTCCAGTCAAACCAAAGAAACAAGCAATCATTTGCTTCGCAGCACTGCGTGAACGGACAACTTTTGTTGGTTTTGGTTCATTTTGAAATACCTAAACGGTAGATTGTTGTTTACTTTCTGGCTCGTACGAATAGATCCACGTTTCGTCACCAGTAACAATGTTATAAACTAAATTTGAACGACCTCCATTGAATTTCTTGAGCATTTCTTCGCACCATTTGACACGCCCTAGCTTTTGCGCTTCTGTTAAATTGTTTGGGATCCAACGACTGCAAAGCTTTCGTACGTTCAAATGATCATGCAAAATCTGGTGTATTGCCTTCATGCCAATGCGTAAGGATGCTTGAATCTCACGGTATGTCACATGTCGATTTCGCTCAAGCATTTCACGCACCGCATCTACATTAGTGGCAACAAGAGATGTTGATGGACGACCTTCACGAAATTCGTCACTGAGAGAGGTACGTCCACTCTGGAATTCGGCAAACCAATTATAAACACTGCTCTTTGATGGTGCTTCATCTCCAAAAGCCAAATGAAGCCGATCGAGGTATTGTTTCGGCGTTAGACCACATTTGAAATCAAAAAAAATCATGGCACGAAAATTTTCACGCGAGATTTCCATGTTTACACAAAATTACTTTTTCTCAAATGCTGTACAAACAAAACTAGTTCACTTGGATAGGAACTGTCAATAGAATTATAGGCGAAAAACGTCAAATTTTTCAAATATGACAGTTGATAAACGCTAACAATTCAAGACCTACGAGATTGCAGAAAATTTTCCAGCAGCCCACGTACATGTTAATTGTTTATATTTGGCTTTAAGAGTGGGCACCCGGCATGACGTTTGATTAAAAAAAAAATTGAATCAATGACGATATTGCAAATTACAACGAAATATTGAGGCCTTAAATAAAGAAGCTAGGCGCTAGATTCTGTATTTTTTCTTTCAAAGTTAGCAAAAGACGTTTAAGTGACCATCGTGTTCTGAGTAACCGAGTGAGTAGCTCAAAGAATCTGCATCAAATTTTCCTTCAAAATTGACTTTCTTAAGCCGGATTAAGCGACGATTATTTAAGAAGAACGCAATCAGGGCTTTGAGGAAATGGCGATAGCGAGCTCATCACGATAATGCACCTACTTATCGTGCAGAGCTTTTTATCAAAACTGTTATCACCAATCCCCCTATACCTACGTAGCTAGCTCTCTCTTCAACTTCTGATTTTGCCCGGAGTTAAAATTAACTTGAAGGCAAGGCAAGATTTCAGTTCATGGAAGAGATTAAGGAAAACGTGACGAGACAACCAATGGCGATTCCAAAAAATAAAATTCGCAAACCGTTTTCAAAAGTGAAAGGAGCGTGAAGTGTAAAGTCCCTAGGGGGGTTCTCAAAGGGGACTAAGACGCACGACATTGTCCCTCCCTGGCCAACTATTTCTCCACCAATTGTAATGCCCACGTATAATATTAAAATTATTCCAGGGTTATGTTTAATGCATTTCCCTTATCCCCTGGGCAAAGGTATCTCGCAAAAGTATCTTCCCAAGCACTTCAGATAAGATAGAATTTAATTTCAGATGATGTACTTTTATATTCGCAAATACGTCGTTCGGATAACTTTCCGGATGGTAAAGCGTGCGTCTCCAAGGATTCGTCGTCAAGATCGTGTTTTCGTGTCGGCGTCGATTTTACGTGAGATGAACGGTGACGGCGGCGGCGGCGGCGGCGGCGTCTCTATGCCGACCCTAATGTTACGTCGTATATAAATAACTCGAACGATTCTGATATATTGGAAACGTAGTCCTGTCACTATTACTTAGCTGTGTATTCTGCTCTAACTTGTTTACAGTTAATCGACACGACGTTAATATCGAATTAAATTTTCTTCCGCCCCCAATCAATAAACGCAAACGTATTAACTACGCGAAACCGTATATTTTAGTGCTATGAATATGCAGTTCAAACATTAAACACTTCTTCTTACCTCAGCGAACGTAAATTCCAATTAATTGGCTTAAAATTCAAGACAACAACTCCAGGCAGTGTTTCTCACGAAATTAATTAGACACAGATGTAATTACGGAGGCTGAGCTTTAATTAGACGATCCCAAATGAAATTTTGGAGAAACTGAACAAGACGGAATTTTTCTTGCAAGTTTCACTGCTAAAATAGCGTTCTAAAGCAGCCCCTTAGACCTACACGATCAATATTATAGTGCAACGTGTTTTAACATTCTGTGGATCATAAAGTCTGGGTTGTGTTCATAAAGTTCGATCTCACTCTCTCGCACAAATGCGTTTGTGTATTTTGCATCTCACCTAAGGAATCATAATAAAGCTAAATCAAGCGTGGTTTCCACAGTAACAAATAGATTTTCTCTGTTCTACTTAAAGAAAGTGAGATGTGAAAAGGTCAGCCGTTGTTGTGGGAATAATGTAAACATGAGACTTCTTGAAACAGGTGGGCGAGACACACGAAATGTACTCGAAGGTACAGTTTGTCAACACAACCCTATATACAGTATGTCTTTAAATGAAACTGTAAGTTCCTCATTACCTAAAAGATTAATTCTCCAAATCTGAAGCCTTTTGCCCAAAAATGAAAAACTGATCTATCACAAGCGAGCGCAGTCCCTTTGTTTTGAAACCTCTGTTTGGTTTACGACTTGTTTCAGCAATTTATTCCGATAAAAGCAATAAACCGCAAAAAAAATTTTTTATTTACGTTTAGAACTCGGTCAAGGTCTTATTGTATACGAATATGAATCAGACTTGCGGACATCGGCATGTTTATTTGCATTTTCAACGTGCGATAAGTAAGAACGTTCGTTTCTTTGTAATAGATAATAACAATTATGTTAAAAACGAGTACCTAATCTTCGTTAGATTTTTGCTGAAGTAATTAAACATCTTCGTATTCTAGTTTTGTAACTGCGTTGAAAATGCGTGAAATTGTTTTTTAATTATCGCACTAATAGCTGCAGAATAAGTATTGCAAGAGCAGGAACTATTCCAATTGTAAAAACGGAAAGCAAGAATTGAAGTATGAGTACGATGAAACATTTAAATAATTTAGATTGCCTATACACATAATAATCTATGGGTTCAAAATAAGTGATTGACTAACTTCGCTAGCTCTCAATCGAACTATTTTATTAATTGTTTACATTCCAACGCAAAACATATGTTTTTATAAGAATAATAATGAACCTGAATTTTTGCGTAGGCTTAAACCAATAAAGACATAAAAAACTCTCGCCTTGTGCAAACGTTTATTTAGTCTTTTCGTCGTGGTTTTAATAAAGAAACAAATTTATTTTTGCTGCGCAAATACAATAACTTCAGTAATCAAGATTGTAAATTGGCAATTTACAAATTAATATGATGTAGGATTTCCTCTTTTTCGATCGCCTTTAGATTGAATTTTTTAAATTTAACTGTTAGAGTACGGATTAGCACAAAACTAATCATCAATTATTGCAACACGCACAGAATATTTTAAACTATTAAGAACTTACCTAGTTACAAAATTTATCTGCTTTTAAAATTAACAAAAAACACGATACTTGACCTGCCTTAAATATAACATCTGTGCATTAGGTCATGGTCTGCGTTTTTATGACTTTTTATGGCCCCGAACGTCGGAGAATTGTTGAAAACCAAGCTCCGCCGGAACATTTAAGCTGCATTCAGCGACCCTCAAACAATTTCTATGAAAAAGTAAATTAAATTTTTATCTGCGTTATTATTGTTGTCTGACCAATAGTTGTATAACAAATTTTGCTTCTTTTCTTGACCACTGTTTGTAGTTTCAATTAAAGACATAGGTTTAGAGACACGCTGTATATTTTACTATCACGTTTAATCCGAGCGAGTCACTCGCAGCTTCGCCCTTTCAACTGCAGAAATTGATTTAAGGCGTTCTGAATTCAGTGAAAAGTGTTTCGTTTTATTCCGTGTGCAGTGTCACTGCAGTTGTTACAACTGAATGCTGAAGTCCTTGGAATTGCAAATCTGTAATAAGGAACTCGCTAACTGTTCGATCTCCCTCTTAAGTAAATAAAATACGCAATCAGCTCACAAATCAACGGTTGTCAAGGAGATCAAATCAAACAAATTTTGCTTCTTTTTTTGGCCACTATTTGTAATTTCAATTAAAGACATAGGTTTAGAGCCACGCTGTATATACAATGTGTCCCCGGATGGATCTAACTATAGCTCGGCTGAGCCTCGTTTAGTAAACTTTTCTCTTACTCAAAAATGTCACTTTCGTCACTCGTTCAACAATATAGATACTGTTTTTTATTTCCATTATGATTACAGGGCCCCCGTAACCATGCAGTGCAGTGCACGCGGGCGCCATGTTCAAGGGGCGGCAATCAGCCTCTTGGCATTTGTATAAGTTTTATCATTCTTTTCGACAAAAAAATAAATCGGAAACAGTTTCTCTTGTCTGGAAAAAAATATTCAAAAAAACTATCTAGAATACTTAACCGTTTTGATAAAGCCGTCAGCGTCACGGCAAAACATCGACCAAAATTAATCGCGGCAGTTAAAAGTAGAAAAGTTAAACGTTTGCAAATTTCGTGTGCTAAATTTTTCAAAAAAAATTTAACGTACTCAAAAATTTTATTAGGTAAAATAAATTATGTAAGCTGTTACGATTTGGTTAAAAAAAAAAATTAAATTTTACTTTTTAAGTTTTTAGAAATGTAAGTTCCTTTTACTTTTGTGATTTTGTTTTTTTTTTTTTTCTAATGGCGTTTTCGACTGACCGCGCTTTTGGCTGATCTCAGAGTATCTCCATCTTGTCTTAACCTCATATAAAAACAGAGGGCGAAGAGATTCTTGCATTATTTTTTTTTTGGGGGGGGGGGGGTCAGAACAGAGGTTGCTCCAGCATGTTCGGGCCCTACGAATCTGTCTCCGCTCTCATTGTACTCGGTGGATCCCCAGAGATATAATGTTTAACATTTCTAAAAAGTTTGTTTGTTTTCTCCGCTTTTTTGTTTCTTTTGTATCTGTTTGCATCAAGTCAAGTTAAAAATTAAACCAAGTCTAACAGTAGCATCGCAACTTAAACCGAAACGTTAAACCAGCACAGAAGACGGATTAAATTGACATGTTGCAAACGGTTACTAATTTTTACGATAATTTTGATAATTGACCGTTTTTGCAAGCCCCATCTCAGTTGGGGCCCGTAGCAGCTAGGAGCTTGAAGAAACAAGTGAAGGAAGATGTTTAACAAAAGTTGAAAAACTTTAAAAAAATTTTCCCTAATGTAATAATAATTGACCGTTTTTGCATGTCCCAACTTATCTGTCAGAGGGCGCCAAAATATGGAGTGACACACGGGCGGCGTTTGGCCTCGCGGGGGCCCTGTATGATTAATAAGTAATAGGTATAAATTAGCCAACGTAATTATCGCAGTTATCTATGAGAACAAATGCAACTGAGATTTAGCTCAAGTGATTTATTACGTGTCAACAAATCTGTTGACAGCTGTCGATCAATGTTTGAAAAATGTTATCTGTAGAGCAAAGGATTTATTTAGTAAAATGCCACGGTGCAGATAAAATGTCATACCGCTTTGCAATTAAACTTTTACTTGATCTATCTGTCAGTGTGGCTTTTACTGACATAGATCTTTGACATTACAAACATCTTTTTCCGGTAATGCTTTCACTTTCCTTTCAAATAAAAAATACTTTCCTCTTAAACAAATTTCACGTTGTCTCGATTGCTAAATACCCTATATGTTATTTCGCAATTTTAGTGAAGAAGAAGCAAAACTATTTATGAAGAATGATTTTTCTTCCTAAAATTCGAAAGGAAGTTTATAGGTACATTTAGGTCTATCCGGGGACACACTGTATATGTATAAACATTCACGGTGTGTTTCACAAAAAGACTGTTAATCGGCAATTAATTTAATTCTAATTAAGGAACGTCATTGGACGAAGTTAACAATAGATTTAAAACAACCAATTACATTGTTTCAATCAACCTATCACAGGCTTTAATCACGCTATTCACTTAATCAGTGATTAAATTATTTTTTTGTGAAACTGGAAGTAAGTAAATCAAAAGTGGATGGATTTTAATTGTGCAATATGGAATGCATTGTACCGTGTCTGGCACAAATCGAAAATGATCACAGAATCTGTAATTATATAATTATAATTCGTTGAACAAGCTTAAAAGTGCCGCTGTGTGTTTCCTGTCAGCTCACCGACAAAAAGTGGACATTTAAATTAGTTTTACAATCTGTGCGACGAATTATAATTATAAATTTTGTGGCAAATACAACAAAAAAAATACTTAAATTCAACTAAGGCCCCGTTTTTCCATCTCAGTTTTAACTTTAATCTTCAGTTTGCCTCCACCTACTCCTATGGGGATAAACTGAAGATTAAAGTTAAACTGAGACGGAAAAATCGGGCCTCAGTTGAATTCATTTTTGTTGTATTTGCACAAAATTTATACGTAATTGTAATTCGTCGCGCACAGACGGAAAAAACAAGCTTTAAATAGATAAATGAAGACTAGAAATTTTTGAAATAAGAATAAACGTAATTAGTAAGTAGAAAATGCAAACGATTTAGTAGATTTTATAATTAATAACAAATTAAACAGAACAAACCAACCAAATACGGTATTCGAGGTGTGTCACTTAAAAGGAACACCAGTTTTTATCTCTGACAGAAAACAGCTAATACTGCCATTAACAACAAAAACACTGAAATGGAAAGTAGCAAAATTGGTGTACACAAAGTTCTATTTTAGGCCCTGTACTATTTGTTATTTGTTTGAGTGCTTTAAATTATTTTCTACAGAATTGCAGATACTTGGAAACTTTACGTTTTATTCAGATGACATATCTTTGAATAAAAATCTAATGTCAATTAACATTAAGTGAGATTGGTATATGAATTTACGAAAATTTTCGAAAAACTATCTGTGATAGGCCAACTTTAACGATAGACAACAATTGTAAGATATGCTGGACTAACACATATAAAATTTGTTACGGTGTGGAAACCACTTCTCAGTAAACAACTTCTATATTAAGTTTGACTCGCATTTATTCCCGACTGCACAACTTTAAGAATTTTTTTGTATTTAAAGTGATTTTGCCCCGATTTTTTACCATCGTCTTCTTTGATGGAATAATTCAATTCGTAAAACATCAAATTATCTCACGCACGCTTTCGTTGCTTTCATTTTAAAATACTCCGGCCATAAAATAGTGTAAAATTCTCGATGGATCGGCACTCCTTTGTGGTGTTAAATAAATAGTATCGTTCGGAAATTCTGTTTTACTGATATGATTGCCTCATCTTTTGTAAACGTTTGCAGGCGCGATCGAAATTATTTTTCTTAATTGAACTAGCCTATGTGAATTACAGTTTCTTGCAAGTTAATGTTTCGACTGAAAGATTCATATGGCTTCACTCTTGACCTTTAACGCCATTGGGTTTTCTTGTCGTCATCTGAAATGTGGTTGGTTCCTGCTGATGTAAGAAGATAATTCTTTGAACACTTTTTAAGAAAAGTTGCGTAATACGTGAAAGAAAAAAAAAACAACATAACCATACAAAAGTTATTGGGCGCCAAGTAATCTCTTTTAACTGTAATTACTAAAACAGTCCAGCAAAAATGAACTCAATACCGACATTTGCAAATATTCTCTGACTGTAACGATAATTGAAAAATCAGAAGTGCATATGAAAAATGGTATAATTGTAAGACGGTATCCGGTAGTAGGAAAACTTCAGAAATTTTATGAAACTCATTTTAAATTTGCCGCGCAGAAAGTGCCTGTGCGTCTGCGCATGATTTGGATTTGGATGGTAACATAAACATGGCAACGGTCGCAATGAACATAATAATAATAATAATTTTATTGGCCTTATTGGTAGTAGGAAAACTTGCGGTTGCAGAAAAGCGACTGATAGTGGAGAAACGTCCGGTAGTTGAGAAACGTCAGGTAGCGGGAAAACGTCCGGTAGTAGAAAAACGTCCGGTAGCGGAAAAACTAAAAGAATCTTAGAAAATATTTTCCTAATCATCCAAATTAAAGTACAAGGCAGGTACTTACAGTCTTTTGCTAGTTTTTCTGAAGAACGCACGTTGAAAGACGGTTCAGCTGGGAGATTTTACGAGACCCCCAGACCCAACAAAAATGCACAAATTGCACTCGCAAACAACGCGTCTGCAAAATGGAGGCACCGTAATGATAATGCCGTGAGATGAACTCACAAAATGAAGGAAATACGTCACGAAAACTCTACGTCATTTCCACTGACACCAACAGAAGGAATCGATAAAACAAAAGTCGCAAGAAATAAGAATTTTAACGAAGAATACACGAAACAAGTTGAAAGAATGTAAAGAAACGGTCAGTAAAAAATGTGAATGTATTTTATGGTTTGAAGAAATAGTTTGTCATTAATACACAATACTTTTCAGTTAGAAATTCATTCAATATCCGCATTCATTAATTATCAGTATTTCTATCTTTAAATATTAAAAGAAAATGCAATTGTGAACCGTTCAAATTGGACAAATATATCCGCAATCGATAACCGTACAAAAACTGACCCGTTTGTCTTTCATAAATAAACGCTGCATGCACGTCAAGGATAGTTTATATAGTGAGCTTAAAAACTGTGAACACAGAATACGAACTGTGTAGGTTAATATTTTATTAAAACTTCGCGTAACTAACAGCAACGGCGCTGCTAGTCTGAACATGTCATTTTATACATGCGAAATCAAGAGGGATTATGTTGTGTAAACGAACACCAAGAGTATGAGTAGGATGACATGGAAACTGTTATCGACGTTCCAGTCAAATATATCAGTTGAACAAACGGCTCAAAAAGAACAAAAAAAAACATAGCGTACGAATTTACAAGTGCACTGGCAATATGCTAGTTTAGGTGCCAAAATGAATAGCCTGTGGGAAGTAACATAGGGTGAATGATTACCAAAATGTTTCTCTCTAAATCAATAAATATCATTCTGGTGTTAATTGCAAAAAGCAAGATAAATTGACATGTGTTTGTGAAATAAGTGCAGAAATTTAAACCTGTAATACATCACCTTAAATGGAAACGATTGAACTTACATGTCCTTAACAAAAGTTTTACACATTTCGAGCAAATCGCAGTTGAAAATCGGGCAAGAAATAATCGTACGCCTATGTCTTTGTGATAGGTCAAGAAAAGGAAATTTTATTGGAACAAAAAACAGAGGTGCATTCGAGCAGCGACCTTTGCCAAAGTCGAGAGACAATAAAAGCGTCATTGTTTTTAACGTCGCAATAAGTCGTACTACAGCTGAGCGAAAGAATTTTCTTCATCTTTTATGATTATGTCACACATTTGATTGCTCCGTAGTCTTTGCGATCAACAGTTTAGTTTGTGAAAAGTGATTGAACGAGTTAAAGCTAAACTATCTACATAGGATCATTACTTATTAAGATGCCGCAATTCACGAACGGCAAGAGAACAGCATTTCAGAGGAGCGTACTCATAAATCCGTCGACAGTATTTGCGCTAATCATGACATGCACACGAACACAAGAATCACTTTTTCGCCGGGCTCGTTTGTGTGTCGCTAATGTTGGACGTAATGTCCGACAATTGTTATAAACACTTCTAAATGTCAAATAGCGAATGTTTGCTTGAATGTGATCCTCCACACACAGGATATTCGGTGAGTGTGTCTTGCGTATTAGTCAATCCCGCGATGTTTACTGTCTACGATCAGAGAAGCAAGTTCCGTAGGTTTTTTTTGTTAATTCATGAGCGTCGAATAAGGGACGGATAAAGGAACTTTCTATTTGTTACACGATTTTTTCTTAATATTTTTTTCGTGTTGTTTGTGCTGTCGGCGTGTATAATCTGAGTGAATTGTGAGGAAGTTTATCGCGTTTCCTCTTCCTTCTTCTATACAGGCTGTCCCACTTAGGGCGGATTCTTTCATACCTCTCTACTTATTAATTTTACGAAAGAATGTTTCAAATGAAAGTTTCACAGGATCACGTGGGGCATATTTTAAAATTAGTTCGACCTATACAGAGTGTTCGGTTTAGCCTGGGCGTTATTTTAAATGGAACACCCTATATATTTTTACATTTTCGGGTTCTGGATTGAATTGTAATGTGACCTTGTGCACCATACATAGGGTCTAATCTAAACCTTTGGGATCAATAGTTTAGTTTGTGAAAAGTGATTGAACGAGTTAAAGCTAAATGTGATATACTATCTACATAGGATCGTTACTTATTAAAATGCCGCATTTCACGAACGGCGAGAGAACAGCATTTCAGAGGAGTGTACTCATAAATCCGTCGACAGTATTTGCGCTAATCGTGACATGCACGCGAACACAAGAATCACTTTTTCGCCGGGCTCGTCTGTGTGTCGTTAATGACGGACGCAATGTCCGACAATTGTAAACAATTCTAAATGTCAAATAGCGAACGTTTGTTTGAATGTAATCCTCCACCACACAGATGATATTCGGTGAGTGTGTCTTGCGTATTAGTCATTCCCGCAATGTTTACCGTCTACGATCAGAGAACAAGTTCCGTAAGCGTTTCTTTTTTTTGTTATTTCATGATCGCCGAATAAGGGACGGATAAAGGAACTTTCTTATTGTTACACGAATTTTTTTTTTTTTTTTGTATTTTTTCCGTGTTGTTTGTGCTGTCGGCGTACTGTGGTTAAAAATTTTGCATTTATTTTGCAAGCACCCTGTATAAAGAAATATACTTTTACTTTTTACGAGGCCGACGCATCTGACATGACATATGTGAGATGGATATATCTCTATGTCTGCGTATATCTCTTGGTGTGTATTAGGCCAAAGGCACTAAATTGAGGGAACACATTAAAAATAATACCCTCATCGTAAAACCCTCTTTTAATTAACAGTGAATGTGTGCTGGTATCTAAACGGATAATATTTTATGTCGGGAGGATGGATTTTGTCCACTCAAATTACATCCAAAATTACTGACAAAATTACTTCGTTTCGTTTTACTGCGCTGATTATAACTCTGCAAAGAAGTTTTTCGTATCAATTTGCGCCAAGTAAACTATCGTCGATGATTAATATTCAATTTCATGAGCGTCAACAATAAATTATCTGCACTAATTAATGCATTAATTTTAGTAGTAAGTAAAATGGCGCCCGCAAATGTAGCTGGATTATACTTCATTAATTTGATCCGATCATTGTTACACTTCGATTTTAGTTTACACAACTTACGAGAAATAGATTTGCAAGTTGCAATCTATTTCTCGTCAAAATTTACTTTTTTGCAACACTTATTTCAGCTTCTTTAATTTTTTTTATACACAGCCACTCACTGTGCGTTCATTTTGTTAGGAAAGTTCCTGACTCTGTAAGTAGGAGAAGGATAAAAACGATGTCACGAAGTGAGATGGATATAAACGTGCCCGTACTTTGCTATTCCCCCTTCGTCTTCAATAATAAATGGATGCTTTGTCTTTGTTGTACATACACATTTATGTATTCTTATTTTCAGCGGATGTGAACGAGTTA
The DNA here is from genome assembly GCA_036172665.1 of Prosopocoilus inquinatus. Classification (NCBI taxonomy): domain Eukaryota; kingdom Metazoa; phylum Arthropoda; class Insecta; order Coleoptera; family Lucanidae; genus Prosopocoilus; species Prosopocoilus inquinatus. Next base: position 6,065,893 of record CM069870.1, read on the forward strand.
TACAGGGAGTTCGCAAAACGTGCGACCTTATATCAGCAGCATGTTAGGGAAAGTCCACTAATTACGTCAACAGACTTCCAATGAATATGTTGAGGGTGTTCATGAATTTCCGAGGAAACAAGAAACCCATACAAAATACAAAAAAAAAACTCTTATTAACAAAAGTTGTGCAGAGTCGCATTATGTACAACTGAAACTCATTTGTCACCATACAGAGTGTTTCTTTATTAAGTTACAGACCAAATTTACATGTTTTGATAAAAAATTGCACATATTATTAATACATAATTAAATAATAGTATTAAAGAGATGATAACAACATAATAAGTTATTTTTACTAGTTTTCAAGTTATTTCGTTTTACATGGTTATCCGATTTGTCATTTTTTGCTAGTTTTGTAAAGCCGAAACATTTCAAGTGAAATATTTCACATAAATTTCATTTCATTCAAACATTTCGTAATATTCAGAAATTTTATGAAACTCATTTTAAATTTGCCGCGCAGAAAGTGCCTGCGCGTCTGCGCATGATTTGGATTTGGATGGTAACATAAACGATCGCAATGAACATAATAATAATAATAATAACGGTGGCAATGAACATAATAATAATAATAACTTTATTGGCCTTATGCCCGATTTTTGATCCCCTGATAAATTTATCTGCCAGGTATTATCCGTGGAAACCATTGTATCGATAATAGTTTCCGAGGTTATCACCTGTATGTATTTATCACGAAATGAAAAAATCAAGCCTTAGGCAAGATCTTACCACCTCCTGATAAATTTAACCGTCGGTTAATATTCTTGGAAACCTTTGTGCCGATAACGATTTCGTAGAATATTAAACGACGAGTAAATTTATCAGGAGGTGGTAGATCGGACCTTGGTGCTGTTAATACATTACAACATAAACTGAATCGGGAAATATCAAAACAAAATAGTACACGATTTTCTTAGTTTTTTCATAGTGTGATAATGACTTATTAGTAGAGATCGGAATCACATATTCTGACGTCATTATTGTTGCCAACTAAGATTTCATCTTCAGAATCGTGTGTATGCTCGGTGTGGATTTCGAATTTTGAAGACGAAGATGAAACTTCTCTTCCTTTTACGTTTAGTTTTTGCATAATAAGACTCAAAAAGTGCCGATTTAAAAATTCTCAAGATGGTAATTAAGGGGACATTCAAAACGAAATTGATGAATGAAGAAAAGGAAAACAAGAGACAATCGAAAAAGCTTACAGGAAAAAAAGATGATCAAAAATAGGAAAATCTAAAATTTTTAAAGAAATTACAATTACTTAATTTATTGTAAAATGTAACCAATCGAAAATTAAAAAGAAAACATGAAGAACTTTTTAGCAGTCGAGAAAAAGTAAAATAAAAATTGCTTACGAAAATTATAACATTAAAAAAAAACATTACACATTCAAAACGTAACAGTAATTTTAGTCGAAATTTACAAAAAAAAAGGGCACACAAAGGAAGACAAATCACGATCATAACACGAAAGCAACAAAAACAAAAGACGATCGCAACGAATTGCAGACCGTAGAAAGTTTTTAATTATCCAGTTTGAAAATACATGACAAATAAAATAAAAATAAAAGAGCAGAACCTCTCCGTCTTTCGGAAAAATGTAATCAGAATGGAAATTGAGAGAAAAAAGAAAAAAACAAAAGAAACCGAGAAAAGAACAGAAATAGAAACAAATGACGATCGTATATTTAACAACGGAAAAATCAGAAAATAATCAAAATTGAAATTGAAAAAAAAAAGAAAAAAAACGAGAAAAGAAGAGAAATAAAAACAAATAACGATCGTATATTTTACGACAGAAAAATCAGATAATAATCAGAATTGAAATTGAAAAAAAGAAGAAAAAAATTAGAAAAGAAGAGAAATGAAAACAAATGACGATCGCATATTTAACGACAGAAAAATCAGAAAATAAACAGAATTGAAATTGAAAGAAAAAGAAAAAAAACAGAAAAAAAACGAGAAAAGAAGAGAAATGAAAACAAATGACGATCGCATATTTAACGACAGAAAAATCAGAAAATAAACAGAATTGAAATTGAAAGAAAAAGAAAGAATAAAACAGAAAAAAAACGAGAAAAGAAGAGAAATAAAAACAAATGACGATCGTATATTTTACGACAGAAATATCACAAAGTAATCAGAATTGAAATTGAAAAAAAGAAGAAAAAAACAGAAAAAAACGAGAAAAGAAGAGAAATGAAAACAAATGACGATCGCATATTTAACGACAGAAAAATCAGAAAATAATCAGAATTGAAATTGAAAAAGAAAAGAAAAAAAACAGAAAAAAACGAGAAAAGAATAGTAATAAAAAAATTACGACGATCGTATATTTAACGACGGAAAAAACAAGAAAATAATCAGAATAGAAATTGAAAAAGAAAAGAAAAAAAACAGAAAAAAACGAGAAAAGAAGAGAAATAAAAACAAATAGCGGTCGTATATTTTACGACAGAAAAATCAGAAAATAATCAGAATTGAAATTGAAAAAAAATAAGAAAAAAACAGAAAAAAAATGAGAAAAGAAGAGAAATAAAAACAAAAGATGATCGTATATTTCACGACAAACAGGGATCGTAATGAGCAAAAAGAATGAATTCATTAATTAATAATTCAAAACTGCCAGATATTCTCGATAATTGATAAAAAAAAGAACGCATTACATTCGAAGAAAAAATGGAACAATAAATAAATTGAAAAAAAAGCAACATAATTCGCTATACAATTTTTTTTTTCTACAAAAGATCGATTTTGAAACTTGTTGAGTTGGCAGTACCTTGCCCCATTCTGAAGAATTGCCGCAAGCCAATTGTAGGACGTTCCTCTCTCCTCCCGGATTATTCCGGCAAGGATTACGTAATAAAAGCATTTTAAAAATAATTTCCTCTAGAAACCCAAACTCTTATTGATGACGTCAAAATATGTGGTTCCGATCTCTATTTATTACAAAAGGCCGGAAATAGGTCAGAATTATTTAACGATGTAGGTGATTTCTGATAGGTAGACAAAGAGACAGTTGTCGAATAATTTTCAATTTTTTTTCTCACTTTTACATGCACTAAAACACATTCGTTATCGCTCACATTTCTGCTCTCACTCACATTTCTGCTCTCACCGTACATGGAGCAGGAAAGTTGAAATATGTAGAATGTTAATTTTGAAATTTTAAAAATTAATGACAATAAAAGAATGAGATTACAATGTACTTCTTTGAAAGTGAAACATTGCATCAAATATTTCAAAAAATGTGATTCATGAAATTTGTACAATACATTTTTTTCGTCCTCATGTCATTTATGAAGTAGGAATACACTGTATTTTATTCTTTCTAGTTTAGTAACTTATTGTTAGTGACAAAGTACAATGACTACGTCATCTAATTATAATTTTGCTCTTGGAATTTCATTTTTAGTTTGTGAAACCATACGTTTTATCTTTTCTTTAAATCTTTTCCATCTTTTACCTTTCCTTTAACTGTGTTTGAAAGGTATTTAATGTCCGGTTTCTGAAACGATATAATGTAAAGATAATTTTTTTATTGACAGGTAACTTTACGAAAGGTTTACATATACACTTTATCTACACATAAAATTTTGAGAAACGGTTTTTAGAAATTATGGTTAGTTTATCTTGAGTTTATCTCTAAATAAAGTTATGTATCGTTTCAGAAACCGAGCATAAATCATGCCAAATTTGTCATCTGAAATGCCTCCGCCTTCTTTGAATTTGTTGGGGGAGATTATGTTGATTAATGGAGTGGCATCTTCAAGCATTTTATGCATGATTGGTTTGCCTTTGATAAAATTTAAAATCTTCGCTCATGTCAAATTAGGTCAGCGGTCAGCAGCATAAAATCCGAATTCGCTAACAAACGCGAAAGTTTGTGTTCGAATCCAAACATTATCTCGAGAACTTTGCCAATCCTCAAACAACGAAACACAGACTAAACGATGATCAAACTATTTTCGTTACGAACACTTTACGACTTTACGTCGCCCCGTACTTTTTTTACAAGACAGGGTATTTAAAGTTTTTTAATCAACTGTCGCGAACAAATTCCAAGAGAAAATCCTCGAGTTGCAAGAAGAAACTTTTGCCGCTCGGTCACATCAAAGAATTACTCGTAAGTTTGAAGAAATGTTTTACAGGCGGCGAAATGAAATTTTTCAAGCGCTGATGGATTAAATTTGCAAATTTAGAAAATGAGTGTGATTTTATGTAAGAAGAGGTGCACGTGAATAATTCTTTCTGGCATTAACGCTCGTCCTCAACACTAAAATGAAAATCGAGGATGAGAAATTGTAATTGTAATTACAATGTCGGTGGGTATTTTTCAGGCATCGATGCCATCTTTTCTTTTGTGCGTTGCTTCTCTTAAGTGCTTTTGACGTTAATGCACGAAGGGTAATGTCTATAATAACTTCAGTACAAAGTCGAAGTCAACATCAGCGTAATTAATGTAGGGGATGGAGATGGTGGAGCAGCTAGGGTAAAGCACTGTTTGTTGGCGCCGACGTTGAGGACTCGTGTGTGGATTAGTGGATATTGATGGATTAATTGCCTCCTGATCACATAATTATAGATTGGCTTGTTAAAACAGAATTGGCATTTGTGTTCTGCGGTTTGCATCGGTTTTGGCTAACGACAAATGGAATTCGATCTGGAAATTTCATTCTGTACTACAGGGTAGTAGGGCGACAATATAAATACTATCCTGGATTATTTGAAGTATTTTTTTTTGGAACATCGATTCCAATAATAATTTAACAATACTCTAATAAAATTATTTCTTCCAGAAATTAAAATTGTATCCAATGAAGGTTTCTTTCAGGAGAAAAAAGTGTTAGACCATCAGAGGTTTCTATTACACACACGCATAAATAATTCTGTGGCTTGGTTGTAAAAGGAAAATGGATTTAAAATTTTCACTCTTAGTTTTGCGCCAATATCAGCAGACAATTTTGATTCATTTAAAAAAAAACACACAAAGCAAGAGGAGAAAAGGGGATGAGCAAGATGAGTGAATATTTAAACAGACTACCACTAGAAATAATATGGAAAGATATAAAAGAATTATTGACGAAAACTGCAGTGGGGACCACAGCCTGTGGAAATACAAGAATAATTGGGAAAAAGAAACAAACTATTTCAAGAAGAAGCAAAGATGGAAAGAATAAGGTCTAGGACAATTCGCCGTCGCCCATTTACCATCGTCAATTTACCATCGCCGTTTCGCCGTAGGTAAAATTCGTCGTCGGAAAACTCGCCGTCGGTAAATTCGCCGTGAACGATTTTTACAAGTTTTAAATGCAGGTACATATCCAAATAATAATATACGATTATTATTAATAAAAAAAGCTAATGGAAAATAAAATAATTTGTCATTAAATAAATATGATACATAGATAAAGAAACAGATAAATTTTTTTACGTTTCCAGGAAGTATTTTCTTATTCCGCAGGGTGTTTGTGCAAAATCTCTGCATTTTTTTTAATATTTTCAGATTCTGCTCAAAATTATATTAATAATAATAATAATAATAATAATAATAGTATTTATTTCAAAACAACTGAACAAAAAAACAGTACAGGTTTGAAAACGTCCAAAAGTTGATTAAGAAAAATGTTTACATTCCTGATGCATTATAATAATCTAGTAAGTTGTAAGGTTCTACATCCACCAGAAAATTAAAGATGCTTCGCTTCATCTCACTTGAATTTCTCAATTTTCTAGTATTAGCCGGCAAATTATTAAACAATTTCATGCAACTGTACAAAGCGCTATTTTCAAATTTCGTAAGCCTGTGAGGAGGATAAAGGAAGTAGTCAATATTTCTGGTGTTGTATTTGTTTAATGTCTTGTTTTCAAAATTAATAAAAAGATGCCTATTTTTGAACAAAAAAGATAGACATTTATAAATATATATGCCATAAACTGTCAAAATGTGACTATTTTTAAAAATACCTCTGCAGGATTGACGACACGACATTTTATGAATAATACGTACAGCTTTCTTCTGCATGACAAAAACATTCTTTACATGACTACTATTCCCCCAAAAGATTATCCCATATTGTAAGTGTGAGTAGAAATTTGCGAAGTACATAGTTCTTAGTATTTCTGCGCTAGTGTATTCGCCCAGAGTTCTTAAAGCAAAACAAACTGAACTTAGTTTGTTACACAGATGGTCCAAATGATAAGTCCAATTTAGAGTTTCGTCCAAAGAAACACCTAGATATCGCACACTGCTTTTAAGTAAGTTGTTTTTATTGTTTATTGTTATCACAGGTGGAGTTTCACAGAAATGTTTCGTTTTAAATAGAACACAATTTGTTTTGGATTCATTTAAAATTAAGTTGTTTTGAGAAAACCATTGATCCATGTTTTGCAAACATTCTTCACCTTGTTTAGGTATATCTGGGAACGTTTCTCCGGGTATTAAAGCACATGTGTCATCTGCATAGTTATAGATGTTACAGAAGGAATTCTGCGCAGCGTGTGGAAGATCATTCATATACAGAATGAACAGCAACGGGCCCAGAATGCTTCCTTGCGGTACTCCCCGGGTAATTTCAATTAGACTAGATTGTGTTGTCTCATTTTTATCTCTTAAAATTACCTTTTGTAACCTATGGGAAAGATAAGATTTGATCCAATCAAGAGCCAAACCACGGAAGCCATATTGGTGTAACTTATTTAAGAGAATGTTATAATCGAGAGTATCGAAGGCCTTACTTAAGTCAAGAAAAAAACCGCAAACAAGATTTCCTTTTTCCCAATTGTTAAAAATATTTGATGTGAAGTCGAATAAGGCGGTTTCAATGTTTCTACCCTTAAAAGATCCGTGTTGTCTGTTGTTCCATAGGTTGCACTTCGAAATAAAGTTATGTACACGTGTATACGTGATTTGCTCAAATATTTTCGGGAAGGATGATAGTATACTGATAGGTCTGTAGTTCGATATTTCCACAGAATTACCTTTTTTAAGAATCGGTGTGACAACAGCAACCTTGAGGCTATCAGGAAAAATGCCAGTCAATAAGGATGTATTTATAATTTTCACTAGAGGCTCGACAAACGTATGAATGCATTTTTTTATTAGAAAAATTGGGAAGTTGTCATGCCCAGCGCTTTTTTTGTTTTTGGATATTCTCACCACTTCAAGAATCTCTCCTTCAATAACAGGAGAAAGATATAGGGATTTGTTATTGAAATACATGGTGTATACTCTGTTGATTCGAGTACAGAATTTTTCTCGTCGAGTAAGTTTTGTGCACATGTGGCGAAGTACTCGTTGAATTTTCATCTGCTGAGAGTCCATTAAATTCATTTTCAACGGTGTTTTTCCCTAAAGCCGCAGAAATTATAGACCACATCGTTTTTGACTTATTGTCTGAGCGTAAAATCAGATGATCATAATACTTGGATCTTTGTTGTTTTAGTAGGAAGTTGTACCTATTCTTGGTTTTCTTGTAGGCTATCTCGGCTTTAGAGTCAAAATTTTTCAGGATATACAATAAATCTAATTCTTTTTGGCACTGTTCGATTTCAGGAGTAATGGTAATTTTTGTTACCTTAGGGTTAACTGATTTTAACGTAAGTGGGAAATGTAAGTGTTGTCGTTGATGTTAGAATATTCATCAATTATGCTCCAGTCTTGTGATCGTAAGTCGTTCTTAAAGTTGTTAATGTTAGTTTCATTAAAGTTTCGTGTGTGAATTTGAAGTTTCTCTTCCTTCATTTGAGGAATCGCTAAAGCGAACGACTTGTGCCGTGTGATCAGAAAAGTGAGAAGGAATAATGTGTGTTTCAACATTTTGAATGTTAGTTACTATGTTATCGATGCAAGTCTCAGAAGTAATTGTGATACGTGTTGGACTGTGTATTGCAGGCTGCAGATTAAACGAATCAAGTAAACGTAATAGATCCTTTACAACGTTTGTGTCGCTCATCGTATTGATATTAAAGTCCCCAGATTTTATTTTATTCATTTTCACATAAATCAAAATCACTACACATCAAAAGTCGACTGTTTTCGAGATATTGGATTGTTTGGTATCTTTGTTTGGTTTGGTTTGATCAAAGTTTGCAGATTTATTGTTAGTTTTATCTTCTGTTTGAAAGGAAGGCGATTAAAAAAAAAAGAAAGAAGAACAATTTCAACAATCCTAAAAGTATACAGGGTTACAACTAATTAAAGGGGGCCAGTGTGGGGATCTCTCGTAAACTAGAAGAGATACAAAGCTGGTTAAATTATAAAAAAGTTGCGCTATCTTGAGGTCTAAAAAAAATATACAAAAAAATCGGTTTTGAAATATCTTCAAAAAACTGAAAATTCTCCTTTTCGAAAATCTCGAATGCCTTCTTTAATTCGTAGATACGACTGTCAACTGTTTCTTTTCTTACGGACGCTATTACAGATTTCATTCATAAAACGTGGTGGTGCAGAAATAATTTTTGAATACGACGACGATATTGGTTCGCGAAAGCTCGTCATTTAAAATGAAATTAAAAAATTGGGGCTTCCATTAAAATTATAATTATGATTATGTGCTAATGGCACCAATTTGTCTTACGATGGTCGTGCTGTAATTAAGCATTTACTTTGGTGTGAAACAGAAACATGATAGTGCAGTCCGTTTTCATTTACTTGAAACGTACTGAACTTATAGTTATTTTCATTCAACTCGTAGGTATAACTTGGATATTATCTAAAACAGTCAGAAAGTGTTTTAAAGCTCATAAAGCTAAATAAAGCAGTAACATGCGACGGCGAATTGGGTGGACGATAAATTGAGTCCACGGCGAATTGGTTCTATGACGAATTGGCGACGGTGAATCGGTGACGGCGAGTTGGCGACGGTGAATCGTCCCATCCCCGAAAGAATACCTAGGGTACGTGTACTATATGAAAGTGAAAGCTGGATCTTAAAAAAAGACAGCTAGAAAGCAAAATCGAGACCTTAGAAATGAAGTTCTTAAGGGACATAAAAGGTGTGGTAGGGATAGAATCAGAGGAATGAAATAATAAGAGAAGAATTCGAAGTGGAGTCGATCCTGAAGACCATCAAAGAATCAAGAACAACAAAAAGAATTTAGGAAACAAAAATGCAGCAAAAGAAAGAAGAGGGAGACCAAGAAAGACCTGGGATATGGAGATTGCAAACAACCTAAAGGAGAAAAGAAGGGAAGCAATTTGCAAAGAACAAAAAGGGAAGGTCAAAGAAAATATACACTGAGTAACAAAAATGATGAAGAATAATTAATTAAGTAGAAGAGCAAATAGTAATAAAAATTTAACATCCTATCCTGCGAATGACTTTTTAATGAAAGTAATAAGTACAATTTTAAGTTTTCCTTTTAGCTAGAAATGGGCTGCTATCAACTCGCGCAAAGGCATGATAATTTCAGTCATAATCAACCCGAAACAAAAAAACCCACTGTTAAGCCTTTGAACCTCTTAGGGAAGGTTCCCTTTGAGGTGAAGCTCTCGAGCGAAATATCGGTCACGATCGCCAAAAGCACTTATCAGAATCTCCGCTACTTTAATATGTTATCGATCAGCACCCTACGACAAATTGTTTGACAGTTTAGCGTTGCCCCTTAAATAATATCAAGTGCTAAGTTCGGGGAGGAAAAAAGCATCGCAAATATTTTGTATGTAAACCGAATGTTGCGCATCCTTCAACGGAACAGAAGAAAAAAATAATGAATTAACCACAAGAACAGCCGCCAATTGTGTGACGTAACTCTTCCTTTCTTTTCTTTTTTTTTTAATCATGGGAAGATGTAAAGATGTCCTGCGTGTTTCCAAGTAGATATCATCGCCCTTGTTACTTTGAGCGCAAATATTACAGCATAATTCACTTACGCTCACAAGGGAAAATCCCTTTAGGTTCGGGAAAATCTCTTTTAAATCCGAGCGTGGCGGTTTCCTTTTTGCCGACGCGAAGCGTGAAAAAAAAGGAAACCTCTGTCATTTTGACTCCCCGAATTTTAAAATCATTTAAAACACTATTCTACAACTTCAATAATTGTTTTTAGATGTACAGGATTACTATAGTAGCCTACCTGTGTTAGTGAAATTATTAAAATTTATTAAAATAAAATGTATAAGGATTAATTTGAATCAGTAATTAACAAACAACGATTAATATTAAGAAAGTCATTTTTTGTTACTACGGATACCACGCATTTCCACTTCCAGTAAAACATTGTGATACCAAACATACATTTTTTTTTCATATGAGCGTGTAAATAGGGGTTGTACGGTTTCTATGACAGCCCCAGTGAAAACACGAGCAAATTGGCGGCGTCAGTCATTAAAAAACACATAACAAGAATCGCATAATTAATAACTACAGGACGGAATTATATATTTTGTTCGGTTTATTTCGAAGGAGGCGCAATGAGCGTGTTTGCAATCACACGTCGCTGCAGCGTTATACGTAAAGTCCTGTGCAAGAAAATTAAGTACAGTAATCATCTTACTGTGTGAAGTGGATAATAATTTAAATATATAGTGATTTAAAGTTTGGGAAAGCTTAATAATAGAACGTCCAGGCATCTGTCCTGCTGGAAGCAGCTTCCACAAGGACAGCTGGACATACCTGTGAGTCCTGCCGGTAGAACGATATTTTTAAATACGAATTGTCCTGCCAGAAGGACGTATGTGGCTTCCAGCAGTACAAAAATATATTCCATAAGCGGGTTAGATGATTTTTATATTTTCTGTTTACTCTTTATTTCTTAAACAAGAAACAAATCTAGTTAGCTGAGTAACATTAATAAAAAAATACAGCCACTATTAAAAATATAAACTAAAACTACATTAATAATAATAATAATTGATGAAACTATTTTTTACTAGGAATACCGTGTAGAATATGGTATGAAAAGCAATTACGTCCTGTTGTGGGAGCACAAAGAACAGCATTTTGACCACATTGTTGGCAAAAATAACTGGCTTTTTGCTGAACTTTTCTTGTTCTGCTGCAGATTACACATTTACGTTGCACTCTTTGCTTTCCGGAACTAGTACTTAAAGCTACAAGGGAATGCTCTGCATGGGAAGGAGTCCTATTTAGATTATTGGTCGCTGGATTATAATTATATCTTTCAGCTCTATTTTCATTACTATTACCAGTTTCCCATTTATGAGTAACCAATTGATAGGCTAAATTTTTGGTAAATTCAGCATGCGACAATTTAACATCTTTCTTGAAATATTTAAAGGCTAGATAAGCATTTGTTTCTATAATTCCAAAGAGGGACGCATATATTCTGTGCTTCCAGTTCTGTGTATGCCAGACTTCCTCTAGGGCTAAACTAGATTGACGCAAGTGATTATGTACGTCTATTGATGGTGCACCTTGAAAATATTCTTCAATTATTTTGATTCGGGGCACTTCTAAAATATATTTCTGGCCATTTTCGTTGGTTCGAATTTTTTTTTGCAGAGGTGCCGTCTAGTGTTGTACTACATGACCCCACAAAAGTGTGTACTTTCTTGTCGCGCCATCCACAGCTGATAAGATTTACTTCATCGATGGTTGTTTGTGCAACAATGGTGGCACCTCTTTGTTCTGGACACTTTTCTTTCAATATTTTAATGGGAAATTGCTTAGTCGCTGTCTTTACAATTCCAATGAAGAATAGACCTCTTCTTTCCAACTCCAGTGCTGTTTTAACTTGTTACAGTCGATTTTGTTATTACGCATTTATTTCCGATTCGGCTAAGAACTGGCAACGTTGCTACTGGACGCCTACCGGCAACGCTCGGCGTTGTGTCATCTGGCAACGCTGTAACATTCGCGGCAGGAAGCGATTCTTTCAAATTAATAATTTCTTATTGGTGTTTAATCTCCGTCTTCTGACGTCATAATTTTCCCATTGGATTGGCCATTTTGTGTAGTCTATAAAACGGAAATCATCTTCTTCAGCGGCCATTGTGTATTACGGGCATTCATTCATTCTTCTGACTCGTGCGAGAGCAGACGCATATTCAGTGCTATCGACGGTTTGTGTTTGTTTAAACAAAACCACTTTTCTACGGATTTTCCGGAAGCAAATATCTCTCCCGAGTCTTGTGGAACGTTTATACGTTCACGTCCAACGAGTTTGCTAAGTAGCAGGTATGTTTAATTAATTCGTTCGTTACACGTGGTTAATGGTTGTTCTTTCCGTTCCCTTTCAGAGTCGTTTGTTTGTTGTTGGTTATTGTTACTGATGGCATTAGTATTAGTACTGAGCGTTGGTATCAGTTCCCGAATGGGTATGTGAACATTTCGAATACGAAACGCACCTGTGTTTGAATCGCTGGACTCCGTTGCGACATTAGAGCGAGACAGACATCTGGAGTTGGACCGCCGTTGGCAGCATTGCTGATTGAAAATCGTCTTGGAACGAAGCGGCGCCTACCAACTAGTGACATCTTACGCTTCTCGCAGGAACTGGAGCTCAGCTGAGCGACAAAGAGTGACGTATACCATTATTATTTTGATTCGAATTGCATGCCGACTATTTTACCGGACACGAAAGCAACTTACGTATTTAATAGTTCGTAACTTAGTTTAATATTTAAGTAACGTCTACGTAAATTTCGTGGTGTCTTTGGAGCACCGATTGTGAGGTCAGATCTGTCCATCCCGCGTATTATGGTTATCATTTAAAGTTTTGATAGGTTACAATTTAAACATTGTTAAATTTTGTTCAACTAGTGTATGTGTGTGTTAATAAACACCGTATCACTGAACGTGTTTTGCTTATGTTAATCTCCTACTTTGAACGCATCAAGAGAGGAAAAATCTCCTGGAGAAAATTGAGAATACTTCAAGCGCGCACATTGAGGCCTTGGGAAAGCATCAAAGTGTGTTTGACAATTGGGAAGGTAATTCCCTGGCGCCCTATTTGTTTATATTTAGTTACCCCGCCCATTCTCCACCAAGTTCAGCCGTGGCAACCAGTTGTTCAAAGACAACGCTATCTGTTACCAGTATTACGATGTTGGAATCCAGGAGTATTAGCTTTTAAATCTTTTGGTGGTAACAAACTGACGCAAACCATGAATCGGCCACTATAATTCTACCTGTTCCGTGCCAAGGTTCTGTCAGTCGTAATATTGTTGCTGTTCCGGCATCTAGTTCAGGCTGCCACTTTTTTCTACTCATTATATCCTTCATTCAATTCTATTCGTATCATTATGTTACTGTCAGCATCTGCTAAAGTTTTAGCTTCACAACCGATCCCTTTTGGCTTTCTTTTAATTTTTATAACGGCTAGCATACCGTTTTCATCATAATTTCCCCTACCGTACCAAGCAAACATTGACTCATCAACACACATCTTATAACCTGGTTTAAAAACGTCATTCAGTTTTGTGTGTATCATATTTATAAAATCTTTGATAGGCTTCCATCTGTCGTTATTTTCGTCCTCAGTAGAAAAAGTTAAATTGTTGAGAATAAATTCAAATCTGTGGTATCCCATACCAAAACGTTTTCCGAATGATGGCCTTTCAAATATTTGGTTTTCATTTTTTGTAAACCAATATTCGCGTCTAGTGTGAAGAATATTGATACTCATGGCATACAGAAGTCCAAAAACTTTAAAAAACTCAGTTTTGGTGATTTGTTTTGTTTCAAGATCTACTTTTGCATTACAAGCGTCGAGGATACTATCAATATCTTCATACGGAAAAAACAATAGCCACATTTCAAGTTCATTCATAGTATGTACATTATCAACTTACAGTTTTGGTTTATATTTTATATCAGTAAACTGATCAACTTTGGTGTGCTTACCGAATTTCCATATAGTATCATGCATGGTTATTTCTTCGACAATAGGCTCTAGCAGAGCATCTTCTTCGTTAGCATTATCGTTAGTATTGTTATCTTCTTGCGATTCTTCCTCCTCACTTGAAGAGGAAGATGATGAAATTTCAAATTTCTTATTCCTTCTGCATGTGTCATCATTTTTTCTTACCTGATTTCCTCCTGGGTCTACTAAAAATAATTGAAAATTCCAGATTAAATTAAAAATGTATTATACTCATACCTATAATAATATATAGTATACATATACCTAAATAGTACTTACCAAGCTTTTTTAGTAATTTTGTATTAATTTTCGTCTTTTTATTATCGATATCCCATAGAACAGTTGCAATACACCCACTTATTTCTGTTACAGTTCCATAACACACCGCACTCAAATAATTTTCTCCAAACACGGACTTGCACCAGTTATAATTAGGTTTCTTGTCAAAATTAGTCGCTTTTGTACTGACTCTATCGTGAACACAATAATAATTCTGCGCAGCCATATTTATTTATTTCACACGCCACTGTAAGTGCGAATACTGATGGAGGAAATAAACTTTACCGCGTATCTTTGTTACTACTAGTCCTAGCAAGTTGAAACTTGCACATTAAATAGGCAAAATTTTGCGACCAAACCAATGGTGAATATTTCGTCATACAACGAGGACGGGATCTCATTGGAAACGACAGTGTTCAAATTAAGGCCTGCTGGCAGGACAGCGCGTACTGCCGGTAGGACGCTTGGACACTCTATCATTAATATTGACAGATGAAAAGATCCGTCTACTCGACCCTCAGAACGCATCGTGTATTAATAAATGAATATGATGTGCCTTCTGCCAAGTAGATATCATCGCCCTTGTCACAATTTATGAAGTACGATTTACAAAACTAAAGAAATGTCAAAAACAGTCTTAAGACGTGTACTTAATTTTATTGCACACAAGTGTACGTTTGCCGCCTCGTTTCTATTTAAAAGATATGAAATGTACAATTCCGTCCTGCATTAATGATAAATAAGAGCGAAGCCTAGTAAATATTAATAATTAAAGTGCAGTGGATAACACCTAAAAAATCTTAAAACCTTTTGCATTACTAAAAACTTACGCGAACAATTTAAACCTACAGTCGTGAGCATTAAATTTTGGTCGTAACTGACAATCAAAATGTCAGTTACAATTGTGGAGTAGAAGTAACAAAGCGGGTAAGTGCCAAAAATTTAATTGAAAAATTGACAAACACATCATCATTAAAAAAAAAAAGGTAAACTATTATTATTAACAAATATTATTCGCACTACGTTAAAGTACGCTATTACACAAACAACGTAAACAAATTCAAAGTGTAATAATAACAAGAAAATTAAAGAAAAATAACCGCTTTGTCCAGAAATTGACTTACCTAACAATTCTTCTGTCAAAAAGTTTCAGGTAAAACCTTTTTGTGCTAAAATCTCATTTTTTAAAAAATTGGCACTTAGCCCCTTTATTACTTCTACTCCTCAATTGCAGAAATTAAAAATTTTCAGGTAACTATACTGTCGTATACCAAAAATGGTTAAGAATGACTTGAATTTGTAAGAAATTACTGGCAGTATTCGAAACTAAGACGTCAGTCTTCTTATTTTTAGTAAACACAAGTCGGGCGCCAAACTTTGACAATCAATGACGACCAAAAGTTATTGTGCGCGGCTGTACCTTATGCAATTTCAACAATTTTTCATTCAATTATTAATTATTATTATAAAATGTTGATCAGCAATTAATTTAATTTTCTGATTAAGGAACGTCATTGGACGAAGTTAACTATAGATTTGAAACAACCAATTATATTGTTTCATCCAACCAATCACAGGCTTTAAGCACGCTGTTAAATTAATCACTGATTAAATAATTTCTGTGAAACTGGGAGTATAACTATTAAAAACATTTTTAAAATGAGATAACCTCAACACGAAGCACGAACGTCATTCGTTTATAACCACATTCTATATTTGATAATAATAAAACCTTGAACGTGTTCGAAAGGCTCAGCTAATGCCAGAAAACGTAGAAAGGTGACTTGTAGAAACGAATATTTAACGTATAACTAGCTCGGAAGAAAATTAAAAATATAAAATGATAATAATTCAGAAAAAAGGAATCTTTACTTTGTAGAAGTTTATATCTTTCACATTTTTTGTTAAAAAGACTGATTATTCACACGAAAATAATTTGGCCACCAAATATAAAAAGAAAAAGAAAATGTTCTAATAAGAAAATAATGATAATCGCGCCGTCTATTCAAATTTATTTGAGTTAAAAATATAACATTAGAAGGAAATAATGGTAATCGCGCCACCTATCTAAATTTATCAGAATATAAAGTCTAGCAATAGAATGTCCATAAGTGATCTATTTATGGCAGCGGAGACAAAGAAAAAAAAAGGAACAGTTTGAACGTTTTCAGTTTTGCCGATTGCATTCACTTCGTTACCCAAAGTTAGCTGAATTAAAAATCTAACAAAAGAGCTTTTTTTGCCTGACATTGCTTTTACTGACGAGATCCCAAACAGGACTGAAACAGCCGTACAGAGGATGCTGGAAGGATCCACTGCAATCAAAAACGATTTGCAACAAAGTCTCTTAAAAATCTAACGTCAGAGTGTCGATCAAATTTGAATTTTAAAAATTGTTGCTTTTAATGTTACGTCCCCCATATATTTTACGAATAATTCCTGTTTTATTTATTCTCATTCTGTTCTTTAAGCGTTCGTTCTAAAAAAAATAAAAATAAAAACAAAATACGTACAGGGAGTTTAAAAAGTTTTGTATTTGATTGAAAATTCCGTTAGGCTCAAAAGTTTATGAAAAATTTCATGATTTTCAGTGCAGTTTTTGATCAATTAATTATATTTCAAAAACTAGAGATAGATTTTTCCTTTAATCTGTGACAACGATTCCCAGACTAGTTTTGTTTTGTCTGAAACTTTGTTTAAACATTTTTGCACGTTTTTTTAAATATTTTTCCGTACTCTATAACATCGATTCTAAAGTGCTTTTGTTTTACCTGAGCAATTAAAAATCACCCTGTACATGCATCACATAACCATTTCATCATTCGGCTAGATCTCCTGAAGACTATTTTTTGATATAACAGCGAAAAAAATTCGTTTCTTGAGAACTGGTTTTATTGTTATGCCTGATTAAAAAAGAATCACGTGAAACGTAACATAACAGACAATTATTGGTTCTTATGGTCGTTCTTATCTAATCTAATTCAATGTTTTTCCATTCCGAAAAAAGTGGGCTTAATGAAACAAACTACAACAGTTCTTAAAAGTTATTATTGTTACGGTAAGTTTGGGATCATTTGCAACAATAAAAATATATTTGTTATAAACGATAAATTAACTTCTGGAAATACATTAGGGGAGGGTTTTTATTTAGCGATTTGATCACTAACAACTCTGACTGTCCGTAATACGCATTCCAGTATTTAAAGACGTTATGACGTGTTCCAACATCTTTCCTTAATCTGATTCTTTAAGATCAAGGCTTTTTCCCCATCATCTAATCCTTGCACAAGGCACGGAACTCCGCGGTTTTGCATTATCCAAATCTCCGTTTCTTCAAGGTCACATCGCATTACATACTTTAGGTACAAGTTATTTTCGGAATATAATTTCTCTGGTTACATTTTCTGATCTGCTACATTATTATTATTAGTACTGTTGTACAATAATTTAGATATAACTGACTTTTATTAATAAAAATAGTTTCAACTACCAAGCACGTTACTGGTGGCCGTACTGTATGTACAGCCAACGTAATAGACAACGTGCCGAAATTAACGAGTGCTTAATTTTCATCTATTCATGGCATTAACTAGATGCGTTACCAGGGAAATTAAAATGAGGATGGGGTAAATGTGACAAGGTTATTAACAGCCCTCCTCTAGAGAGCTCCGCGGCATTATTATCAAATTGCCTTTTGAAATAAGTTTAATTCCTGCCTTAATATTAATTACGCGGGCATCAAACTTTGCGATTCATCTCCAAATTACTGCCTATTTTATGCTCGGGTGCCTTCATTTTGATACAATTTTTCTTCGAGGCTTGACGTTTTAAATAAACGATTCTCGCAAAGAGAAAGACTGCGAAATAAATAATGATCAGCATATTCGTGAATGAAAGGACTTTGTAACTGGTACTAGCATGTTTATTCTGGAAAAAAACTGTTTTCTTTCAATTTTTTTTTAATAGAATAAAGAACTCCACGTTCCATTCAAGCGGTGTTACCAAATGAAAAGAAATTGTTTTTCAAAATATTTTTTTTTTTCGTCGGTTAACGTTCAGATTGGTACGAATTCATCTTTAACATCTCTTAAAATCATTTTAATTTTTAATTTTTTAATTGGGTTGGGCAAACTGGAGGTAATCTGGTTTATATTTTTTTAATTTTTATTTATTTTTTCTGCTCTGTTAGGTCGAGCTTACTTAGGCTGGGTTAACCTTCAGATTGGTTGAACTTAATACGAATTAATTTTTAACGTCTTTTAAAATTACTTTAAATCTCAGTTTTTTTTTTAATTAGGTTTAGCAAAGTAGGTTTTAAATTTTTTTTTAATTGTTAATTTGTTTCTCTTATTCGATTGTTGGGTTAACTTTGAGATTGGTTGCACTTAATTTGAATTAAATTTTAACGTTTAAGAATCATTTTTAATTTTTAATTTTTTAATTCGGTTGCGGAAATGAATTAAAGTTTAAAATTATTAACTTTTTGGTTTTTTATTTTTTTAACCTCGGTTATTATTAATTTTTAAGTTTTTTCTTAATTTTTAAGCTTGGGTTTGGCACACGTACCTTGGGGACAAGTTGGATCAATGGAACTAAACCAAATAATAAGATTTAAGATAATCTTAACAGATTTTTAACTACTTAACTCTTTATTTAATTTCTTTTAATTTTTCTTTTATTTGGTTTAGTTTCATTGATCCAACTTGTCCCCAAGGTACGTGTGCCAAACCCAAGCTTAAAAATTAAGAAAAAACTTAAAAATTAATAATAAGATTATCTTAACAGATTTTTAACTACTTAACTCTTTATTTAATTTCTTTTAATTTTTCTTTTATTTGGTTTAGTTCCGTTGATTTTGAATTGGGTTGGATTGACCTTGAGATGGACAGCCATTCATTTTTATTAACTTTGATAGTTTTGCTTTTTAACTTTCTTTCTAATCTGTGTTTTCGAACAGGACACCTATAGATTAAGTTCAATTGAGGATAACATTCAGATTTTTATTTTATTTCTTTATTTCTTATTATTTTTTAATTTTTTGCAGCTTAGATCGCGCGGTTACTTTTTGAGAGTTAATTTATTGCCTGATATTTTTTTAATTTTTAATTTTATTCAAATTCTTTTCGATTTGGCTTAATTACGTCGATTTCAAATGTGTTGAGCTTGAGATCGTTTGGATTTTTATTGAAATTTAATTTTTTTTTAATTTTTAGATTTCTTAACTCGCGGAATTTGGTTAAACTTATTTCCTTGGAATTGCTTCAGTTCAATTTAATTTAATTTATTGCGTATTAATTTTTAATCTTTTAATTTTTCTTTGATTCGGTCTGGTTCCGTTGATTTCAATTGGGTTGGATTGACCCTCAGATGAATTGACCTTGATTTTATTGAATTTTAATATTTTTGTTTTTTAACTTTTTTAATTTATGTTTCCGGACTGGACATCTGTAGACTGAATTCAATTGGGTTGGGTTCAGATGAGTTGGTTGGTTGATATGTATGAGATTTTAATTTTGTTTTTAATATTTATAATTTTTTAATTTTTTGGAATAGTTTAGGTCCGTCATCGCGCGGTCATTTTTTTACGATTATTGCATCTTATTTTTTAATTTTTAATTTTATTCAACTCTTCTTCGATTTAGTTTACTTACGTCGATTTCAAATGTGTTCGGCTTGAGTGCGTTTCGAATTTTTATTGAAATTTATTTATTTTTTAATTTTTAGTTTTTTAACTCACTTGGGCGGAATTTAGTTGAACTTACTTGCTTGGATTTGATTTAGTTCAGTTTAATTTAATTTATTGCGTATTAATTTTTACCTTTTTTTATTTTTTCTTTGACTTGGTTCCGTTGAGTTCAATTGGTTTGCATTAATATTTTAGATTTTTAACTTTTTAGTTTCATTTTATTCTTTTAATTTCTATTTTCGGCTTTGACACTGTAGGCTGAGTTCAATTGGGTTGGGTTAACCTTCAGATGATTTGGAGTTGATTTGCACGGAATTTTAATTTTTCGCGTCGTCACGCAGTCGTGTTTTGACAGTTTGGCATCCTATTTTTTTTTTAATTTTTAATTTTGTTAAACTCTTCTTCGATTTGGCTTACTTCCGTTGTTTTCGATTGCGTACTGGTCAGGATTCGGGTTGACCTTGAGACGGATTGACCTTGATTGTTTCGAATTTTAATATTTCTGGTTTTTAACTTTTTTTTAATTTGTTTGTTGTTTTCGGAGCGGGCACCTTCAATCAATTCGGTTGGGTTAATCTTCAGATCATAGTCGGAGTTGGTTTGTACGAAATTTTAATTTTTTTACAACAGTTCACGTCATCGCGCGGTCGTTTTTTGGCAACTAATTTATGGCAGCTCTTTTTTTAATTTTTAATTTCGGTAAACTCTTCTGCGATTTGGCTTATTTCTGTTGATTTCACTTCGATAGTGTTGACCTTGAGATCGGTTGAAACTTTATTGAATTTCAATTTTTAAGTTTTGGGGAAATTTTTTGTGTTATAATAATTATAAGGAGTATTTATTTACACAGTCATAAATTATTTTATTAAAAACTTACGCTTCATTCCTAAACAATACAGCTGAAAGACCTACATTTCTTTATAAATTATATGTAAACAATATTTATTAATATAGCCTTATTTGGGGCTTCATCAGCAGTGGAACTCTCGAGCTACGCTTCTGCTGGTGAAGCCCTAAATAGGGCTGAAACAGCTGTACAGAGGCTGCTCGAGAGATTCACTCCAACCAAAAACGATTTGCAACAAAATTTTCTAAAACTTTCATTATGTGCGCAATGTTAGGTAAAAATGCGTTTTAGCTATTCATTAATATTTAAGGTGAAACTTTTTTTTTTCAATTTTTGTTTAGTTTTAAATAAATTTTTACGTAGTTTATTTATGATGTAATTTATTATTATTATCATTTGTATAATAAAAAGTTTGTATTTTACACTCTGCAGGCACACATTTGAATAGAAAAGTCCAGGTATTAGGATTGGGTAAATTTTAAAATAATTTACTAATTTTATACACATTTGTGCGGTGCAGTGGGGAAAGGTGGCCTACTTACAGCATTTGGCAACCCTGGATGTTCAAAAAGAAAAAAATCAAAAGTCCATTTAAGGAACAAGAATTTTCACATACAAGGTGTGATCGAAAAGTTCGGAATTACCAGATTTCGTAAGCTGTATCAATCTGATTGAAACGACTACCTTTTTCTTGTGCGTAAAATTTCCTGAAGTAAAGCGGAAACTAGAACCTCTATGAGCGATAAATTTATCTTTTGTTCTTACAACCCTTAATGCGAACCACGGTAAAGAATCAATAGGTAGCAGTGCGGGCGTTCGGAACGTGCACTCAACTGCGAGAAATATTTTAATGTTATCTCATGCTGAAGGATTAAACACCGTTCTCACTCGCGCATTGATATCCCAACCCCTCTTTCAGCTGTCGCTTTCGCAATTGATCTTGTGCTTTCTTGCACATATCGACACACGGCCGACTGCTCTTGTGGCGTCAGCTAATATATTGTTCACCGTGATACGAACGGATGAAATAAGACACGACGAGCATATGAAAGTGGTTTTTCACACATCCGCTTAGGGATTTCAACTGTATTAATTTCTCAAAATCGAGGAACAACAAACATATGTACACCTCCTCATAACTAGCATCACAAACAAAACACACGAGGGAGGCAGGAAATTGTAGCCCGCTTCGATCAGATTATACACGTTATGTAAAGGAGACGACGTTATTTCGATTTCAAAGTGTTCGTGGAATATCGGAGCACGTAGACAAGTTTATGTAAATTAGACATTATATTCGAGATTCATTGATCCAGAAACCGCGTCAGGATTTGATGTATGTTTAGTTAACTCTGTATAGGTATAATCAAGAGGTATTTCGTTTCAAAACGATTTTTTGTTGGTAAAATTTAGAAATAGGTGTATACGTATTAAAAATAAATCAATTGTAAATAAAAAAAAAAAAAACTTAATTGCAAGATTGAAACGTTATTAAAGACAAGACGAATTGGTAATGGTAATGGATACAGGAAAAGCAATGAACCTTTGGTATATTAACAACACGCAGTATGATACTTTTGCTATCATTTTGACGTAGTATCAATTATTTAGTTTACGAATCGAAGAGTTCGGATTAATTGCGATCACAAAATACGTGGGCTGCTGGAAAATTTTCTGGAATCTAGTAGGTCTAATAGAATTGTTAGCGTTTATCAACTGTCATATTTGAAAAAATTGACGCTTTTCGCCTATAATTCTATTGACAGTTCCTATCCAAGTGAACTAGTTTTGTTTGTACAGCATTTGAGAAAAAGTAATTTTGTGTAAACGTGGAAATCTCGCGTGAAAATTTTCGAGCCATGATTTTTTACGATTTCAAATGTGGTCTAACGCCGAAACAATGCCTCGATCGGCTTCATTTGGCTTTTGGAGATGAAGCACCATCAAAGAGCAGTGTTTATAATTAGTTTGCCGAATTCCAGCGTGGACGTACCTCTCTCAGTGACGAATTTCGTGGAGGTCGTCCATCAACATCTGTTGTTGCCATTAATGTATGTATGCTGTGCGTGAAATGCTTGAGCGAGATCGACGTGTGACATACCGTGAGATTCAAGCATCCCTACGCATTGACATGAAAGCAATACACCAGATTTTGCATGATCATTTGAACGTACGAAAGCTTTGCAGTCGTTGAATCCCATACAATTTAGCAGAAGCGCAAAATCAGGGTCGTGTCAAATGGTGCGAAGAAATGCTCAAGAAATTCAATGGAGGTCGTTCAAATTTAGTTTACAACATCGTTACTGGTGACGAAACGTGGATCTATTCGAACGAACCAGAACTATGATATATTACAACTGTTCACAAATTGTGAAACGGAATTCTGATATTTTCAAACAAGCGTAACTTAAGATTACTCAAAACGATAGGTAATTTGTTGCACACGCAAGTACTGAAATATTTGAATAATCGGCTGCACGCATGAACCAAATAACAATAATAAAAGATACATTACGATTTGTTGTCTGCCAGTTGGTTATACGGCAGCCTGTTGTCAACCATCTGTCTGTTTCATTCAAACGTCAGACGTCGTAGTGTCACCTCGTGGCGGTTCGCTGAACTGTCGATGCGCTGCGTGTATCGATGACCTTCAAATTCGTTTTCCCTCAAACTACGTCGCAGATGTATTCTCCGTCAAAACAGATGGGCGGCAAACGGAAAAGAAATGTCGAAAGACAGAAGATTCGGAAAGCGTAACTAAACAACGGATTTCACTGTTGAAACAAAGAAGTCTAATATGAGCACGGATCGCTTTAATGGCGTCACACGTTTACCGCAGAAACGGATTATCCGCTTGGTAGATTTGTTAACCCACAAATCAAAAGATTCACAAAGGATACCACCTACGCTATATTTAAATAGAATTTTGCATCACCAACAGCAACAATTCATGAAAGAATGCAGACGCGTCTGTACCTCGTAATGGCGAAACGCCGAATAACGCAAGAACAAATGGCCGGAAACAAATCCTCTAAAAGATTGGGAAAGCGAAACTAAAAACAGGATATCTCTGTTGGAGCAAAGAAATCCAATATGAGCAAGGGTCGCTTTAATGGCTTAACATGATTACCTTTCTGTTTATCGCAGAAACGGATTATCCGCTTGGTAGATACATTATCCAGCAAATCCAAAGATTCACAAAAGGTTCCAGCTACGCCGTATTTAAACAGAATTTTGCATCACAAATAGCAACAATTCACGGAAGAATGCAGACGCGTCTGTACCTCGTGATGGCGAAACGCCGAATAACGCAAGAACAAATGGTCGGAAACATATCCTCTAAAAGATTCGAAAAGCGAAACTAAAAAACAGATTTCACTGTTGGAACAAAGAAATCTAATATGAGCAAGGGTCGCTTTAATGGTTTCACATTATTACCTTTCTGTTTATCGCAGAAACGGATTATCCGCTTGGCAGCAAATCAAGGGATTCACAAAAGTTATCAGCTAAACTGTATTTAAACGGAATTTTTGCATCACAAATAGCAACAATTCACAAAAAAATGCAGACGCGTCTGTACCTCATGATGGCAAAACGCCGAATGACGCAAGAACAAATGGCCGGAAACAAATCCTCTAAAAGATTCGGAAAGCGAAACTAAAAAACGGATTTCACTGTTGGAACAAAGAAATCTAATATGAGCACGGGTCGCTTTAATAGCGTCAGGTGATTATCTTTCTGTTTACCGCAGAAACGGATGATTTGCTTCGTAGATTTGTTAACCAAGAAATCAAAGGATTCATGAAGCACAAAGACTACCAGTTGTGTCTAAACAGAATTTTGCATTACAAATAGCAACAATTTACGGAAGAATGCACACGCGTCTGTACCTCGTGATGGCTAAATGCCGAATGACGCCACTAATGTAGATGCTGTGCGTGAAATGCTTGAGCCAGATCGACATGTGACATACCGTGAGATTCAAGCATCCTTACGCATTGGCATGAAAGCAATAGTACACCAGATTTTGCATGATCATTTGAACGTACAAAAGCTTTGCAGTCGTTGGATCCCACAAAATTTAACAGAAGCGCAAAAGCAGGGTCGTGTCAAATGGTGCGAAGAAATGCTCAAGAAATTCAATGGAGGTCGTTCAAATTTAGTTTATAACATCGTTACTGGTGACGAAACGTGAATCTATTCGTACGAGCCAGAAAGTAAACAACAATCTACCGTTTGGGTATTTCAAAATGAACCAAAACCAATAAAAGTTGTCCGTTAACGCAGTGCTGCGAAGCAAATGATTGCTTGTTTCTTTGGTTTAACTGGCCATGTAGCAACCGTGGCTTTAGAGGATCGAAAAACAGTGAATGCTGATTGGTATACTACAATTTGTTTGCCGGAAGTCATCGATCAAACAAGAAGAAACAATCGAAATCGACGAATTATTCTCCATCATGACAACGCCAGCTCTCACTCAGCCCGTCGAACAGTTGATTTGTTATCCAACAAAAATGTTGAATTAATGACTTATTGTCTATATTCACCTGATTTATCACCTAATGATTTCTTTTTGTTCCCAAATATGAAAAATAAACTGCGTGGTGAGCGATTTTCGTCGGCTGAAGCAGCGGTTGAAACATTCCGGAGACTGGTTTCTGAGGTACCATCTTCAGAGTGGAAAACGTGCTTTAGAAATTGGTTCGAGCGTATGCAAAAGTGTATTGACGTCAAAGGCGAATACTTCGAAAAACAATGATACCGTTTACCAAATTTCATATGCGTTTTTTCATAGCGTTTCCAGAAACTTTTCCAGCAGCCCACGTATACGTGTTGCATCATGATGTTAACGTCACGTGTTTGAAACAAACATTAGGTGTGCAGAGAACACCGGAATTTCCACGCATTTTCACTTGCGTTCAATTTAAAATTAACAAATTTCCGCGTAATACAATGAGGGTTCAGAACATTTTACTCCTCCGATGGTAATTTCCTAATGTGAGTCCTCTTTAGCGTCGTTCCAGAAATGAAAGCAAATACGCAAAGTGCGCTTACTCTAGATTAATAAATCTTCCGTGGAAAGCAAATTTAATCCGGCCACGGTTAATTTTGTGAAACATATTAATCCATATAAATTTTGGGACTAAGCAACCTGAGATAATAATCTCTACTATGTTAGTGAAACACCACCGAGTACATACTTTAATTAATTATTGTTCACATGTATTATTGTCTCTTGTGGGCTTTGTTAAATCCCTTAATACATTTGCCGGAATGCGGTACGTAACGAGTTGCAAAACTTTCTGTAATTCCGGCCAGGATATACACGTACATATGTTTGTTAGTTTGTTTGCTGATTTACGTGTGGTAAGTATGAGTTACACAGGTAAGTTACAGAACAAAGATATTCATTCATTGGTTTTAAAAAGACGATTTTAAAGTTTACTTATATTCGATCACCCTGTATCATGTATTTTTACGGTGCTAAATCTATTAAAGAAAAAATTGGACTAATATCTGTTGTTTAAGAAATTATTTCCAAAGTTTTTTTTTTTGATTGAATTGATTTGATTGAATTTCAGAACTGTTAATTAGCTGCCTATAATAAATATTCACTTAATAACTAGTTAGGTATAAATGACTCAAATCTGTGTTTTTTTTATATTTTGCACATTACCTAAAGGGTTTATTTTAGGAGCTAGAGAGAAGTATTTTAAATACAAAAATTGTAGGGTTTTATGCCTATTATCAGTGGCGCAACAGGAAGCCAAGTATCTGGGTTGCAAAATTTTTACCGGCGCTTTTAGTTTTAGTAGGTAGTCAGAAAAGTAAGAAAAGTCATTTAACTATTTTATCAAAACTCTCAAGAGCAAAGTTTAAAAAAAAAAACTAACTTGGTTTCTCCAGCTTCTTACTTTCTATGCTAAGTAAATCAAAACTCCTTTCGATTGCATTTAGATTATTCTACTTTAAAAAATACCAAGAGTTTCTCAAAATTTTAGGTTAGAAAAGCTTCCAAAAAGTAGCGCCAAGCAGAGTACGCTTCAATTGTCGCTCAAGCATTTTCTTGAGGAAGAAATTTGCTTTCATTTATTTTTATTAAAACTCTGAAGGGCAAAGTTTAAAAAACTAACTCCGTTTAGCCAGCTTCTTACTTTCTATGATAAGTGAGTCAAAACTGCTTTGAATTGCCTTTAGATTATTCTATTTAAAAAAAAATACCAAGACTTGTCAAAATTTTAGGTTAGAGAAGCTTACAAAAAGTAGCGTCAAGCAGAGTACGCTTCAATTGTCGCTCAAGCATTTTCTTGAAGAAGAAATTTGTTTTCATTCAAACTCTGAAGGGCAAAGTTTAAAAAAATAACTCCGTTTCTCCAGCTTCTTACTCTCTATGATAAGTAAGTCAAAACTGCTTTGAATTGCCTTTAGATTATTCTATTTTAAAAAAATACCAAGACTTGTCAAAATTTTAGGTTAGAAAAACTTCCAAAAAGTAGCGCCAAGCAGAGTACGCTTCAATTGTCTCTCAAACACCTTCCCGAAGAAGAAATTTGTTTTCGTCTGTTTTGAAACTGCCTTGCGTCATTTAAAGAGAACGAAATTGATTGCGTCTACAGATTAACAGATGGCGCTGCTTAAGTTTGAAACTTCTTTCTAACCATTTCTGTTCAAATTTTATATTTCTTGAATTTTCTGAGCATTCTTCAATTGTCTTTCCCGTAAATAAAAAGGACAGTCATGACTCATGGTAATACTACCATTTTTTTTTCTTTTATTCATAGTTCTTGAACGTTCTTAGATTTTTCAGATGTTTTCCGTGTGTAAATAAAGCACGGCCAGCTGAATTGATATTGCATATACGGCCAGTCCAAAGAGCCTAAAAATGTGTTCCAGTAAAGCAAGTCGTGGAGCGCATCAACTTGCGCCCTCTAACACTCATTAATTAGGCGTTACCATGGTTATGATACCGACGCTTATTTTGACAACTTAAATTTCAAGACGAACTGACATTAACATAACCAAAAATTTGGAGATGACAGAAATTTTGACACTAGTTTTGAATTTGAGGGCGCCACTTGACATACGCTTTTCATTGTCTCCAAAAACATTTTTCATGCTCTTTGGACTGGCCGTGTATGACATATCAATTCAACTGGCCGTGAAATAAAGAGTATAACGTTATGGTTCAGGACAACGGATGGCGCCACAAGTCCTCGTAAATTCTTTCGCTTGAACTATATTTAAGTATAAAATTTTATTTATTCTAAATTGTTTTCAGGACATTGCTTCTGAAGGTTCCTGACGTTCCAGCTGTTTCGGAATGAATCTCTTTGCAAAACACAAATTTACTGCTCGGATTAACAGATGGCGCTGCAAACGCCGTCCTTTCGAAATTGACAGTTTTCTTTACGTGTTTCGGTTGTTTTGAAATTGTTTTCTGGCAATAATATCTCCGAAAATTAAAAGAAAAAAAAACTCTCAGTTTCTGTTGCTGTGCAACGACACTGTTGAAGCCAATTACAATATTTCAAAGTTGGTCACGTGACGCTACGATCGTTCCTTCTCGAATACAAATTGTAAAAAATAAATAAAATGTAGTGTTGCTAAGTTTTTTCTCCTTCGGAAAATCTTATTCATGTCAGAATTAAAATTGTTTTCGGCATCGATTTTTATTGAAGTATTTTATAGAATTTTGTTGCAAATCCTTTTTGATTGCAGTGAAAATCTCGAGCTGCCTCTGTACAGCTGTTTCAGCCCTATTTGGGACTTCTTCAGTAGAAAAGTAGCTCGAGATTTCCACTGCAAACCAAAAACGACTTGGCCAATTTATTCGCAATTGCAAGGATGGGCGCTTTGCATGGGGTGACTTATTAAGTAGCAAACCCGCTTCAATTTGTCAATCCTTATGCAATGTTAGGTCAAAAAGCGATCGTAGGGTGTCGCTGTTTTATCTATTGAGGTATTTTATGTTCTTTGCCATCTAAATAAAGCACGATTACGTGACTTGACCTTGACTAAACTTGCAACTTAAAAAATGAAAGAGCCGTGAAAATTTCAAATGTTTCTTTACTCAGGCCGGCTGGAAATTGTAATTCATTTAATAGGCAGGAATTATGTGAATTCAATACAAGGTGTTTTGCAACTTCATAAACGGTACGAAACACCCTGTATAAAATCGATAGAAAAAATCAGTAATGGAAGAGTATTTTGTTTTGCCTATGACATTTCGGCGCCGGGTTGTTTTGCAATTCCTGCAACCCCTACAGCGACGGACGCCACTGCCAATTATCTTTTAGAGAAAAAAAAGCGCATCACAAATTGGAAAAAAAAAAAACTTCTACAATTTTTGTTTGTTTTTTTTTTGAAAGGAACATCCAGTATATTATTTACTAAGATGAAAGATCTTATCTTCCTTATTTTAAAAAATATATTTGATATTTGGAAGAGCGAGCCATTTGTGAAATATTTGAGGTTAGAATACCAACAAATTGATGTTTAAAATATTAAAGGCGGCCTGGAATTTTTTTTTTATTATTATTATTAATCCATTGTGTAGGGCTTCCAGTATTCGAGTTTCTATTGTTTTTTTTTTTTTTTGTAAAAAAATAAAACAGACTTTTAGAGCTTTTGTTAACACCTTTCTAGGCTGTCTTGATTTTTTAAACTTCGTTATGCTGATATTTTAAACTTTTAAATTAATATCACGAACGGCCCCTCCAAATGTCAATATATTATATATTTTTGAAATCAGGAAAATAAGATCTTTCTTCTTAGCAAAGAATTGTATACAGGGTGTTCCATTTAAGAAAAAAAGAGAAACAAAAAAATTGTATTTTTTTCTTCAATTTACAATGCGCTTTTGTTTCTTATGATAACTCCAAAAGATAATTGGCAGTGGCGTAGCTATAGGGGTTGCAGGGATTGCGGCACCGAAGTGTCATAGGCGCCTGTTTTCTTGTGATAACTCTCAAGAATAATAGCCATAAAACCCTACAATTTTGCATTTAAAGTTTTTCTCTAGCTCATAAAATAAACCCTCTAGACTGGGTGCAAAATTTAAAGAAAAAAAAACCTGTACTGTACAGGTGGCCCAACGATGCGTAGTTCTTCTGTGAGGCCTATAGGAAAGAAATTAGGGAAAAAATCGATAAAGAATTTTATAATAGACAATACGCGGCATATTGTGAAATTATTTTGAAGTATACAGAGTGATCAGAAAAATTGTGGTTCGTGGAAACTAATTTTTTTTAAATGGAATACCCTGTATATTTTTAGATATTTGGATGCGCCGCAATGAACAGATTACAGCGATATAAAGATATATTGATTTTATTGAATAACTTTTATAAAATAATTTTTTTTTCTTGAAGAATTTTGCAAAAATTCAGTCAGTTTGAATTTGAATTTCTGATTACTGAGGTAACACAGACGAACGAAAATCTAACACGATATTTTTAGAACTTTGGCCTTTATGAAAATGTGAACAAAATTAAAATACCTTTTTGCATTATACAGAGCGATCGATACTTATGAATCATTTGGTATCTTATTTTTTTTTTAATAGAACGGCCTACTTTTTATTTCAAAAATAGATAGCACTTAAATGTAGCTTTCTGCTGATATAAGGTTATATATCTTTATTTTTAATAATTTCGTCACTAAAAATTTTCTTTTTACAAGTATTTCAATGGCCTGTTTTTAAATTATTTTTGCTAAAATAAATCCTATCGCGGAGGTATTCAATTAGAGATCTTTGAAAGTAGAATCAAATGATCGAAAAATGACTTGGAATGATTGAATTTGGGTAGGAAAGTAGCAATACTGGGTGTATAGTTTAAAACGCCGACCATTGAAATACTTATAAAAAGAAAATTTCTAGGGACGAAATTATTAAAAATAAAGGTATATAACCGTATATCAGCATAAAGCTACATTTAAGTGCTATCCATTTCTGAAATAAAAAGTAGGCCGTCCCATTTAAAAAAAATGAGATACCGAATGTTTCGTAAGTATCGATCGCTCGGTATAATGCAAAAAGATATCTTAATTTTGTTCACATTTTCATAAAGGCCAAAGTCCTAAAAATATCGTGTTAAATTTTCGTTCGTCTGTGTTACCTCATTAATCCGAAATTCAAATTCAAACTTACTGAATTTTTGCAAAATTCTTCAAGAAAAAAAAATTATTTTATGAAAGTTATTCAATAAAATCAATATATCTTTATACCGCTGTAATCAGCTTACTGTGGCGCATCTAAATATCTAAAAATATACAGGGTGTTCTAATTAAAAAAAAATAAGTTTCCACGAACCACCATTTTTCTGATCACTCTGTATAGTTCAAAATAATTTTACAATATGCCGCGTATTGTCTATATAAAATTCTTTATCGATTTTTTTCCTAATTTTTTTCCCATAAGCCTCACAGAAGAAATACGCATCGTTGGGCCACCCTATACAACAAGAAAAATTGATTTAGCAGCTCAATGCACCAAATGAAATAGGAATTCGCATATACTTTTTTTAATTAATTTAAAAATTAATAAGCTCTCACCTTCGTCTCCATAGAAGGTCTTCTCCATCCTGCTGGTCGATTGGCTCACGCCCATTTTGCCCTCCGCCTCTTCGAGTTCAGGTCAGACGGCAAAAGCTCTTAACACAAAAGAAAACGACGCGTCCCGGGCGTAATGCGTCACATTTATACGGCGCCGAGCGGTGCCAGAATTAGATCAATTATTTGATGTAAATATTCATGTCCACAGAGGATTAATTTCCATGTCCGCTTGAATTTGATTCACGGGCAGGCCTGTAATCAGATTATGCAATTATTTGCGCGCGTTCACCGATTTTAGCGATAATATAATGAAGTTTGCATCATTTTAGTGCACGGACAGAAACAATAAACTTTTTTTGTTACATGTATGTTATAAATAGTTTAGTTACATTACAAAAAAAAAAAAAAAACTATCATGCGTCTCATTTCATCCGAGCTATAGGACAATAGCATGAGATTTTAAATATTGTTGAATTTTATGTTTCCTAGATAAGACTCTGCAAAAATTTACACACCATCATTATGATTTTGTATTATACAGGATGTCTCAAAACCTCTGTCTTTAAATGAAACTGTAAGTTCCTTGTTAC
Source organism: Prosopocoilus inquinatus (assembly GCA_036172665.1). Classification (NCBI taxonomy): domain Eukaryota; kingdom Metazoa; phylum Arthropoda; class Insecta; order Coleoptera; family Lucanidae; genus Prosopocoilus; species Prosopocoilus inquinatus. Next base: position 6,097,717 of record CM069870.1, read on the forward strand.
ATAAGAGATTAATTCTCAAAATCTGAAATTTTTTGCGCAGAAATGAAAAACTGACCAATCACAAGCGAGCGCAGTCCCTTTATTTTGAAACCTCTGCTTGGTTTACGACTTGTGTCAGCAATTTATTCCGATAAAAGCAATAAACCGCAACAAAACTCTTTATTTACGTTTAGAAGAACCCGGTCAATGTCTTATTGTATACGAATATGAATCCGACTTGCGAACATCGGCATGTTCATTTGTATTTTCAACATGCGATAAGTAAGAACGTTCGTTTCTTTGTAATAGACTATAACAATTATGTTAAAAACGAGTACCTAATCTTAGTTAGATTTTTGCTGAAGTAATTAAACATCTTCAGACTCTAGTTTTGTAACTGCGTTGAAAATGCGTGAAATTATTTTTTTATTATCGCACTAATAGCTGCTGGATAAGTATTGCAAGAGCAGAAACTATTCCTATTGTAAAAACGGAAAGCAAGAATTGGAGTATGAGCACAATGAAAAATTTAAATAAATTAGATTGCCTGTACACATAATAATCTATGGGTTCAAAATAAGTGATTGAATAACTTCGTTAGCTCTCAATCGAACTATTTTATTAATTGTTTACATTCCAACACAAAACACATGTTTTTATAAGGATAATATTGAACCTGAATTTTTGCGTCGGCTTAAACTAATAAAGACATTAAAAAAACTCTGGCCCAGTGCAGACGTTTATTTCGTCTTTTCGTCGTAGTTTTAAGAAAGAAACAAATTTATTTTTGCTGTACAAATACAATAACTTTAATAATCAACACTGTAAATTGGCAATTTACAAATTAATATGATGTAAAAATTTCCTCTTTTTCGATCGCCTTTAGATTGATTTTTTTTAATTCAACTGTTAAAGTACGGATTAGCACAAAACTAATCATCAATTAATGCAACACGCACAGAATATTTTAATCTATTAAGAAATTACCTAGTTACAAAATTTATCTGCTTTTAAAATTAACAAAAAACACGATACTTGACCTGCCCTAAGTACAACATCTGTGCATTAGGTCATGGTCTGCGTTTTTATGATTTTTTATGGTCTCGAACGTCGGAGAATAGTTGAAAACCAAGCTCCGCCGGAACATTTAAGCTGCATTCAGCGACCCTCAATCAATTTCTATGAAAAAGTAAATTAAATTTTTATCTGCGTTATTATTGCTATCTGATCAATAGTTGTATAACAAATTTTGCTTCTTTTCTTGGCCACTATTTGTGGTTTCAATTAAAGCCAGAGGTTTAGAGACACGCTGTATATTATACAGTGAGAATCTTGTAACGCTGCATAGAGACGAAAATTACGTGATCAGACAATACATTTCTGAATCATATAAAATTGCACATAAGATTTTTAACATTACGTTGCTATAGTTACTACTTAATTCTTAATGCTGAATCATTTACAAATTGCACATCTGGAAATTTATGCGGCAAATAACGCAAAAGCCTCTGTCAATGGAGCTCCATTTGAGAATGACACAAACAACCCACGGTAACCTTGGCGAATAAAATAAATTTGGAAATAATGTAATAAAGCTTCCACTGATAATAATTATTATGTGTAGTCTTATAAGATTCTGAGTGTATACCGGGTGGAAAATTTCAAACCCGAACATAGCAAATTTGTATTGAAAACTTTGCTTTTGTGAATTGCTGCTCGCCATATGAAGATACAAAAATGGCAATGGTATTAAAGAAAAGAGAAAATTATGGACAATACTATGCTGTTAAAATTATTCCTAAATATTAATACTTTCGGAATATAAATAAAATTTTCAAATTTTAAATGAAAAATTTAGTCGCCTATGTCAGATTTGAAACTTTCAGTTCTTTCAATTAATAGAAAATAATTTATACTTATACGTCAGTTAAAAAGTATTATGACTTATTGTACAGAGCAAATAATAGGTAGGTAATCTTGTCGTTTAAGTTACAACAATTCTTTCTTTATTAGAATGATAATTGTATTCTACGTCACTGCATACAAAAATACTGTTGTCTCTGATACTATCAATAAACTTGAAATGTTGCCATGGGCAATCAATACCGACACATGTCGATACTAAATCAGTTTTAAATTCGATTGTACTAAGAATTAAATAAGTTTCACACAGTTCAAGAATAAGTAATACACAAACGTAAAGAATGTTAAAAAGCTCACATCACTTACAGCACAAATTTAGTTGCCATCAACGTTGTTTTGAAATTAATAAGAATAATAGGAAAATATTTTGTGAAGTAATGCAGGAGCAAAGAAATAAATCCTAACAGTTTTTCATCGTCGGTATGCTACACAGATGAATGAAATTTTATTTTGAATAAGAAGCATATTGTACAAAATTCTGGTTATTGAATTGCAAACTTCAAATCTGACATACTAAGGCGACTACATTTTTCATTTGAAATTTAAAAATTTAATTTCTATTACAATAGGAATAATTTTAACACGATAACATTGGCCTTAATTTTATCTCTCATTTAATACCATTACCATTTTTGTATCTTTAAATGGCGAGCAGTAATCTACAGAAACGTAGTTCTCAATGAAACTTTGATATGTTCGGGTTTGAAAATTTCCACCCGGTATGATTTATACCGTATTAATGAATCCAAAACAAAAGATTTTGGAAATTTTAATACTTCTATCATTTAACTGGCGAATTTTTCATGTTTTAATTAAGCCCCATGTAGCGCAGTTGCTTAGTCTACCCACAGCAACTCGGATACCCCCGGTTGGAATCCTAACACCTTTGATTTTTATTTACAATTTTTAACGTTTTTATTTATTGGTACTATTGGCTATTAATACTATGATATATGCTGTGAACCTTGTAAGACTTACACATAGCTTCCTTAATATGTACTGTTACAGCCGTGTCGCGCAAATAGATCTATTTTTAGCAGCAGTCACCCCATCTTGCGTCACTTGTGTTATCGAAATTCATTTCCAGTACATTCCAGAATACAGGCATCTACTACAAAAGCCGTACCGGCTCGCCAGTGTGACAGTTATAAGTTAGCAAGCGAAGGATTCATACCTCGAATAAATAGAAAGTACATTCTGTAGAAGAGTTGGTTGATAGACAAATGTTGCGGCTCCTTACCATTGTGTTTTTAATTGTGTAAAGCGACAGTGTGTAATTAAAGTGTTCTGAAATTTAACGACCATAATTTGTGAACCCCCAAATTCGTAAACAGTATCTACTCTCACCTATAAAGTTCGGATCCGAATTTGTTTGTGTGTTTTAATCAAGTACTGACCTTTCCAATTTATTATTTATTTTGTTCTGCTTGGTTGCAGTTGTATTAAGAACGTAGGCTGGCATTCTTTTATTTCATTTACGCTGCCCACTATGGTACGTTCGTATTAACCCACGACCCGTACCCCTTGGCTAGATTAGGGAACGTGGAATTGCTTCGAGTAAACAAATATATTTTGCCGCCTTCTTGTTTTATCAGCCAGGCGGAATTAAAGACATGCCATATTTTTTTTTAATATTGTGTAACTGACAAGAAGGACGATCAAGAATTGAATGAGAAAGTAAGGGTTGCAATTAAAAAAAAAAATAATGATGACTGGCAGAAAAAATGTCTTTATAAATATATAAATATATATATATATATATATATATATATATATAAATATTTTACAAACAAAACTTACAAACAATATGCGAGCTTGGTGCAACACTTTATGACTGCCGGGTATACAGGGTTACAACTAATTAAAGGGCCACTATGGGGATCTTGTAAACTATGTATAAGAGATACAAAGATGTTTAAATTACATAAAAGTTGCGCTCTCTTGACATCTAAAAAAATATGCAAGAAAATGTTTTCTATTTTCATTCGTCTTTGAAATATCTTCAAAAAACTGAAAATTCTCGTTTTCGAAAATCTCGAATATGACAAAATGTGAAAATTAAATATTTCGAAAATGAAAAAAAGGAAAAATAGTAAAGAATATTCTTAAATGAAAAAAAAATCAAGGCCAACCCAAACCAACTGAAATTCACCTAAATGAAGCCAACTCAAGAAAATAATTTTACGACAGACAAAAAAGCGTCAGAAATTATCACTATCATAGAATATGAGAAACTAAAAAGTTTAAAATGAAATTCGAAAAAACTTTAGGAAAATGAAATAAGAAATAAGAAAAAAAATATGAATCTTAAAAAATGTAAGCACAATATTTTTAAAATATTAAAAAATATATCAAGGTCAATTCAAGTAAACCAAATCCAACCCAACTAAACCGAAGCTAAGCAAACCTAACTCTACTAAAGTAAACCAAACCTAAATGAACCCAACTCCTTTTAAACACAAAATTTGACACATTAAAAACGTTTCAAATGCAAACCAATCCAATTAGACTGAACCTAAGTGATCCAAGCCAAAAAAAAAGGAATTTTACAAAAGATTAAAAAAAGTTTGAAATTATCAAAAATCGAAACAAAAATGTTAAAACTTTAAGAATTTTAAGGAAATTTGAAAAAGCTGTAGGAGATTGAAACAAGATGCGTTAAACTTAAAATTTAAAAAAAAAAGCCATCAAGAAAATAGTTTTGAGGTCAGCCCAACCCAATTAAACTGAACCCAGCCGAAGAAAAGATTTCGAGAATTTTGTTTCTTGAGGAAGATGCGACTGTTACATCATTTGGTATTTTGTTTAAAAGTCTTCCATCTTTAAGAATTGTTTCAGAACGTTAATTATTACAAGAGCTTTTCTACTATTGTCTTTTGGATCGCTCCTTATGCTCCTTGATCTTTTCTTACTTGGTCTTTTTCCATCTTTCTTTTTTTCGCGCGTTACTGAAACAATTACATCCGTTTGTCCTCTTTTTCTTTTGAATTCCTTTTGTATTGTTTTGTCTTTTCTCGTCTTTCTTTTTTTTATATTTTCCTCTGATATGTGCTTTCTCCGTTTTCTTTCGTCTCACCCTCACTGACCTTCTGCCTTTTTCATTTATCCTTTGTCACCTAGTCAGCAACCCAATTTTCTTTTTGTTTAGGAAACAATTTACAGAGAGAATTGAAATAGTTTATTGTCGTTTCTTGAAGCAGGGGTTGGCAACTGCCCCATTTGCCCCCACCTTGACTACGCCCTTGTTGTCAATAATAATAATGAAACGAAGAAACAAATAGGAGCTTAGTTTGATTTTCAAAAGTTTTCCACTGGATATCGTAATATTTTTACTTGCAATAACAAAAATAATACGGAAATGCAAAGAAATAAATAACAGTTTGATTTATTTTTTTTTTTCAAAGGCGGAAATTATCGATTTTTTTTGTTACAAAAAAAAAAACAAAAAATAATACAAATGAACGCTTTATTTTAACACACAAAAATACAGGGTGATTCACATTGAGCTCAACCATTTAATGTAACCTTTTGCAGCGGCGTATCCGTTTTTCTTTTTCTCTCTTCTTTTAATTAAATGACAATTTGTGAATAAGTTTATAACATAATGTTTTGTTTTAGCGTGTTTACCTATTTGATACTATATCACTAAAACTTTGATCTAACTTTGGTCTGTTGTAATTCTGAGGTTCGTAGGAAATTATTCACTTAAAACGACCTTAATAAAAAGCAAACATTTGTTACACTCAATATGAATCACCTTGTACATGACTTTCTGAGATAAATCGCCGAAATTAACAATTCGCCGTTATCTAGTTCAGCCACACCGAGGACACGAAATACATTCTAATTTGCATTAACCGCAAACAGTAATTGCTATGTGTGTATTTTGAAGTTACAATTTAGTTATTTATGAAACCGAAAATGCTTTCGATGTACATGGCGAGAAAAATAATAAATCCTCTTTTCATAGAACAAAATATCTCTGGTCGCGTTATTTTCGCTACCAAATTGGAAGGAATAACAAAAAAGAAGTTAGTCTTAGTCTGAGTTTTACGTTTGAATCGACTTCATTTTATAATAAGTTCCAAATGCTTTTATAAAAAAAAAATAGAAAAGAATTTGGCTAGATACAATCATACCAGTGTTCTGAGGAAGTACGAAAATGGAACTTTATGAGCATTTTATTTAAAAATAAAGTTACACCCTGTATAAGTATGATATACCATGGGGTCTATTCTGTAACATTGATATGGACTTGATATTGCTGTGTTTCAAGTGACCTTGTAAAATTAGTATTCTCAAAATAGTTTCGTAACAACTTACAATCCGTTTCAAGTGTGATCTCGAGTTAATATGCTTTTCTCTTCAATTTGCGGTCGGCAATCGACGTGAAATGTTATGAAATCGTCATAAATTCTCTTCAATTATTGAAGACTATATCTGATTGTGCTCCTTAATCTTTTCTTACTTGGTCTTTTTCCATCTTTTTTTTTTCGCGCATTACTGAAACAATTACATACGTTTGTCGTCTTTTTCTTTTGAATTCTTTTTGTGTTGTATTGTCTTTTCTCGTCTTCCTTGTCTTTACATTTTCCTCTGATATTTGCTTTCTCTGTTTTCTTTCGTCTCACCCTCACTGACCTTCTGCACTTTTCATTAATCCTTTGTCACCTAGTCAGCAACCCAACTTTTTTTTTTATTTAGGAAACAATTTACAGAAAGAACTGAAATGGTTTATTATCGCTTCTTGAAACAGGGGTTGGCAACTGTCCCATTTGTCCCCACCTTGACTACGCCCGTGTTGTCAATAATAATAATGAAACAAAGAAACAAATAGAAGCTTACTTTAATTTTTAAAAGTTTTCTACTGGATATCGTAATATTTTTACTTGCAATAACAAAAGTAATACGGAAATGCAAAGAAATAAATAACAGTTTGATTTATTTTATTTTCAAAGGCGGAAATTATCGATTTTTTTGTTATAAAAAAAACACAAAAAACAATACAAATGAACGCTTCATTTTAATACACAAAAATACAGGGTGATTCACATTGAGCTCAACCATTTAATGTAACCTTTTGCAGCGGCGTATCCGTTTTTCTTTTTCTCTCTTCTTTTAATTAAATGACAATTTGTGAATAAGTTTATAACATAATGTTTTTTAGCGTGTTTACCTATTTGATACTATATCACTAAAACTTTGATCTAACTTTGGTCTGTTGTAATTCTGAGGTTCATATAAATTATTCACTTAAAACGAGCTTAATAAAAAGCAAACATTTGTTACATTCAATGTGAATCACCTTGTACATGACATTCTGAGATAAATCGCCGAAATTAACAATTCACCGTTATCTAGTTCAGCCACACCGAGGACACGAAATACATTCTAATTTGCATTAACCGCAAACAGTAATTGCTATGTGTGTATTTTGAAGTTACAATTTAGTTATTTATGAAACCGAAAATGCTTTCGTGTACATGGCGAGAAAAATAATAAATCCTCTTTTTATAGAATAAAATATCTTTTGTCGCGTTATTTTCGCTACCAAATTGGCAGGAATAACAAAAAAGAAGTTAGTCTCAGTCTGAGTTTTACGTTTGAGAAATCGAAACCATCAAACAACAGCGATCCACCTACTCAGAGTGCAATAAAGGAAGGTGAATAACAAACAAAAGGGAATATTGAATGTATAAACTTAGCGACAAGCTAATTTATATTTACGCTTTTCGAAGTTAACTCAAAACAGTGTGACGAAACTCATGAATGAAAAATACAAAAAAAAAAAAACTCGGAAACACGTTCACTTCTGAACAAACGGCGGCAGTTACGTCTTCGGTATGTAATATCGTCTAATTATTTACTGAAGCAAGGATCTCATGAAAGGCTTCACGAATCTATTGCAGACTCAAAGGAAAATGGTTTTACGAAACACCTACGCATGATTAAACCAGAACTAGTGAGGAAGTTTCGATAATATTCAAGGTATGTTTTTAAACGCCCAAGTACTACTTCGAGATTTAATTTCGAAGCTTAAAATTAATTATTTTTGGAATTTAATATGAGTATTCCGAAGTCTCGTAAACGGGGTTGTGTTCATCAACTGTACCTTGGAGCGCACGTTTCAAGAAGCCTCATGTTTACATTATTTTCATGACAACGGACGATCTTTTCACATCCCACTTTTGAATAGGACAAAAATAAAGAAGAAAATATGTTTTTTGTTACGACGGAAACCACGCCTAATTCAATTTTTTATGGTGACAAGATACAAGATCTACAGTGATATTATTTTGTTATACAACATATCCCTATGTTGCTTTTTAAAATAATTGTATCAAAGCATGGTAACCATAGGCGACTAATACCGCTAGTTCAAATAATTTACAAGTCTAGCACACTTTGAAATAAAACTTTCGGTGCAAATTAATTCATGTTTAATCTTTTTTTTTTTGAAAAAACAGATACTGAGCACAAGAAAACGCACACTTACTTAAATTGCATCCACATGCAGTTCAAGAGAAAAAGTAAGAGAGAGATTGAGACTAAACGTACAGTAAACAACCACGAATGTTATGTTGGTTGCCTAGATTTACTATGCCTTGACGTAATTATTTTAAAACGCAACATAGGGATATGTTACAGAATAAAATAAAAGCACGCATTTATAGAGGGAGAGGGACTGAAATATTTGTTGAGAGAGTGAAGTTTATGAACACAACCGAGTAGTATTGCAAGAATTAGCATCAAAGAACGACACCTAAAAGAAACGATACATTTTTTTTTTGGAACGAATACTGTACATTTTTGGAATCCTTTTAAACCAGCCAGCTACAGTATGGCACGTCCACAGGATTTAAATAAATTCCATTTTCATTATGAGATTTACGTCCGTCGTGGAAACCGGTATGTATATTCAGGTACAAATTTCATTTTCCTGGGTTCGGAATGCTCGTCTCTGACGCTGAAACTGTATTTTCTGTCTTTGCAACTTAATTTGAAGGAATGCTTCAGCGCACGAGCATTTCCACGAAAGTCGAGCTTTGTTCTCTGCTTCGGAGGTTTTGTTTTAGGGACACGGTAGAGAAACGACGTGTTACTGAGAAAGTGACGAACAGAACTCGGTTTTATTATTTTGTCATCTTTTTACCTTAAAATGTCTTCTACCTTCTTCTACATACATATTTGAAACTGTCTTTACGAGTTTTAAATTATCCCTAATTGTGTTGTGCCCAGTATTTTAAAAATCATACTTAACAGGCTCGTTGGAACTAACAACTCTCAAGTGGTAAAATAGAAATCCTTAGAGTTTTTAAGCATGACTTTGATTAATTTACAAAAACAAATTACACGCTAAATTAATTGATACTTTAGAATCTAATCTGACATTCACAGATTTATTAAAAATCCAACATAAAGTCGCATGCAAAAGGATTACTTTACGTACAACAGCGAGTTACTAAAGATAGCCCCACGTTGGGCGCCAATTTTTGCAATAAGTGTTTACAATATGTTCAAAAGTGTGCGACTTTACAGACTTTTGAAAAAGAATAAACTTTATTGTAACAATCCGGAAGAATTATGTACAGAAAAATGTAATAATTCAAACTTAGAGAAAATGCATCACAAGATAATGCAATCCTGAAATTTAAAACTGACGTGAACCAAACCTGTTTTAAACGAGATAACTCTTTAATTTAAAGCGAATGTGTTGAGTTTTGCAGATAATATTTTCATTTTTCAATTTTCTTGCGATTGGTACCCAGCAAATATTGTCTTTTTAGCGCAAGAAAAAATCTGCCTTGTTTCTAAAATTTAATATTTTCTGTAATTTCTTAATTAATCAATTTTTCCCTTGGCTTATTTTACGAGGTGGAAAACATTTTTAATTAAATTAATTTACAAAATTCGTAAACGTATCATTACCAATTTAGAAATCATGTTACAAATACATGAAGTTATTCACCTAAAAAAAAAAAAATTAACAACGAAAGTTTTCTGCGTTCTTCCTAAAACGAATATTGTATGTGTATAAATTTTGTCTCTACAAACAATTCTGCGTAATTAATTTAGAGTACAACAAGGAAATCGTGACTCGAGCTTTTCACACAGAATGGGATGGAAAAACGAGCGGGAAAGCGGAAAGAAATTCGTTTCGCCCGCTGATTAAAGTAAAAATATCTCTTTTCTCTTTGTCACCTTTTCAACATCCGTCCGTACTTTTTTGCATTATTAAAAAGAATAAATTTATTATTATGAAATGGTGTAGCAAACAGTTTTCTTTTTTTAAGTCTGGAAGTGCTCTGTTTGATTTCCGAAGGTAAGCCGACAATTGTTTCTCAACCCTGTTTTCCACGAGACGACGCTGGATTTGACATGCGGCTGGATTTGACAATTCCGAAATTGTGGGAATTGTTCTTCTTCTCTCTCTTAGCTTGATCGACTTCATTTTATAATAAGTTCCAAATGCTTTTATAAAAAATAAAATAAAAAAAAATTTGGCCAGATACAATCATACCAGTGTTCTGAGGAAGTACGGAAATGGAACTTTATGAGCATTTTATTTAAAAATAAAGTTACACCCTGTATAAGTATAATATACCATGGGGTCTATTCTGTAACATTGATATGGACTTGATATTGCTGCGTTTCAAGTGACCTTGCAAAATTAGTATTCTCAAAATAGTTTCGTAACAACTTACAATCCGTTTCAAGCGTGATCTCATGTTAATATGCATCTCTCTTCAATTTGCGGTCGGCAATCGACGTGAAATGTTATGAAATCGTAACAAATTCACTTCAATTATTGAAGACTATATCTCATTGTGCTCCTTGTATCTTTTCTTGCTTGGTCTTTTCCATCTTTCTTTTTTCGCGCGTTACTGAAACAATTACATCCGTTTGTCGTCTTTTTCTTTTGAATTCTTTTTGTCTTCTTTTGTCTTTTCTCATCTTTCTTGTCTTTACATTTTCCTCTGATATTTGCTTTCTCCGTTTTCTTTCGTCTCACCCTCACTGACCTTCTGCACTTTTCATTAATCCTTTGTCACCTAGTCAGCAACCCAACTTTTTTTTTATTTAGGAAACAATTTACAGAAAGAACTGAAATGGTTTATTATCGCTTCTTGAAACAGGGGTTGGCAACTGTCCCATTTGTCCCCCACCTTGACTACGCCCGTGTTGTCAATAATAATAATGAAACAAAGAAACAAATAGAAGCTTACTTTAATTTTTAAAAGTTTTCTACTGGATATCGTAATATTTTTACTTGCAATAACAAAAGTAATACGGAAATGCAAAGAAATAAATAACAGTTTGATTTATTTTATTTTCAAAGGCGGAAATTATCGATTTTTTTGTTATAAAAAAAACACAAAAAACAATACAAATGAACGCTTCATTTTAATACACAAAAATACAGGGTGATTCACATTGAGCTCAACCATTTAATGTAACCTTTTGCAGCGGCGTATCCGTTTTTCTTTTTCTCTCTTCTTTTAATTAAATGACAATTTGTGAATAAGTTTATAACATAATGTTTTTTAGCGTGTTTACCTATTTGATACTATATCACTAAAACTTTGATCTAACTTTGGTCTGTTGTAATTCTGAAGTTCATATAAATTATTCACTTAAAACGAGCTTAATAAAAAGCAAACATTTGTTACACTCAATATGAATCACCTTGTACATGACATTCTGAGATAAATCGCCGAAATTAACAATTCACCGTTATCTAGTTCAGCCACACCGAGGACACGAAATACATTCTAATTTGCATTAACCGCAAACAGTAATTGCTATGTGTGTATTTTGAAGTTACAATTTAGTTATTTATGAAACCGAAAATGTTTTCGTGTACATGGCGAGAAAAATAATAAATCCTCTTTTTATAGAATAAAATATCTTTTGTCGCGTTATTTTCGCTACCAAATTGGCAGGAATAACAAAAAAGAAGTTAGTCTCAGTCTGAGTTTTACGTTTGAGAAATCGAAACCATCAAACAACAGCGATCCACCTACTCAGAGTGCAATAAAGGAAGGTGAATAACAAACAAAAGGGAATATTGAATGTATAAACTTAGCGACAAGCTAATTTATATTTACGCTTTTCGAAGTTAACTCAGAACAGTGTGACGAAACTCATGAATGAAAAATTGAAAAAAACTCGGAAACACGTTCACTTCTGAACAAACGGCGGCAGTTACGTCTTCGGTATGTAATATCGTCTAATTATTTACTGAAGCAAGGATCTCATGAAAGGCTTCACGAATCTATTGCAGACTCAAAGGAAAATGGTTTTACGAAACACCTACGCATGATTAAACCAGAACTAGTGAGGAAGTTTCGATAATATTCAAGGTATGTTTTTAAACGCCCAAGTACTACTTCGAGATTTAATTTCGAAGCTTAAAATTAATTATTTTTGGAATTTAATATGAGTATTCCGAAGTCTCGTAAACGGGGTTGTGTTCATCAACTGTACCTTGGAGCGCACGTTTCAAGAAGCCTCATGTTTACATTATTTTCATGACAACGGACGACCTTTTCACATCCCACTTTTGAATAGGACGAAAATAAAGAAGAAAATATGTTCGTTGTTACGACGGAAACCACGCCTAATTCAATTTTTTGTGATGGCAAGATACAAGATCTACAGTGATATTATTTTGTTATACAACATATCCCTACGTTGCTTTTTAAAATAATCGTATCAAAGCATGGTAACCATAGGCGACTAATACCGCTAGTTCAAATAATTTAAAAGTCTAGCACACTTTGAAATAAAACTTTCGATGCAAATTTTAGATTAATTCATGTTTAATCTTTTAAAAAAAAAAAACAGATACTGAGCACAAGAAAACGCATACTTACTAAATTGCATCCACATGCAGTTCAAGAGAAAAAGTAAGAGAGAGATTGAGACTAAACGTACAGTAAACAACCACGAATGTTATGTTGGTTGCCTAGATTTACTATGCCTTGACGTAATTATTTTAAAACGCAACATAGGGATATGTTACAGAATAAAATAAATTCACGCATTTATAGAGGGAGAGGGACTGAAATATTTGTTGAGAGAGTGAAGTTTATGAACACAACCGAGTAGTATTGCAAGAATTAGCATCAAAGAACGATACCTAAAAGAAACGATACATTTTTTTTTTGGAACGAATACTGTACATTTTTGGAATCCTTTTAAACCAGCCAGCTACAGTATGGCACGTCCACAGGATTTAAATAAATTCCATTTTCATTATGAGATTTACGTCCGTCGTGGAAACCGGTATGTATATTCAGGTACAAATTTCATTTTCCTGGGTTCGGAATGCTCGTCTCTGACGCTGAAACTGTATTTTCTGTCTTTGCAAGTTAATTTGAAGGAATGCTTCAGCGCACGAGCATTTTCACGAAAGTCGAGCTTTGTTCTCTGCTTCGGAGGTTTTGTTTTAGGGACACGGTAGAGAAGCGACGTGTTACTGAGAAAGTGACGAACAGAACTCGGTTTTATTATTTTGTCATCTTTTTACCCTAAAATGTCTTCCACCTTCTTCTACATACATATTTGAAACTGTCCTTACGAGTTTTAAATTATCCCTAATTGTGCTGTGCCCAGTATTTTAAAAATCATACTTAACAGGCCCGTTGGAACTAACAACTCTCAAGTGGTAAAATAGAAATCCTTAGAGTTTTTAAGCATGACTTTGATTAATTTACAAAAACAAATTACACGCTAAATTAATTGATACTTTAGAATCTAATCTGACATTCACAGATTTATTAAAAATCCAACATAAAGTCGCATGCAAAAGGATTACTTTACGTACAACAGCGAGTTACTAAAGATAGCCCCACGTTGGGCGCCAATTTTTGCAATAAGTGTTTACAATATGTTCAAAAGTGTGCGACTTTACAGACTTCTGAAAAAGAATAAACTTTATTGTAACAATCCGGAAGAATTATGTACAGAAAAATGTAATAATTCAAACTTAGAGAAAATGCATCACAAGATAATGCAATCCTGAAATTTAAAACTGACGTGAACCAAACCTGTTTTAAACGAGATAACTCTTTAATTTAAAGCGAATGTGTTGAGTTTTGCAGATAATATTTTCATTTTTCAATTTTCTTGCGATTGGTACCCAGCAAATATTGTCTTTTTAGCGCAAGAAAAAATCTGCCTTGTTTCTAAAATTTAATATTTTCTGTAATTTCTTAATTAATCAATTTTTCCCTTGGCTTATTTTACGAGGTGGAAAACATTTTTAATTAAATTAATTTACAAAATTCGTAAACGTATCATTACCAATTTAGAAATCATGTTACAAATACATGAAGTTATTCACCTAAAAAAAAAAAATTTAACAACGAAAGTTTTCTGCGTTCTTCCTGAAACGAATATTGTATGTGTATAAATTTTGTCTCTACAAACAATTCTGCGTAATTAATTTAGAGTACAACAAGTAAATCGTGACTCGAGCTTTTCACACAGGATGGGATGGAAAAACGAGCGGGAAAGCGGAAAGAAATTCGTTTCGCCCGCTGATTAAAGTAAAAATATCTCTTTTCTCTTTGTCACCTTTTCAACATCCGTCCGTACTTTTTTGCATTATTAAAAAGAATAAATTTATTATTATGAAATGGTGTAGCAAACAGTTTTCTTTTTTTAAGTCTGGAAGTGCTCTGTTTGATTTCCGAAGGTAAGCCGACAATTGTTTCTCAACCCTGTTTTCCACGAGACGACGCTGGATTTGACATGCGGCTGGATTTGACAATTCCGGAATTGTGGGAATTGTTCTTCTTCTCTCTCTTAGCTTGATCGACTTCATTTTATAATAAGTTCCAAATGCTTTTATAAAAAATAAAATAAAAAAAAATTTGGCCAGATACAATCATACCAGTGTTCTTAGGAAGTACGGAAATGGAACTTTATGAGCATTTTTTTTTTAAATAAAGTTACACCCTGTATAAGTATGATATACCATGGGGTCTATTCTGTAACATTGATATGCACTTGATATTGCTGTGTTTCAAGTGACCTTGCAAAATTAGTATTCTCAAAATAGTTTCGTAACAACTTACAATCCGTTTCAAGCGTGTTCTCATGTTAATATGCATCTCTCTTCAATTTGCGGTCGGCAATCGACGTGAAATGTTATGAAATCGTAACAAATTCACTTCAATTATTGAAGACTATATCTCATTGTGCTCCTTGTATCTTTTCTTGCTTGGTCTTTTCCATCTTTCTTTTTTCGCGCGTTACTGAAACAATTACATCCGTTTGTGGTCTTTTTCTTTTGATTTCTTTTTGTCTTGTTTTGTCTTTTCTCGTCTTTCTTTTCTTTACATTTTCCTCTGATATTTGCTTTCTCCGTTTTCTTTCGTCTCACCCTCACTGACCTTCTGCACTTTTCATTTATCCTTTGTCACCTAGTCAGCAACCCAACTTTTTTTATTTAGGAAACAATTTACAGAGAGAATTGAAATAGTTTATTATCGCTTCTTGAAGCTGGGGTTGGCAACTGCCCCATTTGCCCCCACCTTGACTACGCCCGTGTTGTCAATAATAATAATGAAACGAAGGAACAAATAGAAGCTTACTTTGATTTTCAAAAGTTTTCCACTAGACATCGTAATATTTTTACTTGCAATAACAAAAGTAATACGGAAATGCAAAGAAATAAATGAAAGTTTGATTTATTTTATTTTCAAAGGCGGAAATTATCGATTTTTTTTGTTACAAAAAAAAACAAAAAAATAATACAAATGAACGCTTCATTTTAATACACAAAAATACAGGGTGATTCACATTGAGCTCAACAATTTAATGTAACCTTTTGCAGCGGCGTATCCGTTTTTCTGTTTCTCTCTTCTTTTAATTAAATGATAATTTGTTAATAAGTTTATAACATAATGTTTTTTTTTAGCGTATTTACCTATTTGATACTATATCACTAAAACTTTGATCTAACTTTGGTCTGTTGTAATTCTGAGGTTCGTATGAAATTATTCACTTAAAACGACCTCAATAAAAAGCAAACATTTGTTACACTCAATATGAATCACCTTGTACATGACATTCTGAGATAAATCGCCGAAATTAACAATTCACCGTTATCTAGTTCAGCCACACCGAGGACACGAAATACATTCTAATTTGCATTAACCACAAACAGTAATTACTATGTGTGTAATTTAAAGTTACAATTTAGTTATTTATGAAGCCTAAAATGCTTTCGATGTACATGGCGAGAAAAATAATAAATCCTGTTTTCATAGAAGAAAATATCTTTTGTCGCGTTATTTTCGCTACCACATGGGCAGGAATGGCAAAAAAGAAGTTAGTCTTAGTCTGAGTTTTACGCTTGAATCGACTTCATTTTATAATAAGTTCCAAATGCTTTTATTAAAAAAATAAATAAATAGAAAAGAATTTGGCTAGATACAATCATACCAGTGTTCTGAGGAAGTACGAAAATGGAACTTTATGAGCATTTTATTTAAAAATAAAGTTACACCCTGTATAAGTATGATATACTGGGGGTCTATTCTGTAACATTGATATGGACTTGATATTGCTGTGTTTCAAGTGACCTTGTAAAATTAGTATTCTCAAAATAGTTTCGTAACAACTTACAATCCGTTTCAAGTGTTATCTCGAGTTAATATGCATTTCTCTTCAATTTGCGGTCGGCAATCGACGTGAAATGTTATGAAATCGTCACAAATTCTCTTCAATTATTGAAGACTATATCTGATTGTGCTCCTTAATCTTTTCTTACTTGGTCTTTTTCCATCTTTCTTTTTTCGCGCGTTATTAAAACAATTACATTCGTTTGTTGTCTTTTTCTTTTGAATTCTTTTTGTCTTGTCTTGTCTTTTCTCGTCTTTCTTGTCTTTACATTTTCCTCTGATATTTGCTTTCTCTGTTTTCTTTCGTCTCACCCTCACTGACCTTCTGCACTTTTCATTAATCCTTTGTCACCTAGTCAGCAACCCAACTTTTTTTTTATTTAGGAAACAATTTACAGAAAGAACTGAAATGGTTTATTATCGCTTCTTGAAACAGGGGTTGGCAACTGTCCCATTTGTCCCCACCTTGACTACGCCCCTGTTGTCAATAATAATAATGAAACGAAGAAACAAATAGAAGCTTACTTTGATTTTCAAAAGTTTTCCACTGGATATCCTAATATTTTTACTTGCAATAACAAAAGTAATACGGAATTGCAAACAAATAAATAACAGTTTGATTTATTTTATTTTCAAAGGCGGAAATTATCGATTTTTTTTTGTTACAAAAAAAAAACAAAAAAATAATACAAATGAACGCTTCATTTTAACACACAAAAATACAGGGTGCTTCACATTGAGCTCAACCATTTAATGTAACCTTTTGCAGCGGCGTATCCGTTTTTCTTTTTCTCTCTCCTTTTAATTAAATGATAATTTGTTAATAAGTTGTTTTTTTTTAGCGTGTTTACCTATTTGATACTATATCACTAAAACTTTGACCTAACTTTGGTCTGTTGTAATTCTGAGGTTCGTATGAAATTATTCACTTAAAACGACCTTAATAAAAAGCAAACATTGGTTACACTCAATGTGAATCACCTCGTACATGACATTCTGAGATAAATCGCCGAAATTAACAATTCGCCGTTATCTAGTTCAGCCACACCGAGGACACGAAATACATTCTAATTTGCATAAACCGCAAACAGTAATTGCTATGTGTGTATTTTGAAGTTACAATTTAGTTATTTATGAAGCCTAAAATGCTTTCGATGTACATGACGAGAAAAATAATAAATCCTCTTTTCATAGAACAAAATATCTCTTGTCGCGTTATTTTCGCTACCAAATTGGACGGAATAACAAAAAGGAAGTTAGTCTTAGTCTGAGTTTTACGTTTGAATCGACTTCATTTTATAATAAGTTCCAAATGCTTTTATAAAAAAAAAATAGAAAAGAATTTGGCCAGATACAATCATACCAGTGTTCTGAGGAAGTACGAAAATGGAACTTTATGAGCATTTTATTTAAAAATAAAGTTACACCCTGTATAAGTATGATATACCGTGGGGTCTATTCTGTAACATTGATATGGACTTGATATTCCTATGTTTCAAGTGACCTTGCAAAATTAATATTCTGTAAATAGTTTCGTAACAACTTGCAATCCGTATCAAGTGTGATCTCGAGTTAATATGCATTTCTCTTCAATTTGCGGTCGGCAATCGACGTGAAATGTTATGAAATCGTAACAAATTCTCTTCAATTATTGAAGACCATATCAATTGATATGCATATCAATGTTACAGAATAGCCCTGACTAAGTACTTAAAAAATAAAATTAACTATACAGAAGTAGAAACATAAGTTTAGCATATTTCGCATTAAATGTCAATTAATTCTTTTTACAAGGGTGAAGCTTTTTTTAAAAAAGAAAACAAGTAATAGTTCTATTTAAAAACTTTTGAGTCTTCGTTGAAAACACGCAATTATCACAGTATCACTTTTTTTCAGACTTCGGCGTCAATCTCCTACATCGCTGTTTACAAACGGACGTTTTATTCAGGTGGTAAGCATTTTTATAACGCAAGTCCATAACAAAAATGACAAAAGTTTCCAGACGCGACAGAAAAAGTGAAAAATAATATTGTCGGTACGCTTTACGACTTATCTTTAACGCCAAAAGTTTCATGAGCATACATATTTATGCGGTAAATTCGAATTGCAAAATTTCCATCTTCCATCGCCTCTCGCTAAATACATTTTGATGCAGGACATCTTCTTGATGTCTACCTAATTTTAGAAAGTCTGCGTATAATAGTACTAGCTACAGAGTGTTCAAATTTGAAACGTTCACCATTCCTAAGTTTTTTTTTTTTAATTGAATTTGCGATACGTATAACGGACGAAAAAGGTTTGAATCCAAATTTCGCATTTTGCGAGTCTGCGTTTAATAACAGTAGCTACAGAGTGTTCAAATTTGAAACGTTCACCGTTCCTAAGTTTTTTTTTTATTCTTAAATATACAGTGTGTCCCCGGATTGAATTTGCGATACGTACAATGGACCAAAAATTTTTGAATTCAGATTTCATATTTTGCGATTCAGGTCTGCTTGGTGCGAAATGAATTTATGACAAATTTGACCTCGAAAGCCAAGGTGGCGGAATTAACACAAGAAGAACTAAAATATGTGTAGGCAAAGTGGTATTCTTTTTGAATTTAAGAGAAAATTTTACTGAAATAAAATTAAATTATAGAAATACATACTTATACCAAATTTCAACATCCTATTCATTCATTTGTTTTTTTTCCGCTTCATAATTACATCATTTTTAATTTGATTATTTTTTATTAATTCCTACAATTTAATTTTTCTGACTCTTTATATCACATGTTCACTTTTCGCTTTTTCTTAATTTATTAAAATATGAGTGCTATATTATTTATAACGTCTTGTATCATTGAGGTAAATTAGAGCGATTGTTTTTTTCTTTTTTGGGAGATTCGTTGTTATCTTTATTTCCTTCATTCAGTCTAGTGTTAGGCTTTCTTTTTATTTTGATTGATTTTTTTGGTTTGAGTTTAAGCGTTCGTTTTTGGTTTGCCATAAATCGCTGTTTTTATTAATTTCTAAAGTTCGTTTTTATTTATTTATTCATTTTTCGTTTCCTTTAACAACATCGTTCGATCGTCTTTTGTTCCTTTTTTTTTGTTTGATTTACGTTTCGTTATTTTTTAATTTAATTGGCCTTTTTTATCTAAGTCGAGGTTAGTTTTATTTTTTATTTTAAGTTATATTTTGTTTTAAATTTAAGCAATCGCGTTTTGTTTCTGAATTTTATTTTATTTTATTTCTTTTTCAAAAATTTCGAAGAGAATCCCGCCTTAGATATTTTCATTTTTCTCTTCGATTTTTCATTTGATTAGGTTTGGGATTTCTTCTTTATAATTAATGCGATCGTCTTTTGTTTCTGAGATTTAATTAATTTTCTTGTTTGTTTGTTGTTTGCGCAAAGCAAAATCGTTTGATCGTCTTTTGTTTTCCCTATTTTATGTTATTTATTTATCTTTTGTTTTTTTTCAATTTGCCTTTGTCTCCTCTTTCAGGGTAAGGTTTTTTTTCTTTATTTTGACTGATCTTTTGTTGTTTAAGTTTGGGCAATCGTTTTTGTTTCTAAAACTTTTTCATTTTTTAGCAAAATCGTTTGATCGTCTTTTGTTTCTGCTATTTTATTTTATTTTTTAAATCTTTTCGGTTTCTTTTTTTCAATTTGCCTTTGCCTCCTCTTTTAGGGTTAGGTTTTTTTTTCTTTATTTTGACTGATCTTTTGTTGTTTAAGTTTAGGCAATCGTTTTTGTTTCTAAAACTCGTTGTTTTTTCTTTCTCCAAATTTTTGTAAGAGAATCCTTCCCAAGGTACTTCCAATTATGTCTTAGATTTTTTTTTATTTGTTTGATTTTCTAAATCGCCTTTTGTTTTGTGAAATTTGTTTTTGTTTCTTCTGTATTTGTCACTGGCGAAAAGAATTTTCTGTGTTCGCTTTTCCGTTTTTTTTTCTTTTCTTTTTTTTAAGGTCTTGGTGGTAGATCAGGGATCTGACTTTTGTCAGCTCGTCTGAACCTTGACCTTTTAAGCATGGGAATTTATTTGCACAATTATTGAATGTCTGTAGTATAATTCATGCTTAATAAACTCTATTATTATTATTATTATTATTATTATTATTTTATTTAGAAACATTGTTTTTTTTTCTATTAACATTTTTTTTTTATTTTTTATATCAATTCACCCGGTTTCAGTTAGGCTTATTTTTATTTCGTCTAAAACGAAGAGGGAATGGAAACACACATCTCCATTTAATATTAAATGGAGAAGATGTGCGTTACTATTCCCTCTTCGTTTTAAAACCGAACTCCATTATGAGCCATTACACCAACGAGATTATCTTTTTCTTCACAGCCACATATTTTTTTATTAATTTGGTTGCAAAATAGCGAAATAATTTGAAAAACTCATGTCTAGGTAAGTTATTAGATTTCAAATATTTCAAGTATGTAATGGTGACTGCCTACGATGATTTTGTTATATCTAAGAAACTATGCGTTTGCGGATCTATGTTTATATAAACTTTTTTTCATATTTCGGTGTGAGGAACTGACCCTTAAAGTTTGGCCCCTCATTAAAATTACACCCTGTATATAATAATCCCTTAATGACTGAATTTTTATAATAAATACTGTAACCGTAGGTTTTTTAAATAATAAAAAAAAACAGTAGCTGTTATAATTTCCGTACCAATGTTAATTAATCCTAAAAGAATAAAATCTTATCAGATGTGCATGCTGCATGCAAAGTAACCAACCATTGCCTTGTCTTAATTTATTTGACGTACGTAGTTAAAT
Organism: Prosopocoilus inquinatus; assembly: GCA_036172665.1. NCBI lineage: Eukaryota > Metazoa > Arthropoda > Insecta > Coleoptera > Lucanidae > Prosopocoilus > Prosopocoilus inquinatus. The sequence continues at coordinate 6,119,041 of CM069870.1, forward strand.
TTTCTTATTCGATTTTCCTTTTCTTGTTGGAACAAATCTCCCAATTAGTCATCCTTTAAAACGCAAATAATTCAACGGAAATACAAAATGCAAAAAGGAATTCATTAGCATATTTTGTTTTTCCATTAAAAAGTTTTACTCAACTCGCTTTTGCACTAACACGAAACACAAATATTTCCGCTTGTTAAATCGATGGTAAATTCATCTAATAAATATGCATGTAAAACCTGCAAGTACATACAACAGACATGTTTACAATCAGATCGTTTGATTAAAATAAACAAATCAATTTAAGAACGCGTATTTTTTATGTAGCCCGTACGATTGAAAATAAAATTCAACAACAATACAAAAACAATTAATTGTTACAAGTAGTACTTCTTATATCAACCGTAATTATAATCCCCTCAAAAAAATCAATAAAACTGCACACACATGTATCTCATTTGTACAGGTAAACCTCAGGTAACGTGTGGCATAAAAAAAAAATAAAAAAGCAACATTGTCGTGGAACTACAAAAAAAAAAAGAAAATGTCCTCACCTTAGTATGTTGTTGCCTAATGCACAGGTGGTTGGCTTTTCAAACCACGTGACTGCGAAGGAAAACGTCAAGTAATGCTCGCTGGAACTCTGCTACGACTGGAGCGTCGCGACGACCACCCGCCGTCCATTTTTCGCAACGCTTCGCGCCGGTTCGTGGAAACTCGCTGATTATTTATCATCCCCTTTTTTACTACATTTGCCTGCCATAAAATAGATAAGCGTTATTATTATTGCGAAGGCTCCCCGACTGATTGTCGTTTTCTTTTTTTTTGTTTTCTCTGATGACCTTGCTACATTGTGTTCGCTTATTAAAGCCAAGTTTTTAATTCTTTTTTTTATTAAATTCTCATTACATCGAACACAAAAAAATTCAAAGTTCAAATATTAGTAGTATGAGGAATTTTTTTAATATCAATCTTTATCAAAATTTGGTGTAATGTCAGATGGAATTTATCTTGAACGGTATACAGCGTGGACATCGAGAAATGAAGACCCTTTAAGAAAGCAGGGCCCCCGTAACCGTGTGTGCAAAGCGTGCAGTGCACTCGGACGCCATGTTCAATTAGCCTATTGGCCACTAGGCAGGTTTAGTCATATTTCTCGCAAAAAAAAGAATGGGAAACTGTTTCTCATGTCGTAAAAATTATTCGAAAAACTATCCACGAGTCTGAATTCATGCCTCACGATAACATAATAACCTCTTTGTTAGATGTCACGTGCCAAGTGAAAATGAGCTGAGTTACATGTCACAGTGATTCAATCTGTTGCATATTGCATTTTACCTTGAGAAGCAAAGTCTCGACTTATTCTACCAATTTCCTCTGTGTTAAAAATTTTTGCAACTGTTTGAGTAAAATTTAGTAAGAAGATCATTACTACCACTTTGTTTGTTTGTTTATTAATAGCACTTGCTAATTGTACAATTAGATGTGATCGTCAACTTAATCTAATACATAACAATATTTATTTAATATATTTCTTAAAATTACCGCTTTCTTTTATTTTATCAATTTAAGTAGTATCAATATCTTCAAGAAGTTAATTGAGGAAATCCTCATAAGGAGAGAGATGGCGAAGGAGAAGAAGTTGACAATTTTTAGGCACTTAACGGCCGGCACTATTCTGACCTTCGAGCGAAAAATTCTGGGAACGCATTTTCAGCTATAAATCTCAAGCCAGTTACCAAACCAAAAGAAAATCGTCTTCCAAGGGGTGACTTGGCTTGTTCAAAAGAGTAGATTGGGTTATCTGTAAGCGGGGGCGGTTTCGTTGTCTGTCACAGCGAAAAGACTTTAGGGAGAGTATTTAGGCTGACCTCCCCTAAATTCCTAGCTAAATAATAACTCACGGTCGTTACAGTCAGGGCCACCGTAACCATGTGTGCAAAGCGTGCAGTGCACGCGGGCGCCATGTTCAAGGGGCGCCAATTAGCCTATTGGCTACCATGCAGGTTTTGTCCTTTTTCTCCCAAAAAGAAAAATTAATGGGAAACTGTTTCTTATCTCGTAAAAATTATTCGAAAAACTATCCACAAGTCTGAACTGGTTTGATGAAGCCGTCAACCTCACGGCGAAACGTCGACTAAAATAGAACAATTAAGTGCAGCAATGAAAAGTAGAAAAGTTTTGTAATTTTCATGTGCTAAATTTTCATAAAAAGTTTAATGTACTTTGTAAAAAAAATAAATTATATAAGCTGTTACGGTTTGGTTAAAAGAAAAACAAATTATATTTTACTTTTTAAGTTTTTAGAAACTTAAGTTCATTTTGCTTTTGTTATCTTGTTTCTTATTTTCTAATATTGACAAGCGGGCTTCGCCTACTTGCATTCTGGGGGGGGGGGGGCTGAACAGAGGCCTCCTTAATCAGATGAGAAGAAAGCGCTTCGTTTTTGAGGGCTCGCTGCAGTTAGGAACTTGAAAGAAGCGAAGGAGAATGTTTTCAAAATGAAGGAGTGTTTTCAGAATGAAGGAAAATGTTTTCAAAATGAAGGAAAATGTTTTCAAAATGAGGGAAAACGTCTGAAGAACGAATGAAAATGTTTAACAAAAATTCCTTAATGTTTAATGTTTTTTTAATTTTTCTGTTTTTTCCATTTTTTGTTTCTTTTAATTTATTTTGAAATTAATGGGAGTTCTGGCGAAACCTTCGACCTCACGGCAAGACGTCGACTAAAATAGAACAGTTAACTGCGGCAATTAAAAGTAGCAAAGATTAGTGTGCCAAATTTTTTATAAAAAAAATTAATGTACTTAATAATTTTGTTATGTAAAAAAATAAATTAAGCGGGTTGTTACGGTTTCCTCCTTAGTCAGATGAGAAGATTGGGTTACTCGTTTTTGGGGGGCTCGCAGCAGCTAGGAACTTGAAAAAAGTAAAGCAAAATGCTTAAAAAAATGAAGGAAAAAGTTTAGATAATGAAAGAAAATATTTACCAAAAATTCCCTAATGTTTAAATTTTTTTTAATTTTTCTGTTTTTTTCATTTTTTTGTTTCTTTTAATTTCTTTTAATAATTTTGATAATCTGTATGCCCCAACTGATCTGTCAGAGGACACCAAAATATGGAGTCGCAAGCGATCGGATTTTGACCTCGCGGGGGCCCTGTAAGAAAGTAAAGGTGCCCTTATTTGATTATTTCACGAGACACAGGAGAATGTCATCAAAAAACGCATTTGTAGCACACATTTTGAAAGACATTGTACAGGGTAATTCAAAATAAGTGTCCGTGTAACCCGTTAACACAGCATATTCACTAAGGTCATGCAAGTGTGAAATTGCAAGAAATAAATCTATCAAAGGCATTTCAAAAATCAACCTCCTTCGAACCCAAAATGGAAATTATGATACATTTCTCACACAGTATTAATACTCTAGTACAGGGATGAGTACTAGCAGGGAAGCGTACCACGCTAAACGTTACAAGTGCGACCGTTGTACTTATACTTAAGTATTTATTTTCCGCGCGCTTCTCTGTGAATCAATTTTCGTTCCCCCAATACAATCATGGTTACAATTGAAAGCGGGGTTAGATGGTTCGAAGCGCCCGAGAGCATCGCAGTTTTAGACTTAGAGCACAGAATCGAATACACGATTAAATTAAAGAAACCGAATATGAATTTTAAATAACGAACATAACCACAGTATACAGCAAAACATAATTTCTTTTGTTCAAATGCGGACAGGCGTTTACTTTTATTAACTCTAATTAATTAATTCCTTTAATTTCTTAATAAATTAAATACAAGCAAAATTAAAATTGATCGCAAAGGTAATATTGATAAACGCGTTGTATACTGGGTGATTTCCATTTTTAATTCAAAAGAGGTTGATTTTTGAAATGCGTCTGATAGATTTATTTCTTGCAATTTCACACTTGCATGACCTTACTGAATACGCTCCTAATAGGTCGGACACTTATTCTGAATCACCCTGTATTTACGAAAAAATCTACGAAGAAATGAAAACAATTATGTATTTCCATATTTTTTTTTATATAAATAAGTGAATCCTGCAGGTGTGAAGCCTTATTAAATAAATTTGATTAAAAATTGCCGGAATTATAAAAATTTTAGCACGCAAAAACAACCATTAAAAAAGCTGTTTACGCAACGATGAGACTTCTCCATTGTTGTCGACCTTGCTCGATTTCGCAATAAATACAAAAGAAAAACAAAAATACGAAGGAATTCATTCGTACACATCGAATTTCTTACCGCCGCCGTAGCGTCTTAAGGGGGCCACACACTTCGTTCAATTCGCACGAATTAGTCCCCACGAACCTGTCCGAACTTGCTAGAAAGAAATTCAATGTGTGGAGAAGAAAACGGTACGGTGTAAAATCTGTTTTGTACAATTTTGGTTCGCGCGATTTGATTTATGCGGTCCAGTTCGCGCAAATTGAACGAACTGTGCGGGCCCCTTTTGGCTGTTAGTTCGCAGACCGAATGTGAAGTAAGTAAGGGTAAGGGTAAGTTCGTAATGGAGCTGTGATGATTAGAGAACGGGACTTGGTACATGTACCAGTGGAAGGGAGGATTAGGAGCGGGAAGTCGCGCGCGTTCTGCGTTTATTTGAATCACAGTCCTACTGCACTCAGCGATGCCAACTGTACATTTAGAAAAGCCAAAATACTTTGGGATAATTAGTTATGCATTAAGTTAAAAATAAATATTTTTATTGATTTTTTAGCTAATAAATAGAATAAAATAAATAAAAGTGTTATTGCGAATCTCATCTAGATTAGTCAAAATTTTAAAATATTTTAAACACTATAAATAAAATACAAATCCAACGAAAATATATAAATACATATAAAACTGAAAATAAATTCTTGTAAAAATAAATAAGAGAAAACATATTTTTAACAATTTTTAAATTTAAAAAAAATTAAAAAATTTTTGCAAATCGTTTTTGATTGCAGTGAAAATCTCGAGCAGCCTCTGTACAGCTGTTTCAGCCCTGTTTGGGGCTTCATCAGCAGAGACGTAGCTCGACAATTCTACACACTGCAAACCAAAAACGACTTGTCCAATTTATTCGCAATTGCGATGTACGAGTGATGAACAGATAAAACAGCGACATCCTACAATCGCTTATTGACCTGACATTGCAGTAGGAGAAAATCCGCTTCAATTTGTCTATCCCACTGCAATGTCAGGTCAAAAAGCGATCGTAGGATGTCGCTGTTTCATTTGTTACAAAATCTATAAATAAAATAAAATAAAACGAATATCAATTGAACAAAAATTAATTTTGGTGCTGAAATAGCCCTCAAACGCTATTTGAAAATGTACAGGGCCAAATTTCTCAGAAAAGAGCTAAATCTAGCTCCAAAAGGGCTTAGTTGGCATCACTGACAACACTCAAATCAACGCAGGATACGAAGGCACGATCGCCTACTCCTACTCCTCCCTTCCGCCGGTACATGTACCAAGTCCCGTTCTTTAGTGATAGTGATAGAGCTGGGATTATATGCAGATTGCATATTAGTTTCGACGACGTATATTGGCTACATTTTTGTGTTTTCTGGACATGTCAATTAATTTAGAATTAAATGAAATAATTTAAAAAGATGCATGTTTCGCATATTTTAAGCGTCCTGGGAATATTTGGTGAAGAAATGCATATTAGTGCAATTTTATAGATAAGATACTTTTTATATATTTATTTATTTTTTTAGTTGAAACCTTGCCAGTTTGCGCAGAATATTCGCAGATAATAAAATCACGACTCTTCCCGAGAAATATATTTGCCAGCTAATTTGGACCCTGGAGTTTGGGATAAAATTTCATGTTTTGATTTTTGCCTAAATAAAACATAGTCAAACTTTAACTTTGATTATTTCGAAATTACTTTTTTAAGTTCAAAATTCAAAATGGTACAATTTCTGTCGCAGTTTTTGACATTTTCGCATGATACTTGCACCGTTCTTTTAGAAATTTCGTCCTGTATATATTGGTAAACTAAATCTGTGACCTTTCATCGGACTGTATTACAATTTTGAATAGGTTTACGGGTTCTAACGATTTTCCTGGTAAATTAAAAACTTATTAAATAAATTTTTAAGTGAAAATCGCCAAGTTTTGGAGTTTAAACAAACAGGTGACGTAACTCGTAGACAAATTCCGACCCTTGGATAGTATAAAAAGTAAAATTTAATGCAATCGGGGCTATTCTGTAACATTGATATGCATAAGGACTTGATACAGTTTCGTAACAATTCAAGTGGATTGCCGACCGTCAATCGAAGAGAGATGCATATTAACTTGATACCACACTTGATACGAATTGCAAGTCGTTACGAAACTGTTTACAGAATACCGATTTTGATTTTCCACTTGATACATAAAATCAAGTGGTGTAAAAATGAGACACTTTTTAGAACTTTCAATTTTTTAATGTGTTAGAGTCATTCAACGGAATCGATGAAATTTTTGTAAGAGGTAAATGATGACGAAAAAACTATTGAAAACATAAAACATACAAAAAATACCTTTAAAAAGGTAAAAATAAATAAAAACTGTGTCTCATATTTAACCCCGAAGAAGTCTAAAAATGAGACATGCCAGGTTAAATATCATAAGATGCATGTATTAAGGGCCGGTTGCTCAGTCACTGTTTAACGTTAATCATCAGTTAGCTTCCATCTGTTCCTATGTAAAAAAAAAAACTGAAGATTAAAGTGAAACTGTGACTGAGAAACCCGGCCTAACAGTCATGGGCGACCTCTAGTAAAATTTATAAAAAAAAATTATTTAATAGAAAAATACCTACAACAAATTAACACATAGATAAGTAAAATGATGCTGCCTTGGATAGAAACATGTATTAACCGCAAGCTAATAAATAAATAATAAAGTATTTATAATAAGAAAACTGTCGGCAGTATTGGATTATATTATTTTACCAATTTTAATTGATGTCTCATTTTTCACCTGAATTTTGCGTGTCTCATTTTTACACCACTTGACCCTGGTTATAATTGACACGTATCAAATCTATATCAATGTTACAGAATAGACCCCCCATTAACTTCGGGTAGTTAAAAACGTATATAAAAAAAATGCACTTAAGGCTACCTCTTTTGTTCTAGGCCCCTCAATTCATTTTCCATTTTTAAAATACATGACGAATACACCGAAAATTTACGTTCATGTGCCGACTATGTTTATTTAGTTTTGTTGTTTACGTTCATTATGAACGCGGCCTTAAGGAAAATTCAGATTTTATTATGTTTGACTTTTTATTTTTTTACCATTTTCACAAAAATATAACCTCAAAATTTCACAACTTTAAACTGAAATTTGGTAAACGGAATCATTGTTTTTCGAAGTATTCGCCTTTGACGTCTATACACTTTTGCATACGCTCGAACCAATTTCTAATAAAGCACGTTTTCCACTGTAAAGATGGTACCTCAGAAACCAGTTGCCGGAATGTTTCAACCGCTGCTTCAGCCGACGAAAATCGCTCACCACGCATTTTATTTTTCATATTTGGGAACAAAAAGAAATCATTAGGTGATAAATCAGGTGAATATGGACGATGAGTCATTAATTCAACATTTTTGTTGGACAAAAAATCAACTGTTTGACGGTCTGAGTGAGAGCTGGCGTTGTCACGATGGAGAATAATTCATCGATTTCGATTGTTTCTTTTTATTTGATCGATGACTTCCGGCACACAAATTGTAGTATACCAATCAGCATTCACGATTTTTCGATCCTCTAAACCCACGGTTGCTACATGTCCAGTCAAACCAAAGAAACAAGCAATCATTTGCTTCGCCGCACTGCATGAACGGACAACTTTTGTTGGTTTTGGTTCATTTTGAAATACCCAAACGGTAGATTGTTGTTTACTTTCTGGCTCGTACGAATAGATCCACGTTTCGTCACCAGTAACGGTGTTATAAAATAAATTTGAACGACCTCCATTGAGTTTCTTGAGCATTTCTTCGCACCATTTGACGCGACCCTGCTTTTGCGCTTCTGTTAAATTGTGTGGGATCCAACGAATGCAAAGCTTTCGTACGTTCAAATGATCATGCAAAATCTGGTGTATTGCTTTCATGTCAATGCGTAAGGATGCTTGAATCTCACGGTATGTCACATGTCGATTTCGCTCAAGCATTTCACGCACAGCATCTACATTAGTGGCAACAACAGATGTTGAAGGACGACCTTCACGAAATTCGTCACTGAGAGAGATACGTCCACGCTGGAATTCGGCAAACCAATTATAATCACTGCTCTTTGATGGTGCTTCATCTCCAAAAGCCAAATGAAGCCGATCGAGGCATTGTTTCGGCGTTAGACCACATTTGAAATCGTAAAGAATCATGGTACGAAAATTTTCACGCGAGATTTCCATGTTTACACAAAATTACTTTTTCTCACATGCTGTACAAACAAAACTAGTTCACTTAGATAGGAACTGCCAATAGAATTATAGGCGAAAAACGTCAAATTTTTCAAATATGACAATTGATAAACGCTAACAATTCTAGGCCTACTAGATTCCAGAAAATTTTCCATCAGCCCACGTATGTGTATATTGTATCAACTTCGTTTTTTTTACCTATATCATATTTTATAAACCAGATCGATTCAATTGCATAAGCACATTTGCGAGATAAACGAAATTGTTCGTTGGTTCTGGTGTTTACAGAATACGCTCGGTAAACTCGAGAAATTTCAAATGAATACCCTGCGTCGAAGATTGTTATCGACCACGTACTCGCTACGTCGAAAACAATATGCGTTCTCTGTTTGCACAACATAATAGCAGCCCTGCAAATCTCATATCTCATTCAGAGCAAAACAAATTTTCATCGGGTTGGTTTCCATTGTGCATACCTAACACGTGAAAATTTTTGTCATGCTTCTACCGAACTGAGTTAAAACTAAGAGCAAATTTACTCAGTAAAATGTATATATTTACATACCGCTTGTTTCAAAGATAGGTAATGAAGGGATTAAAAATGGCTATACTTACAGAGCGTTAGAAAAGTCTGGAATAAGTACTACATTACTTTTGCAAGTAAGAATTTTCCAGGAAGATTCTAGAACAGGTCATTTTTATTTTTTACTTGTCCACATTTTAATATGAAATTTTCATATTCAAGAATTATAAAAATACTGATTTTGTTTCACACTTTACTAACTGATACTGTGTAAAATAAAGGATGTGAGACAGAGCGCACACGGGTTCGGCTGTTTCTTAATTCGGAAAAGTAATTTGAAATTTTGGCGCTAAAAGCGAGCTTTGCCATTGGTCAATCCCGGCCAGCTACCAATGACAAAGCTCGTTTCTAGCGCCAATATTCCAAAGTACTCCAACCAAAACCTTTTATATTTATATTATATACCGGGTGGAATATGAAAGCCTTTGATGCTGTAACGTCCTTATTTTTTATCTGATATTAATTAAATGATATGTCAAACAAAATTACTTAAAAAAAGCCACAATTTGATTATATTTGACATTCCGTTTTTGACAGAAAACAGTCAACTTTTGTTTTTCAAATTGCACTAATATATCTTTTTTTACTAAATTTTATAGAAATGTTTTTTCTGAATTTGAAAATCTAAACAATTATACCAAAGCAAGGAAAAAAACTAGAATTTAAGAAAATAATTCAGAAATTTTAAAAATGAAACACAATAAACAAAGACTAAGTGGGCTGTGCCTATCTTGTCTGTCAGTCGTGCATTTTACTAAAGTTAACTTCAAAAATTCTCACATTTTGTAATTAAAAAAAAATAAAATGGATAACCAGAATTATGTGGATATTATTGAAGCATATTTTGAATGTGAAAAAAAGCTGCAGCGACATCGAGACTTTACACAAATCATTTTCCTAACAAATTACAACCAAGTGCCGATAAATAAATAAATAAATAAATAATTAAAAAATAAATAAATTGCAATGTAGGTGTCTCAGAAATAAAATTTGTAAAAGAAGAATCACAGAAAAATATATAGTGTAATTAAAAAAAAATAACTTGAATGCGTTTTTGTCAAAAAATAGACGTTAAAAAGAAAATTATTACAGGTCACGTAAAAATGTTTTTAAAGCGATTTTCTTTGAGGTACATTTCTTAAAATCGAATAAAGAATAAGGAAGTAACAGCATCAAAGTTTTTTCATATTCCACCCGATATGTTTACATCTCAAAGCAAATGTGTATAAAATTAATACTCTGATGAAAACTGAAAACAGCCCACAATAATATGATCCGACGCAGAAATCAAACTCAACCATTATAATCCACCCTGTTCAAAGTTACAAGAAACACATTATTATTATTAAGCAAAAAGTTTTTTTTTTAACTTGAAACGGACAAAATTATGCAGGGAAAAAACTGAACGTTTCACTATTGATTAATAGCTTCGTCAGGAGTATTATTATTATTATTATTTTTGGTATGAGTTGAATACAAAGACGTGCTACAAACTAAGACAAAATAAAATTAATAACTCTTCAAATGAAACAAGTCAAAACTGGCCTGTAGTAAATGAAAGTTGAACAAAAAACATGTAATAAAGATACATACATATTTGCCTCACCATTGTAAATACAAAATCTCTGAACCAATTGATTGTATTTGCTGAGTTTCTTACAACAATAATTAAACTTAGGCTTTTTTAGGCGATTAGGAGATTGCATTATAGGCGAAGAATGTCTACGAGAATCGCGTATCAACTCTGACAATTTGTAAGTCAATTAAAATGTGTTACAAACTTATAGAATCCGTACACTCTAATACAGTTTTACGTCTACGTAATCTTCCGATCTCTTAAAAAAAGCCTAAGTCTGATAACAACCGATATGAATAGAAATTTTTATTACAAATCGTTTTTGCGGTGGATTTCTCGAGCATCCTGTGTACAGCTGTTTCTGCCCTGTTTGGGACTTCATCAGCTTCTGCTGATGAAGTCCCAAACTTTAGAGCCATGCTTCTGCATAGCTCTAAAGTACTACTGCAAACCAAAACGACTTGTCGAAGGATATGTAATAGTTACAGGACGGAATTATATATTTTGTTCGGTTTATTTCTAATGAAGCGACAACGACCTTGTGGCCATTGACACGTCGCTGTGGCGTTATACGTTCGCCGCTTCCTTTGTATTTAATCAAACAAAATATATCATTCCGTTCCCTGGTAATAGTAATGAATAGCTACAGGTTAAAAAATGATCGCAGGATGTCGCTGTTTAAACTATTTATTACCATATGAATAAAGTAGCAGTGCGAAAAATTCAAATACGTACTATTTTAATTGCTAAGTCACACATAATGAAATTTACATGAAATTTATGAAGAGGCACTCTTATGCTATTTCGTAATTTACGAATTCTTGTTAGGCATCTTTTAATGCATTATAATTATACTTAAGGAAACCGTACAAGTAAAGATAGACGATCTTCCATTCATAATTAATTTAATTCTATAACCAGCACATTTTCTAAAGTTATATATATACAGTGACCGCCGAAAAGTTCGCACCATATGAGAAAATTTGCTATTATTGATTTTTTTTAAGAAACTTTTTGCGCCAATAGTTTGTGCAATCATGCACGCACGCCTATGTTCATGTTAGTTTTTTTTTAGTCTCTTAGCAGTGCTCGTAGCGTTTTCGACTGCGTTCTCAGTTCAAAAAAAATAGACAAAATTGTAAGACTTGTAAGTCTGTTTCATTTTTAAATAAATTAGAGTAGATACTTACAATAGTTTTTTTTCCTAAAAACGACCATAATTACGCACAGCGTTTTGAATAATAGAGTTTTTCGCTGGCTGCACTGAGTGTATCTCCATCTCGTTTTATTACATAAAGCTGAACCGAGATGGAGATACACTCAGTGCGCACTGAGTGCAAGAAAGTGCGACCAGTGGAAAACGCTATAAGAGATCAAACATAATTAAACATAAAGTTTTGATAAGCCGAAGAGCCAACAAACCCCAAGGTAAAATCACCTCTACGGTCCAGTTTTACAATTGCAGCTAAACTTTGAGCTGAGGTTTAAACCCTTAGCGACAATTATTTCAACAATTGTTGTGAAGGATTTAAGCTTCGACTCAAAGTTAAACCGTCATTGTAAAACTGGGCCATAGATAAAACATATATTAGATGTCAAAGCCAACGTTGTACCTATATTTGGAGCAACAAAATGCGCGCCTCACACGGTCTGGGGGGGAATTAAAATAAAAAAAGGTGTGAATTGGGCCTAAGTGCTTACCTACTAAGCACTTAGAGATGATAGAACTTAAACTCTCTGTTTCTTAAAAGCGGGACTGTATGACTATTTCATAAAGTGGTAAACCAATTTGAAAAAGTCATTTTGTAAAAGTGACGTTTCACATTCATCTGATTCACGACCTGCTTCACAATATTATCAAAAATTCAAAAGCCACTTGACTTTTCAATTGTACAGTCGTTATAATTAATTTGTGCATAAATTGTTTATCTTTCTTCATTCATTTTTCTGCAGAAATTCTAAATCCAGTGTGATAGGCAACCGAATAACAAGATGTACAGATTCCTGCATAAAACTGCAGTTAGAAAGAATCTTTGTTTCACTTTCGTACCACAGATGGCAGCGTTATCGAAATTGTTTTATTTAAAAATTTTAAAATAATTTATGATTACATTCTTCCTATCACTTACGAAAGAAATTTCCAGAAAAGAAAGAAACGCTTATTGTTTTCGAAAAAAGGAACCCATTTTTCCATTTCAATATTCTTGTGAAGTTAATAAAACTGAAAAGCTATCTGTTTTAATGAAATGTATTCGAACGTAAAGCTTGCAAAGCATTTGATTTGAAACCTTTGAGACCTTTAAAGAATGAAATTTTCTAATTTTTATTTTTATATCGCAGCTAAATCGTTAATTAAACCTTCATCAGGTATGTAAAGTGCACATGAAAGCAATTGCGTAACATTTCAAATTTATGTATGCATTACTTCCTCTCAACATAAATCGTTATTAATGGCAGGAAATGTTTAGGGGCACTCGATAAATTTGTATGTGCTTCGAAGATGTAACACCTACGTAGCACGTGGAAGACAAAGCGAAGAAAAGAGAAATTCCTTGTCGCGCCGAATGCAACTTAACGCAGGGAAGGGGGAACGAATCTAATAGGGATCAATTTCGCTCGTTCCTCTTTGCATTCGTCGGCGACAAGCGGCCTTAATAACGTGTTATACCTGGACAGGATGTTTCGTGCCTATTGTAGATTGTAGCACATTGTTTATTGTTGAACTCGAACATGCTGAAACTTTACAACATAAGACAACCGACTGTGATTCATTTTTGCAACTAAAATTTCAGGTATGAAAGACTTTTTTTTTTATTTCCGAGAAGCGATCAATATACAACGTGTAATTTTATTTAAAGAGCTTCTGCTGAAATTTTTTATGAAATAACAAATAACAGAGTCGGTTTTCAGGTGGAAAAGACATGTAACATGAGCCAACAAATGACCAGTGCTAATGTACCACCCGTGCAGCATTTGCCCCCGAATTTGTCACCACCGACACCGACAAAAATGGGAAGCATTATACAGGGTCCGGGGACACTGAAAAAAATTTTACCGATTGTAGTTTTCTTCATGGGATTTATTACAGTGATGACGATATTGTTAATTTACATGGATAACACTGGTATTATTGCATGCTACATTTTCCTTTTACTTTGCACCTCAGAGCTTTATATTTATCACAGATTTTCTTTTTTATTTGTGTCTGCATGAGTTTATAATAGTTGAAAGGAATGCGTTTTCAAATAACTGCTCAAGACATTCAGACTATGGCCTTGTATTTTCCATCTGACAAATATTTATTAGATGAATGGAAAACGGTGAAATTATTTGCCAAATAAATTTAAAAGGCAAGTGGTCAAACCAGCCATAAATTATTCTAAACGAACCTATTTGAGAACTTTAAGAAACTTATTGGTACCCACTATTTGAACATTTACCTTTAGAATTAGTTACAAACTAGGACTTAAATTCTTCACCAACATGTCAAAGTGAACCTCTACAATATTTTTACTGATAAAGAATATACAGCAAAAGCAAAAAATAATAGACAAGAACAGTTTCCTGTAATTGTACTTTCAGTGTTGCCAGATTGGGCGAGGTTTCGCCATTTTGGGGACTTTCGTATGTAAAACTTTTTTTTGGCTAAGAAAAATCGACTTGGCGATTGGCTTTACAGTTTGGGGTGTTTTTTCTTTTACAATTTTTTATCATTTACTGTTTTATTGTTTGAATATGCAGTTAGTTTTATACTATTTTGTATCTTCTTTTGTAAGAGCACAGTAAGGACGCATGTACAGTTTACAAAAAAGACTCTAGCATTCTTTGAAATGACAAGTATAAACGAACGTATGTCTTAGTCCATATACTCTTATTTACAACTGTCACTTGCCGCAAAAAATAACCTCAATTTTATATCAATCAAAATACATAATTACTAATTAAAATTTTATTTTTAACAAATTTTTGTTACCAAAAGCTTGTTTAATTCCGTAAAGAACAGATCGCCGAATAGAAATTTTAACGTCAAAACTGAAGACGAATCATTTAATGCTTACGTTACGTTCGATAAATGTCGGGGAGAAAAGGCCTTTTCGGAAACTCGCTCGGAGCGCTCTGGTTACTATATTTTTCTCACTCTTGCACACAACAAGTCTCTTAAGTTTTCTCTATCACATTTCTGCTCGGGTTATGTTCCGAGCGAGTGTTCGAAAACGCCTAAAGTGGACAATCAAGTTAAAACCACAAAGGCAAATAGTAACAACTTAGAAAGTAAGTGAAAAAAAGATTTAATTAGGCATGCAAACTGTAAAAGACAAATTCTCTTTCATTTACAAACATTTTTGAAGAAAAAAAATATCACAAAATGTCAATCTTTTAAAATTGACACTTGACTTAATGTTTGTAATTTTCAAAATTTCATGCGAGAAAAAGATGTAAGTGTTTGCTATTTATATGACATTTAAGGGGACTAAATTGGGGATATATCAAAAGTACCATGCGATCAACGGAATTTATAATTAGAGCAGGCTGTGATATTTTCCAAAAAGTTGGCAACATAGGCTTGCAGTTTGAAATTAAAAATTTGAAATGTCAGAATTGTGACATTTATATTTTTTAATGATTGATAAACGGATGTGTCTTATGAAACCCCCCCTAATATTCCAAGAAATGATTTAAAGTAGCATCCATACAAAATAAAATAACAAAATAAAGTTTGTAGAAAGTCGTATAATTAGAATATGTAGAAAGTATAAGCGTAACCTCAAATATGACAACTGTCAATTTATTATTTATTTCTCAGTGTTCCCAACCACACAGCATAAAATAGCACCAATCACAGCCTCCTCTAATTATGAATTCCGTTGATCACCCGGTACAAAACTAGGATAGAATCATCTGATTAATTTTAAAACCGCTTTTTTAGTTGTACGGTCGCGAGCAATAAATTTTGGTCGTCACTGATTTTCAGAGAATGGCGCCCGATTTGTATTTTACTAAAAATAAGGAGTTTGATTTGATGTCTTCATTTTGAATACTGCGAATAATTTCTTAAAATTTTAAAATATTTTCAACATTTTTTTGATAGGTGGTAGGATATTTATCTGAAAAATTCTTGGAATTGACATCGACGATATGGTCGATAGTGATTAGATTAATATTACCGTTAGGTAACATGATTGACTCACAATAGTATTAATAATAATTACCTTTTATAATACAACATGACCAAAAAGTTGTACGATAAAATTGACTGTGACAAACTTTTTTGGTGAAAGTCTCATTGACCCTTGACGACCAAAAAAAAATTTAATGCCCCCACTGTACAAAAAAAGAGATCATAACAAACTTTGACAGATGTTAAAATAAACTGTTGTGGTAAAGATGTATCTTTTTGCTTTTGCGTGATTCTACGTACTATAAAGTTATCTGCCCATTAAACATTTATTTATTTTTACATACAAAGTGATCATAAACCCTGCACCTGACTCATATTTTGTTTATTCCTGTTTTTTTTTTTTTCAAAATTTGAAAAAGGCGCGTTTTAGTGCAAAAATCATTTCTTGATCGGCATTTGTTTTTCCGCTATGACGTCATGATATTGTTTTTTTTTTTTTAGTAGCAATCCTAACTTTTTCAGCCAATTTTGGTTGTCATTCTTGTCAGTTAAATTGTCATGAATTTATAAATTTATAAAAAGAATTCCCTGCAATTAATTGTTAAAACAAACAAAAGAGAAACATTAAAACAACCTAACCTTGCGCTTTGCAACAATCAGAAACAGTATTGCCAACTCATAAAATTCCATACCTTTTTTTTTAGAGAGAGAGAAAAATCGATTTTGACCTTACAAATCTCATTATCGCAAGATGGCGCTTAAAAATAAGAAGAAATAAATAAATCAAAATTTATTATTGAATAGACAAAGGTAGTAATGCTTCGACAAGATTTTTCAAAAAAAAAATTGTTTACAGTTTTGTTTTTTTTTTAATGTAACCCGATAGTCACTTGTTTATGAATTATTATTCTTAAGTTTGAAATTCGTTCTCAAACATTTCCGTCCGTCCGTTTTTTGAATTTTTTCTTACGATCGTCATTTGTTTACAGCTTCAAATTTATGTCACTTTTTGAATTTTTTGGGACGCTGTTGCCGTTATTGTTTAAAGGAAGGGGTCGTTTTGACTTAATAATTTGTTTTTCTTTCCTTTTTTCTTTTGTTCATCTCCTGAAATTGTTTCGTTTCCTTTCTTCGTATTTAATTAATTAAGCAAAAGAATTTTGCACTTCTTTTATCTTAGCGAATAATAATTAATGGTCATTTATTTTTGTTTTCTTGCGTTCTTCAGAAATTTTCATTTCGTAAATAAATATCATAATAGAAATTTGTTTTTGTTTGTTGATTATTGTGAATTTCAAATTATCATTAATAAATAGTCTCCTGTTTTATATTATTTTTTTTTTATTTTAAAATCTGTAATTAATTTTCAATTCTTTTCTGCTACATGTATGATCGTCATTTGTTTTTGTTTTTTACTTTAGTTAGGATTTTTTTTATTTGTAATGGGTTTCTCAATTGTCAAGAACGTTATTCGTTTTTTTTTTCTAATTGCTTACGTTTTTTTCCCTTAATCAAATACATAATTATGACAATTTCTTTGGAAGTTTTAATTTTCCAACTTCGTGTTTCTTAAAAAATTTTCTTCTTTTTTTCTTCGTTTCTAATTGTTTACCTTTTTTTCTGTCTTATTCTCGCAAAACGTAGCGATTATCTTTTGTTCCCCAAGAAGTTGAATTTTAATGAGTTTTTGCAATTTATCTCTTTTGTTTGAAATTGTCCCTAAATTTGATGACTTTTTCCCTAAGTTGGCAACACTGCCAGATTCTGTCTTGCGAGTCAGTTTTTGAGTTTAGGAAAATCCGAACCCGCCCGGACTGGCTTGAAACCCGGACATATCCGGGGAAATCCGGACGTATTATAAACCTAGGTTAATTAAACAACCGGTTTTGTTTTTTTTTTTGACACAACCCTTATAACTTCTAATCTGAAAGTTTTAAGGTGGTTTGTTTTACTGTTTTACATTTTTTGTTTAGGTATTCTTGCATTCAGATAAATATAATTTCCATTTATAGGTTTCTTCTTTCACTAAAGGGCTAACTCTTGAAATAATGTAATAAAAATAAGAATTTTTTTTACACTCAGGAGTTTGGTGTAATTAGATTATGTTTTATAAAACATTTGGCTATATTTTTCAAGAAAACTCTGGCAACACTGTGTTCTCTCTCAAAATGGTTTTGTTTAAATATGACTTCACAGATTACATTTCTTTTGTTACGTGTAGCTTAAGGCACGCCCTCAGACATACTGTGCGGAAATTTACACAAAGCGGACAATGCAGACATATTCGCGTGTCACCGCAATTTTACACTCAAGCAAGTTTGCTCAGATTGCAGTGGGGTCCTCAAGCATCCTCTGTGTAGCGCTATTTCGGCCCTAGTTGGGGCCTCATCAGCAGAATAGTAGCTCGAGACAGCGTAAAAATGTGTAACATGTATTGACCAAATTGTTTTGAGCAGTATGTTTGAAAGTTTAAGAATGATTTTATTCATTGGAGTACTTCTATGTAAACAAATCGGTTAAAACAAAATAATTACTCATTCTAAAATAACCCATAAACCAATACTAACTGCTTTAATACTTAGGCCCATGTGACACCTTGTAAGATTTGTTACAATTTCTTGTAGAAAGTGATAAAGTAGGATCGATTCAACCTAGCCTGTCTCTTTAACTTTGTACAAAATTTTGCATCTGCCTAGGGCAAAATTCTTTATAATTTTTCAAACACATAGTGCCAAAGTACCTTTATCTATGAATCTTTACAGACACTGAATAAAAATTTATTTAAAAAAATCTTCAAGGCTGAACCTTTTGAATTTCAGCTTTAAGACATTATCAGTTTCGAGTGAACATGAGCCAAGACTATGAGCTCTTCGAAGTGAAACAAGACAATCCACAGCTGATAACGTACATCCGACAAATGCACCTGCGCCCAATCAAAGAATCAGAAAATGAAATTAACGAAAACATTTCTGATGCGCCGAATGAAGATGTGGCATACATGTTGCAGTTATTAAATAATAAAGTACGTCTTGGTTCTTTTTTTCTTCCGGCTACGATTGATGTTTCGATGCGTTTCAGCAAGAAGGAACATTTGTCGAAGCAGGTGCTTACAGTGACGGAAAGACATCGGAAACGGCATGGTTGGAAAAAAAATTGTTCTGGAGAGGACTTCTCATTCAGCCAGATCCCAGACATTATTTTAACTTAAGAAAACACAACAGGGAAAGGTCACAAGCCGTACACGGATGTTTAAGTCCTTCACCATATCCCAAAGAGGTGATTTTTAAATAAAAACTTGTTCTCTCTGTTACGACGTTTTCTATTTGCATCAACAGGTCTCTTTCCACCAAGAAGAAAGGGATGGTGTAAAAATAAACAGCATACACTCCAATTGCATAAGCGATGATTCCGACATATTCAACACACGTGTAAAATGTTTCCCGTTGTATTCGCTTTTGCTAGCCATGAACATAACCACCGTGGATTATCTAAGCCTGGAAACCGGAGGTACTGAGCTGCAGGTGCTCGAAACGATTCCATTCGAGAAAGTGAAAATTGAAATAATAAACGTACACTTGTATAACAAGGACGCGGAGAAGGACACGATCAAAAAGTTCTTGTCCACGAAGAATTACATGTTCATGCGAAAGATAAACAAGAGCTACATTTTTATGATAAACCACATTAAAATTTAAAGCCAACTAAATTTCGTTAATGCAAGCAATAACTTAGATGTAAACTTAGAAGACTGAGAAACGCATAATGATTACCTTAGCAAATATAAATGCCTCGTTTTTTCTTTTTTTGGTCACGTTTACTTGGAATAATTTTTAAAAATGATTACTAACGCTAAAGTAGTTGCATAACATTTCAGATCATTCCCTAGTACATGTTTAGTGCCTTAAGGATTAACGATTTGTTGTGCACGTTTGAACATTCCAATGTAAATTTGCATTTATATTATGTATTTGTTTACTGAAGCAAAGACCAATGGTTTTTTTTTTTGTACTTAAAGTATCTTTTTTTTTACACATTTTTAGGATCTTAATAGTAATTGATTATATTTTTTAAGTAAAACGAGTTTAATTATATACCCCAAATTCTTTTAGTTACAAGTAACAATATAGAAAGAATTAAGTCCTAATTAATTAAATTAAAGCAAGGGATTGAATTGATTCTTTGTAAGGATGAGTACTTTCATATAAAGTTTGCAAAACAGAAATAGGACACGCACACTTTCACAGTGTGAAAAGTAATGAGTCACTGAAATTAAAAAAAAAAAAAATTACATAAAAGGTTTAATTTATTTTAAAAGAGTACATAAAAGATTCACATTACAAATATCTTGTCTCAATACAAACACTATAAAACATATAAATAACAGAAAGAGAGAAAGTTAATAAAATCGAGCAATGTCATCTCCATTCTGACGTACCTTATAGTAACTGAAAAACCAAAAACACTTTTTAAGTAAGAAAAATGAATGACTGACGTTGGGTTCACAGCAGAAGCAGCGACTCTTTTTTACACAGTTTCACATAGAAAATTTGTACACAATTTGGCACGGACTTTGGAATTTGTAAATTAAAGAAGAAAAAAAAAACATTAACAGTATAATAGTAAGAATCCTAAGTTGCTTGTAATTATAATCAAAATGACGACTATAAAATATATTACAATCTATGTATGTATTTTTATACATGTGATACTAATGATACACAATTTGATAATAATAATATACTGCAGTTGATTTTTTTTTTATTTATAAATATATTTCATGCCTTCACTATTTTACTTTCTTTTGATGTGTATTTAAGAGAACTCGTATTAACATGCTCAGGGTAATTTGCATCTTTAAACTTTTATACTAAAGAGTTTAAAGAAAGTCACACAAATTACTCGCAGAACATCTTGCAGGTGTAACTAAGACAAATAAATTGCAAAGTAATTTGCAGAATACAAGTCATTGAATCGTTTGAAAAAGTGTTAGTAAGAAAGTTTGATTTTGAAAACCACGTAAGCTTGAAGAAGCATGTACAAAGCAAAGCAATCTATGGTGTAATATTTCCTGTTTTCACAAACTTGCTGTAACATAAAATTTGATGAGCGAAGAAGAGGCATTTAGCTTTTATTGTTTTTTTTTTTAATATGTTAATTAAATTCTAACGGTGTGATTACATAATAAAAATATCACATGTATTTTCTGAATGCCTACACAAATCGAATTAATGAATACTGAATCAGAAACGGTTAATACAAGCACACATAATCACATCTCTAGGCTTAACATACGCAACATGTACATTTACAACAAAGAAAAAAAAAATGTAAGGGGGTTTAAGAGCAAAAGTCTTGATGATGTTGGTTGTGCTTTGGCCAAGCAATTTTTTAACCAACAGTTAATAAATCATTTTTATTAAAAATGATTTTGCTTAAAATAGTAGTTAAATGAGAAAGTTTGACGTTTGAGCACAGTTCAAAATTGTAAAAAGTATGAAAATTGCTACATTTTGAAGAAAAGAATGATTGAAATGATAAAATGTTGCTAGAAAATAAGTGCAAGTGTGTTTAATTTATTGATATTCTCAAACCAGTTTTAAAAAGAAGTTAATTATGTAGATGGAATTTTGTTTGCACAGCAGTTTCTGATTAATTCCATGAAAGTTGTCAAAATCAATCATTATACTATATTGATTCTTGATTCTACCAGTTTCAAATTAGTCAGATTGTTGTACAAACAAATCATGTATTAAAATATTGATAAATTTATTATAATAATAATACCACTATACTTTAAATCAGTAGTCATAATAAAATATATAAGTATTAGTAAGTGAATAAATAAAATTTGGACCTGGGCCCTAGGAAATTCATAATCTACGGCATTACTAAGGTTTCTAAAAGTTCACACGCAGTATAAAAGGAATTTGGATAATTTATCACATATACTTTATCTGTATTACTTTGAGAGATTTTTAGAGTCAGTCATAAAAACTACAAACACTTCACATTCACATTAACGACATTAAAATGGCAGGACAATTTACAAATACACGCTAGGCCCCAAGACCTTCAGGGCAATATTTCAACTAACCCACCTTGACTTCTGCAAGTCTATTTGGCTCTCCAACGTTTTCGCCAGATAAATCACAAATAACTGAGATAATGCTACACCTAATGCTATGCCCGCGATGGTGTACAAGTTCCTTTCGGCCCAAGAGCGAACGATTTCAATGCAACCCGATGTCCAAACCTTCTTTGCCGCTTCTGCCACCTGAAATAGAGAAAAAAAATAACACAAAACAGGAGCGCACTAGCATTGCAGATGTAACTTACTGATAAAGTCTGCACTTTATAGCCACACATGATATTAACCAATCCAGAACTTATGCTCGTTGCATTAATGCAACAAGAAAATGGTACACCACAATGCTCAACGCTCGGAGATGTGCAATTAAAGTATTCATTTTTTGACCAATCCATATAACCCTCTGAGCTAAGTCCGCAACAACGAAACTGAAAACCATTTTACATTTTCATTCAAAACCAGAATGATAATAAAATTATTCCACAACTGCCACACCCACATTGACAAATAAGTTATTTAAAAAAATAAATAAATAAGACCACACAAACCTCTTGTTGAGCAAAATCAATAAAGTTCTGTAAATCAGGATCATCCCTGTATGTATGAATAATTTTATCGGTAAAGTTCTCCTCCAACAGAGACTGCATTGAATGCGGGAATACGAACCCCATAATCGCAATTCCCATTTCCAACAAGAAGAATATCAGCAAACAAAGAGAATACTGAAAGAAAATGAGGTTGAATTTAAGGTATTTCATATAAAAGGAGGGCTTACAAATTTAAGTAAACAAGTGTTTTCCCTGAGGGCACCGACGCAACCGGCAAAGCTAACAATAAAAACCACTCCGCCCATTATCACCATGACTAATGAAACGTTCAAGATGACATCGTATACCGTTTCCAGTTTGACCCATCCGGTCAACTGCCATTTATCAACGAACGCATACAAACCTATTCCAATTAAAAGTCCTCCGAATAACTGTAAACAAAGGAACATTGACCGTCTGTACCGCATTGTAAAAGTGTGTATGTGTACACTCACCCAAAACACAAAATTAAGTATGAATATCAGATACTTAACGCAGGAACTGACGTAGGTGAAATTACTGTGGTTTGGTCTGGGTCTGTGCATTTTTGAGATATTTTAGAGAGCCTCTGATAGAAGACGTTCTACTTTAAGTTAAACTAAACACTCCCGACCTAGCGAAATCCTTGCGTGGTGGTTCACTTTTAAAACGTACATTTCAGTACATTTGGACGTTTTTGTTTACGTATTAAACTTTCAACCATCACTTATCAATCCATCAATTCCTGTCAAATGGCGAATTAAAAACTTGTCAGTTGTCATCAGTGTCACCAACAGTATTTCACTGATTTCACAAAAGATTAGAAAGCACTAAAGTCACTAAAAGAATTAATCATGATTGAATGTAAAATCAATACGCTTTTAGAATGAGTAACTAAAGTCACATGATAATGAGTAAATTTTATCATTACAAGTTTAGTTACCACAATGAATTAGTATTAAGCTAATTAGAAAGAGTATAGTGTTCAGCTCACGAAATGCCGCATAACCTGCAGGTTTGTTTACGTTGGATGCAGGCCGCGTTAAGTGAACGGTCAAATTGCACAAAATCAGCGGGCCGACTAAACCCTTTAACCAATCACCAATTGAGAAAAATGATCACGTGATTTGGTCTGACCAATTCGACCGTTCACTTACCGCAGCCACAGCTTCTGATTGGTCGAGAGGCGTGTCGTGAATGCAGTCGCAATATGGTGGCAATCAGCTGTGATGACTTCATAAAATAATATTTTATTTTGGGTATTAATAAATTATTTTGGCTGGAAATTGATGTGATAACGTGTCTGCCGATTAATTCCCATGTTATTTGTGATATCATTTATTACAGGAATTACTCAAATTAATGTTGGTTAAAATGTAAACAAGTCAGTGGCGTCACGTATGTTTTACGCATTGCAACCGACTAAATCAAATTTCGGTGGTGAAGCGCAAGCGAATGATAAAAGTGTATTTACTATGTATTATACAGTGGGAACCTTGTGTTTGGATATTTTCTACAGATTCTTTCATTGGATTATGGGAGTCGCGACCCACAGGTAAAGAAATGATGCCCTTTTGTGTCATGCGCCGTGATGGTACGCCGATGGTACCTGTGAATGGCACTGTGGGAAATGTAAACAAATCTACAGGTTATACCGACTTCTTATATGTTTTAACATTGCATAATATGTATTTCTATTCTTAGCAATTCATTGAGGGTTACCACTTCTTCCAAATGCAGTATGCTCAACTTTAAAAAATTTGCAAAAAGTTCAAATCTAGGGAACTTTTTAGGAACAAAAGACAATCAGGAAAAGAAAACATTTTTAAAGTCCCAGAAACACGATCGAAGTGGAAAGATTAAATTTTCCAAAGAAATTAT
This sequence comes from Prosopocoilus inquinatus, assembly GCA_036172665.1. Classification (NCBI taxonomy): domain Eukaryota; kingdom Metazoa; phylum Arthropoda; class Insecta; order Coleoptera; family Lucanidae; genus Prosopocoilus; species Prosopocoilus inquinatus. The sequence goes on from CM069870.1 coordinate 6,143,280, forward strand.
AATCATTATTTAGTTTCTGAAAAATTGCAAGCAAATAAAAAAAAGAGCAAAAAATATTTTTGACATTCGAGAAACCCACTATAAACGAAAGAATTCCTACCTAAAGCAAGAAAAAAAAAACAAATGACGATAATACGTGTAGAAGAAAGGAACTCAAAACGAACTGTAGATTTAAAATTAAAAAAAAAAAAACTAATAACGAACATTAAAGACTAATAATAATTCGAACTTTACAATAATCAACAAACAAAAACAAATCACTGTTATGATACTTATGAAAATTTCTGAATTTCTGAAGAAAACAGGAAAACAAATGACGACGGAGGAAAAAGAAGTGCAAAAGAAGATTAATTAATTAATTTCCAAAAGGAAAAAACAAATGATCGTAAATTTCACCACGGAACACCACAAAGAAATGCATACAAAAGGAAACGAAATAAAATTTCAGGAGATAAACAAAAAAAGGCAAGGAAAACAAATTATTAGTTCAAAGTCTTCGTTTAAATGATAACGGCAGCAGCACGCAAAAAAATTCAGAAAGTGACGAAAATATTTGAAGATGGACACAAATGACGATCGCAAGAAAAAAATCAAAAAGGTACGGAAAGGTTTGAGAACGAATATCGAACTTAAAAACAATAATTCGTAAACAAGTGACGATCACGTTGTACGTTCGAAAAACGAGCGTGTTACATTCAAAAAACAAAAAAAAACAAACTGCAAGCAAAATTTTTGAAAAATTTTATCGAAGCGCTTCTATCTTTTTCTATTTAATAATAATTTGTTATTTAGGTTACTTTTTCTTATTTTTCTTATTATTGAGCGTTGAGCGCCATCTCGAGATATTATAACATACTACTTTTCATTGCTTTTAAATAAATAATTTTTATTGTTTTTCTTTATGAATTGTTAGCTTATTTATAGCTTCGTCAGGAGCTGACGAAGCTATAAATCAGGAGCTGACGAAGCTATAAATCTATAGCGAAACGTTGAGTGTGTTCTCTTCATTTTTCTGTCCGGTTTGAGATTAAAAAAACTTTGTACTTACAATTTTCATCGGACAAGAACAAACTTCAATTATGTTTTTTTTTTAACTTTAACCTCTTATTTCAAATTTGTCAGATTAATTGAGAGATTTCTAGGGAAATACTGTTTGCGCCGAGAAAGGAAGTGTTGATCGAGTTGGTTGGCGACACTGTTTGTAGGTTAAATAACAAGTGTTCAATTTAAAAAACGGTTTAGATTGCCATGAATTTATTCTGAATGTCTAGCGCAGGGTTCTTCATACGACTGGCATGAAGCATCACTTTCATTTCTAACCTCACTTTAACTGAAAGAAAAAAATTCAAAAAGAAACGTTTATTACCGAATATTTATATTAATTTTATTTTAGTTTGCGACATACAGCATACTTGACCGTTTTTTTTTTTATTGAACACTCGTTATATCTGCGTCTGTTTTCACAATTTGGGATATTTGACTTCTTTCTTCATGTTTTTCCAAGAAATTTCTTTATTTGTTTGTTAATAGATTTAAATGCGCCCAGGCTGTACGAACCGTCACTACGCCACTGCCTTGTAATTGGTCTTTTACAAACGATCATTAAATGAATATCCCCCCCTATTTTTCTTCAAACATATTAAAACATTCAATATTTATAATTTTCTAATTTTTATTCCATGTTTCCGACAAGGTGTTCTGGTATGAATGGTTTATAAATAGATAATAGTTTATGCCGCAAATGATTTATAATTAAAAATCCTAAAAGAAGATCTATCGAGTCTGTAAACACAGACAAGATTGATGAAGGCGGCAAAATAGTTTTTTTAAAGACTTTGGGTAGTGCGTTTAATAGTTAGATGATGTAAAATTTACAGCAGGTCTTTTCAACACTCATTATGACATCGATATTTTTTTATTGCAAGGCCGTAAACACGAAATATAAATTATCTACACCACACGAATTTGCAAAATCACTTTGAAACGCTGAAACGCGTCTCACTCACAATCACTCTCTGCTTTTTCTCTGGATTTCAGAAAAAATAACTTTTAAGTAGGTGGGTGTATTTTTACTCAGCTGCAATAACAATGAGATATTTTTTTTTATCCGTCAAGATAAAGCCGCATTGAAGCGGTTTATTCCTTAATGCTTAATTAAATTCGCGAAATTAACTGCACGAAATGATAAGGCGCTCCTCCCCCCGCCCCCTCTCTATTGTTCATAAACACGAATGCACATGACAGTTAATAAAATAGACCTTGTATATATGCAGATCTTATCAATATTATCATATTAACTCTTATCAAGTGCGAAACATTAACAAAACTGATTATGTGTACGTTTTCGTTTCGTTCAGTCGTCGTCGTCTCCTCTGTAGACGCAAAGAAAAACACGAGATGAGGTGTTGACCGCCGCAAAGATGATGGCGCCAAACTTCTTAAAGAATCTTTTCGGTTCACAAAAGCGACCAAATAAGCAGGCCCAAGAAGAATCGGAAGATGTGCCGCAGATTCCACCCGAAAGGAGGCTGTCGCTATCGAAAAGTGGGAAAATGAAAAGAAAAAATTACAATAGACAAAAGAGTGTTACAGATGAGTCTTTGTACAAACACCCATCGTTCGATACCAAGGAGAAGAGTGACAGTTACATAAACTCTAATTTACCTCCTAAGGAGAGCAATAAAGTGCATAGTGAAATTGGAGATGATCTAAATATCGAGGAGGTCGTACAAGAGATGATGCACACTGCACAAACTACAAGACTCTAACACCAGAATACTAATTTGTGATAATATGTAAAGGTGCTTTTTGATAATGTTAGGGTATGATTTATGATGAATGTATGCATGTATATTTGCGTTTAAGTATTAAGCACTGAGTAAGTAATTTTTCTACTTGCGACTTAATAACCATGTACAATAAACTTCCTTAATAAAAAAATTAAAGATAATTCATGTACTTGTTGCGAAGTACTTTAGTCAACAGAGTATACGTTAGAAAACATGTATGTACTTCTTTGTTTAAATGAATTAATAATTTTAATTACATTAAATTACTTATTTTTTTATAAGTTGTATAATATAAGGCAATTTTATAACGAAGAGGTTGCTCAAGGTCAAAAGCATATTTTCAACGTAACAATAAATTACGTTTTTCAAGAAAACTATCTCTGAAATTTATTTTTACATTCACTACCTAATGCGTTCAGGAGAATCCATCAAATCCTTCAAAACAATTCCTCGACAAACGACTTATTTTACTTGAAACTTTTCGTAATAACGGATTATATCAGATTTCACAATTACATGAAAGGCCTCTAAATTAAAAATGAAATCCATGTTCAATGTTATCATATCAATTTTTCAACGTAATTAAGTTTATGCGTACAGTAACCGTTAGAATTGCAAAACACATTAAGTACACTCTAATGTTTTCTTGTTTCAAGATTAGGCGAGGCGAGATAAAAATCTTTGATGCGAATTTTTAAAAAAATAATTCTCCTTTTGTGTTCACCTATAATAAGCTAGGCTAAACGCGCATATTTTATCAAAATGTTGAATAGTTTGGAATTATTACAAAAAAGAAATTACGTTTATCACCTTACCGTCGTAAATCATTCTATCAGGTTTAATTTAGGTTGTTATGTATGTATCAGTTTCAAGATAAACCATAATCATAATCGTACTGCAGATAATGATTTTATTTGTATTGGAAGAAAAAATATAATAATTCCATGAAGTTCCACTTCAGCTAAGCTTTTCGACTCAACAATCTGATATCTGATTCCACGTAATATAATAACAAAATGGACTGTTTTGTTTAAACAGGCTGTTCCTGCTTAATGCTTCTGAAAACTCAGTTTTCTACGTGTTTCTTCTAATACTGGAAATATTCCCATATGCCACATAATACGCATGAATGGTGTGCCAGTTCCTTCTGGTTACAGATTTGTATTACAAAGCAAAAAGTAAAATTAAGAATGTTATAGGAAGCAGTAAAGAAAGAAGAGACGATGACATGCTATCACGCTATCAATATCGTTTCATTGCACCCAAAAATTAGTCTTCATAATTCTCCCTGATAGTTAGACAACTAACAATACACATCATTGACAGAACTACGGCATCATGACGTAGTTACTGATTTTTCATAACAACATCGTCAAGGTCTTTATGAATTATTGTATCCAATTGCTAGGTAATTTGTTTTGTATGTACGTCATAGGTCACGTGGAATACAGCATTAAATGAGGACTCTATATTGTAACGGTACCATCGACTTAGCATAAACAAAACATCGCCTAGCCAACTGACCTTGAAGCACCAGTTGCTTTCAATCAAAGTACTGCATTCTCCAAAAAAGAAAAAGAAAGTGTGAACTTATGCATATCAACGTCAAATGTGATCAATCAACAGATTCAGCAAAGGCCAGTTCAAATTTATTTAAAATATGTATATTCAAAGCATTGTTTCACTGTTCACGAAATAAAATGAATAAAGAATAAATAGAAATTTGGTCTAACTGGTTGGATAAAAAGAAGAAAATATCATAATAAATATGCATTGATATAATATAAGGTTCCCATTTTTTTTGATTTTTATTATGTATTCCTCATCTGTTGCAGATTTTCCTTGACTTTTCGTTAATATCGACAAATATTCGCAATTGACTGCCATTACACAATTTTTAAATTAATTTTAAATTTTCACATGTATTAATGAAGATACACTTTAAAAAAAATTTTAACGAAAACCCTAGGGACAGGCAAAGTAATGAACTTAGCAGTAAGTATGGTTGCCTGCACTACAGGCGGTAGAAATATTTTTTTTGTCAAGAAATTTTCCAGTTCATGTCGACTTTAAATTAAATAATAGTATAGTAATAATAATCAGATGCAAATAAAAGTAAACGAAAAGAATTTTACGTTATTTTCGTTTTATAAAACAAGCTAGACTATATTTTTTGACAATCAATTAACATTAGCTCATTATCCAGCATTACTAAGGCTCGATTTTTTTCACCTCCTGATCAATTTATCTACCAGATATTATCCTTGGAAACCATTGTATCGATAAAAGTTTCCGAGGATATAACCTGGCAGATAAAGTTATCAGGAGGTGAAAAAATCGGGCATAAATCGCAGCCGGACATCATAGGTCTGTGTTGCCGGTTAAGTCGACCAAAAATTCCTTTTTCGGCATATTGGCATATTCCCTAAATTAATTTGGCAAAATTAAATAGGAAGTTAAAGTTAAAAACACGATTACAAAAAAAAATAAAAATAAAAATTATTTATTAGGACTACACAGGCAAATTTATAAAAATTTTCTTGCAATTAACTGTCAAAACAAACAAAAGAGAAACATTAGGGGCCATTTGCACCACTTTCAGTTAAAATTTAAGTTCCACTTAACTCCATAGAATCAATTGTTGCAACAAACGTTTCTATGGAATTAAGTGGAGCTTAAATTTTAACTGAAAGTGGTGCAAATGGCCCTAAAACAACCTAAATAACCTTGTACTTTGCAGCAATCAGAAACAGCATTGCCAACTCATCAAATTTCGAATTTTTTTTAGAGAAAACAAATCGATTTTGACGTTACAAATCCTATTATCCCAACGTGGCGCTTAAAAATAAAAAGAAAAATAAGAAAAAGAAACTGACATTGTTATCATATAGAAAAATATAGTAGCTTCGGTTAGATTTTTCGAAAAAAGGGTTTAACTTTTGTTTCCAAGAAGCTATCTTATAGATTTTAATGAGTTTTTGCAATTTTTCTTTTTCCCTTTTGCTTGAAATTATCCCTAGATTTACCGACTTTTTCCCTAAGTTAGGAACACTGTTCTAAACTGTCTAAATCATGCGTAGTGATAAAATTAAATAATTACATCTATTTTCATGCATTGCGCTTGCTCAGTATGAATTTGAATGGTTCAGAACTTGAAATTCTGGTAAAAGAAAGCAACCTATTATAATAGCGATTAAAATCATTTACTTTTCTATGCACCCGACGGAATTACCTTAAAAATCACAAAGAATTAATTTTAATAACAAACCTGTTGGTTTAAAAAAAATAAATGTGATTAAAGTTTTTCAAGAAATAAGAAGCATTGATATAGGCAATCCAATCAATACACTGTTTTTGTGGTTGCATGTACAGTCATAATTAAAAATAATGTCTCCTCAATAAAATTTTAAGTCGCTGCTTAACGTGCTCAAACACACCTTGAATTTTATTTCATGTGTTTCATTTGTATTTGTTCATCTACTTGCTGGTTTGCTTGCCTGTCTCCCTGTTATAATGGTCAGAAGGCATCAGGCAGCAATTCAAAATTTGTAATGAAGACATTACTAAAAAGTATGATAAAAAGTACGACTATATATTTTAATAAAAAAGTTTTTATATATTTTTATTACAACAGTTTATTAGCGATATCTCACGGTCAATTTTTGACCAAATAAAAATATAAAAAATTTGTTATAAATTATCTTCAAATTTCGCTGAAAAAGCGTTATTTATCTTTGCAAATAAAAAAGCTGAATTTGCTAGTTAAAAACTTATTAATTAAGTTATTAGTTAGCATTAATAATCTTAAAACTGTGTTAACTTTAAATTTCGTAAGTTCTCATTATCTCAATTAAAATCGATGATTAGTATTAATTAAATACGATGCAAAGATATGAAAAACGAATGCAGAGAAAGAAACCAAGTCATTCGGTTTAATTGCTTAAGCTGTGTGAAATGTTTACACAAGATCTTTTGAATGATGTTGCTGATAGATTTAGAGTATTGTCAAAATGTGAATGCCCTATTATTATTATTAATACCTAATAATAAGTATGAAAAAAGATCTTAGTGAAAATATTGCATTTTTGAGACAGAAAAATAGTTGTTATTTACAAAAATCTTTGAAAATATTTACAAGACTAATTTAAGATCAGATGTATGTCATTCATCAATGGGGCACACATCCAAAATACAAAATGTTGCCCGGCACATCGGACAAGTGCATTTAGACGACAACCATTCATTTGCACGCTCGTCGTCCTGCCTGGAGGCAAACCACTTTGCCATGCAGTCGGTACACCACATCGGCCGACAGTAACAATTGCTGCACTTAACAGCATCAGATTCATTATCCACGCACATCTTTTGCAATTTTACATTTGAAGATTCTTGCATACATCCTATACAATGTTCCCTTTCCTAAAATGACAGGTAATGACATGTAATAGTACGAGATAAAGATATCCTGAGGATGTACCAGGGCGACAAGTTGAATTCGCTATAAGATATATTTAGTTTACACTCACCTGATTGGTAACAAAACGTGGATTGTCTTGGATTGCATCTTTAAAAACATCTACAAACTTATCAACTAATGTTTTATGAAATTTTACATTTGGAAGAACGGTAATAGTCCTGGCTATTCGATCTTGTAAATCTTTGAAGTCGACTGAATTTAATCTTATGTTAAATGGCTCTACGTTTGCCCTTCGTGATTTAACTTCGATGTTTATGTACTGCACTTCACCGGAACTGTTCTGGGACATCGCATGCGTGTCACTTTTGTTAACGACAAGGGATGTGTCACTCTGGTGGGCGATGAATATTGTTAAAGGGGTCACCTTCAGTATCCAATTCTCTGTTGCTATTATCTTGCTGATTGCGTTTGTCTGAATGCAGATTTTTTCAATTCTACAGGAAACTTCCTATACCAAAGAGTAATAAACTAGATTTTTCAATCTTACCTTCGATATTCTCTGTTAATATCTGATGCGACGGCCTTCCAATTCGAGTCATTGTTACAAAACTTGATGACATTTTTCATAATCGGATGGTTTCCATTCTCATCATCCAGCCAAAACTTCAGTTGAAACAACGCTAGGAATGGCAACAGAAGGGCGGAAGTAGCCAGCAATTGCCATGTCAAAGAATTTGAACTTGAAAACACATTCGTAAGCTGAAAAAAATTACATGTTTGTGAAACCTCAGCGTTCAAGTAACTATTATTTACCTCTTCTTCCTGCACAAACAGTGAAAGACCTAAGATATATCCCAATGGTATTATTGAATAAACAAGTAACGTTATGCAAGACCGCTTTATGTGATACTTGACAAATTCCTCGCTTTCTGAACCTAAGACCGAGGAAAATATGTCGGGTATGGTAAAACCTGCGTTGATAAATTCTGTCGGTGGATAAATTATACACACAGATAATAAAATGTACAACACGGAATAAAACAGTTCGGCTGACATTACTTTTTTGTGTTGTTTTGTTTTGTATTTGTATTGGAATGGAAATTAACCTGTCTAACCTCAAAATGTCACTTTCACAAAAAACAATGACAAGCAGAATCAGTGCTGCAAACCTTTCGAATCTGAAATTCTCTACAAATTAGAGAGGAGAAATTCTCCTTATTAGTAACGACCGGATTTTAGGTAAAATGTGTTTCTTTAGTTTTTAAGGTTTTAAAGATTTTTTTGCTTAGGCAGAAATAGAATCATTTCACCTAAATTACTTTTTTTTCAATCAAATCAATCAAAATATTCCTAGAAATATTTCATTTTCTAAACTGTAAAAAGTCAATAATACGATAAAAAAACAAAAAAAGAAATGAACGACAGTGGTAAAACCATGGAGGTTAAGTACTAGAGGAATAAATAGCGCTCCACTCTCTTGTACGGCAAAAATAGAAAACACCAGAGAACATAGCATGTGTGTGACAAAATTCGCGATACTCTACACTCCATTCGTTTTGCCATACAAAAGACCCGCGGCCGGACCGGTGTTGAGTAATACACGTCATATGATATGGCGTCCTCCAGGGGTATAACTCGATGGGTAAAACAAAAGACCACCACTGAGATGGACACGATGAAATGAAAAACGTTGAACTATAAAAAATAATCATCAATAAAATGCAAAAAATCAATTCGACAAGAAAACAAAAGAAAAATACAGAGTACGAAAACATAATGAACAGAATAGAAAACCAAAAGAACGACTAAAACAAACAAAAAAACGAATGAATCTCCGGACGAAAAAAAAAACCAATAGAAAACAGAAGAGAGGCATCGATAAAAAAATCTGAAAAGTCAACTTGATAAAAATAAAAAAAAGAGAATTACGAAAGCATAAAATGAAATTAGAAAAAAAAGAACAGAAGTACCACGGTACCAAGATGGACAAAAAATAAAAATCGCCGAATTTTTGCAAATAAAAACAAGCTCCCAGGATCCGAAAAAGAACTAAAAGCGAGTCAATAAAATGTGGAAACCGATTCGATTAAAAAGAAAAATGCTAAAAATAGAAAAAAAAACAACAGAAGAGTGAATAGACAAGAAAGTAAATAAATGAAAAAACGGTGTTTCCCCGCCGAAAACTTTTGCAAGTCGAGATACTGACAGAAATAAAAGTACTAAATAAATCAAACGAACCATAAATAAAATGCAAAATATCAATTCCTTAAAACAATAAAAAAAAAAACAAAAGAGAAATAAAAATGTAAATTGAATAGAAAACAAAAGAAAATAATACTCGAAGTAAGGTAGGTATGTACAGTCGAAAAAAACTCGCAGCAATCCAAGAAAAATTAATGCGTGTCTCAACTTGATTGTTCACTTTCTCATTGACATTTGTTGAACGTAAATTAATTTTTAAAAAAATATCGCATTTTTTAATGATATAAAATTAAGGTTATTTTCTTCGGCAAGTGACAGTTGTGAGAGACTGTCATATGGACGAAGACTACAATCGTTAATTGTTGTCATTTCAAACCACGACAAATATTTAGGGCCGATTGCCACTTGCTAATAAAGTTCCCATTAACAAAATTTTGTTACAAATCGTTTTTGATTGCAGTGAAAACCTCGAGCAGCCTCTGCACAGCTGTTTCAGCCCTGCTTGGGGCTTCATCGGCAGAGAACTAGCTCGACATTCCCACTGCAAACAAAAACGACTTGCCCAATTTATTCGCAGGTCAAAAATTGATCGTAAGATGTCGCTGTCGTATCTGTTCCCATTAACGTTATTTGACAAACAAGTTGAATTTAATGAATGGTTGTCATGGTGATTCGTGGACAAAGATGTCAAAACAAAAAAAAATTGTAAATGTGGAGCAACAAAATACGCGTCTCAGGCGGCCTCAGGGGAATTAAAATAAAAAACAGGCGCTTAATTTAAAAATATTTCTGCGTTAACGGTTTAAGTTTTGCTCAGGAAATTAAACAATCTAATACATTGAGCTGCATTCTTGCCCAGATACTAGTTTAGGGCTATTAAAAGTGCACTTTTCGCTTATCATTCTCTCTTACCTTATTTTAATCACAAATTGTCCTGTTCGTTCGCCTGAAATGGCCGCAAACGATATTTAAACGTTTGATTAAAAAAGAAATCGAATTAATACTTTGGCTTCTGACAACCGATTTCAAACTCATCAAAATCAATAAAAGGTAACCATGGTAACTTAAATATGCCAAGAATTACAGATTACTGTAAATACACTGCCCATCCCAGCGGCCTGGGGGGAATTATAATTACGTTTAAAATTATGGCAATAGACATAAATCCCTGTGTTTGTCGAATTATTCGTCAAATAAAATGGTTGAAAAGATCGGACCTTAAAGAAATAATTCACAGTTCAAGGAAGAGTTGGCAATACTGTCGTAACAGGTAGGTTTTTAATGCGTGACTAATAATTTAATTAGAAACATATAACTGTCTTACTCTAGCACGTCAGTTTTTCTATAGTTTCACTCACTTTCCCGTTGTAATGAACGTTGGGTGTGTGTTTACATCGATGAGTTGATTCCCGTATTCACCTCAAAAAAAGTTTTTAATATGAATTCGAGAGATAACGCTTATCTCAGTTTACTGTTTATGATATTATCTAACTTGATTCATATTAATACAGGTAAGCCGCTGTTAATGCAGATAATTAACAAATTTGTAGGTGGGGTTCTTTGGCTAACGACGAAAATTATCACTTATTATTTGTTTAGCCAACTAGAAATTTGTAAGTTTATTTTTTAAATATTTTTTTCTGATCAAGTTCTCTTGCAGGTCAATTTTATAACGAGCTCGAGTCCCGACACGAGATAAAACGAATAGTATGGTGTACTACAAGTGGCGCAGAACAACGCAAATGCCAAAATCTTTCTATGGCTCTCGAAAGAGACAGAGTGAAAGTTGGTTATGACATTTTTAAAGTTAAATGCAAGCAGGTATGTATAAGCCATTCCTTTACTATTTGTTATCGCAGTGTGCCATGAAAGTCTAGTGAGAAAGTGGTATGTAACTAAATTTTGACACAGAATGTCATGTGAATGTCATTTAGATCTAGATTTAAGGGTTACTCTGACTTCAGCAATGTTGAAATATTTTCTTTTCATTCCTAGATGTATTCATGTCCAAACATAAATAATAGACAACACTGATTAATCTATCTGACTTGGATTGTCACAATTTGAAGAATCTTATGACATTAAGACAGGCCCAGTATTATAAAAGAAATAACTTTAACTTCCAGTTTATTGCCATAACAATAATTGTGTTCACAATGGTAACCATGGGAATAGACCAATAGTTAAAGCTAACTTGCCTTTATAATACTAGGCCTAAGGGTCAGTTTTTCAATTTTAAGCTCTGTTTTGTTACTGTGGAAATAATTGTCCTTACAATTGTTGCCATGGGAATAAAGCTTAAAGTTAAACTGTGATGGAAAAACTGGACGGAAGACTGGGTTCATAAAGTTTTTTGGGTAGGGCAAATGAGTGAATAACATGAAAAGCAGGAGTTTACGAACACGCTCTAAGGCAACATCAACTTTATGGTCCACCTTTTCGAACTGAGGAATTTTGAATCATGTTTTTAGCGAGGATCAGTCACTTTAAATCTGCCCAAGGCTTTGATTAAGTAATGGTCAAACCCAAACCAATTTAGAGGGACACGATCAGTTTGCCCTTGAAGTTAACAAAACCTAAATTAAATCTGTGTTAAATTCGTCTGTACTGTAGCCAACCTACTAACTTAAAATCACGGCCTACTGCAAAAACAAATAGTGATGGAATGGAATATAATATGCAATTATTTTAAATCTCAGTGAAATTTGTTATTTTTTTAATATAATTAAGTTTCTTGGTTCTACTTCAAGTTCAATGTATTACAGGCATTCAGCAAAGAAGAATGCATGACGCTCTTAGACGATGATATTGTAACGTTGACGACTTTAGATGCTGGGCAAGTGTTTACAGGTGGTCGCTTTCACAGTTTGATTCCCATAGCACAAGAGAGAACGCAAGAAGGATTTACACATTATTATTCAGTGGCCGTGGTGAAGAGAAACTCTCTCAAGGATGTATCATCCTTGCATGACTTGCGAGATAAGAAAGCTTGCTTTGCAGGTGTTGGAACGATGGCCGGTTGGGTTGTGCCAATATACACGGTACGTTTGCGTTTAATTTTTTATTTCACCGCTGTCAATGGCGCCTTAAATTCCAGCTGATGACTCAAGGAGGAATGGAAATCATCGATTGCAATAATCACGTGAAAACGGCCACGCATTTTTTCGGCCCTTCATGTGCAGTTAATGCTTTAATAGACAAGAACAATCCGATAGGAGATAATTCAGACAAGCTGTGCCAGATGTGTGTGGGGAAAGTTCCAGGAGGAAAATGCACCGATGCTGACCCGTACGCTGGTTATGAAGGTGCATTTCGGTGTTTGCTCGAAGCTGGCGAAATTGCATTTTTGAAACATTCAACTGTGGACGAGATGATTGCTGGATCAGCTTTTAGTAAGTGCTTCTTTTTATATCTCCAAATTTGCTCAGTCTTCTTCAGTAATTTAAAAAAAAAAAGCATCTTTCAAACTGAAAGAGGTGGCGAGTACCCCCAAGCAAATCAGAAGTTATTTCAATTAAAAGTACAAATTTTTTTAATCTCGAACCGGACAGAAATATGATGGGAATACACTCAACGTTTCGCTATAGATTTATAGCTTCGTCAAGAATCAATTTTTTTTTATACAGGTGGCCTTTCAAGAGACGTCTTTGAATTACTCTGTAAAGATGGCACGAGAAAACCAATCGATCAGTATCAGTCATGTAATTGGGCTACGATCCCCACAAATGCAATCGTTGTTTCTTCTGCGCTAACTCATGCAGAACGATTAACATATCAGAAGTTTTTAGAGAAAATCGCCAGTTTATACTCGAATAGCTCTGCTACCGGTACAAATAATTTTAATACGAATTATGATGATCAACCAAAATACGATCAGTTTGGTGGGAGGCAAAGGTTTAAAAGGCAGGGTTTCGAGGATTTTGGTAGCAGGGGCTCCAGTAATAACAATGCATATGGCTCCAATGACAGAAGCCAGTATGACCAATACGGAAGAAATTATCAAACAGCTCAAGATAACAACAACAACAACCCATACAGAGACAATCAAAGTCCATTTGGCTATGGACCTGACCGTTATAATAGTCCTAACAGAGATAGTTTCCCACCTGACAAAGACCCATATTTTTTTAATCGTGACCGTTATGGCGTTAACATTGATCCATACAGTAACGCTCAAGATAACAGACCTATCGATGATGGTCATTACAATTACGATCATGAATCTCAAGACAATCGAACATTCTACGAAGTATTTAATTTATTTGAATCTGTTCCGAGATATGGAATCCATGGAAATTTATTATTTCAGGTTTGTTTTTACTACTATTTCATTACACCAATCAAGAATTCTTTACCTTTTCATATTTTTTATGCACTTTATTCTCACTTGTACTCCACCTCTTGTATTCTGACGTCCATCTCCATCTTTTTGAATTCATTGTGATACTATGTTTTTGTTCCGTTCTTCATAATTTCTTTATTTTATTCTGCCATTTTCTTTTTACTTTCTTTTATTTCATATCCCCCCAATTATCTTCCTCATGTTTCATTTCTGTTGCACTGAAGACTTTGTATGTTCCATTTGTGTTGAACATTTACATCAAGTGAAAGTATTTTAACTTGCATTGTACACCGGGAATGAATATGTTTCATTTATGTTGGCCCCGCATTTCATCAAGCGAAACATTGTTGCATTGTTGCACCGGGAATTAATATTTTAGGACTCTACGAGATCATTTTTACCCCTGCAAGAAAGCCAACAGACTTACACGGGATATCTAGGAAAGTTAATCGACGTCGTGATGGGCATAAGACAGTGTCCGGTTAATCGGATGACACTATGCGTGACCTCAGATTATGAATTGGAGAAGTGCGTGAAAATGAGGGTAAGTCCGCGTGACTTACTCGTTACTTCACTTGTATTAATTGTTCGTTGTAGACTGCGTTGAAAGCCCAACTTCTAAAACCGGAAATGTCCTGCTACAAGGGCCACTCGCAGATACATTGCATGCAAGCAATCAGATCAGGGACTGCAGACGTCGCAGTTTTTGATGCTGGAGATGTGTATACGGCAGGATTAAATTTCGAACTGGTTCCTTTCATCAGTGAAGTCTACAACTTGGGTGAACCAGAGTACTACGTGGTGGCTGTTGCAAAAGAATCCGATCCCAGCACGGATTTGACTTATTTAAGAAGTAATAATGGATCAGTTTGTTTTGTTCATTAAAAAAAAAACTCAACTCGATTTAATTTACAGCTAAGAACACTTGCCACGGTGGTATTAATACAGGCGCGGGGTGGGTGTATCCCTTGGCGTATTTAATAAGCAACGGTTGGATTCGACCGTATGGCTGCAACAGCATAAGAGCAGCCGCCGAATACTTTACAAAGAGTTGTGTGCCAGGTGCTTTGAGCACCGAATACAATACTGGTGTACCTTACGATAACATGTGCGATTTATGTCACGGTTCAAGCTATCGATACTGCAGGAGAGATGCGTCTGAGGTTTATTTCGGACACACCGGGGCCTTCAGGTGTTTGGTGGAGGGCGGTGGTCACGTTGCGTTCGTAAAGCACACCACCGTAATAGAAAACACAGGAGGCAAACGCAGAGAGTGGTGGGCCAGGGATGCTCTATTGGATGATTTTGAACTACTGTGCCCTGATGGTTCGTAGATTAAATTCAATCATAAATTTGTTTATTTAGTTCAGATTCAAACATAAACTTAATTGCAGGCACGAGGGCGGAAGTTAACGAATATTTAAAGTGCAATTTGGGGAAGGTGAAAGCAAATGCCGTTATGACCAGGGGCGGTTATGCATACAATGAAACTCAAATCAATGCTTACATTAACCTGTTCTTGTATGCGCAGACGTTTTATGGACGTAAAATTCCTGACGAATTCAGGTAATAAATAAAATAAATAATAAAAAATAAAACGACATACTTGAAGGTAAAGTCTTGTTTCACTTTTAGTTTCAGTATGTTTTATTCAACACCTCCGCACACCGACTTAATATTCCAGGATGCAGCAACGCAACTTAAAATAATCGAGCCTGACAAGCGGTACTACTCTACGTACCTTGGAAATGATTTCATGCGTGCCAAACGCATCGTTGATTGTCACGCAGGTGCCACTCATGAAAAGTTTTCATTAATAATTCTGATAGTATCATTAGCAGTCTCATTTGCTTTAGTTTGACGTTATTAAAACATGGTACAAATTCAGTGTGATCGATTGAGCATCGAGAATGCAGCTATTTTATATCTCGTGACTTTCAGATCTTTGTTTCATTTTATTATAGTAAGAGAAGTGCCTTCCTTCATCTTGTACATAGTAATCCATCTGGTTGGAAAACATACTTCAGCAATTTTCATATTTACTTATCATTAGGAAATAAATTATAGTTGATAAAGGTGTTCGTAAAAGACTAATTGTTGTAGATTTTATAACATGATTTAAACTAGGAAGAGTAACAGTTGACAATTGTTGTCGAAATTAATTTGGCTTACTCACAAAGTTACAAATTTTATGACTACAATAAATTTTCAGTTCAAATTAATTGGTTATGTAAAGTATGTATTGAACAACCGACAACTTTGAGAGTATTTGCGAAGCACTTTTATTTTATTTACTAATAATAATAATCTTTTCAAAGTTTAATCACTAAGGAGCAGATGACCTTAGATCTCAAGGTTTAATCACGTGCGTTTATTTTTTATGTAACTATAGTTACTTATCGCCATCCATTCAACATCTTATGAATGACTTAATCAACACATACTGCCTACTTCTAACATCAAAAACTTAAAACTGGTCTCTCTCTCTACTCATCCCACTGTTTTAAATGAAATGAGGGACATTTTTGGGCAGCTAACCTTTTGAATAAATGAAAAGCGTCCCTTGACAGACCTAGCCAACAAACTTCGTTTGCCTAGTTTTTTAAATTGAATTTAAAATGAAATTATTCTTCATTTGTATTTTTTTTTATTTTCAATTTTCTTTGTCAATTAAGTTCTGACCTTCACGAAAAAGAGTGTTGTGAAATCATTGTCTGTTTTATATTTTTAATTGAGCCACCATGTCTTCGAATATCATAAATCAGGAATCATGAATCTCATTTAAGTGTCAGCTCTTGATTTTCTAATATTTTTTTTACAATAAGTCATGTTAGAAGGTATTTAGGTTTTATTTATTATAAATATTTTACTCATTGTAATTTAATTAATTAATTAATTTACATTCCAAAGGAACTCTGTGTTGTATTTTAAGTGGTGGTTTAGTGCACTGATCTGAAAGCTACTTTTTTTTTTTCAATTTCGATGACTTCTGTAATACACAGTTTGGCAGCTTAGAATCCGTGCAATATTCCACCACTGCTCTGATTTATAGTTCGGTGATTTATTTTAAAATTACTCCGTCCATTTTATATTGAATGTTAATTTCATACTGTACAGAAATATATTTTATAAATTAATGACCAAAGGTAGCATTTTTTTTGCAGGGACATTCTTTTCTTCAATGAATTTTATGCAATATCAAATATCTATTAATTTAAAGTGCATATTTGTCTTTCTTCAGTTTCTCATACAACCTAGACATTAGTTGTTTGGGATTCCCACTTTATTTTGATTGAAACATTCCCCGACTTTTTCAGGTTTTTCCTGAGTTTTCACTAAAAAAGAAGTCATTATTGACTGCGATTATAAAAGTTTAGCAATTTTTACATGTTTAAACAATTCTTTCCCGATTTCAGAAATCTAAGTAGAAAAATTGGTAAATCATAATTTTTTTATTATTATGTGAATTATGGCGATAATTGTTGAATTATCTTTAAAAATTATAAGCAATTTTAATGACGTCTGTTCGTTCAAAAAAATAAGTAAATTTTTGAGAAAATAAAAGTGTTCGTATAGGCAACCCAATTAACACGGTCGCTTGTATAATTGCCTATATTGGAGACTCCCAAAAATAATGCTTTATAAATTTTTATAATTCACTTAAATTTAGCAATTCTACTACATTTTACAAAATTTCAAAACAATTTTCCATTTTATTCTAATTTTAGAAATTCCAATTCAATTAATTTCGCTAACTATTGCATTGAAACAAGCAAATTTCCTGACGTTGTAAACCTTTTTTCAATTCACCACCTTTTCTTGGTGAGTAGGAACCCTGTTGTATATATTAAAATAAATTAAAAACATACATATACATCATCATATATTACACAAATGACTTTTCCATTACTCTGCAAAGTATGTGTAGATACTGAAAGAAAAATAAAACTGTAAATAAAAAGTGTAGTACATTGATATCTTTTTTATTTAAAGAGAAATTTAATAGACATCAAAATATAAAGTCAGATCACGTATCACAAAAAAAAAAAAACTAGCAACATATTGTATAAAAAAAAGAAAATAAGTACAAAATAAATACTTTGCACAATCTACGAGATTATTTACTATCACGGATTCAAGCAACCCGCACATGTTTAATACAAAATAACATTTAAATTGGAATACATTTTTTTTTTTATCTTCAGCGGCAATTTGAAACAGTGTGCATTTCTATAACCTTCATCATGCCATGCCAATCATCGATCTAAATATTAAGTTTCACTGTCGAACAACAAAAATTAAGTCAACGACCTAATAAATTATAATTTCGCTTAAAGGTAACTAATACATAGTTAGCTAACTATACGACTATAAAGATCTACAAAATATCAATATGGAATGAAAGATCAGATCTTTTAACTATCTGTAAATGTACAAATTTGTCTTTTTAAACATTCACATTCAGCTTTTAAATAACATGGAATTGTGCAGACAGTTAAGATATAGCAGGCAAACAGTCAATTTCTCCCATTTCAGTCGTGGTCTCGTCATCGATGTTGTAACTTACGATGAACTTTAAAGCCACTTTCACATTTTCAGGGTTCGCTATCAGCATAATCTGTGTTACAGCCGATGGTGGCAGAAACGGATTAAACGGTGGTAATTCATTTCCAGACGCCGGTTGCAATTTCACTTTACAAGTCTGAAAAAATACTCAAAGAATTCTATTTCATTCTTATGTAAAACTTACCTTTGGTACAATAGCTCTGAAGAGAATATTCTTAAGCGGTGACTCATTTTTACTGACTATAGTAACAACTACAACCATAACATCACCTCGTGGCCTATCTTTCGCAAAGTGTAAAGTTACAGATATACCATTCTTCTCCTCTAAGGCTTTAAATGGTGGAATACTACTAGGCTTAATGCTATCCAAGTGTACGTACAAATCACTCAGTTTAAAATCGAGTTTGCTTTTCTCAATACTTTTCGTGTTAAGCTTATCTTCGCTCACATTCTTTATGTCATCGACTTTTTCCTCTTTGCAGTTTGAATCCGGTAGATCATCACTTATATCAACTAACAAATCGTCACCTCCATTTTGCTCCACGCTCTTATTTATTTTTAATTCTTCCTTCGCGGGTTTTTCCAGCAAATAATTCAAGTCGAAATTCAAAACGTTTCCTAGGGAAACGGAGGTTGTTTTGTTGATGATTTTTTCCAACGGTTTGCTCTCATTTTGCTTGGGGAGTAAATTCATGGGTATTTTGTCAGACAACCTAAAAAAAATAAAAATGTTATTCAAATAATTGAAATGCAGTTGCTTGTGCGACTTACTTTTGAAATTGGTGGCCTTGTCTCGAAGACGTGTGCAAGTTTTGTTTTAATAAATGCTCCCCTAATGCATCTAAATCTTCCAGAGCTTTCAATTTTCCATTTACTTTATCATCATCGGCCTTATCTAATAAAATACGTGTTTTTAAATTGAATATTTGGTTTGGTAAAATTCGTTTCTTGTCTACTTTCATTAAATGCTCAAATTATAACAACAATAGGGTTTGCAACATGAAAATCTGCAAAACCTGTGCTGTATTAGAGGTAATGATCCTTCAGTTTAAGACTTTTGGAGTAACAAACTTAAAACAATTTAAATACAACAAACTTATGTTAACACAATTTGATAAATAAGAATGCTTGGTAATATGATGAAAGTACAATTCTGAATTTTGTAAAAAGTGAAAGCAAAGCTCCTCATCAGCAGAAGAATAGTTTGAAAACTCCACCACAATCTGACTTGACTCGCCTGACTTACTCTAATTAAATTGAAACTGTTTTTTTGCAGAAGATTCTTCAAACTAATTGTACTTAAAATTAAAACTTTTACTTACTGCACACTTCAGAATCATTTAATACTGTAACAGGCTTTAATATGTCCTCATCATATAAATTCAAAGACATTGGAATGTTAGGCGCGGTAAAAATATCACAAAGCACATCGAATTCAGACTGTTGGGTATTATCCGAATCTCTCAAGTTGTTCACCTTCAGGCCATCTAACAAGGCATTACTTTCGGCCTGAGTTGTTCCAAAATCTAAGAGTGAAGGACTGTGCAACTCATTTTCAAGGTCTTTTGATTCATTTGTGCCGTTGGAAAGAATAGTTTTATATTTTTCAAAAACCTGACCTAATTCATCGCTGGCTTGAAGGACTTCATCTGAAAACAAGAAGTCATTTCGATTTCGGTCGTTCTTCCATTTTCACCCATACTTACTGAGCATCTCCTCGTTTTGCTGAGATTCTGATGCTAGCTTCAATACATTAGGACGCAATCTCTCACAACTTTGGTGCAACTCTTTAATTAATTCGACTTCATCCTGCGAAGAAAAACCTTTCCTGTACGAATCTAACATTTCATTCAACAGCCGAACATTATTGTGGACAGATTCGAGTTCTAATATTCGACGACTCTTCAATTCGGCTCGCTTATCATCCTAAAAATTTCTACAAGTGAAGACATTAAGGGACATTGACTTTGATGTACCTCTTTGACCATGCACTTTATGAGCCTGTTTGCTGCCTGCAAGTCTTCAGGATTCTTGCTCTGCAACAACTTCTGCAAGAGTTTTGATTTCTCTTCATCGTGAAAAATTGAATTCTCCTTCTTTTCAGGTACTGAACAGTTGTCAGAGCATATGCTTACACGTGATACTTCGCGAATAACTCCTTGCTTCTTTAGCATGTCATACGCCTCCTTGATTTTTATTTCTTTCGGATAATCTAGCGTCCAAACATACATCAATTGTAGCACTTTCTGTCTCACCGAGAAAGGCGTTTGTGATCCTAGATACTTGGGAGACACGAGCTTAATCATCTCGTTGAGGAATCTAAACTTTCCCACTTCCGATTGAAAGCAGCTGCCGCATTTCTGCATGCAGGTGTCTATAATATGAAGCGTCTGAAGAACTTCTTTCTCCTGTTTGGAGTGTATCTTCGTCGCCAGCAGCTTAACGCCAATGTGACAGCCATCCTTCTCTTTACTCACCAGCACATAAAACGCTTCCACAGCTGCAGTGTCTACATTTTGATTTTGTGGGTTTGTTGCCCTTTCTTAAACATGGTACAGGTTCTTTTATTAAACGAAAACGATTTATTCGGAAAAACATCAGATAAAAATACTTACGAAGAAGAGCATCTAAGCTTGTCGTTAGAATATCCATTACAAAAACATCAATTTAACATGATAAATTGTCATATAAATTGTTTACGGGGCAAATGTCAATTTTGACTTAAATGTCAAGTTTTTGTTTTATAGAGTGTTGCCAACTCACCAAGTTTGAGTATTGCCAATATGATTTCTCTCTTTTGTTGCGGACATACCTACATCCGTTTCCGATTTTTGGGTAAATGGCGCTAACGGAGAAATATTTAAACTAGTAAATTATAAAAGACTTCGGCCCGTATTCTCACCTCATCTTTAATTTAGCAACGCCGTGATTAAATTCTCTCTCACTCTCTTACCCATGAAATTCGCATAAAGCTATGTCGTTTACGTTTGTTTTAACTTTAATCATGAGATGTCGTCTCGTCAGATCTAGTAGGTCGTGGCATTATTCATTAAAAAGATATGAAAAGAGAAAAAGGGTAGGGACAGTCAGTAATGAAAAAAAAAATCAAAATTATTTAATACTTGAAAATGTTAAACAATGAAAACAAGAAAATTAACGAGTTTCTTGACATCTAACGAGTGTTTAAATAAAAATTTGGTCAAGTAGGCTATGACCGAGAATTTGTTCGCCGCGTGCATGTCTCTTCTAAGTTCAACTGCGAAGCTGTCAATGTAACGTCAAAATTTTCGAGGATTTTATGTTGCCTGACATAATTTGACATCAGTTTTGACAAAGGCGTAAGTTATAAGTTTCATTTTCATGAATCTGCATTTCAAATGATAAATTTGATTTGATTGAAGTAGTTTTAAATTTCTCACTTTGGTACAGAAAAGCGATAAAAGATAAGATTTCAGAAACGAAAAATGAAATTCCAACAGCTATTGATGGCGCTAAATCAAAATCAGATAACGCCGTCACTCTACTTTCGCAGGTTACTGAATTAGAAATAATAAAGCGTAGTATTGCTGTTTCGCAGACTGACCAAAATCGAAACAAAAGGCGAATTTGACAGCTGTTTCCGAACCCTATCAAAAAGTTCAAAACAATTGTAGGCTTTCTTTTCAAAACTCGCTATTTCTCAGTTACATTTTTTTTTTTTCGCTTAAATTTACAATATTCTAGGAAAGTAAACGTCACAGAAGGCGGAGCTGAGTCGTTTACTATCTTTATCTAATAAATCAGACGTGTGTCGTAAATTACTGTCGCTGTAACGCCGAAGTTGACCTGAACATAACCTAACATTTAAGAATGTTAAGACAACGAAATTAAACAAAATATTAGTTTTATAATTTGGTATCTTGTGCATTGTATTAGAAAATTCTTGACAAACTCATTGCATGCTTTCATTGCGTTCCCCCACAGATATTTTCTTTTATTTTGTTTTGTTAGGTTATATTTATTAATGGTTTGTTGACCTGCAACAACCTGAACTAAGCTCAGACAAGCATTTTATACATTTTTTTTATAACAAATAAATTAACTAATTACGTACAATAAGCACAACTAAGATAATTTTATTGAAGCTTTTCATCCGAAGTTTTAGTGATGAGCAAAAGTTTACACAACAGCTCTCTGTGAAGCGAGTATTTTCAGTTTGTTTGACGTAACCCATGCATTTTTGCAGTCCAATAGACTCCGTTTCAAATTTCGCGCCGGCTTTAGGACCGCCCACTTTCCTAATCTATTGTTTGTAAAGTTAAGCAGTGATTTAAGTGACAAAAATGTAATTGATTTTTGCCGCTAAAGCGCTTGCCAGATTTTTGCAGTTTTTAAAAAGTTGGTTATTGAGATATAGTGAGTTTTAAAAATCAGAATTGTATGAAAACGTTTGTCTGCGCATTTTTATAATGTGATGCGGTCCGGCCCACCGTGCGTTGGACTTGATTTTCGCTACGGATTTCCATGGCAACTCCCCACTTTTGTTGATTTTTGAAAAAAAAATTCAATTCGTAAATGGACGCAGAGACACCCGAGTGAGTATTTTTTGTTGTTATCGGCTTTCTTTCTGGAAATTATTGCCCCAAAATTGTCGCTGTCCGTGCATCTTAATATGCGTACTTGTATTTCATTTTATTGTACGTTTTTAGGGGCATCTCAAGTTCGAAGATTTCCAAATAAGATTTCTTTCACCTTCGCCATGCGCCATGCCAGTCGCAGCAGAGGCGGCGCGTGAGTCCGAGTCAGCGCATCGGCCAGAGGCGGCGCGAAAGCGAAGTTCGGCGCGTCGGACAGAGACAACGCAAGAGCTAAATCCGGCAGAGAGACAGAGATCGTCTCCGGGTAAGTTGTTGTTCTAACGAAATATCACCGAAACAATTTTATTTTTCTTTTTTTGCAGCACCTGGACAGTCCAGGACGATTAATATGTGTATACATTCATCATTGTTTCATGTTTACTCTTATCTTTTGTAAAATTTTGTTGCAAATCGTTTTTGATTGCAATGAAAATCTCGAGCAGCCTCTGTACAGCTGTTTCAGGATGTCGCTGTTTTATCTGTCCATCACTATTACATCGCAATTGCGAATAAATTGAACAAGTCGTTTTTGGTCTGCAGTGGGAATGTCGAGCTACGTCTCCGCTGATGAAGCCCCAAACAGGGCTGAAACAGCTGTACAGAGGCTGCTCGAGATTTTCACTGCAATCAAAAACGATTTGCAACAAAATTTTGTAAAACTTCCATTATGCTTTGACAGCAAGCATGGCCGCCTTGCATGGGGGACTCATTAGGAGCAAATCCGCTTCAATTTGTCTATCCTACTGCAATGTCAGGTCAAAAAGCGATCGTAGGCTGTCGCTGTTTTATCTGTTCTTATCTTTTGTGTTCTTATTTTGTGAAATGTTCCATTCCTGAGGAAGTTTGATGTGGTTTCATTACATTGAAATTGTTTTCGATTTTTTCTTTGTTTGGTAGCAAGTTGAAAAGAAAAAGATCGCACAGTTTTTTAAACATCGAGATGAGAGCATACGCTTTAACACGTTTTGAAGTAATATTAAATTATTCGAAAGTTAAAATTACTTCGATTCACATTCGTTTTTAAGAGTGGATGATAGTAATTTGGAGGGACCAAAGTTTTTATAAGAGAAAAGTCCTATAGAACCTACCACTACATCATCTTGTCGATTATAAAAGAAATAACTGACACAACAAAGAAATAAGTAAACAAAATTTATATTCGAATACTGCAGATAACATTTTATAATTGTTTATGTAATTGACTAGAGCAAAAAAAAGTATGTATATATTTTAGGCTCAAGTATTTTCATAATATGTAAATCTTCAGTACATTCTACCACAGACAAGAAAATAAGATACATCTAACCCTACTAACATTTTATAAGAACAGAATTAACACTTACTTCTGTTAAAGATAACGAATCTACATACATCCGTAAGACGATCTCTTTTATCACATTCCACACTTCACACACCACACGACGCACTTAAGAAGTGAGAGACAAATATGTGATGACACACACTTAGAAACTAAATTTTCCCCTAACTTTGAAGAATCCGAGGGCGTTGCGATTGTGAACCAGCGAACCAATGCCCACGTAGTTTTCTAGAATGATTTTGTCTCGAAGCACACTGCAAACATAATCGTCGGCAGTTTTTTCTAAAACTGAGATTACTTCGCACAACTTTCTTATAAATTCCTCAGCATCATATAACTTTCTTTGGTTTTCGTTATTACAATCTGAAATAGATTAGAATTTTCTTTTTAATTTAGCAACATTGTTTCACAAACAGCAAGAATATTTTTACATCAACTCTTCTAAGCAAAACACATATTCACTGTTTATTGCTTTGCTTAATGATAATTGTTAATTAAATGTAATCCTTACAAGTATGGAAGCCAACCAGACAGGGCAAAAAAATGCTAGGCTAGGCAAAATATTGCATAGCTTTTTCTTTATTTTTTAAGATATAGTTTATAGTTGGTGTTTTCTGTATTTATGATGACTATAACATTTTTCAGTATAATTAAGTGATGCAAGTAATCATTTAGTTCTTCTTACCTTTATGATAAAGTAATGGATGAGATATGAAAGTACACATTGGAATCTCTGTACAAAACGGATTCCATTTTTTAACAAAATCGAGTGCCTGGCCCTTGTTCCACATAATTCGTATTCCCTGCATATTTCTGTTCCTGGAGAAAATAATAAATTCTAATCTACAGTTTTTTGTTTTATTGTTATTATTGCATCGCAGAAAAAAAAGAAATAAATAAATAATATCTACAGATTTTTAACTTAACAGGGTTCCCACTAACCGGGAAAAGTCAGGGAATTGAGAAAAGGTTCATTATATTAATTTGTTATTATTTTTAATTTCGAAATTTGATAATTTTCTGCATTAATGTGAGGTATTTTTCAAATTAAAACTTTTGTGCATCTACTAAAAGTACAAGTATGTTTTCTATTAGAAAATTAATCAAGTAATTAAATCATTAAATCGTGAAAAATTTATTTTCACGCATTTTTACCAAAAAATATGTCCTGCGGTATAGGCAATCATAAAAACGACGTTCATTAGGTTGTCTAAATTAAGCTTTGTCGTTTTTTTAATATCTGATTTAGAACAGGCACCTTATTTAAATTGCTTATAGTTTTCAAAGGTAATTTAATAATTTTCTCCATTAATACATGTGTAAAATTAAATTAGTAATTTCTGTACCTTTCTTATAAGCACATCCAATTAGAAAAATGTTCCAACTCAAAATTGTGTTATTATTTTACTGTGCATTAACGCAAATCATTTAAGATTGTCAAAAATTGGATGCAGAAACTTTTCCCTTAGTACCATTAATGCACAGGTGTCCACATATTTATTGTATTGTCACTTTGGGAACTCAATCAATCATTAATTCGGGAGATAAGAACACAAGCAAGGCTCTAAATATGCATAGGCAAGTACTATTCAATAATAGGTACATTAAACTAAATGGAGAAGATGTGAATTTCTATTCCCCATAATGCTATTTGATTCAGTCAAATACTATTTTCATAGGAAAACTATGTTCATGAAAGGGTGTTAGAAAGTCAATTGCCTATTAAAGTAAACAGCCTGTGATATATCTATGTATATCACAGAACAAGAACAAACACACAAAGAAATTACTCAGGCAACAAACAAAAATCAGTGCACACTTATTAAAATATTTATTTATAACCTGCGCTGGCTTCAATAAGAGTATTTGCATCTCGTTTTAACCTTATGTGATAATGATAACAGGGGCAACTCTAAGTGCAGCCAGTGCAGGTTATAAATAAATAAAGGAAAAATACTATTAGTTTAACTTTAAAACAAGGAAAGCAGGTGCATTTCAGGTCTTATCTTCTAAAGAGTCACAGAAAATAAAAATTTCAAAACTAAGCAAGCTAACAAGCACATTAGATTGATGTATTATACCTAGGGCCAAAGGCATCAATAATATTTGCATTGCCGCCAGGCCACTTCTGCAAAAAACAGCTCTGAACAACGTTCGAAACTCCTTCGGCAATACCATTCAAACGTCTGCATTAAATAAAATAGTTAGAATAAGTCCCGATTTTATAAATGCAAGATAAATTTACTGTACAGTTGGAATTGTTACCTTGGGCCAGTTTTATAATTGAATTGAAGAGTGCATAATCATGTTCGGTCCCAATTTACTGTTTTGAGAAAACAACCAATAACTTTCTCTCGATTTTTATTTTAAGTAATTGTTGGCTTCAGATATTTTTATCTGAAAGAATTTTAAGCCAATAATTCACTGAAAACAAAAATCTATTGTTTTCTCAACACAGTAAATTTGGACTGAACATTATTATGCACTCATCGATTCAATTGAAGACATTAAATTAAGAGTCACTTTCAGATGTCGAAACAAACACGGAAACCATATCAGAATGTGACTTTATTTGTAAAGTCTCCTTCAGTTTGATTATAAAATTGGTCCTAATGCATTAAACTGTACAGTAAATTTATTTTGTATTTTTAAAACCAGGCCTAAAATTATGTTAGAATAAAACTTGATGCACCCAACTTGATGTGTTGTCAAAAGATAAATTCAGAATAGTGCTTACGGCATTAACGATCCATTAGGGTATACAAGTTCTCCAATTATTACGGAGTCAACACTCTCCAATGGTACCTTCCGATACTCCAGCATTCTCAGCGCTATGAAATCATATTTTATGTTTATTAAAGTATTTGTTGTCAACAGAATCAGCCTTTCCTTTTCTGTGTCCCACAAATTAATTCTGCAAATACATTCAAATCATTTAGAAACTAAGTTTTGATATCTGCAAACTTACTCTGTTAAAAGAGAGCAATGTATGAGTTCCCCGTCAATTTTTGGATCCAAAAAGTGCTCCATGCATTCCTTGATGGCCTTATTGACAATATCAGCTCGAAATGTAAAAAAATTAATAGCATTCTCATTGACTAGTTTCAGAGCGTATGGTTGAACCGTAGACGATTCTGCTTTGATGTTCAAATTTGAATCGTTCACTGAAATTAAATCATTTTGAATTACTTAAAACATTCCTGTATTATAGAGAAAAAACATGGAGAAATCATTCAATCTATTTTGTCTGCACAATTACTTATTTAACGACACATAAAAAATGTAAGAACTCACAATGTGCCGCAGTATTATCATCTTTCCAAGCTATGTTATTATTCTCTTTATTACTTTTAGCAGTCATTTTACTTGCCGTGGCTTCTTCATTTGACTTTTTATCTTCGTTTATCTGTAGTGTGCCCCCCTTAAATTCTTCTGGTATATCTTCGTCTAAAGCATATTCCATCATTTTGAAAGGAGTAAAAAAATTCCTACCAGAAAACTGTGTTTAGGCTCTCACTGTATAGTAATAATCAATTATACCTTTCACAAGAATTATTATTAATTAAAATATGTTCTTTTTGTTGTGTTTGTGTACGTGAGATATCACTGACATACGCGTTTTAAATTGACAGATCTGCCAACATTAAAAATTGTATGGTAGAGCATTTGTAGAAAACACAAACTCTAAAAACAGGACGTAAACCACAAACCTGCCTTTTTAATAAATAAATATGTCTTGTGGATTTGTAATTTTAATATTTTCTTAACACAGAACTACATATAACATAATTAAGTTACCGAAACGACAACTACCAACTGTCAAACGTCGTATTGCCAACTCAAACGCCAGTAATTATGCAAACTTTTAAATGCTTTTTAGGGCCGGTTTTTCGATCACAAGATAACTTTAACCTTGTTTATTGCCATGGAAACATTCGTCTTCGTACTTGTTACCATGGAAATAAACTGAGAGTTAGGATTAACATCATTGAGGTTAAGCTGTGATTGAAAAGCCGGACCTCAAGCACTCAAAATTTTGCCATTTTTATTTCAAAAATAAAAATCATACTTGTGATCTTCTAATTAATGGTTAGGTACATTAAAAATCATTAAAAATAGAAAATGAATACATTTATAATTACTTTATTATATCAAATACATGTCCGTCCTAACTTCCTACTTCTTTCAGTTTCTTGACTTTTACTTCAATATCCGAGTCATAAGGATCAGTTACGTAAGTTTCCTCCCATTCAGAGCCATTGACGAGTAAACCGACTTTATCTTCAGGCACATCGACTGGTTTAAAATCATGCACGATGCCCAACTTGGCAAGTTTCTTTAGCTTATTGGTTATTAATTTCAATTGCTTCTTACCCATTTCCACACATTTTTCTTTACTCAAATGTTTGTTAATTTTCCTACGATGTTTTATTCGAGCTGTTTTTAGAGGGTGGTTAAACCTGGACCAAGGACGGCCGTCAAATATACGCTTCTTCTTGTATTTCTCCGGAGGAATGTATTTCGTTACCAGTTTTCTGTTGAACATGAGGTAATTGTCCATGGTTTCAGCTGCGATTTCAGCAACATCGGAGTATGCAAATTCCACAAAACCATAACCTTTACTGTTTCCAGTTCTTCGAGATCTACACACTCTGATGTTGGTTACTTTCCCGAACTGAGAGAAATATTTCTTCATCTCTTTTTCGTAAAATCCGTGCGGTATGTGGCCGACATAAACTAATCCTCTTGAACTCTTCTTGGGTTTGACGATTTTTAAATCTTCTCTAACACGAATCAGTCCTTTCTTTACTTTCTCTTTTACGTTTGTTACCTTTTTAGTGAGTCTGCCTTGTTTTCGTTTATTTAATGCTATTAATTCCGACATTTTAATTAATTATAATTCTTTGAACAAGCATGCAAATGACATTCAGCAAATTTTGACAGATTGGCGCAGTGTTGGCAACCAACTCAATCAAAAATTCCTTTTTTGGTATACAGTATTTCCCTAAATTAATCTAGCAAATTTAAATGGGAGACTACAATTAAAAACAGGATTATAAGAAAAACAATCAAAATTATTTATTAGCGTACCTACAAAGGCAAATTTATAAACAGAATTTCTTACAATTAACTGTTAAAAGAAACGAAGAAAAAATTAAAACACCCATTATAACATACAGTGCGGTTCAGTGTTATCAAGCTGCCAACTGTTAATTAGATTATTGGACCATAAACATTCGCTTCCCTTCGCTCACAAAATCGTGGTCCAAATGTGTTTTCATTCAAAAACAGACATACTTTTCTTTGAATCTCTCTATTTTTAAAACTTGCTTGGATTGAATAATGGTTATTTACTAGTGTTGTGAGTCGCTAAAATTACCACGTTACCTTATGGTAAATTTCCAATGACACCGGTAAGGTAACAATCATTTGTTACCGTTTGTTATTTCTGTCGTCAAGATAACGTAATTTAAAGTTACACACTTGCAAATTAGAGAGCATTAAGCTGGATTCATTGCTGGGCAATTTTTCATCGGGATAGCTATTTGATTGGTTCGTTTCATTAAACAAATTATACACTTTTAAATTGGGCCAATAGAATCGCGTAGAATTTTAACGCCAACGCAAAACGCCTAGCAATGAATGTAGCTTTATTCTTGAACTGATTAAGTTGGCGTTTAGAGCTGGTTGCACTTTCTTGCACATCTTTTTTTGTATTTACGTTTTTCCTAAATAATTAAAAATATTTCTTAGTCATTTCTGAGTGCAGTGCATGCACACTTCGGAGCTGCTTCTTTGTGTAAAAGGAAAGCGCCTAACATGAATTACCAGCGAAGGGGCGGAGTTGCTTTTAGTCACGTGTTTGCGTTTCTTTAAATCTAAATCTCAATAGTTTTGCTTATTTCTTGTTACCGGAATTTTGTATTAAAAGCCGATTGGAATGATTGCACAAAAATATATTTTTGAATTGATTATATATCCTATCTGAACTACAGTTTAAAATTAAAACTTTTGTAAAATACCTAATTCTCATGGACGAGCACAGTTAAAATGTTTGAAATTGACGTTCATAAATAAAATATCAAATTTAAAGGCGAGATGTATTTATGAAAATTTGTACATGTAAATACAGTTTCAAATTCAATAACTGATCTTTCTTTTACTTCCTAATCCATTCCTGGTGGTAAAGGTTCCACTGCGGATTGTGTCGTAATTGGCAATGCCGGTACTTGAACTTCTGCTTGCTGTAAAGGTTTCCCCAGTAATATTTCTTGAACGGCTTTCGGAATGTGTGATCTCTGATTTTCTGAGAACGTCAACAAGTGATCTCGTAAAGACTGCTTCAATTCAGGGCACATGTCTAACGCTTCGATCAGTTGTGGTGCGGGCAACTGCATCAATACTGTGAAACTTTGAGGCTTGGTCCTTTGACAACATTTTACAAATCCTTCCCATACAACTTTATGCTTCCATACCTGTTTAAGGATCAATCTTTGTAATATGTTCATGACAAATCCGGACAATCTCGGATATGTTCCCAAGGCTTGTATGACTGTTCTCATCAGCAAAGTTGGCAATGTAGGCTGCTCCATTAATTGTTGCATTACAACAGCTAACACTTCTTGCGTGAAGATGTGCTTCTCCGAAAGGCACATCGAAGTTGCTTTCATAACAGTTTTTAAATCGGCCTTTGATTGATCAACGAGATGCAATGCTACCAGAAGTTCCGTGGGAGAAATGCAGCTGTCACCATGTGCACCTAGTAAGCGATTGAATACTTCACGCACCACCACAGGATTTAATTTAATTAATTTTGGAAGAGCAGCAGTCACTTCTTTCTTCGAAAGGCCATTCAGCACAGGTATTAGGAAACGAATGTCGGAAACTCTGGAATGATATAAGTCCCGAACTCGTTGAACTAATTGAGTGCTCGGTGGTCCTTTATCTGTTAAAATGTGAATCACCCTGGTCACTAAGGTTTCAGATCCTTTCGGGCACTCTTCCACTAGTTTTAAAAGCTCAGACGAATCCATTCCCATTGTTCGGATGGGCGATTCAAGTAAGCGCAGGATCATTCGTTTAATATCTGCGTTTGTGTGGATGTAAACTTTCGCCAGATTATGTATTAGTTTCTCGTTGAGAGGCAACAAAGACATGTACGGTTGCAGACATGCCCTTGCCAAATCATCATTCCAATCGCCAACACACTTAAGTCTCCCTTGCAAATGCCCAAACAAT
Source organism: Prosopocoilus inquinatus (assembly GCA_036172665.1). Taxonomy (NCBI): domain Eukaryota; kingdom Metazoa; phylum Arthropoda; class Insecta; order Coleoptera; family Lucanidae; genus Prosopocoilus; species Prosopocoilus inquinatus. The sequence continues at coordinate 6,174,769 of CM069870.1, forward strand.
TTTTCAGGCGGCATTGAAAGCTTTAAATACTCCAAATTTTTAATCACGAAATCATCAATGGGTTTCTTTAATTCTTCACGCTGATATAAATCGTTCATGTGTGCTATCGCGCAGTCTCTGATAATGCTTGATTCATGCGTGGTGTGGTTTAATAAAGCAGTCAAAAACATTATGTGACGAGTGGGTCTTCTAATTATAAGATCTTTTAAGAGCCCCATGGACCAACTGCACCTCTGGTCATCTCTGCATATGATGCACAGCTGATCTAGGACCTGTTCCGTGACCACCGGAGCTTCCAAAAGTAACCTTGAGAGAACTATTGCATCTGAGGAAGAACTGCTGACGAATGAATTTAAAAGCGTGTTATAACTTTGGTCTAGACGACTGTTTCTTTTTACATCAGGTAAACGGGTGAAGCCCTGCATTATGCTATACTCTTCGAATAGCCAAGCCAAAGCTAAGTCTAAGTGAGTTCGGAGGTCACACAAAAGAAACGTCAAAATATGTTCTCTGATCACTTCATTGAACGTTGACGCAATTGTTATTAAAATTTTTTGGCGCAATACGAGAGCACCTTTTTTATCACTGTTTAATATTCTTTTCACAGTATTCGTCAGAAGATTTTCTTTCGTACCTTTATCCAAGGGCTTGGTTGTTTCAACAAATTTTAACATTTTTATTTTCGGTACCTTTTGTTGTTCCTTCTTATTCTCCTTATCGGTCTCGTTTTGATTTTCCTCTGGTTTTTTATTGTTGTTGTTGTTGTTGTTACTGGTTTTGTTGTCATCTAAAATCTGCGGCGGTAATTCCACTTTGCCGATGATCTTTGCGCCTGGCCCCACACCAGCTTCCACGAATTGACACGCCATTAGCTTAGCAATTGTATTAATGTCTCCGGATTGTTCTTGGCTCAGTATTTCACCGTAATCGTTTACAAAGTGAGCTGGCATCGCATCGGGAACACTATACAATGCCTTTAAGACCAACTGTACAGCCGTGTGTTTATTTAAATTTTCAAGAATGTACTGCTCGTTCATTTCTACAGCTAAATTTTGCTTTTCGAGCAGATCCAACTCACTACCCTCATTTTCAAGGCGAGGTTTCTTGCTGTTACCTTCACCCTGTGGCAATGTTCGCTTCATAGCAATTCTCTGTTCATCCACTTTCGGAATAAGCTTCAATATTTCCTGCTGAGAACAGCCTAACTCAAGTAACATGGAACTTAAATTTTCAGTAAAGTCGTATGCTGTAGGATGCTTAATTAAACTCATCAGTTCCGATTTGAGCTTCTTGCGTATAGAATTGACTTGCGTGGTGCTCAAGGTAGGTGGTAGATTCGAGTGTAAATTTTCAATGGCTGTAACTACTTCACGCATGAAATGTGGTCGATTCTTTCCGATATTCGTAAGGGCTCCAATGCAAGCAAATAGGTTTGCACTGCTAACGTGTGGAGATCCATTAAACTTAATCAACAAAGCAAATATGTTGTTTGCTTCTTCCTCCAGCTTCCTGCGCCTTGCGATTTTCAAAGTGAGAGGAACATCTTCGAGTGAAAAGTCATTGGATGCTCTGTTTTCGCTCGTATCCGGATAGGACTGTAATAAAACCACACACTCGAGGAACTTAACAGAACTGGTTCTTATTCCATCGTTGTCACTATCGATCATATTGGCAATTTCAATTTTAATGGAATTGATCTGATTCCACGCTTCTTCCATTTCAACCGTGATCGCCGATGCCTTGCACAACCATGATAACATTTTACGATATATAGTTATCGTAGCTTGGATCACACGTTTTTGCACCCGGACGCTTTCATCACAGAGCAACATGTGCAAGTTCAGCATTACTTTCGGCAAAATCGACTCGTGCATTTTGCAAGCTTCCTCGATGAACCCCACCAGGGCTTTCTTCACGTCGGCGTTCTTGTCGGTGGTGAAATTTAATATGTTCCCCAGGAACTGCTTCAGTAGGTTGGGGGATTTGCGCAGCACCACTTCGGTGAGCTTGTGAAACTGTTCCAGCTTTTCCGTGGGATCTTGCGAAACCAGGGCTGTGTTCAGCCACTGCATCACCATGTCCTCGTCTGAGATTTCCATGTTAAAAAATTGCTCCATTTTAATCTTATCTATTTTTAAGTTTAATAAAACTAAATTCTTTAAGGGTTTTTGAGAAAACAACTAAACATTGAGACATTCTATTCTAATACATATTGGTTAAACAACCATCATGTCATCTGTCATATTTTAACGTCAAATTCAAAAAGATTGAAGCGAACCTACTGAACGTTTGAGCTAATTGTTGATTGCTCGTTCCGACTACGACTGCGATATTTTAATTTTCTTTAAGTATCTTTTATCTTTCTGCAACTAACCGTTTATAAAACTGTAACTGTTTTTAATTGGCCACATTATTTTCAGAGAGTTTAGTAAAAAAAGTGATTAGTAAAAAAAATTCATATCATTTGGTGGTCCTAGAGAAAAGAATATTTATAGAGACTACTATGAAGGCCCCTTCAGCACACATCATTTTTCTTTAGCAAATATATTATATATAATATATAGCTTTATAGCTTAGAATCTGAACAAAATGAGTCAGTTTTTGAAATTAACGTTACAAAATAATTGTCTAGCTATAGTCCGTACAAAATATATTATATTTGCTGTCATTTTGAAGCATCTTTTACGTCTTATGTAAATGTAGGCAACCGGGCAATGCACCCAATGCACTGGGTGCATTGTGGGTGCACCGGGTGTTGTACTGTATTTATTAGAGATGGGCCAGGGAATGAACCCGGTGCATTGAAAGCACCCACGTGAGTGCATTCAACAGAGTGCATACATGAATGTACCGGGTGCTTTCAAAAATTTAAATTTCCCGCGTAAATCGAATGAGAAATAACCTTTTCTTGATATTATTTAATTGTTTGCAGCTAGTTTACAGGTTTAATCTTTCATAGTGTGTGGTGAATAGCTGAGTAGTAAACTTTTAAGTTTAAGGGAAAGCTTAAAATCTGGACAAAATGAGTAAGTTTTTGAAATTAACGTCATAAAATAATTGTCTAGCGATAGTCCGTACAAAACATATATTTGGTGTCATTTTGAAGTATTTTTTTATATCCTATGTAAACGTAGGCAACCGAGCAATGAACCCAATGCACCGGGTGCATTGTGGGTGCATTCGGTGATTCCACCGGTTCAAACGATTGCACCGGGTGGAATCCCATCTCAAGTATTTATTAATGAATTAGGATTATATATTTGAATTTTGTACTAGTAGACTCCTTCAGTACACATCATTTTTTTAAGAAACGTACCCTATTTATTCAAAGCACTTTTCTTAAAAGTTAAAATTTTAAGAAATTTACCGTTTTTCTGTTGGGTCACTTCAGCACACAATAGGCGTTTACGGAAATTCCAATCCAATTAATCCGATCATTATTTTTCTCACTCTTCCACGCACGACATCTATGCGGTCTCTCTCACTCTTTTCTACTCGGGTTAATCGGATTGGACTTTCCGTAAACGCCCATTGGAATATGATTTCGACCAAACAAATTCACCTTTAAAACACAAACACTTCTTTAAGGATTTTTACTCAGTTTTTCCAAAGGTGAATTCAATTTCGGTCAAACAAATTCACCTTTCACTTATATTCAAAATTCTTTTAAATATTTAAAATTAAAAATCAAATATTTCAAACGTCACAGATTGAACAAATGAATTATATTAGAATAGATTAGGAAAGTGGGCGGTCCTAAAGCTATCGCGAAATTTGAAACGGAGTCTATTGGACTGCAAAAATGCATGAGTTAGGTTAAATAAATTGAAAATACTCACTCTACATAGAGTTCTTGTGAAAACTTTGCTTATTACGGAAACTTATGGTGGAAAACTTCAATAAAATTATTTCAGTTGAGCTTATTTTACGTAAATAGTTAATAATAGGTATATTCGTTTTAGATGACTTGGGTTGCCGCAAGTCACCTGCGTCAACGAAATGTGTATTCGTTTTAGATTTTCGGCATACTGTATTTGACATTGGCGTATTCGTTTTAATTGCCACTGTGGCAACGCTGGTGTTGACGCAATGTGCACCTATTCCAGAGTAGGGTTTAGTTGCGTCAACACCAAAGTGTTGTATACTTAACCTTAACTTAGTCATTTTTCTCAAAGGTAATTATTTTTCAGTAAGGTCGGTGTTCATCACACAGAAAAATCTTTGTTTGAACACAGTTGATGCATTTATTTATTTGAATGATACACACTTTACATTAAATCAAGCAATTTCTTGTTGATTCAAACATTTTTTACTTGAATAAAATACATAACGGTTTTTCTTTTCTCTGTGTACCAACTTGCCTGTCACAAACTATTCGTTTTAGAACAATTTCTGATGCAACCATAACTTGACTTCGATGGGCATCAGCTACTTGACGATGACGCTATTGTGGCAAACCCAGCATTTCTAAAACGAATATACCTAATATATTTGTTATAAAGGATTTGTACCAAACGTATGTCTGAGCTAAGTACAGTCATCTGTCAACAACGTTAACAAACATAACCTAAAAAATAAAATAAAAGTAGTTGGGTGAAAATATCTGTGAGAAAGTATGTAATGACTTTGTCAAGTTTTTTCAAGGAAAAATATAACATACTAACTTATAGAAGTGTGAGTTCTTGTCGTCTGGATATTTTTCAATGTTAGGTTATGTTTACGTTAACCCCGGCGTTATAGCAGGAATAATTTACGACATATGTCCGACTTATTAGAGAAAGATACTAAACGATTCAGCTCCGCCTTCTGTGATGTTTACTTTCCTAGTCTGTTGACTAAAATTGCAATTATCAAAAAAGATTTGTGTTCTTGACATAAATAAAACTATGAAGAATTTATTTAATTTTATTCTACATAATGAATAGATGATACACTTGAAAATTCACTCGGTGACACAAGCATATTTTGGTCCGTTGGCGAAATGGACGTTTGGGAGCCCTCTGTGCAAAGAGACTCATCGGATTGTTCACTCGAGTCTGAGGAATCATTTTCGTTTAAATTTCCGAGAGCTCTTCTAAAATCTGATGTATCAGCAGCACTTCTAAATCTTATTCTCACAAACATAGTAATGTCGATCACTATTTCCACCGTTGTCTTGTCAATTTCATCAATCACCTGTACTGGCAGGCGAAAATTCTGTATCAGCGTAGAAACAATTGTTAATCTTTTGTCGGTGGCCCTGACCATCGATTCGTATTCTCCCAGGTTATTTATGGAAACAGTGGCAGGTTGTTCAAACACTTTTGACCTTTTCCTTCTATTGAACTGGCAAATTTTTAATTCGTCAAGCAATCGACTATCAACACCAAAACGTTTTTTTTGTACCATTGTTTTTCTGTAACAGATAAAGAAATGCACAAGTTTTGAATTAAATAAACCACAGAAGAAACCATCAAAACACACAAAAATTAATAACAATTTTCCTTACCTTATTTTGTGTTCTTCAATAAATTAATATCAGTATGTTCTATGCCTATGTTCAAAAGTCACGTTGAAAAAAATGAAATAGTGTTTGGACATTTGACTCCGTGCCATCTTTCGATGTGCCACTGCAAAATACTATTACAAGGTCACATAGGTTTCTTTTACGTTGGCAAATAGATCTGCACACACAATTGACTTTCTTAAGTAGGCAACCCAATTAACGCTTCTGCATGCAATTTATCTATTTTTCAAAATTCAAAATATTTAGAATTTCTAATAAATAAATTAGACCTTTACAAGTCTTCAGTTACTCTTTGTATATTAAATCTTCAATTTGTGTTTAAAAAGTAATATGATGGAGTCAGAACGATAAAATACTTTTTCAACATTAATTTTTTTGTGTATTTTGTCCTTTTGTCTTCTGTTTTCTGCCAGCTTCTCGACTTGCGAAAGTTTTCAGCCGAAGAATCATTGTTTCTTTATTATTTTCTTGTCTTTTCTTTTATTTCTCGCATTTATCTTCTTTCTAATCAAATCGAAATACCGAATTTTATTGACTTCTTCTTATAGTTCTCTTTTGTTTCACAGGAGTTTATATTTACTTGCAAAAACTTCCGTCAATTTTCATTTTTTTGTCGACATCATGGTATTTCTGTTTTTTTTTTTAAATTCCTTTTATACTTTGTATTTCTCTTTTCTTTTTTTTCTGCTCTTTATGCTTTTGCACTATGTATTTCTCTTTTGCTTTTGACTACTTTTTACAGCTTTTGTTTATTTGCAAAATGTTTCAACGATTTTCATCTTCTTGGTCATCTTAATATCTTAGTACTTCTGTTTTCTTTTTAAAAATCGTTTTATGCTGTCGTATTTCTCTTATTCGTATTTATCAAATAGATTTTTCATATTTTGTTGATCAACGCCTTTTTACAGTTATCTTTTGTTTTCTATTACATTTTTTTTTAATATTTTGTTTGGAAATTCATTTGGTTTTTGTTCATCTTAGTCGTCAATCTTCGTTTTTTTTCTTTTTGTGCTTTCATACTTTGTTGCATTTTTCTTTTCTTACAGAAATTGTTTTTTTTTTTTTGGTTCACCTCACGTTTCGTATTTTGTCGCTACTCTTTTGTTTCTAGTTTCTGACTTTTTGTCAGGTTTCATTTGTTTTTTCTTTATCGTTCTGATTTTTTATGTCGATTTGTTGTATTTTTGTTTGTGATTAAAAAAAAAGAATTGGCGCCTTTTGGGATACATATTGTCAACAAGTTGGCGACGTTGCCTGCAAGAAATCTGGCAACCCTTTGTACCGAGACATACAGGGTGTTCGTTTACTGTGTGCAAATAAAAAAACCTCAGTATAAGTACGCGAATGCGGGTATTTTTTGGTGGCCACCGTATTATAGTCAAGAAATTTCGGATGGACCACTTGTTTGGACCTGTTGAAATGTGCGAGAAAGATAAGAAGGTCAACTTCGCCTTCCTCTGGGTATGAACACGCTCACTGACACCGCACTCGATGTTCAACGCAGAGATTCGTAATAATTAGGTAAAATAATTCAGGCCACTTAGTGCTGGACGCTTTTCGCGCTGAATGTACTATTCACTCCTGCCACCTTTTTACGTTCGTACCGTTCACGGAAGAAGTGGCCTGAATTCTTTTCCCTGGTAATAATAATCACTGATATCGTTTATTAATTATTTTATTTAAAATTTTAATTCACTGAGCGAATTAATATGTTTTACGATTTCAACTATCGACGAATAAATCCGAAAATTTATGCACCAATTAGGCAAGCGCGTTAAAAATGTTCTTCTTCCTTCACCCTTTTATGTGAATCAACTTTTGCTGCAATCTCGCTGCTAGCTATGAAAGTATTACTACTTATGGTACTTGGAAACAAAGTAAATGTAAAATTTTTATAAGTCTTTTGAAAATAATATGGAATGAGAAATTCCAATTTGTACCTCGCTTTTAATTTGATCGGCGATTACGAAACGCAGCTTTTTGAATTGCATTAGATTTCAATTTAATCCTTAAACTTGTAATTACTTGCAGTGAAGTTAATTTAAATTGTAAAAGGTTCGACGGACCGGCTGATCGGAGCGGCGGCGCTGAGTTACGTCGTTCCACTTTGAGATCTAGGAAGGCACTGACCGTGGCCTACTTCGGCTGCGGGTCGTAATTCAAGAGGCGCCCACGTTCCACTTTTAGCTATGCCAGCAGTTCTCAAACGGTTTAGTGAAAATCTGCCACTGCATTTTTCTCGAAAACTATTACATTTATCAAAAAAAAGTTGTTGGAAATCGTTTTTGATTGCAGTGAAAACCTCGAGCAGCCTCTGTACAAGAGGCCTAACGATGCGTATTTCTTCTGTGAGGCTTATATAAAAAAATTAGGAAAAAAATCTATAAAGAATTTTATACTAGACAATACGTGACATATTGTAAAATTATTTTGAACTATACAGAGTGATCAGAAAAATGGTTGGGAACTTATTTCTTTTTAATGGAACACCCTGTATATTTTTAGATATTTGTATGCGCCATAGTGAGCTGATTACAACGGTATAAAGATATATTTTATTATTATTTTTATTTTTTCATTTATTATTTTTATTATTTCATTGAATAACTTTCGTAAAATAATTTTTTTTCTTGAAGAATTTTGCAAAAATTCAGTCAGTTTGAATATGAATTTCTGATTACTGAGGTAATACAGACGAACGAAAATCTAACACGATATTTCAAGGACTTTGGCCTTTATGAAAATGCGAACAAAATTAAGATATCTTTTTGCGTTATGCCGAGCGATCGATACTTACGAAACATTCGGTATCTCATTTATTTTTAAATGGAACGGCCTACTTTTTATTTCAGAAATGGATAGCACTTAAATGTAGCTTTCTGCTGATATAGGTTATATACCTTTATTTTTAATAATTTCGTCACTAGAAATTTTCTTTTTATTTTATTATTTCAATGGTCGGCGTTTTAAACTATACACCCAGTATTGCTACTTTCCTACCTAAATTCAATCATTCGAAGTCATTTTTCGATCATTTGATTCTACTTTCAAAGATTTCTAATTTGAATACCCCCGCGATAGGATTTATTTCACCAAAAATAATTTAAAAACAGACCATTGAAATACTTGTAAAAGGAAAATTTTTAGTGACGAAATTATTAAAAATAAAGGTATATAACCTTATATCAGCAGAAAGCTACATTTAAGTGCTATCCATTTCTGAATTAAAAAGTAGGCCGTTCCATTAAAAAAAAAATGAGATACCGAATGTTTCGTAAGTATCGATCGCTCGGTATAATGCAAAAAGATATCTCAATTTTGTTCACATTTTCATAAAGGCCAAAGTCTCAAAAATATCGTGTTAGATTTTCGTTCGTTTGTGTTATCTCATTAATCAGAAATTCAAATTCAAACTGACTGCATTTTTGAAGAATTCTTCAAGAACAAAATTTATTTTACGAAAGTAGTTCAATGAAATCAATATATCTTTATACCGTTGTAATCAGCTCACTCTGGCGCATCCAAATATCTAAAAACATACAGGGTGTTCCATTTAAGAAAAATTAGTTTCCACGAACCACCATTTTTCTGATCACTCTGTATACTTCAAAATAATTTTACAATATGCCGCGTATTGTCTAGTATAAAATTCTTCATCGATATTTTTTCTAATTTTTTTCCTATAGGCCTCACAGAAGAAATACGCATCGTTAGGCCACCTGTACAGAGGCTGCTCGAGGTTTTCACTGCAATCAAAAACGATTTGCAACAATTTTTTTTTATAAATGTAATAGTTTTCCAGAAAAATGCAGTGGCAGATTTTCACTAAACCGTTTGAGAACTGCTGGCATAGCTAAAAGTGGAACGTGGGCGGCCTCTTGAATTACGACTCGCAGCCGAAGTAGGCCACGGTCAGTGCCTTCCTGGATCTCAAAGTGGAACGACGTAACTCAGCGCCGCCGCTCCGATCAGCCGGTCCGTCGAACCGTTTACAATTTAAATTAACTTCACTGCAAGTAATTACAAGTTTAAGCATTAAATTGAAGAAATACGCATCGTTGGGCCACCCTGTACAACTGTTTCAGCCCTATTTGGGACAATGTCAGGTCAAAAAGCAGTCGTAGGATGTCGCTATTTTATATATTACATTTATGTTACGAAGATATGAGTTTAATCGTTGCCATTCATGGTGATATATTGCAGGTTTAAATATTTGCACGCAGTAAAAGAACACCCTGTATTATAGAAAAATTTAAATTACCAAAAGTGTTTCAAATAATTATGTTTTTCGGGACTGTGCCGGCATGGAACCGGAACATGTAACTTCAATAAGACAGGGTGGGCACCGCCCACCTTGCCCACCTCGACGAGCCGCCACTGGAACGGGCCCTGTAAACATTTGCAGATAATTAGTAATTACATCATTTAGAACAACAATAATTCAAAATATTTTACGCAATCTATCCAAGAGAGGTTGACACGAATTACCATTTAATACGACCACACGTATTGTTTATCCCTAAGATAAAAATTCTAAAAATTATTTTCCGCCTCCGCTTTACATAGAAATTTATACAGTTTTATGCCAGCGTTCATTTCGATGTATGTATGTAAACGCGCGTCGCGATGTCCGCTCGTTTTGCGTCACACTAGGCGCAGAAAACAAAGCCGTTATCATAATTTTTTAATAACAATTTGTACGGAAAAAAAGAAGTCCACCTGTTCCTTACGCGGGGGCGATTTCAGCGTAAAGTGGGGGTGAATAAAAAGCGACTAAGATAGAAATAAGGGTGTTAAACGCAGACGTTCATTCGTCGTCCCGACGCAGGCTGTGACAGAACGACGACCGTGGGCGTCCACATCTCGCAGGTTAGTCCGAGAGAAAATTAATTTGCTTAATTAGTTCGAGCGTGTCATTCCGCACCGAGTGTTTGCTCGCGATATCTTCAAATCAGGTGCGAGGGTTAGGGATTTTATGACAATTTTCTCACCCTGCATTCGCATTCTTTAAATTCCAATTAAAGTTTCCCCTGATATTACAAAACGTAGGAACGTAGTGTTCGTTGACAGTCATCGAAAAGGGTAAATAATTGTTTTATTTAATTTATTTTTTAATACCCCAGTCAAGTCATTTTCTTTTATTCTAGATCTTCAATCTTCTTAAATGATAATATAATTTTTGTACCTAATTTTTTTTTTTGTCAGAGTACGAGTACTTATCTGCACTATCTAAGTATTTCAAAAGGCTTGATTTTTTTTTTGATTTATTGAGTTGTATTATTTTATTACTTAGACTATTTTAAATGTAATAATAAAAATGTGTGTTAATTGTCGTTGTATCGGCGTTTCTTCTTTTACTCACATATTCAGGACTGTGTTAAACGTTGCATCGCTATCGTTGTGATGAGAATTTTAATTGTTAGTCCGCTCCTGAAATCTTTTAGTTCTTGCAAAATAAAGTGTTGCAGAGATTAAACAACAAACCAAAACAATATTAATTCATAAATCCTTTTATATTTGTTCAAGTCATCTTTCATATTTCAAGTTTTATTATTTTTATTTTCTATTTAAAATAAACCTCAATGTAAATTTGCTTTTAAAAATCCGGTCGTAGCCTATACAATATTCTGCAATTTTTAAACTACGCTAAGCCGGGATTAAAACGCAATCGGGAAATAAATTCATTTTTATTTTATTTTTGCGAGGTTGCACCCGTGTATCCAGTAATAATTATTTTCTGCGTTTATTCAGTGCCGACACGCGCAAAGCTTCGGGATTTATTTTAAAATTAATTAATTTTACGTTAAGCGGTGAAATTTTTAAATGTAAAACAAAAAAAAAGAAAATGAAAATCGCAAGCTCTTTTCCTATGTCCGATGAAATTAATTTTTCCTGCATTAATTCGAAACATTTGGAAATATTCAATCAAGGATAATTCTCTAAACTTTCAACAATTCTTACTGGTTAATAATTTAATAAGAACACTATTATAAAAAAAATTGGCTTAAAAATTTGAAGTTATTTGTAGCTATACTCTGTTTTTATTACGAAGGAGTATTTTGAAATGTTGGCGCTAAAAACGAGCTTTATCATTGGTCAAACGAGCTTTGTTATTGGTCAAGCGAACTTTGTCATTGGTCAACAAGTTTTGTAGTTGGTACCAACGACAAAGCTTGATTTGAGCGCCAAATTTCAAAGTACTCCTCCAAAATAAAAAACAGAGTATAATTTACGTTAAAGTTTTAAAAAAATTTCATTATGCTTTGACCGCAAGCATGGCCGCCTTGCATGGGGGACTTACTATAAGCAAATCCACTTCAATTTGTCTATCCTACTGCAATGTCAGGTCAAAAAGCGATCGTAAGATGTCGCTATTTTATCTGTTCATCACTCTTACAACGCAATTGCGAATAAATTGGACAAGTCGTTTTTGTTTGCAGTGGGAATGTCGAGGTACGTCTCTGCTGAAGAAGCCCCAAGCAGGGCTGAAACAGCTGTCCAGAGGCTGCTCGAGGTTTTCACTGCAATCAAAAACGATTTGCAACAAATTTTTTTATGTTACTTTCCTTGTTAGCAATTTAGACGTTTAATACAAATTTTACTGTTAATAAATTTTATTTATGTATTTATTTTGTATTTGGACAAAATGCTTCATTTAAACTATGCTCAAGAAATAAGTACTGATTTTGGTAAACGAAGGTTGTCAGAGGAAAAGCTGCTACGAGCTTTCTCTTTATTAAGTTCATTATAAAAAATATATCTAATATTACAATTTGATAAATACGGTAATAGTACGTTTTTTGCCAAAAGAGACAAAAGAAGGCGTCATTAGCAATTTGTTAGAATACAAACATGAGTGTACAGGGTGACCACGCGAGAATTCCTACCCCCGTTAACTCCTTTATTTTTGATTTCAGGAAAAAATGTTTAATAGAAAACTTATAGGGACTAATTCAAAGTTTCTCTGTGTGCTTACAGGAAAACAATTGATGGTCGGATAAACGAGACATAAACTAAACTGAAGTTTTTTTAATGAAATGCCCTGTATATTATTACGATTTTCGATTCTAAATTAAATTCTACTGAGACTGCGTATATAATAAAACCAATAATGTAGAAGGTGACTATAAAATAATTCCTATTTAATTTATTTTATTTTTGAATTTTAGAAATAGAAAACTTGAATAATGATTCTTTTATACTAAGAGACGTGAATCAAAACATGTTAAAATGATTTACGTTTTACGTTAAATTTTTAATCATTTTTTAAAATTCAATTTTTCCTAAATATTTTTCGTTTCTAGTTAAATAGTTAATTTTTTAAAAAACGTAAATCAATTTAATATGTTAATGGTAAATTTTATTTAATGTTATTTTATTTAAAACCAAAACTTCGTTTATTTCTTTGGGTATCCGACGCTCAATTGTCTGTTGTGAGTATCTGTAGCAGTACTGAAATAAAGTCTACAACATTTTTTATCCTTTTTTTCTTTCTAAAATAAAAGATAAAAAAATTAAGCAGGAATTATTTTATACACATCTTCTACATTATTAGTTTTTTTAGACATATAGTCCCATTGGAATTTTATTTCGAATCGAAAGACGTAATAAAATACAGGGTGTTCCATTAAAAAAAACTTAAGTTTAGTTTATATCTCTTTTATCCGACCATCAATTGCTTTTCTGTGACCCCACAGAAAAATTTTGAATTAGTCCCTTTAAGTTTTGTATTAAAAATCTTTTTCTGTAATCAAAAATAAAAGAGTTAAAGGGGGTAGGAATTCTCGCGTAGTCACCTTGTACATGATAAGTACATGAACGAACAATCGAAAATAAATAATTTAAATATTCAAATGTATTTCAAAGAAAATTATTTTAAAATTGAAAAACGTAATGTACAGTCGCAGTTATTGTACAGCAATAAATTTTACTCGTCATTGATTGCCAAAGATTTACACTTGACTTGTATTTGATTAAAAGAAAAGAGATTGACGTCTTAATTTTGAATACTGGGAACAATTTCTTAAAAATCCAATTTATTTTCGGCGCATTTTTTTTAGTAAAATGCAACAAAATTATATCAAAATTTCGAATTTATTTCTGGAATAATTACAACTGACGTTTTGATTTGAAAATTTATTGCTCGCGACTGTACAAAAAAAAAGTTGAATAAAACGAAAACGATCTCTATGACATTTAACATAAAAATCTAATTTTAAAAAAGAGATTATTTAAAGACTCAATTTTAACAAAAAAAAAATGTTAGTGTTAGCAAAAGACTAAATTTTTGTCCAAGAGATGACGCTCTCGTTTGATGTAAATTATTGGCAGAAACTAACAAACTAAAAACATAAGATTGAAAAAATAAAATAAAAAACAAAAAGCATTCCAAAATAAATTAAAGTCAAAATAAATTGTACGAGGGACAAAAGCTGTCTGTAAACAGGAAAACGATTTTTTTAAACGTTTTCAATATTAAAAAAAAATCACTATCACTAGTTATGATTTCTTGGGTAAGAGATGGCGTTTTCATTCTGTATTATAATGATTGAATTTTATTTAATTTTTAAGAGACTGAAAAGACGTGAGATTAATTGAAAAACATTAACAACATGTTTAAAGTATAACTTATCTAAAAAAAAAAAAACAAAAGCAGCATTTTCCGTGTCATTAAAGCCTAGAGTAAAAATAGAGAACGCTTAATTTTTTCTTAATACTGTTTCAGTATTAACATGAAGTCAGCATTAGCAAGAAAATGCAATTTTTTCATCCAGAGACAGCGCTTTCGTTATTCATTTAGTAATTTTATTTAAAGAAGAAATGAAAAGATGGAAAATTGAAAAAAAATACAAAAATTATTAAAAAAAAAAAAACGAAATAGCGTAGAAAAAAGTTGAGTGAACCAATCTCTAACATTAAAGTTTAAAGTAACGTTAAATAATGCTCAGCTTCTTAACAGAAATTTGCAAATTTTTTTTTTTTGCTTAGAGATGGCGCTCTCATATTAGTGTCTCTAGAGACCCTCTAAATGTCCCTAAAGTGTCACGTAAGTATCACGTGGTCCTTTACAGTGGCATTTACTTTCAATGCTAAATAAATCCATACTGTTTAACCACTTTTGGATTATCCTATTTCTGAAAAGTGGCAAGAACTGTCAAAATTTTAGGTTTGGAAAAGTACCCCAAAAACTAGCGCCAAGCCGAACAGGCTTAAACTATTTCTCGGACACTTTCTTAAAGAAATTTGTTTCCAGCCGTTTTGAAACTGCCTTCCCGAATTTAAAGGGAACAAAAGTAATTGCGGCTGCAGATTAACAGATGGCGCTGCGTATGATTAATTTTTTTTAAGCGTTCCTGTTCAACGTCATTTATTCGAAATTGTTTTCTGAAACATTTGAAACATATTTCTTTTTTTCTAGCGATTTTCTGTAGGGTTGAAATTGCCTTCTCGCAAACAAAGATGACAAAGCTTTCGATTCATTGTGACAGACGGCACCGCAAATGTTTTTTATTTTTTTTTATTCAAAGTTTTAAGAACGTCGTTCTTGAACGTTCTGAAATTGGTTTTCAGCTGTTTTGAAACTGGGGGAATTAAAAGATGCCAAATTAATTGCGGCTAGAGATTAACAGATGGCACTACTTACATAAGTTTGACATTTCTTTGTGAACTTCTTTTAAATCAGTTCGATTTTATTTGTTTGAAATTGTTTTTTTTGTTCTTTTAGCGTTTTTCGGTTGCATTAAAATTTCTTTTCCACGAAAAAGGGGACAAAGTTACGACTTATGGTAACAGATGGCGCCACATTTTTTTTTAGTGTCCGTCAGTCTATTTATATCTGAATCTTCAATGCATTACAGGTGCTTTCTTTTTAAAAGTTTGAATCGTGTTTCGAATAGTTTGGACCCGAATTTCGTAACTGTTGCAACAAAACACCTGACTTGAATTTTTGATTGACAGTTCATTTGTGAATAACCATAATTCAATCCAAACAAGTTTTAAAAATAGAGAGATTCAATGAAAAGAATGTCTGTTTTTGAATCAAAATATGTATGGATCACGATTTTGTGAGCGAAAGAAAGATCTTTTATCTCTAAAACTATGGACGTTAGACCTCCTATGCATATAGACTTTTTGTATTCTTTTTCTGGGTATCGGTTCCTGGTACTGGTGGTTGACGGGTTGGACACTTATTTTGAATCACTCAGTACATCACTTCATCTTGCGATTAGTTACCTTTTGCAATTAGAATTTACCCCCCTCTGAGATCATCGATTTCTTTTTTATTTGTGAATTTTCGGAAAAAGCTTTCAGCTGGTTAAAAAAAACTGTGTCATCTCTCGAACTATGGATAAAGTTACCTCTGTATAATTCTCTGCGTATACAGGGTGTGTGGGGGGTAGGAACGGGCCAAACTTCATTAATGTACTGCACACGTAAAAATAAGCAAAAAAGACTGAAAATGTTGTTATGCGGTTTTCTTTTTTTTGTTTTCAAATTATACAGTGCCATTACAAAATTTTTTACTGAAGATACTGATACTGAAAAATACCGTCATTAACTTATCTTATTCCTCCTTACTCACCCTGTATAATACTCGTACTTAATCAAAAAAGTGCATCACAAGACGAAACAAAGTAAGTATTTCTGGGTTGTTTGCCAAAGCGGCTATAAAATTGAGTTTTACTTAATTATGTAGATACCGAAACACATAAAAAGAAACCGTAATGAACCTAGAAAGTAATCAACACAGAGCGATAGGTCAAGATTATGTATACTGCAGGTACTTACATAAACAAGGCTTTTCGTACAAATTGGCATCCATTTATGCAATCTATATTGTTTCCGTTTTTGCTTCTTACGTGTACGAGAAAGATTTTTTTCTGTCACATTGTATTTACGATACATAGTTGAACTTGAAAAATTTATTATTACAACACACGTTATACAGGATGTTTCAAAAAAGGTGTCCATTCTTTATAAACTGACAGTATTAGTCCCCTATATGGTATGAAATCGATTGCAAAAAAGGTATTGTAAGCATAAATACCTCCATAATAGGGTACATGACAATAATATAAAATTGTTAAGTAAAGCTCTCTAATCGAGACTGTAGTCAATAACACACGCGAAAACACCAAATTTGTACGCTGTTTCTATTTAATATCCGCTTAAATTAATAAATAAAATCGAAAATATTCAAATATAAATCACGTGGTTTCAAAAAGCTTCTCATTCGTTGTGACGTCAGTGTTCATATATTGTCCTTGACGTTTATGTTGTATGCAGACCCTTGTCAAATAATTTGAATGTTTGCTCTTAATATGTGCTGAAAAATATAGTTTTAATTTAAGCAACAATTACGAAGTGAATATCTTAAAGAAATTATTATACTTTTTACTTTGTTGGTGAGAAGTTTGTGGTGGAAACGGGAACTTTTCGCCATTGAGAAGTAAGGTTGGTAACACTAAATTTTGTGAAACGCTTATAAATAATTTATTCGGAGTTCTTGCACGGGTATTTTTACATTATAGCACAGCACAATACTGATAATATGTGTTACTATTTATTGTAATAAGCTTTAAGTGTTCGTATTGATATTCACTTATTACGATTTGACAACATATGAACATTGACGTCACACGGTCAGAATGTGCGTTTTGGCGGGAATTTAATCAATTCAAACTTCTTTAATTTTTTACGACTTTAATATTAATTTAAGAAAAATAAAAAAAAAGAAGTATATCTAAATTATCGTATTTTTACCTACTTTCAAATAAAATCTTAAAAATAATGTTCATTTACCCTATTGCCAGATAATTTTGTAAGTTTGAAAATATATAAAATTTTTTCAGAACGTTATTCTTAGAACAGATAAAATAGCGACATCTTACGATCGCTTTTTGACCTGACATTGCAGTAGGATAGACAAATTTAAGCCAGAAACGATTTGTAACAATTTTTTTTAATGGTAATATAGTAAAGAAAACTTTCGATTAATTTTTTTATTCAAAAAAGGGCCAAATAATAGAAAAAGGGCCAATAAAAAAAAAGATAATTTCTTCTTGCCTTAAAAATTAACAAAAAAGAAGTAAACACATAATAAATAAAAAATTAATTCGATAAAAAACCAAAGAGAACTTACACAAACAACGACGAAATGAAGAATGAGATACCTGAAAAACAAAAGACGATGGTAGATTTTTTTGAGAACAAATAAAAAATTGGCGCGAAGCTCTTGAACGTCAGACTTTAATTTGTTTCGTTTCATTTCATTATTTTAGGTATCTCTAACTTTTTTGGGGCTATAAAAATAATCATGCTCTCACTTGTTTCTTTGTATTCCATTATACAGACAGTCTTTTGTTTGTTTTTATAAGCGAAAAAAATTGAATTTGTAGTCTGTGCAAATCACTCTTCTCAATTTGCTCCTAATAAGTCCCCCATGCAAGGCGGCCATGCTTGCTGTCAAGGCATAATGCAATTGCGAATAAATTGGGCAAGTCGTTTTTGTTTGCAGTGGGAATGTCGAGCTACGTCTCTGCTGAAGAAGCCCAAAGCAGGGCTGAAACAGCTGTACAGAGGCTGCTCGGGGTTTTCACTGCAATCAAAAACGATTTGCACAAAATTTTTCTAAGTAAAGGGTATCCAATAATCACAAAGCAACACAAAACCTGTGGCTGTAATCCAAATAAATAGTGAGAAAACCCCTCGACCACATTAATTAATGTGGTCGAGGGGTTTTCTCACTATTTAAAAGGGTATCCAAGCCAAGCCAACGAAACCTAATTTAAGCCTATTGTAGGCTCTAATACTTGAACACACTGGATCTTCACTGTGCCACTTATCTAATCTGCATTTTGACAAAAGGAAGGGCTGTTTCCTCCAAAGGGCTAAAGGGGATACCTTAATCATTAATTTGTAAATAAACTCGAAGTGTAACTTTTGATTAAACGCCAATATAGTCCTTTTTGTTCCAGAATGATAGCCTGTTGGTTCCTGATTGCCGTACTGTCGATATCGAATGCGTTCCTTTCCTCAACTGTAAACGCTAGAGATTCTTGGCAAAGACCTGGCTGTCATAAAGTAGGTTAGTATACGAAGTGAAAAATAAAAAAAAAGAGGTTCCTTTTTTTTAATAAAACGCCCTTTAACTACGGGAGTCATTAACGAGCAAACTGTTGACAAAAAATTGCTCTGGCATGGTGTTTCGCTCAAATGTAAACCGATGAAATCTTTTGTCATTACTCGAACCGAGGTCTAAATAGGCGCGCGAGATTAGTTTAGAACTGCACACTTTTAAAAGCCAATGTATGAGTTTTGCTTAATTAAGATACGGAGTGGACGGAGGTGGAAAATCAACCCGTAACTGAACCAGTAAGGGTCAATCAAGTTTTGTAACTTTTGTAAGTGCGTCGGTAACATATTGTGGGGTAAAGGAAGTATAGCTAATGTAGTTATAAGGGGGTCGCCACTACGTTACGTTTTCCCTTATATCACACACTCGCTTGCAGGGCTGGACATTGGCAAACGAAAATAATAATTAATTTTAAAGTCTACATTACCTCGCCTCCTTGCGTTACATTCGACCAAACGTGGCCCCCTGAAGTCACAAACAAAACTCACCAAATGGATTTCACTAACTGTAGATATTAATGAATGTTACAACTAAGTCGCTAATTTGATAATTTTCTAATTCTTCCTAACTGCCCACTTGATTTATAAAATTCGACCCTGCTGCCCATCTGGTGGAAAAGTAGTAAAGTGTGACGATTGACTTCAGCGCCGCCAGCTGCTGCAATGGGACGGTGGTGGGTCGAAAGAGCGCCACTCATCTTTTTGGGAACCGCAGGGAAAATTAAGAAAACGCGGTTACGTATATCAGAAGTGTTTTATTTTCAATAAAACAAAGTACTGTGAAACGACAGTGACAAAATGTAGGCGTAACAGACGCAGTAATATCCGGGAATCTCTTAAAAATAAAACAACTTGAAACATGAATCTTATGTTCGAAGTGGAGGTGAAGGCTTTGGCTTCACAGATCCTCCACGTCAAGCGTGGGACGCTAATAGAAGAGTTATCTCCCTCAAAAAGCGCCAGGAATCAATTCAATTCGGCCAAACACTCAGCGGAAAAGTTTTCACCCCACGAGATAATACGCAGCAAAAGGGGCTAGTAGTACAGCCCAATGGAAAGAAGCCTAAAGGAGAAAAGTAAAACACCAATCCAGTTAGCGGACGACGGCGAAAACTCACCTGGGGAACAGATTGATCACCAGGCACGTGAATGCGCGGGTTAAACCAGTCGGAGCCGGCCCAAGGCCGTGGGATATATTTCACCTCCTAGGAAAATATTTCTCAAGCACCACAATAATTTGCACAGAACACAAGTGGTTTACCCGGACTCTGTACAGAAAATGGAGTGTGGCTAACTCGATTCGGAGAGGGGGAGAAAAGAAAACGAACGAAAGAAAAGAAGGAGCCAATCTAGCGAAAATGTGACATAATGATCGGCGAATGGGGGTTCAATATCAAAGGCGATGGGACTGTTCGAAATTCGAGCGAGAAGGAAGGCCAAAAAAGCCAACTAGAAGTATCGCAAAAAGAAACAGACTAGATGATGCCAACCGGATCGAAAATAATACGTAATTTAAGATATTTTAGTTCACGAAAATAAAACGACCTGTTTTCCTGCGTTTCTATCGATACAGAAAATTCCCTATAAATTTTAATGAGTTAAAATCCGGGGTAATTGAGATCGTGAGTGTTTACACATTCAACTCGAAGCAGCTGCAAGGAACCTGCTCGCTTGGCCTGAGAACAATGCGCGCCTTAAACTCGAGCGAAATTTCTTATCAGCCGATTAAAAAAACAGACTCGACTCCATTGAATATACTGTACAGGGTGTCACAAAATAACCGGAGAATTTCAAACTGTAACACGCCTAGTACCACCCGTGCCGGATGCCATAAGGTGCGTTTTCTAAAAGTTTGGGTCAACGGTCGAACATCAAAATAACAATTTGGGATAAACCAGTCGGAGCCGGCCCAAGGCCGTGGGATATATTTCACCTCCTAGGGAAATATTTCTCAAGCACCACAATAATTTGCGCAGAACACAAGTGATTTACCCGGACTCTGTACAGCGAATGGAGTGTGGCTAACTCGATCCGGAAAGCGGGGAGAAAATAAAACAAACAAAAGAAAGGAAGGATCGAGAATGATTAGACAATCCAGCGAAAACGTGACATAATGATCTGCGAACGGGGATTAAATATCAAAGTCGTTGAGGGTGTTCGAAATTCGAGCGAGAAAGAAGGCCAAAAAACGAGCTGGAAGTATCGCAAAAAGAAACAGACTAGATGATGCCAACTGGATCGAAAATAATACGTAATTTAAGATGTTTTAGTTCACGAAAATAAAACGAGCTGTTTTCCTGCGTTTCTATCGATACAGAAAATTCCCTATAAATTTTAATGAGTTAAAATCCGGGGTAATTGAGATCGTGAGTGTTTACACACTCAACTCGAAGCAGCTGCAAGGAACCTGTTCGCTTGGCCTGAGAACAATGCGCGCCTTAAACTCGAACGAAATTTCCTATCAGCCGATTAAAAAAAAAACAGACTCGACTCCTTTGAATACACTGTACAAGGTGTCACAAAATAACCGGAGAATTTCAAACTGTAACACGCCTAATACCACCCGTGCCGGATGCCATAAGGTGCGTTTTCTAAAAGTTTGGGTCAACGGTCGAACATCAAAATAACAATTTGGGATAAACCAGTCGGAGCCGGCCCAAGGCCGTGGGATATATTTCACCTCCTAGGGAAATATTTCTCAAGCACCACAATAATTTGCGCAGAACACAAGTGATTTACCCGGACTCTGTACAGCGAATGGAGTGTGGCTAACTCGATTCGGAAAGCGGAGAGAAAATAAAACAAACAAAAGAAAGGAAGGATCGAGAATGATTAGCCAATCCAGCGAAAACGTGACATAATGATTTGCAAACGGGGATTAAATATCAAAGGCGTTGAGGCTGTTCGAAATTCGAGCGAGAAAGAAGGCCAAAAAAACCATCTGGAAGTACCGCAAAAAGAAACAGACTAGATGATGCCAACCGGATCGAAAATAAAACGTAATTTAACGTGTTTAAAATCACGAAAATAAAACGAGCTGTTTTCCTGCGTTTCTATCGATACAGAAAATTCCCTATAAATTTTAATGAGTTAAAATCCGGGGTAATTGAGATCGTGAGTGTTTACACATTCAACTCGAAACAGCTGCAAGAAACCTGCTCGCTTGGCCTGAGAACAATGCGCGCCTTAAACTCGAGCGAAATTTCTTATCAGCCGATTAAAAAAAAGACTCGACTCCATTGAATACACTGTACAGGGTGTCACAAAATAACCGGAGAATTTCAAACTGTAACACGCCTAATACCATCCGTGCCGGATGCCATGAGGTGCGTTTTCTAAAAGTTTGGGTCAACGGTCGAACATCAAAATAACAATTTGGGATAAACCAGTCGGAGCCGGCCCAAGGCCGTGGGATATATTTCACCTCCTAGGGAAATATTTCTCAAGCACCACAATAATTTGCGCAAAACACAAGTGATTTACCCGGGCTCTGTACAGCGAATGGAGTGTCGCTAACTCGATTCGGAAAGCGGGGAGAAAATAAAACAAACAAAAGAAAGGAAGGATCGAGAATGATTAGCCAATCCAGCGAAAACGTGACATAATGATCTGTGAACGGGGATTAAATATCAAAGGCGTTGAGGGTGTTCGAAATTCGAGCGAGAAAGAAGGCCAAAAAAGACCATCTGGAAGTACCGCAAAAAGAAACAGACTAGATGATGCTAACCGGATCGAAAATAAAACGTAATTTAACGTGTTTAAAATCACGAAAATAAAACCAGCTGTTTTCCTGAGTTTCTATCGATACAGAAAATTCCCTATAAATTTTAATGAGTTAAAATCCGGGGTAATTGAGATCGTGAGTGTTTACACATTCAACTCGAAACAGCTGCAAGAAACCTGCTCGCTTGGCCTGAGAACAATGCGCGCCTTAAACTCGAACGTAATTTCTTATCAGCCGATTAAAAAAACAGACTCGACTCCATTGAATGCACTGTACAGGGTGTCACAAAATAACCGGAGAATTTCAAACTGTAACACGCCCAATACCATCCGTACCGGATGCCATGAGGTGCGTTTTCTAAAAGTTTGGGTCAACGGTCGAATATCAAAATAACAATTTGGGATAAACCAGTCGGAGCCGGCCCAAGGCCGTGGGATATATTTCACCTCCTAGGGAAATATTTCTCAAGCACCACAATAATTTGCGCAGAACACAAGTGATTTACCCGGACTCTGTACAGCGAATGGAGTGTGGCTAACTCGATTCGGAAAGCGGGAAGAAAATAAAACAAACAAAAGAAAGGAAGGATCGAGAATGATTAGCCAATTCAGCGAAAACGTGACATAATGATCTGCGAACGGGGATTAAATATCAAAGGCGTTGAGGGTGTTCGAAATTCGAGCGAGAAAGAAGGCCAAAAAAGACCATCTGGAAGTACCGCAAAAAGAAACAGACTAGATGATGCTAACCGGATCGAAAATAAAACGTAATTTAACGTGTTTAAAATCACGAAAATAAAACCAGCTGTTTTCCTGAGTTTCTATCGATACAGAAAATTCCCTATAAATTTTAATGAGTTAAAATCCGGGGTAATTGAGATCGTGAGTGTTTACACATTCAACTCGAAGCAGCTGCAAGGAACCTGCTCGCTTGGCCTGAGAACAATGCGCGCCTTAAACTCGAGCGAAATTTCTTATCAGCCGATTAAAAAAACAGACTCGACTCCATTGAATATACTGTACAGGGTGTCACAAAATAACCGGAGAATTTCAAACTGTAACACGCCTAGTACCACCCGTGCCGGATGCCATAAGGTGCGTTTTCTAAAAGTTTGGGTCAACGGTCGAACATCAAAATAACAATTTGGGATAAACCAGTCGGAGCCGGCCCAAGGCCGTGGGATATATTTCACCTCCTAGGGAAATATTTCTCAAGCACCACAATAATTTGCGCAGAACACAAGTGATTTACCCGGACTCTGTACAGCGAATGGAGTGTCGCTAACTCGATTCAGAAAGCGGGGAGAAAATAAAACAAACTAAAGAAAGGAAGGATCGAGAATGATTAGCCAATCCAGCGAAAACGTGACATAATGATCTGTGAACGGGGATTAAATATCAAAGGCGTTGAGGGTGTTCGAAATTCGAGCGAGAAAAAAGGCCAAAAAAACCAACTGGAAGTATCGCAAAAAGAAACAGACTAGATGATGCCATCCGGATCGAAAATAAAACGTAATTTAAGATGTTTAAGTTCACGAAAATAAAACGAGCTGTTTTCCTGCGTTTCTTTCGATCCAGAAAATTCCTTATACATTTTAATGAGATAAAATCCGGGGTAATTGAGATCGTGAGTGTTTACACATTCAACTCGAAACAGCTGCAAGAAACCTACTCGCCTGGCCTGAGAATAATGCGCGCCTTAAACTCGAGCGAAATTTCCTATCAGCCGATTAAAAAAAAAATAGACTCGACTCCATTGAATACACTATACAGGATGTCACAAAATAACCGGAGAATTTCAAACTGTAACACGCCTAATATCATCCGTGCCGGATGCTATAAGGTGCGTTTTCTAAAAGTTTGAGTCAACGGTCGAACATCAAAATAACAATTTGGGATGAACCAGTCGGAGCCGGCCCAAGGCCGTGGGATATATTTCACCTCCTGGGGAAATATTTCTCAAGCACCACAATAATTTGCGCAGAACACAAGTGATTTACCCGGACTCTGTACAGCGAATGGAGTGTGGCTAACTCGATTCGGAAAGCGGGAAGAAAATAAAACAAACAAAAGAAAGGAAGGATCGAGAATGATTAGCCAATCCAGCGAAAACGTGACATAATGATCTGCGAACGGGGATTAAATATCAAAGGCGTTGAGGGTGTTCGAAATTCGAGCGAGAAAGAAGGCCAAAAAAGACCATCTGGAAGTACCGCAAAAAGAAACAGACTAGATGATGCTAACCGGATCGAAAATAAAACGTAATTTAACGTGTTTAAAATCACGAAAATAAAACCAGCTGTTTTCCTGAGTTTCTATCGATACAGAAAATTCCCTATAAATTTTAATGAGTTAAAATCCGGGGTAATTGAGATCGTGAGTGCTTACACACTCAACTCGAAGCAGCTTCAAGGAACCTGCTCGCTTGGCCTGAGAACAATGCTCGCCTTAAACTCGAACGAAATTTCTTATCAGCCGATTAAAAAAACAGACTCGACTCCATTGAATGCACTGTACAGGGTGTCACAAAATAACCGGAGAATTTCAAACTGTAACACGCCCAATACCATCCGTGCCGGATGCCATGAGGTGCGTTTTCTAAAAGTTTGGGTCAACGGTCGAACATCAAAATAACAATTTGGGATAAACCAGTCGGAGCCGGCCCAAGGCCGTGGGATATATTTCACCTCCTAGGGAAATATTTCTCAAGCACCACAATAATTTGCGCAGAACACAAGTGTGATTTACCCGGACTCTGTACAGCGAATGGAGTGTGGCTAACTCGATTCGGAAAGCGGGGAGAAAATAAAACAAACAAAAAGAAAGAAATGATGGAGAATGATTAGCCAATCCAGCGAAAACGTGACATAATGATCTGCGAACGGGGATTAAATATCAAAGGCGTTGAGGCTGTTCGAAATTCGAGCGAGAAAGAAGGCCATAAAAAACATCTGGAAGTATCGCAAAAAGAAACAGACTAGATGATGCCATCCGGATAGAAAATAATACGTAATTTAAGATGTTTTAGTTCACGAAAATAAAACGAGCTGTTTTCCTGCGTTTCTATCGATACAGAAAATTCCCTATAAATTTTAATGAGTTAAAATCCGGGGTAATTGAGATCGTGAGTGTTTACACATTCAACTCGAAGCAGCTGCAAGGAACCTGCTCGCTTGGCCTGAGAACAATGCGCAATGTTTAAAAAAAAACAGACTCGACTCCATTGAACACACTATACAGGGTGTCACAAAATAACCGGAGAATTTCAAACTCTAACACGTCTAATACCAGTCGTGCCGGATGCCATAAGGTGCGTTTTCTAAAAGTTTGGGTCAACGATCGAACTTCAAAATAGTCAGCGCCTCGCTGAAACACAGTTAAAAAGCGAACGCGTTAATTGATTTTTAATAAAATAAAATAAAATCCGCCGGTGCAAATAAGGTTAAATGACACAGATTCAACACGGAATTCCCTCTATTAAAGCGTCAGTCTGCGGCGTACGTTCCTCAAATTAAGAGATTTGATCTGCAACGTAAGCAGACGTCGCGTCGGTCGGTCATTCATGCTAGACCCGTGTTGATAACCGCACCTGTGAAATGCAACTAAACAATTTTTGCTTAGAAAATACGTGCGTTGAATTTTGTGCACATCCAAAAGTCAGTCTGCGTTTAATTTTAGAATATGATTTTTTAAACTTGACAATACGAACGATTTCAGATTTTCTAGTATTTATTTAGTATTAAATATATTTTTTTCTCGCTTCAATAAACGATTATGACACGGTGATCATAGTTAAAGTTAGTTTAAAGGGAATTTTTTTCGGGGAATCCCTTGGAATGACATATTATTTCTTTTTTTTTGTCGATTAGCACATACAAGAAAAATTAGTATACCAGATTGCGTAGAATTCGAAATGAAAACGAACGCCTGTCGAGGTTTCTGCGAAAGTTGGGCGATTCCTTCGCGAACAAAAATCAGCAATGTTCAGCAGGTGACTTCCATAGGCCAATGTTGTAACATCATGGAGACCGTACCAGTGGAAGCCAGAGTGCTCTGCGTCGATGGAATCCGCACGTTCACGTTCAGTTCCGCGATCACTTGCTCTTGTTACCATTGCAAGAAGGACTAAGAAGGATCTTTTCGCGAGATTCGCTTGCTTCATTTTCCCGTTGTCGATACTCATCCAAATGCTCGGAACTTAGACTTTCTCTTTCGCCAGCGTTTAGGTGCATGCTTTCTCCTTTAAATATTATTGTAAAATGTTGTAAATATTATACTGACTGACTGAAATATATGTGCGAGTAATAAATTATTTGTTCTTACCAGTGGTGTTTGTTTAAACAAAATGAAAATTAATAAATTTAATAGTAATTGTTAACAGAATAATTTTTAATCAGAGAACAATAATTAAAGCACAGAAAGTACAAGTACACTTGTTACCACACCACCTGGAGATCCCACTCGTCGGCGTCCTGCTTCAGCCCGAAAACGTTTATTTATTTTTATACCTTCAACCAAGTCTTGCGGCCCAATAATTTCACCCGGATTATACTTTGAGATAACAATACTTTCTATTTGTTAAAACCAGCAGTCAGAGCAATGCACGTTATTGAAATAATAATTGAATGTAACATCCTACGGCTGTTGGCAACTTTCGTGGTCTTATAAAAGTATCATACACCCGTAGTTAAAGGAAAGATTTTTCGGGGAATCCCTTGGAATGACTTTTTTTTCTCTTTCTCTCGATTAGGACATACAAGAAAAATTAGCATACCAGATTGCGTTGAATTCTACATGACGACGAACGCCTGTCGAGGTTTCTGCGAAAGTTGGGCGATTCCTTCTCGTACCAAAGTCAGCCCCGCCCAGCAGGTGACTTCCATAGGCCAATGCTGTAACATCATGGAGACCGTACCGGTGGAAGCCAGAGTTCTCTGCGTCGACGGAATCCGCACGCTCACGTTCAATTCCGCCGTCACCTGTTCTTGCTACCACTGCAAGAAGGACTAAGAAGGATCCTTCCGCGAGGTTCGGTTGCTTCAGTTTCCCGCCGTCGATGTATCCTCATCGGCGCTCGTCCGAATGCTCGGAACTTAGACTTTTTCTTTCGCCAGCGAAAAGGAAACGTTTAGGTTCTCGCTTTCTCCTTTAAATATTATTGTAAAATGTTGTAAATATTATACTGACTGACTGAAATATATGTGTGGGTAATAAATTATTTGTTCTTAGCTGTGGTGTTTGATTAAACGAAATAAAAATTAACAAATCTAATGGTAATTGTTAAAAAAAAACATTTTTTACTCAGAGAACAATCGTTAAAGCACAGAAAGTGCTTTAATTCCTTTATTAGTATTAATATCTCTAATGACATAAAATTGTACGCATTTAAAAGCTTTGCTTAAGACACAGACCAAGGTGGAAAATCAACCCAAGTTACCAATGCGATCTAGCTTTCGAAGCAGGTCTTTGCCCGACGTTATTGGTCAGTTCTTTTGCGCGGCTAATGTAAAACCAACGGTACAGTCGAAATCTGCCTATTTTTATTTTTATTTGTTTGTTCTTAGCTGTGGTGTTTGATTAAACAAAATAAAAATTAATAAACCTAATAGTAATTGTTAATAAAACACTTTTTACTCAGAGAACAATCATTAAAGCACAGAAAGCGCTTTAATTCCTTTATTAGTATTAATATCAACAATGACATAAAATTGCACACGTTTAATAGCTTTGCTTAAGACACGGACCAAGGTCAAAAATTAACCCATGTTACTATTGCGCTCCAGCTTCCGAAGCAGGTCTTTGCGCGACGTCATTGGTCAGTTCTTTTGCGCAGCTAATGTAAACTCAACGGTAGAGTCGAAACCTATCTATTTTTGTTTTTATTTACCGGCAGCTATCGAAAGTTAATCGGTAATAACGTTTAGCTCTCAATCAGAGAACAATAATTAAAGCACAGAAAGTAATTTCCTGTATTACTATTGATAATATTAACGATTCAAAATTGTAAAAAAAATTGTTGCAAATCGTTTTTGATTGCAGTGAAAACCTCGAGCAGACTCTGTACAGCTGTTTCAGCCCTGTTTGGGGCTCCATCAATTTGTCTATCTTACTGCAATGTAAGGTCAAGAAGCGATCGTCGTATGTGGCTGTTTTATCTGATACAAAATTGGGTTACAAGTTGCAAATATATATGTTACGACAAATCAGCCAATGAGAGCGCGAATATGAGTCCGTTTATCGAAATGGGCGGCGCTTAGAAAGTCTTGCGACCGCCCACTAGTTTCACAACGATTCAAACCGGTTCAAACGCGTACTTTTCACTGCACTCCACTCACTCAGTGGCACCTGGAGATCCCATTTGTCGACGACACGACGTCCGCCTTCGGACGACTCGAGGAGACTCGACTTTTTTTCTCTTAGGCCAAAATTTGCGGCCCAATAATTTCGTCCGAAATATGCTTGTGAGAAAACAAGACTTCCTATTGGTTAAAACCAGCAGTCAGGGCAATGCACAGTAATGAATTATTAATTTACTTTAATTTCTTACGGTAACGGTAACATAAAACCCCTAACTGAAACAATGAGTACAAGTCGGACCGTAGCCAAAACGAGCCATTTGTTACCACTGCGATCCAGCTTCCGATGAGAATCTTTACGCGAGAGGATTGGTCAACGTTCTATCGTGTACGAGTAATGAAAACTCAAAGGGAGAGCAGAAATGGAATTTTACTTAGGCCCGATTTCATAATCGAACTAAAGGAGACTTTAAAATAAATAAAAGTCACAGTCATATGTCCAAAAAGATGGCAAAATGTAGCTATTTGTACCTCAGAATGTGACTTTTATTTTAAAGTCTCTTAAGTCGATTATGAAATCGGCCCTTAGCGGCAAAGTTCTAAAGTTGACCGGTAATAACGTTCAGTATGACTCAGAGAACAATAATTAAAGCACAGAAAGTAATTTTGTTTATTAGGGAATGCATAATTAACCATACAAAGGCGGCTTACAAAGGCAAAGATATATCAGAACGAATCAGCCAATAGAGACGTAGTTGCCAGTCCGTTTACCGTTGTAGGCGGAACTTAGAATGTTTGCGAGCAGGCGGTGTTTCACAATTCAATTCGATCTGAAAAAGGCACTCTTGTCACCGCACCACAGTACAGGGTTGTCAGATTGGGCGAAATTCCGCCATTTGGACTACATTTTAGACATATTTGGCGTTTAAAAATCTTATTTGGCCCCTGATTTAGGCTAATTTTGTCATCTACACATAACGACAAAGAAAAATATTTTGTTTATTTTATTCACGGTTCTTTTGTTTTATTTTGTTCTTTTGTTTCCTGCCACTTTCTTGAGCTGCAATAGTTTTCGGCCTAAGAATTATTTTTTTTGTCTATCCATTCTCTTTCTGGTTTTGCGTATTTTTCTTCTTTTAATCGAATTGGTTTTCGCTTTTTAAAAACTCTTTTTACGGCTCTCTTTTGTTTCCTTCAAGTTTCTTTTTATTTGCAAAAAGTTTCGTCGATTTTCGTTTATTTGTTCATCTTAGAATCCTGGTACTTTTGTTTTTTTTTTAATTCATTTTATGCTGTCGTATTTATTTCTTTTTCTTTCTTTTTTAACAAATTGATTTTTCATGTTTTGTTAATTAACGCCTTTTTACAGTTATCTTTTGTTTCTTGCTACATTTTTTTTTTTAAAATGTCTGAAGATCTGAAGATTTATTTGGTTTTTGTTCATCTAAGTCGTCAATCTTCTTTTGTTTATTTTTTTAATATTTCCGTATTATTTACGTATTTTTCTTGTCTTACAGACTTGAATTTTCGCATTTTATTGACGCTTGTTCGTAGTTAATCATTTTTCATTTGTTTTGTGTCGTATTTGTGATCTTCTTTTGTTTTGTGCACTGTTTCTTTTTTGCTCTTTTTTTATCGCATTATTGACGTTTTACAGGTTATTTTAATTTTTTTACGAATCGGTGTTGTCGATTTTCCTTTGTTTCTTTTTTTTTGGTCACTTCACGTCTTGTTTTCTGTTGCTGTTGCTTTCATTTCTCTTTTGTTTCTGATTTGTTGGAAGGTTGTTTTTTTTATTTATTCTGATTTTTGATTTACCGACTCGGACACTTTGTTTTTTTTTTTGCCTTCGACTTTACAAAAAATGGCGCCTTTTGGCTACGTTTTGTTAACAAGTTAGCGACGTTGTCTGCAAGAAATCTGGCGACACTGCCACAGCACTCACTTGTCACCTGATCACACTTGACAGCGACGTGCGCTCCTTTTCTTTCTTCGGCCCAATAAATTCGCAGCAATATGCTTTTGAGGATCCTATTGGTTAAAACAAGCAGTTACTGAATTGTTAACTGAATTTAACTTCGTACGGTAACACATGTCAAAGTAAGCTGACATACAAGGCGTTTACGAAAATTGGAGCGGTACATGGATCGCGATTGAAAAGTAAGATAGAACGAATGCGTTTAATGCAAGTAAGAGTGAGAGAATAGATTACCCGATAAACCGCTCCAATTTTCCAACACCCAAAAGTGAAAAGTGAAATAAAACAATTTCATGTTGGAATATTTACTCGAAATATCATTGATCACTTCTACCAACATATAAGAATGCAGGTTTTACAAACAACATTTTGAGGTTAATCGACGTTTAATGGATGTTTATGTCAATATTTGACATATAAGAAATTGATGATTATACGAGATACTTTTTCATCATTGAACACCCGATAGATAACAACAAACAGCTAGAGTTATCTTCGGCACGAATTAAATAAATCATTCGTAATCTTGCTAATCCTCGAATTCGAATTAATGATACCGGATGTAGTACGTAATTGAATGCAGAGTTGCGTGCGCGCTGTGAATTTAATTACTCAATTATTTATGCAGCGCAGTAGAAGGTGTGACCATCGTCTGCACATCCTGCGGGAAATGTTTCTGAAAACAGGCAGTCGATACGCTTTCAGCAGCTTTTTTCATCGTCACGTTCTGCAAATTTCATCGGCGAGGCGATGAGTCAAAACCCCCCCGCAAATCGTCACTTTTCCAGAAAATCGGAAACCTATTGGCTCAAGGTGCGTGTTCAAAATCAAACGTACTGAATAAAAGGTGAAATGAAGCCGCAAGAGGTTCTTGTACGCGAAGGGACCAGATCGGAAACAAGAATTATCGAACAGTGTTTCCAATGTTATCAAAAAATGTTATAAACAGGGAAAAGAATTCGGGCCACTTGTTTCGCGAACGATATGAAAACGTAGTACTCAGACCGAATTAGCCTCGACCACGCATTGGGCTCCTTCTCCTCCCACTCAATAACAATTCGATGCCGCGGAACGGTGGTGGGAGTAAACAGTACAATCGGCGTAAAAAGCGTCCAACACAAGTGGCGTGAATTCTTTCCCCTGATTATAAACATAGGTATTGAGGAATTGATTAGAACAAATCACAGAAATTCAGTACAGATAAAATTACTTCACGTGTGCGCAAGGGACTAGAATGTAGAAAGACTTCCGTCATCTATTTCATTGTTTTCGTCTTTCATATTGCCTCTCACTTTCAAACAATTGTGTGATATATGCATAAGGATGCAATTGACTCTAGCAAAAAGCCTACAGGTTTCGCCTAAATATAATCATTAATCACTGAAAAGTAACAAGAAGGAAACAATAATTGAGTAAAAGTTTCACTTGAAACAAAAACTGATCAAATCAAATTTAGCTTTCGAAGATAAACGTTGTCAAAAATTTACATATAACAGCAGAAAGTTAGGTCTCAAAATCATTAATGAAAGACACGAAAACTAATGATTTCCACTATTCATTTTTCATAGTAGTAAAAACATAACAAACAGAAGAGACTCGATTGTGTAACAAATGCAGGAAATAAAAACCATGGATAATGTACAGTTGAAAGCAAAAAAAGGTAGAGAAAAACAGTTTCCCGTAATTATTCTTTCTTAAAATGGTATGGATTAAAGACGAATTCACAGATTTTATAAAAGTTTTAAACTTCCGACACAGGGTTGGAAAAAAAGCTGTTTTTTTTTAAAAGAACAAAACTTCTGTGTTTTTTGTTTTAAACAGTTTTTTTTTTGTTTAAAACATGTTTAAAATTGACCCTAAATTGAACATGTTTTAAACAAAGAAAAAACAGCTGTTTAAAACAACTTTTAAATGTTTAAATTGCCCTTACAGCTTACATAAAAAGATATAGATTATTATTATTATTATTTGATATTTGTGTAAAAAGAAGAATTTATTAAAATTCGATCTCTAATTAAAAGAAAGAAGAAAAGTTTGTAATGTTAGATTATGTACCCTTTTAAAAATAATTTATGTACTTTGATAATAATTTAAATAATTTAAGGCAGAACTTGATTTATTTAGGATCTACGGTCGCGGTGTTTTAAATGATTTTCAAAGAAAGTATGAAGTATTTGGTATCAACATACTGAGAAAAACATTCCCAATAAAAACTATAATCAAATACAATCCAAAGAAATATCTCAAATTACTTGATTGCATTAGAACTAAAATACACGACTCGTGGCTTTCATACTGGAAAACAAAAATTTCAAATATGTAAAAACATGTAGGATGTTCCATTTAAAATAACAAAGTTGATATTACTTCCGGCGAAACCAAAAGTCCATTAGGTATATGTCTGAAATTTCAAATTAAATTTTTGTTTAATTCATCGTTTTCAAATTTTAAACAAACCTTAAAATTCTAGAAGGACGAATATACGGCCTTGGGACAGACGGTAGAAATTCAATGAAGACAAATGAAACGATAACGATATAAATAGTTTAAACAGCGACATCCTACGATCAGTTTTTGACCTAACATTGCATTATCATTGACTAATTCAAGCCTGTTTGCTACATAATAACTCATCCCGTAACCCATAGTATGAACAGGGAAGCGGAGGACCCAGTATGTTTCAAAACTTAATGTAATAATAGAAGGTTAAATATTGAAAAGGTATTTTAAAATTTTACAATATAAGTATTATTCTAGTGATCAGTAATAATTAATGAATTGATTATAATCAATCTAATGCAATTTAAATTTAGTTCAAATCAGAGCTACAGTGTAGTCATCACGTCATCATCTCAGCCAGACATTGTCTACAATTATTAAAACAATTGATATGAGATCAAAGTAAAGTTTAAAGTTAATCTGTCGGTGAAATACATACCCTAAATAACTTCTGGTTACACAGTATAAGGTTGCAAAAATAAAAGACATATATCAAAAGTGTTATTTTTTAGCTTAAAACTAAAAAAAATGAATTTAAAACATTAACAAAAAAACATGTTTAAAACTTAAAAATAAAGCACTTATATCAAAAGAGTTCTTTATTAGCTTAAAATTACAAAAAATGAATTTAAAACATTATCAAAACAAAAAGGTTTAAAATATTTTGTTTAAAACAGATGGTATGTTTTTAATTCGGTGTTTTAAACAAGTTTTAAACTTTCCAACTCTGTTCCGACAGTAACAATAAATAAAATATCGAAACACAATCAACAATTAAAAATTTACAAATACTTATAAGATTAACGAAAACATAACAAAAAATGAGAATTTTTTTTTGTGTAAAAAAGAAAGAAAAATATGTTCGATTTCTTTCTTCAATAAATAAACCAAGAAGGTAACAAAAGACTACCAAACCTGAAGAAGTTTCATCAGTGCTTATCGCTTTAAATCGAATTTACGTTGCATTTTGTTACGACACAGTAGTTGGACATCTGCGAGGCGGCGTCTTTGTCCTAATAATCATGTCTTGTTCAGTGTACGCTTCTAAAAATAATATCACGATTAGATTTTTTATAAAACAATAAAAACATTTCGGTAATAAATAACACACTTAAACATTATGCATAATCACTGCGTTCTCAGATTCCAGTCACGAAACCGAGAACTCGAAAAGCAACGCGCAGGTGATGAAACTAGAACGCGAGCATCGCAAATATTCCGCGAACTCGGAGTTATTTCCCGACTGAGTTAAGTAAGCAGATTTTTATAAACAACCTCGACTCAGATTCAAATTGGCAAATCGCCTCGCCGCTAGAATCGGTTAAACGAACACCCCGTCGACAAGCCACAGCAAAACACCTCAAGGCCCCGAACTCCCTACAACAGCGTCGGAGTACGTCCCCCAGCACCGTCTGCGTCGAGGACGAATGGGAATCCGGATTAGCTAGCAGAAAAATCCCAACCCCCAGAGATTAATTTAGACAAATAATGATTTTGTAATTGGATTATTTAAAAGCTCTTCCTACGCCCCTACAACCCCCGAAGCTATTCGCGACATGGTGGATCGCCGCAGCAGCGAGATGTGGTGAAGCGCAGAAAGCTTCTCGTGACATGGTGGAGGTCGCCTGCATCAGGTCAAGAGCAAAAGCGTAACAATAAAAAAAACAAACAAGATCAATAGTAATGGTAGAAAGAAAGTTTAGATTTTTTGTCTTCATCCAAAAATAAATAAACAAATAAATAATTAGTATTATTTTTAGCATTTCTTTAATTAGTAAATACGGCAGGGCAGAATCAACCTCTCTCCCTTTTTCTCTTCTTAATTTGGGAATTTAATTTTGAATGTTTATTATTAAATATATCAAAAATATTTACAAATAATACGATTTTGAAGTTGAAATAGTACGTCGTACCAACTGCTACATAATCGTACTAAAACGACTACAATCGGCAACATTGAGCAGAAGCAACGGAACAAACTAGCATGAACTTTTCCTATACTTGGCGGTTTGACTTAACATAATCACCAACATTAATAAGAAATGAAAACTCCAAAACAAAAAGTGTTTCATTTCTTTAGAAAAATTTTAACTAAGAAATTAAAATATTCCCTCAGTTTTTGTAATTTTTCCCTTTTTCTCTTTTATTTTACTTCGACAGTTACTAACGTTCTTAGATTTTGAAGTAAGTTTAGGTCATTTGAGTGGACTTTTTTGACTTTAAGTGTCATTGTTTTTGTTATTTGTGCACTTTTTTGTCGGTTTATAAACGAATCATACCATCCATCTTACTACATTTTTTTTTTAATTTACGATATAGGGTGCTTGA
Organism: Prosopocoilus inquinatus; assembly: GCA_036172665.1. Classification (NCBI taxonomy): domain Eukaryota; kingdom Metazoa; phylum Arthropoda; class Insecta; order Coleoptera; family Lucanidae; genus Prosopocoilus; species Prosopocoilus inquinatus. The sequence goes on from CM069870.1 coordinate 6,210,233, forward strand.
GAGTAAGTTGATGTACAGGCTGCTTGAGAATAAGGTGTTTCACGCTGGTAAGAGCTTTTTGGAACTTTTCTTCACTCACAGTAGTGGAGTTATTGAACTTTGCCACACTAATGTGCCACTCTTTATGTATTATTTTCTGTAAAAGTAGGAAGATAATATTTCCGAACCCACTATGTAAGTCCATGTAAAATAAACTTAACAAAATGAAATTTTCGTTTTGATGGTACGCTGTAATTATTGACGCATTATTATTCTCAGATTAATACTTGGATGCACTGCGACACTTCTAAACGTGCTATCAACATAAAGGTGGTTATTACGCCTGGTCTGAATGCGGAATATGCCCTTAATATGTCGGAGGTGTTATTTGTGTATTAGCGGGTGCACTAATTAAAGCCTTCTGATGTAATGTATGCAGGTACACGAATACAAGATTGTAAGGAATTACCTGTTTTCGATAACGGCGTCGCTTCTGTCGGCCGTAAAACGGTTCATTTATTCAGGGTGTTCTTATCGTTATGGCCTGATTTTACATTTCGGCTCACATCTGCGGCTTTTTGCAGATTAGGCACTAAACAAAGAACTACACGTTTACTTCTTGAAAACGCAAGAGATCGAATTTCTAGTTTACCAAACAGTAATCTGCAATTTATCAAAACTGCTCTTCTGCATCTTTCATGTTTTTTAGATTAGTTTTCTTTTTTTTTAACTAGTACAGATGAAACACTAACGCAACCTACACTAGTTGTATGGCGTTTTCTGTTTTAAGAAATGTAGCCCTTGTTATAGTTGCTTTCACAACCTAATAACCTAAATAAATAAATAAATAGATCACGTATGTTATTTCATAAAGCCAACATCAATTATTCTAGCTTCTTAATTCTTGCTTGCTTGTTACAGTTCAAACTTTCGCTTAGCAAGTGTGTCCCTGTAAATAACTGACATTCCAGAAAATTTTACCCTAATTACATCGCGCGCACCTTTTTAAGAAGTTCCTAATACGGCTTATCGCTTTAAATCGAATTTACGTTGCATTTTGTTACGACGCAGTAGTTGGACATCTGCGAGGCGGCGTTTTTGTCGGCAGATTTCAAAGAAGGCCACATACTTTTTCTACGGCAAGCTAATTAATATCTAACGACATGGCGTCTCCGATCCACATCAAAAAGACCGGCATTGTCTGCGAATGTTTGCAGTTTCCCTTTTTAAGTTGTATCAGTTTTTATTTCCTTTTTAATGGCGAACACATGTGTCGGTTTTCTTTGTCGGCTAATTACAAACAAGTTGCCGGCCGCTTTAATTCCATTTTTGTTCCCCTGCTCGTCACGCTCTATGCGGAGGAGGAGAATGTTTGGTGTATTGGAAACCCTTGTGGTTGGTCAGAAGTCTTCCCTGCTGAATTTGGGAGGTACACCTAAATGGTGGGCTATTTAACCTGCGTTGGAGGTTTATTTAGTTATCAGTTATCATCGGCTATACCCTGTTTTTTTTTTTTAATTCGGAGGAGTACTTTGAAATTTTGGCGCTAAAAACGAGGTTTGTCATTGCCGGCTAGAATTGACCAATGACAAAGCTTGTTTGACCAATGACAAAGGTTGTTTTTAGCGCCAAAATTTCAAAGTACTCCTCCGAATTAAAAAGCAGAGTATAGACCTTATTCGTATGTGCGCTTTAAGTGTGGTTTAAAGCGAATCACTTTAGCTGAGTTCCAGTAAACGTTGATTGCGCTTTGTAGTCTGTTTTTCCGCTGTTTTCCATAATAGAGCATTCGTGTACAAAATCTTTTCTTAAGTTCCGGTTAAAATTAAGAGGCGTTTCGTGTATTTCAATTCTCACGCTCGTCACGATTGAGCTGCAGGCATTGTGCCGAAGTTACATTCGACGGCACAATATTTTGCCGGCATTGTGCCGAAGTTGGATTCCACGGCACACTATTTTTGCTAGTGCACGGATAGGTAGCACATTCTATCTTCCCAAAATGCGATTGGTTGAGCTCGCACGTGGTACGTTCATTTTCGCGCTTACCGCAGCCGTTTTGGTCCTCTGGGAATGTTGGTACGACGTCAGAAGAGAGTGCTTGTGTGGTTGTGTGTTGGTCTAGGGAGTTTGTTTTAGGAAGTTATAGTCGAAAGGAACATAATTCAATTTTGTTTTTTCTGGTTCTGCGACACCAGTGCAATTTTGCACTAATTAAGAACCTGTGAAAGGTACACAGGTAAGTTGTGCGATATATTTGGTTCAGCTATTTAAGATTTTTCGTTTCGTCTTTCTTACAGTATTTTCGTGTTGAGCGCATCTCTAGTGTCGGGCGTAAAGTTTAGTCTTGAAGGTAGGTATATTTTATGTTGAATTTCTTTTTTTTTTAATTATTATTAGCCTAGGCCTAGAATGTTCGTTGTTATTTTTTTTTTATTTTAAATCTGCAATTCATTTCGAGGTCTTTTATATCTATAACAGTCATTTGTTTTCTTACTTTTGTCGACAGGAATTTTAGTTTGTTTTTCTCATATTATTTTTTTTCTTCTCGTAAATTTTACGGTCGTTACTTGCTTTTCTTTGCGAAATTTACAATCGACATTTCCTTCTTGCTTTTCGTTCTTAAATTAATTTATTAAATTTTTTTTCACTTCTTTCTCCTTCGAGAATATCGGCATTTATTTTCTCCTGCTTTCTTCAGAAATGTTCATTTTGTAAATTAATATTATGATAGTGATTTGTTGAAGTTCGATTTATTATTAGGCTAGGCCTAGAATGTTCGTTGTTATTTTTTTTTAATTTTAAATCTGCAATTCATTTCGAGGTCTTTTATATCTATAACTGTCATTTCTTTTTCTTACTTTTGTCGTCAGGAATTTTAGTTTCTTTTTTCATTTGTTTGTTCATTTGGATTTTTCGATTATCAAAAACGTTTTTCGTTCTTTTTTAATTCCTTACAATTGTTCAAAATCAAATAATTAAAATTTCTGTGGAAATTTTAATTTTCTCACTTCGATCGTACGTTTTTGGATTATCAATTGTTTGTCCTTTTTCTTGTCTTACTCTCGCAAAATTTAGCAATTATCTTTTGGATTATCAATTGTTTTTCCTTTTTCTTTTGTTAAATTGTGAATTTCATTTTTAATGTTTATTACTAATTATATAAAAATATATTTACACATAGGATTTTGAAGCTGAAAAATTAAACGTCGTGCCAACTGCTAAATAATCGTACTGAAACGACTACAATAGGAGGGTTGGCAACATTGAGCAGTAGCAACGGAACGAATCAGCGTGAACTTTTCCAGCACTTGGCGGTTTGCGTTGACATAATCTCCCAATAAACGTTAATAAAAAATGAAAATCTCCAAAACAAAAAATATTTAAGTTCTTTGGAAAAATTTGGTTCAGCTATTAAGATTTCTCGTTTCGTCTTTCTTATAGGATTTTCGTTTTGAGCGCAGCTCTAGTGTCGGACGTAACGTTTAGTCTTGGATGAATCTTTTATGTTGAATTTCTTTTTTTTTTTTGTATGTTAAAACACAACCAAATATTTACCTGTAATAAGTTGCAACTACTTTGAATTTATTTATTTAGTTACTGTATGTGGCCCATCCCTTTTGTACATGCGAGTTAGTAGAACGCACACGTTAGTCAGGCGATCCGTTCGCAGAGATGAACGTCTTGAATTTGTAGGGATTTCACTTATTTCTGGCGTCCTTAACAAATTATTGCCCGAAGTTCGACCCCTCCCCCCCATCTCTACATATAACCTAGGGAATTTTGCGCATAACTACACAAAAAATACGCAAAAAAATGTGTGTAAATAGTTGTAAGTTTAAGACATGAAAATAGAGATGGGAAGTACCATTATAACTACAATAACAAATGCCGTAATAATTTAAAAACGTTCATACAAAAAAAAAGAAACTTTTGAATTACGCAATGAGAAAACGATTGAACGTAACTCGGATGTGATTTTCCTTATCGCTAAAAAATCGCATCTCGAAGAAACTTTGGCACGCGTGAAAGTAACCAACACAAAAATAAACTTTCGAACGGAGGCGGAAAATTTAATCGATTTAGCTTTAATAAACTTCAAAACGTCCCTCTAATTAAATTGCGATTAGCAAGGCGAAAGCAATTTTTTCACGATTTGCATTTGCCCCGTTAGGAGGGCACTTAACTATTTAAATTATATTTCGAATTTGATTAAGTCACTTTTCGATATACATTAGATTATGAGGCCGCCGAAAAAAGTGATTAACCGCCACCGCCACCGTGCTCGAGCTTTTCCACCCTCTCCAAGTCGCTCTTGCCGCACTTATCGCAAGGGTGGTGAGAGTGTGTGAGGAGAGATCGATGTTTACTTTGATTTTCTGTAAAAATTAACGCTGAGGAAGCAATTACGGCCGTATTTATCCGAGTCCGAATTAGATCGCTGCAAATTTAATTTTTATGATGCGGGGTGTTTAATCGAAAGTAAATGTTTGGCGTGGTGACAGTTGTAGTCATGGGGTAATATGTGTCCGGGTCAAACGGAGAATAACATTGCCCTTTCTGTGGCCGTGTTCCCTTTGATTAAGAATTACTTTCTCGTCGGTGCTCAAAAATCACTTGCCGGGGAAATTTATTCCAGTTTTACTTCATAGAGACCTTCACAAGACCTCAATTTTGTCCTATTGAACCACTGTTTATTTTCGTTTTATGTTTGCATTTGTACATGTGACTCCCCCCCCCCCCCCCCCCATCAGCAATAAATTGTGATTCCGAACCAGAGTTAAAGAAAGATTTTCTTTTCTTTTTAATATCCTCTAATACGTGGGCTGCTGGAAAAGTTTCTGGAAATGGTATGAAAAAACGCGTATGAAATTTGGTAAACGGTATCATTGTTTTTCGAAGTATTCGCCTTTGACGTCAATACACTTTTGCATACGCTCGAACCAATTTCTAAAACACGTTTTCCACTCTAAAGATGGTACCTCAGAAACCAGTGTCCGGAATGTTTCAACCGCTGCTTCAGCCGACGAAAATCGCTCACTCAGCATTTTATTTTTGATATTTGGGAACAAAAAGAAGTCATTAGGTGATAAATCAGGTGAATATGGAAAATGAGTCATTAATTCAACATTTTTGTTGGACAAAAAATCAACTGTTTGACGGGCTGAGTGAGAGCTGGCGTTGTCATGATGGAATAATTCGTCGATTTCGATTGTTTCTTCTTATTTAATCGATGACTTCCGGCAAACAAATTGTAGTACACCAATCAGCATTCACGGTTTTTCGATCCCCTAAAGCCACAATTAAACCAAAGAAACAAGCAATCATTTGTTTCGCAGCTCTGCGTGAACGGACAACTTTTGTTGGTTTTGGTTCATTTTGAAATACCCAAACGGTAGATTGTTGTTTACTTTCTGGCTCGTACGAATAGATCCACGTTTCGTCACCAGTAACGATGTTATAAACTAAATTTGAACGACCTCCATTGAATTTCTTGAGCATTTCTTCGCACCATTTGACACGACCCTGCTTTTGCTCTTCTCTTAAATTGTGTGGGATCCAACGACTGCAAAGCTTTCGTACGATCAAATGATCATGCAAAATCTGGTGTATTGCTTTCATGTCAATGCGTAAGGATGCTTGAATCTCACGGTATGTCACATGTCGATCTCGCTCAAGCATTTCACGCACAGCATCTACATTAGTGGCAACAACAGATGTTGATGGACGACCTTCACGAAATTCGTCACTGAGAGAGGTACGTCCACGCTGGAATTCGGAAAACCAATTATAAACACTGCTCTTTGATGGTGCTTCATCTCCAAAAGAGCCAAATGAAGCCGATCGAGGCATTGTTTCGGCGTTAGACCACATTTGAAATCGTAAAAAATCATGGCACGAAAATTTTCACGCGAGATTTCCATGTTTACACAAAATTACTTTTTCTCAAATGCTGTACAAACAAAACTAGTTCACTTGGATAGGAACTGCCAATAGAATAATAGGCGAAAAACGTCAACTTTTTTAAATATGACAGTTGATAAACGTTAACAATTCTAAACCTACTAGATTCCAGAAAATTTTCCAGCAGCCCACGTATAGTAAACACACAAAACAATAGAACCGTTAAGAAGGAGTGGATATAATACAAATAAAGAATTGGCGTTTTTTTTTTTTAATTGTATCACTTTTCGTAGATCGACAAATATCAATACGTAACAGCACTGATGTTTTGGCCTTAAATTTTTTTTTTATAAGCAGTTGATTAGCTGAAAGTCGAGGCGTGATCGTACATGTACATACGTATAGAAATAAATCATAAAACTTCTGCGTAAACAATGAAATAAGGTGATTACCGTGATTACGTTCAATCAGCATATTACTTTGTCCATGATATTTACACACTCATATATCATCGTCGATATTATCTCACTGTCTTTAGTGTTATCTTTTTTTTTTGGAATATATATCTGGACGCGGAAATACTCCAATTTTTAGACAACTTACGTGTTTTAATTAAAACGTATAAAACGTATAAAAACATATATTTTTTTTAATTTCTTGAGATTTTTATTAAAAAATCTATTGTTAAGGCCGTCTGACACTAGGCTAAATTTACTACATAATTTAGAAATGAAATTTTAAAGAAAACTTCTTTAAAAAATTTGATTAAAAATAATTAATTATTCTGTCAGACACTATCACTAAGTTTTATAACAAAAATTATATGAGCGCATGCGCAGTATCGAATAATACATGGGGATTTTTAATTATACTCGTTCTGTGACAGGGTTGCCAGATTGGCCGAAATTTTATTTTATCAGTGTCTGTTTATAGTTTAAAAACCATTTTCTTACAATCTTTATGAGATAAGAGTCAATTTGAACTTTTAATTATTATTCATAAATAAGAAAAAGATTATTTTCTCATAAAACCAGGATTGTGTGGTACCAGTATTTGGTCTTTTCTGAAAGGTTAAGTCAAAAGCAACACAACAGAGCTAGTTTTATTTCATTTTGTTATTTACTTTATTTACCGTTTAATTTACCGGTAAAAAATCCGGTAAATTTAGTCAATTATATAATTTACCGGTAAATTTACAACACTAATTGACAGTTCATTTGTAAATAACCATAACTCAATCCAAACAAGTTTTAAAAATAGAGATATTCAAAGAAAAGAATGGGCGCGTTCAGCGGCTGAGTTGCTTACTCAGCAATCGATTGTGATTGGCTCACATGAAGGTAATAGCCAATAGGGTACATGACAATAATATAAAATTATTAATTAATAGAGACTATAGTCAATGACATACGCGAAAACACCAAATTTGTACGCTATCTCTATTTATTATTCTCTTAAATTAATAAATAAAATCGAAAATATGCAAATATAAGTCACGTGGTTTCGAAAGGCTTCCCATACGTTGTGACGTCAGTGTTCATACATTGTCTTTGACGTTTATGTTGTATGCAGGCTCTTGTCAAATAGTTTGAATGTTTGCTCTTAATATGTGCTGAAAAATATAGTTTTAATTTAAGCAACAAGTACGAAGTGAATATCTTAAAGAAATTATTATATTTGTTTACTTTGTTGGTGAGAAGTTTGTGGTGGAAACGGGAACTTTTCGCCATTGAGAAGTAAGGTTGGTAACACAAAATTTTGTGACACGCTTATCAATAATTTATTCGGAGTACTTGCACGGGTATTTTTACATTATAGCACAGCACAATACTGATAATATGTTTTACTATTTATTGTAATAAGTTTTAAGTGTTCGTATTGATATTCACTTATTACGATTTGACAACATATGAACATTGACGTCACACGGTCAGAATGTGCGTTTTGACGGGAATTTAATCAATTCAAATTTCTTTAATTTTTTACGGCTTTAATATTCATTTACGAAAAAAAAAGAAATATATCTAAATTATCGTATTTTTACCTACTTTCAAATAAAATCTTTAAAAAAAAATGTTCATGTACTCTATCACAAACGACTGCTGAGTAAGCAACGCATCCGCTGAACGCGCCCATTGTCTGTTTTTGAATCAAAACACGTTTGGATCTTGACTTTATGAGCGAAAGAAAGCACCTTAAATGTCTCCAGATATATTTAGGATGAATAAACGAACCAAAAATAAGGTCAACTTTTTATATAAATTCTTTTTCCAAAGGTAATTAATTAGGGAGTTATAAGCCTTGAAAGAGGGGTGAAAAATCTCGTTTTTCTTTTGGCAATATTTAGTAGTCCTTTAAGTTATCAAACTGATGACCGTTTTCACAATCAGACTTTAAGGAAGCTTTAATTTAAAGTAACTTTAAGAACAGGGAAACAAATGTATCTTTTCAGGTTAAAGTAACTTTAATAAATTTAAAGTCCTATTACGATATCGACCCTAATATTTTAGACTCAAGTATAAAACGTCTAACTTCACATTAATAATGTATTGGTCAGATCCCCCCTCTTTCTTTTTAAGGGATAGTTTTGGGGGCGCGACTTTCAGTATTTTATCCCTAATTTTAATTTTTTACAACAGAAATTTGTGACGAAAAAACTTTGGATTATTTGATACACACAAAAAAAAGAACACGACTATTATTATTTATTGTAACCCGTTCGTACTTCATAAATTTCAATTTTCTGCGCTGTTTGTTCTTGCTGAAGCTCAGGGTGCGTCGGAGGTCTGACCTTCAACTGAGCGAAATTCTGTGATCTGAAATTCAGCATATTGAAAAGTTCAAAAATTAAAAAGTAAATACATCAATTTCATTAGGAAGGGTTGATTAATAACAGACGATATTAAAACGAATTTATTGAGACGTACAACCAAGCGGAGGACATTTTAAGGAATAAATTAGTCAATCACACACATCATGCCATTTTCTGTGCGAGCTTGGAAAGTTGACTTCTTCCCCGATTTTGCGTCGAAATGTTGAGTTTTAATTTCGGTAGTGGTGCAGGCCGAAGCCTACGAGATCGGGGTGAGACCGATGTGGCCGATACCCCAACCCTTCGCAGCTGGTGTCCGACGAAGAACATAGCTGGCAACGACAAGCTGCGGCTTCCATGTATTCGTAGCGAGCGGTTAAGGGATGAGCGCCTTCGTCGCAATTGCGAAGCGTCGCGACGGCCCTGTTTCTACCGTGGTGCACGCATACAGGGTGGGAGGATTTTTTGTACGGGAATCTCCAATCGGAAATCTGGAAAAAATCGATTTTAAATTACATTCAAAGTTAGTAATGGGCACTATCAAATAAAATGAGCTCTCGAATGATTACTTAATTAATGATGCCACCTATCGAATAAACTTATTTGTGTAAATACATTTATTACTAGAGACTTAAATAGATAAATTTCAGTGTTGCCAACTATTGGTAACGTTTTTGTACCAGACGCTCTACGAAAAAACACTAGAATTTCATTATATCCTCTTTCCACAGTTTCCAGGCCCAGCCTTTTTTACTCAAAAAATATCTGCAAAAAGGAAAATTTGGAAAAAATACCTGCAGTTGTCAGCACTGCTTAGGGTTGCCAAATTGGCCGAACTTCCGCCATCTGGGCTACATTTTAGACAAATTTGGCGTTTAAAAATCTGATTGGGCGCCTAACATCTTGTTTGAGCTACTGTTGTCGTTGTCTTCACAAAACGATACTCAACAAAATTCTACATTCTACTTGAAACCGCAAATATGTACATTTGTGATAAAAAATATGTACAGTTGTGATCATCCTAACCGAGACCGTTGTAAGCTAACAGCGCTCTTATTAACGTTGGTAGTAAGGGTTACAGAACCGTTTTTTTTTAATTTTTTGTCTATCCATTCTTTTATTGATGAAGTTGATTCTTGTCCGATGAAAATTGTAAGTAAAAAGTTTTTTTTTTATATATTGAACCGGACAGAATTATGATGGAAAAAACGCTCAACGTTTCGCTATTGATTGATAGCTTCGTCAGGAGTAACGGACTCAACGTTTCGTTATTGATTAATAGCTTCATCAGGAGAAACGAACTCAACGTTTCGCTATTGATTAAAAGCTTCGTCAGAAGTAACGAACTCAACGTTTCGCTATTGATTAATAACTTCGTCAGAAGTAACGAACTCAACGTTTCGCTATTGATTAAAAGCTTCGTCAGGAGTAACGAACTCAACATTTCGCTATTGATTAATAACTTCGTCAGAAGTAACGAACTCAACGTTTCGCTATTGATTAAAAGCTTCGTCAGGAGTAACAAAGCTATTAATCAACAGCGAAACGTTGAGCGTTTTTCCCATCATAATTCTGTCCGGTTCAAGATTAAAAAAAAACTTTTTATTTACATTACTTTATTGTTTTTCGTATTCTTCTCTTTTTAATCGAATTGGTTTTCGCGTTTTACTAACGCCTTTTTACAGTTCTCTTTTGTTTTCTACGAGTTTGCTTTTATTTCCAAGAACTTTCGATGTTTTTTGTCCGTCTCAGTATGGTTATGCTCTCATATTTCATTATTTTTCTTATTTTGTCGATTGACACTTTTTTACAGTTGTCTTTTTTTCTGCTAGTTTTGTTTTTATTTTTCGTCTGGAAATTCATTTGTGTTTTGTTCATCTTTGTCATCAATTTTCTTCTGTTTTCTTTTCCTGTTATTTATGCTTTCGTACTGTGGACTTCTCCTTTTCTTTTCTTATCAAATTAATTTCTCGCATTTTATTGGCGCTTCTTCCTAATTCATCGTTTTTCATTTGTTTCAGTTATAATCTTTTATTTTACCCACTGTATTTCGTCGTTAGTTTCTTTCTTCGTTTTCTATCGTATTATTGACTTTTTATAGTTTTTTTAAATCGTATTATTGACTTCTTTTTATAGTTTTTTGCTTTTATTTTCTATGATCCTTTTGATTTGTACAGAAAACTATTGCTTTTCGTTCAGCTTGTCGATCTTCTTTTGTTTTCTTTTCGCTTTACGCCTTGCATTTTGTTATCTTTTGTATCTTTCATTTCTCTTTTTTTGTTTGTAGTTTTTTTGCGGGTGAATTTGGTTTTTTAAAATTTTCCTTTGTTTCTCTATGTTCCTATTTTTAGCAAATACAAAAAAGGATGCAGTTTAAAGCAAAACAAAAACTCAGAGACAAATTACAGATTCCTGTAATTATTGTTCTTTATGCTTTCGTACCGTGGATTTCTCTTTTCCTTTTCTTATCACATTAATTTCTCGCATTTTATTGGCGCTTCTTCGTAATTCATCGTTTTTCATTTGTTTCAGTTGTATTCTTTTGTTTTATGCGCTGTTTTTCGTCGTTCGTTTCTTTTTTTCGTCTTTTTTATCGTATTATTGATTTTTTATAGTTTTTTTGATTTTACTTTCTACGATCTTTTTGATTCGTCCAGAAAACTGTTGCTTTTCATTCAGCTTGTCGATCTTCTTTTGTTTTCTTTTCGCTTTACGCCTTGTATTTCAGTTGTAATCTTTTGTTTTATTCACTATATTTCGTCGTTAGTTTCTTTTTTCGTTTTCTATCGTATTATTGATTTTTTATGGTTTTTTTGATTATTATTTTTTTTTGATTCATCCAGAAAACGATTGCTTTTCGTTCTGCTTGTCGATCTTTTTTGGTTTGTAATTTTCTTTTTTGCAGGTGATTTGGTTTTTCTTAAATTTTCCTTTGTTTCTCTCCGTTCCCATTTTTCTCAAATACAAAAAAGGATACAATTTAAAGCAAAAAAAATAGACAAATTACAGATTCCTGTAATTATTCTTCCTCAAAATGTCATAAATTAAAGACGAATTTACAGATTTTACCAAAGTTTTAAACTTGTTAATTTTGAAAGCTTTTATATTTTTTATATGTTATCTGTGAAGTCGTGTTTAGTCATTTCCATTTTCAGAAAGAATAATTACAGGAAACTGTAATTTATCTACTTTTTTTGCTTCCGACAGTAGTTAACCTTGGCAACTGTCAAATATTTATACACTTTTTTATTTACACATTATTTTATTTATACAAAATTTTTTATCTGTATATCTTTGTTATATACTCATGAAGTATTGTAATATTCATTTCACTCGCATTTACGTCTTGTCTGCTAATTGTAATATGTTTTTTGACGATTGTAACTATGTACATTGTTACAAAATAAATATCTATCTATCTATCTATCAAATTAATTACAGTTATCACATTTCTAATCCGAAAATTCTAAGTTGGTATTAAATCTGGCCTTGCTTGCGAATAATAAAATAAGTACAGTACAAGGATGCGCATAAAAAGAGCTCCTCGACTTTAGTTATAAATAAATTGCACTTCATTGTAAATTTGTCTGCCTTATGATATCCTTAGAAACCATTGGGAACTTTATGAGGTAGATAAATTTAAAAGGAGGTAAAAAGACCGGGCCTTAATTTATTTTTAAACCAATGAATAAAACGCATCCACGAACTATGTATTTCCGTTCGGAGGAAGCTTTCCGGAAATCTTTTCGTTGAAAACCGGAGGAATTTATTCGCAAGATTTGGCCCTGTAATGTATTCACATACATGTACGGCAAGTGAATTTTTATCTGCGCTTCAGATTCCATTTGTGACGGCGGAAATTTTACGGTCACACACACATGATCGGTCTTTATATACTTATCAGAAGGTATTAGTGTTGAATTAAAATATTTAGGAGCACCTGTACGTGCAGAGCAATGCAGTAAAGTAAACTGTTTTGTTGTTATTCGCACGTAACAAAATTTCGAATTTCATTCATTCACGTCCGTCAAGTTCAGTGTACAGCAGCGGACAATAAAAGCCGGGCAAGAATTTGACGTATTGTACGTATTACACAAATTTTTATTGAGGTTACATTTCTGTTAATTAAAACGTAAAGAGAAAGAGTTGGAATGTCAAAACGAATAAACTAAAATCTCAAAGCAAATCTTCCTTACGTCCAAACTTCACCTGGAAAAGTCAATAATATTTTTATTTTTCAGCCGGATCTTAAATAAGACAGCTAAGGCCCGATCTTACCATCTCCTGATAAATTTAACCGTCGGTTATTATCCATTGTAAGCACAATAGTTTCCAAGGATATTGTTATACACTGATATGGTTAAATTTTTCAGGAGGTGGGAAGATCGGGCCTAAGACAATAAGTAACCATGTTCGCCAACCTTGCTTTATTTTTATCAACGGTATTATAACATCCTGTATATTACATAATAACGTTGTGTATATTATATTATGTTTTCAAGGAATTAAAATTTATTTAACAATGGTCATGTCATAGACTATCCAAAAACCGTGGATTAATATTAGAAAGAAACAAAAATAAAGAAAGAAACAAAAATAATGAAAAAAAAAACAAAATGCCAACAATGTTTTATGTAGTAAAGAAAACTTTCGATTAATTTTTATTATTCGAAAAAAAAAGGGGCACGAGTCGATTATTCAGTTTTTCTTCGTCACCTTCTCCCTGTTTCTGGAAATTGCAAATTTTCAAAAAAAAAAAATGTAAAAAAATCATTTGCACGAACGGCTAAAACCTCCACAGTGCTGCGAAAAATGCGCATCGATCGATAAAAAATCTAATTTCTCTAAAAAAAATTACTTTAAGAATTAACAAAAAAAAAAAATGTAATCGCATAAATACAAGATGTACAAAGCAAGAATCAGTTTGACAAAAACGAAGGAGAACTTAAACGAACAACGGCGAAATGGAGAACAGAATGAACAGAAAACAAAAGACGATCGCCGATTTTCGCGAGGACAAATGAAAAACCGCCGATTTCCGGCCCGAAGCTTATGAGAAAATCAAATCGTAATATTTTTATTTTCATTCTCATTATTAAAATTTGTTACAAAATAAATATCTATCTATCTAAAAAAAATCCATTGCGTAAATGGCTATAAAACCTTCAGATGGTTGGAAATGCGCAGGCGCGAACATCGAACAATAAAGAAATCTAATTTCTACGAGCAGAAGGTTGCCTTAAAAATTAACAAAAGGAAAAAAATAATCGCATAAATAAAGACATAATATAACATGCAGTATAATATAATAATAATATACAATACAATAGAAGCATTAGTTCGACAAGAAACAAAAGAGAACTTAAACAAACAACGGCCAAATGAAGAATATCATATGAACAAAAAAAACAAAAGACGATCGTCGAGTTTCAAGAGAACAAACGAAAAATCGGCGCGAAGCTGTTAGTACTGCGTAGACGCTGAATGTGGCGTGGCGGTTATTTTAGTTTTAAAAACAAAAGAATGTCGACAATTATTACTATCTAATAATGAAATGTGAGATATTCAAATCGCCAAAAAAAAAAACAAAAAAACAAAAGAATAATTTGTATGTAAAAAAAAATTAATTCGACTGCGTATAAAAAATCAAGGAAAACTCGAATAATGAACAAATAAAGTGTGAAAAAAGATGAACAAAGAAACAAAAAGGCGGCACAAGAAAAAAAAACAAAAGATTGGCGTTACTGGAGTGGAGTAAATTAAAAATCGCAAAAGAAAACAAAAGAAGAAACTGCATAAAGCGTTGTTTTAATGCGTACGAAAAGAAACAATAAATAATAATAATTAAATAGAAAGAAATTCAATATTGATTTAATCTTCTGAAATTTCGTTGGTTTTCCGTTTGTTATTTTTCGCTCACAAAAAGAGAAAAAAGTGAAATATAAAAAAAGAAAAGAAAAAATAACGAAATGCAAAGAAACAATTGAAAAATCGACGGGAGTTTGATTTGCAAGAAAGACAAAAGATTAATTTTACATGTAACCTGTAAGTTGAATGCAAATGAACAAACGAATGAAAAGCGTATAAGAAATCCAGGAAAACTCGAAAAATAAAAGTGTGAAAAAAGATGACCAAAAGAATAAAAAGAAACAAAAGATAGCCGTTTCTGGGGAAGAGTAAGTCAAATGGCAAAAAAAAACAAAAGAAGAAACTGCATAAGGCGTTATTGTAATGCTTACGAAAAGACACAAAAAAAAGAACATTTAAATAGAAACAAATTCAATATTGATTTGATCTTCTGAAATTTCGTTGGTTTTCCGTTTGTTTGTTTACACTTTAGGTGATTGTGTATTATTATTTTATTATATTATAATTATTTTCTACATTTGGGATTTGCCTAAGATATTTTGATTCTGTGAGAAATTGTCTGAACTATTTTAAAATTTTCTAAACTCGTTGTACTAGATTAATTTTTGAATTGCCGTTTTAATACCGTCTTAAATTTCGTTAAAAGTAATTTAGTTTAATTTTTAAATTTTAAGTTATTTTATTATTTCTGATTAAATGTTTTAGGGGGCCAAAGAGTGAAGAAAGGGGCAAAGAATAATTCCTGGCTAATTTCTAATCTCAGACTAGAAATCACGGAATTCTCATTTGGGACGTTAATGGTTAATTAGAATTTTGGGGAAAAAGAAGGAATGACATACTGGGTGTTCCACTTAAAGCGGATTCCTTCATACTTCTCTAGTTACTCATTTTACAAAAAAATATTTTAAACGAAACTTACTTTATTTTATGCGGAGCATATTTTAAAATTAGTTTGGTGTATACAGAGTGTTCCGTTTGGTCTGGGCGTTATGCCACTTCGTTATTTTAAACGGAACATCCTATATGTTTTTACATTTTCAGATTCCGAACTAAATTTTAATGTGACTTTATGCACCATACATAGGATCTAATATAAACAGTTTCTGCGTTATTCAACTTCAACAGATATGAGCTTCGATATTTTAAATAGGAATGTAAGTATATCGAGTTGGGTATCGTTGAACAGGATTTTTAAAAAGCTACTTTTACAACAAAACTTTGTATTGTGAAAATAACTAATGGTAAGTATTGTACCTAACGCAGAAAATAACGTCAACAGAAACTATAATGCCCGATCGATTTCTTTTCTTTTTTTTAATTTTCCAAGATTACAAAAGTTTGCGGCTTAATCTCGGTGCTCACTCTTGAATTTTTAATGCCAAACATACCGAGCTTCAATTAATAATACCCCCGATCGCAAGTTTTAATATCGGACGTTGTGTAACATCACAGAGAATTGAAACTCGTTACCCTCGACCATTTGCGAGCACTCATTCGTTAATTTTTAATTCAATTTAGAGTTTAGTAACCGCCACTTACGTTGTAGATGCTGTGTTTGTAAAGTAAAGTAAAGTAAAGTAAGTCCTTCAATCAATTGCTAGTTCATACTTGTTTTAAAAAGCACATCTCGATTCAGTTTAATAAAGTAGGCTGTAGTTGTAGTAATAAAACACTCAATAGCTCAAAGGACTACGCTAATGGAAATATTTTTGCATTTCTCATAATAATACGGTATTAATTAGCGGAACGCTATGAAACTTTACAGAATTTTCTTCGACTTTTTTGCCTTTAACGTTTATTTTAATGTCTTTGCGACGTCTGAGAAATCGAAGATTAGGTCTGACTTAGGGACTAATATTTCTGTTTGAAATATCGAAAGCTTTCGGAGCTTTGTGCATTTTTTACTTACCTCGTTTGAGTCGCACCTTCCCCAACAAGCCCAAACCGACAGCATGTCCCAACACTGCCTCCCGTTAGCATCCGATTGGTTCACCCGGTAGGTGTAGAGCTTGCGGTGACATTCTAAAGTGCTTGCAGAATCAGGACCGACTTCGATTAGATTCACTTGACTCCTGCATAAGGACAGCAAGGAAACGAACACCAGGGATTTAAACATAGCAATTCTGAAATGAAATCCCACGTTGACAACTGTGAAAATTTAAAATTAAGAAATTATTAACAAAAAAGAAAAATGCCTTCTCTTCTTAAGATATTGGCAAAACAAAACAGAACCTTTTCATACTTATGCTATTTAAGAAAATTAACTTTTGCGACTTTCAAATTTCTGATATTTTGCTTAGTATCGTTTGCCTGCCTGCACACGTTGAAAAATTCTCGAAGGACCACAATCAGAAAAGAAATCTGATTATTTATAAATTAATTTGATTACATTTTTTTTTATTAAAATACTAATGAAAGAAAAGGGCCCTTATTTTTTCAACTTTTATACACAGTAACATAATTTCGATCCGGGTTGGAAAGTTTGAAACAAACTGTTTAAAACATAGTGTTTAAAACATGTTTAAAACACTGAATTAAAAACATACCATCTGTTTTAAACAAAATGTTTTAAACATGTTGTTTTTTTGATAATGTTTTAAATTCATTTTTTGTAATTTTAAGCTAAAAAAGAACTCTTTTGATATAAGTGCTTTATTTTTATGTTTTAAACATGTTTCTTTGTTAGTGTTTTAAATTCATTTTTTCAGATTTAAGCTAAAAGAGAACACTTTTGATGTGTTTTATTTTTTCAACGTAATTCTGTGTAACCAGAAGTTAATTGTTTAGGGCCTGTATTTCACTGACAGATTAACTTTAAACTTTAGTTTGTTCTCATATCAATTATTTTAATAATTGTAGACAATGCGTGGCTGAGCTGATGACGTGATGACTACACTGCAGCTCTGATTTGATCTAAATTTAAATTGCATTAGATTGATTATAATTCATTCATTCATTATTACTGATTACTAGAATAATACTTATATTGTAAAATTTTAAAATACCTTTTCAATATTTAACCTTTTATTATTACATTAAGTTTTGAAACATACTGGGTCCTCCGCTTTCCTGTTCATACTATGGGCTACGGGATGAGTTATTATGTAGCAAACCGGGTCGAATTTGTCAATGATAATGCAATGTTAGGTCAAAAAGTGATCGTAGGATGTCGCTGTTTAAACTATTTATAACGTTATCGTTTCATTTGTCTTCATTGAATTTCTACCGTGTGTCCCAAGGCCGTATATTTGCCCTTCTAGAATTTTAAGGTTTATTTAACATTTGAAAACGATGAATTAAACAAAAATTTAATTTGAAATTTCAGACATATACCTACTGGACTTTTGGTTTCGCCGGAAGTATTATCAATTTTGTTATTTTAAATGGAACATCCTACATGTTTTTACATATTTGAAATTTTTGTTTTCCAGTATTGAAATCCACGAGTCATGTATTTTAGTTCTCATGAGATCAAGTAATTTGAAAAAAATATTTCTTTGGATTGTATTTGATTTTAGTTTTTCTTGGGAATGTTTTTCTCAGTATGTTGATATCAAATACTTCTTCATACTTTCTTTGAAAATCATTTAAAATATAGCGACCGTAGATCCTAAATAAATCAAGTTCTGCCTTAAATGATTATTATCAAAGTACATACATTATTTTTAAAAGGGTACATAATCTAACATTACAAACTTTTCATCTTTCTTTTAATTAGAGATCGAATTTTAATAAATTCTTCTTTTTACACAAATATCAAATAATAATAATAATATATATCTTTTTATGTAAGCTGTAAGGGCAATTTAAATATTTAAAATTTATTTTAAACAGCTGTTTTTTTTTTGTTTAAAACATGATTAATTTAGGGTCAATTTTAAACATGTTTAAAACAAAAAAAAACTGTTTAAAACAAAAAAAACAGAAGTTTTGTTCTTTAAAAAAAACAGTTTTTTTCCAACCCTGGTTTCGATCTCATGGCATCTTATTTGAAAAAAAAAAGAAAGTGTTAACAAAATTCCTTTTGTTAAGGCCCGGTTTCATAATCGAACTGAAGGAGACTTTAAAAAAAAAGTCACATTCCGATGTGTAAATAAATTTGTTTTCGCATTTGTTTTGACATCTGACTGTGACTACTTTAATTTTAAAGTCTCCTTTAGTTCGTTTATGAAACCGGCCCTTAGAATTAAAAATAAATAAAACAACAACAAATAAAATAATAACAAAAGACACTTTTTAGATAAAATATTAAATATTTTAAAAACAGTTACATATACAGGGTATTCCAAGTTGAGTGGTCTATTAAAAGTTTTCGGGGAAAGGAACGTACAAACATTCTGAAAATTAATACGCTGCCCTGGGAGGAAGTGATCTTTCAGACTAAAGTATTTTCAGTTTTATATCACTTCCGGTTAAGCCGGAAGTCGCCATTAATTTTCTTATTTTAAACGGAATGCTATATTTTTTATTACAAATTTCAGTGCCACACATTATTCTAAGTAAAAATTGTTAAGGCTTCCTCATACTTAAATGTGGCTATCTTTGAAATGTTGCGAAATTTCTTAAAAAAATTATGATTTCGGTCGGTAACCTTTCATTTAAGAGAACGTATATTTACGATGCCATCAAATTCAAGGTTCAAGTTGCCTGTCGTTTGAGAGAATAATGTTCTGCTTTTCAAATCATATCTTAGTTATCTCTGAAAAATTCACAAGTAATTTAAAAAATGACCAAATAGATTTAAACTGGGCGGTCATTTCTTAATAAGGTTAAGTTGCATACCGTATTCAGAATAGTAGTTGTAAAATATCTCGTTTTGTGTATATATTTAGTCCAATTTCTGTTTAGTTTAGTATTAGTCTGATGAAGGCACTGTTTTGCCGAAACAATTGCAACAATTTCGTAAAGACAATCTAGTGGAAATCATTATTGATTTTGTATTATCTTTGATCATGAATTTTCATCAAGTAAGTGCGAAATCTGTTAATTTAATTTTTTGATGAAAGCTGAAATCAGCTTGCTGTATAGAGGCGCGTAGTTTAAAATGGGTTGTAAAAGGTCGTTGTAGGGTTTCTGGGGCTATGCTCTCTCCAGTCAATACTCCATCCACGTTTATTTCATTAAATACAGGTAAAAATCTGACGAAAACAAGACGTGCTTCCCCATCCCCCCACTTCTCTCTGAACTTTCCCGCCATCACCTGAAGGCGTTCCTGAACCGCAGCAATGAAGAAAACCTGCTAAGTTCGGGAGCCAATGTTTGCGTTTCCTCTGCGGTTTATTCTTTATTCGCGAAGATCAGTGACCAACAGATGGCGCTTTTAATAAGGAAAACAAAGAGCTGTCATTAATGTTATTCAGCATAATCGCTCTTTTCTTTTGGATCCATCGATGCTTTTGTTAGTTTCATTATTATGTGCACGTAATTGTAAATTTAAATCAAAATTGAAAAGAAAATAAAACAAAACGAAAGGCGATCGACTGACGGTCAAAAAATAAATAAATAAATAAATAAAATCACGTTAAATGAAATTAAACAAAAAGAAACGAGAACGAATGATGATACATCAACAAATCAAATTAAATAGAATGAAAACAAAAAGTAAGTACGAAAACGTTACAAAAACTCATAAACAAACATTTCAATTTAATATTCTGTACCGACTTTTTAAGAATGTCATTCCAATGTTTTCCTTATTACAGGGACCTTCACAAAACTTCCGTTAGATGTCAGCTACTCCGTGATTTTCTCGAATATTTACGCTTCGCGCGTGGACATTTATCATTGATGACTGTACGTCCTAATAAAATTTATACCCGGTGGAATTAGGTATTTCCGAACATTAAATATAAAGTAGTTACTAATTTTTTGTTTCCAAAAAAAAAGAAAGAAAGAACAAACAATACCATTCGAGAACCGAAACCCGGATACCTGCACGTAAGTTGGCAGCTCTACCAACCCAGTAGTTCTCCTTTTTAACAACATAGTCTGACATCTGACATTAGGTCTGTTTGTTTCTTTTGTTACCCTGCACTAGTGTACATACACTAAAGTATTTGTGTCTTCTTTTTCTAACCTCATATATTAATACGAATGTAAGGACCTTTTGGTGGAAAGAAAAATAGGTAAATGGAATTTTTGTGTTATTTTAGTTTTGTAAAACCAGTTTCTATATTCTTTTTTTGACAAACATTTGTGACAACCATAGTGTTGTGAGTCGGTAATATTACCACGTTACCTTACGGTAAATTTCCAATATTACCGGTAAAGTAACATTCATTTGTTACCGTGTGTTACCGTTTGTTAGCTCATTTGTCAACATAAAGTAATTTCAAATTGCACACTTACAAAATCCAAGTAAACCAATGAAAGAAATGGTCGAGAAATATTTTTGATTACTTAAAAAAACGTAATTACGTAAATACTAAAAAAAAAGTAAATATCACATTTTTAGTTAAAAGTGTAATTGGTAACTCCGGCGCGAGATGTCGCCACTTGAGCGGTAATGGTAATATTACGGTAACACTACCGGTAAGGTAACATTAAAAATAAATTACCGGTAATTTAACAACACTAGACAATCAAGTGACATTAGTCCGTTACGAAGCATTTGCAAATCAAACATACAATAGCGAAAAAAAAATCGTTTACTTTTATTTGCACCCGATGTACAGTTGCGGCCTTTGAAAACTGGTACACTTTGACAAATACGATGTCTTGGCGGAGTAAATTGATCCTGAAATCTGAAGTTTCTAAACGTCCCTCAAATTACGCTCACTCCTGCTATGGTTTGTCAAATTTGACACTGTCATCAAAATGATAGATGAAGGTTCGGGTTACACACTGCAAAATTACAAATTATTGACATTGATGTTAATTCTCAGTGTACCAGTTTTCAAAGGCCGCAACTGTACCTAAGTACTTCAATTATTATTATTATTATTAATTAGCTATTTCACCCAAATTTTATCTTCATAGTATATTGGGTGTTTTTTTTCTTTTACAATAGGGTACATGACAATAATATAAAATTATTAATTAAAGTTCTCTAATCGTGACTATAGTCAATAACACACGCGAAAACACCAAATTTTTACGCTGTTTCTTTTTATTATTCTCTTAAATTAATAAATAAAATCGAAAATATTCAAATATAAATCACGTGGTTTCGAAAGGCTTCCCATTCGTTGTGTCGTCATTGTTCATACATTGTCCTTGACGTTTATGTTGTATGCAGACCCTTGTCAAATAGTTTGAATGTTTGCTCTTAATATGTGCTGAAAAATATAGTTTTAATTTAAGCAACAATTACGAAGTGAATATCTTAAAGAAATTATTATAGTTTTTACTTTGTTGGTGAGAAGTTTGTGGTGGAAACGGGAACTTTTCGCCATTGAGAAGTAAGGTTGGTAACACTAAATTTTGTGAAACGCTTATAAATAATTTATTCGGAGTTCTTGCACGGGTATTTTTACATTATAGCACAGCACAATACTGATAATATGTTTTACTATTTATTGTAATCAGTTTTAAGTGTTCGTATTGTTATTCACTTATTACGATTTGACAACATATGAACATTGACGTCACACGGTCAGAATGTGCGTTTTGGCGGGAATTTAATCAATTCAAATTTCTTTAATTTTTTACGACTTTAATATTAATTTATCAAAAAAAAGAGAAATATATCTAAATTATCGTATTTTTACCTACTTTTAAATAAAATCTTAAAAAAAAATGTTCATGTACCCTATTGAATGTAGCAACTGAAATTGTCATTTTAAAGCTAAAAGTTTCAAGTCATCGAAGTTCAGCGTTGAAATTTTAAGATGCAGCGCTTTAAATGCTGTAGAATAAAAAAACGCGCCCAAATATTTAAAATTTATCGGACCAGCTATGATATTTATAAAATGTTTTTTTTTTAACTGCGGCCATAGGGATTTACATGCTAAAAATTTTGCGTCGTGTTAACTTATGTTCTGCTGAAAATTTTAAGCTAATTTCAGTTTCTAATAATCAGTTACGTAATTTATTACAATATACATATTGCCAGAATAACAAATGCATCTTTATATTAATTATTTTAATATTGTAAGTGAAATTTTTTTAATGAATAGAGTAGGTCAACGTTAAAGAGAAATAACACTAGCCTGCGAAAAAATATATTTTTTTGCGGATGAGATAAGACTATGTGCTCTGCAAAGATTTCAACATTATAAAAAAGAATCTGTTACTAGTGTTTTTCTATCACGTCAGGATTCCAAAAAAAAATTAAACTTTTTAGAGAGTTTTGTTTACATTTTGTACGGTAATTGTACACTTTATTATCAGACATATAAAAAAATGCAAAATTGCAAACGTTTTAGAGACTTACCTGAACCGCCAGAATTTACTAAAAAAAAAAAACAAGTGACGATTGGAAATGAGAATCAACTTTGTTATTCTAATTGAAGTTGATTTTGAAGTCCAATTTTAAAACTGTCCAGTTAAAGTTTTAAAAACTATTTTCTTTGATATTTTAGATTAAAAATTCAGTAAATTTTCTCGAATTAACAAAAGTTCTCCTCTTTTTACTTCCAAAATTATATACAGTCGCACCTCTTTAACTCGAACCTCCACAAATTGATGTTTTCTGTTAGTCGAAATTTAGTGATGGTCCTTGCACACTATATGTAACTGCTATCTATTTCTTTCACTGGAAATCTCTATAACTCGTTATTTTCCGGTCCCTTGAAATTTGAGTTATGGAGGTTCGATTGTAGTTTGTCTTTCAAAAGCCCTGTACAGTGAATGTCGGCTGTAGTGAAACCGTTTGTAGAAAAGTCTCGGTTATAACCCTACTAAATACATACTTCGTTTTTATTTACCGGTTATAAGGAACTTTGGATATAGCAAACCTATTTTGGTGTTTAACCACAAATGTGGCAAAACTGTTAGAATGATTTAGACAACGTCGTTTAGTAACATTTACCTTATCATTCATTTTTTCTCAATATTTGCTTAAACAGGAACATACGGTATAGTACAAACTAATATTTTGTATAGCATGAAACGTATAAACACTTAAGCACAAATCTGTCAATAATAACAAGTGGAAATGTACAAACAAGTGAGTAACAGTTAGCTTATCGAAAATTATGATTGAAAAACCTACTTTGAAATATTGTTATTTAAGAAAAAAGTGGTGCATGATGAAAAAATTATTATATTTTTCTCGAACTCAGGAACACCAAATTTACTACATACACCTAGTTTTATGTCATCCGCAAAACCTTCGCAGGCTAGTGTAATTAGTCGCTGCCGTCTAAATGTCTGTCTGACGAATTAATTTTTGATTTTGACCTACTCGATTCACATTTGGTCGTTAATAATTTTAACTGTATACATTAAAATAATTAAATTAATGACTCGCCTCTTATTCTGATGTTTATTTTGTAATAAATTATGTCATTGTTAACACGTTAACACGAGGCAAAATTTTTAGCAGGTAAATTCCTATGGCCACAGTTAAAAAAAGCACTGTATAAATTTTCAAGAGCGCGAGATTATCTTTCTCATGTGTAAACATACCCAAAACACCCGACTTTTTTGCATTTCTTTATCATTTACAGCCAAGAAATGGATGAAAAACGGTTCGGGGTAAAAACTCACCTCATTAAAGAGCTAAGGCGGTTTCAGTCGAGTTTGAAAGATCGGCGTTTCAGTATGCCAACGCGCGCCAGTGTTAACACGTATTATAATGAGAGTCCAATTGTGATCAGAAAAGAGGTTCAAACTGAAAATGGGAGACTCTCCATCATACCATCAATCGTACCACTGGGTTATAGACCGCCGAAACAAAGCTTAGAATCCCTTAGTCCAACAGCAGTCAGACTCGAGTTAGAAGCAGGGCTGTACATTACTATAATATTTGACTCTGCAGATGACAAAAATCAATTTGCAATGGCCATGGCCACCATAAACGAGTAAGAAAAACCAAAGGATAGTTTTAGTTTTAGGTTAATTGTTTTATTCTTGCAGCGCATCTTCGTCTTCCGAAGAAGAACATGGCAAAGTCTAAATGCTATTACATCTTCTTATACATATAAAATCATAATAAAATAGATGAAAATATTTATGGTTTTATTTATGTGGACATAGGAAGATGATTTTTAATGATGTGACAATATAACCATCATAAAAAAAGTGAAGTTGATTATGGGGAAAACGAGATGAAACGTTTTGAATCAAACCTAATACCATCATAAAGAGCTCAGAAATGTGCGTGCAGAATATATTAATTTTGTTGCAATACGTACAATACTAACTTTAAAAAATTAAAGGGAACAGCGTTTTTCGTTTTCTTTTTTTTTGAAATTATTTCAAAAAAAAGAACTGACTTCATATCTCTTACCTTTTCGGAGATCACAATTGCAAAGGCGAGCTTTAAATTTGTAACAGCCTGTATAGACAGTGTTGTTAAAGATACGTTTCTAATAGTATCTCGATACAGATACAGATACTGTCAGAGATATCTATCTAGATGCAGATAGATACTGAGATACATTTTCCGAAAAATATCTAGGTACAGATCTGGTACAGATACAGATGGAAAAGAAAGTAGGTATCTACAGTTTATCAAGATACAGTTGGAAGCAAAAAAATAGTAGACAAAAAACAGTTTCCTATAATTATTATAATTATTATCAAAAAATTTTTGTGCAAATCGTTTTTGATTGCAGTGAAAACCTCGAGCAGCCTCTGTACAGCTGTTTCAGCCCTGCTTGGGGCTTCGTCAGCAGAGACGTAGCTCGACATTCCCACTGCAAACAAAAACGACTTGTCCAATTTATTCGCAATTGCGATGTAAGAGTTATGAACAGATAAAACAGCTGTTTTATCTGTTTATAATTATTATGTAAGTATTATTATTTATTTAAAATGGTATTGATTAAAGACAGATTCACAGATGCCTTAAGCTTGTTGAATATGAAAACCTTGAAATTATTTCAATGTCATCTGTGAGATGCATTCATTATGACACTTATGCCTGAGTCTGAAAAATTCACAGGCTGGTCAAAATATGGTGTCGTTCCTTGTTACATTTAACTGCCCAATTCTCAGTTCTCGTAAATGGAACACCCTGTATATTTTTGTATCGTGAGATACAGAATCAGATTCTGCATTGATTAGCAGTAGCTTACCCTGTACCTATTTCTGTTGGTTTTCTTGTCATCAATAATTGTTTATTTTATTTCATTAATTAATTATACAGATTGTTTGTACGTTCTTCTCCTCGAAAACTTTAATAAGCCATCAGCTTTGGATTTAAAAGATTATTGATTTTATTAGGTTACTGTCGCCGCAAGGAAAAGTAGACCGTTTTCTTGACGTAAATTTAACAATACTGAAACTTTCGCTGAAAATTAAGTAATGGCCGACCTTTATCAATTATTGTTTGTCATCCGTAAGTATCAGTTAGTTCATAAATTAAAGCCACTTAACAAAAAACTTAGCAAGTACAAAGCTTTTTAAATCTCGAACCGGACATGAATTATGAAGGGAAAACACTCAACGTTTCGCTATAGATTTATAGTACTTACAATTTTCATCGGACAAGAACAAACTTCAAAAAACTTAGCATTATTAAATTTGCCTCAAAGGTCCACTTCTTTTTTTTTTGGCGGCGGCGGCGGCAGCGGCGGACAGTATTAAATTAATAGGAGGAATATTTTGATGTTTAAAAAATTATGACGTTATAAACAAAAGAATTAAACCTAACATATCACATACGCGACTTTAAACATTTTTTTTTCATGCTAACTATTTAATATATTATTAAAAAAACTGCAACACAAATAAAAATTAAATGGTTAATATTAATAAAACACCACACAGTTCTAGTTAATTAAAAATTAAATCATTTGAAAGTATTCGATCTCGATTTTTTTTTCTAAGAATTGGAGTATGAATTATGGATGTACTGATGTTACGTGACTTCCAAAAAAAAAAAAATCAGGCAATCGAATATTGCTTTCAATGTGCTTATGCGGAAACATCAGGAATGCAATTACCGGTATCTATTAATTAAAGCAATGTAAATTGAATTGAATATTTTATAAGCACCTCGCCTAATTAATGACTTAAAAACAAAAGCGAAACATGAATTTAATTAAAAAAAAAATTAAGTATTATGAAAAGAGGCACATAAAATAAAATTTTAATAACATCAAGAAAGTGTGCAAGAGACTAAAACCACCTGTTAGCTCGGGAGAGTCTTAAAACGAAACACACACAAACTTACCCCTTGCGAGTGGAGGAGCTCTTGTTCGTGTCGGGGTTAAAACTTGTTGTTTGATAAAAGTTGAAGACATGCCTGATTATACGCAAGAGACGTGAATTAATGCGCCGGCGTCGTCGCCGTCGTCGCGGTCGCCACCAGGTGAAACGAAAAACGACGCCCTCTGAAATTACGGTGGAAGGCGATCTTTTTGTTGTGCGCGTTTTGAATAAATTAAAACCTAATTTCTGTTAATTCCGCAATTCCATTCACGGCCTCGAAGGGAGATGATCGTAAAAATTCAAATCGCAACTGAACGGACGTTAAATATTCATGCGCGTTTCAGTTGTGCTTTCCTTTAATTATTGCTGAATTTCAAGTGGAAGCTTTCGTGAAAGATGTTTCAAAAAAGAATAATAAATACGCAGAAGCAAAACAATTACGACAACAACAAAATGATCAAAGAAAACAAAAAACGTATAATATTAAAACGTATCAATAAGTACCAAACCAGAGAGCCAGAGTATGTGGTTAATAACTTCCATTACAGTGATTAGCAAACATAACAACCATGATTTTAATTATGAATATAATATAGAAACTAAAAAAGGCCCGTCGCAGAAAAATTAGGGGTTAAATAACAAATACCAACAATTCGTAGATAATCGACTTCAAATGAGTAACCTCTCAAGTTTATAAGAACTTGTTACCTGGACTTTTTCTTGACGGTGTAACTGAAAAAGCGTCTCAAGATGAAACTTTTGCAAAAAACCACAAGTCTCTACCGTCGTTTGTTCGGAAGATATTTGCATTTGTTTGAAGTACTGCAACAGCGATGATTTTTTTTTAAGTTGAATAACGCGAAACCGCTTTAGATTATACCCTATGTATGGTACATAAAGTCACATTTAAATTCAATCCGGAATCCGAAAATGTAAAAATATGTAGGGTGTTCTATTTAAAATAACGAAGTGACATGACTCCCAGAACAAACGGAACACTCTGTATACACCAAACTAATTTTAAAATATGCTCCGTATAAAATAAAGTAAGTTTCGTTTAAAATATTTTTTTGTAAAATGAGTAGCTAGAGAAGTATGAAGGAATCCGCTTTAAGTGGAACACCCGGTATGTCATCCCTTCTTTTTCCCCAAAATTCTAATTAACCATTAACGGCCCAAATGGAAATTCCGTGATTTCTATTCTGAGATTAGAAATTAGCCAGGAATTATTCTTTGCCCCTTTCTTCACTCTCTGGCCCCCTAAAACATTTAATCAGAAATAATAAAATAACTTAAAATTTAAAAATTAAACTAAATTACTTTTGACGAAATTTAAGACGGCATTAAAACGGCAATTCAAAAATTAATCAAGCACAACGAGTTTAGAAAATTTTAAAATAGTTCAGACAATTTCTCACAGAATCGAAATATCTTAGGCAAATCCCAAATGTAGAAAATAATTATAATATAATAATATAATAATACACAATCACCTAAAGTGGAAACAAAAGAATAATTGCTAATAAAAAAATAGTCTTGTCGAAGAATTTTTCAAATTTTTAATGACCTTTAGAATCTCATTTTCACACACAGGGTGAAAGAAAAGAGGACGAATTATGGTCCACATTCTTAGGCAAAAAATCGATGATGGTATTATATGGATAATGAGGAAGATAAAATTCAAAAAAAAGACAAGAAAAGAAAAAATGTTAAAAATTAAATATTTTAAAAATGTAGAAGGTAAAAATCGTTAAGAATTGAAACATTAAAGGCCAACCGAAACCAACTGAACTGAACTGAACTGAGTGAAGCTGTCCCAAGAAATGAATTTCACAAAAGATAAAAAAAATGTCAGGTCAATAAGCGATCGTAAGATGTCGCTATTTTATCTGTTCATAAAAAGAAAAACGTAAGAAAAACTAAAAAATCGAAAATCAAACTCTCGGAGATTGAAACAAGAAATAAATAAAAATAATAAAAAAAGTAAAAAATTAAAATCACTTAAACACAATATCTTTAAAAACCAATAAAATATTTCAAGGTCAACCGAACTAAACCGAAATTAAGTGAACGCAACCCAAGGAAACCAAAGCTAAGCGAACCCAACCCTACTGAACTAAACTCAAATAAACCTAACTTCTTTTAAACACAAGATGTGAAACATTAAAAACATTTCAAGGTCAAACCAATACAACTAAACTGAACCTAAGTGAATCCAACCCAAGAACGGATTTTTTTCCAAAATAAAAAAGTAAGAAATTATCAAAAATCGAAACAGAAATATTAAAAATTTTAAGGAAATTCGAAAAATACTGAAAAGGTTGAAACACGATATGTTAAACTTAAAAAATAAAAAAAAGCTCCAAAAAATCGAAAGTAATTGAAACAAGAAATGTTAGTAATAAAAAATAAATTAAAAAAAATCAAAAAATAAAATCATAGAAAATTTAAACACAATATCTTTAAAAGTCAATAAAATATTTCAAGGTCAACCGAAGTTAAGCGAACTCAACGCCACTGAACTAAACCCAAACTTCTTTTAAACACAAAATGTGAAACATTAGAAACATTTCAAGGTAAAACCATCCAACTAAACTGAACCTAAGTGAATTCAACCAAAGAAGGGAATTTTACAAAAGATAAGAAGTAAGAAACTATCAAAAATCCAAACAAAAATATTAAAATTTTTAAAGAAATTCGAAAAATACTGAAAAAAGGTTGAAACACGAATTGTTAAATTTAAAAAATAAGAAAAAGGTCCAAAAATAAAATGTAATTGAAAAATTAAAATCATAGAAAACTTAAACACAATGTCTTTAAAAATCAATAAAATATTTCAAGGTCAACCGAACTACATTAAAAATAATAAAAAATAAATAGAAAAAAATGAAAAATTAAAATCATAGAAAACTTAAACACAATGTCTTTAAAAATCAATAAAATATTTCAAGGTCAACCGAACTACATTAAAAATAATAAAAAATAAATAGAAAAAAATGAAAAATTAAAATCATAGAAAATTTAAACACAATGACTTTAAAAATCAATAAAATACTTCAAGGTCAACCGAACTACATTAAAGATAATAAAACCAATTAAAAAAATTAAAAATTAAAATCATAGAAAATTTAAACACAATACCTTTAAAATCAATAAAATATTTCAAAGTCAACCGAACTAAACCGAAATTAAGTGAACCCTACCCAATTGAACCGAAGTTAAGCAAACCCAACCCTACTGAACTAAACCCAAACTTCTTTTAAACGCAAAATGTGAAATATGAAAGACATTTCAAGGTCAAACCAATCCAACTAAACTGAATCTAAATGAATCCAACCGAAGAACGGAATTTTTTCCAAAGTAAAAAAGTAAGAAATTATCAAAAATCGAAACAAAAACATTAAAATTTTTAAGGAAATTCGAAAAATACTGTAAAAGTTACCACATGAAATGTTAAACTTAAAAATAAAAAAAAGCTCTAAAAAATAAAATGTAATTGAAACAAGAAATGTTAAAAAATAATAAAAAAAATGAAAAATTAAAATCATAGAACACTTAACACAACGTCTTTAAAAATCAATAAAATATTTCAAGGTTAACCGAACTAAACCGAAATTAAGTGAACTCAACCCAAACTTAAGAAATAAATAAAAGCCCCAAAAAATCAAAAGTAATTGAAACAAGAAATGTTAAAAATAATAAAAAATAAATAAAAAAATGAAAAATTAAAATCATAGAAAATTTAAACACAATGTCTTTAAAAATCAATAAAATATTTCAAGGTCAACCGAACTAAACCACGTGAACCCAAACCAACTAAACCGAAGTTAAGCGAACCCAATCCTAATGAACTAACTAAATCCAAATTTCTTTTAAAAACAAAATGTGAAACATTTCAAGGTCAAACCAGTACAACTAAACTGGACCTAAGTGAATCCAACCCAAGGACGATTTTTTTCCAAAGTAAGAAATTATCAAAAATCGAAACAAAAATATTTAAAAATTTAAGGAATTTCGAAAAGAAAAACTGTAAAAGATTGAAACATGAAACATTCAACTTAAGAAATAAAAAAAAGCTGCAAGAAATAAAATATAAGCGACGTTCCAAGGTCAATCCAATCCAACTAAATCGAACCCAGCCGTAGAAAAGATTTTTATAAAACAAATGAAGTCAAGTCAATAAAATATTTCAAGGTCAACCGAACTAAACCGAAATTAAGTGAACCCAACCTAACTAAACCGAAGCTAAGCGAACCCAACCGCACTGAACTAAACTCAAATTATTTTAAACGCAAAATGAGAAAAACATTAAAGACGTTTCAAGGTCAAACCAATTAATCAATTAAACTGAACCTAAGTGAATTCAACCCAAGAACGGAATTTTACAAAAGATAAGAAGTAAGAAACTATAAAAAATCGAAAAAAAAATATTAAGAGTATTAAGGAAATTCGAAAAAAAAAACTGTAAAAGATTGAAACATGAAATGTTCAACTTAAGAAATATGAAAGCTGCAAAAAATAAAATGTAAAAGACGTTCCAATTCAACTAAATCAAACCCAGCCGTAGAAAAGAGTTTTATAAAACAAATGAAGAAATGCGTTTTGAAGAAGAATCAACGTTTTACAGCTATAATTTGATACTGTGAAGCCCTTCAAAATTAATTCCTTTCGGTCTCGTCCGACAGCACGTGAAATAAAGCGACCTTTTCGACCTACAGAAACAGCGTGCCACCTGAAACGCGGTAGCCTAGAAACATGCCCGGCTGCCCAAAACTATTTCAAATATCAAATTTGACTTTTAGAACTCACCTCTTTACACATTTCTAACATTTCAACATTGCAAAATTATCCGTGAAGAAGTTGACGATAAATCCCTTAGTATTAAGTTATGTACAAATGAGCAAACCTGGCGGAGAGTGGTGAAGAAATGTCCGAACCGGAGGGACCCGGGGATTCACTCATAGGTGGTGCCAGGCGGATGAGCGTGCAGGCCATGCAGTCGTTGTACGAACTCCAGGAAAATAACCAGCTGTGCGACGCCACTATTCTTCTGGAAGATGGTACCAGTATTCCCGTGCACAGGGCGATTTTGTGCGCGTGCAGCACGTATTTTAAGTAAGTAGGTGAACCTCATTTTCACTTCATCTGACAATGTTCATGTGTCACCAGTTGTAATTTATTTCAATTCTTGCAAAGAACTGTTACAGTAATGTCTTCAGAACAAATTCATTCATGCTATTTCGTATTGACATGATTCGTATTGTGGAAGAATCACTTTTAGAAAACAAACGTGGTTAATCCACGCAGATAAAATGGTGGTTCAGGTTCAAGCAGTGACTTAGAATTACATTTAATTCAACATTGTTTCATTAAATCTAAGAATGTTAAATTTGTTTGGATTTGTACGTATAGTATCACCATTAGGGTTGGTATTTCAGTCATGGATTAACTTTAAGCTTTGCTTTATTCCCATAGAAACAATTGTCTTAATAATGGAAGACATGGCCACAAAACTACCAAAGTTAAATGTGAATCCATGACTGAAACGCAGCCCTTAGATGACAAACTTATCCAAGATGACGTGTGCAGGTAAAGTGATGGTTCTGGAAGGAGGGTTGATCGCATACCGCATGTTTACCTACGTAGGGTTACATGCATTTCTAAACAGTAAACAGTAAACAAATGAAAAGTCACTGGAAAAAGAAGGGATGACATACTGGGTGTTCCACTTAAAGCGGATTCCTTCATACTTCTCCAGTTATTCATTTTACAAAAAAATATTTTAAACGAAACTTACTTTATTTTATGCGGAGCATATTTTAAAATCAGTTTGGTGTATACCGAGTGTTCCGTTTGGTCTGGGCGTTATGTCACTACGTTATTTTAAACGGAACATCCTATATGTTTTTACATTTTCGGATTCCGAACTAAATTTTAATGTGACTTTATGCACCATACATAGGATCTAATATAAACCGTTTCTGCGTTATTCAACTTCAACAGATATGAGCTTCGATATTTTAAATAGGAATGTAAGTATATCGAGTTGGGTATCGTTGAACAGGATTTTTAAAAAGCTATTTTTACAACAAAATTTTGTATTGTGAAAATAACTAATGGTAAGTATTGTACCTAACGCAGAAAATAACGTCAACAGAAACTATAATGCCCGATCGATTTTTTTTCTTTTTTTAATTTTCCAAGATTACAAAAGTTTGCGGCTTAATCTCGGTGCTCACTCTTGAATTTTTAATGCCAAACATACCGAGCTTCAATTAATAATACTCCCGATCGCAAGTTTTAATATCGGACGTTGTGTAACGTCACAGAGAATTGAAACTCGTTATCCTCGACCATTTGCGAGCACTCATTCGTTCATTTTTTTATTCAATTTAGAGTTTAGTAACCGCCACTTACGTTGTGGATGCTGTGTTTGTAAAGTAAAGTAAAGTAAAGTAAGTCCTTTAATTATCAATTGCTAGTTCATACTTGTTTTAAAAAGCACATCTCGATTCAGTTTAATAAAGTAGGCTGTAGTTGTAGTAATAAAACACTCAATAGCTCAAAGGACTACGTTAATGGAAATATTTTTGCATTTTTCATAATAATACGGTATTAATTAGCGGAACGCTATGAAACTTTACAGAATTTTCTTCGACTTTTTTGCCATTAACGTTTATTCTAATGTCTTTGCGACGTCTGAGAAATCGAAGATTAGGTCTGACTTAGGGACTAATATTTCTGTTTGAAATATCGAAAGCTTTCGGAGCTTTGTGCATTTTTTACTTACTTCGTTTGAGTCGCACCTTCCCCAACAAGCCCAAACCGACAGCATGTCCCAACACTGCCTCCCGTTAGCATCCGATTGGTTCACCCGGTAGGTGTACAGCTTGCGGTGACATTCTAAAGTGGTTGCAGAATCAGGACCGACTTCGATTAGATTCACCTGACTCCTGCATAAGGACAGCAAGGAAACGAACACCAGGGATTTAAACATAGCAATTCTGAAATGAAATCGAACATTGACGACTTTGAAAATTTAAATTTAAGAAATTATTTACAAAAAGAAAAGGAAAGAAAATACCTTCTCTTCTTAAGATATTGCGAATAAAGTAAAGCAAAGTCTGACAAAACAAAAGTGAATTTGAAATAGGTCTTTTCATACTTATACGTGGGCTGCTGGAAAAGTTTCTGGAAACGGTATGAAAAAACGCATATGAAATTTGGTAAACGGTATCATTGTTTTTCGAAGTATTCGCCTTTGACGTCAATACAATTTTGCATACGCTCGAACCAATTTCTAAAGCACGTTTTCCACTCTAAAGATGGTACCTCAGAAACCAGTGTCCGGAATGTTTCAACCGCTGCTTCAACCGACGAAAATCGCTCACCACGCATTTTATTTTTGATATTTGGGAACAAAAAGAAATAATTAGGTGATAAATCAGGTGAATATGGACAATGAGTCATTAATTCAACATTTTTGTTGGACAAAAAATCAACTGTTTGACGGGCTGAGTGACAACTGGCGTTTTCATGCTGGAGAACAATTCGTCGATTTCGATTGTTTCTTCTTATTTGTTCGATGACTTCCGGCAAACAAATTGTAATATACCAATCAGCATTCACGGTTTTTCGAACCTCTAAAGCCACGGTTGCTACATGTCCAGTTAAACCAAAGAAACAAGCAATCCATT
Organism: Prosopocoilus inquinatus; assembly: GCA_036172665.1. Lineage (NCBI taxonomy): Eukaryota > Metazoa > Arthropoda > Insecta > Coleoptera > Lucanidae > Prosopocoilus > Prosopocoilus inquinatus. The sequence continues at coordinate 6,244,751 of CM069870.1, forward strand.
GCTTCGCAGCACTGCGTGGACGGACAACTTTTGTTGGTTTTTGTTCATTTTGATACCCAAACGGTAGATTGTTGTTTACTTTCTGGCTCGTACGAATAGATCCACGTTTCGTCACCAGTAACTATGTTATAAACTAAATTTGAACGACCTCCATTGAATTTCTTGAGCATTTCTTCGCACCATTTGACACGACCCAGCTTTTGCGCTTCTGTTAAATTGTGTGGGATCCAACGACTGCAAAGCTTTCGTACGTTCAAATGATCATGCAAAATCGGGTATATTGCTTTCATGTCAATGCGTAAGGATGCTTGAATCTCACGGTATGTCACATGTCGATCTCGCTCAAGCATTTCACGCACAGCATCTACATTAGTGGCAACAACAGATGTTGATGGACGACCTTCATGAAATTCGTCACTGAAAGAGGTACGTCCACGCTGGAATTCGGCAAACCAATTATAAACACTGCTCTTTGATGGTGCTTCATCTCCAAAAGCCAAATGAAGCCGATCGAGGCATTGTTTCGGCGTTAGACCACATTTGAAATTGTAAAAAATCATGGCACGAAAATTTTCACGCGAGATTTCCATGTTTACACAAAATTACTTTTTCTCAAATTCTGTACAAACAAAACTAGTTCACTTGGATAGGAACTGTCAATAAAATTATAGGCGAAAAACGTAAAATTTTTCAAATATGACAGTTGATGAACGCTAACAATTCTAGATCTATTAGATTCCAGAAAATTTTCCAGCAGCCCACGTATTGGATTGAGGATAGGCCACATATTAAGGATTTCTGATTGTAAGCTCATGCGCAATGTCTCATGTTGCGTTTAGAGTTGACTTGTACATTCATGTAATTATGGCAAAGTACGTATTAAAGATTGATTGATTGATGTTGAATGTTTCAGGGCATTATTCACCACGACACTGCACGGAAAAAATAAGACGAATGTTTTGCTTCCTGGAGTCTCTTCGGAAATGATGCACGCTCTCCTCTCCTACATTTACCTAAGAAAATTAAACGTCAACGAGGAGAACGTCTACAAACTATTGACCACCGCAGACTACCTGAGCATCCTGGGCGTTCTGGAGATTTGCTGCGAATACCTGGAGTACAAGCTAAACCCGACCAACTGCATCGGCATAATGTTGTTCGCTCGATCTCATTTCTGCAAGAAGCTCGCCGAGCAGGCCTGGAAGTACATCATGAGATACTTCGTTCAGATAGCAGCTCAAAGCACGGAGCTGCTGAATCTCAGCCTGAACGACCTCCAGGAGATCATCAACGACGACGAACTCAACGTCAAGAGCGAAGAAACCGTGTGGGAAGTGATTTTGCGTTGGATAAACCACGACCCTGAAGATCGCCAGAAGCACATAGTTTCCTTGATGAAGTGCATACGATTGGGGCTGTTGGACACGCAGTTTTTTCTGGAGCACGTCAAGGACCACCCCTTCGTGACCAGCTGCGAAGAAAGCAGGCCGATGATAATAGAGACGCTCAAGTTCCTGTATGATCTCGAGACGATTTCGCACAGGGACGGGGAAGTCCCGACTCCTGAAATCGCAAGGCCAAGAGTTCCTCACGAGGTGCTCTTCGCCATAGGGGGATGGAGCGGCGGTTCTCCCACTAATTACATGGAGACCTACGATACCAGGGCGGATCGCTGGGTGAAAGTAGAAGAGGTTGATCCGATGGGTCCTAGGGCGTACCATGGGACGGCCGTCGTTGATTTTAACATCTACGTCATCGGCGGGTTCGACGGCATGGATTACTTCAATTCGTGCAGATGCTTCGATGCGGTCACCAAGGTTTGGAGGGAAGTTGCTCCGATGCATGCGCGCAGGTGTTACGTCAGCACGGCCGTTTTGAGCGACTTGATTTACGCGATGGGCGGATATGATGGACACCATAGGCAGAATACGGCCGAAAAGTACAATCCCAAGACGAATCAGTGGACTCTGATAGCTCCCATGAACATGCAAAGATCGGATGCCAGTGCGTGCACTCTTAACGGTAAGATGTGTTTCGTTTTTTTAGAGGCAGATCATTCAGAAAGATAATAAATAATAGTGGACCAAGAACGCTGCCCTGCGGTACACCTGTGGAGATTTCTGTTAGCTTAGATTCCTGGCTTCCGTGTTTGTCCATCATGACTACTTTTTGTAATCTGTTGGAGAGATATGGCATTTCCCCTGATACCGTAGCGATCCAGTTTTGAGTACAGGATGTTGTGGTCTAGAGTTTCGAAGGCCTTCCTCAGATCCAAAAATAGTCCACAAGCCAATTTATCATTTTCCCAATTGTGCAGGACAGTTGAAGTGAAATCGTAGAGGGCAGTTTATTTTCAGCAAAAACAATTGGTCGACAGTTTTCCTGTGTTCTGTAACGCAAAGAATTGCGCAGGATTCGATGCTGTTAATAAGAAAATTTATTTCATCGTTTCTAATCGCTAGGCGTTGAACATTTTGATGAAGTAATGCCGAGTTTCGGGACGCAGTTGTCTCTTTCTCTGTTATTTGGACGGGTTCTTCTTCAAAAGATGGGATAAACAATGATTGAATTTGACACCCATCGGCAACAAGCCAGATGACTTTAGTTTTTCTGCTTGAGTTTCAGGAAGTGAAATTTTAAAGGATGAATATTCCTCCGGTCTTTTGGAGGAGATTTGCTCGCATTTGACATTCTGGAAGTGATTTCCGTGCAAGTAGTTGATCAGATAGATCTACTGGGGTCGTAGAAGTCTCGAAACCAAAGAAATGAAAATGTTGGAATTTCGTGGCCCCGCGGATCGTGAGATTTTCTGCGGTGCCTGCTAAGACCATATTAACTCTCTTTGATCCCGTTTCTTTGTTCTTTCTTTTGCCCACGATTGTAAAATTTTGAGCTTCAGTTGTTTCTTCGGTGCTTATCGGAGGTAGATCCATGGGTAGTTGGGAATTTTCGGCGGAAACTTCCGTTAGTTCGAGAACTTTGCTCATGATCGAGCGTTGGGTTTTTTCCATTTCCTTGGCATTGCTTTCTTTGCTCTTTCTTTTGCCCACGATTGTAAAATTCTGAGCTTCAGTTTCTTCGGTGCTTATCGGAGGTAGATCCATGGGTGGTTGGGAATTTTCGACGGAAACTTCCGATAGTTCGAGAACTTTGCTCATGATCGAGCGTTGGGTTTTTTTCCACTTCCTCGGCATTGCTTTCTGCAGATTTTTTTGGAGATTGATTTGGCCATTGTATTATAGCTTGGTTGCCTTGGTTGGTCCGGTTGCTTCGGAATAATTTTTTTAAATTGTTTGGGACCGATTGTTTGTGGTTTCGTTATTATTCCCTCGTTAGTAGAGGGGTTCACTGCTCGACTATAAGAGATATTGGTTTTGTTTATTTCGGGTTGTTGCTTTTCCTTACCCTTGCTAGCCATGAGTAGCTCGGCAATATCTTTATTGAGAATCATGATTTCTGCTCGCAGGTTCTGGTTTTCTTCTTTCTTTCTCTCTAGGTTTTCCAGTTTTTTTTTTTTATTAATAGTTTCAAACATCTCTAAAACATTAGACGATAGTATTTCATAGTTCGTTAAAAGTTTGCTTAGGTCCGGAATATTTTCTTGATGCTCAAGGATTCCTTCGGCATTGACATTCGAAAAGGGAATCACGGAAAAAGCGTTATCGTCTTCTAACGATGACACACTTGGTCTTTGTTCTGGTTCGCATTCCGGGCATTTCCATATTTTTTTCATATGGAAGCCTCTTTTATTAAGTATTCCTCCGCAGGTTTTGTGAAGAAAACTTTTGCATTCGTTGCATTGGATTACCACTTTGATATCATCAAATGGTAAGCACTTGTTCACGTACGCAACTGAAAAAGTTGTTGTGGATATTAAAAAAAAAAAAAAACGGAAATTGTTGAATGGAAAAAGAAGACAAAAGACAGAAAGGAATGGAAGAAGAAAACAGAAGAAGCAAGGAAGCGCAACAAGCTATAGAAAAGTAGAAATGAGTGACCTCGCAAAGCGTCTGACTATTTGTTGGTCTTTAAAATTGATTGGTGTGATGCAATCCCGCTCCTGAGGTCCTGACAAGTCTATAACTTAGGACAAAACACCACGGATAAAAAAAAGGCTCTGCCCTGCCTGATACCTCCGATACACAACTAACAATGGAGAACTCCGACATCATTAAATGCATCATTTATTATTTTCACAGTAGCGTTGATCAAGAGTTTAAAACTGTTAGGTAGTCGATTTGAATAATCGGAAGTCACATGGATTACAGGATTAAATGAACGTCCCATACATTTTAATAGAATCACAAATGGTTGAGACGATTGAAGCGCAAATGAACAAATAAAAGGAGTAGCAAGCAGAGCTTTGCCTAAAAAAACAATTTTAACTTCTGTGTGAATGAGCATTAGAGCAACTGTGAATATTTACGTTAAAGATAAAAAGGATGAAATTCAGAGAAAAAAACTGAAACGAAAAACAAAGAAGTGATAAGAAATAATCAATCACCACGAACAGAAGTGTAACTAAATTTACAAATCAAAATGCAGTTTCCAATATGCAACGAATGCAGGAGGTATTCAGCTTTGTCGTCAAACTTGATGCTGTTGCCCCCTTCCGCCCAAATACTGTTACGTCACTGGTCGATTTTCAATTTCAACAGTAGAAAAAAAAAATTGATACTAAATTTATATTTAGGAGATTTCAAAGCAGCTTGTTACTCAGCTCTTAACAAAGTTTGTTGCAAATTGCTTTTGATTGCAGTGAATCCCTCGAGCAGCTGTTTCAGCCCTAGTTGGGTCTTCATCAGCTGTTTAAACTATTCAGCTCTTAACGTTTTAGAAGCGTTGATAGTAAGGCCCGAAAGTGATAAAAGTTTTATTCAAAATATTTTGCATCTCTAATGACCGGTTGCACCAAGCACTTAAGTCGAACTTAAATTTAAGTACAGCTTATAATGTGACATTTGAGGTTAAACAACATTCAGTAAATCACATTCTAAGCGGTGCTTAAAGTTAAGCTGACCTTGAGTGTTTGGTGCAACTGGCCATAGTTTTGATACGATTTTCATTAATGTCAAATTTTAAAGAAAATTTAATAGGAGTATTAATTGCATCGAATTAGAGAGTGGTGATCTGATAAAATATTTTTAATATTACCAGTAATTGTATGTAAGAGGTAGAGATATAAATTAATCCTTAGAGGTAAAAATATGAATTAATCCTTCTTACCCTGAACATTGTCTTTAAGATACAAAATAAAGTGTTCCTAGCTGTTAGGAGAAAATGGAGACATGTGTATGTCCTTCACTGCCACCATCTCATTTGAGGGACCTTTAGTTAGAACAAAATCCCGACAAATTTTTTTTTCCTGCCCTCCAACCGCAACAGTTTACGTTTACATTCCCAGTTACATGGAATTTGCCCGAAAGCTGGCGCTGCCTTGTGCCTTATTTTAGAGTCAATGAAGTGACTTAAGTTGTTTGGTAAAAATTACAACTCTTTTTGTCCATTGAAAATTATCACGAAATTATAATTTAATTAGTAAGCGAAATTTAAATTAAATAGTTGTTTCTAAAATGTTTTGATGCCTCGTTTCCCAATCATCATCGTATTTTCATCAGTTAAGAAGACTTACTCGAAGTAGAAATGCCAGAAGCACTAAAAATATGTAATAGATTGAATGGAAACTGACTGAAAGAATAAAGTCACCATCATTGGAGAACTGTAAACAGAAAAAATATTTATATTTAGAACGGGTTCCATATCAACAGCGATACGTTTAATATTATTTAAAAAAAAAATTTGCAGTGGATCTCTCGAGTATCATCTGTACAGCTGTTTCAGCCCTATTTGGGGCTTCTTCAGCATAAGCGATCCAGAGAGTTCCGCTGCAAACCAAAACGACTTGTCCAAGGATATTCGCACATGCGATGTAATAGTAATGAATAGCCTAAGCAGCGACATCCTGCGATCGCTTTTGACCTAACAGCAAGCACGGCCGCTTTGTATGGGATGACTTATTATGTAGCAAACTGGCTTCAATTTATCAATCCTACTAATGTTAGGTCAAAAAACGATCGTAGGATGTCGCTGTTTAAGCTATTCTTTTAAGGTTCTAAATCGACACACTTTGTGTTCACGTAAGTGTGTTGATTTAATGACCTTATATTCTTTAATATTATTTCCTTTTACCAAAAATTTCACCCACGGCAGCCAAATTTTTTGCAAGCGATGTCGCCAGTTTATTGATATAATGTAGTCAAAAGACGTCAATTATTTCTAAAATCCATACATGTTACGATCGAAAGCAAAAAATAGCAAACCGTTACAGTTGCCTGTATTTTTTCTTTTTTTTTTTTCAAAATGGTACTGTTTAAATACGACTTCACGAATTTTATAACAAAAGTTTTGAGCTCGTCGAGTCTGAAAGCTTTCAATCGTTCTGAAGGTATTTTCGAAAATTCGCGCTCGCATGTAATCGTAGCAGAAATGCGACAGAGAAGAACTCTGTTTCAGCACACGTAAGAGTGAGAAAAAACAGAGTAGAAATAGAAGGCTCCGAACGAATTCACAAAAATAAATAACAAACCGCCGATTTCGGATATAAAAAAAACAGGACAATTAAAAAAAACAAAGGAAACCTGCAAAAAATCGGTAACAAAAGAGAAGCGAAAAAAAAAACAGCAATAAAATACACATTAAGTGAACAAAAAAAAGAAAAACAAAAGATTATCAACTGCAAGCTGAACGAAAAACAACGGTTTTTCGTACGAATCGAAAAATTCGTAGAAAATTTTTACTCGTATTTTCTAAACTACAAAATCAATAGTACGATAAAAGGAAAACAAAAAAAGAAATGAATGTCGAAATACAGTGCGTTAAAAAAAAGATCAAAACTGAGATGGACACGAAACGAATAAAAAATGATGTACTACAAGAAAGCGTTAATAAAATGCGAAAGATCAATTCGATGAGAAGTACACAGTACGAAAACGTAAACAGAAAAAGAAACAAAAGAAGCACGACTAAAAAGATCAAAAAAGCAAGGATTCATCAGACCAAAAAAAAAAAAAAAAACTAGGAGAAATCAAAAGTTGTAAAAGGATAAAAAAATATTAAAATCAATTTGGTAAAAATAAACAAAAAAGAATTAGAAAGCATAAAGCGAATTAAAAAAAAGAAGTACCACGATACCAAGATAGACAAAAAAAATGAAAATCGAAAGCTTTTTCTGCAAACAAAAACGTGGGACTCGCGGGACACGAAAAAGAACTGTAAACAGGAGTCAATAAAATGCGAAAACCGATTCAATTAAAAGCAAGATATAATGTGCGCGAAAAATAAAAAAAAAGACAAAAGAATAATGCCAGACAAAACAAAAACCAATAAACAAAAAAGCGGTGATTCTTCGTGCGAATACTTTTTGCAGGTTGAAGAAACTGGTGGGAAATAAAACTATAAAATAAAACAAACGAACCTTGAATAAAATGCAAAATATCAAACAAAAAAAAAGACAAAAGAGAAAGAAAAAAATGTGAATTGAAAAAACAAACAAAAGAAAACGATACTTCATAATTTGATATCTTTTGATACTTTTGGCCGGTGATGTACTTTTGTTCCATATTAGATGTATAATTTTATTGAGTGTCGATATGTCAAGATAACAATAAAAATAGTCCAAATTAGGCGCCAGGCACCAAATAAAATTTTTAAGCAACAGATATGTCTAAAATGTAGTCCAAATGGCAGAATTCTAACAATGCTATTGTAGTTCTGTCAACATTTATGGCCGGTTGCACAAATGTTTTAAGCAGAGCTTAAATTTAAGTCGTGTTTAGAACATGACGTTTTATGTAAGCTCAACAAAATGTCAGGCACATTCTAATATGATACTTAAATGAAGTTTAAGTGTCAGTCAGAATGTGATTGACATTATACTCACCATGCATAAATGTCATGTTCTAAACATGACTTACACTTAAGTTTTACTTAAAATATTGGTGCAACCGGGCATAAGTGTTTGTGTTGCCTAACTCCTAGGCACAATTTGATCACGTGGGCTATAATCAATGATGAAGATCCTAAATTATTAAACTTCTGCAAAATTTGGAAGTTCTGCAAATTCGAGTCCTCCTCTGCACATTCAGTAATGTTTTTTTAAATAAGCCCCGCTTTATATTCGAATTAGTCACATCCCACCGCTGAAAAACACAAAAACAAAAAAAAAGTTTTAAACACTTAAAACCCATATGAAACCCACATTAAAAGCGATGCGTTGTAAATAATTAGATTCAGCTTTTTTTGCCTCACTCTGCATATTTTAAAACTCGTTTCCGCAACAGTCGTCTCTGTACATTCGTTAATGCAGTTGTGCTGTATAAATTCCGGAAATGTTATTACCCTACTTAATTTACTTGCGCGAAATCTTAACGCCGCCCGCTAATGCGCCCATGTTTAAAGCTCCGTTTTTAATTCTCGCAGAAACGGGTTATCTCCGACTCCTTTGTGGATTAAGAACGTCTAAATAACGAAGGCGAATACAATTATGAAATCAGGCCCTCGTTTTATAAATAAATGGCAAACGAAACCTTAATGTTTTAGAATTTTATCTCTTCGGAAGGCATCCGAATGATGACAGGAGAGACCATCTTCATTTTGGAAAATTTAGGAAATAAACTCAAATTTCTTTGGAACAGAAAAATGTAGAAGTAGGTTAACAAATAGTTACCACTCCTAATATTAAAAAAAAGATCATTTCATGGCCACCTGAATAAATATATGAGTCGGAGACTGTGCGTCTTTGAGCTCTAAAACTGTACAGGGTGTCCCAAACCTCTGGAAAGTCCAATAATGGCCCTTTAAATTCATTTGATTAAGAAAAGGTCTTAACAAAAGTTGGGTAGGTTTTCATTCCGCATAATTTAAAATTATTTTCAAATATACAGGCTGTGCATTTAATAAGTTACAAACCTAACTTACTATTTTTTAAATGGAACACTATATATTTTATTGCAGTTTAGGTTAGCCCTTGGAGAGACGATAAAAATGATATAACATTATAGTTACTTATTTTTAGTATTTACGGAGTTATTTTTTATTTTATGCAAAAAATGGGTCATGTTTGATCGTCTGTCAAATTGTCAATTTTAATGATACGACAATCAACCTTGGACCAAAATATTTCTAAATCTCTCTACTTTCATATTGTTCATCATTTTAAAAACCTGGTGACTATTAACAACATTACGATTCAGTTCGCGTATTGTAAAATTAGTCATTTTTTTTTCAAATGGAACACCCTGTATATTATAGCATATTTTGATAGTGCTTTCTACAAGCTTTCCAACCATACTATCTTTTATGGTCTTAAGATTTATAATTTGTGAGTTATTATCACTTCTCTATAATTAAGGAACGTGCTGTAGAATATTTTCATTCGTCTCAGAATCATTTAGGATATTTATTCATGCAATTTATCGTACTTTTAGTGATTCAAATAAAAATAAATAAATAAATTCAGGAACTGAACGATTTTTTTCAGGTAATTCCTGTCATGTAAGAACGAATTACGAATCGGTTGGATAATCGCTGGATAGAACGTGATAATGCTTTGAGGTGGTCTCCATGGTTACCAGATTTGTTTCTCGACTTCTTTTATGGGGATAAGAGTAAACAAATGAAAAAAATGTTCTCTTATCACAATTTGTTTATAATCGTAGATACGTATTTCGACAGCCAAGCTATTATCTTCACTTCTATTAGAGATTCAATGAAAATATCCTCTGGCTCATACCAACCAAAGAGTGTGCGTGTGTGGATGATTGTAAATGGCAGCGTACCTGTTGAAATACGCACAAAAAGATATAATCTAATATTAGCATGAAATAAATTTCAAAAAAATATTACTAAACTGCCTTTACTATTCTTACTTTATGAAGATATGTAAAGAAACAAGGGTATAACGGTATGTACCCGTCATATGCAAAGAGAAAAAAATGTGTGTTTAGCAATATGGCAAATCTCCCTTTAAAATTCTTTAATAGTTTAATTTTTTATGATTTTTTAAACCTATTCGTGACTGGAGACTCCGGAGACATTTAGTTAATGTGTAAAAAATTGTAAGATTCAATTTGTTTTTTTTTTTTATATGTAGCTTCAAAATAATAGAACTATTCACCGTGTAAATAAATCCTTTCCATTCGTTTTCCTAGTGCAATTGGGATTATTTAGTGAAAATCGTTCAGTTCCTGTATTTATTCCATATTTTTATTGCAACCGCTAAAACAATGATAAAGAAATTGATAAGTTGAACAAAAATAAAGTGTTCAGATAAATGTCTTGAATGATATAGCAGATACAATATTTCTGAGATGAATAAAAATATTATACAGCACGTTCCTCAAGTTGATTATAAAGAAGTGATAATAACTCACAAGTTATAAATGTTAAGACCATAAAATTTGGCGTGGTTGGAAAGCTCGTAGAAAGGACTATCCAAATATACTATAATATACAGGCTGTTCCATTTGAAAAAAATGACTAATTTTACAATACGCGAACTGAATCGTAATGTTGTTAATAGTCACCGGGTTTTTAAAATGATGAACATTATGAAAGTAGAGAGATTTAGAAATATTTTGGTCCAAGGTTGATTGTCGTATTATTAAAATTGACAATTTGACAGACGATCAAACATGACCCATTTTTTGCATAAAATTAAAAATAACTTCGTAAATACTAAAAATAAGTAACTGTAATGTTATATCATTTTTATCGTCTCTTCAAGGGCTAACCGGAACTGCAATAAATTATATAGTGTTCCACTTCAAAAATAGTAAGTTAGGTTTGTAACTTATTAAATAAACAGCCTGTATACTTGAAAATAATTTTAAATTATGCGGAATGAAAACCTACACAACTTTTGTTAAGACCTTCTCTTAATAAAATGAATTTAAAGGGCCATTATTGGATTTTCCAGAGGTTTGGGACACCCTGTACAAGCAAATAAAATTTCTTTATGTGCTGCAACAATTCTTAATTTGGAGTAGAGACTGGCAATATAATAGTAAATAAGAAATTTAAAAAAAATAAGCATAAAACATGTAATGATTGGCCTACCTAACAGGGGGGTATCGAAGTAAATTGTTTTAAACATCTCTTTTACGGATGTTTTAAAATCATTTTCTGTCGTTTCAAGCGTAAAAGAAACACTTCTGATAAGAGCTTGCTTAGTATTGCCAACGTAATACTGAACAACCATAAATTAATCGACGTATACAGGGTTACAACCAATTAAACGGCCACTATGGGGATCTCGTAAACCATAACAGATACAAAGTTGGTTAAATTACTGAAAAGTTGCGCTATCTTGAGATCTACAAAAATATGCAAAAAAAATCATTTCTATTTTTATTCGTTCTTGAAATATCTTCTCGAAAATCTCGAATATCTTCTTTATTTCTTAAGATTGAATCATAAAATTCGATGTTTTTACATTAAATTCGTCGGACAACCTAATGCAGTTCAAAGAAATAGGTTAGGTTTGACAGTTTCGTAGATACGACTGTCAACTGTTTCTTTTCTTATGGACGCTACCTTAGATATTCATAGCACATGATTCAGAAATAATTTTTAAACACGACCACATGAACATTTATGCTTTTGTTTCGAAACAAAATATTAAATGTTTTGTAGTATCTTGATATTTTGTTTTAAAACAAAAGCATAAGTGTGTCGTAGGGTTGTATTCAGATTTTGTTTTTATATCACGTGGTATGAATACCATAATAAAAAAGACAGTTGACAGTCGTATCTGCGAAACTGTCAATCCTAACCTATTTCTTCGGACTCTGTTAGATTCCTCATGGAATTTAACACAAAAATATCGAATTTCATGATTCTATTTTAATAAATGAGGAAGATATTCGAGGTTTTCGAAAATTTGAATTTTCAGTTTTTTGAAGATATTTCAGAAACGAATGGAGTTAGAAAAGATTTTCTTCAGTACTTTGATGGGCTTCAAAATAGCGCAACTTTTTTGTAATTTAACCATCTTTGTATCTCTTACAGTTTACGAGATCCCCATGGTGGCCCTTTAATTAGTTGTAACCCTGTATAAAGCTGGTGTTGCAGTCATAAATTTTTATTTTCTTTTTAATTATCCCATATAATCAACTTTCTTAATAATTATAGACATTGCCTTTTGTTTTGAAACATACCGATTCTTGTTACAAAATGAGATCGTAGGCAATGCACTGACGGAAAACGGTATAGCCAAGCGAAAGAGACGGAGTAGGCCTTTGTACGCTCTAGTCTTACCTCCAGTTTCACAAAGATTACTTAATCAATGATTAACTTAACAGCGTGATTAAAGCCTGTGATTGGTTGGATGAAACAATTTAATTGGTTGTTTTAAATCTATTGTTAACTTCGTCCAATGACGTTCCTTAATCAGAAAATTAAATTAATCGCTGATTAACAATTTTTTTGTGAAACCCATCGTTAGTCTGGAACTCCCCTACTCAAAAATCAGTAGGTGCACATACTGTATATACAGGTGTCCTAACAGTGTATTCGTGGGTAATATCTGGAAAACTAGAAACTGAAAATACGAAAAAAGTTTCATTATATTCTTTTTATTTTAAAAGTACACGGCACTAACGTCTAGAACATCTATAAACTGTACATACAGGTGTCCTAACAGTGTGTTCATGGATAATATCTGGATAACTAGGAACTGAAGATGCGAGAAGTTTCAATATATTCCACAGCATTAATTAAAGTTTAGAACATTACAAAGTCTACAAATTACTTTCATCTATACAACTTTTTTTATTTCAAATGGCACACCCTATACAATATGATAAAAGGAAGTATGCAACAAATTGGATTTATTTTTTTTACTGCTGATTTTCAGAAAAAATAAAATTCTGTATAAAAGTTGATACTTCGTCTAGAATTCGTAGAAAACTGAAAACAAATAACATACCACTTTAAATAACAAAGATAGAAGTATTTTAATAATCGCTTTTGCACTTATTATCAAAATACAATCGTGGTTGGAGCATTCGAACAATTTTTATACTTAAGGCTTACAAAATTGTTTTTAAATTTCCAATTTTTTTGAATTAGGGCCGCTTTCATAATGAGACTTTAAATTTAAAGTTACTTTAACCTAAAAAAATACATTTGTTTCCCTATACTTAAAGTGACTTTAAATTAAAGCTTCCTTAATGTCTGATTATGAAAATGGCCGTTAAAGATATATCTATCCTATCTTGACTATTGTTTTTAGTTTAGATATTTCTAAAAATAAGAAGGAGAATAGAAACTTATGGCCGTTTTCATAATCAGACTTTAAGGAAGCTTTAATTTAAAGTCACTTTAATTATAGGGAAACAAATATATATTTTTAGGTTAAATAAATTTAAAGTTACTTTAACCTTAAAAAAGTACATTTGTTTCCCTATTCTTAAAGTGACTTTAAATTAAAGCTTCCTTAAAGTCTGATTATGAAAACGATCATGAAACTTTTATCCTGACTCATTTTACAGTACAATTAATAATAAAAATTAGGAGGATGTAATAAAAAAAGTACATATTTGAAACAATTGAAGTGTTTTAAATTGTTATTTTTTTAAACATTATTGATTTTAGATCAATTTTAAACATATTTTTAACAAACAAAATCCGTTTAAAATTAAAAAGGCAAATGTTTTCTTCTTTTTTTTAAAGCAGATTTCTCCACAACACAACTCGACGTGACCCAAGGCCCCCAAGGGGGGTCTGAACATGTTTGAACGTAAAGACAATTTGGCAAACATTAATTCATTTAGAATTTTCCTCGCAGAAATTACGCCCAAAATGTTTTCATTTTCTTTTTCTTCTTAAACAATAATTCCTTCCAAGAAATGATGTCCTATTATAATCTAATCAGGTTTCCACCAATTAGGTCGCTGCCGTAACTTAAGTTGCCTAAATCAACTAGAAGTACAATTTTCATTAATTTAGGACGGACTAAGGCGTGGACAGATTCGCACAGGCCTTGCATGGACTTGCATTAACAGGCGACATGAACTTATCATGTTTAGTCTATCGAATTTCCTTCAGACTTTTATCACCTGAGAAAGTTTATACTGAAACGAGAAAAATAAAATTCCCCCTGTTGGAAAATTAACTTTTAATCTAATAAAATGCTTTCGTAAGTACATAAATAAGAAAGAAGCCCCCCATCCAAGGGCTCTATTATTGAAAGAAGTTTAGAATGGCCTCCGGTATGGAAGAAAGTTCCAAGCAAATCGGTTTGGAGGCTGTCCTTATTTATAAGACCTTCTTGTTCCGGGGGAAAACGCAAATTCTCCAAAAGTATTTTAGAAATTCGAACAGAGGTTGATGCCAGCAGAGGTTTTGACGACAACATTTCGAGGAATCGTCGAATCGAAAAAGGGAATTGAAAAAAGGAAGTGAAAAAGAACAACGAGAAAAACCACCATGATTAACAAAAATATTAAAAAAAAAATCTATTCATTTAATAGCCAGATAATGTTTTTGAATGACAACTAAATACTAAATACTCCTGAATTCTAACAAAGCTTCAAGGATATTGTTAATTTATTTAATTTTATTGCTCCTCAGCCATTTCAAGTGGAAAATATGTTCAAATGCAAATGTTTCTCTTCTGTTTTAGATAAAATTTACATAACAGGTGGTTTCAATGGTCAAGAATGTATGCACTCTGCAGAGGTTTACGATTCCACGACGAACCAGTGGACGTTGATAAACCCAATGCGTTCTAGGCGTTCTGGTGTCTCTTGCATCGCCTACCATGGTAACATATACGTGGTAGGTGGTTTCAATGGGATCTCCAGGATGTGCAGTGGCGAAAAATTCAACCCCAGCACCAACACGTGGTCCCAAATTCCGGACATGTATAATCCTCGGAGTAACTTCGCCATTGAAGTCATAGATGACATGATCTTCGTAATCGGAGGCTTCAATGGCGTCACCACCATATACCATGTGGAGTGTTACGATGAGAAATCAAACGAGTGGTACGAAGCGACTGACATGAACATATACAGGTCGGCTTTGTCGGCGTGCGTCATCAGCGGTTTGCCGAACGTTCGCGATTACATCCACAAGCACAGGGAGAAGTTGATGGAGGAAAAACGGCAGAAGATGATCGCCTTGGAGGCCCAACGAGAGGCCGCACTGAATAACAACGACGCCCTCCACGTTCAGCAAGCTCAGGCTCAGAACGCACAGAATCTTCAGCAACTGAATATGTTGCAGCAGTTGAACGCGAACCTTCAGAATCCACCTGTAGCCCCCGCCGCCGCCGCCGCCGTCAACCCCCAGCCAATGGACGTGGAAGACGCGGACGCTCAAGAATAGAGTAGCTTTAAAACTAAATTTTTCACAAAGGAACGGGGCAAATAAAGGTAGAATAGAATCTTAAGATGTACTGTTATTGTTTTATTTTACTTTTTTGTGGTCGGGCAACAATACATGTAATAGTAACATTAAATTCTTGTTTACGACTAGGTTAACGGCTCACTTTTACTGTTTAGTTAATTACCTACGTATTATCATGTGGAGCGAAAACCTGTAAAGAAATGAAACGACGGCGAATAACGACGATCGTCCAATCGAGTTCGTAGATTAATCAGCGAGCAGCTGTTGCGCTTTTTAAATTATTTTGGAAAACCGATGAAATAGGTAGCTACTATATTAAGACTTTTTTCTTGCTTACTATTAAGGATTTCTTATTGAAATTGACGCTAAAATGAAAACCCATTGTCTTTGATGTAGTCGCACAATTTATTTAGATGATGTATATACATATACCTTTTATGATGTACTTGAATAGAAATAAAACCTTAGAGGCTGTTGGTAACTGTGATGGATTTTTTTTTCTTTTAACAATTACATGATTATTTTCTTTGATAAAGACGAAATGTTATTACAGGAGATTAGATTCAAATTGTTTTCTCTGTTCGCCAAGAGATGGTGCAACTGATTCTTGATCCCAAGGTTGGTAGAGCTGGACTGTGTATTAGAAGGTTGCCTTGATCAGCGGAGGGGACAGAGGGTGAGTATTTCGTTAAGTCACGTCACGTGATGACTTCCATTGGGTATATTAACGAGATTTTTGCGTTATTTAATCAAAAGGACTGCAGAATTGATTCCATTTTTAGTAAAATAGATTAAGCTCGAGGAAACAGATTAAAACTCACTCTATTTACATCACTGTGACGGATGGAAGTTTCGTATGACGTCACGAGTTACTTTTGCGGGGAGGGAATTTCAAACTGCATATTAAATGGGAACGAGGCAACCTATCAGTTTTACCAACCTTGGTTGATTCCTGTCGCGCCTTAACATATAGACTTTTTCTCTGTTTTTTTTTTAACTGTGCTTTTCACTATTTTTCCTTTTATTCATTTCACGATCTTTTAGATTTTATTCTGCATCCAATAATACTGAGATCGTTATCCATTTATTAATAAATAATTACGTTTACGAGTCTCTCTGTATAAGCGCCATAATTTTTCATTACATGATTTGCGTATCACCTTTCGTATGGGGGCCCCCAAAACCAAAAGTGCCAGGTGCCACCACGTGACTTAAGACGGCACTGCTGCCTTGATGAAGCCGTCAACCTCACAGCAAAACGTCGACGAAAATAACGTAATATCAGTTAATTGCGGCAATAAAAAGTAGAAAAGTTCGATCTTTGTAATTTTCAGTTTTCAATAAATTTACGTATGCTGTAACGGTTTGGTTAAAAAAAAAATATTATTTTTTACTTTATAAGTGTTTAGAAATGTAAGTTTTGCTTTTGCTTGCTTGTGATTTTGTTTCCTTTTTTCTGCTCTCCTTGCACTCGGTGGCCCTCGCAGAGATTTTAAATGTGTAACATTTCAATTTCTTTTTTTGTTTTTTCCATTTTTTATTTCTTTTAATTTTTTCAGACGATTTTGATAATTGACCGTTTTTGCTTGTCCTAACACATATGGAGGCCCGCGGCGGCTAAGAACTTGAAAGTGAAGGAAAATGTTTAAAAAAAAGTTCACTTCAAAAAACCTTTTTTTTTCATTTTTTAAAAGCTTTTAATTTTGTTGATAATTTTGATGATTCAACTCATCTGTCGGAGGGCGCCAAAATATGGAACGCCACGCGGACGGCTTTTAGCCTAGTGGGGACCCTGGGAAAATTGGTTTTTATCATCAAACACAAAAACAGAAGACCATCGACTGATAATAAATATAATAAAATTGTTAACGTTTGCTTTCTCATTGAAATCGACTCTTGTCCGATGAAAATCATAAGTAAATTGTTTAAAAAAAGTTTAAACGGACACTGTTAAAAATTAAAAAAAAATATATTAAATAATAGCAAATAATAGTGAAACGATGAACGCGTGTTCGTTTAAAGTTTAAAAACAATTTTCTTGCAGTTTTCTTCCTCGATGGTAAAAATGGGAACTTTCGGTTGATTGATTGATTGATGCGCTTTTTAAATTATTTTGAAAAACCGATGAAATAGGTAGCTACTATATTAAGACTTTTTTCTTTGCTTACTACTAAGGATTTCTTATTGAAATTGACGCTAAAATGAAAACCCATTGTCTTTGATGTAGTCGCACAATTTATTTAGATGATGTATATACATATACCTTTTATGATGTACTTGAATAGAAATAAAACCTTAGAGGCTGTTGGTAACTGTGATGGATTTTTTTTTCTTTCAACAATTACATGATTGTTTTCTTCGATAAAGACGAAGTGTTATTACAGGAGATTAGATTAAAATTGTTTTATCTGTTCGTCAAGAGATGGCGCAACTGATTCTTGATCCCAAGGTTGGTAGAGCTGGACTATGTATTAGAAGGTTGCCTTGATCAGCGGAGGGGACAGAGGGTGCGTATTTCGTCACGTCACGTGATGAATTCCATTGGGCATATTAACGAGATTTTTGCGTTATTTAATCAACAGGACTACAGAATTGATTCCATTTTTAGTGAATTAGATTAAGCTTTAGGAAACAGATTAAAACTCACTCTATTTACATCACTGTGACGGATGGAAGTTTCATGTGACGTCACGAGTTACCTTTGCGGGGAGGAAATTTCAAACTGCATATTAAATGGGAACGAGGCAACCTATCAGTTTTACCAACCTTGGTTGATTCCTGTCGCGCCTTAACATATAGACTTTTTTCTTGTTTTTTTTTTTTAACTGTGCTTTTCACTATTTTTCCTTTTATTCATTTCAAGATCTTTTAGATTTATTCTGCATCCAATAATATTGAGATCGTTATCAATTTATTATTAAATAATTACGGTTACGAGTCTCTCTGTATAAGCGCCATAATTTTTCATTACATGATTTGCGTATCACCTTTCGTATGGGGGCCCCCAAAACCAAAAGTGCCAGGTGCCACCACGTGACTTAAGACGGCACTGCTGCCTTGATGAAGCCGTCAACCTCACAGCAAAACGTCGACGAAAATAACGTAATATCAGTTAATTGCGGCAATTAAAAGTAGAAAAGTTCGATCTTTGTAATTTTCAGTTTTCAATAAATTTATGTATGCTGTAACGGTTTGGTTAAAAAAAAAAAAACAAATTACATTTTACTTTTTACGTTTTTAGAAATGTAAGTTTTGCTTTTGCTTGCTTGTGATTTTGTTTCTTTTTTTCTGCTCTCCTTGCACTCGGTGGCCCTCGCAGAGATGTTAAATGTTTTCTACATTTCAATTTCTTTTTTTGTTTTTTCCGTGTTTTATTTCTTTTAATTTTTTAGACGCTTTTGATAATTGCCCGTCTTTGCTTGCCCTAACACATATGGGGGCTCGCGGCGGCTAAGAACTTGAAAAAAAGTGAAGGAAAATGTTTAAAAAAAAAGTTCACTTCAAAAAGCCTTTTTTTTCATTTTTTCAAAGCTTTTAATTTTGTTGATAATTTTGATGATTTAACTCATCTGTCGGAGGGCGCCAAAATATGGAACGCCACGCGGACGGCTTTTAGCCTCGCGGGGGCCCTGGGAAAATTGGTTTTTATCATCAAACACAAAAACAGAAGACCATCGACTGATAATAAATATAATAAAATTGTTAACGTTTGCTTTCTCATTGAAATCGACTCTTGTCCGATGAAAATCATAAGTAAATTGTTTAAAAAAAAGTTTAAACGGACACTGTTAAAAATTAAAAAAAATATATTAAATAATAGCAAATAATAGTGAAACGATGAACGCGTGTTCGTTTAAAGTTTAAAAACAATTTTCTTACAGTTTTCTTCCTCGATGGTAAAAAAGGGAACTTTCGATTAATATTTTTTTTTTTGTTAAAATAAGAAACCAAAATCTATCATTTTTCATTCTTTTTTTCGTTGTCTTCTTTCTGTCTCCAATATAGCGTTTTCGACTGATCGCTCTGGTGCACTCTCAGGGCCCTATTCTGTATCAAAAGCGTAAAATTTAAAGGGCTGTTAAATTTTCTTGCTACGGTAACAACCAATCATAGAACTGTGTTTTAAATTTTAAGGGACCTCTAAATTTTAACAGCCAGTTAATAAGTTACGGAATACGCCCCTCAGAGTATCTCCATTTTGTTTTAGCCAGGCAGAACAAAGGCCGTGAGTCCGGGACAATCCTGTTCTTCTGCGGGGTCTTAAGGATGAGATTTGCGTGCATTTTAGTAGCGGATGAATTGCCAAAATAGGGGCTATTAGGGCCTATTCTGTATCGAGTACGTTAAATTTAAAGGGCCAATCAGAAAGCTTTATGATTGATTGTTACCATAGCAACAGGCCTTTAAATTCCGTTAAATTTAAAGGGCCAATCAAAAAGCTTTATGATTGATTGTTACCGTAGCAACAGGCCTTTAAATTTAACGTACTCCATACAGAATAGGCCCCGATATCCTTTAATAATAAAACTGTGCGAAATTGAACTTTGTTGAAGTACTTTCAAGATTACAACTTCATTTTGGCGCTTTAATAATCTTGACGTTTTTGACATTACTTGGCTTTACTTGTACGGTCGCGAGCAACAAATTGTGGTCGTCAGTAATTAATAAAGGTTAGCACCTAACTTGCATTTTATTAAAAATAAGGAGATTGATGTCTTAATCGTGAATACTAGGAAGAGTCTCTTAAATATTTAACTTATTTTCGACAATTCCTTGGTAGAAAGTATTGTTACAGCCGTAATGCGCAAATAGATCTATTTTTAGCATCAGTACGCCATCGCCACATTGCGTCACAGAACATGACTGAAGACTACTCGATCATTCTAGTATGTTCGAGCAACTGAGGGTTCTGCTATATAAGCCGTACAATCCGCGAGGAGTAGTTAGTTATTAAGATAGCCAGCGAAGGGTTCGTACCTCGAATAAATAGAAAGTACATTTTGTAAAAGTGTTATTTGATAGACAAGCTCATTACTGCTGTGTTGTTAATTGTGTAAATCGACAGCTTATAATTAAAGTGTTCTGAAATTTAACGACTATAATTTGTGAACCCCCAAATTCGTTACAGTGTAATATTTGTCTTTTAATTTTTTTTGAATTAAAACGTTGACGTTTTGCCGGACAGTGACGAGCAAAATTTAATGCTCGGAATTGTCCGTGATATATTCAAGAAGATTCCCTACGGAATGATTTTCATAATATTGAAATAAACATTTCAGTTGTTTATGGTTTACGCAGGTATTTATATTAAACACAACAGAAGCGTACGTACATTAAAACGGAGGTATATTTAGCGAGAAAAGAATAAACAAGCTAGGTATAATATTCACGTTTGCATTCATGAATCTCTCTCTCGTTAATATTCTATTTCTGTCTTGAGCAATCAAAATTATTCAAAGCGGCACATTTCGGAAATCGGGTCGTTCAGTCTCAAGCTAAAATCGTGTCGGGGGGTGTCTGTATGTTGCAAACAACATCGGAATATTTTCCCCAGATAGTCCTGTCTTGGGGGTGGCTTTCGGCGACGCCGTCGTCATTGAACAAACGCATCGTCCACGTGACGACGGCAAAACAAACGCCGTTCACCGGAAACGCTCTCAGAAGCGTCGGGGTTAACCCCCGAAATAAACAGGCGTAACCCTCCGCCGTCACACTCTTTTTTAAACAGTCGAGGGAATTCTTGTAGGTGCAAGAACCGTCTTTACCGTCCACTTGCAGTCTGGATTTGATGACGTCGACCGGATATGAAACGATCCACGAGACCATTCCGGCCAGACCGCCGGCTATTAACATGGTTCCTGTCGAAACCGGCGAGTTATCACTGGTCCTTGTTAAGCACTCGTACGACAAGAAGTAACAACTGAAGGCGGGGATCTCGCGGGCGACCGTCACGTTTAAACCTTTAAAAACTCCTCGCAGTCCTTCATGTTTGTAAATCGTCTTCAGGCATTGCAGAGGACCCAAATTGTCTCTTGATACTTGGACTCGCAGCTTTGCCAGTTCTATGGGACTGGAGAGGAAGCTCTGGCAGATTCCGGAGGCGGTGCCTGCCATGAAGATGGTGGTTAAAGCGTCCGGGTCGCCGAGGCGTCGATGGGTGTTGCCGTAGACCCCGAAGATGATGGCGTTGATGGCTGCAACTCCGGCGATTGGACTCGACATGCCCTTGTAGAGGCCTCGAATTCCCTCCTTGGCAATCAAGCTTCGTATGCAGTGCAGAGTGCTCTTGTACTGCGGGTTATTACCCCCTTGAATCTGTAGGTGAACCTTCACGGTATCCAGAGGGTGGCCTACGATTACACCGGCACAACCTAAAAATTAAGAAGGAAAAAATTAAGAAACAACAAATTAAAACGAGAAGGATTAACTGATGAAAATAAAATCATTGATATTAAGGATTAAAAATTATAATACGGACCACTAATGAGTACAGTGCACCCCCCACTATCAATTGTTTTTGGAGAATCCAAACCTGTTTCAAACAGACAGGCGCCTGGCGTATAATAGCAGTTCCAACGTTTAACAAAGTGAAGGTACAGTCATGGACTTTAAAGACGCCCAGGTCTTTACAACCCCTGTCCAGTACTTTACCGCTCGACTATATTAATCCGACCGACCTAAAATTATTTACGACGGGTACTCTTGCAGCCTTTCCAACGATTATCTACACGTGTTTGTATATATTCATGCTTCAATATAATACTGCTTTACACGTCGTGTCCGCAGATCGGGTTTACTATAGGAAAAACGTTTTATTTTTCATTTTTCTGCTTGCCCTAAAACGTAATAAATATTACGAAAATAATAAATTCCCATTAATAACTGAAAAAGTTAGGATATTTATCTTTTTACTTTAACAAAATGTCAATCATGTCAACTAGGAATTGGCGGTATTATGAATTTGATACCTTAACACGTTTTCATTCACTATATCTTTGTTTTATGAAAATGTTTGCAGGTTCTTAAAATTTTTAAATTGAAGTTAAAAAATGAAAACGTGTTTTTAAGAGAGTTTATTTTAAATTATTTTATTCTACGTAACTATTACCCCTTTTACATTTACAGTAATTGAAGAGTAACTTCTAACTGGTGTAAGTGGCAATTTTCTGTTAAATTGTGTGTTTTTTATGTTAAAACTGCTCCAAATTTTGTTTTTAGTTTTTGGAATTGACTCTATTTACACTTACAACATTAAAAAGTTAGGTACACTCTTTAATTAAATTGATATTACTTTATACTGAAACAGTTTACATGTACAGTGTAAATGATTTTATTTTATTGTTGTTAATGGAGATTAATATTTTCTATGTCGGTTTTGGAATTTTTAGGACAACCAGTTTTTCTAATAAAGAATTATTTTTTTCGAAAAGTGAAAAATTAAAACGTTTTTCCTATAGTGAACTCGATCCGTGGATATGGTGTATATTGGATTCTATACAGTGTGGTGATAAAGTAACGCACCAAGCGAAAAAACACCCTTAGGGTTGACTTTTTATTTTTGGCCGGTAAAATCGTCGGTTTTTCCCCTGTACGCTATTAGGAGACTGATTACCTGTTCTCTGAACCAGAATTGCGAATTGTTACCTGCCAGATGTTTTACAATCCCTATAAAGTATTGGGCAACCAGCCTGAAATACATGTATAAACTCTTTTCTAAAACTTTCCTGTTGCCAGACACACAATTTCAATTATATTTAATCACAATTTTATAAAATTCTGATCGTAGAGAGTCGCTGTTTAAGCTATTCACAATTTTATAGTTGTATAAAATTATAGTAAAATTAAAATTTTAAAGATTGTTGTATCTAATCAGAAAACTTAAAAAATTACTACACTTTTGCGAAATTTGTATAATATAGAATCCAATATACAATGTGTCCACGGATCTAGTTCACTGCAGGAAGACCCTTTAATTTTTCACTTTTCGAAAAAAAAACATTCTTTATAAAAACTCTAACAAATTCCAAAACCGCTATAGAAAATATTAAATTTCCATTAATAACAATGAAATAAAATCATGTTTACACTTTCACATAATATGACAATGTTCAAAAATTGCGTAAATTCACGTAAACTGTTTAAGTCAAGTAATATCAATCGAAGAATGTAACTTCTAAGGCCCGGTATTATAAAAGCAAGTTAGCCTTAACTGTTGGTTTATTCCCATAGTAACAATTGTGAACACAATCGTCGTTATGGCAATAAACTGGGAGTTAAAGTTAACTTTCATTTATAATACTGGGCCTAAATGGTCTAAGTGCTAGTTTGATTTAAGCGAAATAGAGTCTGAAACCTGTTTAATAGCAAAAGTAATGAAATCAAATCATACATAAAGGCACAAGCAAATTACACCTTAATATTGCTGTTCCAAAAACAAAAAAGCAAAATTTGGAGCAGTTTTAACAAAAAAGAAACAATTTAACAGAAAATTGGCACTTAGACCAGTTAGAAGTTACTCTTCAATTACTGTAAATGTAAAAGGGGTAATAGTTACGTAGAATAAAATAATTTAAAATAAACTCTCTTAAAAACAGGTTTTCATTTTTAACTTCAATTTTCAAATTTTAAGAACCTGCAAACATTTTCATAAGACAAAGATATTGTGAATGAAAACGTGGTAAGGTATCAAATTCATAATACCGCCAATTCCTAACTGACATGATTGACATTTTGTTAAAGTAAAAAGATAAATATCCTAACTTTTTCAGTTATTAATGGGTATTTATTATTTTCGTAATATTTATTATGTTTTAGGGCAAGCAGAAATATGAAAAATAAAACGTTTTTCCTATAGTAAACCCGATCTGTGGACACGGCGTGTAAAGCAGTATTATATTGAAGCATGAATACATACAAACACGTGTAGATAATTGTTGGAAAGGCTGCAAGAGTACCCGTCGTAAATAATTTTAGGTCGGTCGGATTAATACAGTCGAGCGGTAAAGTAGTGGAAAGGGGTTGTAAAGACCTGGGCGTCCTTAAAGTCCATGACTGTACACTTCCTCACTCTGATTACAGACAACGGTCTATACGTCGGCTGCTAAAAAGTTTCTAAAAAACAGTATGAAAAAAACGCATATGAAATTTGGTAAACGGTATCATTGTTTTTCGAAGTATTCGCCTTTGACGTCAATACACTTTTGCGTACGCTCGAACCAATTTCTAAAGCAAGTTTTCCACTCTAAAGATGGTACTTCAGAAACCAGTGTCCGGAATGTTTCAACCGATGCTTCAGCCGACGAAAATCGCTCACCACGCATTTTATTTTTGATATTTGGGAACAAAAAGAAATCATTAGGTGATAAATCGGGTGAATATGGACAATGAGTCATTAATCAACATTTTTGTTGGACAAAAAATCAATTGTTTGACGGACTGAGTGAGAGCCTGCGTTGTCATGATGGAGAATAATTCGTCGATTTCGATTGTTTCTTCTTATTTGATCGATGACTTCCGGCAAACAAATTGTAGTATACCAATCAGCATTCACGGTTTTTCGATCCTCTAAAACCACAGTTGCTACATGTCAAGTTAAACCAAAGAAACAAGCAATCATTTGCTTCGCAGCACTGCGTGAACGGACAACTTTTGTTGATTTTGGTTCATTTTGAAATACCCTTTTGTTTACTTTCTGTCTCGTACGAATAGATCCACGTTTCGTCACCAGTAACGATGTTATAAAGTAAATTTGAACGACCTCCATTGAATTTCTTGAGCATTTCTTCGTACCATTTGACACGACCCAGCTTTTGCGCTTCTGTTAAATTGTGTGGGATCCAACGACTGCAAAGCTTTCGTACGTTCAAATGATCATGCAAAATCTGGTGTGTTGCTTTCATTTTAATGCGTAAGGATGCTTGAATCTCACGGTATGTCACATGTCGATCTCGCTCAAGCATTTCACGCACAGCATCTACATTAGTGGCAACAACAGAAGTTGATGGACGACCTTCACGAAATACGTCACTGAGAGAGGTACGTCCACGCTGGAATTCGGCAAAGCAATTACAAACACTGCTCTTTGATGGTGCTTCATCTCCAAAAGC
The DNA here is from genome assembly GCA_036172665.1 of Prosopocoilus inquinatus. Lineage (NCBI taxonomy): Eukaryota > Metazoa > Arthropoda > Insecta > Coleoptera > Lucanidae > Prosopocoilus > Prosopocoilus inquinatus. The sequence continues at coordinate 6,270,268 of CM069870.1, forward strand.
CAAATGAAGCCGATCGAGGCATTGTTTCGGCGTTAGACCACATTTGAAATTGTAAAAAATCATGGCACGAAAATTTTCACGCGAGATTTCCATGTTTACACAAAATTACTTTTTCTCAAATGCTGTACAAACAAAACTAGTTCACTTGGATAGGAACTGTCAATAGAATTATAGGCGAGAAACGTCAAATTTTTCAAATATGACAGTTGATAAACGCTAACAATTCTAGACCTAATAGATTCCAGAAAATTTTCCAGCAGCCCACGTAATGTAAGACTCTATACTCTATGCTGTCTTTACTGTCTTTATTTTGCTCCTTGATTATTCGTGATCTAAGAGAATAAATAAATTTTGGTTGGGCCTCCGAATTAAAAAAAAAACTAAAATAGATAATTCACGGCTCTAGCAATAATAAATAGGATATTGAATTTTATTTTGGATTACTAGTTACATCATCGCCTTTCTTATGAAATCTGGAAATTGTGAAATACCCGAAAGTCGATCACGCTAGATTTCTTCGAATCACGCTGGTTTTTGTTCCCGGCCCGAAAAAAAATTGGCAGCTTGATCTTTGGCCCTCGGTGTCGAAACGGACCGGACCAAGGCGATAAGCGAGTTTGCAAATCGGCGAATTTATTATCAAGCGACACCGAAATTCGGGACCCACCTCCTAAGCAGCCCGCTAAAAAGTCAAGAGCCATCTCCAAGGACTCTCCGCGTGATACGAATCCACGAATACGCACTGGCAGAAGTTTCTCGTCAGGACTTTGCTCTTGTATGTACAAGCGTTGTAGCAGTTCGTGAATAACGAATCCATGTACAGATCCCACTTATCTAAAACAAAACAAAAAAAAATAATGTGAAAGAAAAAAAAACAGTTTTATGGAGATAGTTAATTATATTCGTTATAGCAGGAAGGTCATTCCTTTTGAAAATCAAAAATCAAAGTAACTAAGCCCCATATCCATTCATTTTAAAAATTAAATGAAACTAACCAAGCCCCAGTGTTGTTAAAGATACATTTCTAATAGTATCTAGATACAAATGCAGATACTTTCACAAATATGTATCTAGATACAGATACAGATACCTTTTCCGGAAAATATCTAGATACAGATACAGATACAAAAAAAGATCTGCAGTTTATCAAGATAATTGCAAGTGTAAAATTCAATAACCTATGCAGTAGTGGAGGTACGGTATTATTTGCGATCCAAATCGACTTTTTTGTGAAAATTGACGAAGTTTTCGTATGAATATGTGAATAATGTACACACTAAAATCTGTGGTAATTTTCACAATTTTTTTCAGCAGTATGTCTTTTTAAATAGAAAATTTATCTTTGTAATTAAGTTGATCAATAAGCTGATAAGTAATTACCTGGTTTTGTATGAAACCAGGTCAAGTCAACGAAAAAAAAATAAAGTTATCAACAGAAGTGACTCTACTTCCGTATCAGACTAGTTAAATGTCAAATGAATCTAGGATCTTTAGTTGCAACCTTGTTGTAGCTAAGAGAGCGTTCCCATAATCAAGAAAAGTTGATAAAATTAACAATACAGTCTTTTCTTTTTGATTTTCTCCTTTTGTCAATTATCTTTCCCAATTTTTAAAATAATTTTCAAATTTCTGAACTATCAAATCGCATTTTAAATAGAACAGTCATTTGACAAACTGGAAAACATATTTAACAAGAGGGGAAAATCAAAAGAAAGAGACTGTAAAATCGAAGGTTGCATTTCCGCCAAGGTCTGCTGTTTTTATGGAAGTTCAAAATGAATCTGAAATGTATCTTAGTATCTCAAATAAATAGATACACTATAATTGTATCTAGATGCAGATACAGTTACATTTTTTAGTAGTATCTGAGATATGTATCTAGATACTCAGAAAGTATTTAGATACTGTATCTAGATACCTGCATCTAGATAGTTAACAACAACAAAAACAACAAACAACAAAATTAAATTAAACTAACCAACCCCCATTTCTCTTCCCCTTCGGTCTAAAAGATTTCAAATTTGAAACCATCATTGCAAAAGGTTAATTAATTTAAAGTTTATCCTTGTTCGATTATCGAGCTTTCAGAAAATGTTATTTTTTCCTTCTTAAGAAATGCTACAATACAACGTCTTGTCTCACCCACAAATTTTAAAAATTGTTACTTTTACTTATATGGTAACTAAGGGCCAGTATTTAAGTCGTGGATTAACTTTGCTTAAGCTTTGGTTTATTTCCTTAGAAACAATCGTCTTAATAATTGCGGACATGAAAATAAACCAAGGCTTAAAGTTAATCCGTGGCTGAAATATCGGGCCTTAGTAAAGCCCTCCTTATAAATTTATTTACCACATAAAATCCCTGTAGACAATTGTATGGGCGAAATAAATAAATAGATAAATTTAAAGAGTGGTGGAAAAGTCGAACCTAAATTACTAATAACTAAAGCGAGGATAAAATAGTACCGATCCGGCGCACACAGTCCGATTTAGAGCGATCGCATCGACAAACACTGAGGCAGGGACTTTTTAACCCTCGCTTTGCTAATAATTAATTTTATGTACCCTTGGATGACGAATGAGGTTCGAATTGGTGGTATGCAGTGGCGTAGCTACAGGGGTTGCAGGCATTGCAAATCAACCCGGCGCCTGTTCGAAGTTATAAGTAAAAACTTTTGTCTGGATCTCTAAAGATTCACAAATGAGAAAAAACAATTTGTCTGGATTTCTAAAGATTCACAAATGCAGAAAAGCGGAAGCTTATTTGTAAGTCACGCTTCAAAGATTTCTGCAAAATGCACATTTTCAAATGCAGAATAATCTAATAATAAATAATAATAATAGTCTAAGGACGGGAAACAATTTCAAGGCGCTAAAAAACTACGTGTTAAGCATTAATTTCGAATAAACGACTTTTCTAGCGCCATCTGTTAATCCGAGCCGCCGTAAAATTTTGTAATTTGCCAGAAGGAGATTCCAAAACAGCTGAGAAACGATAGGAACGTTCAAGAAAAATGTCCTGAAAAGAACTTCGTGTAAATAAAATTCTATGCTTGAATAGGTAAAGCGAACGAATTTACATGCACATGTGGCGGCATCTGTTACCCTGAGCCATAACATTGTACTCTTTTTTTACGAAAACAACTGAAAAATCTAAGAATATTGTTGTTCTTAAAACGACTTTGAATTAAAAAAAAAAAACATTTGTGGCGCCATCAGTTATGATGAGTCTTAACTTTGTTCTCTTTTTTTGCGAAAATTTGTAATTTTGATATCAAGTTGTTAATACAATTTATTTGTTTTCGAGAACAGCTCAAGCAAGTTGTATGTACAGTTGGAAATAAAAGTAATGTCTCCCCGACAACATTAATGCAACTATCAAAACGCCATTTAATTGCTGTACATAAATCGATAATGATTTTACTTGCACTAAAAATAGAGTGCAGTAGGGATTGGTGGTATCAATGATTAAGAAAGGTTAGATAAACCACTGAACTGCATAGAATGATGATTCGTCAGCATACTACAGACAACGTGATCATCCTAGTAAGCTTAAACATTTTATTAATAAGAATGAAATTCATTTTGTTTAACCAGCACATAACAAAAGACACTTTAAGTAAAGACTTGCGTTTACATATCCAAAGCCTGCTGGGATGACAGGACTTTGTGATCGCATGTTACATGTTGCAAAATAATACACCAATTGCTCGCTCGTGTTTGTTACAAAATTAACCTAGCTATTTTTAGTTATATCTACATATTTTTCAGTTCATCTCTTTTTGTTTATAAATATTTGAAAGTATTTCCTCAACTGTAGCCGCTGTGAATTGATTACAAAACAAGTTTTTTTCTCTTCTAATTTTACGACCTCATTGTTCATGGTTTCAATTCTTTCGTCAGCAATTATGTATATACAACTTTATGGCAAAGAAGTGCGTGATTTTTTTTTTGTATTTAATTTCGAAATGCACCGACCACCTCGTTTAACTTATTTAAAACTCGTCTCGAATTATTATTTATTATTATTAATCAAATCCGATGAGTGTATTTGTTTGTTCGATGGGGCAAAGCCACTGTGAATTCTTATTCCATTCAGATAACGTTAAACTATGATAAGCTGAAGGTTATGATATAGTTTTCGAATTATCGTCAGTTTTGAATTTGTTTGCCAGCGCACGTCATAAGGACGTGCGAAGAAGAAGAAGAAGAAGAAGTATGTATTTCTGAAGTTTCCTGAACAACACAGATAAGCTCGTGCAAACAACTGCAATCGAAAACCACGATTTCCCAATTTAACTGTTTTAACTGATCAGCAAGAAGTGCATTGATATCAAGTTGTTAATTCATAAATTGTAAATTGTTTTGACAAGACTTTCGCTGTTTGGATGGATAAGTTTTATGTGGAAGGCAATCGCCAAAACTGTTTTGTTTCTAGCATCAACTCAAGAAGAACATTAACATTTACTAAATTAAACAATATTTTAATCTAAAATTAAAAAAGTATTGTGTCTGATTTTTTATTCCAGAAAGAACAAGTTACGTTCATCAAAACTTTCTGGTCATGCTCTCATCCCAATGTTTGAAACATTCGTCTATCTCCCATCTTCGTTCTATATTTTACAATTTTTGACCAAAATACGAAAATCCTGCACGTCATTTGGAAAAAATCCAAATTTGAAAAGAGAATTAATTCTTTATGAGCTAAAGAGGTGTCGTTTCTTATCGTCTCAGAGGTGGATTCCATTGATCTTATTTGGATTGGCTTCTTCAGATGGGATTCGTGAAATTATCGATTCATGAAATTATCGATATTTCAGATGGGATTCATGAAATTATCGAACCTTGAAAGATTAAGTATTTTAAGTTTTCGTTTTTCTTCCCTTCAACTTTTAAAACTGATTTGTGATTCGAAATAAATAAAATAAAGACACGACAGCGCACACAATTGATAGGTGATTAAAAAAAAATGTATAAGGAGTTTGTTGAACTGTACGGAAGGAAAACACCTCAACGCACAAAATTTAAAAAAAAAAAATTAAACAAGCTTCACATTTTTGTATGTACGTTTAAACCTCAAATGCTGCCATATTTATTTTTATTTTTTCTTTTTGCAAGGGTCTATGAAAACAGCAGTGAAAGTTTTTTAAAATAAATTTGGGTCCCATAACCAATCAAAATTCCCAAAGTCATCACGAAATAAAAAAAATAAAAAATCATGGATGAGTGTAATCATCACAGCTTACTTTGTAACAAATTCCGTCGTCACACAAAATCACCGGAACACAGAGAGTCGACATAAAATTTACAAAAAAAAAAAAAAAAGTCTTATTCACATTACACCCATTCGACGATGATGCTGATGTATTCCACCCAAGAATCATCCTCAACTGGGACCCGATTTAAAATTTCAAGTCATATGTATTTGAGGGGTCACAGATTATCACACGACACGACCGTGATTAAATTAATATTTCTCTTGTTTTTTTTTTTTTTTATACTACACTAAATGCCCGCGCCGCGTTCGGAAAAAAATTGGAAAATTTCCGCTCCTGATGAAATTTTTTTCTTGTTCTTGGTCACTCCGGCCACTTCGCCCTTATTGTTGCGATAAGGCTGCTCAATTAATTAAATAAACACACCAAGCTAGCCATAGATATTATAAATAGATTGTAAATTATTCCATTTGATTGTTGCAACATACGATATTACAACACAGTAATTTTTTTTTTGTAAACTTGGGAATGTGCCTGCCGCTTGCCGTTTCGATAAAATTAAAGTAAAGTAAAGTGATGATTCAAGTTTAGGAAATGGGTAATAAAAACTTGGAAGTTTCTTTTTTTTAATCAACACTTTAATTAATTGTTTTTTTATAGGAGTATATATTTATTGCATTTGTAGGATATGCCGAAGACAAAACAATATTATTTTTTTTAATTGCTTGATATATTATCGTTATTTATGAAAAAAAATATGCGAGTATATATAGCATTGTACGAAGTCGCACTTTACAGCGCAATTTATACGAGAAACTGCGACTTCGTAAAATACAGTCTACTATACATTCTCATTTAAGCAAACCAAAAAAAAAATGTTTCAAACAATTTAAAATGTCCACGCTTGCATGTAAACTAACGTGAATTTTATTAAGAGACGTAATTTCTGGTTTAAATTGCAAATTACATATAAAATATTATGTTAGTATATCGTATTATCATGCTTGCCAAGTATTAGGTTTGTTTCTGCGCATTTCTAAATCAGCTCGAAACTGTACTGCTCATGCGCTCTTGCTAAATATACACAAGAGCGCATGAGCAGTACAGTTCCGAACTGATTTCGAACTATAGGGGAACAAACGTATTGTTTTGCAGAAAATTACTGCAGAATTTCGAATATTATAAGAAACTGACTCGTTTATAACAAGAAATCTGAACAATTAATGAACATGTGTGGTATCCAATCCGACTCTATTGGGACATTATAACAAAATAAATAAATAAAATTATTTGCACTGTCGATAAGCGTAACCCTTGGCGTTACGAAATTTATTAACAAAACTAAACTTTAACCGCTCAAACAAAACAATTAGTATCTTAACATAATAATTATTTTACTTTATCGCTGTGTGCGGAGCAGCCGCGCCAGTTTGGATTAAAATTGTTGTTGTAATCTTCCTACGTTTTTAATAGTCATGGAATTCTAATAATGGGAATCAATGTTATGAACGTGTAATTATAATTCAACTGTGGGTGTCCTTAAAATAAGCGTTTGACAAAAAAAGAAAAACTAAAAAATTGCTCAGTTATGATAGCTCTCCTAAGCTGACCGTCCACTAGGGCGCTCGGTCGGAACGGTAAGGGGCGGCGCCAAAACGAAATGCATGTAAATCATAGGAACTATTCCGCGCCGCGCTTCTGCCCTAATGGACGTGCATTTCGTTTCGGAACCGCGCAGCGCCGCTCCGACAGACCGCCCTAGTGGACGCTCAGCTTTAATCACCCGAGTATTACGAGCACAACAACAGTAAACGAATAAAATCACAATCATTACTCGAACCGGGGTCTAAATAGTTCAACACAGTTTTCAAAGCCAATCAATGATTTTTGCTGAAGACATGTACTGAGGTTGAAAAGAAATCAATTCTTAATTGAACCAATGACAGTCCAATTCTGTAACCTTCCTTATGTCCTAAACTATTTGTAATGGCGATTGAATGGACTGTATTTTAATTTTTGTAGAAAGAAAGAATTTTTACTGTGACATGTTCTAAAGAGCTTTTTTTTATTTTTAAATTCATGGCATTCTTAAATACATATGCATAATTATACATAATACGTATGCATTCATACAAAGCACTCTATTTACATCGTAACATGCCCCCCGGGTTGAAGGACAAAAGTCTTTCAAACAATTAAATAATACATTCGAAAAATTTCAGTCTTTAAGTTGGCACTGGTAACGGACACAAATTCGTTATAGTTCTTTTGTAAACGCCACTTGGAGTTTTTACACTTACAACTCGAACTTTGCCGTCAGTTCCAGGAAACACTTCAACAATTCTTCCTAAAAGCCATCGTGCGGGAGGTAAATTTTCATTTTTTAAAATAACCATGGTTCCTACTGTACAACAATTTTTGCCTTGCTGCCATTTCTTTCTTTGTTGTAGATTACAAAGATAATCTCTACTCCATCTTTTCCAAAAACTCTGACACATTTGTTGCATTAATTGATATCGGGATAATTTATTTATTGGTAAATGCAATAAACTTGGATCTGGAAGCATTATCATTACTTTACCAATTAAAAAATGTGACGGAGTCAGAGGTGTTAAATCAGTTGGATCTGATGACATGGCATGAAGGGGTCTTGAATTCAAGATTGATTCCACTTGAGTTAACACAGTTGAAAATTCTTCGTACGTCAAAATCGTTTCTCCAATTACTTTGATGAGATGGAGTTTTACAATTTTTATATTTGACTCCCACAAACCCCCAAAATGTGGAGATTTTGGTGGAATAAAATTCCATTTTACAATATATTGTGAGCAAAAATTAACAATAGAATCATTCGATTTTTTTAGAAATTGATTTAATTCTTTTAGTTGATTTGCAGCACCAACAAAATTTGTACCATTATCAGACCATAGTTCATTTGGGAAACCTCGTCTTGCTGAAAATCTACGTAAACATGAAATAAAACATTCAGTTGTCAAATCAGATACTAATTCAACGTGAATTGCTTTTACAGCAAAACATATAAATAAACAAATGTAAGCTTTTGAAGTTTTATAACCACGACCTTTACGATCCTTAATAATATAAGGACCAGCATAATCAATACCGGTAACTGAAAAAGGATGTAAAGGCGTTACTCTACTTTCAGGAAGATTACCCATTATATTATTTAAAAATACAGGCTTAGCCATAAGACATATTAAGCAATTTCTGGTTATGTCTTTTGCTAAATTCATGCCATTAATAGGCCAATATTTTTGTCTAATAGTATTAAGTAATAACTGCGGACCTGCGTGCAATAATCTCTTATGCTCATACAAGAATAGTAATTTTTTTATTGCTAGATTTTTTTGAGTCACCTAACTTATTTTCATTATATTTAAGCGGTAATCTTACAATGAAACGACCATCATCATTTCTTGTATAATTATTTATAAATATTTTTTCACATTCTTCATCATCATTAGACATAAATTTAACAGAAGGACAATCCTCAATTGTCCAAAATTTATTTATTACGTCATGTAAAACTTGATTTTCATTTATGCTGAATAAACAATTGGAATTCGTATTGAATGAATTAATCTGACCAGCTGTAATATAACCAAAACTAGTGTTTTGTAATATGGGCATATTTTTTCCCAAGAAAATTTTACCTGATCTGATTAAGTTCCAAAAATGACTACCACCAATCAATAAATCAATTTCCTTTGATGTATTAAAATTAGGATCAGCTAATTTAACATTAGCTGGAATATTCCAACCAGAAATATCAATGGTTCTAGATGGTAAATGATTTGTAATTTGTTCTAAAATTAAACAAGGAAGATTAAAATTGAAATGATTGTACATTGATTTCACACGAACATTACATTTTTTATTTATTTTGGAAGAACTTTGATTAATTCCAGTAATGTTCATGTTTATATTCTTTTGTGGTAACTTTAACTTGTTTATTAATCTTTTTGAAATAAAATTTGATTGTGAAGCACTGTCTAATATTGCATTACAAATATTAGCATTTCCATTAGCATCATAAATCAACACCTGTGCTGTTGATAAAAGTACATAAGAATTCAAATGACTATTTGTCAAAGCCATATCATTTTTATTAAAATTCTCCTCTGAAGGATGTAATAATGTATTATGATTTTGGTTGCAAATTTTACATGACTTTGATTTACAATCTTTAGTTTTATGACCTACCTACACATAAACACTTTTCACATAATTTATTTTCTTTTACTTTTTCTAATTTCTGGTCGAACGACAATTTGGAAAAATCAAAACATTTATAAATTTTATGATTAGGTTTCTTACAATAATTGCAAGAAATTTTTCCTTTTGGAAGATTTTGAGACAAATAACTTTTTGAAATTCGAATATTTTCTTTATCATTATTCTTAGAAATCTTATTGTCCATTTCTAATGACTCTAAAAGGTCAGCATGTTGTCTCAAAAAATCTTGCATATCCTTTAAGGATGGCGATTCATCTTTAAAGTTTTTAAATTTTTCCCATTCTATAGATGAATTTTTGTCAATTTTAGAAGAAATTAGAAATATTAATAAAGAATCCCATTTGTCGGTAGGTTGTCCCAAAGAATATAATGCACGCAAATGCTTTAAGATATTATCATTTAAATGACGTAATGCATGAGCATTCTCAAATTTAATAATGGGTAAATGAAATAGTGCTTTTATATGATTATGTACCAATATTCTTGGATTATTATAACGATTGCACAATAAATCCCAAGCTATTTTATAATGAGAAGCAGTGAATTCTAATGATTTCATTATTTCAAGTGGTTCACCTTCTAAGGTTGCCTTTAAATAATGAAATTTTTGAATTTCATTGATAGAATCATTTACATGAATAAGACTTTCAAAGGTATCTTTAAAATATAACCATTCATCATATTTACCATTAAATTTTGGCAAATTAATTATGGGCAATCTAATGTTATTTTTAATATTCTGATTTGACACAGAAGACTTTGACATTTCTGAAATATTTTCATGATGATTTGAAACTGTTTCATTACTTTTCAAAATTCTTTTTGCCATTGCAAAATATTTATTGTATTTATTTACAAATTCATCTCTCTCATTATACTGAATTTCAAGTACGTCATCATCACAACTTTGTTCAATATTTAACTGAACAGTTTCAAACTCATCTAAAATTTGTGGCAAATTTTGTAATCTTATATCCAATTCTATTGCTTTTTGCTCATCAATATCATTAGAATCATTAAATTCATTAAATATGGGAGTTACAAAAGTTACAAAATTAGTTAATTTACGTTTAACAGCTCCTCTGTTCCTCACCAAAGTATTGTATTCTTGCGCCATGCTTGAAACGTAGGTTCTTCTTCTCTTCTTAACAGTTAAGGACCTTCATTATTCATCAGGCTATCGTCCAGTCTTCATGAAAACATCGTAACGAATATCAGCGTCACACCGTCGATAAGCTAAGATGTCGTGGACTGTTCTCTTCAGAACGTATATATATAATATTTAATAATCAACAATTCAGAAGATCCTCGCTTCTTTGAATTTTGAACAGCAGTAGGAGGCAGCAATCAACTCTACGGTAGCAATACAATAGAAATTTCATCATGTTTCATTTACCACTCATCAAGAAATTATTCCATAGTTATCATTTATGCGGACCGATGTTACCAAATTATCCGGCTCGTTTGGACCAATGTGATGGCGATTGAATGGACTGTATTTTAATTTTTGTAGAAAGAAAGAATTTTTACTGTGACATGTTCTAAAGAGCTTTTTTTTATTTTTAAATTCATGGCATTCTTAAATACATATGCATAATTATACATAATACGTATGCATACATACAAAGCACTCTATTTTCATCGTAACACTATTTTTCTTTTTTTCTAAATTAAAAGAGTTAATATTATTCTCATGTGTTTTGAACTGTTGTAATATACTGTGCGTTGATCGTCTTTCAACTCTAATCTTGTTTGAAACGAAACCGTAACAGCGCGCAAAATGTTTTCTTTTGATTACCGGTCAAATCTAGTTGCAAGTAGAACAAGCGATTTTAATTCCAGAAGTCACTTCAATGATTATTACGAGTATTAAGAAACGTGGAATACTTTTATTTTATATATCGTCAGTATTTTCTTTTAGGAAATTTTCCGTTTACGCACACTTATTAATTAACTGACAGATAAAATATCTTTAAAAAAAAATAGCATTGTTGCTTTTAAAAAAGAAATTTTGGTTAAATTTATTTTGTATTAGCTGCTTATTTCCTTTTGTATTTTATGTAAGCCGAGAGTATCTGAAGTAAGAGACTCACTTTCTGTTTAGATTAGTAGAGAACGGATTGTAAAAGGAACGAGTTTGTAAGAAGAGAACCTATAATAGGTAATTGAGGAATTGAAAAAAAAAACCAGCTCACGAGGATTGAAGGGGTGGAACAGTCCTCAGATCATTAGTCTAGCTAAAAGATTTAAAAAAATCTATTTGAATACATCGTTGAATTCAGAAAAAGATTCTCTATCAAACTGAATGAAAAAAAATAGAATAAAGAATTGACTATCACTTGAAAAAAATTTCAAATTAAAGAAAAATTGAAATAACGAGTGTTCAATAAAAAAACGGTCAAGTAGGCTGTAGCAGGCTTTTGTTGTCGGGAACGCATGTCGCGATTAACTTCATTTCAATTTCAACTTTGACAAGTTGACGGTTAAACCTAACCAACAAAACTCGAATGCTGCTTCTGCAATTTTGGATTTTTTTTAATATTTATACTTAATATAAACATTCGATAATAAAAGTTTCTTTTTGAAATGTCTTCGTTGAGTTAAAGTGAGGTTAGAAATGCAAGTGACGCTTCACGCTAGCTGTATGAAGAACCCTACGCTAGACGTTCAGAATAAATTCATGGCTATCTAAACCGTTTTTTTAATTGAGCACTCGTTACATATTACTATTTTGTAGTATGTATTTATAAACTAATCTTGCGTAGTTTTTGAATTACTAAAATCGGATCATTAATAACAGAGCTATATCGTGGTGCGTTTTTTATTTATAAGACACTCGGTATCTCGGCTTTAAATCTTCTTATTACCAAATACATCCGACCAGCAGTGGCGGATTATTGCAAGAGGCGCCGCGCGTTTGGGGCCTCTTTAATCAAGGGGCCTCAAATCTCCAAACATATCAAGCCTAATTATGTCTAAACACGCGTACCTTGAAATGTACCTCGGCCACTACATCCGAATCTTGAAACCTACCTCAGCCATAATATAATAATATAAGCGCCACGCTAACGGCGTTATCTGTTACTATTGTCAGGGAAATGAAATGACGTTTGTAAGCGATCAGTTAAAATAACGTTACCTTTCGAATTGTACTTAAATATGTAACAATTTGGGGCGATAGGATTTACGAAACTTGACAACCTTAAATTTAAAGTGAATGGTATAGTAAAAACGCTCAATTTAAATGACAGCGTTTGAAAATTTCGTGGTCCCTACGCTGAATGTTTTTCTTGAGAGTGTGGTTCGCATGCAGGAGTATCATTTAAGTTGAGCGTCGTAGTACACCCTGCAATGATACCGAATATATTTAGATAGGGGCCTCAAAATTCAATTGCGCCCGGGGCCCCTTCTCTCAAGTGTTAAATCCGCCACTGCATCCAACATTCCAAAAAATAGTAGGAACTTGACAGGCACCTGACAGGTACTTGACTGGCACTTGTCACGCACCTGACAGGTATTTGACGGGTACTTGACAGGCATTTGACAGACACCTCACTCTTTTTTAAATCTATTCTTTTTTTTTGTTTCCAATTTGATTTTCTTCTTTTTAATTTGCATTTTGTTCTCAATTGTCTTTGTTTTGACTCTTATTTGCTGTAAATTGCTTGTTTTTGATTTGTCTTTTATCGATTGCCCATCTATTTTTGATTTCAATCTATCATGTGCTTTCATTTTTAAATTATTGTTTCTGTTTATTATTGTTATTTTAATTTGCTCTTTTTTTCATTTGTCTTTCTTGGTTTTTCTTTATTTGCATCGTCTTTTATTTTTTATTTAGTTGATTTTTCGTTTTCCGCTTCAATTCATGCGTTGCTTTCAATGTTTCATTTTCTCTTTTAAAACTGTATTTTTAAAAGTTTTGTGTTCACTGTTTTTTTTTATTTCTTAACCAAGCCCTTGCTTTTTATTTTATTTTTTTCGTTTCTTTCGTGCTTTGTTTTCAATTGTTTTTTAATTGTTTTTGAAACTTTTACCTTCAGCGTTTTTAGTTTCTTTTTAATTCCTGTTAAAATTATTTTATTTAATCCAAAAGAGATGCGAAATATTTGTTTTTCTCACTAAAATAGCGCAAAATGTTGAATTCTTTTTTTTTGCTGCTTCTCGTATCAGCTTTTCTATTTTCTGTGGAATAAATTAGGAAAATAATAATTCGTTAGAGAAAGTTTATAAAAAAAACTGTCTTGTAAATCAATAAGAAAAAAAAATAAATAAAAAAAAACGATAAATTAAAGGTTATGCTACCGGCTGTATCAATCGGTATTTATGGTTGCCTATCTATTAGGCGGTGCCATTAAAACTTTATTGCCGTGTAATAATGCTTATCCTTATCACCTTTTCTACCACCTCACTGGAAACTCCGTTGATAATTTGTTAACAAAAACTGAGAAATTCAAATGAAATGCAAAATAAAATAATACAAAAGAATATGAGTATATTAAAAAAACACGTAATAGAATCTAAAAATATGTATACAACAATAAATGTAAGCAACATAAATTCACATTAAGTTTGGCAATATTAAGGCACTATAGTTGAACGTCCGCGAATTTCGTACTTAGACTGATCCTGTTCTTGGACGTCCTCCTGAGGCTCCCCAGGATATTGAGCATTTCGCTGACGGCCTTCGGCGTTTCCCTTTCTTTCTTTTCGTCGTTTTTCCGCTTACGCAGAGTAAATTTGCCACATTTGATCTGATTTATAATGTCGTCATTAACGCCGATGGCGGGTTTTCTAAGGTTGCACGAAGGGTCGTTTTCGTTTGGAGACGTGTCAGCACTATCGACGATGGAGTTCCTCGCTTTCCTCGTCCGAACCGGCGCCGTCGGCGGTACCAGAGGGTCGATCGGAGGAGGAGGAGGAGGCGGTGGCATCGCTGGCGCCGCTGGTGGTAGCAGCGGTGGTGGTGGAGGAGGAGGTGGTGGTGGTGGAGGCACAGCAGACAGTAACTTCTCTGCTTCTTCCACTCGTTTTAACGCATGCTGCAGTTCTGATTCTACCAGTTTCAAACGTTCTTCCAAGATTTCCGTGTGCGAATTTGTTTCCTGTTCTTCTAATTTTTCCTGAAAATATGTATAAAATAATGTTTCTCACTGATTAAAAACGAAAAATATTATCTCTTCTTGAAAATTCGAAAGTAAAATTTTATTGCTTACTTGGAGCGCAGCAAAAAATTCGAAAGTAAAATTTTATTACTTACTTGGAGCGCAGCAATTTCCGAGGTGTGCTTGTTCCGTTCTTCCTCCAACGTACTCTTCAGATCTTCGATTTCAAGTAAAAGCGTTTCATTAAACCCGTCCTCCGAATTCAGTCCTTGCAAAAGCACCGTGCTCTGATGGGCTAAGACATTGCGTTCTTTTTTAAAACCATCCGCTTCCTTCCTGCGTCCAAAAAGGTCAAGAAATTATAAACCAATAAACAACTCAATGTTGGAATGCACACCTTAACAGAGAAATGTTGTGTCTCTGATTTTGCTCCGATTGTTTCAGTTCTTCCAGTTCCCTCTGGCACAGTTTCGATATCCTCAGCAGTTGGTCGTTGTTTTTTTCTAACTCCGCCACTTCCATCTCCAAAGTCTTAATTTTTTTCCTCTCCGTTTCCAGTTCCTAGTGCACCAAATTCAAAAATACATACTCAAAACATTCCAAGGGCTTACCTGTGTTAGATTAGCGTTCTGTTCGGTGGCTTCAAACTCCAACAGTTTCGCAGAGTTTAAATCAGCCTGAAGGCGAGCCACTTCGTTGCTGAGTTGCTTGACGGATTCCCTAAGGTTATCCAAGTCGTGGTCATTGCCCCCATCTCCTGCGTCCACGCCCTCGTCAACGGAATCCTTATCCATAAGGAGGAGAGTCTTCCTCCGAAGCAACTTATTTTCTCTGTACCAATTGGAGGCGTCGCTGAGGGCCCTTTAGGAAAGTTTTCTAATCGTACGTCAAGCTTCAGGACGAAACAAACATACTCACATGTTCATTGCTCCGGTTTCGGTTTCGTATTTGTTCTTGAGCATGTCGTATTCTTTGAAGAGGTTTTTCGACACCGCCGTCAGTTTGGTGAGGCTTTCGTTTCGCTCGAACAACTCCGTTTCTAATTCTTCATTTTTGGTCTGGACGTTGCTGAACTTCTTTTCTAGTTCTTGCAGACTTCGTATATCTAAACACCAAATTAATATTCTGACAAATTGCATTCGCAATAATCACCAGTACCTATGAATTGTCGATTAAAAGCCCAAGACAATAAACTTGTCATCGTTAATTCTGTTTTATTTTGAATTATTTTATGCTAAATGCTAACCAACAAGTTTGACAATAAAATTTTTATGACATGTGCCTGCCATCTCTACAAAATATAAAGAAAAAATGGTACTTCATATCAATTTACAAGACTATTCTATGATGCACTGTTATTATTAAGTATTTTTTGTAGCAGTGGATGGGGTACAATTAACAATTTCGCTTTCAAAAAATTGTTAAAGCAGAAAGCTAAAAAGTAATTTGATTATATTCTACTATACAGGCTGTTTCAAATTCGATCCTCACCATGGGGATCTCGCTTATTTGAAGAGATAACAGCAAGTTTGCCAAATTTAAACCTACCTAAATTTTCTGTGCTCGCAACTGTACAATACGTTTCAAGAATTATTAATGCCTATATTCTCGTTTGTTTTTTCGGAGGAATACTTTGAAATTTTCGCGCTAAAAACGAGCTTTGCCATTGGTAGCTGGTCGGAATTGACCAATGACAAAGCTCGTTTTTAGCGCCAAAATTTCAAAGTACTCCTCCAAAATAATAAAAAAAAAAAACAGAGTGTAATTGTTCAATAATCACTGAATTGAACTAATGAAATTATTGACAGGTATTTTCACTAAACGAACTCACTATTTAATTGGAATTTCGGGCATAAATTTCACTCTACCGAAACTAACGCTCGACTAAACCCCAAGACCCAACGACTATGACCTTTTATGTACCTAACAGAAATCATTAACTGAATTATAAGAAAAGTAAGTACCTAATTTGTACGTGCTTAATAACAGAAAAATTTCTGCGAAAAGGTCTGCATATCTATAGATTGCATATCTACAGATTGCATAATTTAGACCCGATCTTACCTCTTGATAAATTTAACCGTCGGTTAGTATCTTTGGAAACTATTATACTGACAATGATCTCCTAGGTTATTAACCGACGGTTAAATTTAACAGGAGGTGGTAAGATCGGGCCTTAGTGATTTTATTAAGTAATAGTTTCTAGTAAAACTGTATTGTTATTTTTTCGATTATTTTGTACTCCTGTTATTTTGTCCGTAACATTATTGATTATATTAGTAATTTGATCCTTTCTGTGATAAGTCATAATAAAAATTATTAATCCGTGGTAAGCAATTTTTTCATTTATTTATTTCTAAACCCCTGTGCCACCTTTACTTTTTATTAAAGTAAGGTTTATTCATTTTAAAATTATTTTAAAATTGATCATTGTCCACGATATAATAAAATTGATTTTGCCATATCATGTTCCCAATGAATAATTGTCAAAATATCAAAAATAATTTTCTTTTACCAACTTAAAAATGTAATGAAAAAAATATACAATGCAACAGTGACGTTTTGTATTCTTTTGTTTTTCCTTCATTTCATGTTTTTTTCTCTTTTGTTTTTTGTCTTAATAAATTGATGTTTTGCATTTAATTCACGGCTCGTTTGTTTTGTTTTGTCCTTTTTCGCTTTCTGCCAGTTTATTGACTTTCTCGGGAGAGAATCGCCGTTTATTCATTTACTTGTTTTTAGAAAAATTTTGTGCAAATCGTTTTTGATAGCAGTGAGAACCTCGAGCAGCCTCTGGACAGCTGTTTCAGCCCTGCTTTGGGGCTTCTTCAGCAGAAACGTAGCTCGACATTCATTATGCTTTGACAGCAAGCATGGCCGCCTTGCATGGGGGACTCATTAGGAGCAAATCCCGCTTCAATTTGTCTATCCTACTGCAATGTTAGGTCAAAAAGCGATAGTAAGATGTCGCTATTTTATATGTTCATCATTCTTACTTGTTTTTGTCTATCCATTCTTTTGTTGTTTCTTTTCTGTTCGAATTGGTTTTCGCATTTTATTGACTTTCTTTTACAATTGTCTTTTGTTTCCTACGTGTTTGTTTTATTTGCAAAAAACCACCGTCGATTTTCATTTTTTTGTCGATCTTAGTATCGTGGTACTTCCGTTTTCTTTTTTAATTCATTATATTATTCTTCTTTTTTAATTCATTTTATGCCCTCGTATTTCTTTTTAATTTTTATCGAATTGATTTTTCTACATTTTGTTGACAAACGCTTTTTTACAGTTCAATTCATTTTTTACTAGTTTATGTTTTAATTAATTAATGATACATTTTTTATTTAATTAATTAAATATTTTAAATAACCATTTTTTAATTTTCGTCAGGCGATTTATTGGGTTTCTGTTCATCTTAGTCGTCAATTTTCTTTTGTTTTCTTTATCTATTCTTTATGCTTTCGTACGCTGTGGATTTCTCTTTTCGTTTTCTTATCGAATTGATTTTTCGCATTTATTGGCGGTTTTCATAGTTTATCGTTTTTCATTTGTTTTCTATCCAACACAGTTGTAGTCTTCTTTTGTCTTACGCACTGGATTTGGTCGTTCGTTTCTTTTTATCGTGTTATTAACTTTTACAGTTTACTTTTATTTTCTACAAACTTTTTTGATTTGTCTGGAAAATTTTGTTTTTCGTTCAGCTTTTGGTATTGTCGATCTTCTTTTGTTTTTGTTTTTTTTTCTCTTCACGCCTTAGATTTGGTTACTGTTTCTTCAATTTCTCTTTTATTTCTGATTTCTTTGCAGGTCAATTTGTTCTTTCTTTTTAATTCGTTCTGTTTTCTAATATTTTAAATCGGCGATTTTTTATTTGTTGTTTTTTTTCCATTTTATTATTCGCAAATCTTTGTTCTTCGCTTGAATTTTCTTTTGGTCCTTTCTGTCCTTATATTTTTAGCGAGAAAACAGAACTTGACAACTGTCAATGTTGATTGATTGTTACAAATTACATTTATATGATAATTAATAAATAATTAGTTTTTGTTTTTCTTTTGACACCGCACTTCTAATACGAAAATTTTAAAATGGTACTACCTTAATTACATAATGTTTTTTTTTTTTAATTTATTCCCACTAGTATTTCAAATAATGTAACACAATTAATTAATTCATATCACAATTTTTTTGTTTCGTTTTTGTTTTTGTTTTTTTTTTGTTTTTGTTTTAAGGAATTAATGTTTTGCATTTTATTCACCGTTCGTTTGTTTTGTTTTGTCCTTTTATTGCCTGCCAGTTTTAGACGGAAGAATTGTCGTTTTTAATTTTTTTTCTATCTATTTTTTTTTCTGTTTCTCGCATTCTTCTCTTTTTAATCGAATAAGTTTTCACATTTCCTTGACTCCTTTCTCACAGTTCTGTTTTGTTTTTATTTGCAAAAACTTTCGTTGATTTTGATTTTCTTTTGTCCATCGTGGTGCTTCTGTTTATGTTTTTTTTTTTTCATTTTTGCTGTATTAATCTTCTGTTTATTTTTATCAAATTGATTTTTTCATATTTTGTGGACCGACCCTTTTTACACTTTACAATCTTTTGTTTTCTACTAGTTTGTTTTTTTAATTTTTCGTCTGGAAGAAATTAATTTGTTTTTTGTTCATCCTAGTCATCAATTTTCTTGTGTTTTCTTTTCTGTACTTTATGCTTTGTTTTTCTTATCAAATTGATTCTTCACTTTTGTTGGCGCTTTTTTGTAGTTCATCGTTTTTCATTGTTTTTTGTGTGTCCATCACAATTGTAATCTTCTTTTGTTTTACACGCTGTAAGGCGACGTTCATTTTTTTATATTATGAACGTTTTCATGGTTTGCTTTTATTTTCTACGAACTTTTTGATTCCTCCGGAAAAAGTGTCGACTTTTCGTTCAGCTTGGCGCTGTCGATCTTCTTTTGTTTTTTTCGGTTCAAGCCTTGTATTTTGTAGCTGTTTCTTTCATTTCTCTTTTGTTTCTGTTTTTTTTTTCTTGCAGTTCACTTGTTTTTTTTTAACTTTTTGCTCCTTCCAGCTCATATTTTTAACAAAAACAAGAAAGTATTGGTCACCTTGACAATGTTTTTGTTTTGTTTGTCACCTTGAGACGTTTTTGTTTTGTTTTATCATCACATTTTTAATCCGATTTTTTTAAAGTTGGTATCATTTTATGTTGCTTCATTATTACAGATTTTTTTTAAATTTATTTCTGCTAATATTTGAAATAATGTAATACAATTAGTTGATATTTTTTTACACTCGGTGTTTGGCGAAATTGGGCAACTTTTTGGCATTTGATCTTTCAAGAGAAATCTGGCAACCCTGCGTGAACGGGATATATGTATTATACAGGGTGTAACTTTAATGAGGGGCTAAAATTTAAGGGCAACACCGAAACATGAAAAAAAAATTACATAAACATAGGTCCACATACGCATAGTTTCTGAGATATAAAAAAATTATCGTAGGCAGCCACAATTTCATATTTGAAATCTCATAAGTTTCCCGAACAACTTTTCCAAATGACATTTCCACGTATCTTGAAAAATAAAGGTACTTTACTCTTACGTCGCGTGGATTTCGAACATTTTGATCTCTTCGGTGTATGGCGATAGGTATTCAGATTTTGACAAGATTATTTTAGCTTTGGGAAGAAGCGGGAACTTTCATAAAGAATAAATTTTTCTGAGAAATCGATAACAAAACCGTTTCCCAAATTTTTTCGGACCCTGTATCTCAAGAACTATGCGCTTGCCGACGTATGTTTATATGAACTTTTTTTCATAATTCGACGTGAGGAACTTAGCCCTTGACGTTTGTGCCCTCGTAAAAATTACACCCTGTATTTTAAAAAGGACAATAACCTCAAAATTCTTTACGAGTTCAGAACTGTTTCGAGAAATATTTGCTTGGTGAGTGTTACCAAAAGAGAGACGAAAATTTTGTAACACATGCTAACGCAACTTCATGAATTTTAAAGTATTTATTCAGCATCTCCGCGTTTCGAATAAATATTTCTGTTAATCCCCGACAGAAATATCCGGAAATGTTCCCGCGCAAAGTCGGAATCTCGCCATATGTACATCCGCGGAAAAAAAGCAAACAATGTTGAGGCCGGTGTACCATAAAAAAAAGTTCACCGGCCTATAACCACGAATATACACGCTGATGTTTATTATCCAGTGCTGATTTTAGATCAAAACGCATGCATATACACAGGAATGCAGAAATAAATTAATTTCAAAGTCGCCTTGTACAAGGAATTCCCCGGATAATTTTAAAACTGCTTTCGGCGAGTTGTTAATTTCGACATCGTCCGTATTGTTACGAGTTGTCTTTGAAATTAAATTTAGGCATGGCCATAAGTAAGAAAGAAGTACGTAGCTATAGCGGTTAACGTCCGGTCACGTCAAAAACGTGATTATATTCGAAACTACGTTCCGCAACAAGGACACTTTTATCGTAGGAAGATCTGATTTTGTCAATCACGGTGTGGTGGTAATCTGCAGAGACGCAGATGTCGAAGACCGATTGTATTGAGAGATCAAAGAACGTTGTACACTTCTGCTATAAAGTTTTCGGAGTACGAGACTTGCCACTGGCAGTAAGAAATTTTATGCTTTGCAATTATGAACCTTATAGCTTTTACAACCATACCTGCTACCCCGATAATAAAACCGGTAATCGCAAACATAGCGATTTAACACAGATGCGAACTTATTCAACCAACTTGAATAATCTGCTAGAAAGACTTTCATTGTAGTTTGATGGATAAGAAATTTAACAAAATTTATTTTCTAAATATTATAACATGTGTAGTAAATAATGTGTGCATTATGAAATTAAAATTTCTGAAACTTTGGCAATTGAAATTAAGTAAGTCAATAAAATAAAATCTGTTATTTTCCATTAATTAAATTTAACTTTCTAGTTTCATTAAATACACATATGTTTTGCAACTAATTAATAGCTTTGTTGAGCAGAACTTCTTAGCATTTATATTATTATAATAAGAAACATATTTAAATAATCTAGCTCATTCTATATATTTTTTCAAATACTCAAAAATCATTCACATATTTTCACAACATAAATGTTATACGATTTAATCATTTTCTCTTAAATTCTAGATTAATGAAAACTTGCCAAACTTTGTGGATGAACTTTTCAACTTATTTTACTGATGTCAGATTTGAGAAGAAACTAAAAAGAAGAATATTATTTTTTCCTCTGTGGCGTAGAATGAAATATGTATATTATTTTTAACGCAAGTATTGCAATTTTTAAGTATTACACATATCATTCTATATTCTAGGAATTTAATACTATATTTGTTAAGTTTCCTAAATTTGTATGATTCTGAATAATTTTAATGAGTTAATTATTCGATCAATAAGTATCATCAGTAAACTTATTATTTAAATGAAATTAAGTTATTTTAAATTTATTTCACTGTAAATTCTTACAATATTATATAATACCGTATAAAAAAGAATAACATACACTGGAAAAAGTATTCAAGACTTTATTATTGAGAACAACGAAACACTTATTACAAGTAAAAACAAAACTAAAGTAAAAATTAACAAAACAATAATTCACGTATATATTTCCAAAAAAAAAACAGACCAATAATTCTGTGACATATTTCTCAATAATAAATTAGTAGACTTTATTATTGAGAACAACGAAAAACTTATTACAAGTAAAAGCAAAACTGAAATAAAAATTAACAAAATAATTATTTTCTTAAAATTATGTGAGCTTTCCGTATGGCAAAGCTTGTCGGTGAGCTAATAAATCACCCTGTATTTCATATTTACTAAAAATATATTTATGTATTTCTCGTAATGAAAATTTTAGAATCCACAGAAAAACATACACAAACTACAAACGAATAAAATTTTTGTGAAGTCAAACAAACCAGAAGTGTATAAAGGCAGAAATTTGGTATAATTATAATTTTTTAGATTAATTCAATCAATCAATCAATCAGCCTTTAATTGCAATAAAGATTACAATAAACGTCAAATCATCATCTGATCACATATACATATATATATATATATATATATACAATAATAGTAATCGTCAACAGAGTATACATATAAGTGTAAATAACAATGGACAATATATAACAAGAATAACAAAATCATTGGCGGAAATTATATAAAGTGTGTACTTTCAGTAGCTGACAAAAATTCATTTACGGAGTAAAACGAGTTTTTTAACAAAAAATCTTTGATGTATATATTAAACTGGTTACTATTTTTTTGCTTTATATGTAGCGGCAATGCATTGTACAATTTTGGTCCCCAATAATTGATGCTTTGCTGAGTGCGCGTTAATCGATGAAGTGGGATCTGCAGTGCTGTTCGTTTTCTCGTGTTGTATAAATGATTTTCTCCGTTTATTGCAAACCTATGACGCCTGGAGTGAACAAATTTTAAGCATGTAAGTATGTACATGCCTGGAATGGTAAGTATTTTTTCCGTTTTAAATGCTTCTCTGCAGCTTTCATTTTGCCTTAGTCCACATAAGGCCCTTATCGCTTTCTTTTGCAGCAAGAAAACTCTGGATGCTTGAGTGGATGTACCCCAGAAGAAGATGCCATAGGTGGCCCTGCTATGGAAATTCGCGTAATAGGACGTGCGAGCTACTTGATATGTTGCGATCCGTTTTAAGCGACGTATACTATACACGCAAGATGTTAATAATTTACACAGTTGTTGTATATGTTGTGTCCAGTTCAACCGACTGTCCACTAATATGCCAAAGAATTTTACGAATTTGTTGTTGTCTGTTGGTTTTGCACTAAATTTTATTTGTTGTGTTTTTTCTTTATTTAATAATAGTGAATTACTAGTCATCCACACAATTGCATTTTCCAAAGTGCAACGCATCTTTTCTTCTAATTTGTCCTCACCATCACTTTTATTTATGAATGTGGTGTCATCCGCGAATAAGCAAACACTATCTGCGGTTATGTTTTTTACAAGATCGTTTATGTATATTAAAAATAGGACAGGTCCCAGGATGGATCCCTGCGGAACGCCTTGCAGTATCCTGTCGGTGGAAGATTTTTCGTTATTCCATTCAACTATTTGAGTACGATCCTGCAGATACGATGTTAAAATTTGTAATGGTACACCCCTAATTCCGTAATAGTGTAGTTTATTTATTAGTGTCTGATGGTTCACTGTGTCGAATGCTTTTGATAAATCACAACAAGCAACTTGCACTGCTTTATGTGAATCTAATGCTTCTATTATTTCGGAGAGTATGTCCATCATTGCTGTTATGGTCGATCTGTTCTTACGGTATCCATGTTGGTTCGTGCTCAACAAATTGTTAACTTCCATAAATTTGACGAGTCTGCTTCTTATGACTGTTTCATAGACTTTTGACACAGCTGGCAGCACTGAAATTGGTCTATAACTGTTGTATTCGTTATCGGGACCTTTTTTATATACGGGCACTACTCTAGCGACTTTCCATTTATTGGGGAAAACTCCTTCGGCGATACATTTGTTTAATACCAATGTTAAAGGTATGGATATTTCCTCTATTATTTGCTTCAAAATACTGATGGAGAAACCATATATGTCAAATGAAGATTTGTTTTTAAGATTTTGAATTATAGTTTTTATTTCATTTTCATTTACTGGATAAAAGTATAAGGAATGCGACATGGTTACATTGTGTTTGTTCAGATAATATTCTGGATCATTCTTTATTTGACTGATGAAATCGGTTTCTTTTACAATACGTATGCCTATCTCGTGATAAAATTTACAAAATTTTTCAGCTGTTAAATCATTATTTTGAGTTTTTTTGTTTTTTCTCCCATTCTCCAAATTGATCACGTCCCACATTAATTAATTAACATCGTCGATCCTTTATAGCAATTTAACATTTATATGTCTTTATAATATGATCTGAAATTCTGTTATTTAACAATATAAAATATTCTAATTAAAAAAAAAACATTTTTTGTTCAATTTTTAAGTTAAAGCAAAAGAGAACAAACAAATTCGCCACCGCGTCCGCGTTCGCAACCGGGCGTCGCCTCAATAAATACTCGGAACCAAATACTGGCAACGAGATTCAACAAACCATAAACATCTGCACCGGCCGGGGTTTAATAGGACCTAAGTAAACAATCCTCCTATCGGGGTGCGGAGAAAGTGTCTCTGTTCCTTAAGGTTCGAAATATATTAGGCCCGTTTCAATAAGGTTCAAATTCGAACGATTTTATTGCTTTTCATTTCGAAACTTTTAAGCATTAGTGTACATCTATACGTTTTGCAGTGGTAAAAATGGCTACGCGCTCGTAATACTGAAAGTCATCATTACCTACCACAGGCATTATTTAAATCTCTCTTATACAGGATGTCCGATATTTCGTAAGCGTACAGTAGTCATCAGAAGAAACAAAAAACTCTATATATCTGCAGTTGCAGTATGTCGTGAAAGCCTAACTAATGAGAATGTCGTATTCATATACGCAGTGTTGTTAAAGATATATTTCTAATAGTATCTAGATACAGATGCAGATACTTTCACAAATATGTATCTAGATGCAGATACAGATAATTTTTCCGGAAAATATCTAGATACAGGTACAAAAAAAAGTATCTGCAGTTTATCAAGATACTTGCAAGTGTAAAATTCAATAACCTTTGCAGTAGTGGAGGTACGGTATTATTTGCGATCCAAACCGACTTTTTTTGTGAAAATTGACGAAGTTTTCGTATGAATATGTGAATAATGTACACACTAAAATCTGTGATAATTTTCACAATTTTTTCAGCAGTATGTCTTTTTAAATAGAAAATTTATCTTTGTAATTAAGTTGATCAATAAGCTGATAAGTAATTACCTGGTTTTGTATGAAACCAAGTCAATTCAACATAAAATATAAAGTTATCAACAGAAATGACTCTACTTCCGTATCAGACAAGTTAAATGTCAAATGAATCTAGGATCCTTAGTTGCAACCTTGTTGTAGCTAAGAGAGTGTTCCCATAATCAAGAAAAGTTGATAAAATCAACAATACAGTCTTTTCCTTTTGATTTTCTCCTTTTGTCAATTATCTTTCCCAATTTTTAAAATAATTTTCAAATTTCTGAACTATCAAATCGCATTTTAAATAGAACAGTCATTTGACAAACTGGAAAACATATTTAACAAGAGGGGAAAATCAAAAGAAAGAGACTGTAAAATAGGAGGTTGCATTTCCGCCAAGGTCTACTGTTTTTATGGAAGTTCAAAATGTATCCAAAATGTATCTTAGTATCTCAAATGAATAGATACACTGTAATTGTATCTAGATGCAGATACAGTTACATTTTTTTAGTAATATCTGAGATATGTATCTAGATACTCAAAAAGTATTTAGATACTGTATCTAGATACTTGCATCTAGATACTTAACAACGCTGCATATACGTAACTAGATTTATTTTGGATTTTATGATTACTTCGAATCAGGCAATGTTGCAACATTTTCTTTTTCAAATTTACGTAATTGACAACGCTGCTTAATCAATCTGACTTGAATTACTTATCATAATTTGACGTACATTACAAAAGAATGTTTTTGATAACTTACTCTTTTCATTCTGTGCTAAGAGCGCTCGCCTTTTCTGTTCCGATTCTTCGAATTTCATCCTCCATTTTTCCATTTCCCTGTCGCCATTCGGCGTTTTCGTCGGCGGAGGTGACGAAGGGCCGTTCCTGCTGGAAGACCTCCGCAGTGGTATGTTTGTGCTACCGTTCGCCATGCAAGAAGCCACAGTACGATTGGTAGCCAAATTCGACATTTCTCTGACCTTCTGAAATAAGAAGACAAATAAACATCATGTATGTAGGTACAAAGTTTAGAAAAGAATAAAAAATTAATTCAATTTTTTACTTTTATTTCTCATGTCTTTGATGATTATTGTTATTTTTGAAGAAATTTTAAGTTTTTTATTTATTTATCTTATTTATGATCGTCATTTGTTTTGATTATACTTTCTTCGGGTATCTTTTCCGATTTGTGTATTGGGTTTCTTTATTATTAAACGTTCTTCTTCAAAAATAAAAATTTTCAGAAGCGCGAAAAACGATCAATTTCTTTGTCTTCCGTACCACGTTGTTGTTTGTTAATAATTTTTTTTCATTTTTTTGATTTTTTTGCGCAAACTAGGTTTCTGACGAAAACCTCCTTAATTTCACATCGCATTTATTGTCTCCATTTTAAATTCTGGGCCCTTTTCTTGTCTTCTGAACCAGGAAATATGGAAGATACACTCACAATAATAAAAATATTGCAAAACGCAAGAAACTCAACAAATATAAAAATAAATATAAAATATGAGAGAAAGGGAACGTAATTTAGATCTGAGCTCCTGCAATACACAACGTGTCCCAAAAGTAAGTGCTTAGGCGACAAGAACAGAAAGCAGATAAGATTTCATCGAGAAAAAGATCTGCATATTGTTATCAGTGTTTTTCAATAATATATGATATTTACTTTAGAAAAGTAGAAGTAGTAATCAAGAGAATAAAAAAAAAGTACTATAAAAGTAACTCGATGCAAAAAAATGAAACTTTAAAAATAAAAAGTCAAAATTAACGAAATCTCGATATGTTTGAAAAAATCACTCAAAAAAGTCAAAACTCAATTGCAATTAAGTCCAACCGCAGCAACCACACTTAATCCAAGGCAAAAAAAATGAAGACACGAAAAATTATCAAAAAATTTCCAAATTTAAAAACACCAACAAATTTAAATTCAATTGAATTTAAGAACAACCGAAGTCAACTTAACTGAAAACAAAAAAATTAAACTTAAGAATATTAAAACTTTATAAAATTGAAACTAAAAAAATTAATATAAAGAATTCGAAACGCGATCTTCAAAAACTCAAAAAATAAGTTCAAAAAATTAGAACATCACAAAAAAATAAAAATTGAAAGAGCTTTGGTTACAATAATGTAATCACTAGAGTTATCACTAAATTGGTCAAGAAATCACTGAATTTTCGACAGTTCAACTTATATAAAATTTTAATTAAAAAGAAAAAACATCGGAACTAACTAGTAACTAAATTGGCAACAGTGTCTGAAATAACAAACAATAATTAAATATGTTACTAAAATTCAACAAATAAAATGTAACTAAAAGTAAGTCATTGACGAAAAAAGTAACTTTTATGAACTTCTTAAAAAATAAGTAACTTTTTTTTGTACTTGCAAAAAAGAGTAACTTTTTTATATGAACTTCTTACAAGAAAGCAACTTTTAGTAATCAAAGTAACCCATTCCGAGCCGTTTAAATGTATTATTTGAGTCTTGCACTGTTTATTTACTTGTTGTCTATGCAATGCTATTACAGTGAATAATACTGCATTTTTGGTCATGGAAAAAAGTCACTATAATTTCTAAACAAAAGCAAATTGGACCTAGATTGATATGATATTTTGTTAATGAAAGTAGAAGTTAACGAATCACCCTGTATAGTAAATGTTTCGATATGAATGTTGTGTATATTATCAATGCAAGTGCTTCGAAAAATTTTTTAATAAGATTTTATATAATAAACAATTTATTTTAATTAATTTCATATATCTTAATAAGCACTTCGAACAATTTTTTTATAAATTTTATTTAATAAAAAAATAATTTAATTTAATAAGTAACAAAACAAAATTTGAAAATTGTTTCATTTTTAACTTGAAATCAGATTCTGTACCGAGATTTCTTTTTTTTTTTTTCATATAATAGATATCACCCTGTACATTATATAATTATAAATGTGGTTATTGTCGCTCGGATGTATTTGAAAAATGACTTAACTTCCTTCCATACTTGAAAATATTGCAGCAGCAAAAGTAAACACGTGCAATCACAGCGAACATAAGTAGAAAGAAAAAGTTGGTGTCGATTTATGTCATTTTATCAGTTTGACAACGCCTTAACAAACAAATGAAATAATACTTTTCCAGAATTTGTAACAATTTCTCGCAAATTACAATTACGTTGACATTTCCTGCATAAAACCTCCACGACACTTCTGTAAATTATTTAAAAAAAAAAAAAAAAAACTATTTACTGTTTATAATAATATTATTATAAGCCTATACATACAGGGTGTTCCACTTAAGGCGGATTCTTTCATACCTCTCTAGTTATTAATTTTACGAAAAAATGTTTCAAATGAAAGTTTCATAGGATCATGTGGAACATATTTTAGAATTAGTTTGACGTGTACAGGGTGTTCCGTTTAGCCTGGGCGTTGGTTCACTTCGTTATTTTAAATGGAACACCCTATATATTTTTACATTTTCGGGTTCTGGATTGAATTTTAATGTGACCTTGTGTACCATACATGGGGTCTAATCTGAACCGTTTTCGCGTTAATCAACTTTTTACAAAAAAATTACCGCTCTTGCAGTACCTCAAACAAATGCAAATATCTTCCGAACAAATGACGTTACGGACTTGCGGTTTTTTGCAAAAGTTTCGTCTTGAAACGCTTTTTCAGTTACACTGTAAAGAAAAAATTCCAGCAGCATAAGTTCTTAAAAAGAAATTAATAAACTTGAGAATATTTAAACTACGATAACTATTTTTTTTTTAATGGAATGGCATATAAATTTTATCATTAATAGATGCGCTATTTAATTCTCTTTTCAATGATATAGGTTGTCGATATCTGTCGTTAATAGTCTTTTCAGTATTAAATTTTTTTTTTGCGATTTTTAAAAATACACGAAATATTGAGTCCTTTATGTTAGTTGCTATGGTTACCCAGCAAACTAATTGTTTCTTATCTTTCCTTACTATTATTAAATATCACGCGACTTTCAAAATATTCAAGTTAATCTTTAAGAAGGTTTCTTGCGTAAGAAAACATGATAGGTGTGGATTTTACTCTTGCCATGGATATCCAAGCTAATAAACCCTAAGAAGAAACTTCTATTGCTGTGGATAGATACATATGGAGACAACAAAACGTATTTCAGCACTTGAAACATTTTTTAACGAATAAGTGGATTCGTGGAGGAGGACCAATCAATTGACCTGCTCAGTATCTTCATTTGACAACATTTTAGAGTTTCATGAAACAGCGAATTCGTTTAAAAATGTTCCAACTGCTGGAGCACGTCTTGCTCTGTCCACATGCATCTATCCTCAGCAATAGAAGTTTCTCTTAGGTTTATTAGGTTGGATATCCATGGCAAGAGTAAACCATCATGTTTTCTTAAGCAAGAGACCTTCTTAAAGATTAATTTGAACATTTTTAATGTCGCGTGATACTTAATAATTTTAGGGAAAGATAAACAAACAATTTGTTTGCTGTGTAACCATAGCAACTAACATAAAGGTATCAATATTTCGTGTACTTTTAAAAATTGTAAAGAAAATTTTAATACTGAAAAACTATTAATGGCAGATATCGACAACCCTATATCATTGAAAAAAGAATTAAATAGCGCATCTAATAATGATAAAAGTTATACGGCATTCTATTTAAAAAAAATAGTTATCATAGTTTGAATATTCTCAAGTTCATTAATTTTTTTAAGAACTTACGTTGTTAGAATTTTTTCTTTACACTGTAACTGAAAAATCGTTTCAAGACGAAACTTTTGCAAAAAAACACATGTCCCTAACGTCATTTGTTCGGAAGATATTTGCATTTGCTTGAGGTACTGCAAGAGCGATAATTTTTTAAAAAAGTTGAATAACGCGAAAACTGTTCAGATTAGACCCTATGTATGGTACACAAAGTCACATTAAAATTCAATCCAGAACCCGAAAATATAAAAATATTTAGGGTGTTCCATTTAAAATAACGAAGTGACTTAACACCCAGGCTAAACGGAACACCCTGTACACGTCAAACTAATTCTAAAATATGTTCCACATGATCTTGTGAAACTTTCATTTGAAACATTTTTTCGTAATATTAATAACTAGAAAGGTATGAAAGAATCCGCCTTAAGTGAGACACCCTGTATGTGTTCAAGTATAATTCGCTGCCACAAATTCATTATCAAAAAATTTGAATCTCCGTAAATCCCTGTATTTATTTTGGTACAGTGTAGTTTCTCACCTGCTCGTTTTTTTTTTTGGTTTCCACTTCTATCTGGAGATCACTTTTCGTATGCAGTTTAAAACCATCCCCTGTTTTGATACGGCCAAGGGGCACGAAAAAATTCGTTAAAAATAGCCCGCAATGCGTGATGATTGTGCGTTCTCGAACGCAGATAATGCAGTAGACTGCGCGCACTGAGTTACTCCGCTCTAATCTTATCAGTATTATGTTTATATGACAATTTCCTCCGGCTGATAAATTTATTTGTGGAGAAGAAGGCGAAGAAGAAGAAGAAATTGCCTTCGAGCACAGAACGTCACTGCACCGGTGCGAAACAAATGAAATAAATAACGTGGCGGCAGCAATTTCACCTTTCCCCAAACGGGAGATGGGAGAAACTTATTCCGAGAATGAGCAGCAACGTCTTCGTCTTCTTGTGTTTAATCGCGACTTCCAACTTCGTTTTAATTAAGAACGCGCAACTATTTTTGTCCGTTTATCCCGTAAATCCGCGTTTACTACGAAATTTTACGAGCGCAGCTTCTTTCTGCTGGCCACCCGAAGAATTCGTAAACATACTTTCAAATTCAACGTTACATTAAATACAAAGAAGAACTAAGAATAACTCGGGCGATGCGATCGTGTTTGTTGAATAGCTTTTGTTTACTGTTAAGATTCCCATCAAAACAAATTGCGGCGGTTTTTTTATGGATAGCGCAATAACACATCCTATCCTAAACGGGCGGCTAATTAACTCATTACATCCGCACAGTTAAAAATATTTACTTTATTTGCATGTTACTTTCACTCTACTGTTAATTTTGTCGATTGTCGATGTGCAGCTGCAACGGCTATATAATCTTAATTGTGAAGCAATCTACTTTTCGTACTTTGCCCTAATTTCTCCAAACTTGACCGAAAACCGCAAACATTATAGGGTGATTCAGAATAAGTGTCCAACTCATTAGGAGCGTATTCACTAAGGCCCGATTTTGTAATCGATTGGTAAAGTAACTGTTAGTGTTATCCGATTGTTAGCACAGAAAATGAGTTTATCTTTTGTCTTAACAATGACATAAATTCCTTTTAACAAGGAGGTAAACTAACAATGCCAGTAAGTTTGCTTGGTAGCGGTAAACATGTAGAGGGGATACATAAATGTGTACGAGCAACTGTACGACTCCTTTGGTATTTGATTTATAATTGAAAATTTTGTTTAACAAGAACGTTACCAAAGAGGTTAAATTTATCCCACTGGCAAGTAACCATCACTTTACCGTTCAATTGAAAAATCGGGCCTAAGCGTGAAATTGCAAGAAATAAATCTATCAGAGGCATTTCAAAAATCAAGCTCCTTTGAAACCAAAATGGAACTTATGATTCATTTCTTACGTCATATACATTCACAAGACCGAAATTCGTTTGAATGAATTGCGCTTTATATATTTTTTTCGCAGAAAGTCATAAATAAAAACGTTTTACAATTTAATTTCAAGGTAAACGCTAGTGATTCGTTGTATTCCACGCGAATTCATTGCTCTTATGACGCAATACAGCTATACTAGTGCCCATCAACCAATTTATATCTGCATCTTCAATGCATTTTATCCCAAAAACTATGGATATTAGACCTCCCATGCATTTAGACTTTTTGTTTTTGTTTTTTTCTGTGAACTACCTGTGGTTGACTGATCGGACACTTATTTTGAATCACCCACTATAAAACAGTTACATTCGTTTCCCTATTATTTGCCTCTATTGAATATTTCCATGGAAAATATAAAGGAATCAAGTTGAACTATTTCAGTTGGTATTTACTACAATTGAGAAAGTTTTCTTATTCTTCTACTTCCAACATCGCAATCCGAAAAGGATTTTTTTGTTTTGTTGACAGATATTTTGCGATCAGGGTTGCCAAAGTTTTTTTTTTGTTCCTTTGACAGATATTTTGTGACCAGAGTTGCCAAATTGGGCGAAATTCCGCCAGTTGGACCATATCTGGCGTTTAAAAACCTTATTTGGCGCCTGATTTGGCTTACTTTTGTGATTGTCAAAAAAAATCCACATCTAATATACCTAATGCATGAAACAAAAGCACACCACCGACAAAAAATACGAAACAGCAAAGAAAAAATATACAATGTGATCAATAACGAGTGTCCAAACCGCTATTTTAATTTAGAAGTATTATAAGACCAAAATACCTCGAGTATGGATTGTTTCCTTCTGTTTTTTTGTACATTTCATTTTTTTTCCTATTGTTTTTTTTTTGTTTTAAGCAACACAGGTTCCATGTTTCCTACGAGTTTGTTTTTTCTTTTTTTACAAAAATATTCGTCGATTTTAATTTTCTTGTCCATCTCAGCATCATAGTATTTTTTTGTTTCTTTTAAATTCATTTTAAGCCTTCGTACTTTTCTCTTGTTTATTTTCATCGAATTAATTTATCACATTTTGTTCATTGACACTTTTTTACAGTCGTGTTTTGTTTTCTACTAGTATTTTTCGATTTTTCGCCTGGAAATGCATTTGTTTTTTATACAGCTTAGTCGTGAATCTTATTTTGTTTTCTTTTTCCTGCTGTTTACGTTTTCGTATTATGTTATAATTTTTTGCTCTTCTTGTCGATTTGATTTTTTGATTGATATTTAATTTTGTCTCTTTTTGTTTCTATCAAATTCAATATAAGCTTTCGTATTTTTCTTTTGTATATTTATATATCGAATTAATTTTTCACATTTTGTCCACTGACTCTTTTTTGCAGTCGTCTTTTGTTATCTACTAGTATTCTTTTCGATTTTTTTGCCTGGAGATGCATTTGTTTTTTGTTTGGCTTAGTCGTCAATCTTGTTTTGCTTTTTCCTGCTGTTTACGCTTTCATACAGTACATTATTTTTGGCTTTTTTTATCGATTTAACTTTTTGATTTTGATTTTCCCTATTTTTTTTTGTAGTTTTCATTTTTGTTTGCTATTTATTTTTTTGTTTGTATTTATTTGCCCGGAAATTCATTTGTTTTTTGTTCAGCTTAGCCGTCAATCTTATTTTGTTTTTTTTTCCTGTTGTTTGTTTACCCTTTCGTACTATGGCTCTCTTTTTGCTTTTCTAATTTGACGTAGTTTGCATTTTTTGTTTGCTATTTATTTGTTTTGTGTCTTTTCATTTATATTTTTAAATTTTTTTATCGTATTATTCACTTTTGTACAGTTTGCTTTAATTTCTAGAATTTCTTGATCTTCTTTTGTTTTTTTTGTTCATTTCACGCCTAGTATTTTGCTACTCTTACTTCATTTCTCTTTTGTTTCTGATTTTCTTTTGCATGTTTTTTTTTCAATTTCTTCTGATTTTTGATATCGCAAATCGGCGATTTATTTTTTCTTTTTGTTTTTTTTTTGTTTCTTGTTCGTATCTGCTCTCTGCTTGAAATTTCTTTTCTTCTTGTCTGCTATATTTTTTATTTAAAAAAAAATGCGACGTTTTAAAGCAATTTTTGAGAAATATGTGATTGTTTTCTACAAATTAAAGTCGAAAGCAAAAAATAGACAACTATTACAATTTTCTGTAATTAATTTTTCTTTCTCTAAAAGGACAAAATTGCTGAAATACGACTTCACAGGTGACACTTAAAAATTTTCAAAGCTCTCAGATTTGACCTGACTTGAGCTCAAATTTTTGTAAAATCTGCGAAGCCGTATTTAAACTGTACAATTTTGGAGAAAGAAAAATTACAGGAAGCTGTAACTTTTTACAGTTTTCTGCTTTCGAGCGTAACATATTATATGTGCCTTTTGGCCCTGCTTTTGGCTACACTTTGTCAACACCTTGGCATTACCTGCAAGAAATCTGGCAACCCTGCTTATGACTGGGAATACAGCATTTTAGTTTAAATTTGAAATTCCTAACGACACACTGTCACGTCACTGCTGTCAATGTCAAGCCGTCAACAAAAGTATCTCCAGTTGTACCATTTAAAAATAAAATTCGGCATTGCCAACTCAAACAGTTATTTTTGAAGACCTACTTGTTAGTACTTGCAGAGTAGTTATAAATAGAGACTCTCTCATTAGAGGCTGGCAAAATGGAATCCATTTTTTATTCGTACTGCCAACTTCAGCAAATCATAAGAAAGAATGGAAGCGCAGTTTGGCGCTAAAACTTGAATTTGACATTGAAAATAAGCAAGCAAAGTTTTCAAAGAACTTTTTGTTGCTGAACTTTGATTTTGAAAGAGCGAACAACTCAATAATTGTTAAAGCATCTTCATTGAACTAACTTCCTCGTAAGCTAATGTGTTACAGATGATTTGCGGTAGAGTAATAACAACATTAACAATTTAGCAGTGCTTACTTATTTAAGAAATAATTCTAACAAC
Source organism: Prosopocoilus inquinatus (assembly GCA_036172665.1). Taxonomy (NCBI): domain Eukaryota; kingdom Metazoa; phylum Arthropoda; class Insecta; order Coleoptera; family Lucanidae; genus Prosopocoilus; species Prosopocoilus inquinatus. The sequence continues at coordinate 6,305,324 of CM069870.1, forward strand.
AACCACAATCTCAGGCGATGCGCTATATACTCTTCACTTGTCATTTAAATCATAAAGTCGATACTAAAACTAATCAAAACTGACAAGAAAATTAATACATAATGACTTTCTAGACGTTTTAAAAAAAGCGATAATGAATTTATTTCAGTGTTAATTTTAAACCACAAGAACAAATTAGCATCGTTAAAATCTCGTTTCGTTAGCGAGGCTGTTATGTAAAAAAAAAAACACCTAAGTATGTAATATATTCCCAATAAAAACCTAAAATTCATTCTCTTGTGTGTGTACTAACTTGTTTTTTTGTTTTTTTTTATTTACTTTTGTTACTTTTTGATCTTTTATGTTTTCAGTTCCCGCTTAGTATTATTTTTCTTTTCTTCTGTTTATTTTGGTGTGGGGGGTAGATCAGGGAACGGTAACTTGTTACTAGTTCATCTGACCCCACACCCATTAAGCGTGCTGTATTTTGATTTTTATCTTTTTTTTAATATGTTGTTTAACTGTACGCTTAATAAACTGATTTATTATTATTATTATTTATTATATTATAATAATATTAAAATTAAAATACAAATACAATTCACTAATTTCTATTTTCTTTACCTGTGTACCTTTAACTGTCTGTTCTTCTTGTACTACTTGATTCCTTATCCTATTTTCTGTACTAATTCTCTTTTTAGTATCATCTTCCTAACTTGCAATACGTTTCTTAGTTTATAAGTACTACATATTAACAACATTAATTTGCTTTTAAATTCAGTGATGAAAAGCGTTCTTTAAAACGTTTTCCTCGCGATTGCTTTCTTGCTCAAGACCGTCTTATATTTTTGTTTATCAATGTTTCTCGTGTGTCACTGCTCGTTATCTATGATGGCTTCCGCAAAGTACCAAATCAGAAACAAACAAGGAACCTTTTAAAAAAATGTGTCATCTATGTTTTGTATAACGAACATGTTTGTTTTATGTTGTCGACGAGTAGGTAGGTAGGTATTTTGACAAATCTTCGATTCGGTAGGAAAAACAGCATTGTAAACTTTTCACTACATGCTGAATCTGAAAGCTTTCATAATAGAAGTAAAGACATCTAAAATTAAGCAACAACAGACACTCTACATATTGCAATAATCTCTTCTTTCGATGTATACAGATACTTTGTGTTGTAATTCTAAACTATCATTTTTCTACAGTTCTTATTGAACCAACTGTATATTACGATTTCGAAATCGATATCGTATTTAAATCATCGCATCTTAGCCATTTTTGATCTGTCTTTTTTTAAAAATATCCCGCTTTTAGGAAGGAATATTTTTTTACATAAAAAAAAACAAATTTATTAACTAGCTAATCATTCGGCTGATGACACCCGATGAATTAAATTATTTATTTATATGCTAACTATTATTTTTGATAGTTAGAGTTAACGATTTATCAAATTTTATGACGAATATTTTGTTATTTTAGTAATAATGCCACGAGTGATGATTAAAGCGAGGATTAAAAAGTCCCGCCGCGGTTTATTATTTCCTACTTTCGCCACTGCCACAACTGGCGCCCAGTCAATCTTACAAACAATTTTCTACGCGGCTCACGACAGTCACGATAATTAAGGCCTTAGGAAACGGTTGTAACAGTAAGCCTAACACTTCGTTTAAGTTTATCGAACGCTCAAGTATGTATTAGAACTTTTACGGACGGCGCTGCGACAGTACTACTTAATCCTCGCTTTGGTGATGATATGGTCTTTTAATGAAGTTACTCATGCTTTTGAAATCGAAATTTATTATTTAAAAAAAATAATTAACTGCTAAAAGGCCGGTTAATTTAGTTTAGTTTTCTATCCTGTTTTGCTAAGCGTATTAACAATTTATTTTGCAATGTTTTCACGTTCTGATTACTAACACTATGCTCTAATTTCCGTACAAAAATGTCGTATCCCTCTCTCTCTCCGGAAAAGTATTTTGAATTTGTGATCGACAGTGGCGTGGCGTAACTGGAAGTCAAATAGCTGAGTTGCAAAATATTATTAACTTCTATTACAATATGTATTGTTAAGAATGTAAAACTAAAAAGCTGCTTACTTTCAATGCTAAATAAATCATGATTGCTTAGTTGCTTTTGCTATTTCTAAAAAGTGACAAGAGCTGTCAGAATTTTAGGTTAGAAACGCTCCCGAAAACTAGCGCTGAGCGGAATACGCTTAAACTATTTCTCGAACACTTTCTTGAAGAAATTTGTTTTGAAACTGTCTTCCAAAATTTGAAGGGAACAAAACTAATTGCGACTACGGCTTAATAGATGATGCTGTTTACGTTTTTTTAACCATTTCTGTTCAACTTTTATTATTCGAAATTGTTTTCTTTTTGCAAAATTAATTGCGGCCACAAATTAACAGATTACGCTACTTATGTTTGAAATTTCTTTTAACCATTTCCGTTCGATTTTATTTAATCAAAATTGTTTCGTTTTTTTTTTTTTGGTAACTTAATATTTTGAATTTTTGCAAAATTTGTCACAAATAAAGAGAACAAAATTACAACTGACGGTAACAGATTGCGCCAGAAATGTTTTTTTCTTTTATTCAAAGTCGTTTTAACAACAACAATGTTCTTAGATTTTTCAGTTAGATTTTTCAGTTGTTTTCGTAAATAAATAGTGCAATGTGATGGCCCAAGCTAACAGATGGCGCCACAGGTGCATGTAAATTCTTTCGTTTTAACTATTCAAGTATAAAGCTTCTTTTCAGGGCATTGCTTTGAACGTTCCTAACGTTTTTCGTTTGTTTTGGAATCTCTTTCCGGAAGATTACGAATTTACGGTGCTACAGAGGGCGCTACAAACGTCGTAACATAATATTTTGAATTATTAAAAAATCGTCACAAATAAAGAGAACAAAATTACGACTCACGGTAACAGATTACGCCAGAAATGTTTTTTTTTTCTTTTATTCAAAATCGTTTTAACAACAATAGTGTTCTTAGGTTTTTCAATTGTTTTCGTAAATAAATAGTGCAATGTTATGGCTCAGGCTAACAGATGGCGCCACAGGTGCATGTAAATTCTTTCGCTTTAACTATTCAAGTATAAAGGTTCTTTTCAGGACATTCTTTTGAACGCTCCTAACGTTTTGCATTTGTTTTGGAATCTCTTTCCGGCAAATTACGAATTTACGGGGTGCTACAGAGGGCGCTGCAAACGTCGTTCATTCGAAATTGATACTACTTAAAACATACTACCATTTTTTTTAGCATTTTCCAGGTATTTTGAAATTGTTTTACGTCCAAAAATTAATCCTCTTAGATTTTCTTCTTTCTTTTTTTTATTTGAAAATATGCATTTAACAGAAATCTTTGAAATATTATTGACTTACAAATAAGCTTCCATTTTTTCGCATTTGTGAATCTTTAGAGATTCAGACAAAAAATTTTTACTTTAGATTTCGAACAGGCACCCACGGCGGTCGTCTTAGCGCCGGGTTGCTTTGCCATCCCTGCAACCCCTACAGCTACGCCACTGGTGATTGATCGATAAATTCCAACACAAAATTTGTGAATTTTTACGGTTAGTTTCTCTTGGAATTTCAGTGGTGAGTGAGTTTTATTGGTTTGATTGTGTTGGGTTGCAATGCTTTCCTGTTCAACCAATATTTTTGTACAAAAATGTCATCAGCTTCTCTTTCCGAAAAGTATTTTGAATTTATGGCCGGTAAATTACAATACGACATTTGAGAATCACGACGCTTAGTTTTTTTGGCATTTCATTGGTGAGTACCCTTTAAAAGCAAAGTTGGTTGGATTGGGTTGAGTTGGGTTGTCTCGCCTTACCGAAACTAAAATCTGGTTATCTTACACTTGCATTTTTTACCTGTCTTTTTATAATATCTGCAGCTTTCGTTCGTCTGTCCTATCTCTCACTCTCACTCCACCTTCTTTTTCAAGTTTTAATGAAACAATTGGTATGTAGTGCTGTAACTTCCTGCAGAATACAATGAATTTCCAGTGCATTTGAAATTCCCTCATTTAAATGGCATTTTTAAATTTTAAACTCAAGAATCTTTAATCGGAAAACGTGAACGCCCTTGTGTCTTTTTACTTGATTTGTTTAATTTTGTACAGGGTGGCCCAACGATGCGTATTTCTCCTGTGAGGCCTATAGGAAAAAAAATATAGGAAAAAAGTCGATGAAGAATTTTATACTAGACAATACGCGGCATATTGTAAAATTATTTTGAACTATACAGAGTGATCAGAAAAATGGCGGTTCGTGGAAACTTTTTTTTTTTAATGATATACCCTGTATATTTTTAGATATTTGGATGCGCCGCAGTGAGCAGATTACAACGGTATAAAGATATATTGATTTCATTGAACTACTTTCGTAAAATAATTTTTTTTCTTGAAGAATTCTTCAAAAATTCAGTCAGTTTGAATATGAATTTCTGATTAATGAGATAACACGGACGAACGAAAATCTAACACGATATTTTTGGGACTTTGACCTTTATGAAAATGTGAACAAAATTAAGATATCTTTTTGTATTATACCGAGCGATCGATACTTACGAAACATTCGGTATCTCATTTTTTTTTAATGGAACGGCCTACTTTTTATTTCAGAAATGGATAGCACTTAAATGTAGCTTTCTGCTGATATAAGGTTATATACCTTTATTTGTAATAATTTCGTCATTAAAAATTTTCTTTTTACAAGTATTTCAATGGTCTGTTTTTAAATTATTTTTGGTGAAATAAATCCTATCGCAGGGGTATTCAAATTAGAAATCTTTGAAAGTAGAATCAAATGATCGAAAATGACTTCGAATGATTGAATTTAGATAGGAAAGTAGCAATACTGGGTGTATAGTTTAAAATGCCGACCATTGAAATACTTATAAAATGAAAATTTCTAGTGACGAAATTATTAAAAATAAAGGTATATAACCTGACATCAGCAGAAAGCTACATTTAAGTGCTATGCATTTCTGAAATAAAAAGTAGACCGTTCCATTAAAAAAAAATGAGATACCGAATGTTTTGTAAGTATCGATCGCTCTGTATAATGCAAAAAGATATCTTAATTTTGTTCACATTTTCATAAAGGCCAAAGTCCTAAAAATGTGTTAGATTTTCGTTCGTCTGTGTTACCTCAGTAATCAGAAATTCATATTCAAACTGACTGAATTTTTGAAGAATTCTTCAAGAAAAAAAAATATTTTACGAAAATTATTCAATGAAATCAATATATCTTTATACCGTTGTAATCAGCTCACTGTGGCGCATCCAAATATCTAAAAATATACAGGTGTTCCATTAAAAAAAAAATAAGTTTCCACGAACCACCATTTTTCTGATCACTCTGTATAGTTCAAAATAATTTTACAATATTCCGCGTATTGTCTAGTATAAAATTCTTTATCGATTTTTTTCCTAATTTTTTTTTCCCATAAGCCTCACAGAAGAAATACGCATCGTTGGGCCATCCTGTACAACCCACTAATTTTTAATCAAAATTATATAAATATTTATAAAATAAATATTTATAAAGATGTTAATAATAAAACAGTGAACGCTCGAAGAAGAGAGGATGCTCGAAAATAGCCCATGACATTCACTAAACTGGAGAAAAAAAGGCGACGCAAAAATACATTACATACAATCGCAAAGAATGAAAAAGAACAAGTAACTCGCTAAGTAGTTAAATAGTTAGTCATCTCGAATAAATACATAATTTTGTGTTAGCACGTTTTGCGGACGACGGTGTTTACGGTTTTGTTTCGAGAAAAAAAAAAGGAATTTCTTACCTAAATCGCAGGTGAATCTGACGAGAGATGTGCGGCGGTGATAAACACAACGAAACTCGAACTCTTTTGCGGTGAAAGTTGTATCTCGACGCGTACAAGAAGAGTTTCAGCGAACGGTACCGAAGACCAAACCTATTCACCGTCTGGCTCTCTACTGACACACACACACACATACATATCATGGACATACATGTACAGTACGTCACACACTACTGCTTGTATGTACTAGTGTGGGTGTGATTCATAAAGTTTTACATGTATGCGACAAGAAGAAACAAGAAGAATATGATAATCTGCTTCTGAAAAAAATAAAAAAAATGCTGCTGGGTCACAGGAAACTGAAAGCTGCTATTTCCTGCGTAACAAGTTTTGCACTTGTATAGTATGAAAAAGTGTGTATAAATCGACGTTATTAATTTCAAAGTGCGGCTACTTGAACTTTTAATTATGCACTGAATATTATTGCACTGTTGGAACTAATCATATAGCAACAGGATATTGGCACTTGTTTATTTAATTGTGATTATACGAATCGTGCGCAATTACGTTAACAAATCAATATTCATTCAAACGGTCAATTTCGCTTCGGTTCGTCTTTATTAGAAAACCGGTTTCAGGAAGGCATTCATTAAACATGCGGCAGTAAATTACAGGCAACGCATTACACATCGATTATAATTTCAGTAAATCCATCCACACCTCGTTTTGCGACTAACACCCTGTCTAGAGTCAATCTCAATTGAATCATGGAAAAGAAAAAGATGAGAAAAAGGAAACTACGGACATCCTCTTGCTCTTACTTTTTAAAGTTTATTAATACAGGGTGATTCAATATGCAGAGTGTCCCACTTAAGGCGGATTCTTTCATACCTCTCTAGTTTGATGATTCTTTTATCTTAAAAATTGCGCGTTTTAGACCTTCTATGAAGTATACTGATCACTGATACAGACTTTTTGTTTTGTTTTTCTTTCGTGTACCTCCTGTGGACACTTACAGGGTGTCCCACTTAAGGCGGTTTCACAGGATTGTTTTTTTTCGTTGTTTTGTTTCGGCAGCTACGCTGCAATCTTCAGTGAACACAAGAGAACTTCTCTTGTGACCAAGAAGAGGAGGAGGTTAAATCCAATTTCTTTGTACTACAAACCACAGTCTCCAACACATTTTAACATATACAATCATAATTAAAAGTAACGTCTTCCCAATAAAATATTAAGTCGCGATCTAATAGGTAAACAACCACGTATAGAATTTATTTAATGCTTTTAGTTTCTGTTTCATTGTCTCCCTGCTCGTTTATATGTCTGTCTACCTTCTACAGCGGTTAGAAAATATTAGAGTACAATTAAATATTTGCAGGGGAGACATTTCTGAAAGACATTTATAAAACAAATGTTTCTATATGCTTTTTATAAGATGATAAATTATAGATTACTGAAAAGCACGATTGAACCTAGCACATTAAAACAGTTTATTTATACAGGTGTCCCACCTAAGGCGGATTCTTTCATACCTCTCAAGTTATTAATGTTACGAAAAAATGTTTCAAATGAAAGTTTCACAGGATAATGTGGAACATATTTTAGAATTAGTTTGACGTGTATAGAGTGTTCCGTTTAGCCTGGGCGTTAGTTCACTTCGTTATTTTAAATGGAACACCCCATATATTTTTACATTTTCGGGTTCTGGATTGAATTTTAATGTGATCTTGTGTACCATACATAGGGTCTAATCTAAACCGTTTTCGCGTTATTCAACTTTTTAAAAAAAATATCGCTCTTGCTGTACCTCAAGCAAATGCAAATTACTTCCGAACAAATGACATTAGGGACTTGCGGTTTTTTGCAAAAGTTTCGTCTTGAAACGCTTTTTCAGTTACACTGTAAACAAAAAATTCCAGCAACGTAAGTTCTTAAAAAAAATTAATAAACTTGAGAATATTCAAACTACGATAACTATTTTTTTTAATGGAATGCCATATAACTTTTTATAATTATTAGATGCGCTATTTAATTCTCTTTTCAATGATATATGGTTGTCGATATCTGCCATTACTAGTTTTTTTAGAATTAATTTTTTTACGATTTTTAAAAATACACGAAATATTGAGACCTTTATGTTAGTTGCTATGGTTACACAACAAACAAATTGATTGTTTATCTTTCCCTAAAATTATTAATGAACATATAAAATAGCGACATCTTACTATCGCTTTTTGACCTAAAAAGTAAAAAAAAAGCGATAGTAAGATGTCGCTATTTTATATGTTCATCATTCTTACATCGCATTTGCGAATAAATTGGGCAAGTCGTTTTTGGTCTGCAGTGGGAATGTCGAGCTACGTTTCTGCTGAAGAAGCCCCAAGCAGGACTGAAACAGCTGTCCAGAGGCTGCTCGAGGTTCTCACTGCAATCAAAAACGATTTGCACAAAAAAAAAAATTTTTCTAAAATAAAATTATTAAGTATCACGCGACGTTCAAAATGTTCAAATTAATATTTAAGAAGGTTTTTTTGCGTCAGAAAACATCATAGATACGAATTTTACTCTTGCCATGGATATCAAAGCTAATAAACCCTAAGAAGAAACTTCTATTGCTGTTGACAGATGCATGTGGACACAGCAAGACGTGCTCCAGCAGTTGGAACATTTTTTAACGAATAAGTGGATTCGTGGAGGAGGACCAGTCAGTTGACCTGCTCAGTATCTTCATTTGACAGGATTTTAGGGTTTCATAAAACAGCGAATTCGTTTAAAAATGTTCCAACTGCTGGAGCACGTCTTGCTGTGTCCACATGCATCTGTCAACAGCAACAGAAGTTTCTTCTTAGAGTTTATTAGCTTGGATATCTACGGCAAGAGTAAAATCCGTACCTATCATGTTTTCTTACGCAAGAAACCTTCTTAAAGATTAATTTGAATATTTTGAATGTCGCGTGATAATTAATAATCGTAAGGAAAGATAAAAAACAATTAGTTTGCTGGGTAACCATAGCAACAAACAAAGGTCTCAATATTTCGTGTATTTTTAAAAATCGCAAAAAAAATTTAATACTGAAAAGATTATTAACGACAGATATCGACAACCTATATCATTGAAAAGAGAATTAAATAGCGCATCTAATAATGATAAAAGTTATATGGCATTCCATAAAAAAAATAGTTATCGTAGTTTGAATATTCTCAAGTTTATTAATTTTTCTTAAGAACTTACGTTGCTAGAATTTTTTATTTACAGTGTAACTGAAAAAGCGTTTCAAGGCGAAACTTTTCCAAAAAACCGCAAGTCCCTAACGTCATTTGTTCGGAAGATATTTGCATTTGTTTGAGGTCTGCAAGAGAGATAATTTTTTTAAAAAGTTGAATAACGCGAAAACGGTTCAGATTAGACCCTATGTATGGTACACAAGGTCACATTAATATTCAATCCAGAACCCGAAAATGTAAAAATCTATAGGGTGTTCCATTTAAAATAACGAAGTGACCTAACACCCAGACTAAACGGAACACTCTGTACACGTCAAACTAATTTTAAAATATGCTCCACGTGATCCTGTAAAAGTTTCATTAGAAACATTTTTTCGTAAAATTAATAACTAAAGAGGTATGAAAGAATCCGCATTAAGTGGGACACCCTGTAAGTGTCCACAGGAGGTACATGAAAGAAAAACAAAACAAAAAGTCTGTATCAGTGATCAGTATACTTCATAGTAGGTCTGAAACACGCAATTTTTAAGATAAAAGAATCATCAAACTAGAGAGGTATGAAAGAATCCGCCTTAAGTGGGACACCCTGTAAGTGTCCACAGGAGGTACATGAAAGAAAAACAAAACAAAAAGTCTGTATCAGTGATCAGTATACTTCATAGTAGGTCTGAAATACGCAATTTTTAAGATAAAAGAATCATCAAACTAGAGAGGTATGAAAGAATTCGCCTTAAGTGCGACACCTGTATATTGAATCACCCTGTATTAATAAACCTTAAAAAATAAGAGCAAGAGGATGTCCGTTGTTTCCTTTTTCTCATCTTTTTCTTTTCCATGATTCAATTGAGATTGACTCTAGACAGGGTGTTAGTCGCAAAACGAGGTGTGGATGGATTTACTGAAATTATTATCGATGTGTAATGCGTTGCCTGTAATTTACTGCCGCATGTTTAATGAATGCCTTCCTGAAACCGGTTTTCTAATAAAGACGAAGCGAAATTGACCGTTTGAATGAATATTGATTTGTTAACGTAATTGCGCACGATTCGTATAATCACAACATTTAAGATAAAAGAATCATCAGGAAGATACTGATATAAATTGGTTGACGTGTACTGGAATAACTGTACTGAGTCATAACAGCAAGAAACCCACGAACGAAACACAAGCGCTTACCTTGAATTGAATTAGTAAACCGTTCTTATTTGTGACTTCTATGAAATAACACAAAATTTAGTCACTTTGGATTTCGAACTTGTGTGTACAGACTATAGACGTAAAATGAATCACAGAAGGTAAGGTGTAAATATGTACTTACATAAAATGTTTGCGTGTGTATCGATATAATTCTGGTGTTGTAAAGCCGAAACATTTCACGTAAATTTCATTTCATTGAAATGTTTCGCAGCATTCAGAAATTTCAAAGTTATTTTAAATTTGCCGCGCGGAAAGTGTGCGTCTGCGCATGATTTGCATTTGGATGGTAACGATCTGTGATAATAACATAACCATGATAACATAAACATGAACATAAACTGCCATATTTCCAGCTGAATTCAAAAATCGGGAAACATCAAAAAAAAAGTACACGATTTTCTTAGTTTTTCATAGTGTGACTTTCATGATTTATTTGTAGAGACCGGAATCAGATATTTTGACGTCATCATTGAGCGGGCGCTGGTCAAGCTGCAACTCTGCAGCAATGTTGCCAACCGTCTGATTAATTTAATAGTTGGTATTATGTACAGGATTTCAACTTCAGAATCGTGTGCATGCGGAATTTGAATTTTGAAATCGAAGATGAATGAAATTTCTCTTCCTTTTACATTTAGTCGTGCACGATGAAACGCAAAAAGTGCCGATTTAAAAAAAAATCTCAAGATAATAGTTATTACCAAACATTTAAAACAAAACTGATGGATGAAGAAAATGAAAAAATAAAAGAAGAGACAATCAAAACAGTTTGCGAGAAAAAAGATACAAGAAAAGAAAAATCTACACAATCCGAAACAAGAAAAAAAGTGAAAAACTTTTCGATAATCGAGAAACAATCAAAAACGGGAAAAGATAAAATTTCTGAAGAAATTATAATTATTTAATTTATGAAAAATGGTAAAGAGCTGACGATGGAAAAAAAAACATGAAGAACTTTTTAACAGTAGAGAAACAGTAAAATAAAAATTCCTAACTAAAACCTAACATAACCTTTAAAAAAATCATTACAACGGATTCGAAATTTACAAAAGAGAGCACACAAAGAACTACAAATCACAATCATAATACAAAGCAACAAAAACAAAAGACGATTGCAACGATATAATTGAAGACAGTAGAAAGTTTTTGATTATTCACTGACAAATAAAATAAAAACAAAAAGGAAGAACATTTTATTATTATTATTACTGTTATTAAGCGCCAAAACCGGATAATACGATTTTTAATGACAAAATACATTTCTTTCGAATTTAAACTTGGTGAGTTGGCAAAGAAGACGAGAAAGAAAAAACATATGCCGCCCCATTATTAAGAATTGCCGCAAACCAATTGCAGGACGCCACCCCCCCCCCCTCTCCCCTCTCCTGGATTTTTCCGGAAAAATTTACATAACAAAACAAGAAACCAAACTCTTATTGATGACGTCAAAGTATGTGATTCCGACCTCTATTTATTAGAAATAGGTGGAAATAGGTTATAATTATTTGACGAAAAGAGATGATTTTTGATAGGCAGACAAAGAGACAATTGACAAACCAAATTTACATTTGGGAAAATTTGATTTCCTTTTTTTGGATTCGAAGAGTTGATGAATCTCGGCCTATATCAATTTTTTTTCTCATTCTTGCATGCGCAAAAACACATTCGCTCTCGCTCACATTTCTGGTCTCACCGTACAGGGAGCATGAAAGTTGAAATGTAGAATGTGAGTTTCGAAATTTTAAAAATTAATGACAAAAAAAATGAGATTATAATTTATTTCATTGAAGGTGAAACATAAACAAAACAAAATATTTAAAAAAAAAATATGTTTCATCAAATTTTTACATCACTGTGTATACTGAATCAGTTAAATTTGCACAGTACACATGCATATTAAATTTCAAGATTTTATACTCTAATTGAAAGCGTAATCAAAAGTTACTGTAAAGTTCAAATGAGTCATCATCAATTAGACCCAAATTAATTTGAACACGTGTGGAAAATGATAATGTTCGCTGACCCCTACAATATTAAAAACGTTCTTGAAAAACTCTGTATAGTATGTATAAAATGCAACGACCTCCTGTACTTGCTTAAAAAAAAAATGCGAGACCTACAAATTAAATTTGTACAACAAAACAAAATACGACGACGTGTAACCGTCAACAAATTGTTTAAAGGTTACCGTGATTAAACATGTTTTCGATTACTTACTTGAAAAAAACACCTCTGTTATTACTATTTAATAAATATATGGCAATACCGCAATATTTTTCGAAAGAAATAATTTTGTATTTTTGCAGATGTATTATGGCTTCTTTTAACAAAAGTCATATAAAAAATGCAAATTTTAGTTTACAACTTCATTTTTAATTATCTGGGTGATTTAATAATTTGTAACGAATATTTCTTTATCGGGAGGTTTTTTTTTAATTCCATCAAATTTATCTATTAGAGTCAAACAAACATCAACATCAGCTGCGAACTTGATCCGAAACTGTCAGATATATTCGCCCGTCGAATTAATCATTGTTTTTAAGAACCGCGTTAAATGTGAAACTTTGATCGGCGCATGCTTCTTTCTGACAGTATCGGAATAGTCCCGAACATCAGCATTGCCAACTTAGGGAAAAAGTCGTTGAAGCTAGGGATAATTTGTCAAACAAAAGGGAGAAATTGCAAAAACTCATTAAAATCTATTTCTTGGGAACAAAAGACAATCACTACATTTTTCCGAGAGTAGGACAGAAAACGGTTAACAAACAGAAAAGAAAACAGAAAGACCCTGAAAAAACACGATCGAAGAGTTTCCAAAGAAAGCATTTCACGTCAAGGATTTCTGAACAATTGCAAGCAATTAAAGAAGAGTGAAACACGTTTTTGACAATCGAGTAACCCACTACAAATGAAAAAATTTCTGACTATAGTAAAAAGAAAAAACAAATGACGACCATAAATGTAGAAGAAGAAAGGAACTCAAAACAAACTGCAGATTTAAAATTAAAAATAATAATAATAATGACGATTTAAGACTAATAATAATTCGAACAGTAGTCAACAAACCCAAAAAAAAACTTCTGTCTTAATACTTATTTAAGGGTTAAGTTAAAAATTTGAGAAGAAAGTGAGAATAAACAAATGACCACTAAATATGATCGAGGGAAAAAGAAGTGCAAAAAAAAATCGATTAATTAATTTCGAAAAGGAAAAAAACAAAAGACGATGGTGAATTTCACCACGGAAAACCACAAAGAAATACGAAAGTAGACGAAATAATTTAAGGAACCAAAAAAAAAAAAAAGAAAAACAAAACGACGACGCACGTCCTGTTTTAAACAATAACGGCAACAGCACTCAAAAAAGTCAAAGTGACAGAAACATTTGAAGACGGAAACAAATGACGATCGCAAGAAAAAATGTTTGAGAACGAATTTCAAACTTGAAGACAAGAATTCATAAACAAGTGACGATCGCGTTACAGTCAAAAAACAAAACTGTAAACAAATTTTTTGAAAAATCTAACTGAAACTACTATCTTTTTCTATTCAATAATAACTTTTTATTTAAGTTTCTTTTTGTTATTTTTCTTTTTATTATTAAGCGCCATCTCGGAATACGATTTGTAACGTCAAAGTTGATTTTTTCTCGAAAATAAGGTACGAACTTTAAATTTGATGAGTTGGCAATATTGCTGCAAAATGCAAAATTATTTTAATATTTTATTTCGTTTGTTTTAAATAAATAGGAGTCATTTTTATTGTTTTATTTTCTTGTAATCGTAATTTTAACATTAACCTCCTATTTCAAATTTGCCAGTTTATTTTAGGGAATTCTGGGGATGTACTAAATGCAGAGAAAGGAATTTTTGATCGAGTTGATTGGCACCACTGCCGTACATAGCCCGAAGTAGAGATCCATGCATTTTTAATTGGTTCCGCCATATTTCAGCAAAATGTACTTCAGCCAATCGTAAGAAAGAATGGAAGTGCAATCGTTTTTGTTTTTAAATTCAAATTTGATGTTGCAACATAATTTGGCGTAGGTAGGCGTTATAGTAATAAATAAGTTTTATTTTCATGAACCTGCATTTCAAATGACAAGTTTGACAAGAGTCAACTTTCATTTATTTGACAAGTCTAATGTTATTATACTTTTGGAACATCTCACTTATGTGTAGAGTTGAAGAAAAGATGAAAGACAAGATTTCAGAAATGAAAAATGAAATTTCACGAGCTTTAGATGGCGCTAATCAAAATCAGTTATCGCCGTAGCTGTACTTTCGCGATTAAGTTACTAGATTAGAAAAGAAAAAAATAATAAAATACAGTATTGGTGCTTTAAAGGTTGACGAAATCGAAAAAAATGGCGAGTCTGACACTCTCTTTCCAACCCCTATCAATTTTGATCAAATGATAGAAAATCAGTCAACTCTAGGTTATGCTACTGGCTATGTTCATCGGTACTTAAGGTTGCCTACCTGGTATGTAGTGGCACTAAAATATTGGCGAGACGAGAACGAGATGCTCGACTTTTACACATAGGCAACACATTTTACACACTAGTATACGATGTTATCTAAATAGTCACAAACTTTAATTTTAATTTTACACATTTCTTAAAAAGGTACAAATTAATAAATTGCCTTTATAAAATGCATTTACTTTTGTATTTAGGAGTATTAAAATATCTCTACATTTCAGCAGAAGACCAAATTCGTTGTTGAGGTTATGTTGTTAATGTGCAAAATGTTGAAGCCAACTAAATAATAAGAAAATAAAGATGACCACCGTTATTTCGTCGGCTTTAAGTGCTTTCAAAGGATTAGCGAATATTATCGGGCCTGCAATTCATGCCAATAGAAATATATATGCTTATAGTTTGAAACGCAGCCTCCAAAAAATTAAGTGCATTAAATATACAAATTACTCCACATCAGCTGAGAAAGTTCACGTTAATGTGGGCACAATCGGTCACGTCGATCACGGTAAAACCACCCTTACCGCAGCAATCACGAAAGTATTGGAGAAATCCGGCTTGGCAAACTATGTTTCGTACGATCAAATCGACAAAGCTCCAGAAGAAAGGGCCCGGGGTATTACTATCAATGTGGCTCATGTAGGGTATAATACAGAGAAGCGACATTATGCGCATACTGACTGCCCTGGCCATGTGGATTTCGTTAAAAATATGATATCTGGGGCGTCTCAAATGGATGGAGCTATTCTTGTGGTCGCAGCAGATGATGGACAAATGCCACAAACACGAGAACACTTACTACTCGCCAAACAAGTTGGATTAACTAAAATAATTGTGTTTGTGAATAAGGCTGACTTAGTGGACAATGAAGTCTTGGATTTGGTAGAATTGGAAATAAGAGAATTATTAACTGATTTCGGATATGACGGTGATGAGGCACCTGTCATTAATGGTTCTGCTTTATTAGCGCTTAAGGGTGACACATCTGAATTTGGACAAAAATCTGTACTTAAACTTTTAAGCATCATGGACACTTATATCCCTAATCCGGAAAGGGATTTCAAATCACCTTTTCTATTACCAATCGACAATACATTTCTTGTACCGGGGAGAGGCACTGTAGTTGTCGGTACATTAAGCAAAGGCATTATTAAAAAAAATGATGATGCCGAGCTATTAGGATTTGATTCGCAAATAAAAACCACGATATCAGATATCCACATATTCAAGAAAAGCGTTCCGCAGGCGCAAGCTGGTGACAATATTGGAGTGTTACTCAGAGGACTAAAGCTAAAATCAATCGATCGTGGAATGCTTTTGTGTGCGTTCGGTAGTCAGAAACTCAGTAATCGTTTCAAGGCAAGTGTGTATTTCCTATTAAAAAGTGAAGGGGGAAGATCGAGGCCCATTTCTAGCAAGTACATTCAACAGTTATTCAGCAAGACTTGGAACGTACAGTGTAGAGTCGACCTGGATGAAAAAGTCAACATGATTATGCCCGGGGAACATGGAGAAATATACATTACACTTCTGTGGAAAATGGTGATGACATCGGGACAACCATTTACAATTCGAGAAAATAATATTACTGTTGCCACAGGAATCATAACTGAAACTTTGCCACCAGCAATCATTACCAAAAGCTTAGGAAAATTATCACTTCAGAATTAATTATTTAGTATTATGGTTGTTAATAAATTTGTGAATAATTTTAATTTGTGTCATTTTGAATATAAGTCAATGAAACTTATTCAAAGTAAGCAACGGAAAACAAACACATAAATGTAGACTGAATGAATAGAATGTTCCCACACAATCAACTTGCGCTGGGTTGTGCGCTCATGTGCAACTAATGAACAATTATTAAACCAATTCGTTGAAAATACATGCTCATTTAAATCACAATTTAAATGAATCAGCTTGGATTACAAAGTCAAATGATTAAACTTCATTTATAATATGTACAATGCTATGTACTACGACGCTCAACTTAAATGGTACTCCACACCCTTAAGAATATTTAAAGTAAGGGCTGCGAAACTGTCAAATGGTGAGCGTCGTTGTACGTACTTTAGGAAATATAATGTAAGGAAATGACAATTCTTAATTAGTGAACATTTAAGAGTGAATTATTTAAGTAACTCATCTTATCTTTACATTTTTAATTCTACTACTTCTTGCAAGTGTTTCTTTCACAAAAAAATAGACATTACAGTTCAAAAATACAATTTCATTTTACTTAAATGGTAATCTTGAAACTGAAAACAAGTAAAAATTAACGAAAGTATTCAAACTGTTCTCCTTGAACGAATTGTTCGCATGTTCATTGCAGCGTAACCATAAATTCTTTTCAAAATTCTAGACGATCATTTCTACTATTTTTTTGTTTCTAAAAACTTAATTGTGTAAAGTACTATTTTTTATCCTTATATGTATAACTAGATTGCGGAAGTTTAGGCACTAAAAAATTCAATTTTAAGCGCCTGCATTTTAATAGAGTTGTCAAAATAGATCATTTCGGTGGGTACTCGAGTCTGACGGTTTCAAACTAGTCAGAAATTGCTGCTGAAACAAAATTTTCGTTATTAAAAATTAATGCTGGAGGCCCGTTCAGGAATAAAACAGAGCGCGCTCTGGGTAATACTCTCTCTCTCTCATGCAAATGATTTTGTGCGTTTTGCTTTCCGTTTTAAACGCCCAAGGTGCTCTCGCTACACAATTTCTGAACGCGACCTTGCAATAAACGGACTCGGCTCGTTCAATGAATTTTAAAAATGAGTTTTAACATTAAAAATAGAATTTTTCAGCAAAAAAAACTGTGTTAAGAGATATTCGAGTTTAAATTTGGTAACGTAAATGAATATTAAAGCCGTAAAAAATTAAAGAAATTTGAATTGATTAAATTCCCGCCAAAATGCACATTCTGATCGTGTGACGTCAATGTTCATATGTTGTCAAATCGTAATAAGTGAATATCAATACGAACACATAAAACTTATTACAATAAATAGTAAAACATATTATCAGTATTGTGCTGTGCTATAATGTAAAAATACCCGTGCAAGAACTCCGAATAAATTATTTATAAGCATTTCACAAAATTTAGTGTTACCAACCTTACTTCTCAATGGCGAGAAGTTCCCGTTTCCATCACAAATTTCTCACCAACAAAGTAAAAAAATATAATAATTTCTTTAAGATATTCACTTCGTAATTGTTTCTTAAATTAAAACTATATTTTTCAGCACATATTAAGAGCAAACATTCAAACAATTTGACAAGGGCCTGCATACAACATAAACGTCAAGGACAATATATGAACGCTGACGTCACAACGAATGGGAAGCCTTCCGAAACCACGTGATTTATATTTGAATATTTTCGATTCTATTTATTAATTTAAGAGAATAATAAATAGAGACAGCGTACAAATTTGGTGTTTTCGCGTGTGTTATTGTCTATAGTCTCGATTAGAGAGCTTTAATTAATAATTTTATATTATTGTCATGTACCCTATTGCATCCACTAACGTCGAGGAGGAGGAGCGTATAAAGTATATTCGTATGTGTTCGTGCATTACCGAACGAACATCGATCCGGATTATACATTTCTCTATTTTTAAACATGCCTAATTAATTTTTAAACACGTAAATAAATTAAAACAATTCCTTGTAATGTTGTAAACGTGTAGTAAAATATCAATTCAATAACTCAATGCATTTCACGTATAACTGAACAGATGGAATAACGTCACAAA
Organism: Prosopocoilus inquinatus; assembly: GCA_036172665.1. Classification (NCBI taxonomy): domain Eukaryota; kingdom Metazoa; phylum Arthropoda; class Insecta; order Coleoptera; family Lucanidae; genus Prosopocoilus; species Prosopocoilus inquinatus. Next base: position 6,323,755 of record CM069870.1, read on the forward strand.
ATGGCGGCCGCACTGTTTTTGAATTTGACTTAACTTTATAAATTTTTGTTTGATACTTAGAATGCCCCAAATAAATTAGCTAATCTTATAAATTTATGTATCGAAGATAAAATTAAAAAAAAAAAAGTTAAACAAGCCCATTGTAAGCTTGATCATAAATAAGCATCGCAAGGTACTTACAGCCACTGCACTATTTAAGTGACCCGATAATACTTTGTTCTGTTTTAAAATTGCATGACAAAAAAGCAGGTACCTACATAAATAAATTTAAAAAAAATTATGAAATCCAGACTCTTGTATTGCAACCACAGGACAAATTAATTGAGGTTGTCGATTTCCTTTTAGTCGCTTTCAAAATAATAACATGACCGGAAGAAATATTAGCCAATTCGTTTAAAAACTGTAATTATAGATTCTTAGACAAGCATGACAAGCAAGAATTTCGTAAAAAAAAAACAGTTTGTCCGAAGAAAATTAACGACTGGGTTTGTTAAAAATGAAATTCACCTGCAGTTGCATAGGTAGGTTGATAGTGATAAAACGGACCAAGGTCGGTTACGTAATGCACTATTTTACGGCCTGCATGAGTGTGCGTGTATAATGTAAAACGACGACGATGCGGGTATCGCAAATTTGTCGTTTATTGGTAATAGACAGTCGAAGTTTCGCGTTTTCTCCTTCTTCTATCTACCGGACCTTCCTCTTCTTAAGACATCAAGACCCTCTAGTAAATCTTTCAGTGTTTGTCAGAAATATGTAAATAAAAGCACGCGATGTTGTTACGATGTTATTGTTATGTTTGCTGTTTTTTATTATTGAAATCGTTTTAGGTAAGTTACTTATTTTTGAATTTTTTTATTTATTTTAAATTAGTAAATTTTTGCATCACAAAAAAATATAACATGAAAGAAAAAATTATTTCAGACGTTCAAACATTGTTTTGCTGCAAAGAATACATTCGTCCTCGATTATTCATTCGTGTTTTCGCATATTTTGCGTGAGTTTTGCTGTGTCAATTATTTTTAATTACTTTACTTTTTCCTTTATATTTTAATTGGCCACGTAACGACTGCGGAAAATGTTTTTCTATGAAAAACACAATCAGAATTTTAAAATATTATAAAATTTGATTTTTTTATAAATTAAAAAATTAAAATTATAAAATTATACTCTTTTTTTTAGAGGAACTGTTTTGTCTTATACGTGGCTCAACTTTACCAAAAATATAAGGGCGGTATAATAGGTATTTTTTTTAATTATTTATCACTAGTAATCACCTTCAGATTAAATGAAATTATTCATCAGGTAATTAATAGTTTTCTTAGAAACTAAAACACAAAAAGTATTATGTCTCAAGGCCAACCCAATCTAAACTAGTAAATAAAAGAAGAAATTAAAACTAAAAAGATATCAAAAATATAATAAAAATATAAGTTCAATTCATCTCAAGGTTAACTCAAGCCAACTAAACTCAATATAACTCAGTCTAATCCAAGCAAGTAATTAAAAAAAAAGTAAATTTTAAATCAGTTAACGTTCAAAAATTAATTAAAATTAAGCTCGACCTGACTGAAGAAAATGTAAGAGCAACGAAAAAATTAAACATAGGTACACCTATGTAGGTATTTTTATTATCTACTCTGCCTACTATTTATTATTGCCAATCCCTGTCAAACTAAATAAAATTAATTATTACGTAATAGTAACTTTTCTTTCTTAGAACTTAAAACTCGATAAAAATTAAGTATTCAGGTGTAAGCTAGCTACTAAATCCACAAAAAAGTTATTACAAAATAAAATTGAATAAAAAGGTAGGTCTGGGTGAGTCAACCTTTCTAATTGAATTAAACAATCTAACTTGGCCCAGTCTAAAAATAAATAAATAAATAACACTAAAAAAATGTTAAAAATAAAAAATTTTATTAAAATTAAGCCCATCCCATCTGAAGCATATCATTTTCACTCAAGGTCGACTCAACCGAGCTACCAAACCCACAAAAAAAATTTAAAACAAAAAATTATCGAAAAATAAAACTGAAAAAATAAAACAAAAAATTATCAAAAAATAAAACTGAAAAAAATTTAAACAAAAAATTATCAAAAAATAAAACTGAAAAAATTAAACCAAAGAATTATCAAAAAATAAAAGTGAAAAAAATTAAAACAAAAAAAATTATCAAAAAATGAAACTGAAAAAAAATTATAAAAAAATAAAACTGAAAAAAATTAAATTGAATTCATCTCAAGGCTAACACAACTGAACTCAAACTACGTATAAAATTAATAAAAATTAAGCCAAACCATTTCAAGGTCAACCGAACCAACCCAACCGAACCTGAAGGTCCAACCCAAAGATAAAAATTAAGAATCTACGAAAATGTTAAATATCAAAACTTATATAATTAACCCCAACCCAATTGAACTCGATCAGCTCTACTCAAATCAAGAAATTAAAAAAAAAATAAAAATTCTGACGGAATTCAATAAAATTCCAGCCAACCAAGTTGAACTCCAATCTGCCTCAAGGTCAACCCAACCTAATAAAACTCAAACAATCCAAAAGAATAATTAAAACTGGAGAATTAATGATGTTCAAAATAAAAATTAAATTCAAATATTCCCAAAGTTAATCCAACTCAACTTAATTCAATCTAAATGAACTCAACGTAAGAAAATAATTTAATAAAAACAAACAATTAAATAAAACTCAACACAAAACAAGTTTAGCTCGTGTCAAGGTCTTCCAGCCCAATTGCACTTAACCTAAATAAACCCAACCCAACAAAAGAATTAAAAAACAAATTCAAATTAAGTCTAACTCGAATTAACTCAAGCTAACTCTGCACACCCGAAGAAAATTAATTAATTAATAAAGAATTAGAATAATTAAAACACAATAAAAATTAACCCCAATCCAATTGAGCTCGATCAACTCAAATCAGAAAAAAAAATAAAAATTCGGTGGAATTCAATACAAATCCAAAAAAACAAATTCAAATCCAAACTGCCTCAAGGTCAACCCAACCTAATAAAACTCAAACTCAATCCAAAAAAAATAATCAAAACTGGAGAATTAAAGTGGTTCCAAATAAAAATCAAAACCAACTGATCCCGATGTTAATCCAACTCAATTTAACTCAATCTAAATGAACTCCACCTAAGAAAATAATTTATTAAAAACAAAACATTAGATAAAACTAAACGTAAAACAAGTTTAGCTCGTGTCAAGGTCGTTCCAACCCAGCTGCACTCAACCTAAATAAAGCCAACCCAAGAAAAGGATTAAAAAACAAATTAAAATTAAGTCTAACCCAACCCGAATTAACGCAAGTTAACTGTGCACAGCGGAAGAATTAAAAAGAAAAATTAAATTAAAAATTGGAAAGATTAAAACACAATGAACATGTAAGTCCAGTCCGTCCCAAAGTTAACCCATCTCTGCCTAGCCCAAAAGGAAAATAAAAATTTTAAAAATAGAAATTAAAACATTTTAATTTAAAAAAAAAAACAGAAACAGCTCAAACTACAGAATTAAGTTCAACCGATCTTTAGGTCAACGCAACCTAAATAAGCCCAGAACAAGAAAAGAATTTTGGTCCAACTCATTGCAGGTTCATCCCAACCCAATTGAACTCAACTTTATGGTTAGGTTAAGGGTTAAGACTAATAACAAAAAAAGACATTAATAAAAAAATTAAAAATTATGAGAATTAATTGAAGTCAAGTAAAAATTGCATATATATTTTTTTTTAATTTCACAATTACTCATCATTTCCCTCCAAATGAAGTTATTAACCAATGGTGAAACGTTGAGCAATTGTGCAAAATGTTCAATGTCCATTAAAAAGTATTTTTATTAAAAAAATTAAGACCACCTAGTTTCAAGATCAACTCAAATCAGCTCAACCTAACTGTGCTCAAAGCAAGAAAGAATTCTTAAGAATAAAAGAAAATTTAAAACGCAAGTCCAACACAAGTAAGGCAGAGAAGCAAGAAATCAAAAAAACTAAACAAAAAATTTATGATTGAAGTTTGTTCTTGTCCGATGAAAATTGTAACGTTTCGCTATACATTTATAGCTTCGTCCTGACGAGGCTATAAATCTATATTCTATTAAAAAAACTTTGTACTTAAAAAATTTATGAAAGTCAAAAAGTGCTCCCTTCTATGTACTTCTCTTTTTATTATCATGCTTCATTTCTTGTAGGTGCTCAATTAATTAATTGTCCATCCAGTCAAACCCAACTTGTAAAAGTAATAGGTTCAAGCCCATCTGACACATACGGTACCTCACTGCTCTTTAGAGACCCACAAAGAAATCCAGTTACTCTGCAATGTATTTCAAAGTGCTTAGAGAACGAAGAGTGCTTAGGTTTTCTGCTCTACTACAACGCATCCAGTTGTTATTGGTACAGGAATGAAATACAGCCATTTGAGAGCTACCAAAATGATGTATTATTAGATTCCAACGTCGCCTGGTTTATAAAAACATGCTTAAATGGTAGGAGTATTTTTTTTTTCATACGTTGCTTCAGCTGTAAGAATCATGATCTGTGTTTTCAGCACCAAACTGCCAGAAAGCTTGGATTTTCGATCATGTTTCTAGTGCCACCCTCGTCGTGAACAGCATCTTCACACTGCCGAACTTAATCTCCAGGCAGGAATGCCAACAGGCCTGCCTGGACCAACGGAAGTTCATCTGTAAATCTGCAAAATTTCGCATTATCGACTCACAAAAAAGTTTAGGAAAGTGTAGCCTCAGCGATACAGATCGCCATCAGATGCCGAATTCTTACCGAGCTTCCAGATCAGATGAGGAATATTTTGAAAATCAATGTTCAGAAGGTAATTAATTGATTAATTTTTATTAGTGAAGCACATCATTTTTACATGTAGTTGTTTTGTAGGAGCGACGAATGATTTTTGTTCATTTGAAGAGTACGACAATGCTACATTAATGCACATCGATGCCAGCTACCTCGACAAAACCAAAGAAGACTGTGAGAATCTCTGCAATCATATGAATGTGTTCAATTGTCGAGGATACACTTTGATTTCTAGTTCAAATAACCACCAATCAATGCAAGCAGCGAATAAATACACGTGCTTGATGCACAGTGAAGACACGAAAATACAAGGACCTAAACTCTTGGTTGAACGAGAAGCTAGATATTATGAAAAGGCCCCCTGCGTTAACGGTACGTGATGCTATTAGATGCGTTACTGTGATTTATTTGATTTTCTTTTTTAGTTTCCGTCACATGTTCCGATACCTACATGATAATCAGGTATCAACCGAACATGGACTTCTTCGGCAGAATTTACATGCAGGGTTATTCAGATAATCCAGAATGTTATGCAATAGGTAAAAATAGAAACGTTGTAACTCTAAGAATTCCACTTACCAACAACCATTGCGGTATAAGCGAGGCAAGGAACACTCTAAATCGGTAAGTGACAGAATAGTTATTGTTTCCTGTGCTTCGAAGTTGATGTGTGTGAGTTACAGAACTTTGCTTTCGACTACCATGGTACTACAGTATAATGCTCTGGTACAAACTCAAGCCGATCGCATAATCAAAGTCGGCTGCATTTTTGGAAACAACACAAAAGTGTTGGTAGGAACCGGGGTTAATTTTACACAGTAAGGGAGTACATTATCTAAAACATGTTATCGAATTAAAAATATCATTTTAGGAGTTATGCAAGCACTGGTACAACATTGATTAATACGGTGTCCGGCTTACCTACTGTTGAAATGCGAGTGGTAGATTTATATACGCAAAGAGAAGTTAGTGACAGCCAGATCGGTCAGGAATTGCAATTAGTTATCGAAGTTAAACCACCAAATGGTACTATGTTTTAGATTTAGACACAGAAATTTCAATCAGTAATAAACTTGGTATTTTCATATCTGCCACTATTTATTACAAAAATTACAGAAATGAGATAAGACCGTTCTTCATCATATTTCAGGTCCGTTTGATATTTGGGCAGGACACTTGGTAGCAATGACTGAAGATGGTCAAGACTCTATACTTTTATTAGACGACAGAGGATGTCCAACAAATTTAAATATATTTCCTGCTTTGACAAAGATATCAGACAACACGACCAAAAAATTGTTTGCTACATTTCAGGCTTTCAAGTTTTCCTCTTCGCCTGTTATAAGATTCAGTGTCATCGTACAGTTTTGCAATAATGAATGTCCCAAGGTAAAAACACTCTTTTATTAATAACTAGAAATTCTTAATGAAAGTGACTGCTTTAGATGGACTGCGGAAGTTACGCAAATAACAGAGCGAAAAGAAGCGTACCATCAAAATTAACGGAGACAACAAACGGTACCAATGTCGTCAATCTCAACAAGAAAGAGTTTGATCTAAATGGCAAAGATGTGGTTCAAGAAATGCCACTTGAATTTGTCTTAACCGTTAGGAATCCAAAGATATCATCAGATAAATTAGTGTACGGTGAAAACAACAGAATTTTGGTTGCGGGCTACGGTACTAATATACACTAATTCGTTTTCCTTTCCTTTCAATAACTTTTTGCAGATTATTATCTAAACGAGATCTGCATTGATTATGCACTATTCATAGGCCTTATAATCACTTGGATTTTAATTCAGCTGATATTTTTTATAAGCGGTGTATGTTTAATCAGGCGTTACAAGAGATACTATGAAAATCAATGTGTACAAGAATCACTGGAGGAACTGCACAAGAACTTCGGTCTCGGTTTCAGCAATCTCGACAATAGGAGAGTACGTTTCGCCGATAACACTGCATTAACATAGTTACTATTGCAATTTATTTTAAAATATGTACAGACTTACTAAAATAAATATAATTCCAGACAAACCTTCCTCGTCATTTACGTTACGTTCTCGGAGTTCTCGTATTGTTTGCTGCGCATTTCTTTGGTGAAGTCTATTTGCTGTTGCAACGTGTACAGATTCTCTGCTTTTCTTCTTTGCTGCCTTTCTACGTCCTTTATTACACCGTCGTGCAATCTTTCTCTATATATATAAAAAAAAAAAACAAACCTCAAAATCACGATTACTACGCATTTTGTTGTTTGTATACAGAAAATTATTGATTGAACAAATTCACAGTAATTATTATTATACTCCGACTGCTTTGCATAATAAAAATAGCATTAAAAATCAACAAAAATAATTTTCCTAACCTGTCCACTTGCTGCTTGTAATGCACATAACCTATTATTCCTGCTGATGTTAAACAGGCTGTGGTCAAAACAATTTTCGAAGTTAAAGACATTTTCTAGTTGAAAATAAAAAGGTCCTAAGATAGTTCTGAATTATGTTTGTGGTTGAAATGTTCCAAAAATCAAAATACAACCAAGAACACAACCCCAAAGCAGGGTGACCAATAGACTGTCGCAAAAAGTCAGAATAATTATTCTTTGCGACATTCTATTGGCAACCCTTCTTTTGGATTGTGCTTGGTCTAGAGATGGGCCAGGTAATGAACCCGGTGCAATGAAAGTACCCATGTGGGTGCATTCAGCAGGGTGCGTATATGAATGCGACGGGTACATTCAAAAATTTAAAATTCCCGCTCAAACCGGACGAAAAATTTTTACTAGTGTTGTTAAATTACCGGTAATTTTAATTTAGAGAGTTTAAGCAACATTCAGAAAGAAATATGGTAACGCTAAATGACAAATGATCAGCTTGTGCGCATACGCGCAACGCTATTTAGAAACCGGGTTACGCTACTCCTTAGTAGAGATGGGATTCCACCCGGTGTTCCGCGATATTAGCTGCATTCATTTATTCAACTCAAACAATAATGAACGAACGCAGCCATTTCTTACGAACGTATCGGAATCCTTTTCGGATTACTTTCTGTTCAAAACAAAAGCGTTAACCGTTAACCGCAGTGATGGCAACTTTCAGGGAAATTCAGAAATATGAAGAATTCCTATTATTATTCTAACAAGTGTTCATTTTGAAATCCGGTAGCATTATCTGTGTAAATCATTTGTTTCGAAAAACGTTTGTCGCAGTGCTAAATTGGACATAACCTAACTTTAAAATGTCATCATAATATAAAACGGATCTAGAAGAAAGTAAATTACAACTCACAAATTAAATCATTTTTTTACATAAGAAGTTGTAATGTCCCTATCTGAGATCACCGGGCAGTAGAGATGGGATTCCATCCGGTGCAATAGTTTGCACCGATGGAATCATGGAATGCACCACGGCCGTGAATGCACTCACCCGGTGCATTGGATGTTTTGCCCAGTTGCCTACATTTACATAAGACATCAAAAATGCTTCAAAATGACACCAAATACCCGATATTTTGTACGGACTATCGCTAAACAATTATTTTGTAACGTTAATTTCAAAAACTTACTCATTTTGTTCAGATTCTAAGGTTTTCGCTTAAACATAAAAGTTTACTATTCAGCTATTCACCACACACTATGAAACATTAAACTCTGTAAACCACCTGCAAACAATTAAATATCAAGAAAAGGTTATTTCTCGTTCGATTTGCGCGGGAAATTTAAATTTTTGAATGCACCCAGTACATTCATGTATGCACCCTGGTGAATGCACCCGAATGGGTGCTTTCAATGCACCAGGTTCATTCCCTGGCCCATCTCTACAAAATACTCTTCAACAGTGTTGTCAACTGTCAACCAAACGTTAATTATTGAAAACACCATCGAGGTTAAGCATCTAGAGTAAGTATTGTCGCCGCCAAAAAAAGGGGGCAATTTTCTTGACGTAAATTTAAGGTATTTTTCGCGTCTAACCGGTTACGTGTGGTTACACAAAATAAGTAACCACTGCATTTTTGCGAGTTACCGGTAACTGCTGATATGACGTCACGCATGTTACTTCGATTACTATTTTTCTAACCAGGTCAGAGTTGTGCAACATTGCTATCTCCCTCCTATTCGGTAAGTTCTGTACAGATCCGTGGTTCTGCCTGCTAACCTCAACTTCATTCAATCACAACTTTCTCTTGTAACAGTTAAATACACAATTCATAGTTTGACTATTGTCACATTTAAAAATTCAACCGCCACAAAGCCTGTAACCGTAATCGTTTCATTTTGGCGAATTTTACTAACCGTGACTATGACGTCACTACTACTAACACGCTATTCGTAATAATAATTATAATTATTGTTTGATTCATACAGGTTCTTCTATTTTGTCCGCATATAATAAATAGTCCATACTGGTTATTAATTTTCGTTTTTGCATTTTTCACGATAAAATCGACAAATACAACTTTAACTGGCAACTTCAATTTTAGTTACAGTTAAATTTTAATTACAGCTTAACAACATGCTGTGTAAATAGCCATAAATTTTTTGTATAACGCAGCCTAAAATTTCAAAATTTGGTCAATTGCATCTTTCACTGGCTAAAGTTTTCTATGTAGCCGATGGAAATCAGCAAAAAAAAGAACATGATATATTAATATATTTAAACTAATTTTATATCTAAGTATCACAATTCTTTAACGCCTTTTACAATATTTGGAATACTGTTTACTATTCATATAAAAATGTGTCTTCTATTGGTTTTTGAACTTCTTAAACAATGCTTCAACATTAACATCAAACAAAACCGAATTAATGTGCACAAAATAAATCCAGCGATAAAAAGACTGTATAGGGCACTGCTAAAAGATATTTGTAGCCTACAAATAAAAAAAATCATGAAAACATCAATTCATACAAGTTGTATTACACTTACTCAAATGAATCATACACGTCACTACAGTCGCTTGGTATTAAAATTGCACCGAAAACAGTCTGTGGTAAGCAAATAGAAGTAAGCGTTAAATTTGCATTGTACAGTAATGCTACCAAGGTGCTTACTAATCCAAGTAAGTAGTACTTTTTGTTATGTGCCCCCATGCAACAATCCAACCTAAAACTCAACTGTTTAAAAGAAACCAACATTAACACATCTTCAAGAAAAAAACCGAACAATTGCAATGAAACTTACCACAGTATGTGTTCACTGTCAAAAGGCGTTTGTACCTGACAAATATTACAGGTTCGTCCTAAATGATCTGGAGTAACATTATCTGACTTAATTCTGCAGAAACACAAGAAACTGATTGCAATTAGAACAGTTAACGCGATGTTTTCTTCCCATAATATTTCTAATAAACTGATAACAACAAATTCAAAAAGTATGTACAGGATGACAAAAGAACTAATGGCCCAATGGTACAGGAATTTTGATTTAGGAAAATGCTGAATAATTCTTCGCCGGATGTAAATTAGAAAAACTAACATCATACTTCCAGAAAACACAGTCCATATATAGTTTATGGAAGCGAGTAGAAGGAATGCAAGAATAATTAGTGCTGGCGGAGTAGCGCCTATTTTTAATTCTCGTGCACCTCCTAACCATGGTATTCGACAACGATCTTCCAGTGTTCTCATTAGTCCAATACGGTTTGTTTCAGGAACTCCTCTTCCAGAAATAAAGCTGAAATAAAGTATTTAATGTGAAAATCATCTAGCAGGTTGTTTATCATAAGAGACAATTGCTAAATCTGGGGCGCTGAGCTTAAAACAATTTTTATTATAAAAGTTGACAATAACATAACCTACAAAACCACTGTTATTGTAACATATTAACCTATCAAATCCTTCATCTAGGTCTTGACAGTTACAACAACATGCCAATATGTGATTCCTTTCCTGATGTATATCGAAATATTCGCAGCAACACAGCGGATCACTGTTAGAAATCATTGACGAACATCAAACTTTCCTTTGTTTGCTTGTACGTACATAACCTCAATTTAATTCATAATTTTCGACATATTTCCAGGGTTGCAAGATTTTGTTCAATTTCCCCAAACAAAATGTTATATCCAGAGTTACGATTTGTACCCACTTCGAATGTTATTGTATTGCATCGAATTGTACAACCCCTACTTTCGCACGTGCAAACTAGTGGAACGCCTACTCTATTTATAAAAAATATCATTCGCATTGCATAGCTGTACAGTCCAAACAGTAAATTTTCGTATAAATTCAGTCAGCCGTGGGCTGAGACCACAACTGTGGTTATAGGTATATTCGTTTTAGAAATACTGGGTTTGCCACAATAGCGTCATCGTCAAGTAGCTGATGCCCATCGAAGTCAAGTTATGGTTGCATCAGAAATTGTTCTAAAACGAATTGTTTGAGATGGGCAAGTTGTACCCAGAGAAAAGAAAAATGTTAAATCAACATAATTTTCGTTTGGATAGTTCAATGCATTCATTTATTTAAAAGAAAAACCGTTATGTATTCTATTCAAGTAAAAAATGTTTGAATCAACAAGAAATTGCTTGATTTAATGTAAAGTATGCATCATTCAAATAAATAAATGCATCGACTGCATTCAAACAAAGAATTTTCTATGTGATGAACACCGACCTTTGAGAAAAATGACTAAGTTAGGGTTAAGTATACAACACTTTGGTGTTGACGCAACTAAACCCTACTCTGGAGTAGGTGCACATTGCGTCAACACCAACGTTGCCGCAGGGGCAATTAAAACGAATATGCCAATGTCAAATACAGCATGCCGAAAATCTAAAACGAATACACATTTCGTTGACGCAGGTGACTTGCGGCAACCCAAGTCATCTAAAACGAATATACCTTATATCGTTTGCGCGGGAAAAGTTCGGGTCATTCTCAGACTACTGATACATAAGCTGTTTTCTTTTCCCGTTACACAATTTGTGCCCCCAAACGAGTCCAAAAGCACTAAAGAGCGCGAAGCGTAGGTTCCAATTAGGACGCAAAATTCAGAGCTAACGGGAAAACACCTATAGAGTGACTTAGATTAGGTAAGAGAGGGGATGTCTTACGCCGTATCTAACACATGAGCGACCGCTGTTACCAGAAAAGACCAAATCAAGGACACTTCACATTGCACAAACATATGAATTTCGGTGTTTTTGTTATAATAGTGAACGAAACAGATACTGATATTACGAAATTTCCAATGTTACCGGTAAGGTAACATTCATTTATTACCGTTTGTTACCTCTGTCGTCAAGATAACGTAATTTCGAGTTACAGTATTTGCAAAATTCCAGGTAAACCAATGAAAGAAATGGTCAAGGAATATTTTTAATTACTTAGGAAAAACGTAAATACTAAAAAAAGGAAATAAATATTTCATAACCTAAAATGTATTTCACTTACACATGAATTTATTTCTTGGAAATATATAATATTAAATATTGTAAACCTTATTTTTAACAAAAGCCGAAAATGTAATGCGTATTTGGTATCAAATTAAACACAAAAATGAGTAAAAATCAAATTTTTAGCGCTTCTCGTTTTATTTTACTTAACCTCACATATTATTTTTCTGTCACTGAAACGTTTTTGACTTAGGTCCAGGCTTAGGTCTTAAGTCATTGTGCTTAGGTTGTTGTCACATTGTTGAAAAACGCAGAGCGCTACCAACTGCGTTTCATCGAAGTATCCAATATAAAATGTACAAATATTCCTAAATTTATTAAACCGTAAAGCAAACGCTAAAGACATTTGAATAGCGTAATCCGGTTTTTAAATAGCGTTGCGCGCATGTGCACAAGCTAGAGATGGGCCGGGCAATGAACCCGGTGCAATGAGAGCACCCATGCAGGTGCATTCACCAGGGTGCATACATGAATGCACCGGGTGCATTCAAAAATTTAAATTTCCCGCTCAAATCGTGGAAACTTTACATTTTCTTGCTATTATTTAACCGTTTACAGATGGTTTACAGGTATATACGTTTCATAACCTAATAGTTAATAGTTAGTGTTAAGTTTAAGCTAAGCTTTACAGCTTTAAATCTGAACAAAACTTTGAACATGTTTTTTAAAATTAACGATAGGTTGGTTAGGTATTACAAAATAATCGTCAATAATTGTATAGCAATAATCCCCGCAAAATATGCTATATTTGGTATCATTTTGAAGCATTTTTTATTTCTTACGTAAATGGAAGTATGATTCCACCAGTGCAAACGATTGCACCGGGTGGAATCCCATCTCTCGACTAAACCCTCTGACCAATCACCTGTTTAGAAAAGTGATCACGTGGTTTGGTCTGACCATTTCGACCGTTCACTTACCGCAGCCAATAGTTTGATGCGCTATGTGCACTGAGTGTATCTTCATCTCATTTTAACGTCATGGAATAAAATGAGATGAAGAAACACTCGACGCACATAGTGCACCTCAATCGAGAGCGCTATAAAATATATCCGCATATCAATGATTATGATTATAGAATATAATAATATAATTATAATCATTGCGCATATCCAGTTGAAGTGTTGCAAATAGTTAAATAGGAAAATGTTTTTAATTGTATTGCCAACTCAAACAGTTAAGCGCGATTACTTTGTGTTTAAGAAAATGCTTAATATCTTTGAAATAGTTAAAACACATGTGCAATTATAGTAGAGTAGATTGAATTTAAGGTATTAGCTATGTGTTCGTAATTGGTAATTATCAACTTAATCTTAACCTTTCATTTTATTCTTTATCCCTGTATAATTAAGAACTATTGGCAGAACTGTTTCAGCCAAAAAGTGGTTGACAGATTGCAGATGCAGATTGAAATGTTGATTTCCAACAGCACAAAATGAGCGGAATATTTCAATCCGCTTTCGGATACTTTAGCACTCCCTATAATGTACAGAGTGAAAACAGTTTCGTCGGTCAAACAGTAGAAATATCCAACGTAAAATTAAGAGTAAAAAAAGTTATTGCTGAAGGTGACAGATATTGATTTTCCTTTCGAAATTGTCGATTTGATTTCTTTGCACATTCCAGGCGGATTTGCCATCGTATTCGTCGCACAGGACACGTCCACGGGAAAAGAATACGCCTTGAAGGTTGAAGACAGGATTTGAGATGAGTTTGAATTTTTTTAAAGTCATGTTTTTTAGAGGTTACTTGCTGCAGACGAAGAAGCAAAAACGAACGTGTTACAGGAGATTTCGATACTGAAGAAGCTGTCAGGTCATCCAAATATAATTCAGTATTATTCAGCTTCGTATATTGAGAAAGGTTATACATCGCATGGGCAATATGAATTTTTGTTACTGACAGAGTTATGTACAGGTATTATGTGAATAAATGATGAGGTCTTAGTGTATTTTTAATGATATGTTGTATTTGTTGTAGGCGGCTCTCTAGTTGAAATTTTGCAGTCGAGGAAAACGCCTTTCGATTTTGAAACCATATGTCGCATTATTTATCAAACATGCAAGGCGATAGCGCATATGCATTCTCAATCACCGTCGGTGGTCCATCGTGATTTAAAGATTGAAAATCTACTTATCGCTTCTGATGGAACCATTAAGTTATGTGATTTTGGATCTGCTACCACGGAAACATTCAGTCCGAATGTGTCTTGGACAGCCAGTAGAAGGTCTGCATTGGAAGATGAAGTATGTGCACTAAGATTTGGTTATAAATTAGTGCATTAGTTTATCATCTACTTTTAGATGGCTAAATTCACAACTCCCATGTACAGAGCCCCAGAGATGATAGACATGTGGAATAATTACTTCATCGGACCTGCCGTAGACATATGGGCGTTGGGATGTATCGTTTACATGTTATGTTATATGAGACATCCTTATGAAGATAGCGCCAAACTTAGGATAATAAATGCAAACTTTACGCTTCCTTATGATTCCAAGTTTTCCTGCTTTCATGAAATTATAAGTAAGAAGTTTTATTCGATCATTTAAAGCAAACCTATATTATAAAAAATGTCATTCTTTGAACCAACCATTTGTATAATTCTTAATTTTAGGAGGCTGCTTTCAAGTAGATCCAGCAAAACGAGCCACTATATCTACATTATTAGAACAAATAGCTGCCATAGGAGAAACTAACGGATTCAATTTGAAAGCCCCACCTGACATTAAGCCAGAAGAAAATATATCTAACAGTGAGATTGATCCTTTGGTAGATAGTCATTCTAACGGTTTGAAAGTTACTCCAAGACCTGTTCCCCCTTCACCAGCACACCAACCACCGACGAGAGTACCTCCTCCAGTAATAAACCTTCATTTAAAAACATGAGCAATGCTTCTAAAGCACTAGGAATTGCAGAATACTTAAGAATGCAGGGATAGTGATTAATGCTATCCATAGGAATCATCATCAACTGATAGCATAGTTCCCAGAGTTGGAAACGTTACTCATATTTTAAAACTTTGTTATATCACTTTAAAGTATATTGTATCTTATAGATACTGCAAAATCAATCTCCAACTCCTCAACGTCCGCCACCTCCCCAACCAAGTAAACCTGATGTAAGAAACACTTCGTCTGGACTCTTTTCGTCTATAAAGGGCGGTGCAGGAAGCTTTTTGAAAAACTTGAAGGATACCAGCACCAAAGTCATGCAAACCATGCAACAGTAAGAAACACATTTATTCGTTTATTATGAAAAATTCAGCAAAATTCAATATTAATATTAATTTCAATGTCAATTCAGTATACGAATTCATAAAAAAATAAAACAGAATTATTTATTATGTTAAGACAGTCCCAGTAGAGGTCGATTATAGAGTTTAATGAGCATATAGTTTGTCGATCCCCAAAGGACCGCTAAAGTTTCTTCAATTTCCATCCCACATTCGACCTCTAGAGATTCATCAACCTTTTAGGGGCAACCCTCCTGGAAACTCCAGCTTTAGAGTTTTAAGAGGTGGTTGATGAAAATATAAAAAAAATAAAACAGAATCCAGGGTTCCCACTTTATTTTGATCAAAATATTCCCTAACATTTCGCCTAAAAATTACAAACTCGCAATTGACTGCGATAAAATTAAAATTTACAGATTTAAACAATTTTCCTTATCAGAGTAGAAATAATCGATGTGTAAAAAATTCGTAACTTAATATTTTTTTTTAGGTCTTAACATGTAATAATGGAGAAAATTATTTTTTTTTCTCAAGAAGTAAACAAAAAACCCTAGTGTAGGCAACCCATTTAGCAAAGACGTTTACTATTGCCTATATTAAAGGCGCTGAAAACAATTTTTTGTTCAAAATGTGATAAAATTTTTTACGATTCTCTGATACGCAATTTTCTTAATATTTAAAACAGTTTTTCATTTTTCTTAATTTCGAAAAAACAATTTTTTCCTGTTTTTAGGTGTAAGCAGCATCAAATTAAATCGCTAACTTTACAATCAGGTTTCCGACTTTATTTTCATTCAAACATTCCCCGACTTTTACAGGTTTTCCCTCAAAAAGAAAACTGTTAACACTAGTGACTGCGATCATGCAAACTTCCTCATTTCTACATATTTAAACTTTTTTTCTTAAGTTCAGAATCGAAATATATAGATGTAGGTTCAAGAAATAGTAATTTATTTATTTATTATCATGTGTATTGTGGAAAAAATTAATTTTACAAATTACAAGCAATTAATTTTAATGTCCGTTTGTTTAAAAAAATTATAAATTAGATTTTTCAAAAAAAGTAAAGTAAAAGTTTTAGTATAGGCAACACAGTGAACAGAGCCGCTCGTATGGTTCCCTATATTGAAAACCCTAATATCTTTTTTTTGTGTTGAAAAAGTAATAAACTTTTCACAATTCACTTGGTTTATGCAATTCTTCTAATATTTTTAAATACTTAAAACAATTTTGCAGTTTTTCAATTAATTTCGCAGACTTTTGCTTGCATTAAGACGAGCAAATCCCTTACTTTTCCATAAATTGCAATTATACCTGAATCATGAAAACTATAAAAATTGTAAAATATTTTCTTAATTTTTTTAAGTGAGTGGGAACCCTGGAATTATTTATTACGCTAAAAATAGATGTTCCCAGTAGAAGTCGATTATAGAGATTGATGAACAAATAGTTTATTAATCCTCAATAGACTGCTGGAGGTTCTTTGACTCCCTCCCCCATTCGATCCCTACAGATTCATCAATCTTTTTATCAAATTCTTAGAGATCAACTCCCCCACTCGATCTATACAATATTTTTGTGAAGTTCTTAGGGATCAACCTTGTTAGAAAATTCTGATTTAGAGTTTAAAAGTGGAGTCGATTTTTTCCCCCCATTGTATTGGAAAGGGTCAATTCTTAATAATAAAGGGTGGAGTCTCCGGTTGTTATTGTGTTTTTATGTTTTAGATCTATAGCACGTGCTGATCTAGATATCAGTTACGTCACATCCAGGATTATAGTAATGCCGACCCCTTCAGAAGGGCTGGAATCGGCTTACAGAATAAACCACATCGAAGATGTTAAACTATTCCTTGACACGAGACATCCCAACTTTAAATACTCAATATATAACCTGTCAGGTCGCAGCTATTACAACAAATTTGGACAGGCCAGGGTGATCGATTGTAAATTCGCTTACCCTGAGACTTTCAAAGCTCCGCTTCTCAACTCTCTCTATCAGTTGTGTGAGGACTTGTACCAGTATTTGGCAGG
Source organism: Prosopocoilus inquinatus (assembly GCA_036172665.1). Lineage (NCBI taxonomy): Eukaryota > Metazoa > Arthropoda > Insecta > Coleoptera > Lucanidae > Prosopocoilus > Prosopocoilus inquinatus. Next base: position 6,341,245 of record CM069870.1, read on the forward strand.
TGATAGTAGAAACGTCTGCGTAATTCACTGTCTCGTAAGAAATTGTTCGTTTTATTAATTGTAGTTGTATACAACTTTTTTATTTCAGGATGGAAAGGCAACTTCTGCCACTCTAGTGTGTGCATTGTTGATTTATGTAGGATTAATCGAGGTGCCGGAAGATGGCTTGCAGATGTTTGCTGTGAAACGTCAGCCCCCAAACATGCGTCCTTCTGAACTGAGATATTTATATTATATTGCGGATATTGTGAAAAATCCGCCTAATTATCCTCATTGCAAACCCGTCAATATTGTATCGGTACAAATGCAACCGGTTCCGTTGTTTACAAAAATCAGGTAAATAAATCATTTTGCTTGAATTCTCCAAGCAGTTTATAATTTTTTGTTTCTTAAAGAGATGGCTGCCGTCCTTACGTGGAAGTTTACAGTGATAATCGTTGCGTGCTATCTACATTACAGGATTACGAGCAAATGAGGTTATTTAATATTTCAGATGTGAAGGTAATTAGTTGCGTAATTCAAAGTAATTCACCAATTGTATTATTAATTCCAGTGTCAGTTGCAAATAAATACTAATGTGTGTGGTGATGTTTGCATCATAATTTATCATGCCCGAAACATATTAGGCGGAGTTATGAGTCAAGGCAGAGCGACAGGAATCAAAATATGCCAGCTGCAATTCCACACGGGTTTTATATCCGAAGAGGAAACGTGCTTACGCTTCAATAAGTTTGTTTTTCTTTCTTAAATTCAATCCTATATTATTAAGCAGCTAATTTTAGATCAGATTTGGATGACATTGACGAGGGCCACGACCATTTCCAAGAACGTTTCGTCCTATCCGTTAATGTTTTTGTTTCTGACTTGGAGAGAAAACCAGCGCAGCCACCTCCATGGATAACGGATAAAATACAACGTGTTCCAGATGCAATATTTTCTTCTCAGATTGAGAAAGATGAAACTGTCGATAATTTTGGTAATTTCCTCTCTGCTTTTGAAGTCAGCTGTAATTATTACACACAAACACTTTTTTGCAGTGAGCAAACCAGTTAGGAAACAAATCCCTTCACCTAGACTGAACAATATGAAAGCACCACCACCGCGTCCTCCTACCCCACAACCGGTTCATATTCACGTCGAAAACAATGGTACCAATTTCGAAGCAGAAACTGTTACTACCGTAAGAAAATAATTTCATAAAACCTGTAAGCTATAGTACTTTGTTTTATCATAGCTTCAAGAAACTCAACGAAGTGATTTGCTGGAAGAAGCAGTGGATTTGTTGAATTTAAACGAAACACTGCTGAACCCAACTGAAATGTCTCCGAAGAAATCGCCCAGTACCAATTTCGACCTCTTAAATGAACTATCCGATGGAAACAATGCCTTCAACGATTTTAACTCGTCGACAGGAGGCGCAGATTTTAAAAAGGCCCGAAGTAATAATAAAACTGCTGACGCCAGGGAAGATTTATTCGATCCATTCGGCAATGCTGGTCTAGCAGACTTCATCAGTGGATGGAGTAATCCAGGCGTCAACTCCCAAACTCCCCCAAACACAGTAAACAGTAACGAACAACAAAAACCTAATGACTTGTTTGCCGGTTTAGGTAAAATTCACCTCGTGACATTTTAAATTATGACAAAGAAAATTAGTTTGCAAAAACTGCTGGTGTTTTCATCTCTGATTAACTTTAACCGTTGATTAATTCCTGCTGGTACAATTGTCTCTCTGTAATTGTAACTGAAGGAATGAACCAACTATTAAAAATTGTTAAGGCCATTTTAAGTGTCTTGTTATAATTAATTTCATGCAAAATTGTTTTAAATCTCTTTCAGGCAACTTAAACGAAAACTGGCCTTCCAATTCGAATGAAAGCATGCATTCTCCCCAGCGAGGACCACCGACGACTCCTCAACATGGTTACGTAAAATCCCCCATGGAAAACAAAGGTCCGGATTACAGTAGATCTCATTTTGAGACCGTGACCAATAAAAACGATTCCAAGTCTAAACCTAAATCCGGCGACGTTTTCGGGGATCTCTTGGGGTCGCAGGGCTACCAGTTTGCAGCAAAGAAAGATAACTTACCCAGGACAATAAACGATATGAGGAAGGAGGAGTTGGTTAAAGACATGGACCCTGAGAAGCTGATGATTTTGGAATGGGTGAGTGTTTAGCTAACGTGTTTTTGAGACTTAACTAATTAACCTCATTAATTAATTAATCAGACCGAAGGAAAGAAACACAATATTAGAGCTTTACTGTGCTCGATGCACACGGTTTTGTGGGAGGGTGCTAAATGGAATAAATGCGAAATGCATCAGTTAGTTTCTTCTGCCGAAGTCAAAAAAGCCTACAGGAGAGCCTGTTTAGCGGCACATCCAGATAAGGTAAATATTATTTACTGCTTTAGGTCCAATTATACAATTCCGGTTTAATTTTAAGCCAGAGTTAAACGAAAAAACAAAAAACTAACCGAACTCAACAATTCCAGTTCGATTTTAAAGCAAAGGTTAAACAGGGTTTCCACTTGCCAGAAAAAAAGACATTTTCATTAATAATTATTTTGTACTCAATATTTTATTTTATTTTATTTATTATGATTGTTATTTTTACTTTTGGAAGCAAATTTAATAATCTTCTATATTAATGCAGGCGACTTTAGTTTTGAATTTAAAAAATACATAATATTTAAAAAAAAATGCGTATTAGTGAATCGTAAAATAATTTCACATTTTCAAGAAAAGTTCTTAGTGCCTTCAGTATAGGCAATCATATAAACAGCTGCGTATATTGCTTTGTCTATTCTATAGGCATCTTATTAATTGAGTAATTGTTTATAATATTTTATATTACGAGGTAATTCAATAGATTTTTAAAAAATGTTTATTAAAAGTTAGGAAAGTTGCATAATCTCAGTTCACGTGAAAATTTATAAGTTCGTTGATAAAAAAAAAAATAATAATTTTACGACTTATAATGCACGCAACCAAACGAACAGCCGAGTTCACTGTTGCCTATATTAAGACTATTTTTTGTCTGAAAAAGTGTATTAATTTATTTTTAGACAAACTGACATATAATTAAAATTGTTAATTTAATTATGAAGAGCATCTCAATAATTTCTCCATCAATAAAAGTTTCTTTTCTAAAAATTGGAGAATTGTTTAAACATTTAATAATCAGGACAGACGCATAAAGTCAACCACGAAACTTCGCTTATTGACAAAAAAAATAATATTGTTACCGCCTTTAGTGTAGGCAACCATACAAATCGCCGGATTGACTGATTTGCCTACATTTTTTTCCGAAAAGTTTATTTTTAGTTAAACTGGCATGATATTAAAGTTGTGGGTTTCATTTCTAAGAGCGTCTCAATAATTTCTCCATTAATAAAAGTTAAACTAATTTTTATACACCGATTTCTTTTCTAAAATCAGGAAAAATTAGTAATTCGTTTAAACACTTAAACATCAGGGAAGACGAAAGAGGTCAGTCGTTAAAGTTTATAAGTTTGTCGACAAAAACAATATTCTTACCGCCTTTAGTGCATGTAACTCTTTAAACTGCAGGGTTTATTGGGTTGCCTATACTAAGACTTTTAATTTTACAAGCTTCCCGCGGTAATAACATTTTTATGGTATCACCCTTAGATAAGGAAAGAGAGGGGATGCCGCACGCCGTACTTAACTCATGAGCGAAAACTGTTGCCAGTTCTTCACGACTTGGTCCCAAACAAACGCGTGAATGTCAATGTTTTTGTTGTAACAGCGAATGAAACAGATACTGATAGTTTATAGAAACAATGTGCAATGTATAACAAAGCCGGGCCGACAAGAAAGAGCCTGGAGAAACATTTCACAGGGAGAAAGAAGTGTCCTTGATTTGGTCCCAACTGGTAACAGATGTGCGCCATCTTTCCTTATCTAAGGTATCACCTAACACAATGTTTCTTGACCTTTTGTAGAGTGAGGAACCCTAGAGTTCTTATATATTTTTTTTTCTGAGGGACCCCTTTAGCGATAAAATACGAGATATCTAATGCTTCATCAAAATATCGAGATTGTGCTACTTTTACATGACACATGTTTTGTGGTGTGAACCCAATTTGGGGTTCCGCAGAACTCGGGTTAAGAAACACTGCCTAACAGATAGGCAACCATAATCACACATCAATGTGGCCGGTAGAATACCCTCAAATTTATTGGTTTTCTTGATTTATTTTATTTTCTTTATTGATTTCTATGATTCGTTACGACATAAGCTGATAGCTATTTATAAACTATTCCACAGAAAATAGAAAACTTTAAATGTTTAAACTCTGAGATGAGGATTAAAAAAAGGGAAATTAAACGTTTTTTATTATATTATTTTCGTCATCAATAATGTTTCGGATTAAATAAAAAATGATCGCATACACTGAAGCATACGAATGCGCATAATCTGCTTTTATTTTAATGTTCATTTTAATTTTACAAACGACTTAGAAGACCGGGCCTAAGTTAATTGCCATGTATTAAATATACATATCACATTTCAAATTTTGAATTTTTGTAGTTCAATTCTTTAAGTAAAAGATTTCTTAGATTTTCTGAAAAGCGGAAGCACGGACAAAAGCTGCCAATATACTATTGCTGCAATACACTTGTGATGTTGCGGTTGCATAAATTACCAATTTTTGAACGTTGTCTTATATCAGAGAGAAAAGGAAAATTGTTTAAACACGTAAAAATTAAAGTTTGTTAATTTTTTTTTACGAAAAGTCGGGGACATCCTGGGGGGATGTTTTAATGGAATTAAAGTGGGAACCCTGATAAACCTTAACTTGTTATGGCTCTAAGCGTTAACTTAAATTGGAACTGGAATTGTACGTACAATTGGGCGTTAAGAACTTAAGTTTAAATGAGCATCTTTCAGCAAGCTGGAACCGAAAACGAGCATGTAGCAAAATTAATATTTATGGAACTAAATAACGCCTGGAGTGACTTTGAAAGCGACGCAAGTCAACAAAACATGTTCGGCAGTAGTTAAATCCAACATTCCGTTCGTTGTAAATTAGTTGCGAGGAATTTAATTTATGAAAGCAAGGCTGTTGTTCAAAAAGCAAGTATAAAGAGTAATATGTTTGTTGGTATTTTATGATATTAACTCTTTCAAAAAAAAAAAATAATAATAATGTTAAATAGTATTTCGATGACGTTGGACAAAGAATAATAATACGTGGACTGTAATTTTTATTCTTTGGATAATTCTATTTCCTGTTTTCTATTATGAATGAACTAGAATAGAATATTTTTTAGTAAGTTATTGATATCAGTTTGTTTACACGTACGGAAATATATTGTAAAATGTATTATTTAAGAACAAATCCATAGATGAAAAGAAAAAACATAAATATAACGGCTGACTTTTATTAAATTAGGCTGAACCATCCTTTAAATATGTGTATAATAGCTAAGACTGAATTAGCAAACCACGTAACAAAACAGTTAATTTATGTGTACTCGGTAAAATCTTCCATTTGTCCTCGCCTCACTTGAGCACTTACGTCATCCTGCTCTTTTCTAGATTCCTGTACAATTTTACTTCGCAAGTTTTTGATTTTCCTCAGTCTTTCCAACCAGTTCGATGCGTATGCATCACGATTCCTACTTTTTAAAGAAGTGGACACCAAAGACGCCAACTGAAACACACACTCTCGTCAACTATGAACGACGTAAAAAAAATCACAAGTTTAATTACGTTAGTGTGCAAAGCCAACTGCCTCGCAAGGATCGCAACGTTCTGATCCGACACGATTTTGGGCTCGCTATTTCCTATTAATTCGACGAGCTCTTCCTTTGCTTTCACCATCACTTTATTAGTATTGTGATCTAAAGGTTGAATAATAACACTGGCAAAATTGAACTGGCCCTAAAATATACAAGCTACAATAAAAAAAAATAACTGTGAAACCAGGCAAGATTTCATATAAAATCTTGCAGAAAGTGAATGAATGTTCATTGGTTGATTTAATACATCTCTGTCACTATGGGAATTTTTTTTTTTTACCTTTAATGTATTAATGTTATAATCTTCACCGCTTTCATTATAAACAATAGTAACGTTATTGTTTCCAATGTGCCTTTTCTTGTCGTTACAATTCGGATCATTTTCTTTGTTGGGCATCAAAGTGGCTACGTGAAACATGACTCTAATCACGTCGTCCTGCCATATGTACGAGAATTTCCCGTCGCAACCGTTTTGCTCGAGCCCCCCCAAGAAGAGCACTTGAGGATCGGCATCGCTTAACTTGATTAACGTGCCCAGTTTCTGTAAGAACTCCACATATCTCCCCGAGCCGTATTTATTCCTTAAGATCTCCGTCTCGTTGTTACATTGTCCCTGCCCGATGTAAATTACACCGACCTTGTGCGTCTCGTAAGGTGGAATGCAATCTAGTACTTTGAGGGCCCGCTGAACTGCATCACTCGAATCCACCAGCAGAGGTTTCTCCGTTATATTTTCGTAGTGTGCTGCGTGGTAGAGCTGCAAGAAAACAAAGCTGGGACTTATACCGGACTTGGGGGCCTCTTTAGAGCGGGAAATGTGCGAGTGCCTCAGGAATTCCAGGTGGGGCTTGCGAACGGGGCTCATCACCGAGATGGTGTTGCACCTATCGCGTTTCTGGCTGCTCAGATTTTGACTTGACTGAGATAGTTTTTCCGCTTCACTTTTCTTGTCTTTCGTTGATTTCGGGTATTGGGAGGTTAAAGACGATGATTTTTCTAAAATCACGGATGAACTCTTTTGTATTTCATGACCTGCAAAATTAAAACAAAATAATGAAAACTCAAAACTGAATTCAATTTGCTCACCTTCTTTATCTCGATTTATGGAATGTCTTGGTAAACGTGGTGAAGTTTGCGTGGGGCTTTGGGGGGGCTTGGTTATCAGCGGGGTTAAATTACTTAATGCCGGCAGTGTTGTCGGTCTTTCACTGCTCTTTTCCGATCCCATGCTTTCAGTCGATTCACTTTTACTAGAACGTAAAATGCCTGCTGCTGGTCTCAAAGCGTGTCCTGTGGCAGCAGAGGTTGCACTCGAAGGCAGAGGATTTTGGTTTACGGCTGGAGATGGTGACGGAGGAACCGTTTGGTACGGTCTGGGTATTATGTCTTGTGGGGGCGTGGTCCCAGGATAACTAAGTGAACTTAACAGTGATGGATGTTGATGCTGCGTCACTTCGGTTGGTGGTGTAGTACCTGCAGAAAATTCAACGAATATAAAAAGAAACATAAACTTTGCATGCATGAAATAATTAATTACCTGTTCCAGCAATTTCTTCCGGTATTGCTTCGCAACTTACACGCATATCTTTAGAGTAATTCTTGATTTTCTTCACGCAATCATCATCTTGCGACCTTACATCTTCTCTCTCTTGTTTCTGTTGCATAAACGGATTCTTCCAGTTCGCAGACATCTCAGGGCTCGAGTTTGAACGTCTCACTGGATTCCTGGATTTCGTCCCGTCCTCATAAATATGTTCCAAATCCTCATCGATGCTATCTCTTGAACTTTGCCTGGATGGTGAATGTTTACTAGGAGAACCTGCAAGAGGAAATAATATAAATAATAAATTAGCTTCGAAGCTTTCGCTGGTAAAATACCAGGAATGCTGATGGGGACGCTGGTTGTATTGCATTCGTCTTCTTGGTTGTCATCCTGCGAGTAAAATTGGTTGTCATAATTATCATAGTCATAATTTGTATGGTGACTCAATGAAGGCATGAATAAAGTTGAAATTTCGTTCAGGGGAAATTCGTAAATGGAATTGTCGCAAGACGTTTGGTTTTGTATTCGAATCACCCATGACATGTCACCTTGAATAAAACCATTTTACCTCTGGACATTTTTTTCTTTTGCATAATTACCTGTCGGACGTCTGACATAAATTTCGGCCCAGCCCTGACACCAACATGCACACCTTTGTTTTTCATTTGTGTTCGAGTCTCCCCCAACTGTTAACTGCTGCAACTTCATGGGCAGCTGATCTAATTTATCGCTTAGCTTCTTGTTCTCTTCGATGGGGCTGCTGGTTGACGTGTTCGTGTTGGATTTGTCTCCCGAATTCTGTCTCGTCACCCTGTTACTCGAGTCATCCTTTTCTTTCTCAGTGCTTCCGCTACGAGTGGTTTTCAGCAACCTTTCATCGGGGGTTTTGGTCGAATCAGTCTTGCAAGACACGTAACATTTATCGCAGAGGCCATATTTCAGTGCCTTCTGGGAACAACCACTGGTCGTCACCGTTATCACTTTATTACCGAGCAACCAGCTCATGGATTGACCGCCGCTTAATAAAAATTCAGCCGTTGGCAATCTGCAAAACCATGTTTATTATTTAATATCGGTTTTGTTTATCCGAAGAATACCTTCTCGGTAGAACACTGCACGGTGAAAATGCGTAACGTGCCATTAGGTCAACGCAAGTCTCCGTTAGCTCTTCATAAAAAGTTAAAACTGGCGGTTTTCTTCGGCCCACGGTGACAGACCTGGCGGCGGGACGCCTGGAGCTTTGCTCCGTTAAACTGGAACTCCGTTTTCGATCGGAACTATCCTGGTTCAGTTTACTCAGGTCAGTTTTTATCGTCTCTTCGAATGGTATCAATGCATTGGTTTGCAAACCCTTGAAAGTTTAGACGCTTAAAATTAGTTTCCAATCGGTAATACTATTAATTTAATATTTTTTTACATTTGTAATAAATCTGACGAAGTCTTTCCTGAAAGGCAACCTGCATTTAAGGAACCAGACTGCTATGACGTGGTGTGCCAAGGAAACTATGTAATGGTTGTACTTGAATGGATTTGTGTAAGGCAGAGAGATGGCAAACACGGCCATGTATTGATCTGCAACGAAGTTGGCGAAAACCATGGGGAGAACTGTGAGTGCTGCAAATGAAATTATTCGTTTGTTTTGTTGAAGAAGATTGAAATCAGTCGGATTTACTCGACAAAAATTCAAGCACAGGAATGGCAATGTGCACAGTTGCTGAAATCTTGGATAAATTCAACAGTACTTCCGGCAACTTCTTTACCATGACCTCCCGCATTTCCAAAGTGCACGTTGTCAAGGCCGTTATGCACTGCTTTGAACTTTTAGGCCCCAGGCCGTATTTGTAGAGGTGCCAAATCATCTTCTGCTGGTGCGAATGAGCCAAGTATGCGTGGTACGAAGCCAGGTTTGATAGAACCAGCAAGATAGAAGCTATATAATCGGCTCTCAGTTTTGCCGTCTCCAACATAGAACTCTTATCCGTTATCTAAAAATTTCCTCATCCAAAAATATCATACACACAAAAAAAAAATTAATTACCATATTGCACAGCGCATCTACAAGCAAATGCACTTCTGAATTTCCTTGTTTGGACAAGATGAGACTTTTGTTTTGGAGAACGTGAGGAATTTCTTGCAGTAATAAATTCAAAACATCCCTGTCTAAAAATGCGCAAGCTTACAATAACAGCTCAGGTCATCAAATCTTCAGACCTACCTTTCTCAACTTTCAAACAAGTTATCACCACTTGAAAAGCATACTTAAGTGAAACATACGAGATGGTGCACGGTGGTTGTTGGATGGCAGGCGAGGCAGGCGGTGGTGAATTCATGGGTCCCTTATCGCTCGAGTAAATCACGCACAGATAAGAACTGAACTTTAATTTACCGCTGGGATCCGGACAACCTAAATGGTACATGTGATCGGCTCTCATTTTTAAAAAGCAGTCAAAGATCTGGCAAAAGAAATATTAAGTAAAATTGAGAAACCTTTATTAGGGGGAGGGCAGGCACACCTTATAACGTATTTGACTGCAGTTTTCGAAGAGTTTCGGCCGCTTGTAATGTAAGTCCAAAAACTTCACTAGCATTTTGTAAATTCTGATCGCGTGCAGTGATGGTAGTTTGTGAATTTTTATGGTGAACACTTGGATTAAGCCGTTGACTACGGTTTTAACGTCGAATATTTCCGTCTCATCGATCAACTGATTGTCCCCGGTGTGTACTTCAAAGGGACGATTTAATAGCTGCAATGTATCAATGAGTTTCGATGATAAACAAAACAAACAACATACCTTTTCTAATATATCGAGCATTTCCAGGCAGAGACATCGCTTTGAATCACATTCCATGCATAAGTCGATCAATAATTTAGCGGAATAAGAACGAACCACCACGTCAGGATCATTTACTATGTTTATCAGATAGGGGATTACTATTCTTTCAATTAATTCCTCTTCATACAGCATTCTAAAAATATGCAGTATAATTGAATTCACTTTAAAATTAAAAATTCTTAATTCCCTTACCGATTTAAATTCACGACGTTCGATAATATCTCGAGTACTTTAATCCTAATGTTCGTCCTAACTTCCTGCCTGAAATATCTGTGCAGTAGGTTGTACAGGTTCGTTAGCCAAAGATGCTTCGTCGGTACGATACTTTTTGCCAAGTAACCCACCAGACGAAGCACAGAATTTTCCGGCCTCGTCCTGGAACATTCCTCGATGATCTTGAAGAATTGTTCTATGGAACCGTTGAAGCTGCCGAGTTCCACCAAGTTTTCTATCGTGTTTAGAGTTTCGTGCAGGTGAGTTGCAACTAACGGGTTTGGTTTTCTTAATGGTTCGCTATCTGAAAATAAAAGACACGGATATACGAAACAACGGGTCTTAGTTATATTTATCCAATACTACTTTTATTAAAATTAGGAAGAATTATTGCACATAGTAAGATAGAGTATCCCTTTTCAGACACATTGAAAACTGAAGATTTATTATTCTGGCATTGAGAGCGCAGACATTTTTGGAAATAAAATAATTCTGAACTGATGGAAAATGTTATTTTTTAAAACTTCATTTTGTGGCAATATTTAGTGCTTTGTTTCTCTTTGAGATTTAATGTTAAATTATTCCAGTGCGGACTGTACTCTTGTGAAGACACTTAACTTACCAACTTGCTGTATTATTACAAACAATATGTCGAGTATTGTATCCCAAGCGGGATACTGCAGATCTAATCCGTGCTTATTGACCAGTGCTTGAATATTTAAAATTACTTCGTACGTTACAATGGGTTGAAAGTTTTTCACGACCTAAAAATAACACAACAGTTAAAATTAAAAAACAAATGTGAAAGAGGGAAGAGAAGTGAGTTAAGATTATTTTAGTTTGGGGATAAAAAAACGCGACTGTTATAAATTAAAAAAAAAAAAAAAATTACGTACCTGCAAAATTGACGGCAACACTGCGCTCGGTGGACATTTTAAATTTGGAACCGGTTGTTTACCCCATAGGGCCATACTTATATAAAAAATTGCTCCTCGCAGTAGACTAACATCCTCTTTCAAAGCAGTCTCACGCAGAATGCTGCACATGGTTAAGAGTGTAGAGTGGCCTAAATGTGTACCCAGTAAGTTACGCATTATCTGCAAAAGTCAGGCAAATACCGAGAGTCATGTGAGTGCACGCACATATTTAACATTTCTTCACCTTCCAACTGGTCTGACAGTACACTTCTCCGTTAACAGTACGGCAAAGGGCGCCAATAAACTGCGGCAAACTCTCCGGTGGTAAATTACTATAAGCAACTATCGTATCAAATATCTGCAGGCAGGCCATTACAACCGATTGCTGATTCGTATTACAGCATAATAGGCAAATGTGTCTGAAACAAACTTCGTAATAAACACGACGATAAAATTTCAACCAACTCCCGGGTACATACTGAACTAATCCAGTCACCACATCTTCTTCTATGTACGCAGCATTGAACTTGATGATATTTACCAACAAACACAGGAAGTCTTCGACTTTTCCTGCTCGTGTAATATCTGGAAACCAACTCAGCAAGAAGGGTCCTACCTTCAATACAAAAATAAACTGCTACATTGTACTTAACTCCATGAAAAACATGTGCCTTACTTCTTCTTCGAAGTACAAAATTTCTTTGCCGTTGTTCGTTAAAATTTGCAACAGCTCAAATCGTTGGGGAACGTCTTCGTTGCATTGTTTTATGATGCGGAAGAAGTGAGATCTGAGAATTCCCAATCTTTCACTTTGCCCCTTCACCAAACAGTGTAAGAAAATAAATGTTGCATGTCGCACGTCGGCCGATGGGTTTGTCAGCAAATCGGATGTGTAGTGGCACAGTTTTTCCACAGCTCTCTAAAAATAAACTCCATCCAAATAAGAAACCATTTCTATACGCATTATAATTGAAATTAAGAGCCCGTTTCAGTCGCCATCATTATGCCACTTTCCTAGTTCAAGAATTACGCTAAAACTACTGATCTGATCATCGAATAGTTTTAACATTTTCGTTTTGTTTTTTAATAAGGAATTTCGGAAAGTCATTTTTAATATTTTTTAATAATTTTTATAATTTTTATTCCTGATAGAAGTCACTTTTCAACTTAAAATTAACTTTCCGAAATAAAACAACTAATTTCATAACGATCTGCAGCAATAGAAACTTAATCAGAACCATAATATTTAAATGAAACATTAATTGTATTATTAGTACATGAAATTGTATTATTAGTAGTTGCAAACTGCTGCCCTCTATCGAAAGCAGTCGGAGATGCCACAGAAGGCGGGGCTTATTTTTATTTTACATTTTAAGGCTAGGGAATCTGCGTTATGCGTAAAATTCTCTGACCTGGGGGCTCGTTCAGAAACTGAAAAAAAGCGCGCTCTGGGTAACATTCTTTCTCTCAATGTTTCTCTCTCGTGTAAGTGATTTTGCATATTTTTCTTTTCGTTTTAAACGCCCAAAGTGCTCTTTCATTACAGTTTTTGAACGCAACAGTATTGTATAGGTAAACTGAGTGGTACTTACATTCGAAAGACAACCCCTTGCATGTGAACACGAGAAACTCGGAAGGCGTGAGCACTCATATTTACCACGATGTTTACATTTTTTCTCTTTTGAAGTCATGTTAACTTCCAATAAATTAAGGAAACAAATATTCAGTAGCTTTGTTTTCTTTATTTTAATTGTATACAATGACCGGCAAAAAGTTACACCATTTGGTAAATTTTTCTGCAGTTTAAAAAACTTGTGCCAATAGTTTGTGTTTTGTGTATGTTCGATAATCAAATATAAACAGGACAGAACCAGTGAGCAGCTTTTAGTATGGTTCAAAATGGTACCTATTTAAAATTCGAAAATTAAAAAAATTAGTAATATGGTTCCAACAGGTTTTTTAAAAACGTGTCGCTTGCTCCTCTAACAAAATGGAAAAGATTTTTCATTTTCTAGTTTTGTGAAGCGGTAATTGGATGTTTGGGCGTTTGGTATTTAGCTCTTGCAAGTGATTAGTTTATTCATTTATATCCATAAGAAATATTTAAATAAATAAAATTTGCTCTTGGGTTCTGTTTTCTGTTACATGCACGAGAAAATTTGAGACAATTTTTTGGAGGCGTTTTCTTTATAAAATATTATTTTCTTTATAACATAATCTCATCACTTAATTTCTTGATAACATTATTCTAGTAATCGCAATCTGGCATAAGCAGGCCGAATTTAATATTTTGGGCCAGTTTAATATCTGTATGTACAACTTATGAAATCGACATTAGTACAAATAGTGGCTATCACGCATTGCACCTACAGTGATAGCCAAAAAGTCAAATGGGAAAAATCTTTATTTCTGATTTTTTGAAGACCTTTTTAACTCCTAATAGATACACCGAGTGATTTTATTCGAAATTAATCTAGATTTCAACGAGATTCTTTTAACGTAAGTTAGTTTTAACTTAACTTTTCAATATTCCATTGAAATTGAATTTTTCAATTTTTAGAATATTCTCAAAATTTCACGTACTAAATCTTAATTTCAATATTTAATATTTTTAAGGCGGAAACTACCAAAATTTATAATTGGAAAAAATAGGAAAGATTAATTATTGCTTCATTATTTACCGAAAAGTATTATTTTTGCATATTTTTTTCTGTTTCTGATGCAAGGCGCCTTTTATAATTATTATAAATAATTAATATGTATTTAAATATCTCTCTATTCCCGTTAATGAATTAATTTCCCAACGACCTTGTAAATGTTACTTTACAGAAGATATATCCTTATACGGCTTAGTCTTACTGACTTAAACAGAATTTAAGGGCTGTTTGAATAATAGGATTTGAATTAAAATATAAAAATGTAAAACTACCTTTTTTCAATAGCAAACGTTAAAGTTTGCTTTGTCCAACTAAAAACAGTCAGATAAAACGGAATTTTAACAGCAAAGGTAAATAAAATAACAATTTTCAACAATTTAACAACAATCCACACTAAATACCGGGATCATGATCAGACAATTGTACCGTCTTGTTTAACAAATAACTACCTACTTATTGTTTTTTTTGTTGTGTATTGTAATGTGGTTTGAAATTAAAGTCGTTTTATGAAAATGCCTCTTAGTAATTTCAGTTGAAAAATTCATGGCCGTCTTATATTCTGCCTGCTTAATTGACTGAACATGTAAATTAAATATGGAAAAAAAAACATTTAGGCAGCTATAAAATATTTTTTACAGGATTTTTGTGAGATTCGTTCATTCAAATGTCATTAACAGAGACATATTAGAGTTTTTAGATATCATTTAAATACATATTAGTTATGAATAAAAATATTTGTCTTACCTTGCTTCGAAAACGTAAAAATTATGTAAAAATATATATTATTTTTGCTGAATAATAAAATATCTGAAGCAACAATTAATATTATTTATTATTTAGCAATTGTTCCGCGTCCAATTACGCTTGGACCACTGTGTACAGAAAATTACCTTGCATTTATGAAACGTCTTAATTTCCTTTTAACAAAACTGCCATATCTCTGTCGGATTAAATGAAATTTATTAAACTTAGAAAGAAGATAAAAGACCGGATTTAAACATGTTTATTTACCAGTTTAACTATTATGTTTCGTTTTATTTTCGAATACATGTTCTCCCTCTCTATAATAATGTCATAAATTTTAAATTTTCGCGGTAAAACTCAAGGTAAAGCCGTTGGTAAAACTGCAAAAATTCTGAAAATTGTACGATTTTCAACGATAGCACACGATGAATCTATTTCTCGTGATTTGGCTCCTCCTTGTAGCCCCGCCTTCTGTGTGTTACGTCTTGCACCCTTGCCCCGCGAGAGATGGTTAAGTGATTGTCAAACAGCCCCTTAATTATCAAGTATCAAAGATAATTGTTTGTGACTGTGTAATTTCTGTGAACAATGATTAAATGTGTAATTTACAGCAACAGTAAGGCCTAGTTTTTTCCCTCTTTTTACTCACCCTAAAAAAAATATCCTTGGAAACAATTGGGTCATAGTTTCTAAGAGTATGACAAGGAAAATAAATTCAAAAGTTAAAAGACTCGGCCTAAATTTAAAAGATGGTAAAAAGAAGGGGGGCCTTAGATCAAACTCATCGTTAGAAACAATAGTTTTTTGAATTTGTTGCTTAGCATAAGGCCAACCTCACAAATGCACACCTATTTAATTTGAAAACGAGTATAAATCACTTATTTACTTAAAAATCTTAAGAATGTACCTATTCTAATAAACAAAACAACCAATATCACAGAAAATTTAAAAAAATCAATAAACCTAACCTCTTCCAACTGATTATTAGTAACCACTTCAGAAAGGTCCTTAATAGCCTTAAGTCTAATCGACAATGGTGAGTCTTCGCACAGTTCCTTCTGAATGTCCTCATTCAATATAAACTCTCGAGGTTTATAATTACCTGAAACAAACAGCCATTATAAGAAAGAAAGAAATTCTCGAAAGGCAGTACACGTACCTGTAGTGCCTTTCTCTTTGGCCTTTCTGAATATGTTCTTCAGTTTGTCTTGAATGGATTTGTTTTCTTTATCTTTAGAACTCATGCTGCAACAATAACAACAAACAACAATCAATCGGCTTTTGACGGAACCTACATTTTTCTCAACAATTCACTGTTACTAACCTGCCGATCTTTTTTGACATAAACGCAATGGCAAACTTGCATAAAACGGTGGCTAGATTAAGCAAGATGAACATGTTAATGTCATTTTGAATTGGCTCTGAAATATTGACGGTGATCGAGGCGGGACATGTCGCTAGATTTTCTGTGATTTCCAAGAAAACCGCATATTTTGCAATCGTACGACCGGGAAAATTACATGCAACCCGGAATACTTGATTATTTAGTGTTTGCAACACTTATTAAAATGGATTGGCATGCGTGATGGGCATGTGTTCATTAGGTGTTTTCCCGTTAGCTCTGAATTTTGCGTTTCAAGCTGTTTCAAGCACACTTGGGTTTTAAACGCGTGACCTTCATGTACAAACTTATGGAAAGTAGTCTAACTTCGCGCTCTTTTGTACTTTTGGGCTCGTTTGGGTGCACAAATTGTGTAACGGGAAAACAGCTATTGTTGCCAATTATTATTTCCCAATGAACACATTCAAATATACTTACATATAATGCCAATCTGTATTACTATTTTGTAGAGATGTGATTCCACCCGGTGCATTCATTTGCACCGGTGGAATCATGGGATGTACCCACAATGCACCCGGTGCATTGCCAATTTACCTACATTTGCCTACATTTAAGTAAGAAATAGAAAATGCTTTAAAATGATACCAAATATAACATATTGTGCGTGGATTATCGCTATACAATTATTTTGTAACACTCAACCAACCTTACCTTAGTTCTGAAAACATATTCAATATTTTATTCAGATTTTAAGCTGTAAAGCTTTGGCTTAAACCTAATACTAACAATCCACTGCGGATTATGAGACATGTAAACCTGTAAACCACCTGTAAACGGTTAAATAACAGCAAGGAAAGGTAATTTTTCTTACGGTTTGAGCGGGAATTTTAAATTTTTGAATGTACCCGGTGCATACATCCTGCTGAATGCATCCACATGGGTGCTTTCAATGCACCGGGTTCATTCCCTGGCTCATCTCCACAATTTTGTGTTTGTGTTTGTTATGGCAACCATTGGGCGCGTTCAGCGAACGCTCAGTAACTGAGTTGCTTACTCAGCAAACGTTTGTAATTGGCTCATACTAAGGTAATAGGTAATAGCCGTAATAACCAATCACAAACGACTGCTGAGTAAGCAACTCAGCCGCTGAGCGTCCGCTGAACGCGCCCATTGTTCCGCGATATTAGCTGCGTTCGTTTATTCAACTCTGTTCACGAATCACTGCCTTTTTTATACTTTTTGTCACAAACAATAATAAACGAACGCAGCCATTTCTTACGAACGTATCGGAATCCGTTTCGGATTACTTTCTCTTTCTGTTCAAAATTCAAAACAAAAGCGTTAACCGTTAACCGCAGTGATGGCAACCTTCAGGGAAATTCTGAAATATGAAGAATTACTATTATTATTCTGTAATTAACTATTACTAGATTACTTATAACGACTTATAAGTTCGTAATTATAAGAAATAAGAAAGAAAGTTTAATATAAAAGTTACTAAGTTTGAAGAAATACAGCTGAAAGTTAAGTCAAAATAAAATTACAGATGGCGGCTTTCAAGATATTGATAGCAGCTTTCTCATTTTAAATTGACGTCATATTGGATTTTTATACGATTGAATAGCATTTTCTTTTCTCGTTTCAACCGTGTGTCACAACCTATATCTAAATTAAAAATAAATATTAAAAGAAAATTCACATTTTAATTTTAAATCAAGCAAGCGAAGAAAAATAAAAGTTTACTTAAAAAACAAAAATAAAACAAAGTTATAATGAATGCTCAGAATACCTGGATATTAATTCTTAAACACAATTGACCCTGATTTGTGACACTTCTGGTTACACTTGGCAGGATATTTCGATTAATACTCTGAATCCAGCTCTAAGCAATTCTTCTTGCCATTTTATTTAGAGCTTGTTCCTATGGCATAGTACAGTTGCGGCCTTTGAAAACTCGTACACTTTGCAAGTGAAAATGTTTCGGCGGTGTAAACTGATCCTAAATCTGAGCGCCAATCTGAGGCGAAACCATCTGACCAATCAATGCTTCGAGAAAGTGATCACGTGCTTTAGTCTGACCAGTTTAACCATTCACATACCGCAGCCCCTGTTATGGATTTGTCAAATTTGACTTCCTGACATCGAGATGATAGATGAATATTTGTTGGGCAGGATTTACAAATTACAAAATTACGAATTTCTGACGTTGATGTCATTTTTCAGTGTACTCAGTGTTTCAAGGGCCCCAATAGGGTACATGACATTCGTTGTGACGTCAGTGTCCATACATTGTCCTTGACGTTTATGTTGTATGTAGACCCTTGTCAAATAGTTTGAATATTTGCTCTTAATATGTGCTGAAAAATATAGTTTTAATTTAAGCAATAATTACGAAGTGAATATCTTAAAGAAATTATTATATTTTTTTACTTTGTTGGTGAGAAATTTGTGGTGGAAATGGGAACTTTTCGCCATTGAGAAGTAAGGTTGGTAACACTAAATTTTGTGAAACGCTTATAAATAATTTATTCGGAGTTCTTGCACAGGTATTTTTACATTAGAGCACAGCACAATACTGATAATATCTTTTACTATTTATTGTAATAAGTTTTAAGTGTTCGTATTGATATTCACTTATTACGATTTGACAACATATGAACATTGACGTCACACGGTCAGAATGTGCGTTTTGGCGGGAATTTAATCAATTCAAATTTCTTTAATTTTTTACGGCTTTAATATTCATTTATAAAAAAAGAAATATATCTAAATTAATCGTATTTTTACCTACTTTCAAATAAAATCTTTAAAAGAAAATGTTCATGTACCCTATTGTACAATTTTCATCCAGGAAGGTTTGAAGGAACCAAGGATTTAGTGATTCTTATTTTGATAAGGTTGACAACACTGGTTTACCAGCATTCAGTAAGCTCAGAAAATCGTACAGCGCTCTTGAAACAGTTGCGTCTACTGAGCGTAAACAATTGTGGACTTTGTTAATACATGTTTAATGCTTTGTTATGCATCGTAAAATTTATATCAGCCGAAAATGTATTCACAAGGAAATAATCACGTAAGCATTCAAATGTGCTTGAGCCTTCTTTCTTCATAAGTATTATAAATCATCACCCATGTGACTTCTTCACCTACCTAAGGGATTTCTGCTTTATAATAACGTTTCAATCGAATTCATCCTACAAATGAGGACAAAAAACTTCCTGATATTCCTGTGTAGTGTAGTAACGATTAGCGTAGTCCTGATAATTTTCGGACAGCAGAAACCTTCGCTGCAGAACATCATCACAACCACACAGCAGATACGCAACTTCACCAAGGTAAGAAAGATTTGAAACGAACGAACTCTGATTATTGATTAATTAGCTTTCGACTTTACAGGATAGTTTGAAAGATGCCGAAACGAAAACTTTCGTTTCAGATGAGAAATATCTGACACCGATCGGTTTGGGTGAAAATCCGAGGTTGTTTACCGCACACGCTTTCAAGAACAGCTCTCTTCCTGTTTTTGTTACTTATGTAATGGAAGGGCAAGAAAGTCAGGCTGTCGGTGTTATAAATAACGTCAGCAAAATACTGCCAAATAATATGATACTTGTATATAACCTAGGATTAGGAAATTATGGCTTAAGAACGGTAAATAATATTTAAATTAAATAAGTCTGAAAATTGTCACGACCACTGTTCATTCCTTTCTGGATTTTGGTTATACCACATTAACAGTATATCTATAATATTCATAATTGATTGTATCCCATGTGACCAAGTTCGTTTAATTCCAGATGTTAAATTACTGTAATCATAGTCACTGTCAAGTGATCACTTTCAACTTAAATGAATTCCCCTCACACGTTGAAGATGATAATTTGCATGCTTATAGGCCCCTTATTATTCAGGTAAAATCAACAACTATATTGCTTAAACTATGATCTTAGTAATTTTATTTACAGGATGCCTTACAACGTACAGGTGCAGTATTTTTCCTCGAATGCAATAAACGATTCACAAGAGAAGTTACCGCAGAATTAATAAATCATATCTACGAAAGGGTACTGGAACAAGGTGGGATATTAGCCTGGCCGATGCTATCGAAAAGCGCAGTGTCCAGCCTGACCCACAAGAAAATGTTCGATTATTTTCACACTAATGCAGACAGTTTTCTCTTCGTACCTATGATGTCGGGGGGCGTGCTTTTAGTCATCAACACCGAAAACATTCACAACACTATAATGATGCCCTGGGTGCAGTGTGCAATCACTCAAGACTGTATTATTCCCATCGGGGCCCAGTCAGGTGGTTGTAGGTTCGATAAGAAACCGCAGTACAGATACTCTGGCTGTCACAGCTATGACACTTCTGCTCTGAACATTGTCCTCGGTCTCAGGTTTAAATTAGACAGTAGTAAATACTGTTATCAGGGAGACAAAATGTTCACGTCTATTTCCCTGGATGAAGCAGTGGCAGCTCTTAAAGGACTTGAACAAAATTCCACAACTGAGGGACGATCTCAGTTGCTGGAAGCTTCACAGCTTTAACTGAGATTACTTCGAATTGGACCAAAAAATTTTGTGATATTAGTTTATTATCTTACGTAAATGCGTCTATGAATATTATTATTACTGCAGTTCTGTTTGTACAGAGGTGTTTTAGAATGGCAGGCATACTTTAATTTATGTTTTTAATTGAATATTAAGAGTAAATTTTTTTTTGTTCCGTCATTGCCTGCACACTATTCTTCAGACCTCTCATTACATACTTTTCGTTTTCAGCTGATTTCAAGTGTTGTTTAACTCACTGCATAGCGATGTGTCGTATTAGTTAAAGCACATTTTGTGTATATAATATTTATTGTTTTTTCGATGCATATTTTTTTTATTTTCAAATCAATAAAA
Organism: Prosopocoilus inquinatus; assembly: GCA_036172665.1. Taxonomy (NCBI): domain Eukaryota; kingdom Metazoa; phylum Arthropoda; class Insecta; order Coleoptera; family Lucanidae; genus Prosopocoilus; species Prosopocoilus inquinatus. Next base: position 6,362,176 of record CM069870.1, read on the forward strand.
CATTTAATGTTAACTCGCATTTTAACACACTCCTCTCTTTAGGTTTTTTAAATTCCAAATTTGCTTTTCATTATCTTATCTTGAAATGTATACAAGAAATTTCTCAATCAAATGATAATGGTTAATAGTCAATTTCATGTACACACCATTTATAAGCTTGACCTGGTTTGACTCCATGTAGTAATTAATTTTACTTTTGAGAAGTTCAGGATCCCTAAATTAAAAATTAAAAGACACATGCACGGTAAGTAATGTATGAGGAATGCTGGATACTGATAACTGCTTTTTCCAATATGTTTTTGTTGGAATTTATGGAATTCGTATTTCACGTTCTGTAAAAGTTAAAGTAAGTCAAATACATAGGCGGTGCCGTCTTCATATGGTTTGAAACAGTAATAAATAAATGCTGAGACTGTATTTCTGGTTTAATTGAAAATAGTTTTTAATACTTACAAGAATGCAATACATTTATGATTTGTTAATTAAACTGACATAAAAATATGAATTTCGGACACAAATGTTGTTAACCAATAAGCGTTTTCGAAAATATTCACTCAGAAAGAAAGAAATCAGAAACAAAAGACAAATGAAAGAAACAGTAACAAAATATAGGACACGAAGCGAAAAGAAACAAAGAAAGATCGTTAACACCAAACTGAAATAAAAGCAAATTATACAATGCATATAAAACAAAAGAGCACAACTGTGATGGTCACAAAACAAATGAAAAACGATGAATTACGAAAAAGCGCCATTAAAATGCGAAAAATCAATTTGATAAAAAGAGCAATAGAAAACGAAAAAAATTAAAAATTGTTGATTGATTGTTGACAAATGAATCTCAAGGCGAAAAAAATAGTAACATACAAAAGACAACTGTAAAAGATCGTCAGTCAACAAAACGTATAAAGCACGAGAGCATAAAATGAATTAAAACAAAAAACCAGGAGCACCACGATATAAAATGTATAAAAAAATGAAAATCAACGAAAGTGTTTGCATATAAAAACAAACTCGAAGAAAACAAAAGAGAACTGTAAAAAGGAGTCAATAAAATAAGAAAACCAATTCACTAAAAAAGAGAAGAATGCGAAAAACAAGAAAAACTATAGAAGAATTGCTAGGTAACAAAAATTAATGAAAAATGGCGATTTCGATTCTCCCGTCGATGGAATATTAACATCCCCCCCCCCCCCCCCGGATTCTCCAGCGGCAATTTTTTGCAGCCAAGAAATTGGCAGTAAACATCAATATCTTAAAACAAAAGAAAAAATATGAAATGAACAAGAAACAAAAGAAAACGAAACTCGAAGTATACATTTGGGGTTTTAAGTTTTTGCTCGGTTGGCTTTTAAAATTACTAATTCAATTGGATTAAGACATGACTATTTTAGTTGGCAACATTGATTGCGTGACATTTAAAAACTTTAAAGGTTTGATATACGTTTTTTCATAGCATCACAAACTAACTTTAACTTTCAGTGTCAGTGTATTAGAACGTAAAATTTTGTGGAGTGTAGATGAAGACAATAACAAAAGAAGCCCAAATCAGGTATCAGGTGCCAAATAATATTTTTAAACGTCAATTATGTCTAAAATGTAACTCAAATTAAGGTCACTAGAGGTGCTTTCCAGGTTAGCGTTGGAGTAACTGTAAGTTACTCCGGAGTATAGTTCGTCACGTTCACCTGGAACGTATTGGAAAAATACTTTAAGCTATCGAACTGCTCCAGAATTGCCAATTGAGGGCAATTGAAAATTGTGTTCCATGTTGCAACTGTTCATAGTGTAATGTTCTCGAGTAGTTACGGAGTTTAAAGTTCCGTGTACCTGGAAAGCACCTTAAATCAACACACTTACGTGTCCAGGTAACGCCATCCCATTCCCATTATGAGTTTATTGTGTAACAAAGATAACAAATACAAATGTCGCAAGAGCAAGAAGGAAGTCAACACTTTTAGGGAATTCTGTTTACTATGTTGGTAGTAGTTTGCGGCCGACTGTCTAGTCAAAAATGTATTAGGTTATGTTATTTTGCGCAGCCGTAGTAAATTGCCATCGATGGAACGTCACTTTGAATAACAAACTTTCGAGTGCGTTTCCTTGTCCCCAGATGAGTTTATTGTGCGACAAGGATAGATAGAAAAAAAATCACTAATGTTGCTATCTGAACACGAAGTCTGTCGATTTAGTACCTTAACCCAAATGACGTAATTTCTTCCGATATGGCAACTGTAAACTGTTTAGCATTTACAACCCGATTTCTGAAAGAAGTTTTTTAATTGAATCATTAAACGGAGGTGAACTGAGATGTCTTTTTGAAATCATTTTCCAATTACCTTTAGGTTCTGGATTATAAGCGGAAAATTTAAAAAAATTTAGTGACTTTCTTTACGGTTAAGTGGCAACGCTAACAGTTTAAGTAACGCGTGGATGGAGTACTTTTTCTGCCGGAAAGATTGGGTATTTGGGAATTGCTGCCACTGGTTTTCATTGATCACGTGATCAACTGTAACCAATAACTTTCGTCAAGTGAACGACGACAGCCAATGACAGCAATCGCCAATTCTCCAAAGCAGGAAAACCAGATTAATAAATAATTACTATTTGCATTTCTAGCACGTATCGTTCTGTTGTTATTATTTTCGTGTGTGAACTTCAGTGGCGGGTTTTATAACTAAAAGAAAGATATACGTTGTTCACAAATCAAAAAACCACCACCTGTTGAATTATGTTGGTATAAAACATAAGTCCCCTATAGAACGTTATCAAAATATTAAGTTGGCAAGGTATTTGAAGTTTCATGTCAAAGTAATTTGTCATTTCAATTTTACTGTTATAGCATTTGGTTTCATTTTAACAAGTCATTTCAATACAATGGATAATTATAGCTTGTCTGTTATAAAATTCTTCGCGAACGATAAGGTAAAAAACATGAATAATTATTAAATTTAGAACCATAAATCTGTTCGGAACACATAACCTTGTCATTTATTTCAAACACTACTTGTCAGCATGGCTTATCAGTTTGTCGTGTAATCGTTTATTTCAAATTAGAGATGGGCCAGGCAATGAACCCGGTGCAATGAATGTACCCATGTGGGTGCATATAGGAATGCACCGGGTACATTCAAAAATTTAAAATTCCCGCTCAAACTGGACGAAAAATTACCTTTTCTTGCTGTTGTTTAACCGTTTACAGGTGGTTTACAGGTTTATATGTTTCATAATCCGCAGTAGTTTTAAGTTTAAGCTTAAAATCTGAATAAAATATTAAATATGTTTTCAAAACTAACGTTAGGTTGGTTAAGTGTTACAAAATAGTTGTATAGCGATAATCCACGCACAATATGTTATATTTGGTATAATTTTAAAGCATTTTCTATTTCTTACTTAAATGTAGGCAAATGTGGGTAAATTGGCAATGCACCGGGTGCATTGTGGGTACATTCCATGATTCCACCGGTGCAAATGAATGCACCGGGTGGAATTCCATCTCTATTTCAAATACTTGCCAATTTTGTTACCAAATTTTTCTAGAACACTGTTGCCGGTTGTATTTTTCACGAGGCAACACCGCCAGTGGTCTTTTAATTTGTGAACAAAGTATACTAACAGATTTGGTCTTTTCTAGTAACAGTGTTCGCTCATGCATTAAGTAGGGTGCCGCGGTGTAAGGCATCCTTCCTCCTATTTAATGTAAGGTTAGAAGAATTTGGAGTTCGTGTTATCAAAATGTTGGCGACCCTGGCTGATAGTTTTAATTGCCTCTTTGCTGCTACTTCACGTCAATCTGATGTTATGGTGAAAATGGCATGTAACAATTCAGCTGTTTTGAACGTCACAACAGAAAACAAAGAAATAGCTTCACTGCTAAAGCACAATAAAGAAAATGATATTTCAGCAGCCAGCACGAATTCAATACTTGAAAACTCCTTGGTATATATGTCTGACATGTTAAGCATTAAAACAATTCAGTCGGCATGTTTGCAGATACAGTCCTCTAGCTTGGACAGTTTCTCGACCATTCAGGACGTGGAAAATCTGTCGGAGCTGAACATGGAAGAGGACACAGATTTCTATGTTAAAATCGATAATCCTCAGAAGCATTTAGACACTTTAGAGACTTACATTACATTTCGTATTACCACAAAAGTCGCGAGAATAGAGTTTTCAGAGAATGAATACGTAGTGAGACGGAGATACAATGATTTTTTATGGGTGCGACAGAAACTAATTGAAAGCCATCCTTTTTGTATCGTTCCTGTAAGTTTCTTTTATTTTTCCTATAACTATCATCAGACTGAGGACATTTAGGAATGTTACTATGGTTGCAGCATGCATTGTGTCATAACCACGATTATGTTTCGAAATGTCCTCACTCTAATTATCATTTAAGACAGAACAACTGCAGGCTGTCTGGATGTTTATTTATGACTTCTAGGAACTTGGAAAATGGGTGATAGTTAAACAAAGTCAGACTTGCATTGTCTGTGAGTTTTATTCATAATTAAAAGATAAATTATAAATAGTGAAAGTCCTTTAGACAATGCAGTATAAACTGAAAATTAGAAAAATGTTACAATTAATTGGATGTGTGTTTTTAGAAACATCACGGCAAATGCTGTTTATGTTCTCAAGGCTCTCAATAGTCATTAGACGATTAGACATTAGTCACTGCTTTAGAGCACTCTCAGAGTATTCTCATCTTGCCTTTACCTCATGAAAGCAAGGGGTGGGCCTTCCGTTTATTCCTGTGAACATAAACTGACGATTAAAGTTAAATTGAAGTTGAAAAAGAGCCTCAGAATATAAACTCTTCTGCATCTATTTGCAGAACATTTACTTTTCTAACACAGAGTATATTACCTGTATCTCAGATAATATTTTTGCAGCCTTTACCAGGAAAACATTCCTTAATGGGACAATTAGATAGGTATTCAAAGGATTTCATCGTGATGCGAATGAAAGCCCTTAATGTGTTCATAACCAGAGTTGTCCAACATCCAATCTTGAGTTGCAATGACCATCTGAAACTGTTCCTGACAGCCAATCAAAGTGTAAGTTTCAAGAAGAAAAACGACGCGCATCTATTGAACAGACCTTTTTAGGACTTCAACTTACATCGACGGCAAAGGTCAACGTCAGACAGAACAAACTCCACACGTCCAGGCCTTACGGTTTACTCGAACTCAGTTAAACACCAACATTTGGAGTTTGACAAAATGAAGACGTATTTGAGTGTGCTCAGCGATAAGCTGATGTCCATTGAGAGAATCTCCAGCCGCATAAACAAAGAGAGGCAAGATTTGGTTTCCGAATTGCAATATTTTTATCCGGTATTCAATACGTGGGCCGTTACCGAGCCGGAATTGGGGAAAATCTTGCAGAACATTTCGTCCGCAATGGAGAAAACAGCAAATGCCCAAAACGGTGTTATTTCTAGTTACACGAGCACGATTGGCAATCCTGTCAGAGAATTTATTACTTACATAGATGTGGTCTTAGATATTTTACAGAAAAGAGAAGTCTGCCAGTCGGTGTATGAATCGTCATTAGAAGAACTAACGAAGAAAAGATCTGAAAAGGATAAGGTAAGCGTTTTTTTGAGCTGTTTATATCAGAGGTTGATTCGTGTAATATTACAGCTAATAGCTGCTTCTCAAACTCCAACTCCAGCTTCAGGGTTTTCTTTATGGCGACAACCCAGTTTCGATGATAGATTAGAAAAATTAGGTAAGTTTTCAATTCATTGTTCCAAAGCACAATGGGAATATTTCCATTCCTTTTTATTATATGTGTTGAAAGCAAATAGAAATACTCCAGTGAGTGTTCTATTGCACTCAGCTGAAAACTTTATGAGTTTCTTAATCCTTTACTTCCATTTCTTTCTATTATATGAGGTTTAAAGCACATGAAAATACTCCGAGATTAACATTTATTGCAGTCAATTGAAAACCCTGTAAGAGTTTTTTTTTAACTTCTTTAATATGCACTCACATGTCTAGAATTTTTAAAATATTTTTAGTGTTTGTTCCACAAAACGAAAATATCAGTAAATTAATATTTTAGGAACGTTCATTCCCCAACTTGTTAAAAAAGTCGAATTGAACCAAGATAACCTGGAGTGTGCTAATGAGCAGCTGCGCAGTGACTTGGAGCAATGGCAAACCGAGAAACAACAATGCATAAGAAAAATTCTGCTCGACTTCGTAAACAAGCAGATCGATTTCTATAAAAAAAGTGTGGGAGCTTGGGAGAATGTTACGGGTAAAATAACGACTCAGATGCAAACAAAATGATATTACGAGCACTTTCTTGTACTTTATTTATCACGCGATACATTCCCACTCGTAAGACGCAGGAGCAATTTGTATAATGTACATAAACTTAATTAATTATGTGATTCATGACAAGTATCCAATAAAATTCTCTGTGGTAGTCACTGTTTTATTAAATAACTTTCTATCCTGCTGCAAGCAAAACAGTACTGAGGGTTGTTGAGACCATCAAACGAAGCAATGCTTGTTTTGTATCTTTCTGCAGAAGGAATATTTTGGTTTAGTTTTTGTGTAGACAACCAATGTGAAAAGTTAGTTGCTTCTGCTGATGTTAATTCTTTACTATTATTTTCAATGCTTGCCTATAACGAGCAATGTATTAATAAATCGACTTCAAGAGATAAATGATTATACTTACTTGACATAAAGAACATTTGCTGGTTTTTGAAGAATCTTCTTGCAATGACAACTTATCTCCTGTACGCACAATCGTATTAACAGTAGACGGATAACTCACTTGTAAACCATGAATAAATTCCTTCATTAAGCTTTGTACACTTGAACATCTGTTTTTAGCAATTTGGTGAAAAACCAGAGGTGTTAAGTTATTAAAGACATTATAAAGTGCCAGCTCTTTCATATCATGCAAACGTAGCGGCTTTATTATTTTAACTAAAGGATCACGTGAATCACAAACTCCCTAAAAGAAATATAAAAAAAAAAACTAAGATTGCTAAAATTGCTATGCAGCAAGAATAAATTTCAATTCATTGTTAGAATATCCACAAACTCGTTCAATTTGAATTTCCAAGTTACACAAGAAAGTACTTACTGTATTTAGGGGTAACTGAGCACCCCTTCCCAATGAAATATCTGTGAGCATTTGAGTTGCAACGTCAACAGCCAATTCAGGTGTGAAAATGCATTTACACTTCATGTGTTTAGCAACATCAATCATAAGTTGACGTCTGCAAATTGAAATTAACATTTTGGTGTGCACTTTAAAAAAGGTTTTTATTAGCAACGAATTACTATTAACTATGATGATATTTAGTTTCGAATTACAAATGAAAATAACTTACGCAAATATGACTGAAGCTTCTTCTTTAACTGTTTGACTTGCCCCAGGGCTTACGACGCTCATTATTTTGCTCCTATCATTTTCTCCCAACTGCACGAGATTAAAATCATCCGCAAGATAATCTTCTTTTAAAATATATTTTGTCAGAGATGCAAAACACAAGGCAAAATTAAATGATTTTACCTGAACGTAGACTTTTTCCAAAATCTGCCTTCGTTCATTAACTGGTAAATCATCATGACCTTCAACACATTGCAATAATTATTTACACCATTAATTAACATAGCTAAACAATATTACATTCGATGTATAAAATGACGGGTTCTACTTGAATTTTCTTCGGAGTGGAAGAACTTAACCCCGTGTGCATAAAATGAAGCAGAGCCGTGCTGGGATGCCCGCTTTTATAAATCACCAGGACACGATCTTTGTTACTCAGAAAACGATGTTTACCAAGCACAGCCTTAAATTTGTGTAAGACTCCTTGTAGGAAACATGCCTTGCAATACACATCTTTGCCGCGTAACACTACCCTCGGATGCTGTTCCCTACATTTCCTGCATTTGTTCTCATTTCTGCAAAGATTAAAGTTATTTAAAACGAGTTCGATTTAATACCAATCAGTCATACATGTTGGGGCTTAGCTGCTCCGGTACTGGTGCTTGTTTTGGTGATTCCATTTCTATTTCATCATCCCCTAAACTACACATTGTCGACTGTGGTACACCGTGGGTACACCCTTGTTGGGTCTCCGAAATAAATATTAAATTTCAAGTGTTCGCAAATGTTATTTACAAGTATTTAAAGAAATTATGTTTGCACAATAATTGGGACAAGTTCACAAACATAACCTAACATAACCTCAAATATTAACGTCAAAGACGTTAGGGTTGCCAATGGTTTACGTAAACGTTATTTTCCTCTTTAATCTCTGAGAACTCTAAAAAAGGTTTAAATTTTAAATACAACAATTCTTCATATTGCAATTCATAAAACCATGCAATAACCATTTATGTTAAATTTTGTAGTTTAACAATTATTATATATGTTGTGGCAACCCTGTTTTTCACGCAAGCGGTTCACTACAAGTAACCACGACCACCTATAAATATGACTTATCTTTTTATAGGACCTCACACCAAATTTCATCCAAATCGGTTCAGGCGTTCCTACGTTATAAGAAAACTAACTTTCTTTTCAAGAACTTTGAAGAAGAAGGATACCGGCTTACCGAGACCATTATGGATATAGATTAGTTTGGTTAAATCGAAATATTCTTATTTTGAGCCCAGGAATCTGTGGTTAAATCATGTCCACGGAATTTAGGGGCATTGTCTACTTATTGCCTTTAATGTAGGCAACCAAACGAATGACTGTGCTTCTTGGTTGTCTATATTAAAGCTTCTTGTTTTTTTTTTTTTTTTTGAAGAAGTCTGATTTACAATCTTTAAAGGAAGGGGAATGTTATTAAATTTGTTAATAATTTTTAAAGGTAATTCAATAATTTTCGTTTCTAATGCACATGAAAATAAAAAAAAAATTATTTTGTGTCACCTGTCTACTTATTGCCTTTAATATAGGCAACCAAACGAATGACTGTACTTCTTGGTTGTCTATACTAAAGTTTCTTGTTCTTTTGGGAAAGTCTAATTTACAATCTTTAAACGAAGAGGAATGTTATAAAATTTGTTAATAATTTTTAGGTAATTCGACAATTTTCTTTTCTAATACACATAAAAATAAAAAAAGATATATTTTGTGTCACCTGTCTACTTATTGCCTTTAATATAGGCAACCGAACAAATGACTGTGTTTTTTGGTTGTCTATACTAAAGCTTCTTGTTTTTTTGAAAAAGTTTAATTTACAATCTTTAAACGAAGAGGAATGTTATTAAATTTGTTAATAATTTTTAAAGGTAATTCGATAATTTTCTTTTCCAATACACATGAAAATTTAAAAATAAATAAATATGTCACCCGTCTACTTGTTGCCTTTAATATAGGCAACCAAACAAGTGACTGTGTTTTTGGTTGCCTATACTAAAGCTTCTTGATTTTATGAAAAAATCTAATTTACAATCTTTAAACGAAGAGGAATCTTTTTAAATTTGTTAATAATTTTTAAAGGTAATTCAATAATTTTCTTTTCTAATACACATGAAAGTTAAAAAAAATAATAATTATGTGTCATCCGTCTGCTTATTGCCTTTAATATAGGCAACCAAACAAATGACTGTGTTTTTTGGTTGTCTATACTAAAGCTTCTTGTTTTTTTGAAAAAGTCTAATTTACAATCTTTAAACGGAGAGGAATCTTTTTAAATTTGTTAATAATTTTTGAAGGTAATTCGATAATTTTTTTTAATGCACATGAAAATTAAAACAAAAAATTGTTTTGTGTCATGTATTAATTCTGAAAGCAGGAAGAATTAGAAACATTTTCAAATTAGAAAAATGCATAATCTCAAGCAATTGTGAAATTTTAGAATCATTAAAAAAAGATTCTTTGTTCGTTTGGTGCAAGCAACCAAACAAACGTGTTTCATTAGTTTGCCCAAAGTATGGTTTTTCATTGAAAAATCTAATTTAATTTATTTTTAGACAATTAAATATTAAAGTTAATTGTTTATAATATTTGAAAGTAATTAATTTATTAATTTCTTTTTTGTTCAGCACATAACCTACCATTAAAATAATTAAAGCAAATTATTGGTATCAGTCGCACAACTTGAAAACTTGAATATTCCATTGAACTGTTGGCAGCCCTGTCCGCGCAATCGGTTGTTTGTGAACGCACTCCAGACATTGATTGCACTGCTGACAAACTCGAAAGTCACTAGTTTTGAAACGTCAAATGTCAAGTTTTGTACGACTATTGTTATGAAAACAAATTGATTTGGTGCGATGTTTTGAATAAGACCGCTTTCAAATTAAACCCACAATGGTTATGAATCATGTGAATACATTATTCCGACAAGCGGTTACGACGTTTTCGTGCAGCAAGGAATTTCTCCATCCAAATCTGGAAATCCTCAAGACGCTCCTCGACAAACTCACCGCAGCCGATGTCGGCTTGAATCCTCAATTTTTGACAGAGGCGTTGTGGAAGAGACCGGGAAAAGCACCGGTCACTTACATAGACGTACAAGAAAACGACTTGCTCACGGTAGGAATCTTTATTCTCAGCCCTGGCATGAAAATCCCACTCCACGACCATCCACAAATGTACGGCTTGATCAAAGTTCTGGCTGGCAAGATGAAGTTAACGAGCTTTACCATTGTCAATGAAGAAACCTCACCTGTATATTTTAATTCTCCCATACGTTTAAAAGCGGAAAAGAATCCTGAATTGATCATCGACACCACCTCAGAAACGTGCGTTCTAGAACCTTGCAAGAATAATATTCATGAACTTGAAAGTATAGATGGACCCGCTGCATTTTTAGATATATTGTCACCTCCGTACGAAACCGAGACTGAAAATGGACAATTGAGAAAGTGTACTTATTATACTGTGGTAGAACGCTTAACAGAGAAGTTATTTCGACTTAAGGAAATTCGACCGCCGTCTTGGTTTTGGAGTGATAGTTTTCAGTATGAAGGACCTGAAGTTTTGCCATATAAGAAAAAAGCACAGTTTTGATAAACACATTAATTTTCTACGTTCAGTTCTGAATTGTATTATTATTATTATTGAACTTAAAGTGCAAAGTCGGCAGAGTTTCATAATTTATAACATTTCTATTTAGTAAATTATTGTGGCTGTGTTGACAAATTAGCCAAATATAAATAGCAGTAAAATCTATAGTGCGGAATTAAAAGAAAAAAAAGCAGTCATTTTGATAATTCTAGTCCACTTAAGCTTTTATTATAAATCATTTTGTACACACACTAAAAACCAGAACCAAAAGTATTATTATAATTATAATTTTTTTTTCCATGTTTACCTGACACTGTACCAACGTGGCGCAGGATTTGCTTTCATTTCACAGCGCTTTTGGCTTTTGCATACAATGTAAATGTTTTCAACTGTGATTCTTAATTAATCATTTGTAATGTAATGCATTGTATTTGTATATTTATGTAATAAATGATGAATACCTGAATATACACTTATTGCCATAATCACAGCTCGTTTTAAACTTTATAAAAGTGCATGTCCCCAGCAAAACAAATGGGCGGATGACTTTAATATAAAATGTAATAAAGAAAAATGACAAAATAAAACAAACTACTTCATTTATTTATAACTTCCAAATAAAAAAAAAAAACATTAAATATTTTAAGATTCAACAAATACGGAGATGATCATTAGATAATATATAACAGTAAAATCTCAAAGATATATCTAATGTTAAGAATGTGAATTCTTAACGAGTTATGTTAAATAAAGAGATGACTTCAGAAACTTGTAAATATCGACTGTTCATTTATTTTTATTTATTTTTTAAACTATACAAAATGTTAAAAAACCGTAACTCTATTCTCGTCGATTCCTTCTCAAATATGTGGAAATGTTTGCTTCGGTGTAGTCCAAGATTTTTCTTTGACACTGCCTGATGTACTGTTGCTGTTTGTGGTATATCTTCAGGCAACCTTTGATAACGATAAACGCCAAGCCACCCAGCACAGTCTTATGAAAATTGGATTTGACCGAGTCGAAAAAGAATTTTCCAAAGAGGTTCGCGATCGTAGGCATCAACAGCGCTCCGCAGAGGACTCTCGTTGCAGAGAAGGGGTCTGTCAAAGGTGGAAGATCACTTTCAGCTCTTGTAAAATTAGGGCTGACATCAATTCTAAAAAGATTAAACATAATACGAAGTCATTAAGATATATTTGTAAACAAACCTAAATGGTAAAACATATTTTATTAGAGGCACTCTTGATAAATAATTCCGCATAAAATTAAGAACAGTCTCCTCCCATCTAATCAACTTCCCTACAATTAATGCGATTGGTATAGCCGGTAATCCGATTAATAAAACTAGAGGATCTGCTTGTTCCATTACAGCTAAACCCTCTTTTTGTCCCACTACCTACAAAAAAATATCATTGCACGTGATTTATTTTGCTAAAGTAAAAAACCGTGAAGGAAATAATCTTAGCACTTGGTGATACACACCTGCATAACCGTTATAGCCCCGTATGTTACGGCACACCAATAAATTGCCCCTACAACGATGCCAGCGGCTAAAAATGGACAGCCTTTATAAATGAAACTGTCAACTGTGTCCATCAGGAGAACCAAAACGCCCATGTTTGGAAAAACTATGATGTATTCTGTCTGGCACTGAGGGCACGTTACCTTGCCTATGTTACCACCTTTTTGCTTTTCATCGACCCATCTTTGTAAACAGGCCTGATGAACCTAAAGTTAGAAAGAGTATCGTAATTAAGAAAACCAAACTGAAATTACCGAGTATACCCATTTGGTTGTTCCTCGACAGTTACAAGGTTGTACCCATGCGGCTTCCAAATCATCCTCGTCGGATGCAAAACACACCCAGCAGTACCTGGCGGACTCTTTACTTTTCACGGGTAATATTTTCGATGAATCGGGCCCGTCATCTACGTTGTTCAGTCTGTTCACATTTTCAGAGCCGTGCACACTGGATGACGATGACGGTTGTGCGTTCTCTGGTATTTCATCCATTTCGGGTTCGTAAGCGAATGTCACAAGGCGATCATTACACGCTTGGTCGAATTAATGCCATGGTCCTGTATAGAATTATGGGGTATTAGTTAAATACGGTGTCTAGCGCATATTAATAGAGAAAAAATTTGTGACACATACAAAAATTTGATACGCAACTGTCAATCTGTTTTTTTATATTTCTAGTGTTAAAGATAAAAACCCTAAACTAAAATTCTATGGACTTTACCTTGATATACAGGATACATCTTGAATGTCCCTAAACAAAAATTGAATAATCAAGAGGTGTTCTTTCTTAGCCATTGGCTGTATTGCTTTTCTGCAATTAGGCCAAAGAAACTAGCAAGAAGAAGAAGGTGTTCTTTCGCTCACAAAATCGTGATACTTAAGTAATTCAAACAACAAATGTGTAAAACCAATATAAAAGGTATTGTACAGAAAACTCTTTGAATACATGCAATTGTTTATTTGAATAAATGCACACAAAAGGTGCTTTCTTTCGCTCGCATAATCGTGATCCAAACGTGTATTGATTCAAAACCAGACATTCCTTCTTTTAATTTCTCTATTTTTCAAACTTGTTTGGATTGAATTACGGTTATTTACAAATGAACTGTCAATCAAAAATTCAAGTCAGGTGTTTTGTTGCAACCACTACGAAATTTAAGTCCAAACTATTCGAAACACGATTCAAACTTTTAAGCGAAAGAAAGCACCTATAAAGTTAAGCTAGCCTTAAAGTGTTTTGTGCAATTGGCCCTTAATGCCTACAAAAGGGCAGTGAAGTTGCGCAAATCAAAATCGCTATTGTTTGGATGCATTACGTGGCAATAATCTCTAATTTTTGTACAGGTAAAATGTTTTCGAAATATTAACCACATATTCAGGGACGATTTTAATTATTTTAGTTTGTTCGAAATGTGTTTATATCACGGATTGAGGCTTTATCTAACTCATTTGATGTGTCTCTGCGTATCGTGTCATGCGAGGTACATCATTTTAATCATATAAATATAACTGAATATGAATTTACACGATTTTTACTCAAAATAATTTAATTATTGACTATAAATTGACATTTATAACAAATCTTTCCGCTTAATAGCACAGTCAAGTTATATACGTTGTTCACAAATTAGAAAACCACCACCTGTTGCATTATGTTGGTATAAATTCCCTATAGAAGATTATTAATATATTAAGTTGGCAAGGTATTTGAAGTTTCATGTGAAAGTAATTTGTCAGTTCAATTTTGCAATTGGATTATTTATATTTATATTCATTTTAACGAGCCGTTTCAATTAATTACAGTTTGTCTGTTATAAAATTGCTTGCGAACGATAAGATAAAAACCATGAATCTATCATAATTGTTAAATTTAAAACCCAGGGATTTTGTTCAGCAAGTATAACCTTATCGTTTATTTCAAACACTTGCCAATTTTGTTACCAAATTTTTAACTAGAACAATGTTGCCGGTTGTATTTTTCACAAGACAATGCCGCCAGTGGTCTCTTAATTTGTGAACAAATTATATGCAACCAATTATACACCACTCTTGTGACGTATTCAATATGGAATCGTATGTGCTAACGTTTTGATAAAGAGACTTTGAATTGAATTTTATGCATAAACGACGTGTTAACGTATGAAACAACTGTAATAAAGTTAAGGTTGTAATAATAATTCACAGGACAGTTCAGAAAACTAAAATAAATGTATTATTTATCCCGAAAACCCTGTGAAATGTGCAACGAAACGTTGGCATTTGCATCTGGATTTAAATGAAATTCATTTCGTTTTCATAAAACAGGATTTATTAATCAAAGTTTATACACTGCGTCCACGGATTGGGTTCAACTTTTATAAAGAATGACTTTCTCCAAAATTCAAAAATAGAACAGTTTCTCCAATTGTGAACTCAATCCGTGGACACATTGTAGGTATGTAGATGACAGAAAACCAAAGATGAATAAGTATAATACGTTTTTGAAATAAAATGGTAAATTTGATCTATAAAACTAAAATAAATGTATGAAAGTATGAATGTTAACTATTATCATCGTCTAACTTTTTTTGTCGCAATAGTTCTAATTTTGTATTACGATGTATCATCCTTGCCACTCTTTGATTTCTTACTTTATTTCTCCTCTTCATTCGTCCACGTATCGAAAGAGGCATATAAGTAGAGGAAGAAGTTTCATTTAAATCATCACTTAGTGCATAGTTCATAGGCATTTGCGTATTACCCGTGGCATAATCGAAAGCCGTGAAACCATCTTTACTCTTTAAGGTAGTGTTTGCCCCGTACTCCATTAATAATTTGACCATATCCATGTTTCCCTGTTCGCTGGCTAACTGTAACGGTGTTTTACCCTTGACAGGAGCATCGATTTGTAAAAAAAGCGGACTATTCCAGTCTTCCAGAATCTTCTTAGCTAATTTAGCGTAGTTATATTTGGCACACACATAAAGATAGTCATTAGCCTTGAAAGCTTCTATATATAACACTTCATTGTAGTATTTGCCTAATAGTTGATTAGCTGCGCACAGTGACTTTGTTTTGATTGCCCAGTCCAAGGGAGAAAAGCCTAGAAGTGGGTCTGAGGAGTAAGTAATATTCTCTTTTAATATCAACGCCATAATTTTCGATGCATTTGGGTTTCGTCTCACTGAATAAAAAGTTTCCAAGTCTCCTTGGACCGGTAAATCATGGGGTTCCCCCCAGGAGGCGGCAATACATAAAATATTTCTGCCCTTGCTATCGACGTCTTCGGCGTGATTCTTTACGAGGTCTGCGACGACTGCAACGTCTTGGTTGATTACTGCTGTTAATAATGGAGATTTCTTTGCAAGAATTCTATCAAACACGTTTCTAATAACGTTGAAGTTAGGGTCGATAATTTTTCCGATCAGCCTAAGCGCAATATGACTGAATTTCGAATCGCTCAAGTTTTCTGAAAGCCATTTCGCAGCGAAATACTCAGAAACCGATCGGTGCACGAAGTTCACATTCACGTCTGCCACTACAATGCCTGTCTTATCAACAGCGTCTTTGATATCATCCATGAACACAGCGATTTTTTTATCGAGGTAATCTTCGAAATCGAGGAGATCTTCCTTAGAAAAAAGGACCTTCAACGCGTACAAGCAGTGGTTTTCGTGCAGGTTCTTCTGTGTGAATTTAACGCTATGGCCAAACTTCTCTACTGCTATATTGATTTTCATTTTGGTAAACTTGTCGTAGAGATCCAACAGGTCGAAATTGAGCGCTCCCATGTATCCGGTAGTGACGTACTCACTGCAACTCTGTGCGAAAACCTGTCCTAACAGAAATATCTGCAGGGGAATACCCATGAATTTATTGTCGAAATCGTTGAAGTAACGTCTACAGTTCATCAGAATTGCGGAAACGAAATTATCCACCGATTTCATCTCGCGATAAGCTTGAGGATTCACATACGTCCTAAAATATCCCGTAAGCAAAACGGTTTGTTCCTCATCATTGAACAGGTTTAAAGTGAGCGCAAACGTGTCGAAAACGGTTTCTACGTGTTTCCTCATGACGGGTCTCGTCGTTAACCACAGAGGATAACCTTCGTTTTTCAAAGTTAAAGCCAAGGCAGTGACTTCGTCAGTAAATATAGGGGCAATTTCATCGAAACCATCCAATAAGACCAATACGTTTTTCTTCTTCAGAAAGTGCTCGAAAATTAGTTCGTTTAAAGCACTCAAACTTTTTGTGGCTTTCAAAATTTTTGTATTAAAATAACGTAAGTGTTGTTCGGCGCTGCTTTCAATGAAACCTGCCGAGTCATAATAACTCATGTATTTGTTCAAATCTATTTGGACCACCCAGACGTACCCTGTGCTCATCAGAGCGAGGTAACGCATTAAAATAGTCTTTCCCGCTCCTGGATCGGCACTGATAATATTCACTGAGTGTGTGAAATGTGAAGGTACGTCTTCAACACGAACAGGTTCTAATTCCAAGTATTTTCGGAAGGTTTTAATCTTTTCAACCCCACCTCGACTTTTAATCCATTCTAAATGTTTGGAGTCGTGTAAGAGCAAAAAATGTAAAGTCTTGTCCATAGGTGAATCGTTACAGTGCTCATCAAAATTATCCAACTCGGTGCAAAATATATAGTCTTCAGGTTTGACTTTGTTTTCACTGAGAAAATCTTTTAAAAGATACTTGTTTGATTCAAGGTAATCTTTTAAAGAATCGTGGGTGCTACGAATAAGGAAATATTCACCATTGTATTTTAAAGCAGACGGCTGAAGACCTATTCTAGGCACGGTCCTGCGTATGTGAATATCCGGCAAATTTTCTAAATTGTTGCCCACATTAAAGTTACCGTACACCAGAGCGATTAAATCATCGAGCGATATTTGTTGGAGAACGAAAGGGTCAGTGGAATCGATGATATCTCGTGCCTTGAAAGGACCTTTACCTTGAAGGCTAATATTTAGTTTGAGCGCAATATTCCGGGCATTCTCATCTAAATCAAACATGGATTTTGATATTACTGGAGCGTTTTCAAAAATGGGTAATTCACTAGGAGGAAGGGTTGATAAACATATGACGTCAACAGCAAACTGGATCAGTCGTAGTATGGCCAAAATATTTCTGTAATCATCAACACTGTCAACTCTCACTACCAAAGGGACTCTTCCAATTTTCCACAGTGCTTTGTATAAGTCTTCCATGTGTATATTACCGAATATACTCACGCAACGCATCATTTCAGATTTGACAGTTCCTTGGGAAAAAGTGTGGTAGAAAGACTCTTTTTCAATTTGGTCAGTCCAAGTCTTAGTTAATGCCTCAGGATAAACCTTGGAAATTTTGTACAGTATTAAATCACTAATGAAGTTTAAGTTGTGTTCTGTTGCTTTTAAAGTGATGAAGCGCATGCCATTTGTAAGTAAATTCCAAGTGTAAATGGGCGCAATTCTTTTGGCATCACCAAGCGCAGGCATGGCAACTAAATTCATCTTGTACCTTTCCATTATCAACTCGACTAACTTGAAAAGGATTACCGTCTTGGTTAACGTGCTGTAACTGCCCAACTCTCCTTGTACCCACTTACCTATAAAAGACAGATAGCTGCCGGTAATAGCATTCAAATCAATTCCACTGGCATCAAAGGAATTAAATTGGGTTTGCAATAGCGCCTGCAATTCTTGTTGAACAGCAATTTCCATTTGTGGTGCACTGGCTTGATCAGTACAGACAAAAACACTCGAAAGATATTCTTCGTTCATCACTTGTCCACCACAGTTTTTGATAATTTCCTCAACATTCAGACAAAACGTTCTACTATTCGCACAACTATAAAACAAGTGATCAACAGAAGGCAGAAGGTACGACTCGGATCTCTCTGTGTTAGCGCACATGCTTGTCACGAAACCGCATTTAAAATCGACTTTGCGTCCCATAAATTCCTTTATCTGTTTCTTGACTCGTTCGTAAGAATCGTGATATAATGGTAAAGAAAAATCTCCCGAAGTCCCAAGTAAGTGCTGCTTTCGCAAGTGACCCGCCTTCATTTTCACTTGTGCGCAGTATATAATTTCGTTGGCGTCCTTTCTCTTGCAGTATATGATGACATCGTCAAATTTGTTGAAGTCTGACATGTTGAAGCCAATCCACATGTCTTCCATATCGAGCCGACATCCTCTGAGAGCCATCAGAGCGAACCAACTCCTTTCATATAATTTGCCAGTTACGTTGGAGTCCCTCAGGAAAGTGTATTCCTGCAAAACAGCAAATACAGTAGAAATAGGTTTATAAATAAATTGTTATAAACAACTTCATGCTAGGTGAAAACGTACCTTAGGTTTACATTTATCTTGGTACTTCTCCACTGCAAAAAGAAAACAATCGTTATCGCACTTTTAACAACAGAAAATCTTTATTAAACAGAAGGAGGTGATGAACGTCTTTATATTTTACCGCCGTTGGTGGCATCTCAAAATATGTTATTTGAGTTTTCATTACACATTAGATCCCTTATGAATACAGTTCTTTGCTTTCATTTTAACCAACGGGTTAACGGGCCATTTATTTCAAATCACCTTGTATTACAGTTTGAACCGTAGCTTCAACATTTGATTTCGTAAACCCGGTCTGGGTTAAGCGATTTTTAAGTAGTATGTGATGAAATATATATATATTTGCTATGTATATATATAAACCAGAGGAGCAAATCGACTTTTTAATATTTTCTTGCGTTTCTTGGAATAAATTGGAACAACAAACAAGCAAGAGAAAATCGGTTTTATTGTTTGTAACGAATTTTATTAGGCACTGATTGATAAACTTTCCTCCCAATTAACCAAATACGTAATTCTTACAGCCGACGAGACCCTTTCACTCTAGTTTGGAAAAGTCTGTACATACTGACGTAACAATATCAAAAAAAAAAATATATATATAAATGCATCACTCAATTGCAATTGAATAAGTCTATACATATTGATATAACAATATCAAAAGATAGAAATGCAACAACACTTGACTTTTTCATATACAGTTGTCCACCTTAAGATCCCTACACTTTGGTTATACCGTCCTGATGAGATCTAATAAGAAACGAAACGTACGTCGACAGTTATTTTTGCCTCTGCATTTGTTTCACGTTTGTAGTCAACTGTTGATTGTTCTACACATGCCCCCCTGAGTCGGAATGGAAAATATTTTCTTTGCGTAAAACTTCAGTTTTGATTATTTAGTAACTTCTGTCGCATTTCTTCGATTTTCGCGTTACGTTGTAACATCCTTCGATTACTCATTTCTTCGATTTTCGCGTTAAGTTTTAACATCCTTCGATTACTCATTTCTCGAATCCACCGCATTCTTCTCAAGCCAGACGACGACGTGTGATTGGAGTTTGCGGAAGATGCAGTCTCACTGAAATCCTTATTCAGCATAATGCAAATGGGCAAGTATGCCTTGCGATTGGCATAATCCCAAGCTGTAAAACCGTCCTTGCTCTTTAAGGACGTGTTTGCGTTGTGATCGAGTAACAGCCTTACCATATCCGGGTTTCCCCGATCGCTGGCCAAGTGTAACGGTGTTTTACCCTCGACGGTGGCATCGATTTGTACGTAAACAGGATTATTCCAGTCTTCGAGAATCTTTTTTGCCAAGTGGACGTAATTGTATTTAGCGCAGACGTAAATGTAGTCGTTGGCCATGTAGCCTTCTATGTATAATTTTTCGCTGTAATATTTGCTTAACAGTTGATTGGCTGCGCACAGGGAGTTTGTTTTGATTGCCCAGTCTAGGGGAGAGAATCCTAGAAACGGGTCTGGGGAGTAAGCAATCTCCTCCTTTAATATCAACGCCATGATCTTCGATGCATTTGAGTTCTGTTTCACTGAATACAAAGCTTTGGAGTATTTGCCCATGACCGGTAAATCATGGGGTTCCCCCCATGAAGCAGCGATGCAAAGAATATTTCTGCCTTCGCTATCGACGTCTTCCACGCGATTCTTAATGAGGTCTTCAACTGCTGTAACGTCTTGGTTGATTACTGCTGTTAGAAGAGGCGATTGTCTTGCGAGGATTCTGTCAAACACATTTCTAATAACGTAGAAGTTGGGTTCGATAACTTTTCTAACCAACTTACGCGCTACGTGACTGAATTCCGAATTGTTTAAGTTCTCCGACAGCCATTTTGCAGCGAAATACTCAGACACCGAGCGATGCACGAAGTTTACGTTCACATCTGCCACGACGATACCCGTCTTATCAGTAGCATCCTTGATATCACTCATGAACACAGTGATTTTTTCATTGTGGTAGTCCCCCATATCGAAGATGTCTTCCTTTGGGAACAGAACCTTCAACGCATACAAACAGTGGTTTTCGTGTAAGTTTTTTTGCGTGAATTTAACGCCCTGGCCGAATTTCTCCACCACAATATTGATTTTCATTTTGGTAAATTTGTCGTAGAGATCCAGTAAGTCGAAGTTGAGCGAACCCATGCGTCCAGTGGTGACGTAATCGCGACATTTCTGCGCGAAAACCTGCCCTAACAGAAATATCTGCAGGGGAATTCCCATGAATTTATTGTCGAAATCGTTGAGGTGGCGTTTGCAGTTCGTCAGGATCGCAGAAACAAAATGATCCACCGATTTTATCTCGCGATAATCTCTAGGTTTCACGTACTCCTTAAAATAACCCGTAAGCAAAACGGTCTGTTCTTCGTCATTGAATAAGTTTAAAGTGAGTGAGAATGTATTAAAAACAGTCTCTACGTGTTTCCTCATGACTGGTCTCGTGGTTAACCACAGAGAATACCCTTCGTTCTTCAGAGATAGAGCCAACGCAGTAACTTCTTTCAAGTATAAAGGGGCAATCTCGTCGTAACCGTCCAAGAGAACCAAAATGTTCTTTTCTCTCAGAAAGCGCTCGAAAATCAGCTCGTTCAAGACACTCAAACTCTGTGCGGATTTTAAAATTTTTCTATTGAAATAACGCAGGTGTTCTTCCGCAGCTTTTTCAATAAAACCAGCCGAGTCATAATAACTCATGTATTTGTTCAAATCAATTTGGACCACCCAGATGTGCCCCTTGGCCATCAGAGCGAGGTAACGCATTAAAATAGTCTTGCCCGCTCCCGGATCAGCGCTGATAATGTTCACTGAGTGTGTGAAGTGAGAGGATACGTCTTCAACGTGAATAGCTTCTAATTCCAACGATTTCCTGAACTCTCCTATTTTTGCGACTCCACCTCGACTTTTGATCCATTCCAAGTGTTTAGAATCGTGCAGGAGCAGAAAATGCAAAACCCTGTCTGGAGGGGAATCCTTACAGCGCTCGTCGAAATCGTTGGACTCGGTACGAAATACATAATCTTCAGTTTTCAAATTGTTTGCACTGAAAAAATCAAACATAAGAAACCTGTTCGATTCGAGGTAAGTCTTTAGAGAATCGTCGGTGCCACGAATAAGGAAAGATTCACCATTGTATTTTAAAGCAGACGGCTGAAGACCTATTCTAGGTACGGTCCTGCGTATGTGAATATCCGGCAAATTTTCTAAATTGTTGCCCACATTAAAGTTACCGTATACCAGAGCGATTAAATCATCGAGCGATATTTGTCGGAGAACGGAAGGGTCAGTGGAATCGATGATATCTCGTGCCTTGAAAGGACCTTTACCTTGAAGGCTAATATTTAGTTTGAGCGCAATATTCCTGGCATTCTCATCTAAATCAAACATGGATTTTGATATTACTGGAGCGTTTTCAAAAATAGGTAATTCACTAGGAGGAAGGGTTGATAAAAATATGACGTCAACAGCAAACTGGATCAGTCGTAGTATGGCCAAAATATTTCTGTAATCTTCAACGCTGTCAACTCTCACTACCAAAGGGACTCTTCCAATTTTCCACAGTGCTTTGTATAAGTCTTCCATGTGTATATTACCGAATATACTCACGCAACGCATCATTTCAGATTTGACAGTTCCTTGGGAAAAAGTGTGGTAGAAAGACTCTTTTTCAATTTGGTCAGTCCAAGTCTTAGTTAATGCCTCAGGATAAACCTTGGAAATTTTGTACAGTATTAAATCACTAATGAACTTTAAGTTGTGTTCTGTTGCTTTTAAAGTGACGAAGCGCATGCCATTTGTAAGTAAATTCCAGGTGTAAATGGGCGCAATTCTTTTGGCATCACCAAGCGCAGGCATGGCAACTAAATTCATCTTGTACCTTTCCATTATCAACTCGACTAACTTGAAAAGGATTACCGTCTTGGTTAACGTGCTGTAACTGCCCAACTCTCCTTGTACCCACTTACCTATAAAAGACAGATAGCTGCCGGTAATAGCATTCAAATCAATTCCACTGGCATCAAAGGAATTAAATTGGGTTTGCAATAGCGCCTGCAATTCCTGTTGAACAGCGATTTCCATTTGTGGTGCACTGGCTTGATCAGTACAGACAAAAACACTCGAAAGATATTCTTCGTTCATCACTTGTCCACCACAGTTTTTGATAATTTCCTTAACATTCAGACAAAACGTTCTACTATTCGCACAACTATAAAACAAGTGATCAACAGAAGGCAGAAGGTACGACTCGGATCTCTCTGTGTTAGCGCACATGCTTGTCACGAAACCGCATTTAAAATCGACTTTGCGTCCCATAAATTCCTTTATCTGTTTCTTGACTCGTTCGTAAGAATCGTGATATAATGGTAAAGAAAAATCTCCCGAAGTCTCAAGTAAGTGCTGCTTTCGCAAGTGACCCGCCTTCATTTTCACTTGTGCGCAGTATATAATTTCGTTGGCGTCCTTTCTCTTGCAGTATATGATGACATCGTCAAATTTGTTGAAGTCTGACATGTTGAAGCCAATCCACATGTCTTCCATATCGAGCCGACATCCTCTGAGAGCCATCAGAGCGAACCAACTCCTTTCATATAATTTGCCAGTTACGTTGGAGTCCCTCAGGAAAGTGTATTCCTGCAAAACAGCAAATACAGTATAAATAGGTTTATAAATAAATTGTTATAAACAACTTCATGCTAGGTGAAAACGTACCTTAGGTTTACATTTATCTTGGTACTTCTCCACTGCAAAAAGAAAACAATCGTTATCGCACTTTTAACAACAGAAAATCTTTATTAACCAGAAGGAGGTGATGAACGTCTTTATATTTTACCGCCGTTGGTGGCATCTCAAAATATGTTATTTGAGTTTTCATTACACATTAGATCCCTTCTGAATACAGTTCTTTGCTTTCATTTTAACCAACGGGTTAACGGGCCATTTATTTCAAATCACCTTGTATTATAGTTTGAACCGTAGCTTCAACATTTGATTTCGTAAACCAGGTCTGGGTGAAGCGATTTTTAAGTAGTATGTGATGAAATATATATATATATATATATATATATATATATATATATATATATATTTGTGGAAACTAAGTAGCGGATAAAATCCATAACTCCGTTAATATTTGTAATAAAGCAAAAATCTAAAAGGGGTATAGCGATTCAAATTACAGCGCATAAGAAGAAGTATATTTTGAGATATTTTCATGAATTTTTTTTAAGTTATGACGTCATCAAGATTTTTTTTAAATGACAACCTATATTTTTTATTTTTGATTTCGGTGGGTTTTTTTAACCTACATTCAACAGTATAAAATTTTGAATCGATTACATAACAAAAGATTCAAGAAAAACGGCCATAAAAGTTTAATTGTAAAGTTGAAGAAATTAACAGAATATCTAGTTAGCTAGGTGTAAAACAAACAAAATTTGTTTGATTGACAAGAACTTGTAAATAGCTATCACAATAAAGTGAGTATTTTTATTCCCTGTGGATAGTAGGAGTTACACTAATTATTAAAAACCTTTTACCAAAATGGTGTTGCTGACTGAAAAACAAAGAATTGAAGTTCTAATGATGATTGGGTATGGCGATCGAATTAGAACTCATCGAGAGGTGTGTCGACTTTTTATAGACAAATATCCTGATCAGCAAATAAGTCAATCCACAGTCAGCAGAATAGAAAATAAATTTCGAAATTACGGTATTATGAAAGACCTTCCAAAAACTGGCCACCCTAAGACAAAATTAATTGACGATGTGCAGCTTGATATTTTACTAGAAATAGAAAATAATCCGCATTCGACTAGTCGAGACATTGCTTTAGAGCACAACCTGAGCCATACCTCGGTACTGAAACTTTTAAAAATGCAAAAGTTTCATCCGTATAAAGTAAAATTAGTCCATGAGTTAGCAGAAACTGACTATGATCATAGACAAGAATTTTGTGAAGAAATGTTGGAAATTTGCAATCGTGATCCAATGTTCTCGCAGCGTATAATTTTTTCTGATGAGGCAAGTTTTACTTTACATGGAACTGTTAACAGACATAATTGTCGATATTGGTCTAGGGAAAATCCCCACTGGATGCAAGAAGCTCATACTCAACATCCCCAGAAGCTCAACGTATGGACAGGAATTGTCGGTGACAGAATTTTAGGTCCATTCTTTATCGAAGGTAATTTAACTGGTGAGAAATATCTACACTTCTTACAATTCGAATTAGTATCTGATATTATTTCCTAATGAAAATGACTGTGACGTACCAAACAATAACATTTGGATGCAACACGACGGTGCTCCGCCACACTACGCAGTTGATGTGCGACGTTATTTGGACGAGATGTTCCCAGGTAGATGGATAGGAAGAAGAGGTCCAATGGAATGGCCAGCTAGATCACCTGATCTAACGCCATTAGACTTTTTTCTATGGGGGTACTTAAAAAGCAAGGTGTATAAAAATAGACCTAACAACTTAGACGATCTTAAAGAAAGAATTCGACAGGAGTGTAGGTTAATAACACCTCAAACTATTCAAAATGTAATAAATGAATTTTATGAGCGTCTTGGGTATTGTCAGTTGGTGCATGGTCGTCAGTTTGAACATTTATTGTGATTTCAAATTTTGTTTATTTACACCTTAATTTTGTTTCGTTTTAAACCTAGCTAACTAGATGTTCTGTTAATTTCTTCAACTTTACAATTAAACTTTTATGGCCGTTTTTCTTGAATTTTTTGTTATGTAATCGATCCAAAATTTTATACTGTTGAAAGCAGGTTAAAGAATCCCACCGAAATAAAAAATAAAAAATATAGGTTGTCATTTAAAAAAAATCTTGATGACGTCATAACTTAAAAAAAATTCATGAAAATATCTCAAAATATACTTCTTCTTATGCGCTGTAATTTGAGTTGCTATACCCCTTTTAGATTTTTGCTTTATTACAAATATTAACGGAGTTATGGATTTTATCCGCTACTTAGTTTCCACGCTGTATATATATATAAACCAGAGGAGCAAATCGACTTTTTAATATTTTCTTACGTTTCTTGGAATAAATTGGAACAACAAACAAGCAAGAGAAAATCGGTTTTATTGTTTGTAACGAATTTTATTAGGCACTGATTGATAAACTTTCCTCCCAATTAACCAAATACGTAATTCTTACAGCCGACGAGACCCTTTCACTCTAGTTTGGAAAAGTCTGTACATACTGATGTAACAATATCAAAAGATAAAAATGCAACAACACTTGACTTTTTCATATACAGTTGTCCACCTTAAGATCCCTACACCTTGGTTATACCGTCCTGATGAGATCTAATAAGAAACGAAACGTACGTCGACAGTTATTTTTGCCTCTGCATTTGTTTGACGTTTGTAGTCAACTGTTGATTGTTCTACACATGCCCCCCTGAGTCGGAATGGAAAATATTTTCTTTGCGTAAAACTTCAGTTTTGATTATTTAGTAACTTCTGTCGCATTTCTTCGATTTTCGCGTTACGTTCTAACTTCCTTCGATTACTCATTTCTTCGATTTTCGCGTCAAGTTTTAACATCCTTCGATTACTCATTTCTTCGATTTTCGTTTCAACTTTTAACATCCTTCGATTACTCATTTCTAGAATCCACGGCATTCTTCTCAAGCCAGACGACGACGTGTGATTGGAGTTTGCGGAAGATGCAGTCTCACTGAAATCCTTATTCAGCATAATGCAAATGGGCAAGTGTGCCTTGCGATTGGCATAATCCCAAGCTGTAAAACCGTCCTTGCTCTTTAAGGACGTGCTTGCGTTGTGATCGAGTAACAGCCATACCATATCCGAGTTTCCCCGATCGCTGGCCAAGTGTAACGGTGTTTTACCCTCGACGGTGGCATCGATTTGTACGTAAACAGGATTGTTATAGTCTTCGAGAATCTTTTCAGCCAAGCTGACGTAATTGTATTTAGCGCAGACGTAAATGTAGTCGTTAGCCATGTAGCCTTCTATGTATAAGTTTTCGCTGTAATATTTGCTTAACAGTTGATTGGCTGCGCACAGGGAGTTTGTTTTGATTGCCCAGTCTAGGGGAGAGAATCTTAGAAGCGGGTCTGGGGAGTAAGCAATCTCCTCCTTTAATATCAACGCCATGATCTTCGATGCATTTGAGTTCTGTTTCACTGAATACAAAGCTTCCGAGTATTTGCCCATGACCGGTAAATCATGGGGTTCCCCCCATGAAGCAGCGATGCAAAGAATATTTCTGCCTTCGCTATCGACGTCTTCCACGCGATTCTTAATGAGGTCTTCAACTGCTGTAACGTCTTGGTTGATTACTGCTGTTAGAAGAGGCGATTGTCTTGCGAGGATTCTGTCAAACACATTTCTAATAACGTAGAAGTTGGGTTCGATAACTTTTCTAATCAACTTACGCGCTACGTGACTGAATTCCGAATTGTTCAAGTTCTCCGACAGCCATTTTGCAGCGAAATACTCAGACACCGAGCGATGCACGAAGTTTACGTTCACATCTGCCACGACGATACCCGTCTTATCAGTAGCATCCTTGATATCACTCATGAACACAGTGATTTTTTCATTGTGGTAGTCCCCCATATCGAAGATGTCTTCCTTTGGGAACAGAACCTTCAACGCATACAAACAGTGGTTTTCGTGTAAGTTTTTTTTGCGTGAATTTAACGCCCTGGCCGAACTTCTCCACCACAATATTGATTTTCATTTTGGTAAATTTGTCGTAGAGATCCAGTAAGTCGAAGTTGAGCGAAGCCATGCGTCCAGTGGTGACGTAATCGCGACAGTTCTGCGCGAAAACCTGCCCTAACAGAAATATCTGCAGGGGAATTCCCATGAATTTATTGTCGAAATCGTTGAGGTGGCGTTTGCAGTTCGTCAGGATCGCAGAAACAAAATGATCCACCGATTTTATCTCGCGATAATCTCTAGGTTTCACGTACTCCTTAAAATAACCCGTAAGCAAAACGGTCTGTTCTTCGTCATCGAATAAGTTTAAAGTGAGTGAGAATGTATTAAAAACAGTCTCTACGTGTTTCCTCATGACTGGTCTCGTGGTTAACCACAGAGAATACCCTTCGTTCTTCAGAGATAGAGCCAACGCAGTAACTTCTTTCAAGTATAAAGGGGCAATCTCGTCGTAACCGTCCAAGAGAACCAAAATGTTCTTTTCTCTCAGAAAGCGCTCGAAAATCAGCTCGTTCAAGACACTCAAACTCTGTGCGGCTTTCAAAATTTCTCTATTGAAATAACGCAGGTGTTCTTCCGCAGCTCTTTCAATAAAACCAGCCGAGTCATAATAACTCATGTATTTGTTCAAATCGATTTGGACCACCCAGACGTGCCCCTTGCTCATCAGGGCGAGGTAACGCATTAAAATAGTCTTGCCCGCTCCCGGGTCAGCGCTGATAATGTTCACTGAGTGTGTGAAGTGAGAGGATACGTCTTCAACGTGAATAGCTTCTAATTCCAACGATTTCCTGAACTCTCCTATTTTTGCGACTCCACCTCGACTTTTGATCCATTCCAAGTGCTTAGAATCGTGCAGGAGCAGAAAATGCCAAACCTTGTCTGGAGCGGAATCCTTACAGCGCTCGTCGAAATCGTTGGACTCGGTACGAAATACATAATCTTCAGTTTTCAAATTGTCTGTACTGAATAAATCAAACATAAGAAACCTGTTCGATTCGAGGTAAGTCTTTAGAGAATCGTCGGTGCCACGAATAAGGAAAGATTCACCATTGTATTTTAAACCAGACGGCTGAAGACCTATTCTAGGTACGGTCCTGCGTATGTGAACATTCGGCAAATTTTCTAAATTGTTGCCCACATTAAAGTTACCGTACACCAGAGCGATTAAATCATCGAGCGATATTTGTCGGAGAATGGAAGGGTCAGTGGTATCGATGATATCTCGTGCCTGGAAAGGACCTTTACCTTGAAGATTAATATTTAGTTTGAACGCAATATTCCTGGCATTCTCGTCTAAATCAAACATGGATTTTGATATGACTGGAGCGTTTTCAAAAATGGGTAATTCACTAGGAGGAAGGGTTGATAAAAATATGACGTCAACAGCAAACTGGATCAGTCGTAGTATGGCCAAAATATTTCTGTAATCTTCAACGCTGTCAACTCTCACTACCAAAGGGACTCTTCCAATTTTCCACAGTGCTTTGTATAAGTCTTCCATGTGTATATTACCGAATATACTCACGCAACGCATCATTTCAGATTTGACAATTCCTTGGGAAAAAGTGTTGTAGAAAGACTCTTTTTCAATTTGGTCAGTCCAAGTCTTATTGAATGCCTCAGGATAAACCTTGGAAATTTTGTACAGTATTAAATCACTAATGAATTTTAAGTTGTGTTCTGTTGCTTTTAAAGTGACGAAGCGCATGCCATTTGTAAGTAAATTCCAGGTGTAAATGGGCGCAATTCTTTTGGCATCACCAAGCGCAGGCATGGCAGCTACACATATCTTGTACTTTTCCATTACTATCTCGACTAACTTATAAAGAACTACCGTCCTGGTTAGTGTGCTATAATTCCCCAATTCCCCCTGCACCCATTTACCTATAAAAGATAGATAGCTACCGGTTAAGACACTCAAATCAATTTCACTTGCATCAAAGTATCGAAATTGAGTTTGTAATAGAGTCTGCAGTTCCTGATGAATAACGATTTCCATTTGAGTAGCATTAACTTGATCTGTGCTGATAAAAACACTCGAAAGGTACTGCAGGTCCTGGTTCATGCCTTGTCCACCAGATTTATTGGTAATTTCATCAACATTCAGGCAGAACGTTTTACTATTCGCACAGCTATGAAACAAATGATCATCAGATGGTAGAAGAAACGACCCGGGTCTGTCTACGTTCGTGGCAGACATGCTCGTCACGAATCCGCATTTAAAATCGACCTCGCGTCCCATAAACTTCCCTAAGTTTTTCTTGACTCGTTCGTAAGATTCTTGATATGATGACAAACAAAAATCTCCCGAAGTCCCGAGTAAGTGCTGCTTTCGCAAGTGACCCGCCTTCATTTTCACTTGTGCGCAGTATACAACTTCGCTGGCGTCCTTTCTCTTGCAGTACATGATGACATCGTCAAATTTGTTAAAGTCTGACATGTTGAAGCCAATCCACATGTCTTCTATCGTATCGAGTCGACATCCTCTGAGAGCCATCAGAGCGAACCAACTTCTCTCGTATAATTTACCAGTTACGTTAGAATCCTTCAAGAATGTGTATTCCTGCAGAATAGCAGGTATTTAATTTATCAAAAAGTGGCATTATTGGGAATAATAAACATACCTGAGGCTCACATTTGTCACGAGATTTCTCCACTGCAAAAAAAGAAACCACGGTCATAATTTTAGCGAGTGTGGCGTTAATTTGTATTTGTACGTGTAACGTTAAAAATGATATTTAAGATATTAAGAAAGAAGAACCTCCAACCATTGCAAAGTTAGAAGAAGGTAAGGTTTTGTCGAGACCGTAAGCATGAAAATGAAATGCAGTTACCGAAAATTCAATTTTGGACAACGGCTAGCGCTATGAAGGACTTACGCACGCGGATTTTATATTGTTACGCCAATAAATTCTGCGCTCGGACGAGTGACGCCACCTGGCGCCTGATCAACCAACTCTGTAGCGGATTGCTGAAAATGTTCGCGATTATTTTAGGTTACAGCGTTTTCGAGAAGTCACGCCACTTGTACATATGTAAGGGTTTTCGGTTATATTTTGAGCGATACCTACAGACCTTATTATCATTATCACACATACAGAAAAATATTAAATACAAAACGTTTTAGGCCCGGTTTCACCATCACAGTTTAACTTTAAACTTCGCTTTATTCCCACAGTAACAATTGCAAAGATAATTGTTTCCATAGGAATAAAACGGAGCTTAAAGTTAAACTGTGATGGTGAAACCGGGCCTTAGGAATTTACCTAAACCCCCAGAATTTACTAAAAAAGAAAACTAATGATCAGTACCTATATGTTTTCGAATTAAGAAAGATATTCTAATCCTAATTCCAAAAATACGTTAGTTTGCCTATAGGCATTTGGTTTCATATTTTTGAATTTGACAAGAGTTAATTACACTTTAAAAAAATATATCCCAAAATAAAATCACTTCAAACTTAATGATTGCCAAATGTACGAAACCAAAAATGTATATATTTTTGGAATTAGGAGAAAAATATCTTTGTTAATTTGGGAAAATGAGTGTTCCAATTGAAATAAGAAAGTCGGTACTCATTTATTATGTGTCCGATCATCATTTGTTTTGTTACCTTTTTTTTTTTTAGTAAATTTTGACGGTTCAGGTAAATTCCCGAAACGTTTGTATTTAAAGTTACCTGATACATCTGAAAATAAAGTGTGTAGGCAACGTTTAAAAAATAACAAAAAAAATCTGTACGACATTCGAATGTTCCAGAGTGTTCGCGATGGTTCCGTGCGTATCTGGAAGACGGTCGCGCGATTTAAATAGTTAAAGTTTAGCAAACGATAAGTGCGAACAACTTAAGACTAGTAAACGGTGTACGTACTTTTATAAAAGAGTTATTTGGTAGTTAAGAGTTGCAGTTAATTTTTCTTGTATTTTGTTGTGTCTTTAATTAAAGTATTTGAATTGAAGTTGGGTTCTTGTCCGATGAAAATTGTAAGTACAATTTTTTTTTAAACTCGAACCGGACAGAAATATGATGGGAACACACTCAACGTTTCGCTATAGATTTATAGCTTCGTCCTGCAAAAATTTGATGGGAACACACTCAATGTCTCGCTATATATATAGCTTCGTCAGGACGAAGCTATAAATCTATAGCGAAACGTTGAGTGTGTTCTCATCATATTTCTGTCCGGTTAATTGTACTTAAACTATTAAAAAAAAAAACGATTATTATTTAAGGGCCCTAAAGTCGTGCCAATATTTTCGATTAAAAAATGTTTCTATTGAGAATGCGTCTAAAGACGAAACCATACTGTTCAGATTCGATTAAAATAGTTTCCCATTTAAGATAATAGATGGCGCCGCAAAGAGTTCAACTTGACGCGCTTATTTATAGGATTCAGATAATTTCTTTTATCAACCTGATCCGAAAATAGTATCGATAAAATAAATAACACGTAACACTCTTATTAAGAAAATATGTTTTGTTTTTTTTAATTAAATGTTTTTTTCTTCTAGAATGTACGAAGTTTTGAAACTATTTATTTATTTATTCGATTAAGTTTTAGCTTGCGCGAAAAGAAGTTTCTAGAATAAACATTTTGCTATTAATCTAAGAGGTAATTAAGATATTTCCAAATTAAATAAATAATTGCAAATAACGTGCGCGCAACAGAATGTTCTGGGGAATCGTGTATTATCAATTTATCTTAAGTGGAAAATCAGATACCCCTATAATAAATATTCAGCGGATTAATTACTTCGACGCGTGCAATTAGAGTACCGGGTAATGTAAGATGACCAGACAAAATTTAAAATATTTGAATATTTTCCGGTAAGATAGGCAACTGAAGTTACACCAGTGCTCTAAATAAACAAGACCAAAAAGGGGATCCACTTAGGTGACAGCACTTTACGGAATACTTTAATATTGAAACAAAAGAAGTTTCGCGATTAGGGAGAAGAGAAAAAACTTGGAATGTTCTTAGGGACTTCACAGAAGTCAGTCGGTTACTTCCACTAACGTTCACCTGAACTTTCTTGCAATTATTTAATCGGGTAGGTGATTAGAACGTGAATCATTCATTTTTTTTTTTAATTACGATAAAAACTAAATTCTAGGCGGGTGTAAATAATTGTGAAAATAAGCTTCTGCTTCTTGAGAACCCCCTGTCGTTACCGAAGTCCGAATTAAAGAAACTACTTGGAGAATGTCCTCTGCTGTTGTCTCCTCACTTCAATACATAGAAGCTATTTATACCAGTGGCGGCTTTTCATTTTATAAATAATTAAGTATTATATTTAATATTAATTACAAATAACCCGTTGTTAATTTTTATGTTGATAATGGCCGCGTTCAGAGACGCTCAGCGGCTGAGTTGCTTACTCAGCAATCGTTTGTGATTGGCTCACATTAAGGTAATAGCCAATCATACACGACTGCTGAGTAAGCAACTCAGCCGCTAAGCGTCCGCTGAACGCGGCCAATTTTGTCAAACAGGTAATAGCGGTCCATTTCTGAACGGTTCCTCTGTTGCATATGATGTGGTTGGTCGATATCGGTAGAATAGGCGAAATAATTTTTCGCCTTAAATCCTCATGAAAGTATCACGCGATTAATATGTTGCGACGTGTAGTAAAATGAATAAGCACGATGTTAGGCGACAGATCGTGTCACCTCGGGCTATTCGGAAATATTCGTTCAAGAAACGTTTCAATTTGGTTGTTTCCATAATTTACGTTTGAATCAGTTTAAATATTGTGAGTATTATTATAATCTTATTATTTCATCGTTCGTTTAAGACTACTTGGTGTGAAAATCATAAATGGTTGTGTGGAAACAATTTTAAAAAGGCACTTGTTTGTTGGCATAAAAAAATATTCTTTTATCAAATGTCAGACAAAATGCTTGGATAACGATGAAGTTAACAAAAAAAATAGAATTCTCTTAACGTGCTTAATAGACGTAAGAGTAACTTTGGCAAAACAAGCGCTCTCATTTCGAGATGGAGATGAAAGTAAAAGGTTTATTTAGTGCTAGTAATTTTGTTAAAAGAAATTAATTTATAAAACTTAAGTATGTACAGTCGCGAGCATTAAATTTTTGTCGTCAATGTCAATCAAAACGTTAAGTAAAAAAATTAAACGTCCTGTTTTGACAACCAATAACGACCAAAAATTATTGCTCGCGACTGGACCTTTAACTATTTCTTTTTCACTGTGTCGCCTACCCTGGATCATTAACCACGAGCCGCCACTGATTTATACATTTTATATCTTAATACACATATTTTAAATTTTACAGGGTTTTATTTATGTACACAGTTTCAGAGCTTGAAAGAATTTCCACACCCTCCGTGTATTTTTTTATTATTATTGGCCATGAATCGGGCTATATTTTGTTTTTTTTTTTCTTCTCAAATTAGGTTGGTATTTTATTTGAAAAACACCTAGTGGCAGCGTCAAGACAGTTATTTAAAATGTTAGTGTTTATTTATTAATTAAAGCATGTCTGCCAACATTTTTTGAATGACCCTGTATATTAAATATTGGTGTTAACTGCATGTACAATTTATTTATTAGTAGAAATAATTTAAATAAAAAATTTATTAGTAGAAATAATTATCGATAGAATAGAGATAGGTGTTGGAATAAGAGCCTATCGTGTAGTCGTTATGTTCGTCGTTTTAAGTGCCAATGAAATTAACTATCATTAATTTGATCAATAATAAACAATTAATTACACTAATTAATTTACGAAAATTGCATGAAAATTACACAATTTCAGGAAAACGGCGTACTTAAAACATACGGACGAATTATGCATCCCTTATCACGTCAATTATCAGTTTCGACAAAATTTAAATTTCCCGCCAGATAGCGACAAGTGCCGAAAAACATTTGCTAAAGAGGTGAGATATCCTTAGTTTAATAAATGATTTTTTCTTGTAGGAAATATGAAAAGCATTATAATAGGAAATGAGCCACTGTAATAAAGTTTGAAATACCGACTAAAACACAAATATTTTAATCGTTTAAGGCTGTTTGCTCGGCCCCAAAATCGTTTTTCCCATTTCCTGGGCTTATTTTTCATTAAAATCGTACCAATTTTTCGCGAAAAATTTTTAAATAGATTCTGTTAGGCGGCTAAAGGCTCGTTTTTCGAGAATTGCCAAAAAGGCCTTAAAAAAAAATTAAAATTAAAAAAATTCGAAAATGTAAGCCTTTAGCCGAAATTTCGCAGTATTCAATAATAATAAACCGTTTAGTTTTTTTTTTTTATTTTTAAAAATAAGGTCAGGAAATGGGAAACAAATTTGAAATTTTCGGAATGAAATCGCTGAAATCAAATGTGGTATGTGATACACGCTAGCTCCGCCTTCGGGCCTAGTGCAAGAGGGGCGAATTCGCACATTCATTCTCCCGATTTAGTGACAGATGGAGAGTATGAGTGAGAGCGAATGCGTTTCAGTGCGTGTATGACTGAAACACAGAATACACGCACCGTAAACACACGAACGCTACCGAGCGCTGCCAGAAAATAATTCTACAAAGATTTCTCTTTTCAGAGTCGTGCTTTTTGGTAAATTTTTTACGGTACATTGAAAGAAACATTTTTGTCATAATAAACTTCTGCAAATCTGGTAGTCATGCACTTAATTAGTTTAAAAAGGGAATGCTCAACATTTTGCTCAATATTTTGTTATTTATTTGTGTACACATTTACCTTGACATCATTAAAAATGCCTGTTAATGCATGTAATTAATATTATGTGATAACACAGGAATAAACAATAAGTAAAATGGGTCGGTGATGTAACATTTTGAATATCAAGTTCACCCAAATAGTGAAACGGAACTGCGTCAAATAATTTTTGTTTCTACACAACTAATTGAATAAAATATAAATATTTGATGAATTCGAGGATTCAGATCTCATCAACTGTAACCTAATCTACAACCACGGTTTCAAATTCGTAAGTGCATCTGCATTATACGATATTTTTAAACATTCGTCAAGCATCTCAAAAAAAAAAAAAAAATTAAAAGCTTGTTTTTGATCCTGTTAATATTAGCATTCTGGTGATAATAGTGCGGTCATTTTGAATCATATTGTACTATACACCAAAAGAATCTGGAACACGTAATACGTTCTGTTGTAAATACGAGGAGTTAATTATTGTTGCTATCATGTATTCGTCCGTTTGTTTATTTCCGTGTTTTTTTAAGTTTCTGTAGAAACAAGTTTAAAATTGCATTCAAACTAATAGCATTTTCCACTGGCTGCACTAGTGCGCACTGAGTGTATTTCCAATTCGGTTCAGCTTTATGTAATAAAACGAGATGGAGATACACTCAGTGCATACCGGTGCAGCCAGCGGAAAACGCTATAATAAAATAACTCAAATATGTATGCACAACAATTGTCTCAATTTTTTTTTAGTGGACATAGTACAGTTAGATATTATATGGCATTATATAATATGGAATCTTGCAGAGCAGATTTCAAATACAGATCTATTTCAGAATTGTCACCAGATTATCAAAAAGAGGTTTCAACTGTCCAGATCGATCAGGATCGTTATTTTAATTTTCTTTTAAAGCCAGTATAGGCAGCATATGTTCTAAATGAAAATATTTTAACTTCGGCTTCATTTTATGCCAAAAATTGTCATCTTTTTTAATCTGAAAAAGAAAACGTATTACAGGTGTGTTGTAAATGTAAATTGTTGTTATTTTTTCTAAAATCGTCTATAATTTCTATTTTATACACTAGTCTTCAAAACCAAATCGGTTTTACTTATTTTATTGTCAAAATTATAGCTTTCGTGTGCTTAAAAGTTGAAACTATTACAAAAATAATCTTATAAGATTTCAGAAAAAAATAATGTATTATGATGAATTCAGAACTTTCTTGACGTTTATGTAAATAACATTACTTGTTCACATATCATTCCCAAAGGTGTCCATACAACGAATACAACTATTCGTTAAAGCCAACTGCCCTTGAATCTGATAATAGTAGATATGTGTTTTCTTCAGTTTCACAGTATTGCCATCCAAAAAGAAATAGGGCATAACTTTCATCTTTGCTGCTTCCTGAGGAGTTATTTTGAACTTCGCTAACTTATAGGGACACTTGATCTCAATTATAGCATCCTCACCAACTAGTCCATCAGGACTAGCTCCAAGATACGGCATTTCTTTAGATATAAATAATCCGCCGTTCAACTTTATGTCCAAATTCCTGTGAAAATTGTTTTCTCGCAATTTCTTCATGGTTACGGCACCAATTTGTAACTATACTTTCGAAAAATTAGAGGAAATTAATTTTTACGCCAATTTTTTGGCATCAGTTGTTTGACCTCTTTTACAGACAATACCAAATTTCGTTGCTGTTAGTCTTCGCTCTTTATGCCATTTCACTTTGGTGTTTTGGCCAACAGTGTTTCTCTCTAACGATTCTAACTCTACCTGGGTCCTGCTCAAGTAGTCCATTAAAGATGATTTCTTTTCTTCTAAGTTTTTAAGAGGGATCACCTCTTCTATTAGTCCGTAGTCACCCTCAGCTTCGACTGCCTGTTTTACTTTTCTGCCTTGCCCAAGAAATAGTCGTGCTCTGCATTTTCGGTAAAAACGTCTCCTACGCAACTTTGACGTATACAGTGTACCCGGGTAGAAAGCTGATTAAATTAGCAAAAAGGTGCAGGTTCGAGAGCTTATTAAGAATCCATTTTCAAATATTACTTGTCATGGCCAACTTGATTATATTGAGATGCGGTTTGAACTAGTTTGCACGATAATTTAAGTACTTTTATGGGCACTTAATAAAACTAATCCCATTTTTACAAATTTTCAATAATCTAACCTAACCTTAAAATTTTAAATTGGTGATTTTGTTGGCCCTTTTAAGAGAGACTTTTTTTCTGAATGCAATGATGTATCACAAGATATGGAAACTTCTTCAAAATTTTGGGAAACCGAACTGTTGCAAGCTAACCGCGCCCTTGTTAACGTTGGTAATAAACGGGCGTTTACATTACATACATATTTGTATTATACATGTGTCCTACATATTGTTTGACAAGTCTGGAATGAATCTGAAATTTGTCTCATACTACTATTACATTTTTCATGTATTTGACATGTATCCGACATGTTTTACCAGACAGATTTGTATTCCAAATTAATGGAAAACACAGCGATCGCAGACCATACAAAGGTACTTTACGCACGTGCAGAATAGTTAGCTGTTTTAAACTATTAAGCGATCTGATGGTTTGTGACGATGGAGTGATCCAAAAAGAGCATAGTAATATTATGCTGCCGCGGCCAAAAACAAAAATTGATTGTCATCTTTCACGAGCGATACTTTTTTTTATTATTAAATACTAGATATGTAGTGAACAGGTCACATAGTGTAAACGATGTCCTGTGCTAGTATTTGTCGAAGACTTGTGCTAAAGATTCATCAGGATTTGTATGCGACAAGTCGACAGTTTTGTAAAGATTTGTTTTTGAATTTATTGAAGACATGTATGTAATGTAAGCACTCCTTAAGGATTGCAGAACTTTAAATAGGTCTCGATTCACTTGATCGCGACTATACGTATACCAAGTGCTACAAGAACGTAGAACTTACTCGTGAAATATACGAAGCTCAGTATCCAGAAAAGGCTACACAGATGAAGCTGCAGTGCCACTGATCGTTCGTATACAAGCGATTAAAATTTTTGACCAATGAAATTCTTATCTTTTTGGCACATCATACCCCTAGCTGATGTGATATTGGTTTAAAATTTTAATGGCTCGCTCACCATTGGCTGCAATTGATCAATGCCACTGGAGAATAACTTGATAAACAAAAAGCAAAATTTCTGTGATCATGGCACTAGCGATTTCTGTTCGTAAAAAGAATAAGTTCGGTTTTTCAAAATTTTGAAGAAGTCTCCATATCGTGTGCTACAACATTGCATTCCGAAATAAATTTTCTCTTAAAAAGGCCAAGAAAATTAGGGAGTACCAATTTAAAATTTTAAGGTTAGGTTAGATTATTGAAAATTTGTAAAAATGAGATTAGTTTTATTAAGTGCCCATAAAAGTACTTAAATTATCATGCATACTAGTTCAAACCGCATCTCAATATCTTAAATAACAAAAAAGTTACGGCAAATAAAAAAATGAGGAGATTTTGGTTTTAGTAAAATTTTAACCAAGTTGGCCATGACAAGTAAGTTTGAAAATGGATTCTTAATGAGCTCTCGAACCTGCATCTTTTTGCTAATTTAATCATCTCTCTATCTCTTCAAAGACAGAAGTTACCCATGCTGTCCCTACGTATCCGGGCACACTGTATACTTTGGTATATTTGCCTGGACTTTGGCATTTCACTTCGTAGCTATTTTTCAAAGAGAAGTTAATTCTTTTTCCTCCAACAAATTTTGAAACAATTGAAATGTACGTCTCCGCTGCATTAATGTTCATATTTAAG
Organism: Prosopocoilus inquinatus; assembly: GCA_036172665.1. Classification (NCBI taxonomy): domain Eukaryota; kingdom Metazoa; phylum Arthropoda; class Insecta; order Coleoptera; family Lucanidae; genus Prosopocoilus; species Prosopocoilus inquinatus. The sequence goes on from CM069870.1 coordinate 6,401,237, forward strand.
AGTAAATCAGAATGATCGCCGATTACGTGCTTAGATCAATGAATAATGTCCTTTTTTAACGCATTAACTTGCTCTATGAGCGTCGGTACATTAGAGCAGTATTAATTCCTATTCCAATAATCATAAGCACAATTATTCTGTATAATGTATATTTTTTCTTTACGTCCACTTTAAACCGCAATACTTCATTGTGCCTAATTTTAGTGCACGGAAGTGTAGTCTAGATAAAAAAGCAATCCACGAAAAATTTAAAAAAAAAACAATTTTATAGGGATAATAATAACGGTAATGAAACAACAAAATGACGTTATTGATTTACAGAGGAACATGCTATGCGTTTTTTTTGTGTCGTTTCAATTCTGATAAACTTTCACTTTCCGACAGACGTAGTTTTATTTTCCGAGTTTTACATAGTTTCTGTGTTAGATCAGGTCGCCGTTTTTATTTACATCACTTTTACATAAAAAATTTTACTCATCTGAGTGTGCGCTCGACCTTAGAATTTGCAGGAGGCCGCGGGCGGTAATCATGTGAATGAGGCCTTATGGGAATATTCTCTTGTGGGTGTGTCAAACTGACACGTAAACCAATCAAAAATAAAGATCAGTGACAGCAGAGTCATAAATTACAAGGAAAACGTTTAGGTGGTAATTCTGTTCTCTGTTCTTTTCGTTTGTGTGTAAAAATGCAGGAACACATGTTGAACGTATGTTTCTTCTAAATATATGCGAAAAATAGTGATACGCCCATTTGAAATCGAGTTCAGCTGTAAGCGAGCATACAGCCTTAATGTAAAGAACAGTTAAATAAACTTAATAAATAGGTTCGTTTACTTACTATTTGAGTGTATTTGTGTATGCAGCTTGGTTTCTTTATTTATTAATTAACCTGAATCCATTACTAGTGCTAAGCCGATTCTCTGAAATCCTGGGCCATGTGAACCACTTTTACTTTTCGCGATAAACAAATAAGTAGGCTTATCAAAATACATCGGTGCACGATTAAAAAAAAGAACTTCAAATTTAAAGTGACGCGACGTCCAGCGGATAGGCAACCATAATACCACCAGTGTATAGAAGTGGTAATCCTAAGAAGTGATGCGTTCACTAACTGCTATTAGCAGATTAGGATAATTATTTCAATTTAAAGATGTCCAAGATAAATAATACAAATCGTTACCTGAGAATAGGCTGCATTTTTAATCCTGAAGTCCTGATAACAGTGACAGTGTTGTTAAAGATACATTTCTTATAGTATCTAGATACAGATGCAGATACTTTCACAAATATGTATCTAGATGCAAACACAGATACTTTTTCCGGAAAATATCTATAGATACAAAGAAAAAGTATCTGCAGTTTATCAAGATACTTGCAAGTGTAAAATTCAATAACCTATGCAGTAGTGGAGGTACGGTATTATTTGCGATCCAAACCGACTTTTTTTGTGAAAATTGACGAAGTTTTCGTATGAGTATGTGAATAATGTACACACTAAAATCTGTGGTAATTTTCACCATTTTTTTCAGCAGTATGTCTTTTTAAATAGAAAATTTATCTTTGTAATTAAGTTGATCAATAAGCTGATAATTAATTACCTGGTTTTGTATGAAACCAAGTCAAGTCAACGTAAAATATAAAGTTATTAACAGAAATGACTCTACTTCCGTATCAGACAAGTTAAATGTCAAATGAATCTAGGATCCTTAGTTGAAACTGGTTGAAACCTTGTTGTAGCTAAGAGAGCGTTGCCATAATCAAGAAAAGTTGATAAAATCGACAATACAGTCTTTTTCTATTGATTTTCTCCTTTTGTCAATTATCTTTCCCAATTTTTAAAATAATTTTTAAGTTTCTGAACTATCAAATCGCATTTTAAATAGAACAGTCATTTGACAATCTGGAAAACATAATTAACATGAGGGGATAATCAAAAGACAGAGACTGTTAAATCGGAGGTTGCATTTCCGCCAAGGTCGCTGTTTTTATGGAAGTTCAAAATGTATCTAAACTGTATCTTAGTATCTCAAATGAATAGATTCACTGTAATTGTATCTAGATGCAGATACAGTTACATTTTTTAGTAGTATCTGAGATATGTATCTAGATACTCAAAAAGTATTTAGATACTGTATCTAGATACTTGCATCCAGATACTTAACAACACTAAACAGTGAGAGCTTTTGGCGGGAAAGTTTTAAATTATTCCTATAGGCGAAATTTTACAAAAATCTTCGATAATTTGATGAATTATTGACATCACATCAATTGCAAAAAATTTTGCTGGCAGCGATGCTTACTAGTTGTAAACATTTCTGTAGGTTGACCGACATTTTTAATCTCCCTAATTTATGACGTCCCTTTTGTCATAAATGTCGTAGTGACATCGACTTAAAAATAGAATTTACGCCTGGTTTTCTTATAACTAAGTAAAAACTTTATAAAAAGAGAAAACGTACCTGTAGTTGTTTCTATAAATTGTATATTAATACTCAAGTTACAAAACTCTTACACTCTTAAGTAATTTGAGAATTATTCTGCAAACGAAATGAAGCAGAATTATAATCACAAACCCAAAGACAAGCTGGAATGCTGCAAGAAGAAGATTCTTTTGAGGAAATACGGCTACATGTTTTACAGAAAAACAATTTCGCCGATTTTACCGTCCCAAGTGGAAAAGTTGCATGTATTGAAGAGAAAGAAGCGAACGTTTGCTGCTTGGAAAAACCTATGGCTTGATCACAGAGCAGGATGGCGTATGGCAATACGTGCAAACTTACATTACGCATACACTTTAAAAAGAAGCTCTTTAAAGAAATGGCAGTTGTATTTGCTGCGAAAGAAGACTAAGGGACTTCAATTACAGATTGCATCTGCTTACCATGCCAGAAAATTAAAAACCAAGTTCTTGCACGAGTTCATTTATTATGTAAAATGTTATAAATGCATTGAAATTCTGAGAAAAAATTTGATTGAACAGTTCGTCCTTCGTTGTTTAAGTATGGAGGTAATAACTGTACAGTGCAGATACATCGAGTTACAGCAGAAGTATTACTTGAAGGAATTCTTTTGTATCAAACAGAAAATAATGTGCTTCAATAAATTATTGGCTCACGCCAACGAGCAGATAATTGAGAAGAATGATCTCCTGCGAGCTCGCTTGCTATTCAAAAGCAAGAACTATCCGGAAACGTTGCGTCCTTTCTTCATAGAATGGAGGAACTACGCAGGAAAATCTGCTTTAAACAAGTTCAAGCTGCATTTAGCCGTCGATCATTTTAAGAAAAAACTATTAAATCGCTGCTTGTCAAAATTGTACGAGTATAAAAATTACAGGCAAATGAAACACAAGAATCTCGTCATGGCAAAGAAGATATACGAAACAAATTTAAAAGCGAGATGCTTCAGATGCTTGCAAGAATTTACCAATTTTAAAATTGCGAAGAGAGATAAAACTGATTTGGCAACGGGCTTTTATGCTGAGAAAATCACCAGAGGATGCTTCGACAATCTTCTGAAGTATAAAAATCACAAGCAAAGGAAAAGAGATGTTTTGCTTAAAACCCGTCGTTACTTCGAGCATAAAATACAGAAGAAGACTTTTCAAAAACTCAAAAAGTACAGCACCGCACACAAAATAAAGAAAGCAAAAGTGCACCTTGCTGTTAATCATTATGACGATAAACTCAAACGCATTTACTTTAAAAACTATTTAACTTTCTGCCATAATCAAAAGGTGAACAATTATAACAAAATCAACATTGTATTAATGAACAGAGAAAAAAGGTTGCTACGCAATTGCTTCTTGACTTGGAAATTATTTTGTTGCACGAGGATACAGAAGCGAATTAAAATATCACTGGCCATCCGAAAATATGAAATAAAGCTGGCGAATAAAACCATACTTATTCTAAAGCAACATGCAGAACAGGTGAAGGCGGAAAGGAAAGCGAGAGCAACACGATTAGTAAATCTCACCATCACAAAATGGAAGAGGTTTGTTGACAACCGAATTCTTCACAGGGGTAACCTTGAAAGGGCAAAGCTGATTTACAAGCAAAACCTCATTAGAAAAGGTCTTAATGCGATACTGTCAGCCGCTTACAAAAAACAAGTGTCCAAGAAGAATCGAATTTTGCAAATCGTTGAGTACCAACTCATTTTGGCTCGGAGATATTTCACAATCTGGAAGAGGAAAGTCGTACGTAATAAGAGTCCTGGTGCTTGTTTAAAAAGTGAAAATTCGAGTTTATTTGCTGGAAATGATAGTTATAGAGAGTTGGGGTGTGAAAAGTCTGATGGTTGGATGACGCCTGTCGAACCATTTGTTTGGAATCGCTTGTGTTTTGATAAACCAAGAGTTCCCAGTTATTTATTAAAGAGTATTCAAAATGTATGACATTTTTCGATGGTGGTATTGTTGTAATTACAACTTTTCTGTACACCATGATAAAATATAAGAAAATAAAAGATGACTTCGTAACATTTGGCCATCAAATTTAAAACTAAGGCACAAGAAGCTTTCGCTTCACAATTGACAATAAATAAAATGTTAAGCTCTTAGAAGCTGCCATTTTTTTCAAAATATTTTAGTACAACTTTATATAGTTTAATTAAATTTTCGTGTTTGTCAATTAATGAGATTGCATTACTTGATTATAATTCTAGAATCTTAATGTCTTTCACAAATTGATTGTACAAAAATTTCACTATTACGTCATGCCATCAGACTCTTATGTTTATCACAGTGTTAAAAGTCTACACAACATTTAAAAATATATTTAACATTAAATAGATCAAAAACTATAAACACTGTTATTTCTTTTTCCTCTTCATTGCGTTGAGTTCACTTTGTTGAACAGAAGCCTCCGCAAATAATCTCTTAACTTTCTGCTTCCTCTCCAAGTCACTAAAAGCAAAACAGTTATCACATGAATATAAATCCGTTTATTTATACAACAAACCTCTGAACTTGATGAGCTATTTTGACCCGCCCCAAAAATGCACTGTCGAGTCTTATCTCACGTAAGGCCCCTTTACGTTCTTTCTTCAATTTCTGAAGAAGCTTGGCCCGTTCCATTTTTTCTTTCGACTGGATCTTATGTCTTTTACCATCGTACCTAAAACAGATTTGTGTGTGTGCTAATGCATAATGGAAATCTGAAAATACTTACACTTTCTGGATGTTAGGTTCATACAGTCTCAAAGCTTTCGGCCGTTTCTTCTCTGGCACAATGTAAGTTAAATTTCTATTGACACGCAAAGCTTCTATTTGATCTTTTAATAGGCCATACTGTTTATGAACTTCGTCGGGGTAATTATTAATTTTAATCATGCTCAGGTACTTTAATGAATTCTCAAAAATCTCACAGTTTGAAGGCAATTCACGAAACTGATCTAAAAAGTTTATAAGTAAGCTCAGGATAGTGTACAGGCTTTGCACCTTGAATTCATCACTAATATCAGTCTCTGACAAATCCCCGACGTTAAGTTGTAAATGCAAAGTTACTTCACTCATGTTTTTCTCGAGAACTAAATCACTATCGAACGGTTTAAAAGGTGGCATTACTTTCATCAGGCGCACTCCAGTCTTCCGCACGGCCATATGCAACACACCAGCCAAAAAATTCAAGGCGGAAGGTAAGTATCGCTTTGAAAGGTAGGTGTACTGAAACAAAGTTGGTGTTTTTTCTGTTATTTACTTTTAGCAGAAATTGTTTACCTACCTCTGAGATGAGGGTCACTAAGAATAATCCGAATGCAATGTCTTTTTTATTTCTTACTCTGCAGTTATTGAGCATCTGATCTATAAATACGAGCGATGGTGTAACAACTTGATGACGAAAATCCGATGTGGGAAATAGACAGCTGACTAATTTCAAAAATAAGAGCACGTCTATTTCAGGAAACTTGCGGGGCTTCTTCCTGAAATCCGCCTGTTTTTCTTTGATTACTTCCAATACGGCACTTTGTGAGTCTTCCTTGTCGAACTGTACCAGATCGTACATATAAGGGGCAATAAAACTGAAAACTTGGAAACATTTTCGTGTAGTTTCTGCATCGCATGCATCGGATGAAAGGTCATTTATATGCTGAAGCAGATATACAAACAGAATGCCTAAGTGCTTCTTATTGCCCTCTGCAAGACTTGGATGGTTACACTTGATCATTCGTTCAAGTATGACGCTTTGTTGTACTGGAGATTTCTCTTTTAATAACATTCGCAGAGTGTCATAATCTTCTGGCAAATCAAAAGTGTATGGCAGTTCTTTTCTAGCTTGGTCCATGACTTCTTTTCTTTTCATTAAGTCTAATTTTATTTGTTGCTGTGGCTCAGCGTCTTCAGTTTCTGATTCAGGTTCTTCTTGGCTTGGGATGGTTTTCGTTTTACAAGAGGTAATCTGAAACTATTGATTTTTTTTTTTTAACTTGATTTATGAAGTGAGAGTTTCACCTACATTTTCATTTTCATTGTCTTCAACAGTTTGATTGGGATTGGATTCATCTTCACTGTTGTTTTGATTACTGAGTTTATCTGCAAGTTAATTTAACATAAATACAAGCAACCCTTCGTTCAGGAAGATTAAAAAAAAAAACGTTCACACAATCATTTACCTGCACTAACGTCTTGGCTTTCTTCCTCTTCGCTTTCTGAAGCATCTTCTTTCAAATCTGATAGATTATCTTCATCAGATTCTGAATTCGAGGAGTCCTCGGCCTCATCATCAGATTTTTCTGATTCACTTTCGCTCTCGTTAGTCTGCTGTCCAAGTAATTCAGCTTGGATTTTCAAATTTGACTCTCCTTCTACATTATAAGACAAGGTCACTTCAGGTTCGGAATCATACGCAAAATTATCAGCCAAATCATCAGCGCTACGATGGTTTCTACTCGAAGGTTTCTCTTCGATGAACCCCCTCATCCTCTCCAGCCTTTCGCGTTCCAGTTTCTCCAACTTCTCGCGTTCCTCCTTGGCGATTTCATCTTCCGACTTCAAGCGATCAGACGGAGTTCCGCGTGCTTCGAATTTTAATTCCCGTACCACTTTATCATAATCATTCTTCGCGTCCGTGCTGGTTATAGTCTCATCAGCTTTCGTGGTCTTGCTGACAAGAGGTAGCAAGTCTTTCCATTCGGTGTCTAACTTCTCGGTGAGTTCCAGCGTCTGTTCTTTCAACTTCTGTTTCTCTGCTTTGCGTTTCTTTGATTCGGCTATTAATTGATCTATTAAGTCCTTATGTGACTTGGCCCCATTAATTCCTGTCCGTTTAAGCAAGCCGCCTCCGAAATGAGCTTCCTCTACGAAATTGGAGTCTAACTTCCCTGAGGGATTCTCATCGGTGCTGTCTTCATCGTCAATGTCAGATCTTGGATCATCGAAGTTCTCGATTTCATTTAAAGTCTGACCTCGGTGAGTCAACACTTCGTCGGCCAAGTTAAAAATTGATTTTTTGTGCGCTTTCTTTTTGATTGCAGAATACCTGGCGAGGGACTTGTCTTGTTCCGAAATATTCTTGTCATGCTCTCCGATACGCTTGTCTATGAATTTATTGGATTTGTTGTGTACGTTATACTCGCGTAATAGCGTGTGCTTGCGCTTTTTGAGCGCCTTGAACCTGGACACACCGGGTGCACCTTTGTCGTTTTTTGCTTTGCGTCCCAAAATGCGTAGCTTTTCCTTGTTCACGTGTATTTCGAAGGGATTTAATGCCTTTTTCTTTTTCGATGGATTTGGAACGTCGCGTTTTCCTGCATTGCGCTTATTTCTTGCTTTAACCATGCTGCAACTTACTAGTTTAAAAAGTTAGGTTATGTTTGGTTATGTTTCTTGATTTCAGTGCTGCCAACTCATTCGACTTCGAATTCCCTTTCGGCGACTTAAAAAGTTCCGTTTCCACTGAAAAGCTTCCTTTCTTTAAATATTTAATAAAAATAAAACCGTTAAATATATTATAAATAAACTCGTTACAACTTTTTTAAAATAAAAAGAAACACTTAAGTACTTCAAACAACAAATGTGTAAAACCAATATAAAAGGTATTGTACAGAAAACTGTTTGAATACATATAATTGTTTATTTGAATAAATGTGCACAAAAGGTGCTTTCTTTCGCTCGCAAAATCGTGATCAAAACGTCTTTTGATTCAAAACCAGACATTCTTTCTTTTAATTTCACTATTTTTAAAACTTGTTTGGATTGAATTATGGTTATTTACAATTGAACTGTCAATCAAAAAGTCAAATCAGGTGTTTTGTTGCACCAACTACGAAATTCAGGTCCAAACTGTTCGAAACACGATTCAAACTTTTAAGCGAAAGGAAGCACCCGTTACATTTAATTCAAGCAGTTTTTTGTTGATTCAAACATTTTTTACTTAAATAGAATAGATAATGGTTCTTCTTTTAAATAAATGAACGCTTAATTGAACGTATCCAAACGAAAGAATTATTTTGAGGCATTTACGATAATTGGAGCGGTACATGGAAGGGGTTAGAAAAGTAAGACAGATCGAATGCGTTTAATGCAAGTAAGAGTGAGAGAATAGATTAACCGGTACATATCGCTCCAATTATCGTAAACGTCTTTAATTTCACATTTTCCTTTTCTCTGTGTAGTCTGATAATTTAAGAAATTAATGCAATCAGCTGATCGGCAGAAAATAAAAAAACAAGTACTGAGTTATTGAAAAATTTCCTTTTTTAAAAAAATATTACATTTTTCTTTTTTACTCAGAAAATATCTGCAAAAAGGAAAATTTAGGGAAAATATCTGCAGCTGTCAGCACTGCTCAGGGTTTGCTAGATTGGGCGAAATTCCGCCTTTTGGGCTACATTTTAGACATATTTGGCGTCCGGAACCTGATTTGGGGTACTTTTGCTGTCTTCACATAACGAAAAATAAATGAAATATATAGTGTGATCAATAATGACTGTCTATGCCACTACTTTAATTTAATTTATACGAAGGTGTCATATGACGAGAATACTTTGAGCATCTGTTTCTTTTGTTTACAGTTCTTTTCATATTTATTCTTTCTTTTTTGTTTTTGGTTTTGTGTTGAAAAATTGACGTTTTGCATTTTATTTTAAACGGTTCGTTTGTTTTATTTTGTTTTTTTTTTGTTTCCTACTTTACTGGCTTCTTTTAGTGCAAGAGTTTTCAGCCGAAAAATCACCGTTTTTTCAATTAATTACTTTTTTCTATCCATTCTTTTGTTTTTTTTTTCATGTTTTTCGAATTTTTCTTATTTTAACCGAATTGGCTTTCACATTTTATTGACTCGTTTTTACGGTTCTCTTTTGTTTCCTACGAATTTGTTTCTATTTGCAAAAACTTTCGTCGATTTTAATTATTTTTTGCTCATCTTAGTATGCTGTTTACTTTTAATTGATTTTGATCAACTTTTTGTTGTTATCTTTTGTTTTCTTCTGCATTCTTTTTAAACTTTTCGTCAGGAGATTCATCGGTTTTTGTTCATCTTAGTCGTTAATCATCTTTCTTTCTTCTTCTGTTCTTTAATGTACTGTCTTTGTTATGAAATTGACATTTCGTATTTTATTGACGCTTGTTTGCAGTCTTATCGTTTTTCATTTGTTTTGTGTCTCAGTTGTGATCTTTCGTTTTGCGCACTGAATTTCTTTTTTTAATCGTATTATTGATTTTTCACACTTCGCTTTAATTTTCTACGAATTTTTTTATTTGTCCGGAAGATAGCTGTTTTTCGTTCAGCTTGGCGTTGTCGCTTCTCCTTTGATTTTTTTGTTCACTTTGTAGCATTCATTTCTCTTTTGTTTTTGATTTTTTTGCAGGTTCCTTTTTTTTAATTTGTCCTGATTTTTTGTATCCCAAGTCGGTTATTTCTTGTTTCTTACTTTTGACTTTTGAATTCGCTGATTTGAATCGATTCAAGAAGAATTTTCGTGTTTGATTTGTATAGGATTGTGCTTACGATCAGAGCATTTTCATTTTCATTTTCAAATCTAGGGAGTTTGTTCTCTCCACAGTTAGTAGCTGTTGGTACCACTGAAGTTTCAATATGTCACGTAAAATTTGGCGGCAGTGTGATCTGTCAAGAGCTTGGTGGTGTTTGTGTTTCGTATTCAGAGTAAACAAAGCTGAAAAGATTCTCCGGACATGAAATAACCAGTTGCAAGAAGTGAGTTGATAAATATTTCAGTGTTATTAAGAACCTTTATCGGACAAAGAAACCAACAATAATGTCGACCCACTACAGAAGAGTATCCATGAACACATCGCTTAGGAACGCCCGAATATTCGATGACGTGCGTGAACTTTCAGAGGAAATTATCAAAGCAAGCTTTAGTCATGATATATTCGTTTTTAGGAAGACTCTTGGGATGCCAAAGACCCCCTGTGTTTAACGGCGCAAGTAAAAGTTGAACCTGACAGCGACAGTAGTAGCAGTTCATCCGAAGACGATCCCTCAGAGTATTTGGATATAAACATAAAAGAAGAATTCGAGTACGAAGAGAAGACAGATCAGCCAGTGGCACAGGAGATCCAAGGGGAAGATTACTTTTGTGATAATGCCGTTGCCAGTCCAATTAAAAAGGAGAGGTTAGATTTTGAAACGAAGCTAAAGTTTGATACAGATGACACAAATGAGGCTTCCGGGGATGGAGGGAAGCTCTCAAGTTTTAAGACTAAAAAGAGGACGATCCTGAAGCAGAGAATTTCACCGTATGCCAGGGATGAAAAACCTCAGAGTAATTCGCCTTTAAAGAGGAGTTTTCCCAGAAGTTTATCACCTAACGTGAAACGAAGTAGATTAGATAGTCGATTTGAGTAAGTTTCAAATTTTTTTTAACTCTATAGGGGTGAACAATCCAAACAAATATTTTTTTTTGTACCTACTTGACTTTTCTGTTTTTCCATTTTGATTACTTTTAGGCAGCCCCTTGCTAATCCAGTCATAATGCATTAATAAGGTAACTGCTAGGCCACAATGTCCCATAATTATATGTCATCTGGGTTGAATATGTTAATTTTGATGTAAAATTAATTAAGGTTCCGTATTATAAACGTAAAATAAATTTACTATACAGTTTAATGCCTTTGTAACAATTGTAAATACAATGGTTACTAAGACATTAAACTGTAGAGTAAATTTAACTTGTGTTTATAATACCGGGCCTTAGAGACTCATTTATTTTTAAATGATTAAATGATTTTTCTAAGGCAAGAAAGTGACCCGATAACTTTGAAAAGACGCCAGAAGCAGATCGACTACGGCAAAAATACAATCGGCTATGATAACTACGTCAAACAAGTTCCACGGTAACTTATTCTGAATTTTAATCGCCAAGGGGCTGTAAGATTTCTTTGCAGGAATCAGCGGAAATTCGGTGACCCCATGACCCCTAATAAATACAGAAAGTATTCAAGGAGAGGTTGGGACGGTTTGATTAAACAGTGGAGACTACAACTGCATCGATATGATCCAGTTGACAACGATCTATAAGACTTTAAAATTGTGTTAATTAACGAGAGGTACTAAAGTGTGAGGTGTGTGTGTTTTATTCTTATTGAATCTTTAATAGGATAGATACTATTAAGATGTTCCAAATGCGACATGGATTATTTTAAAGTCTCATGTAAATGAATCATGCCCGATTTTTTCACCTCCTAATAAATTTATCTGCCAGGTAATATCCTCGGAAACTATTATCGATGCAATGGTTTCCAAGGATAATACCAGGCAGATAATTTTTTAGGAGGTGAATAAATCGGGCGTTAGAGAGACAGAACAGCAGGCTTTAATATGCAGTATTTGTTTGTGGTTTAGTTTTTTATAATAGTTCGGTATTTTATCGTATACTTGGATATTTCGTTTGCAAATTAATTAAAACGAAAGTTCCAGCACAAATTTAAAAGAGATTAACAAAATTAAAACTACTTTCAACTGAAATTAACTTGCTGTAATGTTTTTAGTCGTTTGCATGATATTTTATAGGCAATAACAAAAGCATTGAATGATCAGAATTCAAGTGGTATTTTTTAAGTAAGTTTTTATTTGTTTTGATAGTCAGTATGAAAATAAATAAATATGTCGACAGTTATTATTACAGACAAGATAAATGATTTCTCTGTACACATTTTATTGTAATAGATTTTTTTTTTATAAAAGATTTTAAAATAGTTTTTTTTTTATGAACAGCATTAAATATATCTTCTAATTATTTCATCACTTTTCATTCTTTTTTTTATGTTTAACCAACTTAATATTTTATTTCTTTAAAAACTTCTAAACGTCTTCGTAGATAGGCACTTGATTGTTGACTGGATTATGACAGCGTTAGCTGGTGTGTCTGGAAGTGTATTTATGTGTGCATATCTCAAACTATAAGATAGACCGCTTGGCAAGTGTGTTTGTGGTACAGACTACAACATAGAGCGCTTGGAGAGAGTGTGATGTTCCTGTCGGACTACAAAATAAAGCGCTTGGCGTGTGTAAATTAATATACACTTTTTCCGAACGATGTTTTTCTCTCGTTTCTCCCTGTTTTGTATCGACGGTCACCGTTGTGACTTTAGGTTATTTATTTTACCCAACAGCACTCAGTAACGCACGCGCGTATACAAAAAAATCCAAAGTGACGGTCTGTCCTTACGAGAACCAAAACAAGCCTTTCAAAATTAATAAGCGTTTCCAGAAACTGTCTCTAAAAATATTTAAAATCAAATAAATAAGAAACAGTAACAGTAAGGCCAAGACAAATCATTTATTATGTATTCAAAAATGAATTTTATTCAAGTAGGTAATTAGAAAGGTTTTCAATACATCTACAATTCATAACACAATTTGAAGGAAATAACAACATTCACTTAAACACTAAAATAATTTTCAAAAATTAATTTACATAGGTACTCAAATGGAATGAATGGAATAAAGGTTTTGGTTTCAACTACTAACAACTACTTTATCACATGTGTAACTAAGACAGAGATGTTTCCTTTATTATTTAATGATTAAATGAGACGCTATAATGAAGATCTTTATATTATGTATGAAGCAGAACTTGAGTAGCTAGCGTGTAAAAAATAGGTTTGTATAAAAATCTATACGCATTTAAGCTGCACCGAGAAGTACCAACAAGCAATACTCATATTCCCCAGAAGTATCACCCTAAAAACAATTAATAAAATAATTAAGGATCAAATTTATTTTAATTAATCAAATTACTTACCGCCACAGCGTCAGTTAGAGATTCTTCAAAGTGTTGCATGTACGCATCCTTAATGTTGCCTAAATCGATTTCACAGCGTGTTGTTATTATCCTGACCAGTTTCTTATCGTTAGTACCCAGGCCAGAGATGGCATCGTTCAGACACTTGGCAAAATACAAGGGCTTGTTTCTAATTGCTCTTATCAACGCCAGGAATGCGTCTTCCGAGTTGCCCGAAAATTCGCTTTTGATGGAGTCCTCAAGGTCGCAGCCGGCGACTTTTTCGTATTCCTTGAAGATCAGTTGCAGCTGGGCATAATTTCTTTGACACAGGATCATGTTGAACGTGGATTCGTCGGTGCCCCATTGATTTTCTCCTTAAAGAAACGACACTAACAATATATTTATGAAATTTATTTAACCGTTATCTAAGTTATCTTTTTATTTTCTTTTCTATAAAAGTGACAAAATGTTTCCTTACCAGCCTCAAATAATTTTTGTGCGTCTTCAACGGCTTCACTGGGATTTTTGACCATGCTCTCATCCCTATTGGCGTTACATAGGGACACCATCAAACGTTCAAACGTTCCGGAAGTGTCGGATTTAAGATCGTCTTCCAAGTTAGATTCAAATTCTAGAAAAAAAAATGAGGCTTTAGTTCTAATATTTATGTGTATTGTAGAAGAGGCGTACCTGTTTCGTATACGGCACGTATTATTTGAATTTGATCGTTGTTCATGGTGCAGAACACTTCGATGAGGGCCTCCTCGTCGGTGCCTATGCCACTTAGGGCGTCGTGAATATTCCTTGCGTACAACTGCGCCAGAGGGGTCATCAGAGCAACCAAAATGTCTTGCAAATTTCCGCTTGTTTCGCTCTGTATGTCTTCTATTAGATCCTGTTGAAGAAAACTGCTTTAGTGAGGACGTATATTAACTTGAAGGCTTCTGCGGCCGTTCTCATTGACTTCCGGTTGGAACCGGCAATGTTCAAGAAAAATTCAAGAATACGTTCTCCAGTTGAACTCGCAAAGAAAAGAAAAAGAATACTTCTCAGGCTGAATCCTTGGTTGGAACCGCCAAGAATTAAAACCCGAGAACGTTTTCTTTTTTGGTTTTGGACGGTAAAAACTGTTAGTATTACCTTGCCATAAAGCGTCTTAAATTGGTCTGCGATTTCCAAACGTTGTGCGCCTGTTCTTCTGGCTAGCACGTCGATGAGTGCTTTCTCGTCCGTGCCAAAACCCTTCATCGCACCCCTTAGAATTTCGGCATCTGCGACGGGATCAAAAGGGACAGCGGGGAAGATCGTTGGTGTCTAAATAAACCAAGAATATTTCTTAGTATTCGAGATATATTCAAGAAAAAAATAATTATCTTAAAATTAATACAATTTCTATCTTGCTTCCCCTTCCTTTTCAAAATAATTGGTAGGATCCTTGCTTGAAGTAAACAGTAGTAACGAAAAGATAAATTAAGCTGACGAAAGGGAAATTTCAAATATTCTTGAACGTGTATGGAAGTGGAAATTGATTTAATATTTGGTTGTGTGTAACTTTCTTTCGCATTTGGCAAAATGATAAATTAAGTTATAACAAGAGGGACGCTCATAATACATTCTTGAATACTCTGTATAAAGGGGGACTTTTTTACATTTTATATTCTGAAAGTACCTACTTATTGGATAACCTTATTTGCTTCTTCAACGTATTTTAGGAACATTTACATTAATATAAGTGATTTTTTTTTAAATTAGTAATTTGCGCAGTTTTAGTAAAACTAGGTACTAGTTGGTTTTTTGAAATTAAGAAAAAATAAAATGGTTTTGATAATTAAAAAATAAATAAAATTATTCTTAGGCCCTTCAGTATAGGCAACCATACAAACGACTGTGTTTAATGGTTTGCTTGTACTAAAGCTTTTTGATTGTCGAAAATGACTATTTTTTATTATTACTATAAAGGGGCACGTTATTGAAATCAATTGTTTATATAAAATATTTTTTTAATCTTATGTAGAAAAACACTTTGCACTAATTGCACAATCGCTTAACGTTTCGCCATAGGTTGAGAGCTTCGTCAGGAGTTTCGTCAGAATACTGATGAAAGTTAAAAGAAATCAATAATTTTTTTACGTTTATTACATATTTCATTTCTGAATTCAAGTTTGGAAAATTATTTGAACATTTAAAAATCAGGAAACTTGCATAATCGCAGACAAATTGAGTAAATTGGTGTTGTAAATGTTGTAAATAAAAAAAAATTCTCACCGCCTGCAGTGAAGGCAACCATACAAACTGCTGAGTTAATTGGTTGCCTATATCAAGGCCTTTCGTAGAAAATAATTACCAAATTCATTTATTTTTGGATAAACTCGCATGGTAATAAAATTAATTGTTTATAATTTTTAAAGGCGATCCTATAATTTTCTCCAATAATACGCATAAATTAAAAACATAAATAAATTACTGATTTTTGTACGTCTATTATTTCATACTTGAATTCGAGTTTGGAAAATTATTTGAACATTTAAAAATCAGGAAACTTGTATAATCGCAGACAAATTATGAAAGTTGGGGTTAAAAAAATAAAATAAAAAAAATTCTTACCGCCTGCAGTGAAGGCAACCATACAAACTGCTGAGTTAATTGGTTTGCCTATATCAAGGCTTTTCGTTGAAAAGAATTACCCAATTCATTTATTTTTGGGCAAACTGGCATGGTAATAAAATTAATTGTTTATAATTTTTACAGGCGATCCTATAATTTTCTCCAATAATAATAGGCACAAATTAAAAAACATAAATAAATTACTGATTTTTGTACGTTTATTATTTAGTTAAATTCTGGAATCAGGAAGAAATAGAAATGTGAAATTATCGTTCGGGAAAAACACGAAAACGTCAGGGAATAGTGACACATGAAACCTTATGGAACGTCACTGGAACGTTAAGAAATAATTATTTGACGTTAAATTTAGGAATGTGAATATTTACTGTCTGTCTAAATAACGATAATTGAAGCACTTTGAATAAATTCCAAACACAAGTTCTCGAAAAGTAGATTATAAAAAGAAAATTCCTTATCTAAATTTAAATATAAAAAAAAAAAACATTGTTGGCAGACGCAAAATTCGAAACAGAAAATTTAACTTCGAAGGCAGCTAATAATAAAACTTTTAACATTTTCTTCAGTAAAAAAAAAAAAAAAACTGCTACAGTCTGTACCATTATTATCTTAGTGTCTTATAATGAGAAAGGTACTAAAATGTTAAAATATACAGGGTAGGCGCGTTAGTGTGTCTGTGTCAAAGTATTCTCTCGAGTAAATTAATAGCTTTCGGATTTCGTCAACTCTGCTTGGATTTCCTAACTCTCGAGGTTCAATTATTCAAAATCAATCAATCAAATTTGTACCAGCAAAACAAAAGACGGTCGATTTTAAACGAAATCAGATGTGGAAATGAAACAATTGGTCTTAGAACAAACGACAATCGAAGCAGGCGCAGAAAACTGAAATCGATTTTTTTCCTAGTGATAAATCCAATCAAGAGATGGACAAATAAAATTACGTAGAGGCAAAACAAAAGACAATTTAAACGAGATATGAAAAAAATTAGGAAGTTAAAAAAAAACTCAAACAAAAGGACAAGCTTTTTCCCAGAACTAAACAAAATTTAGGGTGAAAAAAAAATATCAAAACGTTCAACCAAAATAGTAAAAGCAAAACAGAAGACGGTCGATTTTTATGTAAAAATCAGACGCAAAACTAAAACAGATGACAAACGAATACGTCGTACAAAGTTGAAACCGTTTTTTTCTTTTACGAAAGTCGATTTTGAACGCATAATCTTAATCGGTAATTACTGGTGCAAAATATTTTTGATTTAGCCCTTGTAATGTCTGAATTGCAACATTCATAACGTTGCAAAGGGTTGATTACGACATCAGTCATATGAACAGTTGAATTTTCAGATCATTAAAAGGCATTTAGTTCAACATAGCGCCACCGAACTTTGTCTAAATATTTGTAATATTTAGTGAAGGATTGTCCAAGATGTCAGTGTTTATTCAGAAATTGAAAATAAATTCAAGTGTATGTCTTATCACTAAAGTATAAATAACGATAAATAAATTAATTAGATTTGGAAATTGACGTTATCCGAAAATAGTCATAAATAAAATGTAATTAGAGCCAATTTAATTTATTTAATTTACTTTAGTGATAAGGCATACACTTGAACTTATAATATAGTACTTGTAATGGAGCTATTTTTCTGCTGAAGATGTCCCAAGCAGGACCGAAACAGGGAAACGATTCGCAACAATTATTTTTTGAATTGCTGAATTATCTCGTATGTATCAAAAAAAAAAAACAAGAATTTATATGAAGGAGAAGATACAGTAAATATTTAATAAAAATTTACGAAGACTAAACAAAAGAGAGTCGATTTCAAACAAAATCAGGAGTAAAACGGAAACAAAAAGCAATCAAGTTAACTGAAGTACAAGGCAACTTTTTTCCAATAACATTAAAGAAGCGAAAATTAAAAAAAAAAAAAAACTGTTTGATCAAATTTGTAAACGCGAAATAAAAGACTCTCGACCTGAAATTTCCTAATTTTAAGGGAAGAATTTATACGAAGAACCAGGTAAAATCACGAGGACAAAACAAAAGAGAGTTAATTTCAAACAAAATCATGAATAACATAGAAACTAAAAGCAATCAAGTTAAATAATGCAATCTTTTTCTAATAAGACTAAACAAGAAGCAAGTAAAATGTTTGATCAAATTTGCAAACGGTAAACAAAAGACTGTCGATTTATAAATTTCTAAATTGTATTACTAAAAAGAAAAAAAAAACAATAAAATATGTAGAAGCAAAAAGCACTAAAGTTAAGAAAATGGAACAACACGCCACTTTTTTCCAATAATACTAAACGAGAAACAAATAATAACATTGGGAAGAAACAATTTCGATCACATTTGTAAACGTCAAAGATTGGCGATCTATAAATTTCTAAATATTGTCATTTGCAAATAAAAAAAACAGAGAAGTTCTACGAAGCAGTGAGTAAAATTTAACTAGAAGACATAACAAAAGAGAGTCGATTTCAAAACAGATCAGGAATTGAAATTTAAACGAAGAAGAAGAAGAAGCAGACACTAATGGGTCATCCTGTACGTAAGGTGGTCTCCCCAAGCAAAAACTTCATCTAGACATTACAATCCTCTCGAAATAGGTTAAACGATTGATTTAATCATTGCAAATCGATCGCAAAAATAAAAGAGGAAGACCCTGTATGATCGATCAAAGTTTAAAAAGTGAGAAATTTCGGACAACAGGAAGTGTTTTAACACTTATTTATCAAGAACTCACGCGGTGTGAAACGATAATGGACTTGTGATTCACAAATTACTGGAAAACATTATGAATAGAACAAGGCTGACATGATCCGGTATAAATAATGTCATGTCTAATGACGTGCTGGCTATTGCAAACAAAATGAGTCATAAATATTACATTTGTTACAACAAATCATTTAGAAAGTTTCTTTAAAAAAAAACTGTGCTATAAAAAAATTTTATTGTAGCTGTTTACTACAGCAATTAAACACAAATTTGTTCATTTTTTTGCAATTTATTATAAGGAGAAATCGAATCTATTATGTATAGTTACTGCCTGGATTGCATATTTTATCTTATTTTTTTCTTGGTTTTAATTTTCACTTCTTATTCCTTTTTAAATATGTACAGTCGTGATCAAGCTAATCGAGACCGATTGACAGTTCTGCAACCCTTACTGTGAACATCAATAAGGGCGCAGGGGTTTCGATTAGGATGATCACGACTGTACCTGTGACTTTGCACAGAGGAGTTTCATTATTTACAAACGAATTGCCTTGCTAACAAAAAAGAATGGCTAAAGGAATTTGTAACACTTTTTATTGCAAGATAAGGAAAAACAAATTAAAAAAAAAAAAACGCAAACTGAAGTTATTGCGAAATACATCGCTGGGATATTAAAGTTTAATTTGTTAATTAAATCATTTATCTAAATATTGAATCGAAGATGGTGCGAAAATACCAATGCAAATTAATGTCGTACCAAAAAAAAAAATGAATCTTACCGGTTCGTATCCTAAATAGCTCATGTTGGGCAAGTCTTCCCTCGATCACTTTTATTTTAAAACTGTGTACGTGTACAGCTTAGGTTGTACTACTTTTGTCTTATTAACGATTTGTTAAAAAAACTGCTAATTAACCTTTGCTCGAAAATATTACAATAAAATTGCGTTGAATAACTACAATGAACGAATTTGTACTGACTGAATAATATGAGCGATCGTATTCGCTTCCTCTCCTCTCCGAAGTAGAACGGAGTCTGGTCAAGGACACTTTTCTTCAGTGGCGGCTTGTCGGGGTGGGTAAAGTGGGCAGTGCCCACCCCGGCCTATGAAGTTACACGTTCCGGTTCCTCGTTCGAACCCCGAAAAACAAATTTGTTTGGAAAATTCACCCACTTTCCCTTTTTGCAGTTGCAGTCGATTCGTCGATTGTTTTTTTTTTTTGGTAAAAGGCGTTGGAAAGCTGAGAAAAAGTTCTGTAAATTCCCTACTTAATGTGAATTCAAAAACTACAAGCGCAATCGCGAAGGGAGGGACAGACGTTTACTTAATTGAGCAAATAAAAAACACGTCGCTTTTGAATTTTTATTGTAACCCAAGAATGCGTTCGTCCATTGTTTTTTGGTAAAAGACGTTGGAAAGCTGAGGAAAAGCTCAGTAAATCCAATGCTTAAATTGAATTCGAAAATTACAAGTGCAATCGCGAGGGGAGGGAGAGACGTTCAGTTAATTGAGCAAATACGCGTTCCTTTTGAATTTTGATTGTATCTCGAGAACGCGTTCGTCGATTGTTTTTTTGGTGAAAGACGTTGGAAAGCTGAGAAAAAGCTCAGTAAATCCCATGCTTAAATTGAATTCGAAAATTACAAGTGCAATCGCGAAGGAAGGGAGAGACGTTCAGTTAATTGAGCAAATACTCGTTCCTTTTGAATCTTGATTGTATCTCGAGAACGCGTCCGTCGATTGTTTTTTGGTAAAAGGCGTTGGAAAGCCGAGAAAAAGCTCTGTAAATTCCCCGCTTAAATTTAACTCAAAAATTACAAGCGTGATTGAGAAGGGACGGAGAGACGTTCAGTTAATTGATTAATAAAAAACGCGGCGCTTTTGAATTTTGATTGTAACTCAAGAACGCGTTCGTCGATTGTTTTTTTGGTGAAAGACATTGGAAAGCTGAGAAAAAGCTCAGTAAATTCCACGCTTAAATTGAATTCGAAAATTACAGGTGCAATTGTAAGGGGAGGGAGAGACGTTCAGTTAATTGAGCAAATACTCGTTCCTTTTGAATCTTGATTGTATCTCGAGAACGCGTTCGTCGATTGTTTTTTGGTAAAAGGCGTTGGAAAGCCGAGAAAAAGCTCTGTAAATTCCCCGCTTAAATTTAACTCAATAATTACAAACGTGATTGAGAACGGACGGAGAGACGTTCAGTTAATTCATTAATAAAAAACGCGGCGCTTTTGAATTTTGATTGTAACTCAAGAACGCGTTCGTCGATTGTTTTTTTGGTGAAAGACGTTGGAAAGCTGAGAAAAAGCTCAGTAAATCCCATGCTTAAATTGAATTCGAAAATTACAAGTGCAATCGCGAGGGGAGGGAGAGACGTTCATTTAATTGAGCAAATACGCGTTCCTTTTGAATTTTGATTGTATCTCGAGAACGCGTTCGTCGAATGCTTTTTGGTAAAAGGCGTTGGAAAGCCGAGAAGAAGCTCTATAAACTCCCCGCTTAAATTTAACTCAAAAAATACAAGCGTGATCCCGAAGGGAGGGAGAGACGTTCAGTTAATTGATTAATTGATTAATAAAAAACGCGGCGCTTTTGAATTTTGATTGTAACTCAAGAACGCGTTCGTCGATTGTTTTTTTTGGTGAAAGGCGTTGAAAAGCCGAGAAAAAACTCAGTAAATCTCACACTTAAATTTATTTAAAAAATTACAAGCCCCGAAAAATAAATTTATAAATAATAAATACACCTGCTTTCCCTTTTGCAGTTGTTGTCCACCTGCAGTAAATCAACACGAGTCGCCGCTGCTTCTCTTCATGCAATGTTTAACGTTACGTGTTGTTATGTTACGTCTCGCGGCGTCGGAGCGGGGAGTTGAAAACATGGGCGCGACGCCGGCGTCGAATTGACGACGCCCAGTGTTTTTTGGTAAACACGGAAATGCGAGTCAGTGGTGTCGGAAAGGTTTCCAAAAACAAAATGCGTAAATCAATTTAATTTTTCTTTTGTTTTTCGTAAATCGTTCAGGAAATATTTTAATTTCGTCCTGAACAAAAATTTATCGAGAGTGGGTACAAAAAAATTTGTAAAACTGATCACTGAGGAATTCCAAATAAATTATAATAACTAAATTTATCGCTTTTGAATAGACACATTTGAAACAGGACCGGCCTCAAGGGAGGCACTCGGGCCCCCGGGGAACCACACAAGGGCCCCCGACAAAGCGTTGAAAATCCACTTGATTTTTTCATTCGAGAGTGATCGGTTCCCAAATTTAAAATGAATTACTTAAATTGTTTGAATGTTAGCAGTTTATTTTTTATAAAATATGTTACATTCTTTGACATTCACGTTTTCGTTGAATAGATGTAAAATTTATAAAAACAAATTTATGAAATTCAAAATTTGTATTCACTTTGTCAAAAGTATGTTTTCTAATTATAATTTAGTATTAAATTTCACAGGAAGATCCAAGATTTAAACAACTGAGTAATAATAATAGTAATAAAAAATTATTATTATTATATTTTGATTGTTAAAATTTTATTAAAAAAATATATATATTTGCGCATTTTCTTTTTAAAGTTCTTTTTCTAACACATCTTGTTTTATTCTAACAAAAATTGTCTTTTAAAAAAACAAAATTAAAATTTGATTAAAAAAATTAAATATTTACGAGTGTTTAGAAGGTAAATATGTATACTTAATTATTTGTTTCTTGTGCCTTAAATAAATGTCATCGGAAGTCATTAATTTCTTTTTACCATTTACAAGTTTTATAAAAAAAAGATCAATTTTATCACAAAATTCAGAATCTAGAGGAAAATCCAACATTTCTCAATTATTGCGAGAGAAAGACAATACAGGGTAATTCAAAATAAGTGTCCGACCCCTTAACCACAGATAGTACTACTAATGTATTGTATTGTATTGTGTATCAAGTCATTTTGACATAATGTCCTCGGTATATTACATTTTTTTTCTAATTTCTAATGTATATACAATGTATCTGACAATGCTGTGGGTTTTTGACCTTATTGCAATAAAAATGATTGATTGATTGATAGTATTCGAGAAAACAAAGCAAATAACTGTAGACATGAAACTGTAAAACATTTTTGTTTACGACTCTCTGGCGAAAAATTGCATAATTAATGTGAACATTGGACTTGAATTTTTTTGTGATGTAAGTAGGGATACAATAATAATGTGAGTGTATGAATTCACAGAAATTTAGTGAAATTCGTGCATTTTAAGATTACGTGCCATGGCGGAATACAGCAAAGAGTAATTGCTCTTAAATCTATTTCTCTCTAATCTTATGAAGACTCCATTTAATACGGCTGAGGAATTTTAAATTGCGAATTTTGCTGCAGCAAAAAAATCAAAACAATGCGAATCACTGTCCCGCGTACGTGATTCATTAGGTCGACATTCACACAAAACTTTCGAACGCTCTTGACTCGTAACATACTTGGCACTCAGGCTTGCTGGTGCAAAGAAGAAGAAAAATCTTGCGCTTCAAGTACACGAGTCAAAACCTACATCCGGGAGTACAGCAAAGAGTAATTGCTCTTAATTCTATGTCTCTCTAATCTTATGAAGACTCCATTAATACGGCTGAGGAATTTTAAATTGCGAATTTTGCTGCAGCAAAAAAATCAAAACAATGCGAATCACTGTCCCGCGTACGTGATTCATTAGGTCGACATTCACACAAAACTTTCGAACGCTCTTGACTCGTAACATACTTGGCACTCAGGCTTGCTGGTGCAAAGAAGAAGAAAAATCTTGCGCTTCAAGTACACGAGTCAAAACCTACATCCGGGAGTACAGCAAAGAGTAATTGCCCTTAATTCTATGTCTCTCTAATCTTATGAAGACTCCATTAATACGGCTGAGGAATTTTAAATTGCGAATTTTGCTGCAGCAAAAAAATCAAAACAATGCGAATCACTGTCCCGCGTACGTGATTCATTAGGTCGACATTCACACAAAACTTTCGAACGCTCTTGACTCGTAACATATTTGGCACTCAGGCTTGCTGGTGCAAACAAGAAGAAAAATCTTGCGCTTCAAGTACACGAGTCAAAACCTACATCCGGGAGTACAGCAAAGAGTAATTGCTCTTAATTCTATGTCTCTCTAATCTTATGAAGACTCCATTAATACGGCTGAGGAATTTTAAATTGCGAATTTTGCTGCAGCAAAAAAATCAAATCAATGCGAATCACTGTCCCGCGTACGTGCTTCATTAGGCCGACATTCACACAAAACTTTCGAACGCTCTTGACTCGTAAGATACTTGGCACTCAGACTTGCTGGTGCAAACAAGAAGAAAAATCTTGCGCTCCAAGTACACGAGTCAAGTTTTAATAAATTAAATAATAAATTAAATTTGTCCGAATAAGCTATCCTTAAGACGCTTTGTGTACGGTTGCTTATTCATCAATCATGTAACTAGATTCAGACACAGTGACACAGTTTCTAAAATGTAACCAGTTAGTCAAACCCGACTTAAAAAATACGTTACGCATCACATTCCAGTGAATTATTTTAATAGAATTTTCTCTATCAGTATTTCGAGATTCATGCCGACGTTCTTAGCATAATCCCTGCAAAAGTGTTCTTGTTGTGGGAACCTGGGGATTATTCTTAAAATGCCATCTCTCGAAAAAAGGCAATTTTAATCGAATTTCTTGTAACTGCAGCTGTATTTTTTGACTTGGCAAAGATTTTAATCGCAAAGTTCAATTGAAAATCTAAAATCTTCACGTAGGATTATTCAAAGCGCCATCTTTGGATCTTAAGTGAAAGCTACGTTATTTTAAATTCAAATAGAATTAACCTCAGCCATTAGTCCAAATATTTAATTTAAACGACTTGAAATAAACCACAGTTTATCGACTCCTGGAAGGTCCCAACATGCTTATCGTCTCTTGTGAAGGATTCATCGACTCCTTGCGGATCAATACCAACTTGAAATGATTCAAAAAGTGGTTCCGATATCTCCTATAACAGTAGTGGTGAAATTTTTTATATTTTAAGTTTCAAAACCTGACAAATAATATTGTTACAGCCGTGAGTTGGGAGCGATAAGTGTGAGCTACTTGGCCTAGTAAACGGGAAAGCACGGAATTTTTTTTATAAAATTAAAAAGTGTTGCAGATCAATATTTGTTTATTTTCCATTGTGTTAAGCGTATGTTTAATTAAAGTCTTTCAAATTAGTGGCCCATTATTATTTGCGAACCCCGAAGTCGTAACAATATTTATCCTGTAGATGTGCATGTGAAGTAGGAGAAACGAATCAGTAAGAAATGAGACGAGTTTCAAAAATAACAAATAATTCGGTAAAACATGAACTTATGAAATAAGTGATAAATTAAATCTATCTCGCCCAGTTTTACGACGCCACTGGTCTCTTCGCCTATTACGCTTGCTGGAAAAGAATATCTAATTCGAAATCGATGTCGTCGGATCGGGGTTCTGAAATTATTGCGTGCCTGAATATACAGGGCAGTTGTTGATTATTCATAATCATATTATAGTTTACTCCAAATAATAGGTAACGGAAATAAAGTATGAATATTAATTGATTTAATTAGTAAACAGCAATTTTTTGTCAAACGTCTATTTGAAGATTATTCTGAATTATTGCAGGTGGAAATTGAAAGATCTGTACCTACCTTCAAGTCATTTAAACCAATATAATAATTCTGAATATCGGAAAATGGATCTGGTTATCAAGAGTTTTAAAATTACTCGGTTATTTTAAGTGGAACACCCGGTATATTATTACACGAATGTATTATATTGTCTTTTCTACTGGCTTTCCAACGTTAACCATACCACACTTAATTTTCATTTAAGTTTAATATCGTCTGTTAATTAATTAATCAACGTACAGAAATTCGCTGTGCGACATTCCTATTATCGAAAATGTTTCAATTACGATTTAAAATTAATTAACACAAACTGAACAAAAAAAACATTCTAGAAGAATTCTTTCTTTCTTTAGCGTCAAGCAAATTAAATTAATTGATTTGATTGAGTGATTGACAGGGTCGGAGGAAGGGCAGTCGGCGCCCTTATGCAAAATAGTAACTGGCGCCCTTTTCCAAAAAAAAGAAATTCACGTGCATTTATACAGTTTGCCAAAAACGTAGCGTGCATCCTTTATTATCGGTTCTTCTAGAGCAGGGGTTCCCAATCTTTTGTAAGCATTGATCACTTACAAGAAACTAACATTTTCCGTCGACCCCCTTTCCAATGTAACCAAACACTAAATCGAAATTTTGTTAAATTGCAATCTATGATTCTGTTCGTCTTTATTTCGTGTTTTTTTTTCTTTTTTCTTGTTAAATTATAAGTAGATCCGATCGACGTTTTGTCTTGGCTCTATTTTATATTGGCATTATTAAGAATCTCTTTTGTTTATTTTTCTCTTTTTTTTCAAAAAAAATGTTTTTTTTCTCTTGATTTGTTTTTTGTTCTCTTAAAAAAAACTCTTTCTCTTGATTCGGTCTGGCTTTGTAGACTTTTCGTTTTCGTCTGTTTTGCAACGCCGATCGTCTTTTTGTTTCTTTTTCTTTTTTTTAGTATTCCTCGCACGCCTTTATTTAATTCAATTTGTAATTTGATCAATTGACATACCTTCGTTTTTTTTTCTTTGATTCGATTTCACTTCATTTGTTGATTTTTCATATTTTGTCCTCGTTTTTTCTTTTGTTTAATAATTTTATTTAACGCGATTTTATTCTTTTTTAACCATCAGTCGATCGTCTTTTGTTTTGTTTCATTTTCTTTTACGAGATTGGAGTTTTTACATTTAATTCCGTCGATCCACCACCGATTTCGTTTTTTTTTCATTCACCGTTATTCGATTCTTATTTATTTTATTTTTTTCATTGACTGTTGGTCCTTTTCCTTTAATATTTTGCAGAATAAATTTTCGATCGCGTTCGTCGTTTTTTTTTTTTAAATTGATTTGATTTGACTTATGGTTGGTTTTGCATAATTTTTTTTTTATTTTCGTCCTCATCTCATAAACGAACGTCTTTTGTTTTTGTTTTCATTCGATTTGATTGTATTTATTTTTATTTTGAAAAATAAACAAATAAATCTCATCTTCCTTCTTCTTCGTTTGTTTTGAGTTAACACCGTACAATGTTTAAATTTAAATTTAGGTTTAATTTTAAATTTAAATTCAAACTTTTGATTGTACTTTTTTATTTTGAAGAATAAACAAATAAATCTCAATTTCCTTCTTCTTCGTTTGTTTTGAGTTAACACTGTACAATGTTTAAATATAAATTTAGGTTTAATTTTAAATTTAAATTCTAAACTTATTTAAAATTATTCGTATATCTTACACTTTTCTTTTAATGAACTATTTAGATAGGCTTAACTCCGTCCCTGTAAAAGACCCCTAAAGATCATCGACCCTCAGCCGACCTCTGCGGGTTTATCGTCCTCTTTACTTTTATTTTTTGCAATTTTTATTTGTGTTGTCTGCGGGTTTATCGTCCTCTTTACTTTTATTTTTTGAAATTTTTATTTGTGTTACGTGGAGTTAGGTTGAGATCACTTGGGTTGGATCGACCTTGACGTTAGTTGAACTTGAACATCGTAATTGATTTTTAATTTTTCTTCTTGCAATTTTTATTCTTTTATTTGTGTTAGTTACAGTTAGGTTGGAATGATCTCGAGATTCATTGAGCTTAAATTTTAACATTTTCTTTTGCTTTCAATTTTTTTAAGTATTTGTTTGTAATGGAGTAAATTATGATATAATAAGTTGGGTGAGTTCAGTTGACCTTGAGATTTGTTGAGGTTCATTTTAATCCAAGTATGAATTTTAATACTTTTTTTACTTTTAATTTTTTTTTAAATTTTTAATTTGGATTGGATTGGACTTTGAAATTTTGTTTTCATTTAATTTTGATACTTATTTTTTTGTGTTTTGATTATTTTTTTTTTACTTTGGTGAATAAAATCGAGTTCAGTTGTTGGATCAAGTTTGGTTGACCTTGACATTGGTCACTTCACTTCAATCGTTTTTTATTTTATTTTTTTGGATTTTTTACTTCTAATATTTTGCATTTTTGATTAATAAATGGCAGAAAATTTGTGACGAGAAACGCGTTTTAGGTAAGAAGGTGGACGTATTGCCGTCTGAATTTTGAATTGAATTGAATTAATTATTTCTGCACGAGGCTTTAATCGAAATCTATTCTCCGGTAGATGTCACATCCATAGGAATCCCGCTAGGCATACACAGTTGTGGAAAAAAAACACCAATTCTACATATTTTGAACTTCAAAATTTATTTATTCAATATTTTTTTTGTACATTAATATACAATACTGATTAAAAATGTGCATATCAAATATAAATATAAATACACATTTAAGAGGCATCCTCAAAATTACATGTGCGATTCAAATGGATGACAAACCCACCAACAAATTCTATAAATCCTACAACTCGGCAAGTTGGCTTAGAAATTGGAAAAGAAATCTTAATATTCACCGATCAACGTTAGCAATAATCTCTTGTAATCACCGGATGTGTCTCCCTGAAAACAAAAAAAAACTTGTATTACACGAATTCAGACCTTACATAGGCGAGTTCTTACTCGAATTGCATCTGCTAGGGATTCCCCGTACTGCGCCTCGTAGATGCCTTTGATGTCGGCCATGTCGATTTCGCATCTGGCCGCCGTAATTCGAATCAGCTTGTTGTCTTTAGTGCCAAGGCCGGCGATGGCATCGTGCAAACTCTTGGCGAAGAAATGGGGTTTGTTTCTAATCGACCTAACCAACGCCAAAAAGCCAGCTTCGGAATCCCCGGAGAACTCGCTCTTTATCGTGTCCTCTATGTCCTTGCCGGCCAGTTTCTCGTACTCCTCAAAGATCAGCTGGAGTTGGGCAAAGTTTCTTTGGCAGAGGATCATGTTGAAGGTGGATTCGTCCGTTCCCCATTGCAGCTCACCTGTCAGATTTTTGATTTACACATGGAATTACGCACCAGTTCATTTACATACCGGCCTCTAATAATGATTGGGCGTCAGCGATAGCGGCGTCCAGATCTGTAACCATACTTTCATCCCTAGAGGCTGTGCAGAGGGAGACCATGAGACGCTTGAATGTACCGGAAGTGTCTGATCGTAAATCCTCCTCTAAGCAGTGACCAAAATCTAAATGTAAGTAAGTAAGTAAAGGTCATAAATTGGGTTTATGGTATAAAACAAACCGGCTTCGTATGCTGCTCTCACTGTTTGAATCTCGGCGTTCGTCATGGTACAGAACACCTCGATGAGTACCTCCTCATCCGTACCAAAACCGCTCAAAGCGTCGTTAATCTGCTTGGCGTAGAGTTGAGGAAGGGGGGTCACCAAAGCGGTCAACAATTTTTTGAAATTACCACTGCTTTCACTCCTCAGGTCTCTAAGAAGGTCCTGAAAATGCAATCCAATTCAACTCCGTCCCTTCCACGTCGACAATAATAACCTTACTTTTCCGTACATGGTCTTAAATTGGATGGCAATCTCCATGCGTTCTGCATTTGTTCTCTTGCCCAAAACGCCAATGATGGCTTTCTCATCTGTACCGAGTCCCTTCATTGCTCCGCGCAGGATTTCAGCGTCTTCGGTCGGATTGAACGGATCGGAAGGAAACACGGTTGGATTTCCCTGCAACAACAATTCTTGGAAATATTCTAAACGGCGGCGGCGGCGAAAATTTGATTTCTCTTTGTTAATAAATTTATTTTCACCTGGCTAAATGGTACAGGCGCCTCCTGGTGCTCCGGTTCAACGAGAATGGTATCATCGGAAGGTTCCTCGTGAGGTATTGCGCTGTCTGGTGGATGCATAGGGTGAGATGGTGGAGGGAAGGTGTGGTGAGGATAGGATCCGGGGGGGTAAGTTCCCGGAGGGTAAGATCCGGGAGGATACATGGTATGCGGGTAGGACGGAGCACCAGACGCAGGCGGAAATCCGGGCTGCGGCATGTAAACAGGAGCCCCAGTGCTGAAACCTAAACTGGGTGGAAAAACACCTCCCCCTTGGGGTGGGTAGGGCGTGGGATAAGGTGCGGAGTTGGGATAGCCTCCTGGAGGATACGGCGCTCCGTGTTGTGGATAGGGTGACGAATTCTCACCACCCCCCTAAAATCAATAATGATATCGTGACAGCAGAACAAAGCTTAATTATCGTTTACTCTTCATTTTGTGCATAATTAATTTTTTAATGCTTTACTAATCACTTAGACAGATGAAATGAAATTGCGTTAATTAAATAAATTAAATAATTACTTGCAAATTATTTCAAGGATGATTAAATTTGATGATTTAATGATTATATCTTACCTGTGGATAAGGATAGCCGGGATAACTCATTTTGAATCTCCTGGAACAACGAAGATAATTTTTAGAGGCAATTGAAATCGTGTAGATGAACGATGTGATGTGATGATATCGAGATAAGGCAACCAGTTGTTAAAAAAAAAAAAAAAAACAAAATTACTTCCGCTTTAAACTATGTAGTCGTTAGAGTAAAAAAAAAAATTATCCGAAATGACTTTTTTTTAATTTAGCCCGTAGTGATTTCATAAAGAGTAACGAAGAGCATGTGAATCACAAATGGCAAATTGCAGAAGTGCAAATGGTATACCAAAAGATTTTAATAATTTCAAAAACAGCAAGAAATAAATTAATTAAATTTAGAATTTATTAATCAAGACTGTTTCTTTTTAAATCCTCCAGCAAATAATATTCCTTTTTAGTGTTTGGCTGTTGGCATGCTTGCTTTGTGTAATATTGAAGATGACTAAAGTCTGATCGTCTGGTCACCTACAATTAAATCTAAATCTGAAATCTTATCACAATTTTATAACAACTTAATTTTAGTATAAGAAAAGATATCAATAGAAAAAAAATACCAAAGTACTCAACGAACAATATACTCTTGAAGTGGTAATGATAAACAACGATGGCATTCAAAAAGTTCTTCCTGAAATAACTGTTTGGCTATAATACATCTTGAAAAAAAAAAATGTAAACGTAAAATATACATATAAAAAATATCGTCTAATTATTTAGCCATGGCTTTGTCTGAGTGGACAGTTTTTTAGTTGGAAGAAGTAAAAGATGAATAAGAAGAAAACAGGAATAAAAGAGTGACTTGAAATAAAATGACTACATAAATAAAGAACGATCAATCAAGCAAAAAAAATAAGTTAAGAAATTGGGTTACATTTTAGACATATTTGGAGCCCATTTGTATAAAAAGTGTTACATTTAAAGGGTGGTTAATTTTTCTGGCTGTGGTCACAACCAATCATAAAGTAAAACTGAATTTTAAATTTTAAAGCAGACCTAAATTTTAACAGTTCGTTAATGAGTTACAGAATCTCCCCTCGGGCACTTAAAAATCTTATTTGGC
Source organism: Prosopocoilus inquinatus (assembly GCA_036172665.1). Taxonomy (NCBI): domain Eukaryota; kingdom Metazoa; phylum Arthropoda; class Insecta; order Coleoptera; family Lucanidae; genus Prosopocoilus; species Prosopocoilus inquinatus. The sequence continues at coordinate 6,432,219 of CM069870.1, forward strand.
GCCTGGTGCCAAATTTGGGCTACTTTTGTAGTTCTCTTCACATTAAGACACTCAACAAACCTCTACATCTAATCTAATCCACGGAACAAATGTACACCACCCCCGACCAAAAATTTGAAACCGCAGAGTCGCTACAAAGAAAAAATATACAATGCGATCAATAAGGATCATGGTCATGCCGCTACTTTGGTGTATAAGTTTTACATAATGAGAATGCTTCGAGTATTGTTTCTTTTGATTTCTGTTCATTTCAGATTTTATCTTTATCTTTTGTTTCTTTTGTTTAAATTTTTAATTGATGTTTGCCGTTCAGTTTCAGTTTCCTGTCAGTTTCTTGACTTGCAAAAGTTTTCGGTCCGAGAATCGCCGTTTTTTCAATTGTTATTTTTGTCTATTCATTGTTCTTTTGTTTTTTTTGTCTTCACATTTTTCTTTTGCTTCTTACGAGTTTGTTTTTTTTTTGCAAAAGCTGTCGATTTTCATTTTTTCTTTTGTATCCTAGTATCGTAGTACTTCAGTTTTTTTTTTAATTCATTTTATGCTTGGGTAATTTTTTTTACATTTTTATCAAATCGGTTTTTCACATTTTGTTGCTTACACTTGTCTTTTGTTCTCCGCTTTTTTTTTTATTTTACCTCTGGAGAATCTTTTGTTTTTCGTTCATCTTAGTCGTCAATCTTCTTTTGTTTTTTTTTCTATTCTTTATGTTTTCGCACCGTGTGCTTTTGCTTTGCTTATCGAATTGATTGTTCGCATTTTATTAACGCTTCATTAACATATTTCACCGTTTTTATCGTTTTATCGTCCAGAAAACTTATTTTTCGTTCAGCTTGGCGTTCTCAATGTTTTTTTCTTCTTCACGCCTTGTATTTGCGTGTTCTTCCTTTAATTTCTCTTTTGTTTTTGATTTTTTTTTGCAGGTTTCTTTTCTGGTTTTTGATATCCCAAAATCGGCGTTTTTTTTTTAGTTGTCATTATTCGTACGTCCTTGTTATTTGCTTGAAATAATTTATTTTGTTCATTTTGAAATGAAATGGAAAGTTGTTTAATTTAAAAAGTAAATGGTACAAAAAATAATTAAAATAATTTAATTTTCTGCCTCAGCGGACTTTCGATACTTTGGGTACCCTATCTATGTATCTGTTTCTTTTTAATAATAAAACATTTTTTGGTAATCGCCTACCCAGCTAGCAGAGTGAGAAGGGCGTTACAAAGCCGTCATCTTTGTCACTAAAATGTCGTCATTCTAACATCCAAAAGACATCTGGGCGAAGTCTTAATCATTTTATAAGTCAAGCCATATCAAGTCATGTAGATAAGGTACCTTTGACGTTAATTGTGACGTATAATGACGTGATAATGACGACGAAGTAACGTGTTTCGCCCCCACGTTGCAACCAAATATATGTAGGGATATTTCTTGTTCACAACTATACCTATACATGTTATTATTTCTCTTAATCTAACAATTTCAATATTAATTTTGGTATAATTGGCTTCAGAAATATTCAGAGTATTTATTTACACTTTTTGTTTAGTCACACAAAAATGTTTTTAAACTAATAATTTTCAAAAATTAACATAGTAATATTTTATCGCTTTCTATTGAGGTGTAAATGACGTCGCTTTTATGACATTATTAATACGTGTCGTACGACTCGTCATATTGACGTCACTTTCGGGACAAATGACGTCAATGATGTAAAATAACCTAAAAATGACGTAATTCCGACGTCATTCTGCTAGCTGGGTAATGTGTTTCTCTTCACCCTATCCTGTTTCCCATTCCTGTCCCGATATATAGCTTCATGATTACGGTAAGCCTACCGGTAGTTCTTAAGTACCACCTCGCAAGTGCCACTTAAAAATTTTGGGCAGTTTCATGATTGACAAGCTCAAAACATTTATAAAATCTGACATTTTCAAGTTCGGTAAAACATGCGGTTTAGTGGGAACACGGAGCACCAACTGCAGCCGCATGGGGAACATAACCTCCTTAAATTCATTTATATTTCACATTTTATTTGAATTTTATTCGTTACGATTCGAAGACCTCCAGTTTCTCGGTCTAAATTTCTTTCAGTTTTAAAGACGTCGTATTTGGATTTGAAATTCTACGTTTAAATGAATTTTTAAGGCGGGCGCCATGTTTCGTTTTCTATGTTCTTATTTTCATCTCATTTTAACCTCATGTAATAATAAGAGATGGGTGTACATTGATTGTGCACCAGTCCAACCATTAGAAAATGCTATTATGAAGAGTTGTCACACATGCGATTACTCCACTTTTGACAACAACTCACATAACGCATAAGAGAACATAAAAAATGAATTTTACATGCGGCAATGTGGCGTGGCCAAGTCGCAAGTGTGGCGCCCGCCTTAATCAAAATTTTGTTGTTTATCGTCAAATTTATCCCGCGTGAGTCACTTACAGGGCTTAATTATTAATTCTGTTTCAGATAAAAATTCGCAAATTAAGTCCACCTACAGATCGTAAATTTTATCGTTATATTTGCAATGTCATTCGCACAGAATTTGACGGTAAGTAATTTTTTTAGACCACGATTAATTCTGTCAGAATAACTATTTTAAGTCGTGACCTGACAATAGCACTCTGCCTGATGATTAAGCATAGGATTTGAATAAGTACACGGCCATCGTTTCAGTAGCGCCGTAAAAATGTATCAAACAGGCACATTGTGTAATGGGACGGTGAAAATAATTTACGGCGTTCTTACTATATGATGCAATGTCGCAATACATTCCGGCGGTCGAGGTACAACTGGTCAACTAATTACTCTGAAAATCTTTACACATTTAAACAAGAAGAGTTGATTACACAACTGTAATTTTTTATTGCGGCAATATTGCTCTGTTTTTTGTTATACTGAGTAACACCATTGCTGTAGCGGCGTTAATTTGTCTCCGCAGCCCTGACGTTTGTTTACACGCTACGGTCTAATATTTTATATTACCCGCTTTACTAGAATTTGAACCGCGCAAAATATATTTCCCCGATATATACTGATGATGAATGTTTCCAATACACCTACCGTTTACAATTTACCGCTTTCTAAATATAAATTAATCCAAATCTGGTTTAGCTTTAGTCGTTAGATCTAAGATAGTTTTAATAAAAATTGGTATCACTTTAATCAATTGAACTACGAACGGAAAAAAATTATTAGCGATAGGAAAATGCTAAGAAAATTCTTACAAAGTAATACCTAATTGCTATCGTGTCTTGTTTTTTTTTTAATTTTCGAAAATTTTATTATGTATTTTATGATACCAGTGAACTCACGTTGAAATTAGAAACTCAAACAGTAGGGAAGTACATAATGTAGGTGAGTGTTTACATTAGGTTGAACACACGTCACCCAGCCACATAACGTCGTATGTACACATGTAAGTAAATACATGTACATGACTCAAACTCTCATGACTAGTATCTGTTAATTTGCTTAGCAAGTTTTAGTTTAACTCTTTGATTTCTGCGTGCGTCAGATGGATTTCCGGCGATCAAAAATTATTACAAATGATTCTACGTGTTCATTGATATTTGTGCAATTAATTTCTCTCATAAAAAAAGTATATATATATATATATATATATATATATATATATACCGGGAGTCTCAAGATGGGCGGCGATACACTTGAACTTATAATATAGTACTTGTAATGGAGCTACGTGTCTGTCCCAAGCAGAACCGAAACAGTTGTCCTAAGAATACTCGAAGCATTGCAGTCAAAACCGATTCACAGCAATAATTTCTTGAATTTCTAAATTATATCTGTATTAAAAAAAAAAACAAGAATTTATATGAAGGAGAAGAACAGTAAACATTTAATAAAAATTTACGAAGACTAAATAAATAGAGTCGATTTCAAACAAAATCAGGAGTAAAATAGAAACAAAAAGCAATCAAGTTAACTGAAGCACAAGGTAACTTTTTTCCAATAACATTAAAGAAGCGAACAAAGAAAAACATTTGATCAAATTTGTAAACGTTAAATAAAAGACTATCGATCTGTAAATTTCCTAATTTTAATAGGCATAAAAAAAGACGGGAAGAATTTATACGAAGAAGCAGGCAAAAGGCATGAAGACGAAACAAAAGAGAGCCAATTTCAAACAAAATCATGAATAACATAGAAACAAAAAGCAATCAAGTTAATTGAAAAGAAAGGCATTTTTTTTCTAATAAGACTAAACAAGAAGGTATATAGCTAACTATAATAACTACAGCTTCGAGAGAAAAAAAATTATAGTTAAAGTGACCAAGAGGAATTCAAAGAACATTTTTTTAAGTATCTGAGTTGATTATCAACAAAAATCAATTTTATTAGCAAAAGTCTCAAAATAAGTTGCAGCTTTGATAGCGTCATTAGAAGGCTCTAGTAATTCTGCACAACTTTCATTTTAGACTTGTTATCGTATCACCGTTAATAAGGGTGGAGGAAACAGTTGAATTATTTACTTTAAAAAATATCATAACTTCGGTACTCTTTATCAGAAATTAACGAACTTCGGCTCATTTGAAAGGGAATTTTAAGCTAGTTTTAAGTTTCTATTCAACGACTACGGATAACTTGTTATAAAGTGGCTAGAGGGCGCTATTTACGAAAGTAAAAGTTTTTCAGTTTTCCAAAAAAAAAATTGAATGGAAAGGTGTGTTTCTTTTGCAACAGTTGCAAAGCCTATAAAATGGTGAACATTGTGGTGAAAACCGGAAATGAGTATCTTTTTCCGTTCTCGAATTCTTATCAAATACGTCTACGAATTGATGATATTAGCGGAATGAGAAAGTTCAAACAAATGCCATCGAGTAATACTTTTAATTCTAAGGTTAAATAATGCCTATAAAAGTTTTTTATTAATGTCACGACATTATTTAGAGCATTTAAATGATTTTGTGAATAGAAAATATTTAAACATAAGAATATAATAACATAATCATGCACTGTGACCAACAAAGTTTCACTGTGCTACTGTACAATACTTTTTTTAATGTCCGCTAGACTTGTGTAGAAATTATTATTGATATCCTTACGGATAGTAAACGGCTATTTCGAAATGAAAGATGGATAATATTTTGAAAATATTTTAGGTGCAAACCTTCAATCATTTTTGATTACAATGTGTTTCATAAATGTTCGAAGTGCTTTCCGTCATTTAACATTTTATTGTTCGTTACTTTCATTTAGTGCCTGTGTTTTTCTCTTTTATGTGTTTTTCTTGCTGTATTGTTCTTTTATTTAAATATTAAGCTCTCAAAAACAACTTAGTGCATTTAAATAGATTAATGTCTTTCTATTTACCTCAAAATGAAAAGTGTCACTCGATAGCTTTTGATTGAGCTTTTAGATTCGTTTTTATCTTCAGTTAATAGACTCATTTGATAATAACTCGAGAACGAAAAAAGTTATCAATTTCGGGTTTTCACCAAAATGTTCTCCTGTTTGGATTCTTTGTAATCGCTATAGAACAAATACCCCTTTCCATTGAAATTTTTTTGGGAAACTGAGAAAAACTATCACTTTCGCAAATAGCGCCCTCTAACTATTTTATAACAAAGTAGCCGGAGTCGTTCAACACAAACTTTAAATCAGCATAAAATTCCATTTCAAACGAGTCGAAGTTCGTTAATTTCCGATAAAGAGTACAGAAGTTATGATATTTTTTAAAGTAAATAATTCAACTGTTTCTCCACTCTTATAAACGGTGATATGAAAATAAGTCTTAAATGAAAAGTGTGCTCAATTAATTCAGCTTTCTAATGGCGCTAGCAAACCTGTACCTTATTCTGAGACTTTTGCTAGTAAAATTAATTTTTATTATTGAGCCTATTGATTGTGCCCCTTGCGGCCAACTCAGATACTTAAAAATATTTTCTTTGTATTTCGCTTGGCCACTTTTACTATAATTATTTTTCTCCCGAAGCTGTACGCATTACGGTTAGGTATATACCGCCGGTCGCCGCCCATCCTGAGACACCCGGTATATTCACCACCCAGAGTAGACAGTACTTTCGATGATGCGAATTTCGTGACAGAAGTAATACATTTACTCCCTAGGGAGGAGTAAAAGTGGTGACGTACTCCCTAGAGAGTTTTCATTATACCGAGGCTTACGTGTAACGTTGAGACTTTTCTTAATTTTGGAGGAAGTAAATTTAACACCGCTTTACTTACTGCGTTACTTGCCCTTCAATTTTCATTAATTTTTCTTTCAAACAGACTTAAATCGTTTGAAACATAACTTTATTTTGTCAGATATTCAATAATGAAAGTCAATGACTATTTACTAATTTCCAAAGTTAAATGAATCGGTGACAATTAAAGTCAGTCAATGGTATTAAAAAGAATCAGCTCCGTATACTTGTGATTTTCTCCATCCAACCATTTTGTTGCAGGTCACATTCTGACCTAACCGGAGAATGTAACGATAACGATCGCAAATATTTTCAACAGATCTCTGCAAAGAAATGTTATTTCTTTGAAAGAACAGCAGTTAGATCCTTTTAATTGCCATCGATTCATTGTATTCTCAACAAAACTGACACTATTTTATTACATTTTATTTTTTTATTCATAAAAGTGGATTCTTATGATGCTTTTCTTCCTGGTCGCGAATAAAATAGTATATACTCATACCTCAAGAGGGATTATTATTTTTCCCTCGGTGTTTTCATCACACAAAACAAACTATGTACATCCGTATGACGTATGATTTCTCTCTCTTGGTATATAATGCTATACTATTCTGGACGATGAAGAGAGAGAGATATTAAAAGTCAAAAAATCTAATCCATTTTCAGAAATTTTTAGTCTTTTTAAGCAGTGTGCAGTATCTCAAAATTACAGCTGCCTGATACAAGCCAGTCTTTATATTTCAGGCAATCGGTTATGTTTAAGGGTCCGACATTCCTAGGATATCTGGTAAAAACCAGTATAAAGATAAACAAAGCAGCGGCGTAGATTTCAACGTCGCCGCTGAACGGCTTTTATGCCAGAGGCACTCTCACCCTCGCGCTCATTGCATCAGAAGTAACCGTTTGATGTAAATTACGTGTGTAACATAATTGCCTTTACAGTTTCTTTCAAATGAATAAATATGAAAACATTATAATTCTTTAATGTAACTTTTAAAAAGACTGGCATAATACATTTAATTCATATCAATTATAGCGCCGTCACTGCAAAAAGAATGCGAGTTCATTTCGGAACGAATCGGTTATGTAAACAAGTTTTTATATCCAGTCGACCAGAACTGTAGTGGTTATTGCGTGCCGCATAGACTTCTCGGGCTTCGACTGGTTTATTGTTTTGTTTTTACACGGCAGACGCGTTAAAGATTAGAACTTTTTCCGACTATGATCGCTTCAGCATATTAGTAGTTCCTCGTATATTTAACGAAAGCTTCCGCCTAAAATGCGCTTAGGCCTGGTTATGTTTGTCTTAATTTTGAACACAAACTATAAGAAAAGCATTACAATATGACATAGCTTAATACGATACACATATCTGAATTTTTGGGGATAATAATAAACGTTACGTGGCGTCCTAATTTCGAAGCTAAAAATAAATCTGGGTAAATTCTTATCATTCCAGCATTTTTTTTAACGTTTGAATTAAATTTTATACTTTATACTATTTTTGCACGTTTTGTTTCTGAATGGTCGCAATTTGCAAGTTGTCGTTATCCATTTTCAGCTTATCTTTAGCGCGACTTAAATTGATTAATGATTAATGTTATCAGCGATTTATTTCGGTGCACTTTATTACGGAGCGTTACAATCCAGCATTTCTCAAAATTGCGAAATGAAATTTAAAAGAAAAACTCCCCCTTACTTATAAAGATTCCATGCACATTTTAATGTTTAAAGTTGAGAGTAATAAATATTCATTCATTCACTCCGTCGTGTCGGCAACATTTCATTGAATAACTCCAATATTGTAGCCGTCATTATTTTCAACTATTAAAAAACAAGATGTATGGGCAAGGCGCGCTACATTCCGTTGCACGTCATTAGTGAATTATGACGTCAGACGCATGCTGTGTTGATAACTACACCAAATGTAAAGGAATTTTTACATTGTATGTTCAGTTTTATAAAAAAATCTCACAACATGATTATTGGTTATATTGCATTTTAAGCATGCGTCTGACGTCATAATTTACTAATGACGTGCAACGGAATGTAGCGCGCCTTGCCTATTACAGAGTGTCCACCAAGTGCCGCGGTCTTCTCCACCGTCTAAAGTATACAAGATAGAAAAGAAATTCAAACGAGCTGAGGTGTAACTCAGTCAGCTCTATTTTCGAAAATTATTCTTGGCTATACAGGGTGTTCAGTAAATGAGAGCCATACCAAAGTTATATTTTTTTAAATGGAACATCCAGTATATTTTTACATATTTCGAAAGTAAGCATAACGTGTAGGTAATAACCAAAAATTTCGGAAGTTTTATTTAAAAGTTTGTAAGATATTAATGATAGTGTATAAAAAATTACTCTACTTTGAGCTCTTATAGCTTGATTATTTATTTACATATCATCGTGAATTTTAGTAGGTAGTCAATACAATACCTCATCTACAGAAATTTCACAACAGATTCAATCTATTAGTTATTATGTGTACAGGGTGTTGAGTTTTGAAAAAGTTAATTTTTCTCAAAATTTTCAAATGGAACAGCCTGTATATCTAAGCTCTTGTGAAACACTGCCTTAATGAGCTTTCATAAAACGCCAAATGTTTTTGTCCAAACTGAATAAATCGCGAAACAGCAATTACTAATTTTTTTTAATTACAATATTGACGTTCCTTAGCCTTTTCTACCGGTCCTTCTGTTTTATTTTGTTGAAAAATTAACAAATATTAGTTAATTTAATGAATGAATTAGAAAATAACAAAATAATGTACAAATTAAGAATAATAAGTATTAAATTAGAAAATAACAGAAAACAGTGAACAAATTAAGAATGACAAGGAACCATTGGATCTAGAAAATTAAATATTCAAATTGTTTTTCAGCTTCTTGTAAATACTTCTTACATCTTGTAATCTTGACGCCAAAATACAGTTTTGATTGCTTTCTCCTCTTAGGTGTGTCACGTCACGTCACTTTTCATTATTAAAATCCATTTTGTTAACACAAAAAGAAGTACAAATTTGTAAAAGTAGTGTGTCACTAATCTAAACAATTGTTCTGTCAATTAAAAATTCATGGCAACTGTTTTCCTATTTTCTAGCAAACGGCAACGTAATTTTAAATTTTATTTTTAAAAATTATTTTAATAAAGTTGTTTAAATATTTTCAAAGTAAAGGAAAATAGGAATTAGTTTAATAGGAACACATTCAATTACTTTGAACACAAAATAAAACATATTCAGTGATTTATCATCTAACTGAAACAGAAAAACCAGACGGAAAGGCTAAATAACCTTAATTTTGAAAGAAAAAAAAACATTTTATTGCTGTCTCGCGATTTCTTCAGTTTAGACAAAAACATTTGGCATTTTACGAAAACTCATTAAGGCAGTGTTTCACAAGAGTTTAGACATACAGGGTGTTCCATTTTCCAAATTTTGAGAAAAAATAACTTTTTCAAAACTCAACACCCAGTACACAAAATAACTAATAGATTGAATCTGTTGTGAAATTTCTGTAGATGAGATATTGTATTGACCACCTACAAAAATTCACGATGAAATGTAAATAAATAATCAAACTATAAGAGCTCAAAGTAGAGTAATTTTTTATACACTATCATTAATATCTTAAGTACAAAGTTTTTTTAATCTCAAACCGGACAGAAAAATGAAGGGAAACACACTCAACGTTTCGCTATAGATTTATAGCTTCGTCAGGAGTGAAAAAAAAAAAAAGTGTTACACCTCAGCTCTTTTTTTTTTTTCACTCCTGACGAAGCTATAAATCTATAGCGAAACGTTGAGTGTGTTTCCCTTCATTTTTCTGTCCGGTTTGAGATTAAAAAAACTTTGTACTTACTATTTTCATCGGACAAGAACAAACTTCAATTAATATCTTACAAACTTTTAAATAGAACTTCCGAAATTTTTGTTATTACCTAGTCTTTATGCGTACTTTCGAAATATGTAAAAATATACTGGGTTTTCCATTAAAAAAAATATAACTTTGGTATGGCTCTCAGTTACTAAACATCCTGTATAGCCAAAAATAATATTAGAAAATGGAGCTGACTGAGTTACACCTCAGCTCGTTTGAATTTCTTTTCTATCTTGTATACTTTAGACGGTAGAGAAGACCGCGGCACTCGGTGGACACCCTGTATAACAATCTGAAAAGTCCATACATGTTATCATCAACGCCGAGACATAGTAGGGCAAACGCCCTCCATTATGTTAAGAGAGCGGACAATGCTGTGTTTTACCAAGCGCGTATGCTACAACTTATTCGACCCAACCGCTAGCGTTGTCCGCTTTAAATAAAAATAAATAAAGGGCACTTGCCTCGGCGCTGGTTATCATAAAACAAGCTAAAGTTCTATACTACGTTTTAGTTTCTTTCAATACACAACTTTGTGATGTTTGCCATTAAAGATTCACAAACGTTTAAAAATGACATTTGGGAAACATTTGTTATTTGGAGATCAATTCGTTTTCAACCCTGGTATAAATATTCTATCTCAAGACATCAACATTTTTACATTCTGTTATTAAAAATGATTATATTCAATAATGGTCGGTTAGAAAAGAAACGCGGTCGTGCAACGTGTAAATTAAATAAATAAATAATTATAATGAGAAATAGTCAATATGACTTGGAATTATTTAAAATTCAAAACATTCATGGAAACTTGCTTCCAGGAAACAAATTTGTAACCAAGTCTTTCGTCATTACCCATTAGATACTCTATACCTACTAATAACTTCATCATCGTTTGCGTTAATATACTGTAAATTATTTTAGCCTACTTAGTTGCGAGTGATGTATTAATTTTCAAGTTGCGCAACGAATTTACCTTGAGTATTTATTTGTTATCTAAAAACGAAGTAAAATTTAAGTGATCTGTCAACTTTAAATCGGCCTGTCTTAATACATTTTTAATTACCTTTCCAAGTAATAATAACAATACATAGTGTGTAGAAAGTGACCTGTTTTCAGATTTACTATTCAACTGAATACACAATGAACGTCACATTGGTGAAACTTTGTTTTTAGGAATGCAATAATTTAGTTTTAAGCTGCATGACGTAGATAAGTCATTGTGATTACGGTAAAAAGAATTTAAGAGTTTATAAAAAAATACACATTTTTTAATGTAACCCTCCTATTGTCTTTGCTGTGTCTTTTCTTAGTGCATTTTATTATTTAAAAGGACATCTCGTTTAACTGGCATATGTCAACATATTTGCACATGCACAGGCATTTGCGTTCGTACTTACATCCAATGGTTACTAGGATGATCGAACTTTATGGTCACGCGTTACATATTATGTGTAAAGTAATTTTTGTCATTTCAATTTCTTTTTCTCATAATGAAAATACAAAGTGGTCAAGAAGAACCGTTTGAGTTGGCAATGCTGAATTCTATTTTGAAATTTGTTTGTTGGCGGCGTCTCGCTGACAGTCTTTAACATTGACAGTGACATTGACAAGAAGTGTTTCAGATTCATTGGGCGCGTTCAGCGGATGCGTTGCTTATTCAGCAGTCTTTTGTGATTGGCTATTACCTTCCTGTGAGCCAATCACAATCGATTGCTGAGTAAGCAACTCAGCCGCTGAACGCATCCAATGGGCGTGTTCAGCGGACGCTCAGCGGTTGAATTGCTTACTCAGCAGTCGTTTATGATTGGCTCTTACCTTACTGTAAGCCAATCACAAACGATTGCTGAGTAAGCAACTCAGCCGCTGAGCGTTTCTGAACGCGCCCAATGTAAACGCTCGACGTAACCTACAATTTTGTGGGGTTAAATGTCAAATATCTGTCAAATTAATCAACAAAACATTATCCGGTTGCAGTGTTGCAAATAGTTGAATAAGAAAATGCGCTTAATTGTATTGACAACTCAAACAGTTCTACTTGGTCACCTCGTACTAAGCGCCATCTTATAATACGAGTATCTTTAATAATTACATTGCAACGAAAATATAAAAATTAAATTGGTATAGAAATAACAAGGAGTTGAAGAACCGTTTTTGGTTATCTTTTCTTTTGTTAATGAACTAAAAAAAAAAAAATGAAAAATGGGGAATGAAATTTTTCTAAGTGTAAATTAATAATAAGTCTGAAATGAAAGGTGTGCAGAATTAATTCAGCTTTCTAATGGCGCTAGCAAAGCTGCACATTATTCTGAGAATTTTGCTATTAAAATTAATTTTTATTGTTGAGCCTATTGCTTGCGCCCCCTTGCGACCAACTCAGATACCTAAAAATATTTTCTTTGAATTTCTCTTGGCCTCTTTTACTATAATTTTTTCTCCTGGAGCTGTAGGTATTACGGTGAGCTATACACCGCCAGTCGCCGTCCATCCTGAGACACCCGGTATATTATTATCGATATTATAATTCAATATATTGGTAAAAATATCGATGTATTTTCGAGTAACCTTTTTTTGCCAGTTTCTTGCTCTGCAAAAATTTTCGACTTCAAAATTTTTCATTTGTTTTTTTTTGTCTACCCGTTTTTCTATTGCGTTTCTTGTTTTTCACATTCTTCTCTTTTTAATCGTGTTTTTTATTGACTCCTTTTTACGGTTTTCTTTTCTTTCCTTCGAGTTTGTTTTTATTTGCAAAAACTTCCGTCGATTTTCATTTTTTTATCCATCTTAACATCGTGTTACTTATGTATTTTTTAAAATTCATTTTATACTTTGCGTTTCTCTTTTGTTTATTTTTATCTAATTGATTTTTTCACACGTTGTTTGTTGACACTTTTTTCTACAGCTGTCTCTTGTTCTATTAGTTTTTTTTTCGTCTGAAGATTCTTTTGTTTTTGGTTCATTCATCTAAGCAGTCGATCTTCTTTTGTTTCTTTCTATCATTTATGGTTTTCGCACTATTTTTTTGTTTTGTTTTTTGACTCCTTTTTACAGCTTCCTTGTATTTGCAAAATCTTTCAACGATTTTTATTTTTTTGATCATCTTAGTATCCTAGTACTCTGTTTTCTTTTTTAAATTCGTTTTATGCTGTCGTTTTTATCAAATTGCTTTCTCATATTTTGTTGATTGACGCCTTTTGCTTTATACTAGATTTTTTTTAAAATATTCGTTTGGTTTTTGTTCGTCTTAGTCGTCAATCTTCGTTTGTTTGTTTTATCTGTGCTTTGTTGTCTTACAGAATTTCTTATGGAATTGATTTTGCGCATTTTATTGACGCTTGTTTGTATTTCGTCGTTTCTCATTTATTTTAAGTCTCATATTTCGTTTCCTTTTGCTCTTTTTTTAAACGTGTTATTGACGTTTCTCGAGTTTGCTTTAATTTTATACGAATTGGTGTTGTCGATCTTCCTTTGTTTTTTTTTTTGTTTTTTGATTTAACTCACGCCTTGTATTTTGTCGCTACTGTTTTCATTTCTCTTTTGTTTTTGACTTTTTCTCAGGTTTCATTTCTTTTTTTTTCTTAATTGTTCTGATTTTTGACGTCGATTATTTGTTTTTGTTTGACTTTATGAAAAGAAAAAAAAAATTGGCGCCTTTTGGCTACATTTTGTCAACAAGCTGGCGTCATTGCCTACGAAAAAATTTTACAACCCTGTCTACCAAGAGATAGAAAGCTAGATTAAAGTACGAAAAAAATGTATTAGGTATTACTTTTAATAATAAAAAAGATAACGAAACAACAAATTCGTTTCAAAAATGCCGAGTGTTTAATGTTCAATTTTTTATTTATTTATTTTTTTATTTTAAAGTTCACCTAATCACTTCTCCGATCACCTAATAATCAATTCAAATAAAAAAAATTAAACTCGGTCGACACGCGGAGATATTTTTATTTCCATCTGAAACAAGAAAATATTGTAATGTAAGTTCGTTTAGTCCGTGTTATTGAAAGTAATTTAAAGTGAGATGAATTGTCGCTCTTCCGGCGCGACGTGCGAGTGCATCTATGACAAAAACTAGCAAAAAACAATCACAGCACTTCAAGGCTATCTTCTCTTTTCTTGATTGGCCCTTGAGCTTCAGTAACTTATCGGATATCGTTAGGGAATGTGCGAGCTTTTCTTATTAGCGAATTTGCAATATTATTGCGATAGTTTGTTTATTACAATATACGCGATCGTGAAGTGCTTTCCTTTTTAGTGTGTGTGTGTGTGTGTGTGTATTGTGTTTGCAGATTCGGGGATTTACGACACTAGAAATGCACGCTTCGTAAAACGGTAGGGTAAGTGAAATCATAGTTTCTCTCGATTTAATTTATTAAATATACATATTGTTACAGTTCCACGTCGGTATGCAGTTTGGATGGCAGAGGGGTAAGTCATTTATTTCCTTTCCATATAAAAATACAGGCGGTACGTACAGAAAAATTAACAAAAATAATAAAATCTTCTTCCCCTAACTATTGTATCCGAGAACTTCACCTCCGGTGGCTCAGATTGGAAGAAGATCTAAAAACTTATTTTTACAATCCCCTGGCGTCACTTTACAATAATTAAGACCAGTGGCGGCTCATGATGATTTACTATGGGTGGGTAACAACCAGGTTGGGCGAAATTCCACCATTTGGAAATTTTCATTTTCTTTTAACATCATTATTATTATTATTGTTATCGTGGTGCTGGTTTTCTTTAAATTTATTTTATACTTCGTATATCTCTTTTGTTTATTTTTATCTAATTGATTGTTCACATTTTGTTGGTTGACGCTTCATTAGGGTTTTTTTTTTTGTTTTTTTTTTTCGCGTGGAGAGTCATTTGTTTTTGGTTCATTCGAAGCAGTCGAACTTCCTTTGTTTTTTTTTTCTATTCTTTATGCATTTTATTTTGACTCGGGTTTTATTTGTCAACTGTTTGTTTATTTGACAATAGACATCAAAAACATTTTCTGTCATCTGTTTATTTATAAAGTGACAAGCCGTCATGCGTCGTGGCAAACCGTAATAAAATAATTGTAACCTATTTCTAATAAATCATCTTCATATCACGAAAATACTGAAAAAAAAATCTAAAGTTTTTTGACATTTCTTAATCTTTCTGAATTCAGCTGTAAGTTAATAATTAGGCAAATAGAAAAAAGTATTTAATTTGTTGTGTTTAGATTTAAAAAACAATATTGGTTTTATACTCTTAGAATTATAGAATTACGATTAATTGGTCGAAAATAAAAAAGAAAAGATTGTAGGCAATTACAGTTTCTGCTTAAATACGACTTTATAGATTTTACAAAAGTTTTGAGCTTGTCAAATAATCTGAAAGCTGTCACCTGTAAAGCTGCATTTAAAACTTATGGTGAACAGTGGCGTAACTAGAAGTCAGGTCGGCGGGTTTTATTATTACAGTATTTTTTTATTAATAAGAAAGTAAAATTAAAAAAATATATATTTAACTGCTAATGCTAAATAAATCAAGTGTGATTAATATCTTTTGTATTATCCTATTTCTAAAAAATGATAAGAGCTGTCAAAATTTTAGGTTAGAGAAGCCTCCGGAAACTAGCGTTAAGCGGAGTACGCTTAAATTACTTTTTCGGACACTTTCTTAAATAAATTTATTTGCAGCTGTTTCTTAGTTACTTTAAAATAGCTTTGAATCTTTTTTTAAACATTCCTGTTCAACTTGAATTATTCGAAACTGTTTTTTGTAACATTATTTCTTAATTCTTTTTATATCAGCGATTTTTAGTAGTCTTCAAATTATTTCCCTACAAATAAAAGGAACAAAGTTACGACTCTTGGTAACAGATGCACCACAAATGATTTTTTTTTTAATCATAGTCGTTTTAAGAACATTGTTCTTGGCTTTTTCAATTGTTTTCTGGTAAATCAAGACGCGGCCAGCTGAATTGATATGCCATATAGGGCCAGTCCAAAAAGCGTTAAAATATTCTTTTTTTGGAGAAAATTAAAAGCGTATGTCATGTGGCGGCCTCAAATTCAAAACTAGTGTCAAAATTACTGTCATCTTAAAATTGTAGGTTATGAGTGATGTCAGTTCGTCTTGATACTTAAGTTGTCAAAATAAGCGTCGGGGTCGTAACACCTAATTAATGAGTATAAGAGGGCGCTAGTTGACACGCTTCATGGCTTTTTTTTACTGGAACACATTTTTAGGTGAATTGGACTGGCCGTATATGATATATCAATTCAGCTGGCTGTGGATCAAGAGTACAATGTTATAGTTCAAGGCAACAGATGGCGCCACATGTGCACGTAAATTCTTTTGTTTTAACTAGTTAAGCATAAAATCTTATTCACTGGAAGTTTTTTTCGGGACATGGTCCTTGAACTTTCCTAGCGTTTTTCAGTTGTTTTGGAATCTCTTCTCGGCATATTACAAATCGGGGTCGGATTAACAGAGGGCGTCACAAAAGCCATTCATTCGAAATTGATGCTTAAAATATGTTTTTTTTTGAGCATTTTCCAGTAGCTTTTGAAATTGCTTTCCGGCAGTAATATCTCCACAAATTAATTTTTTAGACTTTTCTCATTTCCTTTTTTTTCTCTTTATTTATTACTACGGCTATTCTATATTTGAAAATATACATTTTTGTGAAATCTTTGTAGCACGACTTACAAATAAGCTTTCACTTTTCCGTGTTGGTGAATCTTTGGAGATTCAGACAAAAAAATTTACTTTGGAATTTGAACAGGGGCCTATGAGTTGTTAGTGCCGGTTTGCTTTGCATCCCTGCAACCCTCTGTATATAGCTACACCACTGGGATCCGTTCAGGAATAAAAAAAGAGAGTATTATTCTTTTTCTCTCATGTAAATACTTTTGTGCATTTTGCTTTTCATTTTAAACGCCCAAAGTGCTCTCGCTACACAATTTCTGAACGCGACCCTGGTGGAGACAGAAAAATTATAGGAAACTGTAATTGTTTACTATTTTTTTGTTTTTGACTGTGTCATGTATACCAGTAAACTAAAGTGTAGGTCTCAATATTGTAACGTCCTTGGCAGCGTTATGCCCTCTACATTAAAGATTTTATCGAGACGTCTTTATGGAAAGGAATTTGTAAATTCATGAAAGAAAAGTTCTGGCGATGTGATAATCAAAGTTTTGCAATTTTTAATAATACGTTCGATAATCACTGACTAGTCACATTTGTTTTTAATGCCACGCAACACGAACTGCCACCACTCAAAAATTCCCCGAGTTACTTTTGGCGCGTAAATTTGAACTGGTTTTCGTTAATTGCACAAGAAATTACACCTTTTTGTTTTTCGTTAAAGTTTGAACAATTGAAAGTTCGATTTAACCAATAAAAAATGTAACAAATTAATAAAGCCAGAAATTACGTTATCGCTAGCTACATGAAAAAATATTGCAAAGATTATCTTACCTGTGTTTTATTTATTAGCGTAGTAGAAAAACCTGTCACAACTTAATTTGTTCTTGTTTACTATTGTACTGAACGAAACACTTAGACGAGGTCATGCCTCCACTATCTGATGGGAAAATACCGGCTGGCGACTGCGCAAGATTCATCATCATCACTTGGTTAGTCCAATTTCGCGCGCGGTTGCCACTTGAACAGAAACATCGCTCGAAACAAAGATGTTTTGTGGCAAAAATAAATTGGGCTACTTAAAAAGAAACGGTCATTAAGCGTCAATAATTTTTATTTATATTTACTACTATTAATAAGTTTTTACTTCCGTTTCCATTCTCATCTATTCGATTTAAAGATTAGATGGGAAACCACTCAAGCTGATCTGAGTCACTTTACGAAAGTTTAGCCAGGAGAAATAATTCTCGATTACAAATGACATATGACAAGAAGTTTTTTTCTTATATACAGATACAGGGTGAATAGGGACGAACGTAATCAACTCCGGCATCAATCACAAAAGATAGAATGCTGTTTGACACATTCGATGAAACAACATAAATGAAAACTTTTGATTTCTGCCTTATATTCACATGTACAGGGTGTTCTTTTACTGTGTGCAAATATTTAAACCTGCAATATATCACCATGACTGGCAACGATTGAATGAACTCATATGTTCTTACCATAAATGTAATAGTTTTCGAGAAAAATGCAGTGGCAGATTTTCACTAAACCGTTTGAGAACTGCTAGCATAGCTAAAAGTGGAACGTGGGCGCCTCTTGAATTACGACCCGCAGCCGAAGTAGGCCACGGTCAGTGCCTTACTGGATCTCAAGTAGGAACGACGTAATTCAGCGCCGCTCCGATCAGCTGAACCGTCGAACCGTTTACAATTTAAATGAACTTCACTGCAAGTAATTACAAGTTTAAGTATTAACTTAAAATCTAGTGCAATTCAAGAAGCTGCGGTTCGTAATTGCCGAACAAATTAAAAGCGAGGTATAAACAAATTGTAATTTCTCATTCCATATTATTTTCAAAAGACTTATAAACATTTTACATTTACTTTGTTTCCAAGGACCGTAAGCAGTAATACTTTCATAGCTAGCAGCGAGATTGCAGCAAAAGTTGATTTACGTAGAAGAGTGAAGGAAGAACATTTTTAACGGCGCTTGCCTAATTGGTGCATAAATTTTCGGATTTATTCGTCGATAGTTGATATCGTAAAACATATTAATTCGCTCAGTGAATTAAAATTTTAAATAAAATAATTAATAAACGATATCAGTGATTATTATTACGAAACTCTGCGTTGAACATCGAGTGCGGTGTCGGTGGGCGTGTTCATACCGAGAGGAAGACGAAGTTGACCTTCGTATCTCTCTCGCACATTTCAGCAGTTCCAAACAAGTGTTCCATCCGAAATTTTTTGGGTATGATACGGAAGCCACCAAAAAATACCCGCAGAAGGTAGCATTTCGCGTACTTATACTGAGGTTTTTTTTTTTATTTGCACACAGTAAAAAAAAACACCCTGTGTGGTACACTTTAATGATTTCTTGAATGTAACTAAAAATATGTACCCACACAATTAGATAATTCAAATTTGGAAATGGTATTTCTTCATGTTACGTGATACTGTGTAAGGTACTGTTACGGTTTGAAAAGTCGTTTATCAAAAGCCACCTGTATATGCCAAGTTTTAAATCGCATTTATTTTCAATGATGCAATAATTGACTGGAGAGTAGTGTGTGAACGTCTAGCATTGTGTTTCTCGCCTGCTTTTTTTACGTTGAAGTAAAGTTTTTATCATCATCATCTTCGTCGGTAGAACAATAATAGAAACATAAATTGTCCCACGCTCCGATCTAATTTTGTGGTGCAATTGGCACTGCTTTTTTTTTAAATCTTATTGAAAAAAATCCAATGTTTTCTAAAAGTCGAGACTGGCCATAAAATTCGACGACGTCTTAGTTTTTGTGTTTCATGATTTCTGCGTTTTCTTGTTATTTTGGCGGAAAGATAGATTACATTCGCACTTGACATTTGGTGCAATTGGTTATTCCTGCCATCAGCCTTGCACGGTTGGTTCTTGCTTATGTCATGATGATTTCGATTCATCTAAACGTTTCTTCATGTTTACATTATCGAAATGATTTTGCTGTCAGCTACTACATATGTAAAATGCACTCTCTGCGTTTTGTGCGGTCGATTCACCCTGTATATTGCTATATTCGCCCTGTAAATCGACTATGGGTGCTCTGCCATTTTTAATAAGGCAGAAAAGACGTCAGTTAAGCAGACATACAATAATATTTTCTAGACAATAAATTAGTGTTGTATAAAATAGAGTTGTTACAAAAACCTACACCCGACTCGAGTCATTAATTTTATTCTACCTGTCACATGTCCGATAAAAGGTATTTATGATATTAAGATAAAATTATGTGGGCGTGACAGCGAAGGGGAAAATCATTTTGATAACATTTTATACTCAAATTACTTGCTATTTTTGTACGAGTGCCCACATAATTATTAACTATAAATTTCTTATCACTTATCAGCGAATGTGATGTTTCATTTTAGTTCGACAACATGGAATCCGTGTACAGTCAGAACTGAAAGTAATGTTTTCCCAATAAAAAGTAGTTACATTGCAGCCTAATCATTTCTGTCTGTTATTATAACGAGTAGGCGGATAGGCACGCACAGAATTCTTGTCGATATTCGCTCGATCCACTCACTTGTTATGGTGATACTGATTAGTATTTTTAGTACATTTAACTAGGTAGACATTATTTTTAATGTTGACTGTACATCGTTTTATCATTGCAATGGATATACATTAGGTAATTCCCATTTAGAGATAACATCTTATAAATAATATTGCAGTATAAATAACTTGTGTAATAGTAAATAGTACATAAACGTAATTATGAAATTAAGAAAAAAATCTGTTGCAAAGTTAATTGAAACAAAAGACAATATTAAAAAAATATGTGAATGTCAATGTATAGTGTATTTAGTTTAATAGGAGTAAATAAAATATTCTGCTTTTAATCGAAGGCAAAAAAGTGTTCGTATGCTTACTAGTGGAAGCGATACTTAGATACTTATAAAGTATTGATACGTATCGTTTTTAAATGTACCGTCTATAATATTCGTAATATCCAACAAATATCGATACAATTTTTAACCGTGAGTAACCTAATCGCTTCGCAATCTATTATTTTAATTACGTATCTCATTATTGACTGCGTTGTACCGCAGATGGCAGTGTTATACAGTGTCGAAAAAAGGTAAAGGAATAAATTTCATAAAAATAAACTATACTTTTATTTTTTAATTCGAAAGAGTACTTTGAAATTTTGGCGCTAAAAACGAGCTTTGTTATTGGTCAATTCCGGCCAACCACCAATGACAAAGCTTGTTTTTGGCGCCAAAATTTCAAAGTACTCCTCCGAATTAAAAAGTGGAGTATAGTGAATTTTGACAAAAAATCCGAAACAAATGAACTTTTAATTTAAATTATACACTTTTGACATTGAACTGTAATATATACAGGGCGAAGTTATGACGTCACGAACACATGTTTAAATGCGAACCCCGTATTGTTGCAGTCACAATTGATTGCCATGTGAAAAATTGAAATGGAACAATTTTTTCTGCATTTTTAACGGAAATTATTATCATAAGTAAAAGTAAAAAAGTTTACAATGAACAATAAATACTAAATCCACCCAAAGTTACATCGACCATCAAATGTTTGTCCAAATAATGTTTCTTCACATGATAGAAACTTACTTGACCTGTTTTGGAATTTTGTCAAAACAAACTTTATTAACTTTATTGTTTACTTTTTTCCACTGTGAATATTTTACTAAATTTTGATCTATTTATCGTACTTCTTACAACTTACAGCATCTTTCATCATTGCATATTTTCCCCCTACTTAAATAGTAATTTTTATTATTCGATACCTCATTTAATTGAATCGATAAACTATTACCTGTGGGTATTAGTACTAGAAATAAATTTTAAAAAATCAGTTTTTTTAATTTATTTTTTATGAATTATTAAATTTTGCGTTCTTGTTTGTTATTGAGATAAGCAACGTTGCCAAATTACGTTCTTTAAATTCCCTCCCACAAATAGAAAAATCGTTAATTTCTCCACGCAAATTTCAATGAAAAATAGGTTTAATTAATTTATTTAATTTTCTATTAAATAAATAAATTAAACCTATTTTTTATTGAAATTTGCGTGGAGAAATTTAATTTTCTATTAAATAAATAAATTAAACCTATTTTTTATTGAAATTTGCGTGGAGAAATTAACGATTTTTCTATTTGTGGGAGGGAATTTAAAGAACGTATTTTGGCAACGTTGCTTATCTTAATAACAAACAAGAACGCAAAATTTAATAATTCATACAAAATAAATTAAAAAAACTGATTTTTTAAAATTTATTTCTACGCAAATTTCAATAAAAAGTAGGTTTAATTTATTTATTTAATAGAAAATTAAATAAATAAATTAAACCTATTTTTCATTTTTTTTAATTTTCTATTAAATTAAATAAATAAATTAAACCTATTTTTCATTGAAATTTGCGTGGAGAAATTAACGATTTTTCTATTTGTGGGAGGGAATTCAAAGAACATAATTTGGCAACGTTGCTTATCTTAATAACAAACAAGAACGCAAAATTTAATAATTCATAAAAAATAAATTAAAAAAACTGATTTTTTAAAATTGAAATGAAATATGTAAGACATATAAGTAAAAAAAAAATCAGCGCAAGACTGAAATACTATAGCTCAGGATGATAGTAGTATAGCAATAATAATAATAACACAGAACTTGGCAGAAGGTTGATGACAACCCAGTTATTTCTTGACCTAACAATTTTTTAAATTTTCTAAGAATTAGATTTGGTACAAATAACTTGAACGCCAATATTTTTATAACTAACACGAAGAAACAATCTATTTTTAAAAATTTTAAAAATAGGCTTTCTAACAACGACATTGTCGAGAAACTATAACAAAAGTCTTTAATATTTCTTTAAAACTTAAATGGTGTTTTATATTTAAAAATTATATAAACCTTTGTATTTCAGTAGATCACGAGACAAAAGTAACAAATATCGCTGGACCATTGAAATTAGATTATAAAGTTAACTGTTTGTACCTACTCTATTATGCTGCGCTCTTAAAGATGATCATTTGCACTTCTAAATTGTTTCTTCAATTACGAGAATTTACCTTGGATTCCACCACCATAATTTACGTGATTCAAAAATTCCACGCTTATGACTAAGCATAGGATTTGAATAATTACACGCCATCGTTTCAGTAGTGCCGTAAAAATGTATCGAACAAGCACATTGTGTAATGGGACGGTGAAAATAATTTACGGCGTTCTTACTATATGACGCAATGTCGCAATAAAATCCGCCGGTCGAGGTACAACTGGTCAACTAATTACTCTGAAAATCTTTACACATTTAAACAAGAAGAGTTGATTACAAAACTGTAATTGTTTATTGCGGCAATATTGCTCTGTTTTTTGTTATACTAAGTAACACCATTGTTGTAGCGGCGTTAATTGTCTCCGCAGCCCTCGCGTTTGTTTACACGCTACGGTCTAATATTTTATATTGCCTGCTTCACTAGAATTTGAACCGCGCAAAATATATTTCTCCTATATATACTTATGACCTTCTGTAATTATTGACATTTGAAAAAGTGATTTCGATATCTTTTAATCAATTCACTGAAGATCCCTCTTTTTTTTTAGTTGGTCGATCCAGTTAAAAGCAAAATAACCGTCTTTATAAGGCCAAAACAAAGGGTCACTGCATTCCTGTCACATGTAAATGATTTTCATTGTACCACGTACTTTACAGTTAAAAAAATTGGATTTGCTTTATACCTTCTTTTATAGCGAAATAAATGGGATTTGTTTTTTTTTTTTTCTATTTTCGTATTTCATTCGAAATACGCAAAAGTAATTTTGTTCTTCCAACATATTCGATATAAAGCAAGCCATAAAATTATGACAACAGTTGTTGTAGGGTCTTCATAATTTTATTGTATACCACGTGACCAAGTTATTTCTGTCTGTTAGTTAAACAACTAACGAAACACATGATCGACAGAACTGCGGCAGCATTGACAGTAGTTGCTAATTTTCACAGTGGCGTCGAATGAATTTTTTTTTATGAATTTTATCCAAGTCTCCATGGTAACTCGTTTGATAGGTACTTACAACGATGCTCACCATAAAAGATACCCATAATTGAAGTTTGTTCTTGTCCGATGATAATTGTAAGTACAAAGTCTTTTTAATCTCAAACCGGACAGAAATATGATGAGAACACACTCAACGTTTCGCTATAGATTTATTTACTCCTGACGAAGCTATAAATCTATAGCGAAACGTTGAGTGTGTTCCCTTCATTTTTCTGTCCGGTTTGAGATTAAAAAGACTTTGTACTTATAAACGATACCATTTGACAATTTCGTAGCCCCTACGCTGAATGTTCTTAAGGCTGTATGCTCGCTTACAGCTGAACTCGATTTCAAATGGGCGTATCACTATTTTTCGCATATATTTAGAAGAAACATACGTTCAACATGTGTTCCTGCATTTTTACACACAAACGAAAAGAACAGAGAACAGAATTACCACCTAAACATTTTCCTTGTAATTTATGACTCTGCTGTCACTGATCTTTATTTTTGATTGGTTTACGTGTCAGTTTGACACACCCACAAGAGAATATTCCGATAAGGCCTCATTCACATGGCTACCGCCCGCGGCCTCCTGCAAATTCTAAGGTCGAGCGCACACTCAGATGAGTAAATTTTTTTATGTAAAAGTGATGTAAATAAAAACGGCGACCTGATCTAACACAGAAACTATGTAAAACTCGGAAAATAAAACTACGTCTGTCGGAAAGTGAAAGTTTATCAGAATTGAAACGACACAAAAAAAAACGCATAGCATGTTCCTCTGTAAATCAATAACGTCATTTTGTTGTTTCATTACCGTTATTATTACCCCTATAAAATTGTTTTTTTTTTTTTTTAATTTTACGTGGGTTGCTTTTTTATCTAGACTACACTAGACTAGATCCTGCACTAAAATTAGGCACAATGAAGTATTGCGGTTTAAAGTGGACGTAAAGAAAAAATATACATTATACAGAATAATTGTGCTTATGATTATTGGAATAGGAATTAATACTGCTCTAATGTACCGACGCTCATAGAGCAAGTTAATGCGTTAAAAAAGGAGGATAATTCATTGCCCTAAGCACGTAATCGGCGATCATTCTGATTGTGACGTTTATTTTTGCACCGGGTTCAAAGATAATGAAATTAATTTAGTTCCAGACTTAGTAGAATGTGGATGACTTCATGATATTATTGCTTGCTGCAATCATTTGACGCATAATGCAGAGTTTACTTTTAAATATGAACATTAATGCAGCGGAGACGTACATTTCAATTGTTTCAAAATTTGTTGGTGGAAAAAGAGTTAACTTCTCTTTGAAAAATAGCTACGAAGTGAAATGCCACGCTGCGAGCCTTTCTTAAAATTTCAGTGAGCAATATCACCACCGCATTTATAAGAGAATGATCGGGAAAAGTCCAGGCAAATATACCAAAGTATACAGTGTGCCCGGATACGTAGGGACAGCATGGGTAACTTCTGTCTTTGAAGAGATAGAGAGATGATTAAAGTAGCAAAAAGATGCAGGTTCGAGAGCTCATTAAGAATCCATTTTCAAACTTACTTGTCATGGCCAACTTGGTTAAAATTTTACTAAAACCAATATCTCCTCATTTCTTTTATTTGCCGTAACTTTTTTGTTATTTAAGATATTGAGATGCGGTTTGAACTAGTTTGCATGATAATTTAATTACTTTTATGGGCACTTAATAAAACTAATCTCATTTTTACAAATTTTCAATAATCTAACCTAACCTTAAAATTTTAAATTGGTACTCCCTAATTTTCTTGACCTTTATAAGAGAAAATTTATTTCTGAATGCAATGATGTAGCACACGATATGGAGACTTCTTCAAAATTTTGAAAAACCGAACTTATTCTTTTTACGAACAGAAATCGCTAGTGCCATGATCACAGAAATTTTGCTTTTTATTTATCAAGTTATTCTGCAGTGGCACTGATCGATTGCAGCCAATGGTGAGCGAGCCATTAAAATTTTAAACCAATATCACATCAGCTAGGGGTATGATGTGCCAAAAAGATAAGAATTTCATTGGTCTAAAATTTTAATCGCTTGTACACGATTGTCCACGAACGATCAGTGGCACTGCAGCTTCATCTGTGTAGCCTTTTCTGGATACTGAGCTTCGTATATTTCACGAGTAAGTTCTACGTTCTTGTAGCACTTGGTATACGTATAGTCGCAATCAAGTGAATCGAGACCTATTTAAAGTTCTGCAATCCTTAAGGAGTGCTTATATTACATACATGTCTTCAATAAATTCAAAAACAAATTTTTACAAAACTGTCGACTTGTCGCATACAAATCCTGATGAATCTTTAGCACAAGTCTTCGACAAATACTAGCACAGGACATCGTTTACACTATGTGACCTGTTCGCTACATATCTAGTATTTAATAATAAGAAAAAGTATCGCTCGTGAAAGATGACAATCAATTTTTGTTTTTGGCCGCGGCAGCATAATATTACTATGCTCTTTTTGGATCACTCCATCGTCACAAACCATCAGATCGCTTAATAGTTTAAAACAGCTAACTATTCTGCACGTGCGTAAAGTACCTTTGTATGGTCTGCGATCGCTGTGTTTTCCATTAATTTGGAATACAAATCTGTCTGGTAAAACATGTCGGATACATGTCAAATACATGAAAAATGTAATAGTAGTATGAGACAAATTTCAGATTCATTCCAGACTTGTCAAACAATATGTAGGACACATGTATAATACAAATATGTATGTAATGTAAACGCCCGTTTATTACCAACGTTAACAAGGGAGCGTTTAGCTTGCAACAGTCTCGATAACAAAGTTTTGTGATCATGGCACTAGCGATTTCTATTCATAAAAAGAATAAGTTCTGTTTCCCAAAATTTTGAAGAAGTTTCCATATCATGTGATACATCATTGCATTTAGAAAAAAAGTCTCTCTTAAAAGGGCCAACAAAATCACCAATTTAAAATTTTAAGGTTAGGTTAGATTATTGAAAATTTGTAAAAATGGGATTAGTTTCATTAAGTGTCCATAAAAGTACTTAAATTATCGTGCAAACTAGTTCAAACCGCATCTCAATATAATCAAGTTGGCCATGACAAGTAATATTTGAAAATGGATTCTTAATAAGCTCTCGAACCTGCACCTTTTGCTAATTTAATCATCTTTCTATCCGGGTACACTGTATACGTCAAAGTTGCGTAGGAGACGTTTTTACCGAAAATGCAGAGCACGACTATTTCTTGGGCAAGGTAGAAAAGAAAACAGGCAGCCGAAGCTGAGGGTGACTACGGACTAATAGAAGAGGTGATCCCTCTTAAAAACTTAGAAGAAAATAAATCATCTTTAATGAACTACTTGAGCAGGACCCAGGTAGAGTTAGAATCGTTAGAGGGAAACACTGTTGGCCAAAACACCAAAGTGAAATGGCATAAAGAGCGAAGACTAACAGCAACGAAATTTGGTATTGTCTGTAAAAGACGTCAAACAACTGATACCAAAAAATTGGCGTAAAAATTAATTTCCTCTAATTTTTCGAAAGTATAGTTACAAATTGGTGCCGTAACCATGAAGAAATTGCGAGAAAACAATTTTCACAGGAATTTGGACATAAAGTTGAACGGCGGATTATTTATATCTAAAGAAATGCCGTATCTTGGAGCTAGTCCTGATGGACTAGTTGGTGAGGATGCTATAATTGAGATCAAGTGTCCCTATAAGTTAGCGAAGTTCAAAATAACTCCTCAGGAAGCAGCAAAGATGAAAGTTATGCCCTATTTATTTTTGGATGGCAATACTGTGAAACTGAAGAAAACACATATCTACTATTATCGGATTCAAGGGCAGTTGGCTTTAACGAATAGTTGTATTCGTTGTATGGACACCTTTGGGAATGATATGTGAACAAGTAATGTTATTTACATAAACGTCAAGAAAGTTCTGAATTCATCATAATACATTATTTTTTTCTGAAATCTTATAAGATTATTTTTGTAATAGTTTCAACTTTTAAGCACACGAAAGCTATAATTTTGACAATAAAATAAGTAAAACCGATTTGGTTTTGAAGACTAGTGTATAAAATAGAAATTATAGACGATTTTAGAAAAAATAACAAGCAATTTACATTTACAACACACCTGTAATACGTTTTCTTTTTCAGATTAAAAAAGATGAATACATGATAGCAACAATAATTAACTCCTCGTATTTACAACAGAACGTATTACGTGTTCCAGATTCTTTTAGTGTGTAGTACAATATGAGTCAAAATGGCCGCACTATTATCACCAGAATGTTAATATTAACAGGATCAAAAACAAGCTTTTAATTTTTTTTTTTGAGATGCTTGACGAATGTTTAAAAATATCGTATAATGCAGATGCACTTACAAATTTGAAACCGTGGTTGTAGATTAGGTTACAGTTGATGAGATCTGAATCCTCGTATTCATCAAGTATTTATATTTTATTCAATTAGTTGTGTAGAAACAAAAATTATTTGACGCAGTTCCGTTTCACTATTTGGGTGAACTTGATATTCAAAATGTTACATCACCGACCCATTTTACTTATTGTTTATTCCTGTGTTATCACATAATATTAATTACATGCATTAACAGGCATTTTTAATGATGTCAAGGTAAATGTGTACACAAATAAATAACAAAATATTGAGCAAAATATTGAACATTCCCTTTTTAAAACTAATTAAGTGCATGACTACCAGATTTGCAGAAGTTTATTATGACAAAAATGTTTCTTTCAATGTACCGTAAAAAAATTTACCAAAAAGCACGACTCTGAAAAGAGAAATCTTTGTAGAATTATTTTCTGGCAGCGCTCGGTAGCGTTCGTGTGTTTACGGTGCGTGTATTCTGTGTTTCACTCATACACGCACTGAAACGCGTTCGCTCTCACTCATACTCTTCATCTGTCACTAAATCGGGAGAATGAATGTGCGAATTCGCCCCTCTTGCACTAGGCCCGAAGGCGGAGCTAGCGTGTATCACATACCACATTTGATTTCAGCGATTTCATTCCGAAAATTTCAAATTTGTTTCCCATTTCCTGACCTTATTTTTAAAAATAAAAAATTAAACTAAACGGTTTATTATTATTGAATACTGCGAAATTTCGGCTAAAGGCTTACATTTTCGAATTTTTTTAATTTTAATTTTTTTTTAAGGCCTTTTTGGCAATTCTCGAAAAACGAGCCTTTAGCCGCCTAACAGAATCTATTTAAAAATTTTTCGCGAAAAATTGGTACGATTTTAATGAAAAATAAGCCCAGGAAATGGGAAAAACGGTTTTGAGGCCGAGCAAACAGCCTTAAGGATGTTGTTCGCATGTAGGAGTATCATTTAAGTTGAGCTTCGTTGTACGTCGGCGTCATACAGGGATGGGATTCAGGTTTAAATGAAAACCCGATATGTACGAGGCAACAAAATCACTTGCCTCGTTGCTACTTGATACCAAAGAGTTTTAAGCCTCTTTTGATAGGTGCAGATTGTAAAAATTGTAGATAACTTCGATACATAGTCCTAGGATTTTTCGCTAAAAAGTTTTAAATCTACTGTCCAAGTCTACCACGCGGGAAGGTATACAAAAAACAATAGTTTCTTGTATGTACAAAGAAGTAATTGAATATGGCCGCTGCATGTCACAGGCGTACACAAATGTTTTACAAAGACCTGGAACGTTCTCAAACCACATGTCCAACATTGTCTGTAATGCGCTTACTAAATAAATGTAACAAAATAAGACTTTAGAAGCGTCGATTGTATGTTAGAGATTTAAGTTTTATCACTAAAAGTACAAGTGTTGCTTGTTACGCCACTGATGTCCGATTTCTTCACCTCTTGATAAATTTATCTGCATCGAAAACTATTGTAGATATAATGGTTTCCAAGGATAATACCTGCTAGATAAATTTAACAGGAGGTGAAGAAACATAACCTATCTATCATTAACTTTTTTACTGAAGTGTTCAGGTACTATTCATTAATGTTTCGCTTAAACATACTACTTACTATTCAGTTGCTAAATAAACATTCGTTCTAAACTCAAGCACAAACACAAAATCAAGCAACCTTTTCCATCAACGGATATTAACAAATCGCCACTTTGCAGAAATTGACCCGCCCCAAAATGGTAACTTCCTTCAAGGCAAACTGCATTCCAATCGTCTTAGACTCACGCCTTTATATAATTTCAATTTTTATGGAAGTTCTCTTTATCAGACTTGTTCTTAAATCGATGAAGAATCTTCTAAGGCCCATGTAACGCCATGTAAGATTTGATATAAAATAGTTTAAAATCTTGTACAAAGTGAGAGAGACGAACTGCTACAGTTAATGGTCAATGGTTGAATCGATGCTTCTCTGTCACTGTCTGCGCAAGAAATTGTAAGAAATTTTGCAATTTTTTACACGGGCCTAATACACCATTTAAGTTAAGAAACTTCTTAGTTAACAAGATACTAGATGGCGAAAGGAACGAACAATTTGCTGCGCTTTACCGGTGGCATCAAGATTCAAGACGTAACAAAGCAAATTCGAGTTACAATTAACAATTAAAAAAAAAAAAAACGCTAGGTATTATTTTAATTTAATTTAATTTAATTTTCTCAAAGTACCTATTCGGTGCCAACGCAATATTATAAAAGTAACAAATGCGAGTATCAATTTCTTTAAATAATTTGGTCCACGAAGATGTGATCACCTTCAACCAACTACTGACAAAAGCGCTTTCTTGTAATCTCCGGACGTATCATCCTGTAACAAAAAAAAATCATCTTCAAACGGGTCCGATTTGACGGGAACAACGAATCCAAGCGTTTTATTTAAATAGATTTCTTACTTGTATAGAATCTGCTAAACTCTTCCCGTATTTACTCTCGAACGCTTCCTTTATTTCCCCCAAGTCTTTCTCAGATCTAGCAACGATGATCCGAATCAGCGTCCTGTCATCGGTTCCTAAGCCCTCCATGCTCTTGTATAAACGTTCCGCCAGGAAGTCGATCTTGTTCTTGATGCACTTCACCAGGTCGAGGATGCTGTCTTTGACCGTTCCGGAGAACTCATTGTCGATGGCCGTTTCAAAATTGTGCCCGGTCAGCTTTTCGTACTCGTCGAAAACGAGACGCAGCTGGGACTTGTTTCTTTGGCAGAGAATTTGGTTGAAAGTGGATTCATCGGTGCCGTAGAAGAGTTCGCCCGCCCTCAAGAGCGTTTGGGCGTCTTCGTATGCCAGTTTTTGGTCTGTCTTTTCGGTTTCGTCTCGATGGCCCTAAATTTAAAACAAATTAATCAATAATAAACCAGTTCATTATCCCTAGGGCATAATAGCACAAAGACAAGTGGCTTCGATTTGATTGGCCGGTTAAAATTTTAAAAACTATTTTCTATTATTATTATTATTAGCAGGCCTAGGCGCATTTTAGGCGGAAGGTTTCGTTAAATATACGAGGAACTACTAATATGCTGAAGCGATCATAGTCGGAAAAAGTTCTAATCTTTAACGCGTCCGCCCTGTAAAAACAAAACAATAAACCAGTCGAAGCCCGAGAAGTCTATGCGGCACGCAGCAACCACTGCAGTTCTGGTCGACTGGATATAAAAACTTGTTTACATAATCGATTAATTCCGAAATGAACTCGCATTGTTTTTGCAGTGACAACGCTATAATTGATATGAATTAAATGTATTATGCCAGTCTTTTTAAAAGTTACATTAAAGAATTATAATGTTTTCATACTTATTAATTTGAAAGAAACTATAAAGGCAATTATGTTACACACGTAATTTACATCAAACGGTTGCTTCTGATGCAATCAGCACGAGGGCGAGAATGCCTCGGGCATAAAAGCCGTTCAGCGACGACGTTGAAATCTACGCCGCTGTTTTGTTTATCTTTATACTGGTTTTCACCAGATATCCTAGGAATGTCCGACTCTTAATTATTACATATTTTGTTGTATAAATGCTTGATCAGTATTTGGAATAATGTACAGAAGAAAAATGATCGATGAAAGTATTTCAACTGAATTTAAAAAGTGGCTATTTCGTTCTGTATATCAACGGAAAGCTGTAATGACCTGGGAGAAAAACTCAATTACTTTTGAAATGGAACATTTTTATTGATCGAAGGCAAACAAAAAGTACTTACCGTAGCCAAGGACACGTACAACCGCTTTATAGTTCCGGACGTATCACCTTTAAGATCACTTTCTAAGGACGACTGGAACACTGAAAAGGAACATAAATTACTAATAAAAAACAAATTAAGACAAAATGTAGGAAAGTTCCGTTAGTAACGAACAGGCTGATAATTTTTTGGTAGTTTCTGCTAGTTTAAGAAAATAGAATCGAAATTAATTAGAGAAACTACCATCGTTTCTAAAAAAAAAACTACAAAGAAAAGTTTCTGGACATCAAAATGCAAAATCATGCAAAAGATTAATTTTTTTATATACATAATTAAAAAAAGAGAGTAGATTTTGAAAGATATGAACGTATTACAATGGTTAAAACCTCTGATTTGTGTCAATTAGAAAATCATAATAAATTTTCAAGGGGTGTGGTAGTGGTTCTTTCATTTGCATACAAAACAAGTTTTAAACAAAATTTATATTACGGTTTAATTTTTTTTTAATTTTTTTTGGTTCATGCGGTTAAAGAATTAATTAGCAAATAAATTTAGAATTGACAGAAAAACTACGCCTTTTGCCAAAAGAGACAAAAGATTGCGTCATTAGCAATTTGTTAGAGTATTATGAAGATGATAACATCCACTAACAAACAAAACACACGAATGAACAAACGAAAATAAATAATTTAAATATTCAAAGGTATTTCAAAGAAAATTATTTTAAAAATGAAAAACGTAATGTACAGTCGCAAGCAATAAATTTTGCTCATCATTGATTGCCAAAGATTTATACTTGACTTGTATTTGATTAAAAGGAAAGATATTGAAGTCTTAATTTTGAATACTTGGAACAATTTCTTAAAAATCCAATTTATTTTCGGCGCATTTTTTTTTAGTAAAATACAACAAAATTATATAAAAATTTCTAATTTCCGGAATAATTACAACTGACTTTTTGATCAAAATTTACTGCTCGCGACTGTACAAAAAAAGTTGAACAAAACGAAAACATTATCTACGACATTTAACATAAAAATCTAATTTAAAGAGATTTTTTTTTAAACTCAATATTAACAAAAAAAGTGTTAGTGTTGGCAAAAGACTACATCTTTGTCCAAGAGATGACGCTCTTGTTTGGTGTAAATTATTGGCAGAAATTAACAAACTAAAAACATAAGATTGAAAAAAATAAAATAAAAACAAAAATCATCCCAAAATAAATTATTAAAAAAAGTCAAAATAAATTGTACGAGGGACAAAAGCTTGCTATAAACAGGAAAACAATTTTATAAATGTTTTCAATATTGACAAAAAAAATCAGTAGTTCTTGTTTTTTGAGTAAGAGATGGCGCTTTCATTATGTACGATAGTCACTGAATTTTATTTTATTTTTAAGAGACGGTAAAAAAGCGTGAAATTGATTGAAAAACATTAAGAAAAATTAAAAAAATTCAAACATTACTTACAAAAATTATTTAAAAAAAAACGAAATGGCGTAGAAAAAAGTGAAGTGAACCAATTTCTAACATTAAAGTTTAAAGTAACGTTAAAGAATGTTCAGTTTCTTAAACAGTTTCAATGTTAACAAAAAAAAATTGGTGTTTCCAAAATATTTTCTTTGGCTAAGAGACTCTCTAAATGTCATTAAAGTGTCATGTGGTCCTTTACAGTGGCGTGACTGTTTGGTAGATTTGTGGCGGAATAAACAGTTGACCAGTCAAAAATGAACTGTTTCGGTATTAAGAAAAAGTCAGCATTAGCAAAAAAACGCGATTTTTTTATCAAGAAACAGCGCTTTCGTTATTCACTAGAATTTTATTTAAAGAACAAAATAGGGAAAATTGAAAAAAAAATACTTACAAAAATTATTAAAAAAAAAAAAACGAAATGGCGTAGAAAAAAGTGAAGTGAACCAATTTCTAACATTAAAGTTTAAAGTAACGTTAAAGAATGCTCAGTTTCTTAAACAGTTTCAATGTTAACAGAAAAAACGGAATTTGCAAATTATTATTTTTTAATTCAATTATTCAAAATTTGTCAAATAAAACTTTTAAGTGATAACAAGAATTGAAAAATAAAAACTGAATAAATGAAAGGGAATGTAAAATCGCGAATTGTAAAATCAAGAAATGAATGAAAATTTCACTAGGAAAGTAGGAAAACCAAAATTTTTTTTATTAAAAAATATTCATTAAGTACTCCATTTTGTAATTAATTACTAAAATACTAGATAGAAAAATAGTATTTTTTTTGAATTCCCTATATTTCGATTTCGAGAAAGTAAAAACAAAGACGAACAACACAATCTTAAATAAATAAAAACTTCGTGGTGTTATTTAAAATAAGATGTTCAAATTTATACAGGGTGTTTAAAAATGTCACATACCTTGTCCGAAGGGGGGTAATATGGTTTAAAATATGTAGAAAAGTCTTAATGAACGATTTTGGAGGTACGAAACATTTTGGGTTCTTTCTTATTGTACAAACAGTCATTTTTATTTAACACCCTGTGCAAATCACAACAAAACAGAAAGGAATATTTTAGACAAAAATTTGACGGTTTTGAAGACGATATATTGTGTAAAAAAAGTTTATTTCATTTTATGTTTTAATAATATAATAACAAGTGTCCCAAAAATTTTGTAGATAAACTAAGCGTCTAGGATCGATACAATACCACTTGCGGTTTACTGGTCATAGATGTCTAGATTATAATAAGACTTTTCGGACACATGTTTCAAGTTTATGTTAATGTAAAATGCTGAAGGTTGAATGGCGCGTTTTCAGTCAGGAAATTATTGATCCTTCGACTAGCTTCATCATAACATAAATTACAGATGATTGTATGATATTAATTCTATAGTTAGTAGTACTAATTAATTACAAAGTAATAAATAATAAAAGCATAATATGTTTCTATACACATTTTATCTTGTCTGACTGTACAAACCAATTGACATAAGGTGAAGTAAATGATTAAAAAACAAAATAAATAATATTCAAAAACTGTTCCAGATACTTATATAAGCCTTATTTTTCTTTTGTTATCGCAGTGGATCGTGATCTTGAATAGGTTGGCTTTATATTAAGATATGAAGGCTTTTTGTTTAGCGTAAAAACATTTTGTTCGAAGAAGACAAATTAATTAGACATCATTTAAGCTTTCAATTGTTTTCGCTCTCATGTAAACTGCGGTGTTACATATGGCGTAATACAATCTGTATATCGATTGGCATTTCCAAGTCCAACTGCATCTGGAGATACTTAGTATTTTTGTCCTTTTTGAACTAGGGGCGTATGATTATTTTTTTATTTGCCAACGGTAATTGTTTATTTTGGAATTACGTTCGCTTTGTAAACAATTAAAAATAAAATAATACACCACGTATTTGTTAAGTATCTAATTTTTAAGTGATTTCGAAATCACCGGACTTATGACTAGGGAGCGGATGAGCATAGTTTTTATTTCAGATCATTCAAACTAAATATATAATCATCGAATTAAAATTGTTTTTATGGAATCTACTCATTCAACTTCGTGTAAATGATTTTTATTCGTGGCAAATTGCCCACTTCCGATATCAAAAAAACTTACTACGGGACACAGTCAATAAATAATTAATTCTTTCAGAGCTATTGATTTTCGTTATTCCCAATGACGTGAGTGTATTTTTTGTCTCACACTGATTCATTGTGCAAGAAGTAGGTATGTTATAGAAGCCACAGTGCGGTATCAAATCATGTGTGAATCACCGCTCGCCCAGCATCATTTCCTGTTTTCGATTTAATTAACTTCACAAAGACAGTTCGTTCACACTCAACTCGTCGGGAAAAATTGTGTTTCATTTAAAAAGCGTTCACACCATTAAGAGGTTTTGAATAAACATTTCGCTGTTTTAATTACTTAAATATTTTTTTTATTATAAAAAAATAATTAAAGTGTAAATTAAAATGTTAGTACAACAAATAAGTAGCATTCGATCGATTTAAGGTACTCGTGCACTACACGGGACCGTGCCATGGCTGTAAACGGAGCGTATCGAGTATCATGCTGTTGGCGACAGAATGTAATTCATTTAGTTTATACAGTGCTGCCAACTGTGATACAAATTTACTATTTCTGGTATAGTCAGTAAAGTTACAGGACGGTTATTCAATTCAGTACGGTAATGCTAATACAATTAATTAAAGTTCGATTAGTATATTTCCGTATTCTTTGATGCATCCAATTTTAATTTTGAAAAGCGTCATCTATACGCTTCAGTTACAAATTCAATATTTTGGCATTTAATAGAATTTTTTGGAATCTCAGATTTTTTTTTGGCAATCGATAAACCGATAAGATTAATAATTTTCTTAATATTATTAATGCTATTTGAATGGGATAAATGAAGTATCAATAAATTAAAACTATTATTGAAAAAATTCTATTATCATCAGGAGGGTCTCTGTATGTCACAATGACATAACATCTCAGCCAAAAAATTAATTTATCAGAATCAGACAATTCATATATTTTTAAAGAAAATCCATCCGTTAAGCCAAAAAACGGCATTTTATAAAAAAAATATTTCAAAAAGCCTTTACTGACGCTCAAGAGATGGCAGCACTTCCAGAGGTATTTGAGTATTGTTTAAAAAAACACTAGACAGAGTTACAAAAAAAAAACATTACTTAATTTGTAATAAAAAGCGGCAAGAGATGGCATTTCCTGTTCATCATTCGTAAGACGTATTCAATAAAAAAAAAAGAAAAAACAGAATTGACCGAAATTAGCAGAAGTATTATTAAGACATTTAACATAAAAGTTAATTAAGAAAATTAATTAGCAAATAAATTTAGAAATGACAGAAAAACTACGTTTTTTGCCAAAAGAGAAAAAGATGGCGTCATTGGCAATTTGTTAGAGTATTATGAAGATGATAACATCCACTAACAAACAAAACACATGAATGAACAAACGAAAATAAATAATTTAAATATTCAAAGGTATTTCAAAGAAAATTATTTTAAAAATGAAAATCATAATGTACAGTCGCAAGCAATAAATTTTGCTCATCATTGATTGCCAAAGATTTATACTTGACTTGTATCTGATTAAAAAGGATTGACGTCTTAATTCTAAAGTGGGAACAATTTTTTAAAAATTAATTTATTTTCGGCGCTTTTTTTTAGTAAAATATATAAAAATTTCTGGAATAATTATAAAAATTTACTGCTCGCGACTGTAGAAAAAAAAATTGAACAAAACTAAAACATTCTCTGTGACATTTAGCATAAAAATCTAATTTAAAAAAGATTTTTTAAAAATTCAATATTAACAAAAAAATAGTGTTAGCAAAAGACTACATTTTTGATCAAGAGATGACGCTCTCGTTTGGTGTAAATTACTGGCAGAAATTAACAAACTAACAACAAGATTGAAAAAAAAATAAAAAAAAGCATTCCAAAACAAATTATTTAAAAAAAGTCAAAATAAACTGTTGTTGTTGTAAA
This sequence comes from Prosopocoilus inquinatus, assembly GCA_036172665.1. Classification (NCBI taxonomy): domain Eukaryota; kingdom Metazoa; phylum Arthropoda; class Insecta; order Coleoptera; family Lucanidae; genus Prosopocoilus; species Prosopocoilus inquinatus. The sequence continues at coordinate 6,469,619 of CM069870.1, forward strand.
CAGGAATAAAAAAATGTAAGTGTTTTCAATATTAAAAAAGTTGTGATTTTTTGGGTAAGAGATGGCGTTCTCATTCTGTGTTATAATGTTTGAATTTTATTTTATTCTTAAGAGACTGAAAAGACGTTAGATTAATTGAAAAACAATTGAAACAATTGAACAACATAACAAAAAAATATTTAAGAATAATTTATCTAAAACAAAGGCATTTTCCGTGTCATTAAAGCCCAGAGTAAAAATAGAGAACGCTTAGTTTCTTAAACTGTTTCAGTATTAAGAAAAAATCAGCAAGAAATGAAAAGACAGAAAATTGAAGAAAAAAAAACTTACAAAAATTATTAAAAAAAAAAAAACGAAATGGTGTAGAAAAAAGTTGAGTGTACCAATTTCAAACATTAAAGTTTAAAGTAACGTTAAAGAATGTTCAGTTTCTTAAACAGTTTCAATGTTAACAAAAAAAAAAAAAAACGGTATTTGCAAAATATTTTTTTTTTTTTTGGCTAAGAAATGGCGCTCTCATATTAGTGTCTTTAGAGACTCTCTAAATGTCACTAAAGTGTCACGTAAGTGTCATGTGGTCTTTTACAGTGGCGTGACTGTTTGGTAGATTTGTGGCGGAATAAACAGTTGACCAGTCAAAAATGAATTGTTGCGTTTATAAAGGTGGTCAACTGTTTACTTTCTTCTGTCTCTGTTAATTGTAGATTAGATTCATGATAAACTCTCTAGCAACAGTAACTTGTTACGTATCTATCCTTTTCTGCCTTAACGTCATTTTTAATTTGGTGGATTAAAAATGGGAAATGGAATGACGGTACCTTAGTGTCACGAATGTCACAAAATATGAATGAACAAACGAAAAGGTAGTAATTTATAATTTATTATTATTATATACACTGTGTCCCGTGACGTAATGTCAATACTCTCACGTTATAATAAATTCAAACTAAGAAAAAAATTCTAATAAAGTTTGGTTCTAAGTAAACCGTTTCAGAAATACTGAGTGTCTAATGTTCAATTTCTAATTTTTTATAATTTTCACAAGTTCACCTAATCATTTCTTCCTTCACGTTAATAATCAATTCAAATAAAAACAAAAAAAAAAGCTAATAAAGCAAACCTTTTTTCAAGAATACGACATATCTTTTGTGATTCTTCAAACAATTTAGATATCTAATTAATTATCAGTAGTGTTAGTGTGTTTACAAAACACGTTGTTTTATTAGTTTTTCTTTTTACTTGAATTGATTATTAGGTGGAACGGAGAAATGATGAACTTTAAAATTAAAAAATAAATAAATAAAAACTTCAACTTGAAGTTTGTTCTTGTCCGATGAAAATTGTAAGTACAAAGTTTTTTTTTAATCTCGAAAAAAAACTTTGTTCTTAAAAACTTCAACATTTAAGACCCAGTATTTCTGTAACGGTTTACTTTAAAACAAAATTAGTTTTTTTTTTTTATTTGATCTGAATTGATAATCACGTGGGTGAATTGGCGACATTGCGTCGCGAGACACCCGGTATTTTTATTGCTATTATTATCAATATACCGGGTGTCCCGGGCCATGTGTTCACCCTTCTAGAATCTTTATTTATTAATTGATTAACCTGAATTTCGGAGACAATAAATTAAACAAAAAATGGAGTTTTTGGGCATACTGCTAGTCGTCATAGGACTTCCGGTTTCGCCGGTAGTGATAACAATTTTCTTATTTTAAATGGAACACCCTATATATTTTTACATATTTAAAATCTACGGAGCATTACGAGTCCGAATACGTATCAATTGTTAATTTTGGTTTCCAGGACAACGAAAAAAAAACTTTTTTATTTTTCAATCTAGAAAGCTATGAATCGCATTTTTTCGATCTAATGCGAAGCAGTGTTTCGAAAAAATCACTCCTTTGATGGTATTTTGATTTTTAACATTTTTACAGTATTTGAAATTTTCATTAGCTCTTCATTCATTTTTTTCGATTATGTTTCTTAGCTTAGTTCAACTGAATTATTTTCTGAATACGCTGATAAAAAAATTTAATCTGTAGTTATTGAAGAAAAGAAAAACACCAAAAGTTAATAATTAAAAAAATAAAATAAAGTCAAATCGAATAAAAGAAATGTAAAATAAAATAAAATAAATCATTAAATCGAATTAAAAGAGGAAAAAAAAACAAGAAAAACAAAAGACGATCAATTGACAGTTAAAAAATAAAAAAAAAATAGTCAAATAAATCAAACCAAAGTAAAAAATAGAAACAAGGTGATCAATCGATAATTAAAAACTAGAAACAAAACAAATGAAACCGGTTGAAAGAAAAAAAAACAAAGATCGATCGATTAAAAATTTAATAAAATCCAAAAGTCGAATGGGGAATAAGAAAATAAAAGTTGATAAAGTTAGGACCAAAATGAAAATTGTATAGAACTAACACCAAGTCGAGTCGATTTAAAAATTGACGAATTTTTTCACAATCCAAAAATTAATCTGTAAACATTAGGGAAAAGAGACACTCAAAATCAAATCCAGTATAAGAGAAAACAGAAACAAAAAATTTCCATGACAACGAAAAAAAAAACTTTATTTTTCAATTTAGAAAGCTATGAATCACACTTTTTCGATCTAATGCCATCAAGTATTTTGCTTTTTAACATTTTTTCAGCTTTTGAAATTTTCATTGGTCGTAACTCATTTTTTTAAAATAGAAATACATAACATTTTCTTGGAAAGTCGTTTGAAATAAAGGAAGTGTAAAATTTCAATAAGACATGCTCTATTTTAAATTAATTTTCAACGAAAATATGACGTATTTGGTATCAGCGTACTCAGAAAAAAAAAATGTTCTGTTGAACTAAGCTAAGAAAGATATTATGAGGTTTTATCGATAAAAATGAGTTAAGACCTAATGAAAATTTCAAGTACTGTGAAAATGTTAAAAATCTAAATACCATCAAAGGTGTGATTTTTTCGAAACACTGCTTCGCATTAGATCGAAAAAATGCGATTCATAGCTTTCTAGATTGAAAAATAAAAAAAAAAATTTTCGTTGTCATGGAAATCAAAATTAACAATTCGAATTCAAAATGATCCGAAAACTTCAAATATGTAAAAATATGTAGGGTGTTCCATTTCATTTAAAATAAGAAAGTTGATATCACTACCGGCGAAACCGGAAGTCCTATGATGACTAGCAGTATGTCGAAAAATTCCATATTTTGTTTAATTTATTGTCTCCAAAATTCAGGTTGCTCGATTAATAAATGAAGATTCTGGAAGGGTGAGCACATGGCGCGAGGCACCCGGTATATTGATATCAAAATCAAAACGATAAATTTCTAATACGTAAAAATATATAGCGTGTTCCATTTAAAATAAGAAAGTTGATATCAATTCCGGCGAAACCGGAAGTCCTATGACGACTAGCAGTATGTCGAAAAATTCCATATTTTGTTTAATTTATTTTCTCCAAAATTCAGGTTGATCGATTAATAAATAAAAATTCTAGAAGGGTGAGAACATGGCGCGAGACACCCGGTATGTATAATGAGATTTTAGAATTTTTACACCTTCACAAGTTTGCTGTCTGTTTTCATCTGTATAGTTGTCAATAATCATTTTTATTCAATGTCAGGAAATTTGATACGCTTACTGAACTTTAGGAACAATTCTGACAGTTTCTTGGCACTATTTGAAAAAAACAGATTTCAGTCGGTACGGTTATGGTACGGTCCGGTGTAGTGGGCGGCGACCTTTACTTTCGTTAAATTTACACCGCTATACTCACGTCCTTCGTATACGTCTCGAATGGCGTTAATTTCATCATTCGTGTGAATCCCTAAAATCTCGATGATGGTACCTTCATCGGTACCCAGCCCGCTGATGGACTTGTGCAACTGTTTGGCCTGAAATTCCAGGGGATTAGTCATGAGGGCAACTATAATATCTTCGAAGTTCCCCCGCAGCTCGCTCTTCAGTTCTTTAATTAAATCCTTGCCGTACATGGTCTTGAACTCCTGTGCGATCTGCAGCCTTTGCTGGTTGCTTCTCTTCGTGATTATATCTATGATGGCCTGTTCGTCGGAGCCGAAACCCTTGAACGCTTCCTTCAAGGCCTTCGCGTCATCCACGGCATTGAAATTTGCGGCTGGCACAACAGTTGGCTGCACAGGAAGAGAGAGAATACATACATACACACATACATTTTTTTAACACACGTGATACAGTCAAATATTACGCAAGCAAGTAAAAATCACATTGTTAATGTTTCAAACAAAAAAAGTTATGAACACTTACTTTTCCCATTGTATAAGTAATTATAAACTTTACGCTGTTGTGCTGTGCCAACGTATTTATTCACTAGCCGCGATGCAATTTTTAGTTTACGTTCACACTCAGTAACAAACACTTGCGCGTTCTGGTGGTAACTGATCGTATTGCGCGCCGCCGCTGTGTAGGATGGGGGGCTAAAGATCCAAGCAGGCAGGCGCTACTACGCTGGTGTTTGTTTTTGCTTTTTCTTTCACTTTCTTTGCGTTCACGTCGGTTCACTTCGACGGAAAACTATAGTAGAAATTTTAGAAAGTAACGTCACAGGAATTCTATTATTTCATAGAACTGTTTAACCATGCCCGGGATTAAAATCTAATTTCAGATTTGCACAATCCTTTTTATCAGATTTTAAGCGCGTCTTATCTGCGAAGATTATGAATTTAGGCATCGAACTAAATCGCTGATATTTACAATCGAAGAATCGATGTTATTTATGCTGATTATGTTGACAAACAAAGCCCGGCGCTGCTCAAAAGAATTAACGGATATCTCGCAAAGTGAAAAAACCAGAGGCGGCCTTAATACATGCCAGGCCCCGGGCGAGAAATTTTTGCGGGGTCCTTGGTACAGGGGAAAAGTTTGTCTTCTTTGCATTATGAAAAGCAGAAAATACTAAATAAATTTAAGAAGTAGGAGAAATATTTCGTTTGACTTATTTGACACATGTCAAATTTTTATGTTTGTCGTTATTTGAAAGTGTGAAATAAAAGGTGCTTTCTTTCGCTTATAAGTTTGAATCTTGTTTCGAATAGTTTGGACCTGAATTTCGTACTTGTTGCAACAAAACGCCTGACTTGAATTTCTGTTTGACAGTTCATTTGTAAATAACCGAAAATAGAGAGATTCAAAGAAAAGAATTCCTGTTTTTGAATCAAAACACGTTTGGATCACGATTTTGTGAGCGAAAGAAAGCACCTAAAAACATAACTATGAAGGGAAAAACAAAGGTGTAAAATTGTGAAATAAAAATATAACTAAAATAAAAAGCTGACTGTAAAGAAATATAAAGAAAAGAAAAAAAGACGATTAATTGATAATCAAAATAAAAAAAAAACAAAATATTTTCAAATTTAATAAAACAAAAACAAAAGACGATCGTGGATGAAGATAGAATGAAGATAAAAGTCTGTGAAACTAAGAATGTTGAATTGAATTGAAATACGTCAAATCGATGTAAATGTAAATGATGACCAAAAATTTAATCTATTAATATTATTAGTTTAAATTAAAATGTAAATGAAATAAACTCAAATTGAATAAACGAAAAAAAAAATACCACATCAAAAGTCAACAATCCAATTGATAATTAAAAATTGAAAAAATCATATCAAATAAAGTAAAACAAAAGATAGAAATAAATAAAAAAACAAAAAAAATTGAATGTTGAGGAGAAATTATAATTAAAAAATAAAAATGAAATCGCATAAAAGAGAAAACAGAGAAAATGGCGCGAACGATCGAATGAATCAAAACGTAAAATAAATTCAAACGGAGTAAAGAAAGAAAAAAAACAAAAGACGATCAACTGATAACCAATAAATAAAATCAAATCGCCTAAAAGAGAAAACAAAAATTGCGCGAACGATTGAAGTAATCAAAACGTAAAATAAATTCAAATGGTGTAAAGAAAGAAAAAAAAAACAAAAGACGATCAACTGATAATCAATAAATAAAATCAAATCGCCTAAAAGAGAAAACAAAAATGGCGCAAACGATCGAACGAATCAAAACGTAAAATAAATTCTAATCGAGTAAACAAAAAAAAAACAAAAGACGATCAATCGATAATTAAAAAATAAAATCGTATCGAATGAAAGATAAACTGATAGTTAAAAAATAAAAATAAATTATACGAAAACGAATAGAAGAAAAAACCAAAAGTCGATCAGTTAATTATACAGCGTGGAAACTAAGCAGCGGATAAATTCGATGTTTTCAGGATGATTAATTAAAGAAAAATCGAAAACGTTTGGACCTGTCAATTTTGTGTAATTGGGGGGAGGGGATAAAGAAAGAAAAGAAACAGAAGACGATCAACTGATAATCAATAAAATCAAATCGCTTAAAAGAGAAAACAAAAATGGCGCGAACGGACGAAGGAATCAAAACGTAAAATAAATTCAAACGGTGTAAAGAAAGAAAAAAAAAACAAAAGACGATCAAGTGATAATCAATAAATAAAATCAAATAGTCTAAAAGAGAAAATAAAAATGGCGATCGAACTAAGGAATCAAAACGTAAAACAAATTCAAATCGTGTAAATAAAAAACAAAAACAAAAAACGTAAAATAAATTCAAATCGAGTATATAAAAAAAAACAAAAGACAATCAATTGATAATTAAAAAATAAAATCGTATCGAATGAAAGATAAACTGATTGATATTGTTAAAAAATAAAAATAAACTATATGAAATCGAATAGAAAAAAAAAAAACGAAAGTCGATCGGTTAAATTTACAGCGTGGAAACTAAGTAGCGGACAAATTTGATATTTTCAGGATGATTAATTAAAAAAAAAAGAAAACGTTCGGACCTGTCAATTTTGTGTAATTGGGTGGCGGGGGGGGGGGGGTTACCATTAAAAAAAAAAAAATTAATACTCGCCCAGCTTTTTGCAGACAGTTTCTGGGACAAACAAAAAATTAGACGAAACTGACGAAACGTCTGTTGAAAAAATTGATCGTCTTGAAAATATCGTATTTATTCGCTGTTTATAGTTTCCATGCTGTATTAAAAATTGTGCCCCCGCCCCTACGGCTGCCACTAGTGAAAAAAAAAAACAATTTTAAAACAATATTTGTAAATATTTTTATGCCTATTTTATGTAATAAAAAAAGAACTATATTTTTCAAATCAAGAAAAAACAGACAGTATACAGGGTGTTTCTATTAAAAAGACAAACATTGTATTGTTTCTCCAATTTGCGTTGCGTTTTTGTTTTTTGTGATAATTATAAAAGATAATAGCCATAAAACCCTAAAACTTTTGCATTTAAAGTTTTTCTCTAGCTCCTAAAATAAAACCTCTAGATAGGGTGCAAAATATAAAAAAAAAACCTGTCAGTCTGTAGTCCGCACTCACAGTAGTCAGTTTTAGTGGTCAGCGAGTATGTTATTGCGTTGCAAATCTAACTTTAAAAAAATCCTTTAATAAGTTCCATTTTTTTGGGACATGTCTCGATTTTTCACAGACACTGTCCTAATTTGTGGCAATCCCACTTGAAACATCCCCGGCCTGATTATATCCAAACAAGCGCTTCTTGAAATGTACCCCTGCCACGGCATGCGAATCTTGTAACGTACCCTAGCCACGGCACAAGCGCCATATTAATAGCGTTATCTGTTACTATTTTCAGAGAAGTGAAGATAGTTGTCTGTAGGCGATCAGTTAACGGTAATGTTCTCTTTTGAATTATTGTAACCACTAGTCAGTTATACAAACAACTTGAGCTAATTGGATCGGCCCCCTTATAGTCTTAGTTCAGGGCCTCAAATTTAAAGTTCCGCCCCTGTTTTTACCGGGAATTATATCAAATATATCTGTTGCCAGTGCTACTAACAATATAATATTCTATTCGTTATTTGTAAATACAATCTAGTGGTGCCGTGGGTATTATTGGGAATGTGTTACCATTTCCAGTTATTAGGGATTACTTCTTGGAAAAGTTTTCGTCTGTTTTTTTTGTCAGTCCTTTTCGATTAATTTTTCCATCAGACAATTGAAACTTAATTTAAAAATTGTGACATATCGCTATTGTATTTGTTCATTTATTATTAACTTGTATCCTTGTTAATAAAATAACAGGAACAAACGACATAATGCAATCGCGAACAATAAACGCCCGTGGAAACAGGCGGGTAAGCATTAAACATTTAATGGGTTCACCCCCAGTTTCACAAAAATTATTTAATCAATGATTAATTTGACGGCCTGTGATTGATTGGGTAAAACAATATAATTGGTTGTTTCAAATCTATTGTCAACTTCGTCCAATGACGTTCCTTAATCAGAAAATCGACTCAACATCGCTGATTGAAACCCATCGTTAGAGTTCAAGACCTTTTGATTGTTTACTTACAAGACAACAATTATAGGGATTTTGTACAATTCCCATAAATTATTGTAATTAACTCAAGTGTTTAAACAAAATCAAAATTAAATTAATTTTTTTAATTTATTTGTCCAATTGATTAAAAATACAATTCATTATAAAATCATTATAACATCAACGCAATAAATCAAATCAGCATTCATCAAGGTATTTATTTGGATTATAAATAAATATCTGAATGTGTTTATACAAGAGTGACATTCGTGTTTCGTGTTGAGGTTAAATTTTTTTGGAATATTTATAATAATTGAGTCTTGCTTGTAGAAGTTTTTCGTAGAAGAAACCCTCTGGTGTAGCTGTTGTATGATGCGCCAGGTACGTTTTTTTTTTCTTCTGTGGCTGGTTTGTGTGATAATGCAAATTCTTACCCCAATTTGAAATTGATTTTGTGACGAAAGTCCACATGTGTTAAAGCCGGGTCGTCAGCCTGGAAAATTCGAGGAGCTCCCATTTGCTTCGACCGTCAGAATTTTCTCGGCGAAGAAGTTTCGTGTGACCAGCCGCGGATATAAAAAGCAAGAGGCCGGTGGATGAAAGCAGATCGCAATAGATTGTTAAAACTGAAAAACTCGGCTTATATTGAAATATATTAGGAATTTTAAAATGTTTTAACTGTTTTGTCAATTTTAAACAATCTTTTTGGTTGTAAAACAACTATTATTGTTTTATATATCTTCCAAAACAGGTAGTTTTTTCTTTTGTAATTTAAACGTCTTTGTAAGTATCTCTTATAGTTTACGAGATCCCCCTAATGATCATTTAATTAATCATAACCCTGTATATGTATACATATGTACCTGCTTAATGTAGTGTCTTGGTGTCCTACTTCTTCTCTTTAATCGTTATACAATTATTATTTTGCTTTTAGATTACCGAAAGAAAACGAAATCCCTTTTTTTTAAAATAATTTATTTCCTAACGTTAACAGTCACAAAAAACATCCTCAATAAAACTCTCTCTCTCTCTCTCTTTCGTCTTTCGATCTTATCGTAACAAAATTGAATTACCTACTATAGGAATTATTATAGCATTTCTACGTCTTATTGTCAGAACCTGACCGCTTGTTCTACTCTGTTATAACAATTTACTTATCAGATTACACCCTAAAAACGTCGGCATTGAGTTCTGTCGGTCGATTTTGCGGGGCGATTTCAAGAGAAGCCCGCCGACCGCCGACAGAACTTCACACCTTTATAAAAATACGAACCAATGTTAAAGTTCTATCGAAATAGACAAGCGCTTTCTTACGTTACGAAAATAACAATAGTAATAATAATAGTAATAATAATAAGTACAAACATTTGAGTTAGTTATGTTATATACGCTGTACAAAACTGCTAGATTAAAGACCAACTTTACGTGATATGGTTTTTTCGGTCTTTGGATTGTCCGCTAGCGGACATGATTGTATTCAGACTGCTCTCATAAACGAACATCCATTATCACATTTATTTGTTTGAATGTTTACTTGGAGAATGATAGAGTCAGAATTTTGTTTTCAGTTGGCGATAGGATAGCTCGTTTGTAAACTTTGATTTCTTTTTGCCGGGGGTGATTTTTTTTTTCTAATAGATAAAAATGAGATGGTTAGAAGTGACCCAAATACTTGACACTTGCGGATCTGAAGAATTCAAAATGACTGCTAGAAAATTAACGCGGGGAAGATTTTCAATGTCAAGCATTCGAATGTTCAGATAGGGGACTGAATACGTACTTTTGCATTTCCTTAGCTTGAAACTAGCTAAAAACGCCCGCTTCTGTTCACCATCCACCACAGTGGATCGATTAATCTCTGTCTGTGTACGTATCTTAGGGTGGTCTACAAAACAGAAAATAGATCGAATTAATGAGGAATATGCACCGAAAGGGGTACAGAGTCACTGCTGGTGAGTAGTTTTGTTGATGATATCGTGCATTTGGTGTTTTGGTGGTTCTTGAGCTCGGTGCGAAGTTGAGATGAGGGATGAGTGAGAGTTAATTAGGCTTCATAGGTAGTTACCTATTTGGTGCTTCGATCGGATCTATTGGCTTTGTCGAGTGGTACTTGCCAGCGCCGTTTTTTAATTTTTCGGTACCACCGCCGGAAGTGCCTGCCTTAAACTTCCGCTTTTTTATATTTCTGTGATTTACGTCTCTCTACAAAATAAAGTTTGTTAGTTTTAAGATCTCGTACACACTCGTAAATATGATCGAATTATAAAACAAGTTATCTTCTCCAGGGTCGTCTTATCTACTGTATCTAGGGGAGGGGGGGAGGGGGTCAATTTTGGTTTGCACTCAGAGTAAAAGCACCTCGTACATGAGATGAAGATACCCTGATGCAGCAAATAAACAGATTCTGGAATTTTGACATCATGGCGTAGCTATAGGGGTTGTAAGGATTGCAAATTAACTCGGCTGGCGCAAGTACAGTGCACCGAAGCAAAGAAATTAAAATTTTTGTAAATACATACACGTTCATAGTAGAGGAGCCATATAGGAAAACGCTGCCAAGGGGGTTGTTAAAAAAAAATTTAATACAGTGAACCAATTTGTAAAAAAAGACTGATAAAATTCATCAAAACATTATTATTAATCAAGCTCCTTGACTGTTAGGATACATATTTTGGGGACTTAAAGCGGGATATGGAGGCTTAAATTAACGATCGTCGAATATTGCCCATAAATAAACCAACAAGCGTAAACACGGCGCGTATTCTGAGGTGGAGGTGGTCACTTAAGAGAGGAAATAAACGTCTATTAGGTTGTGTAAACAAAACCGGAGTGTTTAACATTTACGACTTGCGGTATCTTTTGATCGTACGGGCACGCAATTTTTCTTTTTGATTTAATAAGGGCCGGTACTTTTCTCACGCCTGTTTGTGTGTAAGATTCTTATATAATCTTATTAACGTGTTCTATTCACTTGTCATGAGTGAGTTGCTAATCATATAACTTGGATCGTCAAATATTGCCCAGGGCAGTCAAGTTTCCATGCTGGTCAGTGGCGGCGACGAAAATCCCTGACGCTCGACACGACATTCAGAAGTTCGATTGAAGACAACGGTTTGTGAGTGTGAATAACGCGATTTTGAATTGGGTTTGCATTGATAACGTCTGAATATTCAATGAAACAGGGTGATTCAGAATATGTGTCCGACCCATTAGGAGCGTATTCACTAAAGTCATGCAAGTGCGAAATTGCGAGAAGTAAATCTATCAGAGGCATTTTCAAAATCAACCTTCTTTGAATTCAAAATCGAAATCATGATTGATTTCTTATGTATACACACACACAAGTCTGAAATTCGAATGAATGAATGAATTGCGTGTTATACAATTTTTCCGCAGAAAGTCATAAATAAAAGCGTTTTACTTGAAATTTCATTTCAAGGTAAACGCCAGCGTTTCGTTCTGTTCCACGCGAGTTCATTGCTCTTGTGACGCAATACAGTTGTACTAGTGCCCATCAACCAATTTATATCTGAATCTTTAATGCGTTTTATCTCAAAACCTATGGATATTAGACCCCTTGTCCAGGGTGGGCCAAATTTGACACTTTTAAAGGGAAACACCTGTTTTTAGAAGAGTTAGACAAAAACCGACCTCGGTGTCTGGAGCTTGATTTTTATGACAAGTTCAATGATAAAAACCGCATTTCGATATCTTGAACCGTTTAGGTGCCAGGGGGCGTTTTTCAAAATTCTGCGATTTCTAAAAACCTTTATAACTTTTTTCTTTATTAAGATTTTTAATTTCTGTGAAAACTTCTTTAAGGCACTTTTTTATGCAGAATTCACTGCCCTAAATTACTTTTTTCTAGAGTATTCAATATTTGAGATATAAGCCAGAACTTTAATTTTTTATATGGAACACCCTTTATATTTTTACATTTTTGAAAAGAGCAAAAAATTCTGTTTACGAAAACATAAAGTACTTGATATTTTAATCAAACGATTTTTGAGATACATGGCATTCAAGTTTTAATTAAAAGTTTCATGTTTTTTGCAACAATCAAGTAGGCTATGGATAACAATAACTAAACAATTTAAGTTTTTTTATGTAATTTTGGTAGGCTGCTGTCAAAATTTGACCATGCATTTGCATTTATTTTGTATTGCAACGTTTCTAAAGGTACACTTGTGCAAGGTATGAAAATAAGTAAATATGTAAGAAAACTACGAAAAGTACGACATGTTAAAGTGTTTTATAGAAGTTGGTGAGAATGTAGAAGAAGCATGTAATCTTTACTACGAGCAATATCCTGAAAGAAGATAACCTTTTCGAGATATTTTCTTCAGGTTGAAAAAAAAATTAAATAAATTTTGGGTCATTTAAACGACCAACACCCAAAAATTACGAATCTCAAAGAAGAGATAAAGAATTAGAGAAGATCGTAGTTTTGGGACAAATTGAAAATAACCCAAACCTTTCCACGCGACAGTTCGAACAAACATCTGGCTTAGTAAGAACTTCTGCAAGACGGATTTTAAAGAGAGAAAAATTCCATCCTTACCGCACAAGAAAAATGCAACACCTCCATCCCGAAGATTTTAATGACCGTGTGGAATTTTTTCGGTGGTTCTTGAGAAAGTGCGAAGAATATGATGATTTTTCCCTAAATTGTATTTGGACCGATGAAGCCAACATAAGCAGTGCAGGGGTCTGTAATAGATATAATTGTTATACTTGGTCTAGACAAAACCCTCATATTACTGTTGAAAGGAGAAACCAAGAGCGTTACAGTTTCAATGTATGGGCAGGCATTTTCCGAGGCAGAATTATTGGTCCCTATATTTACAACGGTACCCTTACGTCACAAAATTATTTAGAAATTTTACGGGAACAAATTGAACCTTTTGTCGATGCCGCTTATGCAACTGGAAACGATTTACTGCCAACAAAATGGAGCACCGCCTCATAATGCTCGAGTTGTTACCCATTTTTTAAATCAACCCTTTGGCAACCATCAGGGTCCTATACATTGGCCGGCAAGGTCTCCAGACCTAACGCCAATGGATTTTTTCTTGTGGGGAAGGATAAAGGATCTTGTTTTCAAACGGTCTCCTAATTCAAGAGAGGAATTAGAGGCAGCGGTGCTACAAGCTTTTGATTCTCTGCGTGCCCTTGAATTGGTAAACTCAGTTCAAGCTGTAAGAAAACGGTGCCGATTATGTTTGAAGCAAAATGGTGGACAATTTGAACACTTTTAATTTATCGTTAATTAATTAAACATATTTGTTAATAACAAAACAATATCTGTTCATAGCCCTTTAAATATAAAAGATATTTAGTTATTGTCATTCATAGCCTACTTGATTGTTGCAAAAAACATTAAACTTTTAATTAAAACTAGAATGCCATGTATCTCAAAAACCGTTTGATTAAAATATCAAGTACTTTATGTTTTCGTAAACAGAATTTTTTGCTCTTTTCAAAAATGTAAAAATATAAAGGGTGTTCCATATAAAAAATTAAAGTTCTGGCTAATATCTCAAATATTGAACACCCTAGAAAAAAGTAATTTAGGGCAGTGAATTTTGCATAAAAAAGTGCCTTAAAGAAGTTTTCACAGAAATTAAAAATCTTAATAAAGAAAAAAGTTATAAAGGTTTTTAGAAATCGCAGAATATTGAAAAACGCCCCCTAGCGCCTAAACGGTTCAAGATATTGAAATGCGGTTTTTACCATTGAACTTGTTATAAAAATCGAGCTCCAGACACCGAGGTCGGTTTTTGTCTAACTCATCTAAAAACAGGTGTTGCGCTTTAAAAGTGTCAAATTTGGCCCACCCTGTACATATAGACTTTTTGTTTTCTTTTTTTGTGTACTACCTATGGTTGATGGATTGGACACTTATATGAATCACCCAGTATTGTTTTCTACCATCGGAAACACTGAAAATCTTTAATGGTAATTGCATAACGATTACTTTTTGAGCCGTGTCTGATGTTTGAATCGTTGTCTGATTGATTAAACCTATGTCTTTAATTGAAACCACAAATAGCGGTCAAGAAAAGAAGCAAAATTTGTTATACAACTATTGGTTAGATAGCAATAATAACGCAGATAAAAATTATTTTACTCTTTCATAGAAATTGTTTGAGGGTCGCTGAATGCATCTGAAATATTCCGGCGGAGCTTGGTTTTCAACTATTCTTCGACGTTCGGGGCCATAGAAAGTCATAAAAACGCAGACCTTGAACGCACAGATTAAGGCAGGTCAAGTATCGTGTTGTTTGTTAATTTTAAAAGCAGATAAATTTTGTAACTAGGCAAGTTCTTAATAGTTTAAAATATTCTATACGTCTTGCATTAATTGATGATTAGTTTTGTGCTAATCAGTACTTTAACAGTTAAATAAAACAAAATCAATCTAAAGGCGATCGAAATAGAGGAAATTCTTACATCTAATTAATTTGTAATTTGCCAATTTACAATGTTGATTACTAAAGTTATTGTATTTGTACAGCAAAAATAAATTTCTTTCTTTATTAAAACTACGACGAAAAGACGAAATAAACGTCTGCACTAGGCGAGAGCTTTTTTTTGTCTTTATTGGTTTAAGCCGACGCAGAAATTCAGGTTCAATAATATCCTTATAAAAACATGTGTTTTGTGTTGGAATGTAAACAATTAATAAAACAGTTCGATTGAGAGCTAATGAAGTTATTCAATCACTTGTTTTGAACCCATAGATTATTGTGTGTACAGGCAATCTGATTTATTTAAATTTTTCAACGTACTCATACTCCAATTCTTGCTTTCCGTTTTTACAATAGGAATAGTTTCTGCTCTATCAATACTTATTTTGCAGCTTTTAGTGCGATAATTAAAAAATAATTCCACGCATTTTCAACGCAGTTACATAACTAGAGTACGAAGATGTTTAATTACTTTAGCAAAAATCTAACGAAGATTAGGTACTCGTTTTTAACATAATTCTTATTGTCTCTTGCAAAGAAACAAACGTTCTTACTTATCGCATGTTGAAAATACAAATAAACATGCCGATGTCCGCAAGTCGGATTCGCATTCGTATACAATAAGACATGGCCGAGTTCTTCTAAACGTAAATAAAAAGTTTTACTGCGGTTAATTGCTTTTATCGGAATAAATTGCTGAAACAAGTCGTAAACCAAGCAGAGGTTTCAAAACAAAGGGACTGCGCTCGCTTGTGATAGGTCAGTTTTTCATTTTTGGGCAAAACATTTCAGATTTGGAGAATTAATCTCTTACGTAATGAGGAACTTACAGTTTCATTTAAAGACAGAGGTTTTGAGACACCCTGTAGAGTTTCTAGATTTAGTGCAGGTTACACAATTGTATAATGTGTTGCCTATACCGACAGTTACGAGACTGATTTTCAAATGCTCACTCAGCATTAAATATCTCATTTCGGGTCTGATTATTGCCCGATTTCTTCACCTCTTGATAAATTTATCTGCCAGGTAATATCCTCGGAAATTATTATCGATACAATGGTTTCCAAGGATAATACCTGGCAGATAAATTTATCAGGAGGTGAAGAAATCTAGCATTAGGATAATAAACTGCATCATAAGTTTGATCAAAGCTAAGTCTGAATACATATCACATTTTGATTTTAACCTCCACCCATTCATTCATTGCGAATGTAAAGCAGCTTCAATAAACTATTTATAATAATAATAATCATCATGGTAATCTATTTATATACAAATAAACGGAAGTCACAACGTACAGAATATAATGTATATGTATAAAATACTGAGGGTTACAAATTTTACCCGGAACACTGGATTTTACTCGCCGCGTTGGTATAGGCAGTGTTGTGTGTTGCATATCCAAACCACATTTTGATATGCATCTTGGAAAAGCATTCGTGAATACCCGGCGTGTTTTTGTTTCGCTGGAACGTTCAGTTCTGATTATGTACTTATTTACATTAAGAAAACACCGAAACTTGGTATTTGAGTTGCTGTTTAGTTTAGTTTTTTTTTTTTGTTTTTTAAATGCGCAATCAGTCATTGTGCGTTTTAATGCACAGTGCTCCCTGATGAATTGAAAAGTGCCTGGAAAACCGACAGGGCAAAGTTCAGTTTGGCAGTATATTCATGAATAAAATTCACAAAGCTTAAAACAAACATCCGATTCAATTTTACGAAATTCCGAAAACAAAAAAAAAATGTTCAACGAGATTTTTTTTTTTAAAATAATATATTGATAATACATAAAATTGCTCTGAACTTTGACGTCGTCGTTTATTATTATCACGACTTATTTTTTTAAATATGTACAACAGACAGGCGCCTCACTCAAATCATCAGACTGAAAACGAATGCAATCTTATAAACGAATTTAATTTTAATTATGTCCACGCTAAAATTATGTACAGTATGTTCATCATACTAATATAGTAACGTCTGCTATTAATTCGTGTTTGGTATTTCTTTTTATAAAAAACGTAGTTTACCACGACGAGGTTTTTAAGCGCTAAATCCGCCGTTTTGTTCTGTTTTTTTTTTTCTCTTTTGAAACGGAAACTCCTAACAGGTACCTATCACAATCACAAATCTAATACCCAAATTGTTTTTTGGTCCTAAGAACGCTGGAAAGCACAAAAGTACAAATTTCTTCTGCAATTATCAAACAAACTGTAATCATTGTATGATTGAAAAACGTGTGAGGGCTGACTCTAATATTTGGACTGAAAAATTCTCAAAATATTGTGTAATTCTTAAAATTTTTGATAAAGAATGGCTGGGGAAAACTAAAGCAATGTCTTTGATTGTTTTTCGCAAACAGTATAATCTGTCAGTTGTGTTGCAAAGCGTGAGATTTTACGCATGATTCAGTATTTCGACGCCATACCCTTATTTTGGTTTAGGAAACTCAAATCACTTGGATGTGTATTAATTTAGGCAACTTAAACCACCGCGATGTGTAAAAGTTGGCTAGTTAAAGCAATTTTTACGATGTTAGGCTTGCTTTCAGTTCATTTGGTTCATGTAAATAATCCGCTCTGTAGTAAAATGAATTTTAAAATTAATTAAAGTCGTGGTTGTGGTGATGTTTTTGTTTGTTGTCTTTTGGGCCCCTTCGAAAAATTCACCCCAAAGAGTAAAGCAATAATTCAACTACTGCATGAGCCCTTACTAAGAGGTCTTATCGAGTCGGGAGTAATTAATTTTTATTTAATGACTTCAATTTTAATTTTCACCATTTCTTTGGGAACATAAGGCTACTTTTTGCCCTCCGCTCTTGCCTGTACTTAAAAGTGCTTCAAAGTATTCTTTATAGTACACCTTGCGATTTTATTTGCTTGTACAGTTTCAGAGCCCAAGATATCACGCTTCCAGAGATTGCCGATTGACCGCGCTACTTAAACAAATGAGAATTTGTTTCTTATTAAACATGTAAGTGCTATTAAAATATAGTCACGAAATCTAGTGATTCCAAAGGGCCAAAACAAAATTATCGGTGGTGACACCGAAATTGGCCTTCTTGTAAACAGCCAGAATTTCAGCCCAAAATTACTTCCTTTAAATATGAAATAATTTCACCAACTTTTAGCGTTGCATAAAGAAATTCAAATCGTGATTTAAAATAAATTCTGATTATCCGATAACCCGCTTTGGTTAAATAGTGGTGAATGCCTGAGAATTCTTGATTTGACGAAGATTTCCACTCGATGAGAAAAGAGTTAAAAAAACAAACGCACACCGGCTTTGTGATCTACTTGCCGCTTCTCGTTGTCGTGGTAAATTGCACGTAAATGCCCGAAAGGGGCGCGATTCCTTCTTAAAAGCACTTGTGGTCTTGCGTGTTAGTACGATCAAAGGCTACCGCAACGTTGTAAATGCCAATCACCCCAGGCTTTGTTTGCACAGTCTAGACGTTTGTTCTCCTTTCTGAGTGCCCACTTGCAGAAATTTGAAACAAGTCGCGTCTATTCTCGTCGGTTTGTCTACATTTCTAATTTCACCGGTGTAACCGGTCCGGCGTATTACAATTTTTTGTACGACGCAGAGATTAAATTGCGTTTACATTTGACTTTTCACACCATCGGTCTTCCCTACCTTTGCTGCTCTTAATCTGTTGGCTTTTGATGCTGTCACGATGATTTAGATTGGTGCAAACGCTTTCTAACTCCGACAGGGGTACGGCCGGTTTTGGCTTTATTAATTTGCGACGCGCATGGAGCGAGTCGGCCGTCTTGTGGTGTCCCCAGCGCCTAGGTGGTATTTGGAGGGGCTGTTTCCCCGTTTCGCGTGCGTCGTTCAGGGGACACGCAATTTTGGTTCTCGTGACCAAATTCGGGTAGGTTACCTCAGTGTACGACATTTCGACGGTTTTGACATGGTGCGGCGCTGGAGGACTGAAACTCATCCGAGTTGTTTCAGCCTCGTCCCCGTTGTGAAGGACAGGCTTTTAGTTCCACTTTAGTTCCCGTCTTGATTCAAGCTTTTTTTCTTGGACGACGGTTCATTTTTAGGTGACGGTCTATTGACGATGCTTTTTATTGGTGCGTACGATTACTGTTGAGTTCGGTCCTGGTGTACCAGCTTGCTGGACAAGCGTGAGTTTGAGCTGTCTGTGACGATCTGTTTGAAAATACAATTTCAGTTTTTTTTTTTAATATCGCTTCAGTAAATATCATGTATTTATTTTGTTTATTCCCCGTTTCGCGTGCGTCGTTCAGGGGACACCCAATATTGGTTCTCGTGACCAAATTCGAGGAGGTTACCTTAGTGTACGACATTTTGTCGGTTTCGACATGGTGTGGAGCTGGAGGACCGAAACTCATCCGAGTTGTTTCAGCCTCGTCCCCGTTGTGAAGGACAGGCTTTTAGTTCCACTTTAGTTCCCGTCTTGATTAAGGCTTTTTTTTTGGGCGATGGTTCATTTTTAGGTGACGGCCTATTGACGATCCTTTTTATTGGTGCGTACGATTACTGTTGAGTTCGGTCCTGGTGTACCAGCTTGCTGAACAAGCGTGAGTTTGAGCTGTCTGTGACGATCCGTTTGAAAATACAATTTCAGTTTTTTTTTAATATTGCTTCAGTAAATATCATGTATTTATTTTGTTTATAAGGTTTATGAAAGAACCACTATTGGTTAATTTAATTTTGAAAATTTTAAAGCTGTTATGATGTTTGGTGCCGTTTACAATTTATGTAAAATCATTTCACGAACATTTTGGCTGCGGTAAGTGAACGGTCGAAGTGGTCAGACCAAATCACGTGATCACTTTGTTCAATTGCTGATTGGTCAGAGGGTTTTGTCGGACCGTTGACTTGACGATTCTGTGCAACTTGACCGCTCACTTAACTCGGCCTTTAATTCTGGTTAAGTTTTGTTTGGTGCAATATTAAGGTGCGCACACACTTGGTGGGTTAATCTCGCTACACACTGCAGCTTTTAACTTTCCGAAGTGTTGCACATCTTTTGGCTAGATTTTATGATATTAAACTTGTTGCATAAATTTCCTTTGATCCTCTCCTTATCTCCAGTTAAGATTAGTTAGCGCTGATTTATTTTCGTGTTTAATTAACACCCACGCCCGTCACAACTGTAGCTGGTGGCTGTGCTGCAAGTTCTTCCAGAAATATTTACAGAATTGCAGACGATCTAGAACAGATCGAAGGAGAAAATCTGTACGTCAGCCTCTAATATTGTCCAATCGTATAAAAAAGGAATGAGGGAGTAGACTTATTCGATAAATTTATAAGAGCTTTAGTGAACGTAACGGAATGTTGAAGTTACACCACTTTTGTAATTCTACCGAAGAGTTGTAGGTAGAATTTTTATTCGCAGCACCCGATATTTCAACTCCTGGGGGAATTAATTCGTCCGAAAACTCATTCCTCCACACATGCCAACTGAAATACGATTAAATATGGGACATTTAGTTGATAAAAAATATAGACGAGCAAGTGTGGTAAAAGTGGGAAGTGCACAAAACATAAAAGTGTCAAGTGTAATATTGGTTTACATCCAGACTTTCAGATAATAATATTTTAACAGGGTGTTTCTCATTTTAAGATTTTTCGGAAAAAAATGTTACTTTGCGTATACAGCGTGGAAACTAAGTAGCGGATAAAATCCATAACTCCGTTAATATTTGTAATAAAGCAAAAATCTAAAAGGGGTATAGCGATTCAAATTACAGCGCATAAGAAGAAGTATATTTTGAGATATTTTCATGAATGTTTTTTAAGTTATGACGTCATCAAGATTTTTTTTAAATGACAACCTATACTTTTTATTTTTGATTTCGGTGGGTTTTTTTAACCTACTTTCAACAGTATAAAATTTTGAATCCATTACATAACAAAAAATTCAAGAAAAACGGCCATAAAAGTTTAATTGTAAAGTTGAAGAAATTAACAGAATATCTAGTTAGCTAGGTGTAAAACAAACAAAATTTGTTTGATTGACAAGAACTTGTAAATACCTATCACAATAAAGTGAGTATTTTTATTCCCTGTGGATAGTAGGAGTTACACTAATTATTAAAAACCTTTTACCAAAATGGTGTTGCTGACTGAAAAACAAAGAATTGAAGTTCTAATGATAATTGGGTATGGCGATCGAATTAGAACTCATCAAGAGGTGTGTCGACTTTTTATAGACAAATATCCTGATCAGCAAAATAAGTCAATCCACAGTCAGCAGAATAGAAAATAAATTTCGAAATTACGGTATTGTGAAAGACCTTCCAAAAACTGGCCACCCTAAGACAAAATTAATTGACGATGTGCAGATTGATATTTTACTAGAAATAGAAAATAATCCGGATTCGACTAGTCGAGACATTGCTTTAGAGCACAACCTGAGCCATACCTCGGTACTAAAACTTTTAAAAATGCAAAAGTTTCATCCGTATAAAGTAAAATTAGTCCATGAGTTAGCAGAAACTGACTATGATCATAGACAAGAATTTTGTGAAGAAATGTTGGAAATTTGTAATCGTGATCCAATGTTCTCGCAGTGTATAATTTTTTCTGATGAGGCAAGTTTTACTTTACATGGAACTGTTAACAGACATAATTGTCGATATTGGTCTAGGGAAAATCCCCACTGGATGCAAGAAGCTCATACTCAACATCCCCAGAAGCTCAACGTATGGACAGGAATTGTCGGTGACAGAATTTTAGGTCCATTCTTTATCGAAGGTAATTTAACTGGTGAGAAATATCTACACTTCTTACAATTCGAATTAGTACCTGCATTGGCCATATTATTTCCTAATGAAAATGACTGTGACCTACCAAACAATAACATTTGGATGCAACACGACGGTGCTCCGCCACACTACGCAGTTAATGTGCGACGTTATTTGGACGAGATGTTCCCAGGTAGATGGATAGGAAGAAGAGACTTTTTTCTATGGGGGTACTTAAAAAGCAAGGTGTATAAAAATAGACCTAACAACTTAGATGATCTTAAAGAAAGAATTCGACAGGAGTGTAGGTTAATAACACCTCAAACTATTCAAAATGTAATAAATGAATTTTATGAGCGTCTTGGGTATTGTCAGTTGGTGCATGGTCGTCAGTTTGAACATTTATTGTGATTTCAATGACTGTCAAAATCAAATTTTGTTTATTTACACCTTAATTTTGTTTCGTTTTAAACCTAGCTAACTAGATGTTCTGTTTATTTCTTCAACTTTACAATTAAACTTTTATGGCCGTTTTTCTTGAATTTTTTGTTATGTAATCGATCCAAAATTTTATACTGTTGAAAGCAGGTTAAAGAATCCCACCGAAATAAAAAATAAAAAAATATAGGTTGTCATTTAAAAAAAATCTTGATGACGTCATAACTTAAAAAAATTCATGAAAATATCTCAAAATATACTTCTTCTTATGCGCTGTAATTCGAATCGCTATACCCCTTTTAGATTTTTGCTTTATTACAAATATTAACGGAGTAATGGATTTTATCCGCTACTTAGTTTCCACGCTGTATAATAAATGATTGGTCGTAGCATTGGATTTCCTTTTTTTCCTTTTTTTTGTTATTTAGAAAAATCAAAACCCTTCCAAAGATCAATTTAGCTGCCCAAGAAATTCTCAGTTTAAAATACCTTACCCTTTTTGGTAATTCTCCGATTTATGATGGCTCAAATTCTGACAGCTCAAGGGTGTATATCAATCAAAGACCAGCAATTTTTTCCCAACCGTTTCTTATCAGTTAAATTTCAGTTGGTATTGTACTTGCCAATCATTGGATATTTTTTTTTTGATCATCTAGCATTTTAATTTTCTTTTCTGCAAACTTTAAGTCAAACAATTTTTTTTGGATAGATGAAGAAATTTGTATTTCGCTTCCAGCATCGAATATATGTATGTATGAAAAACCCTCCTCGACATTGTCCATGCAATTCTGCGCGTTCCATTGAGATCCGGCCTCAGCTTATTAGAAATCGTCACACGGTTGTCACCCTGTCGACTTCAACGTAACGCACAGAATTGTCGCTGTGTCAGCAGATCACACCTTTCTCGTCGATAATGGCCGTATCTGATGAAAGACTTTTCAGCCGGGTCTGCAGTATCGAGCGGGGCCTTCTCCGGCACGTCTTCCACACTATGACGCAAGTGACGAAGCTCGAGATGAGTATTCCGACCGCTCCCAGGAACAGATACAGGGGCGGTTGCTGGAATAGAAACGAGCAGTGGCTGAGGGCTTCGTCCACTCCAGTGGGGCAATCCTCGACGCCGTTGCACCAGACGCTTGCGTTGATGCACGCGTCCAATTCAGGGCAGCGATATTGGCACTCATCGTGCATCATGATGAGCAAACCCATACCATTTGGTGGAATTTCTTTTCTCCTACAAAAAAGAAATTTAGCCATATAAATTATTATTATTGGGTGCTTGTGGGATTTACTTTAGAAGTAAACCAAGTCCTGTGTTATTTTGTGCCCCTTTGGGAAAACTACCCTCCAAGATGGGCATTCCAAAAATCCTGGGGCGAATGCTTTGGAGAATTGACCATTAAAGAACGGGATACATTTGACGTAAGTTGTTAAGAAACATGAAGATAAATTAACCCTCAGAATAAAACGAACACGAACTGGTGATTAAAATTACATTTAATACACATATTATAATCAATTCAATTCAAAGCCAAGCTCAGAAGACCGTAGTTTATATCTTCATATATCTGGGATCTCGAATTTTTTTAATATGTTTTTCAAATTGAATTACTAGTATGCGACCTTTTAAAAAGCAATTATTGAATGGTGAAATCCGTTCAAAATCTTCGAAATTTGGAGTTGGTCGTGATTTGAGATAACTTATCACTTACGACATTTATTTATTTATTAGCAATTATTGTTAACAAAATAACGCACACGCTCTCTAACATGAAATTCTTCGTAAGTTCAGGGTTTAAAACCCTTTGATTGTTTACATTACATAAATCTCATTGCATGTCTGCTTGAAATTTCTATAAAACATTAACGCATAGAAACTTACGCAGGAAAGAGTTAAAAAGAATTAAATGAGTTCAGCCGGTTGTGATTGGGCTTAGAGGCTAGAGTATCCGCATTTGTTTATCGAACCATCGCCAATTTCAAGCGTGGAAGTTTTTGAACTATCTGCATTAAGTTTTAGTTCCTATATGAGAATGCCTTCCTGATTCTTATTGTACGTACATAATCTTTAAAACGAACAGATTACGTATTTGATTAGATTTAAAGAGATATATTTTTATGAGTAAGACATAATTCATATAAATGAAATTAAGGCTGCCATAAATTTTGTTCAAAATTATCTTAGCTAATTTCCACGATGTTGGCTTTCGACCCAAGATCATAAATTGCAAGGTATCAGGTTATTGTGAGAGTGCCAATTAAGTGTAGAGAAGGTTTGAAGTAGAATTTATAGCTGAAAAAAAAAAGGACTGAAAAGTCGAACTATATTTGCTTCTTGCTACTTCCTGTAATTGACTTTATTATAAATTAATTAAAACAAATAATTGCTTGTACAGTATTACCGTTAATTAAAAAAAAAGAATTTAAATGTCTATCGAATCAAAAAATTAGACACACATTAAGACTTAACAACATTTTTGACTGCTCTTTACGGTTCACGTATACTCATGTTTCGTTGAAACTTCGCGCTCGCTTCAGCTTTTATAATCTGGTCCTCTAAATAATTTTTGTATCACAAAAGCTGCTAACTATTTTCCGAGCTAAATTTTATACTCTTCTTCTAAATGTGATTGACATGAGATGCTAACGATGCTTGTTGTTTAAAAAATCATTGATAATAATTTGTACATAATTTGTAATTTTGTAAAAAGTTCCAACGAGCAGTATTGTTTAAAAAATTCATCTATCTATTAATTCGTGAAATACAATCATACCTACAATACAATAATTTTAACTTAATACTTAATACTACAAAGTTTTAAATCAAGGCTTGCAGAGTATTTCCACTTGCATATGAGGAGCCTTCTGTGTTTTGACAAAGAGATAATAAACAAAGTCAAGGTTTATGATTATGCGAGTTTTGATTGGTCCATGTAAACTGCACTCTTGCATTATTTTTTGTAAAAGGTTCTATTGTTTCTAACAGTAAACAAGGCCCAGGTGAGATATAGCGCGATTCGTGCTTCAAGGTTGCTTACTTATATAAAGAGTCTATTGTTAACTTAAATGCAATTGCGGAGATCTTTTTTTGACTAACTTGTCTTAGCGAATTAGAAAGTTTCTTGGAATATAATCTCTCTCGTAATAATTTTGCTTGAGTTAAGTGAATGGTCATGGTGATGAAAAAGATCGCATTTCTGAACGCAGCCACTGTAATCAAAGGCATTTGATTTGAGCGTCGTGGTCAGGGAAGTACCATGTTGACAACTCGAAGAAAATTTCTGTTTTTAGGACTTTTGATGTCGTATGTTTGGTTGAAAATCTTGTAATATTGTAGCTGCGTTCGACAACGCGATCTTTTTCATCTATTAACTCTGAATCGTTTGGCAATGACAAATCAAGCATCTTTTGATAGATCTAAAGCCGTTCAACAAACACAGAGCAGTTGAAAAAGATCACGCTCGATGAGCTCGGTGTATTTCGGAAGAGCTCTTAGATTTAGAAATTGTTTTTTTTTAAGTTAAGTATGTTTCAGTATCTTTATGAATTGAAAATGATTGTCGTCTGATTTAAACATTTTAGTGTTTTGCTGTGTAAAATAATAAAATTTACGTGAACCTCGACGCTATATTTAATTAATGGGTGTGATAATTTTTGGAAGAGAAATAATGTTTGGTGACAGCGACAGTTTTGAAAAGTCGAAGAGCCAACAAACCCAGAGGTAAAGTAAGTAAGTACTTACAGGTGATAATTAATAGATAATTAAGCTCCTCCTTGTTTCTAGAAAGCGGCACTGTATTTCATAAACGGGAAAATCAATTTTAAAACGTCATTTTGTAAAAGGAACATTTATCGTTCATCAAATTTCCCAACCTGCTTCACAATATCAAAAATTCAAAAGCTACCTGATGAACTTTTCAATTGTACACACTTATAATAATACGTATGTATAAAACGTACAATACGTAGGGCTAGAAGGCTGTCAAGGCGACGCCATATTGGATTCCAATATGGCGGCAGTGCGATACATACTCATTTATATAATTACACGTAGACTTCAGTATATTACGGGATGAAACTGTAATTTACAAAATCATGTACTCTTCTACCACCTACAATGCATAAATATACGTTTTATGTTATTTTTTCAGTGTAGATACAGAATTTCACCTTTAACGTGTCTTTGAACGTTAAAACGTTTAAAGTTTTTTTTTTTCAGTTTTAAAAATTTTCAACTTGTATGTCTAAATTAATCTTCTGTTAATAAACAATCAAGTTGTTAACACCATTTAGGTTGCGTCATCGCGCGGCTAATTTTTGATTTAATCGAATAATAACCTGATTGCTTATCAACGGATTATCAATTTTAATGAACATTTATCTATACCGAGAAAGTATAAAAATGACAGACAATATTTTATACATTAATAAACATTTTATACAGTTTTATACACGTCCTATACTGTCGTCGTAAAACAAAATACTTGAGTAGGTATAATACAACATTTTATAGGTCAGTGTGTTATACAGGATTATACACTTGTATTATACAAAACGTATAACACCTAAACATCCCTTTCTCTCTCATGTAAGTGATTTTGGGCATTTTGCTTTCCATTTTAAACGCTCAAAGTGCATTCGCGATAAAGCAACCGAACGCGCCTTTACTGTAATCAAGGGCGAGTAGTTTGATGCAAGGTCAGTGTTAGACATGCGCAGATTGCGCTTGTCGGTCAGCTTTATGTTATCAACTCGAGAGAAATTTCTGTTTTTAGAGACTTTTGATGGCTGTCACATGGGAAAAGGGATTTTTTTTTATTGATTTGAGAGAATTTTTGTATTAATTAGCCATTCACACTCTGGTAATAGTCCATTTGATAGTACCACAAAGAAATTTGGACGTCAGAAAAATGGATTAGAATTTCAAAACTACAGAAGGACCAGATAGAGGCCTTTAAAAAAGGACAAAATGTACCTCACGTTTTGGATAAGAGATATTCATCGCATTTCCTCCGCAAGCAGAAGATGCTTGCAATTTTATTAGTTCACCGAGCCATATAAATTATTATTATTGGGTGCCCGTCGGACTTCCTTTAGAAGTAAACCAAGTCTTGTGTTGTTTTGTGGCCCTTTGGGAAAACTACCGTCCAGGAAGGGCATTCCAAAAATCCTGGGACGAGTACTTTGAAGAATTGACTATTAAAGAGCGGGGTACGACGTAAGTTGTTAAGAAACATGAAGATAAATTAATCCTAAGAATTACATAACAACACGAACACGAACTGCTGGTTGAAATAGTAACGATGAGAAACGCGCATGTTTCTTAAAATTGCGCAGGAAAAGTTGGGTTGAACATTTTTTTTGGAATTTTTCTGATATTTCCCGCGCCAGTAGGGTAAGTGATCAGCGGCGGGGCCAGATTTAAATTTGATGTGGGCAACATAAAGTTTTCGAGGCCCTTTGGTGGCGCAAAACGCATTTTATAAAAAAAAAATTGAAACTCAAATTTTTATTCATAAAAATGCCAACATTTTCACTTTAACTAACATTATTAAGTAATAACTAAAGACCGGACTTTTAGGTCGTAAATTATCATTATTTTCTCATGACAGGTACTTAAAAACGTCCAATAAAATTAAATAAAACCTTAAAATTAAAATCATTATCCTGAATTTTGTAAAAATTGAAATTGCGCATATTATTGGCTATATCTTTCACCTTATTTTAAATCGTTCGGATTTAATATTAATATTTTGATCTCTGATTTACTGGCTTGCCATAAACTCTGTAGAACAACAAATTATCGGTTAAAATTTGAAATACATTTAATTATTATTTGATTCAGTCACTGAAAATGCCTTTCATTCAAAGATTTTAACTTTCCGCATACTTTCTTATTCGTTTATTATTACCAGGCAAAAGAATTCAGGCCACTTAGCGTTGGACGCTTTTTACGTCGAATGTACTTTGCGATGCATCGAATTGTTATTGAGTGGAAGGGGAAGGAGTGCAATTCGAGCGTTCGCACGTTATGGGCGAGGCTGATACAGTCCGAGTACTAAATTTTTGCACCGTTCGCGGAACAAGTGGTCTGAATTCTTTTCTTTTTTTGTCTCTAATTCTTTTAACAGTCCGCGCAAAGTTGGAAAATCGTATTTCTTTATTTGAAGTACTCTGGTTTCCAGAGAAAAAAAAAAGGCAAAAAACTGAAACCACTCCGTCATTCGTTGGTTGCTTGAATGGCGTTTACTTGTAGTATGTCACAGCACTTCTTAAAAACCTTCCCCCGCCGCGCTCCTTTGGTTTTTTTATGATAGTGGGAGACATCATCTGACTGCAATTTCTATGTATGGAAAATCCCCAAGCGATTGCATAATTGAGTGCAACGTTGCCCTTCCGCAAGCACGACCTCGACTGTCAAATAATCGATACGATCGATAAAACAGGCAACCAACTGTACATTTGAAAACAATAAAAAGATAATGAACCAGTGCTTGAACTTCGATTGATCGTTACACAAAAAAAAAAACGTCCAATTGGTAATTTTTGACTAACGCGGAGAAGTAAACTTCGTATATTGTCACGTAGTCAGTGATTTATACGCAGTGTCATTATTTATTCGTGGTTGCTGCAGACAGACTATTGAAATGTATGTGTTTCTTTGAAATGTGCAGTTAAATTCTTTTGCTGCTACGTACAGTTGTGCACGAAAAATTTCGGACATCACTTTCATACCATAAACATAACAAAAGATTTTAGAAAAATTTTGTGCAAATCGTTTTTGATTGCAGTGAGAACCTCGAGCAGCCTCTGGACAGCTGTTTCAGCCCTGCTTGGGGCTTCTTCAACAGAGACAAAATACAGCACAAAATTTTTCTAAAATCTTTCATTATGCTTTGACAGCAAGCATGGCCGCCTTGCATGGGGGACTTATTAGGAGCAAATACCACTTCAATTTGTCTATCCTACTGCAATGTCAGGTCAAAAAGCGATAGTAAGATGTCGCTATTTTATATGTTCATCATAAACATAACGTTGTGAACAAGACTTTATTAACAATATTTCCTTGATTATTACCTGTTGACCCTCTTTCAGTTTACCTGAAAGAGCCGCGTTTAGATCTAAACAGTAGCTAAGTTGCCGACTCAGCTTATGCATTGAACAGACAGATACGCTTACGGTGCGAAGTTCAAACAGCTCGCATTTTAAAGTTCGCTGTGTTATCCGTTCAGGAACATCATTCACTGAATGCCAACATAGTGGGTCAGCAATTCAGCTGCTCCGGTTATCTGAACGCAGCCTCTGTAAGTTACAATGGGCGCGTTCAGCGGCTGAGTTGCTTACTCAGCAATCGATTGTGATTGGCTCACATGAAGGTAATAGCCAATCACAAACGACTGCTGAGTAAGAAACACATCCGCTGAACACGCCCATTCACTGTATAATAATGACAATTTACTATTTATTTATTTTAGGCAGTGACAGCAAAAAGAATCCCGTTTAAATATAAACATTTTTTATTAGGTTGATAAACGGACAAATTAGGTAAAAAAAAGTTGCAATAGGTGAACATAAATTGAAAAAACGTACTTTAGGTGAAATAAAGTTTGACCAAATGGCTCTATTTCTAATGAAACGAAAATATATGCAGAGATCTGTAAAAACTAAAAATCTGAAAAAAGGTATTTTACCTAAAATCAGGTCCTTATATTTAATGTTCTAAAATGCAACAACTTATCTTTTACTGATATATTGTGTTATACTGTTACGCTATGACAATTAAATGGTTTTAATTAAAAATTAAAAATTTAATAATAATATATCTAGGTTCAAAATTTAATATGAGAAAAAGAAACTGTCCACTACCTTACCCGCATAAGGTTAATTTATCCGCAGTTAGGGAAATTATCCGTAATTTGGCAACACTGGTTGTTAGAGTAGATTTTAAAAACGATTGGCGCTAGCTAAATATTTTTCATGAGTTAAAGCAATTGTTAAGGGGCCGTTTGACAATCACTTAACCATCTCTCGCGGGGCAAGGGTGCAGGACGTAACACACAGAAGGCGGGGCTACAAGGTGGAGCCAAATCACGCGAAATAGGTTCATCGTGTGCTATCGTTGAAAATCGTACGATTTTCAGAATTTTTGCAGTTTTACCAACGGCTTTACCTTGAGTTTTCCGCGAAAATTTAAAATTTATTACAGAGAGGGAGAAATATGTATTCGAAAATGAAACGAAACATAATAGTTAATCTGGTAAATAAACATGTTTAAATCCGGTCTTTTATCTTCTTTCTAAGTTAAATAAATTTAATTTAATCCGACAAAGACATGGTAGTTTTGTTAAAAGGAAATTAAGAGTAATGGGACGTGGAGCAATTGCTAAATAATGAAGAATATTAATTGTTGCTTCAGATATTTTATTATTCAGCAAAAATAATATATATTTTTACATAATTTTTACGTTTTCGAAGCAAGGTACACTTTAAGAAAAATATTTTTATTCATAACTGATATGCATTTAAATGACATCTAAAAACTCTAATCTGTCCCTGTTAATGACATTTGAATGAATGAATTTCACAAAAATTCTGTAGAAAATATTTTATAGCTGCCTAAATGTTTTTTTTTCCATATTTAATTTACCTGTTCAGTCAATTAATCCGGGAGAATATAAGGCGGCCATGAATTATTCAAATGAAATTACTAAGAGGTATTTTCATAAAACGACTTTAGTTTCAAACCACATTACAATACACAACAAAAAAACAATAAGTAGGTAGTTATTTGTTAAACAAGACGGTACAATTGTGTGATTATGATCCCAGTAATTAGTGTGGATTGTTGTTAAATTGTTAAAAATTATTATTTTATTTACTTTTGCGGTTAAAATTCCGTTTTATCGACTGTTTTGAGTTGGACAAAGCAAACTTTAACGTTTGCTATTGAAAAAAAAAGTAGTTTTACATTTTTATAATTTAATTCAAATCCTATTATTAAAAAAGCCCTCAAATTCTGTTTAAGTCAGTAGGACTAAGCCATATAAAGAAATATCTTCTGCAAAGTAACATTTACAAGGTCATTGCGAAACTAATTCATTAACGGGAATAGAGAGATATTTAAATATATATTAATTATTTATAATAATTATAAAAGGCACCTTGCATCAGAAACGGAAAAAAAATGCAAAAATAATACTTTTCGGTAAATAATGAAGCAATACTTAATCTTTCTTATTTTTTCAAATTATAAATTTTGGTAGTTTCCGCCCTAAAAATATTAAATATTGAAATTAAGATTTAGTACCTGAAATTTTTAGAATATTCTAAAAGTTGAAAAATTCAATTTTAACGGAATATTAAAAAAAAATAAGTTGAAACTAACTTACGTTAAAAAAATCTCGTTGAAATATAGATTAATTTCGAATAAAATCACTCGGTATATCTGTTAGGCGTTAAAAAGGTTTTCAGACAAGTAGAAATTATTGCCTTAAAAAGTTTCCTCAAAAAATCAAAAATAAAGATTTTTCCCATTTGATGCCGACATTTTGGCGATCACTGTAGGTGCAATACGTAGCCACTATTTGTACTAACGTCGATTTCATAAGTTGTACAGATATTAAACTGGCCCAAAATAAAAAATTCGGTCTGCTTATGCCAGATTGGGATTGCTAGAAAAATGTTATCAGGAAATTAAGTCATGAGACAAAATGTTATAAAGAAAACGCCTTGTGAAAAATTGTCTCAAATTTTCTCGTGCATGTAATAGAACCCAAGAGCAAATTTTATTTGTTTAAATATTTCTTATGGATATAAAAAACATTCTCTTATAGCTGAATAAATGAATAAACTAATCATTTGCAAGAGCTAAATACCAAACGCCCAATTGCCGCTTCTAACTAGAAAATGAAAAATCTTGTCCATTTTATCAGAGGAGCAAGCGACACATTTTAGGCGTTTACGATAATTGGAGAGCTCTATGGATCGGGGTAGAAAAGTAAGATAAAATGAATGCGTTTAATGCAAGTAAGAGTGAGACAATAGATTAACCGATATATACCGCTCCAATTATCGTAAACGCCTTTTGTAAAAACCTATTGGAACCATATTATTATTATTTTTTTTTCGAATTTTAAATAGGTACCTTTTTGAGCCACACTAAAAGCTGCTCACTGTTTCTGTCCTGTTTATATTTGGTTATCGAACATACACAAAACACACAACTATTGGCACAAATTTTTGAAACTGCAAAAAATTTTCCCAAATGGAGTAACTTTTTGCCGTTCATTGTACACAATTATAATAAAGAATACAACGTTACTGAATATTTGTTTGTTTCCTTAATTTATTGGAAGTTAACATGACTTCAAAAGAGTAAAAATATAAACATGGTGGTAAATATGACTGCTCGTGCCTTCCGGTTTTCTCGAGATCACATGCAAAGGATTGTCTTTCAAATATAAGTACCACTCAGTTTACTTATACAATACTGTTGCGTTCAAAAACTGTAACGAAAGAGCACTTTGGGCGTTTAAAAAATATACAAAATCACTTACACATTGAGAGAAAGAATTTTACCCAAAGTGCGCTTTTTTTCAGTTTCTGAACGAGCCCCCAGGTCAGGGAATTTTAGGCATACCGGAAATTCCCCAGCCGTAAAATGTAAAACAAAAATAAGCCCCTCCTTCTGGGGCATCTCCGATTGCTTTCGATAGAGGGCAGCAGTTTGCAACTACTAATTATAAAATTTCGTAATTCATGTTTTATTTAAATATTATGGCCTTGATTAAGTTTCTGTTGCTGCAGATCTTCATAAAATTAGTTGCTTTATCTCGGAAAGTTAATTTTAAGTTGAAAATCGACTTCTATAAGTAATAAAAATTATAAAAATTATTAGAAAATATTAAAAATGACTTTCCGAAATTCCTTATTAAAAAACAAAACGAAAACGTTAAAACTATTCGATGATCAGATCAGTAGTTTTAGAGGTAGTTTAAGAGGTATTTTTTCCATCCAGTAAGATAGGGTAAAGTCAATATAATCAAAGGAGCAGCAAGATTTCCTTTTTTTTTGTCTTTGTTTTTATAGTTTTGCGCTCAGCCTTGGAATTTCTTATATCATTGTATTTGCAGTGTTTGAAAGCGAAAGTATTCGAAGTAATCATGATCTTAGGAAACGCAGATACAATTTCTTTTCTTTCTATAAACCTGATTGATGATGACTTCTAAGGAAGGAAAAAAAAACTTTGTAATTTGTCCTTACCGTCGTCCTAATTCCAGCCACATGACAGTGTATGCGGCTGGTTCCCTTCCAAGAAACTCCACCATTATACTCCTGGATAGTTCTTTTCCCAGTTGATCGATCCCGACCTTGTCGACAGGCAGTCTTTTCTCTCCGTCCACCACGGGGGGCGACCAACCCTCCGAGAATATCTCTATCAGATTATGTCGGCGCGTAGAAGGCACGTGCGGACAGATAATGGCCGAGTACAAGGGCGTGTGGACAGTGATTCTGTTCGACGTTGGACATCGTATAGGTGATACGGTCGTCTCGTTCCCATGCTTGTTTAAATGCTTGAGGATGATGCCGTTGACTTTCACATAGAGGTATTTATTTGGTGAGGGTAACATCACCCGGGGGTAGTTTTCGCAACTCAACTGCAATCGAACGTATCATCAAATTGAAAAATTTTAAACAAATGAAAGGAAAGGATATTATTAACTAAATAAATTTATTAAGGAAAGGAACCACTAAGAGGAGGACAGAAAAGTTCTGTCTTCCAATTGGTGGTTAGTGGACCACCACTCCTCTTAGTGGTTCCTTTCCTTAATGAATGAAAAATTTTATTTAAATACCGCAGTTTGAAGTACCGTACCTCTTCAGTATTTTCAATGGGATAATGAAAGTCGATCGCTCCGCTGGGGCCGCTCCTTCTCATATTTAGGGTGCACGTCGGGGTCCTAATAAATTTCCACGCACCCTCGAAGAACAGCGTGGTAAAATCGTCGGACGCATTCATGCCTATCGCCTCGAATCTCAGTTCCACGACGTTGGACGTCGATAAGAACGTGAAGGGCAAATCCCTGCCGATGTTTTCCGAACAGAGACAGTCGCGCGGAACCTCCGGCACGTCGGGCCAGGGGATGTCGAAGAAACGAATCGTCGCGCTCGTATTCCCGTAGCACTGAAGACGTCCAGTGTCGGGGCTGAGACGCGTCTGGCACTTGCGTTCTTTCATCACCAGCTGCGTAAGTGTAATTTTCACTTTCTCGTCTTTCTGTGCCTCGAAACGATACACGCAACTGCAAAGATTGAAACAAAAAATCAAAATTATTAGGTCATCCAACATCGTCTTCAATAAAAGGCCTGAGTCATCGCGTAGGATTATCAGACCTCGCTGTTGAGCCTTAAAAATCTTGCTAATAACAACGGAAAGATAGTGAATTTCTGATGAATTTTTAATTTTCAAGTCGGGGTATCCTCCCACCTAATGAATCAGGCCTGTATGAAGTTGGGCGTTGGTTCGTTCGTCGCGTACCTGATATTCCTAGCACCGCCTCTTCCGTAAAGGAACACATCCTTGGGGGCCTTGAACTTCTTCTGTGAGTCTTGTAAGCTGGTGAATTTACGATTGCAAGGTCCCGTTCCGAAAGGTTCACCGTCTAAGTGAAGGTCCACGAATTCGTACAGCGCCCGGAATTTGACCGGCCTGAAATATGTGCACGCAAATTATTTTCGGGGCTTTACGGGCTTATAAAACGGAACGGTTATGCGAGCGACCCTTTCTCTCTCCTACCGCACCTTCGAAATGAAAATATATTAATACATAACGCGCTGCGCATAAATACGACCTTCATAATTTCGTTTGTTTTGTGTACGACTGCAATAAAAACGAGGAGAGGAGAGGAATGTTTTTTTTGCCCGTACTTTATGTTTATTTTATTATTTTTGGTTTAGTGTTTGTTATCCTCAGTTTTATGTGAATGAAGTTTGTAAACATCTCATTATATTACATTTTCTGCTTTTTCAATATAAACTCAGCGATATACATAGAAATTGCAACACCAAGAAGGGGTTGAAAACGTTAAAATTAAATTCGGCATAAAACTTTCGCTATTTAACAGTATTAAAAGAAGAAGATTAGTATTTTTTATAATTCAGAACCGAAGATTATTTATTTTCTTAAATTAGAACTCGTATCATGGTTTAATGAAAAGTATACAAAATGCAGCGTTACGCAACGAAAGCATTAGTCAGCTTGCAACGTGTGTACCGAGAAATTAGATTAAGGCAGCGTTTCCCAAACTGTGGGGCGCGCCCTCTTGGGAGGACACCTAAGTCTTCAAAGGGGGGCGCAGCAGAATAAATATAAAAAAAATTGAACGCAAATTTCAACTAATTTATCAACTTGTTTTTTACAAGAAATTGCTTATGCACCCCTTCCCACCCCCTTTAACTTCTTTATTTTTTACTTTAGAAAGAAGTCTTTATTATAAAACTTACGTAGACTAATTCAAAGTTTTTGCTGGTATTTACAGAAAAACAAATGAGCGTCGCATAACTGAGATATAAACTGAAGTTTTAATTTTTTAATCGGAAAACTTTTTTTTTAATTATTTGCTATCTGAAATAATAATCGCCTTTCTTTTTCTTAAATAAATTTTATCTTTTAAAACTTTGTTTAATTAAAACGTAACATTGTGTCTAAGAGACGATTATTCATAATTTACAGCATTGGCATATTGACCCTTTGGAGGTCGATGAAGACTTCAAAGGGCTCGATGAACCTTTATTAAGGGTCCATTAGGGATCTTTTAGGGTGTCGGAGTTGTTAAGTCTTGTGTAAGGAAGGACTTGTTGAATATTTTATAAAAAAAATGTAAAAGAATTGCATATAATATTAAAAGAATTTGAATTAGTTCGTATAAAGGAGAAAAAAAAGACGTTCAATTGATTATCAGAATAAAAACACTTCTAAAATACGAATAAAATCGAATGAAATAAGAACAAAAGCCAAACAAGACAGGACGAAAATAAAAAAAACGTGTGAAACTCATTAACCCAAATTGGTATAAACTGACTTTCACCAGAACCAAAAATTTAATTCAAATAAAATTAATTAAATAAAATAAATTCGCCGAAAATAGCGATCATTCGGCGGAAGTCATATCAAATAAAATCAAATCGAAGAGAAAACAAGTAACAAGATGATTATTTGTTAATTTCAAAGTAAAAACCAAAATTTTGAATTTGAATTAGCTCGTACAAAGGAGAAAAAAAGACGTTCAATTGATTATCAAAATCAAAACATTCCTAAAGTACGAATAAAATCGAATGAAATAAGAACAGAAGACAATCATCAAACAAGACAGGACGAAAATAAAAAACGTGTGAAACTCATTAACTCAAATTGGTATAAACTTACTTTCATCAGAACCAAAAATTTAATTCAATTTAATAATTAAAAAATAAAATAAATTTGCCGAAAATAGCGATCAATCGGCGAAATTAAAATGCAAAATAAAATAATCTTAAATCGTGTAGAAAAAGAAACAAAAGACGTTCAATTGATAATTAAAAAAATCAAAAGTCATATCAAATAAAATCAAACCGAAGAGAAAACAAGTAACTAGATGATTAGTTGTTAATTTAAAAGTAAGAAACAAAACGAATGAAATCGATTAAAAGAAAAAACAAAGGTCCATCAATTGATTACATTAAAAGTTCAATAAAATAGAGTCAAATGAGGATTGTATTAAAATAAAGGGTGATGATAAAGTTAGGACCAAAATAAAAATTATATAAAACTAACAATAAATCAAATTGATTTAAAAATTGACAAATTTTGTCCTGATCCAAAGAATAATCTGTAAATTTTAACAAAATTGGGCGATCAGTGAATAATTTAAAAACAAAATGAAGTCAAATCAAATCAAAAGGAGAAAATAAAATGGGAATCAATCGACCGGATTAATGTGTAAAATAAATTCACGCTCAATAAACGAAAATCAAAACAAATCAGGAAAAAATAATGGTAAACAGTAGTCAAAAAAGAAAAATAAAACGAAGAAAATATATTAAAAGAAAGGGAAAGGGGGGCGTGAATCATAACACAGCTCAAAAGGGGGTCGCGAAACCTAAAAGTTTGGGAAACGCTGCTATAGATTCTACGGGTACTCTTAATTTAGAATAGAATCGAATCTGCATTACTCTGAAGTAAATCGAGTTGGTGAAGTCATGTCAATTGAAAATCAAAAGTTGGAAGATTCCTCAGCCTTTCTTTCAAAAGATGGTTAGAAGACCTGTTAAAGACATGGCAGCAAAATTATGGATTGCATAGGGACTCCACTCAATTGAAAATCCAATGTTGGGAAACTCGACAAGGACGTTCTGAGGACAAGGGATGAAGAGTGTGCCTGGCCTAGCTTTCTGAAGACACGTCGAGGAGTTGGTTTGGAAGAATGGATAGAAGCGTACGGTCCGGTGAAAATTATTTTGAAAGGTCAGAAAGAATTTGAACCTGCACTATCCTTAAATAATATGAGTTGGTAAATTCGAATCCAGAGTTGGAGAGAGATTACTAGAGAAACAATGGCAACAGTGCGTTGAAATGAAGGGGGAATGTCAAAATAAAAGTAATAGATATTTTTTTCTAGTGGACCTCGTATTAAGGGCATTAATATCGTTGGAACATCTGTGAGTCATAATGTAACAAAAGAAATAATTATGTAAGGGCTCCTGATTCCTACAAGCAAACCTAGTTCTACGTTCGAACCTTGGTACAAGAGAAATAGAATAAGTCATCAAAGTTTTTTTTTTAATACCAACGCCTGATGTAAAGCTCACGCAGACTGAAAGTAGGTCATTTAGATTCATGTAAATAGGTAGCTTCAAGGTTGCTATGTCTAAGGAATTTTCCCTAGATTTCGGGAATTCAGAGATCTTGAAGTGAAAAAACGAAATTTTTATGTCTTTTTTTGAAATTTGAACAAAATTTCTACATTTACTTGGTGTTGCCTTTCCGTATTACTGGGTGGGTCCATTTTGAAAACAATGTTGAAGTACTTATAAGATTGCGCGTTTTATTTACAGATTCGAATAGTAATAGGAATTATACTTAAACCTTTAGATTAATTTTGTGTGTATGTTTTTGATGGACGGATGGATATCAACCCTTAGACTTGATTGAATTTGTTACCTAATCGCCGTTGAGTCGGCTAGGCGAAGTTCTAAGGTGAGACTGTCCCCGGAAGAAAGGAAGCTTTCAGAAAGAGAACACGGTCTGGGGAACGTCGTCGCGTTGGCCAGCATGGAATGGTCGCAGGTCCTGGGGATGTGCTCCCTGCAGTATCTCGCTATTAAAGTCACGTTCCTATTCCCGGCGGACGCGGAAATGCTGGTCCTTGCCGCATTTTTCGCTTTATCCTTGCCGTTGCTGAAACAAACTTTATTTATAAATGAAGATGAGCGTGGAAGACTTTCGTTTTCGACATGATGACATCGAAATTAGAAAGGGCAAAGAATAGCAATTATTAACAATTTACCAAAATAAATCGTTACAGTTGGTGGCGGTCCACAGTTGTCCATCCCAAACGTTGAGGTAACTGCGGCAGATTTGCTGATCTATCTTCTGAAGGTCCCGGGGGCCGCTCACGTGGAATTTCACGACAGATAACCAAACCCTGTATCGCGGCGGCGGAAATACCATCGCCGATTGCCTCCAGTACCCGTCCTGATATCGCGGCTGGAGGGGCCTGAAAGGGATCGGGGACGGCGATACGGCGGTATCTATTCCTTGCAGGTGGTAAAGGCATGTGGTGTTCGCCGGCAGGGAGTGCAAAGGGGTTTCCAGGACGCCTTTGTTCGTGCCTCGTATCCAGAACTCGCAGTTGCGTTTCGTTTTCACGTACGTCGGCGATTGTTGGTCTACGAATTTAACCTGTGAGGGAAAATATGAAACGAAAACTGTTTATCTGTAGAAAATTTTTTTCGGGGGAACTCATTTTTTATTGGATCACTCGTACGTGTTTAAAAAAGTCAAACGAAAACACGAAAACATTTGATTAATAAAACAACATATTGATATTTAATTAGGTATAGTCGCGATCAACCTAATCGAGACTGTTGCAAGTTAACCACATCCTTGTTGATGCTGGTAATAAGGAATACGTGGGCTGCTGGAAAAGTTTCTGGAAACGGTATGAAAAAACGCATATGAAATTTGGTAAAGGGTATCATTGTTTTTCGAAGTATTCGTCTTTGACGTCAATACACTTTTGCATACGCTCGAACCAATTTCTAAAGCACGTTTTCCACTCTAAAGATGGTACCTCAGAAACCAGTGTCCGGAATGTTTCAACCGCTGCTTCAGCCGACGAAAATCGCTCACCATTTTATTTTTGATATTTGGGAACAAAAAGAAATCATTAGGTGATAAATTAGGTGAATATGGACAATGAGTCATTAACTCAACATTTTTGTTGGACAAAAAATTAACTGTTTGGCGGGCTGAGTGAGAGTTGGCGTTGTCATGATGGAGAATAATTCGTCGATTTCGATTGTTTCTTCTTATTTCATCGATGACTTCCGGCAAACAAATTGTAGTATACCAATCAGCATTCACGGTTTTTCGATCCTCTACAGCCACGGTTGCTACATGTCCAGTTACACCAAAGAAACAAGCAATCATTTGCATCGCAGCACTGCGTGAACGGACAACTTTTCTTGGTTTTGGTTCATTTTGAAATATCCAAACGGTAGATTGTTGTTTACTTTCTGGCTCGTACGAATAGATCCACGTTTCGTCATCAGTAACGATGTTATAAAGTAAATTTGAACGACCTCCATTGAATTTCTTGAGCATTTCTTCGCACCATTTGACACGACCCTGCTTTTGCGCTTCTGTTAAATTGTGTCGAATCCAACGACTGCAAAGCTTTCGTACGTTCAAATGATCATGCAAAATCTGGTGTATTGCTTTCATGTCAATGCGTAAGGATGTTTGAATCTCACGGTATGTCACATGTCGATCTCGCTCAAGCATTTCATGCACAGCATCTACATTAGTGGCAACAACAAATGTTGATGGACGACCTTCACGAAATTCGTCACTGAGAGAGGTACGTCCATGCTGGAATTCGGCAAGCCAATTATAAACACTGTTCTTTGATGGTGCTTCATCTCCAAAAGCCAAATGAAGCCGATCGAGGCATTGTTTCGGCGTTAGACCCAATGATGTAATAAGGTTAGATGGAGTCTAGCGTCATTTTGAATAGGACTGCATCGGCTTTAACATTAGAGAGAGAAAGATAATATGAACATTCCCTAAGAGTAACAAAGATCAGGAATGGCCGATACCACGTGGTTTGGGGCAAATGAAAGCTTAGTTCAGATGCATCCGGATACGCAAAAAACTAGCCAATCAAAAACAAATTGCAATAAATATTTTGCATATTCGGAATGCATCTCAACTAAGCTTAATGCGATTGCAAACATCGTTGCCATGGCGAGTAAGTGGTTGAATGGCGAATTGTCAAAAATTAATGAACTTCGTAATTTATAGTTCATATTCCAATTTTAAATTAGACTATCGATTCTATTCTTACAATGTGCACATGCGTGTAATACGAAATATATTCAATATTTTAAGTAATTTTAAAATGCGTCTACCCTCTCTGTGGATGGATACATTTACATCTTTTTGTCGCATATTTATGCAATCATCAGCGAAACAAGTAGGTATTCTACATTTAATTAATGCGATTATTGAAATATTATAATAAGAGATATTTAAGAAACCTGCTTATCTTTTTAGAGTAAAATAGTCACTTACATAAACCTAAAAATCTAATAAAATGACATTCAAAATCAATTTAAAACATCCCGTGAAAACTAGAAGCCAATGATCTGGTATGTTGGTGGATGGAATGTAGAGTGAGAGGTATCGCGACGAACATTAGAGAGAGAGAAAACTAGCCTCGATCAGCTGGGTTGGGGCAAAACGTCAAAATTAGTTTGACAATGTCAAAACGTGAAAATATTCGTTGTCTGTGCGTTTAGTCTGTTAGTTTTCAAATTGGATTTTGTGGGGTCGTTTTCTCGATTTTAATTTATTTGAAGTGACTTATCAAGTTTTTGTTTATTATTTAATTAAAGTTCAACATCCATTGATTTCGCTTCTAGTTTTTACGGGATGTTTTAAATTGATTTTGAATGTCATATTATTAGATTTTATGTTTTATGTAAGCGACTATTTTACTCTAAAAAGATAAGCAGGTTTCTTAAATATTTTTTATTATAATATTTCAATAATCGCATTAATTAAATGTAGAATACCTACTTGTGTCGCTGATGATTGCATAAATATGCGACAAAAAGATGTAAATGTATCCATCCACAGAGAGTGTAGACGCATTTTAAAATTACTTAAAATATTGAATATATTTCGTATTACACGCATGTGCAAATTGTAAAATTAGATTCGATAGTCTAATTTAAAATTGGAATATGAACAATAAATTACGAAGTTCATTAATTTTTGACAATTCGCTATTCAATCACTTACTCGCCATGGCAACGGTGTTTGCAAACGCATTAAGCTTAGTTGAGATGCATTCCGAATATGCAAAATATTTATTGCAATTTGTTTTTGATTGACTAGTTTTTTGCGCCAAACCACGTGGTATCGGTCATTTCTGATCTTTGTTACTCTTAGGGAATGCTCATATTATCTTTCTCTCTCTAATGTTAAAGCCGATGCAGTCCTATTCAAAATGACGCTAGACTCCATCTAACCTTATTACATAATTGCTAGAAGCGAAATCAATGGATGTTGAACTTTAATTAAACAATAAATAAAAACTTGATGAGTTACTTCAAATAACTTAAAATCGAGAAAACGACCCCACAAAACTACAGACAACGAATGTTTTCTCGTTTTGACATTGTCAAACTAATTTTGACGTTTTGCCCCAACCCAGCTGATCGAGGCTAGTTTTCTCTCTCTCTAATATTCGTCGCGATACCTCTCACTCTACATTCCATCCAATCCATACCAGATCATTGGTTAGACCACATTTGAAATCGTAAAAAATCATGGCACGAAAATTTTCACGCGAG
Organism: Prosopocoilus inquinatus; assembly: GCA_036172665.1. Taxonomy (NCBI): domain Eukaryota; kingdom Metazoa; phylum Arthropoda; class Insecta; order Coleoptera; family Lucanidae; genus Prosopocoilus; species Prosopocoilus inquinatus. The sequence goes on from CM069870.1 coordinate 6,511,742, forward strand.
ATTTCCTTGTTTACACAAAATTCACGCGAGATTTCCTTGTTTACACAAAATTACTTTTTCTCAAATGCTGTACAAACAAAACTAGTTCACTTGGATAGGAACTGTCAATAGAATTATAAGTAGAAAGTTTTTTTAATCTCAAACCGGACAGAAAAATGAAGGGAAACACACTCAACGTTTCGCTATAGATTTATAGCTTCGTCAGGAGTCATTTTTCTGTCCGGTTTGAGATTAAAAAAACTTTCTACTTACTATTTTCATCGGACAAGAACAAACTTCAATAATAGAATTATAGGCGAAAAACGTCAAATTTTTCAAATATGACAGTTGATAAACGCTAACAATTCTAGACCTACTAGATTCCAGAAAATTTCCCAGCAGCCCACGTAGCAAGGTTGGTAAAACTGATATTCATGTCTAGTAGGTTGCCTCGTCCCAGTCAGGGGGTTTATCTCTATTGCTATAATTTGTCTATCCTACTGCAATGTTAGGTCAAAAAGCGATAGTAAGATGTCGCTATTTTATATGTTCATCATTCTTACATCGCATTTGCGAATAAATTGGGCAAGTCGTTTTTTGTCTGCAGTGGGAATGTCGAGCTACGTTTCTGCTGAAGAAGCCCCAAGCAGGGCTGAAACAGCTGTCCAGAGGCTGCTCGAGGTTCTCACTGCAATCAAAAACGATTTGCACAAAATTTTTCTGTAATCCTTAGCATATTTTTAAGTTACCATGGTTACGTTTTTATTGATTTTGAAAAGTTTGGAATCGGTTGTCAGAAGCCAAAGCATTAATTCGATTTCTTCTTTAATTAAACGTTTAAATTTCGTTTGCGGCCATCCCAGGCGAACGAACAGGACAATTTGTGATAAAAATAAGGTAAGAGAGAACGATAAACGAAAAGTGCACTTTTTCGGCTATCATGGCCTTATTAAGCACCGGAGCGAAAAACGATCCGAGCAAATGTGGTCGTAATTTATAGAAAGAGAGTCAGAAATTGTTCGTTTATTCTTCTGGAATGGCCCTAAACTAGTATCTTGGACAAGAATGCAGCTCAATGTATCAGATTATTTAATTTCCTAAACAATACTTAAACCGTTAACGCAGAAATATTTTTAAATTACGCGCCTTTTTTTATTTTAATTCCCCCCAGGCCGCGTGAGGCGCGCATTTTGTTGCTCCACATAATCAACGTTGGCTCTGACATCTAATATATCTTTTATCTTTGGTCCCAGTTTGAAATTTCCTCCCCGCAAATGTAACTCTTGACGTCACACGAAACTTCTATCCGTCACAGTGAAGTAGGTAAATAGAGTGAGTTTTAATCTGTTTCCTAAAGCTACATCGAACTCACTAAAAATGAAATCAATTTTATGGACCTATTGATCAAATTAATATGCCCAAAGGAATTTATCACGTGAGGTGACGTGACGTAACGAGATAGGCACCCTCTGTCCCCTCCGTTGATCAATGCAACCTTCTAATACACAGTCCAGCTCTACCAACCTTGAAGGAATAGTTTAAACAGCGATATCCCGATCGCTTCTTGACCTGACATTGCATTAGGATTGACGAATTGAAGCCAGTAATAAGGATTACAAAACTCAATCGGTCTCAATTCGTTAGATCACGACTGTATTGAGTATACATGACGAATTTTTAGCTTGTTTACAAAATTTAAGTACATTAATCTGCAGCTCGGATAAGTACTTACAAGAAGTATGATGATTAGATCTAATTTTAAGTCGCTTGTGTACACATTAGAAACTCATCTTGTTTATTTTTGCTTTAATCGTCAATTTTAGACTAGGTACGTAGTTTCTCTTTTTAGTTTTACGCGGAAGATTCATTGATAATTTAAGTCTGACGAATAATGCGTCGCAATATAAAACAAATCAGCGTATGCAAGCTCATTTAATATATATTTGTTACGACGACGCTCAACTTAAATGATACCATTTGACAGTTTCGCAGCCCTTACGCTGATTGTCCTTGAGGATGTGGTTGGCATGCAGGAGTATCATTTAAGTTGACCCTCATAGTACCTATGTAATGTTGAAAGTGAAGCCTGATATAAACGGTGTGTTTGTGTCTAACGGTATTAACGTCGGGTAGCTATCTAGATATCTTTACACAACATATTGGGGACGCTCTGTAGAGTGAAGAAAAAGTCTTGACAATCAAGAAAAAAATTGAAAAACCGAAAGTTTGATTTGTCAGCCAAACACCCTGTAGAAGATTTACTTTCGCACTTAAACCAGTTAATTAATCAAAGTTTAGTAATAAGTAAGTAAGTTTAAAAAAATTAATTTTATATTTACTTGGCGTTGATATGAGACGAGCCCGTACCGGGTGAGTATCATGAGAGTACGAGCCTGACGAACTTAAAATGCAACCCAACATACAATTTAGATCTAGACTTCAATGAAAATTGTATATTGGGTTGCATTTTAAGTTCGTCAGGCTCATGCTCTTAGACTACTCACACGGTATAACAAAGTGATCCAAAACTTTCGACACCTGATATTAATTGCAGTTAAAAGCACGTAGTTCCTAATAATAATTAATGAGTTTCTATATAATTGATAAGTCAAATAACGAAATAAATTTGATTGTCACATTGAGATCGTAATTGTAGTTTCCAACTGAACAAATGATTAGGTATGTTTGCAGCTTAAGTAAAGGTGTTTGTGCTGGCGATGTGTTGTTACTGATGAGAACGAATTTCAAACACGAAATTTAGGTTGGCTTCTAGTTTTCGTGATTTAGGCTCAGTCAGTAGGACCAGGCCGCGCTGCATACCGCAGATGAAGACCTAAGAATTAAAAAATGCTGTCAAAGACCAGATCACTTCTTCCACACGTACATTGTCACAACAACTTGGAGTTTCACGTATGAGACTGCAAATGTATGGTTTTAAGAACTGTTTCCAACTGTTTTTAACTGTAACAAGAACTTGAGTATATCATTGATATAATGCCATGTTAAATAATGTCCACCTGCTTGATGCAACATTATTTGCGGAAAAAGTGTGGTTCCACCTAAGTAGTAGTTATTTAAACAAATGAGAAGCGTTTGTGGTACTCTGTGTTGTCACGCTGTACTTTGGGTGCTGGGCGTCAATTAAAACGCCGCAATTCAGGCAAGAGAAAAAAATAAATTCCCCAGGGCCAAGTTATATCTAAAATCTGCAACAATTGATATCCATCTGGAGAGATGAGCGAGCGCATCGATGAATCCCAAGACGGGGTGTTAGACCCTGGCTAACACAATCGGACGGGATGGGTCGGATGTCATACAGTGTTATCCTGTGTTAAATTCTGGTATCCCATCTGCTGGACTTGCTCCACAAGGAGAAGCGGGAAAGGATATATCGCGACGCGCCAAAATAAAATCAACAACAGAATATCGCCAGATAAATAACACAGTAGCTGAAGGCTTAGATAAGTTGAGGGTTGTAGAGGTTATAGAGGCTCACACCAACAATCAACTAAGCAACAGTACCTCGGCCGATTAATGTGCGGGTAAAATCGCACCCTCTCGCGAAAAAAAAATATCATGTAGCGCCGCAAAACATTCGGATGGCCATCGAATTATTGTGCAGGACAAAAACCACACACCGCCAGCTGAATCTACAAATTGGCGACGACGGTAAAAAATGAAATCGGCTTCGGTTAACATAAACTAGCTTATTACCATGACGTAATCTTTTTTTCGACGGTAAATTACACAACCCCGCTATAAATGTACGCACAAGCTTTCTTCAACAATAAATTTCACAACCCCACTGTAAATGTATGCATGAAGTTTTCTTTAGCGATAAATTACACAACTCCGATGATATAAATGTTACACAACTTCGAGATAAATGTACGCATGCAATAACTGGCGATGTAGTAAAAGAGAGAAAAGAACAAGAAAAAAGAAAATAAAACATAAACGTGTAGTTGTCTCAGCTGGAATCCGACGTTCACAAACAGTTGACAATGCTGAATGGGTTCCGTGCGCCGCCCTCTTCTTCCCTCTGTCTGGTAGTGCTGCGTCAGCTGACGTCACCGCTGCGCATTTACGTGGGGCAACCTCTAGCGTTGTACTTCAATAGAGAGAGAGAAGTTATCTCTCGTCGTTGAGACAGTCTCAACAATTTACAAGAAGCAGCAGCAAGACCACCACCAGCAGCAGGAGCCCTGAGGAAGTTCTTTTGCAATGGAGAACGAAACGTCGGCAGTAGAAGAAATCCGAGGAGAGACGAGGTTCCAACCGGAAGTCAGGACTTCAACGATTCTAGAAGTCCTAAGGGAGAGGATAATTTCCCACAAACACACTCGAACAGGGTCCCAAAGAGACCAGGGGGATGCCTTAGTTGAATGCCAGTCGGACTTGAGTCGAACGTATAATCATCCACCTTATATTAACGTGTTGCCAAACAACAAAACAACTTCGTCAGCTAGGTGTGTTTCCCAGTAATCCGATTCAAAGTGATAAATTTCAGTTCAACAATCACAAGGATTTTCAACGGACGTTCGCTTCTTCAACTTAACGCAGACTGAACGGAGAGGGAAACACCAATGGCGCTCCGATGAGCTAAACATGCGCAAAGGGATTAGTATATCATCCTGATAGCATTCGGACAGCCAAAACTGCGCGTTACAGTATATATCGGATTAAACTCATCATTTTGGTGAAGCTACAAAGAGTTCGGATAATCTTAGCATACCTTGCTTGTGTATTGTACATTGGATAAGCCAGGCAGGGCCCCCCCGAGACCAAAAACCGCCCGCGTGCCACTTCATATTTTGGCGCCCTCTAACAGATAAGTTGGGCCACGCGAAAACGGTCAAGTATCGAAATTATTTAAAAAAATTAAAAGAAATAAAAAAAATTGAAAAAAAATTTACACATTAGGGAAATTTTTTTTAAAGCTTTTCAATTTTTTTAAACGCTTTCCTTCACTTTTTTAAACATTAAACATTCACAGTTTCTCAAGTTCCTAGCTGCCGCTAGCGGCCCAAACGACGCGAAGCGCTTTCTTTACATCTTCTCTGCGGGGGCCACGCCACAGAGTGCAACGAATGAGAGCGGAGACCTAGGTCCTAGCGACCTCTGTCCAAGGAGACTCCTGTTTAGACCCCCCCCCCCCTCCCAGAAAGCAAGTGGACGAAGCCCGCTTGTTATTAATAATAGAAAAAAAGAAACAAAATCCCAAAAGCAAAAGGAACTCAAATTTCTAAAAACTTAAAAAGTAAAAAAAAAAAAAAAAAAATAATATTATGTAACAAAATTTATCTTTTTACATAATAAAATTATTAAGTAAATTAAATGTTTTATGAAAAATTTAGCACTAAAATTAAATTTTTCTACTCTTAATTGCCGCAGTTAACTGTTCTATTTTAGTCAACGTTTTGCCGTGAGGTTGACGGCTTTATCGAGACAGTTCAGTCTTGTGGATAGTTTTTTCGAATAATTTTTACCAGACAAGAAAAAGATTAAAATGGCAAGGGACGGAAGGCGGATTTCGAAAACTTATGGTAAACAAGTTCGATTCAGAGGAACATGTAAAGAATGGATTCAACGATTTAAAAGTAGAAGACAAGGAGCGTTCACGACGACAAAAAAAGTTTGATGACATCAAATTTGAAACGTTATTGGATGAAAATTCATCGGAAACACTTAGAGAATTGTTACAGGCGTTGAATGTTACTTCTATGAGTGTTTCTAAACGTTTACATGCCATGGGAAAGAAGGATAAGGGCTGTCGCGTGAGTTGCCCTCGTGAGTTGTCATCTTGAATTGTTTGATCATCGCCATAAACTGGTGCGCAAAAAACATTATGAGTCAGCCATCCATCACCATCAATGTCAAAATGGACGATTTCTGGTCAAACGGTATTACCATTTATATTTGGAGAGACCAAGACCAGCGTGGGTTTGACGAGCTGTTGGCAATGGCTATTGAAATTCATCCGAGCTGATAATTACCCTAACATCAATTAAACCAATTGGGCGTTGAATTAATTGATGTCAAAATAGTAAAAATGAAGATTAAATTGGAAAAGGAGGCAAAGTGGATTTCGAAAACGTATGGTGGTCAACAAGTTCGATTATGAAGAGTATGCAAGCAATGGATTCAATGAATTAAAAGTTGAAGACAGAACGTTTTTAGGATAAGAAAACAATCTAATTAAGCCGAATAGCAAACATTATTGGACTAAAATCAATCTCAAACTTCGAAAGAATATAACAAGTTATACCAATCTGTGTGGAATTCCGCTTATCAAGTAAGAACAGAGTACAGCAGCGTTTCCCAAACTTTTAAGTTTCGCAACCTCCTTTTGAGCTGTTATAGTTCACGCCCCCGCCCAAAAAAACGAACGAAACACTTGAATTGGGGCTAAAAATTAGTAACCAGTAATTGAAAGGAGGGGAGAATGATGAAGCTCGAATCGCCAAATCTCCCCCATCCATTTATGCTCCAGACTTGGCCAGTTGGATAACCACCCTTTTTGATCAAATTCTCCAATTATCAGCAAGTCCGATTTTGAATTGATAAATGGATTGCTCAAAAGAACTTACGAAATCCAACTTTTGCAAGAACGATGTGTAAAGTCATAAAAAGGACGTCAAATATTTTGGTTGATGACTCAAATTTGTATTGCTTACGCTTACTAAAGATGTAATTTGTGAAATAAATTATTTACTATTGCTTATAATTGAAGTCGAATCATGTCCGATGTTGATGATGATGTTTATAGTTTTGTTTAAAAATTTGAAAGGACTGGGGACGTTCACAATGATAAGTTTTCAAATTCAGGAAGTCCAGCTAAACGAACAAAGTTCAGAAAATATTCAGAAATAAAAGAAGTTATTTGAAGACACTTAATGGGCATCAACTCGCAAGGCAATTAAAGATCTATAATCTCTTAGTTTGGTTCTCTCAAATGAGGCACATCAATTGCTGTTAACGTGACTCATCCGGGATCAGTGAGGCTAAATGGTTAAGTGAAGATGCTCATATTTATATTCACTCTTCTATTGAATAAAAATTACTTCACTCAGATTTGGAAATAGTTGGATCCAAATTCATTGAATTGACGGTGACGGCAAAACAATGTAAAATCACACTTTGAAGAAGAGAGTTTTTTAATTTGATTCAAGGAAAGAGAAAATTTAAGGATGATTGATATTCTTCATCGAATCCAAGAAGGTTTTGAACTATTGATTCTAAGCTAAGTGATTAGTGTTTTTGAGGGGGTGCATCGATTCTTCAAAAAAGAAGAAAATCGATGAATCGATGCTGCAAGCATTAGAGAAAACTACTTTAAAACTGTTGTAAAGTAATCGTCTTTTGGGTTTTGTTTTCTGTCGAAGAAAACGACAAAACATGTCCAGTGGCGAAGAGGCTAATTGGCGCCCCTTAAACATGGCGCCCGCGTGCACTGCACGTTTTGCACACATGGTTACGGGACCCCTGAAGCTAGGCCAGACCTGTCAGACAGAAATGACAAATTTCAATTATCCAAAATTTCTTTCAAGAGAAAATAAAATGCGTGTCATGTCTACATGATTGAACGAATTAGAGTGTTGTTGAGTCCGACCGAAGATTTGGTTTCGGCCATAAATACGCGGTTCCGCTTCGGTTGCAATCGAAGGTTCGGCGTTCTTTTTTTATGGCCGAAACCCAAAACTGGCTGAGCTACTTATTTGTGGCCGAAACAGAAACCGAAGCCGGTCAAACTTTATTTTGCGTAAAATGAATTTGGCAAGGCTTAATTGGGAGCTGATCGTTTTGGAACTTTAAGCTTTTGGACCGGACTCTTCTGCTGTCATTGGTAGCTGGCTCTTATTAACCAATGACAAAGTTCGTTTGACCAATAAGAAAGCTCGCTTTTAGCGCTAAAATTTCAAAGTACTCCTTCGAATTAAAGAATAGATGTAGATGTCGAAAGTTTTTGGATTACCTATTAGAGATGTGTTTGTTTTACTGTTCTAATTTTATATTTAGGAATGTTTTCTTCTTGATGAATTGTCTTCGTAGGTCATCGAGGTAAGTTTTTTTTTTTCGTTCAGCACGTAACTTACTTCGACTTCTAATTGAAACCCGTGCAACGAATCGGCCGGCGCGGGGTGTAAAAAAGTCCCGTAGGGTGAGGTGGAGAACTCGACGAGGAGTTCGTGTCCGCTTGAAATAGCTTCGGGGACGGCCTCGCCCCCACCGCAGAATTTCAGAATGATGGGATCGCGTGTAGTGTAACCGTCGTACACGGTCACGTAATCCTGCACGTCGTCGCACGCGTTCCACACTTTCAGCTCTCGGGTGCTCGCTGTTCCGTAGAGAGCGGACTGACTACGGATAGAAATTAGTTGCCCCTTAGGCTGTCTGACTGTTATTAAGGCATGTTTGCCTGGAAGCACCTCGTGTTGACGAATAGCGTAATAGCACGTCAAATTTCTAGGATAAAGCCCCGGGAAGTTCGGAGATTGCAGCCTGCACCGCTTCCTATCACAGTCGCTGAATATGCGGGAACAATATGTCCCTGTTATTAAATCCCCTAGGTAGAATTCCGGCTCTACGCTCGGGGCGGTTGTATTTACAAATGGCATGCCTGAAATACGGAAAAATTCTCAAATTACCCTTGCATCCCATCCCTAAACAACGAAGACGTTACCTCCACCGTATCTGACCGTGGCGGACATTTTCCTCAGGAATTTGTACTCCATGCGAAAATCGAAGTTGTATCCGCTCTGGTCCTTGGACAAGCGAAATAAACTCACGTAAATTGAGACGCTGTTCGTTTCACTGTAGTAGATCGATGGACCCCATGACGTTCCGCACCACGAACCGCCGACCTGGGGCCTGTTTGATTCGGAAATTTGTAAGGCACCGTCTGGGCATCCGTCCGACGTAAATGATACGAATCGACCCAGTGTAAAAGTGTCAAAAGTCAACTGCAAAAAAAGAAAACTCTTTCAATATCCATGTACCTACCGTTGAGGACAGTACCGTGGCGCCCAGGGCAAGATTCTGATTCTGCATCCTCGAGAATTATTTCATCAAACATATCACAATTAAAAAATCATGTTCATCACTCTTACAGGATATCATTTTACCTTTATGGACATTTATGAAAATCTAAATTAATCGATAACTAATACAAGCTTAAAAAAATAACGAGTGTTCAATAAAAAAAAAACGGTCAAGTAGACTGTAGCAGGCTTTTGTTGTCGGCAACGCATGTCGTGATTAACATCATTTGAATATCAACTTTGACAAGTTAACGGTTAACTTAACCAACAAAACTCGAAAGCTGCTCCTGCATTTTTCTTTTCTGATATTTATACTTAATATAAATAATCGGTAATAAACGTTTCTTTTTGAAACGTCTTATTTGAGTTAAAGTGAGGTTAGAAATGCAAGTGATGCTTCACGCTAGTCGTATGAAGAACTCTACGCTATACGTTCAGAATACATTCATAGCTATCTAGACCGTTTTTTTAATTGAAAACTCGTTACTTTATTTACGATCAAAGATACGAACCGAACCGAATCGATTGTGTTTTTCTCGAATCATGAACTTGAATTAATGAACTGTCATGTCGGGACGGGGCGGGGGGACATTCCAGGACTGTCCTGTCCGTTACGTAAATTATTGTCTGTAATTACTATCTCTTACGTGTACTTGAAATTTGTACACAGGCAAAAGTATCTTCGGTTTACATAGTGTTTTCACACTGATGAAAATGCTCGAATTAAATATTATGAATACTTAAAAACACGGTATTTATAACAAGAAAATTACAAATTATCCCGTCCGTTCGCCGTTCTCTGAACTACAATTAATACAGTCTGAAATACAGTTTACATTGTTTGCTTCTGAATTAATGAAAATGACAAATACGTCAAATTTGTTTTTGTGTCTGCTTAATCCTGTGAAACTACTACTACTAATGTAATTTTCTGTATGTAAATGGTAATTGACTACTTTTACGTTTAAATATGTTAGGTTAGGTTGTTTTTAGACATTTTTAGTGCTTTTAAGTTGGTAGCGTACTGAAGACGGCAGCTTAGCTGCCGAAATACGTATCTACGGATATAAAATTATTGTGGGCGGAGGTTAATTTCAATTATTTAAATATGTTATCGATTCTTATATACATTTTGTGTCAACAAGAGAAATAAAGACTTGAATTGAATTGAATTGAAAAGTAAGATGAGAATTAAGATTTTCAAACACGACAAAAATTATCAAAAAGAAAAAGATTTTCTGAGAAATCAGTAATAAAAAAGTTTTTTCCTTTGGTATCACCTATACGTGGACACGCTGTAGATTATCATATTACATACCGGGTGCCCGTTTTTCGACTTTAAGCATGGAGATTTCACTTATCTTAAGAGATACGACGTTGGGTAAATTAGAAAGAAAAGTGCCGTATTTTCATCCTAATTTATAACTTGAAAATTAATTTAATTTATTCCTTTTCATTTTGAAAACATTGAAGAAAAAAAAACGATTTCTGTATTTTTATTCTTTTTTTTTTAATTTTCTACAATATTCTTTTTTAGTAAACTGCGTACAAAATTTAAAATTAAAGATTTTTTCAAGTGCGCCCATTGCTTGCCTTGCATTCGCTTATATTAGCGCTCTCTTTTCTTGTGTTATATTTTTATTATTTATTAAAAATCTGCTCAATATTAAAAATTGCTTGTTGATCGTTGTGCCCTTTCGGATCTGCGCCCCTGGCGCAGGCCCCTCTTGCCCGGCCCTAGCTACGGTGCTGGTTGAGGATAGAAAATTTCGAACACCATTGCCATTTCGCAACATAACAGTATAGCCGCTTTCCAATTACCAAAATGAACAGCTACTCGAAGCCCCTCCGAACTGATCCCACATGTTCCAATTGAAGGGTACTGAACGCACTTGAACTGATCCCATTAATACCTCGGAAGTGTAGTTCAGATCAGATCAGATCAGTTCAGATCATCTCAGGTGCTTGAAAAGCGGCTTATGTTTTACAAATAACCTCACTTTCAGTTAAGAAAGTTTATGCATTCTCAACGTAAGGTAAGTATCTGTAAAGCATGATCAGTTTGTTTACTTTATTGTTTAAGTAATACGACCAGTGGCGGCCCGTTATGATTTACTGCAACAACTGCAAAACGGAAAGAAGTGTGCATTTTCCAAATAAATTTCTTTTGCGGGCCTGTCCCAAAAAATATTACATTTGATTACCTTTCGACTCTGCTCTTTTCTTACAATCACAGAATTTGAACTCCTCATCTCTTTCTATGTTTAGTTAGTATTCCTTTTTTATAATAATTCAAATGAAAATCCAAGGGAGATCAGTTTATTCCTGAAAACCTTTGTAAGATGCTGAATTTTTAAGCAATGATGTTTCTATTTCGTTTAATCTCACCCTCGCCGATCGTGGATGCTTCTTAGGTACACTTTATTTAAGTGAAAATAGCAAAAACAATTATAATTTTTCAAAGTTCGGAACTGAAGAGTCACTTTACTAGATGACAGGGGTTCGTGCACCGTGACAACTGTCTTATTGAACCCCTTCTGATCAGAGAAACCACCTATTTATGTAGTATATAAACTGAAATGACCTACTTTCGAGTTTGCGTGAGCTTTGCATTAGGCGTTGGTTTTGGAAAATCCTGACGACTCATTCTATTTTACTGACAGCAGTTACTAGGTAACAGATATACGAATATAGGCCATGGTTTGCTTGTAGGAATCAAGAGCCCTTACTTAATCATTCCTTCTCTTAAAGCTCCAAGCTTGTTCTTTTTTGTTTCTTTTCATAAAGGCCTTGATCTATATCCAGGTGCTTTGCAAGCTGACTAATGCTTTCACTTCTGTTTTCCAATGAGTCATATTCCGATTGTTAGAATTAAATTAAGTTAAAATAAGTGTACCGAAGTATAAAAATAATAATCATAGTAGGAATTTTGATTCTTACATCATTGTCTAGACTAGACCTTGAGCTGAACGCATGAGTGAGGAAAAATTTTTCTTTACTTTTTAGCTCTCAGTATTTAGTTTTCTTAGTTATCTTAGGCGTTTTTTCTTGTCTGGCACTCTAACTCTTTTTTATTTAAGGTTTGGGTGGAAAACCACACTAATGAACCCCGCCTTAAGATTTCCCTATTTACATTTTGTATTTTTTTGTTCATGTATGTTCAATATCTAAAACTTCTTGGGGAAATAAAGACGTTTATTATTATTATTATTATATGAAATCGAAACGTAACTCCGTCACAGAATTAAATTGCAATTTCAGTAGGACAGGGTTGGCACTGCTCACCTTGCCCATCCCGACGAGCCGCCACTGAATATGACAAGGGGATATGTGAAAAAAATGGCGGGCAGGCTCTGCGGGTGAACGCCGAATGGTAAATGTGTGTGAGAAGAACACAAAGCAATCGGACTCGCAAGGGTGGTTAATAAAATGCGTTGGACGTTTGATAAGGGTTGTTCGCAGAATATCAGTCTGGAGAAGGCGATGCTTTATCCGAGATAATACCGGCCCTAAGATTCAAAGCAACCAATAAAATTTTCATTCAATTAATAAATTAAGGTTAACTGAACTCAGGTTAACTAGACTCAATCCAAGCATAAAATTGAGACTCACTCAAATCTTTAACGTAAAATAAAGACTTCAAAATTAAAACTCAAAAATTGAAAACCTTGATAACTCAAAAATAAACTTAAAAATCCAAACTATTGAAAGTCAGCCCAACCCAAGTCAAAGATAATCCATTTCAGCCAAAAACTAAAATAATTAAAACTGAAAAATTTCTCAAAACGAAACTCAATCAAAATGAAGTCGGACGTGGGCAAGACCAACCCAACTTAAAAATCAAAACAATTGAAAGTCAGCCCAACTCAAGTCAATGATAATCCAACTCAGCTAAATATTAAAATAATTAAAACTGAAAAAATTCTCAAAACAAAACTCAATTAAAATGAAGTTGGACATGAGCCAGACCAACCCAACTTACAAATCAAAACAATTGAAAGTCAGCCCAACTCAAGTCAAAGATAATCCAACTCAGCTAAAAATTGAAATGATTAAAATTAAAAAAGTTCTCAAAACAAAACTCAATCAAAATGAAGTCGGACATGAGCAAGACCAACCGAACTCAACTCAACCCAGAAAACAAGAAAAAAGTTAAGAAACTTAAAAATTAAAACTTAAGTGACCTCCAATTTAAGCAACTCTACCTCCACTCAGAAGAAATTAACGCGGAGAAACGATATAACCAAAAATGCAAAAAGAAACTCAAAACTAAAACTTAAAAAAATTAAAATTAAATCTAACCCAATTCAGAGTCGCTCTAACTCTTTCCAATCCAAAAAAATTAAAAATCTAACTTAACCAAGTCAAGGTCAATCCAACTAATCCTGACTCCTCTACAGAACAAAATAAATTAAATCACCAAATTGGCAAATAATAAATAAAATAATGAATAAAAAAGTAATGGCCAGTTGCGCCAAACACTTAAGATTGCTTAACTTTAAGCACTTTTTAGATTCTGGTTTACTGATTGTTGTGTCATGCTCAAATGTCACGTTATAAACAGTACTTAAATTTAAGCTCGACTTAAAACTAGCCATAAATATTATTGATTAAAAAAATAAAAAGTAAATAAAAGTAACTCGTCAAAGAAACAAGTAATTCATCAAAGAAAAAAGTAACTTTTTCTTAAAAAAAGGTAACATTTAGGTCCAGTTTTACAAATGGGGTACAACTTTGAGCTGAGGCTTAAACCCTTAGCAACGATTATTTCAACAATTGTTGTGAAGGATTTAAATTTCGGTTAAAAGTTAAACCGTCATTGTAAAACCAGGCCTAAGGCTTAATTTTAAACTCAGTTTTATTCCTATGGAAACAATTGTCCTTCAATTGTTGCCATACAAATAAAACTCAGCTTAGAGTTTACTTTACTTTTTCCTCGTCTTTAAAATAGTCGTTAGTGTTTTCGTTCAGGAAATAATTTCATGTGGATATTTGATCCAGTTTCTCATTTATAAATTCGTGATGGATTCTATATTATTTATTCTTGTTCTTACTGCTCCTAAGGAACTTCAACGTTAATTTTTATTGGTTCGTGAATCTTTCTTCAACGTCTTCCCAGACTGTTTGTGCCTTCCCAGATTCCATACTGATTACTACTTCCTCCATTTTCCTTTGCCTGATGTTATATTAATGTGCCAGAAATTTTACAATAAAGTAATTTCTACGCGTTTCTGCATTCTTTATTTTGATGGATGTGAACTACCAAAGATTTTGAGAAGTTCAACGGGTGACGTGAAGCTCACGTGGATGAGTCCTCATGTGCCCCAAAGGGCGTTCTTTCGAAAGAAAGGAAGGAGAACGGTTACTGCTACTACATTGCCATAAGCATAACCATTCTTTTTCCTTCATCTAAGGTCATACTAACGTGCCAAAAAGTTTTACGACAAAGCAATTTCTTCTTGTTTCTGCATTCCTTATTTTGATGGATTGTGAAACCGCCCAGAATTTGGAAAAGCTCGTTGGGTAAGGTTGCTCGAGACGTGAAGCTCACGTCAGTGAGTCTCCATGTGCCCCAAAGATGTTGTTTGGAAAGGCAGAAAGTAAAAACGTTTATTATAAAGATAATTGCTACATTGTCATAAGCAAAACCATTCTTTTTCCTTCGCCTAAGGTCATACTAATGTGCCTGAACTTTTACGATAAAGCAATTTCTACGCGTTTCTGCATTCTTTATTTTGATGGATGTGAACTACCAAAGATTTTGAGAAGTTCAACGGGTGAGGTGCCTTGAGACGTGAAGCTCACGTGGATGAGTCCTCATGTGCCCCAAAGGTGTTCTTTCGAAAGAAAGGAAGGAAAACGATTACTGCCACTACATTGCCATAAGCACAACCATTCTTTTTCCTTCATCTAAGGTCATACTAATGTGCCAAAAAGTTTTACGACAAAGCAATTTCTTCGTGTTTCTGAATTCCTTATTTTGATGGATTGTGAAACCGCCCAGAATTTGGAAAAGCTCGATGGGTAAGGTTGCTTGAGACGTGAAGCTCACGTCAGTGAGTCCCCATGTGCCTCAAAGATGTTGTTTGGAAAGAGAGAAAGTAAAAACGATTATTATAAAGATAATTGCTACATTGCCATAAGCAAAACCATTCTTTTTCCTTCGCCTAAGGTCATACTAATGTGCCAGAACTTTTACGATAAAGCAATTTCTACGCGTTTCTGCATTCTTTATTTTGATGGATGTGAACTACCAAAGATTTTGAGAAGTTCAACGGGTGAGGTGCCTTGAGACGTGAAGCTCACGTCAGTGAGTCCCCATGTGCCTCAAAGATGTTGTTTGGAAAGAGAGAAAGTAAAAACGATTATTATAAAGATAATTGCTACATTGCCATAAGCAAAACCATTCTTTTTCCTTCGCCTAAGGTCATACTAATGTGCCAGAACTTTTACGATAAAGCAATTTCTACGCGTTTCTGCATTCTTTATTTTGATGGATGTGAACTACCAAAGATTTTGAGAAGTTCAACGGGTGAGGTGCCTTGAGACGTGAAGCTCACGTGGGTGAGTCCTCATGTGCCCCAAAGGCGTTCTTTCTAAAGAAAGGAAGGAAAACGATTACTGCCACTACATTGCCATAAGCATAACCATTCCTTTTCTTTCATCTAAGGTCATACTAATGTGCCAGAAAGTTTTACGACAAAGCAATTTCTTCGTGTTTCTGCATTCCGTGAGGTGCCTTGAGACGTGAAGCGCACGTGGGTGAGTCCTCATGTGCCCCAAAGGTGTTCTTTCGAAAGAAAGGAAGGAAAACGATTACTGCCACTACATTGCCATAAGCATAACCATTCTTTTTCCTTCATCTAAGGTCATACTAACGTGCCAAAAAGTTTTACGACAAAGCAATTTCTTCGTGTTTCTGCATTCCTTATTTTGATGGATTGTGAAACTGCCCAGAATTTGGAAAAGCTCGATGGGTAAGGTCGCTTGAGACGTGAAGCTCACCTCAGTGAGTCCCCATGTGCGCCAAAGATGTTGTTTGGAAAGGGAGAAAGTAAAAACGATTATTATAAAGATAATTGCTACATTGTCATAAGCAAAACCATTCTTTTTCCTTCGCCTAAGGTCATACTAATGTGCCTGAACTTTTACGATAAAGCAATTTCTACGCGTTTCTGCATTCTTTATTTTGATGGATGTGAACTACCAAAGATTTTGAGAAGTTCAATGGGTGAGGTGCCTTGAGACGTGAAGCTCACGTGGGTGAGTCCTCATGTGCCCCAAAGGCGTTCTTTCGAAAGAAAGGAAGGAAAATGATTACTGCTACTACATTGCCATAAGCATAACCATTCTTTTTCCTTCATCTAAGGTCATACTAATGTGCCAGAAAGTTTTACGACAAAGCAATTTCTTCGTGTTTCTGAATTCTTTATTTTGATGGATTGTGAAACAGCCCAGAATTAGGAAAAGCTCGATGGGTAAGGTTGCTTGAGACGTGAAGCTCACGTCAGTGACTTCCCATGTGCACCAAAGATGTTGTTTGGAAAGGGAGAAAGTAAAAACGATTATTATAAAGATAATTGCTACATTGCCATAAGCAAAACCATTCTTCTTCCTTCGTCTAAGGTCATACTAATGTGCCAGAACTTTTACAATAAAGAAATTTCTATGCGTTTCTGCATTCTTTATTTTGATGGATGTGAACTACCAAAGATTTTGAGAAGTTCAACGGATGAGGTGCCTTGAGACGTGAAGCTCACGTGGGTGAGTCTTCATGTGCCCCAAAGGTGTTCTTTCGAAAGAAAGGAAGGAAAACGATTACTGCTACTACATTGCCATAAGCACAACCATTCTTTTTCCTTCATCTAAGGTCATACTAATGTGCCAAAAAGTTTTACGACAAAGCAATTTCTTCGTGTTTCTGCATTCCTTATTTTGATAGATTGTGAAACTGCCCAGAATTTGGAAAAGCTCGATGGGTAAGGTTGCTTGAGACGTGAAGCTCACGTCAGTGAGTCCCCATGTGCCCCAAAGATGTTTGGAAAGGGAGAAAGTAAAAACGATTATTATAAAGATAATTGCTACATTGTCATAAGCAAAACCATTCTTTTTCCTTCGCCTAAGGTCATACTAGTGTGCCTGAACTTTTACAATAAAGCAATTTCTACGCGTTTCTGCATTCTTTATTTTGCTGGATGTGAACTACCAAAGATTTTGAGAAGTTCAATGGATGAGGTGCCTTGAGACGTGAAGCTCACATGAGTGAGCTCCAAAGGTGTTCTTTGGAAAGAAAGGAAGGAAAACGATCACTATAAAGATAAAGATCCATTCAATTGCTACGTTGCCATAAGCAAAACCATCCTTCTTTCTTCGTACAAGGTGATACTAATGTGCAAGAACTTTTACAATAAAGCATTTTCTTCGTGTTCCTTTATTGTTCATTTTGATGGACATGTAAAAAAAAATGGAAAAGTTTAGTGGGTGAGGGGACAGGATTTCCTTGACACATGAAGCTCACGTGAATTAAAGTCCTCATGTGGTCCAAAGGTGTTCTTTATATGAAAGGCGAACAATTACCATAAGGTGTTCTTTATATGAAAGGTAAACAATGGAAGCTTTTTGTTAAAAAGAAAGAAAGAAAACAGGAGAAGAGAGGAGGGAGGAGGGAATGTTTACTGTAACACTTCTTCTGATATTTTAAAAAAGAAAAAATTTGGCCAACAGAATATTGATCAGGCCGGTTAAATAGTACCTAATCGATTATAATTATAATAATTCTAAGTTTATTGAAACTTGTGTTACGTCTGACGTGTAATCGATACCTGACTTCAAAATTTAATTTCCAAACGTCAATCAAAATGACAATAAAGTTCGGTTTACATTAGGGAATGTTTTCAACTCTTCCGTAAAATGACATTTGCGTCCTAAATTTTCCGTCCGCGATTGTACCGTACACAGACCTGTATTTCGTTTGCGGGTTAATTAAACACAAAAGGAAACTGTCCTTCTAAATTATGCCGTTTGTATTGTTGAAATGAGATTTAATTGTCTATTCTTTCTTCTTTGATTTGTATTATTATTATTAACGTAAATTTAATTGATGTCGTCGGGCCGAGTTAATCTCGAGATTGAGGGTCTGGTTGAAACATTCGTAACGAGAGACAGAACAAACATCAGAGACGGCTTTCATTTCGAGTAAAACAATATATGCATACGAAACGGAAAATTAGTTTAATTAATTCGGGTCACGCAAAGATAATTCTGACTTAATTAGAACTTTTGCTGGCGCAGCTCTTTCCTACTTGCGTATATATGTAGACCAAAAGCGATTCGGGCAATAAACTTTGAAATAATTGATTCGAGTCGTCGGGGATTTATCGAACGACAAGTTATATTTGACGAGTTTGCGGACGGGAACGAACCGTTTTAATTATTGTTTTCGTTCGTTGCCTCAAATTTCGCAAATTTGGCAGGCGCCATTCGTTCCGTATGCTAATTAAATTGATGGTATTAATTAAAGTAAGCAGCAGCTCGATGGCATAAAGAGCATCAGGAATTAATTAACTTACTAATGACTTACAAACATTAAAGTTAACAATGTGCTTAATTAGAACAGCCTGCATTACAAAGCGTGTTTCTATAGAGAATAATAATAATAATAATAATAATAATGTTTATTGGTGATGGTCATTCAAGAGAATTTTCACACGTCACAGATTTAACAAATTAAAATATAACATTAATAGTAATATTGTCGAATGCAATAGGCAGAGAATATAAATAAAAGTAAAAGATGTACATATAAATAAAATATACATTTATATACTTATAAATAAACGGTTATTGACGATTTGAGGGTTATCTGACGGGGAGACTAGTTAAATCACAAAAATCATTTTCAAGAAACTCTTGGATATTATAGAATGCTTTTCCCAGCAGGTAGTTTTTTATCACCTTCTTAAATTCTGATAATTCTAAATTTACGATATGTGTGGGTAACACATTAAATAATTTTATTCCAAAGTAGTTAATGCCATCCCTAGCTCTTTGAGTTCTATTGTATTTAATTAATAGTTCGTTTTTATTACGAGTGTTATAAGTGTGATAATCGTCATTCCTCTTATAGTGAAATATATTAGTTTTTACGTGTAATAAACAAGTTAGTATGTAGATCGAGGTGAAAGTTAAAAGTTTGAATTCAATAAATTTGGACTTACAGCAATCTGTAAAACTCAAGCCCGCCATTATCCTTATGCACCTCCTCTGAACACGAAAGACCTGCGAAGCATGGGAAGAGCCTCCCCAACACAAAACCGCGTACGACATGTGAGAGTGAAAGCAAGCGTAATATGTCTTTATCAGGGTTGCGAATGGTACAATGCTGATTAAATTTCTTATCATGAAAATACCTGTGTTCAGTTTCTTACAGAGTTTACTGATATGCTCAGCCCAAGTTAATTTGGTATCCAAGCAAACCCCGAGGTATTTAACGGGCTCGCGGTAGTTATCCAAAGGTCGAAGTGTAAAGAGCAAATTTTGGGTTTTAGTGTCATTTAGCACCAAAGAATTAGAATGAAACCATTCCACCACATTCTTGTGTGTCTCTCTTACTAAAGTATGCAGATCATGTAAATTGTGATCTCTGTTTATGGTGCAGGTGTCATCAGCGAATAAAACTATTTTACTGTTTCCTGTAACTCGCAAGGGTAAATCGTTCATAAAGAATAAAAATAAAAGTGGACCGAGTACGGATCCTTGAGGTACTCCGTGTTTAATTGACAATTTTGTTGAAGATAAGTTGTTATATGTAACATATTGAGTGCGATTTGACAAATAAGACTTAATTAAATTTATACTTTCACTACTGAAGTTAGTAAGATGTAATTTATGCAGCAAAAGATCGTGAGACACACAATCGAATGCTTTGGTAAGGTCGTAAAATGAAGCTTGTACGTACAATTTGTTTTCGAAGCCATCTTGTATATAGTCAATTAAACTGCTGATGGCTGCTGTAGTAGATCTATTTTTCCTGAATCCAAATTGAGCATTGTTTATCAAATTATGCTTGACCAAGTATGTATTTATTTGAATTTTCAGTATCGTTTCAAATATTTTGCCAATTACTGGGATGATTGATATTGGCCTGTAATTCGCAACGTCATCGGTACACCCTTTTTTGAATATAGGAACAACCCTGGCTACTTTGAGACAATCAGGAAAGATGTTATTTGAAATACACTGATTAATAATTTTACAGAGTGGAATGATAATCAAATTTTTTATTGATTTTATAATTTTTATATTTAACGAAAACGAATCTTTACTAGTATTATTTTTCATTTTAGTTATAATATCTCGCATTTCATTGTAACTAATTTCTTTAAAATTAAATTGTGAATATGTATTGCCTTCCAGTGGACAAGGTTTTTTATTTCTGGCATTAATGTCTGATGTTTTAGAAGAAATAATATTACTCGCAATATTAGCAAAAAATGTGTTAAAATCATTTGCATTTAGTGAATTAGAAACTGGATATTTTATTATGGGATTGTTACTTTTAATTACATTCCATGAAGCAAGTTGTTTATTTTTTGACTCGTTAATGTATTTCGAGTTAGCAGTCATTTTGTTTTTTACAATGAGTTTTCTGTACTGTTTACGTTGTGATTTTAAATCATCTTTCGTAATGATATTAGGATCATATTTATGGAGTTGTGAAATCAGTTGCAGCCTATTTCTACACTCCCTCACCTCTTCGGTAAACCACTTTATTTTTACAGTTGTACTCTCGTTATTTTTAACTAGTTTTGATTTCACAGGAATGCATTCGTTAAAAGCCGAGACTAATACGCGTAGAAACATTGAAAATTTTTCATTGATGTGCAAAGTAGTGTTATCAATAAAACTGAAATTGATATTATTTACCGATTTATAAAATTCAAACATGCCACTATCAGTAATCGGACGATATGTGATTTTCTTTTTAGTATTCGGTTGTCTTTTTAAATCATATATGAAGGAAATTGCTAAATGATCTGAGAGGCAGGGATCAATAACATCAATAGCGCATGCATTAATGTTAAGATTAGTGAAAATATTATCCAAACATGCCTCTTTCCTTGTATTTTGGAAATTGGTTCTAATTAAACCAAACGATTCGCAGAGATGACACAAGGATATGGCTTGTTTTGTATGTAAGTTAAAATGAACATTAAAATCACCTGTCAAAACAATACCCTTATTTAATGCCAACTTATTTAGCACTGATTCAAGTTTGTTTAGAAAATTTTCAAAATTTCCATTTGGCGATCTATATATCGTCAAAATTTGAATGAATGTAATGGTCGGTAAACTGATGAGACTCCAACTTAAATGAACAAATTAAAAAGTCAAGTATGAATAGGAAAAACACGGAGTGTTATTAAGCTACGGAATTGCTTCCGGCAATTTCATCAAAATAAGAGCAAATATTCGGTACGAACAAGAAGTTCCGTTACTCTGCAATTTTATGGTATGTAGAGTGCACGTAATGAAGCTGCACCGCGCCAGATAAATGATGGAATTTGCCGAAGTGACTCGAAAATTCTTAAAACGAATTAAAATTCGAAGAAGTCAGTGCTCCAGAGCTTTGCACTCGATTAGGAAGATCCTCAATGCGATTTTGCTTGCAGGGATTTCGTGACGTGGTGTAATAAATCATTTTATTGGACTTCATTTTGTTATGGATACTTTTAATTGTTTTGTGGCTATTCTTCCCTTTGAACATTTAATAGTTTGGGGTTGCTTACGGTCACATTCTATAACACGGGTATATCGACCCTTTGGAGGTCGATGAAGACTTGAAAAGGGTCGATGAACCTTTAGTAAGGGTCCGCTAGGGGTCTTTCGGGGTGTCGGAGTTGTTAAGTCTTGTGTAACGAAAGTCTTGTTGATTAGTTTATAAAAAAAGTAAAAAAATTACATATAATATTAAAAGAATTTGAATTAGCTCGTATAAAGGAGAAAAAAAGACGTTCAATTGATTATCAAAATCAAAACACTCCTAAAATACGAATAAAATCGAATGAAATAAGAACAAAAGACAATCGTCAAACAAGACAGGACGAAAATAAAAAAACGTGTGAAACTCATTAGCTCAAATTGGTATAAACTTACTTTCACCAGAACCAAAAATTTAATTAAATTTAATAATTAAAAAATAAAGTAAATTCGCCGAAAATAGCGATCAATCGGCGAAATTAAAATGTAAAATAAAGTAATCTTAAATCGCGTAAAAAAAGAAACAAAAGACGTTCAATTGATAATTAAAAAAATCAAAAGTCATGCCAAATAAAATCAAACCGAAGAGAGAATAAGGAACAAGATGATTGGTTGTTAATTCAAAAGTAAAAAACAAAACGAATGAAATCGATTAAAAGAAAAAACAGGTCCATCAATTGACTATATTAATAGTTAAATAAAATAGAGTCAAATGAGGATTGTATAAAAATAAAGGCGATGATAAAGTTAGGACCAAAATAAAAATTATATAAAACTAACAATAAGTCAAATTGATTTAAAAATTGACAAATTTTGTCATGATCCAAAGAATAATCTGTAAATTTTAACAAAATCGGGCGATCAGTGAATAATTTAAAAACGAAATAAAGTCAAATCAAATAAAGGAGAAAATAAAATGGCAATGAATCGACCGGATTAATGCGTAAAATAAATTCACACTCAATAAACGAAAATCAAAACAAATCAGGGAAAAAATAATGGTAAATAAACGAATTATAAATTGAAGAAGTCAGTGCTCCAGAGCTTTGCACTCGATTAGGAAGATCCTCAATGCGAGTTTGCTTGCAGGGATTTCGTGACGTGGTGTAATCAATTATTTTATTGGACTTAATTTTATTATGTATACTCTTAATTGTTTTGTGGTTACTCTTTCCTTTGAATATTTAATAGTTTGGGGTTGCTTACGGTCGATTTTTCTTAAAGCAGAATTTGAAAATTACGTACTTCGAAATTAATAATAATAAATAATAAAATACCCTTATTTTTATAGTTGGCAGGATTCACCTTGAACTATTGTATCACTCTACCAACAAAAAATAAATAAAATAGCAAAAAGAATAATACTTTTTTATACCGGGTGTCTCAAAATGGCTGGCGACCTGCGGTATACTATAGCTAACCGTAATACCTACAGCTTCGGGAGAAAAAAAGTTATAGTCAAAGTGACCACGAGAAATTCAATGAAAATATTTTTAAGTATCTGAGTAGACCGCAAGGGGACGCAACATGCCACTTTTTTCCAATAACACTAAACAAGAAACAAATAATAACATAAAGAAGAAACAATTTAGATCAAATTTGTAAACGCCAAAAATTGGCGATCTATAAATGTCTAAATATTATCATTTGTAAATAAAAAACAAGAACAAAGAAGTTGTACGAAGCAATCTTCGTGAAGACAAAACAAAAGAGAGTCGATTTCAAAACAGATCAGGAATTGAAATTTAAACGAAGAAGAAGAAGAAGAAGCAGACACTAATGAGTCATCCTGTACGTAAGGTTGGTCTCCCCAAGCAAAGACTTCACCTAGACATCAAAATCCCCTCGAAATAGATTAAAAGATTGATTTAATCATTGCAAATCGATCGCAAGTAAATGAAAGAAGGTAACAAAATTTATAAGGAGGAATTTCAACATATCTTTCTCGATATACCGGGTGTCTCAAATTAGGCGGCGACCGGCGGTATATAGCTAACCGTAATACCTACAGCTTCGGGAGAAAAACAATTGTAGTTACAGTGAGCAAGAGGAATTAAAAAAAATATTATTAAGTATCTGAGTTGATCGCAAGGGGGCGGAATCAATAGCGCTATCAATAAAAATCAATTTTATTAGCAAAAGTCTCAAAATAAGTTGCAGCTTTGATAGCGTCACTAGAAAGCTTAATTAATTCTGTACAACTTTCATTTTAGACTTGTTATCGTGTCACCGTTAATAAGGGCGGAGGAAACAGTTGAATTATTTACTTTAAAAAATATCATAACTTCGGTACTCTTTATCAGAAATTAACGAACTTCAGCTCATTTGAAAGGGAATTTTAAGCTGATTTAAAGTTTCTATTCAACGACTACGGCTAATTTGTTATAAAGTGGCTAGAGGGCGCTATTTACGAAAGTAATAGTTTCTTACAGTTAAAAAAAATAAATAAATGGAAAGGTGTGTTTCTTTAGCAACAGTTGCAAAGCCTATAAAATGGTGAAAATTGTGGTGAAAACCGGAATGTGTATCTTTTTCCGTTCTCGAGTTATTATATCAAATAAGTCTACGAATTGATGATATTAGCGGAAGGAGAAAGTTCAAACAAATGCTATCGAGTAATACTTTTAATTCTAAGATTAAATAATAC
Organism: Prosopocoilus inquinatus; assembly: GCA_036172665.1. Taxonomy (NCBI): domain Eukaryota; kingdom Metazoa; phylum Arthropoda; class Insecta; order Coleoptera; family Lucanidae; genus Prosopocoilus; species Prosopocoilus inquinatus. The sequence continues at coordinate 6,536,168 of CM069870.1, forward strand.
CTACAAAAGTGTTTATTAATGTTATGACATTATTTAGAAGCATTTAAATGTATTTGGGAATAGAGAATATTTAAACAGAAGAATATAACAACAAATATAGAAACAAGAATAATTCAAACACTAAATAAAAGCAATGAACAATAATCACGCACTGTGATCAACAAAGTTTCACTGTGCCGCTATACAATACTTTTTTTAATGTCCGTTTAGAGTTGTGTATAAATTATTATTAATATCCTTACGTATAGTACGCTGCTATTTCGAAATGAAAAATGGATAATATTTTGAAAATGTTTTAGGTGCAGACCTTCAATTATTATTGATTACAATGTGTTTCATAAATGTTCAAAGTGCTTTCCGTTATTTAACATTTTATTGTTCGTTACTTTCATTTAGTGCCTGTGTTTTTCTCATTTATGTGTTTGCTTGCTGTATTGTTCTTTTATTTAAATATTAGGCTCTCAAAAACAACTTAATGCATTTAAATAGATTAACGTCTTTCTATTTACCTCAAAATGAAAAGTGTCACTCGATAGCATTTGTTTGAGCTTTTAGATTCGTTTTTATCTTCAGTTAATAGACTCATTTGGTAATAACTGGAGAATGTAAAAGGTTATCAATTTCGGGTTTTCACTAAAATGTTCTCCCGATTGGATTCTTTGTAATCGCTGTAAAAGAAATACCCCTTTCCATTTAAATTTTTTTGGGAAACTGAGAAAAACTATTACTTTCGAAAATAGCGCCCTCTAACTACTTTATAACAAAGTAGCCGGAGTCGTTCAGTAGAAAATTTAAATTAGCATAAAATTCCCTTTCAAACGAGCCGAAGTTCGTTAATTTCCGATAAAAAGTACAGAAGTTGTGATATTTTTTAAAGTAAATAGTTCAATTGTTCTCTCCACCTTTGTTAACGGTGATACGATAAGTAGGGTTGAATGTATATTTCGACTTGGCAACTAATGGAAGTGCTCGAGTCGATGGAAATCTCAGTTCAATGTTATTTGTTCATGCCAACGGAAATGACGTTTATGTGATCTGAGGTAAGATTTGTGGCAAAAGGAACGCAACTTAATTAAAATTATGTCCAAATTACTTCAAAGTCAGTCCAATCAAACTAAACCCAACCTAACTTTACTGGATTGAGAAAAAATTAAAAGAAAATGAAGAAGACGAAATGAGAAATTAATCAAAGACAGTGGGAAGCTGTAGCTGATTCGAGCCCCCAAAACCAACGGTCCTGACAGCGCGAAGGATTTTTGTTGAAATCTTCACAACTCCGTTGGAGCGGGATGCTGGGAGAAGGGAGGGGGGGGTGTTAGTCTTTAAGAGGGAGACGCACTACCGTTTCAAGGCTAATTAAGTCTGACGTGCTTCAAAGTTAACCCAAGAACACACGTGACGTGCTTCAAAGTCAACCCAACTGAACTATACTGAATTTAAGTGAACATGTTTTTTTTTTTTTTTGTTGCGAAATTGTAAAATTTACGATCGTTTGTTTTTCTTTTTTTCCTTTTTCGTTCTGAAATTAATAAAACAATTTTTTCTTGCATTTCTTCTTCTTCTTCCGCGAATAATTAGTCCTCATTTGTTTTTTTTTTCTTGCTTTCTTCGGAAATTTTCATTTCGTACGTAAGTATCATTTCTTTTATTTGTTGATCATCACGAAATTTTAATTATTATTAGCCTTGAGTTTTCCTTGTTATTGTTTTTTTTTTTAAATTTTAAATCTACAATTCGTTTTTTGAGTTATTTTCTTCTACGTGTACGATCGTCATTTGTTTTTCTTACTTTTGGGTCAGGATTTTTATTCATTTGTATTGGATTTCCCGATTGCCAAAAACGTTTTTCATTTCTTTTCATTACTTCCAATGTTTCACGTATCAAGTAATTATTATAATTTCTTTGGAAATTTTGGTTTTTATTGTTATTGTTATTGTTTAAAAGAAGACGTCGTTTTGAATTAATAATTTGTTTTCCTTTCTTCTTTTTTGCTTGTTGCGAAATTGTAAAATTTACGATCGTTTGTTTTTCTTTTTTCTTTTTTTCGTTCTGAAATTAATGAAACAATTTTTCTTGCATTTCTTCTTCTTCTTCCGCGAATAATTAGTTCTCATTTGTTTTTTTTTGCTTGCTTTCTTCGGAAATTTTCATTTCGTACGTAAGTATCTTTTTTTTTTTAATAAAGAAGCAAAAATGAGAAATTCATCAAAAACAGGTGAAAACAACACATTTGATGGATGCGAGCCCTAACAGAGCGAATAATTTTCGTCAAAATTTTCATCGGCTTCTTAAAAACATCATAAATTCACATGTGTTCTTCATGGAGGAGGGGGGCGGGGGGTAGTTTTCAAGCAGATAGCGACTCATTTCCAATTCAGCGGTGGTTTTCAAGTCAAATTCCACCAACTTCCAAAGCTGAACATTATTTCTCCGACACGTTGCAAGGTCAAGCACCAAACTCTGTTGAATTCATCAAGTAAAAGTGAAAAATAAAAAAGTCGAAGAGAAGCAAAAAATGAGAAATTAACAATTTGATTCTTGACTGTTTTTTTATTATTGAATTATTTTGAATTTTGAAACTGTCCAAGTCCTATAACGGCTAGCAGTATGTCGGAAAATTCTATTTTCTGTATAATTTATTGAACACATGGCGCGGGACACCCGGTATGTAGAAATTCGACAAAATTAATGTCATAAATGAAACCTGAGGGACCAAGAAGTATTATTTCAATAACCGGCTTCGTGAACGGTAACACAAACTATGCTTTAAAGCTCTATCGCAAAAACGACCTAGTTTTTACAAATTTGTTACTGCTTTATGAACGGTTAGTCGCAAAATAATGCTCAATATCACGATGGTGACAAAATTTCAGTTGGCCAATAAGTAGCGTGTGCACATCTCATCTCATCATTATGATAACCATCTGGATAAACACAGTAAGATTGCCCCTCGACGAATAAGAGTCTCTATGTCCATTGCTGATTTGAACAACCGCTCATCCAATGATTTAGAATCATCGACTCTCTTTGGGGTCAGACAGATATGATACATGCCGACACATGAGTCATCAATCAAATCAGTCTTTGCTAGGGCATTGTCTTGGTAAGATGACCACTCGCTAGTAACTCTACTTCGTAGTCTAGCACACGCGTCAGTTGCTCTTTTTTGTAGTCTGGCGTATTCACAATCACTAGTTAATGCTTCACCTTATCGTCTAGCATCTATTCTCAAACGTGCCAGCGGATAGCGTCTTTAACACCAGCTAATGCTATCAGTTAGTCTAGAAACCAGTTAAATAGGTATCTGTTTACAAACACAGGAATCTCCAAATAAGTTCACCAAAATTATCTCTTCCAGGCACCTCACTCAAGAAAAGTCTGCGGGCGACTTGACACTTCACCTCCTTGGATTCCGCCATCTTCAGAAGACACAATAAGATTGCTCTTCGACGAATAAGAGTCGCTATGCCCATTGCTGATTTGAACAACCGCTCATCTAATGATCTAGAATCATAGACTCTCTTTGGGGTCAGACAGATATGATACATACCGATATTTGAGTCAGCAATCAAATCAGTCCTTGCTAGGGCATTGTCTTGGTAAGATGACCACTCGCTAGTAACTCTATTTCGTAGTCTAGCAAACACGTCAGTTGCTCTTTTTTGTAGTCTGGCGTATTCACAATCCCAAGTTAATGCTTCACCTTATTGTCTAGCATCTATTCTCACACGTGCCAGCGGATAGCATCTTTAACACCAGCTAATGCTGTCAGTTAGTCTAGAAACCAGTTGAATAGGTATCTGTTTACAAAGACAGGAATCTCCAAATAAGTTCACCAAAATCATCTCTTCCAGACACGTCACCCAAGAATATGTAGTCTGCGGGCGACTTCACACGTCACCCCCTTGGATTCCGCCATCTTCAGAAGACTTACAACAAAACCAAAGAATTGTGCTATTATGTTCCCCTTCTTTTCTGAACAGGGTTGCTCACAAATCTACAGCAATATAACTATTATATACTCACTCCAACTGTCACTTTGCCCTCTGATTTATTCGCACGAATTCCCAAGATTTACGACTTTCAAAAACGCATTCTGCAGTTTAACAACGATTTAATTGCCGCTGCCAGCAATATAATTACAACGACCGGGCTAATTTAACCCGAAGCGCGGAACACTCGGTGTTACGACCGTCCGTTATGCTCGCATCATTTACAATGGTTTTCCTCCGGAGATCTTTCCACGTACGCGATTCCATTCTGCGAGTTATCGCGTTTACGATATCGATTAATTCCGAGTTTGAACGCGCGACGGCAATAAATACAAATTTACGATACTCGACGGAAAACAATTGCTGAGCTCCGCGAGATTCTTAATCTTAAGGGGGCGCAATTGTTTGCAGCGCCCTCTGATAAAACGCGGACGTGTGCGTGCTTGCGTATGAAAAGCTACCCTGAAATGCGATTAGCGGGGCGATAGTGCTCGTTTAAAATGCTGATTTATTTCATGCGGGGGGGTATAAAGCGTAATGTTGCGGGGTCTAAAAAAGACGCACGCACGCGAGTTTATTCGTAAGGACCAAGTTTTTGCAGGATCGGCAGTTTAGTTAAATGTAGTAAGTACCTGTTTGTATTTAGCATCAGCTGAAACTTGAATGAATAAGTAATAATGAATAAATGAAGAAAAAATGGCATTTAAATATCTACTTTTTAGATATCTAATGGATCCATTTCATAATCACTTGTCACCGAATTTATTGTAAAACGATTAGCCTCCGATATTAGCTGGACCTGGTGACAAGTCTGCGCTGGGGCTTTCACCAGCTTTTCCCCTCGGCTAGCTACAGCGAGAATGGGGGTGGGTAATATTATGATGATAAAGTATTCGGGCGCCAATACGGACTCAACTCAAGCTGATTACATAAAAGCACCTCGTCAGCGTCCCCGGACTGACTTGGTGATTGCAGAAGGTTCCAAACAAAACTCGAGGCAAAGCGTATTTCACTTGTAGGCGAAGGTAGAATACGAACGAGACGCATAAATCCACAAAATTCTGGTTTTATTAAACTACAATAAGATATAGTAAATACAATGCACCCCTTCCCACCCCCTTTAACTTCTTTATTTTTTACTTTAGAAAGAAGTCTTTATTAAAACTTACATAGACTAATTTAAAGTTTTTGCTGATATTTACAAAAAAAAAAACAAACGAACATCGCATAACTGAGATATAAACTGAAATTTTAATTTGGTATCTGAAATAAACAAATTTTATCTTTTAAAACTTTGTTTAAATAAAACGTAACATTGTGTCTAAGAAACGATTATTCACATTCTATAACACGGATATATGGACCCTTTGGAGGTCGATGAAGACTTAAAAGGGGTCGATGAACCTTTAGTAAGGGTCCGCTAGGGGTCTTTCAGGGTGTCGGAGTTGTTAAGTCTTGTGTAATGAAGGTGTCTTGTTGAATAATTTATGAAAAAAGTAAAAAAATTACATATAATATTAAAAGAATTTGAATTAGCTCGTATAAAGGAGAAAAAGACGTTCAATTGATTATCAAAATCAAAACACTCCTAAAATACGAATAAAATCGAATGAAATAAAAACAAAAGACAATCGTCAAACAAGACAGGACGAAAATTAAAAAAACGTGCGAAACTCATTAACTCAAATTGGTATAAACTGGCTTTCACCAGAACCAAAAATTTAATTCAATTTAATAATTAAAAAATAAAATAAATTCGCCGAAAATAGCGAAATTAAAATGTAAAATAAAATAATTTTAAATCGTGTAAAAAAACAACAAAACAACAAAAGACGTTCAATTGATAATTAAAAAACTCAAAAGTCATGCCAAATAAAATCAAACCGAAGAGAAAATAAGGAACAAGATGATTTTTTGTTAATTTAAAAGTAAAAAACAAAACGAATGAAATCGATTAAAAGAAAAAATGAAGGTCCATCAATTGATTATATTAATAGTTCAATAAAATAGAGTCAAATGAGGATTGTATAAAAATAAAGGGCGATGATAAAGTTAGGACCAAAATAAAAATTATATAAAACTAACAATAAGTCAAATTGATTTAGAAATTGACAAATTTTGTCATGATCCAAAGAATAATCTGTAAATTTTAACAAAACTGGGCGATCAGTGAATAATTTAAAAACAAAATGAAGTCAAATCAAATCAAAAGGAGAAAATAAAATGGGAATCAATCGACCGGATTAATGTGTAAAATAAATTCACACTCAATAAACGAAAATCAAAACAAATCAGGGAATAAATAATGGTAAACAGTAGTTAAAAAATAAAAACAAAACGAATAAAATATATTAAAAGAAAGGGAAAGGGGGGTGTGAATCATACCACAGCTCAAAAGGTGGTCGCGAAACCTAAAAGTTTGAGAAACGCTGCTACGGGTACTCTTAATTTGGAATAGAATCGAATCTGCCTTACTCTGAAGTAAATCGAGTTGGTGAAGTCATGTCAATTGAAAATCCAAAGTTGGAAGATTCCTCAGCCTTTCTTTCAAAAGATGGTTAGAAGACCTGTTAAAGACATGGCAGCAAAATTATGGATTGCATAGGGACTCCACTCAATTGAAAATCCAATGTTGGGAAACTCGACAAGGACGTTCTGAGGACAAGGGATGAAGAGTGTGCCTGGCCTAGCTTTCTGAAGACACGTCGAGGAGTTGGTTTGGAAGAATGGATAGAAGCGTACGGTTCGGTGAAAATTATTTTGAAAGGTCAGAAAGAATTTGAATCTGCACTATCCTTAAATAATATGAGTTGGTAACTTTGAATCCAGAGTTGGAGAGAGATTACTAGAGAAAGAATGGCAACAGTGCGTTGAAATGAAGGGGGAATGTCAAAATAAAAGTAATAGGTATTTCTTTCTAGTGGACCTCGTATTAAGGGCATTAATATCGTTGGAACATCTGTGAGTCATAGTGTAACAAAAGAAATAATTGTGTAAGGGCTCCTGATTCCTACAAGCACACCTAGGTCTACGTTCGAACCTTGGTACAAGAAAAATAGAATAAGTCATCAAAGTTTTTTTTTTAATACCAACGCCTAATGTAAAGCTCACGCAGACTGAAAGTAGGTCATATAGATTCATTTAAATAGGTAGCTTCAAGGTTGCCATGTCTAAAGAATTTTCCCTAGATCTCGGGAATTCAGAGATCTTGAAGTGAAAAAACGAAATTTTTATGTTTTTTTTTTGAAATTTGAACAAAATTTCTATATTTACTTGGCGTTACTTTTCCGAATCACTGGGTGGGTCCATTTTGGTAAATTCGAATCCGGGATTGGAGAGGGATTACTAGAGAGACAATGGCAACAGTGCGTTGAAATGAAGGGGGAATGTCAAAATAAATGTAACAGATATTTTTTCTAGTAGGCCTCGTATAATAAATTATTTTGTGGCGTCTCATCCGTTGCTCCACGATTAATTTTCAGATTAAAAGTTACGTCATAATGATGTCATGCAATGTCGCGATGACAGACGTCAAACAACGTCACAATGACAGATGCGGATGACAGACATCTTGCCGTCGAGACGTCACGTTTACCGTAACATTAAGGGCCAGTTTTTCAATTGGGGTTTAACTTTAAACTGGGTTTTATTTCTATGGAAACAATTGTCCTTACAATTGTTACCATGGGAATAAAGCGAAGCTTAAACTTAAACTGAGATGGAAAAACTGGGCCTAAAAAGATAAGCAAAAGAAAGATAAACAAAAAAAGTTGCTAATATTACTTAATCAAATTTTGAATATGCTTGTATTTTTTAAATTTATTAAATCAATTGCTGATAGTGACCGTACGAAAATTAATACTTAGATATTTCTAGATTTTTAAAAGAAATTTGTTCTCGAGATATCGGAATGTACAATCTTTAACTCATTCTGTGTATCCACTAAACCTTTTAAAACTTCCGTCTCATTCCTCATTCTTTACACAATAAACATGTTAAGCAACTTCGCCCGAGGAAAATTTAAAATTCATCCAAGGAGAGGAAGTTCGGGGGAGAAAAAAAAACCCTCACAAAAGAATTACTTCCGTCTACCTTTTCGCCAGTAAATTTTTATACGATTTCGTTTCCCACTGCACGGCATTTCTTCCCTTCCTCCTTTCCCAGCCGGATTTGAAGTTCGTGTTTACAAAAGGAGCCCCGCGTATTTTATTTAATCCCTATTTATTATTATGATGAAGTTTTGAAAATTTCTTTTAAGCAGGAAAACAGTAATAAATCATACGCGTCGGAGAGCGATTGTAAACAACCTTGTTGCAGAGGAGGAAGTGTCGCCTGCGGTATGCTCACCAAGTTCTGAACTTTTTGGATAATGGACTTTCGCTGTATCGATTGCTTTCGCGAAATTCTAAACTGTAATTAAAAGTTTCCTAATAATGCGTGTTGTTTCGAATTATTGCCAACTTTGCTCTTAAGTGCCTGTCGGCCGTCGAAATTGGGCCTTACATAATGCATTACTCTTGATTGTTATTACTCCGACGATTAAATGTTAAATTTACGAGACAATTTCCTAACAAGTGATAATTCGAGAGATTATGTAAATTTCATTCGTCGTATTATAAAATGGGATTAAATCAAATAAATCCAACAAAAACTATTTTCTATTTTTAGGTTGCAACTCTTGTAAATGTTTATAATGCATTTCTGGTTACTGGGGAATAGACTTGTGAATGTACGTGTATTTCCTATAAATTTTATTATTTTTTCGTTTTCTGTTGGTGTTTCATCAGCGAACAGCAATTAGGCGCAAAATAAATGACCAATTTTGCACGCTTAATACGAACGCGGGACTAATACTCGAAAACGTTTGAGCTTTCGATATTTTCCGGAATGGAGGCGACCTAAGAGAAAATTTATTTACAACGATGTGTGTCAAAGCTCCGCCGCTTTGATACGTCCGTTCCGCAAATAATGAGCGCCGACAAAAGTATTAAAAGGGCTGTCGGAATTTCCATTCTGCATGAAGATGAGCTTTTATCGGGGCCGGAGCTATCAAATATTAAATCGGCGTGTCGCGACAAAGTGCGGGCGTCTGCAAATTGATTCGGCAAGTTTTGAAAATTAAAATTCAACGAGCACAATAGGAGAACTAGGATGAGGATTTTTTTTGTGCTACGAGTACCTAAATCTTCAACACCTAAATTATATAGCTACTGTTGCAATTTATTATACAAAATTCGAATCTGCTACAGTAATAACTGGTAGGTATTATTTGTGCTTCATGAACCTGTGGAGTTGTAAACTGCTTATTCCAAACGGATCTTCCGTTTCTGCGTTAGACAGTCAGGAATGTATCTAATGTCATTCTAATGACCCATGCTCATATTACATTTCTTTGTTCCCACAGAGAAATCCGCTTGTTTAACTCCTCCCTGGTATCGTTTTCAAAATCTTCTGGTTTTCGACAATACTTAGTACAGGTTATGTGTACATACTTCCGTGCATTGTCGCAATTTGTTATACAAAATTCGAATCTGCTACAGTAATAACTGGTAGGTATTATTTGTGCTTCATGAACCTGTGTTGTAAACTGCTTATTCCAAGCAGATCTTCCGTTTCTACGTTAAATAGTCAGGAATGTCATTCCAACGACCCATGCTCATATTAGATTTCTTTGCTCCCACAGAGAAATCCGCTTGTTTAGCTCCTTCCTGGTATCGTTTTCAAAATCTTCTGGTTTTCGACGATACTTGGTACAGTTTATGTGTATATACTTCCTTGCATTGTCGCAATTTATTATACAAAATTCGAATCTGCTACAGTAGTAACTGGTAGGTATTATTTGTGCTTCATGAACCTGTGGAGTTGTTGTAAACTGCTTATTCCAAGCGGATCTTCCGTTTCTACGTTAAACAGTCAGGAGTGTATCTGACGTAATTCCAACGACCCATGCTCATATTAGATTTCTTTATTCCCACAGGAAAATTCGCTTGTTTAGCTCCTTCCTGGTATCGTTTTCAAAATCTTCTGGTTTTCGACGATACTTGGTACAGTTTATGTGTATATACTTCCGTGCATTGTCGCAATTTATTATACAAAATTCGAATCTGCTACAGTAGTAACTGGTAGGTATTATTTGTGCTTCATGAACCTGTGGAGTTGTTGTAAACTGCTTATTCCAAGCGGATCTTCCGTTTCTACGTTAAACAGTCAGGAGCGTATCTGACGTAATTCCAACGACCCATGCTCATATTAGATTTCTTTATTCCCACAGGAAAATTCGCTTGTTTAGCTCCTCCCTGGTATCGTTTTCAAAATCTTCTGGTTTTCGACAATACTTGGTACAGATTATGTGTACATACTTCCGTGCATTGTTGCAATTTATTATACAAAATTCGAATCTGCTGCAGTAATAACTGGTAGGTATTATTTGTGCTTCATGAACCTGTGGAGTTGTAAACTGCTTATTCCAAGCGGATCTTCCGTTTCTACGTTAAACAGTCAGGAATGTATGTGACGTCATTCCAACGACCCATGCTCATATTAGATTTCTTTGTTCACACAGAGATATCCGCTTGTTTAGCTCCTCCCCGGTATCGTTTTCAAAATCCTCTGGTTTTCGACAATACTTGGCACAGGTTATGTATGTGTATATACTTCCGTGCATTTTTCCGTGCCAAATTCAAATCAGTTACAGTAATAACTGGTACTATTTGTGCTTCATGAACCTGTGGGGTTGTTATAAACTGCTTATTCCAAGCGGATCTTTCGTTTCTACGTTAAACAGTCAGGAATGTATGTGACGTCATTCCAACGACCCATGCTCATATCAGACTTCTTTGTTCCCACAGAGAAATAGCTCCTCCTTGGTATCGTTTTCAAAATCTTCTGTTTTTCGACAATACTTTTTTCCGTTTGTTGTCTAACTATTTGGATGTCATTTGAGGGACGATGCCCTACAACATAGCGTCCTATTAAGACGTCATCGTTCCACGCGACGCGACATCAGTTCAGCGAACCGCCACGAGATGTGGCTACGACGTCTGACACTTGGAACGAAACCGACAGGTGTTTGACTACAGACTACAGGCGACGAACCAATTATTTTCCATGCACGAGTGTTATATCCTCCTGAAAGTTTTCGAAATTTTAGCGCACGCTGAGATCCTTGGAGGACGTGTTCCGCAGTGCGAGTATCAGCTGGGGGGTTGTACTCCTGGATGTTTTTGATCTCGCCCATCTTCAACTGAATACTAGCTCGGGACAGCTGAATTGTCTTTCTCAGCACCAACTTGCAACCGTACCCGTTAATTATTTACACAAGCAAGTGCTGCCACAGCTTTACAGTTACTGTTCAATTTTTGTTTTAAATTTGGACTTAAAAACATATTCAAAAAGTAATATCAGTATTGAGATGGAAACATCTGGAAAACTAATTTAATTAATGCTGTACAAAGTCCGGGTCTTTCGGCCGACTGTTTCGCAATCGCCGTATGAAATTAAAATTCCCCCGCAGAAAAGTAATTTTATTAAAAGTTTATGTATGCAAATCGAGACCGAAAACAAAAGTTAAATCCCGTAGCACGCGAAGACTCAGGAAATGAGCTTTCCAGCCGGAAAAAATCGAATGTATGTGCCCCCGTTTTCGTCCTGATTTAATTTCATAGTTACCGTTGTAACGAAAAGGCGTGCGGTTTATGCAAATCGTTTCAGTGCGACTGTGTTTACTTAATTTCTTTCTGCTGGGTGGATTAAAAAATTTCAAGTGTTTAATTAAAGTGGAGCATCTCATTCTGTATACTTACTTCATTTAGGTAATCTTACGGTGGGTTTCACCAAAAAAACAATTCTTAATCAGCCATTAATTTAATTCTCTGATTAAGGAACGTCATTGGACGAAGTTAACAATAGATTTGAAACAACCAATTATATTGCTTCACCAGCCAATCATAGGCTTTAACCACACTGTTAAATTAATCAATGATTAAATAATTTTGTGAAACTTGCATCCAAAGTAATTACTTAACTATTGGTAACAATCGGGCAAAATTTGGTCACGTGTGATACAAACAATTACGAAGAACCTGTATAATTCGACTTGCGGTTCATCTGATTATTAAACTAACGCGAAGAACTCACCTGAACTAAGTCCCCGAAATCTCCCCCGGCGGCGTTGAACGTTAAGTGACAGATGAAGGGAATTTTGTCTTCCTTTGGGCGGTGCAGCTCCAGGTCGTAAGTTTTTTCCACTTCTCCATAGTACGTCCTGTTGCAACCTACAAGCAAAAAGAAAGCCTCATTGTATGTTCATGTGCGTACTTCAATGAGATTGTATAATTGGAGACGACATTATTAACAATTTGGCGCATGCTAGAATTTAAGATCGCTTTTCGCCAGCTGCTGGAACTTTTTACGCACATCTTCCCTCTTGATTCTTACGCAAGTGGGAAATATCGGGTGTTGCATTTGTTATGCATAAAAAATCCTTAATCGAGTGTATGATTAGGGGTAATTTCGTAGCTACCATAAACTCGATCTTGTTGTTCCCGGTTCGAGTCGTGGAGTGCCGTGCGCATGTCAGTTTCAGAAAATGTGGCCGACTCATTTCATTCCGACCTTGTACGCGTCATTATTAATTTTGATATTAGTTACACCGCAACTTAAGAAATATTTTGACTGACTGACTGCTTTATTAGGAAAATTTTTATCTCAGAGAATCCTCTCCTTATCAAATCTCCAGTGCAAATGCGCTTAACGGTCTCTAACACCCCTTTATATATGATTTAAGTAGCGACATCTTGCGAGCGACTTTTGACGTAACAAGTACGACATCTAGCGGCCAATTTTTGACTTAAGATCCAAAAAATATATACAGGCTGTTTCAAATTCGACCCTCACCATGGGGATCTCGAAAATCTTTATCTCAGAGAATCCTCTCCTTATCAAATCTCCAGTGCAAATGCGCTTAACGGTCTCTAACACCCATTTATATATGATTTAAGTAGCGACATCTTGCGAATGACTTTTGACGTAACAAGTACGTCATCTAGCGGCCAATTTTTGACTTAAGTTCCAAAAAATATATACAGGCTGTTTAAATTCGACCCTCACCATGGGGATCTCGTTTATTTGAAGAGATAGAGGGTAGGTTTAAATTTGGCAAAGTTACGAAATTTGATGAGCCTTAATAATCCGGAGAGAGAAAATTTCTATCTTAACTCAAATTCGAAATAATTGTAAAAAAGAGAAATTGTCATTTTCTTATTTTGTCTCTATCTTCCTTATTTGAAGAGATATCAACAAAATAAAAATACTTTCTTAAAGCACTTTTCAATTCTCTACACAACGGTAAACACTATTTCTCTATAACATGTTTCGTTAAATTGGTACCATCATCAAGTTTATTTTTTCTTATGGTGGCCACATTGAAATTTAATCGGAAAATAATTTACTCTTCATGCCGAACACGGCAATATAAGACATGTTATTAAAATTCTTTAAAATAAGATCAGAATTAAAATGTATTTTTGCCAGACAAGAAAATTGACAATTAATTGAAGATGGCCTTGGATTCGAATCAAAAACAATGTAATTTATCGGAAGATATTGAATTAAAATGCTTAATGTGATATACAAAAAGTTATAACTTAGAAAAATAGCTTTAGATTAAATCAAAGGTGTCTTTGATAAACCCTAGATTACAAAATTTTGCCGGCACAATGTTAACATATTGAAAATGAAATATGTTACACACGTTTTATTTATACAACAGAAACACAAAAACATCATGTGAACTATACTTCCAAACCAACCCGGAGAACAAACAGCAGCTTAGAACAATATTTTCACTGTTAGAAGAAAATATCGAAGAGCAGGATGATGCACTGTAATACGTACCCTTTATAGTAACAATACAAATGAAGAAATAATAATAAATAAATAAACAAATAAATAAGGATATTAAAAATATGCTATTTACATTAAATGTTCAAACAAATTTTCATTTTGATTCATTTTTGGCCATCTTCAATTAATCGTCAATTTTCTTGTCTGGCAAAAATACATTTTAATTCTGATCTTATTTTAAAGAATTTTAATAACATGTGCTATATCGCCGTAATCGGCATGAAGAGTAGATTATTTTCCGACTAGATTTCAATATAGCCACCATAAGAAAAAATGAACTTGATGATGGTACCAATTTGACGAAACATGTTATAGAGAAATAGTGTTTACCGTTGTGTAGAGAATCGAAAAGTGCCTTAAGGAAGTATCTTTATTTTTTTTTGATATCTCTTCAAATAAAGAAGATAAAGGCAAAATAAGAAAATGACTGTAAGACCGGCCGCAAAATTATCAAAACATTTTCTTTTCATTATTATAAAAACATATTAATGCGTATACTTAAATATAATTAATCAAACGCTCAACCTTTCCTTCGGCTACTGGGAACCTTCCGCCACCGTCATCGCCCAATGACACATTGCGTTCATGCAACAATAACATGTGTTTACAATCATATGTCAAGAGTCAACAGTTATTTACTCACCGGGGACCCCCGGTCCCCAAGGCCACAACGGTCTGCACTTGCTCCACCGACCCTTAAGGTCTATTTATAGATTACACTCGTGCCTCTACCATATCTCTTAATGGTACCAACCTTGGGCCTTCCCAAACTCGTTTCTGTTGCTCTCTCATATGTTCCAATTCTCTAAAATATTATTTCCACAAGCACACTCTACATGCACCGCAGATAGCCTCACTTAGGTACATGCAAACACGCTCTACCCCACGTCTTGGTACTATCCGACCCGTAGATTCTCTACCACTAATCTACTCTTCCACCAGGTGGTGTGGCATCTCACCACCGGTCTCCACCTGGCACGTAAGGCTGGTGACAATTCCTCGGGGCCGCCCGCTACATCGGGTCCCCTTGGGATCACCTTGGACCGTGAACAGTACGTCGTTCACTCTCGGCTGCGTTTTTAAACCCTGTTAGTACGATCCCCCTTCGGGGATAGCTACTCATGCAATGATGTCCCCAACGTCCCAGACATCCCGCAACCACCCCCGCCAACATAGTCCAACTAGTCAGCGGTCAAGTGATGTAGCACCTGCCACGCCTTGCCGAGCCTAAACCCAGGGGAATCGCTCATTCATACCAAACAAGAAGTAGATCAAGCTAATTCTCTACATATCATGCAATTTGCTATAATATACAACTTATCTCTAAAGCGTACTGCATCTCTCCGATGTGGCGCACAATATTTCCTAAACACACCCTGTATGTACGGACCCTGTATATAATACACGCCGACTATAATCGTACGCAAACATCGCATACCCCGATCCGCGAACTGCGAGATTGGCCAATAACGCGCTTGCCGTGTAACAATAATTATTCCGCACGTTTTATGTATTATTAATTATTAATACCCCAAATACTTATTAGCGTGTGCATCGTTTAACAGCATATCAACCACTGCCCCGGCCCTTGGACGAAGCTATGTCGCCCCGACCGATTTTGTTTATTGTTTACGTTTCTTAAGTGCCATCTCGCATTCCAACCGTCTGGGCTTATATTCGATGCATTTTAGGCGAAACTGTAATTTCTTAAATTATAGATTCTTTATATATATTTTTTTTTACTTAATAAAAATATATCTAACATGACAATTTCTCTTTTTTTACAATTATTTCGAATATGAGTTAAGATAGAAATTTTCTCTCTCCGGATTATTAATGCTCATCAAATTTCGCAACTTTGCCAAATTTAAACCCCTACCCTCTGTCTCTTCAAATAAACGAGATCCCCATGGTGAGGGTCGAATTTGAAACAGCCTGTATATAAAATTATCGTGGGCGGAGATTAATTTTCAATTATTTTTTAAACCAGTCTCCTTTACTATTTTAGATTATTTATAGACCAATAAAAAAATTGGAGTTGCGATATTACGTCACGGTATATTTTCGACTTTTTTGAAGTAAATAACGCAACAAAATTTACCCCACTTAATTTTGATTATGAACTTTTACTTAATCGTTATTAAAACAGGCTCCCGCGCCCGCTGATGAATTATTTTTAAGAAAACATCCAACTTGGGCCTTTCTTGTCTCCTAATTAGCAAACTGTTGCCCCCCCTAACTTTTATAAATTTTCAACCGGAACTGAATTAATAAGAATTTAAAAACTCGTTACGCTGTAATTGCTGTTCTTTCTCTCATTAGCGTCGGCGGCGTCGTTGAAATCTAGAAAATCAATTAAAATTAAATTTTCTATAAAACTTCAACAAAGGCTTCCTTCTTTTTTTTTTTTTGAGAAAAATTTATTTTGTCGCCGAATCAATTTAAACGGTAAAATGTACGTGTGTGCAGTTTATAATAATAATAATAATAATGCACGTTTGTTGGGAATAATGCCGACGTAGTATTTAAATTGAATTTGTTTGTGCAGCAAAAAGACTCTAGTTGTAAATATCATCCGCGTTGAACTTGTTTGTGCAGCAAAGCAGGGATAGTTGTAAATATCACACGCGTAATTGAACGATTCTTTCTGCTCGAATTATTCAATTATATGTATGTGCAAACCTCAAAGTACGTAACTCTAGTTGTGCTGTGAGTAATATTTTGGAATTGTATTACCGTAAGACTCTCAATTCGAATAACTTTCAAATTTGTGGTTTTATGGTGTTTAATTTTGAAACAAAATCTGTCTCGGACAGTAAATTAGATAAAGTAAAAGGAAAGTAAATTAAACAATAAAGTTTTATTATTTCTATAAATTTAGATATTTGAAAATTTTTGACACTCTTTATTCAAAAGGGCTTAAATGAATGTAGGATTTTTGAAGTTGATTAGATTTAGAATTTCTTTTTGAAGCATACATTTTGTGCCTAAAATCAATAATGAAAACGTTACTTTGATTTCTACAACATAAAATAAAGACTATTTTGAAAGACTTTTGAATATTTTAGGCAGATTGTAATAAGAAATTTAAATTTAAGCATTGTTTCTGACGTTTCTCAAGAAGCAGAAATTTTTATAAAGAATACCTTTTTTGCGGCGTACAGATGATATTAAAAAAGTTTCTCCTTTTGTCAAGTCGATCTGTGGACACACTGTATGTGTCTAATAAGGAAAATTTGGTGGTTACGATAAGGTGAACATACGTCCCGATTTTGGCGGGGCAGTCCCGGTTTATAACAGTTTGTCCCGCGTCCCGCAGTTTTAAAAAAGTTCCGCTTTTTGAAACTATGTTTCTTTTGTAGACTAGACATTCTAGAATTAGATTATAAATAATAAAAAATTATTAACTAGGGTTCGACTGTGAGTCTATTAATAAGATCCATTTTGTATTATTCTATTTAATTTTGTGTACATTATGGAGAGACAGCGCCCTCTGTGAAAACCTTTTTTTCGGTTGAAAACAAGAACTTGTTAAAAAAATACTCAATTTTCTTTTAAAAGATAAAGCTGTTGATGAGTAGGGACGTAGCGATGAAATATTAAAATAGTTTCATTTTGGTCAAGAGATGGCGCTCTTAATGATTTCTGTTTTGATTTCTGTCACGCTTTGGATTCTGTTTTCAATTTAATTTCGAAAAAAAAAAGGGTTTTTACTGAGAATATCCAGACGAAATGGCATTTTTGAAGTTTGATTAAGACAACTTCTATTTTTAGAATACGAAGATAAGTGGATGAACAGATGGCGCTCTAAATAATTCACTGTTAAAATAGGTACGCTTATTTTCGTTAATGTATTAATGACTTTCTCGGTTTCTCCGGGCTTTTCATCAGAAAAACTCTCTGGTTGAGCAACTAATTGAATTTTCCAATTCTTACCGATTTTAAGAAAGACACTTAAAAGATGCACAAGAAATAGTTATTAATTCAATTTACACCTGTGTTTAATGGAGAAGATTATTGAATTACGTCTAAAAGCTGCAAGCAATTAATTTTAGAACATGCCAATTCGTGAAAAAAAAATTAATTAAAGTTTTTCGAAAACGAAAGAAACCTTGATGTAGGCAACCCGGCAAGCACAGTCGGATGTAGGGTTGCTTAGACAGAAGGACCAAAAAAAATTTATCTTGTTGAAAACGTCAAAAGTGATAAACCTTTTCAGGATTCACTGAGATTATGTAATTCTACTGATTCTCCTAATTTTTTAAACATATTGAGCGATTTTTTTAAGACAATGGTATAAGATAAGGTTGCTGATGAGAAAAATTAGTATATGGGAAGTTATCTCATACAACATCCGAAGGACTCGACATTTATCGCGTGGCTCTCAGGTGTACGTCACTCGTCTAAGCTGAAGCTCCATTTAAAATCATCATAATAGTTGAGTTGTTATGGTAACGGCACCGACTGTGCATGTGCCCTGGATCGTGACCAATTAAAATTGCCGTAGTATGGTCTGACGTCATCAGAGACCTTACAGATACCCCCACCAGCGCAACCAGGCGTTGAGATTATGTAATTCTACTGATTCTCCTAATTTTTTAAATATATTAAGCGATTTTTTAAACAATGGTATAAGATAAAGCTGTCGATGAGCAAAATTAGTATATGGGAAGTTATCTCATACAACATCGGAAGGATTCGACATTTGTCGCGTGGCTCTCAGGTATACGTCACTCGTCTAAGCTGAAGCTCCATTTAAAATCATCACAATAGTTGAGTTGTTATGGTAATGGCACCGACTGTGCATGTGCCCTGGATCGTGACCAATTAAAATTGCCGTAGTATGGTCTGACGTCATCAGAGACCTTAGAGATACCACCACCAGCGCGACCAGGCGTTGAGATTATGTAATTCTACTGATTCTCCTAATTTTTTAAATATATTAAGCGATTTTTTAAACAATGGTATAAGATAAAGCTGTCGATGAGCAAAATTAGTATATGGGAAGTTATATCATACAACATCGGAAGGATTCGACATTTTTTAAACAATAGTATAAGATAAAGCTGTCGATGAGCAAAATTAGTATATGGGAAGTTATCTCATACAACATCGGAAGGATTCGACATTTGTCGCGTGGCTCTCAGGCATACGTCACTCGTCTAAGCTGAAACTCCATTTAAAATCATCATAATAGTTGCGTTGTTATGGTAACGGCATCGACTGTGCATGTGCCCTGGATCGTGACCAATTAAAATTGCCGTAATATGGTCTGACGTCATCAGAGACCTTACAGATACTCCCACCAGCGCGACCAGGCGTTGAGATTATGTAATTCTACTGATTCTCCTAATTTCTTAAATATATTAAGCGATTTTTAAACAATGGTATAAGATAAAGCTGTCGATGAGCAAAATTAGTATATGGGAAGTTATCTCATACAATATCGGAAGGATTCGACATTTGTCGCGTGGCTCTCAGGTATACGTCACTCGTCTAAGCAGAAGCTCCATTTAAAATCATCATAATAGTTGAGTTGTTATGGTAACGGCATCGACTGTGCATGCGCCCTGGATCGTGACCAATTAAAATTGCCGTAGTATGGTCTGACGTCATCAGAGACCTTACAGATACCCCCACCAGCGCGACCAGGCGTTGAGATTATGTAATTCTACTGATTCTCCTAATTTTTTAAATATATTAAGCGATTTTTTAAGACAATGGTATAAGATAAAGCTGTCGATGAGCAAAATTAGTATACGGGAAGTTATCTCATACAATATCGGAAGGATTCGACATTTGTCGCGTGGCTCTCAGGTATACGTCACTCGTCTAAGCAGAAGCTCCATTTAAAATCATCATAATAGTTGAGTTGTTATGGTAACGGCATCGACTGTGCATGCGCCCTGGATCGTGACCAATTAAAATTGCCGTAGTATGGTCTGACGTCATCAGAGACCTTACAGATACCCCCACCAGCGCGACCAGGCGTTGAGATTATGTAATTCTACTGATTCTCCTAATTTTTTAAATATATTAAGCGATTTTTTAAGACAATGGTATAAGATAAAGCTGTCGATGAGCAAAATTAGTATATGGGAAGTTATCTCATACAACATCGGAAGGATTCGACATTTGTCGCGTGGCTCTCAGGTATACGTCACTCGTCTAAGCTGAAGCTTCATTTGCAATCATCATAATAGTTGCGTTGTTATGGTAACGGCACCGACTATGCATGCGCCCTGGATCGTGACCAATCAAAATTGCCGTAGTATGGTCTGACGTCACCAGAGACCTTACAGATACCCCCACCAGCGCGACCAGGCGTTGAGATTATGTAATTCTACTGATTCTCCTAATTTTTTAAATATATTAAGCGATCTTTTAAACAATGGTATAAGATAAAGCTGTCGATGAGCAAAATTAGTATATGGGAAGTTATCTCATACAACATCGGACACCCCCCCACCAGCGCGACTAGGCGTTCGGCTTTATGCATGTAAATTCAAGCGGATGAGATAACTTCTTATATACTAACTTTGGTTGATGAGTACATGCCGATGATGATGAAATATTAAAATAGTTTTTCTTTTGGCCAAGAGATGGCGCTGTTAATGATTTCTGTCGCGCTTTGGATTATGTTTTCAATTTAATTTTGAAAAGAAAGTATTATTTATTATTTCATTATTAAAAATATCAACGTTAACGCCAATTGAAATTACAAAAAAGAATAGCTTTCATTTTTAGTCAAGAGATGGCGCTGCGCACGTTCCCTTCGTCTATCTCTTCACAACTTGATTTTAGTTTTTCTATTTATATAATTTTTCTAATGAAATAATTGGTTATAGTAATGAGTAATCAGGGAGGTAGGGAGGTTGATAGGATATTTTCCTTTGAGGGAGCACTACTGTGCAGCAAAGCAGGATAGTTGTAAATATCATACGCGTAATTGAACGATTCTTTCTGCTCGAATTACTCAATTGTATGTGCAAACCTCAAAGTATGTAACTCTAGTTGTGCTGTGAGTAATATTTCGGAATTGTATTAGGTGCCGTAAGACTCTCAGAAATTGCGTGCATATTTGCGGAATGGAAACCTCCAACAGCAACAACAATATCAAGCTTCATTTCTCCATTTACAGTATTCCACAGCTAGTAAAACACGACCGAGATAAATGCGCTTATATTTCGACTCGTGTGCGGATAAAGCGCGCGCTCGCCGTTTTGGCGGAGGCGCCGCCGCTTTTGGATTTATTATTTAGGTCGGGCGTCGATTGATTTATGTGTTTTAAGCTGGGGCCGGCTTATTGAATTTATATCGGCGGAATTCACCGCGTTTCATGAACTGTTTGGTTTCGCTGAAATGTGTTGCTGTTGCCCGCCCGTTTCCATCATAATCGAGGTTTCTAGTACCAATTGAATCGTCGGGAACAGTTCGAGCGCAGAAAACTTGATCGCTGCTAAAATCAGAGCTTGGGAAAATCAGGTTTACCCAGTTATAACAATATTTGGGATGTACAGGAGTTTCCTACCCCTAGAAAATGTTCAATTTCTTTCCCGTGTCGAGAAAAAGTAGTATGATTGCTTATCGTTCGAGTATTCAATACTATACGATATTTTATAATATCCTTAAGTTTGTTTCATTTTCGGTTTAATCTATCACGTACTGTCGAATCAGCATCCTAGGCGCAGGTCTGAGAGCGTGGGACGTTTAGAAAAAATAATGTAAAATGACACAGTTACACCATCTAATTTTCAAAGCGTCTTGAAAAGAAGCTCGACCCAGGTACGCGGGGGGAGGGGGAAAGTTGTAAGACAATTCATAAAAAATGTTAATATTTGATTTTGCAGTTAGTTAATCCGCGGACCTTCTTTCAGCTTTAGAAAAGCTCGTGTTTCGTCCTCGTACCGAGCGATTTTAATTTGGACTTCAATTTTAATTTTATTTTTATCTAAATTAAGAGTCAGTAAATTTTTCCCAAGTTTGAAATTCGTGTACGGAAGGCAGAAGATTTCTATCTATATCTGTGTACTTAAAACCGCCAGAACTGAGCATTTTATTTACTTTGTATAAAGCCATTGTGTTTCCTTAATTTTTGGATTACGAGAAGATCTTTCGATTCAGTTTGGTAAGATAACAGACCGCTTAAAAACTAATTGCTGCAACCGAAAGTGCAATCCTTGTCTCTCTCCTCCTTTTTGGTCATTGTTATTTTGGTATGTAATGTTTTGATTCTTTGTCTAACCAATGTTTAAAAGTTTGATTTTACAATGTATCTAAACGTCAATTTGTTTTTTTTTCTTTTTTGTTTTTAACATTTTAGTTTTGTTGTTTTCATCTTTTTATTTTTAATAGACTGGTTAAATTTAACAAACTCTTTTATTTTTTTTTTTAATTTTAAGTTCACCCTTTTACCTTCTCTAAGAAGTCCGAGGAGAACATCTTCGTAAGGAGAGAGACAACGACAAGAGATTTGACAGTCTTCAGGGACCAAAACGGCACTGTTCGACGACTTTTCGGGGAAGACATGGTCGGAAGTTCATTTTTGGCCCATTTCTCAAACTTTTGCTACCGAACAAGAAAATTGCTTTCCACAGTGGCCCGTGGGTCAAAAGTTGGTTGAGTTTCCTTTAAGATGCGGGGGTAGTTTGGGGTTGTTTTGGGTGAAAGAGTATCGAGTAAGTATAAGGCTGACCACCTCCAAATTCTAAAGAAAAATAACCCGCGTCCATTACATAGGTGTTGAAATTTATTTTTTGGATGATATCACAAGTACTAAGTGCCATCACAAAAATAGTTTTTATAACTAAACAAACTTTTTTACGGTGGAGTGTCATATTTTGAAATGGTTTACTATACACTTCTTGACCTACCTGAAAGATCTAGCAAAATGCGATGCGGATGTAAAGGATCGGATATTCAGTACGTAAAGATACAAAGTTTTTATGGATAATTAAATGTTGCCATTAAATTACTCCTTACATTATAATGTATTAAAACACGAATGAGGACAGAATGAGAAACGGGCGTCAATCATGTAGCGAAATCTGATGTTTTGCAGAAAAATAAGATCCAATGGGCGGACCATAACATTACCCCTAATTGTGTAGTCTCAATGAATAAATGTTTGTTTTCTTAAGTGCTTGACTTGGCTTGACATACACTACGGAGAAACCACCTTCCTGCTTCTCCTAAGCCATTCAACTCATTTCGGATAAATTTCGATTTAACCACTTTATATTCACTGAGGCGACAGAATTATGCACTCAATTAAGGAAGTTTCTTGTATTGCCATGCAATTACATTTGACCTATTTTATGTTATTTGTACGCAGAGAAAAATTAATGTCAAAATGAAGACAGAAACAAATTTTATAGGAAGTGTTTGCATAATTGTCGGACAAGACGATATTCTTATAGTAAAATTTATTACAATTGTACTCATATTTGCTATAATTTGTTTCTATCTTCATTTTGATTACAATTTGTGTTACTTTTTACTATTCATTTTTCTCTGTGTGAGAACGAATAAATTATTATTATTATTATTATTATTATTATTACGAATCCAAAGGGGAAACGACATTTAAATAGTGCGGGAGCGTACAAGAAGTCGATGATTCCGGGTCCTTTGACTGCAGTTCTCTAAGTGGTGTTCGTTCCTCGTTGTAGTTTTATTTTATTTTATTCTTTTAATCACACAGTTCCTCAAGTTTGAAATTAATTTCACGAAGTACTGTACTCTACGTGTGCTTGTTTTTTTTTTTTTAGTAATCAATTTAATCGTAACCGATTTTTTTTCTATTTTGTTAACTTAATTTAAATACTGTGGTTTAAGTTACTCAGCGTTGATGAGTTGAAAGAAAAATTCATTTCACGCATAAAGAAAAACTATTTTCTAACACGGGCTTTATTTTTTCGATTTTGTGTCGATACCTTTCTCTTTCAAACCATTTCTTTTTGTTTTATTTAACGCTATAATTTCATTGATATTTAATTATTTTTTTTATTTGAGTTATTTGTAAAATTTCTTTTTGGCGTAATTGTATTGCAACTAGGTTTTGTTTACATATCTTTTTTATTATTAAAATCTTTTTAAATTGTAAACTGAATTTCACGTTATTATTTAATATATTTTAGTGCTTAAAATTATTTTATGAACTAAATTTTACGTTTTGTAAATATATTTATTTAAAAATTGGACATTTTTATCGATATCCAACTTTGTACGAATTGTTTAAAACAATCGGGGACAAAAAGGGGATGAAAAGTGGGTTTCCGTCCCCGTCCGCGTATACTTACACGGATATGGAGAGCACCAAAAATGTGCGTAGTTATACGTGGGACTGTCTGGCTCAGATGGAGATAGGGGTGGGTCGAACTTCGACGATGATTTATTTAAGGCCGCCACAAATAATTGTCCTACAGGAATCAGATTGAGAAGGCTCAATATAAAACGGTTATCTCTACAAATGGACTGTCTCGCTAACATGTGTACAATTAATAAATATGTGATTTTGTTTTGTCACGATTAGATTTTTTACAGAACAATTAAAAAAAAATCTTAAATTTTATGTGTAATCAGTCCGCGGTCCACATTCCATTCGCGAAATTCCAGAACTCAGCGAAAACGACGCGCGGGTCATGAAATTAGGACGCGCGTATTGCAATCATTCCGCACACTCAAGTGTTATTTCAAAACTATAACGGGACCTACTTCCGAAACTTCAGGGTTTGTATAAAAAGTAATGAGACCATTTTTTGTGATGCGACTGTACGTCGTAATGCTTGCTCCAGGTGAGTACGATGCAGGAAGAAGTCAGCTTCAAAGCGTACTTAACGCTCCTTGTGTACAAACTTCGTATCGTCGGTCGTTTTAGTGAATCCTTGTATAAGGGCTCGGGTAATGTTTAAAAATGCAACGTTTAATTCTATGTTGGACACGAAAAATCGGTTATGAAGACGTTGAACATGATCCAACAAAACGACAGAGTGCTGAATGGCACAGACCAGCATCTCCTCACTAAAAAAGGCGGGTACACCTCATGTACACCTCATCGCCTTCTTGGACGGAAAAAGTGTCATGCATCAATTCACCAAATTGTACCTGGCAGACTGTCGCGGGTGCTGTCTACGGGGAAGTGTTCAAAAGATTGAAGGAAAGGGACAACCGAGTGAGGTTAGGCATTGCCGCCAATTGGATGCTTCATCATGATGATGATGCATCTTGCCACATCTGCTTTGTGGTCAACAACTATCGGACCTCGATTATCATCATGACGTTTCCCCAGCCAGTAGTCATGCATTTATTCGTAGAGCTCAACATCTGCTTTAACTTTTTCAATAATAAAACGTTTTCCTTGCTTTAGATATCCTAATTTCAAATTAAGGTTATGTTCGAATGCAAAAAAATACTATCAAAAGTAACTGAAGAAAGTCCGATGAACTAAACGTATACGTGCGTGTTTGGTTGCATCGCCAACTTTACTTGGTTTTTTTTTTTAATTTTTCATTGGATCACCTATTATTTTCATAAAAATTAAATTGTTTGTCACCTCCATTGAAGCGTTTTCGTTTTAACACGTAAAATCTGTGCGCTTTGTTTGTATTTCTTCTCGGAGCGTAATTATAATGTCACGTTCGGAAACACACGGGCAATGAATTTATTAGCGTACCTACATTTTCTGTGACGTCTGCACCTCCCTTATTGATGATAACCGAGCGGTTGACACGTTTCGATACGCAGAGTTAGCACTTCAATAATACCCGGGAATTTACCTGTTTACACAATCCGATATTGCTGTTTGCTGCGGTTCGTATTGCTTTCGTATTTACTCTGGCCGTCATTTGCTTAATGGTGTTACGGACCTGTGCGCGTTTTATTTATTAAACATAAATTATTGTTACTAATGAAAATTCTTTAATAATAAAATATATCCTTTTGTAGAGATATAAGTAACGTTCCCTCGGAGACTACAATGGTGAGACTACAATAGTAACAGCGAGCTGGCAATCAACGAAGCGAGGTAATCCGCCGAAGACGGTCGGGTCACCAATTCCAAAAATGAAACATTTTAAAAACGCTCAATTCTAACTTCATTAACAACAGATTTGTTTTGGTTCTTATACGAACAGTTCTATAACCGCCAGGAGCATGCGCATAACAAGATAATCGAAGCCCATTTTGTTGTGCGCAGACTCCCCACAGTTCTAGGACGGTTCTAGGTCTGTCCTTTCAAGAACCAAAACAAACCTAACGTACGTAAGTCCAGGACCAGAAAATTCCACCACCGGTCGTAGGCCGTACCGTCGCGAGTGGCAACACGCAAAGTCCTAAAACACGGTGGGAAGCCTACTCGACTGCAAAATCGATGTCCAGGAAATTAGCGTAACACATTGACGAAGTCCAATGCCGTAATTTTTATTACTTTGAATAGAAGAAAAAAGAAACAGGGTGCAAAGTAACTATGCAGTTTACCAAAACGATGTTTCTTGATTAAATTACAATACGAGAAGATTTAGCGTTATTTTTACAAAGGAAACATAAAAGGAATATCAAAACGCTTTCTTCAATTCTTTTTATAAGTATTTGAGTTCAAGTTGAATAATTTATACATTCGCATAAAATAGAAAAAAAAAAGAGATCGAAACAAGAGATACATTAATATGAGGACAAATTAAATGATCAATATAGAAAATAAAAAGCGTTTACAATAAAGAAATTATTTATTGCGGTTAATTACTTTTTTTTTTTAGAAAACATAGTATCGAAAGTAGCGTTAGGCATTTATAAATGTGAATGATCCTTTTATATCTGTACACTTAAATAAATATGAAGTACTTTCATAACCTTTGTAAAATTATATTAGACAGCGTAAAAAATATTCGCTCGTTTGAAAAATGTTATTTCCGATATTTTAATTATGTCGGCCTTTAAATAACAAATGCGTGCATTAAAAAAGTTATTGCGCCCATGAAAAAACATGACATAATATGTGCACTAACATAAATAACTAGTGCATTAAAACAAAAAAAAAATAAAATAAAATGAGCATTAATTTTGGTACCTACGCAAAGCAACAACGGCGCTGTAACACTGTCTCTTCGTTTTATTTAATTTAATTTAATTTTGGTGAAAATTGATAATCTTGCAATTTAAAATAACAAAAAAAATAAATAAAAATTAACGAAAGTATTCCCCATGCACCAATTATTCTCATTTTCATTGCAGGGAAACATAAATTAGTCTCAAAATTTCAGACGAGACGATGTTCTGAGATCATGTGTATATTTTTTTCTTCTAAAAATTTGAAGTCAACTCTTGATCGATGGAATTTGTAAGAAAATTAATCTTTTTAAGCGATAATATTAAAATTGGGAAGAACACTCAATGTATCACTACAATTTAAAGGTTAAAAACTATTTTTCTTAAAAATTAGTTGTGTAAGTTACAGTTGCGGCCCATGAAAACTGGTACACCGAGAATTGACATCAATATCAAAAGTTCGTCATTTTGTAACTTGTAAATTACTTTCGACTATCATTTTATTGTCAGTGTGAAATTTGACATCCATAGTAGGGTTTAAAGTGATTGGGGGAACGTTTAGTAACTTTAAATTTAAGAACAGTCAACACCGCCGAAATATTGTATTTGTCAAAGTGTACCAGTTTTCAAAGGCAGTAACTGTACTATGTCACCGTTCAACTGACAAGATGGACGATCAAAAAAACTGGATGAAAAAGCTAGGTTGTCAAAATAAGACATAAAGATGGCACCACAGCGGATAAACAAATACCGATCAAGGAAACATTTAAAAAAAATTAAATTAAATATGAACATGGTGAGGGACGTTATCACCGCTTTGTATAAAATATAAAAAGAAAACACTTTAATTTCAGTGTAATACATATACAGGGTAGGGCAAAAGTATGGAACCGGCTTAATATTCCGAAAACTGTTTGACGTATCTATTTGAAATTTGGTGTGTGATTCAGAGTCAATAGGACCTACATTACCAATTTGTTTCAATTGTTTACCTGCTCTTGTTTCTGAGATCCAACGTCTACTTGATTTTTTTTTAAATGACAACCTACTGATTTTTTTCCTATATTTAATAGTTCGTTTAATTTCTTACACGACCACATAAAAATATTTATCCATTGCATATGAAAATTTCTAGAAAATAATGTTTGAATGAAAAAGTTAGAAAAAATGGTTTACGCTGATATTTAGTATTTGTTTTTATGTTTCTAATGCAATTTTTATTAAAATTTTCTTTAGTTCTATCTTAAAAACAGCCCATAATCTTGTGGTTTTACAGTTTTTTTGTTAAAACTAGAATTTTTGTCGAATATCAAACAATAAATCATTTTTCCTAACTTTTTCATTCAAACGTTTTTTCTCGAAAATTTTCTTATGTAATTGATAATTGTTTTTATGTGGTCGTTCAGAGAATTAAACGAACTATGAAATAAAGGAAAAAAATCAGCAGGATGTCATTTAAAAAAAAAATCAAGTAGGCGTTGGATCTCAGAGACTCTGAAGTACACACCAAATTTTAAATAGGTACGTCAAACAGTTTTCAAAATATTAAGCCGCTTCCATACTTTTGCCCTTCTCTGTATAGTAATTTATTTACCTTGGCGAAAACGTCATAAATTAATATATCTATTATTTCGAATTGAAGTTGTTTTTTTTTTCATAATTTATAATAATGGTAAAATAACTCAATAAAGATTTTTATTTGAAATATTTATTTTTAACAGAAGTGAAGAGAAAAAAATACTCTATGGGCTCCGTGAAAGAAAAATACAGGTTGCAATTAAAAAAAAAATAATGTTGATATCACAGTAAAAAAAGAAGAACGCCAGTTTGTGGAAAAATAATTAGCCATTTAACTTTTATATAATTTAGACATAATAACACTTCCACCATCGATGATACTTATTTCTTATTCACACTGTATACATATCGCACACAAAAGTGAAACTAATTCAACTGAAAAATACGGAATTTTTAGAAAAAGCAACAAACTAAATTTGTTATTATTAATATTTTTACGAGGTAAGAAAACCAATTAAAGTAGAAATCTCAAATTTGCGCAAAGTTAAGTTTTTGTGACACTTTATGGCATATATTAATACTTGTGTGAAAATTTTATTATTTTTGGTTTCTTTATTTTTATTTTTTAAGAAGTGTCACTATCCAAGTAG
This sequence comes from Prosopocoilus inquinatus, assembly GCA_036172665.1. Lineage (NCBI taxonomy): Eukaryota > Metazoa > Arthropoda > Insecta > Coleoptera > Lucanidae > Prosopocoilus > Prosopocoilus inquinatus. Next base: position 6,565,275 of record CM069870.1, read on the forward strand.
GTGTGCGATAGAATCCAAACACAAAGAATTTTCAGCGATTACATAAAATAATTAACGTAAGAATATAGCGAGCATGAAAAACGGGACACTCTTCTCCTCCAGTTTTAAGTTATTAAGTTATTATCTCGTAATAATCAAGAATCTAACATCAATAAAAATTACTAAAGGTCGGCGTTTCTTAGGATAACTAGTAAAAACCAGTATAAAGAAAAAGAAAGCATCACCTCCGCTGTACGATTTGTGTATTATATGCGAGGCATTCTCTGTTCTCGAGCTCATTTGTTTCTTGCTACATACCCCAAGAATCGCCGCGCTTTGGAAATTATAATCACAAATTTAGGCGGAAGTAAAAACTAAATTGTCTATTTTACGATTCACTCGGGTTGGCAGTTCTCAACACAGAGTTTTAGAAACATTCAGAAAGAAATACGGTAACGCTAAATGACAAATGATCAGCTTGTGCGCATGCGCGCAACGCTATTTAGATATCGAGCTACGCTATTCAAATGTCTTTAGCGTTTACTTTACGGTTTAATAAATTTAGGAATATTTGTTCAATTTATATTGGATACCACGATAAATCGCAGTTGGTAGCGTTCTGTGTTTGTCAACAACGTGACAACAACCTAAAACCTAAGTCAAAAACATTTAAAGAAATAAATAATAGTTTGAGTAAAAGTAAAACTTATAAGACCGAATAAGAAATGTCAAGAAACTCAGTCACAGAAAAATAATAAGTGAGGTTAAGTGAAATAAAACGATAAGCGCTATGACTATGGCTAAAGGTCTAAATTCCTATTCCGCGTTATTTTGTAAATCACATTAAATCAGGTGATTTTGACGTTTACTGTAAATTTTACCGGAAAGTTGCTAAAACTCCCCATATTTATTGCACACGTTAGATACGGTGCATTCTACATATTCTATCGAGATTTGTTAACTGCAAAAAGCTTAACAAATATAATAACATAAGTAATTTGTTATCTAAAACGCAACGATCGATATTTCGAAATTTCATTATGAAATTTCCAAACGAAAAAGTAGTTTCCGATAACTAAGGAATTTTCACGCAAATTTCAAAACCTAGAAATTTCCAATCTTTTGGCAATTTCGACAATTTTTTGTTATTTTTATAACTTATTCTTGTCTTAAACTTTTTTACTGGTTGCCGCATTTCTTTGAAAACTGCAGCAACTCTGTTCTGGTAACTTCCGGTACACAGCAATAATAGAATAACATCGTCATCGTCATCGTCTCTTATGTATTTTAGCATTGTTCTGATAATTTAATTCTGGTTCTTTAAACGCTGAATATTAGGTCGAATAGCGTAGATTCTTTAATGAAAGTGAGAGACGAAGTAGAGCATTTAAATTCAAGTCACTAGGGACACAGAAACCCAGAACACATTTCTCCGGCGCAAAAAGACGAAGGCGCGAAAAGAATTCAATACCTTAGAAACAAACGTAAATGGAAATTTATAGCTGGAACGATACGAATGGATCTTGGAAGAAATACTGCCCCCCTAGTAAACAAACATTATTTTCCGCTTTTACAAAAAAAGTAAAGATGCACGACCAACTCCGCGTTCGCAGTTGAATTAGAAACACTATCGCGGTATTTAGCAATTAATTCCAGACACTTTTATGTTGAGATCATCCGAAAAGTGTTTTTTCAGCAATTAACGAGAGAAAATACCTCGAGATAATTTGAAATAATAATTTCACGCGAAGGCATCTCGTGGAAATAGTTCGGGCTGAAGTCATGTGCACCCTCCTCTCCTACCCCGGAGCTGTTAAACGGAGCCAAAACTTCCCGGCAAATATTTAAATTTATTACCGCAAATGCGAACGGGAACTGAAATTATGAATGGCCGAAATTGTTTCGGACGTGACCCATTTTCGTTGATTTAACAAACGTGTGCACTTTGCGGCCAACCTAATATTGATAATTGTAAGGATGGGGATGGGGATGGGATGGGCGAAATGAAATTTCGAAATTCGTCGTGTTATTCAGCAGGAACACCGCAATAACACATACACAATTCGTTTTTTAATGAACCTTTCATACACTTTAAAAACATTTATTTTTAAATGAAATACAGAATTTGCTTATTTGCACTTATATTATGTATTACCTCTGTTATTTTCATCACAACTAACCAACTAACACCCTTTCCGATCATTTTTAACAAAGACAACACCCCTTAACTAAAGAAACATTTTAAATATTATTGAGTATAATATTAGTGTAAATTTATATTTCCACGGTTTAACGCCAACCGTTTTCAGGGCTACGAAGTTCTGTGATTTTCCTGATAAGTTCTGAACGATGTTACAATCGAATTTTGATTTTTCCGGTTCGGTTGGGTAGGCTACTTTTCTTACGTGCACGTCGTGCGTGTTGCTGTTGGTTTTCTACAGCTTCTGCACGCGATATTTGAACGAATACCGGTCCGCCTCGTTCTTTCCGTTTCTAACCGGCAAGCAAATTAGTTGGTGGTAGCTTCACTTTATGCGTTGCTTGCATTTGGTGTGATTTGTGTTGAAACTTTCATGAAGAATTAAGCCAGCCGTTCTGAACGGAGCGTGGGCGACATCGCTTTGGTTTTCCCCCGCGTCTGGGGGATCGTTTATCGGTTCTGTGGAGTGTGCCACGCTACTCCCGGCTTGCTTGTTCTCCGGCAAGGTAAGCGTATAATTTTGATGTTCACTTGGTTTTCACATGCGTTTATCACTTGGGGTTAATTATTTCCATATTTTCTCTTTGGTAGCAAGTAGTCACGGGCAGATCATTTTTCTCTTTTTCTTCTCCCTCCACAAAAATGTACTTACGGACAAGTGAAAATACGATTGGCACTTTATTTGAGGACACCTCGTACATTTTGATATTACATAAAAATTCATGAAATAGAGGCTCCCCGCCTCCCTATCATTTTTATTCATTCTGCCTTGACGACTCTCTTTAAAAAAAGGAATCGAGAAAATAATTACCCTTCTTTAATTAAAGAATATTTTTAATTATTTTTTAACATGTCGTGGTTGAGTTCGAGCGGATCTGCTTATCGCCTTGCTTAGTACCGAAAACGCTGTTCCATTCCCTACTGGCGTCGGGACGGCGGTCGTGCGAAGCTTAGTGGGAACCGTCTATCCTTGAAAGTAGTTTTACCTCGGCGATTTATGGACTCTCTTTTCGACGTCTTACTCCTGAGAGGAAGAGTAAGATTTTTCCAACTTATTTTTTCCTGGAAACGTGTTGCGCGACGTCGCATCTTGGAGTGTATTTTCCGGGGTTTGTCACGGAGCGAACCGGCAACGTGGGCGAATTTCGTGTCCATTTTAGAGTCAGATATCGTTTGAATTTTTCAACTGAGGGGAGCCATTAATTTGCCTGTGATAATTTTTCTCTTTAACTACCGTAACATAGTCAGGGGTTTTACTATTTTTTTCTTTTTTTAATATAGAGTCTACTTACACAGTTTATGTCTCTTATATTTATTTTTATTAATTGTTCATTTTCTATCAGTCAATTTAATTGGCTCAAATTCAGAGAGCCTAACGTCTTAACACTGGAGTTTTGCTCCACTTTGTTTTTTTGCATTTCTTGGATGTTTTGTCTTGCTTGCTTCACGCCATAGTTTTTTTTTGCTAAAGCTAAGAGTATGTAAGCTGCGTGAGAGTACTCCCGCCAATGCCCTTTTCTTTGGGCCCTGTAAAGTACTTCTATAATATTTTAGATATTTCTGCTATTGGCAGCAGTACGGGGTTGCTTGTTATCGTGGACCACCCTTTTTGCTATAAAAACGTACTGTTTTTTCTGAATCTGAACATCTTTCATCTCACGTTATTTACGTTTGTGGGAGGGAATCTAAGGGTTACTTTATTTTATTTACCTTCACCTGTGACATACTGTTAAGGAAGCTGATCGTGGGGTGTTATAGCTTTCGGGATCATTCAGGGATACACTCGGCAGTGTATTCTCCTTTACCCGTGGGTTGCATTCTGCTATTTAGTCTTCTTCATAAACACCGCAGCCGCGGAGGAAGGGTTTAAAAATGGGAAAAGTTCTACATTTTCTCTTTGTGTTCTGTGTTTCGTTCAGTTTATTTTACACTTGGATATTCAGCTCAATCACACCAACTTGAAATAAGAATTAGTTTTAAAATTTCTTGGTCCTTACGTAGACGTAAAATTGGATTGGGAACAGCGTTGCCATAACTTAACGAAAAAGAAAAAAAAATTATGTTTTGAAATTCGTAGCCGTCGTATTAGTAATGTGCGGACATTTTAAGGTGTAAGGCAAACAAATAAGTGACCTCAGCGAGACTCATTAATAGTACGTACGTGGTCCACTGTACTGTATGGAATCCATCAGTTCACACTAAAAAAAAAAATTAGTTAATCCAAAGTACGATACCCCCGAAGCGATGTTCTGAGTGTAGCATTCAGCGAGCGCCCGGCTCCTCCTCCTTCTCGCACGTTCGTGGTGCATATGACGTCGCCTTAAATTCTCCGCTCTCAAGTAATTAGATTAAATTATACTTTATCATGTTAATTTTCTCAAGTGCACTCAAGATTATCATACGGAATTTGCTTTCGGGTGTAATTCAGTTTTCTTTTCTTCCAGAGATGTCTTCTTGCCCCCAAAAAAGATTTACACGTTGCAACTATAACTTTAAATCCAGCGAAACTTGCAGGCCTTATTTCAATGAGTTCAGATTTTCACTATTCAATTCTATTTCTTTTGCTTTCAAGAAGAAAGCTTAACTTTACTAGTTTCAGTATAGCGGGTGTTTGTTTACTCTGTGCAAATATTTAAATCTGTAATACATCACAATAAATGGCGACGATTGATTCATATGTTCTTAATAAAAAGTTAATAGTTTTCGAGAAAATGCATTAGCAGATTTTCACCAAACCGCTTGAGAACTGCTGGCATAGCTAAGGAGTGGATGGTGATCTGACTCTCGCGAATGCAATCGCCTGCTGAATGACCACGCGGAGTTAGGACACTCACGAACTGCCTGGATTTATTAAAATAAATAAATGTAACTTCACTCCAAGTAATTGCATTTTAAAAAATTTTCAAATCAAAAATTAGTGCAGTTCAAGAAGGTGAAATCGCATGTGGATCGTTGTTGCCGAACAAGATAAAGGAGAGCTACAAATAAATTGTAATTTCAAATTCCGCATGAATTTTATAGACTTATCAAAACTTAAGAGAAAAATGAGAAAAATGCATTGGCAGATTTTCACCGAACCGTTTGAGAACAGCTGGCGTAGCTAATGAGTGGATGGATCTGACTCTTGCATATGCGATCGCCTGCTGAATGACACGCGAAGTTAGGACGCTCACAAAGTGCCTGGATTTATTAAAACAAATAAACGTAACTTCACTCCAAGTAATTGCATTTTTAAGAATTTTCAAATAAAAAATTAGTGCAATTCAAGAAGGTGAAATCGCATGTGGATCGTTGTTGCCGAACATGATAAAGGAGAGCTACAAATAAATTGTAATTTCAAATTCCGCATGAATTTTATAGACTTATCAAAACTTAACATTTACTTTTTTTTTCCACGGATTCTCACCTAAATGGTGCATACACTTTCGGGTTTATTCATCGATAGTTGATATCGTAAAACAAATAAATGTAACATTACTTCGCTCAGTGAATTAAAAATTTTAAATAAAATTATTAATAAACGATGTCAGTGATTATTATTACGAAACGCTGCGTTGATGATAGGTTGCGGTATCTGTGGGCGTGCGCGACTACAGAGGAAGGCGACATTAACCATGCTAAATATTTCCTTCTCGCATATTTCAACAGTTCCAAACAAGTGGTACCCCCGAAATGTTTTGGCTGTGATACGGTAGCCACAAAAAAATATTTTGTACACGTCATGTACTCGTACTGAGTTTTTTTTTTCTATTTGCACACAGTAAAAAAAACACCCTGTACTTAAATTTGAATTAAAAAATTACTTATTCGAAATTGTGTTGTAGCAAAAATTATTTGAAAAAAATGAGATAGACTGTAACTACAATTATAAAAAAATAAATAAGTCACACGTTATTGTAATGGGCTTATGTGAGATAAACGCGATAAGATAAATCTGAAGGTTATAAATAAATGAAATTACAGGCATAGCTTCAAATAAATAGTCACAGTGTAACAATGGCAGGTGAGTAACAGTTTTTGATTTTGCTTAGCCTCAACTGAACGGATCATTTTAAAAAATGTTTAATTGGAGTTAAGCCATGACTTTTATTTTTTATTTATTATTTTAGCTGACAACAAAGAAATGCGTGACATTTAATCACATCTAGGCTCTACTTATTCAACACAAATTAACTATAACTTTCAGTTTATTGCCGCAGTAGCAATTATAAAAATAATTGTTGCCGTTAGGATTCGGATTCCCTAAGGGAATGCAGAAACAAAAAAAAATAATCTCATTTATTATTCCGGTCTGACTCAAAGCTTTCGTTTAAACCTGCGACGCCAGCTATCATTAACAATGTCTTACCACGTAACGTAATACTCCTAATTCCTTTGTTGGATGTCATGTACTGAATGACATACGAGCTGAGTTACATGTAACAATGACTCAATTTGTTGCGCGTTGTACTTTACGTTGAGAAGCTAAAACTGCCGACATCAGCATTTCGAATCGAAATTTTCGATCGCTTATACATTGGAGCTAAAAAATAATGCAAATCTGAATTGTAGCTCCCTTTAATGCAAAGATGCGCTATTATATGGCGCGAGAAATGACATGTGATCTATAAACCTTGAAAATTTGATCAGTTTTTTCCGTGGATTTAAAAAGCTTAACAAATCTTATCTCGATACCGGGGGATTTTTTCATGTAATCAAGACTTAATTTGATATTCGGGAAGGAAAGCTACTAAGGTGTTTGTTTATATTTAAAATAATCAGAAAAATATTGTTGTGAATACTTTTATAAAATCATTGTGCTTACATACCTATAAATAGTTTACGAGAATTAAACTATTGTCGGAAAGCGTAGTAATAAAGCTTGAGCAACTAACCAAAAGCTGGCGTGATTTGTACTAAAAGGAATGTTAGTCCTTGTTTCTCGACTTAAAACTTAAAATACTCGTGTTGGACTTATTGTAGAATAGAATTTTGTAAAATATCTATCAGAGTTTTACTCTGTTTACTTTTCTTAATCAATCAATATATTGTCGCGATTGGAAAATTTTATTCAAAATTAATTTTTTTTTTTTTGAATAAAATTTTCAGAGAGAATGTCTCTGATAGATATTTTAAAAAATGAATTAAATGCTGAAGTCCTTCATCCGGCAGGTCGCGTTCTTACTTCAGAAGACGGAACCACACTAAACTAACCTGTCACTAGCTTCAGAGAAATGATCGCTGCAAATCAGCGTTTAATAATGATTTGTGAAAGTTTGACAGAGTTTGACAAGTGACATGAATGCCATTTACTTACGTTTCGTCATTTAGATCGACATAAAACACAAGGTAACCATGGCAACGGTGTGGCGGAAATTAAAAATTCAAAACTGATCGGAGGAAGCCATTCTAGAGGTTGCCGTCCTGTAATGGGATCGTTGAATGGAACTAATTGATAATGAAAATAAAGAAATTAATGCTTTTGCAAGCTAACAACGAATTAAAGAGAATTAAAATTTGAAACTGGGCAGAGAGAGTGAAAGTGAAAGTATGTAACAGGTTTTTTTTTAAACGCGAGCGACCGGATGAAGCACCGGCTGGTACTTTATTAATCAAGGCGACCCTGAAAAAAAAAACATAATTTTTAACAAAAATTTTGTGCAAATCGTTTTTGATTGCAGTGAGAACCTCGAGCAGCCTCTGGACAGCTGTTTCAGCCCTGCTTGGGGCTTCTTCAGCAGAGACGTAGCTCGACATTCCCACTGCAGACCAAAAACGACTTGCCCAATTTATTCGCAATTGCGATGTAAGAATGATGAACATAATTTTTAACGATGAACGACGAAAATGAAAATACGTTGTAGCGCCATCTACCGTTGAATAAATGGATTACAGTGATAAAAATACTTTTTGTTTCCAACTGGCGTTAACGAAGATAAATTTTGATAAATGAAAAAATAAATAAATTAACACTTTTGCAGCCATCTAATAAGGAATAAGGGACTTAAAATATAAAACCGAGCAGAGGGAGCCACTCTAGTGTGAGAGTTGCACATCGAAGATGTTTTTTTTTAAAGCGCGCGGCCGGATAAAGCACCGGCCGATTCTTTACTAAATCAAGGCGACCAAGAAGAAACATAATTTTAGTGATGAACGCCAAAGAGCATTACAGCGCCGTCTATCGTTGAGGGGAAGGATTACTGTGACAAAAATAGTTGTTGGTTCCATCCATAAATAAATTAACATTCTTGCAGCTAAGAAACTAACAACGAATTAAAGAAAATTTAAATTTAAAACCGGTCACAGGGAGCCACATTAGTGAGAGTTGTCACTGAACAGGATTTTCTTTAAAAGCGAGCGGCCGGATGAAGCACCGGCTGGTCCTTTATTAATCGAGGCGACCGAGATAGAAACATATTATAATTTTGTATGAAGTATGTACGGCAAAAGACATTATAGCGCCATATATCGTTGAGTGCAAATATTACAATGATAAAAATAATTTTTGATTTTTAATGATGTACAAGGAAAGACGTACAGCACCATCTGTCGTTGAATGGAGAGATTAAAGTAACAAATATACTGTTGTTAGTTCCTTCTGGCGATAATAACGTTAAATTTAGATAAATGAAAATAAATGAACATCAGAAAATAAATAATATTACATTGACACTTAAATTGAATTAAATCGAATTTTGTTACCGTCTTAGAGCCATCTAACAATGAATAAGAGAACGAGACACCTAACACGGTTAAAACAAATTGCTGCCAGATGTCGTCACGTGATTGCAGATGTATTTTAATGCTGATATGAACAGAATCCAGTGACAGAATCGAAAGATTAAATAAAAACTAAAATAGCGCAGGTGAAATTTAGGGCATTGCTCCTCGTCGCTTGAAACAGACAATAGATGTCGCCGCCGCAGTACCGACCCCACATTTTTCTTTTCCTGATGAACACGACGATTTCCCATTCCATTAATCATAATATTTTAATTCGATGCTGTTTTGTTTAGAAAGAAAAAAAATCGGTAGCGTAATTGTAACTCTAGGCACCAATAAAAGATTAAAATAAATAAATAAATAAAAGTGATTTTGAATAAAATTTTCCAATCGCGACAATATTACTCATAATCCTCATAAGGAGAGAGACAGCGAAGGAGAAAAAATTGACAACCTTTAGGGAAATAACGGCGCTATTCTGGTATTCATGCGAAAACTTCTGGCATCGTATGTTTGGCTATGAATCTCGAACCGAATAGGAACCGAACAGGAATCGAATAGGAATCGAATAGGAACCGAATAGGAACATCGTCTTCCAGGGGTGGCTCGTTGGTTAAAAACAATAAGTTGTGTAATCCGTAAGCAGGGCTTATTTCTTTAGCTAGACAGAGTAGAAAGAGTTTAGGTTCAGTAGTTAGGCTGCCCATCTGTTAATTGCTAAATAAACAACACGTGCTCGTTACATTGCTATGTTAACAGTTAAAGTAAACTTGTTCCGAATGAACCGGGCTTTATTTAATTTAATTCCGATTATATCTAGCAATCAGACAACTTAAATCAAAATTTCAAATCAATTCTTTTCAGAATACCTTCGTAAAATCATGGCTTACTCCAATTAAAGATTTAAAAAATGGCTCCTTATTTAAATCGAAGCTTTTCAGAAATTAAGAATTACTTCGGTCTACAATTTACGTATAATTATGTTCCAAAAATAATATTCCTATAAATTTGTTGATATAACATTCATTGGCAACAACCAACTAAAACTAAGGGCCGATTTCTTCACCTACGGATAAATTTATCTGCCAGGTAGTATCCTCGATACAATGGTTTTCAAGGATAACACCTGGCAGATAAAATGGTCAGGAAGTGAAGAGATCGGGCATAAATTAATTATCTTCATCATAACTATTTTAACCTAAAAAACATGATTAATTTGCTTCACGTAACATTTATCTATTTGTTCTAGATCAATATGGTTCTCACTTTCCCTCTCACCAACCTCCCCCGGAAGCACACTTTCCCGGTGCGCCTGGCCAACCCAACTTTCATCCGCCTTCAGGATCCGTAACGTTTCCACCTGGCGCTCTACCTCCCCACAATCCTCATGAATTTCCACCCTTGCCTCACACTCCGCATTTCCCACCACCACCACATCATCCTACACAATTTCCGGAGCCACATCATCCCAGTTTTCCGGGTCAACCTCAACAATTCTAACGCTTCTAGATACCAACATTACCAACACCATCATCCGGTGTTTTAGCAATCTACCTTCCCTTCAGCCTACTTTTACTACACCTCAATATCCATCCTTACCTTAAGCTTTTATGCGTTTACCGCTACAACCATGTCATCCTCGGCATTTACCACCACCACATAATCCACTGCGTTTATCACCATGACCACACATTATTTCCCGAATTTACTACTGCTTCATCATCGCGTGATGATTTGATACCCGATCATCATTCTCGTCACCCCAGTTTTTCGAGCGCATCTCAACCCATACCATTCCGACGCTGCTCCATCGCTACGCCTCTGTAAACCGACGCTGTCGTCCTGACTACAGGATTTCCATGTACCAAAGAATTTTTCAAGGCCGCCAGGATGACTCCGTCGAATAGTTGCTGGTCCATCTCGGTGCTGATGGATAATAACGCCATCATACGGTGATCCATTTTGGTCCTTCGAAACTGCGTCTTGCTACTCCACGTATCTACATGACCGGAAGTCGACGTCGTCGTCCCCAGTGCAGCATTCCCACAGTGAGTGTCTGCTGCTCGTTAAGACCGCGAGGGTAACTCCAACGTCTAAAACTTCCTGGGCCCTTTCGACGCTAGAACTCCCCACTTCCAGACATTCCGCTCTGACGCTATTGGGTACCAAGGTCATCCATCATCCGTTTGGCCATTCAAAAATACGTACTGTTCCTCCTCATTCCTACTTCATTGCGGCACCACTGGAAACCGGCGCCACGTCGTCCATCGGTCTTAACAACTTCAACGTTAGGAATCTGCAACCCCTAACGTGAACTGGCATGTTTCCCCTTATAATATATAAACTATTGTTTGTCTTTTGAGGCTAATAAAGGAATTATCTTTTAACAAGGTCTTTCAAATCCCTTAAACAACATCAGCGGTTAACCCTAACCCAGACGATAAATAACAGACTGCTAAGGCCCGATTTCTTCATCTTTCATCTACGGACAAATTTATCCGCCAAGCAGCATCCAGGGAAACTATTATCGACACAATGGTTTCCAACGATAATACCTGGCGGATAAATTTATCAGGAGGTGAAAAAATCGGGCATAAGCCGGTTCCATGACAAATCCCCTTTTAATTAATATGATAGGTGGAGGTATGGTTGCCTATACTTAAGTAAGTTAAGTTCGGCGGACTGATGCGGACGTCTGCGTTGCTATCATAGAAATAATGGCCGTATTCAGCAGAACAAATCAGTAACTGGTTGTGACTGAGCGCTCGTTTCTGCTGAATAAGCTTCCAAGTTTCCAAACTCCCAAAATTGGATGGAGATCGTATTGCGCTACAAAATATGGCGACCGCTACAACTCATCGGAAAGTGATCACTTGTATTCAGCAGAAATTTAGTCAACAGTTGGGTCTCCTGAACGGCCCTAATAATAATATGGATCAAGTATCAATCTTGAACGAACGATGTTTGTAGACGTTCAAAAATAATGCCATGAAAACAATTTCGAATAAATAAAATCTTATATTTAAATAGTTACAGCGAAAGGATTGACAAGCACCTGTAGTGCCATCTGTTCAAGAACAATGTTCTGGGAACAACTTTTAATAAAAAAAAAGACGTGACGTTGTCCTCTTTATTTGAGAGGAAATAAGGCAATTAAAAATATAATTTCAAATAAATAAAGTTGAACAGAAATGCTTGGAAAGAAGCTTGAAACGTAAGCAACGCCATCTGTTAATTTGTAACCGCAATTAATTTTGTTCTCTTTAAATTCCGATTAAGACAGTTTCAAAACAGTTGAAAACGAATTTCTTCGAGGAAGTATTTTAGAAACAATTTAAGCGTACTCTGTTTAGTGTTGTTTTTCTGGAACTTTTATAACCTAAAATTTTGACAACTTTTGTTCCTGTCAGTTTTCGAAAAGGATAATAATCTAAAAGCAAGTAAGCAGTTTCGATTTACTTAGCAGGGAAAGTAAGCAGCTAAAAAATGGATTTTTTCAAATTATTTGAATTTTTTTCTTTAGACTTTTAATAAATAAAATAGTTAAATGATTCTTTTTTTTTAATACCTACTAAAACCAAAGTAAATATTGTAATAATTAAAGTGGTTACCGGTAAAAATTTTGCAACTCGGCGACTTACTTATAGTTACGCCACTGAACCAAATATTAGAAAGCGAACTCCGGCTGTCTTTAATTAAAGTCCGGTTGACACTGGTCGTGGCTCACTCTCAGGATTCAAACTGTTTTTTTTTTTTATGTGGAGAAGTTATTTTTCGTAATTCACTTTTTCGTAGAATACAAATAATAAATGTCGGCCCAAAAGGATAATTTGTATTTCGAGATTTTCCTGTATCGAATTGCTCATGGTTTACGTTCGTGAGCCACGACTAGTGTCAATCGGGCTTTAATTAAAGACAGCCGGAGTTCACTTTCTAATATTTCGATCAGTGGCGTACCACTAGATTTAACAAAAATAACATACTCTGTCTGTGCGACGCACGAATACATGTTTACGTTAACTCAATAAATTAATGAGAAAATTAAATTTATATTTTCCCTGTCACAATATTGTCTTTTTATTAAAAACACTTATTGTGAGACATAGCGTCGTCGATTATTGTTATTAATTTGACATTTTTAGAGTAGTTCACTTAATTCTCCAATGGCGTATCGTCGGGGCACAAAAGAATTTCAATTGCAATCCCTCATTTTTTATTGCGAATTCTAAAGAGATATGCCAATTTTACAAAGTATGTAAGGTATTTCAGACTTTCTTGGAAAAACTTGCGGTTACCTACCAAATGGATTCCAAGACAAAAGAACAGAGCGAGCCGGAATGTCTACGCGTCTCCCGAAGGGCCATCCATCGTCCCCATTTATTCAGAAAATTGTGTTTTCCGTCCGCACGTACATAAATATTTCCTTATACTCACGAGTGCAGTATCTCGGTTCATCGGAGGAGTCGCCACATTCGTTGACGTTGTTGCAGAAACGGTTGACGGGGATGCAGCGTCCGTTCTCACATGGGAACTCGGAAAGCTTGCAGGAGGTCGAGGCGCCGGACACCGTTAGCGTCGAGACGTGAAACACTGCGACGCAGATGACGACCGTTCGCCACCTCGAGTCTGGAACGAGAGGGACAGAATTTTTTAGTACGGTCCTGGGTATTAAACCCCACCCGTAAGCTCATGGGATTTTACGTTTCATTAAATCTGGTTTTTACTCTGCTTTATTCGAAAACTCTAACTTTTTAATATTGTTTACAGTCAAAAAAAAAAAAGAGAAGTGATCGCGTCTTTTATTAACGGAAATTAAACGTAATAATAATATTTATGTATATTTCAAGAAGAGAAGTAAAATATGGAAGAGCAGTTAACTTTATGTGTTAGATGTTAAACGAGTGTAACTGATCAAAATGAAGTAAAATGTCATCGAAAATAATCCAATCTAATCTAAACTGTCAAAATATAAAAGTTAGGTTATGCGAAAGAATTGAATTCAGATTATACATGTACCGGGTGTTTGATTACATTAGTTAGTACAAAAAAAAATTGGTAGTTGGTGATGGTCAGCTGAAGTCATCCACAAAAAAAAAATTCTAATAAAAGTCCATTTGACCAAAATTATTGGTGCGCCACTGAGTTAAGGTAGCAAGCTGTCACACAATTCGGCACATTGTTATTACCGAAATGAATGCCGCTTACACAAACGATGAGTTGACGAAAATTATGTTATTTTATGGAAGAAAATTAAAAATGAAAAAATAAAAATAATAAAAAAAATTTAAAAAACGGGTTTTTTGAATTTATATTACATTCTAGGGAATACATACAAATTATTTTGTAAGAATAACTGTAGATGAAACGCGAGCTGACCTAGGATCAACATCCCCATTTATTAAGTAATGAAAACAATCGAATTCCGAGAAAATTTAAAATGATTACAATAAAACAAAAAATTTATCTGAAAAAAAAAACATTTAACATACATAGGTAAATTTACATAAAAAAAACTCTGCAATTAACTAATAAAACAAATGAAACAAAAATATTAAAACAACCTGACCTTGCAACTGACTTTGCAACAATCAAAGGCAGTGTTGCCAATTCATCAAATTTCGAAGTTCGTACCGTCTTTAGAGAAAAAATCCTATTTTGTAGTTTAAAATCGTATTATCACGAGAGATGGCGCTTAATAATAATAATCAGAAAAAGAAACTGAAATAAAAAATTATTACCGAATAGTGAATGATTTGGTTCGACTTTTCTAAATTTATTTACAGTTTTGTTTTTCGAACGAACGTCACTTGTCTACGGATTATTGTTTTTTTTTAGCTTGAAATTCGTCCGCAAACATTTCCGAAGCCTTTTTAGAATTTTTCTTCACGATCGTCATTTGTTTTCACCTTCAAATATTTCTGTAACTTTTTAATTAATTTATTTTTTTGTAGTTTGGAGTTAATAATTTGTTTTCCTTTTCTATTTCTTTTGTTTATCTCCTGTATTCATTTCTTTTTTTCTTTTGTAAATATCGCGACCATCATTTAGGTCATTTGCTTTTTTTTTGTTTTCCGTCTCGTGAAATGATCTTCATTTGTTTTTTCCGTCACTTTCTGATTCTTCTTGTCGTTTTTGCCGTTATTGTTTGAAAGAAAGTAGTTTTGAATTAAAAACGATTTGTCTTTCTTTTCCCTTTTTTTCCTTCTTCCCTTTCGTTCTGAAATTAATTAATTAAAAACTGTTTTGCGTTTCATTCTCCTTCGCCAATAATAATAATTACCGTCGTCATTTGTTTTTTTGCTTTTCTGCTTTCGTAAATAAGTATTACGGTAGTGGTTTGTTTTTGTTTCTTGGTTTCGTGAAGTTCGAATTATTATGAATGCTCGTTATTATTAAAAAAAAAAAAAATTGAATCTACAATTCGTTTTGAGTGTCTTTTTTCTGCTTGTATGATCGTCATTTGTTTTTTTTTTCTTAAATTTCTGTCAAGAATTTTTGTTTCTTTTTTCATTTGTGGTGGGTTTCTTTTTCGATCGTCTAAAACGTAATTCGTTTGTTTTTAATTGCTTTAAATTTTTTTTTAGACGTCAATATAATTATAATTTCTTCAAAAACGATTTGCAACATTTTTTTTTAATAATCTCTTCGGAAATATTAATTTTACCACTTTTTGATTGAGTTTCTGGGTCATCAAAATTGTTCTTGTTTTTTTTTTTGTTCTTGATTGTTTACCCTTTTTCTGTTTTATTTTCGCAAAACAGCGATTATTGTCTTTTGTTCCCTTTTGTCCGTTTCTTATATATTCTTTCTATACAAAGTGAATTTCAATATACAAAATATGTTTATTAAAAATAATCATATTTATGCATAGATCGCCGCCAAAAAAAAGTGGACACTTCTTGTGACTTACATTTAATAATGCTAAGAATTTTGCTGGGTGGCTGTAATTATGAACTGACATTTAAGGATGACAGCAATGTCAGACAATAATTAATAAAGTTCAGTTATTATTTGTGTTCAAAAATATTGACTCCTGTTAGCCATGCAGTTAAGGCAAAAATGGAAAATCAATTTACTTTTAAAAAAGTTAATGTCTTTGTCATTCGTAGATGACAGTTCATAATTACAGCTACCCAGCAAAAGTTTGAGTATCGTTAAATTTACGTCAAGAAAAGTGGGCGACAGGCGACAGTATGATTTTGAAGCTAAAATTTTAAGTCGTACCAACTACTAAGCAATCGTGCGGATACGACCATACGACCATAATTGCACGGTTGGGTTGGATTGAGTAATCAATTGCTGAATAATCGTATCCACGAATACAACAATTACGGTTGGCAACATTGACCAAAAGCAACTGCACGAATCAGTGAGAACCTTACTAGCATTTGGCGGTTTGACTTGAATGATCACCAACTTTAAGAAATGAAAACTTCAAAATAAAAAAAATATTTGGTTTTTTCGAAAAGTTTCAATTTTTTCTACTTTTGCTTGAAATTATCCTAGACTTAACGACTTTTTCTCTAAGTTGATAACGCTAAGGTAAACCTCTTCTAATCATATAATTATTCTAATAGCTATACCTTAATATTCGAACCTCCAAATTTTAGACAGGGTTGATAGTCATCAAGTCATTAGAGAAAAACATCCTTTAAATGTGATGCCACAATGATGTAAGTTTATTTTATTATTTAAGAAGAAAAACGTTATCTGATTACGTTCCCCTTTATTCCAAAATTGTCGTAACAATATTCTTTGTTCATCGAAATAAAACGTGGAATATCATTGAAATAAAATATGGAAATAAAATCGTAAGTTGTAAAGACTAAACAAGCTTCAACGTGCCACTGGTTGCACGCGATAATCACAAATCGATTCGCAAGTACATGTCACATTCGCCTGTGGTCTATATATTTGTTTCGCTGTCTCTGTTTACTGAGGGTACGTGGCCAGAAGATAATTGTTATGCTCTATATGACGATGTGCACATTTGAATTCGTGCTTAAAGTTCTATGGACATTCATCACTGTTGTTGTTATGGGCAACTGCCCATAACAACAAAAGTCTCATGCAATATTTGTTGTTTTTAAATGAAAAGAAACTTCTTTTCATTTAAAAACAACAAATATTGCATATGTACATATAGGGTTCATAAATAGAGTGCAGACTCTAATTCATTGCAACAAAAGAATTAAAACAGATCCGACCATCGAAATGGAAGCTTATGTACTGCCATGAGGAATAAAAACGATACTAGCGTATCACTTTTATGCACAAAATTCAGTGGCCTGGTTTCCTAAATAAAAAAGAAGATGCTTGGACTTGCAAAAAGTATGAAATAATGAATGTGTGGTTACCAAATATCTTATTTTTGTAAATCTGTCTTATTCTTGTAGTTCTCCCAGTAGCTTCAAGCTCTTACGCTATCAATTGTTTCAAGCTGCGAGCTTGTGTAACCAACTTTATGGTAAAAATCGATCGTGGCCTTCTCTAGTTATAAATTCTGTTCATATAAGCAAGGCGCGCTACATTCCGTTGCACGTCATTAGTTTATGATGACGTCAGATGCATGCTGTGTTGATAAATAGGTAAAATGCAAAAGAATTTTTACATTGTATACTCAATTTTATAAAACATCTCATGGTATGTTTATGACATTTTAAGTAAATAAATATATTTATCAACACACCATGCGTCTGACGTTACAATTAACTAATGACGTGCAACGGAATGTAGCGCGTCGCGTGTATCAAAACCTCTGTCTTTAAATGAAACTGTAAGTTCCTTGTTACATAAGAGATTAATTCTCCAAATCTGATTTTATTTTGCCCAAAAATAATAATAATGAAAAGCACTTGACATACGTCTATAAAAAAAAAGGAAGAGCAAAAGGACATTATAAAAAATGTGATACTGAAAATAAAACAAATGGGGAAAAAGATGATGTCAACTCAAAAATAAGAAAATCATCAAAACAGAATGCGACTCAGAATATAAAAAACAAACGACAATCGTCGGACGATGAGAAACAAAAGACAATCGGGAATGAAGCGAAAAACAAAGCAAAAGAAAATAAAAGAAATAAAATATTTAATTGGGAAAAATGTCAATTTAAAAATTAACCAAAGTAAAACTGATCGCGATTTATTATCAAAAGAAAAAACAAATGACATCATCCTAGAACGACGAAGGACAATCGCGAGTGAAACGGTTGAAAACAAAGCGAAAAGCAAGATGAAAATAATACAAAAAAACTGATTTTGAAAGATAAAAAAATTTGCAATGATGTATACCAACCGAAAAATTAACTTAAATTAATTATCACAACATAACGCGATCATGAAAAAAAAACAAATAAACCACGGTCGCGAGATGATGAAAAACAAAAGACAATCTTTCAATTAAGCGAAGACACAAAGTAAAAAAAATTAATGCGAAATATAAGCCGTAAGAAATAATTGAATTGAGAAAAAAAAACGACAATCGTTGAAGAAGTAAAGCAAAGCAAGTTACCGTTAAAAAATATAAATGACAATCGTTAGATGATGAAAAACAAAAGACAATCTTTTGTCTTTTGTTTTTTATTCTTTCAAAGAAGCAAAAAATCCCAAAGTAAAAAAAAATTAATGCGAAATATAAGCGATAGGGAATAATTGAATTGAAAAAAATGACTATCGTTGAAGATTTAAGAAGTAAAGCAGTCGACTAAAAAAATAATGAAAAGAAAAAAAGAGCACCTGACACGCGTCTAGAGGAAAGAAAAACAAAACACTTAATGATATAGGAGTAAATAAAATGAAATTTTTAAATTACTGTAAAAGAAGATAAATGGTTGTCGTAAGTGACGAGAAACAAAAGACAATCGTAAATGAAGCGAAAAGCGAAGGAATAGGAAAATAATGCAAAAAAATTGATTTTGAAAATAAAATGCCAATCCAAAACTTAACTAATCATCAAAACAACACGCGGCTTCTCCTTAAAAAAGAAATAACAATAGCGAGGAGATGGAAAACAAAAACAATCTTTCAATAAAGCGAAAATACAAAGTAAAAAAGTTGCGCCAAAGAGGAAATGATATGGGAGCAAAAAAATTCAAATTGAAAATTAAAAGAAGATAAATGGCAATCGTAAATGACGACGAAACAAAAGACAATCGTGCGTGAAGCGAAAAGCAAAGCAAAAGAAAATGAGTGCGAAATAGAAGCAAAAAAAGGGAGAAAAGTAAGAAATAGTTGAATTGTCCATACCAAGACAATGGTTTTATGAATCATCGCTCCAATTACATACAAACTCTCTGTCTATACAGGGTGTCTCAAAAACTCTGTCTTCAAATGAAACTGTAAATTCCTCATTATATACGAGTTTAATTCTCCAGAATCTGACATTTTTTACCTAAAAATGAAAAACTGACCTATCACAAGCGAGCGCAGTCCCTTTATTTTGAAACCTCTGTTTGGTTTACGACTAGTTTCAGCAATTTATTCCGATAAAAGCAATAAACCGCAATAAAAAATTTTATTTACGTTTAGAAGAACTCGGTCAAGGTCTTATTGTATACGAATATGAATCCGACTTGCCGACATTGGCATATTTATTGGTATTTTC
Organism: Prosopocoilus inquinatus; assembly: GCA_036172665.1. NCBI lineage: Eukaryota > Metazoa > Arthropoda > Insecta > Coleoptera > Lucanidae > Prosopocoilus > Prosopocoilus inquinatus. The sequence goes on from CM069870.1 coordinate 6,584,761, forward strand.
AACATGCGATAAGTAAGAACGTTTGTTTCTTTGTAATAGACAATAACAATTATGTTAAAAACGAGTACCTAATCTTCTTTAGATTTTTGCTAAAGTAATTAAACATCTTTTGTAACTGCGTTGAAAATGCGTGAAATTATTTTTTAATTATCGAACTAATAGCTGCAGAAGAAGTATTGCAAGAGCAGAAACTATTCCTATTGTAAAGACGGAAAGCAAGAATTGGAGTATGAGTACGTTGAATAATTTAAATAAATTAGATTGCCTGTACACACAATAATCTATGGGTTCAAAATAAGTGATTGAATAACTTCGTTAGCCCTCAATCGAACTATTTTGTTAATTGTTTATATTCCAACACAAAACACATGTTTTTATAAGGATAACGTTGAACTTGAATTTCTGCGTCGGCTTAAACCAATAAAGACATAAAAAACTCTCGCCTAGTGCAGGCGTTTTTTCGTCAGTTCGTCGTAGTTTTGATAAAGCAACAAATTTATTTTTGCTGTACAAATACAATAACTTTAGTAATCAACATTGTAAATTGGTAATTTACAAATTAATGTGATGTAAGAATTTTCATTTTTTTGATCGCCTTTAGATTGAATTTTTTTTAATTTAACCGTTAAAGTACGGATTAGCACAAAACTAATCATCAATTAATGCAACACGCACTGAATATTTTAAACTATTAAGAACTCACCTAGTTATAAAATTTATCTGCTTTTAAAAATAACAAAAAAACACGATACTTGACCTACCTTAAGTACAATATATATGCATTAGGTCAAGGTCTGCGTTTTCATGACTTTATGGCCCCGAACGTCGGAGAATAGTTGAAAACCAAGCTCCGTCGAAACATTTAAGCTGCATTCAGGGACCCTCAAACAATTTCTATGAAAAAGTAAAATAATTTTTATCTTCGTTATTATTGCTATCTGACCAATAGTTGTATAACAAATTTTGCTTCTATTCTTGACCACTATTTGTGGTTTCAATTAAAGACATATAATTAAGATGTCGCTATTTTATCTGTTCATCACTCTTACATAGCAATTGCGAATAAATTGGGCAAGTCGTTTTTGGTCTGCAGTGGAAATATCGAGCTACGTTTCTGCTGAAGAAGCCCCAAGCAGGGCTGAAACACCTGTCCAGAGGCTGTTCGAGGTTTTCACTGCAATCAAAAACGATTTGCACAAAATTTTTCTAAAGACATTTAATTAGACAATTTTCTAAAATCAACAAATACCGTATAATACTTCAGTTTAGTCATGATTGTATCGAAGATATTTGAACAAGTGGAAAAGCTAAATGCTCAAGTGCTTACGTAACATTTTCCCAGAAATAGGAAACTATAATGCGTGTACAATGATCTTAGGCACTACAAATGTTTACAAACTGAGTTACGAACTCGTGTAACCGTAATACACGAATCGCTAATCCTATCAAGCGAATCAAAGCCTGCACGTTGCGACGACCTACATACATACGTATCAGCACACACAGTGTGTTTAGAACACTTAAGACCTGTCGCAGGGTATTATATTTTGCGCTTGATTTAATAGGTGTTATCACTTACAGCCTCAGGAGACTTACAAACAGGTATATGTACTTACGTGTTAAGTAAATGCAAATGTGTTTTGAAAACGGTATGAAAAAACGCATATGAAATTTGGTAAACGGTATCATTGTTTTTTGAAGTATTCGCTTTTGACGTCAATACACTTTTGCATACGCTCGAACCAATTTCTAAAGCACGTTTTGCACTCTAAAGATGGTACCTCAGAAACCAGTGTCCGGAATGTTTCAACCGCTGCTTCAGCCGACGAAAATCGCTCACCACGCATTTTATTTTTGATATTTGGGAACAAAAAGAAATCATTAGGTGATAAATCAGGTGAAGATGGACAATGAGTCATTAATTCAACATTTTTGTTGGACAAAAAGTCAACTGTTTGACGGACTGATTGAGAGCTGGCGTTGTCATGATAGAGAATAATTCGTCGATTTCGATTGTTTCTTCTTGTTTAATCGATGACTTCCGGCAAAGAAATTGTAGTACACCAATCAGCATTCACGGTTTTTCGATCCTCTAAAGCCACGGTTGCTACATGTCCAGTTAAACCAAAGAAACAAGCAATCATTTGCTCCGCAGCACTGCGTGAACGGACAATTTTTGTTGGTTTTGGTTCATTTTGAAATACCCAGGCGGTAGATTGTTGTTTACTTTTTGGCCCGTACGAATAGATCCACGTTTCGTCACCAGTAACGATGTTATAAACTAAATTTGAACGACCTCCATTGAATTTCTTGAGCATTTCTTCGCACCATTTGACACGACCCTGCTTTTGCGCTTCTGTTAAATTGTGTGGGATCCAACGACTGCGCAAAGCTTTCGTACGTTCAAATGATCATGCAAAATCTGATGTATTGCTTTCATGTCAATGCGTAAGGATGCTTGAATCTCACGGTACGTCACGTCGATCTCGCTCAAGCATTTCACGCACAGAATCTACTTTAGTGGCAACAACAGATGTTGATGGACGACCTTCACGAAATGCGTCACTGAGAGAGGTACGTCCACGCTGGAATTCGGCAAACCAATTATAAACACTGCTCTTTGATGGCGCTTCATCTCCAAAAGCTAAATGAAGCCGATCGAGGCATTGTTTCGGCGTTAGACCACATTTGAAATCGTAAAAAATCACGGCACGAAAATTTTCACGCGAGATTTCCACGTTTACACAAAATTACTTTTTCTCAAATGCTGTACAAACAAAACTAGTTCACTTGGATAGGAACTGTCAATAGAATTATAGGCGAGAAACGTCAAATTTTTCAAATATGACAGTTGATAAACGCTAACAATTCTAGACCTACTAGATTCCAGAAAATTTTTCAGGAGCCCACGTATTTATTCGTACACTGTGTTACAGATTACAGACAAAGATATTTACGCTTTATAGATACATTGTAAATACACGTAAATAATAATTACAGCTTGTTGTGTCCATATCATCCCTGAAGTTATTTTATTTACGGTTTAACGACGTGCGCTAATGACACCGCCAAAAATTACGAACGTCCAATGCATCACTGCTCGGCATGAATTCATAGTTGTCATCATTATTTATAACAAAGCAGTAATTAAATGTTATTACGTAATAATCTACGTATGTTGTCGCCCCCGTATATTAGACTTAACACATACGAGTATGGATTTATTTATGTCGGGCCATTAGGTTGTTTTACGGGCCTGAAAATATAATGCAGAAGCGCGCACGCATTTCTGAAATTACAGCGGCGGCGGCGGCGGCGGCTATATTTTTAGTGAACAAAAGGTGACTTTTTTTTTTTGGGATTTAATTAGGTACATTTTCTTTCACGACCTCCCTTCTTTGTTGCCCTTGTTTGAACTGCGCAATTAATTTCACCGACCGGTGTACACATCGGGCCATTTTGCCCGAATTTCGTTAATGACACCGGGAACAAGCGGCTAATGATAAATTGTTAAATATGCAGATGAGGTGCAAATACTTTGTTAATTAAAAGGCGACGATATTTCGGGGCCTGGTACATTTCACCGAGAGGAACGCGTCTTCAAGAACGCCGCCGCCGCCGCCGACATAGTTTAAATGGTGAGGTGTTTCTTTTGCACCGTTCCTCGGCAATCCGGGGACGTAAAGTATTAAGGGATTTATGGTGAACATGTAAATTCCTTCGCTCGGATTTTATGCTGTTTCGCGCCCTCGTGGCGTGCTAAGAATATTTTGTCACAAAGTTGGAAGTTATATATAACTCTAAATTATTTATAAGTTTAAACTGTTTAAGACCGAATGCAAAACACCAACGCATTTTTTTCAATATTATTAAAACGTAATAGTACCTACAGGGACATAAATGCGTAAATTATCAATAGAGAACGGGACTTAGAACATGTACCGGTGGAAGGGAGAAGTAGGAGCGGGCGGTCGTGCCTTCGTCGCGTCCTGCGTTGATTTGAATGTAGGACTGTGATTCAAACCAACAACTCAGGATGCGAAGGCGTGACCGCCCGCTCCTACTCCTCCCTTCCACCGGAACATGTACCAAGTTCCGTTTTGTACTAATACCACATACTAATGAGTCAAAAAAGAAACTTTTCTTTATCTGATAACAATATGCAGTGACGTGTTTCGGTTTTTTAGTCCCGTTCACTAGTCATCAAAACGCTCACTCTTTCGTTTGGCTGTTGGGTACAAGTCACCATCGTCACTTGGAATTATAAATTTACCGACTGTTTCAGTTACCGGTTATTCGATAAATAAATAAATTGGTCAAGTGGTTTATGGTTTGCAGTGAAAATTTCGAGCTACGTTTCCGTTGAAGAAGCCCCAAATAGAGCTGAAACAGCTGTACAGAGGCTACTCGAGGTTTTCACTGCAATCAAAAACGATTTGCAACAAAATTTTTTTGATAAAAAAGTCGATCAAAACCTGTTTACTAGTAAATTGCCGGTGAAACGTAATTTTAAATTTATTTATTTCCTGTGGAACTAATTGAGTTATTGACAGGGCCGGAGGCAGGGCAGTCGGCGCCCTTATGCAAAACAGTACCTGGAGCCCTTTTCCAAAAGAAAGAAAGAAGTTCTTTTTTAAACATTGATCTCCTACAAAAAAATAAAAATTTTCATCGGCCCCCTGTCAAATGTAATTAAACATCAAATCAAGATTTTGTTAAATTGCAATCTATGATTCCATTCGCCCTAATTTCGTTGTTTTTTTTTCTTTTGTTTTTGTTAAATTATAAACCGATCCGATCGTCTTTTGTCCTTTCCTGACTCGATTTTATATTCGCATTATAAGAATCTTTTCTGTCCTCTTACAAGAAATAAACATCAAATCAAAATTTTGTTACATTGCAATCTATGATTCCATTCGCCTTTATTTCCTCGTTTTTTCTTTTTCTTTTTTGTTAAATTCGATCGATGATCGTCTTTTGTCTTTTCTAAACTCGATTTTATATCCGCATTATAACATCCTTTTCTGTTTTCTTTTCTTTTCTTTTGTTCGAAAAACTTTCTCTCTTGATTCGATCTGGCTTTGTAGAATTTTTATTTTCGTCTTCTCTCCATCGCCGATCGTCTTTTTGTTTTTGTTTTTTTTTTTTTAATATTACTTATTCCACTTTAGTTAATTTAATTTTTAATTTACTCAATTGACCAACGTTTCATTTGTTGATTTTTCATCTCTTGTTCTCGTTTATTCTTTCGTCTAATTTTATTTAACGCGATTTCATTTTTTTTTAACTGTCAGTCGATCGTCTTTTGTTTCGTCTTATTTTCTTTTGCTATAGATTGGAGTTCATTTATTTTATTTTACATTTTAATTCCGTCGATTGATCGCTTCCGATTTTTTGTTTTCTTTTTCTGTTATTCGATTTGACTTTATTTGTTTATCTATCTTTCTCGGGGGCGGTTGTTATTCACTTCAAATACCCTTCAGTGTCCACCACAGATAAAATGAAAAAAAAAACTGTTCTTCTTTTTCCTTAAATATCTTAGAGACTAAATTTTTAATTTTTGATCGCGTTCGTCATTTTTTTTCTTCATCGATTAGATTTATTGTTAGTTTTCCACAATGTTTTTTAAATTTCATTTCATATGTTGATTCTTCTTCTTTTGTTCTCGTTTTTTCTTTTTTTTTTAATTTTATTTAACGCGATTTTATTTTATTTTTTTTAACTATCAGTCAATCGTCTTTTGTTTTGTTTTATTTTCTTTTGCTATAGATTGGAGTTCATTTTATTTTACATTTTAATTCCGTCGATTGACCGACACAGATTTTGTTTGCTTTCTCTGTTATTCGATTTGACTTTACTTTTTTTTTTATTTTAATTTTTATCATTAACTGTTGGTCTTTTCCTTTAATATTTGCAGACTAAATTTTTGATTGCGTTCGTAATTTTTTACATCGTCTTGACTCATTGTTAGTTTTCCACAATTTTTTTTTTACTTTCGTTCGCTCACCACATCGTCGATTGTCTTTTGTTTTCGTTTCATTCGATTCGACTGTATTTTATTTTTAATTTGATAATCAATCGATCTTCTTTTTTTTCTTCTTCTTCTTCTTCTTCCTTGTTTATTTAGTTAACACTGTAGAGTGTTTAAACTCAAGCTTATTTAATCGCCAATTCACCGATTGGCCGATTCGCTGTAGATATAATTCGCCGTCGGCAAACTCACCGTCGGTAAGTTCGCCGCTAGCGATTAAAGTTTTAAATCCAGGTACATATAAAACAATAAATATAAAAAAGCTAACAAAAATAATTTGTCATTAATTAATTATGATACGCAGATAAAGAAACGGATAAACTTTTTTCCTCTTCCAGAAAGTATTTCTTATTCCCATGTTTGCAAAATCCCTTCAATTTTTTCAATATTTTCAGATTCTGCTCAAAATTATGTTAATTTTTATATAAATCAAAATTACTACATATCAAAAGTCGACTATAGCTATAACTTGGATATCTAAAATAGTCAGAAAGTGTTTTAAATCTGATCAAGCTAAATAAATAAAGCAGTAATATGCAACCGTGAATTGCACGAACCGTAAATTGGGTTGGCGGCGAATTGATTCTACGACGAATTGGCGACGGCGAGTCGACGACGGCGAAACGTCCTATCCCCATTATGTTGTGACATTTCTTTGACTATTTGTCTAATGTCAGCTACCTGCATAATCTATGTAACTCTTTGAATTATTTTTGGAGATTTGGAAATGTCTTTGTAGCCCTTTGCATTTAATAACATTCGCAAATCTTCAGATCTACAGAATTTAATAAATGTTACGAACTCATTTTTTTAGTTATTAAGATTTAATGTTAGAATATCATTTACGTAGAATTTAGTCGTTTCTCACAACAGAGTTGCCCGCAAATACCAGATGTCCAGGCTATGTTACTCACAGGCCACCTTCTGAGATTTTCGTCAGTATTCATTTAGATTCAGTTCTCAGATTGTTAACTTGTAAAATTTTATATTTCTCTTCCGAAAAGGTTTAAGTAAATTGCTTTTTGGAAGGTCTGGGAACAACATTGCTATGCATCCGCCTTGGGAAAATATTTCCTAACCAATCAAGGTTTACGCTTCACTTCCATTTAGTTTTTCAGAGAAATTTTTAGACTCTTTGAATATTTCATTTCAGAATTCAGTTGTACGTAGCGACTTGTCCAGGGCGGTTGGATGCCCTGCAGACTCTAAGGCCCGCAACTCATTGCATTTCAAACATCTTCTCTTTTATGTAAATAGTCAAATTAAATACGTTTTAAGTTACCACTTGGTTTTTTATCCTCGTGCCGGCGACAAACATTTGTAATTAATTCTCGCGAACCGTTTTAAAGAAGCCTTACAACCTTCCAGGCCGCGTGGATTAATTTTGCATACGGTGGTTGCATCACCGGGTTCGTTAAATTAAGCGAATACGAAACAATAAACAACATTCCATCCTTCGCTGTCATTCACGTTAATGCGGCAGGGAAAAATTTATGAATTATTTTCTTGAAATAAATCAGTTTTTTTTCTTTTTCTCTTTTTATTAGTGTAAATTTGTGTTGACTTCAGAGTTAGTTATGTAAACTGTTGGTACTTCCACCTACTGTTTTGATAAAATTCGTAAGATTCTTTGAATTCGTTTCTAAAATGCACATAAACAAATCACAACACTAGTTACCACTTCTAGGTTTTTTAGTGTCGTCTAATACTCGTAAATTTTCTAGCGCTATTCAGCTTTGTTAGTATGATTTCCCTATGAAGAACCCATTACATGCACACTTGCCCGGTTACACCTCTCACGTCAACGTGGCTCCAACTGGCTGCCCTACTAGCTGTGCTACTAACCAGCAGAATGATGATGCCCTGTAGTGTGTTAGGTAAAAAAAAAACTCAAGGTTGTTACAAGCTGTCAGTTCAAAATCAAAGACGCTGACGAACTTCTTTCTATTCCTTGGCATAAGAATACAGATTTTGAAATAAAGGGGTTCTGCCATTCTGTCGTCTTATCGTGTGCTATTTTTTTTTTTTAAATTTTTGATGTTTGTTTAACATTGGGATTTGCTGAAATGAATTCTTTTTATGATGAAGAAGAAGTATGAACAGTTAGTTAAACTAAATGTACAGTGTGGTCCATTTTTGATGGTTTTACAGCGTTTCTCAGTCATTTATAGGAATAGAAGAAAACCGTTTTCGCGACCCAATGCTAGTTTTTCAAGAAAAACTCAGTGGAGAAAACAAAAGTTAGCTATCTCGATTCGTTCGGGAAATATCGGCCGAAAACGAATTTTTCCGAGAAATTATTTTTCACAATATCTCAGTTGTTTGACAAGATATTTTGAAAATTTAAAAACTGTTTTATTCAGAAATTAACACTGATTTTACTGACAGTATTATCTTTTGTAGAAATTGCGCCAGTTCTGAGAAACAGACTATAACTTTCTAATTTTAAATAGAAACCGTAGTTGGCTATGACACAAATAAATTGCTTGTTTAATGAGGTTTTCAAAAATATAAAGTTTGATATAATTATTTTTATAAATAACAAAGATACTAATTTTCATTGTTTTGCAGTACCTATCAAGCTATCTATGCAATAGAAACAAAAGTAAATTCAGTTGTTTTCCTCAAAAAACTATTATTAGAATAAATAATACAGGTAATTAAATTTAACAAATTAAATATCTACTGCTATTAGAGAACTCATAAAACTACAAGTAATGTAAATATGGATTAACTGTCAATGCAGTTTTGAAGAATTATATATTGTACGTTCCTTTGAAATTATTAAATCTTAAATTTTATATTATCAAAAATTCTTAGATATGTTTATTTCACTTCTATCCGCGATTACATTTATTAATATACAAAAGTTCTTGAAAACATTATTAAATTTAAGAAATATCCGACATTTCAATAATTCCTTAAAGAAATGCACTAATTTATACAATTTAAAATTTATAGAAATCTCTTAACTATTCTCATTAATAATTTAAGAAATGTTCAAATAGAGTTAATTCATTTTTCCATACTTGTGGTTTTATGTCAGTCTCTGATCTATCTATCTCGAAGCTTTTTATTTATTGAAATAAATTAGCTGTTTTATTCAACAATAATTAATTTCTCGGGAAAACAATTGAACTATTTGTTTTGTTTTTGGTATCATGGATGGCTTGTTAGCTACCGGAAAACAAAAAATAATTAGTATCTTTATTATTTGAAAAAAATTATTATAATTAATTAATTAATACTGTCAGTAAAATCAGTGTTAATTTCTGAATAAAACATTTTTTGAATTTTCAAAATATCTTGTCAAACAACTGAGATATTGTGAAAAATAATTTTTCAGAAAAATTCGTTTTCGGCCGATATTTCCCGAACGAATCGAGATAGCTAACTTTTGTTTTCTCCACTGAGTTTTTCTTGAAAATGTAGCTTGGTTCGCGAAAATGGTTTTCTTCTATTCCTATAAATGACTGAGAAACGCTGTAAAACCATCAAAAATGAACCACTGTTGCAAGCAAAAAAAGTAGATAAACTACAGTTTCCTGTAATTATTCTTTCTCAAAATGCCGTAGATTAAAAACGAATTCACAGATTTTATCAAAATGTTAAACTTGTTAAATTCTGAAAGCTTTTAAATTTTTTGAATGGTATCTGTGAAGTCGTTTGTAATCACTACCATTTTCAGAAAGAATAATTACAGGAAACTGTAATTTGTCTAGTTTTTTTTTGCTTCCGACAGTACGCTAAAACACTACGTTAACGAAACTGTGCGCGCGATCACTTTTTAGGTTTACCATAAATTTAATAAATGAATTAATAAATTACGCATAATGTTGCTACCCTCAATTCAACTGCGACATCGCCCTAAATCACCGGCTTTGTCTTCCGCGTTCGCCGAGCACAAGTTATAACCGTGTTTACGTCTCCATTCGAATAATGCAATTAAATTATTGCCGCAATATTGCAACTCTAATTTACATCATCCTAGTCGGACGCGAACGCTTATTTTGCCGGTGCATATTCCACCCTATTAAATTAAGTTTGATGGAATCCGTAAATGATGTTATTTATTGGTTCAATGTTATGTCAACGTTGAATAAGTTTGAAAAAGCACATCGTCTTCTGGTGAATGTCTCGAAAAAGTAGAGTTATGACAACGAATAAAATTAAGGAAAAAAGAAATGAATTCAAATTATTTAATTAATTAAAAAACCTACATGTCAGAGTCGATAATAGAGCGCAGTAGAATAACTCCTGAGCCTGCCAGCTCAGTGAAGAAGAGTGGTGGAGCGTAATTTACAGATATACATATTGCGAAGCATAAACTTTCTTAAATTCTAAATATTTTTAAACATACAACGACAACATAATGTTTGAAGTTTCTTCTCCGTTCTAAAGTTCGAATCTAAATTTCATTGCATTCTCTGCCCTACTTTCTTTTTTTTTTTAATAACGTCATTGTACTTATTCCGGAATGTATAAAAACCCTCCGTTTACATGAAATAATATAAAACTACCGCTGATAAGCTTGACTGTAACATATATTGAGCCATAAATATTAAGCAAACATATAATCTGGCTGCCTCTGTATGTCGTTGCTTGCTAATAACCATAAATTTATGGAACCAAAAAAGAAAATAAATACATACGCTCCACAATTCACAACGAGCATGCAAGCTCGGCAATGTTAAACTAGCACAACAATTACTACGCAAATGGGCTTCAAATTAACATAAACTCCGACGAAAAATCGATGAATAATTTTTCACGGGGTGGTTGGCTTTTGTAAACCGCGTTCAACTAATTCTCGCGGAGAATAAATTTAATAACAAGCGTCAATTGGCGTCTGGATAAATGATGCATGCGACCGAAATTCAAAATAACCTGAAACTTATTATACTCCTGTTGCATTCTAACCTCAATCTCTATTTGATTGATGTGAGGAAAGCTCACAAAATCTTAACAGCGGGTGTGTAAAAAAAAACATAAAAATTTCCAAGGTGTTGGCTAGATTTCTTTTTGTTTAAATATTACAGACAAACAATATTATCTGAGGACGGAGTAACAATAAACATTCACTCATCATTGGTTAGGTCTCTCATTCCTAATGTTCTTTCATTTTTTCTCGCTTCCCTGACTGCAACAGGCGCTGAGGGCAAACGTCTTAGCTCCCGGGCATCGCATTCCAATTCGATAAGGATCATGCAAATTATAAGTAACCCTTTACGAGTATCTATTCAGTAAAATGGAACATTCCACTTACCGGGGCCGTTTTCCCGGCCCCACCTGCTCCAGCGGCGAATCTAGAAGCTATAGCTCTCTCATGATGATATTGGACACTGGGGAAGTCATCCTCGCACGCTGACTTTTTAGCTTCGCATGCATTACCCTCCACATTCACTTGTGGATACAAAACCCACCCCTCTTGATGAATATTAGCATACTTTGCCTCCCGAGCATACTTCTCAGGATCAGTAGATGCACCGACTGCGGGAGTGTCAAGCACCACTCCGTGCCAGTCCAATAACATCATCATGTCAGACCGTTCTGGATAGCTCAATGCCATCACCTGGTCAGGAATGCAATCAACCGAATTTCCACTCACAAAAAATGCAGAATAGAGCTAATTGCTTTCCGGTGCCGTGCTCTTCATCGGTGCTGCTTGCACACCGCGGCAAGAACCCCGATACCGTATGCAGGTGCACGATACCATTCTCTGGTGAACGCCTCGGATCGCGTCCCGGACAATATTCTGCTACCAGAATACCTCCGCATAACTCATGACTCATGACCCTCAAACCGCATTGCCAATCGTGAGAATGTACCGCCCTAACACTTCTGCCAGAACATACCATATCAGGTCATATTGTGCAGACACCCTCTAGCTAATGCCCGACAATACACCGCGGTCACCACATACAACACATCTCTAATAAACCAACGCCTCCTCAAGGCTAATATTTCGTGGACATCCCTTATCAAATATCCACTACACATTTTAACCACCTTCGCGAGGCCCGGTTATTCCACGTTCACCTACCGCGCTAACCCTCGGGAGACTGCCGTAATCTCTTCCGTTTCTTTACTGCCAAAACTAAACACGCCCCCATATCATATTACCAAACCAATAACGTAAACAAATATGCTAGTGCTTCAGAGATATCCCGAGAATGCATAAACTTTCTTAAAAATTTTAAACTTCTAAAATATACAACTACAACAACACTCCTTTTCGATAATAAACTGCGATTGCCGAAACTGTCAAATACAGGTCGATGTTTCCATAGACGTTTCAGAAGGACATAACTCGCGCGCGGGAGCAAAAAAAAAGAAACTTATAAACGGAGCGATCGGAAGAAACTTTGCTCGATCTTTTTATAGTAGTTCGGAGTTAGATCAAATCGGTTGATTTTTTTTTTCTCTCTCTCCAGGGGGAGTTAAACTCTGTTTATTTTGCGCTTCCGACAGTGAAGCTTCACCGTGAAAGCAATAACTCCGCTGCAGTTGATTTAAGTTTTGTAATAACTTTGCAGTTCCGAACCCGATAACAATTATAAGTTCGGTAGGGTGGAAATTTATGAAATTGAAACGGCGCATATTATTTCGGAATTAATTCAAAGCGAATTTAATGGATTCAAAATCTTCTAGGTTGCAGTTCGTTTAGGGGCTTTATGTTGCTTATTTTAATTATTTCTATATAGTTTGAAACATAAACAGATGACACTGTGAAACTACGCAAAATTGTACTCTTAACTAACCAAAAACGCCCTTAAAACATTTACTGAGAAAATTTTGTTAACAAAAAATCGAACGCAGACGTCCTAAATAGGTTCGTTCTGTGTACATGTGTACGGAGGAGGTTGGAAAGGGGGCGCAAGCAACAGAATAAAGATTTCTTAATTTGCCCACAACAAAGTTATCAAAACGATGTCAAAAATCAAAAATCCTTGCTCAGATATTTTTCTCCATATCGCTAGACTAATGTTATAATACCGGTTGATCAATGGAATTCATAATTAGAGGAGGCTGTGATTGGTGCTATTTTATGCTGTTTGGTTGGCTACAATGAGAAATAAATAATAAGTTGACAGTTGTCATATTTGAGGTTATGCTCGCGTTTTATACAATCTTTATTTTGTTATTTTATTTTGTTTGGATGCTAGTTTAAACCCTTTTTTTTAGAATATTATGAAGAGTTCCACAAGACAAATCCGTTTATTATCGATCATTATAAACAAAATAAATGTCACAATTCTGACACTTAAAATTGTTAATTTCAAAATGTCACAATTCTGACACTTAAAATTTTTAATTTCAAAATGTCTGTATTGCCAACTTTTTGGAAAATATCACAGCCTGCTCTTATCATAAATTCCGTTGATCGCATGGTATTTTAAGTATTGTTCAAAATTGCTCCTTCTTCGTTCTCTCTTCTTGGTAGATTGGTATTTTTCGTTTAAGATTAAAATGTCACTTACTCTAACAGTTCACATAAAGTTCTGAAACTTTTAAAAGAAAGTATATTTATTTTATTAGAAATTTAAAACATGATTTGGTCGATCCGGTCGTATAGGCTATTCTGTTTACATGCGCGTCGAGCACGTCGCGGTAGATCTCCTGCAGCGCCGCACTCAACATTTGATTGTTTACCAGCCGCATCGAATCCTTTTCGGCTTTCGACCATAGTGCGAATTAGTGGTGGTCACTTCTCTCATTCCGTTGCGTGCTGTTGGTGCCTTGTGGAGTTTCGTTGATGAAGAAGTAAACCAGCCGTTGTTGAAAGCCGCACTGCTGTTGCTGTCCCCTGTCGTAATAATTATAATAATAATATACGTTTATTTCCCTTGTACCAATAAAGCACGGAAAACGGCATTTTAACTATAAAATAAATATGTATGTATGTATAAAAACAGATACAAAATATAAAATATGAGTGTACGTAAGTATAAAACAGTCTCCGAAGATTGCAACATTTTCAGAAAGAGTTATTGTACATGTTACATGTTAACCTAGTGTCTGTCACTCTGTCTCGTAGGGCCCATTCCTCGGCTCTGTGAATTGTGGCTTGCATGTCTACGGCAAGGCAAGCGCCATGCGCTATGATGATTCTCCATTTTGTTGCTTACTTGATTTCCACGGGCGTTTACCGCTTGCGGTGGTATAGGTATTTCCACATTTTCTCCCTTCTAGTAAGTAGTCCCGGGAAGATTTTAACGTAGAGTTCGAGCCTTCCCTGGTTATCGCCTCAATTAGCAACGGAAGTGCAGGAAGCGCACGAAGTGCCTGTCGAGGTGAATTGCTGGTACAAGTTCGTCAACTCAAAAAAAAGAAACGCCTACAAAAAAGCTGGCCATAAAAGCAGCGGGCCACAAATTGTTTACAATGGAATAAGAAAACTTTAAGTAGAATTTTTTTTTTTTTTTTCATACTCGCTAGTGCACAATATTTTGATCTTTTTCTTTTTCCTTTCGTATGTAGTTAGCTTGTAATTTAGTTTAAAAAAGTTTGTTTTGCTCTCTTAGTTATAGGCAGTTTTATTAATTAACTTTACATTTAAATTTTTTTCAAGGTTAAGTTTAATAGCAGAGAAGCCTAGGCCGATCTGAACTTCGCCTTGTGATTGTGTAACATTTCCTTTGCTATCTGCATTTCACTTTATTTTTTCTTTGTTTTGTTTTGAGAACACAATAAAGGCATATATTATTATTATTATTATTATTATTATTATTAATTTCAGAAGAAAAAATGTAAGGAAAATCACCAAGTCTGTTCTAGCGGAAAACAGAAAACCAACACGGGTTTCATACAGCACAAACAACTGACCTTGACAACACTGGGAGTGTTACGCAAGCGATAGAAAAAAAGGTAAACATCCCCTCAAGTTCAGCTAGCGTCCGTAAGATGTTATGAAAACCAATTATAGCTCTTATAAATGATCAGAGCTGCGGTTCCAACGAAAGCGTGAAGAACACCATAGATTTAGGTGCTGTTTACGTCGCGGGGATGACGGTGGGGACAGTGGCGTTTCCTTCCATCATCATATCTATCATATTCGTGACCATGATGGCTAACAATGGCGCGGCTAGGTAAAAAAAATAATTGCAACAACGCTTTGGCGAATAACTCGATGAAACGGGTGAAATGAAGATTGCCACTTGCTCAGTGGAGGGAGGGAATTATATAGAAGCTGACCTAAATAACCAGAGAGCGAACGGTTAAAAAAAAATAAATAAAAATTCTGTCCAAAGTTAGAAAAAAAACCATCGACAATGGCCTGGTTTAGGTGATGCACCGTGGCCAGTAATGATGGAATGGAGTAACTCATCTAAATCCAAATGAGCCCGTAAGAAAAGATTAAATTCAAAAGTGAATTTAGCAAAAGTTTAAAATACTTTTTGGAGAGAGGCAGACATGATATTTCTATACAAAAATTAAAGCGAAGTTTTAATTATTGAAACATTACATTAAAATAAATTTTACACGTAGAACGCACATCCGGACGGGGATTGGAAACTCATTTTTCATCTCCTTTTTGTCTCTAATTCTTTTAGCAATTCGTACGATGTTGAATTTCGATATCTTTGTTAGTAGCGCCCTGGGTTTAGCATGGAAAGCCAGAAATCGATTTCCAAATCGTTTTCCCCGAATAGCTCGAATGGTGTCTACTTATATTTTTTTTTTGAATTGTCGAAAAATGTCCACTCCTTATCTCTTTCTATGTTTACTTAATCGTCCTTCTTTATTATCGTTTAAATAAAAATCCAAAGCTTTAAATTACAAAATTTACCTAAACAAAAAAGAAAATTTAGTACAACACAAAAAATTACAAACAAAATAATTTGTGAATTTAGTTAGACTAATTAACTAATTCAAATTTATCAATTGACATAAAATTAAAACTGGAGTATGAAAGAGAGAAGGAAAAATTAACAAAAATCAGTTTATTTCTAAGAACCTTTGTCAGATGCTAAATCTTAAGCAACAAAGATTCTATTCTATTTAAACTCACCCTCGCCGACCGTGGATGCTTCTTAGGTACACTTTTAAATTAAAATAAATTTGGAAAATTGACCGATTAGAAAAAAAAAGAATTTAGAATTTTGAAAACTATATGACTCGTGATACATAAAGGAAATTACAATTGGAATCGAAGAAGCACTTTTCTAGATGACGATGAGGAGTTCGTGCTTCGGACAACAGTCTTGACGAACTCCCCTCTGATCTGAAAAAGCTACCTATTTATCGGGATCCGATGACCTACTTTAGTCTACGTCAGCTTTGCATTAGGCGATGTTAACCTTGATGACTAATTCTATTTTTTCTAGTATCAACGTTCGATCAAGGCTCTTCTGCATGATTCATCAATCCTTACATAATTATTTACAAATTATTTTAAAAATTACAAACAAAATAATATGTGAATTTAATTAGATTAATTAACACTAACTAAAATTTAACGATTGACATAAAATTAAAACTAGAGTATGAAAGAGAGAAGGAAAGATAAACAACAAAAATCAGTTTATTTCTGAAAACCTTTGTTAGATGCGAAATTTTAAGCAACAGCGATTCCACTTTATTTAAACTCACCCTCGCTGGTCGTGAATGTTTCTTAGGGACACTTGATTTAAATTAAACGAGGAAACATTTGGATGGAAGGAGAAAGAATTTGAATTTCGAAGAATTTCTCGATGAGGAAAATCGAGCCGACATGTCAAACAAAGTCACATTACATTCGAAACTGACTCTAGCCTTCTTCTCTTGTGGTATTTATTATATTATGATCCAGGGTGACGGGGGTAGTTTAAGCTCTAGCCTGGGATTCCTTGGAATTCGCTCGCACTATAACTCATTTATGATTCAACGAATAGCTCTAGCAAAATATCGTTCAATTGTACGTTGTTTTCAAATGAGTCGTGTTCCAATCTGATTTCTAATTTAATAAAAATATGTGTTTTAAAAAAAGAGAACCAAAACAAAAATAATAATAACAAACAATATACAACACGACAAGAAAAAATCAATTGAAAGCGCTGTTTCGTTGTTGCGAAGTATAAAAGGGGAACAAATAATTCAGGGATAAACAAAGAAAAGCAAGAAACTAAGACAGCTCTTATGGTGGGTATTGTCGAATTCTATTTTTTCTAGTATCAAGGTTCGATCAAGGCTCTTCTGCATGATTCATCAATCCTTACATAATTATTTCTTTTATCGCCGATGTTCCAGCGATATTGATGTCCTTGATCTAATTTCTCGGTATATACATCGCAAGCTTGTTGAATGCTTTCATTGCATAACGCTGCAAGTGTTTTGTGTTCTTCATGAGTCATGATACGAATTCTAATTTAATAACATATCCGAACCAAGTAAAATGTACTGAATTATAAAAAATTGTATGCTCACGTATACTTTTTCTTACAGCAAATTGCGACGCTGTGACTTCTGTGCGATTTGTTTGGGTCTTGTGTTAGATATATTTTTATTAAGTAAAAAAAAATATAAAGGATCTATAATTTAAGAAATTACAGTTTCGCCTAAAATGCATCGAATATAAGCCTAGACGGTTGGAATGCGAGATGGCACTTGAGAAACGTAAACAATAAACAAAATCGGTCGGGGCGACATAGCTTCGTCCAAGGGCCGGGGCAGTGGTTGATATGCTGTTAAACGATGTACACGCTAATAAGTATTTGGGGTATTAATAATTAATAATACATAAAACGTGCGGAATAATTATTATTACACGGCAAGCGCGTTATTGGCCAATCTCGCGGTTCGCGGCTCGGGGTATGCGATGTTTGCGTACGATTACAGTCGGCGTGTATTATATACAGGGTCCGTACATACAGGGTGTGTTTAGGAAATATTGTGCGCCACACCGGAGAGATGCAGTACGCTTTAGAGATAAGTTGTATATTATAGCAAATTGCATGATATGTAGAGAATTAGCTTGATCTACTTCTTGCTTGGTATGAATGAGCGATTCCTCTGGGTTTAGGCTCGGCAAGGCGTGGCAGGTGCTACATCACTTGACCGCTGACTAGTTAGACTATGTTGGCGGGGGTGGTTGCGGGATGTCTGGGACGTCTGGGACGTTGGGGACATCATTGCATGAGTAGCCATCCCCGAAGGGGGATCGTACTAACAGGGTTTAAAAACGCAGCCGAGAGTGAACGACGTACTGTTCACGGTCCAAGGTGATCCCAAGGGGACCCGATGTAGCGGGCGGCCACGAGGAATTGTCACCAGCCTTACGTGCCAGGTGGAGGCCGGTGGTGAGATGCCACACCACCTGGTGGAAGAGTAGATTGGTGGTAGAGAATCTACGGGTCGGATAGTACCAAGACGTGGGGTGGAGCGTGTTTGCATGTACCTAAGTGAGGCTATCTGCGGTGCATGTAGAGTGTGCTTGTGGAAATAATATTTTAGAGAATTGGAACATATGAGAGAGCAACAGAAATGAGTTTGGGAAGGCCCAAGGTTGGTACCATTAAGAAATATGGTAGAGGCTCGAGTGTGAGCTATAAATAGACCTTAAGGGTCGGTGGAGCAAGTGCAGACCGTTGTGGCCTTGGGGACCGGGGGTCCCCGGTGAGTAAATAACTGTTGACTCTTGACCTATGATTGTAAACACATGTTATTGTTGCATGAACGCAATGTGTCATTGGGCGATGACGGTGGCGGAAGGTTCCCAGTAGCCGAAGGAAAGGGTGAGCGTTTGATTAATTATATTTAAGTATACGCATTAATATGTTTTTATAATAATGAAAAGAAAATGTTTTGATAATTTTGCGGCCGGTCTTACACTTGCATTTGAAATAACTGGGGATGTAGAATGGAGGTTTCATCTACTTCCTCGTTAACGAGTTAAAGCATTCATGCGAGTCATATTACTTCCGGTATCTATTTCGGTTCTAGCGGAACGTCCAGGTTTATTTAATACTGGGTCAAGGTGTTTACGGTCAGTTGCACGACAAGCACGGCCAGTCAATGCATCAAACGAGCCTTGATCACGCTGTATTATCGTATAATTGACTGAAAAGCGCGGCGGTTGTTGCGCCCGTTTCGAACAAGTCTATAATTAGCAACGTGCGATTAAGCAACACAGATGTCCTGAAATAGCGTCCCGACGCCCGGACTTTAACGAATGCATTCACACGACCGGAACGACGCCGACGGATTATAACCAGACGATTATGCACGGATGTACGGGGGGGGGGGGGGCGAACTATTCGGACGGAAGTTGGACCTTAATTAAAAACTTGTCAGGATTTACGATGGATTTACGATGTAACGACCGCTTTATAAATCTAAAATACAGGATACTTTTTTATGTAACGGATTTTGTAAAGCCTTGTCCTATGAATGAAAAAGTCACTAGTATTCTGGTAGTACTAAACAAATGAGTACTACAAAATTCCTGATATTAAAAAAATTAGATTAAATTTCATAGTTTTTTGAACATTTCGTAACAGTCATTTATAAATTAATGATGAAATTGTAATTCAGTGTGATAAGTTTATAATTACGTTTTCTATTTATTTTAGTATTTCTTTTCCGTTTTTCCAAAATGCATACACTTTTGTAAATTAAAATGAAATACTAGTTTCCTTTTATTGGTTAATTTAATGCAGAAGTAGAAATCCACAAATTAAGGACAATTTCGACCTCGAAGCCTTTCATCGCGTAGTATTAGTTTGGTAATATGATATGGGGGCGTGTTTAGTCTAAGCAGCAAAGAAAATGGAACAGGAACGGCAGTCTCCCGACGGTTAGCGCGGTAAAATGTGTAGTGGATATTTGATAAGGGCTGTCCACGAAACATTAGCCTTGAGGAGGCGTTGGTTTAATAGAGATGTGTTGTATGTGGTGGCCGCGGTGTGGGTCCGGGCATAAACTAGAAGGTGTCTGCAGAATATGACCTGAGATGGTACGTTCTGGCAGAAGTGTTAGGGCGGTACATTCTCACGATTGGCAATGCGGTTTGAGGGTCATGAGTCATGAATTATGCGGAGGTCTTCTGGTAGTAGAATACTGTCCGGGGCGCGATCCGCGGCGTTGACCAGAGAATGCTACCGTGCACCAGCATATGGTATCGGGGCTCTTGCCGTGGTGTGTAAGCAGCACCGATGAAGAGCACGGTACCGGCAAAGCAATTAGCTGTATTCTGCATTCTTTGTGAGTGGGAATTCGGTTGATTGCATTCCTGACCAGATGATGGCATTGAGCTATCCAGAACGGTCTCACATGATGATGTTATTGGACTGGTACGGAGTGGTGCTTGACACTCACGCAGTTGGTGCATCAACTGATCCTGAGAACGTATGCTCGGGAGGCAAGGTATGCTAATATCCATCGGGAGGGGTGGGTTTTGTATCCACAGGTGAATGTGGGGGGTAATGCATGCGAAGATAAGAAGTTAACGTGCGAGGATGATTTCCCCAATGTCCAATATCATCATGAGGAAGCTGCAACTTCTAGATTTCGCCGCCGGAGCAGGTGAGGCCGGGAAAACGGCCCCGGTAAGTGGAATATTCCATTTTGCTGCATAGATCAGTGTTCCCAACAACTGCTCTTACTAAATCTCTAGAGGGATATGGCAAAATCTCCAGAAAATAACCAAACGTTACCAATCAAAAAGTCCAATGCGCATGTCTTCTATAGGCCTTTTTCTTCGCTCATTAAAATTGGATCTAAATGCGTTTTGATTGCCTTAGATTAGATCAGTGTCCAATCAAACGCCTTTACATCCAATCAAGATCGGCTTTAAATGAGCGAAAGAAAGCGCGTAAATTTAGTATGTAATTTTGGCGCAAAATTCAACTTACTGCACCATTTAGTAACAGTATCATTTTATTAATGAGGCGGGTCATGATAATTTTATGTGGACATTTTTTGTAAACAATTTATTGATGACAGTAGAAATATTCTACATACACTTATAACAAAACATTTAAAAAAACCAACAAAAAATAAAAACCCTCCAAAAACAAATAAAAATAAACATTCTCAAAAATACAAAGAAAAAATTAAATAAACATTCTTAAAAAAACAAAATAAACATTCTCAAAAAAACAAAAACTTAGTACATATTATGCCCGCAATGTTTCTTTACCATATCGTTGGTCACGTCATAATTAAAACAATTTTTATCTCCAATCAGTCTTTTAGTGTGTAATAAACCTGTTAAAGTTTTGTTTTCTAACCTATTCCTACTTTTGGTTTTATTAATATTTATTTGACTGAAAATACGCTCCACTGTTGCGCTACTATGCGGCAACAGTAGCAACTGTGAAACTATTTTTTTAAAATTTTCATTATCCTTGACAGCAAGCATGGCCGCCTTGCATGGGGAACTTATTAGGAGCAAATCCCGCTTCAATTTGTCTACCCTACTGCAATGTCAGGTCAAAAAGCGATAGTAAGATGTCGCTATTTTATCTATTTTTTTTATATTAGGAAAATATGGAGTTTCATCACCTTTTTTGATTTTAAATACATTTTCCCAAAAAAACAAAAATTTCTTCATTAAAATTTAAATTAATATTTCTAAGTAGCCTCCACTCCCTACCAAGTTCATTTATGTCGTCTATGAAAAATTCAAAATAATTTAAAAGTGGACCCGACGTTTGAATTTCTAATATTTTTTTTTTGGATTCAAAAAGTTTATTAATTTTAGTGACCTGAAGTTGATTTAAAAGGAAATCTGGAGTAAATTTGATCTGTTAGCTCAATATAAAAATCTAAGCACCTTCTTTTAATTTCAGTTTTCTGTGCATGGGTAAATTGATCATTAACGCCAACGAGTTTGACAACTACGTAGAATTTTATGTGGTTTTGACTGTACGAATTCCTGAAAATCTTTAAGTTCAGATTGCCTTTTAGAACTATATTTTACATATGTATAAATATCCCTAACAGGATCTTCAGGGGTGCGTGGCAACTTTAAACAAGCATATGAAGCACAAAGTGCTAATGAATGGCACACACACTTGATAACAACAAGATGAGGAATATCTTTTTTTAACAAAACTTGCAAGGAATGCTTCGAACCCATCATTGAATTGGTACCATCCCCTGCTAAACCAATTAAGTTGGCTTTATAGGGTATGTTAGATGAATTAAAAAAAATGACAATTGCCTTATATATACCATCTGCAGAACTGTCTGCTATTTCAATTAAATGTAAAAACTGGTCCTTAATTTTAAAATCCTGAAAAATTCTAGCGACTATGGTCAAATTTTTTACAGGGGAATAATCCGTAGACTCATCTACCATGATCGAAAACTTAGAAACCCTTAATTTTTCCACTAAAGTGGTAAATGAATATTCACCGGTTATATTTCAGATAACGGCCGTGCATTTAGTAGCTCTTCAATTAATGTTATTTACTATTTGCCTATCTTCCTGACCGCAAACTTTAATAAGTTCAACCAAGTGATCTACTGTACTTATGGCTACATTGTGTTTTGCAATAAAGCTTGAAATTCTTATCTCCATTTCCTTAACTTTTGTGTCTGAAGAAGGGACTTGCTTCATAGCTTCAGTAATAGGTGCTTGTAACTTTATTGCAGACATTTTTTCGCAATGTTTTTGGGAGCTATTGTGATTTTTAACAGCGCCCAAACCTCCTTTTAAATCGGTGTTGCACACAGTACAATGAAAATAAGTATTCCCTTTGTTACTGTGACCTATCCATGGGAATTCATTCAGGCATTTATCGTTAAACTTGTGATCATATTGTTTCTTTTTTTGGATGATCTGACATATTCCAACCTAAGAATGAAAATACTGGTAATAAAATAAACGGTTCAGCTATATTTAATAATAATTATAAATAATAAATCAAAAAATAACTAACCTTATAATTATTGTAACTTGTCAAACAAACGATCAGTGATTCACAAGCTGTGCTTCTTTGCTTCTCCCTTCACGGCCCAAACAATGTCCAAACGCTCAAGGTTCACGGTCAACATTCTGACGTTCTCAAATCAACCAGTTTCTTTGTATTGAAAATTGTAAGTATTCAGATAATAATCAGATTTTCTTTAAAATTCACCAAATTAATTTTCCAATTCTACAGATTTGTCTATTTTTAATGAAAAAATCCCAGATCACCAATAAGAGATAAAAATCTCCAAAACTGGTGAAAAATCACCACATTGGAATAGATACTCGTAAAGGGTTACTTATAATTTGCATGGTCCTTATCGAATTGGAATGCGATGCCCGGAAGCTAAGACGTTTACCCTCAGCGTCTGTTGCGGTCAGGGAAGCGAGAAAGAAAGTAAAAACATTAGGAATGAGAGACCTAACCAATGGTGAGTGAATGCTTAATGTAACTCCGTCCTCAGATAAAATCGTTGGTCTATAATATTTAAACAAAAAAAAAATCTAGCCAACACCTTGGAAATTTTGATGTTTTTTTTTACACATCCGCTGATGAGATTTTGTGAGCTTCCCTCACATCAATCAAATAGAGATTGAGGTTAGAATGCATCAGTTGCTGCGTTCGGTAATTAGATCGGAGCGCTTATTTTACTCCGAAGCGTTCGTTAATTGTAAAGCGAGGTCTTCGAGTTAAATCCAAAGCGTTCGTTTATTCACCAAGGAATGCGTTCGAGGAAACTCGATTCGCTCGGACTATTTTGATCGAGCTCAGCGATGAATTTTGAGGATCATGCGCACAATACGCTAATATTACCGCATTTTGCAAAATTATACATTTAGGTTATGTTTGTTTTGCGTTTAGTTTACAATGGATAACCAACAATTAGTATACGTTAGTAATGAATGCCAGTTGGTAAGCGAGGACCAGGAAGAAATAGAATCGCACATGCAAACTCATGTGTTCGATGGTATGATGCAATTTAGATGCTGGAAAACAATAATTAAACCATAATTTTTTAGGCGAATTTAGTCAAGTAAATGGTGTTTCAATAGCTTATGTAGAGAAAAATGTAGAGTTTGCAGCTGAACCCAACTCTGTACTTTCCTCATGCTCCAACAGTGTAAATAGCAAACAGGAGAAAAGCACATTTGAATGTAGCAAATTGTGGAATAAAAAAAAATACATTAATGTTAATAGAACAATGCAAGCAATATGAAGAAGATTTTGAAACTGGAATAAAAAAATACATATGGCAAAAAATTGCTACAGCAATTTCTGAAGAAACAAAAATTTCTGTAACCCCTCAACAATGTGACACGAAATGGAAAGGTCTCAAAATAACATACAAGCAAGTAAAAAAACATAACGACACTAGTGGCAATACTCATAAATACTGGGAATATTACGATATCATAAATGACTTTCTGCATAAGAGGCCTGAAATTGTTGCAGAAGCTACCTGCAGTAACAGAAAAGGTCTTTTAGTTAGGAATGGTAATATTTTTATTTATTTTTTGTCAGCTTAATTTGCACATTTGGTTTTAGAAACTGAACGCAAGCAAGAACATACAACTCGTGAAGATGAAGATATTAGCTGTGCATCTTCTAATTCTTCCTCAAGTGCATCATATCAGTCGAGTTTTATGAAGAAGAGAAAAAATTCAGATATCGAAAAAAGACACAGAGAGAAAATGATAAGACAAGATAAATACTTAGAACTGATGGAGAGAATGGTCGTTGCAATTGAAAATAAAAAATAAAAGTTGAATTTCTTATGCATATTACAAATTATTATTTACTTAATCAGTATTATTTGCTTTTTCAAATGAAAACTCTGTTTATTTTTGTTACATTTTAAGAAATTATTATAATGTTCAGTTGTTAAAGAGTTTATTGATGATTAAATATAATATGTTAATCTCGATACAATATTTGATATTCACTTATAAAATATTTCTAGGCATGTCTAAGTTATTAAGTATATTGTTCCTTTTCTGAATTGCATTTCCATTATTTTGCTGTTCCATATTTTCCTGCATTCTTGCATTCAATCTCTGCTCTTCGGCTAATTCATGTTCTAAGTTCATAATCTCATGAGGGTTGTCACCTTTTAATATACAAATATTATGTAATATGCAAGCCGAGGTAATAAGCAAACAGATTTTGTCTAATTTAACAGTTTCCATGAACTTAAGCCTTCTAAACCGCCCTTTCAGTAATGCATATGCATTTTCTATAGTTACTCGAATTTGTGATAACTTGAAATTAAAATTTTTTTGTCTGTCACTAAGATTTCCATGGTTTTTAAAACCAACTAAAAGTGTCGTACTTAATCTGTAGGCTAAATCACCAACTAAGTGGCTATTGTTGGGAAAATCAACATGTCCTCTTTGCATATCTTCATATAATGGTGACTTTTGAAACAATCGTGAATCATGTATCGATCCAGGTTCTCCTGTGTAAATGTCTGTGAATAATTTGTGATTGTCACAAATTCCTTGGATTAACACAGAATGAAATTTCTTCCTATTGTAGTATGAATTGGGAAAACGTTTAGGTGCCAAAATTTGTACATGTGTCCCATCTATGCAACCTATTACACCTAGAATATAACAAACTCTTAAGTCACATGTCTGGAAAGCAATGAATACTTACCAGGGAATCCATTTACTTCTTGAAAACTTTGTATTATATTTTGTGCCCTCTGTTCGTTAGGCCAGCAAACGACTTTGTACACTTGATTAATATCCAGCAATTTTGCGCAAATTCTGTTTAAGACACTCCAGCAGGTGGACTTACTAACACCGAAACGTTGTGATATTGATCTTAAAAAAACCTTGAAATGACTACTATCATATTAAATGAACATCTACCTAAAACTCTCCATGTTTGCTAAACACAAAACACCAATCATCGCTTGTTTTTCTAAATTAATTTCTGGATGTCCGACATTAATTTCATGATTCGAAACTCGGTGTAGTTTTCTCAATAAATCTTCGAATGTGTTTGGATTCATTCGGAAATTTTCTTTAAACTGTCTGCTATTAAACTGGGGCACAGTTTTTTCAGCAAACATATCTACTTTTTCTAATATTTTATTTTCCTTTTCATCGTCATCATCATCAGGGAATATTATTTCTCTTCCAAAAGTCACTACATTCCATGCTATGTTATACTTGATGTTCATTTTTTAAATGTTAAGTATGTACATACAATAAATAAATTTAAGGATTGGTTATGTCAACCGAACTGTCAAGTCTTATGCCGCCTAAAATTTGACTCGGATTCGTTCGTTAATAGTTGAGGAAATCGCATTCATCCAGGATCACGTGATCAACATCTACTTCCTCTACGCTCACATCTGAGATGTAATTACCGAACGCAGCATGTATGTAATGGCCGAATGTCAAATTTGACATTTGCACGATGTCGATGATGGAATCAACTAACAATCCATTTACAAAGCAATAAGTTGACGATAATAGCATTGCTACAATTTAATTACTGAAATTCTTTACGTGGTATTTTCCTTACTGTGGACTTGATAAAGTGAGGTACACTTAGAACGCATTAGTTGTTCAACAAAATGACCGCAATTCTTTGTGGCAATCCCTCTTTCTCAACCGCATTTTTTCACTTTCCACTTCACGAAAAGCGTCCTCTTTAAAAACCGCACGCCGCCGCAAACATTCAGGTGAGAGTTAGCTTCTTTGCGGGCGCCGATTCTGCAATAAATATCCACCTGAATGGTGGAGCTGGGGGGTGGTGGAGGGCAAATTGAATTCAAGTTCCTTTACAGTGCGCGCCGCGCTGTGAATAGAAATTTGCAAACGTTGGATTTCTCTCGTTCCGCAGCTAACTTTTGAGAACGTTTGCGAAGCTTCTTACTCTTTCCAGGGATTATTTGTAAATGGATTTCGACGGTATGGAGAGGGAATTACTGATTTATGAGTTTACAGTGTGAAGATATCCATTACCTTCGTGCCTTCGAACTGACGTCGAAGTTTAATGTTAAAAGCGCGAAAGCTCTTGTGCACACATGGCGTTATAAAATCCTATGAACCGACGTCGCTCTTTCATTCATACCGACAATGATGGAAGAACTGATAAGCCTCACCCTTTGTATTTTATCAGTAAAAAAAATCAAAAGTTAAAAATAAACTAATTTTTGTACAGAACCTCGGGTTCTTACAATTTTATTATTCTATCTCATAGGTTCCCACTATGAAAATTATTAGTTTCGACGTATGTATCATTTTTTTCTTGAATAAAATTCGTCGAAAGAGAAGCTTCGAGTCACTATAAAATTTTAAAGTGACTCGACTTTATAATGATTCTCGACGAATTTCAATCAAAATATTAATTAACCCCTAATCTCACGGATAATCCTTTGATTATGTATTATAAATTTCGTCACTGACCCCTAGACTGCCATAACGCCCTCCAATTGCCCATGAACCCGCTACCGCCCTTTCCAATTCTTACAAACGTAACAAGCAGAACCTCGATTTTCTTTGTTAGTAGAGCCTCTTTCATTCATACTGACAATGAAGGAAGGACAGATAAGCCTCTCCTTTTATATGTATGTATTTTATCAGTAAAAAAATCAAAAATCATTTTTGTACAGAATCTCAGTTTCTTACATTTTTATTTTGTTCTACCTGAACGGAGGTTGAAAAAGGTGTCAGAGCAAAAGAAGGGAAGCATTTCCCGTGTTTCAATAATAAATAGAAAACCGAATGGCCAAATAATACACCCCCTTTTTCTTTTCAATTCTTACAAACGTCCAAAGTTGAACTTCGATTTTTTTTGTTAATAGCGCTTGGTTTTCGAAAAAAGCCAAAAATCGTTTGTGTACTTCGTTTTCCACGGATTGCTCGAATGGCGTCTGCTTATATTTTAAAAATTGTTGAAACTACTCCACTCCATATCTCTTTCTCAATTTGAGGAAACGTCTTTCAATAAAAGTCTGAATCTTTGAATAATAATATACGTGTATTCAAATATAAGAAAATTTCGTATATCAACTGATGAAGTGGTGAACAGCTAGTTATTACTATTACAGGGTGGTTTATCATTTTATTGTAGATGCACAAACATAATGTTATATGAATATTAATAAAATTGTCTAGATTATTAAAATTTAACAGTTTACGTAAAATTTAACTAACTAGAATATGAAAGAGAGAGCAGGGAAGATCATAAAAGAAGTATCAGTACACTTTACAGGCTTTGTTTAGATGTTGAATTTCGATTTCTTTAGTAGTAGCGCCCTGGTTTTAGCACGGAAAGCCAGAAATCGATTTCCAAATCGTTTTCCCCGAACACCTTGAATGGAGTATGCTTATTAATTTTTTTACAATTATCGAAAATTATCCAATCCTTATTAAATAACCAGAGAACAAAAACTATCGACAATGGCATGGTTTAGGTGACGCACCGCGGCCAGTGGTGATGGAATGGAGTAACTCATCTAAATCCAAATGAGCGTTTATTAAAGATTAAATTCAAAAATGAGTTTAGCACAAGTTTAAAATACTTTTTGGAGAGAGGCAGACGTGATATTTCTATACAAAAATTAAAGCGAAGTTTTAATTATTGAAACATTACATTAAAATAAATTTTACACGTAGAACGCACATCCGGACGGGGATTGGAAACTCATTTTTCATCTCCTTTTTGTCTCTAATTCTTTTAGCAATTCGTACGATGTTGAATTTCGATATCTTTGTTAGTAGCGCCCTGGGTTTAGCATGGAAAGCCAGAAATCGATTTCCAAATCGTTTTCCCCGAATAGCTCGAATGGTGTCTACTTATATTTTTTTTTGAATTGTCGAAAAATGTCCAGTCCTTATCTCTTTCGATGTTTACTTAATCATCCTTCCTTATTATCGTTTAAATAAAAATCCGAAGCTTTAAGTTACAAAATTTACTCAAACAAAAAAGAAATTTTAGTAGAATACAAAAAATTACAAACAATTATTAAAATTTAACAATTTACGTAACATTTAACTAACGAGAATATGAAAGAGAGAGCCGGGAAGGTCATAAAAGAAATATCAGTACACTTTACTGGCGTTGTTTAGATGATGAATTTCGATTTCTTTGTTAGTAGCGCCCTGGGTTTAGCATGGAAAGCCAGAAATCGATTTCCAAATTGTTTTCCTCGAATAGTTCGAGTGGTGTCTACTTATATTTTTTTTTGAGTTGTCGAAAAATGTCCAGTCCTTATCTCTTTCTATATTTACTTAATCGTCCTTCCTTATTATCGTTTAAATAAAAATCCAAAGCTTTAAATTACAAAATTTACTCAAAAAAGAAATTTTAGTACAATACAAAAAATTACAAACAAAATAATATGTGAATTCAATTAAATTAATTAATTGATTAAAATTTAACAATTGAAGAGTATAAAAGAGAGAAGGAAAGATTAACAAAAATTAGTTTATTTCTAAAAACCTTTGTTAGATGCTAAATCTTAAGCAACAAAGATTCTATTCTATTTAAACCCACCCTCGCCGACCGTGGATGCTTCTTAGGTACACTTTTAAATTAAAATAAATTTGGAAAATTGACTGATTAGAAGAAAAAAGAATTTAGAATTTTGAAAACTATACGACTTGTGATACACAAACTAAATTACATTCGGAATCGAAGAAGCACTTTTCTAGATGACGATGAGGAGTTCGTGCCTCGGGCAACTGTCTTGACGAACTCCCCTCTGATCTGAAAAAGCTACCTATTTATTGGAATCCGATGACCTTCTTTAGTCTACGTCAGCTTTGCATTAAGCGATGGTAACCTTGATGACTAATTCTAATTTTGTCTAGTATCAAGGTTCGATCAAGGCTCTTCTGCATGCTTCATCAATCCTTACATAATTATTTACAAATTATTTTTAAAATTACAAACAAAATAATATGTGAATTTAATTAAATTAATTAACTAACAAAAATTTAACAATTGACATAAAATTAAAAGTAGAGTATGAAAGAGAGAAGGAAAGATAAACAACAAAAATCAGTTTATTTCTGAAAACCTTTGTTAGATGCTAAATTTTAAGCAACAGCGATTCCACTTTATTCAAACTCACCCTCGCTGGTCGTGGATGTTTCTTGGGGACACTTGATTTAAATTAAACGAGGAAATTTGAATGAGAGGAGAAAGAATTTGAATTTGGAAGAATTTCTCGATGAGGAAAATCGAGACGCGGTGTCAAACAAAGTCACGTTACATTCGGAACTGATTCCGGCCTTCTTCTCTTGTGGTATTTATTATATTATGATCCAGGGTGACGGGGGTAGTTTAAGCTAGCCTGGGATTCCTTGGAATTCGCTCGCACTATAACTCATTTATGATTCAACGAATAGCTCTAGCAAAATATCGTTCAATCGTACTTTGTTTTCAAATGAGTCACATTCCAATCTGATTTCTAATTTAATAAAAATAAATATCTTAAAAAAAAGAGAACAAAAAACAAAAATAATAATAACAAACAATATACAACATGATAAAAAAAATCCATTGAAAGCGCTGTGTTTCGTTGTTGCGAAGTATAAAAGGGGGACAAATAATTCAGGGATAAACAAAGAAAAGCAAGAAACTAAGACAGTTGTTATGGTGGGTATTGTCGTAAGTTATTGCTCCTAAATATCCTTTACGATTCGATTTACGTGAGCGTCGTAAATTTTTGTAAGTACGGCCGTCCGATGCAATGAAGATTACTACATCACTGAAAATCTAATGAAAATAAATCTCAAACGTCACTTACCAATACCTCAGTGCAGCGCATAAAAAAATAATTACAGACCAGGCTTTTTGGGCTCTGCCAAGCTTTATTGGGAAGATTTGAAATGAAAGAGATTAAAATTTAATCGATTCTCTCATTAAAAGAGAATTGTAAGAATCCCGACGACGACAATGCTGTATTTGGGATACCTGAGCTTTTAGATATAAATTTTCACCGCAAACGGCAGGCAACTTTTGCTCTGGAAACTTCTTCGACGTTTCCTGTGGACATTGTCTGCGCTTGCAGTAAATTTTCTTACACTTAAGAGAGTTAAACTTTGAAAGCGTTCGAGGAAGACCGACGATTGTTTCCTGTGATGTATACGGCAAAGTTTCCGGGTATCACATTCTC
This sequence comes from Prosopocoilus inquinatus, assembly GCA_036172665.1. Taxonomy (NCBI): domain Eukaryota; kingdom Metazoa; phylum Arthropoda; class Insecta; order Coleoptera; family Lucanidae; genus Prosopocoilus; species Prosopocoilus inquinatus. Next base: position 6,615,827 of record CM069870.1, read on the forward strand.
AACTTAATCCATAAAAATTTTTACACAATTTTCATTGCCTAGAACATAATTCACGTTTAAAACGCGTATTACGTGGGCTGCTGGAAAATTTTCTGGAATCTAGTAGGTCTAGAATTGTTAGCGTTTATCAACTGTCATATTTGAAAAATTTGACGTTTTTCGCCTATAATTCTATTGACAGTTCCTATCCAAGTGAACTAGTTTTGTTTGTACAGCATTTGAGAAAAAGTAATTTAGTGTAAACATGGAAATCTCGCGTGAAAATTTTCGTGCCATGATTTTTTACGATTTCAAATGTGGTCTAACGCCGAAACAATGCCTCGATCGGCTTCATTTGGCTTTTGGAGATGAAGCACCATCAAGGAGCAGTGTTTATAATTAGTTTGCCGAATTCCAGCGTGGACGTAGCTCTCTCGGTGACGAATTTCGTGAAGGTCGTCCATCAACATCTGTTGTTGTCACTAATGTAGATGCTGTGCGTGAAATGCTTGAGCGAGATCTCCATGTGACATACCGTGAGATTCAAGCATCCTTACGCATTGACATGAAAGCAATACACCAGATTTTGCATGATCATTTGAACGTACGAAAGCTTTGCAGTCGTTGGATCCCACACAATTTAACAGAAGCGCAAAAGCAGGGTAGTGTCAACTGGTGCGAAGAAATGCTCAAGAAATTCAATGGAGGTCGTTCAAATTTAGTTTATAACATCGTTACTGGTGACGAAACGTGGATCTATTCGTACGAGCCAGAAAGTAAACAACAATCTACCGTTTGGGTATTTCAAAATGAACCAAAACCAACAAAAGTTGTCCGTTCACGCAGTGCTGCGAAGCAAATGACTGCTTGTTTATTTGGTTTAACTAGACATGTAGCAACCGTGGCTTTAGATGATCGAAAAACCGTGAATGCTGATTGGTATACTACAATTTGTTTGCCGGAAGTCATCGATCAATTAAGAAAAAACAATAGAAATCGACGAATTATTCTCAATCATGACAACGCCAGGTCTCACTCAGCCCATCAGACAGTTGATTTCTTGTCCTACAGAAATGTTGAATTAATGACTCATTGTCCATATTCACCTGATTTATCACCTAATGATTTCTTTTTGTTCCCAAATATCCAAAATAAAATGCGTGGTGAGCGATTTTCGTCGACTGAAGCAGCGGTTGAAACATTCCGGACACTGGTTTCTGAGGTACCATCTTTAGAGTGGAAAACGAGCTTTAGAAATTGGATCGAGCGTATGCAAAAGTGTATTGACGTCAAAGGTGAATACTTCGAAAAACAATGATACCGTTTACCAAATTTCATATGCGTTTTTTCATACCGTTTCCAGAAACTTTTCCAGCAGCCCACGTATTAGGTTTAATTGACAAAATTGTTTAGTTAGCGTTTCACAAGTACGGTCATCGACTGAGGCTTAGTCGTCGCGGATATTGTTGAACAAGAATTGCCGACGTCTGCTTAACTCGCAGATCAAGGTTCTTTTTGGATAATCGAGCGTACACAAAATTAACGGGAATTCCAAGCTAACAAATGAAATGCAAGTCGTTTGAACTTACGTACGATACTACACCAGCAAATCGTATTTCATTCAAAACAATTAACGCGCTCGCTCATTAAATGTGTTGTCGAAAAGAATCCAGGTGATCGTTGATACATGTAGATACACAAAGAAAAGTTTTAAAACTGGATTGGAATGGAGCTAGTATTTTTTTATTATGTAAATTAGAGTAGATCCTTGCTTTGGAATTTGATTTATTACGCAAGAGATAACGGTTAAAAGTTTGTTTGTACACGGCACGGAAAACTTTTGAATCGCAGCCATCAATTTCCTTTACGATTTCCCTTAAATTTTTCTAACGCCCCCGCACTGACTTGTAAAGATTTTCAGATTTATGCCGCGCCGAACTTTTTCCATTATTAGCCCTCCATCGACTTCTTAAATACTTTTCCGTAATCAGCTCTTCGCACATTCGTTTTATGTCAAGCAACGGGGGAACTTTTACAGATATAATATTGCGAAAGTTCCCGAGCGGTCGCCTTCAAAGCGGTAATTAAATCTATTGAACCAATAAAAAGTTCTCGGGGCATTTTCCGAAAGCGTAGATAAAAAAAAGAAGAATTCATCACGATCGGGAAAATCCGCGTTTAAATTTATATTCATCTTCGGTGTTAATTAACTTCCGCGCCGGAGTATAAAAAGTGACGTTAAACAACCTCTCCCGGAGATTAATTGCTGCAGTTATTTAAACATTAGAGTATTGGAGTTTAATTTAATTATGTGCAATTTGTCGTTATTAATTATTCGCTAATTTGTATGCGTCCTGTACCCAAACAACACACAGGGATTTAACGCACTGTTAATCATGTCATTAGCAAAACTGAATTTATTTCGCTTCGTTGCAGTTCGTAGAGGGTCAAAATTTAGAAAGCAATTATTTCAATGGTTTTTATAGAATTATTAGCGCCCTATAGAGTGATATTTTCGTAGTCGACAAAGGTTCACTGTAAAAATAAAATAATTATTCCTAGAAATAATTTTAGCATATAATTTATTAATTGTTATGCGGGAATTGTTATGTGTGGGAATTGGTTGATTTTCGTAACCCATGATAAATAAATTTGTTACTCCTTGAATGAAACATAATTGCATACAGCAAACAACAGCTCTGGTATACGCTGGCATTGCACAAGTTTGCAGAAATGCTGTTGATTCACAGAAGACAGACAGACAGTTGTTTTCCAGCTTGAGGCAGTTCACGAACGCTTACAATACGAGTCGAAGAAACTTTATATGCCAAGGAAGAAAAAATATATCTATATACAGCATGTCTCTAAGCCTATGTCTTTAATTGAAACCACAAACAGTGATCAAGAAAAGAAGCAAAATTTGTAGTACAACTATTGGTCAGATAAAAATTATTTTACTTTTTCATAGAAATTGTTTGAGGGTCGCTGAATGCAGCTTAAATGTCCCGGCGGAGCATGGTTTTCATCTATTCTCCGACGTTCGAGGCCGTAAAAAGTCATAAAAACGCAGACCTCGACCTAATGCACAGATATTGTACTTAAGGCAGGTCAAGTATCGTGTTTTTTTGTTAATTTTAAAAGCAGATAAATTTTGTAACTAGGTAGGTTCTTAATAGTTTAAAATATTCTATGCTTGTTACATTAATTGATGATTAGTTTTGTGCAAATCCGTACTTTAACAGTTAAATTTAAAAAAATCAATCTAAAGGCGATCGAAAAAGAGGAATTTCTTACATTATATTAATTTGTAAATTGCCAATTTACAATGTTGATTACTAAAGTCTTTGTATTCGTACAGCAAAAATAAAGTTGTTTCTTTATTAAAACTACGACGAAAAGACGAAATAAACATCTGCACTAGGCCAGAGTTTTTTATGTTTTTATTGGTTTAAGCCCACGCAGAAATTCAGGTTCAACGTTATCCTTATAAAAACATGTGTTTTGTGTTGGAATGTAAACAATTAATAAAATAGTTCGATTGAGAGCTTATTCAATTACTTATTTTGAACCCATAGATTATTGTGTGGACAGGCAATCTAATTTATTTAAATTTTTCATCGTACTCATATTCCAATTCTTGCTTTCCGTTTTTAAAATAGGAATAGTTTCTTCTCTTGCAATTCTCCAATTCTGCAGCTATTAGTGAGATAATTAAAAAATAATTTCACGCATTTTCAACCCAGTTACAAAACTAGCGTACGAAGATGTTTAATTACTTCAGCAAAAATCTAACGAAGATTAGGTACTCGTTAACATAATTTTTATTGTCTATTACAAAGAAACAAACGTTTTTACTTATCGCATGTTGAAAATACAAATAAACATGCCGATGTCCGCAAGTCGGATTCATATTCGTATACATTAAGACCTTGACCACGTTCTTCTAAACGTAAATAAAAAGTTTTATTGCGGTTTATTGCTTTTATCGAAATAAATTGCTGAAACAGGTCGTAAACCAAGCAGAGGTTTCAAAACAAAGGGACTGCGCTCGCTTGTGATAGGTCAGTTTTTCATTTTTGGGTAAAAAATTACAGATTTTGGAGAATTAATCTCTTATGTAATGAGAAACTTATAGTTTCATTTAAAGACAGAGATTTTGAGACACCCTGTATAGACAGAGAGTTTGCATGTTATTGGACTGATGATTCACAAAACTATTGTCTTGGTATGGACAATTCAACTATTTCTCATTTTTCTTTTTTTTGTTGCTTCTATTTCGCACTCATTTTCTTTTGCTTCGCTTTTCGCTTCACTCACGATTGTCTTTTGTTTCGTCGTAACCTACAATTGCCATTTACTTTCCTCTATTGAAAGATTGTTTTTGTTTTCTATCATCTCACTATTGTCATGTATTTAGTTTTTTTTATGGTGAGTCACGTTCTGTTTTGATGATTGGTTAATTTTTGAGTTGCATTTTATATTCAAAATCAATTTTTATTTTGCATTATTTTCCTCTTGCTTCGCTTTTCGTTTCATTTACGATTGTCTTTTGTTTCTCGTCACCTACGACGGCCATTTATCTTCCTCTACAGTAGTTCTAAAATTTCATTTTATTTACTCCTATATCATTAACTGTTTGGCTTTTCTTTTCTCTAGACGCGTGTCAGGTGCTCTTTTTTCTTTTAATTAGTTTTTAGTTGACTGCTTTACTTCTTAAATCTTCAACGAATGTCATTTTTTTTCAATTCAATTATTCCCAATCGCTTATATTTCGCGTAATTTTTTTTTACTTTGAGATTTTTTACTTCTATGAAAGATTGTCTTTTGTTTTTCATCATCTGACCATTGTCATTTATATTTTTTAACGGTAACTTGCATTGCTTTACTTCTTCAACGATTGTCATTTTTTTCTGAATTCAATTATTTCTTACGGCTTATATTTAGCATTAATTTTTTTTTGTATTTTGTGTTTTTGCCTAATTGAAAGATTGACTTTTGTTTTTCATCATCTCACGATCGTGATTCATTTGTTTTTTTTTCACGAGCGTGTTCTGTATTGATGATTAATTTATTTTTTCGGTTGGTTTTTTTTGCAAATTATTTTGTTTTCAAAAACAATTTCTTTTGTATTATTTTCGTTTTGCTTTTCACTTTGTTTTCAATCGCTTCACTCGCGATTGTCCTTCGTCGTTCTAGAATGATGTCATTTGTTTTTTTCTTTTTATAATAAATCGCGATTTGTTTCATTTTGGTTAATTTTTTAATTGGCACTTTTTCCCTTTTAAATATTTTAATTCTTTTATTATTTTCCTTTTGCATTCCGCATATCATTTTCTTCTGCTCTGTTTTCAGCTTCATTCCCGATTGTTTTTTGTTTCTCATCGTCCAACGATTGCCGTTGGTTTTTTATATTCTGAGTCGCAGTCTGTTTTGATGATTTTCTTATTTTTGAGTTGACATTATTTTTTCCCCAGATATCGCATTTTCAGTATCATATTTTTTTGTAATGTCTTTTTGCTCTTCCTTTTTTTAAAGACGTATGTCAAGTGCTTTTCATTATTTTTAAATCGTTTGTTTTATTTTCCTTCTTTAACGAGTATCATTTGCTTTTCTTCATTTTTGCAATTTTATTTTCAAAATCAATTTCTTGTCTTATTTTCTTTTTCCTTTTCGTAGTAATTTTCTTTTGATTTCTGTTTTCGCTTCATTCGCGATTGCCTTTCGTCGTTCCACCGTTCCAAGTTTTTTCCTTTACGTGACTTTGTGCCTTAGTTTCCTCATCCATAAATTCTTCCTTGTTTTAAATTTTCTATCAGTCAATTTTCTGCCAAGAAATACTTAGGTACGCGTCGGCGTCGCGTCGGTGAGTTCAACAAAATAAAATTGTTACAGCTTAAAAACTTAGAAGCTAACTAAGCTAACTAAGGCTTTAAGAAGTGTACAGATTTCTTCATCCATCTTATTTCTTTATTGCAATCTCTTTCATCTATCAATAATTGTTAAAATTTTAGTAATAGATTATAAGTTTAAAAACTAATTATTATAAGAGATTATAAGTGTAAAAACTAATAATCTATTCAATTTCTTGACTTTTCAGTGGCGGCAAGAAGCAAGTAGACTAACGCATTTGAGGATTAATTTATTTGAAATGAAAAGAATTGGGCAAACCGATTAAATCTGGTCTACCTCGGGTTATACGGAATTCCGGTTTGTGAGTATAATATACAGGGTGTCAGGCATTTTATGTGCATTTTATCAAAAATCTTTGTTAACGAAAGGCCCATATTCTGCACAATTTAAAATTATTTTCAACTATACATGCTGTTTCTTTATTAAGGTACACATCAAACTTATGATTTTTTTTTAATGGAATCCTACGTATTTTATTACATAGTTGGATAGCATTTGAAGAGCCGATGAAAACGATATAATAACTTATTAATCTATTTTCAGTACTTTTCGAGTGATTTCTTGTTTTCCCTAAGAAATCATCCAAATTCAAACGTCTGCCTGAAGGTTATTTTAAATGCTAGCAAGTTGAAACTTGGAACAAACACTCGGAACATCTGTACTTTCAAGTCGTTTATCAACTCTGAATATCAGATCGTCATTAACAAAAAAATAGAGCTCGGTTCAATAATTGTAAAACTACTCGGTTATTTTATATGGAACGTATATTATTACACGAGTGGGTAGACCTTTTTATTGGTTTTCCACATTTAATACATTTACAAGTTTAATATGATTCGAGTATTGTTAATTAATTAATCAATTTACGAAACTTCGCTGTACCACATTCCTGTTCGATTCAGGATTCAAGTGTTGTGTAAGACGGTTTTGTGCTATTAGTTGACATTCATGAGATCACATTCCCAGCATGCTGTAAACTGAATTCGAGAGTCGTCTTCTTTTTTTTTAGCTGCTTAATATGCATTCTCTGTCTTGTTTCCGTAGAACACACAATGGTTTTTGAAGACCATGCTTCCCGAAGACGTTGACTGTAGATTGTAGACAGTAAGAAGACCGATTGGGATATATCACTTGAAAATAAATTTCAATGCAATTCTTTAAGTCGATTAACATTATTTTTTATCGCCTCTTGAATTTTTTACGGCTCGATCAATATATTAATTATTATGAAGTATTGGCGCTGGCAAATTCAGAAAACACATAAAAATGTATCGGCAAATGAAACGAAATAATAAATCGTGCTTTTGCTTAATGTGAATCCATTCGATGCAGGCCACTCTCGTTTACGAGGGTTTACGTGCTCGTTAGGAACTTCATGGATACTTGAGCTGTCTACTCAGTAGATGTACGCTTCAACCCTGCACTCGGTATAATTTTCCTCCAGGGTGCATTTGGGGATGAACCAGCGGCGTCGCGCGGAAAAACAGTTTCCAGTTCAGGCCTTTTACGCCACATTTCGAAACGTTTAAGTCGTCCCAAACGGTACGCAATACCCTTCTAACGTAATATAATGGGTTGAGAATGGCCATGACGGAAAAGAAAAAAGAAGTCTTTACCATATAACAAAAAGAAAACGATTTTGTTATCGATTTTACACCCCTTTTCTAAAATTTTTTGGTAGATACGCGCATGCAAAGTTCGAGTTCTCAGGTTGCCAGTCTTTCTTTTTTTTAAATACTCTTTTATAAATATTGTGACAATCTAATGTGTGACGAATTAGTCATGCGTCAGAGCTGGCGCGACATTATCTCGAAGCTTCTGGTCTACGTCTGTTTGATTCTGCGACAGAATTTTCTGGGCACTTCGATGGCGCCGGACGAGATGAAGTTTTCGCGAGATCGATCAATCTCGTAAACTCTGTATATTTAAACAGTCGGCTGCATAAATAATGAACAAACAGCGACAGTTCGCTTTAAAGTTAACTAACTGATCGTTCGACTTTCGTTAAAAATAAATTAGTTGGTAGTCCGCATGAATTAATTAGTGCTAGTGCAACGTTGTTAATAAATTAGCTATTAGATTCATCGAGAGTTTTATTTTAAAATAAATTAAAGCGAACCTTAAATTCGTAACGTAAAGTAGAGAAAATTAACTTACTATCTCACGGTCGGCTATTCAGTGGGTCGGGTTGGTTTGAATTGGGCGCCAAATAACTTAAAATACTTATTAATAAATAAACACCAGTTATTGCACTTGTCTTTATTTACACACACGATAACCATACATGAGTAGTACCTTTAAGCTCATGTAAATACTTCAAACAATCAATTGTAAAACAAAATCCAAACTTAACAATTTAAATGAAAATCCGAATAACGTGGCCCGTATTTCGTTACAGTAAACACCCGACAAGTTTCTTAACTTGAATGTGAAGACTTAAAACATGTAACGATATAACGAATCAATGCCTTCATTAAATTAATCAGCAACTAAAATTAACTAGATTCAGTGTTGACCTTCAAAGTCAAAGTAACGATACGTACTAATATTTACGTTAGAATAAAATAAAATAGGTATAAAACTCGCGGGTACGTTATTGTACTTCTGTCTCAGCTCATCGTTGCTCCCTTCTCATTGCCGGCAATCAAAATGAAATGTTAGAGTCTATCGCTTCACTCGGATAAACGTCGAACTTCCATTCCGCTACCATACAAGCCAGCGTCGGCGACCTTCAATGCAGTAGGTACGTTACTCAATTAGACGGCGTCTCCGAAAAATTGAGACAACCACAAGAACGAGATCTGCCTTACTCACAACGCTCCACAGATTATTCGGTCTGATATCTCTCAGTGAAGCGGATTTTTAGAAGTCTTGTCAACCCGTTAGTAAACGCTGCTAGAATGCACCTCAAAAGACACGTATAGCTTATTTAATTCCACATTCCAGTTAAACTGCTTTATTGAATTTTGTATGTAACACAAATTCTCATGAACCAACGAGAAGTCTTGATTTCAAACGGTGCATGAACGTCACTACGCTGTGCTAAAATGCTCCTCAAAAGACACGAAGAGCTTACTTAATTCCACATTCCAGTCAAATTGTTTGATTAAATTTTGTAAGACAATTTAACACAAATTTTTACGAAGCAACGAAAAGTCTTGATTTCAAACGGCTCATGAACGTCACTGCGCCGCTAAAATGTACCTCAAAAGACACGAAGAGCTTACTTAATTCCACATTCCAGTCAAACTGTTTTATTGAATTTTGTAATACAATTTTGCACAAATTTTCACGAACCAACGTAAAGTCTTGATTTCAAACGGTGCGTGAACGTCACCGCGCTGCTAAAATGCACCTCAAAAGACACGAAGAGCTTACTTAATTCCACATTCCAGTCAAACTGTTTTATTGAATTTTGTAACACAGTTTTACAAAAATTTTCACGAACCAACGAAAAGTCTTGGTTTCAAACGGCGCATGAACGTCACTGCGCTGTGCTAAAATGCACCTCAAAAGACACGAGGAGCTTACTTAATTCCGCATTTCACTCAATCTGGTTTATTAAATTTTGTAACACAATTTTACACAAAATTTTCACGAACCAACGAAAAGTTTTGATTTCAAGCGGCGCATGAACGTCACTGCGCTGTGCTAAAATGCACCTCAAAAGACACTATAAGAGCTTACTTAATTCCACATTCCAGTCAAATTGTTTTATTAAATTTTGTAATACAATTTTACACAATTTTTCGCGAAGCAACGAAAAGTCTTGATTTCAAACGGTACGTGAACGTCACTGCGCTGCTAAAATGCACCTCAAAAGACACGGAGAGCTTACTTAATTCCACATTCCAGTCAAACTGTTTTATTGAATTTTGTAAAACAATTTTACACAAATTTTCACGAAACAACGAAGTCTTGATTCCAAACGGCGTATGAACGTCACTTCCAGAAAATGTTGCCAACCTTAAAACAACGCACGTGTAACACGTATTTGCCGAAATGTAACTAGAGATTAACCCGTAACACATTTTGGCAACGATTTGCTAAACCGTAACAATTGAAGCGAATAATTTTACTTGATCAAATAAAATGTAGAATCTTTAGTAGTAAACATTTCGACAGATATAAAATGACTATTTATAAAAGACAATGAAAAACGAATTTACAATTTTTTACAAACTTTCTTATCTAAAAGTTGGAAGTAGTATTAGTAACCCTCAGGAATGTTTGGAAATTGAATCGTTGGTTTCAGCGCGAAGCTTTTTAATCCAAATCTATTCTCCGGTAGATGTCACATCTAATTCCATTCATCAATTTTATTTTATTTCTCACGGTTACCTATCGTGTTTTTTTGTTTATGTAAATATAATGTATGCTTTGACTTGAGCACGGTTCAAAAATATTATTATTAGAGTATCTTAAAAGCTCCGTTCTCAAATTTAATTGAACAGTAGTTCCTAATGTTTATAACTGGTTTTGCCTATGTTACTTTTCCTTCTTGCGTTTTTTTTCACAATAAATTAAGATTTGGTTTCTTAACTTTGTTTGACCAATAATATTTTTTCTCCGTGTAGAATTCCGGTTTCTTCCGTTTTAAACCCGGAGCGCTCCGGTTTCTTAAACTCGCGCAAAATCCGTCTATGAAAGCCGCCGCGTTCGGAATTTAATTATATTAATAATAGTGTTGTTGTGCGGACATAATGAACGTGTTTGCTAGTAAATTGGCTTTTATTCGGTGACGGCGTCTCTTTGTCGGCGCAATTGTTTTATGCTGCGTGCTGCGGCTTCGATGAAATTTCTTGCTTGCATCGCAACAATGAGGAAATCCAATCAACGCATTGTAAACAGAAACTGTTTGCATAATAGATTACGATGATGCGTTGAATTTTTGCGGAACGAGAAAATTCTCTTACGCTCTTCTATACCCACCACTTATTCGCTTCGACAAAATAGATCAGTAAGCCATAACAAGTAGATCAAATTTAATCTGTAGGTAAGGAAAGCCTTTCAAAGTAAAAAATGAAGCCGACGGAAATTCAAGTACGGTTTTGCGTCTTGAATTGGAGGAACTCGTCATCTGCCGCAACCGCATGCCGATTTTCGAGGCATTATTAACTCACTAGTTGTGAATTTTGACTCGTAGACTGCGTAGACGAAGACCACCTTCGACCTCGACGTAGACCTAGACGGCTGATTTACCTATCGGCCATAAAACACAGGTGCATTGGGAACACTGTCTCGAATTTCCATACTCAGCCGAGTCATTGTTCGGTATGGAGACTTATAACATCTGTAAGCGTACAGACGAGGGTTAAAAAGACATCAGATTAAAAGAAAAAAAAAAAGGGAAATCATTTTCTATGCCTCAACCAAGTTAGAAAACTGAATAACCCACTTTTCACATCGTTTATCCCTAATCCTTTTTGGCAGTCCGTGCAAAACGTGAATCTCGAACTTCCTTTTTTGTAGCCTGGTACTCAAAACGTTGTTTCCCACGGTTTGCTGGATGGCACCTACTCGTATTTTCAGAATTGTCGAATAAAATACACTTAGGCACGATTTTTCTAGCTCTACACATTTATCTACCAGGATATCATTAACCATTGCAATGACAATGGCTTCCAAGAATATTATCTGATCAATAAATTTATTGAGAAGTCGGACCTCAGATAAAAAGTGAACTTACACATCTAACAGTTGATCATTTTGATAAAGAAATTATTAGAGGAAAGTTTATAATTTTATTACATAAAACATTTGGACAGAAAATGATGAAGGGATGAAGAAATCTGGCACCTTTTTAAAGCTGTTAGCTTTTAAGCTGCAACATTTTTATTTTGCTGAACCCGCCGACGCAGGTCTGCATATTTCTTGGTACACTGCATTTAGATAATACTAGAAAAAGCGACTTACAGTTTAGTGCTCATTCACATCGTTAATTGTCCTGGCAAGTTGGGAACCGTTTTCTGCGGTTTTGGTGGGCGTGAAAACCCTTTCCCGGCTTGCTGATTCATCAGCGAAGTAAACGCCATTTTCGTCTACATCTTCTTGTGTGCTTGTTTGTTATCCACGTGCGTTTATCGTTCGCGATCGTTAATTCCACAATTCCTTTATAGCAAGTAGTCAGGGGCAGATTTTCACCGACCAAATCAGCGCTGGGTGATTGCCACTCCGCTTAACGTCAGCGTTGTTTGAACTTCAAGAGTTGTTGCATTCTTCTCTTGCTTTTGCTGGGAGGCGAAAGCTCAACCGTTTCCGTCATTGGGCTATCGCAGCCACTCCTCGGACATCCCGTCCTGGAGGAAATTGAGTGAACTATTCAAACTTTTCTTCTCCATCTTGTTGCTTGTTTGTTATCCACGTGATTGGTCTCGATCGCTAATTCCACATTTTATCTCCTTTATAGCAAGTAGTCCGGGGCAAATTCTCATCCACCAAATCAGCGCTGGGTGATTGCCACTCCGCTTAACGTCAGCGTTGTTTGAACTTCAAGAGTTGTTGCATTCTTCTCTTGCTTTTGCTGGGAGACGAAAGTTCAACCGTTTCCGTCATTGGGCTATCGCAGCCACTCCTCGGACATCCCGCCCCGGAGGAATTTGAGTGAACTATTCAAACTTTTCTTCTCCATCTTGCTGCTTGTTTGTTATCTATGTAATTGGTCTCGATCGCTAATTCCATATTTTATCTCCTTTATAGCAAGTAGTCCGGGGCAGATTTTCACCGACCAAAACAGCGCTGGATGATTGCCACTCCGCTTAACCTCGTGAGCGTTGTTTGAACTTCAAGGGTCGTTGCATTCTCCTCGTGCTTTCGCTGGGAGACGAAAGTTCAACAATTCCCGTCATTGGGCTTTCGCAACCACCCCTCGGACATCCCGTCCTGGACGAATTTGAGTGAACTATACAAACTTTTCTTCTCCATCTTGTTGCTTGCTTGTTATCCACGTAATTGGTCTCGATCGTTAATTCCACATTTTATTTCCTTTATAGCAAGTAGTCCGGGGCAGATTTTCACCGACCAAATCAGCGCTAGGTATTTGCCACTCCGCTTAACCTCGTGAACTCCAAAAGTCATTACATTCTCCACGTGCTTTTGCTAGAAGACAAAAGTTCCACCCTTCTACAAAAATCTGAATTCTGACACATCTTTCGTGGACCACACCTGTTTTCAGCTGAGCTGCTGGGACTACAGCTATTGAAAAGCAGCGCAAACTTGCCACCTAGTTTAACAACAGTATGTGTAAGTGGGGGTATTCAATTTAAAACGTTGGTGGGAGCAAAAGATACAACAAACTCTGTTATTATTTGGTTAATCAAAAGTCTCATCCTTTGCATAGTCCCGATTAAAGTCTTCATAACTTTTGTAAATTAAATATTTTTGTCTTTCACTCTTAAAAATTTTCGCGATGCAAGTTTATACACACACGGTTAAATATCAAACAGAAAACTTTGAAGTGTTTTCTGTTTGTCGTAGATCTTGTACCTACATCGTTTAGTTTGCGAAAAGTAAACAGTGTCTGGCACCGTTTAAAATTCCAAATTGGTTCACTTTATGCAGATTACTTAAAGTCCCGGTAGCGTTTCCAACAAGCCCGCTTCAGGAAATGAATGCGCCGTCGATTGATCCGTCGTAAAAGCAAACATGTTAGTTAAATATGCGGAGTTTCCGAGCGGTTCCCGAAAGAAGAAATCCGAGATTTCATATTCCAGAAAATTTTTACTGCTCTGTTTGTTTTGGAGCGGCGCCGCGCGGCGCGGGGATTCCTTCGCGACTCTCCTTTGCGCCCTTCTTGTAACTTTATAGTCCGCGTATTTACCTAACGTCGAGATCGTTTCGGAACTTTAGCCAAATGGAATTTTTATTTGATATGCACTTAGGGACGCGGCGGACGTCTCGGCTGCAACAAACTCCGAGCCACATGTTACTCGTTTACGAATGTATTCTAAGTACCCTACTTCTTTGTTAGTAATTTATTTTAATTCCTTTTGTTACCGAATTTTAAAAAAAGGCGCGCTGTGGAGAAGCAATTTCTTAAACGAAGCAAAATTAAAGAACGCGCGCTGTGAGAATTTCTAATGGCCGATCGATGAAGACGAGAATTAATGAATTTATCACGTTGAAGGCTGCTTTCGATAAACGGTGAATCGAACATCGTCGAGAATGTTACCACCGAGCTGCATGAAATATTAAATGAGCGTTCAAAGGGTTGCTCGCGGACAGTTTAGGGAGGGTTCTGGTGGTGTCGAATGACGTTAAACAATTTTAAACAAGAGTTGTTTTATAAACTATGTCATTTATTATTAAAGTTTAAACTTGAGCCTGTTATTGCGTTGGCGTTGGGCGCCAATTTGTTACGTCACAGTAACCAATTATTATGACCAAATCACCAAATAAACCGTAACATGTGTACATAGAACGAGGAAGGGCAGTTCTTACCTGCGTACGCGAGATTTCCAGAAGTTGGCTTGTTGTCGTCACCAAGGGACAAGGCGTGATACCAACGGCAGCTTTCTGGAGTCGGAGAGGGCGTGGAGTAAAAGATGGAAATCCACAAAAAAGTAGTATATTTGAAAAAAAAAGGAAAACGCCAACTGGAGTATACATGTAAATACCATGATATCAAATACAATTTCAACCCAAAATTAACCCTAGTTTTAATAAAGGCGCGAAGTGTCTAAGACAACAATTCAGTGACAGAAAAAAGTAAGAATTTACGGTAAATAGCAATAAATTTAGCGTTAACCTTAAAGTGAGGTTAATCTTAAATATTTCAAAATACAAAAAGGTTTGTACGGTTGGAAATTTCCTGTCGTATCACAACAACTCACGCAACAAAAAAAAATTGAACTCTAGTTTTTGAATCGACTCAAACGTTAACAAAAATATAGTAATTACGATTGACTAAAATTACCGAGCAAAAATTAAGTACTGGCTTTAATACATAAAAAAAATTGCAATAATTAAATTGACTTGTCTGACACGCAAGATGAGGCATAAATTAGACAACCAGAGTTGCACGTCAGTTCAGAGTACAAAAAGGTATCTTGTGAGACGAGTCTGTTGCTAAGTAGCGATGATCAATCCGGAGTGACGAAAGAAAAAAAGATATAAACGGTTACCTTAACGGCAGGATCTACGACAATATACGAAGAATCGTTCCCGAAGCTTCTTCGAAAGTCGTCCTCAAAGTAAGACACCAGCCTTCTCCAGGAAACAAGCGGATTGAGCGGTGTTCGAAACTACACTTCGAATAGACAGACTTCCTTACGACTGTTTGGTACCCAAAGTCTCCCGGAACGGGTAGGATGAAAGTGTTGTCGTAATCGGAAGCGGGATACGACTTGCCTATAAGGGCAACAAAAATTTCTAAGATTTCAAAAAAAAAATGAATTCACCAAGTCAGCTTCAAAACAATCCAAAAATAACTTACCTTGACACCAAAAGTGTTTTAACAGCGAAGAAGAACAATTTCGCTCACGGGTAAGAGGATTGTGCCAATTAAAAATAGCTTCAATAATTGCTAAGGCTGCCACACGAGCCAACCACGTGTTCTCTAGCCCACAGAGAGTTTAACACTGAACCGCAGGCGGAATGAACGCGCGGAGTCGGGAGGAAATCACGGCTACCATTCTTCCAACAGAAAGATTTACCACAAACACAAGCGACTTCGACCGTAACAAACTTGAAAATTGGTGGCAACACTGAGGAAGGAGCATGGCCACGCGTTTGATAAAAAACTTTCGAAGACGTTTTGGTCGAAAACTCTGGAAAAATGTAGAGTGTAACTCGCGTAATTCAGTTAGAAGTCAACCTAAATAAACATGGGGCGAAAGGTTTAAAAAAAGTCAGAATTCTGGTCGGCTATGGTGGAAAAAAACCCAGAGAGAAATGGACGGGTTTAGGTGACAACGCGCGATCAATGTGATGCAGCTGAGACAAACTGGGCCCGTAACACCGTATTTATTAGCTTTATTACAGCGTCTCCGGCCGAATTAAAAAAAGTACCCAGTAACTGTACGCTACGTAAACGCAAGGTACCGGTAAATATAATATAAATATAATATAAAAGCTCGCGGCGTGCTAGTAACGAAATTTATTTGCTACCTCGTAACAACCACTTATGTTATCTAAAGAGTGGTTAAAACCTCCAGACAGCTACGAAAAAGACACAGGCGCGAGTGGTTGTCAACGGTTTTTTGAAATTTCGGCGTTCTTCGTTTATTTTGTAACGATCAATCCAATAATTTAGGGATGGTCAGCCTGAATGCTCACCCGAAACCATTTTACTCTGGTAAACACCAGAACCACCCCTGTTTTGCAAATAAGCCAGCCTACTCTTTTTCACCAACGAGCCATCGCTGAAAACGTTTTTTTTTGTTCGGTAGCTAGTTTGAGTTTTTTTTTTTTTAGCCAAAATTACTTTCTCAAAGGTGTTTTCCTCGAAACGTCAGAACAGGACCGTTATTTACTTAAAGATTGTCAAATTCTCCTCCTTCGTTGTCCCTCTCCTTATGAGGTTTTTCCTCGATTAATTTATTTAAGGTATCGGATCGTTACCATGTCATTATTTTGCGGATAACGTGCGGGGTCGTGGGGGTACGTAGGTGGAGCTTGTTAAAACAATTGGATTCGATTACAAAAATATATCTTTCATTTAATTTAGGATAAATTAAATGCTCAAGGGAGTGTGGGCTTCTGCCAGTTCGTGTTTCTGTTTGTCCTCGGCGCAGACGATCTAGGGAGCCATATGGGCTGAAGTACAGCGGAGCTGTTATAGGATCTAGGCGGCTTTGGTTTACTCGGTGTGGTTTACCGACGGCTTCTCCGCTTACCTCGCTGGGGCGGCAAAGGGGTTGTCTGTTGAGATGGAGCTGTCGACGTTGACGACCTTCAAGGGGGGTGAGGGCGCATCTTGGTGTGAACTGGCACTAACCTTTTAATAAACGACTGCTATACCAAATTCAGCCTGGCCTATTAATACTGATTTGTTGATTTGTGTTGGCCACTAATTATTATTACTTGAGTTTGCGAAAATCCTGTGCATGGGCGCTCTCATTTCGCAGTCCACTGCTGAGTTCTGAGTTACGAAATTGGAATACGATTATACACTGATATGATAACATTTAAGAGTGTTGAAAGTGTAATAGTAGAGTACAATATATGTATAATAATATAAATGGAGAGAGGCAAGGATTTTTCTATTGTTTGCAGTGATTAGATTTCAAGTGCTATTGATTCGCTTACCGACCGAAGTGTAATTGACCTTCTCGTATCCAACATGAAGATTTTATAAACGAAACAAAAGAAATGACAAGAATATTTTTCGAATCGGTTTAGGTAAACATACACGCACCGCGCGAAAAGCGTTTGCCTTCCGTCGCGACTATCAAATTTGGGGAAAAATTACTGGATTTAATTAAAAGAAATTGAATCTTGATTTCAATTTAGAATCGTCGGGAACCAGATAAGTCGCGTACTTTCTTAAGCTTTTTGCGTCTACTGCCAATTCAAATGTTAATTATTTTGCTGCCTCGTTGGACGACTTTACAACATATACTTTTGCCCGCTAGGTGGCGCGATGATTTGGCTTGTCGTTGTTTTTCAAGCTCTCCCGCGAATGCAACGGATAGTTCCACGTGAGAATTGCATGGTCAGCTTTTCATATGCGCAACAGAATATGAAACGTAAAAACTGTAGTTTAATATCATATTTCACCAAGTTTGCGATATTTAAGAAACTAACGTACTGCTTTCTATGGCGTGTTGTTTATGATCGTGGCGCTGCAGTTTTCACTGAAGCTTATCATTGACCTTAGTCGAGAGATTAAATGAAATTAATTATTTTTCCTTCGTGAATTTCGAATCCTTAAAATTTTCAAAAAACAAAAACTATGGAAATACGGCAGAGGATTTCAAAGAACAAATTATTTTTTCATAAAAAAAAAAATTAACTAATCCCGCTGGTCATTTTCCAAACAATGACAACCAGGCACAAGAAAAATTCACAAAGACGAAATGAAGATATTCGAAGTGATTGAGAAATTAAAACAAGGAAAAACTAAAACATACAACGACAAAATTCAAAACAAAAATGAACGAGCAACAAAAGACGTATCGTCATTTCTCAATTGTCCAGAAACACAACAGAAAAACGGTAACAAATGAAAAATCGTCGATTTCCGGTCCGAAGTATTTAAAAATCTTAATTTATTTTTAAACAATTAAATATTAAAATTAATTGTTTATAATTTTTGAAGGTAATTCATTTTTTAATTTCATTTTTGTTCAGCACATAACCTAAAATAATTAAAGCAAATTATTGGTATCAGTCGTACAACTTGAAAACGATAACTTATTTGCTTTTAAGTAAAAATATTAAAAAAAAATTAAAATCAAATCAGGCTTTTATTTGTTTCTTTATATTTCATGTGTGCCAATGTGTGTGTTGTGTTTTTTTTTTAATAAGACAAAACAGGCGCATGATCTATAATGATTTTCAACAGAAAACCTTTGAAAATCACATAAATTAAGTTTTGTTTTTAGTTTCATTGCGTTTAATTTTAAAAAAAAAAAAGATGAAGAGATTTTCAACGAGAAATCTTTGTCATATACCTCAAGTTTTCATTTATTTCTCTGTATTTAGGTACGTTTTGTTTTCGCGAGCACAAAATAACAAATGAAAAGCTTTTGAAAATGAAATCGAGTTTGTTCTCTTTTTTCTAATTAAGTTTTCTTTAGTTATATTTGCTTTTCGCGTTACAGTAACATTTCACTCACACTTCATCCAGTTTCTTCTTTCCTTTCTGTTTTCGATTTGATCTCCGCTCCAGGAACGCCGATCTTCTTTTGTTTTTTTCTTGTTTTTTGTTGTTGTCCACGTTCTTCGTGTTTCGACTTTTTTTTTGGTTTCTTCTTTTTTTCCTTGTCGGCCCCTTGATTTTCGAACAATCCAGCTTTTATTTTTTGTCCATCTTTTTTCGTCGAGTTTCTTTTTATTTCTTAAAATCGAATAAATTTCTCATTCATTCACTTATTGAGATTCCACATTTGATACAGATCATTTTTTCGTTTCCTTTTTTCTGTTGGTAGAATATCGCACGCTTCACCAAAAAAATTGTCGATATTCTTTTGTTTCAGAATAATCCGCTACGTCAATGTTTGTTTGGCGCCTGTGTAGTGGCACGGCTTATTCTCGAATCGTGAAGGTGACGTCAAAATGACGTAATTCACTCATGATTTACATAGTTTTGTATGTCATTTTGACGTCACGTTCTCTCGAGAGCTTATTCTCTTGATTCGAGAATAAGATCCATGGTGGTTTCGGCCGTTCGTCGTTATCTACCAACCTGGACTTAACCCGTAGATTATTGTAAAGTTCTTCTACACACCAATAGATGGCCAAACGGTGATTTAACAAAGCAAAGAAATTTTAGATAAAGTACAGTACATGAGCGGCATATCATTTTAAACGAATTTTAATTCTGCATCCAATAAAATAATCGATTTTTAGTTTCTGTGATTTGTTTTTAAACCTATGCCTTATATCTCTAAAATTTATTAATGTTTTGCTATGTAAGAAATGGTTCGTTATATTATTTTTCACCTCAATTTTCATCAGTTTCATTTTTTTTTGTATGAAGTTGCCGAACACCCTGTGTAACCTAATATTTAATCAGAAATTAATGTTAAACTTCCCACACTGAACGTTCCATTTATTGAATGAATGAATCCACGAACATACACTTTCCTTGCCATTAAAAGCTGCATTGTAATCAACGCGATACAAAAGCTTAATTAATCGATGGGCTGCCCACCCCTGAAATTAAATTAACGCAGGGGGCGGCGGCGGCGGAACACCTGAATATTATATATACGTTTGCGGGAGTGGGCGGCACAGACGAGATAACCATCCTCGGAAAGTGAACGGAAGAATTTTTAATAATGTCTGCGTTCCTGTGCTTATTAATTACAACACCCCATTAGGGTGTCGTCATAATTCAGAGGCGAAACAAAAAGAAAGGGCGAGAAGGAATCGGAACATCAACGCAAGGGAGAGTGGTGTAATGTAATGTCGCGAGACGGCTGCTTTGCCAGCCTTTTTGTGTATGCATTATATTTTTTTTGAGCTCATTAAGTCGGGAGAATAAGAGAAATGTTCGAGTTAGATGGTGAAATGAAGGAACAATGCCAGAGGCTTTTTTAATACATCAAGAGAAAAAAGTGAAGATATTTCGCGTGCCTTACAATTAATTGCACTACCTGCACTACATTAGATTGGCCTTTTATGTCCAAGTAGCCTAATTTAGGCTACTTATATTGAGGTCTTCACATAACGACACTCAAAATAATTCTACGTTCTAATATAATCCGTGAAACTGTAACAGGTTAATTCCTGGTTACATTTCGGCAACTACGTGTTGTATGTGCTTGATTTCGTAAGGTGGTAAAATTGCGTTCCGCAAGAGACGCCATTTGAAATCAAGGCTTTCATTGGGCTTAGGTAATCACGTTCATCGCGTTCTGTATCCGGATAGGCTCGTCATTTTGCTGGTGTAAGACCGTTTCCGGCAACATCGATCTCTCACTTCGGCAGACTTTATCGTTTCGTACGTTAAGGTGAACACGTTTTGTTGTATTGCAAAATTGGGTGCAAAATATAGGTTTTTTGAGTTGTTTTTGAGTAAATCTTCCGAACGGATACACCGGATCCGAGACCGGATCTGCATTAAAACCGGAGAGGAATTCGCTTCTATTCTTGCTTCTACGTTTGCTACTGTTCTTTTCTATACCGGGAGGTATAACGACCATATGCTGTAAAGGTTCCGGTTCCACTTTCTTCGAGGTCGCCATTACGACGATTCTCCTCGGTCATAGAGGTAGGGGTACGATAACACTGACCGAAGTTTGACGCATGTCCATGAGGGAGCGTCTTACTGCTGACTTTTGTTTTAAAGAACTGATTTTTTGTACTTTATTTACATTTCGTTTGTTTTGTTTTTTGCTTTTATTTCCTGCCAGCTTCTTGACTTGCAAAAGTTTTCGGCCGCAGAATCGACGTTTTCTACTATTTCCGCCTGGAGATTCATTTGTTTTTTTTTTGTTCATTTTAGTCACCTTTCTCTTTTGTTTTTCTTTTTTTTTAGTTTAAGAAATTGATGTTTTGCATTTTATTTACGGTTCATTTGTTTTGTCTTATCCTTTTATTTCCTGCCAGTTTCTCGCCTTGCAAAAATTTTCGTCCGAAGAATTGCCGTCCTCTACTATTTCTGCCTGGAAATTCATTTGTTTTCTTTAGTTCATTTTATTTGTTTTTTTAGTCACCTTTCTCTTTTGTTTTTTTTTTTTTTAGTTTAAGTTGCAGAAGTTTTCGGCCGAAGAATCGTCATTTTTTTCCTGTTTTTCGCATTCTTCTCTATTTAATCAATCGAATTGATTTTCGCATTTTATTGACTTCTTTTTACAGTTCTCTCTTTTGTTTCCTTTGAGTTTTTATTTGCAAAAGCTTTCGTCGATTTTCAATGTTCCTGTCCATTATAATTAATATCGTGATACTTCTGTTTTTTCTTTTTAAATTCGGCTTTCGTATTTCTCTTGTTGATTTGAATCAAATATTTTTTACATTTTTTGCAGGTGTCGTTTGTTTTCTTTTATTTTTTCTTTATTTTATTTTATTTGTCGTCTGGAAATTTATTTCTTTTTTGTTCATTATAGTCGTCAATTTCCTTTTGTTTTTTTTCTGTTCTTTATACTTTCGTACAGTGGATTTCTCTTTTGTTTTTCTTATCGATTGAGTTTTCCCATTTTCTTGACGCTTTTTCGCAGTTCATCGTTTCTTATTTGTTTTGCGTCCATCACAGTGGTGACTTTCTCTATTTCATCCAAGTATTTCATACTTCGTTTCTTTTTTCGTTTTTTTAATCGTATTAATGACTTTTTTATAATTTGCTTTTTGATTCGTCGAAAACTATTGAGCTCGTTACTGTTCATCTTCTTTTGTTTTTATTTCGCTTCATGCCTGGTATTTTGTTGTTGTTTCTTTTGTTTCTGATATTTATTTGTTTTTGTTTTTTATTATTCGTATTATACCTATATATCATCAATTTTCTTTTGTTTTGGATGGATTTCTTTTTTCCTCCTTTGTTTCTTTTTTTCGTTTCTCAATGTATTACTAACTTTATTATAGTTTGCTTTTCGATTCGTCCGGGAAACTTTGTTGCTTATTCGTTTAGCTCGGTGGTGTCGATCTTCTTTTGTTTTGGTTTTTCACTTCATGCCTCGTTTTTTTTTTTGCTATTTCTTTCATTTCTCTTTTGTCTCTGTTTTTCTTTTGCAGATTAATTCGTTTTTCTTCATTTGTTCTGATTTTTGACATTCCAAGTCGGCGACTTTTTACTTGCTTTTGTTTCTTATTATTCGTACATCATTGTTTTTGCTTGCATTTTCTTTTGTTCTTTCATGCTCTTATTTTTAGTAAAAAAATAGGTTATCAGACAACTGCCAAATTAATGACATTCGCATAATCAATTATTGATTGGTTTTTGTTTTTTTATCAGTACACTTCTGAACAATTCTCAATTTTAAGATGGTTTCATGTTGTTTTATTATTACATTTTTTTAAAATTTATTCCTGCTAATATTTCAAGTAATGTAATACGTAGTTAATTAATATTTTTTTACACTTCGGAGTTTGGCATAATTGGGCTACTTTTTGTAATACCTTTGACTATATTTTGCAAGAAAAATTTGGCAACCCTGCTTATACTACTGACACCTACATACTGATCATCGTATACGGTTGGCAGTATGTATACCTAACCTGTCGAAAGTTTCCAAGATTATTTTCAAATTTAAATACCTAGAACGCTTAACACCGATTACAGTGGGGATTACCCATTAGAAAGATAAAAGATGATTCATTCCAGACGAGAGATAGTGCCATCCAACAAATGCTATTCCTTTTATCCACGTGCTCATTTTGACCAAATGTATAAAGATTAGTTACGAACTGACATGGAAATGATTTTATAATATGCGCTAATGGATTCATTTGCAATTTTTGTTTCATGTCAAATTTTGATGTTTAATTTAATATTTCTAAAAAAAATTCTTCTGCATTTCAATCATTGAAGAAATTAAAAAAAAAACAACCGATAAACGCTTGCCGGCCATATTGTGACGTCATAGCATCCGTCAACTAGCGGTACGTTCGAAAACTAGCTGTACCTTTGAGTACATCTTCTTGAGTGTACTGAATTGTTTTTTTTTTACTTCATTTTTCATCTCATTCTAGGGTTGCCATACGTCTGGTTTTACAACGGACTGTACGTTATTCAGGAAGCGTCCAGGTGTCCGGTCCGTTTCTAATAAATGTCCGCATTTTTCCTAATATGATTGAAAAGGGATTACTTTACTAATTGTAAGTCAGGTAATAGTAACAAGAAACAAATTCTTTTCGTTACTATCAAAATAGCTTACTTTTATCGTTAATTGGAACTAACTGACAAAATGAAAATATTCATTGGGCGCGTTCAGCGGACACAACTATTGAGTATGTTGACTTGTTTAGTACGTTGAACAGTTAATCGTTTGTCATTTGTTTATTCCGACGACAGATTCTAACCTCTTTCGGCTTTCTCAAGCTTTCATAATTACGGCGAGTAATACTGGTGAATGTAAGAAAATCTAACCTCACCACACATGTCAAATGTTGATTGATAAACAATAGTTTTCATAGCGTTCAACGGCTCCAACTTGTTTAAACTCAACAAAAATGAAACATGTTTCTGTTTTTAATCAACTGTTGGGACCGTTGAACCCGCCCATTGAATTATTAGAAAAAAGTAAGCTATTTCCTCAGAAAAATATAGTTGTCTAAAAAGAGAAACGTGTACCACAAAATTCTTTTGTAATTTTAGTGTTGCCAACTTAGGGAAAAAGTCGTTAAATCCAGGGATCAATTTCATTTTCAACTCATTAAAATCTAGGGAATTTTTCAAATCGTTGGAAACAAAAGATAAAAATAACAAATAAAAAAATTTAAAAAACGGAAAAAAAGGTTTAACAACAGAAACAAAATAACAAAAAAAAAGACGAAAACATTTTTAATGACCCCGAAACACGATAGAAAAAATTAAAATTTACAAAGAAATTATAATAATTTTATTATTTGATTTTTGTAAAATTGAAAAAAATTTAAAAAAATATAAATAAAATGAAAAACGTTTTTGACAATCGAGAAAACCACTACAAATTAAAAAAAAAATCCTGACTAAGGTAAGAAAAACAAATGATGATAACACATAGAAGAAAATAACTCTAAACGAACTGTATATTTAAGATTAAAAAAAAATAGTAACATTTAAGACGAGTAAAAATACAATAATCAATAAACAAAAGCATATCTCATCATAATACTTATTTACAAAATTTCTGCAGAAAACAAGAAAAAAAAAACAAATGACGACTGATTATTCGGGGAAGAAAAAGAAATGAACAAATTTTTTGATTAATTAATTTCAGAACGAAAAATGAAAAAAACAAACGACGATTGTGAATTTCACCACGAAAAACAACCACAAAGAAATAAGAAAGGAAACGAAAAAGAGAAGAAAAACAAATTATTAATACAAAACGCCGTTTTCTTTTTAAACAATAACAGCAACAGTAAACAAAAAAAAATCGGAAAGTGTCAGAAATATTTGAAGATGGAAACAAATGACGATCACAAGAAAAAAACCAAAAATGGACGGAAATGTTCAAACTTGAAAACAATAATTCATAAACAAATGACGATCGTGTCACATTCAAGAAACAAAACTATACAAACGTTTTTTTTTTTTGAGAAATCTAACCGAAGCGCTGCTACTTTTTTCTATTCAATAATAAAAATTTTATTTCAGTTTTTTTTTCGTATTTTTTTCTCGGAATAATACGATTTGTAAAGTCAAATTCGATTTTTTCTTTAAAAAGGGTACGAAATTTGATGAGTTGGCAATACTGCTTCGGGTTGCTGCAAAGTGCAAGGTTAGGTTGTTTTAATATCTTTATTTCGTTTGTTTTAACAGTTAATTGCAGCAAAAATTTATAATTTGTTCGTTTGGGCATGCTGATAAATAAATTTATATTGTCTTCTCTTTGTAATCGTGTTTTTAACTCTTAACTCGTATTTAAATTTTGATCGAATTGATTGGCAACACTGTGTAATTGTTGAGGGAATGTGTACCATCGAGCGAACAACAATCAAATACCGCTGGAAAATGAATAAAAAATAAATATAGTTTGTCGGTTATTTTATTTCTAATCATATGGCAACCCTATCTCATTCACCTGTTTACGTTATTTACCTGACAACATGCGAACTTCTGACACCTCACTTAAAAGTAGGATGCTCGAATAAAATAAATTGTAAATGAACAGTACATAGTTTAATTCAATCAATTTATAATAAGTGCGATTAAAAAATCCAATTATAATTGTTCTGAAATGTTTTCTGTCCCATTCGTACCAACTCCTTTCATCACAGTGAAGCGAAGCTTCTACTGTGGCTGAGGTACATTTCAACATTCGCGTACTCAACGGATGCTATGACGTCACATAAACATGGCGCCTAGGCTGACGCGTTTCAAACGCAATGATTTTTTATTTAAAGTTGTAATATTAGATATTTTTTAATTAAATTTAAAGGTGAAATGCTTGATTATTAGACGATGAAGAATGTACTACCAAAATAGCTAAAATAAAACTTTCTTAATCAAATCAAACTGAATTCCACAGCCAACTTTTTAACGTAAATAAATGTTATTAAAAAATAGCGAAAAAGAGATATCTAAGACCGATTCTATTGAATAAAACCTAACTGATTTAACGCCTACGCAGGTGATTAAAAAAAGTACACTCATCCGCACGCCAAATTGCAATTAGTCAGAAGTTGAAGTAGTACAAAACATATGAATTAATTATTAATTATCTTATCGTGAATTTTTTACTTTATCATAATCGCACAGGCTGAAACGAATGAAAAATCAGTCATCGTTAAATGCGTACAATGAGTTGTATAAGTTCGAACAAAATATTGTATGAACTAAAAATTAAAGAGCTTTAATAATAATTAAGCCAGAGCATAAAAAAATTAAATTGTAAATAATCTAATGGCGAGAAATTTTTTTATTAGAAAGTAGCCACAATAATCTCATTCATCACTATTAACGAACGGTTCCTTTTAGACAATCTATAAGTGTATATCAAATAAGTAAGTCACACGTTATTATCGCGGGCTTATGAGATAAACCCGATAAGATAAATCGGAAGGTTATAAATAAATAAAATAAAATTATATGCATAGCTTCAAATAAATAGTCACAGTGTAACAATGGGAGGTGAGTAACTGTTTGTGATTTTGCTTGGCTCAAGTGCAGGGGGTCATTTTTAAAATGTTTAATTGGAGTTAAGCCATGACTTTTATTGCTATTATTTTAATTGACAACATTGAACGCGTGACATTTAATAACTTTTTAGGTTCTACTTGTTCGTCACATATTATATTAACTGTAACTTTTAGTTTATTGCCGTAGGATCGACTATAAAAATAATTGTTGCAGTGAGGATTCGAATTTCCTAATGGAACGCAGAAACAAAAAAAAATATCTCATTTATTATCCCGGTCTGACTCATCTGATTAGCTGCGACGCCAGCTATCATTAACAATGTCTTTCCATAACGTAATACTCCTAATTTCTTTGTTAGATATCATGTACTAAATGACATACGAGCTGAGTTGCATGTCACGATGAGTCACTTTACGTTGAGAAGATAAAACTGCCGCTATCAGCTTTTCGAATTGGAATTTTCCATTGCTCGTACATTGGCAAATTTCAAGGTTGGTAGAGCCGAACTGTGTATTAGAACGGGAGGGCGGAGAGAGTTTGGATACGTTAGGGATACGTAAATCGTTACGTAACGTCACGTGTAAAATTCCGTTAAGCGTATTAATCAAGTTTTCACATTAAATGACCAATAATATTACAATTTTTTTTAGTGAATTAGGTTAAGCTTTACGATACAGTTCAAAACTCACTCTATTTACTTCATTGTGACGGATAGAAGTTTTGCGTGACGTCACGAGTTACCTTTGCGGGGAAAAAAACTTTCAAACCCCAGAAGATTTAAATAGGAACGAAGAACCTATGAGATGCGATATCGGTTTGGTAAATCTGGATTGCAGTTCCCTTTAGTGCGCTGTTATGTGGCGGGAAATGACATGCCACCTTAATTCTTATAAGCCTTGATTTGATCAACTCCTCAGTTTTTTTTCGTAAATTCAAAATCTTAACAAAACACGTGTCTTATCTCGACACTGGATGATTCTTTCTTGAAATTAAGACTTAATTTTTGTTTAATTAAATTCCGTAACTTTTCCCAAAGTTTGATACTCGCAGAGGAAAGCAACATTGCTTTCTACGGTGTACTGTGTTTCTATTTGAAACTATCCGAAAAATATTCTTGTCATTACTTTTATATAAAAAATAATTTGTACCAAAACGAAAATTCGTCATGTCTCTCGACTTAGGGCCGGTCTTTTCATCTTTGAGTAACTTTAACCTTGGATTAATTCCTATAGCAACAATTGTCTCTACAATTCTAACTACGGGAATAAATCAACGATTAAAGTTACTCAGAGATGAAAAGACCGGGCCTTAAACTGTTATATTTTCTTGTGTTAAAGTTTCTGTCAAGTGTACAGTGGAATTTTGTAAAATAATACATTTGTTAAAATTGCCATTTTATTTTCTTTTGTTAACTTTAGTATTATCAACACCTTTAATAAGTTAACCGAGGAAATCCTAATTATAAGGAGAGAGACCGCGAAGGTTAACAGCTTTTAGGCAAATCACGGCACTATTCTGACGTTCCTGCGAAAACTTCTGGGTGCGTATTTTTGGCTCTAAACCTCAAACCCAGGTACCGAACAAAAAGAAATTGTTTTCCATGGGTGGCTCGTTAGTTAAAAAGAGTAGGTTGGATTATCAGTAAGTCGGGGGTGGTTACGTTGTCAATTAGAGTAGAAAGAGTTTAGGGTGAGTATTTAGGCTGTCCATCCGTAAATTGCTAGCTAAATAACTCGCAGTCGTTACAATACTATGGGAATGAACTAACAGTCAGTAAACATGTCAAGTATGAACCGGTCCTTAATTAATTTAATTCCAATTATCTGATAATCCGATTACTCAAATCAAAATTTCAATTCGATTCTTTTCAGAATTGCCAACGACATTTTTTAAAATCATGGCTTACTACAATTAAAGATTTTAAAAATGACCCGTTATTTACGTCAAAGCTCTTGAGAAATTAACAATTACTTCGGATTACTATTTACGTACTATTATTTTCCAAAAATAATACAATTTTTTTGACATAACATTCATTGACATCTATCACAACAACTACGTGATAACTATTTTAACCTAAAAAACTGTTTGATTTATTTCATGTTACAATTATCTGTTTGTTCTAGATCAATATGGTTTTCGCTTTCCCTCTCACCAACCTCCCCCAGGAGCACACTTTCCCGGTGCGCCTGGTGCACCTAATTTTCACCCACCTGTAGGACCCCCCATG
The DNA here is from genome assembly GCA_036172665.1 of Prosopocoilus inquinatus. Classification (NCBI taxonomy): domain Eukaryota; kingdom Metazoa; phylum Arthropoda; class Insecta; order Coleoptera; family Lucanidae; genus Prosopocoilus; species Prosopocoilus inquinatus. Next base: position 6,644,332 of record CM069870.1, read on the forward strand.
CTTCCACCTGGCGCTATGCCTCCCTTTGAGCCTCCCTATACGCCACCTCAATTTCCACCCTTGCCTCAGCCTCCTTCGCATTTCCCACCAGCACCACATCATCCTCCGCATTTCCCTCAACCCCTACCATCACCACCACATCATCATCATCCACACTTCCCAGAGCCACATCCTCCTCCGCATTTCCCACCTTCTCTTCAACCTCATCCACCTAGTTTTCCGGGTCATCCTCAACCATTCTAACGCTTATGGATATCAACACCATCATCTGGTGTTTTAGTGGTCTATGGAGCGCATTCTGTGCAACTTATTAACAGGCTGTTAAAATTTAGAGGTCCTTTAAAATTCATAATACAGTTTTTTGATTGGTTGTTACAGTAGCAACAAAATTTAACAGCCCTTTAAATTTAACGGTTTTGATACAGAATAGGCTTCTAACTCCTCTGTACTTTAATACCTACCCTTGCCTTCCACCTTTATCGCCACAACCACGTCATCCCCGGCATTTACCACCACCATCGACACCACCACATCATTCAACGCATTTATCATCATCACCATAATTCATCTCTGAATTTACTACCACCTCATCATCCCCCGTTTTTGACACACGCTCATCATTCTCATTCACCCAGTTTTTCGAGTGTACCTTTGACCCACACCATTCCGACACTGCTCCATATTCCTACCTCGCGATGCCTCTGTTAACCGACGAATATAGGATTTCCTCAACCAAAGTATGTAACACCTGTCAAGGCCGCCAGAATGACTCCGTCGAGTAGTTGCTGGTCCATCTCGATGCTGATGGATAACAACGTCATCATCCGGTGATTCATCATGGCCCTTCGAAACTATCTTCTGCTACTTCATCGCTGTGCCATGACCGGAAATCGACATCATCGTCCCCACTGCAGTGTTCCCACAGTGAATGTCTTTAACCAGAGTACTTCATGCTGCTCGTTAAGACCGCCAGGGTGACTCCAACGTCCAATACTTTCTGGGACATTTCGACGCTAGAACTTCCTACTTCCAGACATTCCGCTCCGACGCTATTGGGTACCAAGGTCATCCATCATCCGTTTAGCCCTGCAAAAATACATACTGCTCCTCCACATTCCCCCCGCAGCGCCACTGGAAACTTATAAACGTACAAACTTCAACGTTAGGTATCTACAACCCCTAACGTGTACTTGCATACTTTTCCTTATATAAACTAATGTTTGTCTTTCTAGACTAATAAAGGAATTATTTTTAATAAGGTCTTTCAAGTCCCTTAAACCACATCAGCGGCTAAGCCGGAGATAAGTAGATTAGTACGCCGGTTCCGTGACAAATCCCCATTTAATTAATATTGAGAGGTTTCAGTTTTAAATGTGTAGGTATGGTTGCCTATTGTCGTTAATTTCGGGGGACTAATGTGGGTGTTTGCGTTGCTGTCATAAAAATAATAATAACATAGAACGAGTATTGGTTGCTTTCTTTCGCTTAAAAGTTTGAATCCTGTTTTGAATAGTTTGGACCTACATTTCGTAGTTGTTGCAATAAAACACCTGACTTGAATTTTTGAATAAGAGTTCATTTGTAAATAACCATAATTCAATCCAAACAAGTTTTAAAAACAGAGAAATTCAAAGAAAAGAATGTATGTTTTTGAATCAAAACACGTTCGGATGACGATTTTGGGAGCGAAAGAAAGCGCCTTTTGTCGACTACATCCGTTGGCATCGTAAGGTAGGCAACTAACATTGCTTCTAAGGGCAGAGTAAATCGGAGACGAGCCTCGGAAGCTGCAAAATTACTCCTAATTATACATCCGATTAAGGATTTTTTATGCATAACAAATGCAACATCCGACATTCCCCACTTGATACAATTCAAACGGGTCGAAGGCTATAAGAATCGCCGCGCCGCGCGCTGGAGACGAAAAGTAAGCATTCTGGCGCAGTCTTCTGACCTAATTGCGTGTTCCTCGTCGAAGTTTATTTATTTTTTTTATTTTAATTTTTTCAATCGGTCAGTTTCCTGAGTTTGTAATTAATTTCGCGAATGAAGATTCTTGCCATTCTTCACGCATGTAGAACAGCTATTTTCTAACAAACGCTTTGCTTCTTGTTCTGTTATGTGCTGAATATTCACCTTTCTCTCCAAACCATTTTTTTCTAGATTTATACTAGATATAATTTCATTGGTATTTGGTTATTTTGTTATCTTAAGTATGTTTGGTTGTTTGTAAAATAATAATAATAATAATAATAATAATAATAATAATAATAATAATAATAATAATGTCTTTATTCTCCAAAAAAATTAACATATAATAGAAACAAAAAAATGAAATTTAGAACAAGGCGAGTTTCAGCTTAGTCCAAGGGAAGAAGCTGCTCTTACAACTAACCTTGTTACAAATCTCTACTTGTAAATAAATAAATACATTTATTAGGCGATATTTGGAAAATTATTTCAAATTTGTAGATATAAATAAAGAATGAAATGAAATCATACACAAATATAGGGTAAATAATTCAATAAATAAAAAAGAAACACGGTCTTGCTCCTGTTGCAACTTTTGAAGAAACTGTTTTTTAAAATTGTGAAGATTCTTAGTATTAAAAAGTGTACTGTTATTATTATAATAATTAGTTATGACGTAGCTAAATGTTTTTTTAAATTGTTCAGTTTTATGAACGGGTGGTGTCAGTAGGCCACGGAATCTTAAATTTAATGTATGAACATCAGTTCGGTGAACAACTTTATTATATAAATAAACAGGCTTTTTAAAATTTAAAATCTTATAATATAAACAACAACCGTGCAAAATTCTACGACGTTCCATATTTAGCCAGTGGGAGTCTTTCAGTTTATAAGTAATTCGTTCATATTTTCTAATGCCATGTATTAATCTCAAACATGAATTTTGTACTTTTTGTATTCTGTATTTATCAGACGAACTTAAAAAAGGACCATATACTGAACAACAATAGTTAAATTTGCTTAAAACTAAGCTGTTACAAAGTAAGGTTTTTATCTGTTTGCTAAATAGTTGTCGATTGTGATAAATTACTCTTAAGATGGCATAAGATTGTTGAATAACACGAGTTATGTGTTCTGTAAACTTCAAGGAAGAATCTAATGTTACTCCCAAGTTTTTTTATAGTCTCCTGCGGTTCTAATTTTTGAGAATTTATTTTAATGTTAAGGCTAGACAGAACTCTAAGACGATCATACTTTTTACCAAAAACAATTACCACACTTTTAGTTGGGTTAAGAAATAATGAGTGTTGTTGAGATTTTATAAATAAATTTTGTAAATCATAATTAATTTTATTACAAGCAGTGTCAATATCATTGGGATAAAAAGATAAATAAATTTGTGAATCATCTGCATAGAAATGTGATGAACAATGTTTAATAAATGTAGGAAACTGAGAAATATAAACAGAAAACAACAATGGGCCTAATATGGAACCCTGTGGGACTCCACTTTCAACGTTCAAAGCCGCCGATAGATTAGGCGAAATTTTGACTGATTGCTTACGATTTTTCACAAAATCAGCTAACAGATTGCAAGCTGAATCATCAAGACCAATATGATGTAAAATTGATAAAAGTATTTTGTGATTAATAGAGTCGAATGCTTTAGAATAATCTAAAGCTGCAAGAACTATAACTTTGCCATCATCGTTTGCCCGTACAATATCATCGGTTATTGTTAACAATGCTGTTTCACAACTGTAGCCTGGTCTGAAACCTGATTGAATTTCAGGTAGTACATTATTTCTTGATAAATGTTCTCGCAACTGAAATTCAAGTATTTTTTCTAGAACCTTGGACAAAGTTGGTAGAACACTGATCGGACGTAAATCATTGAATGAAGTTGGGTTCTTGATTTTCAGTAAGGGTGAAACATGACCGTACTTCCATACTTCCATAAAATCAGAACCAGAACCAGAACCAGACGTCTGTTGCAGTTGAACTCTGTAAAGGGCTGCCCCAATGCACGATGATTCAGTGGGACTGCAGCCTTGTACAGTGCCTTTAAATGAATTCCGGATTAGAGTAGGCTATGACTTCAATGTTTTTGTCTCCTAATTGTCTGTAATAATGACAGCTGTCATATAGGAATTTTTGTATTTTTAGTTGCTTAAAATGTTTGAATCACAATACAAAATTTTTGCTATTGAAAGTTACCATCGAACTCGTAGATTAGCAAATGCAGTGCAAATGTCCGCTCATTTTTGTATTGGGTGTCGCCAACTTTATAAAAAAATCACGAACTACTTGAATCCGGAAATAATTTGAACGCACGGTACATGTATACATGATGAAGGCGAGCTTGCTAGTTGTGATAATGTTTTTTTTTTTTTATAAAGTCTCCCTTTATGTAATGCAGGGACTTTATACCGTAACAATATCGATAACATAAAAGTGAGAGAATGTATCCAACCGAAATGAAATTAATTTCGATAACGTAATTTGTCAGGTGTTCTCAAACCGTGATCGTTAGATATACCCTTTCGTCAAAACCGAAATAATATTTTGTAAACTCAAATTTTCATACCGAAATAATATTGGTTTTAACCGAAATAATATTGCCTTTGCAATCGAAACTGACTTGTAACTAATTTACTGCATTTACAAATAGAATGTTTAAGTGGATCATCGCAATGAAGCTTTTTGGTCGCGGCAGCAAAAAAGCATTCCTTTCATTCATTCATTCATGACCAAAATTAAGACAAATTTAACGATAAGGAATTTAATTCGAAAATGTGCAAAGGGGTGACCGTGACAATAGTATGTTTATAAATGTACAAGAATTAAATCGCAGCAACAAATGTGTATCGCCGAGTTTCAAGATCGATTCTCTTTATACGCGTTCCAATAGGGTACGTGAACATTTTTTTTTAAGATGTTATTTGAAAGTAGTTAAAAATACGATAATTTAGATATATTTCTTTTCTTTCATAAATAAATATTAAAGTCGTAAAAAAATTAAAGAAATTTGAATCGATTAAATTCCCGCCAAAACGCACATTCTGACCGTGTGACGTCAATGTTCATATGTTGTCAAATCGTAATAAGTGAATATCAATACGAACACATAAAACTTATTACAATAAATAGTAAAACATATTATCAGTATTGTGCTGTGCTATAATGTAAAAATACCTGTGCAAGATCTCCGAATAAATTATTTATAAGCGTTTCACAAAATTTAGTGTTACCAACCTTATTTCTCAATGGCGAAAAGTTCCCGTTTCCACCACAAATTTCTCACCAACAAAGTAAAAAAATATAATGATTTCTTTAAGATATTCACTTCGTAATTGTTGCTTAAATTAAAACTATATTTTTCAGCACATATTAAGAGCAAACATTCGAACTATTTGACAAGGGTCTGCATACAACATGAACGTCAAGGACAATGTATGAACACTGACGTCACAACGAATGGGAAGCCTTTCGAAACCACGTGATTTATATTCGAATATTTTCGATTTTATTTATTAATTTAAGAGAATAAATAGAAACAGCGTTCAAATTTGGTGTTTTCGCGTGTGTTATTGACTATAGTCTCGATTAGAGAGCTTTAATTAATAATTTTATATTATTGTCATGTACACTATGGTTCAATTAATTCGTACTTGAATTACAAATGATTAATATTATTGTGCTGATAGAATCCTAGCGAGCTTGTTTAAACGTTTTTTTCTTGTTATTTAATGTTTTTATTGCACCCTCAAACGTAACAGCGGTTCGCAGTGGGATTTCGGGTTTTATAACGGTGGTTACTGTAACGGTTCTTATACCTAAAACAATTGTTTGATGCGCTCATGGTTTATCGCTTCGTACGTCGATGTTTCAGAAAATTTTTATCCTGATATTTGTTTGGACTATGTCCGTTACTTAACCTGATACTGTTAGCAGTTATGAGTGTAACCTAAGTAATATTTTGTTGTTGGTAAAACCGAAATATTATTCCGGTATATAAGAATTACGTTACCGAAATTATTATTTCGGTATAAGCATAAGGGTATTTAACGGTGACGTTTCCAGTGACTTTAACCAATTCCGATATCAAAATTATTTGGTTTAAAGTGTAAACCGAAATACATAAAATAACAGTATGATACCGGTATTTTGAATAAAGTCCCTCGTCATAATAGTTTGTCCTACAGCTTCATATTCAATACATATATATAAAAGGTGATGAAACAAATAAAAAATCGCCATAGAAAATGCAGAAATTATTATTGTATGAAGTAAAGCAACAAATTTGTGAATAATTAACTTAAGTGTCACTAAACTATTTCAATTATTCTTAAGTATTATGCAACTCTTTCTAAATGTCACGTCATAATAGTTCGTCCTAAAGAAGTTACCATTGGGTATAGTCACCCTTTTGACGACGAAGAACTGATTCTAATCTCCTAGGAAGAGTGTCAATAAGCTCTCTGCACGTTTCTGGTGTTACACTATTCCAGATTTCAATTATTTTGCTACATAAATCATCTTTTGTGCGAACTGGATGATTACGGAATTCTCGTTTAATTTTTCCCCACAAATTTTCGACTGGAGACAGATCCGGGCTATTACTAACCCAATCAAGGACAGGAACAATGTTTCTCAAAAGCCATGTTTTCACCACTTTTGCAGTATGGCACGCAGCACCGTCTTGCTGGAAGATATAACGCCCGTCTTCTGCTTGTAGGTTCGGAATTGTGGGTATAAATTGGTGCTCCAAGGTCTCTATATACTTCTGTGCGTTCATAATTCCGTTGGTAAATGTTAAATTACCAACCCCCTGACCGGACATACATCCCCACACCATCAGCCAGGCTGGAAATTTTACCTTTCGTACAAGACAATCTGGATGATAAGCTTCCTCCGATCTTCTCAAAATCCTTTTTCTGCTATCTCCAACTGAAACTTCAAAACGAGACTCGTCGCTCCAGATTACAGAACTCCATTGTTGTTTCGTCCATCCGAGACGATTTCTTGCCCATAAAACACGTGCTTGTTTTTGCTTTTGGGTCAACAAAGGCTTTTCCTTGGCCTATAAATCGATCAATTAACATCAATACCAAAATGAATGTATAAAATGTACCTTGTAAAATTTATAATGCAATTTCTTTGCATATCTGCTACAAGTAGATACAGAAATACAACGTCATAATGCTTCACCCCACAATACAGCTAACTCAGATGCAGAAGCCCTCCTAATTTTCTTAATAATGCCGTTCAAAATTCTCGACCACTAACTGAAGCAAATCGTCCAGTTTTTTTCTTACATTCCATTAAACCCCGCATGGTATAATTGGCAACAATCGTCTTTATCGTCGAATATGGAATTTTTAAACATTTCGCAATAGAGTAGCCAGAGTAGCCTTCCTTTAAACGCTCTTTTATAATTTTGCGTACAAACGCATGTAACGGAACTCCTCTACTCATTTTTAACACTTTTTAACAATCACAGTTTCTAAATGGCGAAGAACATGACAGATTAATAAACTAATCAATGAATATTTATTTAATTTCCGTCAAAGGTACCTATGATTAATTTATTAAATGAGTAGGACGAACTATTCTGATTGCAATATGAGTTTTAATAATCACGAATATGCAAAAATTTTGCCATTATCTTTTCATAATCCCACTAAATTATACCAATAGTAAGGGTCTAGGACAATTCGCCATCGCCGATTTGTCGTCGCCAATTCACCGTCGCCGATTCGTCGTAGGTACAATTCACCGCCGGAAAACTCGCCGTCGGTAAATTCGCCGTCAGCGATTAAAGTTTTAAGTCCAGGTACATACCCAAATAATAATATACCGATAATTATATGTAAATAAAATAAAGAAGTTAACATAATTAATGGAAAATAAAATAGATTGTTATTAATTAAATGTGATACATAGATAAAGAAACGGACAAAAAGAATTTGGTCTTCCAGGAAGTATTTCTTATTCTTCAGGGTGTTCGTAAAATCCCTCCAATTCATCTTTTTTATATTTTCAGATTCTGCTCAAAATCATATTGATTTTCATATCAATCAAAATCACTATACATCAAAAGTCGACTGCTTTCAAAATATTGATTCATGAAAGCTCGTCATTTAAAATTATAAATGGAAAAAGGGTTTCCATTAAAAAAAAAATAGAATTATGATTATGTGTACGTACAACACCAATTTTTTCGTAATTTTGTGTCTTACGGTGGTCGCACTGTAATTAGGAATTTATTTTAAGTTGAAATAGAGAAACTATAGTAAAGTCCATTTTAATTTACTTGAAACGTACTGAAATTATAGTTATTTTCTTCAATTCGTAGATATAACTTGGATATTATCTAAAATGGTCAGAAAGTGTTTTAAAGCTTATCAAGCTAAATGAAGCAGTAACATGTGACGGCGAATTGGGCGGACGGTAAATTGGATCGACGACGAATTGGTTCTACGACGAATTGGCGACGGCGAGTTGGCGACGGCGAATCCATCCCCTCAATAGTAATCAGCATATTGTATTCTTCCAAAATGTTTGCAGGCAATATATCCCCGAAACATTTTCTAAAAATTATTTAACGCTTAACGTAAAACTTGTATTAGGACGAATTATTGTGGTGAGGGGCTCGTATGAGTCCCCGATGTAATGCTGTGATTGTAATAAACATTTGAGTAAGAAACTTTAGGTAGGGTTTCTATTATTTTATGCGTTGGTTTGGGTTTAATTTTGTTTTTCTTCTATTGTTTTATGGGCAGGGAAAAGATTTATTTAAAGCGAGTCCTGACGAAACTAGATGAGTTTTACGTGTAATTAGGTTTGTAAATTCGGTAAACCGAGGAAAGCAGAGAGCGTGTTACATATATGTATATATACCTCTTTTAATGTGTATCCCGGCGTTCGGTCAAAGCCCGGTCAGTAAATTATACGAAGCCGTTCGTTACGTGATAGCATCTTATCAAAAGGTACGTTCATTTATACACGAGGGCAGTTAATATTCCAGCCGGAGGAGAATTTAATATATTACGGCCTTTGTAATCAGCATCCGCAGCAGCTCACACGCGGGGCGAATTAACGAACTACGACTGTGGACTAACCCTTGTCAAATATTAGCCCTAATTGCGAGATACCCCCCCGTGTTAAACACCTCGACAAATAATCGACGACCGCACGGACGGCACAGTAATTCGAATGTCAACGGCGACGGAGCGTTCGCAAATATTTTAATTAATCAAAAGCGAGCGGTTCTCGATTACGTAAGAGAAGTGGAAGGTGGAGGGCGTCGGGACGCAAGTTCGCGCGAAACGCTTGCCAGAAGTTTCGCGGTAAGTTCGCCGCGTCGGTTTATTGCCAAAGTTTCTGCGGGCCGCAATTACGGTTTTTTTTTTTGCGTCGAACGCGGGCGAGCTTAGAAGTAAACAATCGTTATTTTGTCATTTGACGGATGGGATCCTGGGATGGGATGGATTACTATCCTCAAATGGGATAGTGAAGAAATCCATGTTTTTTTTTAACACCGAACTGGGAATGTTTCGTTTCAATTACGATTTTTAAACATTCACATCATCACAAACTCAATAAATACAATGAGCAAAACAAAAAAAAAGAAAAAATTGCAAAAAATGTTTGCCTAGAAGTGGAAGGAGCTGCTTTTTTCGTTTGGAAGAGGTATTTACGTATTTCCTAATCTAAAACTTGTGCGCAGGAAAGACGTTCCTTATACCCTATTACACGACACGTTGGGCGGGTTACAATTGTTACGAGGTTGGAGCGCCAAATTGTTGTGCCACAATGCGTTGGGTGACAAAATGTTGTATCAAATCACTAAAAAAACCGCAATAAGTCCACATAAAACGAGGCAGGGCAGTTCTTACCTGCGTACGCAAGATTTCCAGAAGTTGACTTGTTGTCGTCTCCAAGGGACACGGCGTGATACAAACGGAAGCTTTCGAGAGTCGGAGAGGGCGTGGAATAAAAGATGGAAATCCATAAAAAAAGCGATAAATTTGAGAAACAAAAGACAAGGAGGCGCCAACTAGAGGACACAAACCACGGTATCACATACAATTCCAACCCAAAATTAACCCCAGTTTTAATAAAGGCGCGAAGTGTCCAAGACAACAATTCAGTAACAGAAAAAAGTAAGAATTTACGGTAAATAGCAATAAATGTAGCGTTAACATTGAAGTGAGGTTCATATTTCATTCAACGATCTTAAATATTTAAAAATACAAAAAGGTTTGTACGATTGGAAATTTTCTGTCGTGTCACAATGTAACATGTAACAAAAAAAAATTGAACTCTAGTTCTTGAATCGACTCAAACGTTAACAAAAGTATAATAATTACCGTTGACTAAAATTACCGAGCAAAAATTAAGTACTGACTTTAATAAAAAAAAAATTGTAATAATTAAATTAACTTCTCTGACGCAAGGTGAGACATAAATTAGGCAACCAGAGTTGCACGTCAGTTAAAAGAACAAAAAGAAATATCTTGTGAGACGAGTACGTTACTAAGTAGCGATGATCAACCGAAGTGACGAAAAGAAGAATATATACGATAATTAAAGTCCGGATTTATATGTGCTAAAAAAGTGGAAAATAAGTTTTTTTTTATGCGATTAAAATGGATCAAAATATGGATATTATATGCGATAAAAATTTTATTTTACTTATACATACTTTAGAATAATAAAAACATAAATTGTTTCATATAAGTAATTTTAACACTTAACACTTAAATAGTAGGATTACAAAATATAATCAACAGTTGATTTAAATTATTTGGGGTAAAATTTTGTCGTCTGTCTGTCAAAATATTTTTATAAGAGGAAAACGAACGCTCGACATCGCATGAAGTAATGGGCGCAAATTTCATGGATGCTACATCTTTGGGGTCCATGTCCAAATCCTCTTCACTTTGACCTTTTAAAACTAAACAGATTTTCCTCATTTTATTGTAGTCAGGATTACGTAATAGAACCTTGTCTAATTTTGCCATTAACTTCTCTCCTATCTCCCCTGGAATTGATTTTACACTTTCAATTGCATCATCGACCACTTCAAACGAATCTAATAGAGCCGTCTGGGATGATTCCAACTTTTTAATGGTGAATATTAAAACCGAAAAATGAGTTTTAATGAATGCTAATTGATTCCCGATGTTTGTGTTCGACATGCATTCCTTACAAATTCTTAAAGCCGCTGAATTGGAATCATCCAATTCTAAGAAAATTTCCTTTAATTGTTTAAAGTTATCTGCGTACAAATTTGCTGCTTCAAGCCACGTACCCCATCTCGTAATTATTGGTTCTGGTGGTAATGGCAGGTCAGCAGCTAATTCTTTATAGTGTTGTATACGCAGTGGGGTTTTAAGAAACGCCTTTTTTCCGTTATTGATCAACTTATTTACTGTTGGGTATTCTGGTCGCACCAATTCAGCGAGCCTATTCATTGTGTGAGCCATACAAGTGAAGTGCATCAGATTTGGGTAAAACACCTGTAAAGCCTGTCCTGCTTTTATCATGTAGGCTGCTGCATCAGACACCATTAGTAATATATTTTCCGATTTAACTTGATTAGGTGCATATAAAAGTGTCAAGCTGTCGTTAATAAAACGTGCGATCGTTGAATGATTTGTTTTTTCCAAAACTGCACTATTTACCAAATAAGATATTGGTGCAACTGTGTTGCTTAATACTCCTGCTAACATATTTGCTACATAACGACCGCAGGCATCTGTCGTTTCATCAACTACTATATAAATATTGTTGTCGCTAAGCTTCTCTCTTATTTTCTTCATCCGTTGCTGGTAGCATATACTTAGATAGTTTTTCCGCAAAGTCGATTCATTTGGAATATGACGATTGCAATATTTTTCCAAAAAAGTTCGAAAACTTGCTTGTTCAAGTTTATGCCAAGGAATGTTTGACTCTGCCATAGCACTGCACAAGTCTAAAAAGAATTCATTTCCTGTGTCACTGCCCTGTGAGTTACTGGCTGTTGAAGAAATAAAAGACTGCTTAAAGTTAGACACACATCTTTTCTCCGACTCCTTATGGAGGTTTGTAGCCAAATGTTGATCAATCTGGTACTTTTGGTCTGACGACACCTTAAAATATTGTCAAAATGAAAATGTGATTTTTAAGAGAATTTGTAAGGTATCTACCTGTTTTGAGCATGCATTGCAAAAAATAACTTTTCCATCTGTAGTTAGATGTTTAGATGCTTTAATCCATTTTTTCAATAGCTCGGATCGAGAGGATGCTACTTTCGGCATTTTGAAAAGATAAGCACTGAATTTATTTCGTCTTTAAATTAAATAAGAAAATAACAACTAATTCGCGTTGATAAATACACTAGTCACTAGTCACACACATTCACGGAGTTCTTATCTCAAACTGAAATGCAAAACATAAGTGCAAAATGCAAGTGCGAGTGCCTGAGTCGCTACAGATTCCCAGAAAATCACATTCCGGGAAATCGTAAAATAAAGTGGCCAGACGTTGAGGAGAATAAATTACTTCTTGGAAAAGCTGCAGACTTGAATATTGACCGTATATGGAATTATAATGTTATTTATATCTTTAGAAAAATTTTGTGCAAATCGTTTTTGATTGCAGTGAGAACCTCGAGCAGCCTCTGGACAGCTGTTTCAGCCCTGCTTGGGCTTCTTCAGCAGAAACGTAGCTCGACATTCCCACTGCAGACCAAAAACGACTTGCCCAATTTATTCGCAAATGCGATGTAAGAATGATGAACATATAAAATAGCGACATCTTACTATCGCTTTTTGACCTAACATTGCAGTAGGATAGACAAATTGAAGCGGGATTTGCTCCTAATGTTAGGTCAAAAAGCGATAGTAAGATGTCGCTATTTTATATGTTCATCATTCTTACATCGCATTTGCGAATAAATTGGGCAAGTCGTTTTTGGTCTGCAGTGGGAATGTCGAGCTACGTTTCTGCTGAAGAAGCCCCAAGCAGGGCTGAAACAGCTGTCCAGAGGCTGCTCGAGGTTCTCACTGCAATCAAAAACGATTTGCACAAAATTTTTCTAAAATCTTTCATTATGCTTTGACAGCAAGCATGGCCGCCTTGCATGGGGGACTCATTAGGAGCAAATCCCGCTTCAATTTGTCTATCCTACTGCAATGTTAGGTCAAAAAGCGATAGTAAGATGTCGCTATTTTATATGTTCGTTATTTATATCAATATATGGATAAATAAATAAATATGCGCTAAAAGTCTAAAATATTAAGTTATATGCGAAATAAAACTACCATTTTTGGGCTTCTCTAATCAACAAACATATAAATACAAAACGCCAAGTTTAGGTATGTTAGAGTAAAAAACTTGTAAAAACTTATAAATCCGGTCTCTAACGATAATACACGGAGAATTGTTCCCGAAGCTTTTTCGAAAGTCATCTTCAGAGTACGACACCTGCCTTCTGCAGGAAACACGAGGCTTGTGTTCGAAACTTCATTTCGAATAGACAGACTTCCTTACGACTGTTTGGTACCCGGAAGTTAATCAGAACGAGTAGGGTGAAAGTGTTGTCGTAATCGGAAGCGGGATACGACTAGTCAAGTCAACTTTAAAACAGTCCAAAAATAACTGACCTTAACACCAAAAAGTGTTTCTCAAGCGAAGAAGAACAATTTGCTCAGGGAGAAGAAGGTCGAATAAAAATAGGCTCAACAACTGTTACGGCTTCAGCAAGAGTCACACACACAACCACGTGTTCCCCAGACCACAAAGAGTTTGAAACTGAAACGCAGGCGGAATGAACTCGCGGAGTCGGGAGGAGATCAGGGCTTTTGTCTAACAGAAAATTTTTCAACATATAAAATAGCGACATCTTACTATCGCTTTTTGACCTAACATTGCAGTAGGATAGACAAATTGAAGCGGGATTTGCTCCTAATGAGTCCCCCATGCAAGGCGGCCATGCTTGCTGTCAAAGAATAATGAAAGATTTTAGAAAAATTTTGTGCAAATCGTTTTTGATTGCAAGCATGGCCGCCTTGCATGGGGGACTCATTAGGAGCAAATCCCGCTTCAATTTGTCTATCCTACTGCAATGTTAGGTCAAAAAGCGATAGTAAGATGTCGCTATTTTATATGTTCATCATTCTTACATCGCATTTGCGAATAAATTGGGCAAGTCGTTTTTGGTCTGCAGTGGGAATGTCGAGCTACGTTTCTGCTGAAGAAGCCCCAAGCAGGGCTGAAACAGCTGTCCAGAGGCTGCTCGAGGTTCTCACTGCAATCAAAAACGATTTGCACAAAATTTTTCTAAAAAGAAAATTTTTCAAAAAATACAAGCGACTTCGACCGTAACAGAGTTGGAAAATAGGTGGCAGCACTGAGGAAGGAACATGGCCACGCGTTCGACAAAAAAATTACGAAGACCTTTTGGTCGAAAACTCGATGACGCGGTTAAAATTGAGAAGGTAACTGGCTCAGTATAAGTTCAGTTAGAAGCGAACCGAAGTAACCATTGGGCGAGAGGTTTAAAAATAGTCAGAATTTTTGTCGGCTACGGGAGCAAAAAAAAAAAACAGGAGAGAAATGGACGGGTTTAGGTGACAAAGCGCGACCAGTGTCATGCAGCTGAGACAAACTGGGCCCGTAACTACCCCTTGGAACCATCTGGATTTTTAAAATTTTGATTTCGATTAGACCTTTCAGCTTCCGTAGAAATGAAATCATTATCTTTCTCCATTCAGCACATTCAGCTTGTTTATTAACTTTATACCTAGGCGATCGTCAATTTTTCTTTTTGCAGGTGCAGCTTTGTTTAGGCTAGATTCACAGCACTTGCTTTATCTCAAACCAGTTTCGAAAATATTATCAGAATAACTTAATACATCCGTTTTAATCGCTAATAGCACCCGCTAAAAACCGGAAATCGCTTCAATCTCTTTCATACGAAACATATATTAACTTCAGGTAGTTAAAATGCACATAAAACAGATTTGTTCAAAAATACACTTGTACCTCTTTTATTCTAGGCCCCACAATTGTAAGTTGAGTACCAATTTAGACAAAAAAATTTACACAAAAACGAGAAGCTATTTAAATTTTTAATTAATTTTGATTACATAATTTTTCCATGTTAGTTTCGAGTCCTATCTCAATGATATACATATAAGAGATGATAAACTGCAAGCCACTGCTTTTTGTCAAATTTTTCATTTCACTTTCTGTATACACTAGCAAAATCACAGTTAGATAGTAGAAAACTGGTGTGGATCAGAATACATTTGTCTTTAACGGAGAAGGTGTTACATTCGATCTTCGCCTTGACCGTTCCGGTAGGGTAGGCTTCCTTTGGTGCATGTGTGTTGTGCTTGTAGCGCTTTTCCCGAGATCAGGTGGTTCTGCGCAATGCGGTTAACTTTCCTTTTGACGGCAACAAGCAAGCTGGTAGGTGTTGCTCACATTTTGAAACGCGTTGCGTGCTGACTGGTATTTTTGGAATCATTCGTTGATAGATATGTGAACTTACAGATGTGATGGGATTCCAGGCACTGGACACTGCGTCCCAGTCGGTTTTGAGGTCGTTTTTTTTCGGTTTTGAGGGACGTGCGATCCTATTCCTGGCTTAGGCCCAGTTTTACAATGACTGTTTAACTTTGAGCCGAAGCTTAAATCCTTCACAACAGTTGTTGAAATAATCCTCGCTAAGGGTTTAAACCTCAGCTCAAAGTTGAGCTGCAATTGTAAAACTGGCAATTGTAAAACTGACATCAGCGAGGTGAGCGCCATGTTGTTCTCCATTTTGTACTCGTCTGTTTTCCACGTGCGTTTACCCCTCGCGGTAGTAAATTTTACACATTTTTTTCCTTCTAGCAAGCAGTCCCGGGCAGATTTCTACCGGCCGATTCGGTGCAGGTTGGTTGCCGCTTCGGTTAACCCGTCGTCTGGAACCCCTAGAGACGAAATGTTCTGTTCGTGCATTGTCGTTGGAGGAAAATAAATTCCGGTCTGTTACGTCCATATCATTGACGCGACGTTCCGTCCCGTAGGGATCGAGAAAGACACTTTCTTTACCATACCATCTTTTCTTTTCTCGATCTCGGAAACGTGTCACGTGTCGGCATTCCACGGGCGTGCTTTAGGTTACTGGCTTAGTTTGGCGTGGGCCGCTTTTACTTTTCATCGACAAATTCGGTGGAAGGGATGCTTAGCTTGTTAGTAACACAGTCAGGGTAGTTTGTATATTTTTAGAGTTTATTTATACTGTAGTTGTACCTTATTTTATTGAAGATCACTAGTCGTGTTAATTGTTGTTTTTCCCCGAGTTTTAAAATTGTGCGCTTCACGCTGCCATTGTTTTGATATTCGTATTGATCTTAAAAGACTCTGAGCAGTGCGAGAGTACTCACGTTGAGGCGCCCACACCCATTTGGTTAGACAATATTAAATATATTTGCTATTTTTACGGTCGTTAACCGTGTTTGACTAATTTGGTCCGATGTCTTTTCAACCTTGTCTTTAAATTTTTTTGAGGTGAAAGTGACGCCATTTCATCCTAAAATGGTACAGAAAAGTATGTACAGGTCTCGTCACATGTTACGTTAGACGATTAAAAATCACAGTTGTTATTATCAGGGCGAAGCCTGCAATGATGACGTTTTCTGCTTTGTTTTGCACGTGAATGTATTCAAATAATAATGATCTTATACATCAAACAAAATGAAATTACTGTACCCACAGAAAATTTAGAATTTTCTTATGATCAAAAAATATTATCGAGTATATTAAGGTAAAACAATTTTGTTGCAAATCGTTTTTTTCAGGTCAAAGAGCGATCGGAAGATGTCGCTGTTTTATCTGTTCATCACTCTTATATTAAGGTAATTAAGATTTTAACAATCAAAATAAAGTTCGAAAATAGATTGCTCTTGAGAAAGACAAGGGATGAAGAAATCTGCACACTTTTAAGGCTTTTGTTAGTTGTTAAAGCTACAATTAATCTAATTTAGTTTAACTCACCAAAACCGGTCTTGAATCTTTCTTTAGAACACTGAATTGAATAAAAAATTCGGTTACGGTTGAATTGTTCGCCATTAACTAATTAGCACACCGTGTAGACTTTTCTTCATTAGCGAAGAAAAAAACTCACACTAAAGAAACTTACTGATAGGAAATGAAGAATTTGGAAAAAATTCTCGACAAGGAAAAAGGATGCGTTATCGATTAACCAAATCCTCTAGGAACTTTCGTTTCTCTTGTGTCCCGCAAGTATTTATAATATTTCTTATTTCATGTCACGTGACAGGGATTGTCACAAGAATTCCTGAAACGCAACAGCGTATGAGGCTTGTTAACTCAAAGGATACTTTATGATAGAGGTCATAAACATTCTTATTTTGTTTATCTTTATATTTCCTTGCGAATTGTATAACGGCATTCTCCAAAATCGGCGATATTGCTTTGTTGCACATGTGAGCTTGAAGATCATACTTGCTTTATTTTCTTTTTTACATGGTACAAACGTATGACTAAGTTCCGAAAATTTAAAGATCTCAAAGGTGTTATTATTCAAGACTGACCTTGCATGTGTTTCGTTTTGCGTTTCAGTATTATACAGTTTGTGCACTGAAAATCTGAATTCTTAAAGAACTATCGCCTGAGAAACGCATAGTAATAGACGAATCCAAGAAAACGGATTGGTTCATTTTTACCATACACCGCCGAGAAGGTCAAATTAGAGAGGTACACAGAAAGAAACATCGAAAGACGTTATTATTTAAGACGGGCCTTGCACGTGTTTTGTTTTGGGTTTCAGTATTAGTCACTATGTGCAGTGAAATGCTGAATTCTTACAGAACTATCGCCTGAGGAACGCATAGTAACAGACGAATACAAGAAAACTGATCAGTTCATTTTTATCAGACACAGCCGAAAAGGTACACAGAAAAACCCATCGAAAGATGTTATTATTCAAGACTGGCCTTGCACGTGTTTTGTTTTTCGTTTCAGTATTATTCAGTACGTGCACTCCGTCATCTCATGGTTTACTGTAATTTTTTTTTATTTTGTCCACGAATTAATCCTCCGAAATTAAAGCCGAATTCTGCAGCTGGCATACATTAATGAAAAACGTAGGACAATTTGCGCTGCAGCGACAGTTTAATTAAAACCGTAAACACAAGCGCCGTGATATGTAAAAATCAGCGTGAAAGCGTTGCAGAGTGAGCCGTGCTTCAAGTGTCCTACATTTTAAGAGGAAAATATAACAGACCCTCAACTTCGTTGACGAGAAGATAATGAACGACGTTAAACACTAATTACACCAAGAGAGAAGTATATTCCCGCACCAAGAACTTGTCAGTTTCTTTGGCGAAAGGTAACGTGATTTACAATTAAGGCGAGCTTTCGGTAATTTTCTTAAGAGGTAGATGGTGTATTATCGCTGCTTGAAGATTGCGTTCGCAGGAGTGTCTGTCGGACGTGAGGATGGAGAAGTTCGTTAAAATCGCTGTCAGTTTCCAAACTATTTAATTGAATTTCTCGACCAGTATTACATTCCCAACTAATATGAAATTTTAAGTTACGACGTGGAAGTAAAACGGAAGTGCAAAAGACTCGAGCTTTTCATATGATCACTAACTGAAGGTAATCATAATTCTACGTTTGCTTTTAAACTGTTTGGAAGGAATTCACTTGGAAGTGTGATTGGTGACCCTTTTATCCATCAACTTTTATTTATCCTACGACTTTTGAAAATAATTTGCTACTAGTGATGGAATGGACCTACTGCTCGCGGGACCGAACGAACACCGAGATACTGTCGCCGAACCAAACAGGTCCGGCCGAACCTACTGCCACATATTTACAACATAGCTGATAAAGGAAATTATTACTATAAACTTTAATTGAGTGCGTGGCTCAGACGTTCATGTTTCGTAATGCGAATGTTCGTGGTTCAATTCTTAGACAGAGTTAGATTTTTTTTTTATATTTATAATTTTATGCAAAATTACTTTTACTTTATTTACCGCTTCTTCAGTATAGATCTTAAAACAAATTTGACGATTAATTACATAATTGATATTTGGCAAGTAAAATTTGTAGAATTTTAATACTAATGAACGTGGCTTTACACATGTCAGCAATTTTATTTATTTTTTTAATTTTCTGCAAACCCTGAAACTGACTGAATATGATACAAAAATTAATACAAAACATGTCAAGAAATAAAAAAATATGTAGAAAATCTTATCTTGTTTTTCGGCAAGACTTAAAGTTTTGTGTGTCCCTTTTTGGTACAGCGTGAATTTGATTTGAAAAAAAGTAGGTATGTTCTTCTGAGTTATAGGAAAACAATGAGGGATTTTAATTATTATGGCATTTTATGTTTTGAAGAAAAAATACGGCAAACATTTACGCTGCGGTCTATACGACTATAACTTAATTCTTAAAATTTTTATTAGTAAGATTTGTGTCTCAATTACTTAAATAATTGAAACAGAAAAATTTTGGAAATTTTAGCTTCATTTATACAGGGAGAACCAACAGGCGCGGGAGGAAGATTGTGGCGTTACTGCTGAACATTTTTGAAATCTGTATGCGCACTAACATACATATCGATTAGATGTACAATCTAAAATTATTTAGGCATATACAAGGTGTCTCGTAAGAGCTAGGCGACCCGAACATATATTTTTCTAAATGGAACAGCCTATACAGAGTGTCCGCCGAGTGCCGCGGTCTTCTCTACCGTCTAAACCGTACAAGATAGAAAGGTGTAAATCAGTCAGCTTTATTTTATAAAATTATTTTTGGCTAACTAGGGAGTTCAGTAACTGAGAGCCATACCAAAGTTATATTTTTTTAAATGGAACACCCAGTGTATTTTTACGTATTTCGAAAGTACGCATAACGAATAGGTAATAACCAAAGATTTCGGAAGTTTTTTTTCGGATTTCGGAGTTTGTAAGATATTAATGATTATGTGTAAAAAATTGCACTATTTTGAGCTCTTATAGTTTGACTATTTATTTACATTTCGTTCTGAATTTTTGCAGGTAGTCAATACAATATCTCGTCTACAGAAATTTCACAACAGCTCAGATCTATTAGTTATTACGTACAGGGCGTTAAATTTTGAAAAAATTAATTTTTCTAAAAATTTTCAAATGGAACACCCGGTATATCTAAATTCTCATGAAACACTGCTTTAATGAGCTTTCATAAAACGCCAAATGTTTTTGTCTAAACTGAAAAAATCGAGAGACAACAATGAACTATTTATTTTTCTTTCAATATTAACGTTATTTAGCTTTTCCATCCGGGTTTTCAGTTTCAACTAGAAGATAAATGAACGGAAATGTTTTATTTTAATTGTTCAAATTGTTCAAAGTAATTGAATATGTTCCTATTAAACTAATTCCTGTTTTCCTTTATTTTGAAAATATTTAAATAACTTTATTGAAATAATAAAAAAAAAATTCAAAATCAAGTTGCCGTTTGCTAGAAAAGAGGAAAACAGTTGCCATAAGTTTTAATTGAAAGAACGATTGTTTAGATTAGTGACACACTACTTTTACAAATTTGGAGTTTTATGAAAACTCATTAAAGCAGTGTTTCACAAGAGTTTAGATGTACTGGGTGTTCCATTAGAAAATTTTGAAAAAAATTAACTTTGTTTAAAACTTAAACTAATTATAAGAACTCAAAATAGAGCAATTTTTTACACATAATCATTAGTCTCCTACAAACTCTTAAATAAAACTTCTGAAATCTTTGGTAATTACATATTCATTATGCGTACTTGCGAAATATGTAAAAATATTCTGGGTGTTCCATTTAAAAAAATATAACTTTGGTATGGGTCACAGTTACTTAACACCCTGTATAGCCAAAAATAATTTTATAAAATAGAGCTGACTGATTTATACCTTAGTTAGTTTGAATTGAATTTCTACCTTTATACTTTAGACAGTAGAGGAAACCGCGGCACTTGGCGGACACCTGTATATTATTGCACTATTATTGCACTATTGCTCATTATGAGTGGATGAAAATAGCATAGGGTTTTATTGATCTAAAGTTTATGGTTTTTGAGTTATTGACAATTTACCGAAAAAAATGACAAACTTTGTTACTGTAAATTAGCTTTTTTTTTAAACATGTTGCTTTAAAGTCTTATAGACACATTATTTAACTATTGGAAAACAGAAATGTGTAATCAATTCGAAATTCCTTCGTGTACCTTACATAGGGTGATGCACAACGTAAATGACCGTTTTTCGTACATTTGTCCAAATGTGGAGATACGATAGTTTACCTCTGTACTACTGATATAGTCTGTTCCATTTCAAAAAATATATGTTAGGGTCGTCCACTCTTATGGAAAACTCTGTATATGTCTAAAGAGAATTTTAGAAATGTTGTTTAGAAATGTGCATCTAACCGATGCGTTTCAAAAAATTCAACACAGGACTGTAACCATCTCTTATGTCTTACTTGAAAACAATTTTTGTCCCTATTAGTAGATTTGCAACGTAGTTCAATGTTTCTTAAAAAAAAAACTCAATAATATTTCGTAAATGTTTTCACATTTTTTTTAGCAAACACAGTTTTTTTAATTAATTACAACAATCGTTCCTCGGCAAATGTGTTAAATTTTAATCATTCCTCCAACAATTTTAGACGGGTAAAACTTATCCCATAAAGCGATATCAAAAAATTTGAAACTTGTATATGGAATGTTAAATTTTGATGCTACGGTGACAATCGATCACAGAACGACATTTTAAATTTTAGAGGAGAAATGTATTTAACTTAGATTTTGGGGTAAATATAAAAATCTTCCTTTAGTAATATTAGCCATTAGGAATTGATAAAAACCAAATCATGAAATATATTGCAAACACTATTCGACAGCCTGTATAAAAAATGGAGTGAATTCTTCTGATGAGAAGCGCGACGTGCGTACACAAGTTTTAACTTATTATGCGTCCATGAAATTCCGACTACGATCGTCATCCGGACATCCTAAGATGAACAAAGGTCCGGCCGGTACACCGAACTGTTCGGCCGAAACCGGACCGTTCGTTCATAGGCCGAATCGGCCGGATTCAGTACCGCGGCAGGATGTTCGTTCCATCTCTATTTGCTACTACGTAATTTTTCATAAAAATTTTCAAGTACACATGTCTGAATGAACGTATGAAGCCCTTTTTGTTACAGCGCAAACACAAATTGAATTTTATTAATCGGATTTTCATTTTTATGTTCACATGAAATCGCTGTATCGAATTTAATACGAGCTTTCGTACTGTCACATGATACTACATAAATAACGAACCGAAAGCAACTAGATTATGCCCGTAATCCGTTGCATGTAGTTGCTTCGGCTGCGCTTTTTAATCAAAACATGAAATATAGACCGCGGCCATTGCAGTGACAAACTGCTTAATTTTTATCGGCGTCCGTTAGTGTTGTTATTGAATCCCCCTTTTTGCCGAGTGGAACGGACGGGTTTTAATATTTACGATCGCATCTGCCTGCAGCGCCATTAAGCTTTTGCTGGTCATTGGTATTTTGGAGTTCATGAACTTTACGCGATATTTTATTATACTGGAAAGAAGTTTCAACTTTTGGCAATAATTTTTATTTCGACAATCCCACCCCTGCCACCAAAATTTACAATTTATCGTCTTTCCTTCTGTCTGACCCTTTTGGTAAATCTCTTTTCGTTAAACCCTGTAAAACCCAAATCGCGTTTCCGATTATTTGTAGGTTTTCGCTTTGAAATTTTATTATAGCCAGAAATTACCCACCTCGTCCTCTTTCCATAGTAATGGATTTGTCCTGCCCGACGGAACAAATAAATTTCAGGATTGCCTTTTACATTCATTGGCCCCTTTCTTAAAAAAAGAGGGCGGTAAATTTTTTTGTTATTTAGTAAACACTGAACTGCGTAAGAAATGTATATTCAATTGATTCACAAAGTGTAGTTCCTATCTTTCTGAATATAAACAATACAGAGGGGAAAGATTCTTTTAGGGTGATAATTTTTTTTGCTACTTAATAAACACTGAACTCCGTAAAAAATGTTTATTCAATTGAATCACCAATCACGTATAGAAACGTATTCTTCCTATCTTTCTAAGAAAAAAAAAACAATACAGAGGAGGAAGATTCTTTTCTATTCAAAATTGTGCACGAAAACTACCCTGACAAGAACTGTATTGCGATATCTTTCGAAACAGGGATAGTTTTGCCCGTAGAAAACTAGGCCACTTCAATTACCCCGTGGCTAGCATTGTGCGAGCCCTTTCCTTGTTTTTCAATATAATTTTTCCGCGACATCGCAATTATTTTTGTATTAAAATGCAAATCGGTTCCTGTTTGCATTTAGGGTGGAAATATTGTGTCGGCCCTTTTGCTGCGTCTGCGTGTGTGTGCTTGCGTTCATGTGGTTAGTTATTTCTAGATTTTTTGTCCGCAAAGTACGCAATTCTTTTCTGAATTTGGTTTTGAAACGACACAGCGACGTTTATTGACGTGTCCAATTACAGGAAAATCCTGAAAAGAATTCAGGTAAGAGAACTCGCTATAGCGTGTCTGTTCGTCCATTATTTAGTTCTTTTCGTTGCGCTCTTCTTGTACAGGATATTCTTTTACTATGTGCAAATATTTAAACCTGTAATATATCACTATAAATGGCAACGATTAAACTCATTTGTTCTTAGCACAAATTTAATAGTTTTCGAGAAAAATGCAGTGACAGATTTTCACTAAACCGTTAGAGAACTGCTGGTATAGCTAAAAGAGGAACGCGGCCGCCGCTTCAATTAAGAACCGCAGCCGAAGTAGACCAGGGTCAGTGCGTGACTTGCTCTTGAGCACGAACGACGTAACTCAGCCGCTCCGATCACAGCTGATCGGTCAAAACGTTTACAATTTAAACTAACGTCACTGCAAATAATTACAAGTTTAAGTATTTTTAGATTAAAATCTGGTGCAATTCAAGAAGCTGCGGTTCGTAATTGCCGAACAAATTAAAAACTAGGTACAAACAAATTGTAATTTCTCATTCCATATTGTTACGTTTCTAGGGCTTAAACTAATTTATTTAATCGAATAAATCACTCGGTAAAAACTTAACCGTAATTTAATAATGCTTACAAACTAATTTATTTGTAACAATTTATTTACACACTAAAACCAACTTCGGCGATCGCTAATTAGAATTCGACTGACTCCTGAGTCAACTCCGGCCGATTTTATATTCTACGCTGTCTTCTCGTTTGTTCCATCTTCGAAGATATTAGAAAAGTCGAGTTTGTTCGGTATAGACAGCCTGGCGGCGCGGCGGCGTGGCGTGCCGATGACGCACAATAACGAACCGACTTTTTGACGCCTTCAGTGTGACGTAGTGAGCTGGGTGGCGCGCTACAATATTATTTTTAAGAGACTTATAAAAATTTACTTTTTTTCCATGAATCGTAAGTAGTAATACTTTCATAACTAGCAGCGAGATTACAGTGAAAGTTTATTTACGTAAAAGGGTGAAGGAGAAACATTTTTTGCGCGCTTGCCAAATTGGTGCATAGATTTTAAACTTATTCGTCGATAGTTGATATCGTAAAACGTATTACTTCGCTCAGTGAATTAAAATTTTAATTCAAATAATTAATAAAGGATATCGGTGATTATTAGTACGAAACGCTACGAAATGGGTTTGAATGGGGAACTCAGCGCGGGTCGGTGTGTAGGAAGGCGTTGCGACCCTGCAAGTATTTCTCTCTCGCACATATCAACGGTTCCAAACAAGTGGGATCTCCGAAATTTTTTGGCTATAGTACGGTAACCACCGGAAAATACGCACAGTAAGTAGCATTTCATGTATATAGAGTTTACTGGTGGGCCAAATTTTACCTCTTTGGTACTTGGGTCAAAATAATGTAAATAAATAAGGCTATGTACCAAAATCATGTTTTATTTATTTTTATTCACAATCTTGTTTTATCTGTACAACTGCTTACGATAATATCGTATTATCGTGCTCAATAACAACGATAACCTTAAAGAATAACCTTGATGATGATGCCCGCCAGTCCAGAAGCCGATACGAAGAGTTGCTTCGAAAAAGTTGGTACGAAAGGTGCTTGTTAAAGTTCGTTATAAAGAGGTGTCAATGTCGATACGAGATCTTACGAAACAAAGGAGCGGTACGTAAAATCCGCTATTGAAAGGACGCCCAAAGAAAATGAAACCTGTAAGGGAAGAGAAAGCAACAATAATAACTTGAACGAAAGAGCAACAATCTCCGAACATACCTGTTCAAATACTTCACACGATGAACAAGCTGGCATTAAGCTATAGGAGCTTCTGTTCTACCAGGGCACCAGACTACAGTCGGCCGAAAAGCCGTGCAGAGATACAAGTGTAACTTCCCCAGTTTCTCGTCAACAACAACGAAAACTGTGCGCCGTTCGCCGGAGGATTACATCGCGAAATGGGGCCGAGTCCGAGACGACACTGAGCGGAAAGAGCACGCTCCAAGTTAATAAAGCCGTCTTTGGCTTCGTCCTAAAATAGTTAGGAAGGAGTTCGAACAAATCAAAATCTTGGTGGCATAAGCTGAAACTAACCGAGTAAAATTTGATGTCAGTTAGACCCCCAATCGCGGTAAAAGTCGAGTGTGAATGCAATTTGTAACTCCGCCAGGATAATAAAGCTGACTGACGAAAAGCTAATTTCGTTGGAAAACGATCGCAAAAGACGCTGCGCTGTCTCGACGTTAAATAAACAAACTGTTAAATTCCCACGAAATATTATGAAATTCAAATGTAGACGATCGCAAAAAATTGTGAGACCAGCCCAAAAAGACTGGTTTTCAGGCCGACCAGATGTCTATATTATTACAATTACAACAAAAAAAATAATAAAACTTTCATAATGCTTTGACAGAAACATGGCCGCCTTGAATGGCATGACTTATGTATACATATAGCAAACTGGTTTCAATTTATTAATCCTAATGCCATGTCATGTCAAAAAACGTTCGCTACTTTTCAATATAAATATAACGCTGAACATAGCGATCTTGTATAAAGCTATTGAACGGCGTTCCTAAAATACATAAAAAAAAAACTATTTACGAATTGCGAACAAAACACAGTTAAAAACAACATATAGTAGACAAAAAACAGTTTCCCGTAATTGTTTTTTTTTTAAGGGTATTAATTAAAGGCGACTTCGCAGATTTTACCGAAGTCTTAAGCTTTTTAAATCTGAAACTTTGAAATTTTTTAAACATCATCTTTGAAGTCGTCTTTAATCAACACCAATTTGATGAAAAAGAATTACAGGAAACTGTTTTGTATACAATTTTTTGCTTTCTTCTGTAGATCGAAACGATGGGAAATGATTAGCGCTGTAAAATCACGCTTGCACTACGACGAATATTGCACCATAAGACGAATAAATGAAGGCGAAGAAAACACAAAGCTAGAGGTTCACACATGCCTATATCGCCATATGGTTATTGCATTACTAAAACAAATGCGATAGAATATACGGTAGAAAATTCTTCATATACAAGATGACTCTGAACATGATAATTTTTGATACCGTAAACAGCGGCAAGCGTTTAAAACAGTAGGTCGCAATCATCCCCTCTCATTTGCTGTCAGGGCAGCGAAATCAGGGATGGATGAAAACTTAAAAAGGGTTGATGGATCTGCACCAGGGATTGGTTGAGGTTCAAGACATCAAAAATTATTTGATCAAGCGCGGTCATGAAATGGAAAGTGACTGTCTATTAACAGAAGTAAAACCAAGGAGCTAAAGAAAATACACTTTTTCAGAACTGCTTACAAATTTTGATAATCAAAAAATGATTGAAGAATCCGACAATATTTTTTAAAATCCATGAATAAAGAACCTGTTACGGTTTGAAACACCGCTTTTCAGGGCACAGTATTCATCCTGGATGCCGTGTGTTACGAAATTGTGCGGGAAATGCTTCACACCGCAACTCGGGTCTGCTTGTATTGTGATAAAAATATTTTTTTTTTGTTATCGTCTCCGTCGCAATATTAATTATATTTTTATATTTTCAAAACGCTAATGGCCTCACGTTCCGTTTTATTATATAATGCAACTCAGAACTTTTTTTTTGCAAATGTCTATTAAATACATCGGCCATAAACCGTCGTTTCGTTCCCACCTGTCGATATTTCTTTTATTGCCTTAAGTAGACAATATCGTCTGGAATATCTATTTTTAGAAATAATTGCATGCATCTTTCGCAAGCGTCTGCAGGTGCACTTTGAGTTTTCCGTGGGAATAGATTGAATTGTTTATATTAAAAGTCTGGAGAGAGCTACAAATCTCATATTTTTCGTTATAAGGTCCTAAAAATTACAACATTTTGTGGGTTGTTATGTCTATTAGATTGCGTTTACACTTGACCTTTCATGCTATTGATTTCCTTGATGTTTGCCTTTGCTTGATTGGGTCTTGATGCTGACACAATATTTTCGACTGGTTTAAGTCCTCCTCACTTCGAAAGGGGGCACGGTCACTTTTGGATGTATTAACTTGCGATGTGCTAGGAGCACGCAGAGTCGTTTTGCGGTATCCTTAAAGCGCGGTCGTGTGGTTTCGTGTATGACTTAAAACAAAATTCTAAAATTAAGAGAAAATCACGCGTAGGATACATCTGAAGAAATCTAATTTCAAAGTTATTACCATAAGATCATCTTAGAATTACAGTAATAAAATTGAGGGGAAGGAGGAGGTCGATAAAAACATTCATTTCTAAGGAGAATTGTACCGTACTACACTGAAATTCTTCATACCGTACCTCGGGTCTGCTTGTATCGTGATAAAAATAGTTTTTTTTTTCTGTTAACGTCTCCGTCGCAAAATTAATTGGATTTTTATATTTTTATAATTGAAATGGTCTCATGTTTCGTTTCATTGTGTAATGCAACTCAGAAGATTTTTGCAAACGTTTTAGAATATATCAGCCATAAACCATCGTTTGATTCCCACTTGTCGACATTTCTTTTATTGACTTAAGTAAACAATATCGTCTGGAATTTCTATTTTTAGAAATAATTGCATGCATCTTTCGCAAGCGTCTGCAGGTGCACTTTGAGTTTTCCGTAGGAATAGATTGAATTGTTTATATTAAAACATCTACAGACAGCCATGAATCTCATATTTTTCGTTATAAGATCCTAAAAATCACAATTTTTTTATGTGCTGTTATGTCGACTAGATTGCGTTTACACTTGACCTTTCATGCTATTGATTTCCTTGACGTCTGCCTTTGCTTGATTGGGTCTTGATGCTGACACGATATTTTCGACTGATGCAAGTCCTCCTCACTTAGAAAGAGGGCACGGTCAGTTTTGGCTTTATTAACTTGCGATGTGCTAGGAGCACGCAGGGTCGTTTTGCTGTATCCTTAAAGCACAGTCGTGTATTTTCGTGTATGACTTAAAACAAAATTCTAAAATTAAGAGAAAATCACGCGTAGGATACATCTGAAGAAATCTAATTTCAAAGTTATTACCATAATATCGCCTTAGAATTACAGTAATAAAATTAAGGGGAAGAAGGAGGTCGATAAAAACATTCATTTCTAAGGAGAATTGTACCGTACTACATGGACATATTAAAAATATAAATCTAAAGGCATCGTATGAGAAATGCGTGTTTCTGGTTCGTCCTGATTATAAAGTGTTCTTAATGGGTATGATACAACTTCAAGTACAAAGCACATTCGGAGAGGAATAAAAGAACTAAAATTCAGCACATCTCGGAATCTTGACGCCTGGTTTTTGCGCGAGCAAAACGTACCACATAATAAATCAATGGGGGAGATGTACTCGTTTTGATAAATTCTTGCGTCCGCTTTACTCTAGAAGAGCTATTGCCTTTCTGCAATGCACGTCAACGATAAATTTCACCGTGCTTTTTCTTACTTCTTCAACACAACACTCACATTAACGTTGCTGCTTTTGAATTCGGCGTACTCAATTAAAGAAACTTTAATTCGAAATTTTTAATTAATTTGGTTCAAAATTACTTTTCGTAATGAAATTTTTCTCAGTTGATAAGAGTCATTTTACTGAAAAAAACCGAACTTGAAACAGTTCCTCTCCCCTTTTTACAGTGAATAACGTGGTTTGTCAAATTTTTCGACGTACAGCTGCAAACAGAAGGTGATTTACGAATTAAAATCGGCGTGTATTACACGTACACGTACACATGTGACAAACGCAACTTTGTTACATTTATCATTCGTTGCTTATTCCAACGAGGGTTTTTGCGCGAGTTTAAAAGTCGATTTTTCCCATATGCGACCCGGAAAAATACAAGAAAAATCTCCAATCAGAATGCCGCCTTCGAGAGCCGGAAAAGTACAAGATTTATTATAGACGTCACGGGCTCTAATAGACATTGATGAATGAACACGCTTTGTACCAACTACAAACAGTGAGCTCTTGGATTTTAGTCTTCGTCGGCGCTTTATCAGACACACACATTTTTAACAATTCCAGTTTTTTTCCTTGGCAAAATTTTAATTTTAAGGAAAAAATGAGAATTATTTTCCATTAATGTCATCTCTGAAAAATTTACAATGATTGATGAAAGCTTACCTCGACCATGGATGGCAAAAACTAGCAAAAAAACGTGCAACAATTTTTTATATTTCTAAATTTTCAAATTTGCTGTAATTGTCATTTGAGAATAAAAGGAAAAAAAAAACGTTAAGAATGACTGAAACAACACGCCTCAAATTTGCATAACTTACCTGACTACATTCACAGGCTCCTAATTGCCGCGAACTTGTGCTAGAGTCGCAGAGTGGTTTCAGAATCGAACGCAACCGTATTCAAATTCTATCTCTACAGACAATGATTTCCGAAACGTAGGACCAAACATACACTGTTTGATTATTTCCTCAACAATGCTAGGGGTCGAAATGGCCGCCGTAAGCGCGAATCAGTCAATCGAAAACTAGCAATAGCATACGAAATAGAATATGTGATCTGTTCGTCCTCGAAGAGTACGACTCACTAGGACCCACTTCGTCATTGATATACCCCAAAAAAAAGAAGGAGTAAAAGGAACCCGTTAGGGAAATAATACGCAATTTCTTTGTTTTTTTTTTTGAAACCCCGCCCTTCGTCCCAAACCGAGTTGTTATTCAACAAATTACCGTACTTCGACCCAAAAATGAATCATTTATTAAGGGATTCGCCACCACGATATTCGGCAGTTGAACAAGGCCCCTAATGGGGTGATGGGCCTTGAAAATTAAAGTATACAGGGCCCAAAACGAGGGCAAAAAACGCTTCGACGTGAGTACTCTCGTGTCGGCTTACAAAAACCAACATCAAAATCTATATCGCAACAACTGAACAAACGTAGAGCGCGAAGCGCATCAAACAAAGTCTACGGGGGTTTTCGTTTGCGCTCTTAAGGAGCCACAATTAAGAATAATAAATAATTTACTACGTAGAACTGAAATTGCAAAAGCAATGGGGTGATTGGCCTTAAAAATTCAAGTATACAGGGCCCAAAACGAGGGCAAAAAACGCTTCGACGTGAGTACTCTCGTGTCGGCTTACAAAAACCAACATCAGAATCTATTCCGCAACAACTGAACAAACGTAGAGCGCGAAGCGCATCAAACAAAGTCTACGGGGGTTTTCGTTTGCGCTCTTAAGGAGCCACAATTAAGAATAATAAATAATTTACTACGTAGAACTGAAATTGCAAAAGCAATGGGGTGATTGGCCTTAAAAATTCAAGTATACAGGGCCCAAAACGAGGGCAAAAAGCGCTTCGACGTGAGTACTCTCGTGTCGGCTTACAAAAACCAACATCAAAATCTATATCGCAACAACTGAATAAACGTTCAGCTGGAAGCGCATCAACCAAAGTCTACGCAGGTTTTCGTTTGCGCTCTGAAGGAGCCAAAATTAATAATAATAAATAATTTAACACTGAACTGAAATTGCAAAAGCAAAAACATGATATAAATAGACAAAATCGGGCAAATATGACTAAAACAAATCAAAAATTGACGCAACACAAAAGTAACAAACCCCTCCCTTGATCAAGTTATCCAACCAAACAGCACGACTCTCTCCGCTCACTATGTTGCGTCGATACAGTCGATGCGACGCCACTGGCGACATGCGCCGAAGAAACACCGCATCGCAGATGAGCGACAGAAAAAATTTAAAAAAACGTTCTTACTTCGAATCCTTCCAGGTAAGATTACAGTGCGAGGCTGCGACGAGTTCAGATCGGGGGCGGCAAGACCTTTCTCTCCATTTTAGTGGAGGCACGAGGCACTAGGGGGAAAACGCTTCCACAATTCAGACGTGGCTCTGCAGGGTTAAACCGGAGTAACCACCCTACGCCAAACAGCCGGTGGCAATTCTACCCCTTACCACTTGCTAAAAGGGGGATGACGAAATACGATTAACGATCGTGAACGATAAATGCACGTGGCACGCAGAAGAATCACAAAAGGGAAGATAAAAAAGACTTACCTTGCTTCGCACAGCAAACTCCGAAACGGATGTTAAATTTTCACGTGCACCCAAAATCCGTGTACCCCGAGCCCCCAACAGCAGGGTAAATTTCTAACGAGGCGAGAATATTCGTGCAGGAACGATAGGGCAACCAAATCCAACAATCGCTAGTTTCAACGACCACACGTAAAAGATTATTGCCATCAGCACGCTTTGTGTCGACCGGAGAAGAAGCTAAGTGCCGTGCGACTGTCTCGCCACCTAGCGACGGCCAGCCTAACTCAAAACAAAGCAGCACGAAGGGAAGCCTACACCTCCGCGGACAACGGCCCGAAAAATAACAACGTAACAAAACCAAGAACAAAGGGTAGATTAAATTTATTCGTAGCAAATACCTTGAAATCTCTATCGCATTATCTCAAATAGCATTGCCTGGAAAAAATTTATTACAATTTACCCTTGCTGGAGCCCATCGAAACGTCAAATAACGTGAAAGATAGATTAGATAAGTTACAAAAGTGCATTAGCAGACCTTAGCTACGAGCTGGCCTTAATTTTTTCAGGGGCAAATTATTTCTATAAATAAAGAATAGTAAGGGTCCCAGGATAGAGCCTTGTGGGACCCCCGCGCACTTTCAGACGGGGGACATATTGGAAGGTAGATAGTTGATCCGAGAATTAAATCGTACTGATCATACCGATTGATCAATTGTCAACATTATCTGAATTATCTGATAATTTCTAACTGAACTTTTCAACTCATCGAATTGAGTGTCTTTAAAACGTACGGTACGGACGGATGGTTTTAAACATAAACCCCGCGGCAAACGTAGATTAACAAATGTAATTTATTGCATTGACTTAAAACCTGCTTTCCCTTGTATACCAGAGAATTAAAACAATTAAAACTTGTACGCAATTAATTACAATCTTAATTGCGCTCCGGAGATGCTGACAGGAATCGTCGCAGGTTTCTTTGAGGGAGTTTTCATCACGTTTTCAATCAGGTCATTTAAGGGAAGTCGCCCCGGAACGATCGCACACGAGCGAAAATCTTAATGAAAAAAGCGATAAAAGACGAATGAGATCCGCTCCGATGCGGCCCCTGCTTACCCGCGATCGGATAATCTCCCCGACAATCCGGGGCGGTGTTTCTTTCATATTCGGATGAATTAATTTTTCATCGATCATTCAGGCCGCACTTGTAACCGATTCGACGAAATTTGTTGCTCCTTTAATAATAAAGCCCGGGCCCGAATGAACCGACGCGAGCGGTAATTTATCTTATTCATTAATGTCGTCGTATTCAAATCGAGGGGTGCGGTAAACGGGTGGTTGAATTCCGTTGTGTTTGAACGCGTCTGAAAATTACAGATCGCTTTCGGGAACGCTCGAGAATCATTAAGATTAGGTTTTTTTTTTTGTTTTGTTTGAAAAGAGATAAGAGGTGACATTAAAAAAATTATTTACGTTAGTATAACTGATGGAATTGAATAGGACAACTTTGTTTCGTTTTACATTTAAATAAATAAGTCTCGTTTTCCATTTCGCAATAACCCTTCATTCATAAAAATATCGGAACTACTCAGTTTACAACAACGTGAGTACTCTCGCATTTGCTTACAATCATAGCATCAAAAATAAGCAAGAAATCGGAAATGTTATCCCACAAGCGTGCAAGCCAAGTGCGCTCTGAAGGGGACAACAACAATGAACAGTGTAAAAATAAAATTGCAAAACCAAAAGTAAAATATATCAATATAGAGAAAAATTGACATTCATAAAAAAATGATTGAACACAACACCTCCCCTCCCGCCGAACATGCTATCGAAAAGCCCCCGAAACCCAACCCAGACTCGTCATTGACGGTTCCTTTCGTCAGTAATGAAGGAAATGACGTCACTCAAAAATTCCACAGACGAGTAGGAAAAAATTTGGAAAATTCTTACGCAATGGCGTTCCGGGCCAAGATGTTCGTTAACTGGCTGCGTTAATCCACAACGGAGGCGGCAGTACCTTAATTCACTTGAGCGAGGCACGACGGGGGCGTTTGAGACGGCACTCGGGACTCGAGCGTCGCTGGACAAAGTCATCTCCCGGCACCTGAACTGCCTAAAATAATCTTCCCTTTAACACTTTAACTCTCCCCTTACCAATTTCTACAAAGGAGTTAAACGAATAATAATTAACGAACGTAAAACAATAAACGCACGTGGAAGTAAACAGATAACAAAATTGATGCCTACCTTGCTCGGAATAGCAAGCCCTAAACGATTCTCTCACTCTTCCCAAAACCCGTAGTTAACGGTTCCACAACCAAGTACAGAAACAGCTAAAGGAGTCAGTTAAGCCGCTTCAAACGATAGGGTTAGAAAACCTCACACGTAACAGCGTTTGCCGCAACCCCAATTCACTTTGTTACGCAAAAGTGGAAAACCACGTATACTGCATCACAGTCAGCAGGAAAGAGAGAGCAAAATCGCGTTGTTTCGCGCGTACAACGACTCAGCAACGCCCCAAACAGACGTGCACAAAAGGAAGCCTACACGACTGCAGCAACAACAGTGAGAAATAATTGTAACAAAACGCCGCGTAAAAATCAAATAAACAATAAGTCTCTAGCTTCTGTCAGCTGTTCGTCTTAGGTACCTGCCGAAAAATAACGTCCTGAACTTCGCGAGGGTTGATCAGACGTACAGGTGTCGATGATGTCCTTCAACTCGTTCAACTTCTAGGGGTCGATATCCCGATCGAAAAGAGTCCGTCGTAGAAGACAGTGTTGTAGCATGAGACGAAAAGGATTCTTTACTTAAAACTTCAAAATAGAATAGGCGCTTCGTTATAAAGTCCCAATTACACAAGGAAAAACTCCGACATTATTTAAATGTTACAAAACGTTTCTAACACAAATTGAAACTGTCACAGACTGTGTACCAGCAAATATACCAACAAATCCACGAGCAAATCTGAATGTATGTGGGTAGTTTAATACGGCAAAGTTTTGCCAAAGCTCGAAATTATTTAAGCGGACTCATTCCGGAACTGATTCCGGACTAATTAAGCAGCCACAGGGTTCACAGGGGCGCATTTTATCAACAACATACGTAGGCGGTTTAAACTGCTCGTCGAGTGCAGTCTGAGAGTGTTTTATAATAAACGAGCAGCGTTAATAGTTGCACTTAAAACTTGTTAGCGTAACGAGCCATAAATGCACGCCCAATGGATATCATAACGTTTAATATTGCAGTAGCGATTTAGTTAACGTGCAGCGCGCGTTTAAGTTTTAAGTTGGCAGGATACATTTTTCCTTCTTATAAGCTGCTTTGTGAATTATTGATGATTAAGGACATCTAATTCTATTGACGTTGGGTTTTTAGAGTTTCAGTGTAAATTTACTGCGTTTAGTAAGTTTAGATAAAGGGAGGCCCTGGAAAGTAAAACGCATAGTGCGAAATACCTGAATGAATAAAAATTTACTGTAGAATTTCCATAACCAAAAACTTCTTTAGTTCTGATTGTAGGTTTGCACATTTCCTCTTTCCCTGTCCATACTATCATCCTCTACGACTGCTAAATTTAAATGTACTTTGCTTTTCATGGCTGACCTTTATCTAAAATTTAAAAAATCATGTGGTATAATTGCAACTGCAAGAACTGTACATAATTTTGAAACCAATGAATCATGTGAACCGATTTTGAAAAAAATCAATCCGTAACTGAAGTAATAAGATCGCTGTACAATTTGGCGGCGTTCCCGAAAAAATCGAGACAGCCACAAGAACGAGATCTGCCTTACTCGCAACGACCGCAGAATACTCAGCGATGAAACGGATTCTGTTACAATAAACGAAGTAAAACGCATAAACACGGCCCATGCCTAACAATCGTCGCGCATGTTTTAGATTTTCACACAAATCTGGTTAATCGGTTAGGAAAGCCTTGCCTAAAAGCACCGCAAAAGACACGTAGAGCTTATTTAATTCCAGTCAAACTGCCTTATGAAATTTTGTAACCCATTTTTTCTCAAATTCTCACCAACAACATAATGCGTATGTTCGTATGTGTATTGGCTTTGAAACTTTCTTATTTTTTAATACTTTGAGATATTTATGTTTTAATCTTAAGAATGGATCAAGTCACACCCATTGCCGACGAGAGTAATGCTCAAATATTGTAAGTTCATTTCAATATTACTTCAATTTATGAAATTACATCCTAACAAAATAAGAAGGTAAATTGCAAAAATAAAAACAATAAAGAAGTTAAGTGAATAGGTAGTTGTATACCATATATGTATACTAATTAGTTTTGTTTCTCGACAATATTACTTCTGAACCGATTTGTTCAGTATTAAATGAATGTCGAGAGCTCGGCCGACAATGGAAGTTCTCCGTCGCTTCCATTTTGTTCCCGACGAGTGACAGTTATAACCAAGGACAAATGAACGCTGCAAATGAAAACCCATCACGAATTCTGCCGGTCTCCCGCTGGATTTTGCGGGAAGTTTAATAACCGAGACCCTGAAACAAATGTGCGTTATTTGTGTTCGGTGTTTTTTTTATTCTTCTGCTTTCGAACTCGCTCGACAGCCACTCATTCAATAACAGATGGTAGGTAGGTAGGTAGTGTGTCTGTTCATTAGATTATTCTTTGCTCGTGAAACATTATTCACGTGATTACATTTTTCAACTGTAATTTGTTTTAAAACAGATCATCGATGTCTTTCTTTTTTAAGACAAGCGATGATTATATCGCAAAAATAATTCAAATTTAACTCGCCTTTTTAAATCGCTTGCTAGTAAATAATTTGATTATGCCCGGGGCCCACTTAAATAGCTTAACTTTATTGCTCCTGGTGTTAGATGTTAACCAAGGGCGTCAGGGAAGTGTTCGTTGCGGGACTGTTCCCATGGTCTCGACAGCGCGCGAAGGTATTCTTTAATCTTCAGAAGATTTCTGTTCACTTGTGCGTTCAGCGCAGGGGCTCTTACAGTTTGTTTCCCTGCCTATTCTGATATAACCTATACCGTGCGAAATTCATCGTTGCATTTTATCGTTCGCCAGACTAGCCAACGCATTTCCTTGTGGCCTCACCTGCATTCCCTCGCCCTGGGCTCAAATTGTTTTTGCTATCTGCGTTCTTGTCTAAAAATATTTCTTTTTGTGCGTCTCGTGAATTAAATCGCCTTTTTGTTTCAGTTTTATTCGGTGGGAAATCGTTGATCTTATCGTCCCGGTGAATAGATTGTTAAGTCAAGTTTTCAGAGCGCGACTTCTACACTCTGAAAAGCTGAGAAAAAAAAATTAGAATACAATTAAAGTTTAGATTTAAGTAAGAGTTTAACTTGAAGGTTTCCGCGGCCGTCGTCCATAGTTGAATTCTTGGTTTCCGGTTGGAACCGCGTATCTCGGATTTCTTCTATTGCCGACATCTCGTTCTCCATTGCAAAAGAACTTCTGCAAGTAGAAGAAATCCGAGATACGCAGTTCCAACCGGAAGCCAAGAATTCGACCTTGAAGGGTCTTTAAAGAAAATAAAAGTTTGATAAAAGTTTGGAAAGTATTTGCCTTAAGTGATATGATAGAGATATGATATGATATGATAGAGATAGGTAATAGTCTACTCGTTAGTGGTGATTTTAATGTAGATCTTAATCACGAAACTGCTGATTCAACAAAGGTGAAAAATTTATTTACGAGTTATTCTCCAAGGCCATATATATCATTAATACCGTGACCAGACCCTACAAAAGTGGAGGGACATGCATTGATAATATCTTTGGAAATTATCCTTCTTCATTTGTACAGAGCTCTATTACTGACGCGGGCTTGTCTGATCACTACACAATAAAAATAACTTTTAACTTACAAATCCCGACTATGAATCGGTACTCCTATGAACGGATTTATAATTATAATAATACTAAACATTTTTTACATTATCTTAAAACAGAGTCATGGAATGAAGTCTTTGATGAATGTACCGTAGATGCAAAACATGAAATGTTCATAAATACATTTACGTACTATTTTAATATGGCATTCCCTTTAATAAAAATAAATTTACACAAACCTCAAAAAAAAATTTTAAACACGGAAGTCAATACCATCTGGAATGAAGTTCGTAATTTATATTCTTTATACAAAACCACAAAAGATCCAAATTTATATTGCAGTTCTACAAAACAAGGAAAAAAGAAGCAGTTAAATACACAAATAATTACAAAAAAAATAAAAATGATTTGAAAGATCTAGGATCCCAAAATAAATCAAAAGCGATGTGGGAAATATTAAAAAATAAAACAAAACCCAATCTTATTTCAAATATATCGCTTCGAAATAATAATGAAAAAATTAGCAACCCTTATTTGGTGACGTCATTATTTAATACCCATTTTACCGAAGGTTTACCGGCTTCCCATTATAATATAAATAACTCAAAAAACTTACCTAGTGTTCAATCTATTATATTTTTGAAGCCCTGCGATAGTCTATAACATTATAAACAATATCCAGCCAAAGTCTTCATCAGGTCTCGATCAAATACCTAGTAAAATTGTTAAGATATGTGCTCAATATATAGCTGAGCCTCTTGCAAATATTATAAATACAATGTTTGAATCTTCAAAATTTCCATCTAAACTAAAAGAGGCTAAAGTGATACCAGTCTATAAACAAGGCGATCGTTGTAATATTAATATTTACCGCCCCATCTTTCTGTTATCATCGTTTTCAAAAATATTTGAAAAGACTATTCACTGTAGACTAATGACACATTTAAATTCAAACAATATTTTCACTAAATTCCAGTATGAATTCTTGCCGAATAAATCGTGCGAATTAGCGATGTTTAATTCCTTAACTTCCATCTTGGAAAATCTTGAATGCTCAAAAAAAGTTGCGGGGATTTACTTTGATTTGTCGAAGGCCTTTGATACTATAAACCGTAGAATCTTATTAGACAAAATGTTTTCATACGGTATACGCGGCAAGGCATTACAATTACTTGCCTCTTACTTATCAGAACGAACACAAAGAATTTTAGAAAAATTTTGTGCAAATCGTTTTTTTTTTTCTAAAATCTTTCATTATGCTTTGACAGCAAGCATGGCCGCCTTGCATGGGGGACTCATTAGGAGCAAATCCCGCTTCAATTTGTCTATCCTACTGCAATGTTAGGTCAAAAAGCGATAGTAAGATGTCGCTATTTTATATGTTGAACACAAAGAACTTGTACTAATACTGTTTCGGAAAATGAAAGAAAGGAAATATTCTCTAATTATGAAAAAGTCAACCAAGGAATTCCACAGGGTTAAATCATAGGACCCACACTTTTTTTAATATATGTCAATGATTTGCCTGCCTGCTTAGGAATAAAATCTTTGTACCAATTTGCTGACGATACATCATGCATCATCATTGAATGTAACATTCCTACCCTTTCGTCAAGCATTAATACACTTATTGATAAAATGATTTAATGTAATCTAAATTCCTTACGTATAAACGCAAAAAAGTGCCGTAAAACTAGCCCCGTAGCTTGTAATGTGACGTTATATTATTTTATTTTTATTTTTATTTTCATTTTTATCTATCTTTGAATTGTTATTTTAATGTGTATATTGACAATGTCAAATGTCTCTCAGGGCAAAATTGACAATAAAACATTATTATTATTATTATTATTATTATTATTATTATTATAGTCTTTACACTAAACTAATCGAGCATAAAGTCCAACATGTTAAGTCCGGAAACATAATTAATTACGCATTAAAATTTAAAGACAATCGCTTTGCTTAAAATAGTCAAACCGAACATAAATATAATTAATCAACGTTTACTTTACCGTAATGATTCTTGGGCTCTTCATCCGAGGCCAACAATCACCGATTTACTAACTCACTGCGACATACTCATTTCTACTAATCACTCACTAACTGCCCGAATGAATAATAATAATCACTCTCTAATAATGACTTAATAATGAATGCATTGCAAACTGAATGACTTAATAATGAATCAATTGATTTAAAAATTTTCCTTTTTAAACTAGTCGTACAGGATGTGCCAAGCTGCACTTTGTGAAAGTACGGCTACAAAATTGACTTGAATGAAATATGATCTGCTGGTGCAGCATTGCAAGTAAGTTCAACAACTTGAATTTCAATTGTCAGCATGAAATTCCCTCATTTAAAACGTTAATTTTGCGTTATGTTCCAAGGATTGAAAAGGATTTTGATCTGCGAATAAAGCAAAGGTTGGTAATTCATGTACACAGTTTCTACAGCAATTAAACCGGTGTCGCTGACCGTACTTGACAAATGCTAACTAAATATTTTTTTCAGTTTGGCCAATAAAATTTATTTGAAATCCCTAGATTTGCCTGGGATTATTTAATTGGGTCTCGTTATAGTTTGGAAATAAAAGCAATAACTGTGCGATAACGCTGCGTTGTTGCAAAAAAGACTCCGACCTCATTTCTTAAACCGTCCGTGCGAAGTCTTTGCTAACTTTGGAGTTTCCTAAGCGGAATGCGATCGCACATAATTTTGAAGTGTCCTAAATTATTTCCGATGTTTTGTTTTAAACAGTTCTATTTCCCCTAAAAATATAACCTCAGTTTCTCTCCCTTGATACACGGAAATTATCCGATGTTGAGCAAATAATCTCAAACTGAATTATTTAAACTGCATTGAAAACCGTAAGTACACATTATTTGTATCTACCATTAAAATTCAATTTAAATACCGAAATACCCTAGCAATATGTATAAGCGAGGTGGTGTGTTATCGGATGGTAACGGACTTATGCGGGGGTATGACTGAAATAGAGTTAGTATTGTAAGTTGTAGCTTTTATTCTGTGTTGCGAAGAAAATTTATCGAAATCGTTGCAATACTGTCACGTTTGGAAAATTATATTCTAAATTTGTTTTTTACTTTCGGTTTTATGCAAAATTTACACGCGTATTTTTGATTTAGGTTAACAAAATTGCTTAGTTAGCATATCGCAAGTACGATCGGCGACACCGGTTTAATTGCTGTGGAAACAGTCTACGTGAATTACCGACGTTTGCTTTGCTTGCAGATCAAAATCCTTTTTGGTCTTTGGAGCGTACGCAAAATTAAAGCTTTAAATGAGGGAATTCCGAGCTGACAATTGAAATTCAAGTTGTTTCACTTACTTAAAATGCTGCACGGTCAGATCGTATTTCATTCAAAGCAAATAACTTCCATTTAATTAGCAGCATATTTTTATTTACTGCACAAAAAAAAAATACTTCAAAAACGTTTGAACATCGTCGTTAACTCAAGAAAATAATATTTGTTAGAATGAAATCCCACCTCTACTTCGGTGTTGTTTGAACTTAATAAACCCCACAGGCAATAATAACGGGCTGAAAGAAAAGGAGGAGTTTTCTTTTTATACATCGTTGTCCATTTCTCGGTATTAGTTTAAGTACGTGAGAGTTTTGCAAACCCCATTTTACGCCGTACAATAACTTCGGGATACCGAACTAGCCGGGGAGGAAATAAAATTCAGAGCGCAGGCACTAACTCAAATTGCACCGTAAAGTCGCAGGAATAAACACAGAATGTAATTTATCGTGGTGCTGCGGGAGGTATCAGATCCAGGCAGGTGGCGCCTCGACATAAATTTGTATCATCCCCAGGATCGATCCCGAGATTCCATTTTCTAGCTGGTGTTATCGAACATTGAAGAATCTTCTTCCATCAAGTCCTGCTACGGCGCGTTTTTTCAAGCCGTTTGTGAACCGTAACGGCCTCCTCACGGTTATGTGGAGAAATAAGAGAATCATTTACCATATCTTACATCCAATATACAGTTAGGAGTATTAATACATAAGACTGGAAAATAAAGAGAGAATTC
This sequence comes from Prosopocoilus inquinatus, assembly GCA_036172665.1. NCBI lineage: Eukaryota > Metazoa > Arthropoda > Insecta > Coleoptera > Lucanidae > Prosopocoilus > Prosopocoilus inquinatus. Next base: position 6,685,767 of record CM069870.1, read on the forward strand.
TTTTTTGAAATCTTTTTAAAAATTTCCCAGAGTACTTCTCCTCCGGTGATGCTTGAGGCGGATCGATTCTGATCAAGGTAATGGAGCCATTTTTTGCTTCAGCTATCGTGAGACGCCCCGTAAAATTAAACGTAATGGATTCGGACATCGTTATAATGAGAACTAGTGTTCGCCGGAATTTACGATCGGATTTTACGTTGTATCGCGCGGACGGGGAATTCTTCGGGATAATAGGAAATGGTGGCCGAGAACTGACGTCTCCTTTTATCGAGAAAACCTGTTGTTGTAGTCTAATTTAATTTCGCTTTCAGTTCTTCAAATTTAAGGCCGAAAATTACTCGTGAAAAGCGGACGAAAAATTCAATCTTTTGTGTGGTTTCATAATCAACAATTTCGCCATTCTTTTCTTCAAATAATCGTCCGAATTAATTATGCATCTCAGTTCATTTTTGATTAAATGCATTAAATCCATTGATAAAATAGATTCATCAAAATTTATCGCCCCACACTCATCTCGTTGTCGCGTCGATTGAACATCTGTGTCAACTTCAAATGACACTGCTCTTAACAAATTCCGTTTTAGCGGTATCGCACCGTTGTGTTGGAACACCTGCAAGTCGGTGCGTTTGTCGGTGCAATTTCAAAGAAGCCCAATGCTACATTTTTTCCTTTATTATTCACCGCCTGCCAATCAAAATTGAAAAGAGGCGTTTGTATCTGTTTGAAACGACGTTTTCTTTGGCCAATCAGAGAAGTCTGGATCCCAACGCACTTTCCCCGCTCCTCACCGTTCTATCGTTTTTGTATTTTCATGAAAATAGTTTCAAAAATAAACATTTATGCAAGGGTCGGTCCAAAAAAAAAAAAATGTGAAAGAGTCCAGACTTTCGTTTGGTCTTCTTTTTAGGAAGACATAAAGGGAAAAATATGATGAAATCTAAAAGAGGAGAAAACACCAACATAAAGGAAATTAAGGAACATGCAAAAGTGAAGGAACATAAAAAGAAGAGATAAATACGTTAAACGAACGGAGATAAAAATGCAGGCAAATATACTTTTAAAATAACAGACAGATTAATGAACGATGCAAAACAATATTTTTTTAACAAAAATTGACTCGGCATTTACAATATCTTTGAGACAAGAAACCGGTGAATGTTACATGGCATTATAAGACGGAAAGGGGTGGTTTTTTCTGTACAGAATCGCGCTTGCTTTTATTAGTTCTTTAAAGTTTTTAAGCGAGCTTTAACCTTCTTTATGTTCAGCTTATCGTCCTTAGTTTAACTAATTTTTTTCTGTGTCCATCCATTTTTGAAAACCGAACAATTTAAAAAATTTATACTTGCGGATCGATTTACAATTATCACAGCAGACCGGGAAAAGCGATTCGCCTCTCTTCCGCGAATAAAAACTTGCGAAAAAAAAACAGTCAAAAAAGAAATTAAACAGAAAATAAAAATTAATTTCGAGAATATTTAACTCACCGCCGAGAATAAACACGAACTTTTCAATAAGATAAAACCGATTGAAATTCTCACAACTGTCAGCGATTTATAAAAACTAAAATCACGGTACAATTTCCCGCTAGCTAACAGACCGTCCTTTCAATACGCTTTTCTTTGCTAGAGTGAATCTTAGTTTTGCTTCGTGCAATTTGCCTTTTTTCGCGGCAAAAGAAATTTATAATAAAATTAAACAGAAAATAGAAATAAATTTCGAGAAAAGTTAACTCAGCGACGACAATAAAAATAAACCCGAGCTTTTCAATAAGATAAAACCGATTGACTTTTTCAAATGGGTCAGCGAGTTATAAAAACTAAAATCACGTGACAGTTACCCACCACCTAACAGAGCGTCCCTTCAACACGTTTTTTTTCCACTAGAGTGAGTTTTGCTTCGTGTAATTTGCCTTTCTTCTCGAATAACAAACTTGGGGCATAAAATTAAAAATTATTTTCGAGAGCTAAGTTAACTCAGAGACGAGAATAAACACGAGCTTTTCAATAAGCTAAAGTCTACTGACTGACTTTTAACAACTATCAGCGAGTTATAAAAACTAAAATCACGTGACAATTTCAAATTCTTCCTGTAACTAAATTCTTCCTGTATCCATTTTTGAAAACCGAACAATTTAAGAAGAAAATCGATTTACAATTACCACGGAACACCACACCGTGGAAAGTAATCCACCTTTCATCTCGTATAACAAACTTGATTATGTGATTCGTTAAAATTAAAATTGGAGACCCCAGTCCTGACCACCTAGTCTCGACAACTATACTTGACTGTACTTCGTTACATTTGTTTGTGGTTTGGAAATTCCTGTGGTTTCCACTCCGGGGGTGGAAACAAATATTCGACTATTCGTAAGCTGCTACCCTGTGCAGTTCAAGAATATTATAAATCGTTCTTCAAGACTTTTCTAACCTGTCCAGAGGTGGTAGGGTTGCAGCATCAATTTTGACCCGTGCGAGATAAATTGTTCAATCTTTGTGTGTATTGAATTAAGGCGACTACATTGCTGGATCTTCTTTGATTCGGAAGATGGACCGGGCCTGAAGTATGGATCATTTTAAGTAAAAAAAAGTTCTTTCTCTAAAATCTACCAAAAGACAAAATCAAGAATGAATGAAAATGGAGGGTATATAAAAATCACAGAGGTCTACAGAGACGAGACAATTTTGATTTCAGAAAACGGCACCATTTATGCTAGCACCAATGTGGCGCTTCCAATCGGAGAGTATCCAAGACTTTAAGTCCACTGAGTTCCCTACCTATTATTATTTCAGAAAACTTGATGAAAAATAAGAACTAAAACATAAACAAATGATCATAAAACTATTAGTATTTATTTAAAGAAGTTATGTATTCCGAAAATAAGGATAAAAATCTTACCTGAATATGGTCATGTCTATTGTGTCACTCAACAACTGCGTACCTTTATTTAGCCAGGTTTTTATCTTAAATCTAAACAAAACTACCCGGATTTAGTTTTACCATAGGAATGAAAGTGATGAACTGCGCTGTCAATTTGACAAAAGGTACGCAGTGTACGCACCAGTATGGCGGAACGGAGGTCGTTTGTTTATATACAGCGTGCGTGTCTCTAAACCTATGTCTTTAATTGAAAATAACACAAATAGTGGTCAAGAAAAGAAGCAACATTTGTTATACAACTATTGGTCAGATAGCAATAATAACGCAGATAAAAATTATTTTCAATTTTTCAAAGAAATTGTTTGAGGGTCTCTGAATGCAGCTTAAATGTTCCGGCGCAGAGCATGGTTTTCAACTATTCTCCGACGTTCGGGGCCATAAAAGTCATAAAAACGCAGACCTTGACCTAATGCACAGATATTGTACTTAAGGCAGGTCAAGTATCGTGTTTTTTGTTAATTTTAAAAGCAAATAAATTTTGTAACTAGGAAAGTTATTAATAGTTTAAAATATTCTGTGCGTGTTGCATTAATTTATGATTAGTTTTGTGCTAATCCGTACTTTAACAGTTAAATTAAAAAAATTCAATTTAAAGGCGATCGGAAAAGAGGAAATTCTTACGTCATATTAATTTGTAAATTGCCAATTTACAATGTTGATTACTAAAGTTATTGTATTTGTACAGCAAAAATAAATTTGTTTCTTTAGTAAGACTAAAACGAAAAGAAGAAATAAACGTCTCCACTAGGCGAGAGCTTTTATGTCTTTATTGGTTTAAGCCGACGCAGAAATTCAGGTTCAATATTATCCTTATTAAATAATGTGTTTTGTGTTGGAATGTAAACAATTAATAAAATAGTTCGATTGAGAGCTAGCGAAGTTATTCAATCACTTATTTTGAACCCGTAGGTTATTGTGTACAGGCGATCTAATTTATTTAAATTTTTCAACGTACTCATACTCCAATTCTTGCTTTCCGTCTTTACAATAGGAATAGTTTATGCTCTTGCAATACTTATTCTGCAGCTATTAGTGCGATAATTAAAAAATAATTCCAGGCATTTTCAACGCAGTTACAAAACTAGAGTACGAAGATGTTTAATTGCTTTAGCAAAAATCTAACGAAGATTAGGTACTCGTTTTTAACATAATTGTTATTGTCTATTACAAAGAAACAAACGTTCTTACTTATCGCATATTGAAAATACAAATAAACATGCCGATGTCCGCAAGTCGGATTCATATTCGTATACAATAAGTCCTTGACCGAGTTCTTCTAAACGTAAATAAAAAGTTTTATTGCGGTTTATTGTTTTTATTGGAATAAATTGCTGAAACAAGTCGTAAACCAAGCAGAGGTTTCAAAACAAATGGATTGCGCTCGCTTGTGATAGGTCAGTTTTTCATTTTTGGACAAAAAATTTCAGATTTGGAGAATTAATCTCTTACGCAATGAGGAACTTACAGTTTCATTTAAAGACATAGATTTTGAGACACCCTGTATAATAACGATTCCCCATATACCACATATACCAACTTACTGGTAGAAATAAACGAACTTTTCGAGGATACTATGCAGATGATCTGTTCAAGCATGGATATTTTTCATCAACTTTAGAAAGTGCAAATTAAATTATATCACTGACATAACCAAGCATAATTGTGAAGTTTACTTGGGCTTATATAACATGAAAATTACACGCCACGCCGCCACATTCAAGCAAAACTTTATGCAACTGCTACCTACCCTCAAACTGATAGGATAGCATACAAGGCATTTTCTCTCGAGTAATCTAATATGTTGATCAAGCCTGACTTGCGCTAATTACTTTCCGCATTATACCCGTCACTCCAAGAATTAAAGAGTTACAAAGTTTATTTGAGCAAATTTTAGTAGTAAAAACCTTTGCTTGAAACTGCTCCACCAAAAACTTTCATATCCGCTTGTAAATAATCTGGGCCGATCTCTTGGGGGGGTGAGAAAAGGTATATCAGTCTTTTCTTTGTTCGTCTGCGGTCTCGTAAGGAAAATTGTTTTAAATCACCTGGGGCGGTTCCTGGCGATGTGCTCGATCGGAGAGTGTTCGTGTTCGCCAGAACATCATGTCGAAGAAGTACCGAGGAATAAATCAACATAAGAAATGCACGACTTGCGATGGGGATCCTCTTTGCCACCTTCTTACAGCGAAATCAAATATTTAAGAAGAGAAACGTGCCGAATTTGAAATTGTAATTCGCTCTGCCTTCATAATTCTTATAAGAGTATTTGTTTAGGAAGCTGATTTCATCTTTTCGAATGAAATTCGTTTCTTCTTTTACCCCCTAGTTAAAATGCACTAATCTCAACTTGGACCAAAGTAAGTGCGAACATTTACTTTAATACTCTTCAATTATTATTACTATTTAGTTTTATTTTGACGATTTAAAGAGATATTCACTCACTCACTCAACATTTTCCCTAATGAGTGGCATGCTACACACAGAGCAATAAACTCAGGCTGACGTCTTGGCTTTTTGAAATTGTTTCAGGAGCCGGCAAATTACGAACATGTTGACCAACCTGTGAACATACGTGGGCTGCTGGAAAGTTTCTGGAAACGGTATGAAAAAACGCATATGAAATTTGGTAAACGGTATCATTGTTTTTCAAAGTATTCGCCTTTCACGTCAATACACTTTTGCATACGCTCGAACCAATTTCTAAAGCACGTTTTCCACTCCAAAGATGGTACCTCAGAAACCAGTGTCCGGAATGTTTCAACCGCTGCTTCGGCCGACGAAAATCGCTCACCACGCATTTTAGTTTTGATATTTGAGAACAAAAAGAAATCATTAGGTGATAAATCAGGTGAATATGGACAATGAGTCATTAATTCAACGTTTTTGTTGGACAAAAAGTCAACTGTTTGACGGGCTGAGTGAGAGCTGGCGTTGTCATGATGGAGAATAATTCGTCGATTTCGATCGTTTCTTCTTATTTTATCGATGACTTCCGGCAAACAAATTGTAGTATGCCAATCAGCATTCACGATTTTTCGATCCTCTAAAGCCACGGTTGCTACATGTCCAGTTAAACCAAAGAAACAAGCAATCATTTGCTTCGCAGCACTGCGTGAACGGACAACTTTTGTTGGTTTTGGTTCATTTTGAAATACCCAAACGGTAGATTGTTGTTTATTTTCTGGCTCGTACGAATAGATCCACGTTTCGTCACCAGTAACGACGTTATAAACTAAATTTGAACGACCTCCATTGAATTTCTTGAGCATTTCTTCGCATCATTTGATACGACCCTGCTTTTGCGCTTCTGTTAAATTGTGTGGGATCCAACGACTGCAAAGCTTTCCTACGTTCAAATGATCATGCAAAATCTGGTGTATTGCTTTCATATCAATGAGAAAGGATGCTTGAATCTCACGGTATGTCACATGTCGATCTCGCTCAAGCATTTCACGCACAGCATCTACGTTAGTGGCAACAACAGATGTTGATGGACGACCTTCACGAAATTCGTCACTGAGAGAGGTACGTCCACGCTGGAATTCGGCAAACCAATTATAAACACTGCTCTTTGATGGTGCTTCATCTCCAAAAGCCAAATGAAGCCGATCATTGTTTCGGCGTTAGACCACATTTGAAATCGTAAAAAATTATGGCACGAAAATTTTCACGCGAGATTTCGATGTTTACACTAAATTACTTTTTCTCGAATGCTTTACAAACAAAACTAGTTCACTTGGATAGGAACTGTCACTAGAATTGCAGGCGAAAAAAGTCAACTTTTTCAAATATGACAGTTGATAAACGCTAACAATTCTAGACCTAATAGATTCCAGAAAATTTCCCAGCAGCCCACGTACAAGCTGCGAATATGTTCCATAGTGAGTAGCCTGCTTAAAGGATCCATCATTTGAGCCTCGAGTTACAAACACCAGTATTGATACTAAATGTGTACGATTTGAATCCGTTACGTTCTACGTACAGCTGCCTGTCAAATAAACAACATTGTATTACAGAATATATTACATTCTAATGAAATTCGAACCGATGTAATTCGGATAGGATAATGTATTGAATGCGGTCAAACGACTCTGTAAAGTCTATGTTATGTATATTACATCGATTTGTTTACGTGGATGCAGCGAGTAACATTTGGGAGATTTGTTATTGTACGTTGGGGTCATTTAAAAGCAGGACAGAGTGCCATGGAATTTCTGTTTAAAGACTGTTTTACGTTATACTAATTTACGTTACGAGACAAGTTACGTAAATAATTATAAATTAGCCAAATGGAAACGATCGAGTAGAAGAGGATTGATAAACTGCTGTTGTATTATTCATCATCTAGATTTGTGATCATAAAATCAATTCGTGTAGCGAGTATATGTACATATAGTAATGTGAGTTTAAATTATTAATAATAATAATAATACATCACATAGAATTTTGGTTTGGAGACTTGTCATTTAAAATATTGATTTTTAAGTGACCAGCTAAAATAATTACACCGTAGTTATTGATGCTCTGAAGAACATCAGTTAGTAATTTAATGAAATTATCAAATGTACGATTTGGACTACGATACATTCCAATGGAACACGCTTTACCAACACCGTCTTCAAAAACAGGCCTGAATCATCGCGTAGGAACATCAGACCTCAGGGTATTATCTAATTTCTGGGAACTGCGATGCAAGCGTTTCGTTGTTGAGTTGTGAAAATCTAAGCGCTCCGCTTACTAATAATGACGTAAAGATAACTTGAAAGGTGAATTTCAGTGCTAGACCGCATTTCAGATAATCAATTACCTATTGTAAGACCGGCCGCAAAATTATCAAAACATTTTCTTTTCATTATTATAAAAACATATTAATGCGTATACTTAAATATAATTAATCAAACGCTCACCCTTTCCTTCGGCTACTGGGAACCTTCCGCCACCGTCATCGCCCAATGACACATTGCGTTCATGCAACAATAACATGTGTTTACAATCATATGTCAAGAGTCAACAGTTATTTACTCACCGGGGACCCCCGGTCCCCAAGGCCACAACGGTCTGCATTTGCTCCACCGACCCTTAAGGTCTATTTATAGCTCACACTCGTGCCTCTACCATATCTCTTAATGGTACCAACCTTGGGCCTTCCCAAACTCATTTCTGTTGCTCTCTCATATGTTCCAATTCTCTAAAATATTATTTCCACAAGCACACTCTACATGCACCGCAGATAGCCTCACTTAGGTACATGCAAACACGCTCTACCCCACGTCTTGGTACCATCCGACCTGTAGATTCTCTACCACCAATCTACTCTTGCACCAGGTGGTGTGGCATCTCACCACCGGCCTCCACCTGGCACGTAAGGCTGGTGACAATTCCTCGGGGCCGCCCGCTACATCGGGTCCCCTTGGGATCACCTTGGACCGTGAACAGTACGTCGTTCACTCTCGGTTGCGTTTTTAAACCCTGTTAGTACGATCCCCCTTCGGGGATGGCTACTCATGCAATGATGTCCCCAACGTCCCCGACGTCCCAGACATCCCGCAACCACCCCCGCCAACATAGTCCAACTAGTCAGCGGTCAAGTGATGTAGCACCTGCCACGCCTTGCCGAGCCTAAACCCAGGGGAATCGCTCATTCATACCAAGCAAGAAGTAGATCAAGCTAATTCTCTACATATCATGCAATTTGCTATAATATACAACTTATCTCTAAAGCGTACTGCATCTCTCCGATGTGACGCACAATATTTCCTAAACACACCCTGTATGTACGGACCCTGTATATAATACACGCCGACTATAATCGTACGCAAACATCTCATAACCCGAGCCGCGAACCGCGAGATTGGCCAATAACACGCTTGCCGTGTAATAATAATTATTCCGCACGTTTTATGTATTATTAATTATTAATACCCCAAATACTTATTAGCGTGTGCATCGTTTAACAGCATATCAACCACTGCCCTGGCCCTTGGACGAAGCTATGTCGCCCCGACCGATTTTGTTTATTATTTACGTTTCTCAAGTGCCATCTCGCATTCCAACCGTCTGGGCTTATATTCGATGCATTTTAGGCGAAACTGTAATTTCTTAAATTATAGATCCTTTATATTTTTTTTTTACTTAATAAAAATACATCTAACACTATTCACCTAATGAATCAGGCCTGTATGAAATGGGCGTTGGCTTTACGCGTCTTCAGCTTAAATTCTGTTGCGCAACATTCACAACATTTCTCAACTGAGAATCATTCAATATATTTCAAAGCGCTTGTATCCTATGTATCCTTGAATAGGATGGCAACGCCTCCTCGCCTAGGTATAGATGTCCCGACAAAAACAAGACACAGAACTGTAAAACCTTGTACCTTAAAAAAAGAAAAAACTGAAGTTGTTTAGTTTACATCAACGTTCCCTCAAAAAGTTTTTTCTACTGTAACTGCTTTGTTTATTCTATTGGTTTTACATGGTTCCTTGTTGGAAAAAATGGTTTTATTGATTTTACACGCACTCCAATCGGCCAATTTTTCTAGATCTTGCATGGGGTCTGTTGGTATTAGTTTGAACTAAAAACATTCCAACGGGTGTTTCGGCCCTCAATTTGATACAAATCACAAAATCACATACAAATCACCTGTGCACTGATCAAAATCTGGAGTTAATTCTAACACTTTTTGGACGCCAGGGAACACTTTTTCGGTGTTCCCTCGCGTCCATTCGTTTGCGGAGTTAGAAAAACGGAGTTAGGGTGTTTACCATTTAAACTTATGTAATAGAGCAGAGTTAAGCTTATCCTTGATGGAATAAACACTCATTTTTAGATACAATTTAGTCGGAAAAAGAGAACAATAACGCCAAATTCGATGAAGATTAATAACTTTTCAGATAAAACTTTATCCATATTTAACACTGAATGGGCAGATTACAATTAATCCCAAAAATTGTTATGTGTGTGGTGAAATCGATCGGAGTTCTCTTTTTCTCTTCTTATCAAATTAATCTTACGCATTTTATGGCACTTATTCGTAATTCGTCGTTTTTAATTTAATTTGTTTTGTGTCCAACACAGTTGTGAACTTTTGTTTTATGCACTGTATTTCGTCGCCTCTATTTTCTGTTGCCCTATTATTGAACTTTTTTCTGTAGTTTTTTGCTTTTATCTTCTATGAACTTTTTAATTACTCTGGAAAAAAATCTTCTTTGTTTTCTTTTCGCTGTATGCCTTGTATTTTGTTGATGTTCCTTTCGTTTCTCTTTCGTTTCTGATTTTAATGTTTAACGTTTCTTTCGATTTTCTTTTGTTTCTTTTTTTCCTGCACGTTAATTTGTTTTTTTTTTCAAATTTCCTTTCTGCTCGTATTTTTAGCAAAACAACAAGAGAATAGTTCACCTTGACATGTCTTGACTGTCACGTTAATTACAGTTGTAAGATCAATTAATGATTCGTTTTTGTTTTTTATTACCACACTTCTAATGCAAAAATTTTAAGATGGTATTAGGTGCTTTCTTTCGCTTAAAAGTTTGAATCGTGTTTCGAATAGTTTGGACCTGAATTTCGTAGTTGTAGCAACAAAACCCCCGACTTGAATTTTTTATTGACAGTTCATTTGTAAATAACCATAATTCAATCCAAACAACTTTTAAAAACAGAGAGATTCGACGAAAAGAATGTCTGCTTTCGAATCAAAACACGTTCGGATCACGATTTTGTGAGCGAAAGAAAGCACCTAATATTTCAAGTTGTTTTATTATTACAGATTTTTTTCTTTAAATTTATTTCTGCTAATACCGAGACATCAAAAAATATTTTGGTTGAAGGGCGAACGTGAAATGGAAAGCGACTGACCGTTAACACGTTGGCAGCAAGTTATAATAATAAATAAAATAATTTCTGATGTCAAAATATTTCAAATAATGTAATACAATTAATTAATATTTCTTTTTTATTTCGGAGTTTGGTGTAATTGGGCTACTTTTTGTAATATTTTTGGCTACATTTTCCAAGAAAAATCTGACAATCCTGGTCAGATTTGTGAAATTTTGAAAGTTGGTAACCCTAACTACAACCCTAAATCGAGAAACACGCGCAATCTACAGCTATTTCAATTAACTGGATGAAATAATTTTAATGTACAGCATAAAAGATGTAACCACCTAAAGTGTGGTAAATGGAAAGTAATAATAAAAATAATACATTTAACATCCTGGACATGATAAAAAAACCTAACATTCCATTAAAAAAAAGTTGAAAACAACTGAAAATCTCGAAAACTTGATTGCCATTTGTTTTTCGAAAGTACCATAAAAACGAGGAGGAAAGGTTCTAAAACTTTTCTAATTTAAGTTACTTCGTAAAAATACAAATAAGAAAGTTAGCTATTGTAGCGGCTGCTCACGAACACCCTGTATATAAATAATATATTTACGTAACAGGTGTACGTGTTAACAGGGGCGGCAGCAGGCGGTAAGCAAGGTGAGCAGGGCATGAGGGCCCAAAACGATGTAAAATTCAAAATATTAATTTTTGTTATATTACGAATATTAATTAATGCCACTCATTATTTCTCCAAAATAAGGAAATGCAAGTACATACAGTGTGTCCCCAGATAGACTGAAAACGAGGATTTTTTTTATTTTCAACTTTAGACAAAATCAGAAACTTTTATACTGAATAAAAGTTTTTTTTTTAAATCGTCCTCTAAAATTGAAAATATGTTTTTTCTTTTTGTATATTAAAATAATAATCACTGTTGAAATTGATTTGACTTTTAAAAGACTGAACTGGAGAGGACTTTTATGGAGAAGTATGTCTGTTTAAAATAATATTTTTAAGTAAATTACAACTGAAAGCAAAAATAGTAGACAAAAAGCAGTTTCGTATATTGTTCTTTCTCAAAATGATATTGTTTAAGTACGATTTCGCAGATTTTAAGAAAGCTTTAGGCTTGTCAAATTTGAAAACTTTTAAAATTTTAAATGTTTTTTAAGTCGGCGAATTTTGAGAGCAAAAAAATATTCGATTTTTCCGGAAGAAGTTGGACGCTAATTTACGAATTATCGGTGCCATCTATCGTCTGATAATTGAGAGTTTTTGCCACCTTATAAAAAATTCACCATTTTCAAACGGGCTTCAAAATCTCTAATTGGCGTCTAATGTCTAACATCTTCCAGAAATAGCGAATGATTTTTGCTCTTATTCTTCTTGTTTCTTTTGTTTCTATGAAAATCATGAGTGCATTATAAGATCGAAAAATATTCAATTTTTCGGAAGAGGTTGGTTGCTAATTCACAAATTGTTAATGTCATCTATTGTCTGAAGAAGTAATTTACAAACTTTTTTCTCTTAACTTAACTTAACTTAACTTAACTTAACTAGGAAAGATTGGAACAAAAGAAGCAGAAAAACGTTCAATTCTTCCGGAAGAGGTTCGGCGTTACTTTACAAATAGTTAACGACATCTGTTCATTGAAAATTGTGAATTTTTAATACTCTGTTTTCTCTCTCTCTTTTAAGTAAGAAAAATTAGAAGAAAGAAAGAATGATTCTTCTGGAAGAGGTAAGACGTTAAGTTATTACTTTAACAGGTTGTTAACGCCATCTATTGTCTGAAAATGGAGAAGAATTAAACGCTATCTCCTATTTTTTAAATGGGAAATATTAAAACAAAAGAATGTCCGATTCGAAAGAGAGCAAACTCGATTTCACATAACCTAAACGCCGTCTACCGACGGATTTTTAATTCTTTCTTACAAATACTTTTCGTTTCTCTTTGGTTAGTTTTCTTTTGTTTTTTTCTTTTTACAAATGTCCGTTATATACTCTAGGGACTCTATAATAAGAGTCTGGACAATTCGTAACTAAGTTTCGATTGGCGCTGCCGCCATGTTATATCCCAAATCGAAACTTGACAACTGTCAAACGTAACAGGCGAGAAGGTAACGCCTACTTTTCTTCCTTCCCAATCTTAGCTAATTTTTGTGATATTAAATGGCGACACTATCCAGACTCTAATTAAAAGGTTTCTAGTGTACCCTGTAATAAGAGTCTGTCTGGCAGAAGGGCGTGCATTTTTGATTGGTTCCGCCGTATTTCAGCAAAATTTGCTTCAGCCAATCATAAGAAAGAATGGAAGTGCAGTTTCGCGCAAACATTTGAGTTTGACATTGAAGATGAGCAAGCGAGGTTAGAAAGTATTATCAATTTGACACATTTACACTAATATTATTTTTTTAATACAAAATAAATAAAACAATATGGAGAAGTGCAATCCTTTTTCCACAATCGATTTCATCTCCATAGGGGACAAAATGGTCAACTTATAAAAGGATGCACACCATTTTCGAAACACTTTATAAATTCATGTGAAAATGTTTTTTTTTTTTGGAAAAAAACGGCCTGCCTGTTATTGTTTTGCATAAGGGCGCCGACTACCCTCCCTCCAGCCCTGCATGATAATGTTGTAATTTCATCTTATTTTAGATTTTAAAAAAATACAAAATAAAGAAGAATACACGAGACAAATGAAGAATTACGCACAAATGCCGCTGTTTATTTGGAAATCGTGAAAGTGTCATCTGGGGGGGATTTTGACTGATTGTGGTTAGGTGATTTACGATTGTTGCCAATGCCAGTGTTAATTACAATTAAGCAAATTAGTTATTATTAGAATATTACGAATCACACTCATTGTTTGTATATCGCTTTAAATACTTGATGCAGACAATAAAACTATGAAAACGCATTTCGGAAACGTGTTAAAAATTAAAAAAATTATGTTATTTCGCGCGGTATAAGATGTGAAGAAGCAAAAAAATATAAAACAAATGCCACACATCCGTTTCGTAAGTGAACTGTCTTATTTTAACCCCTCGTATTGTAAAACGTCGGAAAGCCGTGGAAAAAAGAACAAGTTTTCTTACATTACTTTTCCATTTTCTAAGTTAAGGGTTGCGTTTTTTATAGCCTCCTGCTTTTATAACATTAAATTCTTCAATGTATTGTTTAAAAGCTGCTTTCTTCATTTCTTCCTGGATCGTCAACAATATTTTAGTCTTTGATGTACATAAAATGTTCACCGCGATTTAGATTTATTATTTTAATATGCCTATTAGTCTAATGCCCGATTTTTGTCTCGTAGTATCTTCGAAAACTACTATCGATGCAATGATTTCCAAGTATAATACTTGGCGGATAAATTCATCAGGAGGTGAAAATAATCTGGCTTAAAAATGTGTAAAGTGAATTTCCCGAAACATTTTTCGGGGGATAACGGCAAAATACAAAAGTTTTTAATTTTTGGCGGCAAAACGCATGCACGAGGAACTCCAAAAAGGAACTTACCGCACATGATGAACCAGTCAGTACCAAACAACCATGTTATTTCAAACTGGGTCCTTAAAGATCTAAAGAGAAAGTTTTACTATTCACAAGACGTCACGACAATCGCGGTAAACAATCAGCACGGGGCCGCATCGGCCATTAAAATCACAACCCCTCAAAGTCTTTGGAAGTTTTTGGAAGGTCGGGGTAGGTAGTAGCACATGATAAAGTTTGTTTGCGATACAATTGGGGGAATTATTTATCAGACGGCGAGAACGTAACCGATCGACTGATGACGGACGAACGAGATTCCGAAACGTAGGTTTGCACGAACCGGGGCACGGGTTTTTTCGCCGCACGTGTGTGTAAAGTTCATGAAATATTCTAACACAGAAGAATACGTGGTAGTAGGCAGTGGTGCCGAACACAATAATGGTTGGTCGGAGTTCGGAGGTGGTCGTCCCCGAACGCGCGATTCTCGACTGCAGGCCGAGGTCACCGCTACCACCAGGAGGTGGTGGTACCGCAGGCGGGGGTGGCGATCGATATTCTCTAAGTACGCAGGCCCAAAATATCCCGAACTATTATCCCGCTCTCTGCATCGCTGCAGCTTGCTAGGGACTCTCTTGCACCGGAGATCCAGAGAAAGACGCAAACCATTGAATTTAATGGTAATTTGCTTTTGGGGATTATTACTACAAACTCTGTACCTAAATTCTAAATAAATTTGGGCAAAGACCAAATACCGGATACTTCTTACAATTTATTAACAGGAGATACCCAATCTCTTGCAAACAGTATTAGAGCGGACGACCAGGACTACACTTAGTCAATGTTGCTTTTCTCGATGTTTACGAATTATTTCCATTTCTTATTGATGCAGTCACATGTCACATTTTAATAATAAAGTAGTCCCCAGACTAACAAGGAACGAGAAAAAATTGGAGCGCACGTGAGAAGACAACAAGCTGTGGAGGTACGTGACGCGTGAGCCGCCAACCCTATTCCCATCTTTCTCACTAATACGGTTGATATACGTATATTTCCTTCCTTACCTCAGCATCTAGTTACCGTTGGTGTACAAGTTCTCTTACTGAAACGTGTCATGCTTACTTTTTCATTTGACGCTCTTCCCTTCTTTGAGCAATGAGATAAATAAAACTTGCAAAGAACGCAAGGAGTCTCGGCGAGTCGCGAGATTAATTCCACTTTTCGCCCCGCTCTTTTTCATCCCCGACCTTTTTAAATTGCGCGTTTGACGTAGCCTTATTGTTACATTAACCCGGTTCCAATTCGGCTCGCACTTATAAACGGGGCGCGCGCCTTCTTCCGCGCGCTTATTTTTATGTATGGAAAAAGTTTCGCGAGCGAACGCAAAGTTTCCACGTGCTTAAATGAAAAATGGTGGAGGCGGAGGGGATTTTTACGGGGGTAAGCCCAAATGTTAATAAATGTAAATAAAATGTACGGCTCGTGGATATCTTTCGTTCTCATCACGTAATGTTGTTGCTAATGGATTTAGTCATAAGCATAATCTAAATCTGATCGTTATAAATTATAGCGTGGTAATGCATTGAGGATACTATAGAGTTGGTAAATATACTGATAGATTAGCGTCTCGATTTTATAAATTCTGCAGGCTATGAATAAATATTTACAGAAACATATTGTAATGTTTGATAAGCAAATATGTATTTCTATTAATAACCCGGCAGGTCAGTTTAATATTGCAGGTGGAATTATTGGTAAAGAGGTCCCAAATAGGATCTAAACAGCTGTACAGGGGATGCTCTAATGATTGCAATCAAAACTGACTTGCAATTATTTTTTTCTGTATTAATTAATTAGGTGATTTTATTCCCATCGACCACTGCTACCACCGAACGCAAATGATGGTAATACATATTTTATCCGCGTGGGAACTCAGAACTTCATTCGATAGTCAAATCATCACTCCAGGTTAACACCTCTTGTGTTAATTGTCAATTGTCTAATGATACTCTGGATTAATAAAAACCTGCCCGCAATGAACTCAGGATTACACCTTTAAATTGCTTGATATAAATCGTTTAAACGCTGAAGGCAAAATTTTCCATTTTTAAAATAATAACAGTTAGTGACATCTTGCGCCAAGCCACACTTGTTATCATGATTATTTTTTTTTATTTAGTTTTGTTTTATCCAGTTTGGATGATGATGTCCTGGCTCCAAATCCGATTGTTGAATAAAATCCACTTTCAACTGAGTACATTTATTACAATAATTCTCAAAATTATAAAAGCATTTTTAATTAACTGAGCAGCTTTTGATGTTTAGTGTTCTTCCTCTTCTGAAACTTGAAACTAATGAAAATCTGCACGCCAAGTACCGCGTTGTCGTCTTTTAAAACGCCTTCTCCACCACCAAACTTTCCATAAATGAACACGTAACTACAAATTTTGACTAGTTTACAATTCAATCTGTTTGTCGTAAAATATTCGTAATGTTGAAAACAAATTCATTCAACCAAAACATTGTTCAAAGAATTCCTAACCTAACTGAGTTTTGTTCCAAACTTTCTTCATTTTTATCATAATTTCGAAATTAAGTATTACACTTGTTTTGTTTTAAATAAATCGAAATCTCATTTCTAAACCTAAACACAATTATAATGTTTCTCTCGCCATAGATGTTAGTGATGCCAAAATCGAGCCGTCGAAGGGTGCAAAAATTCACTCCACACTTACACAAGTTCAGCGTCTAAGTGTCTTTTGAAACTTTTTGATAACCGAACTTCAGGAAGTTCAGCAAACCGTTTACTGTCACTCTGTTCGATTAACAGTCCCAGGTATTTTAAGTCAAAGGTTTATTAAACAAATTAAACATAACATTGTTTCAACTAAACTAAAATTGATTCCAGGATTCTTCTTTTGAACTAAATATCACAGCAATACGTCCGTTCAGTGGAGACGGCGTGGGTAAATGGTGCTTTGTACAAGTAGGTGTTATAACAACTGTAAGTTTTGTAGTACCAAAAAAAATGTAATGAAAATAAATTCTAAACTCATTACTATAGTAGTTGTGAGAGGGCAGAAATGGAAATATGAGTTTATCCATTGTTAATCCCTTCTTACCGTGGTCTGATTTCTACTTAACCTTTTACTTACAACTTCTTATAACCTCTTCTGTTTCTCTTTTGCTCTGCTTTTAAATATTATATCACTGACGTGAATATAATCCGCTGTAAGCACGAACAAGCGAAACAAATGAACGCGGTGAATGCGTCACGGCCGTAACATATCGATCTCATTACGCAAAAACATTTCAAATCTGCCATTATAAAAAGTTTTTCCACCATTAAAACGGACGCCCGTGTCAAAGGTGAGCGCCGCAAAAACGGGCGGAGGACGCAAATGACGAAATGGCAAAAAAAAAAAAAACGCAACAGCGCGTTCCGATAATGAGGAAACGAGAGCGGTGATAAATTGGGAAAGTTTCGGAAAACGTGGTGATCCTTCGTGATTTTAACGAAATTAAAATGCGCAATGACAAAGGGATGGCGCCACGCATTGTAAATTACATACGCGTGTTAAATTCGTTTCCATTTGCGGATTACATTTTGCGAATGAAAAAACCGAAACTGTTTGCTCCACGGTTCGTTGGACAACGACGTAAAGCAACAAGAAGAAATAATTAGGGAATTGTTGGAAGCAAGGTATGTTCAGCCTTGTCATTAAAAAGTGCAAGAGTATACAAGAAACAAAATATTTTAAATTATCTGAAACAACTTGCAGTTTGATACAAATTTTTTTGTTGACAAACGACAAAACTTATTTAAATAGATACAAGACGTTCCGTTAGGGCTGCCGTCCACTGAGGACCCTTACTTACAATGACTACCTCGCCTCTCAGCGTATTAGTAGTTCCTCGTATATTTAACGAAACCTTCTAAACCGCCTAAAATGCGCCTAGGCATGTTTATTACTTCTCGTCAAATGTCGACCGTTCTCGAAGAGCGTTATTGTGAACTGTTGTGGAGTAAACTTGATCTGATACAGAGTGACCTGCCGCGCTTGTACTTACATGGGTGATTGAAGGTTAAAGTTGGGGTTTCATTTTGAAATTTAATTAACATTTTTTGGCGTTTGTTCTCTTAACTAATCTGATCTGTTTGTAAAATAAACACTGTAATTATTGGAGTAATTCCTTTTTATGCGCCACGCATTTTATTGCGAGCGGCATATGTTAATGTTTGTTAGCTGTTTATTTATTGTGTAAGCCAACACGTGAGTACTCTCGCCGCCCCCCATTTTTATGCCTTATATTTAACCTCGCCCACAGAAACTATTCTGGTCACGGGTTTGGGTTTTGTTTCCGGTTAAATTTCATCTGATCTCGAGACACCCTGTATCAGCGAAATCCTGTGTGAAAGCACGCCGCTGTGTCGTTTCGAGCTATTTATAGTTCGACTGCTCGAATAAAGATCCGTTTCCCGTTCATGCGAGCCCGGCTACGTTTGTTATTTTTAGCTACGTTGTAATTTGAATTCCCACGTTTCGTTCGTCAGTTCGTTTCTTCCTTCCTCTGTGGCGGATTTCCCTGGAAAGTTTGTTATGGGGAAAATTGCTTTACTTTGTTATATGAAGTGTAGAATTGGGAGTTTACCAGGATAAATTTTCTGCGATAAATAGGAATGAGGCGAAGTTCCTTTTTTTCTCTTCGAGGCGTTCAAAGTTACACAATGTGGCGTAATTTCGTGTCGCTAATCGGTTCCAGCCTGGTAGACGACCCCTGATATTTCAATCCCATTGGCTGATGCTTACCTAATATTCTACAGTGATTGGCTTCGATGCTCTGTCCTCTTTCTTTTCCTGACCCCTGATATTTCGATCCCATTGGCTGATGCTTACTTAATATTTTACAGTGATTGGCTTCGATGCTCTGTCCTCTTTCTTTTCCTGACCGCCGATATTTCGATCCCATTGGCTGATGCTTACCTAATATTTTACAGTGATTGGCTTCGATGCTCTGTCCTCTTTTTTTTTCTGACCCCTGATATTTCGATTCCATTGGCTGATGCATACCTAATATTTTACAGTGATTGGCTTCGATGCTCTATCCTCTTTCTTTTCCTGACCCCTGATATTTCGATCCTATTGGCTGATGCTTACGTAATATTTTACAGTGATTGACTTCGATGCTCTGTCCTCTTTCTTTTCCTGACCCCTGATATTTCGATCCCATTGGCTGATGCTTACTTAATATTTTACAGTAATTGGCTTCGATGCTCTGCCCTCTTTCTTTTCCTGACCGCCGATATTTCGATCCCATTGGCTGATGCTTACCTAATATTTTACTCCTCTTCTACGCGACACTCCGAACGGAATAAAAATGCTCATTCTTGCCGCTCTCTTCGAAGTGACCGCACGTTATTTGGTGCGGTGTGTTTTTTAAATTATTTAATATTTTACCTAAGGGGAAGGATTTACAATACTGATTCGAAGTCAAATGAGATTGAGTACTTTTAATACTTTTGTAATAACACTGTGGTGTTTGCCCAACGCAGGGGGGGGGGGGGGTCCTAAGTCATAGACTTGTCAAGACCTCAGGAGCGGGAGTGTATTTTTATGTGTGTAAAGTGTTCCATGGCTCTGTTACTTCCAAACCTCGCCGTTAAAGGGGAAGTACTGTCGAATTGTATCCCCAACACCTAAGGGTACCTGAAGTGAGTAACGACCACCCCCGAGAAATCTCGAGCGGTGTGCGAACCCACGACCTTACTATTGCAAGGCCGGTCCCTGACCACTTCGTTCAGGCGTTTTAAAAATGAAATTCAGCTATATTGTTAGCTTTTTAATTGTCGTGCAGAACTGTATAAATTAAGTTATGACAATTTACAAAATTATATTAAAACATTACTATATTTGCATTGTTAATACATTTTCATTTTCATCGACCCAGCACATCGATCTATCCGATTAAATATGCGCACGTTACAACCGCTAACGAAGTTCATACATTAATAATATTGTATCAGCGCACGGGCCTTCCATTTTGTACAACAACCGCGGAGCAATAAGTAATTACAGGATTAATCCAATTACACCATCAAAATCACTCCGCATTCTCTGCTGGTAATTTAATGGAGCATCGTCACTTGCTCCGCGCTGTTTTTGGCGATTAGTTTCAATTACGGCCCACAGGTATGATGTACGGTATGCATAATTGAACATTTCAATTATGGTATTGAAATGAACAGGAGCTATTTAAGGTTGCTTTAATTACAATTACATTACCGCGGCGCCACTCTTTTTTTTTGTGCGAAACGTAATTATGTAAATTGCGTTTTCGTTTTTTACGTAAAAGATTTTTATACGTCACGCAATTCCATTTTCACGCTCAAGTTCACCGTGAATATAAAAATATACGCTGTGAAAAGAACACTAGAATACATTAATGTGTGCCAGATTTAAAATGCAAATCCACCTACATATTTACAGTTTACACCTGAAAGTGAATCTCTGCGCTCCTTTTAAGGAAAACATCAAACTAATAACGTTAATAAAAAAAAAAACTATTTTTAAAAAAATATCGAGCTAGCGCTAAATAGAAAGCTTTCTTTTATTTTTATGCTGAGCTTTCGGCAACCTCTACTGCCTTCAACATAACAAAAACTACAAAAGGAAACTTAGAATGATTGAATTACATTCAAATAAAATATCTTACATATCTTTTTTTTTTTAGTTTAAATTACGTTCCAAATTATAATGTTCAAGACTTGAAAGTATTTGTCGAAAAAACGAAGTTTATTTATTTTCAAGGATAGTCAAGATTTAGAAAATTGTTTGAAAATACCCTTAGATTCTGTTATTCCAAATTCATTCATAAGCCAAATTAAGATTTTGAATATCTTATCGAAAATTCATAGCATTATTTTTTTTTAACAAACAAAAACAAGCGTGTGAAAACCTGACCTTCTCCTTCATTGTAACTCGAAGTTACTCGTTCCCTAAAATACAGGGTGTCCTAACAGTACGTTCTCGATGATAATTACTGAAGATACAAGAAAAGTTTAAAGGTATTGTTGTCTATCTACAATGAATCAAGACACCGGTACTGGATCCATCTTTTTTATTTCAAATGGCACCCACCCCCTGTATGTGATATCACATTTGGATAGCTCATAAAACTCTACACATTTCTCGTATACCATTATATATATCTAAATCTAACCGCTCTGGAGATATTTAACAGTTTATCTAAAAACTAGCATTTGCGACAATTATTTTATTTATTTTGTATATTTTATATATTTTTAACTCTAAGTAAAAGATTTTTGGTACAGTTATAGTTGATACTTAAGCGTATCATAAGCCATTATTAAATGTAATTTTATCATTACAGGGTGATCATGGTAACAAACAAAATATTACTATATTGTATTCCTTAACTATATTTTTAGATCCTAAATTGCTCCTTTAATAAAGTACTTTCGTTTTTGTTATGGATGTTTCATACCTATCTGCAATATTTTTTGAAAGCCTGATATCTATTTGAGTTATCTCTTTTAAAAGGCATCGTATGCGTTTAGTGTGTGCTATTTGAAATAAAATATAAAAGTTACATTCAGTACCACTGTTTTGATTCACTCTATACAGGTGACTTTTATGTTATGGACCTCTAAATTTTAAAACAAAAATGTCTTGGAACTTTTTTTTTATATCTGCCTTAGTAATAGAGATAAAGTCCGAGAACGCACTGTTGGGACATCCTGTATATTAAAACTTCGAAGCATTGGCGTTTCACAATTCACATGCCTAATTCTCCTCAGAGCAAGTAGATTTTTTTTTTTTAATAACTAAGCAAATGTCGACGTAATATTTTGAGTTTGCGACGTGATATACACATCTATAGAAAATTCAAATTGTCAAAAAAAAGTAACCGCAGAAAGCACTCACAAGAGTTTACACAGGCAAACATCATTACGAATGCAAAAGGTACTACAGTACTTCTTTGAATACGCTTTTCAGACGTCGTTATTTCTTATAAGTCTCGTTTCTCACAATGCAATTTAGATTATAAAACGTATGTATAAGCAAGACTTTATTTAACAACGGGGCGCGTAGGAATACCGCTCTTGTATATTATATTGAAAATGTTGGTTACTTTTAGCTTGCAAATTCAAATTGCTACACAAAATAAAAAAAAAAAACAAACAAACGTATTGCTACGTTATTTCGATTAATTAAGGTTTTACTAATTGCAGTTTTTCAAAGCATCAATTTTAATTTGTTATTGCAATTATTTTGCCACGAGAGAGTTTCCTATTTTGATCTGTAAACAAGTTTCTTTTTTTAATCATTAAAATTAGTAGACTGATATATCTGACAATTAATTGTTTTATTTTTTAAGTGTTTATTGAAGAAAATTTTGTGGTACGTGCTCATCTAAAACCGTAAAGACAGAATCAATCTAAACTAAATAGATCACTAACACCAACGTTAAGAGAGTGAAACAATTCGAATCCAGCTATAAGTAGAGTGTAGTTGGTACCGTGGAGGAATTGCTTTCGTACGAAGGCACCTCCATCTTAAAGACGTGTGAGCTGTCAACGGTCCAACTGTGACATGAGGAAAAAGCAAATAATTTTTACTAAAAAAAATTAAAAGTAGAAGCAAGTTTTATTTATGGTAACCAGGGATAAGAAATCGGCCCACTTGTTCCGCAAACAGTACGAACCCTTCCCCTCCCACTCAATAGCAATTTAAATGTATCGGAGCCGCAAAAAGAATAAGTAGTACATTCGGTGCAAAAAGTCCTTCACTAAGTGGGCCGAATTCTTTTCCCTGATGATAACAATACACTCTTCGTGTAAATATTGCAAGTGGGCGACCTCAAACCACACAGTGCGTAATATCTCGCCTTGGCTTTATTTATTTTTTAGATCAATAGAACCCTTTGTGTAACCACAGATGCGCTTCATTAATATCATTTTCAGCAAGTACTGTACTGATTTATCTTTGTAATGATTGTATTTTAAAATTAATAATTAATAAAGTAAAATTACAATATAATTCAATTATTGTTGTGTGTTATTGTTATTTGAAAATGAAGTTTTTTTTTTGGAATGGCATTGGCATGAATTGACATTTACGTACAGAATTAACATATTCTTTATCGCGAGGTAAGTTTGGGATGTAAATGAATTATCGGCCAAACGTAAACAACGTAAACATCGTAATAAACACAGCAGAATTTAAGTAGTTCTCGTCAAGAAATGTCAAAATTTCGTGACTTTCTTGGTAAGCATATTGAAATTTATTTTGTAATGTTTGAATAACTAATACTTTGCTTTAATTTCTGTACAAAAATGTCATGTCTTTTATCAGCAACTTTAGACATTTGTGTAAATGAATTTTGTAATTTATTTTCGTATTGTTCTTGCTCGTGAGAATTTCAGAAAGGATATGAAACAAGTAGAACACTTTAAAAATGGGCAATATAATTACATTACTTACTTTACTTTTCTTATGCCTGTTTGCACCACTTTCACTTAAAACTTTAAGTCCCACTTAGATAATTAAGTGACAGTTTTTCAATAACAGAAAGTGTCACTTAACCATTTAAGTAGAACTTAAAATGTAAGTGAAAGTGGTGCAAACGGGCCTTAAACTTGGTTGTAAATGTGGAATTTGCTTAACATGTTTCAGTTTATTAAAAATTTGTCAAATCTTCTCTAGTCATTGTGATTCAAAAGCATTTAACCATTTGTCGATCCAACGCTTCATCAAATTACCGTTTCGATCCATCACTTTATTGATTCATCGCGTCGTCGAATCAACAATCTTTCGATCTTTCGATCCACCACATCATCGAATCGACAATCTATCGATCCATTGCATCGTAGATTCATCGTTTAATCAATTCATCGATCCATCGCATCATCGATTCATCGCTTCATCTGTCCATCTTTCGCCTCATTAATCCATCGCTTCATCGATCCATCAATTCATTACTTCATCGTTTCTTCGCTACATCTATCCTTCATCAACCATTACTTAATTTATCCATCGATTTGTTTATTTTTATTCATTGTTTTATCGGTGATTCATTTTGCACGATCGCTTCATTGATTTGTCACTTCATCGATCCTTCGTTTCGCTTCACCAATCTGTTGCTTCGTTAATCTATCGCTTCACCAATCCGTTGCTTCATTAATCTATCGCTTCACCAATCCGTTGCTTCATTAATTTAACGAATCACCAATCCGTTGCTTCATTAATTTATCGCTTCACCAATGCGTTGCTTCATTAATCTATCGCTTTATTAGTCTATCGCTTCATCAATCCGCTGTTTCATCGATCCATCGCTTTATTAATCCATTATTGCATCAATCCATCGATCTACCACTTCCACATCGACTCATCGCCTCATCGATCTTTCGTTTCGCTTCACCAATCTGTTGCTTCGTTAATCTATCGCTTCACCAATCCGTTGCTTCATTAATCTACCGCTTCACCAATCCGTTGCTTCATTAATTTAACGATTCACCAATTCGTTGCTTCATTAATCTATCGCTTAACCAATGCGTTGCTTCATTAATATATCGCTTCACCAATCCGTTGCTTCATTAATTTAACAATTCACCAATTCGTTGCTTCATTAATCTATCGCTTCATTAGTCTATCGCTTCATTAGTCTATCGCTTCATTAGTCTATCGCTTCATCAATCCATCGCTTTATTAATCCATTATTGCATCAATCCATCGATCTACCACTTCATCGACTCATCGACTCATCGCCTCATCGATCTTTCGTTTCATCGATTTATAACTTGATCAATGCATCGTTTCATCAATTTATGCACAAGTTCGCATGGCTTGGTCATGGAAGCGTTAATTTTTTTCGTTTATCGATAAAGTAACGCATTTCGTTTTAGAAGTAATTTCTGCTCCAGATTGCAATGCAAATTGAACTCGGTAACTGTCAACGTTCTAATTGACAGTTAAACAGCGACATCCTACGATCGATTTTTGACCTGAAAACCTGAAATTGCACAGAGGCTGCTCCAGGGATTCACTGCAATCAAAACGATTTGCAACAAAATTTTTAAAAACTTTCATTATGCCTTGACAGCGAGCAGGCCGCCTTGCATGGGATGGCTTATTATGTGGCAGTGGAACTCTCGAGTTACGCTTCTGCTGATCAAGCCCTAAAGAGGGCTGAAACAGCTGTACAGAGGTAGCTCGTGGGTTTCACTGCAATCAAAAACGATTTGCAACAAAATTTTTAAAAACTTTCATTATGCCTTGACAGCAAGCAGGCCGCCTTGCATGGGATGGCTTATTATGTAGCAATGGAACTCTCGAGTTACGCTTCTGCTGATGTAGCCCTAAAGAGGGCTGAAACAGTTGTACAGAGGTTGCTCGTGGGTTTCACTGCAATCAAAAACGATTAACAACAAAATTTTTCAAAACTTTCATTGTGCCTTGACAGCAAGCATGGCCGCCTTGCATGGGATGACTTATTATGTAGCAAACTGACTTCAATTTGTCAATCCTAATGCAACGTCAGGTCAAAAAACGATCGTAAGATGTCGCTGTTTAATTGCGATTAACTTTGGTCGAATCGTTTTGGTTTGCAGTGGAACTCTCGAGCCACGCTTCTGCTGATGAAGCCCCAAAGAGGGCTGAAACAGCTGTACAAGGGGCTGCTCGAGGGATTCACTGCCATCAAAAACGATTTGCAACAAAATTTTTTAAAACGTTCTAATGAACGATGAGCGGAGCATTTCCTAAAAAACATGTAACCAACTGATTTCTCCGTTTACGTAGTGGCATTCGGATTAAGGAGTCATTGGCCGGATTATGGCCTCAAATTTCCGTTGTTCAGGTATGAAGTTTTAGATTAGGGCATATTCGGAATGAAGAGGCCAAATTCTCAGTCCATAAAGAAATGACCAAAGAATCAAATTGGCGGCTAATTTCTAACTTCAAACCAAAAACGATTAACGACACAAATGGAATTATTACTATTTGGGTGAGCGAGCAAAAGGGGGTGAAAATAGTCTAATTTAATTTTCATATGATTTTTGTCTTAAATAAAGCCACAGATTGAATTCCTGGTTTCCGGTTGGATCCGAGTCTCTCCTCGGATTTTTTCTCCTGCCTTGGCAATCGAGGAGAGACGCGGTTCCATCCGGAAGCCAGGAATTCAACGATGGACGACGGCCGCGGAAGCCATCAAGTTAAAGTAATAAAGCCACAGATTAAAAAGCAAAGCTTTTGTGTCGCCGTTATCGTAAAAATTTCAGGGATATCGACGAGCCCATATAGAGTAATATTTTTCTTTTGTCATTTAATCCCCATTTCTCACATTTTAAAACAGTACCTCTCTGTCGCGAAACAAAACCAGCAGGCTCTTGTTAGCCAAACCAAAAGTCATGAGGTCAGGATTATTTTATATCTTACTTGAAAAAGCCATAGGGATTAATTTGAATCTAGAAACAATCCTATGGAAATCAATAAAGAAAGTTTGTTTTTTGTTACAAACGACGTACTGCATTAATAATGACTTTTTCTTAAAATAAGAGGATATAAATAGGGGTTGCCCAATTTTTAGGGAGAAAATTCCAGAGAAAATACGAGGAGCAAATCCACAAAACAGTAGTCAACCCGTTATTAACAATAGGGGCCGTTCTGTACAGAGTATGTTAAATTTAAAGGCCTGTTGCTATGATAACAACCAATCATAAAGCTTTATGATTGGTTCTTACCACAGCAACAGTCCTTTAAATACAGGGTGTTCTTTTACTGTGTGCAAATATTTAAACCTGTAATACGTCACCATAAATGGCAACGATTAAACTTATGTACTCTTAACATGAAGTTAATAGTTTTTGAGAAAAATGCATTGGAAGATTTTTACCAAACCGTTTGAGAACTGCTGGCATAGCTAACGGCTGGATGGTACACCGCCTTGCCTGTGTCACCGAATGTAGGTCAGTGGTTTACGATGTCGTAAACGAACATCTGTTTTATTCGTATGAGGCCTATTAATAGATCGTAACAGTCGAAACATTTTAAGCGCGCTCACAAAGTGCCTGGATTAATTAAAACATGTGCCATTTCGCTCAAAGTAATTACAATTTTTGGTATTTTCAAATTATAAACCGACGATTTAATTATGGACAAAAAATGCGGATGAGTTAAATAATGACATCACCGTCATTCATCGTTTTATTTTCGGATATTTACCCTCACAAGTAATAAATTGTCAGAAAAATTTTGTGCAAATCGTTTTTGATTGCAGTGAGAACCTCGAGCAGCCCCTGGACAGCTGTTTCAGCCTTGCTTGGGGCTTCTTCAGCAGAAACGTAGCTCGACATTCCCACTGCAGACCAAAAACGACTTGCCCAATTTATTCGCAAATGCGATGTAAGAATGATGAACATATAAAATAGCGACATCTTACTATCGCTTTTTGACCTAACATTGCAGTAGGATAGACAAATTGAAGCGGGATTTGCTCCTAATGAGTCCCCCATGCAAGGCGGCCATGCTTGCTGTCAAAGCATAATGAAAGATTTTAGAAAAATTTTGTGCAAATCGTTTTTGATTGCAGTGAGAACCTCGAGCAGCCTCTGGACAGCTGTTTCAGCCCTGCTTGGGGCTTCTTCAGCAGAAACTCATTAGGAGCAAATCCCGCTTCAATTTGTCTATCCTACTGCAATGTTAGGTCAAAAAGCGATAGTAAGATGTCGCTATTTTATATGTTCATAATAAATTGTCGTTCCATTTCTAATTAAATAGATTAAGATTTCTTTAGTTTAATAAACAAACTTTAATATAATGTTGTAATTTATCTACTGTTTGTACAGTTTAAAATCGGCCGCATTACGTAATCACACTAGGGAGATTAAAATAGCTGTTAAAACTGATACGTGCTTATTGCCAATATGACACATTAAATTTAAAATTTCTATTAATTCAATTACGGAATTCGACCAAGTAAAGCATTTTTAACGCGCCTGCAATGCAAATTCCAAAATTTACAATTTGGTTAATATCTTAAAGTATTCTCGCATGTATTTGGTAAAGTTGGAATTTCGCATTTCTTTTGATGATTTTTATTACGGCAATTTTTTGTGTTTTTACAACGGCGGCCGCTGTAACGCGTTTAAGGTGGGTCAGTATTATATTAGCGTTCTGCAGATACGAAAAATTTGACAAACGAAAAAAGATTTTTGATTCGTAAAAACGCATATTAAGATCGTAATGGCATTTACAAATAACGAAAAAACAGATATGTTACTCTTGTACGGGGAAGTTCGCGGAAACGCACATAGGGTCCGGGCATTATAATAAACGATATCAGTGATTTTTATTACGAAACGCTGGAGAATGAGTTTAAAAGCGTGACTCTTTTTATGATCGGCGCTATGTGTGTGGGCACACCCACTGACTACAGAGGAAGGCGTCAATGACCTTGCTAAATGTTTCGCTCTCGCACATCTCAGCAGTTTCAAACAAGTGGAATCTCCGAATTTTTTTGGCTATGATTCGGTAGCCACCCAAAAATACGCGCAGAAGGTAGCATTTCACGTACTTATACTGAGGTTCTTTTATTTGCACACAGTAAAAGAACAGCCTGTATAACGTACTCGATGAAGAATAGCCCCTATCAAATCTCAAATCTTAAGAGACTTTACACGAAATTAATTAACATCATGTTATGCAGGTTTTAATTACAAAGTGAATATTTTTCTTAATGAATCAAAAGAGCATAATTTATCTTAAATCTTAAAATAATATCCTAATGTGCTGTGATTAGTACTTTCAGATTTATTTCCCACCATACAGTTTCAATAAAATACGGAGCCGTTAAATTTTATTGTTTTCTGGGCAAAAGCCTCTTCTCTTCAGCGTCCCCATACATTACGAATAACAAATCGAATGTCAAGACTCGGCCTTTATTATCCAATTCTGGCGAACGTCTGGAAAACACCATCTGCTCTTTATTCCCGATTTTATTACCGTCAGTTTAAGAGTTTCCTACCTTACCTCGACACGCTTAATAATAATTTTTTTTTTTTTTTTGGACCAACTCACAACGCAATTCAGAAAAAGAGTAAAGATCGCGCCCCACCGAGGAAAAGCCCAAGTTTCTCCTTTGAGTTTTAATTAAAACAAATGTAAACTTTGCTTCTTCTTTCCTGCAGGGCAAGGGGGGTAGGGGGGGTGCCTTATAACTTTAAGCGCAGTATTCAAATTAGAACATAATACGGCACTTAAAAATGCATAAAAGTCGTAAAGTTTAATAATACAGCCGCTTGAACTTACGTAAGTTCTAATATGCGCGCGCTTTGATATTAAAATTCGTAGGAAATTTGTCGAAAGAAAATTTCAAACGAACCGTCGTCAAAGGGAAGAACATAATCTATGATAAAATGACTCACTCGCATTGCTTGGGCGGGCGTCTGAGATGGAAATTAATTTTAAAATCCGTGTTGCTCAGTTGTCGGTTCGACCGACGGCGCGACGCCGACGCCGAGAGTTAATTCCGGATGCGCGGTTCTGTTTCCTTGCATTATTAACGAATGCGGATCTTCCAATTTAAATTCAAAGTGGCGAAAGGCCGAAAGGTGGCGCGGAACGCGCGAAACCGCAGACGGACCGGATACGGAAACCCAGCATTATCAATGCTCCCTGCCCGAAAATTATTTATGGCTCTCACGCAGCTTTGGTTGCCTAACGTATGAAGCTTTTGAATAAATAATGTCCTTAGGCTGCAAGCGAATTCATTACATTCAAACGAACCATATCTAATTTTTAAAAAGCTTTTACAGAAACGTCCATTAAAAATTTAATAAGAAATACAAGTATTATGTAAACTTTTTTAACAATGGAATTTTTTGATACAGCAAATTAATTATGTGGTTACTCATTTTCAAACTACAACTGAACACCCTGAAAAATGCATGGGAATGACAGGGAACGCACTACGAAAATAAAGTACAAAGCATAGTATAGCTTCGTCACTCCTGACGAAGCTATAAATCTATAGCGAAACGTTGAGTGTGTTCTCTTCATTTTTCTGTCTGGTTTGAGATTAAAAAAACTTTGTACTTACAATTTTCATCGGACAAGAACAAACTTCAATTACGAAAATAAAGAAGAAATATGTGAGCAGACACGCCTACTTGTTTTGTGGCTGCCGCCTTGGGGCAGTGTTGGGCACAATTAAATTATATTGGCAATTAACAATTGACAATTAATTAATTGTAATTGTAGAAATTTGCAATTGACAATTAATTAATTGTAATTGTAGAGTCTCGCAATTAACAATTAACTGTAATGTGTAAACTCTCAATTATTTCAATTATTCTTCACAAACGGACATTCAAACATTTTCATCAACGTGAAAATACTATGAATATTGAAGATACTTTTACCTATGAGCAAATTTAAAGTGCACTTTATAAAATAAATCAAAATTCTTGTTTTAAACCTGTGTCCAATATTTCGAAACGTACCAATCCGATATTTCAATACGTATCGGTAACCGATACTCGACACTTATCGAAATTCGATACACAATTTCCCGTATCGCCCACTTCTAATAATAATTAAAGAAAATAATTTACGTAAGGAACGCCACATTCCGGGATTGTCCTGTCCGTTGCGCAAATTATTGTCTGTAATTATTCTTGCTTAATGAAAGATAATAATTTGCGCCACGGACAGGGCAATCCTGGAATGTCCGGTCCGTTAGGTAAATTATTGTCTTTAATTATTATTACAGGTGGGCGGTACGGGAAATTGTCGATGTAACGGACGTCGATGTAACAGATGGGACATTTCAGGATTGTTCTGTCCGTTACGCAAATTATTGTCTTTAATGACAATTATTTGCGTAACGGACAGGACAATCCTGTTACGTAAATTATTGTCTGCAATTATTAGTAAAGGTGGACGGTACGGGAAATTGTGTATCGATTTTCGATATGATTTCTGTATTCGAGTATCGGTTACCGATACGTATTTAAATATCGGATCGATATGTTTCGAATTTAAAACATGTTTAAAACAAAAAATATGATTTATTTTATAAATACTTTATTCATTGACAAATTTTTTATTCGTTAACGAATTTTAATTATTCATCGTGTTCGTAGGTTCAACTTGTTTTTCGATCTTCTTCATTCCACTTGTCGGAATATTGATATCCGATATTTTCCGATACGGTTGAAAATATGTATGAATACGGCTGAAAATATGTATCGATACAGCTGACGTACCGATAGGTATCGATATTTATATCTATACATCAACCCAGCCCTAATTATTACTCAATGTATTAAATTTAATTGTAATTAAAAATTTAATTGTGATTTAAAATTTAATTGTGATTTAAAATTTAATTGCAATTAAAAATTTAATTTTAATTGAAAATTTAATTGCAATTAAAAAATTGTAATTAAGAATTTAGTTGCGACTAAATTTAATTGTAATCTGCAATGAAAGCAATTAATTGCAATTAAATTCAATTGTAAATTTGCAACTGATATTGATTGCAATTAGATCTAATTGCAATTAAACATTAGTCAACTAATTTTTTAATCAATTGATTAATTAATTGAAGTTTTAATTGATTAATGCCCTACACTGCCCTGGGGGCATCCGCAATTTATGCGATTAGTGAAACAAGAATTTTATATTAAATAAATCCTCTTAGACTGATCAGTAAAATAATTTTTATAGCATCAGCTACAATAATAAAATAATTATTTTTAGAAACACGTAGAGACAAATAAATATTCCAAAGCGCAAATTCGACAGATGGCGAACACTTACGACGTGCATCAAAGAATCCTCCGATAATTAATAAAGAAAATGCTTTATCTTTATACATATAGTTGTTTCTGCTTATGAAAAAAAATAATCTTACCCCATTAAGAGCGAACGTACATATCGCCTAAACTCGTCGAGCTTAAAAACAGCCAACTGCACGAGCGTCTGCTTTAATGAATTTTGTAACACAGTTTTACACAAATTCCCAAAATTTACGAAACACGCGAAAATAGTTACCAGAGTCTGCTTTCTAAGCGAACATGGGGAGCCAATCGGAACACAGAACGCTAAGGACGTGGTTATACAAGACCAATTGAACGCCTTGATTTCAAATGGCGTATCAACGTCACTTCTGGAAAGATATGTTGCCACCTTAATAAACCAAGCACATGGAATACGTAGTTGCTGAAATGTAATTAGAGATTAACTCGTAACAAGTTGATCGCCTGACGACTAATTTACGAGTTATAAAATCGAACAAGTTGATTAATCGAAGTTCAATATACAGGTTGTGTCACATAGTATAATTATAGCAAGAGGTGTGACAGAGTGCATATCTGTCTTCTTATCCTGTAGGCATACGCCCTGTTTCGTCATTTGGAATGAAATAAGTTCCACGTGTCTTTTGAAGTGCATTTAAGCAGTCTTGCCCGCGGATTTTCTAGATTCGTGATGATTAGAGAATCCGTTTTTTTACGACGACGTACCTACTCTGAGAATCGTTGCGAGTAAGGCAGATCTAGTATTGTGGTTGTTTCAGTTCTTCGGGAAGGCCACGTAATTGCATTGAAGGTCACCGACCGACGTTGACGCATACAGTAGCGGTATTGTAGTTTGACGTTTACCCAAGTGAGGCGCAAGACGTACCCGCATGTATTTCTACCAATTTTATTTTCACAAACATTTTCACACATACGTACTCACAATTATTAGAGTATTTTATATTGCATTATATTTTAGCATTGTCACAATGGGATTATTTGGAAAAAGTAAATTAAATTCACTTCGAAACTAGCGTTTGAAAATTGTGTGAAGTCAGGATTATTCAGTAAGCAACGCAACGGAATAAAGGCGTGTCATATTTGCATGGTTTTTGCATAAAACCAATTTGGCACTTTGAACTTTGAAGGCTTTTAAAACAAAGTTTGGAATTCGTAAATGTTTTAGGCACATCTTTGTGTACTAGTTTAGGACCTTTATCGTAATTTTTAAGTAAAATTTCATTTATTCAATCTGTGTTAACGTGTCACTTCGAGTCGACACTGTGAACTGAAATTAATTTTAATTGTTGTTTAAGTTAATTAAAGTATTGATTTGTTACTTGCTTTAAGTCTTTCGTTTATTTTGGACAATATTGCCAAGTTATTAGCGTGTGCCAATATATTTACTATTTATTACGTCACGGTGTTTTGGCTACGTCTCAAACCCTTTCTTGAACAAACGAGTGTCAGTAAATCTCTTGGAAGTTTTCGGTTATCAGCGCACGCTGTGCAACTTTGGGAGATGGTTCCATTGTGCGTACACCAATTGGGATTGCTCCCTGGGGCCCTCAGCGCAACTTGCTACCGGGTCTCACAATGTAAGCAAGCAAGGTGATTCCCCAAGAGTATAAAGTAAATGTAGAAAAGTGGCAGTAAACCATGAATAAGTTCATCGAACCATGATGGACCCCTAGAAGTTAATTCATTCTCAATCTTCCTTACAGTTTCATCGACCCCCGCGGAAAACTTCCAGATATAACCGTCTGAAGTCACCACCCACCGAAACAAAAGAGGTTGACGTGATGTGCTGAAACATGCAATCGACTTTCTTTGCATTAAATCAGCGAATCAAGGATGATGTACTACGAAACTACTCTGCCAGAACATTGTAAAATCCACATGAAAAATTCCTATTTCTTAAATGACGATTTTGCTAACAAATTTATGAATAAATTTAATGGTACTCCACTCATGTCAGACTTTATTCTAAATTATAAATTAATTTAAACTATTAGATGTTTACCGTACGTCTTTTTGTACTGCGAAGTATCAGTAACATCACCATCCAGTTATCTCAGGATTATTCAATCCTCGCAGAGAAGATTTCTTGCACTTTCGTTCGCAATCCTCGGGTAACGAACCGAAATTCTGCTCAGGAAAAAAAATATTATTTTAAATTAGCAAAGAAATTAAATATGTTGCGTTAAAACGTGGCTTTATACAAAGGAATTTATACCTCACTTTAGCATAAACAAATGGATCAATTTTTCTGTTCAGCTCGGAACGAAAGTAATTAGCAAGCAGAAAAATTCGATACACGTCTTAAAAGCAATAGAAGTCTTGTTTTTGAAGCAAAAGAATTCAAGGAAATTCAATGTTCGTCGTTGCCAGTACCATTCTGAATCGCCTTACATCTGCAAATCAATAAAATACTGCTTTATTAACAAATGGAAGCTGATTATGGTTCAACTTGCATGGGCGTACCAAGAGAATAGGCGATCACCTACTCTATAGCTGCGTTCATTTCTCAATCAGAAGCTTCGCACGGGATAAAAATATAAAAATTTGATTTGGTTATAGTGAGACTCGATAATAGTGTTTGAGAAACATTGGTTCGCTGAGAAAAGTCGGTTCTTGTTTAAATTCTCATTGCTAATTTGATAAGGGCCATGCAAAATTACGAGTAACCCTTTACAAGCGTCATTCAATAATGTGGAACATTTTACTACTTACCGGTGGCGTGTTTGCGGCCCCGCCAACACCAGCGCCGAATCTAGAAGCTGTAGCTTCTTCATAATGATACTGGTCGTTAGAGAAGACACCTTCGGATTGACTTCTTATTTTCGCGTGTGCACTATCCCTCAAATTCACCTGTTAATCAGGACCTGGAAAACCGACAGCACAACGGATAGCGTGCGTTGTTCGTCACGAAATTATTTGTGCGTCGCGTCATACAAAAATTCTTTACTTTTCTTTTCACTCGATGATACATGATAATTTAATAATTTACAGTTACTAATACATCACAAGAATTTAATTACTTTCCGTAAGTTTTTAGGGAATCTTTTGTATTACTGCCGAAATTTACTGCGATCGCCCTCTTTTGTTTTACGACACGCCGCGCCGTTTACCGAAGTTTCGCGGGCGTCATCAGAAAATTCCACCGAACGGGCTCAGATTCCGCTAACGAGGATTTTTTTTGACAGATCGCCGATTACGTCTATGCGGCATATTCTCGCACAAATTCTCTTATTTTCAGTCACGTACCATGATCGCGTTGATTAAGCCAAATGTCACGCGACACTCCTCTTATTCTGGGTCGGCATTTTTTTTTTGTTTATTTCAGGAAATAATGACACACACTCACGCATAAAAATTTGACGAAGTACCCTATTCGTAATAAAGATATAGCGCGATAAAGAAAACGATCGTATGCACAACACTGTTACGTTGTATAAATTACTATCGAAATTACTTTCGGAGTTACACAAAATTTAATGCACACATTTTTGTTAAATTAGCGTTAGCAAGTACAGTCATTGACCAGGTTTAATCGCCGCAGAAAATGTCTCGCCTGAATTACCGACGTCTGCTTAGCTCGCAGATCAAAGCTCTTTTTGGTCGGTGGAACTTATATACAAAATTAAGTTTTAATAGAGGGATTTCCATGCTGACAAATGACACACGAGTTGTTCGAATTTGCTTGAGAATGCTACACAGCAGATCGTATTACATTCAAAACAATTAACCTGTTCGCTCATTAATTGTGTTTGACGAGACGCCGACAATTTGGGTACACGGATCTATGAACCAGGAGTAAGTGCTCTACGATAAAATATAAACGGAATTGATTAATTATTTTCGAAGAACATAATCAGTAAAGATTAGTTTAATTTAACATGTCGGACCAATGTACTCGAGTCGATTAGTATATAGTCAATAATTTTACTAATTATAGTTTAAATTTAATTTAATTAAATCCTCAAAATGTACTTAACTTAATGAGCTTAATTATATTTTTCGTAAAACGTAAACGAATAAAGAACTATTAGTGATATTTCTTTCGTGTTATTTTTATTCAACTCAAGAACAAGTAAACAACTAAATCATTCTCGCTCGAAGTAGAAAGCAACGCGTTTCCGTGAGAATCTGTAAAATCACGTATAGCGTGATCAAAAAAGAAAAAAATCGAACACATGCACGTAACATGTAACGTCATTCAATTTCGTCGCTATTGGTTTAATCACCAGACGCAAACGTACTTTGTTAAATAAAGGATCGTTCGTGATAGGGTCCTTTATTTCCAAACAAACAAACAATCCTTTATTTAACAAAGTACTTTGTTCGTGATGGAGTCCTTTGTTTACAAAGGTCAGATTTCGCAGTTTTGTGTCTCATCGCGGATTAGATTCGTATTTAGAGCGAGCTAGGTAATCGTGGGTTTCAATAGTTTCGCAGCAGCTGCGGATTATTATATTTTGAGTTTATTTACAATTACTATCTCCCGGTATTATTTTATGAATATGGTGTAATCGCATTTCTCTAACGCCGAGTTAATTAAAGCAAACAATTTACGGGTTCAAACTCAAACTGTTCAGTTAAAGAAAAAAAGGTTTCAATTAAAACAATTCAGGTCAGTTATGATAAAATTATCCATATACAGCGTGTCTCTAAACCTATGTCTTTAATTGAAAATACCACAAATAGTGGTCAAGAAAAGAAGCAAAATTTGTTATACAACTATTGGTCAGATAGCAACAATAACGCAGATAAAAATTATTTTACTTTTTCATGGAAATTGTTTGAGGGTCGCTGAATGCAGGTTAACTGTTCCGGCGGAGCTTGGTTTTCAACTATTCTCCGACGTTCGGGGCCATAAAACATCATAAAAACGCAGACCATGCAAGAATATTGTACTTAAGGCAGGTCAAGTATCGTGTTGTTTGTTAATTTTAAAAGCAGATAAATTTTGTAACTAGGTAAGTTCTTAATAGTTTAAAATATTCTGTGCGTGTTGCATTAATTGATGAATAGTTTTGTGCTAATCCGTACTTTAACAGTTAAATTTAAAAAATTCAATCTAAAGCCGATCGAAAAAGGGGAAGTCTTAAATCATATTAATTTGTAAATTGCCAATTTACAATGTTGATTACTAAAGTTATTGTATTTGTACAGCAAAAATAAATTTTCTTCTTTATTAAAACTACGACGAAAAGACGAAATAAACGTCTGCACTAGGCGAGAGTTTTTTTTAATGTCTTTATTGGTTTAAGCCGACGCAGAAGTTCAGGTTCAATATTATCCTTATAAAACATGTGTTTTGTGTTGGAAAATAAACAATTAACAAAATAGTTCGATTGAGAGCTAGCTAAGTTATTCAATCACTTGTTTTGAACCCATTGATTATTGTGTGTACATGCAATCTAATTTATTTAAATTCTTCAACGTACTCATACTCCAATTCTTGCTTTCCGTTTTTACAATAGGAATAGTTTCTGCTCTTGCAATACTTATTCTGCAGCTATTAGTGCGATAATTAAAAAATAATTCCAGGCATTTTCAACGCAGTTACAAAACTAGAGTAGAAAGATGTTTAATTACTTTAGCAAAATTCTAACGAAGATTAGGTACTCGTTTTTAACATAATTGTTATTGTCTATTACAAAGAAACAAACGTTCTTACTTATCGCATGTTGAAAATACAAATAAACATGCCGATGTCCGCAAGTCGGATTCATATTCGTATACAATAAGACCTTGATCACGTTCTTCTAAAAGTAAATAAAAAGTTTTATTGCGGTTTATTGCTTTTATCGGAATAAATTGCTGAAACAAGCCGTAAACGAAGCAGAGGTTTCAAAACACAGGGACTGCATTCGCTTGTGATTTTTTTCAATTTTGGGCAAAAAATTTCTAATTTATAGAATTAATCTCTTACAAAATGAGGAACTTACAGTTTCATTTAAAGACAGCGGTTTTGAGACACCCTGTATTGGATGTGACGTAAAAAGAAACGCCCCAAGGTATAAATTGGAGAGGTGTTTACATTAGACCATGAGGCAGGCACCGTTGACATTGCTTCTTTTCACTTAATGAAGTAATCATTAATCATTTTAGAAATAACTCTGTTCCTGGTACAAATCATTCATGCTGTGCCATCTACATAAATCACAGTTTTCGAAAATGGTGGACAAGAGATAGGGAGATGGTTAAGAAAAAAAAAAAACTGTGACTAAGATCGCACTTAAATCGGACGAACGTGAATGGTGAACCGCATTAGAAATAACAATTTTGAAATGATTAGAACGAAATTTCAAACATAAGCAACGCCATCTGTTAGTCTGTAGCCGCAATTTGTTTTCTTTAAATTTAGGTCGCGTTAAGTGAACGGTTGTTTTAAGCAAAATCGTTAAGTCAACGGTCAAACTGTACCGCGTGATCGATCAGCTGATTGGAAAAATTGGTCGCGACTTAAAATGTAACCAGCATGGTCTAAAACGTTAAGTGATTAGTCAGACCAATTTCACAGATCAAAATAGCAAATACAGGTGATGTGAAATAAGGATTGTAGCTAAGAGTTAGATATATTACTTTTTTTTATTATCCAAAGATTTAAACGAAGTAAACTCGTGACGTATTTCACTAATTTCCGAAACTTCAAAGACTCTTTCAAAACTTGTTTCATTCCCGCCCTCTTCTGTAATAATTTATAATCACAGTGCCTAACTAGCCATTAACTCTGGCCGTTAAGTGAGCGGTTAGTAAAGTCCGACCACTTGAATCAAGTGAGAATTGCCGTTCACTTAACACAACCTTAGTTCATTTCAAAACAACAGAAAATTTTCTACGAAAAAGCATTTTAGAAACCATTTAAGCGTACTCCGCTTAGAACTACTTTTACGGGAACTTTCTAACCTAAAAGTTTGGCAGCTCTTGTCACTTTTCGAAATAGGATAATCTAAACGCAATTAAATAGTTTTTATTTACTTAACACAGAAAGTAAGTAGCTAAAAAGATTAGCAACCTTTCTTAAAATTGTGTTCTCTTAGGAGCGGTTTCTGAAAGCAATTAATTGGTCGATTAGTTTAAGTATGGGTTAGAATGTGACAGACCTTATGACGTACAGTATTGCGAGTCGCATTCTAATCATTAGTTAAAGTATTCGGCCAATTAATCGCTTTCAGAAACCGGTCCTTAGAGTTTTAATAAAATAGTTAGGTGATTTTTTTGATTACTTACTAAACTAAATATTGTAATAATACAGGGCGCCAGTAAAATTTTAGCTACCCGGCGACTATTATTCTTTTTGCTTCTTCTGATAGTCAACATTTGAGACGTTAATTCCACGATGCGAAATAAGAATCGACATCATATTTGATTTTACAGCTACCCAGGGCTGAATAAAATAGACAGGATTATTAATTTAACTTGTCGACTAACATCCGGTATAAATTTTTTAATCTATAATTGAAGTTGGTTCTTGTCCGATGAAAATTGTAAGTACAAAGTTTTTAATCTTGAACCGAACAGAAATATGATGGGAATACACTCAACGTTTCGCTCGATAGATTTAAATCTATAGCGAAACGTTGAGTGTGTTCTCATCATATTTCTGTCCGGTTCAAGATTAAAAAAACTTTGTATTTCTAATCTACAATATAAATAGAACTATTAATTCAATTTTGTGTTCTCACTCATTATCAAGTTATGCCAGTTTTAAAACCTGCACAAAACCTTAGCGAAATAGAAACACTTGTTAGTGTTAAAAATAAAAATTTTAATAAAAGTAAGCCTTCGCAACAAGGTTATAATAATTATGCGAATGCATTAAAATCTTCTCGTCTCCCTAATCCTCCTACACCGACCCTAATATTGAATCAAGGTCGCACTCCGAATGAAATAGGTGACAGCGAAATTAATACGTTGTTTAAACACAATGAAGAAGAAGGATTTCAGACAGTAAAATCTCGTCGTAATCAAAGGAAAAAGCAGCCACTAATAGGTTCTGGCCTGAATACAAAATTAAAAGCTATTACTAAATATTCGTACCTCTACGTTACTAAGTTGGATAAGAATACTACTGAAGAGGATATCAAGCAATATTTGGTAGAACAGAACTTTAATGATATATTATGCGAAGAAATGCAATCCAAGAGACCCGATATTTATTCCTCGTTTAAAGTTGGAGTTCCACTTCAGCAATATGTTAACCTTCAGAAACTAGAAGTATGGCCCGTCGGAGCGTATGTATCCAAGTTTTTTTGGAAAACGCAGAAGTCCGGAGCAGCAGGGTAGGAAGTTTACGCCTTATGCATCAAAATATCAGATGTCTGAATAACAAATCGCAACTACTAGAAGTGATTTTACATGATCAAAAAATTGACATTATTATGTTATCTGAACACTGGCAATCTAGTATGCAGCTAGATGAAATATCTATATGTAATTACATTTTAAAATCTTATTTTTGCAGACCGCAAGGGTTGCATGGTGGAGTTGCCATATATACTTCTATTAACATTAATTCTGTAAGTAGTGACATTAATGATTTATCTATTATGAATAACTTTGAATGTTGTGCGATTGAAATATCTCTTTTACATGTTTGCATTGTGTTTATTGCTATATATAGACCACCAGGCTCCATCTTTGAAAACTTCTTCAATCGGATATCTTTGGTTTTAGAATTAATCCAAAAAGAAGATAAATTAGTAGTAATCGGTGGAGATTTTAATTTACAGTTTAATAGCCCTTCGGCTCAGGTGCGCCAACTAATTGATTTATTTCGCAGTCATGATTGCTATACTGTCATAGATATGCCCACGCGAATCACCGATACTTGTGTTTCTTGTATTGATAATTTTATTACAAATTTAACTCAAAATAATTTTAATGCGGAGTGTTTCGAATTTAACCTTTCGGATCATTTAGCACAAATAATTAATATTGTTGTTGATAAACCCTTAGAAGAAGTCCCATATATTTATAAGCGGAAATATTGCGTAAATTCTCTTCAGCGTTTTTGTAATTATTTAAATAATGAAACATGGTTTAGCGTCTATGAGGTCTCTTGCGCTGACAAAGCATTTGAAACTTTCTTAAATATATTTTTGTATTATTTAAATAGCTGTTTTCCCTTAGTTAAGTGTCGTTTCTATAATCATGTAAACAAATGGATATCATCTGATATAGTTCAACTTAAGAATAATCTATTGTTTCTAAAAGACTTAAGTAGACAATATCCAGCATTTAAGGAAGACTTTTTGCTTTACGAGAAATTTTATAAGGAAACTGTTGCTCTTAAACAAAAAGAAGCTTGCGACAACTTTATCTTAAACTCAGAAAACAAAACTCGTGCTATGTGGAACGTAATTAAAAGTAAAAGATCTAATTATTCTAAGATAAATACTTTACCTGTTCATTTTGAAAATAATGAGCATCTGAGTAACGCTTTTAATAAATATTTTTTGTCTTTACCTTATAATTTGGTTTCTAAGTATAATACAAACTTAAATTATAATTTCACTGACCAACATTTAACCCAAAACCCAACGTCATTTTTTATCACACCTGTTACTAGTTACGATATTATTCGAGCTATTTCCTACCTAAATACTTCTGAAATAGCTGGAATAGATGGTGTATCGTCTTTTATTATACAAAAATCCTCACCTTTTATAGGCGAAGTATTATCCTATCTTATTAATTTGTCTTTCCAGCAAGGTGTTTTTCCTTCGAAACTAAAGGTAGCCATTATCAAACCTTTACATAAAGGGGGTAATAGAAATCTTTTTGAAAATTACCGTCCGATAAGTATCTTGTCAACTTTTAGTAAAATTTATGAGAGTATTATGAATAAAAAAGTCATTCTTTATTTTAAACAATTTTCGTTGCTTTCATCTAAACAACATGGTTTTACACAAAATAAATCAACTGATACTGCCTTATATGAATTTTTGAAGCACATCTATAATGATTTAGACAGTGGTAAAATATGTTTAAGTATTTTCATAGACCTATCTAAGGCTTTTGATTGTGTTAGTCATAATATATTACTCCATAAATTAAAACGTTATGGGATTAATGGTATAGCTTATCTTTGGTTTGAATCATATCTTTCGAATCGTAAGCAATTAGTTCAAATCAATACCCAACTGTCTACTGAAGGTCATGCGAATATCGGTGTACCTCAAGGATCTATCTTGGGACCCACTCTCTTTTTAATATTCATCAATGATTTTATTAACTTTCTAGGCACCAAAATTTCAAATATTGCACTTTATGCTGATGATATCAATTTTACAGTGAGTGGTAGCAATGCTAATGAGTTGTGGGCAAGAGCGGAATCTGTTTATACACATATTTTACGTTGGATGATTGCGAATAAGTTGGTTGTAAATGATGAAAAAACTAAGTGTATAATCTTTAAAAACAACTGCAAATATAAAATATCTAATTTCAAACTTTCCGAAGATATTACTTCTCTTTGTGATTCTTCAAGGTTACTTGGCGTGATAATCGATGAGGATTTGAATTGGATTTCACATGTAAATTATCTTTGTAAGTCGTTATCTAGGGTTTGTTTTGCCTTATACCAACTTAAGAAATCTTGCACTTTCAATACCTTGAAAACTTTTTATTATTCTAACTTTTATTCCAAGTTGAGATATGGTGTAATACATTGGGGAATGAGTTCTGAAGCTCATCGAATTTTCATTGTTCAAAAAAGAGTTATACGGATAATATGTGATTTGGCAAACAGAGATTCTTGTAAGAACACTTTCAAAGTTAAACTTTTTTTGACTTTTTATGACATATATATATTAGAAGTGTTGCTTTTTGTATTTAAATATAAAGAGAATTTTGGAGTTCTTCAAAATCATGATTATAATACTCGTAATTATAATTACTTGTTACCTCCCCCACATAGATCGTCCTTATTTCAAAAAGGTCTTCCTTACATGGGCTGTAAGCTCTTTAATTGCCTTCCACGGCGTCTTAAAAATGAATGTAATTTTAATAGATATAAAAAACAAATAAGAGACATTCTATTAACATTAAATTGTTATTCTGTATCTGAATTTACTGATTATTGTAAAAAGATATCTTAATTTTCAACCTTGTTTGCGACGTATTTCTTGTACAATGTACTTTTTTTGTACTCTGTACTTTATTGAAATAAATATATATTATTATTATTAT
Organism: Prosopocoilus inquinatus; assembly: GCA_036172665.1. Lineage (NCBI taxonomy): Eukaryota > Metazoa > Arthropoda > Insecta > Coleoptera > Lucanidae > Prosopocoilus > Prosopocoilus inquinatus. Next base: position 6,729,049 of record CM069870.1, read on the forward strand.
TATTATTATTATTATTATTAAAACCAACTCTCTATTTTTTTCTAAATCTATGGTAACGCGCAATCACCCAACACCCGACTTGAACAAAAGCAAGTTCGGTTTGCGTTCGGTTTGCGCGGGAATGAACGCTTAAGCTTAACATCGACGGCGTGCTCGTAGAAAAAGGTTATGTTGTTTAATGTGCCTTTTTTAGTGAAATTTATTCGGAATATTTTCTTGTAACAACATTACATTCGGTAAGTTTCGGATTGCAGAATTTAGTAATTTTTGCTTTAGCTCTGACCTTGTATTAGTTGTGTATAGTTTCTGAGAAATGTAATGATCACAGAACTAAAATCAATAGATTCGTTACTCATTCGCATTCACTCTTTTGTTTTAATATTCGCATTGTTACACTCATTTCATTTTTGGTTTTACTTGAGAATGGGTCGTTGACTCTTTCCCGTGATTTTTTTTTACTTGTAAATTAAATGTGAATTATGAATAAATTTCTGCCAGTCAAGCGAAAAAAAAATTAGGTTATGGTACAAAGTAATGGAGGTTTAACTATGCCAACGTTGGCACTTGAATTTGATTGAGATTCTAACCCGCCTTTGAAAGGCGGAAACTAAATTCTTGTATTTAAAGTAATTTTAAGCTACTTTTAAATTGATTATGAAATTATTATTTCGTTAAAGGCATGTCGTAGCTTAAACTTAACGCGAACAGACTAGACAATGGCTGCGGTAAGTGAACGGTCGAAGTGGTCAAACCAAATCACGTGATCACTTTTCTCAATTGGTGATTGGCCAGAGGGTTTAGCCGGACCGCTGACTTGACGATTTTGTGCAATTTGACCGTTCACTTAACGCGGCCAATAGTATCATTCGTCCTATCAACACAACATGATATTTTTGCGTTATTATTATTATTATTGACCAATTTTTTTGGTTATTTCTTGATTTATATAATAAACTAATTTCTAATATTTGTTGTAAATTCTTAGTAAGGTAAACATTTTAGTTGTATTTTTTTCTATTCATTAATTAACACTCCTAACTTATTGATGATAACTTTAGAAGCCGGTACTTTAGTCACTGATTAATTTTAATCTTTGGTTTACTGTTTATTGTTTATTATTAACCAACCAAGTTAAAATCAATAAGTGAAGCATTGACTTTAGACCTCTGAAATATTTTCTTTAGAAGTCTTCTTTTTAGAAATAAACAAAACAATTCTTTTATACTTGTTTGCCCTACTAACCACTTTCTCTTTCGCAGAATTCTTTCCATATTTTCCTTCATTGCGTTATTTTTTGAGAAAATAAGTGGAAGTATGTTCAGGAATTCACATTTTTGATGTTTTGCAATATTCTTGATACACACCCGTAACATTTTCAACACTAGAGAGTACATCAGTAAGAATCTTTTTTTTTAATTTCTCACTGCACAATTTGATGCCCAGGCATAGTTTATTAACACAATATTAACCGAAATTAGGTTACAGTACCTACTACAGATGCATAATAGAATGATAATAGTATATTCTGTAAGGAGGTTAGAATGAAAATTCGATGCGAGTGGGTCGAATTTTCGTTCTAAACCGAGTAACAGACTGTATTTTCTCCATGACCAGAAAGTATGGAACAAAGGCAATTAAATCTGAGCAAAACAACTTATTAATTGAAACAATTATATAAATAAAAAAATATTTTAAATGTCCAAACAGTTTTCCTTTTTATTAAATTCCAGTTCAACATATTAGTAATTTTACTTTTATTTCAATATCCATTTGAAATTTAGAGCTGAAGGGGATATTGTATATTCTACTGATGTTACAATGTTTGACATCCGTACCGTTTATACGATCGAAGAGTATTTTACGTGTCCAGAAAGTCGAAATACAAACGCAACAACTTTTATTTCTGTTTCAGTAATAACTTTGGAAATGGAATCAATATCCGAACTGAAACGGCGTTTCCCCGGTCGCGAATCTCAAATTGATCAACTTTATAACCTCTTCGGCCACGACGATGAACCCCTCGTCGATTCCGCTTACGTCCACGGCGGCCCCGGCGTCGGAAAATCAACCCTCGTAACGTCCCTGCTCGCAAGTCGCCAAATAAAATGCGCTCACATAAACCTGATCGAATGTTACACTCCGAAGATACTGTTCGAAAGCGTTTTAAATAAACTCTCCGGGCGTCGATTCGACCCCCCGTCGTACGCCAAATGCGACAACATGATGGATTTCCTGTTCGCCCTCAACAAAATGGGGCTGAAGAGGGCGGCGATCGTGCTGGACAAGGCGGAACAGCTCAGGAATATGGACGCTAATTTATTAGCGGCGTTCCTCCGGTTGCCGGAACTCTCCGGACTCTGTATTTCCGTTATTTTTATATCGGAGCTTCCGTTTCAGAAATATTACGGCAGGACGAACTTAGTCGAGCCCATCAAGATTTACTTTCCCGCTTATAATAAAGAAGAACTATCCGAAATATTAACTTTGGAGTACGATTACGTACGGGGATTAATTTCGAATTTTGAGGTCGACTTGGACTTCTACAAGAACTATTTAAACTTGTTTCTTTCAGTATTCTACAGAGCTTGTAGGGATTTGACGGAATTGCGGTACATGAGCAGGTTGAATTTTGTAGAATACTGTCGGCCGATTATAAATAAGGAATGCGACGTTACGAACTCGATTACGCTCTGGAGGAACATAGCTCCGATATTAAAATCCTCTTTGGACAACTTATACTTAAGAGTCACGGCAAAAAGCGGACCTTCCGGGAGACCTCAAACTTTCGCGTTCTCCAAAGAAAACCTGGCCCAGTCCTGGGAGCTACCTTTTTACGCCAAGTACTTACTGATAGCGGCTTACTTGGCGAGCTATAATCCCGTTAAAGACGACAAACGTTTGTTCGCGAAATGTCACGGCAAGAAGATCAAAACAATGAGGGACGTTAAAGCCAAGAGTAAAGCCTCGGAGCAGTTGAATACCCAGCTCGGTCCCAAGGCTTTCAACTTCGATCGTCTACTTGCCATATTTTATGCGATTCTCGACGATAGGGTCGAGTTTAATAATAATTTGCTAGTGCAGATTTCCAGCTTGGTGGAGTTACAGATGCTAACTGCTGCGTCTGATAGCTGCAACTTAGGGGGGCAGAAGTACAAGTGCGCCGTTAACTTTGACTTTATTCAGACCATAGCTAAAATGGTCGGGTTTAATATCAGGAAGTATTTGTCGGACTTTAGTCACATGTGGTAACATCAAAGTTGAATTGTTTATTTATTATTGCTTGAAGTTAGCCCACCGAAACTGAAATAAAAATTGTTTTACTGACTGTCATTTTATTGTAAACTTGGAAACTCTTCATTAGATCTATTGTTCACAGTTGGAAAGGATACCTCTCAACGCTCAAGGGATTTTCCAGTTTCAAAAGTTTTTCATTACCATTAAAAGTCCACTGGTGTCTCTCAGTGTTTCTAAGAAAGAAGGTAAGGGATGTAGTGTAATGGTTAAAACCGTGTTGACGGGGCAGCTCTTACCTGCGTACACTGAATTCCTCGATGATGAATTGTCGTCGCAGGTGGACACTGCGTAACACCAGCGGCAGCTCAGGAATTGCGGAGAGTGGGTCGTGGACAAAAAAAGAGGAATTCCACAATAGAGGTATATTTAAAATTATTTACCGGTAGGCGTCAACTGAAGCAAACACATCAAAGGTATCTATTACATCCAACCATAAATAACTTTTGAAAAGGTGGAGGTGTCCAAGATAACAATTCAATAATGCGCAAAAATGAAGTGGCAATAATATCAACAAACGTTAAAGCCAAAAATTTATCTAAAAATATTTCACTGACATAAATTTGTACGTACGTAAGGAAATTTCCTGTTGTCTCACAGTGATCTTGATAATGGTTTATAAAAATTAACTCTAAAATTATCATTTATTCAAAAATAACCAAAAACTAGATTGTATTAAATTGAAAATAAATTGACTAAACAAAAGTAAAGCGAAATTAATCAACAAAATTACACAGACGTGACTTGAATTATTTAACACTTGAATGAAAATAATGTTCCGGAGTATACGATTCGCAACGATCATCCACGTTGAATACGAAAGTGAAAGGATTTATGTACCTCGGGATGAAGTTGTCTATATTACGAGGGTCGCACAGAATAATATTCGGGGCCTAGGGATTCTGTCGTGCAAGCAGCGAGGTGGTTTTATTTTCTTAACGAACAGCAAGACAGCCTGACGCAGGACCGTCGACAGTCCGAATAACTTGAATGGCCTAGGGCTAGTCAATCGTCTGTAACGTGTTCATAACTCGGAGTGATCTGGATAAAAACTTGCCGGTAAAAGGCAGCGGCGCAAAAATTGCCTACTACGAGTGAACAAGGAAGCCTAAGTAAAATTCCAAAAAGGAAACAAGAAAACTTACCAAGTCAGTCCAACAAAAATAAACCAACAAAAACTGTAGAATCGACTGACCTTGACGATAAGTTGAGTGTTCGCACACGAAGAAGAGTCATTTCGCTTTCAATTAAGCTGCCGTCATAGAAGATTATGATAACCCTAAACAAAAGTAAAGCGAAATTAGTCAACAAAATTACACAGACGTGACTTGAATTATTTAACACTTGAATGAAAATAATGTTCCGGAGTATAAGATTCGCAACGATCATCCACGTTGAATACGAAAATAAAAGGATTTATGTGCCTCGGGATGAAGTTGTCTATATTACGAGGGTCGCACAGAATAATATTCGGGGCCTAGGGGTTCTGTCGTGCAAGTGGCGAGGTGGTTTTATTTTCTTAACGAACAGCAAGACAGACTGATGCAGGACCGTCGACAGTCCGAATCACTTGAACGGCCTAGGGCTAGTCAATCGTCTGTAACGTGTTCATAACTCAGAGTGATCTGGATAAAAACTTGCCGGTAAAAGGCAGCGGCGCAAAAATTGCCTACTACGAGTGAACAAGGAAGCCTAAGTAAAATCCCAAAAAGGAAACAAGAAAACTTACCAAGTCAGTCCAACATAAATAAACCAACAAAAACGGTAGAATCGACTGACCTTGACAATAAGTTGAGTGTTCGCACACGAAGAAATGTAACTTCACTTTCAATTAACCTGGCGTCATAGGAGGTTATGATAACCTTTAACAGCTCCCCACGATATTTGGAGGGAAGATGAACGCACCTGACCACGATAGTGCTGGATTTTAGCACAACTCACGATGAAGGAAAAAAAGAGAGTCCTAGTTCTATAGTAAAATTCACTACAAACTCTTAGCAAAATCGACCGTCAAAATATCGAATTATATTGGTAACAATGATAACTAACAATGGCTATCAGATAAAAAATTATTTGCAGAAATGCTTTGGCCAATAACTCGACAAAACTGGCGAATTGAAGATTGGAACTCACTCAGTAGGAACAGCGAATTGTACGGAAATTGACCTAAGTCAGCGTTTCCCAAACTGTGGGGCGCGCCCTCCTAGGGGGGCGCGTAAGTCTTCCAAGGGGGACGCAGCAGAATAAATCTAAAAACAAATGAACGCAAATTGCCACTAGTTTGACATGTAATTTTGTGCAAGAGGTTGCATATGTATTAATTGTCACGTAGGCATCGTGACAACCAAAATTTAATGCTCGTGACCGTATACCTATGACAGTTATGAAATATAATGAGGAGTGTCAAATATTTAACAAATAATAATAAGCATCAAGTTCAAGTTTAAGTTCGAGTATCGACGGGGGGCGTGAACCTTAACACAGCTCTCAAAAGGGGATCGCGAAACCCTAAAGTTTGGGAAACGCTGACCTAACTATTCAGAAGGCGAATGGTTTCGAAAAGATAAACAATTCTGTCAGCAGGCTATAACAAAAACTATCGGACATGACCGGATTTAGATGACATACCAGGGCCAGTAGTAACAGTAGTCCAAACATTTATTTTCTTTGCACCAATTACTGAACTTATGTGACAGGTATTCACATCCATTATCACATCTTAATTTTAAAACTCTGTAATTCCACATTGCCTCCATTACTCCATTGCTCGAGGAAAAAGAAAGTCACTTTTCCATTTCTAAGTAAGGCTGAACGCCACTCCAGTCGACTGCAACACACACGTCGTGCGGAGAAAAGGGTGGCCTAACCAAGTGGAACACCAAACAACAAATTTGCACGTAACAAATTGATGCTAGAATTTTTCGAAGCAACGACAATTGCTCATCCTCGAGGTTCAGATTCAGTGGCAGAGACCTTATATGATTATATCATCGCAAGGATGTGTGGCATGGTATGATCATGATGCGGTTCGGTTATGATTAAGTTCAGTGGTCCGAAATCCATCGTTTTTTGTGACATCTTGCTGTAGTTTCCAATTTTTCTGAACCGTTCGCTTCTTAAGTACGTGAATCAGATACTACCCAAGTCCTAAATTTTGTTGAACGAATTTCAAGCCATATCAACGAACTCATGAAAATATTTACGAAGAAATCTTTGCTTGTGTTTTTTTCAAGATCATCTCTTCACTCCGGTCATGGCTTATCCAGTCCGCCAAATTACTTCCGTATTTCGTCATTGAATTATGCGTACCCATTTTCTGCATTTTTAATACTCGTAGGTTTCCCTCCCTATTGCAAGTATGTCGGTTAGTTAATTTTGGTTGATACCTTTATACAAGTTTAACCTCAAACATTTGTGTTGCCGCAAATCTGATTGAACTCTAGTAACAACGAATGTTTCTGAACATTTCAATAACGTCTCTTACAATGCAGGTCACGTTATTGAAACGTTTCAGATTCATTTGTTGTAACCTGGGAAGTATTTTTTGTTTTACTTCAACGCCACATACTCTATTTTTATTGTGGGTCAATTGATCTGATTTCCGTTCTTACTCGTATATTTTGTGCGGATTGTTTGGTAAGTTAGTCTCTTTTTCTTTGGTACTTAAACTCAGTTGTTTTTTCCTTAATTTGTAGGCAAGTCCCGTGTCTAAATGTTTGCTTTCCTTATCATTCGATTACGGACAGCTACCAATTAACAAATGAACAAGTTCTTGGACCGGTCATCAGCCCACAGACAACTCTAGGCTTTTCCAACCCGAAAATAATATTCAGACATAGGCCTTGGATCGCGGTTTCTTGGAACGTGGTTTCTCTTTTTTTGACAATTTGGATGAAAGAAATGGACCTGCAAACTGATCAGTGGATCTAAATGTTAAAAATAATAATATATTAATTTTATACATTCTCTCCTTCGTCATTTCGAACTCATTATCTCCAGGGTTTTCTGGGTCTTCATGCCTTTCAAACGTCCACCGTGCCTTCCAAAATTTCTGGTTCGTCACTAACTTATTCTTCTGGACCAGTGATTAAACCCACTAATTTCTGTTCTATCTAGATTCTTCATGGCTTTCCCCTTTCTCTCCTGCCATATCGTTTTGGATTGTCTTACTCACGTGCTTCTCCGCATCAATTTAACATGAGCAAATCATGTTATTGAGTTGGCACAAAGATCATTTGTACTGAAAATAAATTTGAAAAATGTTTTTGGGAAAGGTAAACTTAATTTTGTTTCGTAACACTGTACATATGTATGTGTGCGCTGTTTGATCATCATTTCGATGCGAGCAGATAGATAATAAATGAATAATAAATTACCGTGCGCATCATAAATCACAAGATGACGGCCACTTGACACTTTGGCACTGTTGATAGCGAAATTATGTTATTAGGACATTCCCGGGTATGCGCGATCGATCTCATTGTTCGGGGCCCAGGCTGCAAGATATGAATTACCAACGACATCAGAGAGAACGGAACAGAACATCACGTCCGTCGCAGAAAAAAGACAGCTCCGTATTGTTAATTTTTTATATGCAAATTCAAATTTATTCCAGAGTATCAGATAACGTCTATTGATGTTGGGGAGTTATTTCTATGGTAAAGATATCTCGACGGCGTTATTTGCGAAACGTCATCTCGCATATAGAATTTTAAATTATAGACACTCGATATTCTTGTCTTTTGTGCGGAACCTGAATATTTTATTCTGCTTTCGTGTATATACTAATATTTTGTTTTCAAGGTATATCGTTGCAACGTCATAACATTCTTCTTTCAAATGAACTTAATACATTTAAGAAATTAATTTAACAATGAACGTCTGGAATTAAAGAAGAAGAAAGAAACCGGAATTCTGTACAGAAATATGGGGGCAATGCGTTGCTTTCATGTGAAACGATACATAACGTTAATACGTGGGCTGCTGGAAAACATTCTGGAATCTAGTAGGTCTGGAATTGTTAGCGTTTAATAACGGTCATATTTGAAAAATTTGACGTTTTTCGCCTATAATTCTATTGACAGTTCCTGTCCAAGTGAACTAGTTTTGTTTGTACAGCATTTGAGAAAAAGTAATTTTGTGTAAACATGGAAATCTCGCGTGTAAATTTTCGTGCCATGATTTTTTACGATTTCAAATGTGGTCTAACGCCGAAACAATGCCTCGATCGGCTTCATTTGGCTTTTGGAGATGAAGCACCATCAAAGAGCAGTGTTTATAATTGGTTTGCCGAATTCCAGCGTGGACGTACCTCTCTCAGTGTCGAATTTCGTGAAGGTCGTCCATCAACATCTGTTGTTGCCACTAATGTAGATGCTGTGCGTGAAATGCTTGAGCGAGATCGACATGTGACATACCGTGAGATTCAAGCATCCTTACGCATTGACATGAAAGCAATACACCAGATTTTGCATGATCATTTGAACGTACGAAAGCTTTGCAGTCGTTGGATCCCACACAATTTAACAGAAGCGTAAAAGCAGTGGCGTGTCAAATGGTGCGAAGAAATGCTCAAGAAATTCAATTGAGGTCGTTCAAATTTAGTTTATACTGGTGACGAAACGTGGATCTATTCGTACGAGCCAGACAGTAAACAACAATCTACCGTTTGGGTATTTCAAAATGAACCAAAACCAACAAAAGTTGTCCGTTCACGCAGTGCTGCGAAGCAAATGATTGCTTGTTTCTTTGATGTAACTGGACATGTAGCAACCGTGGCTTTAGAGGATCGAAAAACCGTGAATGCTGATTGGTATACTACAATTTGTTTGCCGGAAGTCATCGATCAAATAAGAAGAAACAATCGAAATCGACGAATTATTCTCCATCATGACAACGCCAGCTCTCACTCAGCCCGTCAAACAGTTGATTTCTTGTCCAACAAAAATGTTGAATTAATGACTCATTGTCCATATTCACCTGATTTATCACCTAATGATTTGTTTTTGTTCCGAAATATCAAAAATAAAATGCTTGGTGAGCGATTTTCGTCGGCTGAAGCAGCGGTTGAAACATTCCGGACACCGGTTTCTGAGGTACCACCTTTAGAGTGGAAAACGTGCTTTAGAAATTGGTTCGAGCGTATGCAAAAGTGTATTGACGTCAAAGGCGAATACTTCGAAAAACAATGATACCGTTTACCAAATTTCATATGCGTTTTTTCATACCGTTTCCAGAAACTTTTCCAGCATCCCACGTAATTGTAAGTTGATTAATATTCTTCCCCTCGCCCTCACAGTCATAATTGTGTAAAATGTGAAAAAATTTTCATCTAATTTTTTTTGCGCCCTTGCAAATATAATTGTGATAAGTGGATAAGAGCTTCTTTTTCTTAATTCCGTTTACACAAGCGCGAGTTAAAACGAATCGCGGGGGCTCTTTCTACGGACGTGTGCACTTCGCTTAATGTACTTAGAGCGCTCGGCGTAAACTGCTCGAGTAAATAAAAATCCCTTTAATTAAACCGAAGAAGCAGTCGCAACTTTTGTCCTTCATTTTCTTAATGGCGACTGTTCCGAAGTGCGTAACGAGAACTTCTGACAGTCGCCTCCCTTTATTTTACTCCGGCCGCGTATTTATCTTTTCCGTTTATATAAGCGGCGGTTCTGTTACGGCCTCTTCGCAGCTGAATACAGAATTTATGAAGTGTCTGCTGCCTGCATCAACTTGGTTTATGCCACTCGGAGGATTAACCTCGTGGAGTATTTATGGGCGGATAAATTTTGGAAAAATTCACGTTGAGATGTAAATCAAAAGTCCCTCTTGTATCCGTTGTCAACTTTGAAATTGTACGTATTTCATCGCTTTGAGGTGTCATCGTAAAGGTTATTTACTTTTTCTTCTTCTGTGTGAAATATCCTCTGTTATATTCATGTACTTAGTTAAGAAATACTCTGTTACAGTTTCTTTTCAAACCAGTTTTGCCCTTAAACGACTAAACCTACAAAACCATTTCAATTACCCCGAGCTAATTTTGATCCAACACATAGAAATTAATCTCAGGACCTAAAATCATTTTATTTTGACCAAGTTCCGGCAAGAACCGACACTGTGCGGGGTTCATGAAATTGACTTGTTTAAAATGGAAATTGAAGCGGATGTTGTGATGTTAAATTTGTAAAAGTGTATAAGTCTGAGTATATGTAGAATTTTTTATTCTCCCGATTTTGATAAATAAGTGCACCAATTTATATTATTATATAACTGTTATTTGAATGAAGATATACGTGGGCTGCTGGAAAAGTTTTTGGAAACGGTATGAAAAAACGCATATGAAATTTGGTAAATGGTATCATTGTTTTTCGAAGTATTCGCCTTTGACGTCAATACACTTTTGCATACGCTCGAACCAATTTCTAAAACACGTTTTCCACTCTAAAGATGGTACCTCAGAAACCAGTGTCCGGAATGTTTCAACTGCTGCTTCACCCGACGAAAATCGCTCACCACGCATTTTATTTTTGATATTTGGGAACAAAAGGAAATCATTAGGTGATAAATCAGGTGAATATGGACAATGAGTCATTAATTCAACATTTTTGTTGGACAAAAACTCAACTGTTTGACGGGGTGAATGAGAGCTGGCGTTGTCATGATGGAGAATAATTCGTCGATTTCGATTGTTTCTTCTTATTTGATTGATGACTTCCGGCAAAGAAATTGTAGTACACCAATCAGCATTCACGGTTTTTCGATCCTCTAAAGCCACGGTTACTACACGTCCAGTTAAACTAAAGAAACAAGCAGTCATTTGCTTCGCAGCACTGCGTGAACGGACAACTTTTGTTGGTTTTGGTTCATTTTGAAATACCCAAACGGTAGATTGTTGTTTACTTTCTGGCTCGCACGAATAGATCCACGTTTCGTCACCAGTAACGTTGTTATAAACTACAGTTGAACGACCTCCATTGAATTTCTTGAGCATTTCTTCGCACCATTTGACACGACCCTGCTTTTGCGCTTCTGTTAAATTGTGTGGGATCCAACGACTGCAAAGCTTTCGTACGTTCAAATGATCATGCAAAATCTGGTGTACTGCTTTCATGTCAATGCGTAAGAATGCTTGAATCTCACGGTATGTCACATGTCGATGTCGCTCAAGCATTTCACGCACAGCATCTACATTAGTAGCAACAACAGATGTTGATGGACGACCTTCACGAAATTTGTCACTGAGAGAGGTACGTCCACGCTGGAATTCGGCAAACTAATTATAAACACTCCTCTTTGATGGTGCTTCATCTCCAAAAGCCAAATGAAGCCGATCGAGGCATTGTTTCGGCGTTAGACCACATTTGAAATCGTAAAAAATCATGGCACGAAAATTTTCACGCGAGATTTCCATGTTTACACAAAATTACTTTTTCTCAAATGCTGTACAAACAAAACTAGTTCACTTGGATAGGAACTGTCAATAGAATTATAGGCGAAAAACGTCAATTTTTTCAAATATAACAATTGATAAGCGCTAACAATCCTTCCAGATTCCAGAAAATTTTCCAGCAGCCCACGTATCTTCGTTTGATTAACTCCGATTATCATTCATCTTGGCTGATACAACGAAAACTACATTTTCATCTCGGTAATAGCTATAAGTGATTTATAAAGATTTATTTGGATCTAAATTAACTGCGGAGTTATAAACTGTTCTCTCCAAATTATCGGCATTCGTTGTTCATCGTAATACGTAATATTCGCGATTCGTTTCGCACGTTCGGGTTTTCCAGAAAGCCTGACATACATAAAACAAAGCGAGCCATAAAATAAATATTAATACGTCGCTACAGGCCGTCGGTCGGTGATTTTCTTGCGCAGATTTTTCCGAAGAAAACACATTCATCATTTTTTTAATCTATCGCTAAACGCGAACCGCATATTTACATATAAATTTTGGTGCGTTTGCTGCTAAGATATGAGGCGCGATAGGGCAAAAGCATTTTATATATGAAACATTAGAGGGAAACTTTCGAACTTAGTAAATGATTGCCGCTGAAAAAAAATTCACCACGGAAGAACGCAAATTAAATTAGGGGATGGAAAGTTGAAACTTAGAAGTACATACATACATATGTGGCCTCTTATCTTCATTACAAAGTGAGGTTTTTAACATTTTTACTAAAAGGCATTTTACTAAATCTTTTACAATTTAATTTCACACTGCCCTTTGAACATTGCTTTATACGGGGTGTCTCAAGATGGGCGGCGACCGGCGGTATATAGCTAACCGTAATACCTACAGCTTCGGGAGAAAAAAAGTTATAGTCAAAGTGATCACGAGAAATTCAAAGAAAATATTTTTAAGTACCTGAGTTGACTGCAAGGGAGCGCAATCAATAGGGCAATCAATTTTACTAGCTAAAGTCTCAGAGTAAGCTCCAACTTTGATAGCATTATTGGAAAGCTCAATTAATTCTGCATAACTTTCATTTTAGACTTATTATCGTATCACCATTAATAAGGATGGAGGAAAGAGTTGAATCATTTACTTTAAAAAGTATCGTAACTTCGGTACTCTTTATCAGAAATTAACGAGCTTCTGCTCATTTGAAAGGAAATTTTAAACTGATTTAAAGTTTCTATTGAACGACTCCAGCTAATTTATTATAAAGTAGCTAGAGGGCGCTATTTACGAAAGTAATGGTTTTTCACAGTTTTCCAAAAAGAATTAAATGGAAAGGTGTGTTTCTTTTGCAACAGTTGCAAAGCCTATAAAATGGTGAACATTGTGGTGAAAACCGGAAATGAGTATCTTTTTTCGTTCTTGAGTTATTATCAAATACGTCTACGAATTGATGATATTAGCGAAAGGAGAAAGTTCAAACAAATGCTATCGAGTAATACTTTTAATTCTAAGGTTAAATAATGCCCACAAAAGGTTTTATTAATGTTAGGACATTATTTAGAGGCATTTAAATGTTTTTGGGAATAGAGAATAGTTAAACATAAGAATATAACAACAAATATAGAAACAAGAATGATTCAAACACTAAATAAAAGCAATGAGCAATAATCATGCACTGTGACCAACAAAGTTTCACTGTGCCGCTATACAATACTTTTTTTTTTAATTCGCTTAGAGTTGTGTAGAAATTATTATTGATATCCTTACGGACAGTAAACGGCTATTTCGAAATGAATGATGGATAACATTTTGAAAACATTTTAGGTGCAGACCTTCAATTATTGTTGATTACAATGTGTTTCATAAATGTTCAAAATACTTTCCATCATTTAATATTTTATTATTCGTTGCTTTCATTTAGGGCCTGTATTTTTCTCATTTATGTGTTTGTTTGCTGTATTGTTCTTCTATTTAAATATTAGGCCCTCAAAAACAACTTAATACATTTAAATAGATTAACGTCTTTCTATTTACCTCAAAGTGAAAAGTGTCACTCGATAGCATTTGTTTGAGCTTTTAGATTCGTTTTTATCTTCAGTTAATAGACTCATTTGGTAATAACTCGAGAACGAGAAAAGTTATTAATTTCGGGTTTTCACCAAATCTCCTGATTGGATTTTTTGTAGTCACTGTAAAAGAAATACCCCTTTCTAATTTTTTTTGGGAAACTGAGAAAAACTATTACTTTCGCAAATAGCGCCCTCTAACTATTTTATAACAAAGTAGCCGGAGTCGTTCAACACAAACTTTAAATCAGCTTAAAATTCCCTTTCAAATGAGTCGAAGTTCGTTAATTTCCGATAAAGAGTACAGAAGTTATGATATTTTTTAAAGTAAATAATTCAACTGTTTCCTCCACCCTTATTAACAGTGATATGATAATAAGTCTAAAATGAAAGTTGTGCAGAATTAATTCAGCTTTCTAATGGCGCTAGCAAAGCTGCACCTTATTCTGAGACTTTTGCTAGTAAAATTAATTTTTATTGTTGAGCCTATCGATTGCGCTCCCTTATGGCCAACTCAGATACTTAAAAATATTTTTTTTTAATTTCTCTTGGCCACTTTTACTATAATTTTTTTCTGCTGAAGCTGTAGGTATTACGGTGAGCTATATACCGCCGGTCGCCGTCCATCCCGAGACACCCGGTATAAATGTCGATTCTTTGATGATCTACAAATCCAGAAAAGGGGTGAATATCACTCCCTACGTTCAATCGATTTTGTCACACAGTATCAAACTTTTTCGAAACACCTTGAGTGTATTTTAAAAATATTTCATGTAACTGTGCAAGTGCAATTGTCACAATTAACTGAAGCCAATTACATTCGCTTAGTTAAGACCGCTCTCGAATAAGGATGCCCCCCCATCAAAAACAGAAATCGATGGTAATTCGGCGGGCTATCTACTTCAGCGAGAGCAGGCTACGTACGAACCTAATGGATTTCCATGATCTAGACCAGTAATCAGCGTTGAAACGTTTGTCTAATTAATTACTATTAGCTTAATAGCTGTGCGCTTCGATAAACGTCCTAGCGGTTCAGGAGTCAAGGAGATTAATTCGAATTGTAATCGCTTTGAGGCTGAACGCACACGGAGTGATCGCGGAAAAGAAATAGCTGACAGAAATTCAGAACATGAAATGAAAAAAAAGCACAACATTGGGAAACAGCAAGAAATACGAAGTTAAAGCTTTCATTCTAGATTAATTACTCTGCGAGGCAAGTTTAGTCTTTGGTCGAACTGCAATCAATTTCGAATTTAACTTGGACTGATGAGGCTGATCAGTGCTGTTATGCTTTGCTTGCTTTGTACTAAGCGATCCACTTATTTAGTACTGCGATATTTAATTTTTTTTTGTCTGCAGATTTGCTGCTTATTTTGGTTTCAAATGTGTGAAAATTACTGAAAAATTTCGGCTATCAGAAAAATCTTTTAGACGTCAATGTGTATAACAATTAAGGGGTAGGACAAGCTAATGTTAAAAAGTGTAAAAAGCAACTTGTTATCGAAACTGAAAAATGTAGCAAAGGAAAAGTAAAGATTGCAACTTCCCGATTGAATGGCCAGCAAGGTCAAACCATCGCCTAATGAGTCATTGCAGTTTAAAACTCGGTTTTCATCCTGCAGCTCTTGCAGAAGTCTATAGCATAGGATGCAAGTTCTATTCATCTCGTTAGCAGTCGCCTCACAAACGGAAACGACGAGTTCCCCAATATCCCATATCATTTCCTCGTTTGGTTTTCCGGAAACAAATTTGGCAGTGAATGCCTCAAGAAAATCATTTATAGTTTCGTATTTGCGTTTCAAAACCAACACGTAATTCCTAATGATCATAATCATAACGTCATTGTAAGCCATTACTACATCCTTCTCAACTATGTGACATTTTAGAAAAAATTATAGCATCTCAAGTCACGACTTTTTTTAATCAACATAATTTAATTCCTTCTTGTCAATCGGGTTTCAGATCGGGTTATGGTACAACTACTGCTTTATTAAAAGTCACAGACGATATATTCCAGTCAAGAGACATGGGAAACTTGACAGTCCTTACGTTACTTGATTATAGTAAGGCGTTCGATATGCTACATCACGAAATTTTACTTTTGAAATTAAAGTATTATGGATTTGATCCTACAGTTGTCAACTTCCTTAATAGCTTCTTGACTGATCGACAGCAAAGAGTTATTCTAAACAACTGTTGTTCGGAATTATTACCCATTCTAAAAGGAGTGCCGAAGGGCTCAATCTTAGGCCCCCTATTATTTTTAATATATACATCCGATTTACATAGTTTCATTCAAGACTGCCAGATTCATCAGTATGCCGACGACACGCAATTATATAAACATTTTTATTATTATTATTATTATATCACAGATCAAAAAAAATTACAAAAATTCCATGGTGTTCAAGGTCACGACAAGATCTTCACCATGTCATGCTATTACGGCCATCCGTCATGTCACGAATAGCTTTCCTGGGTGTAGGGGCATAGGTAGAGCTTTTTAAACAGTTTGATTACAAAACTATACCATCCTTATTTTAATACTAGGTTCAGATTAACCTCTGGAGGTCGGGGGTTGCTTCTACCAGCGCGGGGTTCCTCTTTATTCTCGACGCAGGCAATGGAGCAGGTCGTGCGGAGTAGAATATAGGTGATGCTGTTATAGGGGCTGAGCGGCCTTGAGTTGTTCGACTGTGCCTTGTCGATGGTGGCTTCTTCAGGTGTTTTAATTAGTCGGCTCTAGCAAGAGGAATTTCTGGCGACGATGCAGTTCTTCTGCTAGGGTCGAGGCCGATGGCGACGTGATTAAATATCCAGAGGCGATAACGGTTCCAGCCCAAGGGAAACAACGACGAGCATCGTCGAGGCCAGGCGAGGCCCTTTTCGTGAATCGCATTAACACATTCGTTTTCAACTGAAGCTCCAAAATCGGCTCGGTCTGTCTGTATGCGTTTGTTTAAAAAAAAATGCTGGCTTAACTTTGCCGCGAAATAACCCTGAGTACGCGGAATACTTGCGCGCTTGCGTTCCACTTTCATCACCCGCACGTCGTTTTTCGGTGAGTTCCAGGTTTCGTAACTGGAATGTGATTACGCACTGATTGCACATAAAGTTTAAGAATGTTAATTAATTCTGTAATTTTTAAATTGTGTTGTAAAAATCTAATCGTGACAATAAGCTCAGCGTAAACTCTCTTGCTAGAAATATCAACAGGAAACCAGTCGGAATGGGAATGAATTAGCTCGAGGGGTCCTTTTCGAAAACTGTCACCGTACATAAAGTTTCGAAATCGATTGTTATTAAATTATCTTCTTGATGTATTAGAAGTTCAAAATTGCATGCTGTATAGTTTGTTGGAAGGTATTCCTACGCTTGAAATCCGGAATATTTAATTTTGGTTTAGAAACGAAAAGTGCAATTGGGACCCAGTTGGCTGAAAGCAATTTTATTTCATTAAGAAATTAATAATTCTTGGCCTGCTTCGGTTTCGAGAGACGCCAACCAACATCAACTCCACCAGCGGAGCTTGAACGCAGGTGACATTTTATTTGAAAACACCACGTGGTCATAAATAGATAATATCAATTCAAATGTCGGAACGAAATGTACTTAAGGAGGACTGGGGGAAGGGGCAAGGTGATAAACACTGTAACAGATTAGCATCGATACGTATGAAGTCATTTGATCAATTGTGTCAAGAAGCAACCGACTTATTTACGTATTTTTTTAAGTAGAAACAATATTGTTACAATCTTGATCTCCAAGTTAATTCCTTTCAATTAATATTTTAAATAATAGTGTAATTAATAGTTTTCCGCTTTCCTTACTTTGAACATAATGTAGACCGACTGACCATTGGTGACTATCCCTGACATTGGATTCCATGCCTTAATATAAAAGGGGCTGACGCAAAGTAAATGACAAATTTCGTGTGGGTATATTTTGCATACAACTGAAGAGTATCATGTATTTCATGACTTCATGAATACGAAGTGATAACCGTATCATGATCCTTCCGTTCCTTATTATCAGGAAAAGTTGAGATATCCTTAAATGAATGCCTATGAGAATAAGGGAAAGCAAAAAACTGAAACCGTCAACCCTTTACTTCAATATAATACGCGTTAAACGATTGTTTTATGTAATTTCAAGCCAGCCTTAAATTTACGATAATGACTAACAGGGAATAAAACAAAAAAAGCCATCATGCTGAAAATAAAAGATAAATAACAAAAATTTCGTGTGGGTATATTTTGCATACAACTGAAGAGTATCATGCATTTCATAACTTCATGTACAAAAAGTGAAAACCGTATCATGATCCTTTCGTTCATTGTTATCAGAAAAAGTTGAGAAACGCTTAAGTGAATGCCTATGAGAATGAGGGAAAGCGAAAAACTGAAACCGTCAACCCTTTACTTCAATATAATACGCGTTAAACGATTTCTTTTATGTAATTTCAAGCCAGTTTTAAATTTACACGACCCTTTGTAAGCGATAATGACTAACAGGGAATAAAACAAAGAAAGCCATCATGCAGAAAATAAAAGATGAATGACAGAAATTTCGTATGGGTATATTTTGCATACAACTGAAGAGTATCATGCATTTCATGACTTCATGTACACAAAGTGATAACCGTATCATGATCCTTCCGTTCCTTATTATCAGGAAAAGTTGAGATATCCTTAAATGAATGCCTATGAGAATGAGGCAAAGCGAAAAAGTGAAACCGTCAACCCTTTACTTCAATATAATACGCATTAAATGATTGTTTTATGTAATTTCAAGCCAGCTTTATATTTACACGATGCTTTATAAGCGATAATGACTAACAGTGGAATAAAACAACAAAAGCAATCATGCAGACATAAAAGCGCTCAAGGTAGTTTAGCGCTCTGTACGTACGTATGCTCATCAAAAAGACTTAAAAATGAATAAAATAGAAGAATTTCGCCTCATTTTTAAAAATTAACACGACAGGAAGTACTATCGAAAACAAAAAATAGTAGACAAAAACAGTTTCCTGTATTTATTATTGTCACGATGTTGTTTGCACCATGTCACAAGTCTATTCAGAGGGGAATAACACGTTTACATTTTAAGGGGGTTTCTTTTTTAAACACTATCTTTTCATTTAAGATTAAATTAAAATTAAAATTAAATTGTAAATGTTAATAGTAAATATTGTCTTTCCATAATTAATCGAGTAATTGGTTCCTATTCCTGAGATCCGGAAATCTAATTAATTTTTGCTTATTATATTGTTTTACTTTATATCAATAATTAAGAGAGAGAATCACTCGCTTGCTTGGCATAAAAATAAATAAAGCTTCTTGTTACCGATTATGTTCTTCCATTCGAGGACCATTTCACGAATTCGCTGCCGTACTCATTTTTATAAAACACTGCCTATAAATTATTAAGTCCTAGCAGTTAATGACTTCAATGCATTTACCAACTTCCGTTTTTATGACATTCGCACCGGATGCCACAAAGTGCGTTTTCTAACAGTCAACGGACGAACATCAAAAAGTCAATGTCGCTCGAGAATGCACCTAAAAAGCGAAATCATTAATTGCGTAAAAATAAAATCCGCCGATGCAACGCAATGTTTAATGACATGGATTCCCCTTATGGAATTCCCTTTTATTACATGTTCATTTGCGTACATTCAATTCCATGCTAAACCCCTGTCAATAACCGCACCTGTGAACTGCAACTAAAAGATAAAATGCGCGTGTTGAATCTTGCGTAAAAAATCCGAAAAGTAAAACTAATTTAAAAAATGATTTTTCAAACGTGACATTATTTCTCAGAATGGCAATGATTAAAGACGACTTCACAGGTGACACAGACATTTTGAAGGCTTTGGTAAAATCTGTGATATCGTCTTTGATCAATAAGATTTTGAAAAATAATAATTTACAGGAAACTATTTTTATCTATTATTTTTTTTAACTTTCGACAGTAGATTTTAATTGGAACTGAAAGGATGAGAAATAAAAGTAGGTAATAAAAGCTGTGTTCTGCACGCAACTAGAACATGACTCAGAGCAATGCAGTGGCGTAACTAGACTGACAAAAATAAGTCAAGTTGGGAGTTATAAATTATTTAAAAAAAAAAATTACACACAAGAACTCAGAAACTGCTTATTAATTAAGGTGCGTATACACTAAACGAATATTTCAAGAGGGAAACACCGTTTACTTAGACAAATAAATCATGTTCCAAATTGATACCTCCAATGTGTTTACTAACTTATTGATTAATTTTATTATACAAGGGTGGTTGTGATCGTTTTGCAAAATCGTGACGTTTATTCCAAAAATCTTTTCCAATAACCATCATTGCTCACAAATAAAATTCATTGCTTACAAATAAAACTGAATTATTCACTTTGATTTGTCAGTGAAAACGCAACTTTAGTTTCCCGGGGAGTCCCTAATCTAAGTAAACAGAAAGTGCAACCGCACTAGATTGTGCTTTATGATCCCCAGCGAGCTTAATGCCGTCATAAACCGGATCTATCGCGGTCCGAGCGAGTGCACATTTACGACCCGGAGTTACGAATTAGAAATCGAGCTGAGCTCTGACTGTAGCTCTTCGACAGGACGGTAATACAGTCTGCACATGCTCATGGACATGCGAAAAGATCAAAAAAAAGAACGAGTTCTTTTCACCGGAGTATTAGTCTCAGAAATACGATATCCCAGGCGTTTAAAATATAGCCGAAGAAAACTGGCCCATCAGAGAGAGCCTACTGAGAGATTCGTCACTCCCAACTTCAACCGGGCCTGTCTTTCTCGTAGGCGCTGATCAATTTGGAACGTTTACGATCACATTTCGCATATCTGTCCAAACCCAAACACTTATCGCAACGCTATCGGCAAATAGACTTTCTTATTTCATTAATAAGTCCACGAACATGTGTGGATGTGTATCGGCGGCTTTAAGTTCCAAGGCATGGGTCGCAATTCCTTGCCAAGGGAAATCAAGGCACACTGGATGTAGCAAACGTATTTGCGAACGCGTTCGGAAGTCGCTTTATTGCTTCCGATTCGTTATTGATGTTTATAAAGACGGACATTGTCTAAGCAAAATCTTGCTTGTGGAATGATGATGATGACGGCATTCTCTGGAATCTCGGGGAGATTGCATTTTGTAAATGTTTATCGTTCTTATTAAATTCTGCACGCTGATATTAAATACCGCGTGAACCAAAGAAAATGTTGAAATTTAAAACGTTATGGACACACGAGTATAAAACCGAGCTTAATGAGCTTTCAAACCTTGAATAGTAAAAGAACTTTCATTGCTTTGAACTTAATGAACGCCGACTGACCAGTAGTCTATGACATTGAAACCCATCCCTTAATGTAAAAGGGTATGATGCGACGTAAATGATAAAAAATTCGTGTGGGTACATTTTGCATGCAACTCAATAGTATCATGCATTTCATGACTTCATGTATACAAAATGATGACTTTATCATGATCCTCTCGTTCATTATTATCAAGAAAAGTTGAGAAACCCTTAAGCGGACATCTAGGATAGTCAGGGAAGGCGAAAAACTGAAAGCGTCAACCCTTCACCTCAATATAATTTGCGTTTAATGATTTTTTTAATATAATTTCAAGCCATGGTCCTTTTTAAGCGACGGTAACATTAAGATTTAATTTGAAACTCTTCTTATTAAGTGGCACAATGTCGAAATGGCGAGCACATGTGAAAAATCGAACGATTTTACGACGTTCTCTCGTTCTCCGCAGTGGCGTTTGCCTCCTCGTGAAAATTGAGTTTTCACAACAGACGGCGGAGAATTTTCTACGGAAAGAAAAGTCTTAAATACAAGAGGAAATTATAATAAACTGCTCGAGCAGGCAGGTGGGGATGCAACGTTTATACGGACAATTTG
Organism: Prosopocoilus inquinatus; assembly: GCA_036172665.1. Taxonomy (NCBI): domain Eukaryota; kingdom Metazoa; phylum Arthropoda; class Insecta; order Coleoptera; family Lucanidae; genus Prosopocoilus; species Prosopocoilus inquinatus. The sequence goes on from CM069870.1 coordinate 6,750,730, forward strand.
AGATAGTAATTTCCCCTCGCAAAGATTACGTTTCCCAATTAGTCACCCGTAGAAGAGGGTCGCCTTCTAAGTGTACGTCCCAAATGGGAAAAGTCTTGCGCTTAACGTTAACTAAGCAATTTGGATCGAGGGTGGCTACATACTCGCACGACCTGGGCTTTACGATCGCCGTAAATTTTCACAAAAGACAAACACGTCCATGCAGTACTTCATTTTCTACCACCACCACCACCTAAATTGAACTCATCTTTAATTGATGTTTATAGTAATTACCTTTCCTCCTAACCATCCATCAAACTTAGACCCAATATAAATATCTGGTTTAAACAAAATAAAAACCGCCGCAGCTTTCTCCAACCCTCAACATTTTACTGCATAGAAAATTACATTTTTTTTACCGAGTTATTCGGATAAATATGATCCCGGATTTTCCGGATTCCGGGCGTACTGACACAGATATATAGGTGTACGGACGTCGTCTGCAAAAAAACCTCCTCGAATGTTCGCTTTAAGTGAAACAGGGCTTTTAAAAACGAAGTTAAATTTCTGTGCTTTTATATTTTCCGATTCTCCCCGAAATGGAAAGTGTTCGGAAACCTCCCATGTATGTTTACGTTTCAAACTGTTTTGTAAAATAACCCTCTGGAAACTTCTCTTCAAGAACACAAATAAAAATACCGCGCAAGATTTTTTGCGATTTACATTCTCCAGTCGAGGGAGAGGGTTTCAGCTTATTTCCTTTTCCTATTGTCGAAAACATTTGCATACTTATTTCTACTAATTACTGATTTACGACTGAATGAATACTCTTCAAATAATGAATACATTAATGAATTAATAACGAATGAAATTCCCTTTTTATGTGACAAAGTGCATTTTCTAAAAGCTCGGGCCCAAAGATCAACGTATTAAAATACTTTTCGGAAACATCTTTGTTTTCAGCAGCCAATGTTTCCCTCTAACCGAATCGAGATAACTAGGTCCTGTTCTCTTCCATGGGCGTAGCCAAAATAGGGCAAATGGGGCAGTTGCCCACCCCTAGCTCATGGTGTGATAAAAGAACTATTCAACTCTCTCTGAAAATAGTTTATTAAATTTAAAAAAAAAAGTTGAGTTGTCGACTGGAGGACAGAAGAAAAACTGAAACGAATGGAAGCAATCGAAAAGAGTTGAGAAAAACGAGGAAATGTTGGATGAGAGACGCAAAGAAAAGAATAAATGAAAAGTGAAGAAGGTCACGAAGGGCAGGAAAAAAAGGGAGAAAGCAAATGAATACAGGATCAGAGGAAAACATAAAGGAAATAAATAGATGAGAAAAGACAAAACAAGATAAAAGTATTCAAAAGAAAAAGACACGCGGATATTATTGTTTTTAAAAATGCAGGAAAAGAGAGATGGAAAAAGATCCCAAGCAAGGAAAGATTAAGGAGGGAAATTGACGAGCGAAAGAAAATGTGCGATCCAAGGCAGAGACAATAGAAAGTTCTGAAAGCAATTCTTAAAAGTAGAATAGATTTAAACAAGATACATACAAATGGCGTAAGAGGCACATCTTCAAAAAAAACGAAATTTTAGAAATTCCACCGTCTCTATTCAAATCGACTGTCTCGTTCCTCGAGTTAAAAGTTATTAGATCAGTTGAGCTCCCTTTTAATTATTTTTTTAACATTTTTTGGTTCAACTTGCTCCTTTTATTTTTGTTTCTTCTAAAAAAAATTAATACTCAGCATTTTTTCTTTCGATTTGTAATGATTTCTACATTTTTATTTTTTTATCGAAAACTTTTTCTTCGGCAGAGCTCAGTTTAGTTGGGTTGGGTTGACCTCCAAACGTTTTTTACATTTTACATTGTTTATCTTTTTTTTTAATTTTTAAGTTTAACGGCTGAGTTGAATTTAGTTGGGTTGGGTTGACCTCCTAACGTTTTTTTACATTTTAAATTGTTTATTTTTTTTTAATTTTGAAGTTTAACGTTTCTCGTTTCTTCTGCAGTTTTTTCGAAAATCATTAAAATTTTTAAATGTAAACATGTTTTTCGCTTAGGTTCTGTTTACTTGTATTGGTTTGGCTTTAAAGCGCTGCTAATGTTTCAAATTTTTTGTTTAAAAGGATTTAGGTTCATTTGGGTTTAGCTTAGTAAGGTCGGGTTCACTTAGCTTCGGTTTAGTTGGATTGGGTTGGGTTCGCTTAGGCACAGTTTAGTTAGGTTGACCTTGAAATACTTTTTATCTTTAAAAACTTTGCGTTCAGTTTTTCTATAACTTAATTTTTTTTAATTTTTTGTTTTAAGATTTCTTGTTTCAATCGTATTTCATTAAAATTTTTATTTTTTTGAAATTTTGTTTCGATTTTTGTTAATTTCTTACGCTTTTTTTATCTATTATCTTTTCTTGGATGGGCTTCACTTAGGTTCAGTTCAGTAAAGTTTGGGTTGACTTTGAATTTCTTTTTTCATTTTAAAACATTATGTTTAAATTGTTTACGAGTTTCACGTTTCTTCATTTGATGAAAGAAGCCCCAAAACCTTTTTTCTTTCAATCGTTTACTGTTTTTTCGAATTTTATCATTTTTTACTTTACTTGCTTTACTTAGGTTCAGTTTACTTGGATTGGTTTGCCTTTAAAGCGCTGGTAATGTTTCAAATTATGTGTTTAAAAGGAGTTAGGTTCATTTGGGTTTGGCTTAGTAAGGTTGAGTTCACTTAGCTTCAGTTCAGTTCGGTTGGGTTGGATTCGGTTAGGTGCAGTTTACTCAGGTTAACCTTGAAATATTTTTAAAAGTTTTAAAAACTATTGTGTTCGGATTTTCTATAATTTTGATTTTTTTATTTTTTGTTTTAAGATTTCTTGCTTCAATCGAATTTCATTAAAATTTTTATTTTATAATGTTTTGTTTGGATTTTTGTTATTTTCTTATGTTTTTTTATCTGTTTATCTTTCCTTGGACTGGCTACACTTAGGTTCAGTTCAGTAAAGTTTGGGTTGACTTTGAATTTCTTTTTTCATTTTAAAACATTGTGTTTAAATTGTTTACGAGTTTTTTCACATTTTTCATTTGATGAAAGAAGCCCCTAAACCTTTTTTCTTTCAATCATTTACTGTTTTTTTCGAATTTTAACATTTTTTACTTTACTTACTTTACATAGGTTCAGTTTACTTGAATTGGTTTGCCTTTAAAGTGCCGCTAATGTTGCAAATTTTGTGTTCAAAAGGAGTTAGGTTCATTTCGGTTTAGCTTCGTAAGGTTGAGTTCACTTAGCTTCAGTTCAGTTCGGTTGGGTTGGGTTCGGTTAGGTTCAGTTTAGTTAGGTTGACCTTGAAATATTTTTAAAAGTTTTAAAAACTATTGTGTTCGGATTTTCTATAATTTTGATTTTTTTATTTTTTGTTTTAAGATTTCTTGTTTCAATCGAATTTCATTAAAATTTTTATTCTATAATGTTTTGTTTGGATGTTTGTTAATTTCTTATGTTTTTTTTAATCTGTTCATCTTTTCTTGAATTGGCTGCACTTAGGTACAGTTCAGTAAAGTTTTGGGTTGACTTTGAATTTCTTTCTTCATTCTTGTGATTAAATTGTTTACGAGTTTCACGTTTCTTCAGTTGATGAAATCGTTTACAGTTTTTTCGAATTTTATCACTTTTTACTTTACTTACGTTCAGTTTACTTGGATTGGTTTGCCTTTAAAGCGCTTCAAAATTATTGTTTGTTTTAAAATTATTTTTTGTTTCAATCGAATTTCATTCATTTTTTATTTTTTAGTGTTTGGATTTTTGTTAATTTCTTACGCTTTTTTTGATTTATTGTCTTTTCTTGGATTTGCTGCACTTAGGTACAATTCAGTAAAGCTTGGGTTGACTTTGAATTTTATTTTTCATATTAAAATGTTATGTTTAAATTGTTTACGAGTTTCACGTTTTTCATTTGATGAAAGAAGCCCCTAAACCTTTCTTCTTTCAATGGTTTACTGTTTTTTTTCTTCAAATTTTATCATTTTTTACTTTATTTTATTTTACTTTAAAGTTTTTACTTTACTTTTGCAAAGAACTTTTCTTGGATTGGCTGTACTTAGGTTCAGTTCAGTAAAGTTTGGGTTGACTTTAATTTCTTTTTTCATTTTAAAATATTCTGTTTAAACTATTTACGATTTTCACGTTTTTCATTTTCAAACTATTTAATTTTTAATATTTTTTCTTTCAAGCTTCTACTGTTTATTCGAATTATCATTTTTTATTATTTCGATTTCTGATAATTAGTTTTCCACCTTTTGTAAAAATGTTTCCTTGGGTTGACTTGAATTACGTTCAGGGTTACATTGAGTTGACCTTGAAACTTTTTTAACATTTCCAATTTTGTGTTAAAAAAAGGCAAAGGAAGAAGATTGGAGAGATAAAGAAAACGATACAACAATCGACTTTTTGAGTTGTTTAAACAATCTTCCTATTCCCTTTTATTTTAGTCAGAGTTCAGAAGAAACAAAAATTTTCGAATTATCATTTTTTATTTCGATTTCTAATAATTTAAACCTTTTGTAAAAATGTTTTCGTGGTTTGAGGCTCAGGGTTACATTGAGTTGACCTTGAAACTTTTTTAATGTTTCCAATTTTGTGTTTAAAACAGGCAAAGGACGAAGAAGATTGGAGAGATAAAGAAAGCGATACAACAATCGACTTTTTGGGTTATTTAAACAATCCTCCTGTTACCTACTATTTTATTCAGAGTACAGAAACAAAAATGTTCGAATTTTCATTTTTTATTTCGATTTCTGATAATTACTTTTCCACCTTTTGTACAAATGGTTTCTTGGGTTGAGTTCAATTACTACGTTCAGGGTTACATTGAGTTGACCTTGAAACGTTTTTAATGTTTCCAATTTTGTATTTAAAAAAGGCAAAGAAAGAAGAAGATTGGAGAGATAAAGGAAACGATACAACAATCGACTTTTTGAGTTGTTTAAACAATCCTATTACCTAATATTATTCAGAGTACTACAGAAACAAAAATGTTCGTTTTTTTTACTCTACTAGATCGTTTACTTACATGATTTTATCTAATTTTGCCCTTCCCTAAATAAGATCCTGGCTACGCCCATGTTTCCTCCAATGAATTTTTCTCGAAATAGTAGCATTGGGTCACGTAAACGATTTTCTTCTATTCCTATAATTAACTGAAACCATCAAAAATGGTTCAGCCTGTAGATAGCGTATTTTATTTACATGTCCTTGGGCAAGGAGGTTCTAATTGTGTTATTCAATTCATAGGCGTTTTTTTTTTGAATTGCATGCAAGTATTTGGATTTTTGCGGAATGTCATCACATCAGTTAATTATACCTTCATTTTAAATTATGGCACTTTTAATCCTGCTAAAATCATTAAGAGCTGAAAAGGAAAAAAAACGAGGAGGAGACTCGTCTCATTTATGAAATTAACTTTATAGATCCAATCTGCGTCAGTCGCACGAGGGCCGTTTTAAACCAATTATTTCTGGCGTCGGCTCACGTGATATGTGTCCAACAAAGCGGCAATTTTAGCGATGGTATTATTAACCGACCTTCCGTGCATATCGCTTTACAATTTTAGCGCTCGTATAGGCAAAAGATAATGACCGCTTCGCAAATCGATCATAAAAAAAACAAAAAAAAAAAGAAAAAATAGGCAGCTCTATCTAACGAACATAAACGGTAAAGCACGTACCCGTTTAAAAGCACGCATAAATAAAACAGAGCTTATTATGAGCTTTTGGGGGGATGAAATCCTGTCGGGTTATCGGAGATCGAACGCGGAAAGTCGGAAAAGCGACGTCAGGAGCAGGATCGGCGATATTTACGGGCGGCAAATAAAACGGCCGGTTCCTCTCGAAAAATATGAAAATACATCATTCGAGAAAAAGTCCCTCGACCAGAAAAAATAAGTTTCGATAGTGCACGGGGAATAATACAACGGGTAGGTTAAAAATACGAGCTGGAAAGTCCGGAATCGTGTTTTACTCCGGCACGTATCCCGCAGAGTTTGCGGAGTATCGCGAGGTTTTTCTCATTTCTCTTTTTACCCTTTCTGTTGTGCTCTACCTTACTACACGTAATAGTATACTTCATACCAAAATAAAAGCAAAAACTTACGAGAATTTTATTTCGTTTAACTTTATTTTTATTCCCCTGCAATTCCCCTGTTAACATGTTTAATTTGTAACTTTCTTTTTTTCAGAACAGAACATCATTTATGTCAGGTACATTCATGAAAACTATACATAATATACAGGGTGTAATCAAATTAGTTTCACATATTAATACCGCAAGTTCCTCATCATGTAAGAGAATTAATGCTGCAACTACCAAAAGTCTAGCTCAAAAATAAAAAAAAATACCTATTGGAGGAGTATTGAGTCTTTTGTTTGAGAACTTCTGGTCGGCCGTGCACAAAAACAACGTTATAAAACAAAATTCCAGCAAAATTCAAGGTCAATTGCTTGATCGCATTTTAAAAGCTTTATGGGAACACCATAAAATAGAATCACCGACCCATTAAAGACGAGAGTTCAAATTCACAACCTCTCGGTCGTGGCCCGTGTGTGCATTATTATTAAAGGAGAACAATTTAAATCTGCTTGCATTGATCAGTATTAAATCTGTTTCATTAGATAATCGACAACAATTAGATCTTGACATCCTGGTCTTTGTAAACCAACAGTACACATGATTTACAGTGCTAATTTCGCGTATTAAAATGATTTTAAAAAATTATTGGTCGCTTTGATTGATTGTCGCTTTGTTCATTATTTCCACTAACGAATACGTTTCTTCGTAGTTCGAGTTCGATGACGCTTTATTGTTTTGGTTCCACAAAATAATAAAAGCGATGACTGCATTCAATAACGATTTTCCGAAATGCAGAAAGAAAAGACATTCTTAAACATTTTGCGCAATAAAGAAATAAGAATGCAGTTTATTGACGACCAGAAAATAAAGCGGACGATGAATACTATTGAATTAGCAAAATAATTTTAGAAAATGGAATTTCTAATTTTTATTTATTTTTACAGTTTTGTGAGCAGAAAACTATTAACAATTAAGTGAAAATTGATTAATTTAATAAGCAACGCGATGGATATTTATAATTCTATTCCGTTATGGAATTACATAAGCGAAGATTTTAACCCACTGCCCATCAGTTCGATGACGCTTTATTGTTTTACGACGTTTTATGATGCGCTTGTAGAAACTGATACACGGCCAGTCAGAGGTTTTCGAACAAAAAGTCTCCGGGCTCTGGAGGGGTTTTAATTTCTTTAATTTTTCACCAAAAAAATTCATATTTGCAGAAATCATTTTCTTGAGTGATAAAGAACTTACAGTTTTATTATGTGAAACTTATTTGATTACACGCTGTATAATATTGGGAAAATTAGAAAAGGATTAAAAGAAAATAATATTTTAGACATTTAACTAGTTTGTAGTTTAATAAACAGATGGCAGCGATTAAGATTAAGTCGTCGTCATCTTATTTATTTACATTTTTAATTAAAAAATAAATAGTTAAAAGACTGTGTCTTACATTAATCAGCTTTCTACAAATTACATTCAATATTATAACACTTCTTCTGCCTGAAAAGGTTTCATGCACATTAATAAAGGAAATTCAAAAACATAAGACTTTATTATAAAAAAAATATAGAACACTTTGCAACATGTTATATACAATTTAAAAAAAAATACATAATACATATTATACATGGTTACATAAAAGTAGTAGTCCTTGCTTTGAGCAACTTTTACAAGAAAGAAAACAATCATTACGAAAGCATTTATTACATTGCACTGTGTCACTTATTAAATTTTGTAATTTAGGAGAGAGAGAGAGAGAGAGAGAGAGAGAAAGAAAAAATAACTACATGGGAATAAATCACCAATCCTAACTAAAGCTAAAATATGTTAGGCATGTCGTCAATTCTCTAATAAAAGATATTAATATCACATAAATAATTACTATGATAAGAGATTAAAATTAGTAAATACAAATCATATGTTAAATTCTTGGTCGTCTTGATCATATTAATTAGAAAATCTTAATAATTACAATACGAGAACACATTTGGAATTATGAATTATGAAACCGCCTAATAAATAAACGATACAGACCCAAAATTATACAAAATAAAATAAGACTAGTTAATCTATCTATGTATATGCGTATGTATATAGAAATATAATAGTATGTATGTAAGGAATATATACAAAATGATGCGTATGTACAATAAATAACACTAAAAACAACGATCTGGGGATCACAGATAATATTAATAATAATAATTACATGCTTTTCGATTAAAGCGAGACCGCAGCAGACACCAAATTTCAGGAGGCACCCTCTCGACGTCCACGATTTAATCACGTCGGATAAATTATTTATCCGAGTTCTATCTGGGACAAAAGCTGAAGTCCGGGAACAAATAGCAGTGGAGGGACAGGAACCTAAAAAAAAAAAAACTGTTTAGTCATTTTATCAAATGAGGGGGACGTCTAAAGACGGGGACGGCCGCGCGCACGAATTCCAGACGGACGATTATTTTTGCTGAATTTACAAAAAAGGGCTCGGTTTGTAAAAGAATCGCATTAAAAAAAAAGAACTATATAAAAGGTCGGTGCTTATGATTTTTTTATGTGTAGGTAGGAATGTAATCATGTTATTCAATTTATTTTGGTGAGGACTAATATTTTGAAGTACTCTGCGTAAGGGCCCCGCCAAACGCAGCGGCGTGTACGGCGACATGTATGCGAGCATGCACCTTGAATTCTTAAATAAGAAAGAGAGGCATAAACGTTCATAGATAGTAGGTTCCCAAACTGTTATACAAAGTTATTATTATAAATGGTTCGTAGGACTTCGTAGATGTTAAATTGTTATATTATACAGTGTGTCCCCGGATTGACTCCGCGATACAGATTTCTGTTTTGCGGTTCAGGTCTGCTTAGCGCGAAATAAAAGTGTGCCAAATTTGAGTTTGAGTGAATTTCTTCAACGAAGCGGAATTAACACAAGAAGAAATAAAAAACGTGTAGGTAAAGTTGTCTTCCTTTTGAATCTAGGGAGATACGCCAAATTTCAAAATTCCAGAAAGAAAAATTGTGTGGTTGGATACACTGAGAAATAAATAATTGTCAATTGTCACATTTGAGGTTAAGTTTCTGGTTTGTACAACCTTTATTTTGTTATTTTATTTTATTATTTTGTATGGATGCTGGTTTAAATCCTTTTTTTCGAATATTACGGAAGGTTCCATAAGACATATCCGTTTTTTTATCAATCATTAAAAAAAATAAGTGTCACAATTGTGACAATTCGAATTCTTAATTTCAAACTGCAAGCCTGTGTGCCAACTTTTTGGAAAATATCATAGCCTGCTCTAATTATAAATTCCGTTGATCGCATGGTATTAACAAATTTTGTTGCAAATCGTTTTTGATTGCAGTGAAAACCTCGAGCAGCCTTTGTACAGCTGTTTCAACCCTGTTGGGGGCTTCGTCAGCAGAGACGTAGCTGCTCGAAATTCCCACTGCAAAAAGCGATCGTAGGATGTCGCTGTTTTATCTATTTAAAATACAAAGAAAAAGTGATTATTGAAATAATTTCTTAAAACTGTGCTGAAATAGTCAAATAGCCAAAATAAAAGTAAGCCTATCTAAGACCGGGAGTATTGATTAAAAAAATCGGAAAAACTAACAAAATGTAAATAGAAAAAAAAAGAAACAAAAGACGATGTTTCTAAATAAAATGAAAAAATGAACACAGAAAATTCTTTGCGCGAGCGACAAATAAAGAAGAAACAAAAAGAAATTTCAGAAACAATAGACGATCGGTTTAATTTTCTAAACAAGAAATCAATCAAATAATAAAAATCGAAGACACAGTTGGAAGTACCTTGGGAAGAATTCTCTTTCGAAAATTTAGAAGAAAAAAAAGCAATTGCTTAAACTTAAACAAAATATCAGTAAAAACAAAGAAACCCTGAAATGGGGCAAGGGCAAATTGAGAAAAAAAAATCGGAAAAATTTTAAAGATAAAACAAAATAACAAAAACAAAAGACAATCGAACTGTCTTGCTAAAAAATGAAGAAAAAAAAACAAACACAAGCAACAAATAAACAAAAAAAAATAATAAATTTCAGAAACAAAAGACGATCGCTTTAATTAAAAAGAAGAAATCTCAAACCTAATCAAATTAAAAATGAAAGTACCCCGTAAGTCTCAAAAAGACTTGTACTCCTTATACATACATATATAAGGTGCTGCAGCGTTGGTATTTCCTCCTATTTTTCCAAATTAAAACCACCGTTTAGAAAGGCAGTTTTTTACAATTGATGGCACCATCAGTTTTTTTTTTAACATTAAGAGGGCGTGTTACTAGTTGAATTGAATTCAACTCAATTCAAAAAAAGAAAGAATTTCATAAAAGGAAAATAGGGTGATTATTTCCATAAATATGTCTGGGCGGGGAAAGGCCAACTTTCATTTTCAGGAATGAAAGACGCTGGGAGCGATTCCTGGCTACCTAAAGCTCACATTGGAAACCTACAAATAAGGAAATTGCAACATGGATCTTTGCATAGTTGATAAAAATTTTATGAAAAGAATGGTAAGATAGGAAAACAAAATGAAATGTAGCGTTATTATATTTTGAGCGAGCAATAAAAAAAAGTACGGGGGAATTCCGGACGCGACGCGCATGATTTTTAAGCGGCGAACTTTTCGTGTATTTGCAAATTTCCTGGTTTTCAAAGAAGATGAGGCAATCGCGATGATCCGATGGGAGTTCGTCGAGAGGAAGACGACAGTGAAAACCGCATCCTCCTATCGCTTACCGTTCTCGAGATATCGACACTTGTTGATAAAAGCCCAGCTCAGTGGAGAGGGTGTGGGGAAAGGCTGACGACACAGAGGCACGATGATACCCGTAAAATGCAAAAATTTTAAAAAGATGTTTGCAAACAAGTCTCAAAAATTTGAAAGCTTTAAAAATTATAACAAAAATCTCAAAATTCAGAAACTCAAATAGTTTGAAACAATTGCAATTAAGTCTGCCCCGACTACATTTCATGTAACTTAAATGTAACCAACCTAAGAAAGAAAACGAGATCCATAAAAATGAAGACTTAAAACAAAAAGAGCTTTAAAAATTTTGAAAATTCAGAAACTCAAGAAATTAAAATAATTGGAAGTCCGCCCCAACTAGATTTATCCTAACTTGACCCAATGCAAGAAAGAAAACAAGACTCCAACAAAAATGTAAACTTAAAACAAAAAGTGCTTTAAAAATTAAAGCAAATCAAGTACTACAAAAATCTAAAAATTCAGAAACTCAAAAAATTAAAACACTTGGACTTAAGTCCGGCTCAAGTACACTTAACCTAACTTAACCCAACCCGAGAAAGAAAACAAGATTAAAAAAAATGAAAATTTGAAACAAAAAGAGCTTTAAAATTTAAAATAACTCAAGTACTACAAAGATTTCAAAATTCAGAAATCGCCGCTAGAGTGGGCGGGGCCGGAAGGCAGCTCCGGTTAGTAAAATGGTAATGGAAACACAAGAAAAATTAAAACTGAACTCGACGACTTAAAAACACGAGTTCTTACCTCAATTTTTAAAGCTTCTAGATTCGCCGCTAGAGCGAGCGGGGCCGGAAGACAGCCCCGGTGAGTAAAATGGTAATGGCAACACAAAAGAAAAATTAAAACTGAACTAGACGACTTAAGAACACGACGAGTTCCTACCTCAACGGGGAGCTAAAGCTTCTAGATTCGCCGCTAGAGCGGGTGGGGCCGGAAGACAGTCCCGGTGAGTAAAATGGTAAAGGCAACACAAAAAAGAAATTAGAACTGAACTCGACGACTTAAAAAACCCGACGAATTCCTACCTCAACGGAGAGCTAAAGCTTCTAGATTCGCTGCTAGAGTGGGCGGGGCCAGAAGACGGCCCCGGTGAGTAAAATGGTAAAGGCAACACAAAGAAAATTAAAACTGAACTCTACGACTTAAAAAACCCGACGAATTCCTACCTCAACAAGGAGCTGAGATTCGCCGCTAGAGTGGGTGGGGCCGGAAGACAGCCCCGGTGAGTAAAATGGTAATGGCAACACAAAAAAAAATTAAAACTGAACTTAAAAAAACCCGACGAGTTTCTACTTCAACTTCTAAAGTTTCTAGATTCGTTTCCAGATTCGCCGCTAGAGTGGGCGGGGCCGGAAAACGATGCCGGTGACTAAAATGGTAATGGCAAGTCAAAAAAAAAATTAAAACTGAACTCGACGACTTAAAAACACTCAACAGGGAGTTGAGATTCGCCGCTAGAGTGGGCGGAGCCGGAAGACAGCTCCGGTGAGTAAAATAGTAAAGGCAACACAAAAGAAAATTAAAACTGATTCGACAACATAAGAACACGACGAGTTCCTACCTCAACGGGGAGCTAAAGCTTCTAGATTCGATTCGTCGCTAGAGTGGGCGGGTCCGGAAGACAGCCCCGGTGAGTAAAATGGTAATGGCAACACAAAAAAAAATGAAAACTGAACTTAAAAAACCCGACGAGTTCAAAAAAAAACGAATGAAGTTTGTTTTATTTATAATTGATTTACTTTTTTTTTTTGTTTTTCACTTCATTTAGGTACTTATGTTCATTAATGTCTACTTGCACCGACATTGATTAAAGTTAATCTCGAATTAAAGCTCAGAAAATACTATGTTTAATCAAGGATTAATCAACAACGACATCGGTGCAACTCAGCCTAAGATTTTACGTTTCTCTTGACGTCTGTACCGCCTGTCAAACAAACTACAACAAGCATGACTGCACATACGTCTCCACGTTTGGTCGCGCCTTAAATCTGTGCGTTCGGTGGTTTCATTATTTGGATGTTATTAAATAACGCCTTCGACCCGGTAGTCTCTAAACACGTCCGGTATTAAAATTTTATGCGGCTTGTATCGGCGATAAAATTTTAACGATGGCAGATAAGAAAATGAACAACGCTCAGGAGTCAGGAGTAATAAAGTTGCATTTACGTACGCTCCATATGTGGAGAGATTATTCAAGAGTAATTCCAGAACCAGAACGTCGTACTCTAAAAGCAATTAGACGTAACTTCTCTAACTCAAAATTTATTCAAAGAATTTCTGTAATCTTTTTTTAACGTTTCAGAGACTTCAGTGGCAAGCATATTATATGTTATTTAACAAGAGAGAAAATATATATATATATATATATATATATATATATATATATGCTGTAGTATTCTTCCGGGTAGTCCTCCGCGTTGAGTTCTCTAAAGAACTATTTGTCTTCTGACAACGTTTCGGCAAGGTCTCACTTGCCATCTTCAGGTCTTCGCTGCTGCTTGCCTGCTTCTGCTCCTCGTCGTTACTCGAGTCACAGTGGCTTCTGGTCGCGCTGGTGGTGGTTTAAGTACCGTGTTGCGGTCACGCGTCGTTACGCTTGGTGGTTTTTCCGCTTGACTTCTTGTTGTTGGTTGATTGGGTCGTGCCTGTTGACTGCTTTCTCCTAATCCTGATGGTCCGGGGTTCGTTGGTTTCTGGCTTCGGGTTACTGGTCCTCGACGGTCGGTGGATTTTCGGATCACTGGCCTCCAGGTGGGTGGTAGTCGTAAGGCATCATCTCTGGTGTTTAAGTTCATCTGATGTTTCTCGATTTCTATCGCTTCTCGGATGATGCGTTTGGTCTTGTGACCTATGTAAGGTCTACATAGGCCAAACAAATAGAAAAATAAGCGTCAGGAGGGAAGAACATCGAAAGGCCGTCGAGAAGGACGAGAAAACATCATCATTGGCACAACACGTAAAAGCGACTTCACACAAAATAGATTTCGACAACACCAGAACAATTGCCAGCGTAGAACACAAGACCAAACGCATCATCCGAGAAGCGATAGAAATCGAGAAACATCAGATGAACTTAAACACCAGAGATGATGCCTTACGACTACCACCCACCTGGAGGCCAGTGATCCGAAAATCCACCGACCGTCGAGGACCAGTAACCCGAAGCCAGAAACCAACGAACCCCGGACCATCAGGATTAGGAGAAAGCAGTCAACAGGCACGACCCAATCAACCAACAACAAGAAGTCAAGCGGAAAAACCACCAAGCGTAACGACGCGTGACCGCAACACGGTACTTAAACCACCACCAGCGCGACCAGAAGCCACTGTGACTCGAGTAACGACGAGGAGCAGAAGCAGGCAAGCAGCAGCGAAGACCTGAAGATGGCAAGTGAGACCTTGCCGAAACGTTGTCAGAAGACAAATAGTTCTTTAGAGAACTCAACGCGGAGGACTACCCGGAAGAATACTACAGCATTCAACACCCGCGGAAGCCTACGGATTAACATATATATATATATATATATATATATATAAGATATAGCTTCTAGCCTACGGATTAACATATATATATATATAAGAAAATTGATAAAATCAGTTTGAATATGTGAAATGGTTAAGACCCTTCTTAAAGGACAGTTTTCCTCCACGTTTTGCTGGTCGCCAAGGACAAGGACTAATTGTTAACAACCAATTAGACGACATTTGCGCCAGTATAAACGAGTTCTTATTAGACAGAGTTGTCGTCTAATTGGTTGTTGATACTCGGTGTCAGTCGTTGGCGACTAAAACCGAGCTTAAGGTGACAATTGTGGAGGTTGTGGAAATTTTGTTGAAATTTTTATTTAGTTTTGAAACGAAAATAGAGTGTAGACATTGGTTTGCGAATTTTTAAGGCAAACTTAAGTTTAACTGTCATCGTCAATCTTCTCTTTATTATGTTTTTTTTTTATTAATCTACAATCGGTTTGGTTTAAAATTTAAAAATGAACGAGTTCTAAAAATTTTGATCACATTCCGCGAACGGTCGCTTTGCAGGAAGTTCGCCATTTACTATAAACAATAACAACGTAACCATTTTAATAATGTTTACATTGCAAACTTGTTTCGTTGTCTTACGAAAAGTTGTACAGGACCAACAAAACGCACGACCGAAGTTGTGAATAAGGACTTCCGGAGAAATTAAGGTAACTCATCTTTAAACTTCCTCTTGATGTTTATCCAGACATCGTAAATCCGAAAATGTGTCGTAAAATAATAAAATTTGTACGCAAATTCACCTTACGTATTTCGATTTAAATACGTTTATTCGTTACGGTAGGTTCGTTTTCGCGCTGACGACATCATATCGGCCCCTGACATTGTTGTTGCAACAGTCATAAAATAAGTATATTTGTTTGTCTGTTTCGTCCAGTTTTTTTTTCTTGTTTTGTAGGCGTTATCGTCGTCTTAAGCGACATAATTCGAGTACGGTTTTGAAGCCCCTCTGCGACACCAGTGCAATTTTGCACTAATTAGAAGCCTGTGAATTTACACAGGTAAGTTATGCGAATGAGCGATGCGTTGTTTCAGACATCCTTAACATTTTCGTTCCTTCTTTCTCATGTGCTCTTAACACCGGAGGATTTTAATTTTGGAATTTCAATTCTTCAGGTACAGGCGTATCTTCCAGTAGGACGTCCTTTACGTATAGCGTCTAGCACGGCAATTATAACACCGGCCGGAGTAAAATGTTAGCATCAACCTTTGCTCTCAATGGACTGCAGAAGTAAAGAAAATCAATCACGGCCAAGAGGATCGCCCAAGCGTAAGTGATACTGAATCATATTTTGGCCAATTCGATTGGATGTGGCGTCATAGACGGTAGGTTACCAAGATCTTCGAACAGCTATTCGAATTTATCATTTTTCTTACAACACAGTAGTCAAATATGTATTTCTTTACCTGTGTTTTGAGTGTGATAAATTGTCAGTAAGTATTCGAGTTTATGTAATGAACGTCTGCAGTTGGCCATCTTTATGCAAATTAATAAAATAGCCAGGTTAGCAAGGTAGAGATAAGCGATTGATGAGGATTCCTGTTGAACAATTATCTCTAGCGCCCGTAAAAAATTATCCTCGAAGTTCAACCCACGACCCATATCTCCATCCGAGCTAGGAATTTCCGCATATAACTACACCCTTTCATTGCTACTTTCCATATTGACTGGCGTATTTTGCTAAAGCTTTCAGTAAGTCAAAGAGTAGGTAGCAAAAAAACTAATTGCCGTTTTCATAATCAGACTTTAAGGAAGCTTTAATTTAAAGTCACTTTAAGAATAGGAAAACAAATGTATTTTTTTAGGTTAAAGTAAGTTAAAATTTAATGTCCTATTATGAAAACGGCCGTTAGTCCGTAGATTTGATTGACGTTTCTCTATTTGATAGGGTTTGGAAACAATCTGTCAAACTCGTCAGCTTTTCGACCGCGACCGATCTTATGAAATATTTCATTCGTTCTAATGTAGTAAATTCATGCGAAATAACTGTGAACAATAAAATCAAGTTAGGTCAGCCAACCATAAAATCTGAAATTACCAACAACAATGATAATTTGTTTCCTAAACCCTCTCGAACAAGTTAGATGTCAATTCAAAGTGGAGGATTTATAATATTAAAAAATCCGGGCTTCCAGTCTTTATTCATTAATTCTCACTTGGATCGTTTAACTTTAAAGTCACTATAACGGTCTGAAAAACCGCTATCCAAAAGTGACGAATTTGCTACTATCGTCTTCGTCGCAAAATAATTGGATCTATATAACACAAATTGTCCCACGTCACGAGTTAGTTTTGTGGTGCAATTCGCAGATAGTATTTTCTTTTGCATACATCTTAGAATACCCCGGCATTAATTTATCACATGATTTCCGCTGTTCCGGAATTCTTTTCTTGCCTTAAGTAAATTTTGTCGCCCGGATTTTCTATTTTTAGCTTTGATTACACTATCTTTTGCAAAGCGTCTGCGGCGGAGACTCCGAGTTTTACGTGAGAACCTGTTTGAATGCTTGTTTTAATCGTCTAGACAGGCCATAAAATCCAGCGACGTCATCTACATCTTGTACACCGACAATAAATAATTTATTATCGTATGATTCTAGTGTTTAGGAATTTTTTTTTGTAAATTGTAAATGTTTATCGCCCGCAGTTTCTATTTTTGGCTTTGATCGCACAATCTTTTGCAGCGGAGTTTTCGAGTTTTGCGTCAGAACCTGATTGAATGTTTATTCTAATCGTGGAGACAGGCCATAAAATCAAGTGACCGCGACGTCCCATTTTTTGTGTTACAGGATTCTGCGAGTTACTTTCACGTTTGTTATTTCAACGGAAAGATTAAATTGCGTTCACGTGTGATATTTCATGCCATCTTTATGCCAGCTTATACCCGGTTGGCTTTTGCTGATGTCACGATGATTTCGATTCGTACAGCAAATCCCTCCTGCTTTCTTTAGAGGTAAGTCCAGGTTTGGCTTTATTAATTTGCGACGTGACTGGAGCACGCAGTCGTCGTTGTGGTGTCGGTGTTGAAGTTGGAGCGGGGCTCTGTCTCATTTTCGCATTGCGTCACGAATTTTGTTCTTGTCGACGAGTGCTATTCAGAAATACTTGAATTTAACGATTTAAAACCTTAAGAATTTAAGTTAAATAAAACTTCAAGA
This sequence comes from Prosopocoilus inquinatus, assembly GCA_036172665.1. Lineage (NCBI taxonomy): Eukaryota > Metazoa > Arthropoda > Insecta > Coleoptera > Lucanidae > Prosopocoilus > Prosopocoilus inquinatus. The sequence goes on from CM069870.1 coordinate 6,768,309, forward strand.
GGAGAAGTTAAATGGTGCTATTCAGAAGCAAATTTAAGTAAGCGTTAAAGTTAAAATGCGATTATAGATGATTCTTTAATTTTAAATTTTAAAGTTTAAAGTATTAGGCCCGGTTTCGCCATGACAGTTTAACTTTAAACTTCAATTTATTCCCATGGTAAAAATTGCAAGGATAATTGTTTCCATAAGAATAAAACGGAGTTTAAAGTAAAACATTTTAGTAATCAGGCTTTAACGGCCATTTCCATAATCAGACTTTAAGGAAGCTTTAATTTAAAGTCACTTTAAAGTCACTTTAAGTATAGGAAAAGAAATGTATTTTTTTAGGTTAAGGTAACTTTAAATTTAAAGTCTGATTATGAAAACGGCCCTAAGGAAGCTTTAATTTAAAGTTACTTTAAGAATAGGAAAACAAACGTATTTTTTTTTAGATTAAAGTAACTTTAAATTTAAAGTCCTATTATAAAATCGGCACTTAGGCCTTACAGACATAAAGTTCCTTAAATTTTCGTTCTGAATAGCACCATTAGTGTATGATCGTTGGTCGATTATTATGTGGTGCCTGGAGGACGGAAGCTCTTTTGAATTGTCTCAGCCTCGTCCCCATTGTTAAAATCAAGTATGTTTGCGATTGATGTTCTTTTTTTCGCGCAAATTATTATTTTCGAACTTTTCATCCCTTACAGGCTTTTTCGTACAGTATTAAGTTCCATTTTTGAGTTTTACTTTTCGACGTGCTACAGCTTTCGGTTCGGTCATTACATACAGGCTTATTATACGAATCTTCTGGAACGACCCTTCTGGAGGAGCAGAGTAGCAGAAATATGACGCCGGCTTTCGTCGAAGCAACTTTCGAATTTTGTGTTTTGGGGTTAGCAAATCCATACGTCTAACAAAATATAAGTGGACCCACGACATCTACAGCGCGATAATTCAGGTGGAGATTCAATTTTCTTGCAGCTACGGCCTTAGGCCGATTTTACTGACGGATTCGTCATTTGTTTAATTTGCAGTAAATTTTCATTTTCGTCAATATTTTGGTTTTACTTAGTCACTAAAAGTGAATGAGTTAATACCGTTACATACAGAGTTCAATTTCGGGCGTCTTGAGGTTTGTACATACTGTAGTTTTGGTTATGTTTTTTTCTTATTTATTCTAAATTGAGTCATTTCTTCCTTTTGTCCTCTCCTCATCTCTGGGTAAGGTTAGCGGCGCTTATTTGTTTTCACGTTTAAATAAAACCCACGCCCGTCACGACTGAAGCTGCTGGCTGTGCTGCAAGTTAATTTCCTCAGACAGCACAAAACTTGTTTCTACTCAGATAGGTATCAACAGAAAAGTTATAAGTTAAAAATAACAAAATAGAAACTATGGTATGTAACGCTCGTCGTTTATTTTTCAAGTGAAACAATTTTATTACTGGCTTAACTGGTTAATACGCTAAGTGAATAATGAGATGCTTCATTATAAAACTGAAATGCAGCACCATAAAGATATAAACAAAGCCTTTAAATGCAGGAAACGATTATTAAAGCAATCTTATTCCATCTCATTACCGTGCAACCGTTTTTTCTGCAATTCAATCGATCAAGAACATAAAAACAGCATTCATAACCGCTTACGCGAACATAAACAATAGCAATTATGGGATCTATATCGAGTGCAAAAATGTACGCTCATTAAAACACAGCGGCAGAAACTGCATTATAAATTTATTAGAACCGGCAAGGGAACGCCACAATAACATGCTAGAACACCGTTAGGCGGGAACACCTGCGTTTAATTTACGTGCCTCATAAGCATGCGTCCACTTCACTTCTTTCGCGATCTTTCAGCCGTAATTAACTTAAAAGGCAAATTCCGAGTTACGACGTGGAACGAACAAGAGCAAACGAAAAATTGGTTTTACCTGTTTTGGTCGTAGTTCGCGTCGAAGCCTTCTATCTTGACCACGTTCCACTCTTCCTTGTTCTTGGAATAGCTGAATGATATCTGAAAATGTTAATGTTTCTTAATAACCGCTCACTTATCTGCTTACATTTATCTACGACTACCTACTTGGGAGCGTATTTAAATTAAAAAGAATATTACATTCAAGGTACGTAGGTAATAAATTTTATTAAGCAACACTGTATCAAATTTAGCGAAATTAATTAACCGGGTAGTAAAGTTTGCTGTTATAACAGCAGATGAAAGGTTTTCCTTATTAAAAATGGGAGGATTCTTCGATGCGTATCGTAAGCGTTCGTGATTTATCGAAGCTGATACCCTAACACCAGTGGACGAGTTACTTACACCGGGTGTCTCAAGAGGGGCGGCGAGCGGCGCACAGTGGGGCCGAGATGGAAAAAAATCCATTTTACAAGATGGTTAATTTGTTGATCTTACTGACTTTTCTTACATCATTTTAGCCGTAGAATCTGGCTGTGATAATGGTTTTGTGGTAAAAATTTGTTTTCATCTAATATAAGGGCTTAAATCCCATTCATTGAGTTATTAACCTTAAACAGAGTAATGTTCTGTAATTCCGCCAGTTTCAGGGAATATTTTTAGAAATTACTCCATTATATATTTGGTTAGTACAGACTAACAGCTTTATCTAAAAAAAATAATTACTCTTTAAAGAAGCTTAGACGTAACAATTAACCCGAAATTAGATTTCTGGGCGTAACACGAATTTTCACTAAGCGTACAAACAAAGCTTCACTTTCCTACGGTTTGTAATATTTTTTTTCTGAAAGCTATAATATTGGACTAACTACCCTAAAAAATTCATAGCCGCAATCAACCGCATGCGATATATATTAATTGAATACGAAGTTGAGTAGAGATGCGGAAAACAGCGTCAGCAGTCCGTATAAACATGATTTGTTGAATCAAGGAGGCTAACAGAGCTCCTTAATGTCAATTTGTAATAAATAGAAACGTTCCGCATATTAAAATGATTATACCTTATAGTGAGTTGTGTAAGTTCATTTTCCGAGGTGAAATTACGTTGGAAAATTATTTGCAGGAGAAGTATTCAGAACTAAATGACGATGAAATCGGCCGTATCTGTGCGGAAATAAGTAAACGGTTCCTACCCAATTTTAATAAGAGATTGAAGACGATGTGTCACAATAAAACTAATTTTAAGAAGAAATACAAAGAATGATTGGACGGCGAATTTACTATTACTTCTGACTCACAATCAGCGCAAGCGAATTATTTGCAGAGAAATGGCAGACCCCTCGAGAATTTTGAAGAATGTGGTTCTAAAGCAAAAAAAAATATAAAGTAAATGACTTTAGAGCCTCACACTCTCAGGTTCTTATTGATGCTACTGCTTCATCATTATTTGAAAATCAAAAACAATTGTCTTTCGAACCCGATGCTGCTTTGGGATTAATTGTTTTTATTCTTCGTGGACAGTAATCTTAAAATGCCAGAATTTCACTAAATTTCTGTGAATTGATACGCACGTAGACACAAATACGATTCCACTGACAAAATTATTATTGTATGAATTCAGATCATAAAAAAATCAAGTTCATTGTTCGCATTATGCAAATAAGTCGTTTTACGATTTCAATTCAAGGTTAAATGTTCGTGTTTTGTGTTTTTCCTTCGAAAGTCTATTGCTGCTGTGATACATTCAACTATTCCAGTGACTACCAACAAGTTTAAATGTCAATTTTTAATCCATTTTTGATATCAAAAACTACACAGGTTAGACACCCCCCTATGTCTGCAGTTATTTGATTTGCTTTTTGAAGGGATATCTGTGTTTAACGGGTCGGACACTTACTCTGAATCACCCTGTATAAATTCATGTACGTAATCACTTTCATAATTAACATACCTTAAAATATAAATAACGTTCCATGCTATTTTCATTAATTTTTTACATATTCTTCCAGAATTAAAAGAAAGTTGGCAAAATCTAAAAGCATTGTCATTTCCAGAGCAGCGTTAAATTACCTTAAAAATAAATGATCCTTTTAAAAAATCGATGAGTAAATTTTCAAAAATTTCGTCCAAATTTAGGTAGTCCGTTAAATTTTTTGAAACTTTGAGAAAGTCAAAAATTGTTATTTAGTACCTTCTTAAAGTTTCTCGAGTTTCACTTCGATTGGATAAAAATTCTGGAAATAAAAGGTTTTTTTCCATAAATCCGGGGCCCTTGGCCCCACTGTGCGGCGGTGTATAGTTAACCATAATACCTACAGCTTCGGGACAAAAAAAAATTATTGTAAAAGTGACCAAGAGAAATTCAAAGAAAATATTTTTAAGTATCTGAGTTGACCGCAAAGGGGCGCAATCAATAGGGCTATCAATAAAAATAAATTTTATTAGCAAAAGTCTCAAAATAAGTTGCAGCTTTGATAGCGTCATTTCAAAGTTCCATTAATTCTGCACACTTTCATTTTAGACTTGTTTTCGTATCACCGTTAATAAGGGTGGAAAAAAAACAGTTGAATTCTTTACTTTAAAAAATATCATAACTTCGGTACTCTTTATCAGAAATTAATGAACTTCAGCTCATTTGAAAGGGAATTTTAAGCTGATTTAAAGTTTCTATTCAACGACTACGGCCAATTTGTTATAAAGTGGCCAGAGGGCGCTATTTACGAAAGTAATAGTTTTTCACAGTTTTCCAAATAAAGTTAAATGGGAAGATGAGTTTCTTTTGCAACAGTTGCAAAGCCTATAAAATGGTGAACATTGTGGTGAAAACCGGAAATGAGTATCTTTTTCCGTTCTCGAGTTATTATCAAATACGTCTACTAATTGATGATATTAGCGGAAGGAGAAAGTTCAAACAAATGCCATCGAGTAATACTTTTAATTCTAAAGTTAAACAATGCCTCTAAAAGTTTTTATTAATGTGAGGACATTATTTAGAAGCATTTAAACGTTTTTGGGAATAGAGAATATTTAAACACAAGAATATAACAACAAATATAGAGACAAGAATAATTCAAACACTAAATAAAAGCAATGAGCAATAATCATGCACTGTGACCAACAATGTTTCACTGTGCCGCTATACAATACTTTTTTTTTTAATTCGCTTAGAGTTGTGTAGAAATTATTATTGATATCCTTACGGACAGTAAGCGGCTATGTCGAAATGAAAGATGGATAACATTTTGAAAACATTTTAGGCGCAGACCTTCAATCATTGTTGATTACAATGTGTTTCATAATTGTTCAAAGTGCTTTCCAACATTTAACATTTTATTATTCGATACTTTCATTTAGTGCCTGTGTTTTCCTCATTTATGTGTTTTTTTGCTGTATTGTTCTTTTATTTAAATATTAGGCTCTCAAAAACAACTTAGTGCATTTAAATAGATTAATGTCTTTCTATTTACCTCAAAATGAAAAGTGTTACTCGATAGCATTTGTTTGAGCTTTTAGATTCGTTTTTATCTTCAGTTAATAGACTCATTTGGTAATAACTCGAGAACGAAAAAAGTTATCAATTTCGGGTTTTCATCAAAATGTTCTCCTGATTGAATTCTTTGTAATCACTGTAAAAGATATACCCCTTTCCATTTCAATCTTTTTGGAAAACTGAGAAAATCTATCGATTTTGCAAATAGCGCCCTCTAACTATATTATAACAAAGTAGCGGGAATCGTTCAACACAAACTTTAAATCGGTATAAAATTCCCTTTCAAACGAGCCGAAGTTCGTTTATTTCCGATAAAGAGTACAGAAGTTTTGATATTTTCTAAGATAAATAATTCAACTGTTTTCTCCACCCTTATTAACGGTGATATGAAAATAAGTCTTAAATGAAAGGTGTGCAGAATTAATTCAGCTTTCTAACGGCTCTAGCGAAGCTGCACCTTATTCTGAGACTTTTGCTAGTAAAATTAATTTTTATTGTTGAGCCTATTGATTGCGCCCCCTTGCGGCCAACTCAGATACTTAAAAATATTTTCTTTGAATTTCTCTTGGCCACATTTACTATAATTTTTTTTCTCCTGAAGATGTAGGTATTACGGTGAGCTATATACCGCCGGTCGCCGTCCATCCTGAGACACCCGGTACGAGTTTTTGATGGTCTACCAATCCAGAAAAAGGGTGAACATCACTCCAAACGTTCAATCGATTTTGTCATACAGTATCAACCCGGTATATAATGTACTTTTAACTCTGTTCTGAGAAAATAAACTTTATACAAACTTGAAATATTATACCATTTCAGAAACACAAAGTAGAAAACAAAACTCATAAAAACATAACAAGACTTCTGCGTGGGGCTTCCAAATCTACATTCGTTCATATTCACAAGCATATAAAGTCCCGTAAATTTAAAGGCCGGCAAATGCTTTCAACAGGGGGTATATTGCATTTAAATTTATCGCCCGCTTTATTGGCCGTCCGATATTTTTACGAATTGCGACAGCGCAAAATATTACGCCTCCACACCCCTCCCTCGTCGATCCGTTCAGGTTTCCTTTTCTCCCTTAATAAAACCGAAATTGCAGTGCATTAACACATTAGGGTCCCAAGTTTGCGGTCGGTAATTACTTTGATTAATTTCCATATGAAGTTCCTCCCAAGTCGGCGAGATTATAACAACCCCCGGAGTCCGGGGCCCCGCTTTGCATCTAATTAGCGCGCCCCTTCTTAAAAGCTCGCCCCGAAACAGATTTTAATCTAATCATGTCTGTACCCACCTGGTCGACGAGCATGTCCCTCCTGATGAACTTCATCGGCTCCAAGTGAGAGTGAAACTGGTCGACGACGGTCAGAGGCTTCTTCAGCAGATGCTCTGCAACAATACGAAAACAAAACGGCGTAGGTGTTAGTCGGGTTCAATGGGGTCCGTCACTCGTTCTTTCAATTATCTCAATTGACATTTCCTCATTTGGATTTTGTGCACTTACCAATTATGTAGCCCATCGTTACATCGTCTGGCAGGCGAATTTTCTCTCCGATACTAATGAATTTACCACCACTGGAATATAAAATGTAATTGAAAAAAATTAATCTATTAGATGGCTAACAACAAAAGTATGATATATAGGGTCATTCAAAATAAGTTAGTACACGACAAAATAATAATATTCACAGTTTTCTTTTTTTGTAAACATGTTACGTACTTAGTACGTGGGCTGCTGGAAAAGTTTCTGGAAACGGTATGAAAAAACGCATATGAAATCTGGTAAACGGTATCATTGTTTTTCGAAGTATTCGCCTTTGACGTCAACATACTTTTGCATATGCTCGAACCAGTTTCTAAAGCACGTTTTCCACTCTAAAGATGGTACCTCAGAAACCAGTGTCCGGAATGTTTCAACTGCTGCTTCAGCCGACCAAAATCGCTCACCACGCATTTTCTTTTTGATATTTGGGAACAAAAAGAAATCATTAGGTGATAAATCAGGTGAATATGGACAATGAGTCATTAATTCAACATTTTTGTTGGACAAAAAATCAACTGCTTAACGGGCTGAGTGAGAGCTGGCGTTGTCATGATGGAGAATAATTCGTCGATTTCGATTGTTTCTTCTTATTTGATCGATGACTTCCGGCAAACAAATTGTAGTATACCAAACAGCATTCACGGTTTTTCGATCCTCTAAAGCCACGGTTGCTACATGTCCAGTTAAACCAAAGAAACAAGCAATCATTTGCTTCGAAGCACTGCGCGAACGGACAACTTTTGTTGGTTTTGGTTCATTTTGAAATACCCAAACGGTAGATTGTTGTTTACTTTCTGGCTCGTACGAGTAGATTCACGTTTCGTCACCAGTAACGATGTTAGAAACTAAATTTGAACGACCTCCATTGAATTTCTTGAGCAATTCTTCGTACCATTTGACATGACCCTGCTTTTGCGCTTCTGTTAAATCGTGTGGGATCCAACGACTGCAAAGCTTTCGTACGTTCAAATGATCATGCAAAATCTGGTGTATTGCTTTCATGTCAATACGAAAGGATGCTTGAATCTCACGGTATGTCACATGTCGATCTCGCTCCAGCATTTCACGCACAGCATCTACATTAGTGGGAACAACAGATGTTGATGGACGACCTTCACGAAATTCGTGAATGAGAGAGGTACGTCCACGCTGAAATTCGGCAAATCGATTATAAACACTGCTCTTTGATGGTGCTTCATCTCCAAAAACCAAATGAAGCCGATCGAAGCATTGTTTCGACGTTAGACCATATTTGAAATCGTATAAAATCATGGCACGAAAATTTTCACGCGAGATTTCCATGTTTACACAAAATTACTTTTTCTCAAATGCTGTACAAACAAAACTAGTTCACTTGGATACGAACTATCAATAGAATTATAGGCGAAAAACGTCAAATTTTTCAAATATGACAGTTGATAAACGCTAACAATTCTAGACATACTAGATTCCAGAAAATTTTCCAACAGCCCACGTACATTCGAATAGTCATCAGTTCTTTTCAAACAGCTTCTTCAATTTAGGATTCACAAGAGGTTGATTAATTTCTTACAATTTCATAGTTGGACAACACTTATTCTGAATCACCCTCTATGTAAACGGATTAAAACCAGTAAAATCAATGTATTTAATAAACTGTTAGATATATTTTAATTAAGTAAAGAAAATATAAAGGATCTATAATTTAAGAAATTACAGTTTTAAATAATAAACAAAATCGGTCGGAGCGACATAGCTTCGTCCAAGGGCCGGGGCAATGGTTGATATGCTGTTAAACGATGCACACGCTAATAAGTATTTGGGGTATTAATAATTAATAATACATAAAACGTGCGGAATAATTATTGTTACACGGCAAGCGCGTTATTGGCCAATCTCGCAGTTCGCGGATCGGGTTATGAGATGTTTGCGTACGATTATAGTCGGCGTGTATTATATACAGGGTCCGTACATACAGGGTGCGTTTAGGAAATATTGTGCACCACACCGGAGAGATGCAGTACGCTTTAGAGATAAATTGTATATTATAGCAAATTGCATGATATGTAGAGAATTAGCTTGATCTACTTCTTGCTTGGTATGAATGAGCGATTCCCCTGGGTTTAGGCTCGGCAAGGCGTGGCAGGTGCTACATCACTTGACCGCTGACTAGTTGGACTATGTTGGCGGGGGTGGTTGCGGGATGTCTGGGACGTCGGGGACGTTGGGGACATCATTGCATGAGTAGTCATCCCCGAAGGGGGATCGTACTAACAGGGTTTAAAAACGCAGCCGAGAGTGAATGACATACTGTTCACGGTCCAAGGTGATCCCAAGGGGACCCGATGTAGCGGGCGGCCCCGAGGAATTGTCACCAGCCTTACGTGCCAGGTGGAGGCCGGTGGTGAGATGCCACACCACCTGGTGGAAGAGTAGATTGGTGGTAGAGAATCTACGGGTCGGATAGTACCAAGACGTGGGATAGAGCGTGTTTGCATGTACTTAAGTGAGGCTATCTGCGGTGCATGTAGAGTGTGCTTGTGGAAATAATATTTTAGAGAATTGGAACATATGAGAGAGCAACAGAAATGAGTTTAGGAAGGCCCAAGGTTGGTACCGTTAAGTGATATGGTAGAGGCACGAGTGTGAGTTATAAATAGACCTTAAGGGTCGGTGGAGCAAGTGTAGACCGTTGTGGCCTTGGGGACCGGGGGTCCCCGGTGAGTAAATAACTGTTGACTCTTGACATATGATTGTAAACACATGTTATTGTTGCATGAACGCAATGTGTCATTGGGCGATGACGGTGGCGGAAGGTTCCCAGTAGCCGAAGGAAAGGGTGAGCGTTTGATTAATTATATTTAAGTATAAGCATTAATATGTTTTTATAATAAAGAAAAGAAAATGTTTTGATAATTTTGCGGCCGGTCTTACAAAACTATAGTATATCGGTGAATCTATAATGAACGTAATGCTGAAATTATCTTAGCAGGTAAAGCAAGGGACGACAGAAACTGAGTTTAGTAACAACTAGGTCTTTTTTTCCTCTGGAGAAACTCGTCTCAACCGTTTACCCCATTAAAATGTTTGCATTTTACAAAGAAAAACACAAAAGTGAGTAAGCAGCAATTTAGAAAAATATCATGTTACGTGGACGTGCCGTTGCCAGCAACATGCCCGATCATCAAAGTTGAAAACGAGCGCGCCTCGATAGCTACGGGATACTCGATGGTTATCGGGCCTTCGCAATTCTCGGATAATAATGATGGTCCCATTCGAACCACCTGCCTGGGCATTTTACGAACGCCGTGCACACACGTGTTTATAATCTGCGGACCTTCTCGTCCTCTTCTTCTTCCTTCTACTTGTGTCTTCGTCTTCATTTATCTTCGCACACGTCGAAGCAGCGTCGTCAGAACCTTGTCGGATATGGCACGCACAGTTTACAAAGTGACTCGTCCATACTTGTACAGCATATTTTAATTGATTTCGTTTTATTTTATTATTTTTTTTTTGTGAAACTGGCTTTCGCGCAAGCACCTTCTCAATTGCGATTTCTGATGAGATATTATGGGGTTAATTATAAGCTGTACATGACACTACTAAGTAAAATTTTCTGAGCATCATCTAAGCAGTGGGCTAACTAGTAATCATCCACATGTGACAGAAGTGACAAGAACTGTCAAAATTTTAGGTTAAGTGCCTAACGCCATTACCTCCAATTGGAAGTCTTAATTCATTAACGCCCGATCTTACCACTTCTTGATAAATTTAACCGTCTGTTAATATCAATGGAAACCTTTGTGCTGATAATCGTTGCATAGGATATTAACCGACGATTAAATCTATCAGGAGGTGATAAAATCGGGCTTGAGCTTGCAACTTCTTTCTTTTAACTGGACCCGAACCTAACGTTTTCTTCTCCACTACTTTCAAGATGGCTCTCATTTTATTGACAGAATTTACTTTACTTCTCAGCGGAGCTCCTTGTTGTCCGAATATGATTTCAAAATTATCATTACAGAACGGAATTTTATATTTTGTTGGGTTTATTTCGAACGAGGCGGCTACGAGAATGTGTTCATTCACGCGTCGCTGCAGCGTTATACGTTTGCCGCCCCGTTTGTATTTAACCGAACTAAATATATAATTCCGTTACCTATTTATCATGAACCAGAAAAGAAATATGACCACGGAGTACTCCAGAAGCCTAAGATGCACTATTGGTTGCCTATCTTACTGGTCTTATCTGAGAGGCTGACAGCTGATTATAATATGAATATAATAAAAGTTTTCTCACATTTTCCATTTTTTTTTGTATTTTATGTCAATACACTTTTTTTCTGTATAAATTTGTGGCTATTTTATTTTTAGCTATCACGCATGAGTGTGAAGTTTCATTTCTACAGTAGTTTTGCAAAAAAATAGCGGTATTTACTGGGTGAACAAATAGAACTGTTTGAGTTGGCAACACCATCAAGAGCACTTTCTTATTCAACTATTGGCAACATTGCAGCCGGATATGTTTTGTTGATAAATTTGACAGATGTGACAAAATTGTAGGTTACGTCAAAGGCTGCGGTAAGTGAACGGTCGAAGTGGTCAGACCAAATCACGTGATCACTTTTGTCAATTGCTGATTGGTCAGAGGGTTTAGTCGGAGCGTTGACTTGACGATTCTACGCAATCTGACCGCCCACTTAACTCGGCCTTTGAATCTGAAACAATTCACGTCGGTGTTAAAGGCTGTCAGCGCCAAGCGGTCAACAAACAGGAAATTCACAAAATAAAAATCAGCATTACCAACTACTTGACCACTTTGAAGTATCAATTTAGGGAATTTTCAACTACTGTTCTGCTGGAAATCTAATGAAAATAGAAAAAGGGACAAAAGCAAAAAAAAGTAGAGAAGTTAAAAAGAAATTCGGGTTTCTCGAAAACACAAGTGAGGAACTCTAACGATAAACAAGATTTTGATTTCAATCCAACTGACAGAAGTTTCTTCTTCTTCAAAGCTTACAAGTGAAAGAGATGTTTGACACTCCAGAGGGAGCGAAAAGAAGCGTTCTTGTATCATTTAACTCTTTCAGTTACAATTTTGGCGGCGGCGGTGGGATTTGACGAAAAAAGTGCTTCTCGGGTTTGGATTTTGATTTTCCTGGTGTATCAAAAGCTTCTAAGTACATTACGATCGTCTTAACTAAATGTGGAAAATCAGTTTTGGGAAAAAACAATTGTTTTTTTTTTTAATACAACTTCCCGAAAGCAATAAAGTGATCATTGTGAAAAAGCTGGAAATTATTTTACATTATCATATCCGTCATTATAATAATAAGTATTATATTATTCACAAACCACCCTCCTCCTTTTCCATTTTGATACCAATCATTTTTGTTTTCAATTCTGTTCATCAATCTTTCTGCAACCGTCAGGGTGATCAATAATGACTACATAAAAAGTGAATTAAGGCAAACAAAATTCACTAAATTTCCCCCAGAATTACCCAAAATTCTAACTTCAGTTTACAGTTGACAAAACTCATTATCAGACCTAAACATTGACATAAATAATCCTTCTTGGAAAGTAGTTTCCTTTTTTCAGACAATCTTTATTGATCGCACTGTACTTATTTTACTTTTACATACGTAGGTATGTACTTCGAGGTTGGTAGAGCTGGGGTGTGTGTTAGAATGTTGCCTTGATCCCGAGGGGAGGATTTGGGTACGTAAGTCGTTACGTCACGTCACATGATAAATTCCATTCGGCATACTAATCAGGTTTTTGCATTATTTGATTAATAGGATCACAGAATTGATTCCATTTTTAATGAATTAGATGAAGCCTTAAGAGACAGATAAAAGTCACTCTGTTTGCTGATCATGATTCTCTGCGTTACAAATTTCGGGTCTAGGACCGTGACCGATTTACCGTCGCCAATTCCCCGTGGCCAATTCGCCATCGGCAAACTCGCCGTCGCTAAGTTCGCCGTGAGAATATTTACTGTCAGCGAATAAAGTTTGAAATGTGCAATATATGTAAATAAGAGTTAAAGAAAATGAACCTGTTTAATGGAAAAATAATAATAAAAAGCTGTCATTCATTCAATATATGTACAAGATTGTGATAAAGTAACGGATAATTCAATATTTTCAAAAGGACATTTTTCTTTCAAAAAAAAAAAAGATCAAGTCCATCAGATTTTTTTTTTACTATTTGCCTTTTCCAGGAAGTATTTATTTACTACAGGGTGTCATCATCTTTGAAAATGAATTTTTGAATTATTGTCACGTTTACATTTCGTAATTATGTTAGCACCTTATTATTACGTTATGTTAGCCATGATTACAAAATGTAGCAAGTTCTTTTTTGTAAGTATTTGTCTTACAGGGGTCATACTATAATAAAGAAATTATTTTGAAACAGTGGAGAGAGTTATTAAGGAGGTAACTGTCGAACTGTCGTTTTTCTTTCATATGAAATTATTTTGTTTTCGAGTCCACTTTAATTTATTTGAAACTTACCTAATATTATAATATTTAAAACGTAGGTAATATTATTTTAACTTTATAATGAATTATATTTATTTTCATCCAGTTTCTAGTAAAACTCGGATATCTAAAATAATCAAAAGAATTCTAATTAATTTAAATATAACAGCATCTGGTAATGGTAAATTGGATGGATATTGGAAGTTCGGTCGGCGGTGAATTTGTTCTACGGCGAATTAGCAACGGCGAATCATTTCATTTCCACAGATTTCATTTTTTGATTTACAAGTTTTACCGAATATGACTCAAAAATTCATTTGCATTAAAATATGTTCTTCTGGAGTAATTCCGTCATCAAAAACATAACTTAAAGTCATTTCCAAACCAATTCTAAGTCCCCAATATTTTTAGCTTATAGATAAGATATTTTTTTAAATTATTTTAGCACAAACAACAACTTACACCCAACCAATTTCTAAACCTATTTTAGAGCGAAAACCCACAGGCTCCCTTCATTATAAAAGAAATTCCATGATAAATGGATTCCACTGTAATTAGAATCCCCTGCACATTTTGACATGTGAGACGTTATTTATTTAATCACTCGCTGATGATTATTAAAATTGAATGCCGAGTATAAATTTATGGTTGTTTTCGAGGAAAGGCCTTGCTCGTTGTGGTCGTCGCCGAAAATGAATTTGCCGGTATTAATTTGACCGCGGCAGATTGAAATGTTCGATGAGCTTCGAAGTTAAATTAGCTCGAAAGGAAAGCGAAAAAGTTTCAGGTAGCTATCTGCGTCCCACCTCCCCCAAGACGGTGGTTTCAAGACAAAGGCCCTCCAAGTGGTCAGCTCATCGCATCAAGCCATGTCAGAAAGTGACTGAGACTTTGCAATTAATCTTCTTGTTCCTTAATTGTACGTTTTAGTTTAGGTTGTAAACACATTGTATTTCGTTTTAACTCAAATTGTATATGACATTTTTAAGCAGGTACACAAAGTGACGACCACCTTCCAAAATAAATACAGTAAAAAAATTAGACATTTTTTTTATTAAAAGTAAATAATAAAATTTTATGTTGTCTTGAGCAGCAGGTATCATATTGTCTTTCTGTTCCAATTTCAGATGACATTTCTTATTTAAAATAACGAAGTTACACGATGTACAAATGAATTGATGAGGCACCCTGTATATTTCAAAATGATTTTAAAATATGCGGAGCTTGAAAGGATAAGACTTTTGTATAAAACCCTTCGTCATATTTTCAACAGAAACAGGAGCGCTATTGAAGAAACCCCATTAAATGACACACCCAGTAGAATTTAAAGCTGAAGGATTGAAAGGAATCGAATTTGATAAGAAATTTGTTTAATTCCTACTGCCTCCATATTTTTTTTTCTGTATATATGTCTCGGTTTCACGCAGTGACGTAACAGGCATGTTTGGACCCATGTTTAACTTTTTTGTCGGGCACCTTTTTGTTTACATTCGAGCCCTGAAGCTCAGAAAATGCATGTAGAATTAAATTTGTTTTAAAATTTTATTAAAACAAAATAAAATGAGAAGAAAAATAAATAAAACGGCATAAGTTTTTCTTGTAAATATATAATATGCTTTTGAAATGATTATTATTATGAAGTATTAAAAATAACCCTGAGCAAATTTGAACTAAATTATGACAGTTACAGGGCCCTTCCTGCTCTATTTTATGGCACCATCGGAAAGAACAGGTTTTCGAGATTTTCAATTAAATAGTTTTCAACTTTTTTAAATGGAATATTATGATTTATTTAATAAAAAAATAAAACAAATCGGTTTTTCGTTCGAGCTTACAGAACATGAATTATATGAACGTGGAGTCAGGGTTGTCAGATTTTTTATGTCGCAACTTGTTGATAAGCTGTAGTCAAAAGGCGCCATTTTTGTTCTAAAAGAACAAAAGAAATTTCAAATAAGGAACAACGATATGTGAAGCATAAATCAGACAAAAAAAAAACAAATAAAAAATTGCCGAGGTGGAATATCACAAATCTAGAACAAAAAAAAAACAAATGAAACAAAGGAGAAATGAAAAAAAAAACAGAAAATAAAAGGAATAAAGCGAACGAGAAAGAAGAAAACAAAAGAACGTTCATAACACCATGCTGAATTCCCTCATTATTCACTTTTGGAAAAGAAATTTATCTAAAAAGGTGACCTTCTTTCTCGATGATCTATTCACCTTGAAAAGTAGAGATACGTCTGAATCACGGTGTATAAATATTGCACCTAATACAACTGTTCTCAATTCTCATTTGGATTTTATTTAATGTATTTGTCAGTATTAGTATTAGTATGCACTCAGAATTTAAGGTAACTAATCTTTTCCTTATCTGTATACACAGAGTATACATATACAGATGAAACCGTGTAGCTAAGGCTCAATTTAACTTTAAGCCACAGCTTAAACCCCTAACAACAACAATTATTGAAACCGTTGTCCCTGGTTTAAACTTCAGCTTAAATTGAAACTGGCATTAGACAATTAAGTTTTAACTTTATTCGATTTTTTTCCGTTATCTGAACAATGCTTACAATTTTAAAACAACTGAAAAACGCTAAGAATACAAGAAAATATGCTTTAAACGTCGATTTTCAATGAGTGACACTTGTGGCGTCATCTGTTATTTGTCAGTAAAAGATTTGTAAACTGAAGAACGTCAGGAACGTTTGAAAAAAAACTGTTCCGAAAACATCTTCGAATAAATACAGTTTTAAAGATAAATAGTTAAAGCGGAAGAATTTTTGGAACCAACTGTTACGCTACGCAATAACGTTGTACTCCTTTTTACCGGAAAACGCTCGGAAAAACCTAAGAACGTTCAAGAACAATGTTCTCAAAACAAGTTTGGATAAATATATATTCGTCTGTTACCGTGAACCTATTTATTCGTAGGGAAGCAAATTCAAAACAAGTAAACAAGCAAAAAACGCTAAGAAAATTCCGGAAATAATGTTGCGAAAAAATTTCGAATAAATAAAGTTGAATAGAAAAAGTGGAAACACAAGAAGTTCCAAACTTAAGTAGCGCCATTTGTTAAATTAATTTTGTTCTCTTTAATTTGCGGGAAATCCGTTTGAAAACAGCCGAAAACAATTTTCCTTTGAGAAATAATGTGAGCGTATACCGTTTGGCGCTAGTTTTCAGGAGCTTTTCTGACCTAAAGCTTTCACAACTCTTGTCACTTTTTAGAAACATGATAATCCAAAACCAATTGAGCGAGTAGTCCTGCAGAAATGAACTTTCTAGAGTATTTTGAATTTATTCCTTTAAAGCATCGATAAAATAGTTGAATAATTTAGTTCAGTTTTATTTTATTAATAATAAAAGGCGCCAGTACAAATTTTGCAACCTGGAGACTTGAGTTCTAGTGACGCCACTGGTCTCAATTAATAATAAAATGCAAGTTCGGACGGAAACGTTCTAGTTCGCATCATTTTATCCTTGATTTATTTAATTATAAAATTTATTTTCTTTATACTATAAAGTACGGGTCTAGGACAATTCGCCATCGCCGATTTGTCGTCGCCAATTCACCGTCGCCGATTCGTCGTAGGTACAATTCACCGCCGGAAAACTTGCCGTCGGTAAATTCGCCGTCAGCGATTAAAGTTTTAAGTCCAGGTACATATCCAAATAATAATATACCGATAATTATATGTAAATAAAATAAAGAAGTTAACATAATTAATGGAAAATAAAATAACTTGTTATTAATTAAATGTGATACATAGATAAAGAAACAGATAAAAAAATTTGGTCTTCCAGGAAGTATTTCTTATTCTTCAGGGTGTTCGTAAAATCCCTCCAATTCTTCTTTTTTATATTTTCAGATTCTGCTCAAAATCATATTGATTTTCATATCAATCAAAATCACTACACATCAAAAGTCGACTGCTTTCAAAACATTGATTCATGAAAGCTCGTCATTTAAAATTATAAATTGAAAAAGGGTTTCCATTAAAAAAAAAATAGAACTATGATTATGTGTACGTGCAGCACCAATTTGTTCGTAATTTTGTGTCTTACGGTGGTCGCACTGTAATTAGGAATTTATTTTAACTTGAAATAGAAAAACAATAGTGAAGTCCATTTTAATTTACTTGAAACGTACTGAAATTATAGTTATTTTCTTCAATTCGTAGGTATAACTTGGATATTATCTAAAATGGTCAAAAGTGTTTTAAAACTTATCAAGCTAAATAAAGCAGTAACATGTGACGGCGAATGGGGCGGACGGTAAATTGGATCGACGACGAATTGGTTCTACGACGAATTGGCGACGGTGAATCGGCGACGGCAAGTTGGCGACGGCGAATCGTCCCATCCCCATAAAGTACTGACAGGTTCTAAAATCTGTGTATAAAATTAGTTAAAATAAATATTTTGTGTACGAAACAAGAAACAACGTGGCCCTCATTCGAGAAATATTTCAACTGCTTCACATACTTTTGTGTAAAAGTTGTCACATGAGATTTCTTTTTATTGCTTTCAAGAACAGGACAAAAAAAAATTCGTATCAGCGACGAAACGTCTTCAAAAATTAGAAAAAAAAGAAAGTAGACATTACGAAAGTGTGCAGTTCTTCAAATTCCTTCTTGACAAAGTTTTTCCTTGCTTATAGGGGGGGGGGGGTGAAATGGCCTCTCACATAAGAATAAATGTTGCTAATTCAACATAACATCTACATTTTTAAATTTACTAATCATTTATATTGAATAAAATTAGGAGACTTGAGTTCTAGTGACGCCACTGGTCTAAATTAAATAAAATGCAAGTGCGGACGGAAACGTTCTAGTTCGCATCATTTTATCCTTGATTTATTTAATTATAAAATTTATTTTCTTTATACCATAAAGTACTGTGATAGGTTCTAAAATCTGTATATAAAATTAGTTAAAATAAATATTTTGTGTACGAAACAAGAAACAACGTGGCCCTCATTCGAAAAATATTTCAACTGTTTGAGATACTTTTGTGTAAAAGTTGTGACATGAGATTTTTTTTTATTGCTTTCAAGAACAGGACAAAAAAAAATTCGTATCAGCGGCGAAATGTCTTGAAAAATTGGAAAAAAAAGGAAGTAGACATTACGAAAGAGTACAGTTTTTTCAAATTCCTTCTTGACAAAGTTTTTCCTTGCTTGTAGGGGGGGGGGGATGAAATGGCCTCTCACATAAGAATAAATGTTGCTAATTCAACAAAACATCTTTATTTGTGAATTTACTAATAATTTATATTGAATAAAATTATGATATGTCAATATTTGCAGATTAATTAACGAAAACAAGTTAACCTCACAAATTATCTCGAAACGTGCCACCATATTGAATTTTTACAGCGCCCCATACATTTATTACTTTATTATTATTTTTCGAATTATGGTAACACCTGTTTCTCTTACTTTGTTACAAATTTTACACCAAAAACTTTAAAATTAAATTTAAAAAACCATCAACCGCAATAACTACTGGTGTCAAATTCAGAGGAAGAAATGTAAGGTTATGTGTCAATTTGACACATAACCTTACATTTCAACATTACAACATAGATCGAATTTAATAGCTGTGTTCGTATATTCGGTGCGAGAAGAAACAGTAAATAGGAATCGGATAAACGAACCCGGCTAATAACATAAGACGATTCATTGAAAACTCCAGTCATACAAAAACAATGTTAAAATGTAAGCAACCTAATTTATAGTGACCCGAAACTATTAAATTCGAACACATCCTTTGATGATTGGTCCACCGGTCGGTCCGACATCGCAGCCTCATTAATTTGGCCCGGAAAGCGTGGAACTCCAGAAAAAACCCACACACCGTCTAATTGGGTCCGTCTTTTTTATATCGGCCATTAATTTTTATCTCTCGGTACATTCCGTGAAAAGGGGCTCCGCCGCCGAATTGCCCGTCCTAGGCAAGGCAGATTAATGGCACTCGTCTATCTAATCAGCTGTCAATTAAGGGGAGCACCTTGAGAGTTGTCGGATTCTTTTACGGCGCACAAAAAATCGCCGGCTTAGAATTTTAACAATACGACTTAATGAGTCGGGCAGTTCGGAAATGTTAACGAAGGAAGAAATATGTGTTATCGTCCTTTTGGACTTTGATTCATTCATTTGGCCAATTCGAAAATCGTTGCGTGATTCTGTGAAAACTTTAGGAGAAAAAAATTGTGCGTGAAAATCTATTTTATTTTATTTTGCAATTAAAAAAAAAACAATTAAAGTTTCAAGGAAGAAATATTAAGGAAAATTTTGCCTCATTAGTTTGACCATAATAATCAGCAATCAGAGTAAAAAACAATACACATTTTTTTTAATTTTCTTGTCCACTAATATTCAAAATCTACACCTATAAGACAAAAATGCTAAAGAGCTTTTTCATTCCTCTTAACCTCTGTTATGACTCCCTGAAATTTGGTATGTCTCTGGCAAAACACCCTGTATATTGTAACAATGGTCTCGATGACATCACGGCCGTAACTATCGGTGTTCGCAGGAGTTTCGTGGAGCACAGGCCTGACATTGGTAGGGGTCTACCGATGTTGATAGACTCCACGCAGGGTTGCCAGATTGGGCAAAACTCCGTCATTTGGGCTACGTTTTAGATACATTTGGCGCCTGGCGTCTGATTTGGGCTATATATTATACGACGAGAATACTTCTACTATCGTTTTCTTTTGTTTTTTGTACATTTTATATACAGGGTGTCCCAACAGCGCGTTCTCGGGCTGTATCTCGATAACTACTGCAGATACAAAAACAGTTTCAATACATTTTCGTTTTAGAATTTAGAGATTTAAAACATAAAATTATTTTCATTTATACAGGGTGAATCAAAACAGTAGTACTGAACGCAACTTTTTTATTTCAAATGGTACACACTATATATGATGCCAAATTTGGATTCCCCATAAAATTCTAGACATGTTTTGTGTACCGTAATCTATGGCCTAAATTTAACTGTTCTGAGGATATTTAACATTTTGTATGAAAAGTGTCGTTCGCAGCTATTATTTTATTTATTCATATTTTATTTATTTTTAACTTTAGAAAAAAGATTCTTGGTACACATGTAGTTGATACTTTAACTTATTCTAAGCCACTATTAAATATATTTTTATTCTTACGGGGTGATCATGATACTAAACAAAATATCAAAATATCAGAAATTTCAAAATGATGTAAATCAATTTTCTTAAACAGCACGCGCTATATCTTTATACCTTAAATTGTTCTTAGAAAAAAAAATTTTTTTTTTGTGCAAATCGTTTTTGATTGCAGTGAAAACCTCGAGCAGCCTCTGGACAGCTGTTTCAGCCCTGCTCGGGGCTTCTTCAGCAGAGACGTAGCTCGACATTCCCACTGCAGACCAAAAGCGACTTGCCCAATTTATTCGCAATTGCGATGTAAAAAGTAAGTTTAAACATTATTATTATTATTATTATTATTATTATTATTATTAAGAATGATGAACAGATAAAATAGCGACATCTTATGATCGCTTTTTGACCTGACATTGCAGTAGGATAGACAAATTGAAGCGGGATTTGCTCCTAATAAGTCCCCCATGCAAGGCGGCCATGCTTGCTGTCAAAGCATAATTAAAGTTTTTAGAAAAATTTTTGTGCAAATCGTTTTTGATTGCAGTGAAAATTTTTCTAAAAACTTTCATTATGCTTTGACAGCAAGCATGGCCGCCTTGCATGGGGGATTTATTAGGAGCAAATCCCGCTTCAATTTGTCTATCCTACTGCAATGTCAGGTCAAAAAGCGATCGTAAGATGTCGCTATTTTATCTGTTCTTAAATTGTTCGTCTAATACAGTACTTTCGTTTTTGCTATGCATTTTCTATACCTATCTGCAATATTTTTTGAGAGCCTTATAGCCATTTGAGTTATTTCTTTTAATTTTAAAACGAATAATTGTATAAGATGGCTGTGAAAGACAGGTAAAATAATTATTAATGGTTCGTGTGCTTTCCGTGGCCCCCTTAGACAATTACATGTTTTAAAACAAACAATTCAAATACGTCTAGGGCTCTAAAAACTAGTTTTATTTTGTAGACCTATAAATCCTAAAACGAAAACGTCTTGAAACTTTTTTTGTATCTGCAGTAGTTATCGAGATATAGCCCGCGAACGCACTGTTGGGACACCCTGTATTTTCTTCTTTTTGGTTTTTATTTTTATTTTTGTTTTTTTTTTTGTTTTAAGGAATTGACGTTTTGCATATTATTCACGCTTCGCTTATTTTATTTTGTCCTTTCGTTTCCTGTCAGTTTCTTTCATCGTTTTCTTTTCCTGCCTATCAATTCTTTTGTTTTTTGGCTTTCGCATTTTTTTTTTACAGTTCTCTTTTATTCTTACGATTTATTTTTATTTACAAAGACTCGTCGGTTTTCATTTTTAGTCCATTTTAGTATCTTTCTTTCAATAAAATTTATTAAATTGTTTTTTTTTCACATTTTGTTAATTCACGCGTTCTTATAGTTGTCTTTTGTTTTCTACTAGATTTTTGGTGATTATTTTTTTTTTTCGTTCATATAAGTCGCCAGTTTTTTATTTTTTTTTTGTCGTTATGCTTTCATGCTACGAATTTCTCTTTTGCTTTTCTTATCAAATTGATTTTTCGCCCTTCATTGACACTTTGTGTAGTTCCTGGTTTTTCATTTGTTTTGTGTTCATCTCGGACGTGATCTTCTTTTGTTTTACGCAAATTGTATATGACATTTTATAAGTAAGTACACTAAGTGACGACCACTTTCGAAAATAAATACTGTAAAAAAATTAGACATATTTTTTAATTAAAAGTAAATAATACAATTTTATGTTAACTTGAGCAGTAGGTATCATATTGTCTTTCTGTTCCATTTTCAGATGACGTTTCTTATTTAAAATAACGAAGTTACACGAAGTACAAATAAACTGATGAGGCACCCTGTATATTTCAAAATGATTTTAAAATATGCGGTGCTTGAAAGGATAAGACTGTTGAATAAAACCCTTCCTCGTATTTTCAACAAAAACAGCAGCGCTACTGAAGAAACCCCGTTAAATGACACACCCAGTAGAATCTAAAGCTGAAGGATTGAAAAGAATAGAATTTGATGAGAAATTTCTTTTATTCCTACTTCTTCCATATTTTTTTATTATTTTTTCTCTATGTCTGGCTATCACACAGTGATGTAACTAGACATATTCGGGCACATGTTCAACTTTTTTGTCGGACCCCTTTTTGTTTACATTCGAGCCCTGATGTTCAGAAAATGCACGTAAACTTAAATTTGTTTAAAATTTCATTAAAACAAAATAAAATGAGAAAAAAAATGAAACGGCATAAGTTTATCTTGTAAATATATAATATGATTTTGAAATGATTGTGAAGTATTAAAAATAACCCTAATCAAATTCTAAAACGAAAATGTCTTGAAACTGTTTTTGTATCTGCAGTAGTTATCGAGATATAGCCCGAGAACGCACTGTTGGAACACCCTGTATTTTCTTCTTTTTGATTTTTTTTTTTTTTTTTGTTTTAAGGAATTGACGTTTTGCATTTTATTCACGCTTCGTTTGTTTTATTTTGTACTTTCGTTTCCTGTCAGTTTCTTTCATCGTTTTTTTTCCTGCCTTTATCCATTCTTTTGTTTTTTGGCTTTCGCATTTTTTTACAGTTCCCTTTTATTTTTACGATTTATTTCTATTTACAAAAACTCGTCGAGTTTCCTTTTTTGTGTCCATTTTAGTATCTTTCTTTCAATCAAATTTATTAAATTGTTTTTTTTTTTTTCACATTTTGTTGATTCACGCGTTCTTATAGTTGTCTTTTGTTTTCTACTAGCTTTTTGGTGATTAATTTGTTTTTCGTTAGTATTAGTCGCCAGTCTTTTATATTTTTTTTTTGGTTATTATGCTTTCATGCTACGCATTTCTCTTTTGCTTTTCATATCAAATTGATTTTTCGCGTTTTATTGACACTTTCTATAGTTCATCGATTTTCATTTGTTTTGTGTTAATCTCAGACGTGATCTTCATTTGTTTTACGCAGTGAATTTCGTCGTTCACTTCTTTTTTTCTTTCGTATTACTCGCTTTTTTATAGTTTTGTCTTATTTTCTAGGATTTTTTTTTTTTTGATTCGTCTGGAAAAGTGTTTGTATAAGATCTGAAATACTGCTTACACGTAATATCTTCTGGATCCTTTATATATCACTGACAACATATTTGTCAGATCCTCTGTTTTGGTTTTACACAAAATTCAACGCGTGTATTTTTGGTTTTAATTGACAAAATTGTTTAAATTTAATTGGAAACTGTCTGCAGGTATTTACTTTGCTTACAAAGGGTATTTGGAACGTAGGCAAAATTAACGTAATAAATGAGGGTATTCCATGCTGACAATTGGAAATCAAGTTGTCGAACTTACTGCGTCAGCAGAACATATTTCAATCAAAACAATTAACGCGCTCGCTCATTATTTATGTTTCAACGAGATACTGACAGTTTTGAGTTTTGCAGCCGAACTTAAACAAAATGTACTTTGTTACATCCTGTACGGATAGAGTTTAAAAAGGGAAGTTTGTAAATCAATTCAGTGTTTATTAAGTCATCATTAGGCAGTGTATATTCTACTTCATGACAGCCATTTCTTATTCGTGACAGTTTGTTACGAATGAGTTCAGAATAGTATTTTAAATCGAATGAGTTTACGAGGCTTACAGGTCATCTTACAGTTCTTACAGATATGCACAGAAATGCAGTATTAGATATTTCTGTAACCCTTATAAATATGTATTTTAATAATTATGATTTGGAGCAGCAATTTTCTATTCGAAGGTTACTATAATTAAATTAAAGATCATATTTTAAGCAGAATTTATGGCGCAGTTACCGGAATACCGCCCACATTTTTATCTTCCGACTTACCTACTACTACTATAATTAAAGGTGGAGCGTTATTAATTATCGCGAAGGTTAAGAAATAATGTTCGCGCAGGTTAATAGAGCGAATTGCAGGTGTGGTCACCATCAAAACGAAACACGATGCATTCTTGCGCGTTCCTTTCACAAAGCACGCCGTGAAAATCATCGGCCTGACGAAATGTGATTTCATTCCCCTGAACTTTTCAAACTTTGTCCGCAAGAACCGAGATAACCGCATTAATTACTAAGGCTCGGGGAGCAGGGGCAAATTACCGGTTACGGTACCAGCCCAGCTGCCATGCAGTAATTAATTAATAACTAATCCCTAGAGTTCATAAAAAATGTTTATTTATTTAATGTGGAGGGAATAACGGGGAGTTTTTGTAATTAGGAAATATCTAGATTATTATATCTAAATTAATAGCTACAATATTATAAAATATTGCGTGCATAATCGAGTCAGTGATATTTACGCTGAAACTGATGCGATTCTTTACGAGAGAGAAAGAGAGAATCACGATCGATTGTATTTCAATCAACAAGCACAAAACAATCTATTTGAGGCGGACGGTCAGGCAACAGGCTTATTATATAAAATAACTAAAGCCCAAATAAGTTTAGACAACACGCAGATAGATGCCGCCGTCGCTCGTGCAAATTACTGAGTATTTCCAACACATCGTTAGAAATTCGGCGTTCAGAAAGCAATTCGACGTGAAGCCTTTCCATTAACGAAATGATTACGTAAATTAGCGCGTTTAACGTGGGTCCTCCTCATTCAAATAAAACGTTAAAAAAAAATTGGCGCCCAGCGTGGCCATAACAAGATCAACTCAACACAAAAAAACGTTCTCTTCATCAAGTAAACAATACAAAAATTGGCGGCCAACGTGGGGCATCTCCATCCAATGCAAAAGGTTATATTAAAATGAAAAGCAAGCAAACTAAAAAACAATTGACCTTTTAACGAACAAGAACGATAATCGATTGTTGAAGTAAATCACGACTGATTCATTAATGAATAAATCAAACGGAACCAAGGTGAATAACATGAAGAATCGGTCAATTAATGAAGAAAGTTGACTGCTGTAAAAAAAAGGAACAATAAAAGACAATCAATAAAAAAATATTTGCCCTCAACGTCCTTTTCCCTCCTCTCCCTCGGAACAAGCATTACATAAATTGAAGACCTACGTGGGACAACTCCATCCAACATTATTAAGATGAAAACCAAAATAAAAAACAACTGACCTATTAACGAACGAAGAGAGAGAGAATCGATTGTTAAAGTAAATCAAATCAATGTGATTAAAATTAATAAAGAACTCGGAGAGGGAACGACCGCGAATAAAAAAATAATTGCCCCAACATCCTTTCCATCAAGCAAAATACAATAAATTGGCGCCCTACGTGGAGCCTCTCGATCAAAACAACATTATATAAATTGGAGACCGACGTGGAACATCTCCATCCAACATTATTAAAACGAAAAACAAAATAAAAAAAGCAACTGACCGATTAACGAACGAAGAGAGAGAGAATCGATTGTTGAAGTAAATCAAATCAATGTGATTAAAATTAATAAAGAACTCAGAGAGGGAACGACCGCGAATAAAAAATTAATTGCCCCAACATCCTTTCCAT
The DNA here is from genome assembly GCA_036172665.1 of Prosopocoilus inquinatus. Taxonomy (NCBI): domain Eukaryota; kingdom Metazoa; phylum Arthropoda; class Insecta; order Coleoptera; family Lucanidae; genus Prosopocoilus; species Prosopocoilus inquinatus. Next base: position 6,794,312 of record CM069870.1, read on the forward strand.
CAAGCAAAATACAATAAATTGGCGCCCTACGTGGAACCTCTCGATCAAAACAACATTACATAAATTGGAGACCGACGTGGGTCATCTCCATCCAACATTATTAAAATGGAAAGCAAAATAAAAAAACAACTGACTGATTAACGAACGAAGAGAGAGAGAGTATCGATTGTTGAAGTAAATCAAATCAATGTGATTAAAATTAATAAAGAACTCAGAGAGGGAACGACCGCGAATAAAAAAATAATTGCCCCAACATCCTTTCCATCAAGCAAAATGCAATAAATTGGCGCCCTACGTGGAACCTCTCGATCAAAACAACATTACATAAATTGGAGACCGACGTGGAACATCTCCATCCAACATTATTAAAATGGAAAGCAAAATAAAAAAACAACTGACTGATTAACGAACGAAGAGAGAGAGAGTATCGATTGTTGAAGTAAATCAAATCAATGTGATTAAAATTAATAAAGAACTCAGAGAGGGAATGAACGCGAATAAAAAAATAATTGCCCCAACATCCTTTCCATCAAGCAAAATGCAATAAATTGGCGCCCTACGTGGAGCCTCTCGATCAAAACAACATTACATAAATTGGAGACCGACGTGGAACATCTCCATCCAACATTATTAAAACGAAAAACAAAATAAAAAAAAACAACTGACCGATTAACGAACGAAGAGAGAGAGAATCGATTGTTGAAGTAAATGAAATCAATATGATTAAAATTAATAAAGAACTCAGAGAGGGAACGACCGCGAATAAAAAAATAATTGCCCCAACATCCTTTCCATCAAGCAAAATGCAATAAATTGGCGCCCTACGTGGAGCCTCTCGATCAAAACAACATTACATAAATAGGAGACCGACGTGGGTCGTCTCCATCCAACATTATTAAAATGGAAAGCAAAATAGAAAAAACAATTGACCTATTAACGAACGAAGGGAGAGAATCGATTGTCCAAGTAAATCAATCAATATGATTAAAATTAATTAATAAAGAACTCAGATGGAATGAACCTGAATAAAATAAAGAACCAATGAATTAATGAAGAAGGGCAACTTTTATAAAAGAAAAATACACAAGTAAATAAAAGGTAATTGATTGACTAGTCGATTTTCTTTTGTTTTTGAATCGAACGATAAACAGCAGTTTAGATCGCGTCATCGTTAGGCCAATTTTTAACCTAAAATTGTGTCAGAATGACTAATAGCAACTAGTTTTTTTTAACTAAAATGCCATTCTAGAGCAACTCCCTTGCTGAGGAGGCCCCAAATAGTGCCGAAACAAAGATGCTCGGGAAAAGCACTGCAATCGGAACTGACCTGCAACTAATTTATTTCAAACGAGCAAAAGAACTTAATCGACATCTGCTGACGGAGACCCAAATAGAGCTGAAACAGCTGTACAGAGAGAATGTTCGAGAGATCCACTTAATTAGTAAAAAAATCTAGAAATTGAAACAGAAAGAACGATAAATGGAGGTGGAGATATCGAGCAAAATGAAAGACAATCGACTAAAGGAAAAAAAACAAAGACTAAGGAATGTTTGGAAAAAGAGAGAGAAGCTCGTGAAATGCTGAAAAATAAAAGGTAATCCACGAACGATAAACAAAAAACAATTCAATTAATTGTAATGTACTAATTGCCTAATGATTGAAAAGTAAACAAACGACAATCGATTATTGAAACAAAGGATACACTATTAATTTTATTGACTAAGATGTCTGGTAAAAGCTGACGAGAAAAAGACAAAATACAATCGCGAGACGTGTATAATAAAGAATTCAGAAAAGATAAAAAATAGTAAGCTAATGATAAACAAGTAATAAAGGAAGTACAAGTCAATCGACGGCTGGAAAAACCAATAGAGGATCAATTAATGAAGTAAAACAAAACATTGTTGACTAATGAATCAAGACATAAACAAAAGACAAGCGATTATTAAACCAAAGAATTCTAGAATTGTAGAAAACCATTCGACCGAACATCAAACGAACAAATTGAAAGACAGTCAACCAATGAATGAATGAAAAACAAAAGATATCCGACTGTTAAGAAAAAAAACGAAATAATCATTTAATTTAATGAATGAATTCAAAATGACAGTTGAATGGTTATCTTTTGAAAAGAAACGTATCGAGGAAAATAAAAGAAGAAAAGAGCAAACAATAGATGATCAATTATAATAAAAAGATGTTGACAAGTGGTCTAATGAACAAAAGACAATCGATCTATGAACCAAAAAAAATCTAGAATTTAATGAAAAGGAAAAAAATGAATCGAGCAAAATCGAATACAATCAATTAACAAAAGAGACAAAAACAGAAAATAAAACAAAAGACAATCAGTTCATTTACTAAATAATTTTCTCAAGGAAAAAAATAATATATTCCCTAAGATAAGGTCCGATCTTTTAACTTCCTTGTACATTGATGATTTTATAGCAAAAATGATTAAAAGATTTTTGTAAAAATAAATTTGGATCTTTAATGCTTAAATTAATTACTGCACAGTTCTCAATCCATTTTTGATTTATTTTCTTTTCTGATTTCTTTTTACCCTTAGTGGTTGTTTAAAAATTTCTGTATTATTTTAATAAAAGTGATAAATATGATTTAATTTTAACATAATTTGGAACTTAAGTATTAAATATTTTTTTAGTTAAAAAGATAGTTTTCCTAAGAAATTTCAACCATCTCACGTAATCTTTCTTTGTCTTAACCAACTCACCAACAGTTTCAATTTTGTTCTTCATGTTTCTTTACACGCTCACAGATATATGTCTTTTACATATAGTAAATTAATAAATAAAATATCAATTATACCCGAGCTTGCTGAATAATCAATTGCAAACGTAACGGTTTATCTATAGATAAAAAAAAAATTGATTTCCGAATTTAGTAATTTAATCTTTGAAAAAGCAATGATCGGGGAAATATTGGCCGGTTCTAGCCAACTGAATTACGTCATAGATCACGTGGGCTACAAGAATAAATGAAGACTCATGTAATACCAAATCACTGTCAATGTTTCCTTTTTGAATTATAAAATACAGTTCATGCAGAACATGTTCACACAGTGAAACATTTCTAATTAGAGATGAACGGTTTCATGATCATTACAATTTACCAACAAGCTGTATACGGGCCCATACAGCTGAATTTATGTTCTCGTTAAAACAACCGACCAATTGATGACGCCACGAACGTTTCGAATTACCGAAATTACGTACGCCTCTAACCCAATTACCTTTACGCCGCCGCGCCGGTCGAGTTTTCTTTTTTTCTTCTATTTAGGAAACACGAAACGATTGTCTGAGCAAACAGAGATTTTCTACAGTAACCTAATAAAGAGAAGAGGAAAAAAATTACCTGGCTACGGGCATCATCTTCAAAGCCAAAGCTCGGCTCAGGCAGAACCCGGCACCACCCGTGGCGAACCAGAACTTGACTTTCTGCTGTAAAAACGAGAAGGCAATTAGAGAATATTATCGATCACCGCGGGTCGCATCCCTCGTAATTATTATTTTATTTTGTACGTGTTTCATGCATGTCGTCTGGACGTTTAACATAAATTAGTACGTCCATTTATCACTTTTCCGATTCGTACAGGTATGGACTCTTCAGGATGAGAAAACAGAAAATAGACGAAGACAATTATTGTCGTCTTTTATTAGGGAATAAAATATTACTTACTAAAGTGAACATCTACTTTGAAGTTTTGGTTACATCATAGCTATATCAATATAAAAGAATTTAAAAAATTATCGATTTGGAAATATTCGTCGTTTCCTTGTGTATAATTCCTGTTCAATATTTATAATTGGACACGCACTTACTTTGTCCACAGTTGTAATGTAATGTAAAAAATATTTAATTTCATTTCTGTATCAAGTAGATGATAACATTGTGGGATTTGCTTCGATTGTCCTTTCCACGAGAAAAAGTAATACGATTTTTTATGTTTCGCATACTCAATGCTATACGATATTTTATAAAATCAGTATGTTTCATTTTCTGTTTAATCTGGAACGTTGTGTCGAATCAGCATCCTAGGCTGTGATCTGAGGCCGTGAGAAGATCAGAAAAAACAAGGCAAAACGACATCGTTACGCCATCTAGTTTTTGAAAGCGTCTAGGGTAGAAGCTCGTCACAGGTACGCGGGGGAGGAAATCGCAAGGTAATTCATAAAAAAATCGTAACCGTTTGAATTAACTCAGTTAATCCGCGGGTCTCATCAGCTTCCGAAAAAGATCGCGTCTCTTCCTCGTACCGGGCTATTCCAAATTGAACTGCAGCTTTAATTTTACTTCATTAAAATCAATAAGTTTGAATTTCGAGAACGGAAGGCAAAAGCTTTCCCCGTGACGTGAATATCTGTTTATTTAAAACCGTTCCGAACAGAGTATTTCATTTGGTTTCTATAAAATCTGTGTTTCCTTTATTTTGAATTACGAGAATTATTTCATTAAAATCAGTGATTTTCTCTAAGTTTGAAATTCGCGAACGGAAGGCAAAAACTTCCCCGTTATTTTTATTGAGTCCATGATTCACTTTTTATAATAAAATTCGCTTGACTACATCTTTTTGTGTTTGTTACTTACCAAATTCAGTTAGTCGGCAAATAATTGTTATTTATAGCTATCTTAAGACTGGGTGCACAAAAGACTTAATCCAGGATTAAATGTAATCCTAACCAGGATGAAAAGCTGGGCTTTTTTCCAAGACTCATTCTCAATCAGCAGATTCATTTCAGACGCGTGGCGTTGCACAATGCATAATTTGAAATTCGAGAACGGAAGGCAAAAGCTTTCCCGTGAAGTGAATATCTGTTTATTTAAAACCGTTCCAAACAGAGTATTTGATTTGCTTTCTATAAAATCATTGTGTTTCCTTAATTTTGGATTACGAGAAGAACTCTCGATTCAGTTTGGTAAGCTAACATACCGCTTAAAAACTAATCACTGCAATCGATCCTTGTCTCTCTCTCTCTCCCTTCTTTTCTCATTATTATTTTTTTTTTCTGTGAAGTTCTGTGTCCTTCTATCTACACGATACTTGTTATTTTGGTAATTCTTGTTTTGTTGTTGTACTGTCTCTTTAGTTTTCTTTTAATAGACTTGTTCAATTTAACAAACTCTTTTATTTGCTAATTTCTAAAGTCACTATTTACCCTCATCAAGAATTCCGTGGAGGACCTCCTCGTAAGGAGAGAGATAACGACAGGAAAAGAAATTTTACAATCTTCAGGCAACTAAAACGGCACTGTTTCGACTCGTCGGGGAAGACACCGTTGAAAGTATATTTTTGGCCTTTACCTCAAACCAACTACCGAACAAGAAAATTGCTTTCCAACGATGGTTTATTAAGTTGTCAAATAACGTTAAAACACCGTTTGAAATCAAGACTCTTCGTTGGTCTAGTGACTCTAGTGTAACCACATCCTTCGCGTTCTGTGTTCCGATTGGCCCGCCATGTTTGCCCATTGGCTCTGGCAATCATCTTGGCGATCTCACTTTACCGGCCGATATGAGAGCTAACACACGTTTCGTAAATTGGAATTTGTTTAAGATTGTGTTACACAATTAAGCAAGGCAGTTTGACTGGAAAGAATCAAGCTCTACGTGTCTGCTGAGGTGTTTCATAGACACTTTGCCAGCGGAATTTCTAGATTCGTGAAGATTAGAGGTATGCGGCAAGATTGTTAAGCGAGGTCCGCAGTCTTGCAAATGTTTGTTTGGAATGGAATCCGTTTCATCGAGGAGTATAATTTGAATACTCTGGAATTTTTTTAAGATTGTGTTACACAATTAAGCAAGGCAGTTTGACTGGAAAGAATCAAGCTCCACGTGTCTGCTGAGGTATTTTATAAGCATCTTTGCCAACGGAATTTCTAGATTCGTGAAGATTAGAGGTACGCGGCAAGATTGTTAAGCGTGGTCCGCAGTTTTGCAAATGTTTGTTTCGAATAGAATCCGCTTCATCGAGGAGTATAATTTGAATACTCTGGAATTTGTTTAAGATTGTGTTACATAATTAAACAAGGCAGTTTGACTGGAAGGAATCAAGCTCTACGTGTCTGCTGAGATGCTTTACAGGCATCTTTTCCAGCGGAATTTCTAGATACGTGAAGATTAGAGGTATGTGGCAAGATTGTTAAGCGTGGTCCGCAGTTTTGCAAATGTTTGTTTGGAATAGAATCCGTATCATCGAGGAGTACAATTTGAATACTCTGGAATTTAAGCGTGGTCCGCAGTTTTGCAAATGTTTGTTTGGAGTAGAATCTGTTTGTAATAGAATCCGTTTCATCTCACTTTCAGTCTAGTTAAACAGCGTCCCCGCATTGTACGTCGGAATTTTTGTATAAATTAAAAATTACTGTACAATTACCATTTTTTGAAAATAAAAAAAAAAATTAACATCGGTGACCACTTATTAAGGACTTCTTTAGAGCCAGTCGGGCCTCGGGTCTTCGCAACTTGCTGAGCTTGTAATTTGTAAGTGCGATTTACATACATAGACCTGGGCATTGCAGCGCTCGCTCTTTAAGGCTAGGTCAGCGCGCGCTTCTTATTTTTCCTTCTTGTAGAATTAATTCAGTTCCTAGCTCAAAGCACTGACATGAAGAAACTGGTAATTTATACTTTCAATCGGGGCAGGCTGTTCTGCGGCAAAAACGCGGAATTAATCGGAACATTTCTTGCTCTTTTATACTTTCAAAAACAGCTGCCAGGCTTAATGTTATGATAGCAGATCGCGGAGACGCGTTGCAGATGAGCTCTTGTCACGACATGCTGCAGGAGCACCACCACATTTCAGTTTCAATTCAATTACTAAGTCTTCACTTTGCTGTACGATAGAAACTTGAACACTTATGTTGGTTACTAAATTATAGTGCCATTAGATTCTGTAGTATTTATATTATTATTTCTTAACCCTTTGAAAGGGTTACTGATTGTATAGTATGGTGTCGTAATCGTCTATTGAGGGGATATGCATATAATAAGCGAGTGTATTGACTTCTGTGAAAGGGTATAATACCCCTGGTCACCTTAATTAATGCTTTAATTAGTTTTACTTTAAAGTAGCTTGTTTTGATACAAAACTGATTTCCGATTGGTTTACTTGTGGACTAATTTCTTTTCCACCTCGGTCGGTGTATTGAGCTAAACTCATTCATCGGCTTTTAAAATTGTTGCTTTAAACATCTTAAAACTCAGCGTATGAAAAATTCTCAAACTTCACAGACAGATTCATCTTGAAGAGTACTTTGAATAACCTAAACGGAATTTTGCTGTAAAATAATTAGGGACGCCAATATTCGCGCACCTTCAAATTAACATGGGATTTCCTATGTTGCGCTTCAAAGTGCAGCACCCTGTATGTACAGTACAGAAAATTAATTTCCTTTTTACCAATTTGTTAAATATTATTGATGATTTACCTTATTAGAAGGCAGGTTGAGCAAGTGCAAACACAAGATTGATAAATTAGCTGTTAATTAATCAAATAAATTCTTGACTTGAATTTCAAACGAACCTCACTTACACGAACCCGTCATTTTAATTAAGCGAAATACCTGCAAGTTCACGTAAAAATCATAGAAGCCTGATGCTCGGCCTGCATTTACCTTCACTTAAGTGACACTCCTGATTGGATGCGTTTACGAGGAGAAATAAAATAAATCTGGGAATTAAGTTTTAACTTCCTGCGGTTAATTAACTCGCTTTTTATCTTGCTCGTGCACTGCAAGCTGGCATTACAGGATTTTGCTTCGGACTGCGCAAACCGACTTTTATTGCGAGGAGGTAATCGCTTACGATTCGATCCGACAGGTGGTAGCTTGGAAAAGAAGAAGAAACGAATCAATTCAGAGCTGTCTTATTATTACGGGTACAATCAACGCCCGTTTTATACAGGCCTGATTCATTAAGTGGGAGAATGCTCCGACTTGAAAACTGATTCATCTGAGATGCGATTCAGCACAGAAATTCACCATTTTAAGTTATCTATCCATCGTTATTAGTAAGTGAAACGCATGGATTTTCAATCATCTTGCGTCGCTGACCCCAGAAACTGGATAATACCTTGAGGTCTGATATTCCTACGCGATGACTCAGGCCTATTATTATTGTTGCTATAGTATACAATGCAAAGCAATAAATATGAATAATTTACAATAGAGATGCATACCTTAACATTTTTATTAATAACAGCGTATAGAAGAAGTTATTAAAATGAAAAATTAAAATAAAATTCAAACACACTAAAAGAATTTCACAAGACGAATTGAAAACCGTACTTTTAGAAATTAATTCTGTTTTAACTTTGCTTTTTAAGACTTTTGAATGTCAGGCAGACGTAATCACTTTTCATGACGTACGGACGCGCAAACTGACAGCTTCAATCAATTGATAAAGCAACAGTTCGCTTTCGATTCTTTCCCCCTGTGACATTATTTTTGATTCTGACTATACATATCATATAGTCATAGTTTAAAATTTAACCAAATCATAATTAGGTAATGGCGTGACCGGTATGAAAGATTCTGTTTACCCAAATACAGGCTGTACCAAAACGGACGTTTGAAACCGAAAAGGCATATTCGTGTTGGTAAAAGAAATCGACAATTTATTGGCCATTTTTCTCAGAACTAACTATTACCCGAGACACCACCGTTTGAGAACCGCAGGAACAGGAAACGGTTAACTATTAACTAATCGTATGCAGTGTCGAAGGCAATCACTTTAAAGATCTACTGTGAACTTTCCAAAATCTATAAAATTTAAAAGATATTAAAAAGTTTGGAGAATCATTTAATGTGATTTTATTTTTATTGAGTCCATGATTCACTTCTATAATAAAATTAATTGATTACATCTTTTTGTGTTTGTTAAATACGAAATTCAGTTAGTCCATAATTGTAACGTAATGTAAAAAATATTTAATTTCATTTCTGTATCAAGTATATGATAACATTACGGAATCTGCTTCGACTGTCCTTTCCGCGGGAAAAAGTAATGCGATTTTTTGTTTCGCATACTCAATGCTGTACGATATTTCATAAAATCAGTGTATTTCATTTTCTGTTTAATCTGGAACGTTGTGTCGAATCAGCATCCTAGGCTCCGGTCTGAGGCCGCGAGAAGATCAGAAAAAACAAGGTAAAATGACATCCTTACGCCATCTGGTTTTTGAAAGAATCTAGGCTAGAAGCTCGTCACAGGTACGCAGGGAAGAAATCTCAAGGTAATTCATAAAAAAATCGTAACCATTCGAATTAACTCAGTTAATCCGCGGATCTCTTCAGCTTCAGAAAAAGCTGGCGTCCCTTCCTTGTACCGGGCGATTCCAAATTGAACTTCAGCTTTAATTTTATTTCATTAAAATTAATAAGTTTGAAATTCGAGAACGGAAGGCAAAAGCTTTCCCCGTGACGTGAATATCTGTTTATTTAAAACCGTTCCGAACAGAGTATTTCATTTGGTTTCTATAAAATCATTGTGTTTCCTTAATTTTGAATGACGGGAAGAACTTTCGATTCAGTTTGTAACGTTCCGCTTAAAAACTAATCACAGCAATCGATTGTGCAATCCTTGTCTCTCCCTCTCTCCCTTTTTTTATCATTGTTATTTTATTTTTTTTTTTTTGGGAAGTTCTGTTTCCTTCTATCTACACGATACTTGTTATTTTGGTAATTTTTGGAGCATTATTTCATTAAAATCAGTGATATTCTCTAAGTTTGAAATTCGCGAACGGAAGGCAAAAGCTTCCCCGTTATTTTTATTGAGTCCATGATTCACTTTTTATAATAAAATTCGTTTGATTACCTCTGTGTTTGTTACTTACCAAATTCAGTTAGTCGGCAAATAATTGTTATTTATAGCTATCTTAAGACTGGGTGCACAAAAGACTTAATCCAGGATTAAATGTAATCCTAACCAGGACGAAAAGTTGGGCTTTTTTCCAAGACTCATTCTGAATCACCAAATGCATTTCAGACACGTGGCGTTGCACAATGCATAATTTTAATACAAACAATGTTTTTCTTGAACGAACAGAAATAATATACGAATACTAATGAAACGTCTACTAGATTATTGAAATTCAACAATTAACATAAAATTGAAACTACGATGTGGAAGTGGGAAGGGGAGAACGAAGAAATCGGCACGCTTTTTAAGCTTCCGTTAGCTTCTAAGTTTTTAAGCAGTAACAATTTTATCTTATCCAAACTCACCCTCCCTGATCGTGGATATTTTTTCAGGAAACTACGTTTGAATTAAAATGAAGCTAGAAAATTGACTGATAGAAAATTTTTGAAGCTTGGAAAAGTGGATGGAAAAATTTATCAGCGAGAAAATTTGCCAATCATGATAATTTTGTGCACGAGAAAATTTTCCAAGTATGGAAACATACTGTAAGAATCCCGATTTTTAGGATAATTATTTTTTATAATTCGGTATGCTTATTTAATACAGATGTATTATTAAGTTAGAATTCGTATCATGACTCATGGAAAATATAAAACATTTGCAACGTTATGCAACGAGCTTTCGATGTATGTACCGAGAAACTAGATCAAGGGCATTAAGGGCGATAAAATAAATAATTATGTAAGGATTGATGATTCATGGAAAAGAGCCTTGATCGAACCTTGATACTAGAAAAAATAGAATTAGTCATCAAGGTTACCATCGCCTAATGCAAAGCTGACGTAGACTAAAGTAGGTCATCGGAACCCAATAAATAGGTGGCTTTTCAGATCAGAGGGGAGTTCGTCAAGACAGTTGCCCGAGGCACGAACTCCTCATCGTCATCTAGAAAAGTGCTTCTTCAATTCCGAATGTAATTTAGTTTGTGTATCACGAGTCGTAAAGTTTTCAAAATTTTAAATTCTTTTTTTTCTTCTAATCAGTCAATTTGCCAAATTTATTTTAATTTAAAAGTGTACCTAAGAAGCATCCGCGATCGGCGAGGGTGAGTTTAAATAGAACAGAATCTTTGTTGCTTAAAATTAAGCATCTAACGAAAGGTTTTTTCTTCTCTTTTTCATGCTCTAGTTTTAATTTTGTCTTGTCAATTGTTAAAATTGAATTAGTCAATTAATTTAATTAAATTCAGAAATTATTTTGTATGTAATCTTTTGTATTATACTAAAATTTCTTTTTTGTTTGAATAAATTTTGTAATATAAAACTTCGGATTTTTATTTAAACGATAATAAGGAAGGACGATTAAGTAAACATAGAAAGAGATAAGAGGTGGACAGTTTCCGACAATTCCAAAAAAAGATATAAGTAGATTGTCACGTTTTCCTTTAATTAAACATTGCAAATATAGGTATCGCCCTCTCTGGTCAATCGTTTAAATTTTTCCATGAATTTACGCATGTCCTGCTTAAAAATTTTATTCTTGCGCACTACCATTTTTAACTATCACTAAAAAATCACGAGGTGAAACTCATCGGATAAGTTGCGAAATTTTAAAATAAATTGGCCACGAATTATGTGGAATTAAAAGCAACTATCAAGAGCATTAAAAACCAGCCAAATTTTCGTGGGTTTTGTTGTTATTTGGTCCTTGGACTGGTTTTCGTCACTTCGAGTGGAAAAGCTTTCATCGCACGTGGTGCTCATTCTTTTCTTCCGACAAAACATCAATTAATTAATTGTAAGTATTTACCAAATTACCGACGGCATTTTCTAATATCTTAATATCTTCTTTAGGAGGTTTTTTTTGTTGTTTGATTTTCCTGGTGATTTACGAGCACATTCCGGAAATTTCTCTTGGACTTTGGACTCCGCCATGTGAATAACAAATTCACACCCTTCGAAGCCCACATTTCTTCGCTTTCTTACAACAGAGGGAATTCGCGCAAGAGATAGGAAAAATTACCTACCGGAAGCGGTCCGTGAGTTACAGTTTTTATTTTTTTTATTATTAATTATTGGAAATTGCCGATATCGGAAAGTTAAAGTTGGAGGTTTAATGTAGATACATGTTTATAGTAACTAAGAAAACACTTATACGCAGTAGAATTAGTTTTTTTGTTAATTAGCTAGAAGTGAAAGCTGTTAGGGTTGTCGAGCGCAATTACCAACATTTTGGTTTTTTTTGGTTTTTTTTTTTTGAATTTATCGACATTTGCCTTAAAACAAAAATAGTACTATTTTGGGCCATAGGGTAGTTACCGTATCTATCTCAAAAGGTCATGATATACTAATTACATATTTGCATTTAATTGATCTGTTTGTTCCACCAGTTATTTGTGGATTTAACTTTTTGGACTTAATAAAGTAATGTTGAATCGATCTTTTTGGTGTACAACTTTTTGATATGGCATTAACCTGCGTGAACCGAGTTGGGGTTTTGAGAGATGCATTTAACTGTAAAATCTAATTATTTTCACCGTTTTCTTTGTGAAGCTGGTAATTTTTTTTACTTCTGGGGTCTTAAATAAACGGTGTGGCGCCCATTTCCTTTTTTTTGGTTGTTTGTTTACATCATTTTTTTGTTCGAATACTTTGTGCGAACCTCCCCTCACCGACTTTGAGCTAGCGGCCATACCAGCTAGATTTTTCTGGGTATGTATCTCGTCTGCCTCGGTACCCTACAAGATCTACAGGGTCGGTTCTATATTCCATTTGCATAGAATTTATGGGGAATCACAGACGAGACAAGATACCATTCGAGCTATTCGGGGAAAACGATTTGGAAATCGATTTCTGGCTTTCCATGCTAAAACCAGGGCGCTACTAACAAAAAAATCGAAATTCAACATTGTACGAATTGCTAAAAAAATTGGGGACAAAAGGGTATGAAAAGCGAGTTTCCAACCCCCGTCCGGACGTGCGTTGTACGATATATCGACTAGAAAATTTTCCAAGATGGAAAAATTTATCGACTAGAAAATTTTCTAAGCATGGAAAAATTTGTCGTGAGTATAAAATGACTTTAAATATATAGAATGTTCCCAAAAGAATCAGTCAAATTTTAACAGCGTGTTGGGCGAACCCAATTCGTCATAAAAGTTCTACATACTTTTATCCTACATTTAATTACAGGCTCGGTAATAGCGTAACAACTAAATAATTTAATGAACTTGAAATTGATTTCGAGAAGGCGTTTTCACGGAGTGAGAAAGAAAAGTAATTCAGAAATTTCATCGAAGCAGATCATCAAGGAGCTCTTTGTTGCTAGAAGTTGCAAACATATTGGCAATTTCTCCAATCAGTACGTAAAAACTTCATCTCACCAGTCAGTCACGAAATTGTATATCCGCGTTCGCAATAAAATCATTCCTTCGAACCGGGAAACGTAATACTCCAGCGCGCCAGCCAACACGTCTATTTAATATCTCCTGGGCGTGTACCTTTCATGCACCGACATCTGACAGAGAGCAACATGCACGTTACGTTAATAAATAAATGGATATATCCATGACAATCCGCAGATCGTGACTCGAACACTAGGCCTTTCTAATTTCTGTTCTAGATACCGGAGCGGTAAATATCGTCGATAGAGTCCATCCTGCTTCCATTCCGGGCTCTAGGAAGAGACAGACGTTTGCAAGTCGACCGCACGTTCTCCAAGGCGTGGTCCCCTCGAGATCGCTTAAGACAACGCTACTGGGCCAGGTCACTTCTTTACGGGATATTCTTGTTTATAACATAGCTGCGGGATTCCTACTCTACAATCAGATAGCATCTCTTTGCGGTGGATACACACATGAGTTCCGCTTTTGCATACACGTATCAATTCTCTCTTAAGGCTCTTTGGTACCTACCAATTTTTTTTCGGATTTCTAAGTATGCAGCACACAATACAATCTGTCACCGAAGATTATTCTACCCACCCGCTATGAAACGGTCGGTCGCTAAAGCAATAAAAATTACAATGGTCGTATACTAATTCGTACCTATTTGAATAAATAGTGAGAAAACCCCTCGACCACATTAATAACCAATTAATGTGGTCGAGGGGTTTTCTCACTATTTATTTGGATTACAGCCACAGGTTTTGTGTTGCTTTGTGATTATCGTACCTATTTGCTCAATGCTCGTGCCTCCTGATTGTTGAAATAGTGTAGGTTTTTGCGAATATCTACAGTTTAGACTGCTGCTAAACTAGTTTAGTTTTATAATACATAATTTTAGTCGTAGATTATTATAGCTTATTGGAAACCAATTAACAGGATAGTCATTTAGAGTTTCTTAGAAACTTTGCCTGAATACCTGAATGTTCATGAAAAAGTTGTCATTCTCAGTGTACATACGTACGTATACACTTGCACATCTTGTGACATCAGTTTCTTCTCTAGTGTTATTATCTACTTGTGCCTTAGTTTGTATTTGTAATACATTAATTATTTTGTTCATCTTCTTTGTTTAAATATTGGTACGTATATTTATTTTTTAAATTAATATGAATTAATTTATTTTTTTATGTCTTTAATAGCCTAATTAAGAAATTTGCCTTGCTGTTTGCTCCGATACTGTCAACAATGGGGCATGAAATAAAACTCATTTTCGGCTATCACCAAAACGGAAAAGTAAACGACAGGCATTTAAAAAGATCTTAAAAAGAAGGAAAGACTCTGAAAAAACTTTTGTAAATACTAATTGCGAGTCAATTGTTTCGTTAAATACAGAATCTGGTGCAGATATAAATAAATTTGATGATGACGTACTTTTGATAGAACCTCAAGTCAACGATAAAAAAATAACCAAATATGAAATAACAGGACGCAGAATTGTTGACATTGGACATTTATTTAAAGTTTTAAAAGCAATAAAACACGAAGGTTTTGGTTGTTGTTTCTATGATATTGACATATTTAACGAAACTAAATATGGCTTGAGGAGCGTATTTAGTTATGAATGCAAAATATGTAAATTGAAAGGTTCATTTAGTACTGAATCCAGTGATTTTTCTTGTAATATAAATGATGCAGCAGTTTGTGGGATAATTGCAGTGGGTATAGGATGTTCACAGTTTTCGGAATTATGTGGGGCATTAAATATTCCCTCAATTAATCCAAAAACCTATTCTACTTCGGAAAACAGGGTTTTGAATTCAGTTAAAAATGTAGCAGAAGAGGAAATGATAGAAGCTGGTAAAGAAGAATATAAATTAGCAGTTGAATCCGGTGAGGTAGACGATGATGGTTCAGGGATGATATCTGTAATCGTTGATGGTGCGTGGAGTAAAAGATCGTACAAAACAAATTATAATGCATTATCCGGTGTTGCTTGTATTATTGGCGCTAAAACAAGAAGAGTTTTATATGCAGCAGTGAAAAATAAATATTGTAAACTGTGCTCTATGTATGAGAAATCTAAGAAGAAAGTTCCAAGCCACAAATGTTTTAAAAACTGGAACCATACTTCAACATGCTATTATCTTAGATGGTTTTAAGAAGTCAGTAGAGACACATAATTTGAAATACGTTAGAATGATAGGAGATGGAGACAGTAGTGTTTACCGAAGAATTTGTTATTCAAAACCTTACGGACCACATTGCTTTCTTCAAAAAGTTGAGTGTCGAAATCACGTCTTACGGAATTTCTGCAATAAAATTCGCGAAATTGCAAAAACACCAAGAGTTGATTATAATATTAGAAATTTTTTGCGGAATAATATTTTAAAATTTAGAACAGCAATAGTTAGTGCTATTAAATTTCGCAAAACTGAAAACTCTTGCATGACGGAAAAAATTGAGAACTTGAAAAATGATATATTAAATGGACCAAAGCATATTTTCGGAGATCATCTAAACTGTGCTACATATTTTTGCAAGCAAAGCGGACAAAGTAACAACATCGCTTATAATGAATTTTTAAATGCTTCGGCATTATATGAACCATTTTCCCGCTGTCTTCATCGTGTGGCTAATTTATCTTCAAGTTTGTTACTAGATGTTGATACAAATGTAGCAGAATCTTTTAACTCTGTTATAAACAAATTTGTTGGTGGAAAACGAATCAATTTTTCATTAAAAGGTTCCTATGAAGGTAGGTGTTATGGTGCTATTATAAGTTATAATACTAAGGGATTGTTTGTTTTGAAGTCAATATTAAATTTGAGCGATAATAGTGTAGGAATTTATACTAAGAAATTTTCGGACAAGCTAGTCAAAATCATCGGAAAGAAAGGTGGAGTTAAAAGAAAATTTAGATATGAGAGCGCGGATTCAGATTACAGTGATAACATCACAAATGAAATAAATTTACCGGACATGTCCATTATCGAATATGAAGATGCCAAACAAAAGTTCCTAGATTACTTGGGTGCAGTCGATCCAGTCGAAATTGAAAAGCTTACCGTTGGTCAAAACAGTAACCCTGAGTGGCATAAGGAGCGAACTTGCAGATTAACAGCAAGCTATTTTGGGAAAATTTGTAAAATGAAGTTGACCACGTCTACTGCTAATACCGTTAAGGACATTTTGTATTCAAAATTACATACCTTGACAAATTTGCCAAAATCATTAGCGTACGGTATGGAAAATGAAAATAAAGCAATAACTTTATTTGAAAGTCAAACAGGATTAACCGTACAAAAATGTGGATTATTTATAGACAAACAAACAAAATATCTAGCAGCATCTCCCGATGGATTAATAGGAAATGAGGCCATTATCGAGGTAAAATGCCCTTACTCAGCCCGTGACGCAACAATTGAAGCCGCAATTAAAAATAAACTGATACCATACTGTAAATTAGATAAAAATGGAATTATCAGTGTAATTCCTACACATAACTACATGTACCAGATTCAAGGACAGCTCCACATTACCAACCGAGATACTTGTTACTTCATTGTATATACAGAATTAGATATAAAATATTGTAAAGTTAAGAAAAGCGATTCATTTTGGGCAGAGAAAATGGAAAAAAATTTGGAAAATTTCTATTTAAAAGCTCTGCTTCCTGAAATTGTTGACTCGAGAAAGAAACGAAATTTACCACTGAGAACGTCGTTTTTTAAAACTGTTGTCACGAAAAGCTGAAAAATCAATATAAGAATTCCTCAACTAGAGCGAATATATTTTGTTACCGCGAAGTGTACGATTTCAAAATTATTTTGAACCGATGTACCTAAATACATCTGGATCGCCGAAGATTAGCGTCCTGGTGTGAGGGTCAGGAGTGGTCGTAAATCAAATGTAAGTAGCTAAATTTTTGTGTGCGTTTGCAAAGTTGGTTGCCTAATTTTAATTTTATTTTTTTACAATATCACAAAAACCAGAACATTATTCAAAAATCCAAGACGACTTAACCGTAGATATTTTTATGCCTTACAAATTGATAATGATACTGATAAATTTTGAATAGTTTTTAGCCATGAAATCCGTCATTTTATGAAATCAGTGTTTTAATTAATTCCGAAAAAAATAAAGCTTTTTTCAAAAATCGAAGTCCGCCTAACCGTGTAGATGGATGCTATACTCCCATAAAAATATCGATTGTCTTTTCAAACATAAAAATGCCGGAGAAAAACGTCATTTCCTGAATGATATTTCGCCATATAGCCGTATACTGGTAGCAAAGAGCCTTAAATAGCAACATCCTGTACAGTATACGTGGGCTGCTGGAAAAGTTTCTGGAAACGGTATGAAAAAACGCATATGAAATTTGGTAAACGGTATCATTGTTTTTCACACTTTTGCATACGCTCGAACCAATTTCTAAAGCACGACTGAATATACTGAATAACTTTTTCAAATAACATTTCCGCATATCTTGAAAATTTTTTATTGACAGGCGGTAAATCCGAAGTTATAAAAGCATGTAGTTCTCCTATTAATCATTTATTCATGTTCTTTTTTTAATTTTATTAAAATAGCAACTAGTTAGTTACGATTGGGGTCAACTTTGAAATTTTTTGTCCTTTGTTAGTTATTAGTAATAAATTCCATTCCGTAAAATCCGCCTATAAAAAAAAAAAAATACCTACAGATCGATTTCAAATATTTTGATTTCCTCGGTATAGGACAAAAGATAGTCACATTTTGATACGTACATCTCAAGTTTAAGAAGATGCTGGAGCTTCCATAAAGAATATTTTTTTTTCTGAGAAATCAATAATTAAAAAAAAAATACATAATGTGTCCAATTTTTTACTTGTCACTGTATATATGAAATTACTATTTCACGCGTGGAAATAGAAAAATAACATTTTTACAATTAATCGTATTTGATAAGTAAAATCAATAATTTAATTTATTTAATTTGGTTCGCAGTTCCCGCGACGAATACCTAAATTTCGTGTGTTAATTTTTAATTCGTAGTCAATGTGCGTAACACAACACATCAGATTTTAATTGTCAACTGAAAAACATTACTGTAGGTACTCATTTTTTTTTTTTTAATTAACTGTACCAAGCGTCAGAAATATTAAATTCATGAGGTGCCCGGATTTTATTGTCCGCTACTGTACTATTCGCAAACAACATAATTCCTTCTTAACCAGAACCTAATCTATCTTCTCTTCTTTTCTGTCAGAATACTAAAAGCTACAAGTCTCGTTTTCTTGTCTTTCATGTTCATTTTTTCATTCAATTTTTTTCTCTTGTTTCTTTGTTTTAAGAAATCGACGTTTTACATTTTATTCACGGTTCGTTTGTTTTATTTTGTCCTTTTGATTGCTGTCAGTTTCTGAACTTGCGAAAGTTTTCCATCGGAGAATCGCCGTTTTTCCATGATTTTTTTTCTACTATCTTTCGCATTTATCTTCTTTGTAATCGAATTAATTTTCTGCATTTTACTGATTCCTTGTTACACTTCTCTTTTGTTTCCCTAATTTCTTTTTATTTGCAAAAGCTCTTGTCGGTTTTAATTTTTTTTGTCCAGTTTCTTTAATTCATACTTTCGTATTTGTGTTTTATTTATTTTTATCTAATTGTTTTTTTTTATTTTGTTGGTTGACGGTTTGTTACAATTGCCTTCTGTTTTATGCTAGTTTTTTTCGTCTGAAGATTCATTTGTTTTTGGTTCATCTAAGCCGTCGATCTTCTTTTTCTCTGTTCTTTGTGCTTTCGTACTATGTATTTCTCTTTTCATTTATTTTTCTCTTTTCTTGATTTTTCGCATTTTATTTAGCCCCATTATAATTCGTTATTTTTCATTATTTTGTTTTACTCACTGCATTTCGCCGTACATTTCCTTTTTTGCCTTTTTTCCTTTTTCTAGGAATAATCTTTTAATACGTCTGGAAACCGTAGTTTTTTGTTCAGCTTGGTATTGTCAAGCTTCTTTTGTTTTTTTTTCTTAACGTTCACTTCATGCCTCGCATTTTGTCGCCGTTTCTTTCATGTCGCTTTTGTTTCTGATTTTTTGCAGATTTCTTTTTGATTTGTTCTGATTCTTGATACCTATCCCAAATTTATTTTTTATTTTGCTGTTGTATCTTCTAATTCGTACATCTTTATTCTTAGCCGTATTTAAACTATCATTTTAGAGAAAAAAAATTACAGAAAACTGTAATTGTATGCTATTTTTTTGTAACAAGTTGTAACTTTAGAAAAAAATTTGCACCTTTTGACTATATTTTATCAACAAGTTGGCGAAAAATTATTTTTGTTACTAATTATTTGAGTCATTATACAAGGCGAGCAAAAATGACTGATATGTGTGAAGTTGTAGATTTGTTAAGCTCTACATATCCTTTGCTATAAGTTAACTAAACTGCAACTTCACACATATCACTCATTTTTACTCGCACTGTATTAACTACCGACCAAAATAAAATTACAAAGTAAAAAGTTCTCAAAATATATGAATCAATAAAAATGATTTTTGAAGAATGTAGATAAAGTTTCAAAAGCCAAAGATTGTAGCATTCATCCATAAAAATGTTAAAATATAACTAGAAAATAGTGATATTCACAACAAATTATTGCTGGTCAAATTGTAAGCAAAAACTCAAGGTTTCATTACGAGTATAACTTAGGGAAAACATTTTAACGTTCTCCATTTGTGACTTAAATTTAAAACTTATTTTCCACTCTAAAGATGATACCTCAGAAACCAGTGTCCGGAATGTTTCAACCGCTGCTTCAGCCGACGAAAATCGCTCACCACGCATTTTATTTTTGATATTTGGGAACAAAAAGAAATCATTAGGTCATAAATCAGGTGAATATGGACAATGAGTCATTAATTCAACATTTTTGTTGGACAAAAAATCAACTGTTTGACGGGCTGAGTGAGAGCTGGCGTTGTCATGATTGAGAATAATTCATCGATTTCGATTGTTCTTTCTTAATTGATCGATGACTTCCGGCAAACAAATTGTAGTATACCAATCAGCATTCACGGTTTTTCGATCCTCTAAAGCCACGGTTGCTACATGTCCAGTTAAACCAAAGAAACAAGCAATCATTTGCTTCGCAGCACTGCGTAAACGGACAACTTTTGTTGGTTTTGGTTCATTTTGAAATACCCAAACGGTAGATTGTTGTTTCCTTTCTGGCCCGTACGAATAGATCCACGTTTCGTCACCAGTAACGATGTTATAAACTAAATTTGAACGACCTCCATTGAATTTCTTGAGCATTTCTTCGCACCATTTGACACGACCCTGCTATTGCGCTTCTGTTAAATCGTGTGAGATCCAACGACTGCAAAGCTTTCGTACGTTCAAATGATCATGCAAAATCTGGTGTATTGCTTTCATGTCAATGCGAAAGGATGCTTGAATCTCACGGTATGTCACATGTCGATCTCGCTCAAGCATTTCACGCACAGCATCTACATTAGTGGCAACAACAGATGTTGATGGACGACCTTCAGGAAATTCGTCACTGAGAGAGGTACGTCCACGCTGGAATTCGGCAAACCAATTATAAACACTGCTCTTTGATTCGTGCTTCATCTCCAAAAGCCAAATGAAGCCGATCGAGGCATTGTTTCGGCGTTAGACCACATTTGAAATCGTAAAAAATCATGGCACGAAAATTTTCACGCGAAATTTCCATGTTTACACAGAATTACATTTTCTCAAATGCTATACAAACAAAACTACTTCACTTGGATAGGAACTGTCAATAGAATTATAGGCGAAAAACGTCAAATTTTTCAAATATGACAGTTGATAAACGCTAATAATTCTAGACCTACCAGATTCCAGAAAATTTTCCAGCAGCCCATGTATAAGTCTACGTTCAGCTTTTTTTAGAAACTTCGAACTGTATTAAATGGTACCTTCAATTAACAATATGTTATAGGAGTATTATTTATGGTAAATTTAATTGATAGGAGTAATGGATGCGTCTTAACTTTACGCAATCGGTTTTACTTGACCGTTAAACCCAAATCGTACAGATAATTGCTTACAACTTTATCGCTTTATGAGATCCTTCAGTGATTTGGTTCACGTTAGTATCTACGAGTTTTCTGCAACCATAAAACACAAAACACCACAACGTAGAAATACACTCGAGTTTATCGAGCCGGCGTGGATAACCTAGTCCTGCCGGTGTTTGATTATAAAATGTTTTTTTTTTTCTTTTGTAATCACGTGCCTATCTTTTAGAAAATATCATTTTGTTTGCCTTCTTACGTCCGCGACATTCCATTCCAAACTTATTCAATCCATCGTAACTAATTGAAATTAATGATTGGAATTAAAATTAAGCGAGCTATGACGGGGGACCGCAGTATTAATCATAACTTTCTAGCATCAGCTCCTAATCGCCTAACAATTTCCCTCGTAGTTTTCTTGATATTGATTCAGCATGGCGCATAAGTTTCCGGTTAATTAAGTTGCAAGGGGAGAAGATAAATAGTAACCTATTAATTAGAAAAATCGTTCTCCTTTCACCGGCATTTAAGACCCCAGCTCGTCCTGTGCATCTAGATCGCTTCCTGGCCGGCAGCCAGAGGTTACTTGATGGCAGGTTTCGATACGGACGAGCTTTCCACTTGGCTGCCTCCGCCTCTCTAACACACGCAGCCGTTCATCAAGACAAGTCGAGCTTGGAGTTGTTGTTTCTTAACTCCCGGACTTTTTTAAATAATTCGCGCTCGCCACGCAGTTGTGCGCAAAATACCGGCGGTTAAATTATAACCCGATGAGGGGGAATTGATTGTACCTGCAATTTACCTCGGACAACTCGTTTAATGCGCGCGCTCTCTCTCTCGCTAATAAACGATTGCACGTAAAAAAGTTGTTAACCGGAATTTTAAATTAAGTTCGCGCGAGATAAAGACTAAACGATTTTTACGAAACGAACGCGGATTTATAATTATCAACAACCAATTATCTTTATCGCTTTCATTAAAAAAAAAACCCACGTGACTTGTAAGTACGATGTTATATTGCTCAATTTTATAGAAAGCAACACAAACTCATCAATCAACATTTTTGGTTTAGTGTTATTTTTTTTTTTTTTTAATTACAAAGTTCTTACATTCTCAACAAATTTATATACATATAATTTATTCTTGCCTGTGCAAAAATAAAATAAAGTTAGACAAGGGGTTTGCACACCTCTAACATGTGACTATGGACGACCGGGCGATTCCAAATTGCTTCAGTTACGCGGGGGAGGAAATCGCAAGGTAATTCACAAAAAAATCGTAACCATTCGAATTAACTCAGTTAATCCGCGGATCACTTCAGCTTCAGAAAAAGCTGGCGTCCCTTCCTCGTACCGGGCGATTCCAAATTGAACTTCAGTTTTAATTTTATTTTATTAAAATCAATAAGTTTGAAATTCGCGAACGGAAGGCAAAAGCTTCCCCGTTATTTTTATTGAGTCCATGATTCACTTTTTATAAAAAAAATCATTGATTACATCTTTTTGTGTTTGTTACTTACCAAATTCAGCTAGTCGGCAAATAATTGTTATTTATAGCTATCTTAAGACTGGGTGCACAAAAGACTTAATCCAGGATTAAATGTAATCCTAACCAGGACGAAAAGTTGGGCTTTTTTCCAACACTCATTCTCAATCACCAGATGCATTTCAGACGCGTGGCGTTGCACAATGCGTAATTTTAATACAAACAATGTGTTTCTTGAACGAACAGAAATAATATAAGAATACTAATTAAACGTCTACTAGATTATTGAAATTCAACAATTAACATAAAATTGAAACTACGATGTGAAAGTGGGAAGGGGAGAACGAAGAAATCGGCACGCTTTTTAAGCTTCCGTTAGCTTCTAAATTTTTAAGCAGTAACAATTTTATCTTATCGAAACTCACCCACGCTGATCGTGGATATTTTTTCTGGAAACTACGTTTGAATTAAAATGAAGCTAGAAAATTGACTGATAGAAAATTTTTGAAACTTGGAAAAGTGGATGGAAAAATTTATCAGCGAGAAAATTTGCCAATCATGATAATTTTGTGCACGAGAAAATTTTCCAAGTATGGAAACATACTGTAAGAATCCCGATTTTTAGGATAATTATTTTTTATAATTCGGTATGCTTATTTAATTCAGATGTATTATTAAGTTAGAATTCGTATCATGACTCATGGAAAATATAAAACATTTGCAGCGTTATGCAACGAGCTTTCGATGTATGTACCGAGAAATTAGATCAAGGGCATTAAGGCCGATGAAAGAAATAATTATGTAAGGATTGATGTTTCATGGAAAAGAGTCTTGATCGAACCTTGATACTAGAAAAAATAAAATTAGTCATCAAGGTTACCATCGCCTAACGCAAAGCTGACGTAGACTAAAGTAGGTCATCGGAACCCAATAAATAGGTAGCTTTTTCAAATCAGAGGGGAGTTCGTCAAGACAGTTGCCCGAGGCACGAACTCCTCATCGTCATCTAGAAAAGTGGTTTTCGATTCCGAATGTAATTTAGTTTGTGTATCACGAGTCCTAAAGTTTTCAAAATACTAAATTCCTTTTTTTAAATCAATCAATTTTCCAAATTTATTTTTATTTAAAAGTGTACCTAAGAAGAATCCACGATCGGCGAGGGTGAGTTTAAACAGAACAGAATCTTTGTTGCTTAAAATTAAGCATCTAACGAAAGTTTTAGAAATAAACTGATTTCTGTTAATCTTTCCTTCTCTCTTTCATACTCAACTTTTAATTTTATGTCAATCGTTAAAATTTAATTAGTTAATTAATTAAATTCACAAATTATTTTGTTTGTAATCTTTTGTATTGTACTGACATTTCTTTTTTGTTTGAATAAATTTTGTAGGACGACCAAATAAACATCGAAAGAGATAAGGAGTGGACAGTTTACGACAATTCCAAAAAATGTATATATAAGTAGATGCCATTCGAGCTATTCGGGGAAAACGATTTTGGAAATCGATTTCCCAAGCATGAGAAATTTGTGCACGAGAAAATTTTCCAAAGACAAGGACATACTGTAAGAATCCAGATTTTTAGGATAATTATCAACAACCAATTATCTTCACTGCTTTCATTATAAAAAAAAAACCACGTGACTTGTAAGTACGATGTTATATTGCTTAATTTTACAGGAAGCAACACAAACTCATCAATCAACGTTTTTGGTTTATTGTTATTTTTTTATTATTTAAGATTACAATGTTCTTATATTCTCAACAAACTTATATACATATAATTTATTCTTGCCTGTGCAAAAATAAAATAAAGTTTGGGTATAGAGATAAGGGGTTTGCACACCTCTAACGTGTGACTATGAGGCCCCTGCATAGAATTGAATGTTAAAAAAAAATACAAACAAAGTAAACTGTTACATTTTTGTGCAATACTTCTGCCAAAAAAATATTCTTTCTTATTTTATAATGAAATCAAGGTTTAGAAAAATCATGATTTTTCCACTATATCATGTGGGGCATATTTTCTAATTACTTTGGTGCATACAGAGTGTTGTGTTTAATAATAATAATTTAATATGGCTTTAAGTACCTAACACATGGAACCTAATGTATACCGTTTTCGTTTTATTCAACTTAAAAAAAAAAACTATCACCGTCGAAGTATTTCAGACACATGAAAATATCTTCGCAGAAAATTTAAAATTATTTTATTAATTAAAAGAAAAATTGTTAATACTAAAATCATAATTATTTGTAAACTAAATTTCATGCTTTTTAATATATTGTTAATTTAAAAAAAACATTCTATTTGCAGTCCAAGAAGATTAAAACTAAAGAGAGAAAAAGGCGAAGCATTTTCGACAATTCTGAAAATGCAGAGACATCAGAAATGATTTCAACCCACGCGACCCACGTAAAACCATCCTAGCAACCGCGAGAAAAAAAAATTACTTTTCAGATACATGCTTAAAACTTTTTTGAATGGCAATTGCGAAGAAACTGAGTTTGGTCTTCTCGATTTTTGAAAAGAAAGTACTTTTGCACTGCTTTTCTAGGTTTCCCGATGAAGATTATAAGACGAATATTCACCAAGGAACCAGAAGAGTTAAGGTAAAACTGAAGCTGCTTGGCATTTACTTAGAAGAATGGAAAAGCTGCAACGCTTCCTTTACTTCTTCAAGGGTAATATTTTTCCACGTTTCAGGACTTGACAGGAATCTTTGTAAAGTACCTTAAAATCGTTCTGTGTTAAATAAAAAAAAGTGACCGTCAGGAAAAAATAAAAAAATCATTTCCTTTTCTGAATTGCGTTGTTTTTTTTTTTTTTCTTTCAAGAATATGCTAATCTACAGCATTTTATTGTCCTTGTTTAATATGAACCATATAGATTATCTTCCTATCATAGACTGATTCCAACACCTTTATATCTTCTCGGTTATACACATGAGAGTTCTTTAAATCGCAGTCCTTCGATTTCCTTTCCGTATCCGACTCCAGGTTTTTCTGTTTTGCATCTCCTTGCGTTTGCTGGTATGTGTTCTTCACTGTTCAACTTACCTTTTCGATCCACTTTCTTCCTCGACTTTCCTTTCTATTCCGTTACAAATCTTCTTTTCTGTTTTGCGAGTTCTCGCATTTGGTGGTCATTTTCAATGTTCACCTTACCTTTTCGATCCACTTTCTTCCTTGGCTTTCCTTTCTATTCCTTTACAGATCTTCACGCTCTACATGTTTTTCTTTTAGTTATTATGCTCTCGTTTCTTATTTTCTGTACCATTACAATATTCAGAATTAAAAAAAAAAATAGAATACAGAAGCTACAACTCGAAAAAGTTCTACCAAAAAATAAATGAACAAAGAAAACGAAATGAAAGGACTGTAAGGCAGAAGCTGAAAAACAGATCATTTCGAAGAGCTCATAACAAACCCAAATGGACCGACCTTTAGTAAAGATGAAGAAGACCTCAATGAAAGAACGTTGAAGAGAAAGAAATAATCAACAAAAACAAAAAAAAAGAGAAAGCATATGAAAGAAATAAATATGTCGGAGAACGGAGAAAAATCTCGGAGAGTAATACTTAATTTCACTAAAGACGTTTGGTTAAAAGAATACATGCCAAAAGAAGAAAAATTAGTCAATCTTACCTACCAATTTTTCTAAATACTGTTTTCTAAAAACTGTTTATAAAATCCTGTCAACAACAAATTTTGGATTAATTAAATCAAATAAGGTCTAGGAGACGGGTGAAACTAGACAGTTATGAGTTTTTTGAAAAAAAAAAATTAAATATCATGAAACTGCACTGAAGAACAACTGAGATAAACAGATTCATGAAAAAGTTCAGACAGCAAGCAGAAGTTTTGTCGCAAACAAAAAAAAAAATACTACGCAGTAGATCAAAACGAAGACCAAGATTTATGCAACTATCATCATGCCGATGAAAATTGAAAATTTGTTGAAAACTTGAAAATTTTGGAAATGAAGATTATGAGAACTATTCTGGGACGTACAGTCGGAGAAAGAAACAAAATGATACGAAAGAGAATAGTGAAAGAGAAGAACTGAAAGACATACTGACTGACATATTTACACAAAATCAGTACGAATAAAATGGATTGGACAAATTTGGAGAACAGGGCTAAATATAAAAATAAGAAAAATTATGGAACGGCAATCAGACAACAAAAGAGGAAGGTAGAATAACCAAGGCCAAAACAAGACGCAAGAGACAGAAACGCGAGAGTAAAGAAATTTAAAGAAAAAGTTTAAAACAGAAAAGAATGGAAAAAAGTAGTTCAAAAGATGAAGAAATCAAGGGCAAACAGTTCCTCACATTTGGTATTAATATTTGCCATTGCTTCTCCCATCTTTTCTTGGTCTTCCTTTCCATTCCTTCTTTTCTTGCTTTACATCTCTTCTGCCTTATTATTCCTCATTTTCCGCAACACCTTAGCTGACGTTCTCTAATTACCTTATACGTGGGTTGAAATTTTAACTGTTTAACTGTTTTCCTCTTCATTTATTTCACTTTATTTATGGCTTTTCTTTTCACACTTCGTGTGTATACAGGTGTAAAACCGCTTTCAAGGGGCGACCTGTATATTCTCTTCTCTTCAACGCGTATTGCATTATCTTAGGAAACCGCGTGGTTAGTAAGCGCTTCAGACCGCGCCCATTCTCGTCGGTTTCATCGCAGCAAAAATATTTTTTTAATTTATTATAATCTTCGTCATCGCTGGAATAATTAATTCAGCAAGCTTCAAATAAACCCACGCTTTGCGTTTTATTTTAGACGCTCGTTCGTGCGGCTAAAATTAAAAAGGAGCGACTTGTATATTCTCTTCTCTTCAACGCGTATTGCATCATCTTAGGAAACCGCGTGGTTATATTTTAGACGCTCGTTCGGGCGGCTTTCGTTTTAAAATACTCCGGCCATAAATTAGTGTAAAATTCTCGACCCATCGCCACTCCTTTGTGGTTTTAAACCAACAATATCTTTCGGAGATTCTATTCTATTCTTTTAAGATAGGATTGCATCATCTTTCATAAACGTGTGCAAGCGTATTTGTTTTGGTTCGTGAGAATTTAGCGAATTTATTATTCCACGTTCGGCGTTCAGACAGTTGTAAAATTTCCGTCGCCACTTGTTTTTTTTTTATTATTGAATCAGTTGAATCAGTGAAATGTGAACTACAGGTTTTTGCGAGCTAATGTTTCGATGGATTGAATTGGTCTCACCCTTGACATTTGACGCCAGCTGTGTCTTCTTACGTCAGATGGTCTTTACTGATGTCATGATGGTTTTGATTCGAACATTTGGGGGCATGTTTGGTTTCCCTTTAGTAATTTTCGTCGTGCTTCGGGCGTCAATTGTTTGGCGACAATCCCAGCTGATTGTTGAATGATGTTGTTGAAGAAGGTGTGGCATTGTGGCTGCTCTAACGGTGGCTCCACATTTTGGGTTGCTGTTGATGACCTTTGTGGGAAGGTTTCCTCGCGGTATGACTTCTCGTCGTTTTAGGCACTTCACGCCAATTACTTTTATTTGATGTTTAACGTTGGTTTTGGCGCTTCAGGCCAATGATGTTTAGGATTCAGGAACGTGATTTGATTATTTGTGAAACAAACTGATGACGGATCCGTCAATGGCTAAATCTGGATTTGTTTTAACATTGACTTGTAATTTCATTATAACTAATATTTATGCATTACCTGCATAGGTTTTTTCGTTATTCAAATCAAGAATTATTTCGAAGGCAATTTTTCAAATACCTTCAAATTTCATACGATTCGTTGCATGTTAATAAGTTTCCTGCGTTGATATCTTCATCACGAATTTGCATTCCACAACAGAAGCAATAAATTCGGTTTACTTAAGAGCGTTACATTTTAAATCGAACTGTTTTTCTTTCATTAGCATAATCCCGAAGCTCCAGAGGTTTTTTTTTTATTTATTTTTATGCAATTGCAACGGATAATTAAAACGAGTTCGAGCGTTTTTCTTTTGTTTGGTTTTTTTCTTTCCGAAGAGCGGATGCGCAAGAAGATGGCACCGATAATTTACTGTCCATAATAAATGCGGCAGGTGTAAAATTAAATGCAAAATGCAACTGCGCGTGTGTGCATATTAAGAGGCTACACGTTCAAACCTGTTAGGCACAAAAGAATTTGCAAAAGCATGAATCGTTCCTTGATTAATAGATTGTTTTTGGTGTCCATAAATATGTTTTGTTATTAATGGCGGTAGTAGTTGATGGTGTGGAGAAGTTGTCCGTCGTACGGTAAAATGATCTCGTGATCATTTCCGTGTTCTCGTGTCTGCATAATCAGAGTTGTTATAATATATGGCCGCATTTTTCCTGACGGTTAATTGGAAGGAGATGTTCCAAAAAAGGACATCTCAAGTTATTACTTAATCAACAAAGTTGCAGCACATACATAAAATTAAAACTATGTAAGTTATAGTTGCAGTGGTAATTATTTATTATTAGGAAACCTGGGTTCTGAAAGCTCTGTTATAAATCCTTTTTTACTTTCACCCTTTGACCTCTAACAGGTGGCGATTGTAAATGTGGTTTAATAGTCATAGACCATAAAAACCAATTTGAAATGAGACTACTATATGTAAGTGTGATGATGATTACCAGGGAAAAGAAATCGGCCCACTTGTTCCGCGAACTGCACGAAAAATTAGTATTCGGACTGTACTAGTCCCACCTACAATGTGCGAAGACGAACACTCACACTGTATCCCTTCCCCTCCCACATAAAAATTAGATGCATCGGAAGTATGGAAAGAGTGAATAGTACATTCAGCGTAAAAAGCGTCCAACACTAAGTGGGTCGAATTATTTTCCCTGATGATTACTCAAATTAAGTCAAGAAATTTAAAACAATTTTGGCTAAATATAATTTTTAGTAAATGACATGTTGTCTTTATTTCCAAAAACCTCTTTCAATGTAACGCAATGTATGTATACCAGAAAATCTAATTATCTTCTCGAAGATAATTTGCATGAAAATAACAAACGCTCGAGTCAGCCGACAATATAAAATAAGCAATTACACGTGTAATTTAGTTTCTAATTACGTCGACGATTGAAGTATCAGGAACGCGCGTTCCATTTATTATAATAAATAATGAATGCGTACATGAAACGAGCCAGGAAGCGATTAGAGAAAAACACGACGTTATATCTTCCAGGTATAATCTCTCGGAGGAAGCGAAAAAGCTGTAAAAAGCGCTCGTCTTTTTCTAGTTTTAAACTTCAGCAAACGCTCTTGTAAAAAAGTCTGCGCGAGGAGGATTGATTGGCACTTGTCAGGGGAATAACAAAGGTTGCAAGCCTTCCAGATCGTAAACACAACTATTAGCTAGTCTACAAACTTGATATAATATTGCATCAGCACAATTGAAACACTTTGTTGTCTGATGAATCAAATTACTCCCATTATACCATAGCATGAATTGGTTGTTTTAGAAAAATCTTATAAAAAGAAATAGCATTATCCAAGCCAGTGAGTAAAAGTGGTCCGTGTATTTGGTGCCTTATCGTTAGTTATACATACATGGTTATCGTTTTCATTTAGTTGGCAGTTGATAAAAACTAGGAGTACTTCGTTTTCAAATAGTTCAACAACATTCCAAACGTGTTATAACCGAATTGAGTTCAAGCTGATTTCACCTTTAGTGAAGCCGTCAAATAATTCGGAATTCAATTCAATTTAAGGATTAAAACCAATTCTTTCAATTCACTTTTAGTTAAGCTCTTTAACTATCAAATACTTAATACGACTGGTTGAATTCAATTCGAAATTCAACTCAGTTTAAGCATTAAAACCAATGAAACCAATTCAATCGATTCACTTTTAGTTAATCAATAAGTTCAAATTCTATTCAGATCACTAAGTTGTCAAATAATACGACTGACTAACTGAATTCAAATCGTAATTCAACTCAATTTAAGGATTGAAACCAATGAAACTAATTCAACTAATTCAATTTTAGTTAAATTCACCATAGATCAATTGCGACAAAATCGTTTTTCAATTGCATTCAACTCAGTTCAGGAATTCAGCAATAGCTGAACTCAGTTTAGTTCAAACCACCACGAACTTACACATAATATACTGAACGGTCATGTCTCGTCAACGATGTTAATTCAATTAATATTTACTTTCGAATAGCATGGCGTTCCATTTATTTCGAAATATTCACGATGATCAATGAAAATTCAATTTATTTTAAACCCCCAACGATTTCATGTACTGAACGGCCATGCCGAAATCAATTCATTTTTGAATAGCATGTAGTTCAGTTTATTTTGAAGAATTCAGTTGATTCAGTTTTGTTTAAGTTGCCGATAAGTGTCTCGAGTCCAATTCGGATGAATTCAATTCACTTCAGCCAAATTATCCTTCTCTTCATTTAAGTTTAATAATAAACTCGATTGAATACAGAACAATTCATTCCAGCTACAAACATGATCGGTTCAATTTCGTCTATTTTCCAATTCTATTCAACTCCGTTCAACTATTTCGTTTAAACCCCAACGAATTCATGTACCAAAGGGCCGTATCGGAATCAATTCGTTTTTGAAGGGGATGCAAATCTACTTGTTTTGAGTAATCCAACTGATTCAGTTCCGTTTGAATTGCCAGTTCAATTTTAGTTTATTTTTCAATTGCATTCATTCAACTCAATTCAACTATTAAATGAATTCATGTACTGAATGACCATGTCGGAATCAATTCGTTTTCGAATAGCATGCAATTCAGTTTATTTTGAACAATTCAGTTGAATCAGTTTGGTTTAAGTTGCCGATAAGTGCCTGGAGTTCAATTCGGATGAATTCAATTCACTTCAGCCAAATTATCCTTGTATTTATTTAAGTTTAATAATAAAATCGATTGAATACAAAACAATGCATTCCAACTACGAACATGATCGGTTCAATTTAGTTTATTTTCCAATTCTATTCAACTCCGTTCAACTATTTCGTTTAAACCCCAACGAATTCATGTACCAAAGGGCCGTATCGGAATCAATTCGTTTTTGAATTTTTGAACGGTATGCAAATCTATTTATTTTGAGTAATCCAGCTGAATCAGTTCCGTTTGAATTGCCAGTTCAATTTTAATTTAATTTTCAATTGCTTTCATTCAACTCAATTCAACTATTAAACGAATTCATGTACTGAATGCCCATGTCGGAATCAATTCGTTTTCGAATAGCATGCAATTCAGTTTATTTTGAACAATTCAATTGAATCAGTTCCGTTTGAATTGCCAATAAGGATGTTAAATCCAACTCTGATGAATTCAATTCTATTAAATTCAATCAACTTATCTTGTTTATTAATACGGTTTTAATTATCCAATTCGCTTTAAGTTTAGTAAAAAACTTTGTGATCGGTTAGCTTTAGCTAAGCTTCAAAGCTATTTCAATCCAATTCGATTCACTTCAGCTGTCAATATGTAATTAATTCAATTTAATTTATTTTCTAATTGCTTTCAACTCGATTCGACTTTCATAACACTAAAACTGAATTTATACTTCAAGGTCAATTCAATCTTAAGTTATCTTAGGGGAGATTCTAAGTATACTTTATTGACAGGCTGGCACAATTTAAAGGTGCTTGAAAATTTAAATTACAGTTATTATCAGAGCAACAAAATTTAATGACGGCTAAAAACTTAACGATTCTGATACAGGATAATACAAAGATACTTTCAAATTTAAAGTACGATTTTATGATTTGTTGTTACTACAGCAACAAAATTTAACGACGCTTTAAATTTAACGATTTTGATACAGGATAGCCCCCATTACGTCGTTTAATTCAGCCAAAGAGCTGCACCCCTGGAGAAAAAGTCATGCCACATAACGTGTATTACTGAAAACCAGTCCGACCGTGGGCCTTTTGTATGGCAAATCGAACGGAGTGTGGAGTATATCGCACTTCGTCACACATATGTTGTGTTTTCTGAGTTTATTTTGTATTTAAATTATTCACTGGTCGCCCTGTTTCGTTAAAATTTACAGATTATTCTCTGGATCGTGACAAAATTTGTCAATTTTTAAATCAATTTGACTCATTACTAGTTTTATATAATTTTTATTTTTGCCCTTGCCTCATCATTTATACATTCCTCATTTGACTCTATTTTATTTATTTAACTTTAAATTTAGCCAATTGACAGACCTTTGTTTTTTCTTTTAATCGATTTCATTCGTTTGTTTTTTTACTTTTAAATTAATAACTAATCATCTTGCTTCTCTTCGGTTTGATTTTATTTAACATTTTGACTTTTCATTGTTTTAGTTATCAATTGAACGTCTTTTGTTTCTTTTTTTTAAACGATTTAAGATTATTTTATTTTACATTTTAATTCCGCCGTTTTTGGCGAATTTATTTTATTTTTTAATTATTAAATTGAATTGTATTTTTGGTTCTGATGAAAGTTAGTTTATGTCGATTTGACTTGATAAGTTTCATACGACTTGTTTGACGATCGTCTTTTGTTTTTGTTCTATTCGATTTTATTCGTATTTTGGGAGGATTTAATTAAAATCATAATGAGTTTTAACGCGTACAAGGTCAGAATGAAATGAGTCGGCCTGAGTTCCTGGAACTGAGATGCGCACGGCACGGCTCCAAACGGGATCGAGCTTAGGGTAGCTGCGATATTACCCGTAATTTATGCACTCAATTAAGGATGTCTTTGCATACAAACGTAAATGTATTTGAAGTTTGTTCTTGTCCGATGAAAATTGTAAGTACAAAGTTTTTTTTAATCTCGAACCGGACAGAAATATGAAGGGAAAACACTCAACGTTTCGTTATAGACTCCTGACGAAGCTACGAATCTATAGCGAAACGTTGAGTGTTTTCCCTTCCTATTTCTGTCCGGTTCGAGATTAAAAAAACTTTGTAAATGTATTTATTATTATTAATCCAATAGCATCAGAAAGGACAATGGATACGTCATGGAGAAATTGCACACCTTAAATTTATCAAAAGTCGCTTAAACTATAGTGATATTTAGCTACTAAATAATCTTTCACTATTGTAACTGCTGTTAGATTTAAACTGATTTGGTAAATTATTATAATTTCCATAACAGTATTGCGGAGAACGTTCCCCACTTACGTAACAAACGGAAAGGGAAAAGTGCTTAAATAGAGCGGGACCGTACAAGAAATGGATCTTCCGGGTTCTTCCGAGTCGAAACCTCTTGATCTAATTACGCGTCGCGGCCTTCTTTGAAGTTTATTTTCTTTGAACATATAAAATAGCGACATCTTACTATCGCTTTTTGACCTAACATTGCAGTAGGATAGACAAATTGAAGCGGGATTTGCTCCTAATGAGTCCCCCATGCAAGGCGGCCATGCTTGCTGTCAAAGCATAATGTTTCTGCTGAAGAAGCCCCAAGCAGGGCTGAAACAGCTGTCCAGAGGCTGCTCGAGGTTCTCACTGCAATCAAAAACGATTTGCACAAAATTTTTCTAAAAGATTTATTTTCTTTATTGTAAAAATTTTTAAGTACAAAGTTTTTCTAATCTCGAACCGGATAGAAAAATGAAGAAACACACTCAACGTTTTGCTATAGATTTTAAGCTTCGTCAGGTGTGAAAAAAAGTAAATAAACAAATAATAATAAACAAATAAAAAAGTTGTCAAGAGAAATAAAAAAGTTTTAAAAGATTAAAGAGAAACAAGAAACGAAAAGGTAACATGACTTTAAACTAAAATACTATAGCGAAACGTTGAGTGTGTTCTCTTCATTTTTCTGTCCGGCTCGAGACTAGAAAAACTTTGCACTTACAGTTTTCATCGGACAAGAACCAACTTCAAGTAAAAATTTTTCTATTAGGAAAAAGCCATGGGTACTTCGTATGGTGTTCCCCACTTTTTACAATTCAGGGAGGAGAAAAGTGCTTAACCAGAGCGGGAGCGTACGAAATGTCGATCTTTCGGATCCTTCGAGTAAAGCCTCTTGACTTAATTACGCGTTCCATTCCTCCTCCTCCTGTTTATATCAGTTTATATCGATTTGACTTAATAAGTTTCATACGACTTGTTTGACGATCGTCTTTTGTTTTTGTTCTATTCGATTTTATTCGTATTTTGGGAGTGTT
Source organism: Prosopocoilus inquinatus (assembly GCA_036172665.1). Classification (NCBI taxonomy): domain Eukaryota; kingdom Metazoa; phylum Arthropoda; class Insecta; order Coleoptera; family Lucanidae; genus Prosopocoilus; species Prosopocoilus inquinatus. The sequence continues at coordinate 6,829,257 of CM069870.1, forward strand.
TTAATTTTGATAATCAAGTGGACGTCTTTTTTTTCTCTCGCTCTTTTATTCCAGCTAATTCAAATTTCTTTTATAAACTGTTCAGCAAGACCTAAGACCCTAAGACCCCTGACGAACCCCTAATAAAGGTTCATAGATCCCTTTCAAGACCTCATCGACCTCCAAAGGGTCGATACCGATCCCGTTGGAAACCCGTGGCATAAAATGTGAATAATCGTCTCTTAAACAAAATGGTAGGTTTTAATTAAAAAAAAGTTTTAAAAAATAAGAAAAAGAGAGGCGATTACTATCACTATTATACAGTTATGCAATGTTCGTTTGTTTTTCTGTAAACATCAGCAAAAACTGAGTTTTATAAAAAGAATCAAAAATAAAGAAGTTAAAAGGGGTGGGAATTCTCGCGTCATAACCCTGTATAAGCAATTTCTTGTCAAAAATAAGATAATAAATTAGTTGCAATTTGCGTTCAATTTTTTTTTTGTATTTATTCTGCTGTGCCTCCCAGGGGATGGGCTCCACAGTTTGGGAAACGCTGTCTTATACAGTATAAAGTACCTAGATATACAAAAGCTGCATTCGTTTATTCAACTCCGCTCTATTTACTCTTTTCGCACTTTTGTCTCACTTTTGATACAAGTAAAAGTGAGACAGAAGGGCGAAAAGAGTAAGTAGAGTGAATAGAGTTGAATAAGTGAATGCAGCTTTTGTATATCTAGGGACTTTATACTGTGTAAAACTGTGGAGCGCGCCCCCCTGGTGGACACACCAGAATAAATATAAAAAAAATTGAACGTAAATTGTCGCCATTTTGGAGAGATCTGAAAGGCGCGAAGTTTAAATGAACGCACGTAAGCAATGCAAAATCGCATTTAAAAAAATTAACTTTGCTAGCAACTTTATACTTAAGCAATTCCTATTTCAGTAAATATTTACTTATATTTACTGGAGTGGTCTTAACGAAGTCAATTAACAATTATCATTGGTCACACACACTTACCGATGAGCATGCGCGCAATAGAAATTGCGTCATGCATCATGTAAAGCGGTCTTTACACGTAGTGATGCAACCAAACTTCAACATAACCTTAAAACTTACACGCAACTTTTCAATTAAGCTTTTGCTGTATATTTGAAACGAATGGTAGCAATTTCCGAGCGTAAATATTTACTCGCCTTGCGTTTGAGTGGCCTTGTTGAAGTTAATTAACAATTATTAATGTTCAAACGTGCTTACCAATGAGCATGCGCACAATACAAGTTGCGTCTTACAACAGTACAAATTGTATCATGTAGAGCGGCTTCAGGTATTAAATATTTTGTATTTCGTAAAGCAATAAATAATTTTGTACAGTCGTGATCGTTAAATTTTGGTCATCACTGTCAATCAAAACGTCAGTTTCAATTTCAGAAGTAAAAAAAAATTCAGGTAAATATCATATCGTCTACCAAAAAAGTGTCGAAAATAAGTGAAATATTTAAGAGATTATTTCTAGTATTCAAAGTCAATCTCATAAGTTTCATTGGGGCCTTTTGTATGGCAAATCGAACGAAGTGTGGAGTATCGCGCATTTCGTCACACATATGTTGTGTTCTCTGACTTTATTTTGTTTTTAAATTATTCACTGATCGCCCTGTTTCGTTAAAATTTACAGATTATTCTCTGGATCGTGACAAAATTTGTCAATTTTTAAATCAATTTGACTCATTACTAGTTTTATATAATTTTTATTTTTGCCCTTGCCTCATCATTTATACATTCCTCATTTGACTCTATTTTATTTATTTAACTTTAAATTTAGCCAATTGACAGACCTTTGTTTTTTCTTTTAATCGATTTCATTCGTTTGTTTTTTTACTTTTAAATTAATAACTAATCATCTTGCTTCTCTTCGGTTTGATTTTATTTAACATTTTGACTTTTCATTGTTTTAGTTATCAATTGAACGTCTTTTGTTTCTTTTTTTTAAACGATTTCAGATTATTTTATTTTACATTTTAATTCCGCCGTTTTTGGCGAATTTATTTCATTTTTTAATTATTAAATTGAATTGAATTTTTGGTTCCGATTAAAGTCAGTTTATGTCGATTTGACTTAATGAGTTTCATACGACTTGTTGACGATCGTCTTTTGTTTTTGTTTTATTCGATTTTATTCGTATTTTGGGAGTGTTTTGATATTGATAATCAAGTAGACGTATTTTATTCCAGCTAATTCAAAATTTCTTTTATAAACTGTTCAGCAAGACCTAAGACTTAACAACTCCGACCCTCTGAAAGACCGCAATAAATAATTTTACAGTACAGTACAGTCGTGAGCGTTAAATTTTGATCATCACTATTAATCAAAACTAGTGCTGGCAACCAAATCGGTTTTTTGGATAACCGGTTAATCGGTTTTGGATTATCCGAGGTTTTAAACAAAACCGTAAACCAAATTGTTGTTATCCGAATAATCGGTTATTCGAATATCCAATTATTTGGATAATCGGATATTCGAATATATAATTATTTGGATAATCGGATATTCGAATATCCAATTATTTACATAACCGGATATTCGAATAATATCGGTTTTTGGATAATCGGATACTCATATGACCGGTTATTCGAATGATGAAAAATAACGTATTTATTTCTTTCACCCATTTAAAGAAAATCATAGGAATTTGAAGCAGCAAATTTAAAACTCAAATAAAATTGAAAATGAGTAAATGTTGGAAATATTAAGAAAATGAAGGTGAATTTTATCTGTTATGTTCACTACGTAAAAAAAAGTGGTCAAGTGGTACTTCTAATCCACATATTAGAACTCGTAGAAGAATTAAAGTAATTTTAGTTTTTGTTGTGAGTAGCCTTTTCGGCCGTACCCAACCGTCTTTCAGAGAATTCAATAAAAGTTTATAAATGGTACAGATGTTCGGCACTGTAATGAATTTTTACAGCTCAAAATATTTGCATTACTTTTACAATTTGTTGAATATTGTTCATTAAATAGAACAAGAATAATTGTCATTTATCTACTATTTAACAAAGAAAAAAAAACGAAAACTATTATTAGTGAGTTTGTGTCACGTTTTAGATGTGTGAGTCCTTATAAATTAGAAATGCAGTTAATACTTTAAAATGGACAAGAGACGCGCAAAATTGAAATGTTTGAAAACATCTTCATCTGATTAAAAACCAGGAACATTAGAGTTAAAATTCGGTCGAGTCTGTTTTTTATGAATCATTTTTTTGTTAATACGTAATTAACCGATTTTCGGATAATCCAAAAGCTGCTTTGTCGATTACAGATTTCGCGAATATCCGAATGGTCGGCTTTCAAGTAGACAGTTTTTCAAATATCCCAATAATCGGTTTTTGGATACTCGAATAGTCAGTTTTTCGAATATCCATAATCGGTTTTTGGATACTCGAATATCCGAATAATCGGTTTTTGGATTATCGAATATCCGAATAATCGGTTTTTGGATATTCGAATAGTCGGTTTTAACCATTATTTGGATAACCGGTTTTATCCAAAACCGGTTTTTAAAGAAACCGATTATTCGGTTTCAATTTTTTCCGGTTTTTGTCAGCACTAATCAAAACGTCATCGTCAGTTTCAATTTAAAAAGTAAAAGGAAATTCAGATAAATATCATATCGTCTACAAAAAAGTGTCGAAAATCAGTGAAATTTTTAAGAGATTATTCCTAGTATTCAAAGTTAAGACATCAATCTCCTGAGTTTCATTGAAATACAAGTCGGGCACCGATGAGAAGTTAGCAATAAAATTCCAGCAATAAAATTATAAAATTTCAAACCGCTGCCACCGCTAAAATAACGTTCACAGATCAATAATATTTAATCTATTACAAAGAGTATAATGTGTAGATTCCCCTCATATGAAGAAACTGAAAAAATATTTGATATTAAGTTAACTATGACTATTTAAACCAGCATAAGTCATTATTCATATATCGCACCAAAACAATTGCTTTCACTGAAAATTTTCACGTAGTCATAAAGTAAACATACATATCTATTTAATAATGCCTTCAGAAAGTTTTAGCCGGTTGATTTGAAGTAATTAGAAATTAATTAAAAGTGGCGCACAAATCAACGAAACAGTACCAATTTCAAATGCTCATAACTTTTCTCAGAGAACTTGCATAAAAATTCTGTTTGCAGAATATTAAAGCACGGATCAAAATCTATCGTTTAAGCCACCCTCTGAGTTTTAGCCGGTTGGTTTGAAGTAATTAGAAATTAATTAAAAGTGACGCTTTTAAAGTTATGAGCATTTGAATTGGTACTGTTTCGTTGATTTGTGCGCCACTTTAAATTAATTTCTAATTACTTCAAATCAACCGGCTAAAACTCAGAGGGTGGCTTAAACGATAGATTTCGATCTGTGCTTTAATATTCTGCAAACAGAATTTTTATGCAAGTTCTCTGAGAAAAGTTATGAACATTTGAAATTGGTACTGTTTCGTTGATTTGTGCGTCACTTTTAATTAATTTCTAATTACTTTAAATCAACCGGCTAAAACTTTCTGAAGGCATTATTAAATAGATATGTATGTTTACTTTATGACAACGTGAAAATTTTCAGTGAAAGCAATTGTTTTGGTGCGATATATGAATAATGACTTATGCTGGTTTAAATAGTCATAGTTAACTTAATATCAAATATTTTTTCAGTTTCTTCATATGAGGGGAATCTACACATTATACTCTTTGTAATAGATTAAATATTATTGATCTGTGATCGTTATTTTAGCGGTGGCAGCGTTTTGAAATTTTATAATTTTATTGCTGGAATTTTATTGCTAACTTCTCATCGGTAAGTCGGGCACCAATCTTTGACAGGCTATGACGACCAAAAATTATTGCCCGCGACTGTATATTTACTGATGAACTGCTTATTTAGTTCTGTTTTATACGTGTGCCATTGAAACTGCTTATTAAAAGGCAAATTAAAATCGTAAGAGCAAGACAGAAATTTTAAAATGCTCGTTTATGCACACGTGCTGCAATAACTTCGAATTACGAGCGCAAAATTTACGATTCACAACACACACGCATTAAATTGCCGATAACCGGAAATGCCTGGACACTTAATTAAAACGTGATTGAGAAAGGCAACGGCCTGCAACAATTCGAAAAATCGGCGTAAGCGGCATTTATCGTAATTGCGGCGGTACTCTAACAACCGGGAAAACAATGTAATATCCGCCGTTAAGTTTTTCCTATCTTTTCTTGCCCGTCCTCTGGTAATCGGTCGCAAAAAATATGCCCCCCCACGCTACTCTTTAATTATCGCCGTAAATTCCCCCGTAATACAGCGATCAAATTAAAATCGCGGCAGTTAAAACGGGTCAGGAGATAAAATCTGTGCCGCTTACCGAAGTTTTATCCTTGTTTATAATTTCTAAGGGAGCCTGAATGCTCGGCTTGCCGAGATACCAATCTTCCCTCGGACTGTAATCTCCTAAGAAGCGAACCAATCTCGGCACATTCACGTAGTTATCGTCATCGAAATGACAGAACCATCTGAAACAACACACATCAATCAGTTATTTGAGGCAGGCTGTGTGATATGGGAATCTCAGCGGGTAAATAAAAATAAATCGTTTGGTATCGTTTTCATCGTACATCGTACAAAACAAAACGAATAAAAAAAAAAGATTGCAAAACAGATCGGTAGATGTTAAAATAATTTACATCGGGGGTTCCCGACACAGTCGGTTAGGTGTAAAGAAATCATTTGCGGGTCGATGAACAGTTAAGCTGGGGTTTCCTAGGAGAGTCAGGCCCGATTTTTCACATCTGGATAAATTTATCTGCCAGGTAATATCCTCGGAAACTATTATCGATGCAATGATTCCCAAGGATAATACCCGGCAGATAAATTTATCAAGAGGTGAAGAAATCGGGCATCAGTCGGGCTGAAACTGACCGTGACCGACGGCGACGCGCGACGTTCATTCTAATCAAAAGCCAAAAATTAAATGAGGATGGTTTCCTAGACTTCGCTCGGTTTTCATTGTTTTTAATTAGAGCGGACTTTTTATTTAGAACATCTTTCATTCTCCAGTGTTAATTATAGTTTTCTTAATTGAGTACATACAATTTCAGTTTTATTAGGTTGGGTTGACCTTGAGGCGGGTCGGATTTGAATTTGGTTAGTTGGATTTTTATTTTTATTAAATTTATTAAATTCCATCGAATTTTTGATACCAATCGATAGAGTTCAATTGGGTTGGGGTTATCAGTCGCGATCAGCTTCCGCCGACCGGCTTCCTAGGAAACCATAGCTTTACCGGTTGATAAAAAGGATCTGTTAGCCTATTTCTTTTCTTTATATACAATATGTATATAGGGACGTGCCCTATTTAAAATTCCTATTTTGTGATTAACAAAACACATTAATTTTAATAAATGCAAAAACAGAAAGTGAAATTATTACTTAAAATGTTGAAACGAATATAATATAATATTCCTTGGAAGGTTGAAATCAGAATTAAATAGCTTTCACTGGTGGCAAGTATGCGCTGTAACGTCAACAACCGTCCCGAAGCTAGTGTCTAAAGAAGTGCGGTTGTTCGTTTGTAGATGTAATAATAAGGGCGCCAGGGAAATAACCCCAGCTGATATATCTAAGAAGCCGCTTCCTAAAGCCCCACAGCGTGCGATGGTGTTCGAGAACCTCCGGGAGATTTATCACCACTCGCGCGTTCAGAATAGGGTTAGACATAAAATAAAATACAAGAGCGTAATGTAAAAAAATATAAATATATTAACTTACATTGTGTTTACTCTAAACAAAATAGCCCGCCCACACGGCTAAAGCCAATCCAATTGGAAAAAAACGGTGAGCTTGAAAGGTTATAATCAATGCAAACCGCAAAGGATCGGTAATGATCAGGGAAAAGAATTCGGCCCACTTAGTGTTAAACGCTTTTTACGCCGAATGTACTGATCACTCTTTCCGTGGCTCCGATGCATCTAATTTGTATTGAGGAGGAGGAGGAGAAGAAGGGATGCAGGGCGAGTGTTCGCATGTCGCAGAAGTTATTATAAACGGGACTAACACACTCCAAATACTACTAAATTTTCGTACTATTGGCAGAATGAGTGGGCCGATTTCTTTTCCCCGGTAATAATCGAACAATTGCATCGATGAGTGCATAATCGTGTTCAGTTCAAATTTACTGTGTTGAGAAAACAACAAAAAACTTTCTAGATTTTTATTTTAACTGAATTATCGGCCTAAAATTCTTTCAGATAAGGACATCTGAAGCCTCCTGAAGCCAATAATTACTTAAAAAATAAAAATCGAGTGGGCCGATTTTTTTTCCCCGGTAATAATCGAACAATTGCATCGATGAGTGCATAATCGTGTTCAGTTCAAATTTACTGTGTTGAGAAAACAACAAAAAACTTTCTAGATTTTTATTTTAACTGAATTATTGGCCTAAAATTCTTTCAGATAAGGACATCTGAAGCCTCCTGAAGCCAATAATTACTTAAAAAATAAAAATCGAGTGGGCCGATTTTTTTTCCCGGTAATAATCGAACAATTGCATCGATGAGTGCATAATCGTGTTCAGTTCAAATTTACTGTGTTGAGAAAACAACAAAAAACTTTCTAGATTTTTATTTTAACTGAATTATTGGCCTAAAATTCTTTCAGATAAGGACATCTGAAGGCTCCTGAAGCCAATAATTACTTAAAAAATAAAAATCGAGTGGGCCGATTTTTTTTCCCCGGTAATAATCGAACAATTGCATCGATGAGTGCATAATCGTGTTCAGTTCAAATTTACTGTGTTGAGAAAACAACAAAAACCTTTCTAGATTTTTATTTTAACTGAATTATTGGCCTAAAATTCTGTCAGATAAGGACATCTGAAGCCTCCTGAAGCCAATAATTACTTAAAAAATAAAAATCGAGTGGGCCGATTTTTTTTCCCGGTAATAATCGAACAATTGCATCGATGAGTGCATAATCGTGTTCAGTTCAAATTTACTGTGTTGAGAAAACAACAAAAAACTTTCTAGATTTTTATTTTAACTGAATTATTGGCCTAAAATTCTTTCAGATAAGGACATCTGAAGGCTCCTGAAGCCAATAATTACTTAAAAAATAAAAATCGAGTGGGCCGATTTTTTTTCCCCGGTAATAATCGAACAATTGCATCGATGAGTGCATAATCGTGTTCAGTTCAAATTTACTGTGTTGAGAAAACAACAAAAACCTTTCTAGATTTTTATTTTAACTGAATTATTGGCCTAAAATTCTGTCAGATAAGGACATCTGAAGCCTCCTGAAGCCAATAATTACTTAAAAAATAAAAATCGAGTGGGCCGATTTTTTTTCCCGGTAATAATCGAACAATTGCATCGATGAGTGCATAATTGTGTTCAGTTCAAATTTACTGTGTGTAGAGAAAACAACAAATAACTTTCTAGATTTTTATTTTAACTGAATTATTGGCTTAAAATTCTTTCAGATAACGATATCTGAAGCCTCCTGAAGCCAATAGTTTGCTTAAAATAAAAATCTAGAGAAGGTTATTTGTAGTTTTCTCAACACAGTAAATTTGGACTGAACACCATTATGCACTCTCATTGATTCAATTAGACTTGGAAGTCTCAAATCGATAAAACACTTTGATCAACTTAAAAGTGAATCAAACGTGAACGTACGTAATTCAATTTAATCTAATTGAGTCATTACGATGTGTCGCAACTAATTTGAGCGTTAAATTAAATAATGTGAAATATGCAAGCATACGATACGTAGCAGCTGATTACGCCTTTGCTTGAACATTCCGTAGTTAGAGGGCGTATGCAGTCCACGTCGCCTGAAGTTAACATCGGTGTCTCTTTTGGGAATCATTAACAAACATAATAACGTATGGCGACAAATTTTATGTGAACGTCCAGATACATTTATTATCTTTATATATTTATTATTATTATATTGCAGCACAATGTGTATTTTATAATGCAAATCGCCTTACCGATCTTATCCAGTGCACAAAATAATTTTTTTTGTTCATTTCATAAATAAGTACTGTTTTACGCGCGTTTTGTTAAACAATTTTAATGGTCTACGCAAAGTAGACAGGTGGAACTAATTGAATTGAGGTTAGGAAGTTGCCTCAATCAAGGGGGGAACACGTTACGTCATACCAGGGCACGGTTGCCAGATTTTTTGCAAGCAACGTCGCCAAGTTGTTGATAAAATGTGGCTAAAAAGCCCCAATTTTGCTAAAGCCAAACAGTTTCCTGTAATTTTTCTTTCTGCGAAATGGGGCGGGCGGGCTTCAAAGATTTTGCAAAAGTTTTCAGCTTGTCAAGTCAAACCTGAAAGCAACCTTTTAGGGATAGAAAAATCACAGAAAACTGTAATTGTCTACTGTTTTTTTTTTCTTTTGTTTTCGTTTCTAATTTATATAATAAACCAATCACAACATGTTTCAAAAACGTCGTTCTTTTTTTTTAATTACAACTATAGCAGTAAGAAACAAAAAAAAATTCAAGCAGAAGAAAAATACGAATAATAAGAACGAAGAGAAAAAATTGCTAATTTGGAATATCAAAAATCGGAACAACAGAAATAGAAAAAAAAACAAATGAAACTTGCAAAAGAAAATGGGAAACAAGAGATGTAAAAAAAATAATAATACCCTCTATCGCCCCAACTTGCTTATTCACGCGCTTAACCCGGATTGTCGTGAATGGTGAGAAGAGGCGACGGGGGGCTTGATTATTATTACTCTTCTTACTAATAGGCGGCGCTGCGGAGTGGCGGTTCTGTACCAATGGTTCGAGTCTGAGCTTAATGTAAATTTAACATGGCAAACTTCAATTTGTTAATTATTTATTAATTAATGCAGCAATTTTAAATCTGCAAGGTAAAGACAAAAAATATTTATTAAAAGCGTTACTCAGATGCTCATTATTTTCAAATGAACAGGTAAAGTATTTAACTTAGAATAATTAGATCTTTTACTTTTAATTACGTTCCACATAGCACGAGTTTCATTTTTCTGAGTTTAAGGTAAAGTTGTTGCAAGCTTCTTTTTGTTTAAGAGAAACAGTTTCCTTGAGTTCCTATGATTGAGTCATATCCTTTTATCCTTTCCTCGTCTCAGGTTAAGATTAGGTGGCGCTTAATTATTTTCGCGTTTGTGTAAATCTTCACGACGCCCGTCACGACTGAGCTGCTGGCTATGCAGTAAGTTAATTTCTTCAACACAATCTTGCTTCCACTTGGGTATGTAGCAAGTAATTAAAAAGAAATTAAAATTAACTAAAAGTAAGTCACTGTCGAGAAAACTAACTTCTTAAAAAAAATAGTAACTTTTATTAATTTAAGTAACCCGTTCCGAGCCCTGTATTGTTGATATGCGGATGGTAGTGTTGTGGCTTCTTACCATAAGGAATCTGGCCTATAACTTTTTATAAAACATTCCGTTCTGATGTATGCAATATGTATATTTTGTGCGTACATGCGACGCGTCGTATAAATTAATAAAATTGCAAAACGACACGAAAACAAGCACGCGGCGGACCGACCGACGACAAAACAGCAACAACCAATATCGTTAAATATTCTATTAGCGGCGGAGGTGATTTGCATTCGCTTTGCATTCACGTCGAGCGCCGTACGAAGTCGCGATAATCTAGCTCCAAAGCGAACATTTACGAGAACAACTAAACTAATTTACTAAATATGGAGGCAAGAACAAGGCCTCCGCGGCTGATAAAGCTGCGCTGCGCCAGCGATTCCTTCCTTCATTTGCATAAGAAATCTGTCTGACAGGTAATCCCATCCACTGATGAATAACTCGTGTAAATGCAGGCATGTGGCCGGATACGCGTAGACGGATAGAAAAAGAAACTGTTTCGACTTTTGTTGAATAACGAAGATCAAGTACTAATGCCTTTTTATGCTGCAGCAGTGAAATGCGCGTGATTGATCGCCTTGTTAAACGGATACGAAAGAATTAGGACGCTCCTTTATTAATATCAGATATCAACGTTCGAAATACAAATAAAATTTCCATTCATTCGGTATTCGTTCTTTTTTTTCTTGACGCAACATCGAAACATCTCATCCATTACACAAATTAAATTTTCAATATTACGAATCTAAGAAGCATAATTTTTTAAAGATTACAGCATTCCGAGTTGTGATAATAGAAGGATTCACCACAACATGCATGACATGACGTGAGTTTATGCGTGTCACGCTAGGTCATGCCGTGATCGTAAGGGAGCAGACTCTCACGTCACGTGAATTCACGAGAAGACAAATTAAATTTTCAATATTACAAATCGCATAATTTTAGAAAAATTTAGTAGCTAGTTCGGGAGCAGGCTATCACGCCACATGAATTCACGAGAAGACAAATTAAATTATCAATATCACAAATCTAAGACGCATAATTTTTGAAAAATTATAGCATTCCGAGTTGTGATAATAGAACGATTCACCACAACATCCATGACATGACGCGTGAGTTTATGCGTGTCACGCCGTGATCGTACGAGAACAGGCTAGCACGTCACGTGAATTCACGAAAAGACAAATTAAATTTTCAATATTACAAATCTAAGTGGCATAATTTTTGAAAAAATATAGCAGCCCGAGTTGTGAAAATAGAATGATTCACCACAATATCCATGACATGACGTGAGTTTATGCGTGTCACGCTATGTCACGCCGTGTTCGTACGGGAGCAGGCTATCACGTCACGTGAATTCACGAGAAGACGAACTAAATTTTCAATATTACAAATCTAAGACGCATAATTTTTGAAAGATTATAACATTCCGAGTTGTGATAATAGAATGATTCACCACAACATACATGACATGACGTGAGTTTATGCGTGTAACGCTATGTCACGCCGTGATCGCTCGTACGGGAGCAGGCTATTACGCCACATGAATTGACGAGAAGACAAATTAAATTTTCAATATTACAAATCTAAGACGCATAATTTTTGAAAGATTATAGCATTCCGAATTGTGATAATAGAGCGATTCACCACAACATCCATTACATGACGTGAGTTTACGCGTGTCGCGCTGTGTCACGCCGTGATCGTACGGGAGCAGACTGTCACGTCACGTGAATTCACGAGAAGACAAATTAAGTTTTCAATATTACAAATCTACGACGCATAATTTTTGAAAAATTATGGCATTCCGAGTTGTGATAATAGAACGATTCACCACAACAACCATTACATGACGTGAGTTTATGCGTGTAACGCTATGTCACGCCGTGATCGCTCGTATGGGAGCAGGCTATCACGTCAAGTGAATTCACGAGAAGACAAATTAAATTTTCAATATTACAAATCTAAGACGCATAATTTTTGAAAAATTATGGCATTCCGAGTTGTGATAATAGAACGATTCACCACAACAACCATTACATGACATGAGTTTATGCGTGTAACGCTATGTCACGCCGTGATCGCTCGTACGGGAGCAGGCTATTACGCCACATGAATTCACGAGAAGACAAATTAAATTTTCAATATTACAAATCTAAGACGCATAATTTTTGAAAGATTATAGCATTCCGAGTTGTGATAATAAAACGATTTACCACAACATCCATGACATGACGCGTGAGTTTATGCTTGTCACGCTATGTCACGCCGTGATCGCTCGTACGGGAGCAGGCTATCACGCCACGTGAATTCACGAGAAGACAAATTAAATTTTCAATATTACAAATCGCATAATTTTTGAAAAATTCTAGCATTCCGAGTTGTGATAATAGAATGATGCACCACAACATCCATGACATGACGCGGGAGTTTATGCGTGTCACGCCGTGATTGTACGGGAACAGGCTAGCACGTCACGTGAATTCACGAAAAGACAAATTAAATTTTCAATATTACAAATCTAAGTGGCATAATTTTTGAAAGATTATAGCATTCCGAGTTGTGATAATAAAACGATTTACCACAACATCCAGGACATGACGCGTGAGTTTATGCTTGTCACGCTATGTCACGCCGTGATCGCTCGTACGGGAGCAGGCTATCACGTCACGTGAATTCACGAGAAAACAAATTAAGTTTTCAATATTACAAATCTAAGACGCATAATTTTTGAAAGATTATAGCATTCCGAGTTGTGATAATAGAACGATTCACCACAACATCCATTACATGACGTCAGTTTATGCGTGTCACGCTATGTCATGCCGTGATCGCTCGTACGGGAGCAGGCTATCACGTCACGTGAATTCACGAAAAGACAAATTATTTTCAATATTACAAATCTAAGACGCATAATTTTTGAAAAATTATATATAGCATTCCGAGTTGTGATAATAGAACGATTCACCACAACATCCGTGACATGACGCGTGAGTTTATGCGTGTCACGCCGTGATCGTACGGGAACAGGCTATCACAACACGTCAAACCTAAGTCGCATAATTTTTGAAAAATTATAGCATTCCGAGTTGTGATAATAGCACGATTCACCACAACATCCATTACATTACGTTAATTTATGCATGTCGCGCTATGTCACGTCGTGATCGTAATGGAATAGGCTATCACGTCACGTGAATTCACGAAAAGACAAATTAAATTTTCAATATAACAGATCTAAGAAGCATAATTTTTGAAAGATTGTAGCATTCCGAGTTGTGATAATAGAGCGATTCACCACAACATCCATGACATGACGTGAGTTTATGCGTGTCACGCTGTGTCACGCCGTGATCGTACGGGAACAGGCTATCACGTCAGGTGAATTCACGAGAAGACACGTGAACAGCAAATTTAATTAGACCTGGTTTCTCATAAGCATGCATCTATAGTTTGTCTCCATTGTCACTTCACGCGATCACGTGATGTCACATGTCCGTTACATATTATCATCACGCATTGAGATTGTCTGTTTTCGCATCAATTTCGTGAACCGCGATGGTGCTAAATCCCCAAAAAATTAAAAAAATGGAAAGTGCCAGAACATATTACCAGATTATTAGATGATGTGAATTGCCTTGCATCTACAGGGTTACAACTAATTAAAGGGCCACTATGGGGATTTCGTAAACTACAAGAGATACAAAGATGGTTAAATTACAGAAAAGTTGCGCTATCTTGAAGTCTAAAAAATACGCAAAAAAATCCTTTCTGTTTTCATTCGTCTTTGAAATATTTGTACGTTTTCATTAAATTTAATCATTTTCTTAACTTGTCTTGAATATGTCACCTTGATAACTGTAAACAGCGAATTTACTAAAAATTCACGGCAATGACCTTGTAACAAAAAACATGGTCCTTGCTTCAAATTTTAAACGCAAAAGTCCATGAATTTTTTTTTTTTTCATCATAATACACGTTCAATTTGTCTTATTAAAAATTATCTCTTCCCACATATTTAAATTACACGAAATTTATAATCGTATTTTGCGGCATTTGGAAATGTATTTTGTGCGGTTAAATTATACAGGGTGTGTCACAAATGGTCTTTATAAGCTTACATTACTGGATTCTACATTCTAAGTATAAAATCAATAGCAGAAACAGTTTTTTATTTTTCACTTAAAAGTTATTTACGGTTTAAATAAGGATATTTGGCGACAAAGTGCTTTTTTGAATCGATTAACTCGACAACACGAATCAACTTATCTACGAGATAAGATTCAAACACTACTTTTTAAGACATCCAGTATAACAGTAAATATATGTATTTCAACTATGCAGGGTTACAACTAATTAAAGAGCCACTATGGGGATCTCGTAAACTATAAGAGATACAAAGATGGTTAAATTACAGAAAAGTTGCACTATCTTGAGGTCTAAAAGAATATGCGAAAAAAATATTTTCTGTTTTCATTCGTTTTTGAAACATCTTCAAAAAACTGAAAGTTCTCATTTTCGAAAATTTCGAATATCTTCTTTATTTATTAAGATAGAATCATAAAATTCGGTGTTTTTATATTAAATTCGACGGATAACGTAATGCAACTCGAACAAATAGGTTAGGTTTGACAGTTTCGTAGATACGACTGTCAACTGTTTCTTTTCTTATCGACGCTACCTTAGATATTCATAGTACGTGATGCAGAAATAAATAATTTTTGAATACGACCATATGAACATTCATGCTTTTGTTTCAAAACAAAATATTAGGTTACTAAGAATTTTTGTTAAAAAGTATTTTTTTTAAGTAAATATGTAAATAAGTACCGTAATTTAATAATAATTTTAGTTCTGAATATTTACACGCATCCGCCTACTAGATATTTATATATATATTTTTAAACAAAAGCATAAGTGTGTCATGGTCGTATTCAGATTTTGTTTTTGTATCACGTGATATGAATACCCAAGGTAGCGTCCATAAGAAAAAAGACAGTTGACAGTCGCATCTGCGAAACTGTCAATCCTAACCTATTTCTTCGGACTCTATTAGATTGCTCATCGAATTTAACATAAAAATATCGAATTTCATGATTCTATTTTAATAAGTAAGGAAGATATTCGAGATTTTCGAAAATTAGAGTCTTCAGTTTTTTGAAGATATTTCAGAAACGAATGGGGGTAGGAAAGATTTTTTTGAATATTTCGATAGGCTCCAAAATAGCGCAACGTTTTTGTAATTTAAACATCTTTGTATCTCTTATAGTTTACGAGATTACCACGGTGGTCCTACAATTAGTTGTAACCCTGTATAGTAGACACTTTATTTTCTCAACATTTTTATCAATACGTACTTTTTATTCTCTTTCTTTCTAATTGCGTAGGTAATAATGTTTTCATAAATAATGAAATCACCAGAAGACGTAACGATCGGTAGTGCTAATGTTATACAGTTCAAGTGCGGCGTGATTTCATGCAAGCTCACGTGACGTGATAATAATGCGTTCGTGCCTTTAGGCCACATCCGTAACGTGGCTGCGCGTGAGCGTGCGGATATTGCTTGAAATTATTCCTGAACAGGAGCTCAGCTCTGCTCAGCGACGTAAAAAAAAGCGCTTTTATTGGCCTCTCGACTTCGGCAAAGGTCACTGCCTGATTGCACTTCTGTTTTCTGTTCCAATAAAATTTCCATTACTTGATCTACCTCAAAGACATAGACGTACGATTATTTCTAGTCCGATTTTCAACTGCGATTTTCATCGGCCTCTCGACTTCGGTAAAGGTCAATGCTCGCTTGCACATCTGTTTTCTGTTCCAATAAAATTTCCTTTTCTTGATCTACCTCAAAGACATAGACGTACGATTATTTCTTGTCCGATTTTCAACTGCGATTTTCTCGAAATGTGTAAAACTTTTGTTAAGGACATGCAAGTTCAATCGTTCCCGTTTATGGTGATGTATTGCAGGTTTAAATTTCCGCACTTATTTCACAAACACCCGGTATAGAAATACAAATGGATCGAACTAAGTATAAGTGTATACCTACTGGAAATTAAACGGAAATAGAGGTTACAGTAAGCACACATCAGACAAAGAGAACTCTTACGAAGAATTAACCTGTGAAAGGTCAATAAAAATTAATGAAACTTGACAAAGATAAAATAAAATAAAATAAAATAAAATATTTTTAATTTCGAAAGCTGTCTCAGAATTTTATTTTCATATTATTATGGTTTTTTTTTTTAATTAATATAAATTAATGAATTAGGAAAACTGTCTGAAAATAACTGGTAAAAAGTTTCTTTTCGGAGAACTTGTTGTCGATCCCCCCCGATTCAATTACACGCTCACCTTTGGATTAAAATTTGAATATCTTTATAGCACAGATAATTACCTTGCATTAGCAGGTGTTGCTTGAAAGAAACGTTTTATTTATTAATCGTAAACTTGAAAATTTGTGGCCGCCGGTAGGAGCAAATTATTTTTCGTCGGAAATCTGACGACGCGCGAGTTTTAATTCAAAATAGGTATACTATACGTCATGTATATTTAAATTAGTCTTTTCATCTCGTCTCCGAAGCCGGACGACTCCGTGTGAGGTTCCTACGCGTCTTTTTAGATGTTAATCTCTTCTTATGTAAAAAAAAGAAGAAAAAAAAATAATCGAGCCACCTGCAGAAAATTCCTCATCGTTTAATTTTTTCAGGCCGCCTTAATTAAATTTTAAACTGCCAAAAATTACGAGTGTTTGTTTTGCCTGCCCGTGGTTTACGATGGGGTCAACGGACATTTCATCTCGAAGAAATAAAAATGTACATACAGGGACAGGATGTGTCAATAATGAGGTAATTTTATTCGTTAAGCCCAGGGCCCGGCGGCGTCCAGTTGATTTGTGTGCAGCAAGGACAATAAAAATTTAATTGGAAAATTATGAAAACCGTTTCAAACAAAACAAAAAAAAAGATAACCAGTAGAAAGTTTGTTAGGTACAATGAAATTGAACTTACACATCTGGACGACCGCGACCCCAGCAATCATATGTAATCATTTTTTTTTGTCTGTCCCATTTATTAAAAAAAAAAAAAACCGCCCGCCTGTTCCTTGTAATAACCAGGAATAATAATAGTTGCAATTATTCATTAACACTCGGCTCACATTTTTGTTATTTTTTTTTGTTTTCTCTAGACAAAGCACAACAATTTATTTAATCCTGGAGGATTACAAATTAAAACGGCACGCTCTTCTGTCGCTTGATA
Source organism: Prosopocoilus inquinatus (assembly GCA_036172665.1). Classification (NCBI taxonomy): domain Eukaryota; kingdom Metazoa; phylum Arthropoda; class Insecta; order Coleoptera; family Lucanidae; genus Prosopocoilus; species Prosopocoilus inquinatus. Next base: position 6,846,921 of record CM069870.1, read on the forward strand.
ACAACCGGAATTCCCCCATTACGGCCATTACACGCGCACGGAGATTGTGCAATTATTAATTAACGAAATAAAATGAAAATGCTGAAATGGACTTGCAAAACAAAAAAAAAACGTTTCAGTTTCAACAGCGTAACTAATTTCTGATAGATCTACAAAATTACAAAAATTAAAAAACCTGTGTGTTCACATTGAAAATTTTAATTGCATTGCGTAGTTTTTTTTTTTAATTAAACGTGATGTGATACAGGGTGATTCAAAATAAGTGTCCGACTCAATGCAATCGTATTTACTAAAGACATGCGAGTATAAAATTACAACAATTAATAAAACTGTTTGAAAACCGCCGGTGACTGTTAGAATGTGATACATAACGCGTTTATAAAATGTTTACGTTTTTGACATTGTCACTGTGGCTACAAAAAGTTAATCCCAGTGTTGTTCCTTTACCCAGAAACAATGTTTGTCTACTTTTACTTGTAAACAATGAGTAGACAATGTAGACAACGTAGAAAATGCATTATCCATTGACATTCACGGTTCAGGTTATTTTATTCTATAACGCAATACCAAAGGCATTTTTCTTATAAACTAGTTTAAATGAACGTTAACGTGCTGCGTTCAGACAGATACAAAAATAAAACATTTGTAAGAACTTTAATTTACTAATGAAAAGAATAAATGAACAAGTACAAGGCAATGTGAAATCTTTGTAAAAGGAAATTGTCCAATACTTGTTACTCTATAGATTAATTGCACGCGTACAGCTAAGTGCCCGTAAATATTATTGCTAAAAAGTTGATATTTTTATGTTAAATACATGAGAAAACAAGCAATTGTTTACACCGTCTACATACTTATGTAAAGTACGTTCAATTTTCTACACGCACGTCACTGGTTGAAACCCATTTTTATAACAAATTCGCGATACGACTTCCTTCTTCACTTCTACTGAGGTTTAACGAGGAGAATAAGAATATCTTCTGGCTCATATCAACTAAAAGATTCCTCTTAAGAGATTGTATTGAAAATGACATCTTAGGTATCGAAATACGTATCTACAGATATTGACACATGAAAGCAATTAGTTACTAAAAAGAAGCATTCAATTTTTTTGATGAGCACGTCAGCGATGAAATATTATTATTTTACAATAGTCTTCTCTTTTGGTTAAGAGATGGCGCTATGAATGATTTTTGTCGTCGCGTTTTTGATTCTACGTTTTCGATTTAATTTTGAAAAAGATAATTTTACTTTTAAAATCTTCAATCTCATTTTGAAGTTAAAGTCACTGCGAAGTTAAAACGCAGAGTTTTCCTGAGAATTCTTGTGATATTTTTCTTTATTTATGTATTTTTAATTTTATTCGCTGGGTTGGCTTCACTTAGGTTTCTTTCGGTCGGGTTGGTATTATTTTTCAAATTTTCAACATTTCTCGGCGTTTTTCATTCAGTTTTATTTATTTTTTTTTATTTTTCGTTTTTCTTCTCAATCTTTTTTTTTTACTTCAATTTTATTCCTCAACTTATTTATTTGTTTTTAATTTTTCTCGTTGGGTTGGGTTCGCTTAAGTTTTCTTAAGTTGGATTAAGATGGCTCCGAAGATATTTTTCTAACATCCAATACTTTCTGGCAATTTTCAATCGTTTTTATTTGTTTTCTTTTAATTAATTTTTTTTTAATTATTCCAATTGTCTTGCTTTTTTCGTCGTTTCCCTGAGTTCAGTTCGTTTTGGTTGGTCTTAGTTGGATTGGGTTGTGTTCGCCTTGAAATTTTTTACTTTCAACTTTCTCCCCATTTTGATTTTTCACAATTTCAATTTTCAATATTTCTCGGCGTTTCTCATTTAGTTTTAATTTTTTTATTTTTCGTTTTTTCTTCTCAACTTTTTTTTCCTCATTTTTTCTCTGTTTATTTATTTGTTTTCAATTATTTTCGTTGGGCTGGCTTCGCCTAAATTGGTTTCAGTTGGATTGAGTTGACTCTGAAGCTATTTTTCAAATATCCAATACTTTTTGATAATTTTCAATTATTTTCATTTGTTTTCTTTTAATTTATTTTTTTTTCAATTATTCCAATTGTCTTTCATTCATTCACTGAGTTCGTTTAGGTTCATCTTAGTTGGATTGGGTTGGGTTGACCTTAAATTTCTTTCTTTCAACTTTATCATTTTAATTTTTCACAATTTCAATTTTCAACATTTCTCGGCATTTTTCATTCAGTTTTATTTTTTTTTATTTTTCATTTTTTCTTAACCCTCTTTTTTCATTTTTTCCTCTACTTATTTACTTGTTTTTATTCTCTTTTCGTTGGATTGGCTTCGCTTAAGTTGATTTCTATTGCATTGGGTTGACTCTGAAGCTGTTTTTCAAATATCCAATACTTGACAATTTTCAGTCATTTTTATTTGTTTTCTAATAATTTAATTTTTTTAATTAATCAAATTGCTTTTTTTTTCATTGTTTCCCTGGGTTCGGTTCGTTTTCTTCTCAACTTTCAACATTCTCGTTTTGGTTCTTCCCAATTTTCGATCTTTTCTATTTTTTCTCATTCTCAAAAAATAATTTTCTCAACTTCAAAACTTCGACGACTCATTTAATTCAATGAATCACTTATTCACTTATTCTGAGAGGGCTCTTACGTACACTCAGTTAAAACATCTTTTTTCGTTATTAAATCGAAAACATAAAAATTGTTTTAACTGAGTACAGATGAAACACGAAAACGTATTTTTGATCTTGGATTAAATTAATTTTCACTTTGGGATAACAGATGGCGTTTCAAGCAGTTCAATATGACGTGCCTATTTATAAAGAAAAAACCAGATAATATTTTTTTCTAACCTAGACTGAAAAAATAACGATAAAATTACAATTTTACTTAGAAGAAAACTAAATAATAATTTCTTAATTGGCACATACAGTGTGACCCATTTGGAATAGAAACACCACTGTAAAAAATATGTTTATTATCCGATTCGAACCGATTTTTTTTAAGGTACAGCTTCGAAAACTACTCTGATGAAAATTAGTGACAATAAATTTTCATTTTCAAAGCCGGGCATAAATTTTTTCCTATGTCAAAATAATCAGTTTTAGTTATTTTTCATAGTAAGCCTTGAAAATTAAAATTAATTAAAATTTATTGTTGAAAACTTTCATCAGTAGTTTCTACCTTTTAAAAAAAAATTCGGTTCGGACTGGATTTTGCAAGGGTGTTTCCGTTTTAAATGAGTCACACTGTAGATGATGTTTAAATTAAATTCATTATTGTAAGTTGAAGATTGATTTCCTTTTATCAAATAGACATAATTGTTCATTCGTTTTTTACTCTAACGTGGTTAGAGTAAACTGAAAGCTCCAAATAATGGAGGTTGGGTGGATTCAATGAAAACTTTCTTTTCTTTTTGTAAGTGGCCGATGATTAAAAGAAAGGATGGGAAATAAATATCTTGCTTATAATTTATTCATTTAATTATTAATTTTTCTATAATTATTATGAGATTAACAATTTTTTTTATAATTATTATTGGTTTATTAATTTTTCTGTAATTACATTCCGACTAAAATCCTTTTGGCTTTACCTAAGTCTCTGCGGCGGTAATTAAATTCATCCGAACGAACGTCAAGATTAAATTTCTTTTCATCATTAAATATTAAACTAAGTGAGAAAAAAAAAACGTTCAATCACAATTATGCGGAACGAAACGAAAAAAATTTGACAAGTTAGCTTACGGTTTTCCAGTCTCGAGCCATATTAAATCTAGCATGTGCCAACCGCCGTTAATTTATCACATTCTTTTAATGGCGTTTCGCATATATTAAGTTTGAGTTACTTTTTACGACCTGGCAACTGTCCATTCGGATTTCTGTAATTCTAGATTTCTAATTTGATTATCTAAGTAAGAAGAAGTAATCGTGGAATTTGATACCGCAGCACATACATCTTTCATCAGGTTTTTCCCAGAACTCAAAGTTTGTTTTTCCTTCAATTATTAAATAACTGTCTTTTTTTAAATAACTGCTTCTTGGAGTTAATAAGCGTAGTCCGGGAAATCTCGGACATTCCCAGAAAGAATAGGATTTTTTTCTTTTGCAAAAACTTTTCATTATTTCTATCAAATAATAGTAAGTTCTGTAACAAGGTTAGAATGAAAATTCGACACGAATGGAAGATTCCGAACGTGAGCGTGAGGAACCACGAGTAGATCGAATTTTCATTATAACCGAGTAACAGGCTGTATTTTCTCCACAACCAGAAGGCATGAATCACAAACAATTCAATCTGAACAAAACAACTTATTTATTGAATCATTATATTAAATATTTATATTAATTTGTCTCAAAACACCTACTTAGGACCCCGCATCTACATCTAACACTGTCAGTTTTGAAATCCCTGGCAATCTAATGTATCTCGTTGAGCATAATTATGGAATAATATTCTGTTACTTGTTATAGAATGAAAATACATGCAAAATACATAAGAAACAAGTGTTTTAGAATAAATATTCCATCTCAAGAGTGAGAATTTTCACTTTCTATTATTAAAAGTGATTTCGGAATTATTACATTCAGTAATGGTCGTGGAGAAAGAAATATAAATGCATCCGAATGGACTTTAAAAGAGGAGAAAACTATTTTATTTTCAAGTTGTTATTCTCTTTTTGCTTGTTCGAAAACCATTAATTTTCTAAACAAAATCTTTGTTTTTCTTAAGTAAAATAAAAGTTCTGAAAATTTAAGCGAAACAAAATTTGTTTAACAACTTTAATAGAATGCGAATCAGTTATTAAATTGAGCAATTAAATTGTGGTAAACTTAATAATTGTTGAAACAATGTTCACTTTTCATCGAAGACAGTGCTATGGGACTGAAGAGGTGCCTTACATCTGTACAAAAATAGTATAAGTTTCTAAATATTCCATAAATGTTACGCAATATACAAAAGTTCTGTTAAGAAAAGGAAGAAGACATTGAAAGGGGCGTCATCAAGCGAGTTAAATCGGGCGAGCCGTTCGGATTGCGGTGGAATTTCTCAAGCTACTCTTCTGCTGATGAGGCCCCAATTAGGCCGAAACAGCTGTACAGAGGATGCTTGAAAATCCCTCTGCAATCTGAGCCGACTTGCTATAAGCTGCAAGACTCTAAGTATTGATTTGATTCTGTTTCTGACGCTCCAAAAATTTGGGAGTAAGCAAATCGCCTTAGAAACGAATTTAAATTAAAAAAGGAAAGAAAATTAAACTTTATAAACCAATTTTAGTACAAGAATAAATTAAGAAATGGCAATGATGCAGCAATGCGTTTGGACTTTTGCTTGGGGTGAAAGAAAATCAGTCGAAAATCAATTTTCATTATAAAAACATAATATTTTATGACGAGAAATTACAGATAGTAATCACAAGATAATTCAAATTTCAAAAATTTTAATCGACATTCTTAGTTGATTTATTTAATGTATTGAAGACTGTGGCTTGTCTAACAATAAATTTGGATTTGACTCCTAACCACAATATGTTTTTTTTTTAATTAAAAAAAAACTAAATACGTATTTCGGCAGCTATGCTGCCATCTTCAGTAGTTGTGACTTCTATCCTACTACCACTTCTCCTGTGATTTAGTAGGATAGAAGTCGCAACTACTGAAGATTGCAGCATAGCTGCCGAAATACGTATTTAGTTTTTTTTTAATTAAAAAAAAAACATATTGTGGTTAGGAGTCAAATCCAAATTTATTATTCTTATTTGAATTTGTTTCGTATTGTTTTTGTTGTCTTCTATAAGAAACGAATCCAATATGGAAAGTTATTTTTTCCAACAAGATGATTGTTCTGCCCATTCTACAATGTTGGTAAGAAACGTTTTCTGGGGGTATTCAAAACAGTTTGTTTATGTAATTTGTACAACAATGCTGAAATTTTAAAATGTTGGTAATAATGTTTATGAAGGATTTTTGTTCAGGGCCAAAATTAACATTAATTTCCAAAAAAGAAATTCAGATTTTCTTTTCCTTAAAATAAATTGAAATTAATAAAAAAATATTGTCTAAAGAAAAACAGTATCTGGTTTTTTTTTTCTGGAAATTAATGGTTTTCGAACAAGCTAAAACTTTTATTAAAAAGAATTATATTGTTCTTTAAAGTTGAAAATACAATAATAATTTTTATCTCGTTACCTTTAATGAAACATTAAGATGTTTACTGAGTGTCGCAAAAATAGTGTCCTTTCCCATACGTCACTACTGCTACTACCGACTAATCTGACTAATCTGACCATCACATGCAAATTAGTTAGTATGATCAAAGCCCTCTCTATCATAAGTTCCTAGATGATATAAATATGATGGTTATTTTTTAAGTTACGAGAAAAGAAATTGCGTGTATAGATTCTTTATTTGTACAATTTTCCAAAAATGTAGCAATCATTTAAAAGGGTTCAAAGTTAAATAAAAATTGGTTAAATTAATTTTTTAGAACAAATCTTGAAAAAATAATGATTTAGTACTTACAAATGAAATGATATTGCTGGCAAAATAAATGCATTAAGGAGGAGTACAGAAAAATTCTGTCACGTACGGGATTCGAACCCGGGACACATCATTTACATGACGACCGCCCTACCAGCTCAGCTAACGTGAGTTTTTCTGTCATCGTGTTAGCGGTTCCTTTCTCGGAAACTATTATCGATACAATGGGTTTCCTGGTAGATAAATTTATCAAGAAGTGAAGAAATCGGGAATTAATGAATTTAGTACTTGCTTTCTCGACATCGATTTCATATTCTACAGGGATTAATGAAGTCAGCTTACGACACAATTTTTGCGACACCCTGTATTATGAGGAAGAAGGACGCCAATTATCGACTGTCCTTCCTCCAGTACAGTTAATAACAGTACGGCATTCAAGGAAAAGAGAGAGACTGCGGTCTCTAATCAAAGGAAATTTAAGGAAAAAATTTAAAAAAAAAAACGAAAATAAAATCGACTTCAGAACAGATTTGACGGACGTCGCGATGGAGAGTTATTAAATTTTTATGCATTTAATAAATTTGACGTTAAATTCGTAAGTGTTAATCTAGCACATAATAGTGATGTAAAATTGTAGTACATTTAGATCCGATTTCTTCACCTTCAGATAAATTTATCTGCCAGATATTATCCTTGGAAACCATTGTATTGATAATAGTTTCCGAGGACACTACCTGGCAGATAAATTTATCCGTAGGTGAAGAAATCGCGCCGGAGTGATGTATAATGACTGTAATTTAAAATCGTGACGTCATTTTGGTCAAGTAAGTGTAAACGACAGTCATTTTGTGGTCATTATGAACCTTTTAATTCAAGACAGGTGCACATATTACGTATACGCGTATTAAATGAAATAAATACAAATTTTGGGCAACGACCACAGACAAAAAAAAAAATAAAATAAATCAAAACAACAAAGGTACTAACTACCCTTGAAGTGTTTCATAAATTCTTTTAGTTAACAGATAAGGCAGGCAATATACTCACAACTGAAATTGATTCGACATTAGTATGGTATTTTCGTCAACTATTTCAATTTCAGTTTTCATTTGCTTGTACAACGATGCTTACCATAAATGATACCATTTGACAGTTTCGTAGACCTTAGGCTGAATGTTCTTAAGGGGGTTGTTCGCATGCAGGAGTATCAATTAAGTTGAGCGTCGTAGTACATTTCTTCATGAGTGTCACTATGTGAACTTGTTGATTAGACCTCTTCAGGTTTCACTGTTAATTTGTTTCTTTTTTTGTGAGGATATTGTTATAATCACAGAAGCAACTTCTGTTTTTATTTTTCCAACAGCACACGGCAAGTGTCTGTCATTTTAATAAATGACAGTCATTTGTTGCACACGGCAAGTGTCTGTCATTTATTAAAACGACAGTCATTTATTAAAATGACAGTTTTTTTTTAAATTAAAATGACAGTTTTTTTTATTAAAATGACAGTTTTTTTTTATTAAAATGATGGTCATGTATAGTACACAGGGTCATTTTTAAAGTGACCAAACATTGTGACGTGACCGTCATTTTTGTTGTGACCACTGACATGACCGGCGTCATTTAAGGAACTTACGTCGCTAAGCACATACAATTTAAAAAGCAAATACAAATGCTTGTACAGTTTTAACAAATAGGAATATTCCATTAGAATTTAATACTATACAATTTAAAAGATTCAGACGCCCATGCCCGTCTGGAATGTCACTAACTTTGTTCATCACAAGTATTTAGGATCAAGATTGCAATTGTTGTAAATAAACGTTGAATTCATTTTCAGGATTTTCCACATTAAGAAACATAAATATAAGTATAATTACTAAGGGCCAGTTTTTCAATCAGAGTTTAATTTTAAGCTTCATTTTATTCCTGTGCAAAAAATTGTTATCATCGGAATAAGGCGAAGCTTAAAGTTAAACTTAGATGGAAAAACCGGGCCAAAGTATTATAATTTGCAGAAGAATAACAAAATACGTTTTTGTATTTATTACAGTCTAACTACAATAGGCTACATGACAATAAATAAAAATATTAATTGAAGCTCTCTAATCGAGACTTTAGTCAATAACACACGCGAAAACTCTTAAATTAATAAATAAAATCGAAAACATTCAAATATAAATCACGTGGTTTCGAAAGGCTTCCCATTCGTTGTGACGTCAGTGTTCATACATTGTCCTTGACGTTTATGTTGTATGCAGACCCTTGTCAAATAGTTTGAATGTTTGCTCTTAATACGTGGTGAAAAATATAGTTTTAATTTAAGCAACAATTACGAAGTGAATATCTTAAAGAAATTATTATATTTTTTTACTTTGTTGGTGAGAAATTTGTGGTGGAAACGGGAACTTTTCGCCATTGAGAAGTAAGGTTGGTAACACTAAATTTTGTGAAACGCTTATAAATAATTTATTCGGAGTTCTTGCACAGGTATTTTTACATTATAGCACAGCACAATACTGATAATATGTTTTACTATTTATTGTAATAAGTTTTATGTGTTCGTATTGATGTTCACTTATTACGATTTGACAACATATGAACATTGACGTCACACGGTCAGAATGTGCGTTTTGGCGGGAATTTAATCAATTCAAATTTCTTTAATTTTTTACGGCTTTAATATTAATTGATCAAAAAAAAAGAAATATATCTAAATTATCGTATTTTTACCTACTTTCAAATAAAATCATTAAAAAAAAATGTTCATGTATTAAAAATAATTTACGATGCTGTCTTGAATTTTTATATTTTATCAGGTACGTATAATCCTGAATATAACTATAATCCTGAATAAGAAAATAAGAACTTGATCTGATGTGCAGACAGCATATTACAGAAAAATCAAATATTATCTTAAGGAGGACGCCATGTAGTCCAATTACGGAGTCTTGTTCAAAGCGTACCTCCTCACCTTGCTGTTAAACAAGCTCCATTGAAAGCTAACAAGACGTCTTGATTAAAAATAAAAAAAGGCGTAAATTCATGCGTATTTACATCATCGAGGGCCTTAAATAACCCTTATTACGCGGCACAAAGAAGATGTCAGGAAAATAATCCCTCTGAAAAATAGTAAGGCACATCCAGCTAAAGGATACGTCAAAAATGTGACAGTGATTCATGATTTGGCTCATAATGCATTATTCAGTGCGAGGTCGCGCTCGTAACGAGTTATTTTTTCCCATATTGTTGCGGCCATTTTCTTTTTTCGTAACACCAAAAGTAAGAAGATCCAAAACCTACTCTCATAATTACCCCTCGGCTTTGTTCTTGGTCGCATGATCATGCACGTGAACCGCGACCGCGGTTTTTGCTGGTCATCAAATATTTGAATATGCCTCGGGTTTATACTCTAAAATGCGGCGATGTCATTTTATATACCTTATCTAATTGCGAAACATGCCCGCGCAAAATTTAATATTTAATATGGAAATCGATGCGCGCATAAAACGGTCGAAACTTCAGAAATTTGTGACCGTCCAGTTAGCAAAAAATTACCTTAACTTAGCACAAGCCGGGATGTCCCACAATTTGGTGTGTTTACGACCGCATGGGGGGGAGTATAATACTGAAATCATAATCATTTTAGTTTCACCTGATTTTACGCAGCTTTTATAAATTACTTACATCAGATAGTTTAAAAGTCATATTCTCATATTTCTTTTCCAGAAGTTTGTAACTACTAGAGTTAGACCAAAACGCTTTACAGGATAATATATTTAATTCAACGGTCAAAATGTTGGGAGGATTGAATTGGGTTCAAATGTGTGACCGTACCCTTAGCCAAAATATGCTCTCACCGAAAGTAACTCCAATTATAAACAGTCTCACACAAAAATGTGCTCCCGCAGAAAAAATCTAACGAAAGAGAAGATAACCGTTAAACAAACCTGTTTGAAAATTAAATAATTCGCTGGATTGAGACGCAACTTAGCGCTTCAGAAGACACATCGAGCTAATTTACCTCTAGATAAACCGTTTAACTAAATCTTGCAATCACTAATTGCACAGGTTCACGGAACAACGAACACAACTTGCTTCGAACGTATCGCTAGCGGCAATTGCGAAATGGAGTCGTATTATAGCGTATTTCCGTCTTGCTCAATTGTATAAGTGTGAGTGAATTCACATTGAAAGTAAAACGTAAAGGGAAAATTATTCTACCAATGAGAATGTCTGATTTGCTGTACAATAATCCGTTTTCCTTTTTAAGTACAATGTGAATCCACACTAAGTGGATCAAAATGGCTCAACCAATCGGGAAAAAAGTGACGTCGGCATATTTGAAGTCGCAGACAAATAAAGAACTAGTATTTCACGCGAGATATAAAGATCAATAGACTAAAAAAGTAAACGTCACAGAAGGCGGAGCTGAGTCGTTTATTATCTTTGTCTAATAAGTCAGACGTGTGTCGTAAATTACTCTCGCTGTGACGCCGGAGTTGACCTGAACATAACCTAACATTTAAGAATATAAGACAACGAGATTAATCAAGTTATTACAGTTTTATAAGTTGGTATCTTGTACATTGTATTGGAAAATTGTTGACAAACTCATTGCATGCTTTCCCAGAGACATTTTTTTAATTTTGTTTTGTTAGGTTATGTTTATTAATTGTTCGTTGACCCGCAGCTGAGCTAGGCTCAGACAAGCATTTTATACATTTTTTTAATAACTAATAAATTAACTAACTACGTGCAATAAGCACAACTAAAATAATTTTTTCGTAATTTATCGTAATCTATTCCGGAAGACAAGAAAATGTTGCCACGTCTACAAGCTAAAAGCTAACCAACGCGGAGGCGCTGTTGTCGAAAACGGTTCGGTCAATTCTGACTGTAACAATATTCGATATTTGAATATTCAGATTAACTAAAGTTGATTCTCCTGACGAAGCTATTAATCAATAGCGAAACGTTGAGTGTTTTCCCTTCACAATTCTGTCCGTTTCAAGTTTAAAAAAACTTTGTACTTACAATTCAGATTAACATTAAAATACGATTTACCGGTTATAGGCGACCAGACTGCAAATTTTTTGGAACACATGTTAGTTATTTGTATTATTTTTCGAATACGCCTCATTTGAACATCTAAACTGTCATTAGAGCAATTTGTGCAGCTTTTATGAATTACTTACATCAGATAGTCTAAAAGTCATAGTCTCATATTTCTTTCCAGAAGTTTATAACTACTAGAACTAGACCGAGACGCTTTATAGGATAATATATTTAATTTATATCAATTATACCGTCCGCGTCGGCGTGCCGTCACTGCAAAATGAACGCATGTATATTTGGAATGTTGTCGGTTACATAAACAACTTTTTACATGCAGTCGACCAGAACTGTAGCACTTATGGCATGTCGCATTGAATTACTCGAGCTTATGACTGGTTTATTGTTTTGCTTTTACAGCGGAGACGTGTTAAAGATTCGTACTTTTTCCGACTATGATCGCTTCAGCATATTAGTAGTCCCTCGTAAATTCAACGAAACCTTTAACATAAATTAAATAAAGTTTACTTTCCCGTGATTAGGGGCGAGTAAAACCGGGCCTGCGACAGACAGTTTCGCATTGAAGCAAGATTTTATGAGAAATATGTTTTTTCGCGTTTCTGCAACAAAGCAGCGACCTCTACGGTTTACATATCGGGTTCGCCACTTAAAGTAGGCAAATAATCTACATGGACGGCTTAAAATTCACAAGCAAGGACGCAAGAAAAGAAACGTACAACCGTCCACCGTCGTCGTCTTGCTTCTCAGCTCAGTGTTGCCAATTTTTTTTTATTGAAGATAGCAACATCATCGCCCCAAACTTATGCTCGAGGTTTAATTAATGCATCGTTTCAAACTATGTGCATGCAAATTAGATTCACATTAGCCAAGAAAACAATAACTTTCTAAGAGGCTACGTAATAGTTCCAAAACAAAACAGTTCCGAGCAACTGTTTTAACGATATTCTAATTCCAACAGAACAAAATTTTGTGCGTTGCCTCGACGACAACAAAATTTGACTTTACTTTTTAATAGCCCAAATAATTAGAGGGTTGTCAGTCCTCTCGGTCTCCTATTTTTCAACAAAAATTCTATGGAGCTTTAGACATAGGAGAAAATCTCCTATATTTTCACGGAATAAGCATTTTCTATGGTTGTCGTCATAAATTTTTGCGTTTTCTTGCAAAAAAATTCATTCTTTTATTTTATTAAGAAAATTTAAGTTATGATGTCATTTTGTGTGGCTACAGACAGAGAAAGATGTTACTTTTTCTCACTCTTACATGCTGAAGGTTGCACCATGAAGCAGTTTCCCAAGGCTCTGCAGCGTGCGCTGGTGTTCTTGAACTTCCCAGAGATTTTCACGCACTCGTGCGTTCAGCATAAGGTTAGACAAATAATTGCAACACGGTAAACGTGGAAAATCTCTACTAACTCAAAATGTTGACAAGGAAAAACGCGTGGCTCGGCAAAGGCCAACAACTATGACACAAACGTCGGAAAATTGCGAACGTTCAACCAACAATTTAACGCGAAAGATCAGTACTAATCGAACAACTGGACTTTGGTCCCAAAAAGCGATATGATACTTAAGATTTATTTAAATTAAATAATAACGATAATTGTTATTCTTCTTAATTCATGCACTCCGTCGCACGTCGTGTCGATAATAAATTAAAAAAAGCATTCACATGCCATTCAGGCCCATAGCTTGTTTATCGTATTCCATTCCATTCTATTTGCGAATTCCTTCCAGTTGGAAATTGGAAACGTGCCGATAATAATTGCGCTTAAATGGGCCAATGAAGAAACAAAAGAGTAGGTGTGATCAGCTGTTGTTGTCACCGGCTTTAAAGGTCCGTTGATAGAGGGTGGATGATGTAGTTCACGTCACTATCAGAGTCCGGTGTGCGTATTGCTGGCTTTACTTCGTCGATAAGAAATTCTACTAGTCCGCGGAACGCAGTCAACGGTCAAAGTGTTGGGAGAATTGAATCGATAAGAACTGGGTTCAAATGTGTGACCGTAGCTTTAGCCAAAATGTGCTCTCACCGAAAGTAATTGCAATTATAAACAGCGTCTCACACAAAAATGTGCTTCCGCAAAAAAAAATCTAACGAAAGGGAAGATAACCGTTAAACAAACCTGTTTGAAAATTAAATAATTCGCTGGATTGAGGTGCAAGTTAGCGCTTCAGAAGACACATCGAGCTAATTTACCTCTAAATAAACCGTTTAACTGAATCATGCAATCACTAATTACACGGGTTCACAGAACAACGAACACAACTTGCTTCGAACGGATCGCTAGCGGCAATTGCGAAATGGAGTCGCATTATAGCGTATTTCCGTCTTGCGCAATTGCATAAGTGTGAATTCACATTGAACGTAAAACGGAAAGGGAAAATTATTCTGCCAATGAGAACCTCTGATTTGCTGTACAATAATCCGATTTCGTTTTTAAGTACAATGTAAATCCACACTAAGTGGATCAAAATGGCTCAACCAATCGGGAAAAAAGTGACGCCGGGATATTTGAAATCACAGACAAATAAGGAGCCAGTATTTCACGCGACATTAATAATAAAGATCAATTCCGGAAGACAAGGCAATGTTGCCACGTCTACAAGCTAAAAGCTAACCAACGCGGAAGCGCTGTTGTCGGAAACGGTTCGGTCAATTCTGACTGTAACAATATTCGATATTTGAATATTCAGATTAACTGATGTTGATTCTCCTGACGAAGCTATTAATCAATAGCGAAACGTTGAGTGTTTTCCCTTCATAATTTTGTCCGTTTGAAATTTAAAAAAACTTTTTACTTACAATTCAGATTATCATTAAAATACGATTTACCGGTTATAAGCGACCAGATTGCAAATTTTTTGGAACACATGTTAGTTACTTGTGTTAGTTTTCGAATACGCCCCATTTGAACATTTAAACTGTCATTAGAGCAATGTGTGCTATTGGAGTAGCCGCTATTGAGAAAGGTAAGAAAATTATTTGTTTGCTTACCGGGTGTTTTCAATATAATCGCATTTACTTTGAAATTTTTAAATAAATTTTGCAATGGTCTCATATGTTTTAGATGACACAACAAATTATGTATTTGTATGGTAATCCAGAATTGCACTTAACACCGACTAAGAAAAATACTCTTACTTCATAAAATTTAAAGTGATTCGTTTTTTTTTTGACGGTGAGTGTATGTTAAAAGGTGAAACTCTTATTTATTAGTAGAGACCGGAATTACATATTTCGACGTCATCGTTGGGTGACGCTTGTCATGCTGCAGCTCTGAAGTAATGTTGCCAACCGCATGATTATTTTAATAGTTGATACTATGTACGATTTCATCTTTAGAATCGTCTATATTCTGAATTTTGAGAACTAAGATCGAATTTCTCTTCCTTTTACATTTAAAACTCAAAAAGTAGAGATTTAAAATTTATCAAGGTGGCAATTAATAGCAAACTTTCAAAATGAAATTGATGGATTAAGAAAAAGGAAACAAAAGACAATCATTTTGCGAGAAGAAAAGATGCAAGAAAAGAAACATGTACGCAATCGGCAAAAAAGAAAAAAATGAAAAACTTTTTGATAACAGAGAAACACAATCAGAACGGAAAAAAGTAGAATTTCTAATGAAATTATAAAAAAAAAATAAAATTTCTAATGAAATTATAATTTTTTTAATTTATGAAAAAAAAATGCTAAACAGTTGAAAATAAAAAAAGAAGCTTTTCAACAGTCGAGAAAAAGTAAAATAAAAGTTCCTGACCACAATAATTATTACATTAAAGAAAAAAATTACACCTTCAAGACATTATAGTAATTCGAAATTTACAACAAAAAAAAGGGCACATAAACACATAATACAAAAGCAACAAGAACAAAAGACATTTGCAACAACGATTTGCAAACTGTAGAAGGTTTCGCATTATTAAGTGAAAATATATGACAAATAAAATAATTATAAAAAAAAGAAGAACATTTTCATCTTTTGGAAAAATATAATCGGAATGGAAATTGAAAAAAAAAATGGATAACTCCAACGAGAAAAAAAAGAGAAGGGAAAACAAATGACGATCATACATTTTATGACAAAACGCGATCGTAATAAGTATGTAAGTGAAAAAAAAAACAAATTTTTCGATAAAATGCGGTTGTAATAAGTATGTAAGAGAAAGAAAAACAAATGACGATCACACATTTTATGACAAAATGCGATCGTAATAAGTTATTACGCAGTGTAATTATGTTTTGTACTTATTACGATCGCATTTTGTCATAAAATGTATGATCGTCATTTGTTTTTCTTTCTCTCTTACAATCTTATTACAACTGCATTTTGTCGTAAAATGTATGATCGACATTTGTTTCTCTTTCTCTTACATACTTATTACTAATAAGTTTTCTTTTCTTTCTCTTACATACTTATTACTAATAAGTAACGAGTGTTCAATTAAAAAAATGGTCTAGATAGCCATGAATTTATTCTAAACGTCTAGCGTAGGGTTCTTCATACGGCTAGCGTGAAGCGTCACTTGCATTTCTAACCCCACTTTAACTCAACGAAGACATTTCAAATAGAAACTTTTATTATCGAATGTTTATATTAAGTTATAAATATTAAAAAAAAAATTGCAGAAGCAGCTTTCGAGTTTTGTTGGTTAGGTTTAATTGTCAACTTGTCAAAGTTAAAATTCAAATGAAGTTAATCGCGACATGCGTTCCCGACTACAAAAACCTGCTACAGCTTACTTGACCGTCTTTTTTATTGAACACTCGTTATGTAAGAGAAAGAGAAACAAATGACGATCATACATATCACGACAAAATACGATTGTAATAAGTATGGAGGTACATACGAAAGAAAAGAAGCAATTTCAGAAAATACAGAAAACGAGCTAAAAGAGTAAATTGTCATAAGTCCGAAAGAAAAAACAAAAGAATAAATCGAAAAGAGAAAAGAAACGTTACTTTTCTATTTAATACGCTTATTTCACAAGTCTTTAGTTGGATGAGTTTAATTTATTATAATTATTATTATTAAGCGCGAAATCTGGATAATACGATTGTTAACGAGAAAATACAAATTTTTCTATAAAAAAAAATCGAATTTGAAACTTGTTGAGTTGGCAATCCTGTGCCGCTTCATTATGAAGAATTTCCGCAAGCCAATCAAAGGACCCCTCCCCCGGATTATTCCGAAAAGGATTACGCGATAAAAACGTATTAAAAATAATTTTCTATGCAAAACAAAATTCTTATTGATGACGTCAGAATATCTGATTCCGACATCTATTTATTAGTTTCAGGTCATCTTGAATTCGCGTGCGAAAACCTTAAACTGGCATCTAATATTTCGAACCTTTGAGATATAAAGTTCCAAAGTTAAATTTTACATAAACGTTCTCATGAAATTATATCCGCCCGCACCTGCCAAGAAGAACGTACTGGGTGGTTCCACCATCGTAATCGTCCGCCATTGTCACAAAGACGGGAAGTTGTACACAGCGCAACCGGAAATACGGAGGATAACAGTACAATAGGCCCTGTTGCCTTGCGTAAATCTGCCCCCCAACAAAACTAATTACCCGTACGAGTGAGTTTTCCCACCGAAATCGAATCGGTTCGTGCCCCTCACTTTTCGCGTGTCACTCGCATGCACAGATGTATCTATCACGCACGATTTACATAAACGAGACGCCCGCCGCCGCCGCCGCCACTGCCATAAAACTCGAGCGTCGCCGTCCAATTTGCAATTCATATTTAATTTGCGCGAATTATATCGGAATTCTTTTTTTTTACTACGTCGGATTTGCATCTGAATTCCTCCCGGCTTCGAATATCATCGGCTGCAGATATGCCAGATAAATATCATTACCTCGGCTGACGTTGATGTATTGCTCGCCTGGCGAAACAATTCTGCCAACGCGACGTGAAAAATCGCGATAAAACTCGATTAAAATGTAAGAGAAACGTGTTTTCTTTAATGCTTTTATTCACACGTTTAATAGCTATCTAGTCCAGTCTAGATATTTAAATAAATGTACAACGGATCCTATTCTGTTACAAAAGAAGCATGATTTTAAGAATAAGAAAGAAAAATAGAGGAAAATGAATATAGGAGTATCATGTTTCCAGAGGCGTAACTTGTAGACCGAAGATTACAAAAACACCTCCCACTGAGGTGTGTACACTACTGGGTTGGAAAGTTTAAAACAAACTGTTTAAAACATACTGTTTAAAACATATTTAAAACACCGAATTAAAATTGATAATGTTTCAATTTCATTTTTTGTAATTTTAGGTTAATAAAGAACTCTTTTGATATAAGTGCTTTATTTTTAAGTTTTAAACATGTTTTTTTTTGTTAATGTTTTAAATTCATTTTTTTAGTTTTAAGTTAAAAAATACCACTTTTGATATATGTGTTTTATTTTTGCAACGTAATACTGTGTAACCAGAAGTTAATTGTTTAGGGTCTGTATTTCACTGACAGATTAACTTTAAACTTTACTTTGTTCTCATATCAATTGTTTTAATAATTGTAGACAATGTGTGGCTGAGCTGATGACGTGATGACTACACTGTAGCTCTGATTTGAACTAAATTGAAATTGCATTAGATTGATTATATTCAATTCATTAATTATTACTAATTACTAGAATAATACTTATATTGAAACATTTTAAAATATCTTTTCAATATTTAACCTTTTATTATTACATTAAGTTTTGAAACATACTGGGTCCTCCGCTTCCCTGCTCATACTATGGGCTACGGGATAAGTTATTATGTAGCAAATTGGCTTGAATTTGTCAATGATAATGCAATGTTAGATCAAAAAGTGATCGTAGGATGTCGCTGTTTAAACTATTTATAACAGGCCTGGGCATAAAATACGAGAAGAGCGAGGACATAGTATCCCCCACTATTCGACAGGAGTCAATGAAACGTCAACATCAATGAGCCAGCCTGCCAGCCGATCGTGTACCAACAGAAGTTATAATGAACCAAAATTATGAATTTAAGTATCTGTGTTTTATAAACAGTACAGGTAATGCAGAATGTATTATTTGCGATAAACTGTTGAGCGTAAAACGATATAATATTACTCGTCACTACAACATTTTCCATAAAGAATATTATCTACATAAGTTTTGTATGTCGTTGGTTGTTGAAATTGAAGCGACTGAGCGTCAAGCGGGAACCGGCACTGCCTGTGCGATGGTAGAAGGAGAATATACCCCGACATATTGCCCTCGCATGATTAGGCCTGATTTATAACGTTATCGTCTCATTTGTCTTCATTGAATTTCTACCGTGTGTTCCAAGGCTGTATATTCGCCCTTCTAGAATTTTAAGGTTTGTTTAAAATTTGCAAACGATGAATTAAACAAAAATTTCATTTGAAATTTCAGACATATACCTACTGGACTTTTCGTTTCGCCGGAAGTAATATCAACTTTGTTATTTTAAATGGAACATCCTACATGTTTTTACATGTTTGAAATTTTTGTTTTCCAGTATTGAAAGCCACGAGTCATGTATTTTAGTGCTAATGCGATCAAGTAATTTGAAAAAAATATTTCTTTGGATTGTATTTGATTTTAGTTTTTATTGGGAATGTTTTTCTCAGTATGTTGATACCAAATACATCAAACTTTCTTTGAAAATCATTTAAAACACCGCGACCGTAGATCCTAAATAAATCATGCTCTGCATTAAATGATTTAAATTATTATCAAAGTGCATACATTATTTTTAAAAGGGTACATAATCTAACATTACAAACTTTTCATCTTTCTTTTAATTAGAGATCGAATTTTAATAAATTCTTCTTTTTACACAAATATCAAATAATAATAATAATATATATCTTTTTATGTAAGCTGTAAGGGCAATTTAAACATTTAAAAGTTGTTTTAAACAGCTGTTTTTTTTTGTTTAAAACATGTTTAATTTAGGGTTAATTTTAAACATGTTTTAAACAAAAAAAAACTGTTTAAAACAAAAAAACAGCAGTCTTTTAAAAAAACCAGTTTTTTCCAATCCTGGTACACTATACGATTCACAACCGGGAGTAGGAGAATCACAAGAATCCAAACTTTTAGATACAAGAATTTTTAATAAATGTGAACTTACATTTGACAGTTTAATGTTTAATTAATCTTGGATATTGGCAGCCTTTGACATTCATTATTATACCGAAAAAAAATCTCCCCTAAGGAGTGTATGCTATTGTATTCACGACCGATAATAGGAATTCAAACTTGTTTACAAGTAAAAAGTTCAAACATTAAAAGTCCATTTTTTTTTTTAATTTTCCACTTCTGCAGGTGTGTTCGATTGAAATCGGTATAAATACTTATTTATTAATCACTTTAACAGGAATGAAAATGGTGTACCAAATCGACACCTGCGTTATTTATAGACCTCAAAGTGGCAGACTTCTTTACACGGTTTAATACATCTTTACGTGAATTCGGGCAAACAATTAAACCGTGTTTAATAACCCGAGACGAGGCGGTAAATCTAGTGGCATTCTCGTCTCTGTGCAGGTGAAAAATCACCCACAATGAAATTCACAGTGGACACCACCGTTCCGATGCAAATTAACGTTCGGTCTCGTTTCGTTTATCACGAAATTAGTTGCGATCAATACAACCGAATAAATGCGGACGAGAGTTAAACTGTGAAGCTGTACGTGAGGATATGATGGTGCACGAGCATCAGGTGGCACGGGGGTGAGGGGAACCCCCGTGGAATTGTACAACGCAAATCACGCCTTGCGTTTAGAATCAATTTTCTTCAGACAATTTGCGGTTTTACGTGAATTGTATTGTGTGTAACTCTTTTTTTTTAATTAAAGTTACTTTGATGTAGATGTTTCGCAGGCTTGTGATTGCAACGACGAGATTTGGTTGCAAATAAACGGTATATCTCGTTTATACAGCGTGTCTCTAAACCTATGTCTTTAATTGAAACCACAGACAGTGGTAAAAAAGAAGCAAAATTTGTTATACAACTATTGGTCAGATAGCAATAATAACGCAGATAAAAATTATTTTGCTTTTTCATAGAAATTGTTTGAAGGTCGCTGAATGCAGTTTAAATATCCCGGCGGAGCTTGGTTTTCAACTATTCTCCGACGTTCGAGGTCATAAGAAGTCATAAAAACGCAGACCATGACCTAATGCACAGATATTGTACTTAAGGCAGGTCAAGTATCTTGTTTCTTTGTTAATTTTAAAAGCAGATAAATTTTGTTACTAGGTAAGTTCTTAATAGTTTAAAATATTCCGTGCGTGTTGCATTAATTGATGATCAGTTTTGTGCTAATCCGTACTTTCACAGTTAAATTTAAAAGATTCAATCTAAAGGCGATCGAAAAAGTGGAAATTCTTACAACATATTAATTTGTAATTTGCCAATAAACAACTTACAATGTTGATTA
Organism: Prosopocoilus inquinatus; assembly: GCA_036172665.1. Classification (NCBI taxonomy): domain Eukaryota; kingdom Metazoa; phylum Arthropoda; class Insecta; order Coleoptera; family Lucanidae; genus Prosopocoilus; species Prosopocoilus inquinatus. The sequence continues at coordinate 6,867,910 of CM069870.1, forward strand.
CTAAAGTTTATTGTATATTGTACAGCGAAAATTTTTTTTTTCTTTATTAAAACTTCGAATAAACGACGAAATAAACGTCTGCACTAGGCGAGAGTTTTTTTATGTCTTTATTGGTTTAAGCCGACGCAGAAATTCAGGTGCAACATTATCCTTATAAAAAAATGTGTTTTGTGTTGGAATATAAAGAATTAACAAAATAGTTCAATTCAGAGCTAACGAAGTTATTCAATCCCTTGTTTTGAACCCATAGAATATTGTGTGTACATGCAATCTAATTTATTTAAATTCTTCAACGTACTCATACTCCAATTCTTGCTTTCCGTTTTTACAATAGGAATAGTTTCTGCTCTTGCAATACTTATTCTGCAGCTATTAGTGCGATAACTAAAAAATAATTTCACACATTTTCAACGCAGTTACAAAACTAGAGTACAAAGATGTTTAATTACTTTAGCAAAAATCTAACGAGGATTAGGTACTCGTTTTTAACATAATTATTATTGTCTATTACTAAGAAACAAACGTTCTTACTTATCGCATGTCGAAAATACAAATAAACATGCCGATGTCCGCAAGTCGGATTCATATTCGTATACAATAAGACCTTGACCGAGTTCTTCTAAACGTAAATAAAAAGTTTTATTGCAGTTAATTGCTTTTATCGGAATAAATTGCTGAAACAAGTCTTAAACCAAGCAGAAGTTTCAAAACAAAGGGACTGCGCTCGCTTGTGATAAGTCAGTTTTTCACTTTTGGGCAAAAAATTTCAGATTTGGAGAATTAATCTCTCATGTAACGAGGAAGTTACAGTTTCATTTAAAGACCAAGGTTTTGAGGTCATCCTTTATATTTCAATCAGGGATGTACACTCATGTTATAAAAGGTTAGGGTTAAGGTTTCGGTTTTAATTTTAAGCTGATTTCGGTTACGGCTTCAGTTAGGGTTTGGATTAGGGTGCACTGCACTGCATAAAGTCTACAGAGATCATATAAATCCGGATATATTTGCATATCTGTTTACACTGAACATATTAAAAGCTTATTCAGTTGAATCAAAAAGAAAGCAGATCTCTAAGAAAATACATTTCAGTCCTGCCCTTATTCCAAGAATAACATCTGTTGTATGAGGACTAGATTTAGATTTTTTTTTTAGGACTGCAATAATTTTTTTGCCTTTCTGTAGAATTTAAGCAACGTGAACAATAATTGCCGCTGCCCCTCTTCCAAAAATTGCGTACGTGATTTCAGAATCAGACAGTGTTGCCAACCGTGGCGATTTATCGCCGAATTAATTTTTATTTTGTTGTGAGTAACAATCTTAAAGCAGAGAAAAATTAAATTTATGGTACATAACGAATTTTTTTAGTTAGTTTTTTTAAAAATTTTTTGCTTGGGCTAAACAAAACTAGATTGAGTTATGTTGACTTTGAGATTGGTTGAGCTTCATTCTTGGAATTTTTAATTTTTATTTGTGTTAAATGGAGTTAGGTTGAGAGAAGTTGGCTTGGATTGACCCTAACGTTAGTTAAACTTCATTTTAATCGATTTTTAATTTTTTTAAATCTTTTCTTTTAGTTTTTCTAGAGATTTTTAAAATTTTACTTACGTTACATGAAGTTTGGTTGATGTCAGTTGGACTGGATTGACCTTGAGAGATTGACGTTGAGTTTGGTTGAGCTTCATTTTAATTGTTTTTTAATCATTAACGATTTTTACACTTTTCATTTTTCTTGCAATTTTTAATTTTGATTTGTCTTAATGGAGTTAGGATGAGAAAAGTTGGGTTGGATTGACCTTAATGTTAATTAAACTTCATTTTAATTGATTTTTAATTTTCTTTGAATCTTTTCTTTTAGTTTTTCTAGTAATTCTTGAACTTTTACTTACATTCGGAAACAACAAAAAGTAGACGAACTACAGTTTCCGCAAGTCGGATTCATATTCGTATACAATAAGACTTGACCGAGTTCTTCTGAACGTAAATAAAAAGTTTTATTGCGGTTAATTGCTTTCATCGGAATAAATTGCTGAAACAAGTCTTAAACCAAGCAGAAGTTTCAAAACAAAGGGACTGTGCTCGCTTGTGATAGGTCGGTTTTTCATTCTTGGGCAAAAAATTTCAGATTTGGAGAATTAGTCTCTCATGTAACGAGAAACCTACAGTTTCATTTAAAGGCAGAGGTTTTGAGACACCTTGTATAACGGTCAGAATGACATTGTATTATGATTTCCAGCTCTAAATAATATAAGGCAAAACTTAATTTAAAATTAGACAAAATAGGAGTCTGAATTATGATAGTTCACACCTTGACAATAACTGTCAAATTAGTTACATTTGTGTGATTAATTAATGCATCATTTTTTATTTTATCACCACACTTCTAATCCGAAAATTTTAAGATGGTATTTTTTAGATTTTTTTTTTAATTTATTCCCGCTAATGTTGTAATACAATTATTAAATATTTTTCACACTTCGAAGCTTTTTACACTTCCCAATAGGGCTATATTTTGTAATATGGTTGGCTATATTTTTCTCAAGAAAAAAAATTAGACTTTGCAAGCACTGCAAAGAAAAACGAAATAAAGAAAAAATGAATAACGACCGATTACTGCCCTTCTCTGTGAATAAATCTCGAGTTTTCCATCACCATTCGTAGTTTATTTTGCTTTAACCTAATTTTTTTGAATAATTTAAACAGCGACATCCTACGATCGCTTTTTGACCTAACACTGCGATTATCCTTGGTCGAATCGTTTTGGTTTGCAGTGGAACTCTCGAGCTACGCGAAATGCTGATGAAGCCCCAAATAGGGCTGAAACAGCTGTACAGAGACTGCTCAGGGGATTCACTGCAATCAAAAACGATTTGCAACAACTTTTTTTGGCTTATGACAGTTTAATTCTTCAACATTTTTTTCTAGTGAAACTTTTAGCGAATTAATTGTCTGCTTCTAGTGACTTTGTAGTAAGTGACTATTTAGACTTTTGAAAAAAGCTTTCGACAACAGCCCGAAGTGAATCGTTCGCCCGTGTAGGGCGTCTAATAGAAATGATTTCGTCGAATTACACATTCGACAAAATCACGGAGTGGTTGACACCTAGCGGAAGTTTTGCGAAGGACTTCGTAATAAGGAAAGCATTGGAATGACAGTTGTTTAACCTACAAAAAACATGAAATTAAATGACTTGTTCGTGACGCTTTCGCAGTAATAAATATTCTCATCTACGTTCGTATTTAATAACAATAAGGGCAACAAAAACATTAATGGGTCGAATAGGAAAGATTATACTGAGTAAGTAACACAAATGACAGCTCTTTGTTTTCCTTATTAAAAGCAGCGCCATCTCTTGGTTGCTGATTTTCTCGAATACTATCAAGTCGCTATACTTTTCTCAAGTTAATGAAATGAGTTTAGCAATTCAGTTTACAAATAAATTTCTACCTTATATTTTACGTCACAGTAAAACCTATAAAATTTTAAGTTGCGCAAGAGTAATAAACCGATTAACGTCGTTTCAAAACGGATTCTAATTGCCTCAAACTACGGCCAGTACAGCCGTCCGAAAGAGAGAGAGAAAAAAAAAAGAAACATTCTCTCACCGACTCGAATAATTGTAGTACGTGAATAACTATTACATAAACCAATTAAGCAGCACACACGATTCCGACGTGCTTCTAAATTAACAGAGGCGATTAAAACGTTAAAACGCCCACCGCCGAAAGAATAAGAAGAAAAAACCACCAAATGGTCGTCATTGTTCTCGATTCGGTCGCTGTCTGTCCAAAGAAAGAAAAGGCTGATTAAAAGCGGAGCGTCGACGCCTACTGAATTATGGGAGTAATCCTGTTATAAAGCGCCCGGCTTTTTAAAAACTAATGAAATGGTAAAACGGGGCATTAATTAATTTTCTACGGGGCCCCGGCGAACGTAAACAACAAGGACAGGATGGCGGATAAAGAAAACTGCCTCGCCTTAATCGGTCCAGTTCTTGTGTTTATGTAGGTTCTTAATTATTGATTTGGTATGATAATGAGGTGAACGTACGAATTTCCTGTGTTGAGTAAGAGAAACTAACTGATCGATGTTTTATGTAAAATGTCAGATGAGATGAATTTTGTATAGTCATCTACAACACTTAAAAATAAGTCAATTATTATTAATGGTGCGGTAATTTTTTTTGTAAATTTGCATTAAGTTTGATGAGAGACCTAATTCTGTCAACAGAAAAAGTGTTAATTGAATTCAGATTTTTTAACGCACCTATATACTGTTAGGTTTCGAAATAGTCAATTACACTGTTGGCAACCTTGGGTAGTTTTTTCCTCTTTGATTTCGTGTAAGGAAATGTTCTCGAAATTTTTATGTTCTGGAATGCCTCGAAAAATTGCTTTTTTTTTCCTCAAATAGTAGAATTTTTTTAAGGATACATTTTTGTCTAAAATCAATAAGAAAAACTATAAGAAAATAGTTTTTAAACTTTAAACGAACACTGTTAAAATTTGTCACTCCTGACGAAATGATCAAATGATAGAAATTTTAATAGTGTCCGTTGATAGTTTAAAAACTATTTTATAACAATTTTCATGGGACAGGAGTCGACTTCAATTGTAAATAATAAAGTTAGTTTGATTTCTGCAATAAGAAAGTAAAAAATTTCAATATTTCAGATATACTAAGTCAGTTTAAAAAAAATATTTTCTATTAAATGACCTCAATTTAAAAATCCACTGGATGTGCCAAATTATATTCACCAAAATGTTTTAACCATTTAGTTTTTAAATTTAACCTTATCATCAAGAATATTACAAACTATTCCTATATATAATGGGGAGAGATCATTTTTGAAATTAAACTCATTTTTGAAATTAAACGTTATTTATCAAAAAATATTTACGTTTAACAATATCTAAAAATATAATGATAAATGCGTCAGTGAGAAAAATGTTTACAGTTTTGTAATGCGAGTAGCACTCCCCGAAAATGCACCACCTGCACGCAAACCTCACCCTTAAGATCCCGTGCTACAAGGCTCACAGAATTGCCAAATTGTAGCACCTAAGTTCGCACTGTTCGATATAAAAAATTATTTACGTTTAACATTGTCACAAGATGTAATGATAAATTCGTCAGTGTGAATAATGTTTACAGTTTTGTAATGCGAGTAGCACTCCCCGAAAATGCACCACCTGCACGCAAACCTCACCCTAAAGATCCCGTGCTACAAGACTCACAGAATTCCCAAATTGTAGCACCTAAGTTCGCACTGTTCGATATAAAAAAAGAAAGAATGTCAGGGTATAAAATTCCAAGTAGAATTAATTTTTATTTAATTATTTTCGAAAAATTATTTTTTTCTTGCATTTCAATTTCACACTATTTTCTGGAACGTTTTAACTGAAATAAATTGTTAAATTGAGTTTAATATATGCGGCCACCAAACGTATTGAAGTGAGTGGTAACGAACGACATCGTAGCAAGACAGTTTGAGACCAGATAGAATTTTTGGAATGTGTAAGGATTCCTTCTGGACAATATTTAAATCTGGCGCCCTTTAAAAATCGTACTTGAAGTACAACCCATCCCCTACTCTCCATTTGGACTAGGGAATCCCGCGTGTAACTAGCTACTCTCGATTCACGTGTCGTGCATTATAAATGATTAAAAAAATATAACATAAACATTTTAATAGGAGCACAATTTAAGGAAAATGTTTTTTTTTATAATATCCTCTGTAAAACAGGCGTTAAGAAAAAAAAATTGATGTTCATTACAGTTGCTTTTGTAATTTGTTTGTTAATTTCACTCTGCACGGAAGATCTAGTTATTTAGTAAAGCCGTCAGTCTTCGTTATTTCATCATCCTGAAGAATTGTTCAAGACTGATCGTCTTGTTGTTACCTTCGTGAAAACTAGTCTTAATTTCAGTTTGCTTAAATTAAGTAATATTTCCCAGAAGTTTGATACGCGCGGAAGGAAAGTCCACTATTTTTTCATTAAAGCTTGAAAAACTAACCAAAAGCTGGCGTAATTTTTACAAAACAAAAAAAAAGGAAAATTCGTCCTTGTTTCTCGACTTAAACTATTATTTCCTTATTTTCTTCTTATTTTTTTTGCAATTGTAGAGTTGTATTTTGTAAAAAAAAAAAATTAAAAAACTTAAGTGCCATCAATATCTTCAACAATTAATTAGTTAATCGACAAAAGGAGAGAGATAACAAGAGAGAAGAGATGACAATCTTTAGGCAAATAATGACTTTATTCTGGCGTTCCTGAGAAAACTTCTGGAAGAAGCGTATTTTTGGCTTTAAATCTCAAATTCAGCTACCGAACGAGAAAATCGTCTTCCGGGGATGGCTGGTTGGGATGGATTGGGTTGGGGAAATTACCATAAGGAGAGAGAAAAAGTCGGCAATCTTTAGGCAAATAATGACTTTATTCTGGCGTTCCTGAGAAAATTTCTGGAAGCATATTTTTGGCTTTAAATCTCAAATCCAGTTACCGAACGAGAAAATCGTCTTCCAGGGATGGCTGGTTGGTTTTGATTGGGTTGGGGAAATTACCATAAGGAGAGAGAAGAGTTGACAAAATTTAGGCGAAAAATGACTCTATTTTGGCGTTCCCGCGAAAACTTCTGTAAGCGTATTTTTGGCTTTAAATCTCAAATCCAGCTACCGAACGAGAAAATCGTCTTCCAGGATGGCTGGTTGGGATGGATTGGATTGGAGAAATTACCATAAGAAGAGAGAAGAAGTTGGCAATCTTTTGGAAAATAATTACTTTATTCTGGCGTTCCTGAGAAAACTTCTGGAAGCGTATTTTTGGCTTTAAATCTCAAATGCAGCTACCGAAGAGGAAATCGTCTTCCAGAGATGGCTGGTTGGTTTGGATTGAGTTGGGGAAATTACCATAAGGAAAGAGAAGAGTTGACAATATTTAGACAAAGAATGACTCTATTTTGGCGTTCCCGCGAATACTTCTGGAAGCATATTTTTGGCTTTAAATCTCAAATCCAGCTACCGAAGAGGAAATCGTCTTCCAGAGATGGCTGGTTGGGATGGATTGGATTGGAGAAATTACCATAAGGAGAGAGAATAAGTTGGCAATCTTTTGGAAAATAATTACTTTATTCTGGCGTTTCGCGAAAACTTCTGGAAGCGTATTTTTGGCTTTAAATCTCAAATCCAGCTACCGAACGAGAAAATCGTTTTCCATGGGTGGCTGGTTAAGATGGATTAGGTTGGAGAAATTACCATAAGGAAAGAGAAGAAGTTGACAATCTTTAGGCAAAGAATGACTCTATTTTGGCGTTCTTGCGAAACCTTTTATAAGCGTATTTTCGGCTATAATCTCAAATCCTGTATCAATTGAACAAAAAAAATCGTCTTCCAAGGTTGGTCGGTTGGTTAAAAAGCGTAAGGGGCGTATTCTGTAACTTATTAATGGGCCGTTAAAATTCAGAGGTCCTTTAAAATTTTAAATACAGTTCTACGACAGGTTGTTACTGCAGCAACATAATTTAACAGCCCTTTAAATTAAATTAAATTTAAACGCTTTTGATACAGAATATGCCCCTAAGTCGAGTTATCAGTAAACGAGGGTTGCCTATCAGAGTGAAAACAGTTCAGGGTGAATATTTAGACTGACCACTCCTAACTAGCTAAATAACCCATAAACCCCCTATGGTTACATTTGTACCAAATTTGAAACTTGTGAAAAGCAAGCTAATGTCGAATGTATCCGATTCTGACATTAACGTTCATCGTTATTCCATTTTCCTTGTAGGTTCCTTGTGTCGGACATACTTTTTTTTAATTAAACGTATCTTTTCGGGGTGAACGTATTTCTTAACGTTAGGCGTTAGCGTTAACGTTAACGTTAGGCGTTTCTCGTTTCGTTGGACATCATTCCCGCAGAGTTCATCTCTTTTGCCTTAAACCCACCGTTAATTAACGCTCAGTCAAGAGGGACGTCCATGCGCAAGTAAGATCAGATTCCGGAATATATTTCATCGGTCGATTCGATGTCGCAGACGGTCTTGCGTGGTGATGCAGCGAGATAGTAAACGTGACCCGAAATACAGTATCTGCTAACTTTGCCACTAATTACTTTCAAGCTAAATTATTTGTTTCTCTTAACACTGCCACGCCGTTAAGTTAATCGAAGCTCTCGAATAGTTATTTGAACTTGTCGTATTTAGCTATAATTAGTTATAACACGAAGTTAAATATCTTATTACTTGTATTTTAATTACGATAAACTGTAATTACTTTGGATTTGCGTATTGAATATGCGTCTCACCGCTATTGCACGAATTAGTAGAACACACACATTCGCAGAGATAAGTAGAGATAAACGTTTTGGTCTGACAAGAATTGCTTTTACAATTATCTCCGGCGCCCTTAAACAAATTAACGTCGAAGTTCGACCCTCACCCCCTACCCCATCTGAGCTGGGGTACTCCGCACACATTTCTTGTTACTTTGCGCATGGGTAGCGCATTTTGCTAGAGCTTACAGGTAAGATAAGGACGGCCATCAGAATTGATTCTGAACATTAAAAAAAACTGTTTTAAACTGTAATACGTTGACATGAAATACAAAAAAATAAATAATTTCCAGGAAGATATAACTTGAAATTAGGAGTAGGTAGGAGGGCAGCTCATTAATATGCATGGTGTTTTCGACAAGAAAAAAGTTAATACCATTACCTTTTCGGCGGTTAATTAACAGAAACTACCGAAATTATACTCTTAATCTTCCAATTTAAATTTTTTTCAGGAGATATAACACCCATAATCATGCCTACCGGTTTCACCCGGCCAGATCTTAGATTAGAGCTACGGGCATGCCATTAGGTCCGATCTACATTAGAGTTTGGTGCGTTGAACTCTCAAAATCGACAATAAATGAAGCAACGCGTTGCGTACCCCCCGCTTTGCAGAAGCAGTTACAGTAAATCAGTGAAAAATGATCTTACAAGGAGATACGTGCGGAGCAGGATGTAATTAATATCCTCCTCCCAAAGCGTGTAGGATAACGCCGTTCGGGTAATTTATTTCGACTTGTACAGGTATGCATTCGCATGTCCTGCATTAATTGGCCCCAGGGGCCGATGATTACATACTTGATTTTTTTCTTCTTTCAAGGAAGAAAGAGAACACATTGTGCAAGGACATTGTTCAAGAAAAATGTGGGAAAATTATTCACGCCTTTGGGAGATATTCCTTTTTATTATATAGAAGAAGTGAAAGTGAATTATGGGAACTGGTTCATGTAAAGTATTATTCACATTTAACACCGTTTTTTTTTTACCTTCCTCGCTGCTGAACGGACTTATGATTTCATATTTTATTACGATAGTCGTCCAGATATGGCTTGTTATAATAAATTACTAAGAAACTTAATATTACATTAATCTTAGGTTTCAAGATTTCACTTGCGAGCTACGCTTGAAAATACACGGAACACTTTCATTACGTGAAAACACCCAACTAAAAGAAGCAACTATTGATAAAAGTTGATGAGAGAGGAGAATTTTTCGTAATTTAAGATATCTCAAAATGTGTCTCTGCGCTTCATGTGGAATAGACATCAGTTACGAATCAGACAAAGTAAAAGAGTTCGAATTCCTGTGGGTACGCGCCGAGGACTTATTGCCGGTGAAATGTGGAAGGGAAATAAATGGAAAGCATAAAAAAGTGGACTCAAAGAGTGCTTTTACGCGAGTAAATTCCAAAAGCATCGATCCGATTCCTTCCATGCAAAGAGAACGTAACTTACGCAAAAGATCACGTGCACAACCTTGCGGCTCATGTGGAATTTTCACATCGCCTTATAAACAACAAAAAAATGTTTAATTAAGCCGGCCGACTACTTTCTCTGGTCTGCAATCAATTTCTACACTGGCATTTAAATTATTACAATTACGTATATGTCTGTCTTTAACATAATTATTATCTTGTTTCACTTCTTATTATTGATCTGTTGTTGTGTTGTGTCCGATGAGACAATAGTTTTAATTTAATTTTGAATCTTTTACTTCAAAACCCACAGCCAGAAATCGATTTCCAAATCGTTTTCCCCGAATAGCTCGAATGGTGTCCACTTATATATTTTTTTTTTGAATAGTCAAAAATTGTCCAGTCCTTATCTCTTTCTATATTTACTTAACCGTCCTTCTTATTTTATGTTTCATCTCACAAACTTGAGGGCTAATGCATTCTAGAGATAAACCAAATAAAGAAGCGCGCTTAAACCAAAACATGCTTATCGGCACAGTTATTTCATGACAGGTTTATGGCCAGTTGCACCGAACACTTAAGCCGAGCTTAACTTTAAGTACTGCTTATAATGTGACATTTGAGGTTACACAACATTCAGTAAATCACATTCTAAGCGGTGCTTAAAGTTAAGCTCGGCTTAAGTGTTCGGTGCAACTGGCCATTAGTGACAAACCTAGTGAATTCTTTTGAAAATTATTTTAGCCGAAACACTCAAAGGTTTAGTAGTTCTTATAAATTAAACAATTATGTCAGTTGATTCTCTTATTTTGGCGTCGGAACCTGTCCATAATACAGTGTGAGCGAAAACCCCTAACATCTGTGAAGTTATGGTTTTGTTAACTTTTATAAGCCATTCCTTATTTATTTGTTATCGCAGTAGGTCGTGATTTGAAGTTAATAGGTTGACTGTCATTGGTCTGAAGTTAATAGGTTAGCTGTCATTTTAGATTAGACAAATTTAACTTAGGCCGAGTTGAGCGGTCAAATAACACAGAATCGTCAAGTCAACGGTCCGACTAAACCCTCTGACCAATCAGCAATTGAGAAAAGCGATCACGTGATTTGGTCTGACCATTTCGACCGTTCATTGACCGCAGCCTTAATGTCATTGTCCATACGTCAAATTGTGACAATTTAAGTCGAACTGATTAAGCAGTGTTGTCAAACACGTGAATTTAGACGTGATGAAAAGAAAATATTATAACGTTGCCTAATGCGGAGTAACCTTAATATCCAAAATGAAATGACATTCACTATCAAAATTTAGTTACATAAATATCAGTCACATTCTCATTAGACTTTTACGGCATACTACAATAACAAATAAATAATGAAGGGTTTATACCTATATACATATTCTATGGTATAAGAAGCAGCTTCACACTTATTAGTGATTTTTGCTAGTATTCTCAAATTAGTACTATCTCTTTTAAAATCAAGAAACCACCAACATCGCAATTTACCTCCTGGCCACAACCGGCAACACTGCGGCAGAAACCCGTTAGTTATGAATTTAGGGAGAAGAAATGTAAGGTTATGTGTCAGGCATGTTTCAAGTTGACAATTATAAGTTGCCAGAAAGACAATCGTTACCGTAAAGAAAAAAAATATGAAATTTGAGGCTTAACGTTAAGGTCACTAAATCGATACCCTTACGTGCTCAGGTAACGCCGTCCCATTCCCATTATGAGTTTATTGTGTAACGAAGATAACAAATACAAATGTCGCTAGAGCAACAAGGAAAGCAACACTTTTAGGGAATTCTGTTTACTACGATGGCAGTAGTTGACGGCCGACTGTCTAGTCAAAAATGTATTAGGTTATGTTATTCTAGGCAGTCATGGTAAATTGCCTTTTGTGAAATGTCATTTCGATTAATAAACTTTCGACTGTGTTTTTTTTTTATCCCTAGATAAGTTTATTGTGCGACAAGGATGGATAGAAGAATTTAAAACAATTTATTTTATAAATTAAAAAAAAATGTTCCATTCACAAGAATAATATTTGATTTTAATGTTCCTTTCCCCCTTTTAAAAGATAATCCGAAAAAACTGCTCTAAGAAAAACACGTCTTCCGGGCAATTTATCCCTGCATTTAAGGAAACGGAAATTGGCAACGGTGCTCGCCAAACATAAATATCGACCTCTTATTTATCAACAGTACGTGTATTCTTTTACAAAACTTCGTTTTTTGCAAATTTCAAAAATAAAAAGGAAATAGAAATAAGTTAATGACGATCGATTCGTGCCCTTTTTGAACAAAAATGTTTCTTTTGTGTTATTCGAAAGAAAAAAAAAGTCCTGTCAATTTATTTTACGCTTGTTTTGTTATTTTTTACGAAAAATAAAGTTGTCGCTTTTAATTTACTTTTTGACGAAAGAAATCGTCGGCCATTTTTTTCTTGTAGTTGTTAAACAATCGATTGTCTTTTGTTTAAGCTTTTTGATAAAAACTGTCGTGTAAATCCACCGCGCTTAAGTGATTTTTGATTTTTTCGATATTTCCCACAACTATTTCCAGCGAATTATTTATTTTCTGATTAATACCGACTTTTTGATGATTACTAAAGCTAAATAATCGAATGCCTATTGGCAACATTGAGTTGCGGTTTCATTTCAGACAGACCTTCTTCAAAATTTTTAAAATACAAAATTGAGAAGCGCATGGTGTTTCTGGGAAACCCCAGGGTGGGTAGTACAAAGAAACCAAACCTAAAATCTAAAGTGGGTTATACGAACTAAAAGGAACTATAAACTACCTGTCATCTCGTGCGAAACTCCCCATTCAGAGGGAAAAATAATTTTTAAAAAAGTGGAACAGTGATAAACAAGAAACAAACATAAATTTAATGTGAAGAAATTAGTTTTAAAATTAGTACGAACACTGAAAGAAAACCAAAGCCCAAGAATTTGAGGCAATGTTTAAATTTAACGGAAAATAGGGGCCTATTATGTAACGACTACGTTAAATTTAACTATAATTTAACTTGCTATGGTAACAACCAATCATAAAGCCTTATGATTGGTTGTTACCATAGCAACAGACCTTTAAATTTTTAACGTACTCGATACAGAATAGACTCTAAATGCGCTAATATAATGTAAGGCAATATAAAATGGGAGTATAACAAAACATTCCGTAGCAGGAAAAATAGAATAAATGATTTTGTTAATAAAAATAAGTCAATTTCCGATTACGTTTAAATGTATTTGAAAAGCCTAACTGAATGAATACCTTCTTTTCTGAAATCTGGACAATTAGCCTTTTTGGTCAAGAGATGGCGCTCTGAATAATTTCTATCCACATTTTTGCGCTTCGACTTTAGATATTCAACTTAATTTTGAAATTAAAAATATTGCAAACTCAGAAGGCAGGGATTTTGCCGAGAATGTCAGCGAAAAGGTGAAACGCTGTTCCAGGAAATTCGATTAAGTTTATTTTCACTGTTGGGCACCAGATGGCGCTCTGAATGACTCTTTCGTGCGTAGATTTGTATTTTCCTTTTATTTATTTATTTTTTTTTTTTGTGAAAAATTGAAGAACATGTTTTTAATTCACATACAGCATAAAACAATAAACAAATCAAAAAAAAGTCTGTAGTTCTGATGTAGATCTAAATTTAACATCCTTTCAGAGTTATGGTGATAATTAGAGTTGTGATAAAAATGAAGTGGAAAGGAGTCGATGACAGTTTCTTTTCTTTCAAAGGGTCCATGCTTAGGAAAAAAAGTTGGGAAGATCTGATCGAAAGATTCTGGAAAGTACAGACGAACATTAAAAAACATAACCTCCATAGCAATCTGGAAATGTAAACTTTAGATCAAATAATTAAAAAATTCGTCAAAAATTCAATTTTTGTAATAGTAATTAATAAGTAGAATTATCATTTAGCCAACAATTTAAGAAGGAAGAACTAATAAACTACAAATACAGCTACGTAGAATAACGGTCGCAGTCAAATGTCAATCGTGAAGCGCCGCCACTCGCGAAAACGTCAAACTTCGGTCAATGCTATCGTACCAACTATCGTACATAAATCAATGGCCTTCGGGCAGGTCCATCGTTCGAATAGCGGCAACCACGAAGAGATGGAACTTCCACAGAGTATAAAATGGTAGACAAAAGCAGAAAAAGATAAAGAAGCGGGTTCCTATGTTGTCCAAACAAAAAAATGTATTATGTATTTTTTTACAACAACGTCCCACGCTTAAACATCGCAACATACCGATACAGATTTTTCTCGCAGATCTGGTTAATCCGCTCGGAAGATTTGCTCAAAAGCAACTCAGATGACACGCAGGGCTTATATAATTCAAGATACACTGTTCTATAGAATTTTTCAACTCAATTGTGCAAAATTCACGCAAACAACAAAATGTGTGTTCACCTTAACGTGCCAAACGGTAATATGCGGTCGTCAAGAGGAAGCCGCCGGTGCTGGAATCGACTACCTACAAATCAAGATGGCGAGCCAACCCACATACAGGGCGTGAAGAACGTGTTTTTGCATGAGACCAATCAAAAACCTTGATGACAAACGGGACAAAATGTTGCCACCTGACTAAACCAAGCTCATGCAGCACGTGGTTGCCGAAATGTAACCTAGAAATTTGCGTCGGGGTATTCTCCCATCTAATGATTCAGGCCTGTATGAAGTGGGCGTTGCTAGAATGCAATATGGATGCTGGAATGCAAAAAAAAAAAACAATCATAAAATACCATTTTTAAAAGTGATTACATTAACCCAGTCGCTCTCGGCACTTTCCGAAGTGAAAAAACTTGTTTCTTATTCTAAACTTTATCTACCTGTTTGCGACAAAGCAACTAAAATCAAATGTTTCTGAAAACCACTTAACAGATTAAAAGTTAGAGAGCCCCTTGCTTGCATCATCATCATCTACAGAACTGAAAACGAACTCATAAAAACTTCCACAATAGACCGGAACTTTTAATAGAGTGGAAATAATTCTCGTTCGGCAAAAAGAACGAGCCAACAAAAACTATTCGACGCAATATTCCCCCCCGAAAAGAAAAACAAACAGCCCCGCGCGTTATTTCCAGCAAAAGTTCCGCCCGGTTTTTCTTTCGCTCGACTTTTCCCGACGCCTGTGTGCCTTTAAATTAACAATCTCATTTTCATAAGTACGAGAACGCCCCAGGCCGGGGGAAAGTACATACAAGATAGGAACGTGGAAATCTTGACGGTACTAAATTTGTTAAGTAAAAGAGACGCATGCGGGTTCATTTAATCCCGATATGAATGGGTTGGGAATGGGATATTATTACAGCAATCGTCTTTAACTCATCTGGCAGACAGCCTTTTGTAAATCTGTCAAAATGTAAATAAATCCACATACATATTTTATAACAAAGAACTTGAATTCCACATTAAATAATATCATGAAGTCTGAAAGGTAGGAGACGTCTTTGTTGTTATTACTACACAGCGGACAAATATACAGCGTATAAAAAACCTACGTCTTTAATTGAAACTACAAATAGTGGTCAAGAAAAGAAGCAAAATTTGTTATACAACTATTGGTCAGATAGCAATAATAACGCAGATAAAAATTATTTTACTTTTTCATAGAAATTGTTTGAGGGTCGCTGAATGCAGTTTAAATGTTCGGGCGGAGCATGGTTTTCAACTATTCTCCGACATTCGAGGCCATAAGAAGTCTTAAAAACGCAGACCATGACCTAACGCACAGATATTGTATTTAAGGCAGGTCAAGTATCGTGTTTTTTTGTTAATTTTAAAAGCAGATAAATTTTTTAACTAGGTAAGTTCTTAATAGTTTAAAATATTCTGTGCGTGTTGCATTAATTGATGATTAGTTTTGTGCTAATCCGTACTTTAATAGTTAAATATAAAAAATTCAATCTAAAGGCGATCGAAAAAGGGGAAATTCTTAAATCATATTAATTTGTAAATTGCCAATTTACAATGTTGATTACTAAAGTTATTGTATTTGTACAGCAAAAATAAATTTGTTTCTTTAATAAAACTACGACGAAAAGACGAAATAAACGTCTGCACTAAGCGAAAGTTTTTTATGTCTTTATTGGTTTAAGCCGACGCAGAAATCTGGTTGATCGGAAAATGGAAGAAACAATCAACCATACTGATTTTTAGAATAAATTTTAAAGTTAAATATCTAAG
Source organism: Prosopocoilus inquinatus (assembly GCA_036172665.1). Taxonomy (NCBI): domain Eukaryota; kingdom Metazoa; phylum Arthropoda; class Insecta; order Coleoptera; family Lucanidae; genus Prosopocoilus; species Prosopocoilus inquinatus. Next base: position 6,883,857 of record CM069870.1, read on the forward strand.
TATTTTCTTAGAAGTATAAATATTTTCAATAAATCTTTTCGACGCATTAAGAAATGTACCGTATAAGAAAATTTCAGTGGGAAATGTCAAACATAAAAAAAAAATCGTCGAGTTATTAAATTGGCCCCAATAACTTTTTTAAATTCTAAACCATCAATTAATTAATTGATTACAAAATACCTTACCGTGCTATTTCCTTGTCAAACATCAAATAAATTCGTCGAGTTTTTTTTAAATTGGCCCCCAATCTATTTTTCAGGTGAAACAATCTCGTGGGGGCTTCTTAATTCACTCTTTAATAACTTACAAGGGTGTTTCAGTACGAATCCTTAAATACAAACCTAAAATCCTTGTTTTCTTTCTACTGGCCCCCGATAGTTAAAAAAATCCCCAATAGATATACCCAAGTAACCACGGCGGGTTAGATTTAACAATCGCCTGAAGACATTTATGTGGTAATTCGTTTTCATTAATTGGAAGCTCACGCAGAAACAACAACCCAAAAATAATCAGAAAAATTTTAATTCGTCCTTAAACTGGTCCCCAATAGATTACACAATGTGGGCGATCCATTGGAAGCCCCTTAGTGAAGGAAAGTGCTTTCTGCACTTAACCAAGCGCAGGCTTTAATCACGCTGTTAGATTAATCAGTGATTAAATAATTCTTGTGAAACTGGGGGTAAGATAATCAGAAAAATTTTTAATTTATTCTAAGAGTGGTCCCCAATAGAATTAAACTAGGCGGTCCATTGGAAGCCCCTTAGCGAAGTATAGTCCTTTGTAAAAAAAGGACCTTACCGTATTATTTCCTTGTCAAACACAAAAGAAATTCGTCGAGTTATTAAAATTGGCCCCTAATAGTTTCTTAAGTCTAAACCACTTCCTGGGGCTTATTCATTCACTGTTTAAAAACTTACAAGTATGTTTCAGTACGAATCCTTAAACATAGAGCTCCAAAGTCCTTATTTTCTAATGGCCCCCAATAGTTAAGGTAGGTCAAGTATCGTGTTTTTTTGTTATTTTTAAAAGCACATAAATTTTATAACTAGGTGAGTTCTTAATAGTTTAAAATATTCAGTGCGTGTTGCATTAATTGATGATTCGTTTTGTGCTAATCCGTACTTTAACGGTTAAATTAAGAAAAATTCAATCTAAAGGCGATCGAAAAAGAAGAAATTCTTACATCATATTAATTTGTAAATTGCCAATTTACAATGTTGATTACTAAAGTTATTGTATTTGTACAGCAAAAATAAATTTGTTTCTTTATTAAAACTACGACGAAAAGACGAAATAAACGTCTGCACTAGGCGAGAGTTTTTTATGTCTTTATTGGTTTAAGCCGACGCAGAAATTCAGGTTCAATACTATCCTTATAAAAAAGTGTTTTGTGTTGGAATGTAAACAATTAATAAAATAGTTCGATTGAGAGCTAACGAAGTTATTCAATCACTTGTTTTGAACCCATAGATTATTGTCTGTACAGGCAATCTAATTTATTTAAATTCTTCAACGTACTCATACTCCAATTCTTGCTTTCCGTTTTTACAATAGGAATAGTTTCTATTCTTGCAATACTTATTCTGCAGCTATTAGTGCGATCATTAAAAAACAATTTCACGCATTTTCAACGCAATTACAAAAGTAGAGTACGAAGATGTTTAATTAGTTTAGCAAAAATCTAACGAAGATTAGGTACTCGTTTTTAACATAATTGTTATTGTCTATTACAAAGAAATAAACGTTCTTACTTATCGCATGTTAAAAATACAAATAAACATGCCGATGTTCGCAAGTGGGATTCATATTCGTATACAATAAGACCTTGACCGAGTTCTTCTAAACATAAATAAAAAGTTTTATTGCGGTTTATTGCTTTTATCGGAATAAATTGCTGAAAAAAGTCGTAAACCAAGCAGAGGTTTCAAAAATCAGGCTAATGCAGATCGCATAAACATCACTAATTCTATACCTCACAGCACAACAGTGAATGTTCCTAAATTCTCTGACAATGATATATTGGGTGCCTTGAAAAATCTAAAGAACAGCTTTACTGCTGGTGTTGATGGAATTCCTAGTTTTTTAGCCAATGATTGTGCTTTTATATTTGTAAAACCCTTACTTATAATTTATAATCTAATTTTAAAACACACAATCTGGAAAGAACTTTCTATTTGTCCAGTCTTTAAGAAAGAGGACCAAAGCTGTGTCGAGATTTACCGGCCAATCACTATCATTTGCAACTTTGCGAAGGTTTTTGAAAGTCTGTTAGTAAAATCCATCTATCACTCAGTAAAGTTTTATATAGATAGCGATCAACATGGTTTTATGGAAAAACGATCAACCGCGACGAATCTATGCTCTTTTACCCAGTATGTTTCGAAATGTGTAGACAACAAAGGTCAAGTCGATGTAGTATATACGGATTTTCAAAAAGCTTTCGATAAAATCGATCACTACATCTTATTAGAAAAGCTGCGTTGTTATGGTTTTTCACAACATTTAATTAACTTATTTTCATCCTATCTCATTGAGAGATGGAATACAGTCAAATACCAAAATTTTTTCTCTAATAAATACTCATCAACCTCTGGGGTGCCACAAGGGTCTAATCTTGGCCCCTTATTGTTCTTACTATTTATAAACGACATAAATAGTGTTATATCTTGCTGCAAGTTGCTCTTTGCTGATGATATGAAAATATTCTTAAAAATCACTTCAATTTCTGACTGTCTTGTTCTTCAGAGAAATCTTGATGCTATAGTTCGTTGGTGCAAAAATAATCTTCTTCCTCTTATGGCCGTTTGCACCATGTCTAGTTAAAAATTAACATAACAGTGAACCCAGTTTGCACCGCGACTTAAACCGTAGTTAAAAACTCGCTAAACCAACTCAACGTTAAACCATCACGGGCGGCGGATTAAATTGAGTTGGTTTAGCGAGTTTTTAACTACGGATTAAGCCGCGGTGCAAACTGGGCTTACTGTTAAACCTGGTTTAATTTTTAAGTAGATGTGATGCAAACGGCTATTAACATACCTAAATGTTCCGTTATTACCTACTCTAAAAAACATGCTCCGTATTTGTTTATTTACTCTATTAATGATATTCGCTTAACACGAGTTGACTGTATTACTGATTTGGGAGTTACTTTTGATGCTAACCTAACATTTACACAGCATATTTTAAATATCGTTTCCAAGGCTTATAAAACTTATGGTTTTATCTATCGCAACTGTAGTGAATTTTCGGATGTAACATTATTACGTACTTTATACTTCTGTCTTATAAGATCAAGACTTGAATATTGCTCCATTGTTTGGTTTCCCATCTTCTCTACATACCGGGTGTAATCAAATTAGTTTCAGATATTAATACTGCAAGTTCCTCGTCATGTAAGGGAATTAATGCCGCAGTTATCAAAGGTCTAACTCAAAAATAAAAAAATGACCTACTAAAGGAGCGTTGGTACATTTGTTTGAGAACTTCTGGTCGATCGTGCGTAAAGACATCATAAAATAAAACTCCAGCAAAAGTCAAGGTCAAGTGCTTGATCGCATTTTTAAAAGCTGTGATGTTTTATGTAAACACAGTATCAAATTCATAGTGTCCCGGTGGTTGTCCACGTGTGCAATTTGATTAAAGAACACCATTTTAAATCTACTCTCACTGATTATGGAATTAAATTTGTTTTATTAGATAATCGACAATAATTAGATCTTAGTATGAATCACATAAACATGAACTTTATTCTTTATTGAATAATTAAAGAATCTTCAATAACGAGAAGACTAAATAAATAAATAAGTACGTAAAATGAACAAGCATTCGACAATAATTTAAGTAAAAGATAGGTTCTTTGTCAGATACTCCTCGATGTCATTTATTTGTACAGTGTAAGCAAAACAAAATAATGAAACCATAAATGAAGGGACGATGAATACCGATGTGCGTTGTTGCGATAATTTTTAGAATGTTACCTTAAATGTTTTTATTTCCTAATTTTTACTTATTGTTACACTTTTGTCAGCAGAAAATTAACTTAATTAATCCAGTAAGTAATGCCACAAACGTAATGGATGTTTGTTTTCTTCTGGTATGGAATTGCTGAGCGAAGAATTGATTGACCCAGTGCCCTTCATTTCGATGACGCTTTATTGCTTTATGTTTTGTTTATAATATAATAGTTTGCTTAGAAAAATCCACACACGATCGGTCAGAGGTTCTCAAACAAAAATACTCCGAGCTCTTGATGGGCTTTAATTTCTTACATTTTTCACCAAAAAAATTAAGATGTGCAGAATTAGTTTTCTTAAGTTATGAAGAACTTACAGTTTTAATATGTGAAACTTATTTGATGACACCCTGTATATTCACCTTATTGAAGCAGTGCAGAGAAATTTTTTCAAATTCTTAAGCTTCCTCCAAGATGGAGAATATCCTCACCAAGGCTTTAGTCAAAAAGTTTTGTTATCTAGGTATGATTGTGCGTCCTTACATACTAGACGTATTTGTTCGGCTATAAATTTCTTATATAACTTAATCTGCTTCAAAAGTGATTGCCCTTGGTTGCTTGATAGAATAAATTTCTTTATTCCCAGACTTAATTCACGCCAAAATCAAACGTTCTATGTTGCCTCAAGCCGTACTAATTTGTTATTTAAATCCCCCATTTCAGTAATGTGTCATTATTTCAATCGCATCTCTAATAGATGTGACATCAATGCTGATTCTATAAAGTATATAATTTCTGAAGCAACTAATTTGTTTGAGCGTTAGCCGGGTGTCTTTTAGTGTTCTTTTTCTTTTAGTCAGTCACTGCAAAGACACTTATTGTTAGTTTAGTTTTGCTATTGTATGTATAATGTATTACTTAGATACTAGGTTATCATCATTATAACTTTTCTCCTTAGCCGCGAATTGTACGATTAAATTTATTTATTTTTTTATTTTTCCTGTAATTGGGTGTTACCTGTTGGAAATAAAACATTATTATTATTATTATAAAACAAAGGGTCTGCGCTCGCTTGTGATAGGTCAGTTTTTCATTTTTGGGCAAAAAATTTAGATTTGGAGAATTAATCTCTTATGTAACGAGGAACTTACAAATTCATTTAAAGACAGAGGTTTAGAGACACTCAGGATTATCGATTAAGTGAAATATATGTCATTTATTAAGTTGGTCAGCGGCGCGTCGTAAATATTAAAATAGTAATTCTCCGCTCATTACTTATTACTTATGTGTCAGTTAAAAAAAATAATGTTGAAATTAGTTTTGGAAATTCCTGAAGCACTAATACTTATAAAAGGATTCCATTCCTTTTCTGTTTGCTATGCCCAGTAAGTAATTTTGTGAATATTTCTGCCTCGGTTCGATTGCGGTAATATTGTATTCCGCTTGCTTCTAAGTTCCCCCCTGGCAATTAATTACAGCAGAAACGGAGCAAAGGCTCCAATTAATCGACAATAAAAACAGCAGCCGCTCATTGAGCAACGACGATAATTTATAGGATCGCGTGTAGAATTTAGAGCGACTCTCCGGCAATTATTCGTAATTTTTCACCGAAGATATTCATTCTTCTCAAAACAAGAGCGAGAGCTCATCTTGGCGAAGACACACGACGAAGAGAACCCGTTCTTTTAATTATGATCCCGTCCGCATCTGCTGAGTGTGGATATTATAAATCACTACTCTGGATACGCAGCAATCGCATAATTGTAAGTTACCAGTTTATAATTTATTATGGTGGAAAAAGGGTACATTTGTCTTCTTGACGGAGTCTACTACTCGGCCAGTTATTACGAGAATGCTAAAAATTACGAAGCAAAATACTCAGCAGCATCAAGAACAATAGAATCAAAAGAAAACATGGATAACAAAACAACACTAACACCAAGTTTCATAAAAACCATATACAGAGTGTTCCAGAGCTCCGTAAAAGTTCCACAACTTTCTTGCTGTCCCAGGTATCGACTCAATTTTTTTTTTGTATAATAGCAGCGCTTCCATTGCACATTTTAAAATTATTTTCGTTTATATACAAGTTGTCCTAGTATTATAAAAATATTAAAGTTACGTTTTCTTTTAATTGAAACACCCCATTTTGTCTTCATTTTTGGATTCTACAATAAATTTTGCGTTAAATTTATTTGAGTCATTTTTACGTACCAATCATACTTTTTGATGTGAGTCAATTTTTTCTTGAAAAAAAAAATTCTCGGATGCAAGGTTCCATTCAAAAATTCGTAACTTCTAAACCACCCAAAGATAACGCAACCGATTTTTTTTTCAGTCAATGCCAAGGCTGTGGTCAATCATTCGAGATCAAGCCAAGTCGTGAAGGGATGTTCCAAGGCTTACTACGATTTTTTGAAGATGAATAATTATAAATAACAAAAACTCCATTTTTTTCAAATAGAAAATTTATTTTTTTCTGAATAAATGCGAAAAACAAAAAGAAAACGACTACGATGGGGAGTTGTGCTAAAAATTTGCCAGGAAAACAAACAAGAAATTAAATTGCAAATAGCGTAACAAACAAAATGAAGGAAAATTTAAGAAAAGGCGAATGACAAAAGATAATCAACTAAAAAGACGAATTAAAAGAACTAACGAAAAATTAATGATGAGGGACTGCAAGAAGAACGAATGCAGTAAAAAAAAAACTACAATGGTGTACGAAATAAAGCTAATAAAAAATACAAAGGAAGAAAGCCGAATTTCTTGAAAATAATTATTTAAAAGAAATGCCAAGAGAGAAACTGAAACTAAAACTAACGAAAAAAAAACAAAAGGTGATCGACAATTTTCCGGCAAAATGTAAAAAAACAAAAACAAAAGAGGACAAATAACAAATCGGTATTTTAAGCATACGGTGAATAAAAAACCAAAAAAAATCGACGAATAATTTAAAAAAAAACAGCAACATGTACGAAAGAAAAAATTGTGTGGTGCGTAAATTTTGCAAGATAATTCGACGAAAAAAAAACAAATAATAAAAATAAATACAAAAAATAGAGCCAGTCAAAATTCAGTAGAAAAGAAATAGCATAATTAATTCGAACAAAAGCAACCAAATAAAATCGATTAAGAAAAAGACTGTCATGTTCTTTTTTGCTGCATTTATGTGTGGTGCGAGTGCGTGAAACTTAAATTCATTTCCTTTTTGTTAATTTTAACGAAAATATCAATATACCAAGGGCGCCGCGAAATTCTACAAAATTTTTTTGAAAATATAAACCAGTCTTCTTCGAATTCGGAAGTCTTATTTTGGTAACTTTACACAAATACGTTTCAATTTTTTAACTGCAGTAGTCGTCATTTGTTTTTCTTGCCTTTTTTAAGGAGTTTTCTTTTATTTTCATTTTTTTGCAATTCCAATCTTGTTAGCCAAAAATGATTTCTTTTATTGTTTCTGATTGTTTCCAGGCTCTATTCTTTAACGAAAAATAAGAAAAAATAAGAAAAAGACTGGTATAACTATTTCGAAGGCGGTTCTTGAGCCTAGGAGCTGTACAATAAATAAAATCCCTTATATGTTACAATGGATTTATTGAGCATTAATTGAAATTGATACAAAAAAAAATAATAAACAATTACAAAATAATTTCTTTCTTGAAGAAAAAAGGAACACGATATTTATAAGATAAGTAATTACTATGCCTTTTAGACAGGACAGCATGTAAAGCACCCACACATTCACTCTGTAACCCTGAAGGGGTTCCTACGGGGTTAAACACCCATGGCGAAAACAACCGCAAACTTGAACGTTTGGGGGGACACTTCTTAATTTTGCATTCGTTCAAGTCACGGTGCCCAATTGTTTATATTAAACTTCCACCAATCCTCGCTTAACTTACAGGCGCTTCAAAGCATTCCCAACTCAGAGACAACTTTAACATTAACTTTAACATTAAGTTAAAAATTCACTGTACTATAATGGAAAATTTCTATATAACCGACTTCCTAAAGAATTTAAAAGTATACACGACGCAAAGCTCTTTAAAAGAAAACTAAAAGGGTTGTTCTTATCAAAAGCATTCTACAGCTTAGATGAGTTCCTAACATGTGATTTCAGTGTTTAATGTTTTGTTTGTGTTTTTTATTGATTATAGTACTTCTAGATTCTAAATATGTATCTGCATGTAAAGACCAACTGTCATGAGATGGGTAACAGGTCTTAAAATTAATTCAGCACGGGCGGCGGGGAACAGAGACGTATTCGCGCGGTTCCTACGGGTAATGCGATCTTAAAATTATCGGTTGGACTAGAAAAACGGTTCCTGTCCAGTTCTTATCTACTGGGAAAATTCACATTGAAATGAAATAAATTAAATTCCCCCCGTGGTAACCTAAAATCAAAAACTAAATAAAAATTTCCAATAAAATATAAGGCACTTACAATAATAATGTGTCTCTGCCTCAAACGCATTTTTATGGAAAGAGACGGGTCTCCATGAAATTTACGCTTCACGTGTCTTCATGTGAAATCACGCGTGAATCCACATGACGTGACAGCAATATGTTTCCGCCTTGACTCATGTAGACGCCGTGAGAAGCAAGCAACATTTATCACAGTTAATTTGTCTATAAAGCCATGTTGTTCTTGTGCAAGGATAAAGGTACAGTCGCGATCAAATTAACCAAGATCGACTGACAGTTTTGTAAGTCATTACCAGCGTGTCAATAACAGCATTTGAAAATAATAAATAAATAAGCAACACCCTCTTATTTAAACAATATAACAAATAGAGATAGATAACATGTTCAAGAGCAGTTTTATTTGCACAACTAAGTTTTTGTATCAAAATACAGGCAAAGCTCCATAACTCGAACTGCCAAGGGACCTGAGATTAAATTCGAGTTTTAGTATATTCGAGTACATTACATATTTATTTGCATATTTTATTAAGAAGTAAAAAAAAAAAACATATAAATAATGGTATACATATATCAAAATTTAATATAATAAACGTGGATAATGAACTTGCTGGTATTTTGTATTCCTCAGCAATATTTTTCTTTTCGACACCATTTTCGACTTTTTTTTTTAATTTCAAGCTTTTGTTAAACTGTAAGACTCTTAAGTTGATGGAAATTTATATGTATATAAACAAAATACGACCAAATTAATTGAAACACGAAATGCAACTGGAGTACATAGTATTATTGTCTCAGATCCAAAAAAGGGGATTCCCAGAAGCACCATCGCTGGAAACGTAAATTGACGATAAAAAGTGGGGATTTGTCGTAAAAATTCGAGTTATAGAGCTTTGAGAGTCCTTTGTTCGTCAAATTTATTTGGAATTATAGAAATTTTCGAGTTATAGAAATTCGAAATAAAGAGCGAGAAACCAATGCGAAACGCTAGCCAGCTGGAGGGGACAGCAAGCGACTTCGAGTTATAGAAAAATTCTAGTTATAGGACTTCGAGTTACGGAGCTTTGACTGTAATTTAAAATATGCTCAAAATTTCATCTAAGAAGTTTAAATTTCACTTTTTATTAAAAGTATAAGTAAGTTCTTCATAAAAAGTTAAAATGTTTTTTGAAAGACATTGTTTAACATATAAGGGGAGTGTACCTACTACATCTAAAAGAAACGTGGGTCGTACCTTTTTAAGCCCTTAAATTGTAAAACGTTTCCAACAACGTAATAAAACCCCGTCGTAAACAATTTCACGAGAAACATATTTACTGAAGATATACTCGGGCGGATGCGCCGGGTCCCTAATGAAACGTAAATAGCGATTCACATAGAAATAACACACGTAGAAAATAAAATTTAAAAAGAATTACTTACTTTTTGTTCGTCTCCAAGAACGTATCGAATTCTACGGACATCTTGCAGCAGAGGGCCTTACGATAGTGCGACGATGAACAGTTGGTGTTTATCATGTGACCATCTGCAACGCATTCGAAAGGCACTGTTAATTTACTTACGTTATACTCGTGTTACATTATTTATGCATGTAAGGCTCGTATTTTCAAAAGACCCCTTCATTATCATTTCGCAATGAAATGAAATCGGATCAGTGTTTAGAACAACACGCATATGTGGGCTGCTGGAAAAGTTTCTGGAAACGGTATGAAAAAACGCATATGAAATTTGGTAAACGGTATCATTGTTTTTCGAAGTATTCGCCTTTGACGTCAATACACTTTTGCATACGCTCGAACCAATTTCTAAAGCACGTTTTCCACTCTAAAGATGGTACCTCAGGAACCAGTGTCCGGAATGTTTCAACCGCTGCTTCAGCCGACGAAAATCGCTCACCACGCATTTTATTTTTGATATTTGGGAACACAAAGAAATCATTAGGTGATAAATCAGGTGAATATGGACAATGAGTCATTAATTAAACATTTTTGTTGGACAAAAAGTCAACTGTTTGACGGGCTGAGTGGGAGCTGACGTTGTCATGATGGAGAATAATTCGTCGATTTCGATTATTTCTTCTTATTTGATCGATGACTTCCGGCAAACAAATTGTAGTATAACAATCAGCATTCACGGTTTTTCGATCCTCTAAAGCCACGGTTGCTACATGTCCAGTTAAACCAAAGAAACAAGCAATCGTTTGCTTCGCAGCACTGCGTGAACGGACAACTTTTGTTGGTTTTGGTTCATTTTGAAATACCCAAACGGTAGATTGTTGTTTACTTTCTGGCTCGTACGAATAGATCCACGTTTCGTCACCAGTTGCGACGTTATAAACTAAATTTGAACGACCTCCATTGAATTTCTTGAGCATTTCTTCGCACCATTTGACACGACCCTGCTTTTCGCTTCTGTTAAATTGTGTAGGATCCAACGCTGCAAAGCTTTCGTACGTTTAAATGATCATGCAAAATCTGGTGTATTGCTTTCATGTCAATGCGTAAGGATGCTTGAATCTCACGGTATGTCACATGTCGATCTCGCTCAAGCATTTCACGCACAGCATCTACATTAGTTTCAACAACAGATGTTGATGGACGACCTTCACGAAATTCGTCACTGAGAGAGGTACGTCCACGCTGGAATTCGGCAAACCAATTATAAATACTACTCTTTGATGGTGCTTCATCTCCAAAAGCCAAATGAAGCCGATCGAGGCATTGTTTCGGCGTCAGAGATTTCCATGTTTACACAAAATTACTTTTTCTCAAATGCTACACAAACAAAACTAGTTCACTTGGATAGGAACTGTCAATAGAATTATAGGCGAAAAACGTCAAATTTTTCAAATATGGCAGTTGATAAACGCTAACAATTCTAGACCTACTAGATTCCAGAAAATTTTCCAGCAGCCCACGTACACCGGTGCTTAAAAGTTTGGAAACGAAAAGCAATAAAACTGGTCAAATATGACCCTTATTGAAACAGGTCTAATTTATTTTGAACCTTAAGAAAGAAGGGTACTTTCTCCGCACCCCGATAAGAAGGTCGTTAATCCTCTTAAACTGCCGCGGCCGGTGGATGTTTATGATGCGTTGAATTTTGTTGAAAGGCAAGTATTTAGTTTCATTTATCATTTATCAAAAAAGTAACCACAATTTTAATTAATTAATTTAAATTAGAATATTTTATTTTCTTACATAACAGATCTTTATACACCTAAAGAAATACATGAATTTTAAATTAGTTTAAAGGATCGATGATGTAAATTAATTGGAAAAATTATAATTATACGCAATGTCTGATTTGTTCTTTACTTTTTTATTCCACAAAAATTTTATTACTTTATAGAAATGTTTATTCAAAAATTTTAATTACGAGAAAAGAGTAAAGAGATTTTTGGTAAATATGAAATATACAAAAATGAGCTGAGCGAGATGTGTAGGGTTATTTTGATATGTTACAATGTTTTATTTTAGGAGCTGAGAAAAAGCTTATATACAAGAATTCTAGTTTTTTTTTTACATATTATCTTCTAGAGTTACCACAAAAAACCGCACTGCAAAATATATAAAAAAAAACCTATACAATTTTATATAAAAAATATGCGTAAAAATTACCAAAATTACTACGGCAAGAAATAAATTAATGTTGATCATTGGAAACAATTAAAATAACTGTATCGAGAATCATTATTGAGGATGAGGATATCAGAGAAACTATTGTTTACCTAAAGCATACGATTATGATTAGGGCATTCGAAGTAATAGATTTAAATTTACGAATTCTGAAAATACATAACATGCATGCTCTTTATTATTTTAGCCTTCTTGGAATTGAAATAAAAACATTTGTGATTACAAGCTGGACATTCAAGAAATGTATTAAATTTAAAAATTCTGAAAATACGTAAACTATAACCTCTACACACATTAGCTTCCTAGAAGCAAGCTTAATAGTAAACTCCTAGAGTATAATTTTCTTAGAATATAAAAATTGTAATACATAGTTAAAACATACTGTACTTATGTTAAAAATACATTCAATTCAATTTTATGTAAGCTAGAAATGAAAAAATAATATTACTTTTTTAAGTTTTAATAAAAAGAAGTCTTCTCAAATAATCTAGCATGAGTAGAATTAGTTGAAAAGTTAATCGAAAGTTTTCGCAAGTTTGCATTAATTCAGAAGTTAAAAGTAAATTATTCAAACTTATAACCTTTAATTTGTCAAAATATGCGAATGATGGGACATTTATTCTTGATCATTTAATTTAATTCAGAAAAAATATTATACAAAATCAATTAATACTATTTAATTCTTTTTTCGTATTCTAATAATATAAAATGCGCTTTCCGTATAATGAAGTTCTGGTCAACAAAGCTATTAATTAGTAAGCAAATAATATGTATATCGCATTATAACTATATATTATAACTATAAAGTCTATTTATTTACGAAAATAATAGATTCTATTTAATTTACTTATTTAATAATAATAACAATAAAAAGGTCTTTATTGATAATAATGATATGCACGCATTGTTACATTTCATTTCACTATATTTATCAAAGATTCAGAAATTTTAATTTCACATTGTTTTCCTTATTTATTTTACCTACACGTTATAATATTTAGGAAACAAATTTTGTTAAATTTACTAACTAAATAATGAATGCGTTTCTACCACTATAAGTAATTAATCAAGTTGGTTGAATACGTTCGTGTCTATTTTAAATCCCTGTATTTGCGATGGCCGGTTTTATTATCCGGACACCAGGTACGCTTGTAAAAGCTGTAAGGTTCATAATTGCAAAGCACAAAATTTACTACTGCCAGTGATCTGGCTAGTACTCCGAAAACTTTTAAGCACCGGTGTACATAGTTCATCGTTTATTGCAAAACAAGAAAAAAAAGTAGTGTTAAAACGTCTAACCCCAAGACAATGTAAATGGTTTCAAGCTGTAAAGCAGAAACAATAAAGAAGATCCCTAATCAGGGATTTCGTTTCCTGCAATTGTTGTGCAGGTGGTTGGTTACCAGCAAAATATGTTTTCTTGCATGCTCTACTGATTATGTCTGCCTCAACCTCTTGTTGTTCTCTGGATGCAACTTGATACGACTTGGGTATAACAAATAAAGTAAAAAAATGAATAGGAGTTAAAAGCAATTATGACAAGCAAAACGTAATTAGATTAATAATAGTATGTTAAAAACAAAACGAAAATACGGAGAGCGCGCGAAATAGTAAACCGTTACGGTTATGCAACATCCTGTAATTAGCTTGAACTGAATCCGGACAGGTTATCTTCGGTGAAAGTACTCCGATTTAAACCAACAACAAAAAAAAACCTCAGGTAATTTTAAGTTCCCGGAAAATAAATGCACGCAATGAAAAAGGGGAAGTGTTACGTGCGGTGAGACGCTTGAAAGAAAGAAAGAAAGAAAGGAAAAACGAACAAGACATACTTCGAATTCGAAAAAGTTCGTGCATAACTGTTTGCGTTTTTCCTTAAAAGAAATTCTCCGAGTCATATCTTATTTATTAATAAATAGGTCTTTAATTACAAGAATTATTTGTATAAAAACGATTAGAGAAAGTTTCGCGGATAACAAAAGAGTGACCATAAAAATGTGTCTCTATTCCTAATAATGAAAGTGGTTTTTTGCTTTGCTTTTTTTTCCTCAATAATTTATTAGTTTTCATTTGCAAACTGCGACGAATTAGAAACGTCCTCGTTAACTAACCGTAAGCAACCGCAAAGGACTGTTACTGTTACTGATACGAGGTCTACGTAGTAATAAAATCAACAGAATTTACAAAACCGTATCTCATTCTCATATAATGGAAAGTTTAATATTCATCTTCGAAACAGAAAGATGGAAGAAAATATAAAATTCAAGCCATGAGAAATAGATACCATAGAGAAGAGGTTCCCAACGTGGTCGATGTCGACCCCTTGGGAGTCAGTGAAGACTTGAAAGGGGTCGATGAACCTATAGACGTCGCCGACGGTTGAGGGTCGATGAACCTCTAGGACTCTCTAAGGGAATCGAAGGTATGAATTATTGCCTAGTGCAGGGCTATCTGAATAATTTATTTAGGTCCGGTATTATACATGCAAGTTTAATTTATTCTAGAGCTTAATGCCTTCGTAACCATTGTTTTTACAATTCTTTCCAAGGCATTAAACTGTATCGTAAATTTATTTTACGTTTATAATACCGGACCTTAAAACAGAAGAATATTTGCAAATTAAATTAAATAATGAAAAATTTAAGTAGCGACAGTAGTGGCTTTATTTATTCTGCCTTTAGACGACAATGTCATAATAATCAAACTTTAACAACGTTTCATAAAATTTCCCATACACATAATAATAATTAAATAAAAGAATAAAAAGAGAAGGAAGAAAGCAATCAATTCATAATCAAAATAAAAATAAAGTACCGTTAAATCCAATAAATCAAAAACAAACGACTGTCGTCGATGAAGATAGGACGAAAATAAAAATGTGTAAAACTAACAATAAGTTAAATCGATATAAAAATTGATAACCAAAAAGTCAATCAATTTATAATAATAAAAAAACTTAATACCTTATCAGATGAAATCAAACATAATAACAATAACGAAAAAATAAAGTTAAATCGTAAAAAAACAGAAAACAGAAACGGCGAAGGGATTAAAATGTAAAATAAACTAAAATCGAGTAAAATAAACTCATATTGAGCAAATAAAATAAAACTAAAACTAAAGACGATCAATTGTTAATTAAAAAATCAAATCATGTGGAATAAAATATAAACTGACAGTTAAAAAATAAAAATAAATTAAGCGAAGTCGAGTAAAAAGAAAAACAAAGGTCGATTGTATTAAAAATTGAATTAAATAATGTGAAATGGGGATTTAAAAAAGAAAAACAAAAGACGATCGGCGATGAAGATGTGACGAAATAAAAGAAAAAAACAAAAATGACGATCGATCTCGAAGGGATTAAGATGATAAAATAATCTCGAATAGAGTAAATTAAAAAGAAAAAACAAAAGACGATCAATTGCTGTCTAATTAAAAAATAAAATCAAATCGAATAAAAAGATAAACTGACAGTTAAAAAGGAAAAATAAATCAAACGAAATCGACTAAAAGGAAAAGCGAATGTCAATTATATTAAAAATTGAATTAAATAAAGTCCACTGAGGATTAAAAAAAAACAAAAGACAATCGGTGATGAAGAAAAGACGAAAATTAAAATTCCATAACACTTATATTAGTCAAAAATGGCGGTCAATCGAAGGGATTAAAATGTAAAATAAACTCAAATCAATCAAACAAAAATAACAAAAACAAAAGACGATCAACGGTTAATTAAAAAATATTTAAAATCATGTGGAATAAAAGATAAAATTAGAGTTAAAAAATAAAAATAAATAAACGAAATCGAATAAAAGAAAAAAACAAAGGTCGATTATATTAAAAATCGAATTAAATAAAGTCACATGAGCATTCAAAAAGAAAAAGAAAAAAAAGGAAGAGATGATCGGCGATGAAGAAAAGAAGAAAATAAAAATTCTATAACACTTACATTAGTCAAATCGAATTAAGAGCTCCAAAGAAGAACAAAAAGGGAATCAAATTGATCATTCAAATTTCAAATAAAATAAAGACAACATATGATCGGTTTATAATTAAAAAAAAAATAACGAAGTCAAATAGAATCAATATATCTACTAAATCTAAAATCAACCAAAAGAAAAAACAAAAGATGATCGATTAATAGACGAAAATAAAAATTGTAAACAACAATAAGATAATTTGATTTAAAAATTGACGAATTTTATCGTACGCAAACGGTGAATCCCTGAACACTAAAGAGAAAATAAAGTTAAATCGCATAAAAGAGAAAACAGGAACGGCGAAAGGATTAAAATGTAAAAAAAAGACTTAAATGGAGTAAAATAAACTCAAATTGATTGATTAAAATGATAAAGTAATCTCGAATCGAGTAAATTTAAAAAAAAAAAACAAAAGACGGTCAATTGCTAATTAAAAAATAAAATCATATCGAATAAAAGATAAACTGGCATTTAAAAAATAAAAATAACATAAACGAAATCGACTAAAAAAAAAGCAAAGGCCAATTATGTTAAAAATTTTATTAAATAAAGTCCAATGAGGATTACAAAAACAAAAGACGATCGGTGATGAAGATAAGATGAAGGTAAAAACTCTGTAACACTTACGCTAGTCAAAAATCGCGATCGATCGAAGGAATTAAAATGTAAAATAAACTCAAATCAACCAAATAAAAGTAACGAAAACACGACGATCAACTGTTAATTAAAAAAATGTGTAAAATCATACCGAGAGGGAAATAAAATGACAGTTGAAAGAATAAAAATAAATCAAACGAATTTGAACAAAAGAAAAAAAAACAAAAGTCGATTATATTAAAAATTGAAAATCAAATAAAGTCAAAAAAAAAAAGAAAATAAAAGATGATCGGTGATGAAGAAAAGACGAAAATAAAAATTCTATAACACTTGCATTAATCAAATCTAATTAAGAGCTCCAAAGAAGAACAAAAGGGTATCAAATTAATAATTCAAATTTAAAATAAAATAAAGACAAAATACTATCGGCTTATGATTTAAAAAAAAATGAATAAGGTCAGATAGAATCAGTATATCTGTAATTCTGTTTTAAGAATATTAATGAAATTTCAAAGAGGATGGACATTTTTAATTTCTTGTAAGGGGTCGATGGTTAGTTAAGGTTGGGGAGAAACAAATTTATTTTAATTTTCGAATATAATTCGACCAAATTTATTTTATTCTTTCGAATAGTATAATTCTGTCACTTTCTGGATTTCTTTTGTCATTGTTGCTATTATTATTTGACGATAGAATATCTCCCAATAATTTCAAATTAATCGATCTTTTTCAGTTTTGTTTATTTTCTCAAACAAAATCTATTTTCTGTCGTAAATATAAGGATCGTCATTTGTTGTTCTTTTCCATTTCCATTCTGATTACGTTTTTCCAAGAGATGAAAATGTCCTTTTGTTTTAGCTTTCATTAAAATTAAATAATTGAAAATTTTTTGAACAGTGTTTTTCTTATTTTTCACATAAATTTTTATTTCGTAAATGCTACGTTGTGATTTGTCTCTCTTTGTCTCTTTCTCTTGAATGCTTATTATTAATTACATTTTTTTCAGAAATTTTAAATCTGCAATTCGTGTTGAGCTTTGTTTTTAAAATGATCATGATCATTTGTTTGTCTTACTTTCTTCAGAATTTTTAATTTTTTTTTAATTTAGATTATTAGCGATAATCCAAAAGCCAAAAAAAAATAAAGAAAATTTGTGATCCTTTATCGCTGGTAATCCAAATGAAAAAAAATAAGCAAAAACTTTGATAAAAATAAGAAAAACAAATGACAATCGTTATAAAAGTAAAACTCAAGACGAATTGTAGATTTAAAATTATCACGTTTATCACAAACGTTCTTCATTTTTTTTGCATTTAGTTGTTTATCATTTTTTTAGGAAGTTCATAATCGAATTAAAGGAGACTTTAAACAGAGTTACAGTCAGATGTCAAAACAAATGCGAAAACATAGTTATTTACACATAGGAATGTGACTTTTATTTTAAGATGTCCTTTAGTTCGATTATGAAACCAGGCCTTGATACTAATTATAATTTGTTTAGAAACTTTAACTTTTTTTCGTTTTTTTCGGTGTTTTTCAATCATCAAAAAGTCTTTTAATTTTTCTTTTATTTGTGAATGTTTACCCTTTTTCTTCTCCTATCGTTCTTCTCCGCAAGCTGTTATCATTTATTTTTCTGCTTTCCTTTCCCCTTCCTTCATTTGTGAATTTAATTTTAACATTAATTTCTTTTTTGAGAAATCTACTAGTTTTTAGTTTAAGGCACACAACGATAAGTGCAGAATCAAGAGAAATTTTCTCTTCGTTCAAAATTCAAATATGTTCATTATACAGTACGTCCCCGGATTGTAGTTTAAAAGAGGAAAAAAAAACTTTGTTTTTAAATTGTCCAAAAAAAAAAAAAATGACCAAAAAAAAAATATTTTCATTGATTTATAATTAACTAATCTGTAATTAAAAGTCCAATATTGGTACAGTGCCTTTTTTAAAGTTATCTTTTTTTAATATTTTTTATTTTTCTCGATTTATGTTACGCCACCTGTGCGTCAATCGGAAATTCCAGGAAAACGCCAAGCGTATTTCCAAGCGGATGAATTTACTATACAGGGTGAGTTACTCACTAAGTGTGCCTTCTTTAATAGCTCATTTATAGAAAGAAATGAATTTTTTTCTTTCACAGAGAGTTTCTGCCTATTGAGTACCATAACCTAACATTATATTCACACATACAGGATGCTCCGGAAGATGGTAGTATGCGGTAGATTTTTTTTAGAAGAAACTCCCTATGTTCTTCTTGTAAATTCAATCCGGGGAAACCCTGTACATTCGATTTTGAAGATGAAATCGTTCGTCCTACCAACTGACAGATACAGTTAAGTTTGACAACCGCTGGTCTACTTACACTATACAATGTCTGTAGATAAATCTTTTGGTGCGGCGTACAAGGCCTGTAGATATTAAAACCGATAGTTGTGTAGTTTCTTTGTTAAGATGAATTTGCTCCTTTTTCGTTTATCTTTTTTTACGGGATGCAGAATATTCTGACGCTCTGATTATTTTAAATTTAAAAACTTACTTGTCTGTCTTTGGAATTCAAGGTCGTCCGTATCAGTGAAAAACCAAGTCTGAAAAAAAAGAAGGAAACTTTAGTAGAAAAGTAAAAAATAAAATGCAAAGTAGGAAAATTACGTCAATAATTATTTCAATTATATGTACTCTCTGCTGCGTTCGTTTCATCAGCGAGAGCTTATTCACGACGATGATCGCTGGATTAGCATAAAATACACGTCACCAGTCATTCTGGTGCCTAAAATTAATTACCCCGTTAATTTGCAGCATGGAGGCCCGCGAAAAAAACATGGAATTAATATAATGGTCGTGCTTCCGGTTCAGACAAAAACGGACAAAAACACTAGCTTGGCCTAGCCGCTGACCGGCCATCACCGTTTCAAACCACGAACTAAAATAATAAATACGGTTTTGGTATGTAATTAAGCAATAATCATGCTTGTAATTAGAACACCTGCTCTATCTGCTCGGAGATTAAAAAAAAAGAATAACAAATGACCTACATGTCTAAACGTTACATAATAAAACAAAGCAAGAAATAAAAATCAACTGCTATATTTAAGTTTTAATTTTATACAGGATGTCCAGAAGGTTAACCGGAATCATTTAAGTTAAGACAAAAATAAGTGCAATAGTTTTTGAATTTGTTTAACATCTCTAATAGCCATAATTGAATTGGCTTCCGGTTGGATCTGCGTCACACTGATTTCTTCTGCTGCCGACGTATCTTTCTTTATTACACACGTACTTCCTCATGGCTTCTGCTTAAGGATGACGGCCGCGGGAACTTTCAAGTTAATCTCTAATGGACCTTTTTAATTGTTCCAGTATCAAGAAATGATTAAAATCAAAATTATGTTGTTGAATTCGCACTTCCTTATCTTTAATGTAAGTGCTTACACAAGGTGTCACCAGACTTGAGTCATTTATTTATACGGGTCAAAGACAACGAGTAGTAATAAAAGTACGCACGTTATTGCAAAAGGCAGATGAAACACAAACTTTATGTTAGGAGTCATTTATATTTATTTGTAGGATTAACTGCATTCATGTATAAATTGTAAAGAGATAGTGAAGAAATTTTACACGACGGATAGCAATAGCAGTATTATTACGTCGTGTCACGGTCATATTTGACGTACCGCATGGGTCAATCTTGGGCCCTTTAGTTTTTAATATTCTTTCAGCATGTACACCTGCAAATTTAATTTACAATTGTCATTTTTGGTAAGCAATTGCGTATACTAGGCGACACGAGACGTCTTTTTTACCGACAGACAGCGAATACAATAGTTATTTGAATGAATTTTCTTTCGCTACAGTCAATTTTTTAATTTGGAGGAGTACTTTTAAATTTTGGCGCTAAAAACGAGCTTTGTCATTGGTAACTGGCCGGAATTGACCAATGACAACTCGCGTTTTTAGCGCCAAATTTTAAAAGTACTCCTCCGAATTAAAAAAAAAAAAACAGAGTATAGTTGAGTAAAACGATCAGAGTATAATCAAATATCAATTTGGTCCAAGTGTACTCTAGCTAAGTCCTGTCAGTTTCTTCTACTTAGCATATTACAACAAAGTTCGAATACTTTGATTGTCATCCAAGCCTTTTCTGATTGGATGATGCGATCTTTGTTTATTCTAAGAGCTTTCGTGACTCTTTTCCGTCCTTTCTTTCCACTTTTTCGTCTCGTTTTTGGACAAGTGACGAAGTTCTATGCGCCGTTGAGAAGTTGTTTACAGACCGAGACTTTTTTTTAATGCTTAGAATTACTTTATGAACGTTCTACTATATTGAAGTCGAATCTTGTCCGATGAAAATTGTAAGAAAATAGTTTTTAAACTTTAACCGGACTCTATTAAAAATGGAAAGAGCACTCAACGTTTCACTATTGATTGATAGGATAGCTTCATCAAGAGTTCTACTATATGTAAAAGTCTCAAAATAATGTGGCGTTTATATGGTAGGCTAAGTACTTATCCCCCTTGTATAACAAGTTTTTTATCTTAATAAACGAAATTCGAATGGAAAGTGGAAATAATGAACCTGAAAGTCGTTATTCTATTTAGCATTTTTTGTTACACAAGTTTAAAATTATTTGCCTGATAAAAGCTAAACAGTTTTACTTTCTAGCTTTCAATCAAAAAGAAAAAAAAAACAAATTACCTCCCTAAATATAATGTGCGATTTGTATGAATGACTACAGTTAGGTAACACTCTCTACGTTTTCATTAAATTTAATAATATCAAAAAAGCATTTTCTTATTTTCTCTTCTTGGATATGTCACCTTGATAGCGGTAAACAGCGAATTTACTAAAAATTCACGGCAATGACCCTGTAATAAAAAAGATGGTCCTTGCTTCAAATTTCAGACGCAGTAGTCCATGAATATATATATTTTTTTTTTTTCATCATAATACATGTTCAATTTGTCTTATTAAAAATTATCTCTTCCCACATATTTAAATTACACGAAATTTATAATCGTGTTTTGCGGCATTTGGAAATGTATTTTGTGCGGTAGAATTATACAGGGTGTGTCACAAACGGTCTCCGTACTTTATAAGCTTACATTACTGGATTCTACAGAGTATGAAACCAATTGCAGAAACAGTTTTTGATGTTTCACTTAAAAGTTATTTACGGTTTAAATAAGGACATTTGGCAACAAAGTGCTTTTTTGAATCGATTAAACTCGATAACACGAATCGACTTATCTACGAGATAGTTATAAAAATTGTTCAAAATTTCGAACTTTTGATGAATTTAAGCGGGCTTGAGCTCTTCTACGAAGGCTAGTTTGAAAATATCCATTATTTTTTAAACACTATTTTTTAAAACACCCAGTATAACAGTAAATACATGTATGTATTTCAACTATATAAAGTCACATTTTCAGCACGTTTAAAAAATCGTTTTTCTTTTAGTTTTCTTCGTTTTATGATTCCTATTATGTATGTACTTTTTTATAATGGCTCTGAGTTAATTCGATTTGGGCGATCTTATATAATGTTCTGTACGGATTATGTCATGAAAGAATAGTTGGCAACAGTGACACGACTATGCAAGTTGTTCGTGAGAAATCGCTGCAATAGCTAAATTTCTTAGTTGTCTTTTTACGAAGTAACTTAAATTAGAAAAGTTTAAGGGCTTTTTCTCCTCGAATTTATAGTACTTTCGAAAAAGCAAATGACAATCAGGTTTTCGAGATGTTCAATTGTTTTCCACTTTCCTTAGTGAAACTTAGGTTTTTTTATCATCGCATCGCATGTAGGTTCTCAAGTTAATTATGTCTCTAGAAGATCATCTATTTAAAAAAAGTTGAAAACAACTGAAAATCTCGAAAACCTGAGTCACTTGTTTCTCCGAAGGAATCATAAAAACGAGCATTCCTGAAACTTTTCTAATTAAGAAATTTCAAATAAGAAAATTAAGTATTGTAGCCTTTTTCCGTGAACACCAAGATTTTGTTACTAAATCATTTATGAAATAGTAGGATACTACTATATGGGATATGATATTTTAGAAACATACTTAGTTTAACATCCTGAACGCGATGCGATGATTAAAAATCTAACGTTCCATTTAAAAAAGATGAAAATCTCGAAAACCTGATTGTTGTTTGTTTTTTCGAAAGTACCATAAAATCGAGGAAGAAAGATCCTAGAAGAAAGTTAGCCATTGTAGCAGCTTGCCATGAACACCCTGTATGTTTCACAGAAGGGTAGCAGTTATATACACTTAATATTTCAATATTTCTGCGATTGTTTCTTTTTATTAATGCTAAAATGCGAACTGCAAAGTATTCTGTGCTATGTATAGTGTCTTTTAAAAAGTATGCTACAATAAGCACAAAGTTCCGAAACCAATTGAAAACTAAGAACAGATTTAGAGTTTTTCTATTGTATTTACATTATTTTGACAAACACTTTAATCCTACCTGTATTTCCTAATGTAGTTCATATGCAGAGTGATTCACAATAAGTTAAGGGATGAAAAAGAGTTCTACGTAAATATTTCATTTTATAAAAATCGATAATAAAAATATTCCATTTGTAGCACACTAGGGTTGCCATACGTCAGTTTTTACAACGGACTGTACGTTATTCAGGAAGTGTCCGTGTGTCCGTCCGGTCCGTTTTTAATAAATGTCCGTGTTTTTCCTAACGCGATTGAAAAGTGGCGCTACTCAGTGTTGCTAACTGGATTCAGAATTTTCCATCTAGCTACTGGCGTATTTTGTTCAGCGAAATTACGGCTTACAAATTTTGTAAAAAAAAATATATGGTCTAAAGAGAAAGATATAAGTGGATATATCTGAAAATTAATCAATGAACAAGCATCAAATTATCCTAGCCACGTTAACAGTTTCGAATTTGGAAACAGCGCCATCTGTTATAAATCGAGATACTCAGAACTGTCCGAAGCACGACAGAGCTCAATGCGACTAGTGAGCAAAGAGCCTTAAAAAGTGTTTTTTTTTTGTGAAAAAAATAAAAAGCGTACAAGTAGCGCCCCCAAATTCAAAACTAGTGTCAAAATTACTGTGATTTTGAAATTTTTGATTATATATGTTAATAATTCGTCTTTTCTTCTGTTCTTTTCTTTACCGGGTGGTGTACGACTGTATACGCTGTGAATGTTCCATTTCCTCGAGGTTGCCACTACGACTGCGCTTACCCGATGCTCATTGATGTACGATAGTTTGTACGATAGCATTGACCGAAGTGTGACGCGTTCACGAGAGAGGGCGCAGAAGTATAAAAAAATTTAAACTAAAAAAATATTAAAGTTCGTAAACGAATTAAATCAACGAATGCCAAAGTCAGCTGAACTCGCCCAATTTATACCGAAATGATGTTGCACTCCAATCTACGCAAGCGACTTTTTTTAAAAACCTAAAAAAATTAAAATAATTAAAAAATTTATACATGGATTAAAGTTGAGCTCAACGATTGTCAAGGTCAATCCAACCCAACTGACATCCCATCGACCTAACTTCATCTGACGTAAGTAAAAGAATAAGAATTAGAAGAAAAATTAAAAAATATAAAAAAATTAATAGCAACTTCAATTCATGCCAAGGTCAATCCAACTCAACCGATCTCAACCTAACCCTATTTAATAAATTAAACATTGCAAGAAAAATTGTTAAAAATCAGAACCAATTAAAATAGAGCTCAACCGATCTCCACATATTGCAGCCTGCTTCTATTCAATCCACACAAAAATAAAAAATAAATTGACATAAAAAAAACTAAAAAAAAATCCGTTAAATGCCAAACTTAATTTTTCCGTATTTTAGAATCGTCACCCGCAT
The DNA here is from genome assembly GCA_036172665.1 of Prosopocoilus inquinatus. Taxonomy (NCBI): domain Eukaryota; kingdom Metazoa; phylum Arthropoda; class Insecta; order Coleoptera; family Lucanidae; genus Prosopocoilus; species Prosopocoilus inquinatus. The sequence goes on from CM069870.1 coordinate 6,908,300, forward strand.
CAGCCAAAAAAAATGAATTCGTCGATTTTGGTCGTCTGTCGCCGTTGTCAAAAAAAAAAAAAAAATTAAGCCAAACGGCCACCAAACGTAGTAGCGTTAAATCCTCACAGATGGCAACATTGTCCGACTCTAAAATAGTTCTAAAATCACTTGTGAAATTTTCCTATGATTGTTACGAATTAATTTCGGTAGAAATCATTTAAGCTGGTTCGAAGTTAAGTCCAAAAAGTTTGTCAAAATTATGTTTGCGACAAGAATTTTGGTAAAACAATGGATACGTTCAAATTATAAAAACAAAAGCTGGCAACTACTTTTGCAACAATCGATTTCATACGCTATAAGAATTAATAATGTCAGCTTATAAAGAATGCACACTATTTTTTCGAGACGACGTGAATTTGTGTTGTTTTTTTTTTTGGAAGAGGGGTGCCAATAATTGTTTTGGACATAAGGGCGGTGGCTACCCTTCCTCCGGCCCTGTCTTTTGCTGCATCTCAAACACTAATTTAAACAAGCGAGTGAAGTGAAGTTCTCCTGGAAGTGATCCTTGGGAGTTGGTTCCACAGTGCGCACATCAGATGGGGTTACTCCCTGACGCCCGTATTATGTTACCCACTCCCATCTCCTTCAGAGACTAGGTTTGAAATAGTTCATTGACTTCTCAGCGCAACTTGTAACTTGTTAAACAATTTTAAAGGTGTCTCTATCGATTTTATTATAAATGACACACTCCTCCTTCCTAAACGAATCTTTTTTTTTCGTTTTCTTTTTTTTTCAAAAGTATTTTTAGTGAAAGTGCCTCCTCACTCTAACTACATACATTAACGCAAAAGTATCAGGTCCTGGCTGTTCTTTCTTAAATGCGTGTTTAAGGCAATAACGGCGGAAATTTATTAATATATTTCAGCCAGTATTTTTTTGCGCCGGAAAATGGAGCAGCTAAATTTAGGCGAGCGTTTAAAATACGCCCAGCCTGAAAATTGATCAATGAACAAGCATCAACATCGCAACAAAGTGCAAAAAAATATAGTTTGTCCGTTATTTTATTTCTAACAATATGGCAACCCTATAGCACACTTTTTGAAAGACATTTTAGATGATTATTATTTATAAAAATCAGGTGTGGTACAGAAGCAATGTTCACAATTATTAATTCATTAAGTAAACATATGTGTGTTTTTATCCTAGATCTTTTTTTAATTTTAGGACGCCAAAGAATTGAACACCGAATTGCACGCGTCTTTCTTGTGCGGAATCTATCTGCTCGTCATCTAAACTTGTTTGCACCATAATCATAAGGACTTCTTTGGTCCATACTTCAGTTATAATTAGGGATCGGAGTTTTATATTTTGTTCGAAACGAGATAGCAACAAAAAATATTTTGTTTCATGTTTTGCGTGTAACTGTTAAAATCAGTTTCCCAAGAAATATTATGACGGAGACGTTCTCGCCAATAAATATTTTTATGAAGCAAACACCTTAAGCAAAAACGAAGACTGCGCACTCTTTGTTGTCTTATCTCGGTTTACAAACATCTTAAGGAAACAGCAAACAAAGTAGGCGAAGTTGGTATCAAAATTCTTGGTCATCAAAATTTCTCCGGAGATAAAATCCGTGGGAACGAGCAGATTAAGCACAACATATTTGCATCGCCAGGAAACCCTGGCTCAGCGATTTCGGCTCGTGCCGAGAAAATGCAATTTCAGGACTGTGCCAGGAAGAGGAGGAGGAGGAGGAAATGCGCTAGGCATTTTTGAGGCTTACGGAATCGTCTCGCGTAACAATGGAAATTCACACTGCAATTTACATGTAATTACAAGGACGAATTTTATTCGAGAATTACATGCTTCGCAAATTAGGTTTGCGCAAGATGACGATGGCAGCATTAGGCAGAAAACGCAATTTTTTTTTTCCTAGTAGCTTGGTAAAAGATAAACTAACTTGTCGTAATCAACCATTAACGTTTCTGCATGTTGTATTTTGGAACATGATCAAATGTTCTACGTTCGTCACTGTGTTAAACGGAGCACTTTATGGCTTAGTGAAACATTAAATTAATGAATTCGCCCTGAAATTGTATTGTTGGAAATGAAAATTTACTTCCGGTTCATGGAAAATTATGTTATAAAGCTTTGCGTTATTACTAGGAAGTACAGGATCTTATGGAGTGCCTTGCTTATTACCAAAGCTAGGGATATTCCAGACAGACATGGGCGTCCTACAGTACATGATTTTTTTAAAATCTGTAGTATTAAATTCTAATGGAATATTCCTGTTTGTTTAAACTTAAACTATACAGATACTTGTATTTATTTTTTCTTAATTGAAGTTGTTTCTTGACCGATGAAAATTGTAAGCTATAAATCTATAGCGAAACGTTGAGTGTTTTCCCTTCATTTTTCTGTCCGGTTTGAGATTAAAACAACTTTGTACTTATATTTTTTTAAAGTTTTTATTAGTATATGTGCAATTAACACTGTTGAATTATGTGTAAAATTTATTAAATACATAAACCTATTTAATATTTCCCCACACGACGCTCATTAGATCTGTTCTGAAGTAGATGTTTTCATGGCTGCAAAAACAACAATCGCTCGGCTATAAATCTCGTAAATTTCTTTTGCTTAGATGTTCCAGACTCACTCTTTTTGTCGAAGGTCGTACTAGTATTCATAAAAGTCTGTAAACATCCGACCGGAAACGTGTATTTTCTCCGATTTAACATGTGCGCCGAATGCGCTTCTTTGCAAAAAAATAAAATTGTATACTTTTTTAGGAGTATGATCCAGACTGATCAGTTAAGGAATAGATTGACTGCAGCCCTGTTACAGAATCTATTCTTTTTAGAAACATCAGAAAAGTTCTGGGGTCTGTTTATTACCCTTTCCGATTCTCATATAATAAAACATATCCACGTTGCCAAATGTGCGTCATGTTTTACAACGAATTTGCAAAATAAACATAATTTATTGTATTGTATTATACTGTGGCGAGCCACTCAGCACTACGTCACACTGAAGGCGTCAAGAAGTCGGTTCGCTGTTATGCGTCATCGGCCGTCACGACACCATCGAACAAACTCGAATTTTCCAACGCTGGAAAATTCGAGACGGCAGCAAAGGATATAAAATCGGCCGGAGTGGACTCAGGAGTCAGTCGAGTTCTAATAGCGATCGTCGAAATTAGATTTAGTGTGTAAATAAATTGTTACAAATAAATTAGTTTGTAAGCGTTATTAAATTACGGTTAAGTTGTTACCGAGTGTTTTATTCAATTAAATAAACAAATTCAAACCCTAGAAACGTAACAATACCTTTTATACAGAGTTGTTATAAATGATTCATTGAACATAATACGCATTGAAATATTCCGCCTTTTTCAGATTATGAAATTGGTAAATTTGGTCAGCTGTTTGTCAATTTTTCCGAAATTTTTGTTTCTGTATCCCGTGCGTTATTGTTGCTGTTTGTATTGCAGTAAAGATTTCGGTATGTGAGAAATCGATCAGATCATATTCGTGAATAGTAATAGTAATGCTTTTAGGTTATTGTGATGGCTAAGAATACACATAATACTAATTAATATGCGGCAAGTGTTCATTTCTTTTCAAGGATCACTGGAGCAATGAATCATTTCGAAGTGCTAGCCCGGGACTCCCCTGCCTGAACATTAAATTAGTAAAAAGTCTACTCGATTCTTCTCATTACACAAAATTTTATAAAAAAAAAGGCAACTCGCAATTGTTCAACACATTAAACCATGACCGTAGCCAAGTGTGAGAAATGGGGCAGTTGTCCACCCCTAGCTCACGGATCGGTGAGGAACTACGTCAATTCTCTATCTGTAAATACTTTGTCAAATAAAAAAAAAAGTGTTGTTGACTAGAAGACAAAAAAAAAGCCGAAATAAATGGATACAATCGAAAAAAGAAGAAGAAAATGAAGTGATGTGGAAGAGAAGCGCAAAAGGAAGTGCAAAAGGTCAAGGAGGTAAAAAAGGAAAGACGAGAAAACATAAAACAAGATAAACAGAATTCAAAAGTAAAAACAACAAATGAATACATATTTTTTTTTTATTTCAGAAGAAGAAAGATGGAAGCAAGAAAGAATGCAAGAAAAGGTCAAGAAGCAAAAACAGCAGGAAAGCTCTTGTAATAGTTCTGAAAACGATTCTTAAAAATGGAAGAGGTTTAAACAAGACAGAAATGATGAAATGATGAAATTCTTCCTTCTGTATTCAAATTCAAACTTCCTAGAGTTAAACAAGTTATTAGATTAGTCCGGCTTCTTTTTTATTAATTCTTAACACTTCTTGTTCCAATCTTCTAGTTTCTAATTTTTTTTATTTTTTTTTTAATTTTCATTTATTTTTTATTTCGATCTTTAATAATTTCTTACATTTTAATTTTTTGACAGAAATCTTTTCTTCGGCTGGGTTCAATTTAGTTGGATTGGATTGACCTCGAACCGTGTCTTTTTAATTTTTACAATTTTTTTTTCGAATTTCCTTAAAAATTTTTAATACTTTTGTTTCGATTTTTGATAATTTCTTATCTTCTTAACATTTATAAAATTCCTTTCTTAGATTGGATTCACTTAGGTTCAGTTTAGTTGGGTTAATTAGACCTTGAAACGTTTTTATGTTTTATACAGTTGTGTTGAAAAGAAGTTTGGTTCATTTGAATTTACTTGAGTAAGGTTCGGTTCGCTTAGTTTCGGTTTAGTTGGGTTGGGTTCGCTTAATTTCGGTTTAGTTCAGTTGACCTTAACATTTTTTTTTATTATTTTTAAAGATATTGAGTATAAATTTGCTACGATTTTAATTAATTATTTCTTTGATTTTTAATTTTTAAAATCTCTTGTTTCAATTTCTTTCAGTTTAATTTTCGATTTTTTAAAATTTCATACGTTTTTATTATTTTTAAATTCTTTTCTTGCGTTGGCTTCACTTAAATTCAGTTCAGTTGGTGTGGGTTGACCTTTCATTTTTTAAATATTCTCTTCTAACATTTTTTCTTTTCTTTCAATCTTCTAGTTTTTTCTTTTTTTCGAATATCCTTGAAATCACTAATTTTTTTTATTTCGACCAGGTTTGCCTCTCCTAATCAAGATCCTGGCTAGGCCCTTGCATTAGTCCAAGGACCAATTTGCACTACCATTTCGCCAATTTAAGCAGAAAGTAGCGCATTTTAATTTAAGGCTGATTTTTTTGTTAAAATTATTTGTTTTCCCCTTCAACACTGTCCTAAAATTTGATAAATGAGTTTTCTTAAATTTGACCTCCAGAGTACTGTGAATGTTTCCGTCGCTGTGTGTGTATGTACTTCAGATTTAATGCACGCCAATCACAGCACTCGCGCCGTCAAATTACAAAAAAAAAGAACACGTTACCTCTTTCTCCAATATCACAATCTATGATAATGTAAAACAGGGTTTATTGTTTAAAAGAATGTCTTGCATGGTAATTAATTTTTTTCTTTTTTGTTTATTTTCTATGTATTCTGAAATTTTTTTTTGTTCTTTCGTACACACGAATTATAATCGTTTGCTTTTCTTTGTTTCCGTCATAAAATTTAGTATTGCGATTTCATTTTTAGGTTTTCGTTCTTTTTCCATTTTCTGAATATGTATAACATTTTCTGAAAATAATGCCTAATCAAACTTCTGTCTCTTTTGCGAATGATTACAGTCGTCATTTGTTTACCTTACTCAGTGTGTCATTTGCCTTTGTTTGCTTCTTGTGAATTTCGAATTAATATTACGCCTTGAAAGTTTATTATTATTTATTTATTTTTATTTTTATTCATTACGATTCGTTTTGGTTTTTTATTTTTTTATAACCTTGATCGTCATTTGCTTTTCCTTATACTTACTTTCTTTATTATTAAAAACATTATTCGTCTTTTTTTTGTTTTTAATTACATATTTACCAATGGCGTTTCCGTTTTTTTTTTTTTTAAATTAAGCGAGTCTAACGTTTCTTTCGAAATATTCTTCTTCCCGGTTATATTTCTCGATCATCAAAAAAGTTTTTCATTTTTCTTTTAATTTTGATTGAGACCCTTTTCTTTTTTACACTGGAAATTTTATTTGCAGTTTCATTGCATACAACTAAAAGAAAAAGCAAGAAAAATAGCAAAAATTTACAGGGTTTCATTTACGAAAAAAAGTTTTGGGCAGTTAAACATAATGGAGGAGCGTCACCATTTTGTGACCTTCCTGTACATTTTTCATGGAACTAATCAAATTTCTTCTTCTGTGTCTTTCGCAACTGATTTACAATCGTCTTTGTTTACCTTAATCTGATTGTCATTTATCTTTGTTTGCTTCTTGTGAATTTCGAATTAATATTACGCCTTGAATTTATTACTTATTGTTTTTTTTTTAATTTTAATTCACGAATCATTTTGAGTTTTTATTTTTTTATAACCTCGATCGTCATTTACTTGTAGATTGCATGGATAATTAGGATATTTTTCATTAGTATAGTATAGTTATAGGATTACACAACTTGAGACACCTTTAGGTATACTTTTCATTATGTTGTCATTTATTAACTAACAGCACTAGTTGACCTTATGTGTCGTCTTTCTAAACTCAATTTCATTTATTCATCTACTAACCACGGCTGACTATTGACATGTCATGTTGTCATGCAATAAAATAAAAATTTTAAATTGTGATTTACTTTATGTAATAACCCCAGAGTGCAATATTTTCACGAATAAAAATAAAAATTTGGGATGTTCATTTAGACACTAACTTACACTTAAAAATTAGATTAAGTTAAAATTAGCAAAATTAATCCGTCTTTACTCAAATCTACTCGAGCACATTGGTCCATCATTTTAAACTGAACTAATCGTTACTTCTCCGGAAATAATTATTATTATACTCGTAGAGCACTCGATAACATTACCGCACATACAATAATCAAAGTTTCTTGCATTACCGTCAATGTATTTTTGGTGCTTCATCTGAGACCGAAAAATCACGAATCACTAACTCACTGCTTGGCTTCATTGATTTGCAAATTTCTCTTTTTAAACTATCCGCGGAGGATGTGACAAAGTGCGTTTTTAAAGGTGCGCGTCTAGAGATCGATGCACCAACATTATCAGCGTCTCGTCAAACACGTTTAATGAGCGAGTACTTTACTTGTTTTGAATGAACCACGATCGACTTGTATATCATTCTCAACTAAGTTCATACGACTTGGTTTTCATTTGTCAGCATGGAATTCCTTTTATTAAAACGTCAACGCAACTGTTGTAGTTATTTATTTTATAAGTTTAGAATTTAAGAAAGTGTATGCATTCTCGGGTTATCTCTGAAGCACTAGCATATTTGTTTACGTTATTAGTTTGGTAATACGATATGGGGGCGTGTTTAGTCTTGGCAGCAAAGAAAACGGAAAAGAAAGGGCAGTCGCCCGAGGTTTACCGGGTAGGGTACTCGTCTTTACGTGTACGGGCTCGTGAAGGTGGTTAAAATGTGTAGTGGATGTTTGGTAAGGGCTGTCCACGAAATATCAGCCTGAAGGAGACTGTCTTTTATTACGAGACAACATCGGCCTTGAAATGGCAATTTGGTAAAGTATTTCGTGGTTGACTTGGTGAGATTTGCGGGGCCGTCGAGGCGACGGTGAACCGGGCTCTCGAGTGAGAGCAGGAGTGAGATGTCGTCGGGGAACGGTCCAGTGGCGTAGCACTGTAGGGGACCGGCGACATGGGAGAGGTGCATAGAGACGTCGGCAGGGGTCTCTAGGTGACCTCTCAGGTATGGTTGAATGATGCATTGTCGAGGATCAGTCCAGTGGAGTAGCACTGTAGGGGACCGGCGCGGCGATGCGATAGAAAGATGTGGTTGAAGTGTCATGCATTATCGGGAATCGGTCCAGTGGCGTAGCACTATAGGGGACCGACGATGCTGGGGAATAGCTAGGTGAATGCCTGACCTTGTGGGGATCGTGCTTCCTAGAACGGTCATGACTTGGTGCATATCCGTGCTCGGACGAAGTGCTGGAGGCACTTGTAGGAGGCGGTTACACCAATGATCCTCAGAGCTCATGCGCAGGAGGCAAGGTATGCTAATAACCATCGGGAGGGGTGGGTTTCATTTCCGCAGGTGAACATGGAGCTTAATGCATGCGAAGATAAGAAGTCTACGTGCGAGGACGACTTCCCCAGTGTCCAATATCATCATGAGGGAGCTACAGCTTCCAGATTGGCCTCTGGAGCAGGTGGGGCCGGGAAAGCGGCCCCGGTAAGTGTAATGTTCCATTTTACTGAATAGATACTCGTAAAGGGTTACTTATAATTTGCATGGTCTTCATCGAATTGAAGTGCGATGCCCGAAAGCTAAGACGTTTACCCTCGGCGGGCGCCTGTTGCGATCAGGGAGGCGAGAAGGAAAGAAAGAACATTGGGAATAAGAGACCTAGCCAATGGTGGGTGAATGTTTATTGTAACTCCGTCCTCTGATAATATTGTTTGTCTATAATATTTAAACAAAAAAGATTTAGCCAACACAACTAAACGATTTTTGCGAGTCGATGACCGTACTTACAAAATGCTGACTACACAATTTTGTCAATTAAACCTAAATATACTCGCGTGTTAAATTTTGTATTTTGTATAACTCTACAATTAAAAAAGCGAATCTAGATAATTTTTTTTTTCAAACGTGACAGTAGGATCATTTTCAAGCACTTGAAGAGAATTCTAATTTGGGAATTTGTCAAAAGTATTTCCCTCTTCCTTGTACAGATGGATTTAGCTTGCCACTTTTCAAAAAAAAAAAAGCAATCTCAAGGGCCGACCAAACGGCTGCAACAAAAGCACCTAGAAAACGTAATTTATTTCCAGCTACGAAACACAGCCAACTTCCTATTTTCCCCTCGCTGGAAAACGAACTTTTTACCGCCACTTACGTGCACTTAAGCTGGCGCGCTGGCTGTTATTTCTATCCCAGATAAACCGTCTTAGTGCTATTTTCCGTAAACGTTTACTTCGACAAGCCGCTACTGTAACATACATACACACTATACCGCACGCACAGGAAAAAAAAATGTTTATATGTACTCACGGCGACGCTGAAAGACGTTCAACTAAACACACCGAACGCGGCCATCTTAATTCACCCATAAAAGCAAGTAAGTAAACTTCCATGATGAGTAAATTTATACATACATTAAGTAATTTTATGGTTCAAATGTGTACGGTACGTTTTTTTTTTCTTTTTCATCTCTGGAGCTAATGTTGCTGTTGCTGCTACTGCTGCATTCAATGAACCGCGTATCCGTCTTTTTTTAGGTGTTCAAGTTCAAGTGCTCGGCGAAGCTACCATATGTATATTAAACCGAAAAAACGTGTAAGTCTAATGTGAGGAGAATAAAAAAGGTCGTTCACATCAGACTAATGCTCTTTATTTATTTCGAATTGCTTCGATTTTCCTGTTTAGAAATCAACCGGCGGCGGCGGCGGCGACTTCTGAATTTATTCTATTTTACTATTCAGTCAATAAGTAGTTTTGCATTCAGAATGAACCTAGCAAATCGACGGTGGACTGTATGAATATCAAAGAACTTTTTAAAACTTTTGAGCTCTCACATCAAACATTTTATATGTACAATTACGTATTATTACTTTTCCTATATTTAGATGACGCTGGTTAATACAGTTTACCTGCCTTCGAAATAACAACAGTTCCATTATTCTAACCAGTGGCGTAGCTAGATGTCGAGCACCAGCGCCTTAAAATCAAAATTTAACCATTTCGTTAAAACTTTGAAAAACAAAACTGCATCGTTGCTTCTGGATTATCCTATTTGTAAAAAAATGACAGGAGTTGTCAGTTGAATTTTAGGTTAGAAAAGTTCCTGGAAACTAGCGCTAAGCGATGTGCGCTTCAGTTATTCTATTTCTAGATTACGCTAGTTAATGCAGTTTGCCTGCCTTCGAAATAACAGCAGTTTCATTATTTTAACCAGTGGCGTAGTTAGATGTCAAGCCGCCGGGTTGCAAAATTTCCGTCAGCGCTAGCGCCTTAAAATCAAAATTTAACCATTTCGTTAAAACTTTGAAAAACAAAACTGCATCGTTACTTCTAGATTATCCTATATCTAAAAAGTGACAGGAGTTGTCAGTTGAACTTTAGGTTAGAACAGTTCTATTTCTAGATTACGCTGGTTAATACAGTTTACCTGCCTTCGAAATAACAACAGTTCCATTATTCTAACCAATGGCGTAGCTAGACGTCGAGCCGCCGAGCGGGTTGCAAAAGTTCAGTCAGCGCCAGCGCCTTAAAATCAAAATTTAACCATTTCGTTAAAACTTTGAAAAACAAAACTGCATCGTTGCTTCTGGATTATCCTATTTCTAAAAAGTGACAGGAGATGTCAGTTGAATTTTAGGTTAGAACAGTTCCTAGAAACTAGCGTTAAGCGATGTGCGCTTCGGTTATTCTATTCTTAGATTACGCTAGTTAATACAGTTTGCCTGCCTTCGAAATAACAACAGTTTCATTATTCTAACCAGTGGCGTAGCTTGATGTCGAGCCGCCGGGTTGCAAAATTTCAGTTAGCGCCAGCGCCTTAAAATCAAAATTTAACCATTTCGTTAAAACTTTGAAAAACAAAACTGCTTCGTTGCTTCTATTTGTAAGAAGTGACAGGAGTTGTCAGTTGAATTTTAGGTTAGAACAGTTCCTGGAAACTGGCGCTAAGCGATGTGTGCTTCAGTTATTCTATTTCTAGGTTACGCTGGTTAATACAGTTTGCCTGCCTTCGAAATAACAACAGTTTCATTATTCTAACCAGTGGCGTAGCTTGATGTCGAGCCGCCGGGTTGCAAAATTTCAGTCAGCGCCAGCGCCTTAAAATCAAAATTTAACCATTTCGTTAAAACTTTGAAAAACAAAACTGCTTCATTGCTTCTGGATTATCCTATTTGTAAAAAGTGACAGGAGTTGTCAGTTGAATTTTAGGTTAGAATAGTTTCTGGAAACTACCGCTAAACGATGTGCGCTTGTGCGCTTCAATTGTTGTTCCTCAAACACTTCTTTTTTGACGAAATTCGTTTTCAGCTGCTGGCGTCCTAATAATCCCATTCATTCAAGTTAATTCAAAATTGTTTTTCATACCGTTACTTCTTGAATATTTTGAGTTAGGACTCGTGGTAACAGATGGTGCCACAAGTACTAATAAACCATGGCCAACTTCATCGATAAGCTTGACGCTTACCAAGCTTACCGATAAAGTTGGCCATGTAATAAACAAGGTTGGTAGAGCTGAACTGTGTATTAGAAGGTTGCATTGATCAGCGGTGGGTACAGACGGTGCGTATTTCGTTACATCACGTCACGTGATAAATTCCATTGGGCATATTAACGACATTTTTGCGTAATTTGATCAATAGGACCACACAATTGATTCAATTTTTAGTGAATTCTGTTTACTTGACTGTGACGGATAGAAGTTTCGTGTGACGTCACGAGTTACGAAATTTCAAACTGCGTATTAAATGGGAACGAGGCAACCTATTTTAACCAGTTTTACCAACCTTGCTAATAAATTCTTTGGCTAAGGGTTTAAATCTTGTTTATTTGAAGTTTTCAGTTACTTCCTTGAAATTGTTTTCGCGCAAATGAGGACGACAAAGTTACGACTAGTGGTTACAGATGGCGCCATATATGTTTATTGTTCATTAGAAAAACTCCCGACAACGAGCGGAAGTAACTGTTTCTCAACCGCTTTCTCGAAGAAGAAATTTGTTTTCAACTGTTTTGAAAAACAGTTTCCTGGAAATTAAACGGAACAAAATTAATTACGACTGTATACAGATTAACAGATGGCGCCACTTTTATTTGAAACTTACCATTTCTGTTCAACATTATTTATTCGAAATTATATTTTTTTTTTCGTAATGTTATTTCCTGAATTTTTCTTAGCGTTTTTCAACAATTGCTTCCCCGTCAAATAAAGAGAACGAAATTACGATCCAGGGTAACAGGCGGCGCCACAATTGGTAATAAATTTTTCCACTTCGCGTTTAAATTTTCTTCTCTTAATTTCCTAGAAGTTATTATTATTTTTTTTTTGAACGTTCGTAACCCTAGCGTTTTCAGTTTTTTTTTTATCTTTTCCCGACAAATTACGAACGTAAGAGGCGGGTTACCAGATGGCACCACGTTGGAAATTAACGTGTGAGACGTATTCCTCGAGTTCTTTTTCAGTTGCTTTGAATTTTAATTTTAATCCTCTCGGTGTTCATTTTTAAAGACGATTCGGTGAATTTCTTGTGACTTATTTCAGACATACATATTATCCTGCATTCGAAATGTGCGCCGCTTATAAGAAATCTTGAAAATAAATTTGCACTTTTTCACGTCTGTGATTTTTTTTAGAAATCAAGAAAATATGAGACCGTTTGTAATTATGCTTGCTAACAACAAGTTTGGTTTCTTACTTTAGGTTTTAGGAACAAGTGCCTATGGTGTCCTGGCGCCGGGTTGCTTTGCAATCCCTGCAAACCCTATAGCTACGCCACTGATTCTAACGTACTTGGGTGATATTAGGAACTTCGAATTGATTTATTATCAAGTAGGGATAACTAAATTTTTCTCAACTTCCAGAATACTGACAACTTTTCTTATAATGGAAAAACTATGATTGATGGTATTTATGTGATTGAACAGGAGCAATAAAAAATGACTTGGTGAAAAATTTCAGACTTGGATTTAAATTTATCAAAATCCCAAGGAAAACTGTTTGTGTACAATAATAGAATGCGTTAGACAAGCAGACAAAAATTATTTCATCATCACCATGATGATTTCGTGGATTTGATGCTCCAACGATCAACATGTAAAAACCATAATAATTAACTTCAATAGGACCACTCCTCAAATATAAGAAGAGTATTATTTATTTCTGCAGAAATTATTGCGAACATTCGTTGCAATTACAAATTAATTGCTATTTGCTGTGCAATTTTCATTGCATTACATACGTGTAATACGTCCTTTATTTAAGAAATTCTTTGTCAGCCGACAATAGTATGTACAACATTCTGACGATAAGTCGTTCTCTATTTACACAAGTGGTTTTACTTCACATCTGCACGTCTATTCCTTTTTGTACCTAAATAAATGCATTTTAAATTTTTATTAACTCTCTATGGCTGACTCGTTTATAAATCATGTTTATTATTCTAATTTTTTTTATTACATAAATAAGTTTGTCATGCACAGTGTCAGTCGAAAAGTGTGCTTTTTTATTATCGATTTTCGATTTTCATAAAAGTTTATTGACTCGGTACGCCACTGCATCTCTTAAAGTCAAATTGGGAAACGTCGGAAGTTTATCTTGAACTGAACAGGGTGATTTATTAGCTCTCGGCCAAACTTCACCATATGAAAGCACATGTAATTTTAAGAAAGAAAAAAATTATTTGTATATGCAGAATGTTCACGGGGACGGTTAGTGTAAACATTCGATTTAATTCCCACGAAATATGGTGAAATGTAACTGCGGGCCCTTGCAAAAGATTATGTAACCAAAGCTAAAAAATACAAACTCCGGGCCGATGAAAGTTTGATTTAAGGCAATTATAATGGCGAACTTGCGACATCCTAAGATGAATTATTGCCGGAACGTTTTGAGATGTACAAAAAAAACAGTCTGCGACTTGCACTTTTACTTGATTTATTAGCTTTCGGTCAAACTTCACCATATGAAAGCTCATGTAATTTTAAGAAAGTAAAAAAATATTTGTATATACAGAATGTTCACGGGAAGCCGTCAGTCTCGACGGTTAACATAAACATTCGATTTAATTCCCATGAAATACGGTGAAATGTAACTGCAGACGCTTGCAAAAGATTGTGCAACCAAAGCTAAAAATTACAAACTCCGGGCCGATGAACGTTTGATTTAAGGCAATTATAATGGCGAACTTGCGACATCCTAAGATGATTTATTTATTGCCGGAACGCTTTGAGATGCACAAAAAACAGTCTGCGACTTGCACCACAAAATTAGAGATCGAGGCGTGGGATGCATAAAAATACTATCATTCTGCGACAAAAATGATGATAAATAAATTAAAAAAAGAATCCTGCCTTGTAATCGATCACCATTTGTTCTTGTTCTTTGCGTTTGTGTAAAAGAAAACAGTAATCTCCGATCGCCTTCTGTTTTTGTTTTTCATCTTCAGAAAATCGAAATTCCATCGTCTTCTGTTTTCTCGTCTTTCGTCTTTAAATGAACAAAAAAAACGAAATTCATCATGAAACCAACTACTTTTTTCTTTCGTCTTTCTACTCAGGAAAAGTGAATTAGAAAATCATCGCTTAATGGTCGATCGTCTCTTATTTTTGTTTTTCATCCTTCTAAATCATAGATTCTCAAAGGGGGCGGTAGCGCCCACCAGTAGGCACTGAAGCGTTCTAGGGGGGCGGTAGCAGAGTTCACGGGGAATTGGGCGGCGAAGTTAATAATAAATTTTGAAATCAGAAAATCATTGAAAAGTTAAGTTCTGCATTATTGATGCAAGGGGGGGCGTTAAGCAATTTTTGTCTTGTAAAGTGGGCGGCGACAGTATAAAATTTGAGAACCTATGTTCTAAATGAAGGAGAAGAAAAAATCGGAATTAGTCATAAAACCAGGATCTTTTGGTTTCGCTTTTCTTTCTTGTCTTTCTTTCGACGAAAGAAGTCGAAATTCGTCAGGGAATCGAACGTCTTTTGTTTTCTTTCGCTTTTTTTTTTCATGGCAATACCTCAAAATTGTCCTAAGTACTTCATTGTTTCTTTCTTTTTGTTTTTTTTTTTTTTTGTGGAAGAAAACAATCCTCTCTTATAATAATCGATCATATTTTGTACTTATAGTTCGCTTTTGCAAGATGAAATCGATTGTCTTTTTTTGTGCACTTTTACTTTCGTAGTCTCTAAAAGCCGATCGTCTTCTGTTTTCGTTTTTCGTCTTTAAATAAAGAAGAAAGTCGAAATTCGTCGTGCATAAAACCCCAAACTCTTCTGTTTTTCTTCCGTTTTTCGTCTTTCTTCGATTGGGAAAAGCGAGTCGAAATTTGTCGCGAGATCGACCGACCGTCTTTTGGTTTCGTTTTTGTTCAAAATTTTCGTAGAACGTCGTTTCTTTTGTTCTTCGTGTTCGTTTTCTTTTGAAAAAAAAAGAATGAAAGTGAACATCTTTTGTTTTTTATTTTCGTTTTCTTTTTAATCGATCAAAGCCGCGTTGAAATCGCCCGTCTTTTGTTTTTCATTTATTATTTATTTATATTCTTTCGTTTATTTTTGTTTGCAGGAAAAAGTCGAAATTCGTCGTGGTGATTTTTTTTATGTTTTTGCCTGTCGTTTCGATTTTATTTATGTATTAAAAATTTTCGCCCTAATATGTCGTTTTTTGTTCTTTTGGTCTTTCTTTTTTCAAAAAAAAAAAGGAGTGAAATTCGTCGTGAAAGTGAACGTCTTTTGTTTTTGCTTTCCTTTTTTTTTTAATCAAATCAAATTTATTTCAAAACATAACTGTGACAAAATAATAAAGTTTAATTTAAAGCAATTATAATGGCGAACCTGCAACATCCTAAGATGATTTATTGCCGGAATGTTTTGAGATGTACAAAAAACAGTCTGCGACTTGCACCACAAAATTAGATCGGGGCAATTTTATGTTATAAAAATACTATCATTCTGCGACAAAAATGATAAAGCAAATAATTATTTTTGCGAAACGTCAAGTAAGTCAATGAATTACTCTTTCAGCTCGTTTTTAAAAAGCTTTTTTATTTGTTTCATGTTCTCTGCAATTCTCACGAGCAAGAACTATCTAAAAATTAACGATGATAAATAAATAATAAAAACAATCGGGAAACTACGCCGCTCGTCGCGTCGTTCACACCATAACTGTTTTTTTCCGAGAAAAAAATTTTTACGTTTTAATATACAGGATGACTTTTGAAAGAGGTTCTCCAAACCGTAACAAGTTGAGTATTTAAAGCGAGAAGACGAGATTATTACTTTTTTTATGGTAGGTTTGAGTTTTTTCATTAATTTTGCGATTGCGATACTTTCCGATTCCCAAATGAAAGTATCGGTACTTTGAAAGTATCGAAACGAAGATATCGACGTTCCGATACCCAAAAAATATCGATAGTTATAAAAGTATCGGAACATCGCATGCATCCCTAAGTATGAGGGCGTGGAAATATCATTTTTAATACATTTATGTTGAAATTTTTGAAAAATTGTATAGTATTCCCATTATATTTTCGATTTAAATGTCATATATGAATTAACTCGGTTTAATTTTGCTTGTTAGTCGGCGGTTTCTCCCTGCCGGTAGGTAATTACAATTAAGGCCTGTCCTGCATTCTACGTAATACCACAAATTAAGTAATTAGTAAGTTACCAAGCCGCCGAGTACGCTGTTTGTTGTTTGTGAAAAGACGTATTCGTGTTTCGTGAGCCTCCACGCCGGAATATTAATCAAGGTGGGCTGAATTTTTACCCAATTGTCGCATGCTGCACACGTGTCCGACCCGCAGCCACAAACCGCGTCACCCGTGGGAAAATTTCGCTCGAAGAGATCACCCCCGGGGTAAATGTAACAGGGGTGGCAACGCAACGCATAAGGCATAAGTGCTCAAATAGCGTGAACAATATGTTTACGTGCGCGCACCGTCAAGTAAACAAAAAGTTAAAAGCGCTCCCACGAGTGTCATTCATTTGCCCGAGGGGAGGACTTAACATAATGGATTCGTCAATTAGAGCACAATTTCATTACATTATACATACCTGTGACTTCGCCAACTGGAACCAGGTCTTAAGTATTATGGGCAAGCGTCTGACGTGGTACTGTTTGGTGGTTTTCACGCTAATAAATAGATCATCTAAGGTCGTACTGGGCGGTCTAAGGGTGGCGGTCACGGAAGGAATTTCGCTGGTGAGCTCCCCGTCCTCTGGAACGTAATCGTCGCGTGGCTCATCCAAATAGTTGCCTCCATAATCCTTCCCATTTAGCTTCCCGCTTATACCGTCGGCCTGCAACACAAAATAAAAGGTACAACACTCCCAAATATTCTATGCCTTCAACGACCAACACCTTCCAAAAAGTTTGTTGACCAAAGGAATTTTTGAATGCGTTTAAGAATTTAGGGTTACCACACATAGTGATAAATGATCGCGAGTAACCAATGTATACAGCATGTTTCTAAACCCATGTCTTTAATAGAAACTACAAATAGTGGTAAAGAAAAGAAGCAAAATTTGTTCTACAACTACTGGTCAAATAGCAATAATAACGCAAATTATTTTACTTTTCCATAGAAATTGTTTGAGGGTGGCTGAATGCAGCTTAAATGTTCCGGCGGAGCTTGGTTTTCAACTATTCTCCGACGTTCGAGGCCATAAAAGTCATCAAAACGCAGACCATGAACTAATGCACAGATATTGTACTTAAGGCAGGTCAAGTATCTTGTTTCTTTGTTAATTTTAAAAGCAGATAAATTTTATTACTAGGTAAGTTCTTAATAGTTTAAAATATTCCGTGCGTGTTGCATTAATTGATGATCAGTTTTGTGCTAATCCGTACTTTCACAGTTAAATTTAAAAGATTCAATCTAAAGGCGATCGAAAAAGTGGAAATTCTTACAACATATTAATTTGTAATTTGCCAATAATCAACTCACAATGTTGATTACTAAAGTTTATTGTATATTGTACAGCGAAAATATTTTTTTTTCTTTATTAAAACTTCGAATAAACGACGAAATAAACGTCTGCACTAGGCGAGAGTTTTTTTTATGCCTTTATTGGTTTAAGCCGACGCAGAAATTCAGGTTCAATATTATCCTTATAAGAAAATGTGTTTTGTGTTGGAATGTAAACAATTAACAAAATAGGTCGATTGAGAGCTAGCGAAGTTATTCAATCACTTATTTTGAACCCAGAGATTATTGTGTGTACAGACAATCTAATTTATTTAAATTTTTCATCATACTCATACTCCAATTCTTGCTTTCCGGTTTTACAATAGGAATAGTTTCTGCTCCTGCAATACTTATTCTGCAGCTATTAGTACGATAATTAAAAAATAATTTCACGCATTTTCAACGCAGTTACAAAAGTAGAGTACGAAGATGTTTAATTACTTTAGCAAAAATCTAACGAAGATTAGGTACTCGTTTTTAACATAATTGTTATTGCCTATTACAAAGAAACGAACATTATTACTTATCGCATGTTGAAAATAAAAATAAACATGCCGATGTCCGCAAGTCGGATTCATATTCGCATACAATAAGACCTTGACCGAGTTCTTCTAAACGTAAATAAAAAGTTTTATGGCGGTTAATTGCTTTTATCGGAATAAATAGCTGAAACAAGTCTTAAACCAAGCAGAAGTTTCAAAACAAAGGATCTGCGCTCGCTTGTGATAGGTCGGTTTTTCATTTTTGGGCAAAACATTTCAGATTTGGAGAATTAATCTCTCATGTAACGAGGAACTTACAGTTTCATTTAAAGACAGAGGTTTTGAGATACCCTTTATATTTCAATCAGGGATGTACACGCATGTTATAAAAGGTTAGGGTTGAGGTTTCGGTTTTAATTGTAAGCTGAATTCGGTTACGGTTTCAATTACGGTTTGGATTACATTTTTTAAACACAAACATAAAATTCTGACATTTCTTTTTCAATAAATATTAATATTCTTTGCGTTCGAAATTATCTGAAAAAGCATTCAAATTAAATTTGCCTCTATAGATTAATCTGTGAACATTTAAACATCATCATTATTTTTCATTCCTCAAACTTAAATGTTCATCCGCGCCATCTGCGGTGTGTGAATTTTTCATTTTTTTTAACCTACGACAATTCAGTGAGAATTCAGATTATCAAAAAACTGCATAAAATCTAGAGAGATCATATAAATCCGGAAATATTTGCATATCTGTTTACACTGAACATATTAAAAGCTTATTCAGTTGAGTCAAAAAGAAATCAGATCTCTAAGAAAATACATTTCAGTCCTGCTCTTATTCCAAGAATAACATCTGTTGTATGAGGACTAGATTTTACGGCCTGCAATAATTTTTTTGCCTTTCTGTAGAATTTAAGCAACGTGAACAATAATTGCCGCTGCCCCTCTTCCAAAAATTGCGTACGTGATTTCAGAGTCAGACAGTGTTGCCAACCCTGGCGATTTATCGCCGAATTAATTTTTATTTTGTTGTGAGTAACAATCTTAAAGCAGAGAAAAATTAAATTTATGGCACATAACGAATTTTTTTGTTAGTTTTCTTTAATTTCTTGCTTGGGCTAAACAAAACTAGATTGAGTTGTGTTGACGTTGAGATTGGTTGAGCTTCATTCTTGCAATTTTTTATTTTTATTTGTGTTAAATGGAGTTAGGTTGAGAGAAATTGGGTTGGATTGAGCCTAACGTTAGTTAAACTTCATTTTAATCGATTTTTAATTTTTTTTAATCTTTTCTCTTAGTTTTTCTAGAGATTTTTAAAATTTTACTTACGTTACATGAAGTTTGGTTGATGTCAGTTGGACTGGATTGACCTTGAGAGATTGACGTTGAGTTTGGTTGAGCTTCATTTTAATTGTTTTTTAATCATTAACGATTTTTACACTTTTCATTTTTCTTGCAATTTTTAAATTTGATTTGTCTGATTTAATGGAGTTAGGATGAGAAAAGTTGGGTTGGATTGACCTTAATGTTAATTAAACTTCATTTTAATTCAATATTATCCTTATAAAAAAATGTGTTTTGTGTTGGAATGTAAACAATTAACAAAATAGTTCGATTAAGAGCTAGCGAAGTTATTCAGTCACTTATTTTGAACCCAGAATTTATTGTGTGTACAGACAATCTAATTTATTTAAATTTTTCATCGTACTCATACTCCAATTCTTGCTTTCCGGTTTTACAATAGGAATAGTTTCTGCTCTTGCAATACTTATTCTGCAGCTATTAGTGCGATAATTAAAAAATAATTTCACGCATTTTCAACGCAGTTACAAAACTAGCGTATGAAGATGTTTAATTACTTTAGCAAAAATCTAACGAAGATTAGGTACTCGTTTTTAACATAATTCTTATTGTCTATTACAAAGAAACTAACGTTCTGACTTATCGCATGTTGAAAATAAAAATAAACATGCCGATGTCCGTAAATCGGATTCATATCCGTATACAATACAATCTTCACCGAGTTCTTCTAAACGTAAATAAAAAGTTCTATTGCGGTCTATTGCTTTCATCGGAATAAATAGCTGAAACAAGTCGTAAACCAAGCAGAGGTTTCAAAACAAAGGATCTGCGCTCGCTTGTGATAGGTCGGTTTTTCATTTTTGGGCAAAACATTTCAGATTTGGAGAATTAACCTCTTATATAACGAGGAAATTACAGTTTCATTTAAAGACAGAGGTTTTGAGACACCTTTTATATTTCAATCAGGAATGTACACGCATGTTATAAAAGGTTAGGGTTAAGGTTTCGGTTTTAATTTTAAATTTTTACATTTTTTAAACACAAACATAAAATTCTGATATTTTTTTTTCAATAAATATTAATATCCTTTGCGTTCGAAATTATCTGAACAAGCATTCAGATTAAATTTGCCTTTATAAATTAATCTGTGAACATTTAAACACACCATTATTTTTCATTCCTCAAACTTAAATGGTCATCCGCGCCATCTGCGCTGTGTGAATTTTTCAATTTTTTAACCTACGACTGGTTCAGTCAGAATTCAGATTATCAAAAAACTGCATAAAATCTACAAAGATCATATAAATCCGGAAATATTTGCATATCTGTCTACACTGAACATATTAAAAGCTTATTCAGTTGAGTCAAAAAGAAATCAGATCTCTGAGTAAATACTTTTCAGTCCTGCTCTTATTCCAAGAATAACATCTGTTGTATGAGGACTAGATTTTACGGCCTGCAATAATTTTTTTGCCTTTCTGTAGAATTTAAACAACGTGAACAATAATTGCCGCTGCCCCTCTTTCAAAAATTGCGTACGTGATTTCAGAATCAGACAGTGTTGCCAACCGTGGCGATTTATCGCCGAATTAATTTTTATTTTGTTGTGAGTGAGAATCTTAAAGCAGGGAAAAATTAAATTTATGGCACATAACGAATTTTTTTAGTTAGTTTTTTATTTATTTTTTGCTTGGGCTAAACAAAACTAGATTGAGTTATATTGACGTTGAGATTGGTTGAGCCTCATTTTAATTGATTTTAAATCATTAACGATTTTTATACTTTTCATTCTTCTTGCAATTTTTAATTTCTATTTGTGATTTTTAATCATTAACGATTTTTATACTTTTCATTTATCTTGCAATTTTTAACTTCTATTTGTGTTAAGTAGAGTTAGGTTGAGAGAAGTTGGGTTGGATTGATCTTGACGTTAGTGAAACTTCATTTTAATTGATTTTTAATTCTTTTTTAATCTTTTCCTTTACTTTTTCTAGAAATTTTTAAACTTTTACTTACGTTACATAAAGTTTGGTTGATGTCAGTTGGACTGGATTGACCTTGAAAGACTGACGTTGAGATTGTTTGAGCTTCATTTTAATTGATTTCTAATCATTAACGAATTTTATACTTTTCATTTTTCTTGCAATTTTTAATTTTTATTTGTCTTAGATGGAGTTAGGTTGAGAGAAGTTGGGTCGGATTGACCTTAATGTTAATTAAACTTCATTTTAATTGATTTTTAATTTTCTTTAAATCTTTTCTTTTAATTTTTCTAATAATTCTTGAACTTTTACTTACAGTCGGCAACAACAGGAAGTATACGAACTACAGTTTCCTGTAATCATTTTTTCTGAAAATGGTAGTGATTAAAGACGACTTCACAGATAACACTAAAAAAATTTAAAAGCTTTGAAAATTAACAAGTTTAAAACTTTGGTAAAATCTGTGAATTCGTCTCTTTAATCTATGGCATTTTGAGAAGGAATAATTACAGGAAACTGTAGTTTGTCTAGCTTTTTTTGCTTTCAACTGTACGTGAGAAGAAGTTTGGTTCATGTCAGTTGGACTGGATTGACCTTGAGATTTGTTTAACTTTTTAACTTAACTTTAATCCATGTATAAATTTTCTTAAGTATTTTTTTAGTTTTTTTTCTTTTGTGTAGAATGGAGTGAAATATGACACTCATAATAAGTTGGCAGAACTCAGTTGACTTTGAGATTTGCTGAGATTCATTTAATTTGTATTAAATTTTTTACTTGGATTGGAGTTAGGTTGGGTTAACGTCGAATTTTTTTTTTTTTTTCATTTAATTGTTAATTTTTCGTCGAGTTTGGATGACCCTGACAATGGTCGAACCTCGCTTTAATCACTTTTTAAATTTTTTACTTTTAATTTTTTGCATTTTAATGCATTTTTTGCTTCAAGTGAATACGGTTAGTTTGAATTCAGTTCAGTTGAGTTGGGATTTGTGAAGCTTCATTTTCACACCTTTTTTTTACTTTTAAATTCTTTAATATATCTTTGTCTTAATTTTTTTACTTGGGTTGAATGGAGTTAAGTCGGGTTCAGTTGAATTGGATATCTTTTCATTTTTTTTTTCAGTCGGATCGAGTTTGGTTAACCTTGAAATTGTTTGAGTTGCGCTTAAATCGTTTTTAATCGGTTTTTAATAATATTTCTTATTTTCCATTGTATCGTTTGTATGCGACCTCCGCCCCTATGTACCAAGAAAACATTTTCTTTTTTTTAAGCATAACAACCACCAACATAGCGAATGCTGTTTGGCTATTTGTGATCACACCCTAATTTCCTCGTTTATTACGAATTCTCTACTTAGTCCCTATTCTTTATCACCCTGTATATCCATTCTAAATTCTAGCAACGTTCGAAAGTTTGTTTTTTTTTTAATAAATATATGTACCCACAAAGACCAAATCAAACACGTAATCTCTCAGCCAAACTTAGTTAATGCTTGTGTTTGCCTCGAGATAGCAAGAGCAAACACGAACGCAGACGACACGACATGGCTCTGCACTGCACAGACAAATAAGGTCGATGTGCAGGCGGTTGGTGGTGGCTTTTTCGAATGCCGGAATTTATAAAAATGGCTTTCGTGTGTGACAGCAAAATCAGTATAAAACGACCCAGGAAATACGAACCATATGCTCTGCGGCGAGTGTTACCGTTGCTGGTGCGGTTAACATGAAAAGCTGGGCGGCTTATAACTAAACGTCAGCCCTAGCATTAACACATGGATGATGTTCAGCTTTCGGCTAAATGAATCACTCATGTATGATGAAATTAAAGTAAACCCCAGAAAATTAAATAATAAATAATAACCAGGGCAAAGAATTCGACCCACTTTGTTTTGGACACTTTTTACATAGAATGTACTATTCACTTCTTCCGCGGCTTCGATGTGTTTGAAATGCTATTCAGTGCGAGGGGAAGAGATGTTCGCATTTCGCAGAAATTACTCTGGGCAGGACTAATACAGTTCGAATAATAAATTTTCGTATCGCTCGCGAAACAAGTGGGCCGATTTTTTATTCCTGATAATAACCCACGTAAGTAGTCCGTAACACTATCACAGTCATCTTCATCCTTTATCTCACATTAATGGATGCAGGATTGTAAAAAAATTAACAAACAGAAAAATCGAATGATTAACCCTTCTTATATCGTGAGTACGAAAAGTAATTAATTACTACAGCATGGATTTGAATGCACAGGTCTTTTTAATTGAGCCTACACGTTGCGGAGTGACCTAAAAATGCTCCTAAATTCACGGTTTAATTACACAGTTAATTACTAATTATTCAATTATTGTTGTAAAACTTAGCTGTAAAGAAAGAAAAAGCATTTTCCTCGAAATTTTCCACAGACAGTACATTTCACGATGTACAGAAAAAAAATTATTAAAAACATTAACACTTCCTGTGAATCGCCCTGTATAGAACGCTCAAGAAAATAATTTAAGAATATATTATAGAAATGTAAAAAAAAAAAACATCCAACTGAAGAAATACTATTGGGGACCACTGGAAAATAAACTAAAAATTTTCTGATAATCTTCAGGTTGTCATTTCTGCGAGAGCTTTCAATTAACAAGGTTAATTGGTGAGAATGCTTGCTTCTACGGGAGCTTTCAATTAAATAATAGAGTCATTAAGAATGAAGAAGTTCCCCCCAAAAAGCTATTGAGGGCCAATTTAATAACTCGACGAATATATGTATATTTTTTAATACTTGATAAGAAAACGGTACAGTAAGATTTGGTTTTACAAAGGACTTTACTTCAATAAAATGATTTCAATAGATCGCCTGCATCGAAGTACTATTGGGGGCCACTCTAAGGATAAATTAAAAAAAATTTATTACCTTGAAGTTGTTGTTTCTGCACGAGCTTTCAATTAACAAAGTTTTTGTGAATGAATTAAGACCGACAAAACGGATGGCCATCATCATTACGATTGTAAAATCTAATCCCTAGTAGTTAGTTAAGTACATATATTTATTGGGGACTTATTAATTAACTATTGGGGGCCCGTAGAAAATAAGGTCTTTAGCTCTGTGCTTAAGGATACGTACTGAAACATCTTTGTAAGTTATCAAAGAGTGAATTAAGAAGCCCCCAAGAAATAGTTTAGACTTAAAAAGCTATTGGGGGCCAAAATTTAATAACTCGACGAATTTATTTTGTGTTTGACAAGGAAATAGTACGGTAAGGTATTTTGTAATGAATTAATTAATTAATGGTTTAGAATTAAAAAAAGAAACTATTGGGGGCCAGCTCGACGAATTTTTTTTATGTTCGAAATTTCCCGCTGAAATTTTCATATACAGTACATTCCTTAATGCGTCGGAAAGATTTATTGAAAATATTTATACTCCTAAGAAAATATTTATAGATATTTAACTTTAAAATTTATTCCAAAAATCAGTATGGTTGATTGTTTCTTCCATTTTCCGATCAACCAGATTGCTTTTTTCCTTTTGCAGAATATTTTTTTTTTTAATTAAATATAATTATTGTCTTAGAATTGTAATCAAAAAACGTTTCTTGGTCCAAGAAAACTTCATTTAAAAAAGAAATATTCCAAATACAACAGATTCTTGATTTAATTTATTTAATTTTTTCATTGTTTTTCTCCATTTATAAATTATTAAATTAGCATTTAAAAAAAAAATAATTTAAAAAAATGAAAATCGAAATATTCTAAAAACAAAAAAAAAATCAAACAGATTTTTTTCATTTTTAGAATGTCTTTTAAAATTAAATATACAATTACTTTTTTAGAAGTATAAATGTTTTCAACAAATACATGTAAATATAAAAAAATCAGCGGGAAATTTCAAACACAAAAAAAAATCGAATTAATTAAATTGGCCTCCGACCGCTTTTTAAATCTAAGCGTTCTTTTGAGGGCTTCTTAATTCAATCTTTAATATCTCTTGAAAATTCCCGCCATTTTTTTTAAGTACAGGACGTAATATATGACATCACTTCCATGATTTGTATTTAAGTAAATAAAATAATAATAAATAAACTTAAATAACTATTTTGTTAATATTTTCTTTTTATTTAAACAGAAGCGATAATTTAGTTTTCCTATTTGCCGAATTAAAACATTTAAGTAAGTAAAATATTTAGATATTTAAATTTAAAATTTATTCTAAAAATCAGTATGGTTGATTGTTTCTTCCATTTCCCGATCAACCAGATTGCTTTTTCCTTTTCTAAAATAATTACTTTTAATTAAATATAATTATTGTCTTAGAATTGTAATCTAAAAACGTTTCTTGTTCCAAGAAAAATTAATTTAAAAAATAATATTCTAAAAACAACAGATTCCTGTTTTAATTTATTTAATTTTATTCATTGTTTTTCTCCATTTTTAAATTATTAAATTAACATTTAAAAAATAATTTAAAAAAGGAAAAATGTAAATATTCTAAAAATAGAAAAAAAATTAAACAGATTTTTTTCATTTTTAGAATGACTTTTAAAATTAAGTATACAAATATTTTCTTAGAAGTATAAATGTTTTCAACAAATACATGTAAATATAAAAAAAAATCAGCGGGAAATTTCAAACACAAAAAAAAACGAATTAATTAAATTGGCCCCCGATAGCTTTTTAAATCTAAGCGATCTTTTGAGGGCTTCTTAATTCAATCTTTAATATCTCTATAAAATTCCCGCCAATTTCTTTTATGTACAGGACGTAGCAGAATCCACCTAATATATGACATCACTTCCCTGATTTTTATTTAAGTAAATAAAATAATAATAAATAAACTTAAGTTACTATTTTGTTAATATTTTCTTTTTATTTAAACGGAAGCGAAAATTTAGTTTCCCTGTTTGCCGAAATAAAATATTTAAATACTGTTGATTGATGAAAATTTATATATTTATTTAATTTTAATTAATGTTAATTTGAGCTAGAAAGAGCACAAACGATTAAAAGAACGTGTAACTGTTCAGAAAAAAAATTATGAAAAATATTCGCATTTTTTGGTTAACAGTTTTCGTAAATCACCCTGTATAAACCATTCAAATGAATAATCGTAAAACTAATTTAAGAACATCTACATTCTAGAAATGAGAAAAAGAAAAAGATCTAAAAAATCTCCCGTCTGAATTTCTCATGTACAATACATTTCATTATACAGGGTGATCAAAGTTACTGCCCCACCATTGCTAACTTCGTTATTATTGAAGCGACGAAGTCGTTTAAATTGCCAAAAATGAAATGTTTTTACTCAGAATTGCAATGGTGGTATGAGAAAAGAAATTACGCAACGCGTTTTCAAAAAACTGATCTACGTGTAATTTTTTTATACAAGGAAACACCCTGTGTATTTTGTTGTATGTAAAATACAAATTATATACTCTTTATAATTTTACCTTAAAACTAACAATAAAGATGTTATTGCGTTACATATTTACATTTACTTACAATAACTTTGGGCAAATAACTGTGACCAGCCTGTATACAGAAAAGGTTTATTTAAAACATTTAGGTATAATTAGAAAATAAATTTTAAAAAAAAAACATTCTATAAACAGGAAAACATTGAACGAGAAAAATATTTCCCGCCAAATTTTTCATATACAGTACGTATCATAACGCATGTAACATAATGCATTCACGCATTCAGCATGACGATACTTCAATGACTTTTATTTAAATATTTATTCAAACGATTTAAATAATTATAATGACAATAAATATACGTAAATATAAATATTACATTATTAAGCAATTAAATTTATCGATTTAATTTAAAATTCAATTAATATTGACCGCTAGGCAATCATTTTTAAAAAATGAAACCCTAGGGGTATTCGCTCAGAGACGTGACCTTCTGCTCCGACATTTTTTTCAAAGAGAAAAGTAGTTTAAAATTATTAAATAATTAAAGATAAGATATTGCCTCAATTTAGTTTGTATAGTATTAATTTATTTTTGTTAGACATGCATAAATCATTTACATTCATGAATTTCCATTAATAACTTTAGCAACATTAAAAGCTGATTTTCTTGTTTTTAATTAGGTAGATCTAAATAACCGCTAATTAATTTATTAAGTAAACGCTACGCCACTGACTGTCAACAAAAAATGCAATAGAATAATTTAGTAAAATAAGATTAAAAAAAAAATGATTGGGTCTTACCTCATTGTCGAACGCAGCACGTGACAGAGATTGGTAGGCCAGTAAAGTCGTGTAAGCGATGAGGACAGCCGCAATAAATGTTTGAGCAAAACGTCTCAGTCTCGGATTCATTTTAGAAATCACCTCTTCGTCATCTGGCGGCATTCGCGAAAATTTGGTACCCGCATAGCTATCAAAGTGCCTTAAATGTTCGTAAACGATCGAGCGTAAACAAACCGCGGCGGAACACGCACACAAATGTTATTAACTTCAGGTCTGCACGTATACTGTTCGAATCCATGTTGTGTATGAAGACTGGTTGTGTTAAAAACGCCCCCCCGCCCGTACCTTTCGTGGTAATCCTCCGTCGTGGGCTTTGGTAGGGGACTTCTTTCCGTGCAGCGTACAAACAAACGTGAATAGGTTTTAAACCTTACGCTTTTTTTGTCTACCTGTCGTACGCCCTGTGCCAAAACGTTAGCACTTGTAACAAGGGTATAGAATGAGGAACAACATAGTAATGATTTCAATAAACCATAAAAAGCAGAGCGTATGTACAGAGTAGACCATTTTTGATGGTTTTACAGGGTTTCTCAGTTATTTATAGGAATAGAAGAAAACCGTTTTCGTGACCCAGTGCTACTTTTTCAAGAAAAACTCAGTGGAGAAAACAAAAGTTAGCTATCTCCATTCGTTCGGGAAATATCGGCAGAAAACGAATTTTTCCGAAAAATTATTTTTCACAGTATCTCAGCTGTTTGACAAGATATTTTGAAAATTCAAAAACTGTTTTATTCAGAAATTAATGTAGATTTCGTTGACGTTATTGTCTTTTGTAAAAACTGCGCCAGTTCTGCGAAACGGACTATAACTTTCTAATTTTAAATGGAAACCGTAGTTGGCTATGACACAAATAAATTGCTTATTTAATGAGGTTTTCAAAAATATAAAGTTTGATATAATTATTTTTTGAAATAATAAAGATACTTATTATTTTTTATTTTCCGGTAGCTAACAAGCCATCCATGACACCAAAAACAAAAAATATAGTTCAATTGTTTTCCCAAAAATCAATTATTATTAAGTAAAACGGTTAATTTAATTCAATAAATAAATAGCTTCGTATATCTATCAGAAATTGACATAAAATCACAAGAACGTAAAAATGGATTAACTCCATTTGAACATTTCTTTAATTATTAATGTGAATAGTTAAGAGATTTTTATAAATTTTAAATTGCATAAGTTAGTGCATTTCTTTAAGAAATAATAATTTCATTATTTTGCAGTACTTATCACGCTATCTATGACAATAAAAACAAAAGAAAATTCAGTTGTTTTCCTCAAAAATCTATTATTAGAATAAATAATACAGGTAATTAAATTTAACAAAATAAATATGTAATACTATTAGAGAACTCATAAAACTACAAGTAATGTAAATATGGATTAACTGTTAATGCAACTTTGAAGAATTATATGTTATATGTTCCTTTGAAATTATTAAATCTTAAATTTTATATTATCAAAAATTCTTAGATATGTTTATTTCACTTCTATCCGCGATTACATTTATTAATATACAAAAGTTCTTGAAAGCATTATTAAACTTAGGAAATATCCGACAATTCAATTATTTCTTAAAGAAATGTACTAACTTATGCAATTTAAAATTTATAAAAATCTCTTAACTATTCACATTAATAATTAAAGAAATGTTCAAATGGAGTTAATCCATTTTTACGTTCTTGTGATTTTATGTCAGTTTCTGGTAGATATACGAAGCTATTTATTTATTGAATTAAATTAACCGTTTTACTTAATAATAATTGATTTTTGGGAAAACAATTGAACTATATTTTTTGTTTTTGGTGTCATGGATGGCTTGTTAGCTACCGGAAAATAAAAAATAATAAGTATCTTTATTATTTCAAAAAATAATTATATCAAACTTTATATTTTTGAAAACCTCATTAAATAAGCAATTTATTTGTGTCATAGCCAACTACGGTTTCCATTTAAAATTAGAAAGTTATAGTCCGTTTCGCAGAACTGGCGCAGTTTTTACAAAAGACAATAACGTCAGCGAAATCTACATTAATTTCTGAATAAAACAGTTTTTGAATTTTCAAAATATCTTGTCAAACAGCTGAGATATTGTGAAAAATAATTTTTCGGAAAAATTCGTTTTCTGCCGATATTTCCCGAACGAATGGAGATAGCTAACTTTTGTTTTCTCCACTGAGTTTTTCTTGAAAAAGTAGCACTGGGTCACGAAAACGGTTTTCTTCTATTCCTATAAATAACTGAGAAACCCTGTAAAACCATCAAAAATGGACCACACTGTACAGTCGCAATCAAAGAAATTGGTCGTCAGTGTCATTCAAAAATTAATAAATTAATACCTTTGTAATACTTTCTTGTCATCTTGTCTGATGTATAAAAGACTATATAGACGCCGTAACTAAAATACTGTCACTTGATTTTAATAAGTTTAATAAAATACTAGCTTAACACAATGCAAATTGCTTGAACAATAACATACACCACTTATCTTATTAAATAACACTTGAATATTTCACCGTACTTCAGGCCGAGATGCTCGTACTATCGCTCGGTAAATGTAAAACTGTTCAAATCGCGCGCCGTCCTCCCTTATATTTCAATACGGCTGTTACTGGAAACGCCTGGAACGCCATGGAACTACCACGAACTCTCTAGAATATTCCGGATAGGTGGCGTGCTTTCTCGAAAATGCGTAGCATTCGCTTCTGTCAAACCGCTAAAGAATCAATTGACCAATAGATGACGCCCCTCGTCTGAATATAAAATTCTAATTTTAAAACTTATACACTGCATGTTGAAATATGTATGTATAAATATTTTTCTCGTTGATTCAAAGTATTACCACTAAAAAATACTTAAGAAAATACCAATATGGTAATTCAAAATAAACGTCCGACCCGTCAACCACAGGTAGTACACAGAAAAAGAAAACAAAAAGTCTGTATACGGGCAGGGCCCCCGCCCACGTGCCTCTCCATATTTTGACACCCTCTGACAGATAAAGATAAATTGGGGCGTACAAAAACGGTCAATTGTCAAAATTATTTTAAAAAAATAAGAAACAAAAATGGAAGTCAGAAAAATTTTTAAAAAATTGAAACGGAAATTTTTTTATTTTTCTTTTTTTTAAACATTTTCCTTTACTGTTTAAAAAAAATATTTTCCTTAATTTTTAAACATTTTCCTTCACATTTTTCAAGTTTAAGTCTAATTGCCGCGACCCCTAAAGACGATCGGCCCAAACTTTTCTCTTATCTAAGGAGGCCTCTCTTCAGACCCCCTCCCCTCCCTCCCGGAATTCAACCGAGGGAAGCCCGCTTGTTATTAATATTAGAAAAATGAAATTAAATCACAAAAACAAAAGGAACTAGGTAAAATGTAATTTTAAAAAAATAAGAAACAAAGTCAGAAAAATTTTTAAAAAATTGAAACGGAAATTTTTTTATTTTTCTTTTTTTTAAACATTTTCCTTTAAAATGTAATTTGTTTTTTTTTTACCAAACCGTAACAGCTTTCGTAATTAATTTTTTTTTACTTAATAAAATTACTACGTACGTTAAATTTGTACACGAAAACTACAAAACTTTTCTAATTGCCGAAATTAACTGTTGTATTTTAGTCGACGCGAGGTGGACGGCTTCATCGAGATAGTTCAGTCTTGTGGCTGGTTTTTTCGAATTTTTATCAGACAAGAAACTGTTTCCCATTATTTTTTTTTGTCGAAAAAAGTGACGGAATATGTCCAATGGCCGAGAGGCTGATGGTCGCCCCTTGAACATGACTCCCGCGTGCACTGCACGTTTTGCACGCATGGTTACGGGGGCCCTGTATAGGGGATAAAAAACCATAGTTTCTGAGATAAAATGCATTGAAGATTCAGATATAAATTGATTGATGGGCACTGGCGTTTACCTTGAAATGAAAGTAAAACGTTTTTATTTATTGCTTTCCAAGGAAAAAAAAAATGTGTAATACGCAATTAATTCATTCGAAGTTCGGATTTGTATACGCGTACGCAAGATATAAATCATGATTTTCATTTTGGATTCAAAGGAGGTTGATTTTTGAAATGCCTCTGATAGATTTCTTCCTTGCGATTTCGTACTTGCATGACCTTAGTGAATACGCTCCTAACAGCTCGGACACTTATTCTGAATCACCCTGTATAAGAAAATAACTTAATTGTTACCTAATTATTAATTAATACAGAAATGTTTAAAGTAGACATTAAATGGTAATCGTTGAATGTTATTGTTGAGTTTAAAACGTTTTTGAAGTAGAAATTTGGCGTTTAATTTTGAATAACTTAAATATATGTACATGTATACAGGGAGATACAGGCAACCCATTCATTAACAGTTTACGGACTCCCTCTTTGAATTTCTATCTCATATTTTGCGGTTATAAGTTAGCGATAATGATCTATTAAAATATAATATTTCCAACTTTCGGACACTTTCACACAAGTTACTGTCAACTTTCTTATTTTAAATGGAATACCCCATTTTTTTATTGCATTTCTGAAATTTTCATGAAATTCTAAAAATATTTTGTGAACATATGATACAAGAAAAGTTAGCCGTTTTAGAGATATTTCCATTTTTTTTTAAAAGTTCAAAGTTGCAGTACCTTGTTTATGATGCTGCCATCTTTGTGTAACAAAAGCCATAATTTCAATTTTTGCCTGTAGTAGGCTATGCTCATAAGCTTTCAGGTCATACCTAATTTTACACAAAATCGTTGACGGGCTGGTTGAAAAGTAACTTCTATTCGAACTGATTTCAACTGTCGAAAAGTCATGTTTTTTAAATAGAACACCCAGTATATTTTTATACCATAAGAATCAGAATTAAATGTTCTTTCGAGCTGTATTATCATTCCCTATACCCATCTCTCACCTTTCTCTTTCTATTCATGATTTTCTCTTTGACACATCAATTTTTTCCCTTTTCAGTATTATTCCTGAATAATGTGTTATGAAAATTTAACAAACTGAGGTTTTTTTAATTAATTTCTGACTGTAATTTCAATTTCATTTAAAAAACCGACAAATAATATTTAAATACACATCTATCATCTGAACTTTTTGTTTACATATGCCGCATGTATTAGAATTCTTGGTATGACTATTTACACATTTACAAGGAGAAATTTACACTTACGATACAAAATTTTATGAAAAGTAATAAATAAATCAGAAATATTAAAAATAATACACAAATTGTTGGACATAATGTTGGCTCTAAGTTGTCCTCGGCTATTATTTATTAGTAATAACTTTCTACTGCATCTAAGTAATAACGCATTTTCCTCGGTATAACAACTTTTTTTATTAACTTTTTGAATTGTCGATTTTTTTATCATCAAATACCTTTAATATGTCTGTGTTTGATTATTCACTTTTTGGTTCTTCGTAGCGATTAAATTATTTTTTTTTAATTCCTACTAGACAGATGATTTCAAAAATTATAATTTCTCTAGTTTTCATAGCCCACTATTTAAAAGTAATACCGAAAAATGGAAAGAAATTACGTGTTAAAAAGAAATCATCGATAACGAGTGAACTGTAAGAGATAGGTATAGGGACTGCTAATATAGGACGAAAGAACATTTAATCCTGAGTCACATGGTATAAAAATATACTAGGCTTTCCATTTAAAAAACATGACTTTTCGACAGTTGAAATTAGTTCGAATAGAAGTTACTTTTCAACCAGCCTGTAAGCAATCAAGTGCAAAACTGGACATGATCTGAAAGAATGTTACTGTAGCCTACTAGAGGCCAAAAATGGGTTTCGTGGTTTTTGTTGCATAAAGATGGCAGAATCATAACCAAGGTTCTTTAAGTCTGAATTATTTTTAAAAACTGAAAATATCTCGGAAACGGTTAATTTTCTTGTATCACATGTTGCACAAAATATTTTTAGAATTTTATGAAGATTTCAAAATTGGGGTATTCTATTTAAAATACGAAAGTTGACAGCAACTTCCGGTATAAGCGGAAGTGTCCAAAATTTGAAAATATCATATTTTGATAGATCCATATCGTTAACTTATAACTGCAAAATATGAAACAGAAATTCAAAGAAGAAGTCCGTTAACTTTTAATGAAAGGGTTGCCTGAATCTCCCTGTATTATAACAAATAGCATATTGCCAAAATTTTGAAAAAAGTCAAAGTTTGTTACCTCCACTAAATGCGTTGGAAATATTTCGTGCTATTTTCTGTCAAAACTCGATGGTTTGGCGCATGTTTGAGGTAGGTATGTCTTGTATCTGTAATAGGTAGTTGTGTCTTGTGTGTCATATAACAAATTTAAAAAATGAGCGATTCTCGTGACGACTATAGTAAAGTGTAACATTTGTGTAAAGATCCTAGTGACTGTAATAAAGTGTAACTTTTGTCACAGTTTGACTTTTTGTACTGTTTAATTCGTACCTTTTAATTTGTACCTTAAATATTTCTGTGTTCATGCAATTATTAAGTATTAATTATTAAGTACTTTTCAAAATATTTTTTGGATGCGGCAATCTCGATTTAGATGATTGCGACGATACGTACAATTCATAAATACCCGATGAACATTGTAATTGTAAACCAATGTTTGCCAAAATATCAATTATTTCCAAGTATGCTTTATTAAAACGGTTTGAAATACAGTACGATTTACTCGATTCGACTCGACTCGAATTATATTATACAGTGTGTCCAAGGGGTAACATTCCCAGCATGCGAATCTCCGTTAAAAACTCTTAAATAAAACTTGTTATGCGTACTTTCGAAATATGTAAAATGTACTGGGTACTTAAAAAAATATAACTTTGGTATGGCTCTCAGTTACTGAACACCCTGTATAGCCACAAATAATTTTAGAAAATAGAGCTGACTCAGTTACACCTCAGCTCGTTTGAATTTCTTTTCCATCTTATATACTTTAGACGGTAGAGAAGACCGCGACACTCGCTGGACATCCTGTATAATACAGTGTATATAAAAAAAAGTTATATCAAATTAATTTATGGACTTAACCTCCTACAAGCTCTTGGTACAGCAGCGAGCCACGAGCAGAGCCAACTCCACCAAGCGGCTAGCAGAGTAGACAGTGGCGTAGCTATAGGGGTTGCAGAGATTGCAAGGCAACCCGGCGCTAAGACACCATACCCGCCTATTCAAAGACTAAAGTATTTTTTTGCCTGGAATCTCTAATGATTCACAAACGCGGACAAATGAAACCATCGTAGTTAACTATACTTCAAATATTTCAGAAAAATGTATATTTTCAAATACATAATAATTTGAAATAAGTGAGAAAAGAAAGAAAATGAAAAAAGAAAGAAAAAGAACTAAGAGGATTGAAAACAATTTGAAAACAGCTGGAAAACGCTAAAAACAAATTCAAGCATCAATTTCGAATGAACGTCGTTTGTAGAGCGCCCTCTGTTCATCAGAGCCGTAAATTTGTAATTTGCAGGGAATTGATTCCAAAACAACTGAAAAACTTTAGAAACGTTCAAGGACGATGAACTTAAAAGAACTTTGAATGAAATTTTTTTTGCTTAAATACTGAAAGCGAAAGATTTCAGGAAGGTCAAGGATAAGTCTTGCTAGAATTTCTTTGGGGTTAATTTATTTATATTGTAGCAAGACTTATCCGTGACCTTCAAAAAATTTTTGGCTCCAGAAATCTAGATGTTTATACTTAATAAAGCGAAAGAATTTATATATCTATTTACATCATATTTACATGCACATGTGGCGCCATCTGTTGCCCTGAGACATAATATTGTATTCTTTATTTACCGGCGATTGAGAAATCTCAGAACATTCAAGAGCGACGGTCTTGAAACGAATAAAAAAAAAACAATTATGGCGCCATCTGTTAACATGAATCTATTTTTAACTGTGGGGAAGATTTTTAAGGCAACTGGAAAACGCTAAAAAAATTCAAGAGATCATGTTACAAAAAAAAACAATTTTGAATAAAAGAAAGTCGAACAAATAGGAATTTTAAAGAAATTTCAATTTTCAAGTGGCGCCATCTGTTGATCTGTAACCGCAATTAATTTTGTATCTTCTAATTCCAACAGATTCATCAGTTTTCGGCCGAAGACAAATTTCAGAACGTTCAAGAGCAATGTTTTGAAAACAACTTTGAACAAGAAAGCATTTGCTCGCGGTGTCTGTTGCCATGAGTCGAAACTTTGTCATCTTTATTTGTGGGGAAACAATTTCAAGGCTACTGAAAATCGTTGAAGAAAAATTTAAGAAATATGTAATGTTACAAAAAAGAAAACAATTTTGAATAAATAAAGTTGAATAGTTGAATACAGCTTAAACAGATTTAAAAAAATTATTTTAAACTCAGCAGCGCCATCTATTCATCTGTAGCCGCAATTAATTCAGTTACCTTTGAATTCTGGAAGGCGGTTTAAAAACAGCTGAAAACAAATTTCTTCAGGAAATAGTTCGAGAAATAGTTTGAGCGCGCTCCGCTTAGCGCTAGCTTGCAGGAGAGCTTTTCTAACTGAAGTTTTGACAGCTCCCGTCATTTTTTAGAAATAGGATAATCCAAAAAAAGCACATTTACCCATTTTGGTTGACAGTTGCCGCCACTGTAGAAAATAGTACCAGTACCAAACGATTACCAAAAGTAACGTATTTGGCGATAGATCGCCACTTTGATCAACACTAAAATCACATTCGGAAAATGAAAACATTTAAACTGATTCAAGTTAAGCAAAAATTTGTCAAAATTCACTTTTTTTAACACAAATTTTGGAAAAATAATGGACGTACGTATTCAAATTAAAAAAAATCTGGCAACTATGGACAATACTTTTTTTTTGTGTAATCGATTTCATACTTTATAATAACTAATAGTGTCAGCTTATAAAGGATGCACACTATTTTGAGAGTAAATTTGTTTATTTTTTTTAAGAGGGGCGCAATTACTGTTTTGCGTAAGGGCGCCGATAAGGCAACCCGGTTAACAAATTTGCACCTAAATTTGCCGACCTGTCGATTTTTGATCATTAATTAAACATCAACATACAAAAGAAAAACAAATATTTACGCATCACCAATTCAAAACCCAGCAAAATTCTTAGCATAATTAAATTTACGTCAAAAAATGTGTCAATTTTTTTTGCGACGACGGTATACGAATTTTTTTTGTGCAGTCGACAACTGTAACTATTTATTTATTTATAACTGCAACATTAATTTCCAATCAGATTAAATTATTTTGTTTTTTTATTAACTCTATTTTATATTGATTTCTAAATTGTCCCATGATTGCATAATCGATAATACTGCTTTTGTGAAGGATCAAATAACAAGAAGAAAGAAGAGTCAAGATTTTTATTCCACGAATAATCTATAAAAAAAAAACACAATCACCAGAAACAGAGATGATAATCAATGTATAAAATAATACATAAAATATGAAAAATAATTATTACACAAACTTCACCTCGAGATTCAAAAATCCTACAAAATTCAGGTTCGGATTTAAAAATAAGACAAGTGTGCCCAAGTCACGTGTCCTAAACACTAAATCTACCAGCACAAAATTAATGATGATCAGTTATTGTAACGAGAGAATGAATCACTTTTAAGTAAATCAAACGGACAGGAACTTGTACATTACGAAACAAACTCGTTACTTCCATATTCCATATAAATGTAGCGAAGGCCCGTTTGACACCATAATAGAAAATCTTGCACAAAGCAACACAGAAAAGTCAAATCGAATCAACTAATGGCCTCTCACTTTGTACAAGATTTTTATATCAAATCTTGCTGATGTCACACGGGCCTATCTGATACATGTAATTTTTTACAGCGTGAAAGATTTCTTTATATCTCAGATATGTACAACTCTCTCGGAAGATGAGTTAACATTAGCTACAGCCAAAAGATGGCGTGTGCTTGAGCCACTTGTGTAACTATCCCCGCTGCTACGTGCACTTGCATGAGACAGCGGAGTGCCGGGTAATCGCTGGGGGGTGCTTTCTACTGAACTAGGAGGTGCTGCGTTTTCATAGAGTGGACTTGGCTGTGAGGGCGCCGCTTCTTCGGGAGTATAATAGTCAGATTCGTCACCTCTTTCTTCACGGGCTATACAGAATATCTATGAATATTATTCTACATGCTTATGATGTTTCATAGATGTCGACTTATTAACAACAAGAACGTAACATGTAACTTACTATAATTACGATTTTTTTCTGGCTGGCTTGTTTTTCTAATCTCATCATGTTCGATATCAGTATCATCAATAGGTTCGACGACGTCCACCATATTCAAAGCCAAACTGTTTCCTCGATTCAACTGCTTCGTATTTTGTAATAAAGGGGACATTTTTTCAGCTTCACTGTCTTCATCAGCAATCTACATGGAACCATAAAAATCAAAATTGTAACTATGCAGGAAGAAACTTCTTACTTCATCACTTTTTTCTGATACTTGTCTTGATGCATCACGATTACGTGATGAATGTTTATTCCTAGGAGATGCAGATTCCACCTGTGTGGGTAGTAGAGGACGCTTTGGTGTTTCTTTGTCTTCTTCTCGAGTCAACACTGACATTCCAAACTGAAATAAAAATAAAAATATTGCAAGATAATTTTTGTTTTTTTTTTTTCTGAAACATCGCTGTTAGATCACAATCAGCTTACTTCAGAATTATTACGATCTTTGTCTTTAGAATTTTTAATGGGAGTGTGTTCCGTGGAATGTCTGTTGAGAATCTGAGCTGCTTGCATAGCCGGTTCATTATCGGGTGTTTCAACTAAATCAGGCATTGCGGAAGGTGGTTGCCTTGGCATACAAGGTCCATTTAATGCCTCAATGAGGGATACGGCTTCGTATCCTGGGGGAATATTATCACAGCTTCCCTGCAATCCCAACAGATTATAACAACAAATACAAGAAAACGTTAATAATGAAATAATGGTTTCTATTAAAAAATATCTGTTTTATAATTGTTGGTTTCTTTATGGGAATTTTCTGTATAAGGCACTTACATCAGGAAGACTCACAGGAGGTAAAATTGCATTGCCAGATTTTTGAAGTGCACGAATCTGCAACAAAGCCCTGAACGGGGCCCTGCAAATGGGACAGTTGTTCGCCTGATACCTAAGCGTGTTAGCGCAAGAATTGCAAAGACATAAATGCCGACACGGCAAAATTAAAGTGTCCCGCACTTCACTCATACAAACCACACATTCAGAACCATTATCCTCAGTTTCATCGTCTCCTGATTGCTGCGAACAAACAAAACTTTCAGCGTCGCTGACCAAAACAACTTTACACAGTCTTACCTTGTCATTGTTTTTGTTTTCAATTCCGTATATCTCCTGTAATAAATAGCATAAACCGTCGACAAAGAGCTTTTGCTTCAATGCCTTCAAAATATGTGTGCCATCCGTACCTTTCTCGACAACTGCTATGGTGGTATGGGACTGTCGCATATCTGCAATTTAAAATTACATTCTAGCTCTTCAACAATTCAATAATTACCCTCAGGTCCTTTATCGGCTACACAGTGTATGGCTATTGGAATAACTTTTCTGTCAATATCGTACAATAACTCATCCTCTGAATAAAGAGACGGATCAAAAACATGCGTCATCTGACAAAACTGCTGATTAGCTCCTCTTTTATAATGGAATGTTTCCGACGTCGTACTGCAGTCTTTAGGAATGTACCTAAAAAGTTCTGACACATTACAAACTCTTCATAAGAGAAACATTTACAAAAAAAAATTGCTTTCCAAAATGTTATACTTCCTATAATAAACTTCCATTAAGGCCACAAAAATTTATAATCAACACAATCTCTACAATACACCACCACTCATTCTAATTCAGGTGGTTTTAAATACAAATAAAAATCAACATACGTCACTCCATTACTGGTATACTCTTCAGTGCAAAAATAATAAACTGTGATAGAACAACCAATATCACAATCAAAAGTAAACTCCAAGTTAAAAGGGCTGCCTTTCCCCAACTCTACATCCTGATGACCGTCTATCAATCTGGGCTTGCAGCAATCAATAGGAGCCCTAACGAACCTCAGAGATTCTTTCCGTATGTTGACCATACTCTTCAGTGTCTTTGTAGGTTCATTCGGTTGGGGCGGCGGGTACGGAAACTGTCGAATTACATATTAATTCCTCCGGACCAGATTTGAAATATGTACCGACAACACTCACCGAAGTCGGGCTTCCCAAGAAATTCAAGTCCGTGTTGTCACCGAATAAGTACGCTTCGGGCTGCGGGGTGTCAAATCTTTCACCTCCCATTATAAAGTGGCTCCCGAAGTAATTTCCTGCGAAACAGCTTGTTCAAGAACGTTTGTAGCGGGGAGTTTCGAATTACCTGATGGCGGGGGGTATTTGTAAGCGTGATTCGGTATTATGTCGTCTTCCTCGACTCCAGCCCTCTGCCTGCTGGTAATTGCGCCCATTTCGTGGAGAAAATCACAACAATTAATAAATAACAATTAGCATTATCTTATTTTGACAGTAAATGTCAATATCACAATGAAGTTAGCTTCAGAACTAGGAAGTTTTGATTTGACGCGAGTGTTGCCAACAACGCAGACTTCAAATTTTCTTGCACAAACACGACATTCAAAAAGTACGGCAGATTGGGCGAAATTCCGCCATTTGGGCTACATTTTAGACAAAATTTGGCGTTTAAGAATCTTATTTAGTGCCAGGCGCCTGATTTGGGCTACTTTTATTATTATCTTCACATAAGGAAATTCTAATATCATCCGTGGAACAAAAGTGCAAGACCAACCAATTTAAAACCGTAAAGAAAAAATGTAGTTGATTCTGGTACGATGAGAAATGTAAGTAAAAAGTTTTTTTTAATCTTGAACCGGACAGAATTATGACGAAGCTATTAACTTATAGCCATTCATAATTCTAGAGTCTTTTCATTTTTCTTTCTCTTGTTTTAAAAAATTGATGTCTTCTTTAAGAAATTGGTGTTTTGTTTTAAGAAATTAATGTTTTGCATTTTATTCACGGTTCCTTTGTTTTATATTGTCATTTTGTTTCCTGTGAGTCTCTTGACTTACACCGGAGAATCGCCGTTTCTTCATTCATTTTTTGTTTATCCGTTCTTCTATTGTTGCCTTTTTTGTTTCTTTGTTTTTCTCGTTCTTTTCTTTTTAATTGAATTGATTTTCACAATTTATTGACTACTTTTTTTACAATTTCTTTTACGAACTTGTTTTTATTTGCAAAAACTTCTGTCGATTTTTTTTCTTGTCCGTCTTAGTATTTAAAGTGGCATTCTGTTTATTATTTTTTTTTTATTAATTTGATGCTTTTGTATTTCTCTGTTATTTTTATCAAATTGATTTTTCATATTTTGTCGACTGACGCTTTTTTGTAGTTCACTTTTGTTTTCTACGAGTTCTTTTTTTAAATTTTTTCGTCTGGAGAATCATTTCCTTTGTTGTTCATTCGTCTTAGTCATCAATTATCTTTTGTTATTTTTTCCGTTCTTTGTGTTTTCGTAATATGGATTTCTCTTTTTCTTTTCTTTTCTTTTCTTATCAAAATGAGGTTTTCCGTTTTATTGGGGCTCTTTCGTAGTTCATCGTTTTTCATTTGCTTTGTGTCCAATCACATTTGCGATCTTTTGTTTTATGCATTGTATTTCATCGTCCGTTTCTTTTTTCGTTTTATAATTGTATTTTTGACTTTTTATACTTTGTTTTTATTTATTTTTATATTTTATTGATGCTTCATTTATTTCTCTTTTTTCGCAGGTTAATATGTTGTTTTCAATAATTTATTTGAATTTTCTTTTGTTCCTTTCTGTTCTTATTTTCAGCAATAAACAAAAGAATAGTTTACCTTAACAACTATCAAATTAATCACGACCTACTAGATTTCACGAGAAGACGTCTTTTATACGGCCTGGGCAATTTACTACTAGTTCAAGTGTTTCACCGTTGGAGCAAATCTCTAGTTGGAGCCAACTACCCAAAAAACCGGAAACGTCCTTTTTGACTGATGACATATTCCGCAGTTTTTGACAGTTTTGCGTTTATGTTCAGTACGGTTGTGTTTTTTTGCTCAGGCTGGCTTAGGTATAGTATTCTGGTGGTACCTTACGTGTGCCTATGTCATGTTTGAGAAAATATTGCTTAAACGCAAGGCTCTTCAAACAATTTTTTTTTTCTGAACTCTGGCTTGCGAAGCTTTATAATGTAATTTCGTGCTCAATTACGTTATTCTCTTCAATAAAAATTATAGAAAAGTGGTTTTAATTAATTCGCACTGTCGTAAATATGCACATTTGACACTTGAGTCAGAAAACTTAACTCACTTAACTTTGGGTAACTAGCGCCAAAACGGAGAAAATTCGTACTAAATAAACAAATTGCGTCTTGTGAAATCTAATAGGTCGTGAAATTATTTTTTATACTTGACTGAAGTTACATTTGTAAATTTATATTTATAATTAGTGAAAAGCATTTGTTTTTTATTACTGCACCTCTAATCCAAAAATTTAATTCAATATGTAGGTACTACAACCAGTCTATAACTTTGCATCCATTTTATTGAATCTCTACATTGTAAGGTTCAGGAGCGCATTCTCAATTTGAAGGCTGTTTTAATTTGAACAATCTAATTTTATTTAAGTACAAAAGAAAATATAATACAATAGCTAATTTGTTTTTATTAATTTATACAATAAATTATTATAAAAATGTCTGTATCTAAACATTAAAGCTTAAGAAAATAAAGATATAAGTACAATTTATTATCTTACTTTATTCATATCTTTCATCAGTTGTCTAAATACAACGATCCACGGTTCACACAACGCCGGATTTTCCATCATCAATTGCAAATAGTATTCGTTAGCTTTCGCTGCATTTCTATTCACCATTTCCTTCACCATACTTTCAATAATGATTTGAATTTTGCTGCTGAATTTATTATCCTGCCACATAACTCTCATCATCTCAAGTTTCTCGCGCATTTGATCGTCTTGATTCACCAATAAAGCGTCAACATTTTTCATGACGTCTTGTAACTTAGGTGCACTATCCTTCGGTTCTAATAATATATCATTATCACTTAAACCTGGGATACCAGCTGGCTTAGAACTCGCTGGCAGTGGCGAATTCGTTTGCGTGGACAAAGGGAAAGCGATTCTCTTATTGCTAATGCGAGATTTTGGTGGAGGATTGGAAGAGCTGTAGTTTAACGTTGGTGGATCATTCCAGCCGGGGTCTACCTTCTTGGATTTAGCTCCGTCGGCCATTATTTCTAATGTAAATTACATTTAAAGGTGCAATACTTAAATATTGATATAAATCACAATTTGTCACAATAAACCATTTCAATTGACAACACATTGACAATCAGTGTGATCAACCATAGTAGCCAACTTGAACTTTGTCCAATGTTTGGATTTTTTTCACTTTTCTCAGCAGGCAATTTCGCCAACCTGTTAATAAGGAAGTAGTCAAAAAGCGCCATTTTTTTCCTAAAGTCTATGTAAAGCTGATTTCCTGCTTTGGGGATTTGGAGAATTGGGTGTTTGGGGATTGCTCTCATTGACTTTCGTTCAATTGACGAAAGTTATTGGTTATTGGTAATACGTGTTCAATGAACACCAATAGCAACAACGCAACAACCTTCAAATATCCAATTTTCCAAACAGGAAAAGTAGCTTACAGTTTATAGTACATACTGTCGCCGCCAAAAAAGACTGGACACTTTTTGTGACGTAAGCTTAAAAATGCTAAGAATTTTTCTGGGTGGCTGTAATTATGAACTGACACTTATGGATGACAGCAATGTCAGACAATAATTAATAATAAAGTTCAGTCATTATTTCAGTTTGAAAAATATCGGCTCGTGTTAGTCATGGAGGTAAAGCAAAAATGGAAAATGAATTTATCTTTAAAAAGGCTAATATGTCTGTCATTCGTAGATAACAGTTCATAATTACAGCTACCCAACAAAAGTTTTAGCATCGTTAAATTGATGTTAAGAAAAGTGTCAACGTTTCTTTGGTGGCGACAGTAAATTATATTTGTTAAAAAAAAAACAGTTTTAAATTAATCAAGTATTTGAATTTTATATATGCTTTTACAGGAATGCAAAAAGTTATTCTAAAAAAAAACATTCAAATAAAGTTAATAAATAAATCTTAAGTCGGTTTCTTCACACAAGATAAATTTTTCTTTTGACAGTTACAATTGGGAATTCCAAAAATCATTTTGGGATATCAAAAATTAGAACAAATGAAAGAAAAACAAATGAAACTCGCAAACAAAAGAGAAATGAAAGAAACCGCAATAAAATATGCAAGTAAACAAAAGAAAACAAAAGAAGATGGATAACACCGGATAAACAAAAGAAAAAAAAAGAAGATGGATAACACCACGCTGAACGAACATAAAAAGAAACAAAAAAGAAATGAACGACGAAAAACAGTACGCATAACAAAGATCACATCTTAGATGGACACAAGACAAATGAAATACGATGAACTACAAAAAAGCGTCAATAAAATTTGTCTATAAGAAAAGCAAAAGAGAAAGCATAAAGAAGAAAATACATAAACAAAGACACAAGACAAATGAAATACGACGAACTACAAAAAACGTCAATAAAATTTGTCTAACAGAAAAAAAAACACAAAAAAAATTGACGACCAACTAGAAGCACCGTTTCTGTGATATAAAACCTCGAACAAAAGTGACAGAGGAGTATCGATTTAATTAACGGAGATTCACTGAGGTAGTCTCTT
This sequence comes from Prosopocoilus inquinatus, assembly GCA_036172665.1. Lineage (NCBI taxonomy): Eukaryota > Metazoa > Arthropoda > Insecta > Coleoptera > Lucanidae > Prosopocoilus > Prosopocoilus inquinatus. The sequence goes on from CM069870.1 coordinate 6,952,851, forward strand.
TCTTATTTGTCAATATGGAAGGCGGGCAGCAGACTCTGGCTGTCAGCGTCAAACCGTCAACAGGCAGGAAACAGTTCTACTTGATCACTTTGTACAAAGTGGAAACAAACGAGAACAGGAAATTGTTTTTCTTGACGTTTGTTGACGGTTGTCGCTGACAGCGTTCAATATTGCCAAGTGCTTCAGATTCAAGGTAAACGCTCCACGTAATCTACAGTTTTCTCGCTAAGTGAAATATCTGTCAAATTAAACAACAAAACAAAAATATATCCGGTTGCAGTGTTGCAAATAGTTGAATAAGAATTGTGTTACCAACTCAAACAGTTCTACTTGATCACCCAGTATATAAAAACGATCGCCTCCGCATTTTTTCAGTGCATTGCAGCCCGGCCCTGTCTGAATTTCTTTTTTCAAAAGTAATTCGAGGTGTTTTTCTTATTGAAAATCCGATACTAAATTTGGTAAAAATGTACAGTTGCGGTCCTTGAAAACTGGTACACTGAGAATTGACATCAATGTCAAAAGATCGTAATTTTACAATATTTAACTCACCTTCATCTATCATTTTAATGTCAATGTCAAGTTTGACACCATAGTAGGGTTTGAAGTGATTTGAGGAACGTCTATAAACTATAGATTTAAGAACAGATAAAATAGCGACATCTTACTATCGCTTTTTGACCTAACATTGCAGTAGGATAGACAAATTGAAGCGGGATTTGCTCCTAATGAGTCCCCCATGCAAGGCGGCCATGCTTGCTGTCAAAGCATAATGAAAGATTTTAGAAAAATTTTGTGCAAATCGTTTTTGATTGCAGTGAGAACCTCGAGCAGCCTCTGGATTTAAGATTAGTCTACACCGCCGAAATATTGCATTTGTCGAGGCGTATCAGTTCTCAAAGGCCGCGACTGTACAAAAAATACCATTTTTATTTATTTGGATTCAGAGTAATTTGTCATTGGACGCATGGCAACACTGTTTCAGCTACGCTACAGGAAGCACAAAATACACAGCACCACTGGCAGCACTGTCGTCATTGTCAGATTTGTGAGTTTGTTTTGGATGAAAAATCGGAGAAATGTTGCATTGCAATGGAAAACAGCGAGCAAAATATTGAAATTAAAAAGCGACTGACAGTGGACGAGTTGAATATTGAAATACTCCCCGTCATTTACGAAATCATCAGAAGGTTAGTAATGTCATAAGACCGACCGACCGACAAGAATTTTGACAATTGTCCAAATTTGTTGTTTGTTATTAACGACGCAAATTTTCCAGCGTCGAGAAGGATCATCACGACAACACCGCCAAAACCAAGGAATCACAAGACTGCTCTCAAAAAGTACTTGAACTGCAGAAAAGATTAGATCAGACTAGGGCACAAGTAAGTAGTAATCATCATTAATCAAAACAAATACGAATAATACAGTGTTACATAATTGTTTTTTTTTTTTTTTTCAATTCCAGATTCGTTTATTATCTGGCATCGAGTTCAGTAAAGAGCAACAACTGAACCATCTGGAAGCCTTGAAAGCGCAACTACGACTGAAACAAGAACTTCTGCGCAAGTACAGGTGTTTGTATCCCTTCGGACTGCAAAACTCTTAAAGTGCATGACAGTCAATTATGGTTATACGTTACATATTACACTACCTTGCGCATAACGAACAGCTGGTTCAACGATTGAGCGAATCTTATCCTATGCGAAGGGCTGCCAGATTTGTTGTGTATGTTTTCAACAGAAGTAAACTCGTGGCTGAAGAACAAGGCCTACAGGAAAAGCTATCACCAGAGCAACTGAAACAGTATGCCAGGAGATTCTCCAGTAATTTGATGGATGAAATAAATAAGTCCATGCGTAAAAAATAATTATGCATGTAAGAGAGTAGTTCGAAAATAAAAGCAAGATTTAGGTTTTGAAGAGGTGATCATGAATAATACTATAATTTTTATTGGCTCTGTTGGTAAGCCATTGTTGACCGCTCAGACTATAAAAAGTCTTTTTGTGGTATCCCCACTTGAAGTGGCATTTCGAATTTTCATATCTTTTGTGCCCCCACTCAATAAGAAATATCAAAAAGTTCACGTTGACTTTTTAGGTCCTGCACTCGCTCTCTTAATATTATCAGCAATATTAAATTACGGACAGAGTTCTAAAAAGAATGTGATCGCATTCACACCGGTAGAGTTTTTAATAAGTTATTGCTTGTTAATGCCTGCCTTCTGCTATGTTTTATTGAAGTTAAGTGGATCTTGCTTAAATCTGAGTGAAATTATAGCTTTATTGGGATATGCAATGTACGGAAAGATTTTTACGATTGCTTTATCGTTGTTGTTTTATGATGAAATGAGTAATGCGTTCTTCTTTTTCTGTTTGATAATTTTCGGTGGCTTGAGCACCTTTAGATTAATGTTGATATTCTTAATTGTAATTCCCAAACCGGCTGTTAGGTTATTGATTTGCAGTTTTGTGGCGGTAGTTCAAATTTCAACGTTACTATTTTTGCATTTTGTTTATATGCACAGGTCGTTTGCTTATGGTAAGCAATTGCAAAAATTATAGTTAATGTGGTGTGGATATTTGTTTTTCTGTAAAAAAATTATGGAAGATTGAGAGGTTTGGAAAATTAAAATTTCACTTAAATGTCTTGTATGAAGTGTGTTTTGAACTATTAATTGCAGTTACATGTAAACTATAAAAATAATACCTAATTACTTGGCATAAGGATTGTTAAATTATACTACTTAAGGAATTATACCAAATATCAAGACTGTTATTACACTTTCTGTATTTATTCTTAAGGAACATTTAAAGAAATTAAAGTTTTGGATATTTATCAAAGAAAATTCTGTTATTTTCTGACTTCAGAAGTTAGTACTGTTAAATAATATGCAAAAATAAACATAGAAAAAAATATTTATTACATTCACAATTACTTACTCTTCACAATACAATTATCTACATTTTACTCAAAGGTCTTTTAAGTTCCTTGCAGTGTTCACAGTGACATACTGATCTATTGTACTTATTATCATCCCTTCTGTATTCTCTTTCTCTGCAGTCGGGAAAATACTTTTGGCAGTGTCCACCTCCGAGCAATTGATTTGAATTGGGCCTGCCGTTCGGACTATACGCGCAATTCGGCTGCACATTTTTATTATTAATCAAGTTACTAGACGAATTCTTGTACTGATAATTTTGCTTCCTGTCCAACAATAATTTAGGATCGATGTCTCCGGCTACGTACGTCTGCTGCGCCTTGTTTCTGACCTCAACGTGCCTCTGTCTGTCTTTCAGCGGCAGATAACTCCTGAAGGCCACGAAGTTGAAGACTATTATGAATAAGTCCAGCACGAAGACGAGCAGCTTAATTATTAGGCCGGCGTTCGTTTCCATAATTTTTAATTATTTAGATAAGAAACGACTAATTTGAAGGTTTCGAAATTACAATGACATTTTATTTTGAAGTCTTGACTTTTACAAATAAACAAACGGCTTCCTTCATTTTTTTTTTCTCAATTCCGTGATAATTAATTTAATTTCTGTAATGCCAAGTAAAATATCTTGAAAATGATTAATTTTGGCGCTAAAAAAGTAACCCAATTACGACAAACTTCGAAGTGTAGAAAAAATTATTACATTTTTGGAAACATTAGTGAGCAGGAAATTAAAAAAAAACATGTAAATTTGATGTGGTAATAAAACAACATAAAGTAATGAACAAACAAGAACAAATAAAAGAATCGACTATTTAGAATATCAAATGTCATAACAAAAAAAAGAAAAAAAAATAAATTGCAAAAAAATCAGAAACAAAAGACAAGTGATAGAAACAGCAGGTCACAAAAAATAAGGAGGGAAGCGGAAACAAAAACAAAAGACGATCGACAACATCAAGTAGAACGTAAAGGCAAAGGACGAAAGCACCAACGAAGAGCGAAAAATAAATTCGACAAAAGCAAAAGAGAAATCCATAGTATATGAAAGCAAGAAGAACATGAAAAAACAAAAGAAAAGTGATGACTGAAGGCCTTTTCGGAAACTCGCTCGGAGCGCTCTGGTTGCTATGTTTTTCTCACTCTTGCACATACTAAGTCTCTTAAGTTTTCTGTCCTCTCACATTTCTGTTCGGTTTATGTTCCGAGCGAGTTTCCGAAATCGCCTTAAGTTGAACAAAAAAAACAAATGAATCTCTAGACGAAAAAAAAACTCGTAGAAAACAAAACACAAATATCAGTCCGTCAGTCGACAAAATGTGAAAAATCAATTTGATAAAAGGCCTGTACCTTTTACCAGAATTTCAAGTTCTGAACTGCCTTAATCATGCGCAGTGATGAAATGATGAAATTCTGGCGAAAGGAACGAACCCAAAAATAAACAAAAGAGAAATACGAGAGCGTAAAGAGAGAAAGGCATATTAAGATGGACAAAAAAAAAATGCAAATAAAGACAAATTTATAGGAAACAAAAAAGAACTATGAATAGGAGTCGGTCAATAAAATGCGAAAAATAAATGAAAAAACGACAAAATAAAACAATTGAACCATGAATAAAATGCAGAACTCAATTCTTTAAAATAAAACAATGAAGGAAGGCGCCAAATATGTCCCAAACGACGGAATTTCGCCTCATCTGGCAACCCTGCTTCTGCGTTTACGAATAGACTGCGTCGGGTAAGTTGCCGAAGAAGCTCGAGAAACTCGTAAGAGAACGTGACGTCAAAATGACGTAATTCGCGTCACGTTCCCTTGCGAGAGTTTATTCCCTCAATTCAATAAGGCCCATTGGTTCCCACATTTCCGGCATGCGGCATTTAGGACCCTATGTGTGACCCTATTGTTGATTTAAAATCTCTCAACATTGGGCGCGTTCAGCGGCTGAGTTGCTTACTTAGCAATGGATTGTGATTGGCTCACATGAAGGTAATAGCCAATCACAAACGAGTGCTGAGTAAGCAACGCATCCGCTGAACGCGCCCGTTGAAACATTCAGAAATTTAAACTAATCACGAATAGGATTCCATAGTGTTCCAAATGCCGCACACCGTGTGTCGGAGGTGTGGAAACCCAGCATCAGACCATTTATATGGCACAATGAATTAGTATACGCTAGAAATCGTGTATGTAGTATACAGTTTACAGAAGACCACATAACCTGTAGGTTAGTTTTCATCGGCTACATCTTCTGATTGGTCGAGAAACATGTCATGGATGCGATCGCAATCAGCTGAGATGACGAAGTAAAATGATTGTTTATGTCGGGGTATTAATAATTGGTTTTCGCTGGAAATTAATGTAATACCGGTAACATGTCTCCCGATTAATTCCTGTGTTATTTGTGGTATCATTTATTAGATGAACTAATCTGATTCTTTATTCAAGTTAATGTTTGTTAAAATGTGCCTAAACTAGTCAGCGGCGTTACGTATGTTTTACGCATGGAAATCTGCTAAAAGAATTTCAGTGGTGAAGCGCGTGCGAAGGACAAAGGTGCCTTTACTACGTCATATAGCTACAATTTGAACTTTATGGCAGTCGCGACTCTCGGGTAAAGAAATGATGCCCTTTTGTATCGTACACTGCGATGACGCGTTGATGGAAATGTGGAGAATGTAAACAAATTTATAGGTTATACTGACTTCTTCATCTTAACATTGCATGCTATCTCTAGACCTAGGAATTCATTGATCGTTGAGTGTTTCTTGCGATTTTAGTGTCCGTTTAAAGCTGGATTCATTGCTAGGCGATTTTTCATCGCCGCGTTACAGGATAGCTATTTGATTGGTTCGTTTAATAAACAAATTATGTACTTTTAAATTGGGCCAATAGAGTCGCGTAGAATTTTAACTTCTAGCAATGAATCTAGCTTAAAGCTTAAAAACTATTTTCTCAAGTATTTCATCTGACAAGAGTCGACTACAACAGTAAATTACCTTAAATTAAACACAAAAAGAAGCAATATTTAACGTTGAATTACAGGAAACTTTCATTGTCATTATATGTTGGCAGCACTGTATTATTTTGTTGAATATGAGTTGGATAACCTGCGGCCTTTTCGAGAAGTGTCAGCGGTCGTCTGTTAAAACAGAGGTATTTATCGTAATTTTCTTGAATCATCTTTTCATTTTATCGGTATTTGAAGTCATTATTTAAGGTATTTTGATGTTGTTATTCGAATAAGTTAGAAATCATTCACTGTATTGCGTTTGTTTTGTTGTAGGACCAAAATGGGTAGACGTCCCGCGAGATGGTAAGTAAACATGTTTTTCGTTAACGTAAAATATAAAAAATTATTTGTAATTGCCAGATTCTATTATCCTGTAATGTCTACTCTTCACTTCTTTCATTTTACTGCCTTTAATTTGCATGTAATTATAGGTTATGGCTTGTTGTGCAAGTGCAATGTTGATAACAGTTGTTTTCCTTTCAGTTATCGCTATTGTAAGAACAAGCCGTATCCGAAGTCTCGATTTTGTCGTGGTGTACCCGATCCAAAGATTCGCATCTTCGATCTGGGCAAAAAGAAAGCCGCGGTCGATGATTTTCCTCTATGCGTGCACTTAGTTTCGGATGAATATGAACAGCTAAGCTCTGAAGCGCTGGAAGCCGGACGTATTTGCTGCAACAAGTACTTGGTTAAGAACTGTGGTAAAGATCAGTTCCACATTCGCATGAGGTTGCATCCTTTCCACGTGATTCGCATCAACAAGATGTTATCGTGTGCTGGGGCTGACAGGTAAAATAATAATATAATCCTACTTATTATTTGAGTTGGAGTTCAATTAGATATTCGTGGGACCGAAATGACTAAGTGCATGACTTGCAGAATTGTTTTATTGAAAATACCGTTGTGCAATAATATTATACATTATTAATTAAATTTTATCAGTTTCCCATGAAAATATGCACTGTGATCATGACTTGCAACAACAAAAATAAAATAAATAAAAATTCACTTGACACAAGTTATTTCCATTGATATATTGTAGTCTGCAAACCAACATGCATTATTTTTGTACTAAACTTAGCAGACTATAAAAGTTTTACTTAATTTTTTTTTTTATGAATAAAATTGTATTATAAATTAGGCTCCAAACTGGAATGCGTGGTGCATTTGGCAAACCACAAGGCACCGTTGCTAGAGTTCGCATTGGACAGCCAATCATGAGTGTCAGATCCAGCGATCGTTTCAAAGCTCAGGTGGTTGAAGCCCTTCGTCGTGCCAAATTCAAGTTTCCCGGCCGTCAAAAGATTTACGTATCCAAGAAGTGGGGCTTCACCAAGTACGAGCGTGAAGTCTACGATGACTTAAAACAGAAAGGCAGACTTGCTCCCGATGGTTGCAATGTCCAGTATCGCCCGGAACATGGACCGCTCAATGAATGGAAGAAAGTTCAAGCGGATCTTCTAGCAGTGTAATTTGTAAATTTATACTGAATAAATCCGTGTTTTGAAGTTTCTTCTTTGCGAGCTTATTCCAAAATCCAAAAATCACAAATCTTGATTGTTAAAAAAAATATTTATTTCCTCAAAACCAAAACAAAAATTGTGGTTAAAAAAATATCTATTTTATTGTTAATTAGCACGCGTAGTCTGCTACTATTTAGCGTTACATCTGAATTTTTAAATGCTCCAAAATCCATAATACAGAATTTATCAAATTGTCGGCCTCGTTTGTAATACTTCCAAGGGGATGATTGTCTTCGTATAAATTCAATCTGCAAATCAAAATGATAAAATCGACTACTCTGACAATAAATAATGCACCTTACTTGACTGTGACACCATTGGCTTTTAATCGGTGATAATAATCAGTACCTTGATGAGGAGGCACTCTTAAATCATGTGAACCAATTTGCAGCAAAGTAGGTGCTTGAACTTTGTGAGCGTGCTGAATCGGAGAATGCTTACGCATAAAGAGCAGAAGCTCATTGTTAGGGTCACCAACTTGTGTGTATTCACTCCCGGCTTCGACAAAACACCTACAAAATGGTATTTTTTAAAAGGCATGCCTATTAGAATTTTTCTAATATACCAATCAGGTATGTCACTGATAATACTCATTGAAGCAATGTCTATAACAGGATTTCGTGCAACAACAACTTTATACATTTCCGGATATTGCCCACTGAGGTGGCTAACCAAGAATCCTCCATGTGAGCCACCAAGAAGTGCAATGGAGTTCGGATTTAGCCAAGGATATTGTTCCAGTGCCTTTTTTGTTGCAAGCACACAATCTGATACATCACTCACACCTACTCGACCTAATAAAAAGTTCACTGATGCTTGTCCTGCACCAATCGAACCTCGATAGTTGATTAATAAAAGAGCGAAACCTAAAAACATTGTTGTTAAGAATTAAAGTGAAGGCTATTACAGAGATTACCGAGTGATGCAAATAATGATGCTTCTAAAGACAGGTTGTTAGCAAATGCAGTATGTGGTCCGCCGTGAGGCCACACAATCAGTGGTATGGTCCCCTCTGAGCCAGATTCTGGTCCGATGTAGATAGCAGAAAAATGTTCTGGAAAAAATTGTATGAGACCACCCTTATATTCTAGGAACACAAGATTACTTACTGACTTCATCGTCTGTATTTTGAATTAATTCTAAACAATTAAATACATATTTTTGTAAATTTAAAATAGCATCTGATTGAGTAATCTCATGCCATTCAATAGCACTTTCTTGTCCTACCGCAGGCAGTTTTCCAACAGCAAGTACATCTTGCTTAAAAAAATTCCTGCGATTGACGAGCAGAACATCTGCTGCGACGTCTAACACTATTTGACTCCCCAAGGCATAATCAAGTTCAGTTATGGCTCCAGAATCTGTAAACACCCTGTAAGCTTCTTACCAAATGTAACTGCTCTAATCAAACCTATATTAATCACATAAGTATTGATCGAGTTTTTCTGATTTGTGGATAAAATCAATCGGTTTTCACTAGCCCAACATTTGTTCAGTAAATTAGAGTTGTACAATCCGTAAAACGGCTTGCCATTGGCAGTTGTGATTTCATTTTGAACTACGTCTGAGACTGTATCAATTTGACACTGCAATTAAAATATTCTTGGTTTGTAGTATGATATCTGCGCTATAGTAAATACGAACCAATTCCGTTAGAGGTAAATTGATCTTCATTAAAGCTAATGCAGCAGCATGTGGGCCACCTGCGGTCCTCTGCAACCAAATCAGCGACTTCCCATCCAAGGTAAACCTCGGCGAATGCACCGATTTATTCTCCAGTTTTATCTCAGCTGAATCAATACACGTGTCAAGTTTATTTAAAAAAAAAAATTGTCCCCAGCTTAACTTACTGTAGTTTCCTTCAAAATCAAGTTTGAATATTGTACTCAGTCGATTTGAGCAGTAGATAAGGCCCAGCTTTCGTGGTTGAGTTTTGTATGCGGTCCCAACTACGTAATCACCGTTTGGGCTCCAGGTTGGTTGTGCAGGGCAAACATCTTCCGGCACACCACCTAGTACTTGAACTGTATCGTTGTTTAAATCATACACGACAATTACTGATTGCTTCTTTCCAGTAAGTTGTTCGCCCCAGTCTTGTTTGAACAAGTACTCTTCACCCTGGATGATGAAGTACAATGAAGCTGTGTTTGGATATTCAATTCTGTGAACTCTATTTACTCCTTTCGTACTTTTGTCTCACTTTCACTTAAAGGATAAGAGAGACCAACAGTGCAAAAGGAGTGAATAGAGTGCATGGAACTGAATATCCAAACAAAGCTTAAGATTGCACAGTGCTCTTTTATCAGGTGATCGAATTTATAGTGGTCCTCACAAGAAACACGGATTCAAAAAACTTGGGATTGAGGGCGACTTTAAATTGAATCATCTGATTTTACCTTTAGCACATCACCATTGTCTTTGTTTTCTTTCTTGCTTGGAGATCGTTTTAAAAATGACTCGATTTTGGCTGCCTTTTTTTCAGCAATGTAAAGCAGTTTCGTTTCGTCAGGTGAAAACTCAAAGGTCGCAAATTCTCCTAAAAATAAATGAAATCAATTTCAAGGGATGAGAAAGAAATGATTAACGCAACAAACCATCGGTGTAAACATCACCATGGACATCTAGTGCTTTCAAATCGACTGACGTTCTTAAATTTTGATTACTCCAGATTTCCAGGAACTGTTTACTGTCTACATCTCTTAAAATACCGCATATTCCTTGTGATCGTGAGAAGCAGGTGAGTAATCTAAAATCATCATCATCCGAGTGTGCCCAAATGGAAATTTGTTAGGTGTGTGTAACATACTGGCCGCTTATATCAACGGGTGTAGGATGATGTAACTGTAGTTTTAAATCGGATGTTAAAACGTGCGACCTCAAAAATTTGGTTGTCTTTCCTTTGTCCAAATTCCTTTGGCTCCATATGGAGTAAACGATGTTGCCGCTTTCTATGTATTTAGCTCCGATAAGTGCTGGGATTTGGGCAAGCGACCGATAGGTTTTTACGACTTTATCTACCTGCAACGAACAGGATTAAATAACTCCCGTGTATTAGGTGTTAAATAAAGAGGTACCTACCTGAGATGCCATAACTAGCTCAACAGGAGAACAAGGAGTTCATAACGCTAATGAAATCTTATCTTAAGCAAATAGGAATTTAAATAAAAAATCTCTGGTTGGGACTAAGCAAATAAAGATAATTTTTTTGAGGTTAGCCAGGAGCAAACAATGATTTGCGTAAATAAAGTGGTAAGTTATCCTTTAACGGCGGTGAAACTATTTATAAACATAGATAATAAGCGTAGTTTTAAAAACGAATGTGCTACGTTCGCCTTAAAAATAGAACGTCTTGATTTATTTTCCTTTTTGGTTAGAAAAATCTGACGTTGACATTGAATTTTCATTAACAAGGACGTATCGCATTATAGACTTTTACAGGAACGCTTGTTGCCCGGCGTTGTTTGTAAATGGCTTCCATTGACAAGCGCGATTTTTTCGTAATTAATTGTTTAGAATAATAAATATCGGTTCTGAGCGAACTGTTAATTTTAAAACGATTTTTTATATTAATGCGTGCCAAAGGGTGGTGTCTATAGTATTGAATTCCTTGGCATCACGTAATTTTTTTTCTAGGGATTTATGCAAAAAAAAGGTGTCGGTTGGCAGTGCTGCCTTGCGAACCTGAAGCAGTGTCGTCACAAAATTTCACATGTGTGTAATTTTGCAAATAATAAATAGGATCTCAGCGGTAAAACCGCGAAAAGTAATCTCGTCCCGTCGTTTTCGTCAGTAAACCAAAGTGTGTTGCGTTTTTCACGGTGATCATCGCATAATTAAGCCGCTTTGTATGCGATTTTGTTACACCCTCGGATCATCAGCAACGAAGGTCGATATATTGATAGGAATTATTTTTATTTGCGGCTGTTATTAAGACGGTGGCCGGGATGATCTGAAGGTGAAGATGAAGCTGGCGGACATCGGATGATCAATTTCGACTTTGTGTAAGTATTAGGTGGTTTTTAAAATTTGGACAAGTGCCAGCATTACACCCACAAACACCTGCTTGTCGCGATCAATTCTTGCGTTTATTCATCGAAAATTGTTGAACATCACCGATGACTTTTGAAAATCCACAATTTCATTTATTTGTTTAATTAATCCGCGAGTGTTTCGCGGAATTCGCAGTGCATGCAATTTCTTCCCCGAAATTCTTGCACTAGTTCCACATTTAAAATAGATTCTATTTTTAACAGGATTACTCGTGAAAGCGATTGTTTTTCTTGAAATACAATACACCAAAACCAAAATATGCTCGGCGAATTATCTATCTGTTATCTATCCTGGACTTTTCACCAGGTGTTGTTGTTTATTGGAAATATTTTCAGCGTGACGGCATATTTTGTTCTTTCCGACGAAATTCACCGGCATTCCAAGTAGGTGCATTCCTCAGATAACAGCTTATGAGCTAATTATGTCTTAATTGCTACGCTACCTCTAGTCAGCTGAGCAGTAAATTAGGGGGGCGCTAATTTGAGGTTATATTTTCGAATTTTTGCTTCTCATTTTACGTTTGAAAGGAATGCATACGTGCGACCGTATCCAATTTAAATTATGCACATACATTTGAATAAGTTTTAAATTTAAGTCACAAAAGGAGAACGTTAAAATGTTTTCCCTAAGCTATACTCGTAATGAAACTTGAATTTTTGCTTACAATTTGACCAGCAATAATTTGTTGTGAATATCACTATTTTCTAGTTATATTTTAATATTGTTCTTGATGAAAGCCACAACCGTTGGCTCTTCAAACTTTATCTACATTCTTAAAAACTCATTTTTATTAATTCATATATTTTGGGGACTTTTTACTTTGTAATTTTATTTTGGTCGTTAGTTAATACAGTGCGAGTAAAAATGACTGATACGTGTGAAGTTGCAGTTTAGTTAAGTAATAGCACAGGATATGTATAGGTCTAGTGTATACTCGGACTATTTGTGTCTTGTTCTGACCTCATACATTAATACGAGATGAAAATACTTTTGAGTGCAAACTAGTGCAGCAAACGTGTGACAAACGAACAGACCTTATAACTTAGCAAAGCTACAACTTCACACAAATCAGTCATTTTTGTTTGCCCTGTATAATGACTCAAACAATTAGTAACAAAAATAATTTTTATTTACTATTCATCTTGAAAAAGCTGTCAACGTATAGCGAAACGTCGATAATTATATTGATTCTACGAATTATCCGATCAATTTTATTTATAGGTTTGTTTCAGCAGCAGTTTTCTTTCAACTAGAGCTTATTTATTTACTTAATTTAACTGTACAGGGCGAGTGTTGCTATTTCTTCCCGTTTTCTCGTCTCAATCGTCTGACATTTCACAAGATTTGATATAAAATCTTATACCGCGACATCAACAATTATTTTAGTCAAAGGCGATCATGAAATTGATGTGTTAAAAGCAAGTAAAACCAAGAAAGTAAAGAAATATCAGCCAGTGAACTTTTTTCACAATTGCTTGACAAATTTTGACGATCAAAAAGTAATTGATACAGTGCATGAACCTAGGGTCCCTAGATGTAATTGATGTTTAAATCAGTGCTTCCTTATTTTTTGCTAGCAATGTCGCCAACTTGTTGAGCGCTAATTTTTTTCTAAAGTCATACAAAAAGTTGTAGACAATTACTGTTTTCTGTCATTTATTGTTTATACAACTAAAAATAAAGATGTACGAATAATAAGATATACAGGAAAAAAAAAACAACAAAATAAAAAATAAATTTCGGATATCGAAAATCAGAACAAATAAAAAAGAAACCTGCAAAAAATCAGAAAGAAAAGAGACATGAAAGAAACGGTAACAAAATGCGAGGCATGAAGTAAACGTTACGAAAAAAACAAAAGAAGCTTGACAATACCAAGCTGAGAAAAAACTACAGCTTTCCGGATGTATCAAAAATTCGTAGAAAATAAACCAGAAAAGTCAATAACTCGATTTAAAAAAAGCAAAAAGGGAATAAATGACGAAATGAAATGCGTAAAACAAAATAATGAAAAAGCAACGAACTATAATAAGGCTTAATAAAATGAGAAAAATCAGTTAGATAAGAAAAGAGAAAAGAAAAGAGAAAAAAATTAACGAAAAGACAAATATACAGTACGACAGCACAAAGAACAGAGAAAAAGAAGCTCGACGGCTTAGATGAACCAAAAACAAATGAATCTTCAGATGAAAAAAACTAACAGAAAACAGAAGCCAATTGTAAAAAACCGTCAACCAACAAAATAAAAAAAAAACAATTAGATAAAAATAAATGAAACACAAATACGAAAGTATGAATTAAAAAAAAACACGAAACTAAACTGGAAAAAAAAAATTAAAATCGATAAAAGCTTTTGCAAATAAAAAGAAACGCAGGAAACAAAAGAGAACTGTAATAAGGAATCAGTAAAACGCGGAAAATTAATTCGATTACAAAGAAGATAAATGCGAGAAACAAAAGAAAAAATAAAAGAAGAATGAACAGACAAAAAAAAAATTCATGCGAAAACGGCGATTCTCCGATGGAAACCTTTCGCAAGTTAAGAAACTCACAATCTAATCAAAAGGACAAAATAAAACAAAAGAACCGTGAATAAAATGCAAAACGTCAATTTCTTAAAATAAAGAAACAAGCGAAAAAAAAATGAAATTAACATAAAAGAAAATAAAACGAAACTTGTAGCTTGAAGTATTCTGAGAGAAAAGAAGTGAAGATAGATCAGGCTCTGGTTAAGTAGGAATTGTGTTGTTTGCGAATAGTACAGTAGCGGACAATAAAATCCGGACACCTCATGACTTTAATATTTCTGACGCTTGGTACAGTTAATTAAAAAAAAAACCGAGTATCTGCTGTAATGTTTTTCAGTTGACAATTAAAATCTGACGTGTTGTGTTACGCACATTGACTACGAATTAAAAATTGACACACCAAAATTTAGGTATGCGACCGGGAATTGCGATTGCGATTGCGATATCAAATACGATTTATTGTAAAAATTATTATTTTTCTATTTATTTTAAAAGTTATTCAGTATATTGACTGTGAGGTTTGTTTTGCTCTACTGTCAACTAGAAATTATAATTATATAGACACTAAAATTACACTTTTTGAGTCAATTTTTTTTTCCATGTGGCCATGATTTCATATTTGAGACCTCATAACAATTCTGAATATCTTCTTACAATAATATAATGCAGTAGGCATTTGCATAAAGAACAAATTTTTCTAAGAAATCAATAAAAAAAAGGTTTTCCATACGTATCCAACTTTTTGCCGATCACTATACAGGGTGATTCAGTATAAGTATCCTCCGACCCGTTAGGAGCGTATTTACAGAGACATTTCAAAAATCAACCTCCTTGAGTCCAAGATGGAAATTATAATTTATTTCGTGTGCATGCATACACCAGTTCGATGTCCGAAAGAATGAATTGCGTGTTATATATTTTTTCCGCAGTAAGCCATAAACAAAAACGTTTTAAGAAATTTTGTGCAAATCGTTTTTGATTGCAGTGAAAACCTCGAGCAGCCTCTGTACAGCTGTTTCAGCTCTGCTTGGGGCTTCTTCAGCAGAGATGTAACTCGATATTCCCACTGCAAACAAAAACGACTTGTCCAATTTATTCGCAATTGCGGTGTAAGAGTGATGAACAGATAAAATAGCGACATCTTACGATCCCTTTTTGACCTGACATTTTCACTGCAATCATAAACGATTTGCACAAAATTTTTTAAAAGCTTTCAATATGCTTTATGGCCGCCTTGCATGGGGGACTTATTAAAAAGCGATCGTAAGATGTCGCTATTTTATCTGTTTAAAAACGTTTTAGAATTTTGTTTCAAGGTAAACGATAAAGTTTCCTTCTACTCCTAGATGGTTCATTGCTAAAAATACGTGGAAAAGCACATCTGTAGCGTAACCATTAATTGACTAAGTAAAAGTTTTAAATAAATATACAAAATTTCATTATGTATTTCCAATATTGCTTTTGGGTTTTCTGTTTTCGCCTGTGGGGTGTATGCTAATGCAGATAGTATTTTGTATGTTCATTTGATAATATGTTTATATTCATTTGATAATGTTGATTTGTGTGAAATTAATGCCTTTATTGGTTTAGGGTGGAAGCTAACGTTAGTGATAAAATTTTTGTTCGCTTTTTGTTTGTTGACGTCTTTGTCACGTATGTGTTATCCTAGGTGTGGTGTAGTTTTGTCTCCCTTTTCGTCATGGACGGCGGTGGTGGTAGAAGAAGGGTTGCCGCAAAGTCTTCCGCCGAGGATCAAGCCCTTGACCAAATTGCCAAAGAGGTAAGCAAGCAAACTCGTACACTTTTTTATCGTATAACTGTATACGTTATTTCCGTATTACAGTAATGCAGATCATTTTTTTCATATTTATATGCCGATTGGAACAATCTTATGGCGAGTTCCACTTGGCACCCTGGTGTACACTCATGATATCTTTATCTAGTACTATTACAAGAAGTTGAACGAGATAAGAATACACTCAGTTCGCACCAGTGCAACAAGTGGAACTCGCTTTTAGTTAAGAAGACATGACCTTCGACTGCAAAAGATAAAGCTGTTTCACGAAGGTAAAAAGCAGATGGATAAACTCAGATAAATCAGTTGATCGATTGGCATATAATAAAAGACTGAACTGTATATTTGTTCCTATAGGCGAGAAAATAGAATTAGACGTGAGTATGCCCTTTGTAAATTTCGACCCTGTATAGTGTATGTTGTGTATTTTAAGTCGTTTCATATTCTGAAACATTAGAATTAGTTTACGAGTCTTTGCGGTTCTGGCAGTGTTGCCCTGCCCATGCACGTAACTTATTTAAAGAATGAGCGAATATTAGTCTGAAGGCGTCGCAATGCAAAGAACGAAACGAAACAAAACGGGACGGCATGGTGCATCTAAATTTGTAACGGAGCGGATTTTATTACGTCCAATTAATATGCATTTTGTAAACATCTGCTTCTGTATTATTTCAAACGAATTTTGAAAGAGAGACGCCTTTTGTGATTTAACCATGGTAATTTTTATTTGCCTTACAAGGAAATAAAAAGTTTCCATCGGACGCCTTTCAAGTTTAATAAATATTTTTAAAAAAGTATGTATTGTGTAGACATATTTAAACAGTTTTAAATTTAAATATTGTTAAATTAATATAGAGTCACAGATTGACTCTACTCGACCTTATTTAATTTTTAAATTATAAACCGATCCAATCATCATCATTCTATTTGACTTTATTTTATACCGAGTGTTGCGTGACGTAATGTCACCACTTCACCTACGTGATAATCAATTTATTGAATCTGACGATGCTAGTTTTGGTGTGAAGTTTGAAAAAATTTGTTATAAAGAGTTAGTGCTTAATACAGTGCAATGTAAGTTATGTCATTTAAATATTATACAACGTCTTCAGAAATGATTGAATCCTGCGTCATCAAATGTGCTTGATAGTTAGGCAATATTGATACAAAAGGTTGAGAGAATTGCGGCTTTACACATCTCATTGGCGTCGAACCAGGTTTTCATTTATACCGTGTTATATGTTTGTTATATTTTCTTTTGCAAGCAAAGAATTTTCGCTATGAAATATATTTCTGCTATGCAGTAAAAGAAATGGGCTGTTGACATTGGGTACTAACTGGAAAAACCATTTCGAACCAAATTGCCTAATCTTAATTGCAGATATTGTTACGGTATACGTTGTTTTTCCCGTGACCTTTTATTAAAAACAAAGCCCAATTCGTAAATAGTCTTATCTTCAAGAAGAGAATGATTACATTAAGTACTGAATTGTTAGAATTTAAAAAATCATGATTAAATGTGCGCTCGTGTGGTAATGATTAACAGTTAATCAAACGTACTTTTCTAATGAATGGTTCTCTAATAATGCGATCTATTTGTCCAATCGTTTTACATCATGAAGTAAGAAGCAAGCTCAAATCACACAGTAAGAAATTATCTATGTGTGAGTTGAGTAGCCAACAATGTCATTTTGACTCGAAGACTTCGGGTATGAAGATCATACTTCGGGCTTCGGATTTCCAATAAAATTATTCGGATGCACTAAGAATTATATCTACTCGTGGACAAGAAATTAATGGAATGTCATTTTGACGCAGTGTTGCCAAGTCGAGGAAATTTTTTTTTAAATTTGATATGGGCGAAGAAAAGACATTTTTATTAAGAGGCTTTTTTGTAAAAATGTGTTAATTTTAAGTTTCTATTTCATTTGATTTATTTGTGCTTATCATTATTATCGTATTATACATATAACAAGTCGAACGTTGATTGAACTAGCGATTTTAATTATATGCCATTTTTTAAACTCTGGAATAATGATTGAAATAATAATTCATTTCGAATTTAGCGCTGACAAGTTGTAGTTCGACAAAATGTACATAGATGGGGTTGGCGTAATACAACTTCGAGCACGATTTCAAGTAAATGTTTTATACTAATGTACAATGTGTGAAATTAGAAAAGCGTATAAGTAATTTTTTTATTAAATCTGTAGTTATAAATTAAAAAAAAATAATGTATTAAATTTTTTCTTTGCGAATTTTTCACTAACACTTCGGAATTTAGAAGGTTGGTAACACTGTTCTGACCTCTACGCAATTCACAACCAGTGTTGACAACTCAGGGTTTTCATCCCTGTATTTGGAAATTGCGTTTTTTTAAGGGAAAAATTATTTAAGCATATTTCTAGGCATGACTTAAATAAAGTTATTTTTTTATACTTTGACTTATTATTCTTTTGCATGAATATATATTGAGCTTTGTTTTGGTGTAAATTACTGAGGACAATTCAGGGATTATAGTGATCCAAGGTTTTGGAAGTAATCGGAAAAAGTGACGTATCGCTTCTATTTACTCAATATGTTTCTTGAATTCTATACGTTTCTCCTGACTCTTCCAATATTTTTTTTTAATTGAATTTTTTGAAAAACAGAAATGTCACGACTTTGGGGTTCGCAAATAATACTCGTTGACTAATTTCAAACACTTTGTTAAAAAAAAAACAATCGTTTACACTCAGAATACACTAATATTAATCTGCAACACTTATTTTTAACAAGGTTATATTTCACCTTATTCGCTTAAGCTGCTCGTATGTATATACCTAGGTGTCGCTTGCTAAAATAAAAATGGTCCTAAGCTGCTTCGTACGCCCCAGAAATATATGAAACTCTTCGCGTTCTCTCTGAAATTGACACATCGGCATTCGGCACCCCAGCCCGCGGCTTGTAACAGAAATTTAGGGATGTATACTTCAGTTTTAGGGATATTTGAGATTACATTTGCTTATTTTTGGGTTGGCAACACTATTTCAACGACAACAGAGTCAAAGCGACAATATCCATATTGTGAATCCGATTTTTTAAATTTGTAATTTCAAAAAGGAGTTTTGTTTTCTTTTATTACGTTGCCATGAAATGGTTAATATCTCATCTTCGCTTTTCTTCTTGCGAGAATTATTTGAAATAATATTTCTACGGAATACAGTACATTTACAGTATGTTTTTATTGTAAATATTCAGAAACTTTTTACACTATAAATAAGATTTATAGGAAACAACTCTGCATTGAATCTATGGGCAAAGTCGATGACTTTTTTCTTCATTTATTTACTCTGATTTGAGTAATACCACGTGGCTATAAATGATTGAAGCAAAGTTAATAGGTTGGGAACGTTGAGGAATTGGCAGTACTTACAACTCATCATAATTTTCGTAGTTCATTATTATCACGCGATCGGTTGGTTTTTAGGTTGCAGCTGAAGTTGATATGGTGGAACACAATGTCGTAAATATTGGTAAAAATAAGTATGAAAGTTATTCAGATTATTAGAGTTTAATAGCAGCTTACTAACATAAAAACTGAAAAGTGTTGCCAATCTAATAAAATAAATCTGAGTCATTGATAGTCACTTGGCATATCTTCGATGCAATGAACATATATTCGATGAAAAACAGTTGAAAGCAAAAAATAGTAGACAAAAGCAGTTTCCGGTAATTATTCTTTCTCGAAATGGTATTGATTAAAGACGAATTTACGGATTTTACGAAAGCTTTAAACTCGTTCAATTTGAAGGCTTTTAAATGTTATATATCTGTGAAGTCGTCTTGAGAAAGAATGATTACAGGAAACTGTAATTTTTCTACTATTTTTTTTTGCTTCCGACAGTACATTTCGTCAACCATAAATAGTTCATGAATAATTGGTGCTTTCTTTTGCTCACTAAAACGTGGTCCAAACGCGTTTAGATTCAAATACGGACGTTCCTTTGTAAACGGATTAATCCCCACTCTCTATGAAATTTCAGTTCAGATTGGTAATTCCCTTTTCCCTTCGAATCAAGCTATTTTTATGTTTCGTTTGGATTTGAATTGCAGTTATTCACAGGCGAACTATCGTGTCAATAATTCAAAGTTGAAATGTTTTGTTGCAACAACTACAGAATCCAGATTCAAACTAGTCGAAAACAGATTCAAACTTTTACGCGAAAGAAAGCACACAATGACTGTGGTGATGATTTGGAAAAGTACTTATCGTGATCCGCAATGGTAAGGTAAAAGAAAATTAAATCATTCATAACATTTACTAATTAGTGGGAGCACCGATCTTCAAAAACAAAAATCATCAAATTCTAACCTAATTTTCTGACGGCCATATTTTTTTAGTAATACCAGCAAAAACGTCATCCTAACATGGCCTACTCTGAATATAACATGGATAACATAAATTGCATTAAGCTCCTTGCATACAGAACAAAGTTTTTGGCATAATTAAGAAATTTTAAGTGTCGCAAGAAACAACATTATTCCAAGGTACAATTTACAATTTACACAATTTAAAATAATTTGTTCCAAGAACAGTTACCTAGTTTAGCGATCTTACCGGAGCAAAAACACCATGAAAGCAAAGGATTGGGTCCGGTGAAGCGTATCGAGTTCCGGATTTTTGCCCGCCTCGGGGTCGTTCCCGATAATCTCGACGGCGGCGGCGGCGTCGCAGGAAAAAAAATCGACCGCACCGTCTCAAGATTATTTTCGGAACGCACACATCCCTCTTCCTGTATTACTTCCGACTCTCACTCCAATGGCATATAACTTTTTTAACGACTCGAGTCGATTAATTCCCCTACGTGTAAAAAGAGAAAGAGATAACCGGATCGAGTAAAAGTATTTTTAAAAAAGTGTATTTGTTTTTTTTTCTGTACGGTACGCCATTGGTTCATTTAACGCCTTCATGCGTTTACGTAATTCGTTAGCATAATTCATTAGTTGGACGGTAAGGAGAGAAGTATAGACGCTAACGGTAAAAACAACATCGTCGTTGGTGCGTTCGTCTCAAAAGGGCACAACGCGGCGTGCAAAGTCTTTATATTTCGTTGGTATTTTGGGCGAATGAACTCCGGACGGAGCAGAGAGAGAGCTTATGCGGTTTCGCTGAAAAGTATTTATGAATACTGCGTTAGTGCAGCCCCCGGTGTCAACAGAACGCGAACGCGTATTCATTTTTCCTGCATAATTTTTTTCTTCTTCTAGTGATAAATAAATTTCTCCGTTAATAACAATAGTGAACGTGTCATTCAAACAACAAGTTGTTAATAATGTGCCAGTGCATAAATGAAATAATACGTTGACGTACATATTTCAGCCTGAAATGCTTCGTTCTGGTGTTAATGTTAATAGTGACTGCTGCTCATGCCGAAGAAATTGTCGAGCTTAATTAAATGATGAAACAAAAAATGATTGGTTTGTTATGTAACACATTTGCTCGTTACGTACTGTTTTTGGCCGTAAAGCAAAATTTTTTGACCGTTATTAAACTCAGGATTTGGCACCAACCGGTTTTCATTCGTTGACAACTATATGTGGGCGCCATTTCTATAATATTTCCAAGAAATTTCGCGCAGTTTTGTATGATCGTTTTATTATTTCGGTGATTATCTCATATTTTAGGGAAGAATGATTGTCAAAATTTCGAGAAACAAGAAGACTGTAACTGAAGACTTCGGTACGAGAAGAAAATAACTCAAAAAATTTTACGTATCTGCATATTAGACTCGTTTTATGACCAAAATCACACTATTTCCTTCCATAAGGTGACCAAGTAAAGGTCACACCATGAAATATTACAAAATTTTGTTATAAGGTATGTACCGCTATTTGATTCCAAGCTGCACATATTTTGTAAAAATGTGAAAGCCTGTTTATGTAAAGTTTCTAACATCCATATTCATAGCACTTCCTTGAGGCATCCACGCCATCCATTGATAAAGACCCTTTAGAATGGGGTTGCAAGGCAGGTGCTTTAGAACAATACATATTCTAAAGGGTCTTTATCAGTGGATGGCGTGGATGCGTCAAGGAAGTCTTATGAATATGGACACTAGAAACTTTACATAAACAGGGTTTCACATTTGTAGAATGCGTTCAATTAAATCCGTTATCGAGATGGCTTGGAACTTGCTTTTATTTTATACCGGCACGTCGTAGCTTAGTACGTATCTTGAATAACTGCGAACTGTCAACGGTGTTTACTGTCAAAGGTTTTATTTACATTTTCCAGGTATTGTGTTCCGTTATTTGTGTTGTCGCTTTAATTCCATTAAAAAACAGTTCTTTTGGCTTATGTCAAATGCAAATTTTACGAAGTCGCGTTAACTTAAGCCACATGATTATAATAAACATAACCCAACTTTTTATACCCATTTATGATTTTCTATAAATTGAATAAGAGAATGCAATTAACGAAAACATTTATTTTTTACAAAAGGTGCTTAAAATGCCCACCACCTACTTCATAACATTTTAAAACTCTACGTTTAAGGGAACTCACGACTACATTTTCTAACAAGTTCGGATTTTGATTAATTTCTTCAAATTTTTGCCTTATTCGGTGCTGTAGTTCTTCTAGATTGTTCATAGGGGTTGCAAATATTGAATTTTTAAGGTAAGGCCATAAAAAATAATCACAAGGTGTTAAATCGCACGACCTCGGAGGAAATGGTGTTGGAGTGTTGCGACTTATAATTCGGTCATCATAAAATTCATGAAGCATGGCCAATGTTTCTGCTGTACAGTGGGGTGTTGCACCATCTTGTTGAAAGTAACCACCTTCTAACTCATCATCGTGAACGTTCTCCAAAAATTCATTTAAAATTTCATTTCGGTATCTTGTTGCATTAAGCGTACCTAAAAATTAACATGCGAATATAAGTTTAAAGATTATTTTTATGATTTATATATTTATAAACACCTTCAAAGAAAATTGGTCCAATTAATCGTCTGCCACTTATAGCGGCCCATACACCAATTTTTTCAGGATTCAATGGACGTTCAACAAACATATGAGGATTATCTGAATTCCAAGATCTCATATTCTGCGAATTTACATATCCAGACAAGTAGAACCACGATTCATCAGTAAAGAAAGTCATCCGTAGGGTATCGTCATCATTATTTAAAGTGTTTATAAACCATGTGCAAAATTCTAACCTCTGCGGTATATCAATGTCTTTCAATTCGTGAACTGCTGTTAGTCGATAAGGATATAAATGTAAATCCTTTCTTAACATCGCTTGAGATGTTCCAACTGAAACTTCCATTTGTTGCGCTAATTGTCGAACAGTTGTTTTTGGGTTATTTTGCATGATTTCTCGTCCATCATCGATAACCTGTTGTCTTCGTTTAAGAGGACGACCAGAATCTTCCTTTCTTAAGACACCTCCAGTTTCACGAAATAGCGTAACACATCGATCCAACGTAGCATTAAAATGGTTGTAGTCAATAATCAACTCCGGAAATTTAGCTCTGAACACTTCTAAACAATCTGGTCTAGAATATACCCAATTGCCGTCAATTTTACGTCCATTTCGAAAATACGATTCTAACATAAACACTCTATGTTCAGTAGTAAACATTTCTCGGCAGTCTAGTTCCCAAAAGAACTGTTTTTTTAAAGGAATTAAAGCAACAACACAAATAACGGAACACAATACTTCGAAAATGTAAACAAAACCTTTGACAGTAAACACAGCTGACAGTTCGCAGTTATTCAATATACGTACTAAGGTACGACATGCCGGTATAAAATAAAAGCAAGTTCCAAGCCATCTCGATAACGGATTTAATTGAACGCATTTTACAAAATATGTACAGCTGTGGAATCAAAAAGCGGTACATATCTTATAACAAAATTTTGTAATATTTCGACGGTGTGATCCTTACTTGGTCACTTGTATTTACTTTATTAATGCCTGAAATACTTGTCAAATTAAATTTTTCAGAATGTATTAGGTGTGGCTTGATGGTGGTCACCGGTGCAAACTTTTAAAAAAATTGCTTCTGTGCAGCCTGAAATATCTGCCTGGCATGTTAATATGAATAAATACCAACCATACTGACATATTTATTGAAGGTTTTGACAGTTATGTCACTTTAGTGAAAATGTGAGCGTTTCACAATGTCCGAACATTTGTATTCAGTAATTCAATCAATTGAACACGAATTAACAGTCTTTATTTTTTGTTTCATTTCGTATGGTTGCAATTATTGTAAGCCTAAACCTATCGAAATGGAGGTTCCAACTAAGCTGAAGTTTCAAAAGGATGGTAACAGGCCATTAAAAAAAAATAATTGAAGTTATCCATGGTTTTACAAAGGCTGTTGGTAATCCTGAAAAGACAACTGAAATTTTCATTTATGTCATCAGATTGTCAGATAATTAGAATTAAAGCAATTATGGCCTAGTTCATTCATCACAAGTTTACTTTAATTGTTAGTTTATTCTCAGAGCATCAATTATTTTTAAACTGAAAATTAAAGTTAAAACCACCGGACCTAAATGTAACTAATTAAATGTCACGCAGTCAATATTGCCAATTAAAATAAATAAAAAGTCATAGCTTATTCCAACCAAAAATGTTTAAAATGGCCTGATACTACCATGGATTATACAAAGCCATCATACATACAGTAATCCAATTTAAAGTAGTTTTATTTTTAAGTTACGTTTTAAGTTTTAACTTATCATAATTAACTATATTTACAGTCGACACGTGTCCCTACAGTACTCGTCAGTCTGGCGGTGGGTTTCACAAAAAAATTGCTAATCAGCGATTAATTTAATTCTCTGATTAAGGAACTTCATTGCACGTAGTTAACAAAAGATTTGAAACAACCAATTACATTGTTTCACCCAGCCAATCACAGGCTTTAATCATGCTGTTAAATAAATCAGTGATTAAACAATTTTTGTGACACTGGAGGTGAGAGTATCAAAACCAAACCTCATCCTGTCATAAAAACCAATTTAAAATTGGAATACTATAACAAAACGGCGATTATGGATTTTTTCTTTCGGACAGTGTAATTAATCGGCATAGCGAGTAAACGAATGAAGATTTATAGTTCATTTGGTGTCATTCAATAATTCCCGTTGGTTTTAAAATTATTAAGGAATGGAAAGAAAGAAACGGACGATATAATGTATTAAGAAAAATTATACTCCTATAAAAAATGGGCTCAACATCCTTCTTGCACCGAGGTTTTTCAATTATAACATTTATAAAAAAAAAATGTTGCAAATAGTTTTTGATTGCAGTGCATCCCGCCTCTGTACAGCTGTTTCAGCCCTATTTAGGGCTTCTTCAGCAGAAGCGTTGCTCGAGGCTCGAGAGTTCCACTGCAAACCAAAACGATTCGACCCAGAATAATCGCAGTTACGATGTAATAGTAATGAATAGTTTAAACAGCGACATCCTACGATCGTTTTTTGACCTAATCCCATGTTACAGTTGAAAGCAAAAAATAGTAGACAAAAAACAGTTTCCTGTAAGTATTCTTTCTCAAAATGGTATGTATTGATTAAAGACGAATTAATAAATTTTAGCGAAGCCTTAAGGTTGTTAAATATGAAATCTTTCAATTTTTATACTATTTTATAATTTTTATAATAAATATGAATGTTAATCGTAAAGTTATCCTTAAACGATACCATTTTGAGAAAGAATAAATGCATGAACCTGTTTTTGTCTACTATTTTTCGCTTTCGATAGTAGATCAAAAAGCGATCGTAGGATGGCGCTGTTTAAATCATTTATCAAGGTTGGTAGAGCTGGACTGTGTATTAGAAGGTTGCCTTGATCCAGAGGAGAGGGATTGGGTCCGTAAATCGTTACGTCACACACGTACAAAATTCCATTGACCATGATTTTTGCATTATATGATCAATAGGGCCAAAGAATTGATTAAATTTCTAGTGAATTATTTACTATTTACTTCACTGTGACGGTTGTGAAGTTTCGTATGATGTCACGAGTTACTATTGCGGGTGGGGGGGGGGATTTCAAATTACAGATTTAAATGGGAACGAGGCAACCTGCTAGATGCAATTTCAGTTTCACCAACCTTGCTATTTATAACATTTATAACGGATGTTTTTTTTTTTTTTTTTTTTTTTAATTTGGCGTCGAAGTTGGCGGTGATGTTTTTATTGTGAACCATGGAACAACCTTTGTGAACCAAACACAATTTTTCAAACATCTACCTGTTTAATTGCGTTTAGTTTTAATGAAAAAAATAGTTCGTTTTTTCGAATACAATGGTTTTTCCACAAGACCAGAAAAGTTTTGTGATGGAGTCAAAGTCATCTTGAACAATTCCGTCAACTTGATTCATCGTTAACGTTGAACTCGAAAATAAGGTTAGATATCGCGCAATGGTAATTTAAAATTATTATATTATTGTGATGATGATTCGCAATTAAACTTTCTAAGCCAATTTCGACGCCATATTTAAAAAGTTTACAATGTCATCGTTTTTTTAAAGAAAAAAAAGTAATTGCTCTGGATAACTATTCCCAATATGTCGGCTGTTTCAAATTGAGTGTGCACTAAAGGGATCTCCTAAACCGTAAGATATACAAATTTTGTTAAATAGAAGAAAAGTAGCACCAATCAATCGTATTCATTAACAGAATGATCTTTTTTTTACTTCTTCTTGAGATATTAATCAAAATGTAAAAAAATAGATTTGTATTTTATTCTCTGTATCTCTTTTATTATAAAAAATTTTGAAATTCTGTTTTAACTTTCACAGATACTTTTTGATTCTGCTTCGAATAGAGGTGGTAGAATTGAAGTCAAGCGTTTCGTCTTTCCGCGATCATCATCAGTTTCGATTTTTTAAGTGCAATGTATACATTTTTAATGAACAGCCGGTATAGAAAGTATCATACGAAACGTACCACAATCAATGCCGCCAACAGACATGTCGGAAGATAATAATAAAAAACTTCGGTAGATGTCCCTGAATTTCAGGCCGAAGTTCGTTAATTTCTGATAAAGAGTGCAGAAGTTATGATATTTTTTAAAGTAAATAATTCAACTGTTTCTTTCACTCTTATTAATGGCGACACGATATTAAATCTAAAATCAAACTTGTACAGAATTAATTCAGCTTTCTAATGACGCTGTCAAAGCTGTAGCTTGTTCTGAGATTTTTGTTAGTAAAATTAATTGTTATTGTTGAGCCTATTGACTGCGCCCCCTTGCAGTCATCTCAGGCAGTTAAAAATATTTTCTTTGAATTTCTCTTGGCGACTTTGACTGTAATTTTTTTCCTTCCGAAGCTGTAGGTATTACGGTTTGCTATAAATAGCCGGTCGCCGCCCTTATTGAACTACCCGGTATATTTGTAGGTAATTATTTTAACAGATTTTCCTTCAAATTTCTCGGAGGGTTATTCTGGGTTTTCCTCCAACTTTAGTCTAATGTTTTTTTTGGTCTTTGAATTTTGTTTAGAGGCTCCGATTCGCTCAGTATGTTTTCAGTAGATTTTATTCTTGTAATAAAAAAAAAAAAATTCAACCTTAAGTAATTTTATGAGACTTGTAACCAGTCGGTGATTCAAACATCCATATTATTTCATCATAAATTACATCATTTCATAACGATGTGTACTTTAGGTCCATGCACACGGGGACTTTTTGCGTTGATACAACGGCGAAGCAACCGTAAAATAATTGGGATTCAGTCGTGATCTTTTGCACACAGAGAACTTTTTCAGTGCCAAATAACATATACAAATATACATTTTAAATGAAATATGTAAAGAATAAAATATGAGGAATAAAATTCTGAAAGTTAAAAGAGGGAGAATCAGACAAAATCGTAAATGCGCAGTCAGGTGGCTTATAACTATCCAGGGGTTTAAAATATTAGTTTGATGACTTAAAGGATCCAGATGTTACAAAAAAAAACAATATTTTTCACCCTGCTTTCAGGACGTGACCACTTTGAAAAAAAAAAAATTAAATTAATGCGTGATCTTATTTTTTGATGTTTTATTCATCTTGACAATTTCGGGAGACAATTTCGAATCACCGTGTGCAACAGATTTTTATCTGGTGAAATAAATTAATGGATTTATTTGTTTTTAATAACCGATCAACTGATTTAGGTTCATTAAATTATGCAGTGAACTGCTATGACCTCTGACAAAGAGAAAATCTGTCTGCTTCAGGTGCGCATGTCTGTCTGCGATGGTACATTCAATACGATTTTACGGCTGGGAAATTTCGGGAAAACCCCTTCCATACACATCAATTCTATTATTAATACTTTTACGTAACGCAGTTGTCTTTTTTTAACTCTATGTGAGTTCTTACTTCATAGTTGTGGTCATGCAAACACAAATAATTAAAATTTTATGTAGTTTCAACAGCAAGAGTTTGATACGGCCGATTATATTGATTTTGTCTGCGAGAGAGGTTTTCAGTACTTCCTACGTTGCCGGTTGGTGCAGACGTCATAGGAAAGACTCCATCCACATTCAGAACGTTGCAAGGGCTGAAATAACGATCAATTTAATTAATTTATTTACAGTCATCCGTTCGACATTTTAATTGTAAACGAACCTGTTTATTTAATTCAATAAATCAACGGTCCAATTAAAATAATATGTGGTTGAGTAGGAGGTAATTGCAGTTGCAGTGAAAGTGAGTCGGAGGAAAATTGTACTTTTTCGCGTTTAAAAGTAAGTTATCGCGTTAATTATGGTGGCGGGGCCCAAGATTTCTTTGGACGCCAGCTGGCATCGTTTCGACCCCTTTAAACGAGCGGCTTCATTGGCCGATTGCCTGCCGGAAATAGGAAATTCAACGCCGCACGTTCTCTTCGTATCCGGTTTATCAGTGTGCAAGAAAATTGTAAGTATTCGATCGTAGGTAAGGTAACGACTATGCAATTGGAAAAAAATATATACCAACTTGACTTTACTTCCTCAGAAGAAATGTTAAGATTCAATTTCTATTATTTCTTATACTCTTGGACGAATATGTGGAATGCGAAAAGTTAACTTCTTTACGAAAAACAGATTTTAACTTCAGAGACTATCACGTGTCAATAATTTATGACTTTGGTTCACGTTCATAACCAGTGGTCAACAATAACTATTTGACATGGCAACGCTGAATTTTATTTTTAAATGTTATACCTAAGGCCCAGTTTCATAATCGAACTAAAGGAGACTTTTAAATAAAAGTCACATTCTGATGTGTAAATAACTAGGTTTTCGCATTTGTTTTCGACATCTGACTGTGACTTTATTTTAAAGTCTCCTTTATTTCGATTATGAAACTGACCCTAACTTGAGTAAATTTTGGTTGTTGACGACTTGATACTGACGGCTATCAACTGCCAGCATTATTTCAATGCAAATGAAAATCCTGGATGCAACCAATAATCTTGGCGCTGTTGATGTTACATAAAAAAAAAACCAACAAAACATTATCCCAGTGCATTGTTGCAAACAGTTGAATAAGAAAATGTTTTGGAAAGTGTTGCCAACTAAAACAGGTGTATTTTTGATCAATCTGTATTAAGTATTTTAATGTTTACTGTGTCTGCACATTCATTGGGTTAGGTTTTCAACTCAGTGTCCTCTCGTTATAATTTTAAAAATTGATAATCATTAAATCTTTAATTTAATTTTAAACAAATTATATATCGGATTAGAATTTAATGTATTTCACACTTCCATGCGCTTGCGTCCATTGATTATACAGGATGTTCTTGAGCTTGAGTTATTAACTAAAAAAAAAAGAAATAAGAAGAAAACATTCCTTACATTAAAACTTTATATGAGCTCTGTTTATCTATTAGTCTCGTTCAGAACTTACAAAAATACCTTAATTTTATTTACGTTTACAAGTGACAAGAGGACAATGACTTAAAAGTGGTAGAGTTTCTTATTTTGTTCATTTGAAGAGATAAAAGAATTTTGAAAAACGTGGTAGTTGATCGGGTTTTTAGGACAAAAAAAGATTCTAAATCATTCAGCTGACCAGTTTCGGTTTTATTTCAAAACTTTCTTCAGAGCCTAAAAGACATACAGTGAGATTCTATCAACTAACAATTCAATTTGTATCTACCAGTCTTAGACTGACTGTTGTTTTTTTCTTTCTTTTTTACAGCGGCTTTTAATACGTAAATTTCACCCCAAATCGTACAATGGTTTGTAGTTTATCGTTTTGTGTTAATCAGAGGTAAAATCTTTTTTAATTGTTAGTTGATAGAATCTCACTGTATACCTTTTAGGCTCTGAGGAAGGTTTTGAAATAAAACCGAAACTGGTCAGCTGAATGATTTAGAATCTTTTTTTGTCCTAAAAACCCGATCAACTACCACGTTTTTCAAAATTAATAACAGGACGCCAATTTCAATTATTTTAAAAAAAATTGTCGTAACACTAATAACAATAAGTTGATAAAATTTTCATATGAAACAATTTTCAAGAATTTATTGAAATATGAACGATTTCTTTGATCAATAGTATCTTCTATTTCTCTTCGAGTATTTCATTAAATTGACTGTAGAAATCGACGTCGTTGAAAGCGGTTGAAACGGTTTGACGAAAAAAAGAATCGATAAAGACGGCCGCATTTATTTACTCAGGCGTGTGCAAGGCGCTAACTCAGACGGACCCGATATTTCCCGTTTAAATTTAGAAAACAGCGCCCCAGCACGACGGTGGCGACGCGACGCGTCGCGTCTTCCTAGCGCCGCCGTGCAGACCCGACGCATCCACATCTGACTCCAGAGTAAATACATAATGGGATTACCGTGTCTTTCAATCGGTAACGGAAATGCGCTATCTTCTCTACGATAAGCGCTTCCGGAAACAGTTTTTCCACCACTTCAGAACAGAAGAGGCTTCTGAAAACATTTTCTATTTGCTACTTTCAAAATATTTGAACTTTAAAGCCGGCTGTACACCGGACTTATAACATTATTAATAGCAACGTTATTGACATGTTAAAAACTGGGACAAAAAATGAAATACTTCTGTTGAAGACATTGGTCATTAACATATGAAGATGTTACTAATATGTTAATTACAATCAGGAATAAGAAATCGGTCCACTTGTTCCGCGAGCAGTACGAAAATTTAGTATTCGGACTGTATTAATCCCCGCCCAGAGTAATTTGTGCGAACTGCGAACGCTCGCACTGTAATCCTTCCCCTCCCACTCAGTAGCAATTTAAATGCATTGGAGCCGCGGAAGGAGTAAGTAGTACATTCGGTGTAAAAAGTGTCCAACACTAAGTGTGGGCCGAATTCTTTTCCCTGATTATAACATTTATTATTAACAGCTTCATAAAAATGACTTTACACCGGCGAGATAACATTGTTAATAGCAATGTAACATTGACGTTAACATTGTTAATGGCAATGTTATTAATAAATATTAAAAACTGGTGCTAAAAGTGTTAGAATAATACTGTTACCAATGATATTTGCGATTTACACCAAAGAAATGTTACTGATATGTTGATAATAATTTTTGTTAATAACATTTATTATTTTTTTCATTAACGTGTTAATAACAAATATTTTGCGATCAGTCTAGAGGCGGTTTAGATCAGAGAGTGTTGCTAATAAAAATGTTACTTAAATGTTATGTTTGGAAGTAAGATGTTACTAACATGTGGATAACGTTTCCTCGCTTTTCGGGAAACTAAATACTCTGTTGACTTTGTTATGATTTATGGTTTTGGAAAAAATTGTTGTGAACGGATAGATAGAGGTTCCTGTATTGCCTGATGCGGCTGCGACCGACTTACTTATCACAATCACAATTATTGTTTGACAGCTGTCAACCTTGATATTTAGAAAGTCGTGCTTTTTTCGTTTTTTTTTTCTTTCGTCAAGAAATCAAAAACAATTTGACGAACCATTTGATTGAATCCTTATCCTTATTGGATTCAAAATTGTAACTAATTGTAAATTTACAATAATTTTACCTTAATCCTATGTGCAAGGGAAACAATGGCCAAGGCAAAAGAAATATGATAAAAATATTGATACATTACAAATGAAATATATAAGAAAATAAAAGGGTAGATGAACAGATTAAGAAATGAGAGAATAAAAGAAATATTAGAATAAAAGGAAAACATTATAAATATCTCTGAAGATAAAAATGAGATAAGTTAACAGAATAACTGCGGCAAAAAAGGAGAATAAAAAAGCAAGGAAATGGCCTGTGATAATAATCAAAAATTAAAGAAAGTGATTAATATAGAAGGAATTATTATACTAGGCAACAATTTATTGAAATTATTTGTTTTTTTACCCAACAAATAATTTCAACAAATTCTAATGCGTAAAAAATTCCAATTTTGGTTCAGGCTTTTGAAATATCTGTTACTGTTACTGTCAGTTGCTCGGCGTTGTAATTAAATATTATGAAGTGAGAACTATTTAAAAAAATATATCTTCCTTTTTTGCTTTGAGATACTTCATAAGTGAATTGTAATAACACCTAAAATAAATATCTGACATTTTGCCGTCGAAATATTTGATTCCATTTGCTATTGATAATACTAGGTGATTCAAAAATGGCGTCTACTCTCTCCCATACGTTGTCAAATTAGTGATAGCGGATCGGCGAAAAATGTTAAAAAAAATTTTAAATCGTGTTTTGATTTTTCAATATTTTTGTAGTTATAAGCAAAGGCATCTTCAATTTTCTACGGAACAAACGAAAAAAATTCAATAAATTTATGTAGAAGTTTGTTATTTAAGCCTTTTTGTGAATTCTAAAATGAAAATTAAAATAAAATAAAATTTTGAAACCACAGAGCAGATGCAAAAAAAATATGCACTGTGATCATTAGTAATGTTTTCTTTTGTTTTTTGTTCACTTAATTTTCTTTCTGTTTCTTTTGTTTTTTGTCTTGAGGAATTGGAGTTTTGCAATTTTATTCACGGTTCGTTTGTTTTGT
This sequence comes from Prosopocoilus inquinatus, assembly GCA_036172665.1. Classification (NCBI taxonomy): domain Eukaryota; kingdom Metazoa; phylum Arthropoda; class Insecta; order Coleoptera; family Lucanidae; genus Prosopocoilus; species Prosopocoilus inquinatus. The sequence goes on from CM069870.1 coordinate 6,985,695, forward strand.
CCTTTTGACAGCTTTTTGACGAAATTTTCCGAGGAGAATCGCCGTCTATTCATTTATTTTTTTGTCCGTCCATTCTTGTATTGTTTTTTTTGTTTGTCGCATTCTTCTCTTTTGATTTTCGATTCTATTGACTCCTTTTTACAATTCTCTTTTGTTTCCTACGAGTTTGTTTTTAATGGCAAAAGCTTTCGTCAATTTTCATTTTTTTGTTCATTTTAGTGTTGTGGTACTTCTATTTTTTTTATTCATTTTATGCTTTCGTATTTCTGCTTTGTTTATTTTTATCAAATTGATTTTTAACATTTTATTGACTGACGCTTAGTACAGCTGTCTTTTGTTTTCTATTAGCTTATTTTTTTTATTTTTCTTCGTCTGGAGATTAATTTGGTTTTTGTTTTTAGTTCATCCTGCTCATCAATTTCCTTTTGTTTTTGTGTGTTCTTTATGCTTTCGTGTTACGGATTTCTCTTTTGGTTTTCTTCTCGAATTGATTTTATCGACGTTTTTTTTTCTAATTCGTCGTTTTTCAATTGTTTTGTGTCCATCTTTTATGATCTCTTGTTTTATGCACTGTATGTCGTCATTCGTTTCTTTTCTTTTATCGTATTACTTTACTGACTTTTTTACGGTTTGGTTTTATTTTCTACGAGCTTTTTGATTCCGTCTGGAAAACTTGGTGTTATCGACATTTTTAGTTTTTATTTTCACTTCTTGCCGTGTATTTTGTTACTGTTTCTTTAATACCTTTTTTGTTTCCGTCTTCTTTGCAGGTTATATATATATCTTTGTTCTTTGTATGTTCCTTGAATTTTCTCTAGTTCCTTTCTGTCCCTACTTGTAGCAAAACGAACACCTTGACAATTTATTGTCAAATTTATTACATTTCCTTTTTTTATCTCCACACTTCTAATCCGAAAAGGTATTATTTTTTGTTATTTTATTATTTGTTTAAAATTCCCGCTAATATTTCAAATAAAAACATAATACACAATTTTTCGCAATTGGGCTACTTTTTGTAATATGTACAGTTTTTTTCTTTTATATTTTGCACCCTATCTAGAGGGTTTATTTTAGGAGCCAGAGAAAAACTTTAAATACAAAAGTTGTAGGGTTTTATGCCTATTATCTTTTAGAGTTATCACCAGAAACAAAAGCGCATCGCAATTTGGAGAAAAAATATACAATTTTTGTTTTTTTTTTACATCCTGTGTATTGTTTGTTTGATAAGATGAAAAATCATTCTTTTCCTGATTTCGAAAATATATATGTTGACATTTGCAGCGGCCGTTCGTGATATAATTAAGTTTAAAATGTCAGTACATTGACGTTTAAAAAATCAAGACGGCTGGAGAGGTGCTTACAAATGTTTTAAATGGTTTTAGTTATCAAAAACCAATAGAAATTGGAGTGTTGGAAACCCTACACAATGAATTAATAATAAAAAAACAAATTTCCAGGCCGCCTTGATATTTTAAATATTAATTTATTGATATTCTAACCTCAAATATCTCACAAACGGCTCTTCCAAATATGAATACATGCATTATATATTTTTGAAATCAGGAAAAAATGACTAGTTAGGGTGCAAAATAAAAAAAAAACATTGGTTATATTTTTCAAAGAAAAATCTGGCAACCTTGCATGTATGTGTGCACCTGTGAAATAATGAATGATACTGTGTTGAAGAAACAATGGAACAATTTCAATTTAAAAACAAAGTGCGGCGATAGTCATGGAACATGAATTTATTCCTTTAAGTAAAAACAGGTGCTTTAAGTGTTGCATTATGGTACCCACTTGTGACGTCAATACTAATTAATCTACTGTTCGTAGCGAAATTGAAAAGATTGCATTATAGTTTCAAGCACGAGACGTGAGAATTTTCATTTTATCGAACAAAAGCAAAAGCCAGCAATTGTTAGCAACATTGTGCCGGAAAAAATTGCGGTTACGGATTACGCAACGCGATAAAGACGTCCATTTCGTGTTCGCATTCTCACACACTGCAATACGATACGAGACAATCAATTCGGTCACCAGCATTTGCCAATTTCTCTTTTAAGAGATGATATCACTTGAACGGCCCGGATGACGTCATTTGTTATTCAAACGGAGCTCCGCACATGCAAATTATTTCAGCCGCTTCCACATCCTTCCGTTAATTAATAGTGCCGAATGGAAAATCGAGTTTCTAAACGCGTTAATTCTGTAATTTGAACGGTTTTATATGTATGTATGTACATTTCATTAATTAGCGTTGACTTTCACTGTTGTGGGTAGTATGACCTTTGTCAACATGCGAAAACTACTTAAGTAGTCGGTAATTTCCATATACGTAGGATATCTGTAAACCTTTTCTGTTATTTTTAACAAATTAGTTAGCTGGGAAGTTTTCAATGATGGATTCGAGTTTGTCACAATGCCAGTAGGTTTACATTAAGTGAGTTCATCGACTTAATTGAATTAAATCTATTTGCATACAATTATTTGCTTATACGTTGAAATTAATGCATAGCAGTTTATTAAAAAATATACAAAAGTAGTAGTGAAGAAGGAGAACATACAGGGTGAGCCAACAGTGCGTGGGCGGATGATTGTGGCGTTACTATTGAAAATTTAATTTAATAATAGTAACGCCACACTCTTCCGCCCACGTACTGTTGGCTCACCCTGTATGTTTTAAAAATTGGTTTAGTGCACTCTAGGATTAGTCACAGAAGAGCGCTAGGTGCCTATTTCAAGAACTACGAATAGAAGAGCACAACAATTATATGTACCTAATTCTATTCTCGAATGAGTGAAGGTCAATTATTGAACTGTGGGTATTTTAAGAAAAAAAAAAAAACACTTCTAGTACCTTTATTTTCATAATCTTTACACTTCGTTTTCGTCATATTTTTTTGGATGTTTACAAATTCGCAAGATTTCTCATTTTTTTAAACAAAACGTCACTTAAAATTGTACATTTTTTGGATTGTTTTATTTGAAACAGCTGTCCCATAAATAAATGTTCTATATTTTGAAACCGTTTTCCCATAAATAAATTAAATTATTTTAAAATTGATCTGCCTAAGATGAAGTGTTAAAATTCCGCCAGATACAGCGTCGGTTTCAGTGTTGCCAACTTTGGGAAAAGTTACTGCTATTGGTCTTGTTTTGGGGCACTAAAGATGCTTTTTGGGTTGCTTTAGTGAAACCGAAGGATATTTTTTTGTTCACTTTACCCTAATCAACAAAGAGAGAAATGCCAGAAATTCTCAAAAGGATTACCAACCAGGAGCAAAAAAGTAAAGCCATCTTCGGACCGTTCCCAATAGTGTTGCCAACTTTGGGAAAAGTCGTTAAATCTAGGGATAATTTCAAACAAAAGGGAAAAGAGAAAAGTTGCAAATACTCTTTAAAATGTAGAAATTTTTTCTACTTCTTGGGAACAAAAAGTAGTCGCTATATTTTACTAGACTGAGACGGAAAAAAGGGTAAACAACGAAAAAAAAAGAAGAAAAAACAAGAACAAAACCCAGAAACACGATCGAAGTGGAAAATTAAAATTTCCAAAGAAATTACAATAATTATTTGATTTCTGAAAAATTTGAAGCAATTAAAGAATACGAAAAAAATTTTTTGACAATCGAGAAACCCACTACAAATGAAAAAAAATCCTGACTAAAGTAAGAAAAACAAATGACGATTATACGCACAGAAGAAAAGGACTCGAGACGAATTGTAGATTTAAAATTTCAAAAAATAATATGAAACATTCAAAATTAATAATAATTCGAACTCCACAATAATCAAATAAATCGTGAGAAAACCCCTCGACCACATTAATTCACTGAAAGCGAATACGCATTTCGGTAACGATGTTACCATCTTCAGCGCTAAACTGAACAATTTACGATGGTCAGTTTAGCGCTGAAGATGGTAACATCGTTACCGAAATGCGTATTCGCTTTCAGTGAATTAATGTGGTCGAGGGGTTTTCTCACGATTTATTTGGATTACAGCCACAGGTTTTGTGTTGCTTTGTGATTATCCACAATAATCAACAAACAAAAAAAAATTTATGATACTTATGAAATGAAATTAAAATTGCTGAAGAAAACAGGAAAAAAACAATTGACCATCGTAAATTTCACCATGGAAAACCACAAAGAAAAACGAACGGAAACGAAATAATTTCACGAGATAATGAAAAAAAAAAAAAACAAGAAAAACAGATTATCAATGCAAAACGACGGTTTCTTTTAAACTATAACGGAACCTTAAAAAAACAGAAAGTGAGAAAGAAACATTAGAAGATGGAAACACACGACGATTGCAAGAAAAAATTTATAAACAAGTGACGATCGCGTTACAATCGAAAAACAAAACTGCAAGCAAATTTTGAAAAATCGAAGCGCCGCGCGCCGCTGTCTTTTTCTATTTGTATTAAAGATTTAGGATTATTTTTATAAAGAGGCCATCTCATGATAATTATATTTTTAACGATAAAATCTATTTTTCTTAAAAAGTGCACGAACTTGAATTTGAAGAGTTGGGCAATACTCAGTGCCGGCGCCAGGGTATTTGCCGTCCGCATGCAATTTCGATCTAAGCGCCCCTGCAACAATTCGGGCATGTGGTTTTTTACGATAAAAAAATATTTAGTTACATATTTGAAATTGAACAGTGAAACATTGTTCGTTAAGTTAAATCTACTAAACCGGGGATACTAGTTAAATTCTGACTTGGCTAAATCTTGAATATTCAAAAAAAATCTTAAAAGTTAATAAACCAAATTTGGATAAAGGCACTTCACTTCACTTCATTACAGCCTTCTCATCGACCCGAATCGCCAACGCAATTAATTTTAACTAATTTAAAATTCACCACTTCATTAAGTATATTTATTAAAATTTAAATACTTCTTTTGATAAAGAACTAACTTTATTGAAACTTAATTTCGTTAATGTAAATATGACCAGTATTTTTGGAAATTTACAAAATGTCGGTAGTAATTTTGGCGTTTAATATAAACTTTACTAATGATAGTTAGAATTTATCTTCCTAAAGTTCCGCCTAAAAGTATTATTCACTTTGCCTGGTGAAGTTGGACAAAAGTAACCGCCATATTTATTTATAAAGAGCTCTAACTTACTAAGGCCCAGTTTTACAAATGCGGTTCAACTTTGAACCGAGGCTTAAACCCTTAGCAACAATTGTTGAAATAATCATTGCTAAAGGTTTAAGCCTCGGTTCAAAGTTGAACCGCATTTGTAAAACTGGGCCTAACTCATTTACGTAAATGAAATGCTAAATCGGATGTGGTATTCACAAAAAGGAAATTTGGCATTTGTTCATTCGATTTATAAATCGCTTGATTTACCTGTTCTTCATTCTATAAAAAAAATAAATAAATAAATAAATATCGACTTTATTTCTGTTGGCGGAGTTCAGCAAATTTGCTGCTTGACCACTCAATCAACATCATAATATACAGAAACAAATTAAAAAAAAAATACTGATGCATATAATAAAATATTGTCATTGTAAAACCAGAAAATGAATATTAGGAAGTTCATAGAAAAAGAAATTTAATTAAAATTTAAAACTGAAGTTTGGTTTAAAAGCTACTGTGGTTTGGTTACGTAATTCTTTCTTGATTTAATTTTTTTTTTCAAAAAATAGTTGTTAATAATTAATGCAATTTCAATTAGTGTTAACTTATGAGCGGTAGTGTAATTACCAATGCGCAGAAGAAAATTTATCTTGGTTTAAGGCTCACATGAAAAGTGCCATTATTCAATTTCTCAAGATTAGTAAAAGAAATGACTAAAATTAGAAATCGTTACCATTTAGTAATTAAAACGCGCATCAAACATCTTGCCACCCGCTACTAAAATCTTGCAATTTGGCGTTATCAGAAGCTTGTCAAGTCGACCGCTTCTATACTCAACGGTTCGCAGCGTGAACGTCGCGACGCTACACGTGAGCGATAATAACGCATGGTAAATTTTCGTCCGCGCTTTGGTAATTACCAAAGTGAGGATTAAAAAGTCCCTGCCTGCAGTGTTTCTCGATGCGATCTATCGATATCGGATCATGTGCGCTGCGACGCATTGGTATTGGACCCAAGAAGTTGACCAAAATTATTTTTTCATATTCTCGCATTTATTCAGTGACAATAAAGTATTTATTTTAGGCTGAAATTTGTTATCTGTTACCACATACCGGGCGCAAACTTTAATTATACACCATTTGAATTTCTTTTAATTCCTGCCCCCCATTGAAGTTACTGTTGAAAAAGCAACATGAATGAATATGATCTATCCGTTTGCCGTCTGTTTAATTTCCGAGGTTATACAGGGTGTTCACTGGGAGCCGGTACACTAGCAAATTTCATTATTTGCGTTTTTATGAAGTAACTTAAATTAGAAGTTTCAAGACTATCCTGCTCGAATTTAGGGTACCATCAGAAAAACAAATGACTATCAGGTTTAAGAGATTTTCCATTGTTTTCAATTTCTTTAAACAGAACATTACATTTTTTTATCATCGTATCATTTAAACAAGTTGAAAACAATTGAAAATCGCGTAAACCTGATATTTATTCATTTGTTTCTCCTCAGGTGCCATTAATTCGAGCAGGAAAAGTCCTGAAATTTCTCTAATTTATGCTACCTACTGGAACTTCAAATAATAAAGTTAGCTATTGTAGCCATTTTCCGTGAATACCAAGATCCGTACTCATAAACCAAACTTACGCTATGCGTTCGTTTACAATTCGCCATAATTCATAAACTGTGCGCATTTCCCGCATTTTGGGCTCATGACCAGTGAGAAATTAAGAATATTTTATGAATTACTTTCCCAAAAGGCGGGAAATACGTCGGATTTATGAATTACAGCGAATTTTAAGTGAACGCGTAGCGTAAGTTTTTTTTTATGAATACCGGCCATAGTTACTAAATATAAAATTAAATTATATTCCTAAAATAGTAAGCTTTGGGAGATGATATTTTAGGAACATAATTAATTTAATATCCTGAACGCGATGCGATGATAAAATACCTAACATTCCATTTAAAATAGAAACAATAAACGATAGAAAATCTCGAAAACTTGATGGTCATTTGTTTTTCCGAACGCACACCATAAAATCGGGGAGGAAAGACCCTGAAACTTTGGTACTAATTTGAGTTACTTCGTAAAAATTCAAATAAGAAAGTTAGCTATAGTAGCGGATTTTCATGAACATCCATCCTGTACATGACAGTTTGTGTATGAATTCTTTATTTTGTTCTTCAGGATATGTAGAATTTTTAACTGTGTCGCTTTGTATATAGTCTAGTTTTTTTTGCAAAGTTGTTTTGCCTACTATTGCAAGTCACAGCATCAAGAAAATAATTGTCATAAATTTATAGGCAAATTTCGGCAGCCGAAGTCTTCAGATATTTAAAGTATCTTACCTACTGTAAAACATAACAGAAAAAAATCGATCCGGAAACGCCCTGACATATAAGAAAACTCTTTCGATATACACTAATAACCGAAAATTCAACGACATAAATTTGACATACCGTTAATTTGAAATGTCTTAAATACTGACAAAAGCATTTAAAAAATAATGGTTGATATGAACAGTGTTTACATGGCTGAACATCTTCCGTTATAAAAATCACAGCATGTGGCTTCAAAGAAGAATTAGAAACAGTTTGAATTTAATTATTTTTTTGAGTTAGGCATGTACGTTTAACACAACCGATTATCAAGGTGCTTTGATCCGGGGTTGGAAAAAAAACCGTTTTTTTTTTTAAAAAAACAAAACTGTTTTTTAAAAAAAACAAAACTTCTGTTTTTTTTGTTTTAAACATTTTTTTTTGTTTAAAACATGTTTAAAATTGACCCTAAATTAAACATGTTTTAAACAAAAAAAACAGCTGTTTAAAACAACTTTTAAATGTTTAAATTGCCCTTACAGCTTACATAAAAAGATATATATTATTATTATTACTTGATATTTGTGTAAAAAGAAGAATTTATTAAAATTCGATCTCTAATTAAAAGAAAGATGAAAAGTTTGTAATGTTAGATTATGTATCCTTTTAAAAATAATGTATGTACTTTAATAATAATTTAAATCATGTAAGGCAGAGCTTGATTTATTTAGGATCTACGGTCGCGGTATTTTAAATGATTTTCAAAGAAAGAATGAAGTATTTGGTACCAACATACTAAGAAAAACATTCCCAATAAAAACTAAACTCAAATACAATCCAAAGAAGTATTTTTTTCAAATTACTGGATCGCATTAGAACTAAAATACATGATTCGTGGCTTTCTATACTGGAAAACAAAAGTTTCAAATATGTAAAAACATGTAGGACGTTCAATTTAAAATAACAAAGTCGATAATACTTCCGGCGAAACCAAAAGTCCAGTAGGTATATGTCAGAAAATTCAAATTAAATTTTTGTTTAATTCATCGTTTTCAAATTTTAAACAATATTTAAAATTCTAGAAGGGCGAATATACAGCCTTGGGACACACGGTAGAAATTGAATGAAGACAAATGAAACGATAACGTTATAAATAGTTTAAACAGCGACATCCTACGATCACTTTATGACGAAACATTGCATTAACATTGACAAATTCAAGCCTGTTTGCTACATAATAACTCATCCCGTAACCCATAGTATGAACAGGGAAGCGAAGGACCCAGTATGTGTCAAAACTTAATGTAATAATAAAAGGTTAAATATTGACAAGGTATTTTAAAATTGTACAATATAAGTATTATTCTAGTGATCAATTGATCAATGATTAATAAATTGATTATAATCAATCTAATACAATTTAAATTTAGTTGAAATCAGAGCTACGGTGTAGTCATCTAGTCATCAGCTCAGTCACGCATTGTCTACAATTATTAAAACAATTGATATGAGAACAAACTAAAGTTTCAAGTTAATCTGTCAGTGAAATACAGACCCTAAACAATTAATTTCTGGTTACATAGTGTTACGTTGCAAAAATAAAGCACTTATATCAAAAGAGTTCTATTTTAGCTTAAAATTATAAAAAAATGAATTTAAAACATTATCAAAAAAAAAAACATGTTTAAAACATTTTGTTTAAAACAGATGGTATGTTTTTAATTCGGTGTTTTAAACATGTTTTAAACAGTTTGTTTTAAACTTTCCAACCCTGCTTTGATCCCTTTGATAGTATTTTGTTCATCTGCCCGAGGAGAAAATAAGTTTACCCTCTTGATCCCTAAGTATTGCTCTATCTTAGGTAATAGTCATTGTAGTCAAATTCACGATTTTGTGTCATTCGACTTTTGGCTAGCTTTTTGGGGCAAATATCCGTATGTGCGACGGTACTATTTCATCCTTGCTTTAATAATTACATTGTATATTTTTTTATTTGATACACTTATGTAAAGGAGTCCGTCCCTCCATGTATGTATGCACAACAGACTGCTGGACTCCAACGGTCGGTCGGGTTGTGATTCTTCATCCTGAGGTCATCCTTGCAGAAGTGGACGAAACGTTCGAAACTATCTTCTTTAGTTTTAATTTCAAAATTCTTCTTATGTCTTTGTATAGAGCGAGTCAAAACGTGAACGAATCTTTTTCTCTCTTATTTAAAGCAAGCAATCCAGAAGCTAAAAACCTCTTCGTGCACCGTTTTTTTTTTTTTTTTTAACTGAACAAATAAACTTCTTACGTAAGCCGGTATTTTGTTGTCTTGATTTACTTTCAATACAAAAAATCGCGTATGAAATATCACACCTAGGCAGAGCAACGTCGGTTGGTGGTGCCGTGTATGAGATTCAAGCGGAACGCAGGACTAGGTAGGACAAACCAGTGTGTGAGTGTGCGTGATAATGAAATTTCAGTTCTGTTTCACTCTTGGTCGCGTGAAGTAACTCGAGCTAGAGAACGCAGGTTCTTCAGCTGAGCGTTCAGATTTTTTCCGGAGGAAACTTCCGGACAACAAATTTAAAAATCACAATCAACCACAAACCGCAAGTTTTTTTTTTTTCTTTTTTAATTGTGAACAGTTTTTTTTTGTGTTGCGTATACTAAACTTATCGGACGTTAGATAAGATAAAAAAAAAAACAATGTGTTTGTATAAGCAGTTTTCACGTGAAAACTGATTTTCGGGCGTGTTGAAAAAACCTGGATTTCGCGTGGTCCGGCCTTAATTATTCCAGCGACGGCCGAAGTGAATAATGTTCTTGATTAAGTAACAGTTATAAATAGACGAGAATGGGCAAGTGCCTCCCTTTTTAGTGCAACAATTAGCGTCAATAACGAAGTGTAAATAATGTTCGTTGTAAGAAGTTGTAATTTATTAAGAACGTGCGCAGGCCATAATATCCTGAAAATTTTTTGGTGCGTGTCCGTTGCGGTCGTAAACAGTGCTGCCAATCTTATCAGTGCAAACCGCTTGATAAATAGCGTTTTGTTTATGGTCCGAAATTAAAAAAAAAAAAACCATGACATCTCATGCAATTGTAGTAATAGTAAATCATGCCTAAAGTTTATTTATTTATTTATTTTACAGAATTCGCGCTTGCTAATTGCTGGTGGTAAATAGCACTGACACGTTGTACTTGTAATTAATAGTGTGTTAGTTTCACTTCAGAAGTTTTTCGTAATTAAAAAAAAAAAATCTTGACAGAATGGTGTTAAGTTACAAAACCGTTTGGAATTGACCATAACTAGAAAAGCATGTGTCATTGCTTAGGATAGTTTATACGATATGTCACGAACGTTTTGTTCTCGTTTTGAATTTAAAAATCTCTCTAAATTCACTATGAAAAACCGTTCAAACATTCACCACCAGCTTCAAAGCAGCTGGTAAATGAAATGAGTGAATTAAGTTGACATGTGTTCGCCTAATCACAGCCGACTTCAAACATTTTAGGTTTTGAACGCATGCAAGTTATCATCAGGATCACTAGATTTAGTCCCGATCTTACCACCTCCTGATAAATTTAACCGTCGGTTAATATCCTAGGAAACAATTATCAGCACAAAGGTTTCCAAGGATATTTAACCGACGGTTAAATTTATCAGGAGGCGGTAAGGTAGGGCCTTAATTGACTTTTAACTTATTTTATAGAATTCGAAAACAAACATCGTTTTCGTAATTACAGATTTTATAAGGGCAATCTGAATACAGATTTATTTAGACTTCAGTAATTTTGAAATTTCAGATATTTTGCTTATTATTACCATGATCACTATGTAACGATAAAAATATAAGTGCAAAATTTTTTTAATCTCGAACCGTACAGAAATATGATGGGAACACACTCAACGTTTCGCTATAGATTTATAGCTTCGTCATAAGCTTAACTATCAACTACATCTGTACCAAAAATCTTTCTCTTAGAGTTAAAAATAAGAATAAAGAGTTAAAAATAAGAATAAATAAAATAATGGCTGCAAACAACACTTTTTAGATGAGAAAATATTAAATATCTCCAGAACGGTTACATTTAAACGTAGGTTATGGTGTAGAATTTTATGGGCAATCCAAATTTGACATTATATACAGGATGCGCCATTTAAAATAAAAAAAAAGTTGCGTCCAGCACCACTATTTCGATTCATCATATATAGATGAAAATTATATTTTTTGTTGTAGGTCTCTAAAGGCCAAAATAAAAATACCTTGAAATTTTTTTGTCTATTCAGTAATTATTGAGATATAGCCCGAGAATACGTTATTGGGACATCCTGTGTAGTTAAAAAAAAATTAGAAAGTTAAAAAACAACAGAAGGTACTCAAATAATAGGAAACCTAAAAGCGATAACAAATTCGAAAATAAACAAAAATTTTAAGAAAAGTTGAGTGAACGAATAGTAAATCTCCAACTTACTTTTGGGTTTGTAAGTCTTTATTCAATAATGACAGAAACTCAATTTTAAAAAAAATTAAAAAATAATAGAAAAATAATTTTTAAAAACCTTAGATTTCAGTGTAAATAAATTCAAAAATAACGGAAAATTTTAAAATAACAGAGAACTGTGAAGTTATCAACAATTTTGAAACAATAAAGAATACAAAAATAAAGTAAGTCTGAATAATTAATAAAGAAAATCGAAAAAAGAAGAAGATTCAAAAGTGTGAGATCTGATAATAAAAAACAGAAGATTGAAAAGTTTAAGAAAATGAACTTTTAGTAAAAGCAACAGAGGAAGTTGATGGTGTTGTAAAAAAAAAAGATAATTTAGCGTAAATAGAAGTTGCAATCAAAAGTCAAATCAAACAGAAGACGTGGAGTAATTATAGTTTGAGAAACAAGAACGTGGTATATTCCAAATTCAAAAAAAAGAAAGTCTGATTTAATATTAAAGATGTATTGCAACCAGAAAAGTACAATGCCTTTAGTTGTAAAATATTTTGATTAGTACAGTTTTGTATAAAAATATAATTCACATTATTTTTTTATTAAAAAAAGAAAAATTTGAGTTTTATTTTTTACGTTTAGCATTTTTTTTTTAAATCTACAAAGCTCTAGCTACCTTTTGGGTGGGTTCGTAAAGTCTTCTTTGGTAGCACATAGAGTAGAGGTAGAGTAAATGACATGAAAAGCAAGATATGCAAAATCTTACGGATGAGAGAGATAGAATATTACCCGGGAAACACAAAAGGCAGTTTACGAACACGCTCTATGTATTTATGTTAATATTTTATTTAATGCAACTTAAGTATCACTATTTAGAACTTATTTGGCATTGTGAAAAACGCGTATTTCCAAATTTTTAAACTCCCCTCTGAACTATGATGTAACACGTTTCAAGTTTTCATCGACACCGTTGGGAAAGTCTAACTTGAAAAACGCCAAATAAACGTTCAGTTCACAAACATAACGTGTAATTAAATAATTTCTTGTGAGTATCATATTGTTATCTTTGGTTGTAAAGACAGTTCACGCTATTGAGAACGTTAAGCCTTTTGAAAAGACAAATTGAGGCTAGAGTGCCCCTTATTACTATTTAATAACTTCTTATTATTATAAAAAACACAAAACTGTCAGCGTCTCGTTGAAACGTGATTAATGAGCGAGCACGTTAATTGTTTTGAGTGGAATACGATTTGCTGGTGCAGCATTGCAAGTAAGTTTGACAACTTGAATTTCAATTGTCAGCATGGAATCCCCTCATTTAAAATGTCCCAGAAACCGAAAAGGACTTTAATCTGCAAGCAAAGCAAACGTTGGTATTTCATGTTTCCACAGCAGTTGAGCCGGTCTCGCTGAACCGGCACTTTCGAAATACTACCTAACTAAACAATTTTGTCGATTTAAGCGTCCTGTATTTTGTGTAAAAAACCAAAAGCAAAAAACGAATTTCGAATATAATTTTTTAAACGTGACACTATTATTTTGGTTTGTGACACAATCGCGGATACAAAACATTTGAACTTACAAATTTTGTAAACAATGAAAAAGTGTATTTAGTTTTATAATCAGGGAAAAGAATTCGGCCCACTCGTTCAAAGAAATGGACGAAAATTCATTACACGGGCTGTATTAACCCTGCCCACGTTAAGTTCTCCAAATTACAAGCACCCCCTCTTCCTCCCACTCAATAACGGTAGTTGCATTCGGCGTAAATCCTGTTTAACAATGTGGTCCGAATTCTTTTCGCTAGTTATGATCGAGCCATCACGTTCCAAGTTTTTCCCTCTGCTTCGCTTTTTTTCCTCTAAACATATTTGCATCTAGCTTCGCGCCAATAAAATAACATTGCTGTTTGCAGTAAAGATAAGGTAGGCAAATCTGAATATTTGAGATAACCAGACTTAAGAAAGAATGCCGATATGAAACACGACGACTATCACGAGCGATGATATCAGCGTACGTGTGAAAATGGAGCGCAGTGATAGTGTCGAGTCTTTGGACGATATTCTGAACGATTTAAATTCGGATAGTGACGAAAGCTTCACGGACAAATCCATTACGACGGTGAGCGTCGGTGATGCAGTGACTAGTCGAAAAGTGAAGACGCTTAACACGAGTGTCGATGACCAAAACAGAAGCCAGTTAGAACGAAAGGAGGAAAACGATAAACCTAAAGGATTCGAAAGGAATGATCCTAAGGAAGTGCTTCAAGTTGACAATGACGATGGCGAAGAGGAAGATGAAAAGAAAAATGAATCAAAAGTCTCCTCCTCCTCCAGTATTGGTAACGACCATAATAGAAGCCAGTTAGAACGAAAAGAAAATGAGAAAGAACCTACAGAAGTTGAGAGAATCGAACGTAAAGAAGTGCACCAAGTGAACGTTGATGATGATGATGACGATGGTGGAAGAGAAGTTGATTTGAAAAATGAATCAAAAACTGATGAGAACGTCGTCCCAAAAACAGAAGAAAAACAAGAGATTACTGAAGGTGAAAATATGGTATTATTAAATAAGACTGATATCCAATCAGAAGAAATAGCTCAAATTAAAATAGAAGAGGAAGCTTCTACGGAGAAAGGAGACCAAATAGAACTGAACAACAACGTCCTTGATGTCAATCAAAATCAGAACAAATCGATGGTTATAGAAGGCGTCACTGAAAGTGAAAGCAACGACAATGAACTAAGCAATAGCTCCACGGAAAATGAAGTTAAATTACGCCTGGAAGGAGCTACTGAGGATGATACTGACGATTTCGAAGAAACGAGGGCGGTTAAAGTTAGTAGAAGTCTTAGTATGCGTTCGCACAACGAAGAGGACATCATCAATCAGTTCCTTGATGTGTCTAATGATGACGTAGGTATTTTTTGTATTGAATTAAAACTAGTTAAAGTGACTATCGAGGTTAAGTATATGGAGGAAGCTATGCCGTATAAAGTGTTTTCATCTTTTATGTATGACAGTATGGCAAAACGAACGAAGCGTAAAGTATCGTGTACTTCATCACGCATATGTTGTGTTTCCTGGTGCTCTTTGGTTTGCCATACAAGAGGGTGGAGTGTGCGTCTGAAAATCGGCTCGTTTTCTGCTCGCTTGTTACTCATCCAGTTACTTAACCTCCATGATATTACGTTATTTTTTTTGGTCGGAAAAATGGCGATACGTGCAGTTGCACGATTTAGTTGTACGTATTATCTAATCGAATTGATGTAGATAACTGCGCAATGAAGTACATAGTCGAATTTCTTTTTATTGTATTAATTTTCTTGGTAAATATGTAAACTAAGGGAGGGGTCGATCGTATGACACAGGGCTTGGAATGGGTTGCTTTAATTGCTAAAAGCCATTTTTTTTCTCCGAAGATCATAAGAGTTATTCCTACTTTTTTTTAACTACATTATTTCAAGCGCTGTTGCCATTTACTGATTTTGTTAATTAATTAGTTAGTTCTGGTGATTTTCTTTTAAAATTTAAGACGTATCGAAAGGCTAGTTATTTTATTTAAAAATTACTGTAACCGAACCTCTTAAGGCTTAATAGTTCTTATAAAATAAATTGTTTTAGTTGATTTAGATTCTACTGTATCGGCCAGTATAAGATGTTGACTTTCAGTTGTTTGTTTCAATTGATTTTAATTTTTTTTCCTTTTACTTCTGTTTTGGATTGACTTTCCTTGTGTTGCACTTAATTCGAATTCAATTTTAGTTTTGGTTTCTATTTTAATGAGACCTGTTTCTGCAACCGTTTTGACTAGTTGAAACTGTCAAAAGTATGCAATCATCAAAGTTCTGATGGCTCGGAAGTAATCAGTAAGAAACTTTTTACTTAACTTTTATTGAGTTTTAATTTTTTAAAGGTTTAAATCTCTTGAGTTTCAGATTTTAATTTGTTAAGATTTAATTTTTTGAAATTTTAATCTTCCTTTTTAATTTCTACTTAATTCCTTCTGATTAGAGATGGACCAATAATTGAGTTTATTTTTTTGAGTTTTAAGCTCTTTGTTCTTGATTGGTTTTAATTTTTTTCTTGTGTTCCGGATTGAGTGCAATTGGGTTGGATCTTGCTTGTGTTCGACTTAATACTGATTGTGTTTTGTTTTGAGTAACTTGAATGTTTTAATTTTTATTTTTTCGCTTGTACTGGGTACAGTTCAATTAAGTGAAATTGTATTAGTATCCTTTTAGTTCATTTTTTGAGTTTTCAGTTTCACTTTTTAATTCTTTATATTTATCTTTTTGGATTTCAATTTTATTAAAATTTTTTAGTCTTAATTTTGTGCGTTGGCCGAGTCGCGTTCTGTTCCAAGTGAATTCAAGTTCAAGAGTTTCATTTGAATTAATTTTTTTTTGGTGTTTTGAGTCTGAAAGTTGTATTTTTAAATTTTTGATCATTTTATTTTCTTTTTTGGGAGTTTATTGTTCGAGTTGAGTCAAGTTAAGTTGATTTGAGTTGAATCCATCCTGCTTAGGAGGTTGAACTTAATTATAATTGAATTTTCATTTTTGAGTGTGTAAATTTTAATTTATTTTCAACAAGTTTTTGATTTTTAAAAGGTTTAAATTTTTTGACTTTCAGATTTTAATTTTTTTAAATCTTAATCTTGATTTTTAATTTTTCCTGAATTCCTTCTGAGTAGAGGTAGACCAATAATTGAGTTTTATTTTCTGAGTTTCTGAGTTTTAAGTTTCTTGTTTTTGGTTTAACTTGAAGGCTTCCCTGGCCGTCGTCCATTGTTGAATTCCTGGCTTCCGGTTGGAACCGCGTCTCCCCTCGGATTTCTTTTATTGCCGACGTTCGTTCTCCATCTTGTTTTTGATTGATTTTAATTTTTTTCTTGTGTTCGACTTAAGTTCATTTTTTGAGTTTTCAGTTCCGCTTTTAATTCTTTATATTTAGCTTTATGTGTTTCAATTTTATAAATTTTAATAGTTTATAAGCTCATTTTTGTGCATTAGTTGAGTCGAATTGAGTTTCAATTGAATTTACACTTTCCTAGTTTGTGAGACTTTGAAACATTTATTTTTTTAGTTTTTGATGATCTTGTTTTTGTGTATCATAATTTTTTGCTTGGGTTGAGTTAAATTACCTTGATTTGAGTTGAGTTCACCTTGCTTAGGTTGAATTTAATTAAAATTGAATGTTCATGTTTGAGTGTTTGTAAGTTTCAATTTATTTTCAACTTTGATTTTGTTGAGTTTTGATTCTTAAAAGGTAAATTTATTTTTAAGTTTCAGATTTTAATTTTTTGAGTTTTAATTTTTTGAAGTTTTAATCATATTTGCACATTCGCCTTAATTCTGATTGTTTTGTTTTGAGTAACTTTTATGTTTTAATTGTTTTTCATGTTTATTTTTTTCGCTTAGACTGGGTGCAGTTAAATTGAGTGAAATAGGATTGTCCTTGAGTTTTAAATGTTAAATTTTTAGTTAATTTTTTTGAGTTTCCAATTTCACTTTTTAATTCTTTATTTTTAACTTTTTGGGTTTCAATTTTATAATTATTTTTTTAGTCTCACTTTTGTGCATTGGTTGAGTCGAGTTGAGTTTCAAGTGAATTTAAATCTTTTGACTTTGAAATGTTTATTTTTTATTTTTTGAATTTTATTTTATTTTTTGTGAGTATCAATTGTTTGCTTGGTTTGAGTTAGGATAGTGTTAATTTGAATTGAGTCGATTCTGCTTAGGTTGAACTCAATTAAAATTGAATTTTCATTTTTGAGTCTGTAAGTTTTAATTTATTTTCAACTTTAATTTTTTTGAGTTTTAATTTTTAAAATGTTCAAATTGATTTTTAATTTTTTACTTAATTCCTTTTGAGTAGAGATCAATAATTGAATTTTATTTTTGAATTTTAAGTTACTTGTTTTTGTTTGAGTTGGACTGAATTTTAATTCATAGTTTAGATTTTTAAGTTTATTATTTTGAGTTTTTAGTTCCACTTTTTAATTCTTTATGTTTAACTTTTGGGTTTCTGGTTTTATAAATTTTAATATTTTTTAGCCTCAATCTTACGCATTGGTTGAGTCGAGGTGAGTCGAGTTCCATCTCAGAGTTCAAATTTTTTGGCGTTTTGAGACCTTGAACGTTTTATTTTTAATTTTGGATAATTTCATTTTATTTTATTTTTTGTGAATCATATTTTTTTGCTGGCTTGAGTTAAGTTAATTTAAGTTATAATTTTTTTAACGCAACATTTATTTTTTAAACTTAAAGAGTATGATATTCAAAGTGCTTCTTTCAAAATGAATTATTACTTTTACTTGTTCTTGTTCTTGTTGCGTTTAATCGCATTTCTAATTAGATTATTTGAGTAATTGTAATGTACAGTTAATTTAAAAAAAATCGAATGCAGTTGTTAAGTTTCTCTAATTCGTTAGTTATCAATGTTATTTTCAATTTCAGTGAGAAAAATATTTTTATTGACAAACACAACCTATTTGAAAAATTAGCTTTCAAATTTAGAAAAAGACAGATAGACACAATCAAAAAAAACTGTAAAATTTCGCACCCTGGATATTTTCAGTGTACTCGACTTCTCTGCAATCAACTGTATTTAATAATTGCAAAAAAGTCTTACATTTCGTTTCATAATAGCCTTTAAGTAGGTGGCCCCGAAATCATCGGCATTCCATTCCAAACAGAAATTAAATATAGTTTGGATATTTTTGTTAACCATATCGCATTCGGAAGTGGCGTCTCGTATAACTTATTTTAACAACACCTCCGCGTAATCCTCCTCAGTCATCCTCATTCTCACCAGATAGCGAGATGACGACGGCCGTGTACGTCCGCCTGGTGCAGAATGCGACTCTTCACTGGATGTTCGAAAACGTATTTCGAGATATTTTCGCCTGTTCGACTGTGCCTTAAAGATTCTTTCATTGTTTCAGGCTGAAGCACGACTGTTGGCGAGGCGGCAGGCCAGGGCCGAAGCAAGGGAGATTCGCATGCGAGAATTGGAACGCCAGCAGAAGGAGCAGGAGGAAAATGCGGATAGGCAGTTTGACATGCTGGCAGAGCCGGTGGCAAGGGCTGCACGATCTGCCGGATCGAGGTATCTTTCGAGCAGAAGAAGTTCAGAGGATTCGCTCGAGGATGGAGGCAGTCTTATGGGTTTACGGGTACGATGTATTTCCAATTCGATGTTATTTTATAATACGTTTGTTTGGTTTTACAGCACGAGCTCAAAGAGGTGGAGGAGAAGTTCAAAAAGGCCATGATAGCAAACGCTCAATTAGATAATGATAAGGCTGCGCAGACATATCAATTGGAACTACTTAAAGATAGGTCAGTTTTTTTCTTCATTTAATTTTCGCAGTTAATTAAAAAAATGGGGGAAATTTTGCACCTGTACGCATTTTTTAATTAGTATATCTTTGGAAAATGTTGTTTATGTAAGAAGTCATTTCGTAGTCGCCGTTTATAATTAAATTTCTTACCAGAGAGTAAAAGGGAGCGACATCCAGCGATCGCTTTTTTAAAAAAAAGAAGAAAAAAACGTGTCCAAGTTTACTAAAATGGAGACAGTTTTAAAAAGAGTACGGTATAATAATTAAAATGAAAAATAGTTATTTACGTGTCGAGCTTTGTAAATGAATCTCTACGGGCGAGCTGGAAGTTTGTGAGGCGATCCAGCGACGAACTTTTATTTTCACCTTCACATGGCTATTTTGAATTAATTTACTACAATTTTTTTATGAAAGAAAAAAACGTTTTTTTTATCTAAGGCGTTATTTCTAGCTAGACGTTTAAGGTGCTGTAAACAGATAATCTGCCTTTCAACAAGCCTGTAAAATTTTACAGATCTTTTATACAAGCCCGTAAAATTTTACAGGTCTGTTCCAGTAATTTACCGTTTACTTGGCTACCATAAACAACAAAAATAACCTGTAAAATGTCATTTACTGAGAAGGTGGAAATAAAAAAAAATAGATGAGGCACAGATATTTCCGCGTGTAGAAAAACATTCATGCAGTCTGTCATCCAATGTTGATCCTACCCTGTTCTGAAGCATACTGCTAAACCAGTGCTGCCAACCGACTTAGCGTGTATTTCGACAGAGAGTCTCGGTAGATGTATCTGAACTTTGGTGTATCATTAAAATTGTTAAAAACACATGTAAAGCAAAATTTAGACATAAAATAAATAAAAAATGAACAAAGTTAATGATTATTAAACAAAAAAAATAACAAAATAATAACCATGAAGTATAATAACAAAAAGTAAGTAAATGTGCGGATTGTGTACATGTAGTGTGATAAAAAAAAATTTAAACTTGCCCTATTAAAAAATTTAACTCAAAGAAGACATTTCAAATAAACGTTTATTACCGAATATTTATATTAAGTATAAATATTAGAAAAAAAAAATGCAGGAACAGCTTTCGACTTTTATTAGTTAGGTTAACCGTCAACTTGTCAAAGTTGTCAAATTCAAATGATGTTAATCACGACATGCGTTCCCGTCAACAAAAGCCTGCTACAGCCTACTTGACCGTCTTTTTTTTATTGAACACTCGTTACTTTTGTGTCATAATTTAAATCTAACTCATTGAAAATAAATGATTGTATAAAACATTTAAACATTTTTTTAAGTAATTTATTTTGGTATTGAGGAAAAGTCCGGTTTCAGCTAATAATTAGGCATTTTCAAGTGTACCTTAAAATAAATATTTTAAATAATAATTAATAATAATAATACAAAAACACTTACAAGTAAAATGAAAGTAAATTATTTAAAGAAATTGTAAATGTTAAATAATTAATTAAATAATGGCATACAGCCTAGAAGACTATTATTAATTTAAACATTTAAACAGTTCTTAAGTGAGATCTTGATTATAAACAGTCATACCAAGGCTTTGTAAAAAAAAGTTGTTCTTCCAATTTAAGCCACTTTAACGGTCTACATAACACAACAGGCCAGGATCAACGCCACTTGTATTGGAGGGAATTTACATTTTTCACTTTTGATTATTGATCATTAAAGATCGGACGTTTTAGGTCGTAAAAAAGTTGAAAAACGCGTATACCTGATTTGAGTTTTGACTTAATTATGATATCAGGTAGGAGTACCTATTTATTTTCTCGTGATAGGTTCTCATAAAACTCCAATAGAGTTAAGTAAATACATTAAAATTAAAGTCACCATCCGGAATTTTGTACAAAATTTAAATTAAAATCATTATCATCATTTTATACGAAATTCTGGATAATGATTTTAATTTTAATGTTTTATTTAACTTTACTGAACCTTTCTAAAAACTTGCCGTGGAAAAATAAATACCTAACATCATAATTAAATCGAATAAGATGGGTTTTTCGACTTTTTTACGACCTAAACGTCCGGTCTTTAATGATATAATTACCACATGGCGGACAGAAAAAAGTGTAAAACTTTACTATTGCAATGAAGCGGTGCAATGTTATAAATAGATTGTGTATACGCTTCAACATATTTGCCGGCGCAGCGCGTCTAGCTGATAGTGAACAATCGGTAAGCCAAAGTAATAATGCATTCGTCAGGACAGCATGATTCACAATAATGTCGCGGTTGTCTGCGATGCTCGGACACGATGCGCACGAGAGAGTGTGCTGCAGAGACGTGTCGTGTTTCTATTTAATTCAAATCAACTAAATTGTTGTTTCTAAATTCAAGAAAGAGCTGTTATTAGCTTCTGGAATTATATTCGCGTTGTTACCGTGGCGATATTAGACTGATTGATTAAAAATCACGTATAAAGGGGGGGAACATTTAACACTTCGATTTAGACCCTCGCGTCGAGTCGGACTGCCGCTATCTCAAACTGGTTTCAAGCAGTTCACTTTCTTAGGACCTCCTTTTGATAATTACA
Source organism: Prosopocoilus inquinatus (assembly GCA_036172665.1). Lineage (NCBI taxonomy): Eukaryota > Metazoa > Arthropoda > Insecta > Coleoptera > Lucanidae > Prosopocoilus > Prosopocoilus inquinatus. The sequence continues at coordinate 7,007,459 of CM069870.1, forward strand.
TAACAATACAACATAACAAATTTATTTCGTAAATGATCTGCTGATAATGATCATGATATCATGATCAATGATAACACCTAAAACTACGCGGACTAAGAATAAGGTCTAATTTTAAATACGTCACAAAAATGTTGATAATGAAAAAAAAAACTAATTGAATGTAATGTCTTTTTTTATTAAAAACTATTTCACAAATGAAGCATATTTCGCTAGAAAAAGCGAGTTTGATTAGATATATCTGTTGTGTTTTCGCGTTTCGTGTGCATTGTCCTATTTTGATCGAACTAAGATGTTTTTTTTTTTTAATGGTATATTTGTTTCACTGTATTTTCCTTTTTTTTTGTAATGATCAATACGTGTACATAATGTCATTTTAATTTAACAGACAGACACGTGCGTTATTGACCAATTTACCAACAGACAAATCGTCAACTCGTATTTTATTAACACTCAATTCATCAATGTGCCAAAATATCAATGACCTAACCAGTGGCGTAGCTATGCAGGAATTGCAAAACAACCTGGCGCCAGAACACCACAAGCACAAGCACCTAATCGAAGTGTAAAGTAAACATTTTTGTCTGGATCTCTAAAGGTTAACAAACGTGGAAAATAGTTACTTGTTTGTAAATCGCATTTCAAAGATTTTTGAAAGACGTATATTTTCAAATACAGAATAGTCTGAAATAAGTAAAAAAAAATTTGGACATATTATTGCCGAAAAATAATATCAAAACAGCTCGCAAACGCTAAAAAACTAACGTTTTAAGCATCAATTTCGAATGAGTGACGTTTGCGGCGCCCTCTGTTAATCCGAGTTGTAAATTTGTAATTGGACGGGAAGAGATTCCAAAACAACTGAAAAACGCGTTAGGAACGTTCAAGAGCAATGTCTTGAAAAAAACTTCGAATAGATCAAATTTTATACTTAAATAGTTAAAGCGAAAGAATGTACATGTATGCAAGGTTGGTAGAGCTGGACCGTGTATTAGAAGGTTGCCTTGATCAGGGATGAAGGGACAGAGGGTGCATTACGTCACGTCACGTGATAAATTCCATTGGGCATATTATTGACATTTTTGCGTTATTTGATCAATAGGACCACACAATTGATTCAATTTTTAATGAATTAGATTAAGCTGTAAGACACAGACTAAAACTCACTCTATTTACTTTACTTTACACTGTGACGAACAGAAGTTTCGTGTGACGTCACGAGTTACTTTTGCGGGGAGGAAATTTCAAACTACTAATTAAATGGGAACGAGGCAACCTACTAGATGCAATATCAGTTTTACCAACCTTGCATGTACATTTTTAGCGCTATCTGTTACCATGAGTCGTAACTTTGTTCTCTTTATTTGTAAGGAAGAAATTTCAAGGCAACTTAAAATAGTCAAAAAAATATGTTGCAAGAAACGGTTTCGAATAAATAAAGTCGAACAGAAATGGTTAAAAGAAGCTTCAAAGAAATTTCAAACATAAACAGAGCCATCTGTTAAAATCTACAGCCGCAGTTAATCTTGTATCCTTTAATTCCCACAGTGAAAACAGCTGAAAACAAATTTCGGAACGTTTAAGAATAATTTTAGTAAAACAACTTTATTTCTGGGAGAAAAATTTCAAGGCTACTGAAAATAGCTAAATAGATTTAAGAAAACAAATAAAGTTGAACAGAAATGGTTAAAAAAAAAATTCAAACAAATTTAAAGCAAAAAGGCGAAACAAAAGCAGCGCCATCTATTAATCATAAATCGCAATTAATTTTGTTCCCTTTATATTCTGAAAGTCAGTTTCAAAACAGTTGAAAACAAATTTCTTGACAAGAGTGTTCGAGAAATAGTTTAAGCGTACATATTTCACTTAGCCCTAGTGTTCGGTAGCTTTTCTAACCTACAATTTTGACAGCTCTTGTCACTTTTTATAAATAGGATAACCCAAAAGCATTTGCGCACTCTTGATTTTTTTAGCATAGGAACTAACGAGCTAAAGATTTTTTTTCTTCTAGTTTTACGTTCTTAATGATAAATATTGTAATAGTATCTATAAATTTTGAAACCTGGCGACTTGACTTCTAGTGACGCCATTGGACCTAACTGGAGTGACGTTTCACCGATAAATTACATAAACGAATTCCTAAGTTACTTAAATTAGTTTACTTTAATTTAACTCACTCTGTACATATTTATCTTTATCATATTGTAATGCGATTGCACGTTGCTATGCGTACAAGGCAGATTACTTTGGATTAATTTTTTAATAAAGATTTTTTTTTTGTTGAGAATAAATTTTATGAGAAACGATATCAACTTAACCTGGAAAAAGAAGGTGGAAATTACAGATCTTCAGATGCAGTATTTTTTTCAAATAAATTTGGAAAAAATGAATTAAGTACTTCTTAGCATTCACGTAGACTATCTTGTTTTTTTTTTAAATCAATCGTTATTTTCTGGGTACTTTAAATCAGCAAAAAAAAGTCTGCAGAAAGGGAGTGTTTTTTAAAACAATACATTATAAATTTTTCAGGTAAAAACTAAAAGTATTCACCAAGGGTCTATACTTGGACCACTTCTATTCAATATTTGTACACGATTTCGTCATGCTTTTGCCGGTCATAATTTGGTATCTAATAAAATTAATTAAAAATAATTTATAAATTTGTTTCATTTATAATAGTATTTAATAAAATTAAAACAAAGACTCCCATTTCGTCGCTCAGATGTCCAAATCATGTATGTATCTCAAAAGACACAAGTTTCCCAGAAATTAATAAAAACATGTCACTTCTGTCTTTGACTCAAAGTGAGAGTGAGATGCAAAATTTTGAATACGGGTTAATTGTGTAATTTGAATACGAGTTACCTTGAAAAAGAAAAAGTAAAAATGCCTTCAGAATTATAGAAAAGCTTTCTGATATTGACAAACCTCGTATTTTTCAAAATCGTCTTATTTTGAGATACGAGGTTTTGAAGTCTGAACGATGACGATTTGTTTTTTCTTATGACTTTCAGTAAGCCATAGTTTTGTGGAATCCTATTGGTAACCCTGCTTGTCACATTACACAAAGCAGAACGCTATCCAGGAAAAATAGTGTCCCGTTTTTCATGCTCGCGACTGTACACTACAATACCCACCACTTAATGTTTATTGATAAACATTATTGCTGTTCAAGGTTTATCGATAATATAATTTCATGTCAGTCTTATAATAATATCTTTGATAGTTGCCGTTTGCACGTATTTATAATTTAGTTTTTTTTTTTTTTTTATAACAATCTAGCGGTATAGTGCGTTTCAATTTAATAGAAACTCGTAAAATTAATCGCGGCTTAGTCTGGTCATAAAACAGATTGCGACCGCTAACTTTTAGTAACTCTGCAATATGTTATTCTATTATATTCCATTCCAATCTATTCTAAAGGATTTTCGAAATTATTAACCAACTCCACTATAGCGGATTCAAATTCTTAAGGCTTTTAAAATACGGGAATTCCAATAGGGTACATGAACACTTTTTTTAAAGATTTTATTTGAAAGTAGGCAAAAATACGATAATTTAGATATATTTCTTTTTTTTTCATAAATGAATATTAAAGCCGTAAAAATTGAAGAAATTTGAATTGATTAAATTCCCGCCAAAATGCACATTCTGACCGTGTGACGTCAATGTTCATATGTTGTCAAATCGTAATAAGTGAATATCAATACGAACACTTAAAATTTATTACAATAAATAGTAAAACATTTTATCAGTATTGTGCTGTGCTATAATGTAAAAATACCTGTGCAAGAACTCCGAATAAATTATTTATAAGCGTTTCACAAAATTTCGTGTTACCAACCTTACTGCTCAATGGCGAAAAGTTCCCGTTTCCACCACAAACTTCTTAGCAACAAAGAAAAAAAAATATAATAATTTCTTTAAGATATTCACTTCGTAATTGTTGCTTAAATTAAAACTATATTTTTCAGCACATATTAAGAACAAACATTCAAACTATTTGACAAGGGTCTGCATACAACATAAACGTCAAGGACAATGTATGAACACTGACGTCACAACGAATGGAAAGCCTTTCGAAACCACGTGATTTATATTTGAATATTTTCGATTTTATTTATTAATTTAAGAGAATAGCGTAAAAATATGGTGTTTTCGCGTGTGTTATTGACTATAGTCTCGATTAGAGAGCTTTAATTAATAGTTTTATATTATTGTCATGTACCCTATTGTATGGTTATTAAGATTATTAGGGGTTGCTATAATGACATTGAATACGATCTTCAATTAAATTATGAAACGCATTACACCAGACCCTAATTTATTTTCAAATATTTCAAAAATGAAGCAAAATACCAAAAACACACGAATAAGAAAGCGATTTAGTCCTAATTAGTACAAAAAGAATGTCTAATTTAATTAAGATTTTAAGGTTAAAGAAGCCAGAATCCTAACATTAAAAGAAGATGATAAGATTCATCTTACATATGCCTCAAAGAATGGTTACAAAATTAGTACAAACTCATTACAGTACAAAATTTTGTCAAATAGAGGCTCGTTTTATAAATGTATTAAAAGGAGACTTTAAAATTATTAACAGATAAAATAGCGACATCTTACTATCGCTTTTTGACCTGACATTGCAGTAGGATAGACAAATTGAAGCGGGATTTGCTCCTAATAAGTCCCCCATGCAAGGCGGCCATGCTTGCTGTCAAAGCATAATGAAAATGTTTAGAAAAATTTTGTGCAAATCGTTTTTGATTGCAGTGAAAACCTCGAGCAGCCTCTGGACAGCTGTTTCAGCCCTGCTTGGGGCTTCTTCAGCAGAGACGTAGCTCGAAATTTCCACTGCAAACAAAGACGTCTCTGCTGAAGAAGCCTCAAGCAAGGCTTTTATCTGTTCATCACTCTTAGTCGTTTTTGTTTGCAGTGGAAATTTCTAGCTACGTCTCTGCTGAAGAAGCCCCAAGCAGGGCTGAAACAGCTGTCCAGAGGCTGCTCGAGGTTTTCACTGCAATCAAAAACGATTTGCACAAAATTTTTTTTAAAATTATTGTTATTTTTATTAAATGTGTAAGGGTGTTTAGAATTACTTATTACAATGATAATAAAATAAATTCAAAATCAGTAACCCCCCACCCTTCCTTCACTTGGAGGCTCCTAGTTCCAACTTTTCTTTTTCTTTTTAGATTAGAAGAACTAGAAGAAGAACACTCTCAACTGAAAAGAGAACACCGTGATAAATGTAGGGAACACGAGCAATTAACTAGGTTATCTGCGAGACTCAAAGATGAATTGGCTGTCGCTAAGGCCGAATTGGAAGAAAGAGATAGGCTCATCGAGGAGAAGGGCTTGGTCATAGTGGGTGAATCCCTTTCCCCTGATGAAGATCTGGGGACATTAGAGGGAGCTGTCAACGGACTTAGTACGCCGAAGAAAGCCTTAGTTAGTGTACAAAATGCACAATTATTAGAAAATGCCGGAGAGGGTAGTTTAGGTAAAAGCACCGCATTTTCTTTTACGATTCAAATGATAAATGACTATTTTATTGCAGATGTACGGCTGGAACGTTTTGCGAAAGAAAAAGTGGAATTGCAGGATCAGATAAGTCACTTAAAGTTAGAGTTGGAAGAGGAGAGAAGCAAGAGGCGGAAGTCCAATGCGTCGGGGATCACGTTGAATGGGCCTACTTCGGATTCTGATTACGATGCTGCTGATTTGCAAAGTTTGTTACATCGTGTGTTCTTAACCGTTTTAATCTGAGATTATCTCTTGCAGGAGAAGTTAGCAAGCAACTGGCAGAATATAAATTTAGGGCACAAAAAGCAGAGCAAGACGTTGCTACTTTACAAGCAACTGTGGCGAGGCTGGAAAGCCAAGTGATAAGGTATAAGTCTGCCGCTGAAGTATCTGAGAAATCAGAAGAGGCTTTGAAGGCAGAGAAAAGGAAGTTGCAGAGAGAGGTGAGTTTGTTACCTTCATTGACAAAATATTATAGAAAAGTGTGAGCGTTTTTTTATTTATTATTTGAAATAGTATTTTTTGCATTTATTTTTATTTAAGCTTTTTTAAAATTGCAGGGCACTTTAAGTAGCACTAGCTCGTTTGATGATAGCATAAGCGACAGTGGAGGTAGACACACCCCTTTCTACTAACACGCTTTACTAACGCTTTGCTTTTGTATAAAATTTTTTTCTTTGTCTAAAACTGAGTAGTCTGAATTATTCTTGAAATGTGTTGCAATTATATTAAAGGCCTAGTTGAAAGAATGGTTCAGAATTTTAATGTCGATGTGCCGTGTATTGTATTGTATTGTAAAAGTTGTGATTATGCCAGGTGAATAATGTGAAGCAGCAGCTGCTGCATAGCGAGGCCTATAAGGCAGCGTTATCTGAACAGTGCAAGCGTTTGCAACGACGTCAGTCCCTTGGTCTTCTATAAAAATGTTGTAATGTAGCCCTTCTCTCATCACTTCACCATTGTCACTAACAATTACATCTCTTCACATTTACGCATTACTAATAAAATTGGTCAGTTTTAAAGTTCAAAAGTCACTAATCAAAATGTGCTCACTCGTTTATTTATTTTCAACTAACTTACTTTTATTATAGAGGTATGTAATTACAGTTGTAAATTTCTGATTTAAATGTTAATGTTCATTTGAAATTGGCTATCATCTTTTCATCTCTGAAAGAATTAAAAAAATGTGTTCATTTGAAATTGGCTATCTCTAGTGGTTCTCATCTCTGAAAGAATTAAAAAAATGTTTATTTATTTTGTGTGCTGGAAACTAGTAAAAGAAAAGTAAGATTTGTTACAATATTAAAATTAGTACCAATCTCCAAACTTTGCCTAATTTTGATTAGTGACTTTTGAAATTCCAAAATATAATTACACCCACAATTAAACCGACAATTTAACTCAATTTTTTAAAAGATATATTTTTTTTTTCAAAATACATATTGACCTACATCTGCCTGGATTGTTAGCTTCGATTAACCTTTGCACTCTATTTTTTTTTTTTTAGTATTCATGCGTTTTATTTTTTTCTATTTTTATTTTTAAACAAAACCATCATTCATATCATGGATCATTTTTCTTAGTACGTACACAATTGGCTACTCTGTGGTTTAAAATTGGTGGATTTTTTTTTTACCAATGTACAGGAACTTTTTTTTTTCAAATTCTTTTGCTGCTACGTGTTCAAAATGCTTCACTTCCAGCATTGTGTATCACAACCGCGGAAATTAATTTGCATCATGTTTTTTTAGGCACGGGAAGCATTGAGTAGGGCGGAGGAACTGGAAACGTCCAATACTCACTTGCTGAAGCGATTGGACAAACTAAAAACTGCAAAGTCGGCCTTGCTTAAAGAACTCTGACAATCGTCTTTATACATGCAGAAGTGAAAGAATAAATGATTCAATTAAAAAAAAAAAATGAATTGTAATAGCCAGAAAGCATATGTAATATGTTACTTGCAGATTATAAATGTCGCAGCCTTAATCTTCCTATATAACAGCTAGGCATATCTGCAGAAATCACTTCTTTATAAGAGGCTGTTATTTTCCAGGTCGGCACTATTGTTTTATACGTCTAACAGTGTTTTATTATTTATTTAGTGTATAATTAATTTTATATTGTATATAATTATGTAGATTGAGTAACTCAGGATATATCCGTACCAATACTTGTAGAAAAATGTTGCAAATATTATAACACATAGCTATCAAGGTACGACACACAACATTACTTATTCAGAGCCGTTGTATTGGGTCTAATTTCTAATCGACTCGTACGTACTCTATTCATGTTCGATTAACAGTTCATTTTGTTACATCATAAAGAGCGAGTTTAGCAGGCAGACATCTTATTAAATGCGTTCGTTATTTATAAACAAGTAGTACTTTCTACTTGGTAATTAATTGTATTAGTTAAATTAATAATAAGGAAAGTTATAGCATAAATAAATCATGCCTCCTACTGCATATATTCAGTTGATCATGCACAAAAATATTCTATATTTTAACATAAATTTTAGATTCGTTGTTACTTTGTTGGTGTCTGCTGGCTGTATTTAACGATTTTTTTTCATTCAACTGAATTTAGCAAAAATGTTCGAGCACATTGTTTTTACGTACGTAATAATTTTTGTTTATTGTTCCACTTGTGGTGCGAAAATGAATACAGTGTATATATATGAAATGTGATTTGTTTGTGTATACTTTATCCACTGGTAAGGGTACTTGAAAAAAATTAATAAACCGATTTATAAGAAGGCGTTTGCATTTTTAGTTTCCTATTTTTCCATAAGTGTTGAACGCTACGTTTTATACAGGGTGTTTGCAAAATAAGTGCAAAATTTTTAATCACAGTACGCCGACAGCACAAACAACACGAAAATAATACAAAAAAATTCGTATGTTTATAACAATTGTTCGACATGACGTCTATCATTAGCGACACACAAACGAACTCTGCGAAAAAGTGATTCTGGTGTTCGTATGCATGTCAGGATTAGCGCAAATACTGTCGACGGCATTACGAATACACTCCTCTGAAATGCTGTACTCTCGCCGTTCGTGAATCGCGGCATTTTAATCAGCTATAATACTATGTAGATTGTATTTATATTTAGCTTTAACTCGTTTGTAAAACTGTTTTTGGTGTCACAATGAGCTTGTTGTAAACGCAAAGTAAAAATATTAGCAGGAAGAAATTAAAAAAAAAAAATTAATTTTCTCTAATAATAAAACAACATAAAATAATATCCTAAAATAAATAACTTTTCGTATCGTTAGTGTGATGGTAAAAAACAAAAACGAGTCTTTAATTGATCATACAAATGTAATTAGTTTGACAGTTATCAAGGTGAACTATTCTTTTTTGTTTTTGTGTTTTGCTAAAAATATATACGAGCAGAAAGGAACACAAGAAAATTCATGGAAAGCAAGCAAAGAATAATAAGAAAAATAAATAAAAATCGCCGATTTGGAATATCGAAAATCAGTTCAAATAAATAAAAATAAATTAACCTGCAAAAAAATCAGAAACAAAAGAGAAATTACAGAAACAACAACAAATAAGAAGACAGCACCAAGGAAATTGAACGAAAAAGCGACAGTTTTTCGGCGACGAATCACAAAGTTCGTAGAAAATAAAAGCAAATTGTTAAAGTCAATAAAAAAGAAAAATGAAAGATGAAATACGTATATAAAACAAAAGATCACTACTGCGATAGATACAGAACAAATGAATTACGAAAGAACGTCAATAAACTGCGAGAAATCATTTCGATAAAAACTGCAAATTAGTACGAAAGCATAAAGAACAGAAAAAACAAAAGAAAATTGATGACTAAGAGCCATTTTACTTCTATCAAGATTTGTTACAATTTCTTGCGCAAAGTGACAAAGAAGCATCGATTCAACCAATCAGCGTTAACTGTAGTAGTCTGTCTCTCTCATTTTGTACAAATTTCGGTAGATGTAAAACGACTCAAGGAACAAGAAACAAATGAATTTCCAGACGAAAAATTAAAAAAAAAAACTTGTAAAAAGCAAAAGATAACTGAAAAAAGCGTCGGTAAATAAATTGTGAAAAATAAATTTGATAAAAATAAACAAAGGAGAAATAAGAAAGCATAAAATGAATTAGATATTGTAAGACGGACGAAAAAATTAGAATCGACGAGTTTTTGCAAATAATATCAAACTCGTAGGAAACCAAAGAAAACTGTGAGAGTCAATAAAATGGGAAAACCAGTTCGGTTAAAAAGAGAAAAATCAATTAAATTTGAAATTGCAACTTTATAAACAATTAGAAATTTTGCAACTGATAAACAAAACCGCAATGTGTCAATGAATTGATGAATAAATTGAAAGGACCGTAACAACGGATCAATAATAACAAAAAGACAACTTAATTGTTTATGATATTCGCGAAAATCAGCAACCAATAGATGGCGCGTCGCCACTTTTGTTCTAACTTGGGAAGGGAAATTCAAAATTAAGAGGTGGTCAGTACGTCTATGGTTATTTCCTACGTGTGACGATGACCTTCACTGTATTTAAATAAAGAAAAACAGCAGTTTTATTTTTAAGTACATGTTTAAATGGATATTAGTATTAGGTTATGTGATTATTTTCGTTTAAAAAATACCAAAATGAATAACAATCTCAATAATGCATACAATATCAAGAAATACTCACCTAAATAATCAAGTTAGCACTGTAGAAATCGTCACAACTTAAGTTTATTTTGAATAACCTCTCGTAGAAACAAATTTAGAACAAAAATGGTTACCAACCTTGGTCAGACCTTGGTTTATAAAGTCGAAAATCGCTCGCGACCAATAGAAATCGACTTCACGTGTGGCCATATTCTTCTTTTAAGGCACTCTAGGAAAACATAAAGAAAACAAAGAGCTGTCAGTAATTTTATTCAGCGTAATTTGTTCTAATCGAACCATCAATGGTTTTTGTTAGTTTTATTATTGTGTGTACGTTATGTTAAAAGTAAAGAAGCGTCACATAACTCATAAACAATCATTTCAGTTTAATGTTTTTTTTTGTAGGTTGACAAAAAGTCATTTCAATGTTTTCCTTATTATAAGAACCTTCACAGAACTTCCGCTAGATGTCAGCCACTCCATGATTTTCTCGACTACGTAGAAAAATTAGTCCGAGTTAAGTGAATGGTCAAATTGCACAAAACCGTCGATGGTCAATGGTCCGACTAAACCCTCTGACCAATCACTAATTGAGAGAAATGATCACGTGATTTGGTCTGACCACTTCGACCGTTCACTTACTGCAGTCATAAACGCTTTATATAGGTGCTTTCTTTCGCTTAAAAGTTTGAATCGTGTTTCCAATAGTTTGGACCTGAATTTCGTAGTTGTTGGAACAAAACACCTGATTGGAATCTTTTGTTGACAGTTCATTCGTAAATAACCATAATTCAATCCAAACAAGTTTCTAAAAACAGAGAGATTCAAAGAAAAGGATGTCTGTTTTTGAATCAAAACACGTTTGGATCACGATTTTGTGAGCGAAAGAAAGCACCTAATGCCTTTAATATACTTTGACATTAAGAATTATTTTGGTCAAGGTTAGTCACGGATATTAAATTTATTTCGGTTCGTGCATAATATCAAACATTTTTTAATTGTCGAAATTTCTGAACAGTTTTGAAAAAGTGTACTTGCCGGTTTTTGTTTAATATCTTGATCTTACTCACTGTTAATAGCTTTTTCAGTTTATTTCATGATCGGCCTTGGCCGAATAATTTTTGCTGTCTCGGTATTTTTTAGCGATGTGAAGCAGTTTATTATCACTGGTGTAAAGTTGGTTGCCTACTAACTCAGAAATTCACGCAGAAGTTCCTCATTGATTTTATTCTATAGGTCGGTTCTTTCAGCTTTTGCTGGTTGGTAACCCTAGCAAACAACTCTATTAGTTCATTTTAGAATTAGTAGAGGGCCAGTGTCATAAAAAAACAAAACCGTTAAAAAGGTAATAAATTAATTACTTGTGTTTGTAACGGTGAAAGTTGCTAAATGTGTGTAAAATAAATTAATATTTACTTCTGGCGAAAATATGTTTTGAGGATTTAGAATAATTAGATCAGCGGTGAAGTCATGAAAACTGCGCGAAAATCGAATTAGTTCGCAAAGCATCTGCTAGAGGGCTTATAAAGTGAACCTATCGATGGATTGTGTTTGTGTTTGTGCAGAACCAGAAGCCTGTAAAAACCAGATGGTGGGGACAGACGGATCATGTTCCATTTCCCTATACGTTTAAAATTTTATAATTAGTCTGTTGTGAGTGATCGCGAGGAGAGGTTATAAGTTGGAGCGAATCAAGAATCTCGCAGGTGTGCTAATCTCGTGCGGTGTTTGCATTTTAACGTTCTTCGACGAGATAGTTAAATTATCAACATGGTGTCTGGAGGGATGACGTGCGTGAAATATTTGCTCTTTTGTTTTAATTTGTTGTTTGCGGTACGTACAAAATTGCCAGCCAAGTCTCGTTTTTATTTTCTAACTTTTACCTGTTCGTGTTTTTTTTCTTGTAGGTCTCCGGCATCGCAATTCTAACAGTTGGCGCTGTGATCCACACTATTTATCATCATTATTCCGAATTCGTAGATCCCAGTTTTGAATCTGCGCCCATTGTGTTGATAATAGTTGGTGTTATCGTGTTCGTGGTCGCCTTCTTCGGGTGCTGCGGCGCCGTACGGGAGAACCATTGTATGGTCATTACGGTGAGTTAAGCGTCGCTATTGTTATGCAAGAAAAGACTCCCTTCAATGTTAATTTATTTTAGTTCTCAGTCTTGCTGCTCCTTATTTTTACGTTGGAATTGACGGCGGGCATCGCTGGATACCTCCGACGTAATGACGTCGAATCCATGCTGGAGAAACGTCTCAACACGTCTATGGTTAACTACTATAAGGACACCAATGTTGCTAAGTCTTGGAATATTTTGCAACATGAGGTGAGCGATTTGCTTTTGTTTTATTTAAAAAATTCCCAACCTTGCACAAGGTTGTGATCAATATAATATACAGACTGTCCAAAATAAGTTGTCAACTACAGGGTTGACTAAATGGGGAAAAAGTTTTGCTTTTTAGACTTTGTTCAAAACATTCTGTTAGATTTAAAATATTCTCTTTACTGTTTTTGCGCAATTGCAATGCACAGTCAAAAATTGAAAAACAAATCTTTGTATGACTGGTTAATATCGTTTTTATCATTATCATAATAAGATAAATATCTTCTTTTCCCTACCATATAAATCTATTGGTGGATTTAAAATCAACGTAGCTGTTGTAGTTTCTGAAAAGCCAGCAGTAGTCAACTGTTTTATTTGGCAGCCATTTTGATTTTTTAGGTTGAGGAAGAACAAAATAAAAATCACCATCATGATATTCTAGGCATCAAATTAATCAAACCCTTATTTAAATATAGTCTACGCCTTATGGCCGAGTTAAGTGAGCGGTCAAATGGCGCAGAATCGTCCGACTAAACCCTCTGACCGATCAGCAATTGAGAAAAGTGATCACGTGATTTGGTCTGACCAATTCGACAGTTCACTTACCTATGCAGCCTATGTCTCGGTTCCGAAAGAGTTTTTTAAAATCATTGTTTCTAAAATATTTCTTCTAATCTATTTCTTAAATTAATAATTATACTCAATCTTGTTTGCCATGAAAACGAAAAACTTGCGTCAATTTGCTACAAGTCGGTTTTGATTGCGATGGATCCATGTCGAAAAAGGTGAAAGTTTAAAGACAAGGATGGAAGTATCAACAATCTGTGCAGGGCCGCAGTCAGACTAAATATTCAGGGGAGGCTTGCTTATCATAGTGAAGGGTAGGCTCCATAAGTTTTTATTTCAACGCTTTCACGAATTTTTAAAATATTTTCATGTCAGGTTGGGCCATCATAGGGCAGGCTTAAAACTTTCCAGGGCAGGCTCAACCTCCCTTGGCGCCCCCCTAGTTAAGGCCCTGAATCTATGACTGCATTTACATGAACATTTACGGTCGGTGTTAGTAGTGTTGTGAAATTACCGGTAATTTATTTTAATGTTATCTTACCGGTAATGTTACCGTAACATAACCAATTACACCTCAAGTGGCGACATCTCGCGCCGGAGTTACCAATTATACTTTTAACCAGAAATATGATATTTAATCAATTTTCTGATTAATTTGATACCGAATACGTATTACATTTTTGGCTTTTGTTAAAAATAAGGTTTGCAATATTTAATATTACGTATTTACACGAAATAAATTCATGTGTAAACGAAAATTATTTTAGATTATGAAACATTTATTACCATTTTTTAGTATTTACGGTTTTCCTAAATAATTAAAAGTATTCCTTGACCATTTCTTTCATTGGTTTACTTGAATTTTGCAAGTGTGTAAGTCGGAATTACGTCATCTTGACGACAGAGGTAACAAACTGTAACAAATGAATGTTACCTTACCGATAACATTGGAAATTTACCGTAAGGTAACGTGGTAATTTTAGCGACTCACAACACTAGGTGTTAGTAACATCAGCGTAAAAATTCGTGTAAACGGAACAAAACCGTTGTTACAACATTGGTTTATGCCCGATTTCTTCACCTCCTGATAAATTTATCTACCAGGTACTAACCTTGGAAACAATTGTATCGATAATAGTTTCCGAGGATACTACCTGACAGATAAATTTATCCGTAGGTGAAGAAATTGGACGTTAGTAACTCAACATACCTACATGCGTAGCGTTAGTAACACCGGTTTTATAGTTCGTGTAAACGTTTTACGCCCGTAGTTAACGTTGCTACCAACCTCCTCTATTTGAATGATCCTAACCAAACTTAACCTTTGTACCCTTATGTACGCACGTTGTGGTTGTGCACTTTCTGTTTTATTGATTGACAGTTGGCAATGCAATCAGCTGTTCTAAATAACAGTTGTAAATAACGTCCATGGAGTAGCACGTGTAAACAAGGCTCGAAAACCGGCGTTACTAACAACCGACGTCATCAACGCCAGTTTTAAAAGTTCGTGCAAACGCAATCACTGATAAAATTAGGTATTTTAACTCGCAAATTTGAAAGAAACTTAAAAATTATCAAATCAACAGCTCATTCAATTCTAAAAAAAGAGAGAAGAGCGTATTCTGAATAGTTCTTTGAAGAACGTCGAAAATAGATAGAAAATTTGTTTTATTTTCCATGGCATACTAGATCGAGTAATAGTATATGGATTTTAAGCAGCAGGTTAAAGACATTATTACGTAAACCATACGTTTGTGATACTAAGCTCTTTTGAGTAGTTAGTAACATAATTTCAAACTTTTTTCTTATTTAACCAACATTGTAATTTTAATAATAAGCGAGATCCCTGCAGTGGACAACTTATTTTGGACAGGCTGTATAAGTCTGTTTCAAAGTAAGTCGGCGCTGTTACATGCTTTCTCATATCTATTTGGAGTAGATTAAATTAACGAATTTGTTTGAATTTTTCCACTGATTACGAATATAAAAATAGAAAAACAGTTGAATCTGAAGATACAAGATATTTTCTATTATACCTACTTACATAATGTCAAGTATAATTTCACATTTTTCAAAGAAAAGCGACAGCCAATAGAAACACCTTTTATAGAGGCTCTCATTTGAGTCAGTCCCAGTTGGAGAAAAGAATAAGCTGTGTATTGGTTATAATAACGTTTTTTCTTTTTTTTAATTTGGCGACGAAGTTGGCGGTGACGTGTTCATTGTGAACGCAACACAATTTTTGAAATATCCGATATCTGACACTCGCTTTGAGTTTGGAAATAATTTTTTTTTTTAATAAAATGGCGTTTTTGCAAGAACAGAAAATTTTCGCGGTAGAGTTGAAATTGTTTTGAACAATTCCGCCAACAATTTTCCCATTCGTTGTTAACAGGGAACTCAAAAGTAAGGTTAGGTATGCCGTAGTGGTAAGTTCAAATGTCATATTGACAACTGTTACGTTGATGATAGTTAACAATTAAACTTTCACAGCCAACTCCAGATTAAAAATTTCACCGCCAATTTCGACTCTAGTTTAAAAAAAGAAACACTCTTTAGATATTGGTTACCTTCGACAAAATAATTAACTTTGATATTTAATTTTCAGAATTTTATTATGAATAATTTTACGTTTCTGATAATGATCTCACTTAGTTTTCCGTATACAGGGTGCTTCACGATTCACCCGTCAAGTTGTAGGACGTGATAAAGAAGTTAAAAGAGAGTAAATAACTCATTTTCGTCTTAGAAGCTTATTTTCTTCGTGTCATATGGGTTCCATTGCTTACATCTAATTGTTAAAAGCAACTGCAATTTAAAAAAAATGTGATAATAGGGTATTATTTTACAAGTTTCTCAAGAAGGCTTATTGTAGCACGAGTGTGGTTGGGGTACGACGAGCATAACGAAGCGAGCTCGGAGTGCCCCAACAGAACGAGTTTCGAAATATTGTATAAGGCATAAAACAAACGAGTGTCTCTGAAATTTCTGCTCGAAAATCGTAATTTTCGAACAACCCTGTGAGTTCTTCAAAATTATAAATATTGTCAGACTTAGCTTTTCCTTGAAAAAGTAATATCAATGTTGTTTACTCGATTAGCGTTTTTTAAACAAACTCTTTAATTTGATTTGCAGAGAAGTAGATAGTGCAAAATGATGTCATAATTTAAAAGGAAACTTTACGTGTTTTTTCTTCCCTAATTCTGATAAAACTTATTTTGACATATTAAGAGGAAACTTTTCTTGTGGACTTCATTAAAATTACAATAATCCTAGAATTAGCTAATTGTCGTTTTTAATATATTTTTTTTAAATTTCAAAATGAGCAAAAATAGTCTCAGGCTGTATTCATACATAGCTGTTTATGCAATTAGAATAAATGTTTACTTATTTTCGAAGAAGCGATTAAAAAGTGGTGAATAAAAATACATATAACACTTTTAGTGGGTTTGTTTTGCCTTGTGTAAATAAAATGAGAACCAGAACGAGAATATACTGTTTAATAATCGCAGTTTAAATGCGTAAACAATTAAATTTATCTCTTGCTTTTTTTGTACGAATGCTGTCGTAAACACGTGTTGTTTATTAAGGTGCGTTTACATTTGAGCACGAACGAGCTGAGCATACGCGCACGGCATTCGTTCACGCTCACCAGCATTTATTTTCTGGCGCATGGGCTGATCCAGTTGTTCGCGCACACAACGGACGACAAAATAGCAGCGGCTGTATAATTGTGATTCATATTTTAATAAAAAAAATAAATTCGAACGAGACATCGACTTTCGTGGCAAACGCCTAATTTTTATGAGACAAAATAAATTACTACTTATTATTTAGTGTCAGAGAGTTGTCATAAGTAATTCAAAAATTTTACTACAATGACTAAAATCGCCCCAATAAACATTTTATCTTTTTTCGTGCTTCCGCACTGTCTAAATTTTCAATATTTAATTAGTTCACAAGCTCCTGGTAGGTCATTTTTTAAAAATAATATTTTGCGTGCTTCACATTCCATAAAATAGGCAGTTTTTCATAATCTTGCAAAGCAACGAAGCTGTTTCATTGGTCCATTCCATAGCTAACTGAAAATTCAGAAACCTTTTTTTGCGAGGACTGTGTCGCGTGGCTTTCAATATGCGACTTTTTTCTCGTTCAAACTACGCATTCATGCGTGAAGCAATTAATTCCTTTGAGCACGTACCCGAGACCGACATCGAGCGGCTCGCTCTGCCAGCCATTCGCGCATGATATGCGTGCGCGCATAGCCGTTTACACTTGAGCATTCGCGGTGGATCAGTGCGTGCGTGCTCGTCTAAATGCACCAAAGGGAATTATATTTACGGCTATTCGAGCTCGCGGCTGTTCGCGCACAGGAAAACACAACGTGAGCGTGCGCGCATAGCCGTTTACACTTGAGCGTTCGCGGAGGATCAGTGCGTGCGTGCTCAAATCTAAACGCGCCTTTACGTTTTGCATCGTAAACCGTTCCACGTATGGAAAATTCTGATGAAGATATTTTCAAGCTTATAGCTTTGCTCGTTTCTGTTGCTCGGAGTTAAGCCTTGTTTACATCCAGTTAACATACGTGGCGCAACGAGAAAACATAAGGAAATAAGAATTGAACTGTAAGTATGTTTGCCTACGCATTTACATTCAACATAACGTAGCGTATGTATCATTGTTATGTTGAATGTAAATGGGTAGTAAATGTATACGCACTTGAACTCTTAAGCTGCGTCCACATCGATAAAAATTTGCATTGTGCGTCGTATTTTGAACTTTGGAAAAAATAAATCTTGTTAAGTATTTTATCACGTAAATATTTATTTTGCGGCTGAATCCACGCAGATATGACTGAAAACTACATTTTACACCTTTTAGAGCAAACTTCGAGGATTACAAACGAAAAAGCCTCTTATACGTCCGGATGTTTGGGAAGAAGTAAATTTCGAATAATACAAAAAAAATCAACAGCACATTGTTTCGATTGACCTGCTCGGAATAATTTTCGCTAATTATGACAGAAATATATTAAATTAACTTAAATATTAAACGGGTATAATTAAAGAACGTTTCGATTTCTTGAAGGGTGACCACACGTGGGAAAATCGCGAGCATATACGTAGCAATACCGTCAAATCAACAGTACTATACTCTATTTTTTAATTCGTACTTAATTGAGTACTTTGAAATTTTGGCGCTAAAAGCAACCTTGCTAACTGGCCGGAATTGACCAATGATAAAACTTGCTTGACCAATGGCAATGCTCGTTTTTAGCACCAAAATTTCAAAGTACTCCTCCGAATTAAAAAATAGAGTATAGTTGTAAAAACAAAAATAAAATCGTACATATTTTTTTTTGCAAACGACACAAAATAGAAAGGGATATTCAAACAGAATTTTTTTATGGTATGTTTTGGTTTATATGGTATGGTTTGTTATGTAAGTAAGTGGTATGTAAGTCCGAGCATTTGATATGCATACCTAAATTATTATTTTATGTTCTCGCGCATATTTCAGTCACCTTGAAGATTCAATAAAACAATAAAAAAATTGAAAATGAAATTTATTGAGTTTTGTCCGATATTGAAACGTTGAGCGTTCTTTCCAGTTTTAAAAGTGTTCGTTGAAAATTTGAAAACTATTTTCTTAGAAAATTGAAGATTTAGAAAATACTACTGTTATTTAGAAAAATATGAGGTTTGACTATAAGGAACATAAGTAATGTGTATAGCGAGCTATAAAAATAATAACAACCCTGGCCGAAGCTTGTCAAATTAAACTTGTGACAACAAGAACAGCAGTGAAGACAGTTAATGATTTTTTTTTCTATTTCGGTAATTTAATGAGCTACATTATGAAACTCAAGTGAATCATTTGAGTTTCATAAAGTAGAAAATTAAAGCGCCCGATTTTTTTTGTATCAGGTTGGTGGCAACATACGCTGCTAGATTTGTTCAAATATCAAATTACAAATAATAATCTACCTCCAAGTTATACATGTTTGAAATGACCTCTATTTTCTAGCAACCTAAATTACAAAGACGTAACTAAAACACTTTATAAACTTACAAAACATATAATTATAGGCATAACCTCTAAACTGATATTTGTTGGAAATTATTTTAAGCGTCAATCAATTTCACCAACCGCCATCAACAAAACAAAAATTCCCCATGTGTCATTACAAAATAACGCCGATTTTTAAGATTTTTTTCATGTAGAAAATAGAAAAAATACACGTTTCATAAGACATTTTGGCGCACTTGTCCATTTAGAAAACTCGTTTTCGACTCGTTTTCTAGACAAAGACATAACTAAAACACTTTATAAGCTTACAAAATATATAATTATACACATAACCTCTAAACTGACATTTGTTGGAAATTATTTTAAGAGTCAATCAATTTCACCAACCGAAATCAACAAAACAAAAATTCCCCATGTGACATTACAAAATAACGCCGATTTTTAAGATTTTTTACATGTCTAAGCACCAAAATAGAAAAAAATACACGTTTCATAAGACATTTTGGCGCACTTGTCCATTTAGAAAACTCGTCTTCGACCCGTTTTCTAAAACTGGACGCATGCGCTAAAATCACGTCTTATGAAACTTGTTCTTCTTATAGATATTATTTTGACTTTCATGGTCAACATAATGAATGCAGTTACTTCTTGAAAAACTTCCGCGGCGGTATTTATTTTTACATTTGTTTTCTTTGGCGATTATTAATTGCGAGGTTAATCCTGAGTCAGTATTTCTGAACAATCACGAGTTCATTTCAGTTTTCAAAACATGTTTATGCTCGCATTAAAGCAACACATAAAGTTGAAGGCTACTGCAATCGGTTATCAATAAACCCAGCAAAGTTAACGTACACTTGAACAAATGCGAGGTATCTAGTGACGGTGATGATAACTTGTCATTACGTCAGTACTGACTAATCTACAGAACTCACCTCGTATGTGTGTGTGTGTTTAATTGCATTGTTTTACCGGAAATGCGTACGGTTAGCTACCAATTGAATTTTAATTTTCTAAACCTGTACTTACGGAGATACACCCTATATAGGCTGAGTCAATAAGGAAGAAAGCGTCTTTATTAATGTAGATTAAAATCTGTTTTCGCTATTATTTACGTGGGGTATAGGTGCGCGATTTAAAATTAGTTACAATTGCACAGGGTGTGATTGTCTCAAACCAGTTATTTTTTTTTATGCTTACAACAACATACTTGTGTTTTTTTTTTATTGAAATATACCGTACATTATGATTTATTTCGATTCGTCTTTAAGTGTAGATAAAATTAGAATGAGGGTATTATCTACCTCCTAGTCTTACTGGTTTTTAGATATGTCTTGGCGTTTTACAGATTAGATTTTTTATTAAAACTTGGTTTTCAATTTTTAAGGAATTTTACATATCCAAACGTGCCATAAATATTAAGTACGTTTTGGTTTGCTACAAAACGGTAAACGTTACCGTCCCGTAAGAAATTGTAAAAAGTTCTTTCGATGACTGTCTTTTGATGACAGTATGACCTTTTTTTCCTTATTTCATGTCAATGTACATCATTTTCTTCTTCTAATTTCATCCATCATCATATTACGACCGGTGCATTACGGTACAGCTATCCTATGAAACCAAAGCTTAAGCTTTACAGTAATATAGGGTTCAGGGTGAATCAGTTGCATCAAAGAGGTTTAAACAGAAGTTCAACTGAACTCAACAAATTTGCATAGGGTCTTAAGGACGTATGGTAATTAATGCACACACAAAAAAAAAATTGATGCGATTTTGTTCATCGTCGGTTTAAGACCCGTTGGTACAACTAGCCCAGAGTGTTGCACAACAAATTTATAAAACAGCATTATCATACCTGTTTCTCTAATTTATTAGCGCAGTGTACTTTATTAAGAAATTTTTGGATGATGTATCCGTAAACGTCGAGAATAAGAAAACGTGAATAGTCGGTGTTGCACGTGCTTTTTTTCTGATTTTATTTATGACGAACAAAATAATAAGTTTTTATATTGTTTTTTTTTTTTGAAATATTCATACATATGCAGATGTCTCACTGACGATCGTGAATAGCGATTAAATTTATGTTGTTCGTAGTTACAACCTGCGCAATGAGACCACTCACATCGTAACATTTTGGTTGTTTGAAATTTAATCGCTTATGAACGATTCTACACGATTGATCGATCAGTGGGAGCTGCAGTCTTACCCTAATACGTGCAGTATATTAATGTGGAAAACGTAGAGAAAGAACAGGAATACTTTTAATACTTCACAATATCCTCTACCGTGCCGTAGAAATTAATTCCACCTATTCGAGCACCTTCTAATAAGAAGCGAAGTTGTATTTGCCATTTACCTCTTGGTATATTAGGAGGAAATTTTGTTGAATCTATGTTGAATTCGTGAATTAAATAAGTGTCCTAAAAAAAAACAACGTTTTTTAACGTAATTCTTCAGACTCCCCAGAAAACATACTTTCCGTAAAGGGCATTTTGTAAGGTTGCCATTCTCCGATAAAATCTTCGCCATTCCGAAAGCGTTCTTTTCCAAAACATCGCATATTTTCACGTCAAATAATATCGGTGTTGTTCTGTATTCGTTGTGGAAAAATTGTAGACCGCGTATATTCAGCTGAGCATGCAAGAATATAATTATAATACATTATTTCGTCTGAAAATTGGGGAGGGTGCCTTCATCGTTAAATGAAGGTTTTTCTAATTTATTACGTTTTACGTTTGCGCACATTCCCATCAAAACGATTCTAACAAAAATATATTTTAATATGTAATTTATGTACCTTGAGACTGTCTCCTGAGAAATCGTTTTTTGTCTTAAATCCGAATTCCATAGCTTTGTACGTACGGTTAAGTTTTACGTTTTTAGCGTACATATAATAAAGCATTGATTTATTGTATCCAGCGGCCTCAATATGGTCAAACACAACATTGTATTTGTTTTGGTAAAACTGAAAATAAAATCAGTGCAATCGCATGGAATTTGAGGCAGTTTCTATCCAACCAATTCCACTTCGATCAAAAGTAAACAGCTCAGTAAGATGACTAGAAACATCTTCATGCACGTGTTGTTTCGATTGTAACAAAAAAAAAAAAACTGGACTGATCAAAATCAGATGCAACCACAAACTGTACATCTGTATATGCGAATGCTTACTTGTAATGACACTTTATTATTCAGAGTTAGCCAAGCGAAACTGTGCAGCTAAACCATTAAATTTTTATGTGTGGTAGTTTTTTTTCCCTTCATTATTTTAATAAAGTACTGAAACTTTATTATTTTAATGCTTAAAATAGTGAGTTGCATATGTTTTCGGGAAATTATTACAAAACACTTTTTCAAAATATTGATTAGGAAGTATCTAGAAAATTAGTTTTTTTTTTAAATATAGCAAATCTAACACCGACTCAAAGAAATCTTGAGTATGAAGATTACGTCATTGTCTCAAAATTCTCAGGCATTTCAGAATTTATGTTTTGATGGCGATTATCTAATAACATTTGTTTGATAACACCTTGTATAACACTATGGTTGCATTACATAATGCTTTTCAGCTTGAATCCAAAATGAACGAATGTTTCCAACAGCGGCCTCAATATGGTCAAACACAACATTGTATTTGTTTTGGTAAAACTGAAAATAAAATCAGTGCAATCGCATGGAATTTGAGGCAGTTTCTATCCAACCAATTCCACTTCGATCAAAAGTAAACAGCTCAGTAAGATGACTAGAAACATCTTCATGCACGTGTTGTTTCGATTGTAACAAAAAAAAAAAAAACTGTACTGATCAAAATCAGATGCAACCACAAACTGTACATCTGTATATGCGAATGCTTACTTGTAATGACACTTTATTATTCAGAATTAGCCAAGCGAAACTGTGCAGCTAAACCATTAAATTTTTATGTGTGGTAGTTTTTTTTTCCCTTCATTATTTTAACAAAGTACTGAAACTTTATTATTTTGATGCTTAAAATACTAAGTTGCATATGTTTTCGGGAAATTATTACAAAACACTTTTTCTAAATATTGATTAGGAAGTATCTAGAAAATTAGTTTTTTTTTAAATATAGCAAATCTAACACCGACTCAAAGAAATCTTGAGCATGAAGATCTGTGCTACGTCATTGTCTCGAAATCTCAGGCATTTCAGAATTTATGTTTTGATGGCGATTATCTAATAACATTAGTTTGATAACACCCTGTATAACACTACGGTTGCCGATGCTTTTCAGCTTGAATCCAAAATGAACGAATGTTTCCAACATGTCCTGATTTTGTTAAAGACACACAGTCTCGAAATGTTAACAAAAAGAGATTCTTCTCAAAATGTAAATACTCGAAAGTGAATGAATGTATGATTACCAGAAATAGTTGTTAAACGCCAGTTTACAATGTTCATAATTGATTTTAAATAAATCTAAATCATGTTATCGTTGCTTATATTCAAGAATGAAATAGTTGTGTGATCTCTTTCCTATTTATAAATAAATTAGATTTGTTCGTCATTATATCTTTTCTGTCTCTTTTACACATGAAATATTGAGCAGTCGCGCTACCTACATACTTAGGTCTTAATAAATCACCGGTGATGCAACAATTTTAGTGGACAGCTGTAAAAAAATAAATATGTATGACTCAGTAGTCAGCTGTTATTTACCGTCGTGACAATAGAATCGGACACCCACTATCCTGAAACAAGAGTCGCTTTCGTTTTGGGCTCTTTTACAAAACGTGACGCTACGGATTTCATTTACGGACACCACGTAGGAGGCTGTAATCTTTTTAAATTCAATTTAGACGCCCTTGTTCTTGTTATCTTGGATTCTGTGAGCGTAAATGTTCACATTTACACAGAAACCTATTTATATACACTTTATTGATTTCCTCGGTCGGACAATATGCTGTACCTTTTCGTTAACTTATCATTTATTTAGGTAAATATAGTATTCTAAAAATTGTTGATGTCATTGCTCATTAGTAAAGGTCAGATCAGATTATTTCGTTTTATTGGGGTCATACTAATTGGTTTACTTATAGCGTTCTCGTTCGGATTATCCTGGTTTATGTATACAGGGTGTTACTAAACTCGAACTCTTAAAATTAATGTTAAATTTTTTTATAAACGATTGATTAAAAAGTTACGGTCACTTGAAATTTCGAAAAATGGTGTAGTCCCAAAATGTTTTTTTTTTAACTATTTTTTAATAAGCAGTATCCACAGAATATTTGACGGTATAGTAAGTGACAGTTTTAAGTGACATTACGTGCAGTACATTTGCGATTGTTTTTTTTAAATCTTTCACAGTAACATTTTAAATAATCATTTCCGAACAATATCTTCGAGAATCTTTATCATTAATTTGAAGAGTAGAATACAACGTTAAAGGTTTGGTGACACCCTGTATATAGGGTACTTCAAAAATGATGTCCATCTTATTTATTAATATTATATACTAGTAATATTTCAATACTTTTTTATCATTTCTGTATTCGTATGTGAATCCAAAAAAAAAAAAATGAAAATCGTCAGTTTATCGTAGGTATACGCCAAAAGAACGACTGCAACAATAATCAAAGTAAATGGGAAGAATGATAATCTAATAATAAATCAGAAAATATTTTAAAATTTGTCAGTATATTACAAACCTCGTAAAATATTTTATAAATAAAATTTTATTAATGTATCAATTCATTATTTATTATTATTAATTAATATGTTCTCATCTACATAAGCTATCTGGTATAACATCAAATTAAAAATATATTGTTAATGAGTACAATAAATATTTTTTTAAATAAAAATTCAATATATTTTTGCTAAAATTTTTGAAATTAAATAATGTTAATAATTGTAATTTGACATTACTTGTCTAATAAGCATATTTTTCAATGAAGGTACATACTATTTGAGTTTATTTAGGGGAGCAATTCATTCACATTAAAATTTAAAAATTAACAAGTTCTTTATAACAAAGAAGTTGACCGCATATACTGTCGAATTGGAATCATATTTTTTTTGCTAAATATTAAACATGCTTTCTTCCAATACAATACATAAATGACGTGTATAAAAATTAAATTCTATAATAAAGTTAAGTACATTAATTTATTAAAATTGTTCAGCTCACTTTAAACAAGTTATTTCTTGATTATTATTATTATGTAAAAAATCCTTCTCGAGGATCGTGAATTATAGTGAACAATCGGCAAAAAAGTTTCTATAGAGCATGAAATCGATTGGGCAGACTTTCCTCAGTTAAAATTTGTGTTAAAACATTAATTTTAATAAATTTTCGTTAAGTTTGGACCATTTTAAATGATTCCCACGATATATCTGGAAAAATATTATATAGAGATACAAACAACTTCATCATCCTGTAGTTTGACAAATAACCCTTAGGAAAACTTTTGTTTGTGATTTTAGAGTCGGATTGATTAGTCGTACGTGATGTACAAAGAATGCACACTATTTTTTTGGGAGACCCGGTATATTGAAACGTTATAATATCCAGATAAATAGTAAGTTATTTTAAGGTTGAGTTGTACATTTAAATATTTAAGCTAGGATTAAACCCAATCGTGCGAGTGTGGTCTTTTAATGTAAATGTTGCAGAGTTTAACTTTACGTTTGTTAAATTCTGTAAGTAAAAACTATTATGACCTTGACTATTTAATTTTGAAAAACAGACATTAATCAAATATTTCAAATTATTGCTCAAAATAAAGATGCGGGGATGAGAAATAAAAAAAAAAACTCTTTAAGTTAATTTGTATTTGAAATTGGATTTCTCTTGATCTCTTAATTGTCTTCTTCTTATTCTTATGTTATTTTTCAGATATACTTTATGAATTAGGCAAAGATGATCTGATATAGAAATATGTACATGTATAGTCAAGCTTTTTAGTGATGGCTCCTCTACAAATGTTAAATTGCGGCCTGATTCCTTCTAACCGGTATAATCAGTAAACAGACAAGCAAACGTGCAAGCAGTTAAGGCTAGTTTACATTTTACGATTTTTCATTCGAGAAGACAGTTTCATTCGAAACAAACTCGAATATAAAATCGAACAGAAAAATCGAATAATATAAACTAGCTTTAAGACAAACTTTTAGATCACCACTTAAATTTTTGTTGGGGAGACATTACTAAAAAGTATGACTGTACCCTATTGTAATGTCTTTCTTTGAGCAAGTAAGCAAATAACTGGTATTAGATCCATATCAGCAAATTACTACAAAAATATGCAATCATTTACCACTTCCCATTACAGACTTAAATCTTTAAATACACTGACCACAACACGTTTATTATAACTTACATGCAGCATATCCTCTGTCACAATCTAACTCACGCTTAAATTTAAATCGTTTTTGCAAGCCAGCCTAATAGTTGTAATATTCACTAATCACAGTTGCCTTGCCATAAAAATCAATTGAAGATGAAATAATGTACTACACTAAGGCCTCGTTCGCACGAACGTTTTTTAAAATATTCAAGCGCTAACTTTTTCTAACGCCCAGAATAGGACATATGAGATTTAATAGTTATGTTCACAGTGAAAAAAGCGCTTTAGTGCGAACGCATATATTTAAACCGATGAGTTCTATTCACGACGTTAGAAAAAGCCAGCGCTTGAACGTTTTAGAAAACGATCGTGCGAACGCAGCCTTACTTCGTGAAAAATATTTTTTTTTCGTACAAGTACGATAGTTCAACATAAAAAAAAAATCAATATTATTTAGGTAGGCTCGGTGATGAGTTAAATAAACCAGGTTAATATTTACAAAAATTTTGTGCAAATCGTTCTTGATTGCAGTGAAAACCTCGAGCAGCCTCTGGACAGCTGTTTCAGCCCTGCTTGGGGCTTCTTCAGCAGAGACGTAGCTCGACATTCCCACCGCAGACCAAAAACGACTTGCCCAATTTTTTGGCAATTGCGATGTTAGAATGATGAACAGATAAAATAGCGACATCTTACTATCGCATTATGCTTTGACAGCAAGCATGGCCGCCTTGCATGGGGGACTCATTAGGAGCAAATCCCGCTTCAATTTGTCTATCCTACTGCAATGTCAGGTCAAAAAGCGATAGTAAGATGTTGCTATTTTATCTGTTAATATTTAAAAAAAAAGATTAACTAGATATCAGTAATTCTGCACGTCTAATCTGGTTTAAAGTTGATTGGATTTGTATGCATATTTTCTCAGTGAATTTTGATGTACAGTTTAATGGGAAACACCTATTTTTAGATGAGTTAGACAAAAACTGACCTCCGTGTCTGGAGCTCGATTTTTATGATAAGTTTAATGATAAAAACCGCATTTGGATATCTTGAACCATTTAGGGGCTACGGCGCGTTTTTCAAATTTCTAAAAACCTTTATAACTTTTTTTGTTTATGAAAATTTTCGTTTTCTGTAAAAACTTCTTTAAAACACTTTTTAACATTACTGTTAGTTACATTTTTCTAATGCCCGATTTCTTCACCTCCTGATAAATTTACCTGCCAGGTAATATCTTCGGAAACTATTATCGATGCAGTGGTTTCGAAGGATAATACCTGATACCAGATAAATTTATTAGCAGGAAATGAAGAAATCGGGAATTAGACGCACAATTTTTGAGGTATAAGTAGAACTTCTAATTTGTTAATGGAACCCTCTGTATATCTTTGCATTTTTGAAAAGAGAATAAAGGTACCTTTCCAGAAATATAAAACACTTGGCATATTAGTTCGCGAGATATAGTGGAGTTTTAAATAATTTTTACAATAAGGTACATGACAATATTATAAAACTATTAATTATAGCTCTCTAATCGAGACTATAGTCAATAATATACGCGAAAACACCAAATTTGTACGCTGTTTCTATTTATTATTTTCTTAAATTAATAAATAAAATCGAAAATATTCAAATATAAATTACGTGGTTGCGAAAGGCTTCCCATTCGTTGTGACGTCAGTGTTCATACATTGTCCTTGAGGTTTATATTGTATGCAGACCCTTGTCAAATAGTTTGAATGTTTCCTGTTATTATGTGCTGAAAAATATAGTTGTAATTTAAGCAACAATTACTAAGTAAATATCTTAAAGAAATTATTATATTTTTTTACTTTGTTGGTGAGAAATTTGTGGTGGAAACTGGAACTTTTCGCCATTGAGAAATAAGGTTGGTAATACTAAATTTTGTGAAACGCTTATAAATAATTTATTCGGAGTTCTTGCACAGGTATTTTTTACACTATAGCAGAGTACAATACTGATAATATGTGTTACTATTTATTGTAATAAGTTTCAAGTGTTCGTATTGACATTCACTTATTACGATTTGACAACATATGAACATTGACGTCACGCGGTCAGAATGTGCGTTTTGGCGGGAATTTAATCAATTCAAATTTCTTTAATTTTTTACGACTTTAATATTCATTTATCAAAAAAAGGAAATATATCTAAATTATCGTATTCTTACCTACTTTCAAATAAAATCTTTAAAAAAAAATGTTCTTGTACCCTATTTTAAAGTAGACTACGACTGACAATTGGCGATAAAATGTCTTTTTGTTTTAATTGGAAATTCAGAAGCAGCATGAAAATAAAAATCATAGAATCTATGCTATTTAACTGACTTTCTATCTTCAAAAATAAAAAAAGTTAGTAGCAGAACAGTTCCAATTGAACACACACATACAGTGCACTTTTTTTATTGATAAAGTGTTACTTATTTAGACAATTGTATTAATGAATATGAAAATACTGTATGTATCTTAGTAATTATTCAACGCTTGTTAATGTTGCAAAACAATTACTCCTAATAAACAATAAGAACCTTATTTGCAAGTTAGATTTCAATTTTATTCTTCGACAATAAAATTGTGCCATTGTTCTCGTGCGGTTTACAATAAATGCCGTGCTCGTCGTTTTATTAATTTCTGCTGGACTATAGGAGTAATTATTCCTCGTGATCTTTGATCTTTTTTTTATCTTTTGATTTTGTTAAGGACAATTACAGCAATTTGCAATTAAAAATAACTTATAATTAAAACGGGGCAGTTTGCTGACGTGTGTTGTTTCTCTGAAAAGTATTCCAAGCCGTTGCGTAAGTGACGCGGTTTGTAAATTTAAACCGGCAGTTACTTCACCAGTTGGAAAATTGAGGTATAACAAATGGTAGTTAAAATATTTCAAATCTGATTCATCGCAGGATCACGCCGTTCTCATCGCGTTGGACGTGTTAATAAACGAAGTTTCTTCTGCATTATTTCCATTGTTGTTTATGTAACGAAAAGTATCAACTTCATTTCAAACACTTTGCAAAACATAAAAGAGCTGTTTCAAAAATTCACGTGTTCGTTTACAATAGCGGTTGAATTTATTCCAAAAAATTTGAATATGAAAATCGAATTATGTTTGCATATCCTACATTGTCACATCACATTACAAAGTACTTAAAGTTAACGTGTTTACAGAAGTATGATTAATGTTGTTATCTCGTGAGTTTGTTCGTTGCATTCGTTTTCGAATGCCCTGCAATAAATTACGTGGGCAATTTCAGAATATCAGCAGTTAATCTTGCGTAATTAGGCTTGAGCGTATCAACCTTTTGACTTCTTTGTATCAATAAGAAACCAAAGTCATAGAACCCGATTGTCTGATAAATAAATTATAGTATATAATTATCTCTCTGTTTTCACTTTCCTGTTCTTTCATTATTTCGATTATCTTACAATTAGTGACTTTAATAGGTGTGACAAGCTTGAAGCTATAGTATTTAAAAAATTAGACTTCAAAATTCGAAAAAGACGACAGCTTTACATCGTCAACAAATTGTAATATTTCGCGCTGTTATTATTTTCGGTGTACTCAACTTTTCTGTAATGAACTGTATACATACATACTGTCGCCGCCAAAAAAACGTGGACACTTTTCTTGACGTAAATTTAACTTAAAAAACTTTTGCTGGGTAGCTGCAATTATGAACTGTCATCTAGGAATGACAAAGAAATTAGCTTTTCTAAAGATAAATTCATTTGCCATTTTTGTCTTAGCTGTATGGCTAATGCCAGCCAATATTTTTCAAACTGAAATAATGACTGAATTTATTAATTATTGTCTGTCATCCGTAAGTGTCAGTTGATAATTACAGCCATCCAGCAGAATTGTTTGTATTATTAAATTTACCTCAAAAAGTGTCTTTTTTTGGCGGCGACAGTACCTGTCTACCTGTCATACTGACCGTTCAGTTGAGAAAATATATATCGAGTATTTCTGAATTTTGTATAACACTATAAAGCAGTTCTGGAATTAGATTAACGTGAAACGTCACTTTTATGACAGCTTAGCTTATAAGTAGGGAACGGAATTTTATATTTTGTTGTCTGTGTTTAGACGAACAAAATATGAATTGCCGATATTTGCTTATAAGCAATTCGTTTATTCAACTTCGTTCATTTTATTTACTGTTTTCGCACTTTTATCCCATTTTTGATAAAAGTAAAAGGTGAAACAAAAGTTCTACGGAGTAAATGAATGTAATTGAATAAAGGCTATTTTGTGAAATTTTTTGGACATCCATTTTGGGCTTGAAGAGATTTCCATATTCGTTAGATTTGCTTGTTCTCGTGAAGAGAGAATCACCGTGCTACTATTGGACAACAGGTACATCCTGCATAAATTTCCACGTTGTTCCACTTGTTCAATAAAGTTTGTTTACGCTGTAGTCACCTTTACATAAAGTCAGTGTCTCTCCATAAGAAAATTTACGCTTCACTTTAGACCAGGGTTCCCAACAAAGTCGATAATCGACCTCTTGCGAGTCGATACATACTTGAAAGGAAAGGAATAGTTTACGCAAAAAAGTAGAAAATTTACAAATAATATTAAATAAATTTCAATTAACATTTACTCAGTGACAAACTTACATAAAAGGACACTATTTATCCTAGATAACATTTCAGCTTTCATTGGCAGTTCTGTATGTAGGTAATAATGTAATAATAATCAAAAATCTAAATTATTTTATGAAATTTCATATTATGTACACAGTTGTGTTATAATAGTTCTAATAAGTTGAATAAAAAACAGAATTATTAAACACGTAGAATGCATTTAAGCTGTCATCGATAACATAATAAATTAAATTGGGTCAACTCGAACAAAAGAAAAAAAAAGACGATTGATTGGTTATTAAAATTAAAAATATTCCTAACATACGGTCAAATCGAATACGTAAATATGCTTGTTAATAATAACCAGATAAAGTTAAATCGAATAAAATAAAAAATAAAAACGGCGATCAATCGACGGAATCAAAATGTAAAATAAAAAACTAAACTTAAATCGACTAAAAGACGTAGAAACAAAATATAATATAATAAGATAATTAAAAAAAATAAAAATTTTGTGTCAAACGATATCAAACAAAAAACGAAGCAAATGGAAATCGATTAAAAAAAGACCAAAAGTCGATCGATTAATTATGTCGAAAATTAAATAAAATAAAGTCAATTAAGGAATAAAAAAATAAAAGATGGTGATAAAGTTAGGACTTTTGACATTTTAAAGAAAAATACATATTAAAGGAAAAAGAAAATAAAGCGAAACCGAAAACAAAAATGGCGATCAATCGACAGGATTAAAATATAAAATAAACTCAAGTCAGAGCAAACGAAAAAGAAAACAAAAGACGATCGATTGATAATTGAAAAAAATAAAATCGTGTCAAATAAAATCAAACAGAAGGAAAACAAAAACAAAAAGTGATAAATTGTTAAAAAGTAAAAACAAGACAAATGTAACCGATTAAAAGAATAGAAAAAGACACAGGTCGATTAATTGATTATAAAATAAAGTCAAGTAAGGAAATGAAAAATAAAACAAAAAAAGCCGGTCAGCGATGAAGATAAGACTGAAATAAAAATTCTATAAAAGAAAGGTCCAATCAAGAACACTCGCGAATTTTTAACCGAAAGATTGAACAAAACGAAAAAGAATCAAACTGATAATTCAGATATAGAATAAAGTCAAATTACGTAACAACTAGAAAATAAAAACATTTTCACTATTCTGCCGTTCAGGATAGCAAAAAGTGCATACGTATAATTAGATGAGGTCTCAAGAAATGGATACAGAATTGGATTGTTGTTCTGGAAGAAGTTGGACCCTTCATATATTCACACTTATTGTTAGAAGTGAACGACTAATTTCATTGTGCTCTTTGCGGGTTCAAGGACCACAGTTTTGTGTACTGAGAAGCCGAGAAATTACTTAAATAAAAAGATCTAAGTTGGTTAATTGGACCATTGGGATAACTGGACACTTGCTGCATAATTGAGTTAGTAGATGTTAATTTGCTAACTGGCTGAAATGAAAGAAAGTACATCGTCTGCGTTGTTGCGACAATCTAATCTGACATCGGTACATGTTGATTCCCCATGAAAATGTGTAATAGTTACTTTAAAAAAAAATCAAATACAAGAGGATAGACAAGTTGCCTGTACTTAACTGGACCACCGAATGCAGAAATGAAGAAGTGCCACAGAAGAAATGCACTTAGTTTAATTTAGATATAACTTGTACGGTTTGTAGCTTAGGTTTTTGTCATATCTTACAAGACTTGTTACAATTTCTTGTGCAAAGTGATTGGTTCAATGATCATCAACTGTGTCATCCTGTCTACCTCAGTTTGTACAACAAAATCTGGCATGGTGTCACATAGTTCTTGTGCACCTTTGATAATGCTCAAATAATAAATCCATTGGAAAGTAAACATTAAGAAACAAAATAGTTTATTTTTAACAACAGTTGTAAATTTATTACCCAGTTGACCTTATAGAAAAACCAGAAGTTCGAATCAATAGTTCCAATCAATTCAAATTACGGCGTGAAGCGCGCACACCGAAATGAATGTAAAAAGAAAAGCAATACAACACAGTAAGGAGAAAAAGAAATGTTGATTACAATTTCTTAATTTATTATTTTTAAAGGAGATACGTGTGGTTTCCGCTATTTATAAACATCAAAATCATTATGTTCCTCTAGTCAAGGCGAAAATCGATGACACCATTTGCTTCGTCAATTACGCCCATACATAAGTAACAAACCCAGCTTGTCGACAACCCGCTAAATAATTAACCATGTAAAACCAAACATCTGCTTTCTGTATACACGTCTTTTTCAGCGACATTCGACGTCTGTAGCGAACTCGATTTGCCGTTATTAATATTAACGATTTTTAACCAGGCCGTCGTTGGTTAGGTCAAGTAATAGAAAACTCGATCCTACATCTTGTGCGGTTTCCTTTCGCAGGTTCTCCAGTTACTCTTCACCGTTATCGCGTTTCATGTTATCACTTCCGTATCAAGTTATTCTATATCAAATCGTCACTTTTTTTTTCTTCATTTAAGATATAGGAAGTCGAAACTGACTTTATTCATATTTAAACTTGGCTACGCTTTTTTTTTTCATATATTATTGACAGGTAATGCTATTTAGAAGACGGAGCTGCAATAAACATTCACTTAGCATTGGTTAGGTCTCCTTGATCATTCCCTGTTTTTGTCTCTCTCTCTTTCTCACTTTACCGATCACTGCAGAACTGTAAACGTCTTAACATGTGGGCGCCGTTTTCCCATTTGATTATGGTCATGCAAAATTCCTATTTACGAACATCTATTCAACAATGTGAAATGTTTTACTCACCGGGGCCCTCTCCTGGCCCTGTCCACTCCAACGGCGAATCTAGATACTCCCTGTGGAGATTTCCATCTTCGTCCATTGCATGCATAGACAAGTCCCAAGTGGATATTAACACGTTTTCGCTTCTGAACGTACGTTCTCAGAATCACTGGCGTAACCTCCTCCTAAAATTAGCACATAAATTACGATTTTGGACAATTCTTATGGATGGTGCCATTGTTTCTTTTTTTTCTTGTTAATTAAATTCAATTTCGTGAAATTTACATGTATGCGGACTATCTCACAAATGATTCTACATGTACAGGGTGACTATGCGAGAATTCCTAACCTCTTTAACTCTTTTATTTTTGATTTTAGGAAAAAATGTTTGGTACAAAACTTCTAGGAACTAATTCAAAGTTTCTCTGCGTGACCACAGAAAAACAATTGATGGTCGGATAAACGAGATATGAACTAAACTTTTAGTTTTGGTTTTTTTAAATGGAACAGCCTGTGTATTATCACATTTTTCGATTCTGAATTAAATTTTAATGGGACTACATATACAATAAAACTAATAATATGGAGGGTGTCTATAAAATAATTCCTATTTAATTTCTTTATATTTGTGAATTTAGAAAGTAAAAGAATAAAGGAAGTTGTAGAATTTATTTCAATACTGTTACAGATATTGACGAAAAACAATTGAGCGTCGGATATATGATTTTAAATAAAGTAATATTAAACAACATTTTAACATTAACATATTAAATCTATTTAAACATTTTCCAAAAATTAACGTTTAAAGTAGAAACGATAAATATTACGGAAAAATTTAACTTTTAAAAATGACTGAAAATTTCGGTTACGAAAATTTAAAAAATGTTCAAAGCGTTCTCCATTTTTTTTTATGCAAACTGTAAACCTTTTTACCATGTTTTGAATTACATTTCTATAAAAGGATCATTATTCAAATTTTCTATTTCTAAAATTATACGGTTCCGTAATTCATCAACATTCAAAATCAGATTTTTATAAATTCTATTTATGAGATAACCCCACAGAAAAAAAAATCCTTGGGTGTCAAGTCGGGGCTTTTAGGAGGCCATCTAATTGTTCCACGCGCTTTAAAAGGTAATTTTTGGAAAATGTTTAAATCGAATATGTAAATAATATGTTAATGTTAAAATGTTATTTAATGTTACTTTATTTCAAACCAAAACTTTCGTTTATTTTTTGTGTGTCTGACGCTCAATTGTTTTTGTGAATATCTGTAGCAGTATTGAAATAAATTTTACAACTTCCTTTATCTTTTTACTTTCTAAATTCACAAATATAAAGAAATTAAATAGGAATTATTTTATAGAAACCCTCTTGATTATTAGTATATGTAGTCTCATTAGAATTTAATTCAGAATCGAAAAATGTAAGAATATATAGGCCGTTCCATTTAAAAAAAAAACAACGTTTAGTTCGTATCTCGTTTATCCGACCATCAATTGTTTTTCTGTGGTCACGCAGAAAAACTTTGAATTAGTTCCTAGAAGTTTTGTACCAAACATTTTTTCCTAAAATCAAAAATAAAAAAGATAAAGGGGGTAGGAATTCTTGCATAGTCACCCTGTACATAGAGTCAAGCCAAAAGTATATGTATAGAATCATCAAAATTTCTCAAAAACTGTAGTCAATTACCACATGGTCGAGTTTCAGGAGAGATCACAGTATTGATACCTTCTAGTTTCTCAGAAAATTGTACCAACTTTATCTATCTTTATTTAGATCGAACATCATGTAAGTGGCACAAACTTTATATGCACTTTGGAACGATACCAGATCTTTCTGTTTCTTTCATAAATGACACACCGCTATTCTCAATGAGATATAAATAGTTAACTACACATAACAGTTAAATATGCCATATTCGAATTGATCCGGTACATTTTGATGCGTTGTCAAATTTCATATTACTTTATTAATCTACTCTAACCACTCTGATTTTATTTTCAAGTTAACTGAACGAATACTTTATTATTTTTGGAATTGTTTATAAATAATGTGTAATGTGTATTTGAAATATTTTGTTACGGTTACATGCCGCCGAGCGTGTTTTGTAAATGTAAACATAGTGGAATTTTTAATCATTCGGTTTAGAAATTTACAAACATTCAAAGCCAAGGAATAATATAAGTTATTTGTTATAAAAGTAGTTTCGCTTTCTTTGAAGATTATTAGTTGAATTCTGTTTTTTTTTGTTCAATTTTACCAAGTCTTTCTTGTGGGTTTCGTAAATGATATGTTTTGAAAGGTTCCAAGAAATAAATTTAATGGAATCCCCTAAAAATAAATCTAATGGCCGGTAGGTCGAAGCAGCGAAACTCAACAATCTCTTCTTTCTATACTCACTTGTAAGGAAATAGTTCATTCATTTTTTTTTAACATCATGTGCTTATCTTCTCCAGATATTTTAGTTTACTAAGGGCGTATATATTCATTAAATATTGAGGCAAATTATAATTTGCTTTTAGGTCTCGTTACTACAGATAAATATTCATATTTTTGTTTCTTTTTTATTGAGGAAAGAACTTAATGAACTTTGGTTTGAGAAATACATAATTGATATAATATTTGCATATGTTGCAAATTTTCCTCAGGAAAAAAGAAACAAAAACATTAACATTTATCTGTTGCATCGACTCTTCAGCAAAAAAAAAGAACCACAACAAATAATAAATACATTTAATTTGAGTTTGTAAGGGTTTCAGTCTTGACTGTTTTTCTTAATAATTATGTTTTTGAAATGAATTACTTCACTGTTTTCTGCATTTTTCTTTTTGTATTTCCAGAGCACTTTTGACTGTGGAGAGAGAACTGTCATAGTTTTTTCTCCGTAATCAAGAAAAAAAAAAGAAACAAATTCACGTGATTTCATAGTTATCTCAAAATAAAATAAAATAGTGTGCATCTTTTATAAGCTGACATTTTTAGTTCTTACAAAGTATGAAATCGATCGCAGAAAAAATATTGTAAGAAATTCCTTACATAGTTGCTTTTTGTTATTTAAATATATCCTTTATATTTCCAGAATTTAAGGTAAAAGTTAATTTTTGATAAATTTTTGCTTAACTTTGAACTAGTTTAAAAGAAAATTAGTTCGTAACTTAAAATTAACCATCATAGATAAGTTTCGTATGTGATTTTTGGTTCAGACAGTGTTACCAACCGTGGGGATTTATTACCAAATGGCCGATAAACCGGTAACCGTTTGGCTTACTTTTTTCTACAATGGCGACTGGCAACCAAAATGGGCGAATTATTTTTTGTTTGGCTGATGCCCGATTTCTTCACCTCCTAAATTTATCTGCCAGGTATTATTCTTGGAAACCATAGTATCGATAATAGTTTCCCAGGATACTACCTGGCAGATAAATTTATCCGTAGGTGAAGACATTGGGCCTGAAAGTGACAATTCTAAAACACGGAAAAATTAACTTTAGCATTTAACGGATTTTTTTGTATTTTTATTTATTTTTGCTAGGTTGAACAGAACGATTTTATTTTAATTGATTTTTAATTTTTAACAATTTTTATACTTTCAATTTTTAATTTTATTTGTGTTAAATGAAGTTAGGTTCAGATCAATTGGGTTGGATTGACCTTGACGTTAGTTGAACTTCATTTTAATTGATTTTTATTTTTCTTGTAATTTTTAATCTTTCTCTTATGCTAGCTGAAGTTAGGTTGATGTCAGTTGGGCTGGATTGATCTTGAGATTCGTTGAGCTTAACTCCACATAACATTTTTTTTTACTTTTAATTTTTTAAGCATTATTCAAATTTTTTACTTGTTTTTTAAATAGATAGATATTTTATTTTATAACATGGGCATAGTTACAATCGTCAGAAAAGTGTTTGGAATGGAGTGCAATAAATTGGTCGAGTTCAGTTGACCTTGAGTATTTCTTAATCAATGTTCAAATTTTTATTTTTTTCTAGGTATTTTTAAAATATCGTTTTAATTGTTTAATTTGGGTTGGGTTGGCTGCAATTAGATTGTTTAGATATAATTTTTTACTTTTTTACAGCTGACCTTGAGATTTGTTTTTTTGCATTTTAATCAATGTTTACATTTTAATCCTTCTATTTTTTTTCTTAGCATAAGTGGGCCACGTGCTTTCTTATGCGTGAATCGCACACGCTCAGAAAAAGTATGCCCACGAGTTAGATTGTTTAGATTTAATTTTTTTCTTATTTTATTATTGCTTTTTGATTCTTAGTTTTTTTTTGCTTGGGTTGAATTGCATCGATTTCAGTTGTTGGGTCAAGTTTGGTTGACCCTGACACTGGTCGAACTTCGCGTTCTTTTTAATTTTTACATCGTTTACTTTCAATTTTTTACATTTTTGATTTTTTGCTTCACTTGAATACAGTTAGATAGAGTTCAGTTAAGTTGGGTTTTTGAGCTGGAAACTTACTTTTTAATTCTTTTAATATTTCCTTTTTTAAATTTTTTACTTGGACTGAATGGTTTTAGTTGGATTGGGTGGACGTTGAATGTTTTTAAATTTTTTTTTGACTACTATTTTTTATTGTCTTATTTTTAGTTTTTTCCTTGGGGTAAAGGTTAAACAAAGTTGATTTCAGTTGTTGGATCAAGTTTGATTGACCTTGAGATTGTTCGAGCTGCTCCCTTTAATCGTTTTTAATTAACATATTTTGGCGCCCCTCTTGCATCGGCGCCCTCATGCCGCCTTCCGCTGGCTCTGGCGATCACCTTAGTATTTTGATTGAATAATTCCTTTCGCGCTTTCATTCGAAGTGACGAAAGAAAGTAAACTATTTTAATAGGAATTTTAAATATTTCACCGCTGAAATTCCCATAGAATTTTTTGTCTTAAATATATTTTTTTTTCTTTCGTAATAACAATTAATTATTTTCGACGGAAACAAAAGGGTCCATACAGAAATTAAATAGAATAATAGAAAATAGATTTTAGTTAATCGACCAATAGTAAATCAACTTTCAATAAACCCTTAGGGGTCCATCGACCCTTTTTAAGTGTTCATCGACCCCCTTGGTAGCTCTTGATTTAAATGAATGTATTTCGAAAAAACAGATGAGAAAATTATTTTAGAAATGCGTACCAAATTGCTGCACAATTGCTCTTCCTTTTTTTTTTAAATAAATCGAACATTCTCATAATGAGAAGTAGATTTTAATTTTTTTGTTTCATTTTTATTGCCTTCCACTGTAGTACTTATTTAGTATTTTATAATTTTTACAGATGAAATGCTGCGGAATGCACGGACCAAGTGACTGGGGCAAAATCACCCAGAACAACACCCTCCCTTATACTTGCTGCCCAAACACACAAAACGACGGATCGTGCACCATGAAGAGCACCAACAAGTACGAAGTTTCTTGCCTGGAAAAGCTGAAAGACAACATCATTACTTACGCTTCACTGATAGGGGGCGTCGGAATTGGAGTCGCACTAATTCAGGTAAGCGTCCCTACTTATTTTAACCCTTCTCAAAAAAAAAAAAAAAATAATAATAATAATCCGTTCTTTTAAATTACAGTTGATTGGGGTCATTTTCGCTTGTTGTTTAGCACGTTCGATCCGCAAAGAATACGAAACCGTCTAAGCACTTCGCAGTCTATAATTTATATTATTAAGCATACGTCCACAATTTTTTTATTATTACTATTATTATTATTACTGTTATATGAAGCACTGTGTTAACAGCACTGATATTATCATCAGTTGGCTCGAATAAGTTTGTTATGTAACTCGAATGATTGATTGATGAGTCAATTCTCACTCAACTTCTTACACCGACTGATTTACATATTACTAAACAGAATACAACGTCTTTTATAGAAAAATATTTTACAACACAATTTTCTAGTAGGTTGCAATGTTTTATTCGGGTTTTGTTGTCTGTTGTCTACAAATTATACACAATAAGTATATTCATCCTTTAACGTTTGCCAAAGATGTCGCTTTCAATGATTCTGCTGATTCTGCAAATCTAATTATTACAACGTAACCAAAGCATTTTTAATGAATATACTTATTTATTAATACCTGTAGTTTGTACCTTTTATATTGTACGTGTTTCTTTGTTGAAGGAATATTTTTTTTTATATTTTTGTAATCAGTATACAAACAAAAAATGTACGAAAAAAAAGTATATTAGACCAAGTCAATAAGGGGTGGTAGGATTTTTGATACAAAAATCGATGATATTTATTGCATAAATTATTTATTTACTCTTGTATACTGTTGTAATTATACTATACATACATATGAACTGATATTCACTAGATTTGTTAGATACTTTAGAGTATATATTTGTATGTTACCATTTCTATGTGAATTGTTATTATACGGCAAATGTATATACCTACAATTATTATTAAAAAAAAAGATAGTGTCAAAAAATTATACTCGGTAAACTCGTGTCTTTTGCAGATTTAATTTTAATTTCTGGTTTTATATTCAACTGCTACATTTGCCTATGTGTACATATAAAGTCTCGTCATCCTAGTAGGGCTTGGGTATGCATAAACGAATGTTTTTTCTTGCAGTATTTCGACGTGTAACTCTTAAATGCTCCAAGAAAAGACGTACTTACGCCACTAGGATGACGGGATTTTATGGTGTAACATGTTACTTACCCTTAAATTCTGTCTATTTGATGTTAAAATGTAACTGTATATGTATTTACAATGTTCAATAAAATATTCTAGATGGTATTAGATTATCTGATGGTTAATAACGTTAAAATTTAATTTAATCCTCTGATTTTAAACAAATTAAGGAAATTTGGCAAGCTGTGGTCTTTGTAGATGTCCGTTAACGTTAAGCTGCCATTATTAAATCCCTTTCCCTTTCATGTACAGTTTATTGACAATTACGAATTAAATCATAAAAATTATGAATATGTTACGTTGTATAATTACACAATTGCTTTACAGACAATTCTTCAATTATGAAATTTATTGGAGACAGGTTTGTAGTACAAAAAAAAATTGAATTCAATCTCCTAACCGCAATGTGTTTTTTTAATACGTATTTCGGCAGCTATGCTGTCACCTTCAGCAAATGACTTCTTTGCTTCTGAATCACAAGAGAAGTCGTCTACTGAAGATTGCAGCATAGCTGTCGAAATACAAAAAAGCATATTGCGGTGAGGAGATTGAATTCAATTTTTATATTTCAATTACATTTACTATTTCTTTAAATAATTATTTTAAAATAAAATAGGTTAATTGCACAATCTCAATGATCATAAAAAATTGTTCTTAAGTCCTTCCGTATAGGCAACCGTACAAACAACGATGTTCGTTGGTTGCCTATACCAAGGATTTTCTTGTTTTTTTGAAAAATTATTTTTTAGACGAATAGGCATGTTTTAAAATTAATTGCTTATGGTTTTTAAACGTAATTCAATAAATGTTTTTTTATACTTTTATTTTCTGAAGTCAAGAATAAAAAAAATCGTTCTTAAGTCCTTCCGTATAGGCAACCGTACAAACAACGATGTTCGTTGGTTGCCTATACCAAGGATTTTCGTTTTTTTTTTTTGAAAAATTATTTTTTAGACGAATAGGCATGTTTTAAAATTAATTGCTTATAGGTTTTAAACGTAATTTTATAAATGATTTTTATACTTTTATTTTCTGAAGTCAAGAATTGGAATATTCAATTTTAAAATTAGGAAAATTGCATCATCGCGTTCAATTAGCTTTAATGGAAAGTCGGAGATTATCTGGAAAATCAGGGACTGTTTTAATGAAAATAAAATAGAAACTCTGTGTATGCAAACAGTAATAATTTAATACTACCTTTGTCGCAACTTAATGCAGAATTTAGGACATTTGGTGTTTTTTTTCTTAAGGTCTCTGCGTTTAAGATGAACATATTTCAAGAGTCTTCAGAAAAAACGAGTTTTTCCTGCTATGCAGTGAAAGAGGAAAGTTGGAATTTGTTGTCTCGAAGGAATTTGGGTGCCATTAACATACAATTTCAAATTTCAATTCAAATTGAATTTTTTTTCGTGTAAATACAATTAACGAAAATTTTATTCACAACTGTTGTGACTACACTTGGAGAGAGGGAAGTAATTCATGTTGCTCCATAATTTACACTATTTTCAGTTTTTTAAAACATTAAAAGTTCATTACAAATACGTACATAGATTTTAAATTTTCATCAAATCTTGAATTCTGTAATCTCTGAATGCACGTGGATTTAAGTAATTAAAGTTAAACAAATAAAACAAGGCCATTATTACATACTAAAACTTTATTATTACATTTATAACTAAAACCATATTACTAGAAGAATAGTCCGTATTCTCGTATTAATTTAGTAAAAAAATGATACTTTACAGAAGCAGAGTTTTCTTGGCCCAGTCGCATCGACCACGGCCCCCGCAGGGACGGGCCAAAACGACTGGCGTAGTTCTGCACAAGCAATCTACGCGTTAATATAATTGCACACATTGCAGGAACCTATCTGCAGAAAAACGAAGACCGTCACGTTTGAAACAAAGTGAAACAGCAAAGAAAGAGAACCGCGTGATATGAGACTTGCTGCTCTCAGCGAGTCGAAAACGAACAGAAAGAGAAAAAAAAACCACAAATTTTTATTGTCTACGAGATTTAAAAACGCGTAACCCAGGAACACACAGGAGAGTTTAGTGCCTAATAATTATTTTATTTAAAAAGAAACAAATTTCTTCACTTACAACATTACTAAACAATGTTTATTTGTGCGAGAGTTTGTTTGTGGAAATAACGTGAATATGAAAAAATGAATGTTTTGAAGAAATGCAGGGGTATTGATGTGTTGATTGTTACTGAAAATGTCCAAGATGCAAGATTCAGGTGTGTTTTACATTTAATTTCATGCAAAATATGAATTTTGAAATACTCTCGCACAAAATTATTTGACATATACCGGGTGAGCTACTGGAAGTAGACGCAGGCAATTGTTCACGAAGTGGTCTGCACGAGTTACAGTCTATTACGACGTTTTGCTGATTAGAATGTAATCTAATAATAATTTTAATTCAAAATGTGCTGTCGCTACTTCGAGTGGCAGACCCGATATACAACAGTACACTCTTAAGTTACTTATACGAGATAAGCTTTCGGGATTTATTCCTTAGGTTACTGAAAGAATTGATTTTTGACACATCATGTTTACTCTATCAGTTGACGCATTACCCGTCTCAAATTTGCTAAAAAAAAAAACTTGCGCCTAATGGAAATGAAACGCAATGATTACGCGAGAAATAAATATACGAACACCACGACATTTAGATCTGTTGCCCAGACGGATGGTACAGAGGAAAAAAAAATCACAATTTCTATCTAAGTAGCACAAGGAGTCAGAACTACAGACATTTTACTGAACCGAAAAAAGAGTATATTGTTTTCTGTTTATACAAGTAATTTGTCTTAAGTCTACGTAAAAACACTTTTAACAAAATTATACTGACGGAACACTAAAGACAGAAATGAAGTAGTTTTACTCATGGATGAAATGTGAAGATGAAAAAGGACCAAACTTTGCCATTATGGCGAGGGGAGACAACACTGAAATTAAACGGTACGCGCAGATCAATCACGTAGCATAACGTTTGGTCCACAGTCGGGCAATGCGATCGTGTTCTTCCCGGTTCTGGAGATATTGAGTTGCTATGCTGCCTACCAATGGATCAGCTAGAAACAAAAAAGTTACACTTAATGCTAAAATCTTCACGTAGAAACTGATCTACAATTATAATTCATAAAGACCTTCAAACAAGAAAAATGACTTTAATTTTGTAATTTACGTTTCGTCGCAGAGCGTCGATACCATCATGAGCGAACAAAATCTTATAGCGTTCTTATCCATTCACTGCTCGAGAACACTCTCAAGAATTTTCCAACCTTGTTCTAACCTCAATTAAAAATAAGTCTCTCAGAGTGATCTGAAGCAATGAATTGCAAACGCTATTGGTTTTTGAATATGTCACGTTTCATCCGTCGACATCGCGTCGTTTATGGAAATGTCATGATGAAAATTATAGGAAAAGGTCATGATGACAACTATCAGGAGAAAGTCAGGATGACAACTATCAGGAAAAGGTCATGATGACAACTAACAGGGAAACGTCGTGATGACAACTATCAAGATAGTGATCGTGGTAAACTTGTCAAACTGAACCACGTGTACAATTTTTCCGTTCACTGAAGGGCCCTTTAAAACTTAACGATTTTGTGGAGTATAAACGTTCACTTAACTTGTACTTTGTACTTGTATTTGTACAACGTAATAAAAATCCAACTGCGTTCGCGTTCAATTGGTTGACCCTATCAGGAAAAAAAATTTTCGTGCATGCGCATGAC
Source organism: Prosopocoilus inquinatus (assembly GCA_036172665.1). Lineage (NCBI taxonomy): Eukaryota > Metazoa > Arthropoda > Insecta > Coleoptera > Lucanidae > Prosopocoilus > Prosopocoilus inquinatus. Next base: position 7,051,656 of record CM069870.1, read on the forward strand.
CTATTAGAAAAAAAAACATTTTCGTACATTTAAATAATTTGTTACAGGTTAATCTGTGATTACATTTCGGTAACTACGCGTTGCATGTGCGTTATTTATAAACTTGGCAACACCTCTGGAATTCGCCGTTTGAAATCAAGGCTCTTCATTGGTCTAATGTAACCAAGTTCGTTCGCTTCTGCTTTTCGATTGGCCCGCCGAGTCTTGCTAAAAAAACGGAATCCGACTGCCACCTCGCAGTGTTGCCAATTTAGCGGATTTTCCGCTAGTTGTAGCTTAGTTGAAATCATATCTGGAGTTTTCCGTCTAGCTGCTGGTGGATTTTCTAGTTTATTTACGCGTTTTCTAGCGGTAATATGGCTTATAAGCTTTGTAAAAAAAATTCATTGATACTAACGAATCTACTTTAACTATTATATCCAACAAATTTAGAAACTATCCTAGAACGTTAGAGACCATCCTAGATAATAGAGTTTGCGCAAAGGCATCATTATCTTATAAATACATCGTTATAAATTAGAAAAGGTAGTCTAACTTTCAAAATGGAAGGGAAAAGTACAAAATTTGAAAAATATTAATAATAATTGTTGAATGCGGTGTTTTTCCTGTTCGTTTTTAAGTAGAAATTGAATTTTCTCTATTTATAACGATTGCATTTACAACGTAACTATGTTTGTTTTGCGCAAACTCTGTAATTAGAAACTATCCTAGAACGTTAAGAGACTATCCTAGAAAATTACAAACTATTCGAAAATATTAGAAGCTGGACATGTTAAATGGCGTAACGGTACGTATTTGCATCAAGGAAGATTATTAGATTAAGGCAATGTTGCCTTCTTGACAAATTTATCTCTAAAAGTAGCGATTTTTAACCAGTGATTGCGACTCTCTAACGTTAAATGAGACACTTCTGAAGCATGGCCGTTTACAAACTTTGAAAATTTTGCCAAATTGAAATTTTTTCATTAAATACATAAATTTGTTGGCAATAACTAGCTCCTTAACGAAAAATAATGACGTGATGTGTATTGGTAACTGCTAAATATCACTCACACGAATTAACAGTTTATTCTAGCTTATAGTTTATTTATTTAAAATTTGGCGGAATTTCAAGCTCTAATCTGGCGGATTAATTTTGTGGTAATTGGCAACGTTGCATCTCGGACGCTTCACTTTACCGTCCGGCACGACAGAGCAAGCACGTATTTCGTTGTTCGTGAGAATCTGTGCATAACTCTGTTACGACTTACAAGGTTTATCTAGAGCAGTTTGATTGGAATGAAACAAGCTCTACGTGTCTTTTGAGGTGCATTTACGCAGCCTTGTTAACGGATTGGCAAGATTTGTGTAAATCTTAGGTTGTTTTTCCCTTTGGCTATTACTTTCGTCAGCTCCTTCTTCCTGTAGGCCGTCAACTTTACAGGGCGTTTCTTCTGAACATCGAATCAATGCCGACGCATTTGTTGCACCAGAATCAGAAAGAAAATATCGCCGGGACAAGAAATTAGCCTCGTTACGGGTCAAGAATTAAGCCGGTGAAATCATCATAGGTCAAAGATGTACCCTGTATAGAGGATAGATGGGATGTGATGACGATCAGCTGTCTGAGGTAGTACAGCATAAGAACTTACTTATTCTTTTTTTTTTGCAAAGTTTCTGTGACAAGCGCGTTCATTCTTTCAGCCATATTTACGCGAAGACTACCCCGAAATCATACTTAGCTAATTCTGGTAGGTTTTGCGCCTAGTTGATTTTAATTAATTAAAATTGTTTGGGAGTTGCCAGATCTGGTCAAGTGATTAAATTTAAATTTGCAGAAAATGTAAAAAAATTCTTACCTGGATTACAATCAGTTAATAACGAACAGATGGAGAGTAGGACCTTAGAGATAGTGAGTGCAGGAGACCAATTGTCCTTCAGTATGTCGAGACAAATTACACCTTGGCTATTAATATTGCAGTGGTAAATCCTAGTGCGGAAGGTAACTTTCGGTGGCTTGAAAGGGTACTCTGGCGAGAAATGGATGTCCAAGAAAAATACGCCACCTTCGTACACAGAGCCGGGCGGACCTAGGATGGTCGACACCCACTCGTAGAAGTTCTCACCCTTGGGACCGGCGCTACAGTTGGGCGGGGGATCGAGAGTGATCTCTGCCAGCTCCTTTTGGATGCGTTTCGCGGACGTCCCGAGGGCTTTCGACATTTTCGGGTTCGGCTTGGTTTCTTTCGACTCAGGTTTTTGATCCCCGACGGCGGTTTGGCCACCTCGACCACGACCAGATCCACTTGAGCCAGCAGTAGACATTTTTCTATAAAAAACCAAAAATATACTTATTACAATTAGGTAACTATTGAAAAAATATTTATTTTCAAAATTCTTAGAATTGTGGTCTAGAAAATTTTTAATGTCTACAACAAATTTCAGCTCGAACGGTCCTGAAATGTAAATCGCATGGTTTACTCCCGGGAAATAACCTAACCTCAAACACATAATGTGATGATGTTTTGGGCACTTTTATATAAAAGTTGAAAAATGGTTTTTACAAAATGTAATTACCAGGGAAAAGAATTTGGACCACTTGTTTCGCAAACAATACGATATATTTAGTACTGGGACTGTATTAGCCCCGCCCGCAATAATATCTATCAAATGAAAACACTCGCATTGTACTCCTTGCCCTCCTACCCATCAATAACAAAATTCGATGTACCGGAACAGCGGAATGGTGGCGAGAGCAAAGAGTTCACTCGGCGTAAGAAGCATCCAACACTAAGTGGCCTGAATTCTTTACCCTGGTAATTACTTTTTAACATAAGAAATACATTTACATTTGTAATACGTATCAGATTCAAACAAAGTACATGATTAATCAAATTTTAATAATTATATGCCTAAGTTTGGAGCACTTCATATTACATAGGAGTAGATATTTACATTTACTGACATACTGACTTGTATTTGCATTGTATATCAGATTAAGGTATTATCAACGAAGCTAAGTGCACAATTAAATAATATAATCTCAGTTCGAGTTTGGATCCAGTGATTTAGAAACAGCTTTCCAGCTAATCCGTTATGTGATAAGCAGATATCATAGAGTGTCATTACTGTTTAACAGAATATTACATTAATTTAGAAGTGGGAAGGGAATAAGGACCAATGACAATTTAGGTCAAGGTGTAACCGAGGGATACCAATATCGTATAACAAGCAAGGCAAGTTAATTTATTTGTCTTATCATGTTATCTGGTCCAATTAAAAGAATGTTTGGAAATACCAAGACAATATATTATATTCTGTAAAGCAGGTTTTTGTATCTAGAGATGTGTTAACAAATGAATTATTATTATTATTATATTTCCTAAGGCGCAGTCAGAAATAAATTCTTCAAAATAACAGTAAACTATCAACTACCTAGGTACCATCGATCGGTAAAACAGACATCCTGCTGCGCATTTCAAAATGATGAAAAAGGAATTTAATCATTTCTAATAATTAACTAAATTTTAATTGCGATGTTCCTTCTCCCCCTTCCCGAATAACCTTAAGAAGGATTTCCCCCTGAAAAAAATGTTTTCATAAAAAAATACCTCTATTTATAGTTGAACAACTGCCAATCAATAATTTAAATCTAGAGTGTTTCGTTGCAACAAATATGCAATCCAGATCCAAACTACATATTCGAATCACGATTTATTTATTTTTCTAAGCGAAAAAATAAAAATAAAAAATTACACTGACAGGGTTGCTTATTTCTGACTGTCCCACGTACATAACATACACCGCTTTATTGTAAATGATTGAAATTTACTTTATTTGATTGGCAATACTTTTCAATGTTTACACCTTGGGATCTTCAAATTCAAAATTTTTGTTGGTAAACTACATTGCCAAATTCGAATAAATTCGCCTATTGCCAAACCAAAAATGAAATAAATGAAACGTTTAACCATGAAACTATGAAAATTAAAACGAATAGCGAGTACTTCCAATTCTGCAGTGTTCCCAACCTACTAAGTTTGCTGGAATAATTTACAGCCACTTGGCCACTATGCAGTTGCGGCCCTTCAAAACTCGTACACTGATCAATGTCAAAAATTCGGAATTTTGTAGCGTGTAAATCAAACACAAACATCATTTTGATGTTGGGTGTCAAATTTGACAAATCCATAGCGGGATTTAGAGTGATTTGAGTGACTTTTCTGATTTAGGATCAGTTTACACCGCCGAAATATTGTATTTGACAAAGCCTATCAGTTTTCAAATGCCGCAATTATAGAAATATGAAACAAATAAAAAAGCTTTTTAAAAAGGAGCTAAAGCAGTAATTTATTGACTTATTTGACGTTTCGCAAATATAATTATTTGCTTTAACAAAAGTGAACAACGGAAATATAAACAATTTTTTATTTCCGTTATTCACTTTTGATAAAGCAAATAATTATATTTGTGAAACGTCGATAATCGAGTTTATACGCAGCTCTCTTCAATTTGCGGTCGGCAATCGACGTGAAATGTTATGAAACCGAATGACCCTGATTATCTTAACTACAAAGTGAACAAAAATGATTCTCTTGGCAATACAAGATTTTTTTTTATTTGTCTATTTGGAGGTTAAAGCTAAGTTCACATGTATTTCGGATACGCAAAATATTTATTTACTTATTTATTATTATTAATATTAATATTTAAATTATGATTTTCTTTTTTGAAAGAGCCAATTAGAAACATCCGCAATAAATATTTTGCGTAACCAGATGTATCCGAAGCTAGCTTAAGTTTATGTGAATAAAACAGAAGAAAAATTAACGGCGCAAAGAAATTCTACTTAAATCTCGCGCCGAAAATAGGCCAGGCCAATCCAATGAAAATACTGTGCTGTAAGGTAAAAATAATTTAAATATAATAGTTCGAAAATCCAGCGTCTTATGTTGAATTTGAAATGTCAGATGACATTTGCAAACGATGACAACTGCTAGCGTCAAGCTGTCAACATCTAGAAGTTATTCGTTGTAACGAACCTTTAAAAAAATAAAATTCTGTGTTGCAAAGTCAAAAAGTCGTTAGTGATCTTATGCTGAAGCAAGTCTGTTCAGATTGCAGTGGAGCCCTCAAGCCTCCTTTGAATACCGCTATTTCGGTCCTAATTGTCCTAATTTGAAATGTCAGATGACATTTGCAAACGATGACAACTGCTAGCGTCAAGCTGTCAACATCTAGAAGTCATTCGTTGTAACGAACCTTTAAAAAAATAAAATTCTGTGTTGCAAAGTCAAAAAGTCGTTAGTGATCTTATGCTGAAGCAAGTCTGTTCAGATTGCAGTGGAGCCCTCAAGCCTCCTTTGAATACCGCTATTTCGGTCCTAATTGTGGCCTCATCAGCAATCCAAAGGACTTGCCAGATTTTACACTGGTAAGTCCAGTAATAGCAAACAGATAATTTTAAATTGCGATGACACGCGAATAAGTTCGCATTTGTCGCTTTGTGTATTATAACTTACTAGGTAGCAGTACAGTTGCCATTTGCTATAAATTTCCGCACAGTATAAGGTCAAACCACTGGCCGCCTGAGGGCGCGCCTTAAGCTGTCATTAGTGATCACTTTGCGTAACATGCTAAATTGAAAACCGTCCATTGTTATTTCAAATTAGTTTTAAATTATGAGAGACGAGATTGATGATGACATAAAAATGCTGATGGATAAAGTATAACATTTAATATTATTTCGACTAAATAATTTAAGGTCTAAACGAACATAATTTTAGGTTATTGAAGTAAGTAAAGGTATTTACTTCCTCTATCTTATAGAGTTTTCTAATGGGTGCACAATCCATCTCTTATTATTACATGAGGTTAAAATGAAAAGAAAGTGCACTTGGTGTGCACTAGCGTAGCCATGGGAAAACACTATTAGTATTTAGGTACGTTTTTCTTAAATAATTAAAAGTATTCATTGAGAGTTTGTTTCATTAGTTTATTTGCAATTTGCGAATTTGTCATTTGTAAAAATTACATTATTTTGACAACAAGGTAACGAACGGTAACAAATGAATGTTATCAAGTAAGGTAACATGTTACTTAAAGGTAACAATTGAATGTTGCAAGTAAAGTAACAGTCATTTGTTACCGTTTGTTACCTTGTTGTCAACATAATGTAATTTTTGAATTTGTCAGTTTTACACTGTCTTCAAAATAATAGATGAAAGTTTGATTTACAAATTACAACTTGCCGAATGTTTGACATACAGTTGAAAGCAAAAAGAAAAGTGGATAAATTACAGTTTCCTGTAATCATTATTTCTGAAAGCGGTAGTGATTAGACGACTTCACAGATGACATTAAAAAAAATTTAAAAACTTTCAAAATTAATAACTTTGGAAAACCTGTGAAATCGTCTTCAATCTATGGCATTTTGAGAAAGAATAATTACAGGAAACTGTAGTTTGTCTACGTTTTTTGCTTTCATCTGTAGTATACAATGTTAATTGTTCACTTGCGGACAAAAAACAGCCTTATTCCTTTTTTGTATTGTAAGTAATTATTACTGGAGCTGTTATGCTATATCGTAACAAAAATTCCCAATAAAAATAACATTGAATCTTCAAACTACAAGACCAGTAAACACTACATAAATACAGTCAACTCCGGATATAGTGAACTTCCAGGCATAGTGAATGCTACTTTGAGTACCAAAAAAATTACTCCTAATAAATAATACATACACTCACCTGCAAAAAAATCAGGCCACCGTAAATTACTTTTACAAAACTTATAAAATGTTTTAATTTCATTAAAGAATGGTACAGGATAATAACCATTTTTTTTTGCAGAAATGGGGTATACGAATTAGTTAAGAAGATGATTACTTGACAAATTAGCTGCTACAGTAAAAATAGAATTTTTTATTTGATGTCAAAATTAAGGTGTACAGTCTTTAATTAACTCTGTGGCTATGACAAATGGTGCATATGCACTTCGCTGAAATTATTTCATTTAACAGTCAAGAGATCGAATGAAATCAAATTCATTAAAACATTTGAGGATTTGCTCAAATTCGTCTTGAAAAATAAATTGCAGATTTTGGAGGTTCTCGGGCAAGGCTAAACAGGATATTCAGTTAATTTAAGCGATGAAAACCCCTGTTATAAAACACTTTAGGTGTGCCAGTTAGTGTAAATAATGTTATATTTCTTTTATAAAGAACCTGGGATATAGTAAATCAATTTTGATGCTTTCTTTAAATTCACTGTATCCAGAGTTGACTCTATAATCAAACTATCTGTAAATTTCTATGTGACGGGTGAGTTTTCTTGTCCACAAGTGTTCCAGGTTTCAAGGATCGCAACTGTACAAGAAATAGGGTAGTTTAAAACAAGCTCAAAATATATTGTCGAAACAATATAATAATACATGAACAAAAAAAAAAAATGCTGGTTGGTTCTTGTTGATCCCTAAAAGCATTTTCCAGTGGCTGGCTGCACCGGTCTCCACTCAGGATATCTCTATCTCGTTTTATGACATAAAGCTGAACCGATATGGAAATATACTGAGTGAACACTAGCGCAGCTATTGGAAAATGCGATAAAACTAACAAGAAATGTTACAGGAGATTTGAACAATAAGTCTGCAGTTCCACTGATCGATCGTCTGCGATCGTGCACAAGTGATTCAATTTTAAATCAATGAAATTCGAACTTTTTGACACAATATGTTCGTACAATGGGTCTTTTTGTTAGTTGCACTAGAGTACACTCAAACTATTTGTGTCTTGTTCTAATCTCACACATTAATACGAGATGAAAGTACTTCGAGCGCAGACAAGTGCAGCAAATGTATGACAAACGAACCGACCTAATCTATAGCTGATGTAACATTGCTTTAAAATGTAATCGCTCCTGCACAATTTTTCACAATCAGACAGTGGGGCTGCACCTTATGCGCAAATTAAGTCAATAGTTGTCTTTTATTTGCAACGCAGATTAGTTCAGGTCAGTTCAGTTTAACCCAAAGTGAACTGATCTTAAGTGATCGATTTAATAGTAAATAAAACATGCGAAATGTGATTGCTGCATTTTAATCTTCAGATGAAGACATTATTTTTGCATCACTTTACAGTGAGTTAAGCAAAAACAAAAGGTTATTTGGGTGAGTAATGTAATTTGACAAACAATTAAAATAACATCCCCTCTACAAGTGAACCAAACTGCTCTAGAATTTCCAAGGTGTAGTATCAGCAAGGCGGGAAGTGTTTTGGATCACTTTGGATTAGATCATGCAGCCAAATAAAACAGACAAATTTTTGAATAAGTGATCCAGGGTAAAAGTGAACTGATCTGACGTGCAAATAAAAGACAACTAATGAGTTGGTTAGAATTGACAGCTGACCTGACAAGTCAACCGAGCATGGGAATAACAAAGTTGCAAGACCACTGATTAGCTTTTTTTTTTTTAATCTCATCAAAGTTATTATGAATTTTAATATTCCTGCAACATCTGCGATAATAATCTTTTTAAGGCGGTCTTAAATCTTTCTTTTAAATTTGCAAGTGTAGATGTGCAAATTGTGATCTGCTCACATCAAGTCACATGTTACCATTAAAAAGTATAATAAAAAAAAACTCATATTGATTAAGCTAACATCTTTTCAGACTGTTATTTCAATACATTTAGGTATGTCTTTTTGTTAACATATACAAGATAAAGCACACCTTTTAAGACATCATCTACCATTAATCAGTTATTGTTAATTCCAGTTCAGTTGTGTTGTTCACTTATCACATTGTATATTAATCAACAGCAAATAACTGCATGTAGTAAACAATGAGCCCGCACGCTTACATTTTCATAAACAGATCAGTGAACACACATAACATTCCTTATGAGGCAGGCATATTTTTTCTTTTCTTTTTTTGTTGAATTTAAAAGATACCATTTGGCGTCGTTCCGCTTACTTTACAGCTCGATTCGAGGCAGGGAAAGTCGAAAACGTCGCGTTATCATCACAATGATGTACCTCAAGGGATTTCATGGAATGTGACCCCAGTCAAAATCAAAATTGATTCCTGACAGCTACGTCGGCCATTTTGTGTTCTACACGTAACAGAAGCCGAAATGCTGTAGAATTTCGGTAAGGACGGCTCGGAAAAACGGGCCCCCGTACCAAACGGCCCAAAACGCCAGCAAAACCGTCGGAATAAGCACTTTTATGTGGGAATGCTGCTCGCGTGAAATCGACTTTTTTTCTCGCATATCTCGCAAAGTACGAGAAAACCGGGTGCGTTTCGTATGCCCATCCGAAAATCGTTATTTCCCCATCAAAATTATACTAGCGTGAGTACTTACGGTTTGTTTTGCACTATTTTACAGCTCAAAACAATACACACTCCCTTTTCACAACTTTCGGCTCATGGCGTAGTCAAGACAGATGAAGCAGGGATGCACAACACGAAAAATATAAGTACAAGTATCCAATTTCCGACGGCTGACATTCCCCGATTATTACTCGATTCTGCAGCAAAATAGCGTTACAAAAACACGAGCCGTTATCACTTAAACAACTAATAAATATTACCCGGTTATTTTTAGCCACCAATGCTTCACGATGTAAACAAAGAACTTGCGTTTTTGAATTTCCCGCCTTATCAAAATGTTTACGCCTAGGGACTTTTCACATGTGCACCTTGGCTGCACAACAAATTCTTACTTGGAGTTCTAACCTCACTTTTTTTACAGCAAATAATATTTAATTTGATTGTGTGAAATAAATTACAAAAATGGGGAAGCGACAGCATCAAAAAGATAAAATGTAAGCATTATTTGTAATCAAACTTCTCGAGGTTACATTATTAAAACATTTTTTTGCCACTACATCATACACAAGCATTTACATTCCCCTCTTGTATTACCAATTTTAATCTAACACGTTTATTTACAGGTACATAACATACACAGAATGGACTACGTTATATGGAGGCAAAAAAAGTGGTGAAAAACCTACGGAAGAAGAAGCTTTGTTCCGTCGTTTACCTTTCGACCACTGTTGCCTATCGTTACAGCCATTCGAGCATGCCTACTGTGATCAAGACGGCAACATCTTTGACCTTGAGCCATTACTTCCCTTCTTGAAGAAATTCAAAGTGAATCCTGTGACGGGGAAACCTCTAGAATTCAAGATGCTCGTCAAACTGAACTTTTATAAGAATGCCGAAAACGAGTTTCACTGCCCTGTGCTTTTCAAGACGTTCACCAAGAACTCGCACATCGTGGCAATCGCCGCCACAGGAAACGTCTTCAGCATGGAAGCCGTTGAACAGTTGAACCTCAAGACAAAGAACTGGAAAGATTTGATTTCAGACGCCCCCTTTGAACGAAAGGATATCATCACGTTACAAGACCCGAACGATCTTTCCAAGTTTAACATATCGCTTTTTCACCATGTTAAAAATAATTTGCGAGTGGAAACTGAAGGTATTATAATGCAATATCGTTGATTAAAATATTTATAATACCTCAATCGATGGCAATATAATGTGTTTTGATACAATCTGCTGATGATTTCAGAGGAATTGGCTGAGAAGTCCGATCCTATGGCACGCTTGAAGTCGGTCAATCCAGAGACAAAGTATACGTTGGAAGAACTTAATAGGGATTATAAGGAACCAGAGATCGAAATAAATAAGAAAGTCACTATAGAAAAGGCAGATAAATTTAATGCTGCTCATTATTCTACGGGGAAGGTAGCAGCTAGTTTCACGTCTACAACAATGGTCCCGGAATTAGTACATGAAGCTGCTATTATTCATGAAGACCTAGTGAGATATGAGAGGGTCAAGAAGAAAGGTATTTATGTCCTACCTTTATCATATGCAAAAAGTTTATCTACACTAACCATTTAAGCCCAAATCTGTGTCTCTGGTATTATTTTTTAATCTGCAATCCCAAGAGCCTGATTTCTTTACCTCCTGATAAATTTACCTGCCAGGTTTTATCCTTGGAAATCATTGTATCAATAACAGTTTCCGAGGATATTACCGGGCAGATAAATTTACCTGTTGGTGAAGAAATCAGGCCTTAGAATGCCTAGACTAAAAATCTTTTTTTACAAGAAGAACATAAAAATGGTTCGTTGTCTGAATTTGTTTGTTTCAGAGAATATTAATTTATCTTTTACCTAAAATATCTGTGTTCAATTAATTTATCCACCAATGAAAATCTCAGATATGTATAGAGGTGTCAATGTGTAATAAATTCACTTCACACTATTTTTTTGAGACACCCAGTGTAAAAGTTGAAGAAAACTGAGTTGCGTTTCGTCACATTATTGACTTAACTATGTATTAGCCTTATGTTCAGTGGCGTAGCAAGTAGCAAAAAAATGAAAGCTTAACTGGGATAATGTTTTTTCGTTTTTTTTTTCCGGATAATTGTACTGCCTGTGCCGCTGCCAGAATTCTTCTGACAAAATAAAGAGAGAGAATCGAGTTTACAGAAAAAAAGGTCTAAAATAATTCTGCCTCATACTGCTAAATATAATTACGGAAAAGATTTACTCAAGAATGTTAAAGCTTTAGTAAGCAATGAGTGTGCACTCAGAGTATCTTCATCTCTTTCTGTTATATGAGGTTAAAAGAATATGAGTGTTAAGTCGCTTGATCGTGAACTATAGCTTGAGATGATTGTTTTCTTAGGTTACGTAAGACTGGTAACAAATTTCGGTCCCCTCAACTTGGAATTGTATTGTGACGTCATTCCAAAAACCTGCGAAAATTTCTTAAAACATTGCCTGAGCGGGTATTACAATGGCACGAAATTCCACCGCTCAATTAGAAATTTCATGGTAAGGTTTCCCTTCCCCTAAGCCAAAAACAATTTTCAAAAAACATAATGCCTGCAGATTCAAGGAGGTGACCCAACAAACACTGGAAGAGGGGGTGAATCTATATGGGGGAAGAAATTCGAAGACGAATTCAAGCCGAATTTATCCCACACAGGTCGAGGTGTGCTCTCCATGGCAAACTCGGGGCCAAACACAAACGGATCACAGTTGTAAGCTATTACTTTTGCATTATTTGTCGTTTGTTAAATTTTTCAGTAATTGTGCTTTCTTTCAGTTTCATCACGTATCGCTCTTGTAAGCACCTCGATAATAAACACACGATTTTCGGAAAAGTGGTAGGCGGTGTGGATACGTTGAATGACATAGAAAAGATTGAGGTGGATAACAAAGATCGACCCATTGAAGACATCGTCCTGATCAAAGCACAAGTGTTTGTTGATCCGTATGAGGAAGCTGATGAACAAGTAAACTGAATAAGTGCCAAACGTGAAATTTAAATTAATGATTAAAAACTTTTAGCTGGCAAAAGAGAGGCAAGAAGAATTGTTAAAACAAAAAGAGGAAGAGGATTTGAAACGGAAAAAACTCGAAGCACAAAAATCATTAACGGTGTACAGAGATGGTGTTGGAAAGTATATTAATATGAACGTTAAAAAAAGGTAGATCTCGCAATCGAATCCTGGCTGTTGTATTCAAATAAAATTTTGATTATTTTCAGTTCTAAAGCTGACAACTCAAGTGAAACAACAGAGCCCAGTTCGAAAAAACGTAAAAATACTTCGTACAACTTTGATTTTAATAATTGGTAGCAATTTGGTTTTTATTCAGTTATATTTATGAAAAGTATAATTTTAATTACAGTTACTGTACAGTTAATTTCTTTGTATTTATATTATGAATTGTATTATTATTTGTTCTGTGATAGGAAATGAAATAAGGCAGAAATATTTTCTGCCTTATTTCAGGGTTCCCGTTTTATTTTCACTGAAACATTCTCCAGATTTCCCAGACTTTTCACCAAAAAACTGCGATTATGTAACTTTCATAAATAAACATACATTTAAACATTTTTTTCCTCATTTCAGAACAAATTTAATAAATGCACAAAAATTGGTAATTTATTTGTTTTCTTTACTATCAGGTTTACTACGGAGATAGTTGTTGAATTATCTTGAAAAAAATTACAAGAAATTAATTTTAATAACATGTCTGTTTGTTTAAAAAACAAATTATTCAAAAAACAAGAAGACTTCGTATAGGCAAACCAATTAACACGCTTGCTTGTATGGTTGCCTATACTGTATACTTCAAGGATATTTTCTGTCTTCGTAAAAACCTGATCCATTTTTTTCACGGTTTAGATTAAGCTATTCTACTAATTTTTTTTAACTATTCAAAACTAATTTTCGAAAACAAATTTCTACTATAATTTCAAGTTCTTCAATTATTTTCACTGACTTTTGTTTTAAAGCAAGCAAAGCCCTTGGCTTTTCCCTGACGTCGAAAACCTTTTCTTAATTTCCTGACTCTTCCAGGTGAGTGTGAACCCTATTATTTGTATTTTAGACGTTTTGCGTTAAAAGAGCAATATTTTGAAAAGAAATGGTTGAGAAACAACATTAAATGATTAATGAAAAAAAAATATAATGGAATTAAGAATAAAAGTTATGAATTAATGACTTTCGAATTCAAGTCTGTAGTGGTTTCTCGAAGAGCAATAAAGAGTATATGCAAGTGGGGGTATCTTGTTCGAGTTGATGTAGGTGGGGGTGGGGAGATTCTGATCAGACGAAGACGATCAGAGGTCAGATTACAGTGTCGCCAGATGGGGATTTCTCTTCAAAATAGGAACATTTCAGCAGTTTGGGATTATTTTGTGAGTTTTCGGAAAATTTTCTGGAAAAAGTGAATTGAACTGGAACAAGTAAATTGAATAATTGTTTTGACTATAAAATAAAACTTCTCAAAACAAAAAAAATATGGCACAAATAGCGATCATATAAATATTTAGATATTTATATTTATACAAACTCCTTTATTAAACGTAACCATTACACATGACAGCTGAAAGACAATATTTCTTGTATGTACTCGTGACAACATTATTATAATGTGAAATAATTTTTGTTTAGTTTTTTTAAATAATCGTTTACATAGCTTGTTTATATCATTATATTCTCAATAAAAGCTTGATTTACCAAATTTTATGTCAATCCACATATCCTGTCACCGTACCGTACATTTGACTAAAAAGGTAACTTTAAAATGTCTTAGAATTGCGTATTGTAGCTGAGGTGCGTTTCAAGATTCGAATGTCGCGGCCGAGGTACATTTCAAGATACGCTTATTCAGACATATCTGACTTGAAATGCTTCTGGCCAACTTCTAAGTTTCGTGAATCAGGACGTTATCTTTGAAAAGCGTGTTAAAAAAAATCGAGACTTTTTGAAATGTTACTAATTAAGGTAACTTAGACCTTTGACCTTTGATTGAACGGGGCCCTGGGCTGTAGACCATGCCTAAATCCGCCCCTGGAAAAGAATAGAGTCTGCTGTATCTGATTAAAACATTTGAGTCGGCGATTAACTTTAACCGCTGATTTATTGATATTTATTTTAAAATTCTAAGCTTATTTAATCTAAGGTAGAAATAGGAATTTATTTCATATTTACATATTATTATATTTAAGTTAAGGTTGGGTGGAAGAGCAAGCGTGGTTATCACATTTTGAACTCAATCTTATGGTTCTCGATTTATATTATTGGATTATTATTTGGAATTTAACCAAATCAAGATAACTTCCTTAACTTTACTTTCTTTTACTTTTAATGCTGATTCCTCCACTCACTATTCTAAAGTTAAAGTTAAATGCACTGAAAATTAACTGTTTTTTAATGGAAATACTAGTTCTATGAATTTTTGTTTCAAGCAGCATGTCCTTGGAAAGCAGAATCTCCATGCAAGTGTCACGTTATTTCTGGTTATGGAATATACGAAAGAGCAATGAGGAATGAAGACATTCTTACCTTATTAACAAACGACACACGCGTATTCTCTCACACCTATTACTATAACCAATAATATGTGACACAACCTGTATAACTCAACTCTCGAATGATTAAATAAAAACAATTTAAGATTCGTTGAAAGTCATATAAAATTATCCAATATATTTTTTTGTTTTTGTTTTCCCAACAGTTTGTACGTTTCATATTGTTTGTAAACAAACTATAGGCAGAATTTAACTGCGAAATACCAAAAAAAAAAAAAAATAGAATTAAAAATATGTTTGTAGGCCGCAAGTGATTATTTATTTATTTTTTTTTTTCTTAAATCGACGTCAATCATGTGACTCGCAATTCTTAAGATAATGTAGGTTGAAGGATCACGACCATAGCACACATATCACAATTATCTCCGCTACGAACCGAACGTGACAACAAAACCGTAATTGTTCGCTCTTGACAAGTGCATTTTTTTTTCTTTTAATTTTATCATAGAAAACCGAGCGCGATGTCGATTTACGATGGTTTCGCCTGCATGAAATCGCTCCTGTTTATATTAAATATTTTATTCGTGGTAAGTCACACACAAATAAATTCTAAATTGCCTGCGAATATATTTATTTTAATTTATTTATTTTTGTTGGAGAAAATCACGAGGCGAATTTTCAAAAAAAATAAATAAATAAATAATTGGCTGCATTTTTGTTTTACTTATAATTGATAAGCACGCAAATATTTTGTTTAAGTCTGCATTTCTCCTGACTGGGAATTTCACGAATTTCAAAGGGTCAACAAAAGTCTCTTTCATATCACTTGATGTCGTCTGATTTACAGCGAATCGTATTTTTTATTATTTTTAGCATTTTGTTTTATTTGAAATGAATCGATCCGTACGCGAATCAATTTTCAACTTTAAATTTAATACCCGAACGACTTGTTTATGTTGTAAATTAATCAATAAATTTTGATAAGTTTAAAATGATAAGAATCTAATAGCACATACATGTTTTTAAATTTATTTAAAAAAAAACATACTCCTGTTTTTTATTATTTCGTCATCGAAACCAGTGACTACCAAACATTTTTTGGTATGATCTAAATAAGTGTATTGGCTGACAAAACAAAAGGTTTTACTTATTAAATTAAGACTGGATTGCATAAAATATTAAAGCTAGGATTAAGTATAATCCTTAATTAGAATGTGACACATGTGACGACATACAAATATTGTGTCACATTCCTAGACTTAGGGCCGATTTCATAATAGAACTTTAAATTTAAAGTCACTTTAACCTAAAAAAATAATTTCCCTATTCTTAAAGCGACTTTAAATTAAAGCTTCTTTAAAGTGTGATTATGAAAACGACAATTAGGGCCGTTTTCATAATTAGACTTTAAATTTAAAGTTACTTTAACCTAAAAAAATACATTTGTTTCCCTATACTTAAAGTGACTTTAAATTAAAGCTCCTTTAAAGTCTGATTATGAAAATGGTCGTTATAGACTTAAATTTAATCCTGATTTAAAACTTTTATGCAATCCAACCTAAATTTAATTTCATTTATATTTATTTTGTTTTGTTTTAAGATATCTGGAATAATCGTCTTACTACTCGGAGTTTGCATCAATACGTATTTTAGCGATTATGAATACTTCGTGGACGAACGTTACCTTTACGCTCCCGAATTTTTAATAGCACTAGGAACAATTATCGTCCTGATCGCTCTTCTTGGTTGTTACGGAACAGTAACAGAAGACCCATGCATGACTCTAATGGTATCTAGAACCTCCGGATAGATTTTCTTTTTTTTTTGGAAAACGTACAGGTGCGTTGTTTCAGTTTTCCACCTTTTTGATTCTGGTTTTCTTCATCGAACTCGCCATTGGCGTCTCGGGCTACTTAATGAGGGAGAAAGCTGAATCCTGCTTGGTCCAAAAGTTCAACCGTTCAATGGCTGGTTACAACGACAACCATGAAATCATTGATGCGTGGGATGATATGCAAGCCAATGTAAGTTTGAAAAGAAATTTGAACACGCGCCCTATCTGTTATAAAGTTCCTTTGCTGTGGCATACAAGGGCCAAATGATTGGACGGAAAACAACATGACAGTACCAGTTTCCTGCTGTGATTTTCCCGACGATGGCCCGCTTGAGGAACTCCCTTGCGGGGATAAGGACCTGCATCACATCGGTTGTCTAAACGTCTTCGTCGATTTTGTTAGAACGAACGCCAGGTATATACAAGTCATCGGATTGACGTTAGCTTTAATGCAGGTAATTTTTTATTTTCAGATTATTCAACATGCATTTAAAATTGATTCTTTTTTTTAGTTGGCTGGGATTATGTGCTCGTGTTACTTGTCGTATGGTTATAGGAAAGGATATGAGATCATTTAAGACTCGGTTTCTGGAAGTAATCAATGAGCTGATTAGTTAAATTAATGATTAGATTGTGATCCACTGTGCTGTAGCGTCATAAAGTACGTCACATCCTAACTGTTACTTAAACTGATCCATCCCATTCTTCGCTTCCAGAAACCGGGCCTTAGTGAGATGAGGAGAGAACGTTTATTTTTGTAATACTAAATTATTGAATTAAAATATTACTGATAGATCATTGGATTTCTGTGTTTTTTTCTAATTTTATTGGAATCTATGTGAAGTAAGTTTACTGAAATCTATGTGAAGTAAAAAAAAACCTACTGCTTAAGTTTAAGTTACTTGATTTTGTTTGGCAAAAATTCCTTTTGCGATTGACCAAAAAATGATGATCCAAAATTTCGTTCTTACTGTTGCCTATGAGCCTACGATTTGAACAGTGCATTCGTTTTATCTGAAGGCGAAAATACATAATATGATTTGGTTGAATAATTTGAATGATTGAAATCGTTTATTTTTGCCGCCAGTAAACGAAATTATTCGAACACTGAAGGAGGTAGATCGAATTTCTACTTTTCTCTCAATTCGTTGTACAACCAAATTGAAACATGCATTTTTGCCTTAAAGAACCACGCAATTAAAAATCATTTTAATTTTTGTTGACAGAAAAAAAAAGACGTCAATTGAAATAACACGAATTTTAAATTAAACAATTCATCGATCTCTAGGCAGTTGAAATCCCGACCCCGAAACACTCAGGTTCGGTGCTGATGTAAGAATTTAGATTTTTGTACACTTAATTTAATAATTAGAAATGAGAAAATAAATCGTAAACGCAAAATGGAATACGCGAAGCATCAAAGTTACATAATGGAAAAGCTTACTAATTAAAAAAGGACAGGAAATTAGATCCCATATCCATATTTTTAAAATCAAAGAACGCCTTTGCGTTGTGCAAATTTAAATGTAAACTTCCTTTTTCTCAGTCAATTTTTCTAGTTTTGTATTTGTTTTACTTTAAAAATATACCATACCAAAGAAATATGCAGTTAGTTACGTAACATAAAATTGTTGCAGCTTTAAAATTTAGAGGCTTTAAAAAGTGTACAGATTTCTTCGTCCCTTTTTCTCTCTTTATCGCAATCACTTGGATAAACGTTTATTTTAATGTTACAATTTTAGTAATTTCAAAAAAAAAAGAAAATCATTCGGAAGCGCGAGCACAAAAGAAGAAATTAAGTTACAATTACAAAAGAGAAAGTTGTATGATTTTCTGCAAGAATATGATAAAATAGATTATCAATGAATTTTATCATTTCAAAAGTGTGCGCGTTGGAGGAGATGGTGAAAGAAGTAGACAGAATTCTAAATGAGGTCCAAATGACCAGGGAAGAAGTTCCGTGACATCAGCAACAGCAAGAAGATCCTGCTATTTAAATTCCCATGCATGTAATTACTTTCTTAATGAGAAAATAAATAATTATCAACTGTTTGCTAGTGACGGTATGTCTTATTTTCACCGAATACTTCTGTCTTGCTTTAGTCGAGCTGGCAACAGTGGCAGGGGTAGTGTTGTAAAGCCGAAATATTTCACATAAATTTCATTTCATTGAAATATTTCGTAGCATTTAGAAATTTCATTAAACTTATTTTAAATTTGCCGCGCAGAACGTGTCTGCACGTGATTTGAATATGGATGGTAACATAAACATAAGCTGCCGGATACGGATACATATATTTTCATGTGAATTCAAAAGATCGGGAAATATAAAAAAATACACGATTTTCTTAGTTTTTTCATAGTGTGAAAATGATTAATTAGTAGAGATCGGAATCACACATTTTGACGTCATCATTGGGCGGCGCTTGTCATGCTGCAGCATATGATTATTATGTTAGTTGTTGGTACAGTGAACGATTTCTTCTTCAGAATCGTGTGTATGTATGCTTGAGGTGGATTTTGGATTTTGAAAACGAAGATGAAATTTCTTTTCCTTTTAGTCGCGTAGAAAAGCAAAAAAAAGAAAACAAGAGACAATCAAAACAGTTTGCAAGAAAGGAGAAAGTTACAGAACGAGAAAAAAGAAAAAAGCGACAAACTTTTTGATAATCGAGAAACACAATCAAAAACGGAAAAAAATAAAATTTCTAAAGAAATAATTATTTAATTTATGAAAAAAATATGAAGAATTTTTTAACAGTCGTAAAAATTTCCAACTACAATTCGCCGAGAAAAAGTAAAGTAAAAATTCCCAACTACAATTCGTCGAGAAAAAGTAAAGTAAAAATTCCCAATTACAATTATTAGATACATTAAAAAAAAAATTACACAACAGTAATTCGAAATTACAAAAAAAGAGCACACAAAGAAAGAAACCAAATCAAAACACAAAAGCAACAAAAACAAGAGCCAATCGTAACGGTTTGCAGACTACAGAAATTTTTTATTCTGTTCAAAAATATACGACAAAAAAAGAAAAAGGAAAAAGAAGAATACTTTCGTCTTTTGGAAAAATGTAAACGGAAAGGAAATTAAAAAAAAAATGGATAACTCCAACGAGAAAAGAAGATAAAGAAAAACAAATGACGATCGTACATTTTACGACAATCAGAAGAAAAATGAAAAAGAAAAGAAACAATTTCAGAAATTATTGAAAATAAGAGAAACGACTAAATTGATAAATAATTCAAAACTGCTGGGAGGTACTCTCGATGATCGAAAAAAAAAATAATCGCACGTTTCAAAAAAAAAAACAAAAAAAAAATAAGTTGGAAAAACAAAAGGAAACATAATCTCGTTGTCTTTAATCATGCTTGATAGTACGATTTTTGACTACAAAATACAATTTTCTTCTACGAAAAAATCGAATTTGAAACTTAATGAGTTGGCAGTAGTGTGCAGAATAATTTCCGTACGACGCCCCCGACCCCTTCCGAATTATTCCCGAAAGTATTACGTAATAAAATGCGAAACGTTTCATGAATTTTTACAAAAAAATATATTTCGTGAAATCACTAGGCAGTGCTTGCCGAAACTGCTTTCACTGGTTTTATTTTGTAGAAAAAAGAGATCAACGGGATGCCAAAAATGTGTATCTACGGTTTGAGAACTGATCATTGGATTGTCGAGTCGTTTCGAACTAACCATAAGTTAAAATTCGCGTTGTTGAAGTCGACTCTTGTCCAATGAAAATTGTGTAGAGAAATTGCGTTTTCAAATTAAATCGGAACGAGCCAGTAAATGTAATAACAATTCACAGTTTGAGAATCTTCCCTCTCATGAACGGAATAATGTCACTGCGATTCAATAATTAATAAATAAGTCGTAGCAGTGTAAGGTACAAAAACAGAAACTTGAGTTCAGAAATTCATATCAAACCAAAAACAGTTTGAGTATCTCTGGTGGAAGGTGTCAAATCAAAAATTGTTAGTCTTTTAAAACGCTTTTTATAAAACAACTCCGAAAACGAAAAGTTTGAAAATCGCGATTTACTTAAAATCCTTTTTATTAAACAAGTCCAAAAACAAGAAAAACAGTTTCAGAGTCGCTGGTGCCCAATTTTTTAGAATAATTGTTTGAGAATTTGAGTTCGAGAATCGCGATTTTCTAAAAGTCCTTTTTTTAAAACAACAAACAGCTTGAAAGTCATTGGCGTTTTTTGAAGCTATTTTCTAAACAAGCCTTTTATAAAACGACTCCAAAAATCAAATAGTTTTAGAGTCACTGGCGACTCTTCAAGCGGTTTTCTAAAATTACCTTTTATAAAACAATTGCAAAAACAAACAGTTTGAGAGTCACTGGCGATTTTTGAAGCGATCTTCTAAACCGAAAGCACATTTTTTTTTGAATAATTGTTTGAGAGTCATGATTTTCTTAAAAGTCCTTTTTATAAAACAAGTCCAAAAAACAGTTTGAGAGTCGCCGGCGATTTTTGAAACAATCTTCTACAAATGCTTTTTATAAAACAACTCCAAAAAGATAAACAGTTTGAGAGTCACCGGCGATATTTAAAACGATTTTCTAAAAATGCCTTTTATAAAACAATTCCAAAAACAAACAGTTTGAGAATCGCTGGCGATTTTTGAAGAGATCCTCTAAATCGAAAGCACATTTTTTTTGAAGAATTGTTTGAGAATCGTGAAGTCTTTTTTTATTACAAGTTCAAGAAGACAGTTTAAGATTCGCCGGCAATTTTTGAAGCAATCTTCTACAAATCCTTTTTATGAAACAACTCCAAAAAAAGACAAATAGTTTAAAAGTCACTGGTGATTTTTGAAGCGATCTTCTAAACCGAAAACACGATTTTCTAAAAGTCCTCTTTATCAAGTTCAAAAAATAATTTGAGAGTCTCCGGCGTTTTTTGAAGCGACCTTCTGAAAATGCTTTTTATGAAACAACTCCAAAAAAAAAAAACAAATAGTTTTGAGAGTCACTGGCGATTTTTGAAGCGATTTTCTAAAAATGCCTTTTATAAAACAATTTCAGAAGTAAACAGTTTGAGAGCCGCTGGCGATTATTGAAGCGGTCTTCTAAACCGAAAGCGCATTTTTTACAGTAGTTGTTTGAGAATTTGAGTTTGAATTTGAGAATCGCGATTTTCAAAAAAAATCTTTTTATAAAACAAGTCCAAAAGACATTTGAAGAGTCGCTGATGTTTTTTGAAGCGAACTTTTAAAAAATGCTTTTTATAAAATAACTCAAAAAAAAACAAATAGTTTGAAGGTCACTGACGATTTCTGAAGCGATTTTCTAAAAATGTTTTTTATGAAACAATTCCAAAAACAGACAGTTTGAGAGTCTTCCAATACACCGGGTGTCCCGCGCCATGTGCTCACCCTTCTAGAATCTTTATTTATTAACCTGAATTTTGGAGACAATAAATTAAACAAAAAAAAAAAAATGGGATTTTTCGACATTCTAACACCATGAAAACTTCAAATACTGTCAAAATGTTAAAAATCAAAATGCCATCAAAGGAGTGATTTTCTCGAAACACTTGATCGCATTAGATCGAAAAAACGGGATTCATAGCTTTCTAGATTGAAAAAAAAAATATATTTTTTTCGCTGTCATGGAAACCAAAATTATTAACTGATACGTATTCGGACTGGTAATGATCCGTTAATCTTAAATACGTAAAAATATATAGGGTATTCCATTTAAAATAAGAAAGTTGATATCACTTCCTGCGAAACCGGAAGTCCTATGATGAGTAGCAGTATGTCGAAAAATCCCATTCTTTGTTTAATTTATTGTCTCCGAAATTCAGGTTAATCGATTAATAAATAAAGATTCTAGAAGGGTGAGCACATGGCGCGGGACACCCGGTATAGATCCATAAAACTAAAAATGTTTTTTCTTAGTGATACCAACAAAAATGTCACCCTAACGTGGCCTACTCCGAGTCTAAAAAGTTGATGAACGGATTAAGTATCAAGATATCATAGGCGTTTACGATAATTGGAGCGGTTAATCTATTCTCTCACTCTTACTTACATTAAATGCACTCGTTCCATCTTACTTTTCTACCCCGATCCATGGAGCGCTCCAATTATCGTAAACGCCTCATATGATTCATTTACAGTGTGTACGTTTGGTTGCATAACTTTAAGCAAAGTTACAAAAGATCATTCGTTAGTAGAGCATTCGTTGCGTGCGCTTCGTTTTGTGTTATCCACCGCGGAGATACACATATTTTTTTTTAAGTACCCCGCAGTACGCGCTCCAAAACCTGTTGACAAAGTGAGAGCTCGATTTTGAGTAACGCGATCTGTGATACTAGTCTCAGTGTTCCCGTTAGTGTATACTGCCTGAAAATGCCTCTTTCGGCCGGTTCTGCAACAATTAAATATTTACTGTTCGTTTTCAACTTGCTATTTGTGGTGAGTAATTATCTTCTTATCAGCATTACTTGGGTAAAACACGCGCTCGGTTTTTGCGATTTTTTTTTCCTCTATTTACACTTGACAGTGCAAGCGTAAAGTGCACACATACACATTCGATGAACGATTTCTTTTGTAGGTACTTGAAGCGCGTGTCGTTTTTTTTTTAAATTTGTCGAAGTACTTGTACTTGTACAGTGCCTGAATATTCTTTTCCCTGAGGTACATACAAGTACAAAATTTTTTCACGATGTGATCTCCATATGTTAAAAGCCTAGAAATGTTATTTCGCAAGGTTGTGTATGATGAATTCACAGCTAACAAAGATATGTAATTTTATATGTACGTGATCAATAAGTGTACAATATCAGTTTTTTTTATGTACAATTAAATTTTGCGAAAGAAATCCTAGCATATAATTAGACACAGTATTTTTACACCGGCACATGTTCGCTGGTTTTCAATTCGCGACCGTCCGTGATTGATTTGTTCGTATACCTTGACTATGTTGGAGCATTTTATTAAAAAAAAAAAAATGTTTCGCAATCGAAAAAACCTAGCAAAATCAGCGTAATTTTAGATAGGTACCTAATCAGTAATCATCATGATGTTTTTGTTGACATTTAAATAATAATCACAGTAAAGTCTTGCGCACTTAGTATTTTTAATGCGTGATATTCTTTGGAAAAATTCAAAACACTTTTTTGTTTTTATTTAGTTTTCCTTTAGCTTTCTGGCCTGATCTACATACTATACCAGGTGTTTCATACAGGGCCTCCGTAACCAAGTGTGCAAAGCGTGCAGCGCACGCGGGCGCCATCTTCAAGGGGCGGAAATTAGCCTATTGGCCACTAGAGAGATTCTGTCACTAATCATTTTGTCGCAGAAAAAAAAAATTAATGGGTATTTGGTAAAAATTATCCGAAAAAGCTATGCACAAGTCTGAACTGTTTTGATGAAGCCGTCAACCTCACGGCAAAACGTCGACTGAAATAGAATAGTTAACTGCGGTAATTAAAAGTAGAAAAGTTTTGTAATTTTCATGTGCTAAATTTTTCATAAAAAGTTTAATGTATTTAGTAAAAAAAAATAAATTATGTAAGCTGTTACGGTTTGGATAAAAAAAAATACAAATTCCATTTTACTTTTCAAGTTTTTAGAAATTTAAGTGCATTTTGCTTTTGTGATTTTTTTTCCTAATATTAATAACAAGTGGGCTTCGCCCGCTTGCATTCCGGAGGGGTTTGTACAGAGGCCTCCTTAGTCATATGAGAAGAAGGCGCTTCGCACTGTTTGGACTACTCATTTGGGGGCTCGGGGCAGCTAAAAACTTGAAAATAGTGAAGAAAAATGTTTTCAAAATGGAGGAAAATATTTGAAAAATGAATGAAAATGATTTTTTTTTTAAATTTTTCAATTTTTTGTTCCCTTTAAATATTTTTAAAATTAATGGGAGTTCTGGTGATGCCGTCAACGTCACGCCAAAACATCTACTAAAACAGAACAGTTAACTGCGGCAATTAAAATTAGAAAAGTTTTGTAATTTTCGTGTGCTAAATTTTTCATAAAAAGTTTAATGTACTTAGTAAAAAAAATAAATTATATAAACTGTTACGGTTTGGTTAAAAAAATAACAAATTACAATTTACTTTTTAAGTTTTCAGAAATTTAAGTTCATTTAGCTTTTGTGATTTTTTTTCTTTTTTTCTAATATTAATAAGTGGGCTTCGCCCGCTTGCATTCCGGAGGGGTCTGTACAGAGGCCTCCTTAGTCAGATGAGAAGGCAATTCGCACTGTTTGGGCTACTCATTTGGGGGCTCGCGGGAGCTAAAAACTTGAAAAAAATGAAGGAAAATGTTTTCAAAATGAAAGAAAATATTTCAAAAATGAATGAAAATAGTTAAAATTTTTTAAATTTTTCCATTTTTTGTTCCCTTTAAATATTTTTAAAATTAATGGGAGTTCTAGCGATGCCGTCAACTTCACAGCAAAACATCGACTAAAATAGAACAGTTAACTGCGGCAATTAAAAGTAGAAAAGTTTTGTAATTTTCGTAAAAATTCATAAAAAATTAAATGTACTTAATAAGTTTGTTAGGTAAAAAAATAAATTATGTAAGCTGTTACGGTTTGGTTAAAAAAAATAACATATTACATTTTACTTTTTAAGTTTTCAGAAATTTAAGTTCATTTTGCTTTTGTGATTTTTTTTCTTTTTTTTTAATATTAATAACAAGTGGGCTTCGCCCGCTTGCATGCCGGAGGGGTCTGTACAGAGGCCTCCATAGTCAGATGAGAAGAAGGCGCTTCGCATTGTTTGGACTACTCATTTGGGGGCTCGGGGCAGCTAAAAACTTGAAAAAAGTGAAGGAAAATGTTTAGAAAATGAAGAAAAATGTTTAACAAAAATTGCCTAATGTTTAATTTTTTTTAAGTTTTCTGTTTTTCCATTTTTTATTTCTTTTAATTTCTTTTAATAATTGCGATAATTGACCGTTTTTGTGTGCCCCAACTCATCTGCTAGAGGGCGCCAAAATATGGAGTCGCACGTGATTGGATTTTGACCTCGCGGACGCCCTGGTTTCATACCACCCATCCCATCTCTTTCTCTCGAAAATATGAAATCCACGAAAATTGTGAAGAAAATTCCGGTTGACCATGAAATGCGTCATGTATATCCTTTTGTTATTAATGTTTTTTTTTTCGCAACCTTCTATGACTTCTAATTTCTGAGAAAAAGGGGTGGTCTAGAAATGAATATACTCTGAAATTTGTTTTTTTTTTTAATCCACTACCAACTCGAAAGTACGCTGGATATACTTTGATGCCCTAAAAACTGCACGTTTTTGTGTCCAAAAATTTTGTTTCCATCTCAGATGATAATGATTTCATATTTGAGACCTCATGATAATTCTAAATAACTTTTCCAAATAATATTACCGCGTAGCTTGAAAAATAAAGGTACTTTACTCTTATGTCGATTTCAAATATTTTGATTTCCCCGGTGTATGATGAGAGGTAGCCAAATTTTGACACTTGCATCTTAAGTTTTAGAAGATTCAGGAGTTTTCATAAAGAATAAATTTTTTTGAGACGTCAATAATAAAAATGTTTCCCGCACGTGTCCAACATTCTGCCGGTCACTGTATACATATTTTATAATCATTTTCATCGGACGAGAAAATGCTTCAATTAATAATAATTTAAGACAAAGGTAGAGCGGCTTGGCAAGAAACCAGATGATATGGATTCGCGTCACGTCGATTGCAGATATTTTCTGCCTCATTCCCTTAACGTCTCTCGTTATGCTAAATACTAAATCATTATTTAATTTTTAAATAATATAAGCAAGGTTAGATGAAAATTGGATAAACGTGAGAAGACGACTGTTAATACAAACTTAATTATTTTTATTTTACATTGTTATATTATTATTAAAAAAAATGTTGCAAATCGTTTTTGATTGCAGTGAAAACCTCGAGCAGCCTCTGTACAGCTGTTTCAGCCCTGTTTGGGGCTTCGTCAGTAGAGAATGTCGAGCTACGTCTCTGCTGACGAAGCCCCAAACAGGGCTGAAACAGATCTACAGAGGCTGCTCGAGGTTTTAACTGCAATCAAAAACGATTTGCAACAAATTTTTAAAAACTTTCATTTTTGCTTTGACAGCAAGCACGGCCGCCTTGCATGGGAGACTTATTACGTAGCAAATCCGCTTCAATTTGTCTATCCTACTGCAATGTCAGGTCAAAAAGCGATCGTAGGATGTTGCTGTTTTATCTGTTCATTATTATTAAACATCCTTTGTATTTGAGAATAACTTAAATACTTGGATCGATTGCTTTATGCTGATGAATAATTATACATATTTGGCAATGACCTGTACCATGTTAATAATGACCTGCAAAGACATACATAGATATCGTGGAAAACATCACGTGCAAAGATAAGCTGTTCTATTTGCAAATAAATTTTTGAAGATAAAAAGAACTCGAAACCCAGTTAAAACTGGATGCTGGCTGAAGAAATGAAGTGCATTGGCGTTGGGATGTTAAAAGTATATTTAAAAGAAAATGAAACGGTGAAGAATTTTGTTTTGAAGAACAAATATTGCGTTATCTTACTTTTCTTTTCCACTTCATTAAAATTTTTTGTAAAAGTATAAAATTCACGTACACTTACGAGCATAGAAAACGGACCAAATAGGTAAAATGCTTTATGGTTGTACTTTTCGATTACAGAAAATTGTAGTCACCGTTGAAACGTCACTATTATGTAAACGATGAAAGCTGCATTTTAAGCAAATATAAACCAACTGCATGGTTGCCAATTTAGTACATTTGGCACCAGATGTAAGTGTGTTTTCTATACAGTCAGGTCAAATTTTTGCCTCTTAGGCCCATGCTTCACAAAATAAAGTACAAATCAATGAACATTCAATGTCTCTCTCACTTTTGTTTTCGTACCATACTGTTGACTAAACCCTAAAGTTAAACAATTATTAAGAGATAGCAAATTTACAAAAACACAACAGTTATGTACATTTGTACTTCGCATCGTAAATTTCCAGAAGATAAAAAAAAAACATCTACAATTTTAACACCGTGGTCAATAAAGCTCGAAGGTTTGTAAGTGAAATATTTCTGAAAAATTATCAATCTGTTGTTCCCCAAACAGCAAGTTATTATGCATAACATTGATACTTTCTGCAATACACGTATAAAAATAAACATATTTATAGACGGGTACATTCAATCATAGTCGATCACACTGTAGAATTTCTAAAATAATTTACTTTAAAAGGTACCTAGATAGTGAAACGATCTGAGGTTTATTTTCGTTCTTTCCTTTGACGTCTTTGACAATATAATTTAGAAGTAAACAAAAAAGTGACGTTTCAAAAAACAAGTTTTAGAATTAAATTAATCGCTGATTAAGAAGCCTGAAATAATACTGCAAGGAAATTCCCATAGATGGCGTTTCGTTCTATAAATTAAAGAAACATGTAAGAATTTTTAAAATACAAAATTTACTTCAAGGTACTTAGATGGCGAAGGGATCGGAAATTTATTCTTATTTTTTGACGCAACTTTATAAATAAATGTAATTTTAAAATAAACCAAAAGCAGCTTAAAGTCTTGCGTCTTGGTGACAAATGTGCCTTAATCTATGCATTTTCCAGTCCTTTTTGAATAGTGCCCTGGTGCTTTTCAATAATATCAACTCTATATTGGTAGTGATACTACTACAACTTTAATGTTGGTTGTAGTGGCATTAATTATAGAAATGACAGTTTCAAATGGCGGAACAAATTTTATCTTTTCCACAAAACACTCCATCAAGTTTCAAACGAGTGTACACTTGCGGACAAAAAAAAACTAACCCATCACATTGACATTCAAGTTATTATTCAGTCATTCATTATATTTACATAGTGTGTATTGGTCTTGAAGTCTTGGAGGTGTTATAATAAATGTCTGATCTGTTCCGGCAGCAGTTTCCCAATAATTTTCTTCTTCGTTGAGTTGTTGCAAGTTGTTTCAGTTCTTCTTGTATAATTCGTTAACGAATTAACGAAGGCAAGCAAGAATTTTTTTATCACTCTTTCATCTCGATTTGTTTAGGTTTCCTGAATCAAATTGGCATTCTTTTTGGGACATCCTGTTTTTATGTATACTATCGCGGATAGCTCATCATCAACACACATTTATCAAAAAAAAAGACAGACATAATAATATATTATTCTTGTGCATTTTGCCAAGTAAAGTATTATGATATTTCGGATTCTCACCAATTGTATGTTCATTAATTCATTACGTTTGTGTAAGAGTGTAATTGAAGCTATTAGATCAAATAAAGTTTTTTTTTTTTTTGGTTTGGTTAGGAAAAAATAGTGTCCCATTTTTTATGCGCGTGAGTGTACGTTGCCAGAAATAATTGGGTAGTGGAATTATGTAACAAAGTACCTAATTTAATAAGGAAAAGGTGAAAAGCGATTGCCGCTTCACAAATATAAGCACGAGCGATTTGCTTAATGAAAAATAGCTTTTACTTAATTCCCTCCATTACAATTTTAATTTTTTTTAACATTATTACATTTGTCGTATTATTTTGTTCTTCCGTTTTCGTAAAATTTAAACGGTTCGTTAGAACAGAGTACATTATTTAGAAGCGTCTAAAAATACGTTAAGTTTGAGAAGATGATTCAGAACTCATTAGTGTAAAAATCTTATGGTTTGTTTGTTAAGTAGATTATTTGCGCAAAGTTTGAACAAGATCAGACGTGTATTTCCAAATATTATCAGAAAATCACTGAAAAAGAAACAGAGAAAAGCACAAAAGAAAGTATTTCTTTAGTAAAACATTTTTTTTACAAAATATTCTACAATTTTTACAATCCTCAAAGCATACTCTCTTAAATAAAATGGAGGATTAATGAAAAACAAGATTGTAGTGCCCAAAATACTTATAATATCTAAATGATAATAAAAAAATGATAAAATGCCATTATGTATACAGGCTGTTTCAGACCACCTGTCCCACCCGTTTTGCTCGAAAATCAGAAGTCATAGCAAGTTGTGAGAAACACCTATTATCAAGAGGCTATATGACGCTTTTAATGGCGATATAATTATCTTTCAAGGTCAACCGGTATCAGAGGCGAACTTTAAAATTTTAAATGGGAATGTATATCGAGTTGGGTATCAACTTTTACTTGATAATATTTTTAATGTATTGAATAGTTTTCTGGAAAAAAATCAAATCGTGCTAAAAACACGACAATCTGCGATATTAATCGTACGTTGTTTTAGCAGGTTTGAAACTTTACAATGTTTGATTAGGATTAGGATTAAGGATAAACATGTTTGATGTTTTTAAATCATTAAAATTCTTCCATCTTCATGAATGCTGAAAATATCTAAATAAATATCTACCATATTTTTGTGTTCGACTTTTCATGTTGTCAGAGCTCTATAAAAATCGTGTTCATTTACAAAATTTAAAAGGAAGTTAAAAATTAAAAAAAAAAACAATAAACAAACAAATTGAATTAAAAATAAGAATAAAAACTCTGAAAGTATTGAAACATTAAAACCGAAAATAATTTAATTTTAAAAACAAACTCTTTCTTAATTATATTATTACCATCCGTTACTTATTACGCCATAGTAAAGCCAGTAACAGCGTAAAAAGTTGAATACAAAAATATAGGAATATTAATTAAGGTGGCAGACTTATGAATTTTAATGAAAATAGAAAAGTTCCCTCGATTTAAAAATGTCAAACCTATCAATCTCTGAGGTTCATCGACCGTTGTAACGTTCTAAATCAAGTACATTTTTTTTTAAATCTTAAACCAACAAAAACAATGTGCCAATAAGAAACAAATCGTCATGTTTTCAGTACATTTCATTTTTTCTTCTCGAAAACTATTTGAGATATTAAAAATTTACTCAATTAAAAGTTTTTTAGAATCCTATTTCACGATACCCAACTCGACATAATCTGCCCATGTAAAATTTTAATGTTAGTTTCTATTGGTCTTCCAGTTGACCTAGAAAAATAATCATATCACTACGAAATGCGCCATGTATCCTTTTGTTATAAATTATTTTCGCAACTTTCTACAACTCCTAATTTTCGAGAAAAAGGGCTAGCATGGATGGCTTGAAACAGCCTGTATATCGTTTTTCTTATCTGAATTCCTAATTACGATAAATTATAATCTTTCACGCCATAGATAAACATTAAAGAAACATTTTCTTTTTCAAAATTTTCAAAAATAAGTGGAATTAGTAACTTGTTTCAATTGGAATGTCAGAGTTCCGCATGACAGCACTTTGAGGCCCATGCTAATTTTTATTCTTTCAATTAGTATGTATTGATTAATAATCAGATGTACTGTGTTGAGAAAAGATTGGTATGCTTTAATCAGTGCACGGAGATTGGAATATCGAGTTTATTGTTTCAGAACAAACCTCGCTGATGAATCACATGTTCAGATATAAAACACTTTATTTATTCCTTCGTTTACATATCTCGGGCAGTTCAAGATAAAAGGCGATTTATAAAAATGAATAACAACGATTAATCATGATATAACCCGTTGCTCTAACTTATATGCTAGGATACACATTTAAATTTTATTTGAAGACGTTTGAAGGATTTACTCGGTTAACCAAAATCGAAATTAAACTTTTTTTTTTTCTTTAATTAGAAATTTAATTATTCGATGTAGTTAGTATATGTAGGAGGATATTAGAAACGATTAAAAAGCGTATTAAGTAATCATTACTTCCCTTTCATGAAAACCAAATTAAAAATGAAATTTCTTTAGAAATCAAGCACACTAAATGTGTTTTGGTCATTTTTCTTTTGTCAAAAACAAAGAAGTACTTATGTATCCAATTTATTTGATTTGTATCTCTTAAGATACTTATACCAATATTAGAAGAAAAAGAAGAAGAAGAAGAGAAATGATTCAATGGGTTGGTATTGAGCGCGCGAAATTCAAAAATTCCGTGATTAAACTTTGTATACCAAAGTTAAAGTGAATAAAATAAAATAACTTTTTGGAGGACAACAGCTTCAGCATTTTTTTCTAATTAAATAAATATCCCATTTTGTTTATTTTTATTAATAAACACAAATCACAAGTTGTTAATCAACACGAAACGTGCCGTTTGATATGATATTTGGAGGTCACATTGTATCAAGTAGTAAAGATGGTTAGTTGCCGGTCAGGACTGAAGGATTTTTTTTTGTACAATCATTAGTTTTCTGTAACAAAATTTCTTTAATGGATGTATAAGAATATCTCCTTTTTTAAGTGTTTTAAAATATGATATTATACAGCTTAAATTGAGAAAAAATGTTGTTTTGAAAGGTTCGAAGCAAATAATGTAATCTCATTTAATTTAATTTTGGGCTTAATTAATTTCGGCTAGTTAAAACCTAATGTATCTTGTTTGCGACTTTAAAGTTCACTTTTATGTGCGATAAGATACATGTAAGTTCTGTTTATGACGATGCGTCTGGGAAAACCAGAGACTTGGATTCTCAGAATTCGCAAACGCGAAGTAAATACCAGAACGAGTTCAACCAAAGAGATGCTCGACTGTGATACAAGCCATGCATTTATATTTTAATTCGATTTTTAATGAACCGGATTTAAAAAGGAGGCAAGACAAACTGTACGCCATCAATACATGTGTGTATGTAAAATGCCTACTCGAGTAAATGAATCTATTCAAAAAATTTTGTACCTTTAAAAGCGATTAAAATAGGCACTCACAAACGCACACATACACACATGTATAAAACAGGGTGCAGGTAAATGAGATTTAATTAAAACTTTCAAAAAAAATTCTAATTGATGCGTTACGTCTGACTATAGCTGTTACATAGTTTTATCCAACACCTGTTTATTATGAAGTCATAATAATGCCGATTTTGAATAACAGTTTGGGTTCATAATTCCACTAGTGTTTTATAGATCTCATAATACATTCAAAATTGGGATTATTATAACTTCATAATACACAGGTGTTGAATAAAAACAGTTTTTTGTTGAAATATTGGTATTTACAGGGTGGGTTCATTAAAGTAACAAAGTTCAATAACTCCACAGCTACATGAAATACACAAAGCAGTTTCATACAAAAATTGTAGAACATTGAAACATCTATACATGTTCCATAAAAGAGTGACAAAAATGTAGATTTTTTTTAATTGCATTTTACCTCTTTGTTGGAGCTATCCCGATATTTAAATTTGTACGTTCAGATTCTATGTTGGGACAACCCCGCAATCCAAATTTATTTGGAATGTTCAGCTTTCTTTCTCTTTTGCAATTGTTGGATGTTTTCCCACGTAATCAAGGTCATTGCAATAGATATAACATAAATAAATTTAATAAAGAATAATAATTAATACAGTCGAATAAGAAAACATTAACACAAATTATTATTAAACCAACTGCAAATAAAAAAATTGCAAAATTTTGTAACGAGAATAAACGATTATTTGGAAAAGGTCACAAGTTAGTGAAATCACATTTTATATTTGAGATAAAAAAATGTTTCATTTTGTACAATATTTTGTAACTTTACAAGCTGAATCAATAATCAGACCAATAAGAAAAAAAAAATGTTTTCCCAATATGTACAGTCGCGAGCAATAAATTTCGGTTGTCATTAATTGTCAAAGGTTGGCACCAATAATTTTAAGAAAATTCGAAAAACTGTAGAAGATTGAAACAAGAAACGTTAAACTTAAAAATTAAAACAAATTAAACAATTCAAAAAAATGAAATGTGAAAAACTTTTGAGGACAAGCCGACCCGACTAAACTGAATGCAGTCTGTCTAAAAAAAGACTTTTATAAAAAAAATATTAAAGATTTTAATGAAAAACCAGAAGCTCAACTAATCTAATAACTTGTTTAACTGTAGGAAAGAGAGTTTGGATTCGGATTGGGTTTCATCAGCCCCCCAAATTTCTACGATTTTTTAAATCATTTTCTCTCTTTTATTTTCTTCCGCCATCCTTTCCAATTGTTCAGGATTTTTGGATTTCTCTTGATTTTCGGTTTGGACAGGTTGTTTTAAATTTAAAGTTTGACGTTTGCCTAAACCAAAATCCTTTTCCCATTTTGCTCTCTTTCTTCTATTTTTTTTTTTCTTTTTGCAAAATATAGTTTTTCTCACAGATTTTCTCCTCTGCTCCTACGTAGATTTTTTTGAGCTTGAGAATTGTAGGTAACTCGGAACGCTTTCCTTTGTTTCTCTGTTTTGTTTTGTTTCGTTCATTTAATAATCGACTGTCATTGAGATAAAATATTTTATATTTTTCTCACCTCACCGACTTCATTTTGTGCTTAGATGAGGATTGCGTTTTTCTTCTTTTGGTTTATTCCGTTTTTATTCTGCAAACAATGTCGAGAATTATGCGCGTACACTGCGGCTAAAAAAATCAAGACCACTTTTGCATAAAGAAAAAAAGGTTGATCACCTTGAGGTGAGGTGATATTTTAGACTTCCCCATCGACCTCATTTTGAGTTTGAACGAAGAAAGCTAGGGATGGAGAGTCTTTCTCCTTTAGTTGATAATTCCGCTTTTGCTCAGAAGATAAAGTCGAAAACGGCATGTACACTACAGCTAAAAAAAAAATCGAGACCACTTCTTTATAAAGAAAAAAGAATTATGTACTTTGAGATGAGATCTTTTGGACTTTTCTGGTCTCACTTTGTGCTTGAATGAAAAATGCGAAGAGTGGAGCATTATTGACAATTGTCGAGAATTAATAAGCGTATACACTACCGCTAAAAAAATTGAGGCCAATTCTATCATAAATTAATTCATTGAAAATTAAAGAGTAACATCTTCCAGACACTCTTCTACAATGTGTAAAGTTAAGAAAGCGTATTTTAACTCCATAAGTCCTGATATTTTAAAGAAGTTCGAGTAAGACAAGTAATTTTTTTTTCGTTAGTCACGCAAGACTCGACAGCAGCTTTTGAAATCGATTAATTTTGCATAAACTAGTGCTGGGTTGCATAAGACATTTAAACCGCGATAAAATTTAATCCTAAGTTAGAACGTGACAGCCGAAACGACGTTCAGGATGGCGAGTGTCACATTCTAAGTTAAATCCAGGGTTAAATCTTTTATGAAATCCACCCTAATTTTTTCTTAGCATTTGAAATAATTTCGCTTCGTTATTAAACGAAATTTCGCTGGCGCCATCTACGTTTGATCTACCCACTGCACTCATTGTCATTTTAATAACTTAAAGTCACTTTGTTTTAAGAGTTCACCATAAATATGATTTAAAATCAAATTTCTCATTAGATAAATAAAATAATTAAGAAATACGCTGAATTTCGGATCAATTTCGAGCTAGTTTCATTGTGCCATGAAATGAAATTTAACAGCGCCATCTGTGCCAGCATTTTTGTACTGCTACTTAACTGAGGTGCCAAATTTTAAATTGTAAGGGGTATCAATGCGACGGTTAGGCGAAATCAATCGTTATCGTATCAATCAAAGCAGTCACGTGATTAAATCTGGGTGGTTGACTTGACTTGTTGACGATTTTGTGATTTTTTGTTGACCGTTCATCTCAAAATTTCGACATTTAACTGAAAAAAGTTCCGAATTTAGGACGAAGACAATTTTGAATAGGTAATAAGAGGGCGATGAATTGATCAAAATTGTTAAAATCGATTTATTGCAAAAGTTCAGAGAGTAAGAACACTGAGAAAAGAAGGAAAGACACCTTTAGGTTGAATATAAGCAATGCAATTTTAATTAACATGAATGATAACGAGAAAGTACTTGAAACGACAAACAATTTACTTGAATAAGACGCTAAAATATATTTTAATTGAAAATAATTAACTGTTTTGGTCAGCAACATTTAATGACATTTTTTTCTCTGTGCGGGTTTGAAAAAGAAAACTTGCTTTGCTCTGTGTTTTAATTCGGAGGAGTACTTTGAAATTTTGGCGCTAAACACGAGCTTTGTCAGCCAAGGAAATTTTAGAATTTCGTCTCTTCAAGAAGATGCAACTGTTCCATCATTTGTATCTTGTTTAAACCTCTTCCACCTTTGAGAATTGTTTTCAGAACGTTAATTATTAAGTACACGGGCTTTTCTATTGTCTTTTGCTTTTGGATCGCATTTTCTTTCGCTCGTCGTTTTTTCTTTTTGATCTTTTCTTGCTTGGCCTTTTCCCATCTTTCTTTTTCTGTATTTCAAAAAAATTATGTTCGTTTATTGTCTTTTTCTTTTTATTTTTCGTCTTTTCATTTTCCTCTTAATCATTTGCCTTCTCCATTTTTTTCTCACCTCGCCCTTCCCGACCTTGTACACTTTTCATTTATTCTCTTCTTTCCATCTCTTTTCCACCATTACCTCATTTTTCTCATCCTTTTTTCGTTTGTATCCATTTGTTTGAGATTTCTTTGTCTTCCAGTGAACAACCAAACTTTTTTTTTATTTAAGAAACTATTTACAGAGAGAATTGAAATAGTTTCTTGCCCCACAAACCAGGGGTAGGGCAGAAACTATTTACAGAGAGAATAGAACTGCCCCACGAGCCAGGAGTGGACAACTGCCCTATTTGCCCCACCTTGGTTTCGCCCATGATTACTATTGAAGTAATGAATTCACATTCCTCTTCTGCCATGAATGAAAGCAACATTAAACGTTGACAGCTTAATTTAAAGAACGATTGCAGAAGTGCATTCAAGAAATATTAAAACAATAAATCATAGATTCTGTTATTTTATTCTTTCTAGTTACCAGTAGATTTAAATTCTTCTTGGAGGTTAAAACATAGGATAGGGATGCCTTCTTTTGATTTGTTCTATTCTAGTGTATTTTAAATCCTTTTCTTTCAGAAACTATGTTACTTTTCATTCATATCTTTTGTCTGTTTTCTTCTTGTCCAGTAACAAAATTCATTAATCCTCAACTTGTAGAACAAACTCTCAGATATTTATATATCATTAACGTCATCACGATTCCAATTAATTTCTTTCCTGTTTTTATCTATCAGCATAAAATCATTGGGTGACTCAATTTAAGATAGGGATACAATCATAAATTGATTGGTACAAAATCATTGATTAATTTTTATATAAATTTATTCAATTATTGATTTTATTTTTAATTTCTTATTTCTTGCAGATCACAGGCATCGTAATATTGTCGGTTGGAATCAGTGTTAAAGCCTACTACCATGATTACTCCATGCTCTTGGACGACAGTTACTTTTCCGCACCAAATTTGCTCATAGCCATCGGCACCATAATATTCATCATCGCCTTCTTCGGCTGCTGCGGTGCCGTCAAAGAAAACTATTGCATGATCATAACGGTTTGTGCCGAACTGAATTTGAAGCCTTCATCTTGTTAATTAATATTCTTTTGTAGTTTTCGACTTTGTTGATTTTGATTTTCGTTCTGCAACTTGCGGCGGGCATAGCTGGATATGCCCTGCGGGACAGTACCGAGGAATTATTGAGGGAGAAACTGGAGGAGTCCATACCCAAATATAATTCCAGCCATCCTGATGCAATAACCAGCATGTGGGACACTATTCAAAGATCGGTAAGTAAGGAACGTAGAAGTGACGGTTTAGAAAGTACTGTTGAGATTTTTTCAGTTTAATTGCTGTGGTGCTACTGGTCCTGATGATTGGTTGAATGCGACCAATACAAACAACACCATTCCAATGTCTTGTTGCAACCTGGCTGATGGTATTCTTGGTCCGGTTACGTGTGATAGAAACAGTACCATGGTGCACACGGAAGGTTGCGTTGATGCTTTTGGAGATTTTATAACTGGGCATGCCAGTACGATTGGAGGTGTAGGAATTGGTTTTGCTTGTGTCCAGGTAAGAGAAACCATCACGCTGTATATTATAGTATATTTAATTCGCATTTGTTTCAGCTTTTGGGGATATTATTCGCGTGCCATCTATCACGGAAAATAAAAAATAATTACGATAACATGTAAAGCGAAATTGAACAACGCGCAGCTTAATTTAAATTACCTAATTTAGTTATTTTTTGTATCAGTGGACTCTGTAATTTTCCATCATTGCCATTCTCGCAGATTACAAAATTTTTGTATTAATCTAGAAAAATTCGTACTCCGTTTTGTGATCACCTCTGCATAATCATCGGTTCCTCATAGAATATACTTGTTTCGTTTGGGATAAGAGGCTTTACGTTTATTATGTATTTATTGATTTCTCCGACGTACTACTGCGTATAATAGAATACGTTCCTGTATATTTAGAAGGGAGTCGAATTTTAAGACGCTTTTGTTCTTAACTAACTTAAAACCTACAAGACTCTAGTCACTCTACCAAAATAGAGAAGACTGCATCGTATCATGATAGGGAGATTTGGTGAAAGTTTTTTTTTTTTTATCACAAACTTAAAATTTGACTCCCCACATTTAGGTGCCTTAGTAAAAGCCATAATAAATAATAGAGTGTATTACAGAAAAATAAGTGGATTTTTATTTATATTTATTTATATATATTTCTTTTTTTAAACCCATGCGATGTATAAGTTCCAATATTTTTTTATCTTTGAAACTAAATTCGAGGAAAAATTGAAAGATTAAAAGATAAAACGTATGCGATAAAAGCTGTACGATTCACATCCACATCGTTCATACTCACCTACATGAATATTTTAATACGTTTTATCTGCATACAAAGGTACGGCTTGTAAGGCTGAACAAACAAATTATTAACTTCAAACAGCTGTAACTTAAACTCTTG
The DNA here is from genome assembly GCA_036172665.1 of Prosopocoilus inquinatus. Taxonomy (NCBI): domain Eukaryota; kingdom Metazoa; phylum Arthropoda; class Insecta; order Coleoptera; family Lucanidae; genus Prosopocoilus; species Prosopocoilus inquinatus. The sequence continues at coordinate 7,090,062 of CM069870.1, forward strand.
AGAATCCGAGTGTTCACATTCAGACAAACATGGGGTTTGTTCCATCAGCAATTTTTAAGTAGTTCGAAACTATCAAAATCATGCATTTATCAATGCATGTATAGTTTTTTTTTTTATATACAGGTCTCCCAACAGTGCGTTCTCGGGCTATATATCGATAACTACTGAAGATATAAAAAAAGTTTCAAGATATTTTTATTTTAAAATTTAAAGGTTTACGACATAAAATATTTTTCACCTGTACAGGGTGAATCAAAACAGCGGTACTGAATGCAACTTTTTTATTTCAAATGGTACACCCTATATATGATGCCAAATTTGAATTGCCCATAAAATTCTACACATTTTCTATGTACCATAATCTATGTCTAATTCTAACCGTTCTGAAGATATTTAACGTTTTATCAAAAAACTGTCGCTTACCGCCATTAATTTATTTATTCATATTTTATTTATTTTTAACTTTAGAGAAAAGATTTTCGACACAGATGTAGTTGGTACTTTATCTTATTCTAAGCCATTATTGAATGTATTTTTATAGTTACAGGGTGATCATGGTACTAAACAGTATATCGGAAATTTCAAAATGACGTAAGTCTAATTTCTTAAATAGCGTGCCCTATATTTTTATATCCTAAATTGTTCGTCTAATACCGTACTTTCGTGTTTGTCCTGCATGTTCTATACCTATCATATCCTACATAGGAAATGTGTAGATTTTTATGGACAATTCAAATTTGGCATCATATATACGGTGTACCATTTGAAATAAAAAGTTGCATTCAGTACCGCTGTTTTGATTCACCCTGTATAGGTGAAAATAATTTTATGTTATAGACCTCTAAATTTCAAAACGAAAATATCCTGAAACTTTTTTTGTATCTGCACTAGTTATTGAGATATAGTCCGAGAACGCACTGTTGGGACAGACTGTATATTGGACCCTGTCTATAGAACTTACTTTAGAAGCTAGAAAAAATCGGGAACGTCCTTTATATTCTTCGCTGAAATGAAAGATTATAGTTTCCCAGTTTCCTGAATTCAGAAATCTATATCTAAAAGATCTGTTTGTGACGTATTTGAATTTAAGATATCAATAAATTAATAGATATAAATAAAAAAACATGACGATTAATATTGTGCGAGCATTTGTAAATCAAAGTTACGTCAGCAACAGTTACTTAATAAATACTGTTTCTATAATTGGCAAAACTGAGTAATTTTTCATTTGCTTTCAAAAGGTATTTTTTTAAGCATTGAGCTTGAATTAAAATTCGTAAAAAGACTTCCAAAACAATCATTTGGTTAGCAAATTCTAATATGAATTCGAAATCTTACAATATGTATTAATAACCAACATTTTTTCCTGGCTGCCTTGATTTTTTTTTAATTTTAATTTACTGATACTTTAAACTGAAATATGTCACAAGTAGCTCATCCAAATATTATAGGTTGATTTGTAAAAATTAGAAGAAAAAAAGAGCTTTCATTTTAGTAAAAATATACAAGGCATCCCCTTAAACTATTTGTTTAAACAATTCTCAATTTCTTCTTAAATTCTTAAATTAATGGAGGAAGTTATTGAATTGTGTATAATTATGTATAAACAATTGATTTAATTAACATGCCGGCTTGTCCAAAAATAGATTTTTTTTAAGTAGCCTTATTATACGCAACCAATGAACTAAGCAGTAAGTATGGTTGCCTGCACTAAAGGCGGGAGAAACAATTTTTTATCTAGAAACTTCTCAAACTTCATAATAAATTATTATCGATTGAGGTTATGTTTTCCTAGTTTTTAGACGATCTTTCAATGCTTCTATATTTTAAAAAAGAAATAACACATATTAAAAAAATTCATAATTTAATTTTTTTTTATTTTTTAATCAGTATTGATTGAGAAAAGTATCGAATTAGTTTTAAAAACTATAAAAATCAATTTTAATAGCGTACTTGCTTATACAGGGTGTTCATGGGAAGCCGCTACAATAGCTATTTTTCTTATTTGTATTTTTACGAGGTAACTTCAATTAGAAAAGTTTTAGGACCTTTCCTCTTCGATTTTATGGTACTTGCAAAAAAAAAAAAAACAAATGACAAACAGGTTTTCGAATTTTCAATTGTTTTCAATTTTTTCAGATGGAACAAACATTATATTTTTTATTGGCGTATCGTGTTTAGGATGTCAAACTAAGTACTTCTCTAAAATATTTCCCTCCTAAGTCTATTTTATAATTTATTTACTAAATAATGGTATTAGACATTTTAACATGTCGCGCTTTCATTATTTGACACAAGGGTTTTGAATTTGAACTAAATTTAAACAAATTTTGAATAATGACAGTTCACAAAGGTCTGACAGTTTGAACACACTTCCTTTATTCTCTTGTTTCAACGCGCACCATATATTGTATTCGTGAATTAATAGACTATCGTAACGATACTCTTTTTCTCGCGAATATAAAGACTTAATTATCTATGAAATATTCTGTTTTGAAAGATAATATTTTACACACATACTTAATTTGACATCCTGAATGCGATGCCATGATAAAAGAAAAACATAATGTTCCATTCAAAAAAGTTGGAAACAATTGAAAGGCTTCAAAAACCTGACAGTCATTTGTCTTTCCATGAGGTACCATAAAATCGAGCAGTGAAGGTCCTGAAAGTTTACTAATTTAAGCTACTTCGTGAAATTTCAAATAAAAAAGTTAGCTATTGTAGCCATTTCCCGTGAACACGAAGATTTTGTTACTAAATCATTTCTAAAATAGTAGGCTCTGGGAGATGATATTTTAGAGACATAATTAATTGACAATGACAACCTGAACGCGATGCGATGATAAAAAACCTAACATTCTGTCTAAAAAAAATGAAAACAATTGAAGATTTCGAAATCCTGATTGTCATTTGTTTTTCAGAAAGTACCATAAAAACGAGGATTAAAGGTCCTAAAACTTTTATAATAGCAGCGGCTTCCCATGAACACCTGTATAAAAAATTATAATATAAACCTTATTTTCAAAAGACAAAAAGTCGTGGCTTAGGCAACCTAATGAATGCGGTCGTTTGTGCGGTTGCCTATATTGAAGGCTCTAAAAAAAAAAGTGATGCACTTGTTCACGATTAGCCGAGATTACGGTTGGCAACACTGGCCTAATTTGACATTTGTAAACGCCATGAGTTGTCACTTCGTCACCTGATTACGAGTGTTCGAAAGTCTGTTAAAATGAAGAAATACAAATGTAGATAGTAAACAGTAATAAATGTCCGACATGACTCCAGCAGCCGAGCAGTGGTCGGTGTACTCGGCTGCCCAGAACCTGCCGGCCGTACTTAACGATCCTAACCGCGGCAAGCAGTCGAATTTTTTCGTAAAGACCTGGGGTGACACCTTCGTGGAGAAAGTGGAGATCGCCAAGAGCCCCTTCTTGCCGGAAATATCGTACTCTCACTTCGAATTGTATTTAAGGAAGATAGGGCGGAGGTACAGGCGACACCGCAAACTTTCACACACCAAGCTAGACGGGGGCAATCACATAAAAACTCGAAATAGAAGCAGTGAAATCACGACAGAAGCGTCCCTGGAGGCGATTCCCGAAATATACTTGAAGCCGATGCTACCTCTGAACGATCCGAAAGTTTTCAACGAAGTATTCCCGAACATCTCGACAAACAACGAAAACAAGAATCATCAGAGCGGACGATTGCTGCAGGAACAGCTAAGCCACTACCTAGATATAGTCGAGGTTCACATAGCTAAGCAGGTCGCTCAAAAATCTGGAGCTTTCTTCCATGCCATGACCTCGCATGATACAATTATGGAGCAAATGGGGTCTGCGTGCAATGAAGTTCGAGCATTAAGAGCGAAAGTTCAGAATGTAGATAAAACTCTAGCTAAGGATTCACTTAAAATATTAGGCTCAGCGCGATCGCGCGCTAATCATATTAAGCTTTTAGATAAATTAAAGTTGATGTGGACGGTTTTGCAAACTCAACCCACCCTACAATTATTGTTGAGTTCGTCGGACTATGTGGCTGCTTTAGAACTAATTTCCAGTACTCAAGAAGTTTTAGCGAAAGAGTTAGCAGGTGTTACTAGCTTAAGGCATTTACCCTCGCAGTTAAAAGAAATGTCTAGATTAATAGATAAAATGTTGAGTAATGAATTTGAGAGGTACGCCGCCTCAGATTTACACAGACCATTGGACGTGCCTAGTTTTGTTTTGGAGCCTGAAAGGTTAGTGAGTTTGGTCGCCGGTCTGTTAAGACAGAGTCATTTACAGTTCTTGGAAGTATACAAACAAGAAGCTGTTACAGCTGCACAGACGTTATTGAAACAATTGCTTATAGAACAGTTAGCAGATGTTGAAGATGACATGGAACATTGCTTGACCGGATCTGGCGAGGCCACTCCTAATTTAGATGCTTCACATTGGCTGAAGGTTTTAGCTCTGGCTAGTGACGCTTTAGGTACATATTATAATAATTAATTTTGACCATTTAAAGATTTAGTTAAAATTAAAATGCAAGATATTCATTTATAATCATATTACGTTCATCTCCCAGCTATTTGTTTCTTTAGTCAACTTTACACTCACATGTTTCTTCTCTCTTGATAACATGTTCTCTTTTTAATTACTATTGTTCCATTTATATGATCAATAAAGGCTGGATTATATGCAATATGAAAAAAAAAAAAATGTTAAAACAAGCATGCATTAATTTTTATGCATATTTCCATGCATAATCTAATTTGTTTCTATGCATATAATCCTTATAAGCTTCTAGTGATTAATGTATTACTGTTAAAAAAAATCTAATTTTATAAATGGAGGTTCATTAGAATTTTCTTTTTGTTAAAGGAGTTTCTGCGCTTTCAAACTTTCAAAATCATTGCTTTTGCAGTCAACTCACTTCCTCACTATCCTTAAACTATGAACAGTTAGTTTCCGTTAATTATTAAGCAATTAATCCAAAATTTATTATTTACATTACAATTTGTTTCTTTTCTTAGGTAAATTGGTTCAACGTGTACGTGCTGTTCACGATGTAATAAAACAAACGGCTGCCGTAAGCGCTGGTCTGTCAACTCAAAACGTCCTGACCTCATCAGATGGAGAAAACTTCTTAAGTCTTGAGGATCACAGGCGTGTCGAAATTAAATTACGCGATTTACTAGTGTCAGTCTGTGATTACTGCCATGAAAGACTGGCCTCTTTAGTTAGCACTCAATCTGATAAACAAAACATCACCGCCAATCAGATCAGTGAACTCTCAGATATCGTAGAGAACTTCACTGAACTCTGTGAGAAAATCTGTGACCGTCAAAGCCCTGCACTTAAAGCAGCTTTTAAAATTCAGGCGGGAAATTACGTGCACAAGTTCCACAGTCAGAGAAAGAGCAAGTTAACCTTGGTGTTGGATGCGGAGCGATGGAAAGTAGCGGATGTTCCGCCTGAATTCCAAGTACTAGTCAACAAGTTAGCGTCTGGTGAACCCTTAAAATCTATTCCAAGTTCGCCGGTGGAAGAAAATGATATGAGATTATTGGCCAAAGCGGCAGGGGCTTTGAAAATAGGCTGTCAGGATTATGTGGCGGTGGGGGCCGTCTTGATTTTAATTCGTTTGGTTAGTGAGTACTGTGTTTGTGCATACGACATCCCAATTTTGGCTGGTATTGTTGGGAGAAACTTAGCCGAATTGTTGAGGACGTTCAATTCAAGGTCGTGCCAATTAGTTTTGGGTGCAGGTGCTCTAAGAACTGCTGGACTAAAGACTATAACTAGCACTAACTTAGCTTTAACCTCCCGTGCATTACAGCTGGTTCTTTGGATGATACCGCATGTTCGATCACATTTCAGTTCCGTATCAAGTGACTCTATAAATAGTCTTGACAGTGTTGAAAGAGACATTGGAAATCACATACAGCAACTGGAGAGCAAAGTCTTATCCATAATGAATATTCTATTGGGTGATCAGCTAAACGAGTGGGATGCTAAACCCCCTGTTCCATCGAAGGCATTCAGAAATGTTTCCAGGCATCTCACAAAATTATACGAGGCTGTCGGATCAGTCTTGCCAGAAGAACAGGTAAAATGTCCGAAACGTTTTTAGTTTTCACTTTAATGTTGTGGTATATTTAAGGTGAGCGATTTATATGAAATAGTTCATAAAAATTTCAAGACTCGATTGAGGGAGCAGCTGATCAAGATGAACATTCAGAATAATGGGGGCCCTCAACACGGTGTTGTAACTTCGGAATTAACTTTTTATTTGGAAACCATGCGAACCTTGAAAGTATTACCAGAGAAGTCTGTATCGGCAAAAGCAATGGAAGACATTTGGATTAGATAATACATTTGAGAATGAGGAGAGTGAAACTGTGTATATTTTATAAGATTAAAAAAATATATTCCAGTTCGTTTTATGTTATTTAAATAAAACTATTAATTATATTTTAGCCGCCTTAAAATTTGGTAACAATTTAATCTTACCGTCAAATTAATTCTTATATTGTTTGTTTGTCACAGCATCCTGATTTTTCACTTGCCAATTAACGCAAGTCAATTTATATAAATAATTAAAAAATCGTACATAATTTATAAATACGACAATGGTCAATGAATCATTTGTTTTAAGGTTAGGTTCAATAATCTCCGGTGCAGCACATTCTGCGTGCTTTAACAATTTATAAAAGAGGTACTTACTTGCTTCGAGCAGAATGTAACGTCTCACAAGTTTTAATTCGACGGTTAGCACAGAATTAAGAAACGTTTTTTCACTTCTCCAAATTTATTTTTGAATTTCATCAGGGTATCAATACTACCAACCACAGAACAATTAACTATGAGAAAAGTAAATTCCGTGTTAAACGTTGGCAACAAAAGTGACAATTAGCGCCTCTGGTTGTCGTCAGGCAAACTTCAGGACAGGAATCAGCGGGCTTTTCTAAATTAGTAAATTTTTTCTATAGAAAATTTCTTTTCATCACTTACTAACACTTGTTCTTTGAATAAAATAAATAGCGTTGGGTTTAAATGACCTTATCTCTACTTTAGTTTATGCTTATTTTATTTATAAATGTCGTAAATACTGTTGAAAGCAAAAGAAAAGTAGACAAACTACAGTTTCCTGTAATCATTCTTTCTGAAAGCGATGGTGATTAAACACGACTTTACGAATGACATTAAAAAAATTTAAAAGCTTTCCAAATTAACAAGTTTAAAACTTTGATAAAATCCGTCCATTCGTCTTTAATCTATGGCATTTTGAGAAAGAATAATTACAGGAAACTGTAATTTGTTTCCCTTTTTTTTGCTTTCAGCTGTAGTAGTAGTAATGTAAAAATTTCGTGAAATGTTTCATCTTCATTTAAATATATTGTAATCTAATTTTTTTATTGTCATTAGTTTTTAATTTTTAAAATTGACATTTTACATTTCAACTTTTTTGTTCTCTGCACGGTGCGGTGAGAGCAGAAATGTTAGCGGAAACGAATGTGTTTTAGTGCATCCAAGTTAGAAGGAAAAAAAAAAACTCAAGAGTATGCCGAGAATCTTCAACCCTTTGAATCCAACAAAAATTAAATTTTTCCAAGCGTAAATTTGGTTCTATTTGTCAATTGTCTGTTTACCTGTCTGTCGGCTACTTACTTATAAATAGAGATGGGCCAGAGAATGAACCCGGTGCATTGAAACCACCCACATGGGTGCATTCAGCAAGGTGCATACATGTACAGGGTGCATTCAAAAATTTAAATTTCCCGCGCAAATCGAACGAGAAACAACCTGTTCTTGATGTTATTTAATTGTTTGCAGGTGGTTTGGAGGTTTAATGTTTCATAGTGTATGGTGAATAGCTGAATAGTAAATTTTAAGTTTAACCGGAAGCTTTGTAGCTTAGAATATGAACAAAGTGAGTAAGTTTTTTAAATTAACGTTACAAAATAATTGTCTAGCGATAGTTCGTACAAAATATTTTATATTTGGTGTTATTTTGAAGCATTTTTTTATGTCTTATGTAAATGTTGGCAACCGGACAATGCACTCAATGCACCGGGTGCATTGTGGATGCATTCCGTGATTCCACCGGTGCAAACGATTGCACCGGGTGGAATCCCATCTCTAACCGATTCTAACCAATTTCCGCCTATTTCTGATAAATAGAGATCGGAATCACATATTTTGACGTCATCAATAAGAGTTTCGTTTGCGTAGAAAATTATTTTTATTACGTTTTTAGTGCGTAATCTTTTCGGAAATAATTCGGGCGGGTGGCGGGAGGGGGGAAGCGTCCTACGATTGGTTTGCGGTAACAATATTGCCAACTCATTCACATGTTTCAAATTCGACTCTTTTGCAGAAAAAAATGCATTCTGTCGTTTAAAAGCGTATTATCCAGATTTGACGCTTAATAATAAGAATAATAAATTAAACTTAACCAACTAAAGACTTGTGAAAAAAGCATGATTGAAAAAAAAAAATTGAAAAACAGCGAGAATATTGAATTTAATAATAACGAGTAACGTTTTGTTTTCTCTTTCAATTCATTTGATGATTCAATTTTTTTTCTAGAATACAGTGCGATCTTTTTTTTTAATCGATTATCGAGAATATCTCGCAGCAGCTTTGAATTGTACGATCGTCATTTGTTTTTCTGTCTCTTCTTTTCTCGTTGGAGTTATCCATTATCTTTTTTTTCAATTTGCGTTCCGATTACATTTGTTTTTGTTGCTTTTGTATTATGATTATGATTCATCTTTCTTCTTCAATTATGTGCTCTTTTTTTTGTTAATTTCGAATTACTGTCATATCTTGAATGCATAATGTTTTGTTTTTAATGCCTATTTCAAACAGCGACATCCTGCTTTTTGACCTAACAATTTTTTTTTTAATTGCTGTTAGGAATTTTTATTTTACTGTTTTTTTGTTTTTTTTTAAATTTCAATTGTTTACTATTTTTCACAAATTATTTTTCTTATTTCTGATGTACCTTTTCGTTTTCTTGGATCTTTTTTCTTGCAAACTGTTTGGATCGTCTCTTGTCTCCTTTTTCCTTTTGGCGATCCATCAACACCATTTTGAATATTTGCTACTGACTGCCATTTTGAGAATTTTTAAATCGGCACCTTTTGAGTTTTATCGCGCGTAACTAAATGTAAAAGGAAGAGAAATTTCATCTTCGTTTTCAAAATCCAATATCCATCCCGAGCAACCCCCCAAGCATTCTTTTACCCTTCCGCATAGTCAGAAAACACATGTCATGAGTCAAATCTGGTGACCTTGGTTAAATCTTTATATAGGGGTGTCTTTAAACTGCATTGGCATGGCTTAACCATAAATTCCTGCGCTTGAAATAATTTATTAAAATTAATGTTAATGATTTAATTAATCATCATAATAATATTTTCCATATTAGCGGTTTTCCGAAAATTACATAATGTGACTTGTTTTCTTCTCGTCTTTCCCAGTGTCGGCTCGTGATGATTTACTGCGGGCGGGCAACAACTGCAAAACCGAAAGTGGGTGCATTTTCCAAATAAATTTGTTTTTCGAGATTTGTAATTTTTCAACTAAATTTAAGCGGGGGATTTTTAGAGCTTTTTATCAGCTTTCCAACGCCGTTAACCAAAAAAACAATCGACGGACGCGTCCTTGAATTACAATCAAAATTCAAAAGCGCCGCGTTTTTCATTATTTGCTCAATTAACTGAAAGTCTCTTCCTCCCCTCGCGATCGCGTTTGTAATTGTTGGTTTAAATTTAAGCAGGGAATTTACAGAGCTTTTTCTCAGCTTACCAACGCCGTTTACCCAAAAACAATTGACGAACGCGTTCTCGAGTTACAATGAAAATTCAAAAGCGATGCGTTTTTCATTTGCTCCATTAACTGAGCGCCTTTCCCTCCCCTCGCGTTCGCGCTTGTAAATTTTGAATTCGATTTAAGCTTAGGATTCACAGAGCTTTTCCTCAGCTTTCCGATGCCTTTTACCAAGAAACAATCGACGAACGCGTTCTTGAGTTACGATCAAAATTCTAAAGCGACGCCTTTTTCATTTGGTCAATTAACTGAACCTCTCTCCCCACCCTCGCGATCGCAATAGTAATTTTAGAATTCAATTTAAACGCGGAATTTACTGAGATTTTTCTCAGCTTTCCAACGCCTTTCACCGAAAAATAATCGACGAATCGACAATAACTGCAAAAGGAAATCTGGGTGTATTTTTTCAAATAAATTCGGTTTTCGGGGATGTCCCGACGAGGAACCGGAATGTGCAACTTCAGGTGGACCGGGTGGGGCACTACCCACCTTGCCTACCCTGACGAGCCGCCAGTGGTCTTTCCTGTCAAGCATGTATGTATAACCTAAATCGATTCAGGTATTATTTGTTATAAGTAAAATTAATTTCCTTTTTTATAAGCAATTCTTCACGGATTTCAGAGACATACTGTACATAATACAGACGTTTCTTTATTATTATAATTTTATTATTATTATAATTTTAGGCTTATTTTTCAAAATTTTTATGCGATTATTTTGTTCTTTCTTGCGCTTAAAATCTACGCTTTAGGGTCATTTGCACCACTTTCAGTTAAAATTTAAGCTCCAGTTAACACCATAGAAACGATTATTATAATAATTGATTTCCTGGAAAATACTCGTCCATTAAAATTAATCTAGACTGGTGCAAATGAGGCTTACGGTGGATTTCACGAAAAAATATTGTTAACCACCCATTAATTTAATTTAATTCTGATTAATAAGGCCCAGTTTTACAATGACGGTTTAACTTTGAGCTGAAGCTTAAATCCTTCACAACAATTGTTAAAATAATCGTTGCTAAGGGTTTAAGCCTCAGCTCAAAGTTGAGCCCCATTTGTAAAACTGGACTTGAAAAGGAACGTACTGGACTTGAAAAGGAACGTCATTGGACGAAGCTAACAATAGATTTGAAACAACCAATTATATTGTTTCACCCAACCAATCACAGACTTCAATCACGCTGTTAAATTAATCAGTGATTAAATAATTTTTGTGAAACTGGGGGTTATTGATTTGTACTTTGAGTTTCCTATTCATTCGAATATTTATGAACGCGATGTACTTTATGTACATACTAAATCCGTTGTCATGGCATTTATACTGATCAAACATTTTTTGATACTAAACGTCATTAACATTCCTGCGAGCAGTACATGCCAACAAAATTTAGACTAAAAAATAAGCTAGTGGAAAAGGAAAACTCAGGCAATAAATCGAGGTCAATGAATTTCGGTAGTGTATTTAAGTGAACGTAAGTAAATTATGATGTTTTCTTGTAAATCTCTTTTAGGTATTAACTATTAAGGATACATATTTTTTTGGAAATGGATTTGAAAAAGTTAAGAGGAGATCCAGTGACCGCCCCCATACAAATTGATCTCGATCAATTCGATTACACTCTGGCTAGAGACAATTTAGAAAAGGATAATCAGTACAGGAACAGGACCATATACTCACTTCCTGTTCGTATTGAAAACTGGAACGAAGATCTTTTTGTATCAGAAGAAAAACTGCGCATATCGAATAATAAACGAGTGCGATGTGAACTGTTGGTAGAGAAAATGAGGGCGATGGTGAAAAACCTTCTTCAACCTGTGAGCCTTTCAAGAGATCGATCTTTAATTGAATACGGTCGTGTATATCAAATACAGACCTGTGCCATTCCCAACACCATTACACCCCAAAGGACATTCGGACTTTACCTGAGCGGATTAATGACGGAAAGAGATCTTGATCACGGTACGCATTTCATGCACGGTTGCAAGCTCAGTGCATCCCCCGATCGGATCCCATGCGTGAGGAACTCCTTTGTTTTCAAGGGGTGTTGCTCCAATAAAGATACTGAACCCATAACGTATGGGGAAGACGTCTACATACAAATATACGAATCGGGAATATGCACACCGTTATACGTGCAATGCGAAAACTCAACCTACGATGACTTTGGCACTGAGCTAATCCCACGATTGACCCAAAGTCCTGACCTGTACTGTCGCTTTAAAATTTTCCAGTGGGAGCCAAAACTGCGCTATGAAACAGAAGGCTCGAGTTTCGCGCCGGATCAGAGAGTTTTGATAAAGCACACGGCCTCGGGTCAGAATTTGGCTGTCCAACATAATAAGTGGATACCGACAATTTTTGGACCGGAATGTGTCGTGACGTGCCACACATTCCGGGACACGCATAAAATGGAAACCGCCGAAAACATGTGGACCATCAAGCAGTATAAACAGGTGGACAAAAACGTATTCATTAGGGCTGCAAAGGGTGATTATGTTCCTCCAGAGTTTTTAGAATGAAAAAAAAAAAAACGAAATTCTGTGTGTAACGAAATACTTACAATTAATCGGAAATGAAATATAATAAGAAAAATATTCATTTTTATAAATATTTGAGGAAAAAGTATACTGAAAATTACAATGTCATAAATGTATGCAAACAAACAAATACATAGCTTTTAACCAAATTGTCTTTTTTATTTACTTTAGGACTCATTTACACCATGCAAGATTTGATACAAAACTTGTACAGGGTGGGCCAAATTTGACACTTTTAAAGTGAAACAATTATTTCTAGATGAGTTAAATAAAAACCGACCTCGGTTTCTGGAGCTTGATTTTTATGACAAGATCGATGGTAAAAACCGCATTTCGATATCTTAAACCGCCTAAATTCTGCGATTTCTAAGTATCTTTAATAATAATTATAATAATACCCCTTTATTTCAATAGGTAAAAAAAAGAAACAGAAACAAATACTCTATACTAAACACTTTACAACTATTTCTTTTTATGGCGCGGGATTACCACTCAGTTTAACGAATCACGCTCGAACGAGACGCGGATTGCAAGCAAAACACCTGACTAGTATATAGGTGTCCATAAAATTCATTGCAATATTAATTTAAGAAAACTTCATTTATAAAAAAAAATACAAACTCTTTGCTTTCAAAAAATCAAGTAGGATGAAGTTATTCAGAATAATTATCCAAAACAATATAAATTACTACTGCTTTGTAAATTGTAAGTCACGGATACCGTCCATTCTGCTCTGTGGTTACACCGTCCTGATGAATTATAACAAGACCGAAACGTTCAGAGACGATCAATATACAGTTCTTTCTACATTTAAAAATTTGATTAACTTGGCGATTATCCATGTTTCTTCAGGCGCCATCGCATCGCAAATTTTCTGCAGACGTTTCGTCCTTTATTTATTACGAAAAGATGTTCGTAGATCTGCTGGTGTTTTTTTCTTTTACTGTTGCTTTGTCCAAAACTTCTTCGTAAAGGCTTCTTCATTTTATCCTAAGGGAACTCTACATACCTATAGACGCCACATCGCCAGAATGTCTTCCTCGCCATTCTGATCACAACGCAAAGAAGAAGCCTGCACTCTGGCGTCTATATGTAGGGTCCTCTTAAAGAAGTTGAACGTGAAAAGAACCTCGGAGTTGCAACACTTCTTACCCTAATGAATTTTATCTCTAAACCAAAAACTCGAAAATAAAAAACGGCTTCGGCACGATTGGGGTCTCTATAGATTAGAATGACATTTATTGTACTTGGTAGCGTTCGGAAGCAACGTCATTTCTTTGATTTATGAAATAAAGAGACAGCTATTCTTTCTAATTTAGCAACTTTATGAGAGAATACAATGATGGCGTACCTTGATTTTCATTTTGCAGTTTGCGTCAAGGATACCATTTTTTCTAAAGTCAAAGATAAAAAAAAAAACAGAATCGCCGAGTTGGTGTATCAAAAATCAGAACAATTAAAAAGAAAAAAAAGAAAACAAATGAAACCTGCCAAAAAAGGCAGGAACAAAAGAGAAATGAAAGCAACAATGAAATACAAGACGTGAAGTGAACAAAAGAAGCAATTGTGGATCTTTTGGCAACACTAATTTGTAGAAAATTAAAGCAATCCATAAAAAGTCAATAATACGATAAAAGAAAACAAGAAGGAAACGAAGTACAATGCGCAAAACGATCACAAATGAGACTCAAAATAAATGAAAAACGATGAAATACAAACAAGCGTCAATAAGCACAAAAAAATCAGAAAAAAAACCAAAAGAACCAAATTAATCTTCAGACGAAAAATTAAACAAAAGCCTGACAGAAAACAAAAAATAACTGTAAAAAGTCGTTAGTGAAGAAACTATGAAAAATTAATTTGTTGAATATAAGTAAAAGAGAAAATCGTCGAAAGTTTTTGCAAATAGAAAGAAACTGGTAGGAAACAAAAGGGAACTGTAAAAACAAGTCAATAAAATACGAAAAACAATTCGATTAAATGAAAAAAAAATGATAATCTACACGATATTTATAATTAGTTAGGTACACTAATGCCCGTTTGCACCACTTTCACTTAAAACTTTAAGTCCCACTTAAATGGGTAAGTGACACATTTTCCATAATAGAAAGTGTCACTTAACCACTTAAGTAGGACTTAAATTTTAAGTGAAAGTGGTACAAACGGGCATAAATATTATTTTCTTTTAGCCACCGACTGTGAATAAAATACCTCTACATTTTAGCTCTTTAAGGCGCCTATTCTGTATCAAAAGCCTTAAATCTAAAGGGCTGTTAAATTTAGTTGCTACGGTAACAACCAATCAGAGAACTGTATTTTATATTTTAAAGGACCTCTAAATTTTAACAGCCCGTTAATAAGTCACAGAATACGCCCCTTATTTGATTGAATAGCTGTATATTGCGAATGTTTCTATTTCGAGCTATAGTTTCTGAATAAAAATACTTATTTTTAAAAGATCCATCCAAATCTGCAACAAAAATGGGTACATTCTATTTAAAAAAGTATAAGTTTGGTAGATAACTCACTTATGGAACATGCCGTATATGTGCAAATAGTTTGCTGAAATAGAACTCGTTATAGGCGATAACTTTTGTAAGAGAATTTTTTTTTTATAATTAATACTATTGGCGCTATTGAAGAAATCGATACCTATGACTCACCCTGTATACATTATTTTCTTGACAATACACTATTTTCTTATACAATAAAATTCTATCTATTTTTAAGAAAACTATACGAAAATTAAGCTTTATTAGCAAGAACTGATTATACATTTGACTTGAAAATGTTGTAAAGACGAAACCGGCCGTGATTGATGAAATTAAAAAAAAAAATTAGAGAGACCCAGCTATTCAATTATATTATGAATAAAACCAACAAATAGTAATTCAAGATTACAATAACATTAAATATTGGATTTACCTATAAATGAAATAACCGTCTTGTAAATTAGATTGGGAAAATATTAATCCAAAGTAATACATATGTAGATTGTGTCATCTCATTATAATGCCTTTTAGTTTATCTTAGAAATATTTATTTCACTTGCTAACATGCAATCTACAGTGGCTTTTAAAAAGTGTGCGTTCTGGTGGGGCAGTCCGAGCTTGCTTCGCTCGCTTCGTTCGTCGTACCCCAACCCCACTCGTGCTACAATAAACCTTCCTATGAAACTTGTTTAATATACTATTAATAATGGGAATAATAAAAAAATATCATATCGGAGTCAGTTAGAAAAATCATGTAGGGTAGTGTAATTAATAAACACGATTTTATATCAGTGGAAACATTTATGTGCTTATCAAATTCTTATAAAAATGTATTGATATTGATCATTTGATATATTTATTTACTCGGAAGCCAATTACATAATATGTGTTAGGTATTTTGATGGATATTTTGATCAAAATATTGATAGTTAGATGCCTACGGAAAGGGCCGTAGCTAGAGGGGCGCCAAAGGAGGCTGAACCTGCCCTGGAAAGTTTTAATCCTGCCCTGCGACGCGACGGTCTAACCTGACATGAAATAATACATACAGTTGCGACTTCGGGGTTCAGAAATAATACTCGTCAAATTATTTCGAAACACTTTAATAAAACATAATCGCGCTCTCCCCACTCTCGTTTTCTTGGGAGAATCGCAACTTCATTCATGTGGTGGGTTTAGTCAGTTTCTTTAATCTTAACTTATTCCTGGTCTTAGTCTCAAGAAAGATAAAATGATGTATTTTTGCGTCCGTGTTTATACAATATTATTTTTGATTGCAGTCGTACGATAGACCCAGGACGTAACCTTGAAAGTTGCGTATTTCTAACTTTCCTGAGAATAAGGGTAAGTTCTGTAACGCAGTTGGATTTATAACGAACTTTACAAGTGGATACGACCTTGATGTGATGGTAAAATATGGTGTTAGGTTATGTTACTTATGGCTGGTTTACCAATTAATTATTAGAATTTTTCCGATATTGTATCAAATTGCGTGTAATTCGGTATGAATAGTTTTGACGATCCTTAAGACTAATGTAGTGACTAAACGGAAAAAGTTTTTCTTCGGATAAATATTAAGGGAAGGAATTCTTGGGAGTACGATTGGGAATAAGTTAGGATTAAGTCACCAATAAAGATAAGCCCGGAAAATAAATACAACTCTCGCAGCTAGGTGGTGGGAGTACGCTTCCTCGCCAGTGCCCGTCCCTGGTGTAAGCTATGCGTGAGTACTCCCGCGCCCGTTTTCTCGGACTTTGTAGATTGTTGCATTTGACAATCTGGTTACGAGGTTGCTTTTATTTTACAGGGATTCTGTGCGTCGAAGAAAATAAACACCGCTTTATTGTTGCAGTTGAAATTAGCGAGTTTTGATTTTATTTAGGGGCACAGCGTTCCTTCCTTGTTTTCTTCTTCGATCACATTGTTGCCAGTTAAATGTTTTGCGACAATGGAAGTGATCTTTCCATTTGCGAACAGATAATATTTATTGTGTTGTAGTTATTTATTTTAGAAGTTTAGAATTTAAGAAAGTTCATGCATTCTCGGAATATCTCTGAAGCACTAGCGCATTTGTTTACGTTATTAGTTTGGTAATATGATATGGGGGCGTGTTTAGTCTGAGCAGAAAAGAAAACGGAAGAGGAACGGCAGTCTCCCGAGGGTTAGCGCGGTAGGTGAACGTGGAATAACCGGGGCTCGCGAAGGTGGTTAAAATGTGTAGTGGATATTTGATAAGGGCTGTCCACGAAATATTAGCCTTGAGGAGGCGATGGTTTATTACAGATGTGTTGTATGTGGTGGCCGCGGTGTATTGCCGGGGATTAGCTAGAGGGTGTTTGCAGAATATGACTTGAGATGGTATGTTCTGGCAGAAGTGTTAGGGCGGTACATTCTCACGATTGGCAATGCGGTTTGAGGGTCATGAGTAGAGATTGGAATCACAAATTTTGACGTCATCAAGAAAAGTTTTGGTTTGCACAGAAAATTATTTTTAATACGTTTTTATTGCGTAATTCTTTACGGAATAATCCAAGGGTGGGGGCGTCCTACGATTGGCTTGCGCAATTCTTCATAATAGGGCGGCACAATAAATAATGCCAACTCAGCAATTTTCAAATTCAATTTATTTATTGGAAAAAAAATATTTTCTTGTTAAAACTCGTATTATCCTGATTTCACGCTTAATAACAATAAATTAAAAAATGACAAGATTACTAAATGGAAATGTTTTTTCAATTTATTTATTGTTTTAATTTTTTTCCAAACATAATGCAAATATCTTTTCTTATCGATTATCAAATAGCAGTAGTTTTCAATTATTAATCAATTGCTTATTTTCTTAAATTGTTTCTTTCGCAAGTACCTAGGTATACACATCGCTGGTTCTCGTAAAATGTACAATCGTCATTTGTTTTTCTTTTTCTTCTGTTCTCGATGGGGTTATCCGTTTTTTTTTTCAATTTCCGTTCCGATTACAATTTTCCAAAAGGCGAAAACGTTCTTTTTTATTTTTATTATATTTGTCGTTAATTGCATAATTAAAAACTTTCTACAGTCAGCAAGTCGTTGCAATCGGCTTCTGTTGCTTTTGTATTTGTACGATTGTGATGTGATTTGTCTTTTCTCGTGTGTTTTTTTTTGTAAATTTCGAATTACTGTTATGTCTTTAATGTATAATGTTTTTCTTTAATGTAATAATTGTCGTTAGGAATTTTTTTTACATTTTCTCGACTGTTAAAAAGTTCATGTTTTTTTTTACTTTTACAATTATTTACCATTTCTCATAAATTAAATAATTATAATTTCTTCGAAAATGTTACTTTTTCCCATTTTGATTGTGTTTTTCGATTTTTTCTTGTTTCTCATTGTATGCCTTTTTTCTTTTCTTGTCTCTTTTTTCTCGCAAACTGTTTCGATTATTTCTTGTTTTCCTTTTCCTGTTTCTCATCCAAGAATTTTATTTTGAAGTTTGCTATTAATTGCCATTACTTTTAAATCTTTTTAAATTTTTGTATTTTATTGTATTCGTTTTATCCATATATGTATATTGTAACTGACAATCCTACTCCCTTGGTTTATGGTTTATTATTATTGCGCACGACTAATTGAAAAAGGAAGTGAAGTTTCATTTTCTTTCTCAAAATCTAAAATTACCAAAACTACCAAAATAATAATCATACGGTTGGCAACATTGTTGTAGAGCTGCAACATGACAAACGCCATCTATTGATGACGTCAAAATATGTGATTCCGATCTCTGGTCATGGAATGTTCTGGCAGAAGTGTTAGGGTGGTACATTCTAACGAATGGCAATGCGGTTTGAGGGTCATGATTTTATGCGGAGGTATTCTGGTAGCAGAATATTGTCCGGGACGCGATCCGGGGCGTTGGCCAGAGAATGCTACCGTGCACCAGCATAAGGTATCGGGGCTCTTGCCGCGGAGCGCAAGCAGCACCGATGAAGAGCACGGTACCGGCAAAGCAATTAGCTGTATTCTGCATTCATTGTGAGTGGGAATTCGGTTGATTGCATTCCTGACCAGGTGATGGCATTGAGCTATCCAGAAAGGTCTGACATGATGATGTTATTGGACTGGTACGGAGTGGTGCTTGACACTCACGCAGTCGGTGCATCAACTGATCCTGAGAACGTATGCTCGGGAGGCAAGGTATGCTAATATCCATCGGGAGGGGTGGGTTTTGTATCCACAGGTGAATGTGGGGGGTAATGCATGCAAAGATAAGAAGTCAACGTGCGAGGATGACTTCCCAAGTGTCCAATATCATCATGAGGGAGCTACAGCTTCTAGATTCGCCGCTGGAGCAGGTGGGGCCGGGAAAGCGGCCCCGGTAAGTGGTATGTTCCATTTGCTGAATAGATACTCGTAAAGGGTTACTTGTAATTTGCATGGTCCTTATCGAATTGGAATGCGATGCCCGGGAGGCAAGACGTTTACCCTCAGCGTCTGTTGCGGTCAGGGAAGCGATAAAGAAAGAAAGAACATTAGGAATGAGAGACCTAACCAATGGTGAGTGAATGTTTTTTGTAACTCCGTCCTCACGTAATATTGTTTGTCTATAATATTTAAATAAAAAAAATCTAGCCAACAATTGGGTAATTTAAATGTAAAAAAAACTAAACAAATTTTGTTTCAAACAACACAAAAATTGCAATTACTTTGATATTATTATTTAAAGCGATAGTAATTTATCTTTTTATTTATTTTTTTATTCGAGAAAGTGTTATAGAGCCTGCCGTACATTACGATAAGCCTTTCCTGAATGTTTAGTTTGGCTACGGCCCTGCTATCGGCTTAAAATCGTTTAATTGCAATTTTAAATTTGGTTCAGTTCGGTCCACGTATGGAGTTCTAAAATGACTGATATTTTTCTTTGTAAATTATTTCATCTTTTTTTTTTTAAATGATTTTAAGTAAAAAAGTAGTAATTTACTATTGGGCTGTTTAGTTAAGATCAATATCGCACTATGAGATTGCGCCAAACTTTCGCCGTCAACGCAAAGATGCCGTGACCGGCGGCAGACGAAATTGCGCAAACGTGGATTTCTCTTCTTATCACTGCCGCCGCACTTGTCTCCGTGAAATGGGCTAATCAACACACCTGACTGCGACAGATAGAGATTAATCTTTTCCAGCAAACAATTTCGTAAGTCGATGCCATGGCTAATTGTCCCACACGCCGTAGTGCTATCTCACTCGAGCAACTTGCCCGCTGTATAAAGTCATCTCTCTCTGGACCAATTACGACGGTGTCTCTGCGGTGAAAACCGAGCGGGCCGATTCTAGCTCAGACACGATCGTCCAAAATAAGCTAAAACGCGAGTAGGTGCGGGCGGGGAGAAAAGTCAAACGATTTGTGATGGAAATTTGATGGTTTTGACTTGATAAAGTCGCCGGTGTTTTGTTTTTCAACATCAGCGTGAATGTGTGCTTGTGGGCCGACCGAAAGAGCGACGTGCTGTCGCCGAAAGTCCACCGGAATGTTCTAGGTGAGCTAAAAATATTGCATATGTTTGTTTAAACAATTCCGAGCGCCCAGATAATTAGTTAAATAACCGCGGCGTTATCCAGTTTTATCTTGCCGTGTTTTTAAGCTTTATCTTCGGATTTTCTATTTCTTTTTTTAGCTCGGTAGGCGGCGGATTTGCAGGTGTAAGTTATCACTTATTTGCGAGAAACTGGTATTTAATACACAAGGCCATTTGTTAATAACCGTGCGCTTTTTAAACAATTACACCGTTGTGCGTTAGTACGTCGTGTGATTTCGCGGAATGCAAACGCGCGCCCTACATTAAATTTATTCGTTATTGTTATTATTTCATTGTGGTCAGTTTAAATAGATCGCGTACTTACACATTCATAATATGATCAATTGGAGATCTTAATGCGGCCCCCCTCTGCGGACAATTGCATCCTCCTCCGTTGAATTTTTCATGTGCTAAAAAACTGCTCGAGTGTTACGTGCGGGAGCGAGATGACGAACTGAGGTACGTCGGTTCTTGCACCTGAAACTCTGGGTTATTGATCTATTTGCATCCCTTTCTCGTCCGCAGCTGAGTGTTGCCGCCGTCTCTGTCGCAGACCCCCACGTGGCCAGGAATCACGTCAGTTTCTTTAAATTGTAAAGGTAAATTTAACTTTATGGTTGTCACCATCACCAAGGTAGTGCAAACAAGTTGGCTAACGAGAAAAATAATTGTTTTTGCACTCTTACAACATAATCTTACGATGAGTGAATGAGTACGCTATAAATAGAAAGCGCACGCTGTTCCGGGTATATTCTGTATACATATAGTTATAGTCTGCTGTTTGCTTTTCGGTAGGGATGGATTAGTACCTAAACAGGTGCCAGAAATAATTTAATAATAATAATTTCTTTTGCTTATGTTGTATAGATTTTTTGTTTGTTTAAATATTATAGACAAACAATATTATCTGAGGACGGAGTTACAATGAACATTCACTCCCCATTGGTTAGGTCTCTCATTCCTAATGTTCTTTCTTTCTTTCTCGCTTCCCTGACCGCAACAGACGCTGAGGGTAAACGTCTTGCCTCCCGGGCACCGCATTCCAATTCGATAAGGACCATGCAAATTATAAGTAACCCTTTACGAGTATCTATTCAGTAAAATGGAACATACCACTTACCGGGGCCGGTTTCCCGGCCCCACGTGTTTCAGCGGCGAATCTAGAAGCTGTAGCTCCCTCATGATGATATTGGACACTGGGGAAGTCATCCTCGCACGTTGACTTCTTATCTTCGCATGCTTTACCCCCCACATTCACTTGTGGATACAAAACCCACCCCTCCCGATGGATATTAGCATACCTTGCCTCCCGAGCATACGTTCTCAGGATCAGTTGATGCACCGACTGCGTGAGTGTCAAGCACCACTCCATACCAGTCCAATAACATCATCATGTCAGACCTTTCTGGATTGCTCAATGCCATCACCTGGTCAGGAATGCAATCAACCGAATTCAACCCACTCACAATGAATGCAGAATACAGCTAATGGCTTTTCCGGTAACGTGCTCGTTCATCGGTACTGCTTGCACACCGCGGCAAGAGCCTCGATACCATATGCTAGTGCACGGTAGCATTCTCTGGCCAACGCCCCGGATCGCATCCCGGACAATATTCTGCTACCAGAATACCTCCGCATAACTCATGACTAGAGATCGGAATCACATATTTTGACGTCATCAATAGGTGGCGTTTGTCATGCTGCAGCTCTACAACAATGTTGCCAATCGTATGATTATTATTTTGGCGGTTTTGGTAATTTTAGATTTTGAGAAAGAAAATGAAACTTCACTTCCTTTTTCAATTAGTCGTGCGCAATAATAATAAACCATAAACCAAGGGAGTAGAATTGTCAGTTACAATATATATGGATGAAACGAATACAATAAAATACAAAAATTTAAAAAGATTTAAAAGTAATGGCAATTAATAGCAAACTTCAAAATAAAATTCGTGGATGAAAAACAGGAAAAGGAAAACAAAAAATAACAGTTTGCGAGAAAGAAGTCACAAGAAAAGAAAAAAGGCACACAATGAGAAACAAGAAAAAAGCGAAAAACACAATCAAAATGGGAAAAAGTAAAATTTCTGAAGAAATTATAATTATTTAATTTATGAGAAATGGTAAATAATTGAAAATAAAAAAAAATGAACTTTTTAACAGTCGAGAAAATGTAAAAAAAAGTCCTAACGACAATTATTACATTAAAGAAAAACATTATACATTAAAGTCATAACAGTAATTCGAAATTTACAAAAAAAAAAAACACACGAGAAAAGACAAATCACATCACAATCGTACAAATACAAAAGCAACAGAAGCCGATTGTAACGACTTGCTGACTGCAGAAAGTTTATAATTATGCAATTACGACAAATATAATAAAAATAAAAAAGAACATTTTCGCCTTTTGGAAAATTGTAATCGGAACGGAAATTGAAAAAAACGGATAACCCCATCGAGAACAGAAGAGAAAGAAAAACAAATGACGATTGTACATTTTACGAGAACCAGCGATGTGTATACCTAGGTACTTGCGAGAGAAACAATTTAAGAAAATAAGCAATTGATTAATAATTGAAAACTACTGCTACTTGATAATCGACAAGAAAAGATGTTTGCATTATGTTTGGAAAAAAATTAAAACAATAAATAAATTGAAAAAACATTTCCATTTAGTAATGTCATTTTTTAATTTATTGTTATTAAGCCTGAAATCAGGATAATACGAGTTTTAACAAGAAAATATTTTTTTCCAATAAATAAATTGAATTTGAAAATTGCTGAGTTGGCATTATTTATTGTGCCGCCCTATTATGAAGAATTGCGCAAGCCAATCGTAGGACGCCCCCACCCTTGGATTATTCCGTAAAGAATTACGCAATAAAAACGTATTAAAAATAATTTTCTGTGCAAACCAAAACGCTTCTTGATGACGTCAAAATTTGTGATTCCAATCTCTACTCATGACCCTCAAACCGCATTGCCAATCGTGAGAATGTACCGCCCTAACACTTCTGCCAGAACATACCATCTCAAGTCATATTCTGCAAACACCCTCTAGCTAATCCCCGGCAATACACCGCGGCCACCACATACAACACATCTGTAATAAACCATCGCCTCCTCAAGGCTAATATTTCGTGGACAGCCCTTATCAAATATCCACTACACATTTTAACCACCTTCGCGAGCTCCGGTTATTCTACGTTCACCTACCGCGCTAACCCTCGGGAGACTGCCGTTCCTCTTCCGTTTTCTTTTCTGCTCAGACTAAACACGCCCCCATATCATATTACCAAATTAATAACAGATAAAATAGCGACATCTTACTATCGCAAATGCGAATAAATTGGGCAAGTCGTTTTTGTTTGCAGCGGGAATGTCGAGCTACGTCTCTGCTGAAGAAGCCCCAAGCAGGGCTGAAACAGCTGTCCAGAGGCTGCTCGAGGTTCTCGCTGCAATCAAAAATGATTTGCACAAAATTTTTCTCAAATTAATAACGTAAACAAATGCGCTAGTGCTTCAGAGATATCCCGAAAATGCATAAACTTTCTTAAATTCTAAACTTGTAAAATAAATAACTACAACACTTATTTATTTCATTTTAAATACATTTTCAGAATATGCAATATTAAAAAACAAGTTTCATAAGACGTCATTTTACCACAAGCGTCCAGTTTTCTAAATGGACAAGTACGCCAAAATGTGTATTATTTTGATTCATTTGGCCAATTCGAAAATCGTTCGATTCTGTGAAAAAGTTAATAGAAAATAATTGTGCGTGAAAATTTAGCTTCTGGAAAGCCCATTTTACTTTGCTGTTTAGTGTTTGCAATTTAAAAAATAATTAAAGTTTCAAGGCAGAAATATTAAGGAAAATTTTGCCGCATTAGTGACCATAATATTATCAGCAATCAGAATAAAAAACAATACGCATTTGATGGTTAGATGATTTTTTTATTTACTTGTCCGCTAATATTCAAAATTGACACGTATAAGACAAGCTTTTTTTATTCCTCTTTACCTCTATTATGACTCCCTGAAATTTGGTATGTCTCTGGCAAAACACCCTGTGTATTGTAACAATGGTCTTGATGACTTCACGTGCCGTAACTATCGGGGTTCGCAAGAGCTCCGTGGAACACGGGCCTTGATGGGGGTCTGCCGGTGTTTGCCCAATCTGCCGCAGGGTTGCCAGATTGGGCAAAATTCCGCAATTTGGGCTACGTTTTAGTTACATTTGGCGCCTCGGGTTTCATTTAGGCCAGATATTATACGACGAGAATACTTCGACTATCGTTTTCTTTTGTTTTTTGTATATCTCATATATTTTCTTTCTTTTTGTTTTTTTTTGTTTCAAGGAATTGACGTTTTGCATTTTATCGACGATTCGTTTGTTTTATTTTGTCCTTTCGTTTCCTATCAATTTCTTTCATCGTTTTATCCATTGTTCTTTTGTGTTTTTTGGCTTTCGCATTGTTTTGACTCCTTCTTCAAGTTCCCTTTTATTTTTATTCGCAAAAACTCGTCGATTTTCATTTTTTGTCCATTTTAGTATCATTTTTTTAAAATGTATTCAAATTTATTAAATTGAGATTTCACATTTTGTTGATTCGCGAGTTCTTATAGTTGTCTTTTGTTTTCTACTAGTTTTCTGGTGATTAATTTGTTTTTTGTTCGTATTAGTCGCCAGTCTTTTGTTTTTTTTTGTCTTCATACTTTCATGCTACGCATTTCTCTTTCGCTTTTCTTATCAAATTGATTTTTCGCACTTCATTGACACCTTGTGTAGTTCATCGTTTTTCATTTGTTTTGTGTTCATCTCGAACGTGTTCTTCTTTTGTTTTACGCAGTGAATTTCGTCGTTCGCTTCTTTTTTTCTTTGTTTCTTTCGTATTATTCGTTTTTTTACAGTTTTTTTTTTGGTTTCTAAGACTTTTTCAAATTTTCAACGAGATACTGACAGTTTTGACTTTTGAACCCGAACTTTTAGAAAATGCACTTTGTTACATCCTGTACGGATAGTTTGAAAAGGGAACTTTGTAAATCAATTCAGTGTTTATTAAGTCATTATTTTGCTTAAAAATGTAACAACAATTTAGTTTTTTTCTAAATTAAAATATTTTATTTTCTTAACAAGTTTTTATAAATTTAGAAAAATGAGTAATTTTTAATTACAATAAAGGATCGACTATGTGATTTATTTTGAAAGAAAAATATAATAATTCAAAATTTCTGATTCGTGCTTTCATTTTCGATTTCACAAAAACTTGTGCCTTCGATTGTTTTTTGTTTTTGTTTTTAGTGTGAAATTTTATTTACAGGAAAAAGTAAATATTTTTTTCATAAATTTGACATATACAGAAATGCTGGGCGAGATCTGAAAGGTCAAATTAAATGAAATGACCTGTATTTTGTTCGCTAAAATGAAACCATTTTTTTAAGTATCAAAGTTGACCGACCACAAAGGGGCGCAATGAAAATTAAAAACTAATTAAAAACGTAAAATCTTTCAAAGTGATTTAACAAAAATATCGTGTACGGTGACACGGAGAACTTTTTCGGCTCTGTTCACAATACATTCATTAAAAGCTTACGGATTTTTTCATTTGAATTTCTATAAGCAACTAAAAAATCAAGGCTAACCAAGAAAACAGTTAAGAGTGAAGGCTGGTGGGATGAAGAATTTAAAAAATGAACAGAAAAAAGAAATATATTTGGGATTAAAGCACTGCAAACAAAAAAAAACAGGAAGATCGTATAAAATATCAAGAACAAAAGATAAAAAGAAATGCAAAAGGAAGAAAAGAGAACCGAAAGACCGACAAATAAAAAGAATGGCAGAGAAATTTTTATAGGGAGGTAAAAAATGAGAAGAGTTCTCCAATTCAGATGATATACATTAAAGGTAAAGAAGGAAATTTAATGGGAGAAGAAGAGAAAATTTTGAAATATACTGAGTATATCAATTTTATTTATAGTAAGTTGGTTATTTTAAATAGAACATCCTAATGTTTCTAATTGAAAATATACAACAAAATGTCACCTTACAAACTTTATGAAAAAATAACTACATTTTTAGAAACCTAACTAAAATGTTGAATCTTAAATTAATTAAATTTATCGAAACAACAAAATACTGAGTTAAAAATTACCCATTTTATACAGAGTGGAACTTTTTCTCTTACCAACACATTTAATATTTCCAGACATACAAAAACATATTTGCAGTTAATTACGATGTTTATTTAGAAATCATATCCGGTCTCCGATAAAAAATAATCTCGAGATCCATAAAAACCTCCTCCAATGCTATAAATTCTCATTACGCTTTGACTTAATTATAAATTGCCTCATTTTGCATTTTACCTGTAGGTACGTACGTCAAGACCAGAATACGAAACCTTGAAAATATGTTTATGTTAATAAAGGAAACGCAGGTGGACTATGTTTGATTTCATGCAAATCTCTGCAAGATCGTATTTATTTGCTTTTTTTTGTCAGAATTTTCAGTTATCTCAAGATGTTCTAAGAAGGATGTTCATTTTATTACAGTGGCGATTTCTTAAATTGCACTTCACGTTTAATAAACATAGATTGTTAACATGTTCCACCGACGATGGTATGTACTCATGTATACCCTCTCAGAGGGTATGTTGCAACTGATTTAACCAAATACAACCAAATTCAGAAACAAAAAATCAAAACAAAATGTATTAACAAGTTTTGAAGACTAATTTACATGTTAGATGCACAAATATGTAATTAAAGTGTTAATCTGTGATCTGTTTTTGGTCAAAAATACATGATTGATTAGTAAAAACAGTAACTTTTTGACTTGCTGTCTGTCTTCTCGTACAAGGAAAACAATCTATAGATACATGTTAAATAATACGATTTTTACGAGTTTAATGGTCTAGGTCAATTCGCCATCGCCGATTTATCGTCGCCAATTCACCGTCGCCGATTGGTCGTAGGTACAATTCATCGCCGGAAAACTCGCCGTCGGTAAATTCGCCGTCAGCGATTAAAGTTTTAAGTCCAGGTACATATCCAAATAATAATAATTATTATATGTAAATAAAATAAAGAAGTTAACATAATTAATGGAAAATAAAATAATTTGTTATTAATTAAATGTGATATATGGATAAAGAAACGGATAAAAAAAATTGGTCTTCCAGGAAGTATTTCTTATTTTTCAGGGTGTTCGTAAAATCCCTCCAATTCTTCTTTTTTATATTTTCAGATTCTGCTCAAAATCATATTGATTTTCATATCAATCAAAATCACTACACATCAAAAGTCGACTGCTTTCAAAATATTGATTCATGAAAGCTCGTCATTTAAAATTATAAATTGAAAAAGGGGTTCCATTAAAAAAAAAATAGAATTATGAATTATGTGTACGTACAGCACCAATTTGTTCGTAATTTTGTGTCTTACGGCGGTCGCACTGTAATTAGGAATTTATTTTAACTTGAAATAGAAAAACAGTAGTAAAGTCCATTTTAATTTACTTGAAACGTACTGAAATAATAGTTATTTTCTTCAATTCGTAGGTATAACTTGGATATTATCTAAAATGGTCAGAAAGTGTTTTAAAGCTTATCAAGCTAAATAAAGCAGTAACATGGAACGGTGAATTGGGCGGACGGTAAATTGGATCGACGACGAAGTAGTTCTAGGACGAATTGGCGACGGTGAATCGGGGACGGCGAGTTGGCGACGACGAATCGTCCTATCCCCGTGTTTAAAGTCATCACCTGGGTTAGGACTTAGAGTTTCTTTCATAGTAGATCAACTGAGCTGTCGCAACTTACTGCATGTTCGCGTATAACTACCGCACTGGCTTGTATTTTCGCAGGCGTTGGACATAAATTATAAATTTAATTTACTTTAATCACGTTTACAACTTTCGAGTGTGTATAGTAAGTAGCATAGCGGTGCTATCTACACGTACGCGTCGCCGCTGAGAGTGGAATCTCATAATCCGAACGCAAGTCATGACGTCTATTATAATTTTAAATAAACTCACGTTTAATGTGTTCACTCAGAAATAATAGGTTTACTTCACGTCATCAACGATAAGCATATTCTATTTAGTTGGTAGCAGTGTTATGTGGGTGGCGTATTCGGGTTGCCTTTGCTCCTTCAGGGATCAAAAATTCGCACATTCGAATGAACAGGATTGCACTGAAACGGAGCAAACGAAGTCGAGAGACAGTGCAAGAGAGTAGAGAACATTGACAACGGAGAATCGATAACTCCTAAATATCAGTTATTTAACACCTCTTTGTCACATTTGCTATCTCGTGAAATTATTGCAGCATGACGCAATGTTACGCCTTCGATTTATAAAAAAAAAATCCGTTTCCAGTTTATTTATTTACCTGATTTCCATACATACGTACATACGTACATGCATGTAGTAATCACGACCCTGACTGGTTACTATTTTTTAATTAGTAACTTCATTAAGTATTTTTCCTTTCAATTACGGCTGCGACGTAATCCGTGTGAACGGAGTACGCCCGAGCGAGCAGTCCTGCTTGCTTCAAATGCAAATTAATAAATAACGCAGAAGTTAACAAACAATTTGCAATGGTAATGGACGAAAACGGTTCGCTGACGATGGCATTTTTTAAAAACTTATTACTGTCGCTTTTAAACTTGTTAGATTAGTATGAGTACTGTTACAAATTGTTGTTGGACTAAAGCATAGGTATCAAAATAAACTTCTGATAGAGCAAAAAATAGAAAAAATAAAAATGCAATAAAAATTAAAAATCACCACAACGAATTTCGACTTTTTCGTGCAAACAAAAACGAAAAACAAAAGACGGTCGATTTCAACGCGGTTTGTTCGATTAAAAAAAAAACCGAAAAGCAAAGACAAAAGATGTTCACTTTCATTCTTTTTTTTTCAAAAGAAAATGAACACGGAGAACGAAAGAAACGACTTTCTACGAAAATTTTTGAAGAAAACCGAAGAGAGAAACAAAACAGAAAGACGGTCACTCGATCTCACGACAAATTTCGACTCGCTTTTCCCAATCGAGACGAAAAACGGAAGAAAAACAGAAGAGTTTCGGATTTTATGACGAATTTCGACTTTCTTCTTTATTTAAAGACGAAAAACGAAAACAGAAGACGATCGACTTTTAGAGATTACCAAAGCATAAGTGTACAAAAAAAAGACAATCGATTTCATCATGCAAAAGCGAACAATAAGTACAAAAGATGATCGATTATTATAAGAGAGGATTGTTTTGTTCCACAAAAAAAGTAAAGAAAAAGAAATAATGAAGTACTTACGACAATTTTGAGGAATTGCCAGGAAAAAAAAAGGAGAAAGAAAACAAAAGACGATCGATTCCGTGACGAATTTCATCTTCTTTCGTCGAAAGAAAGACAAGAAAGAAAAGCGAAACCAAAAGATCCTGGTTTTCTGACGAATTCCGGTTTTTTCTTCTCCTTCATTTAGAACGTAGGTACTCAAACTTTTTGTGGTCGCCATCCACTTTACAAGACAAAAATTGCTTAACGCCCCCCATTCCATCAATAATGCAGAACTTAACTTTTCAATGATTTTCCGATTTCAAAATTTATTATTAACTTCGCCACCCAATTCCCCGTGAACTCCGCTACCGCTCCCCTAGAACGCTTCATCAGTGTCCACTGGTAGGCGCTACCGCCCACTTTGAGAATCTGATTTAGAAGGATGAAAAACAAAAATAAGAGACGATCGACTATTAAGCGATGATTTTCTAATTCACTTTTTCCTGAGCAGAGAGATGAAAGAAAATAGTTGTTGGTTTCATGATGAATTTCGTTTTTCTTGTTCATTTAAAGACGAAAGACGAAAACAGAAGACGATCGAATTTCGCTTTTCTCCTGCGCTTAAATATGAAAAACAAAAACAGAAGGCGGTCGGAGATTATTGCTTTTTCTTTCATACAAACGCAAAGAACAAGAACGGTGATCGATTATAAAGCAGGATTCTTTTTTTAATTTATTTATCATCATTTTTGTCGCTGAATGATAGTATTTTTATGCGTCCCACGCCTCAATCACTAATTTTGTGGTGCAAGCCAGGCATTTTTTAATTTTTAAAGATATTTAAATTTTCTATTTTTAATTTCCTTTTTTTTATTTTTGTATTTTTAATAATTTCTCATATTTCATTTTATTTTCTCCGGCAGGGTTGACCTTGAAAATTTTTTTTACATATTAATTTTTGGATTTCTTTTCTTAATTTTTAAGTTTAAGATTTTTTATTTCAATTTTTTAGTTTTTTCGAATTTTCTTAAAATTTTTAATATTTTTATTTCGATTTTTGATAAATCTTAGCGTTTTTATCTTTTGTAAAATTTTAGTGTTTTAGTTTAGTTGGTTTGTTTTCACCTTGAAACGTTTCTAATGTTTGACATTTTGATGATTGAAAGAAGTTGGGCTTTGTTCAGTAGGCTTGTGTTCGCTTAGTGTCGGGTTAGTTAGGTTAGGTTCATTTAATTTCGATTTAGTTCGGTTGACCTTTAAATATTTTTTAATTTTTAAAGATATTTAAATTTTCTGATTTTATTTTCTTTTTTTATTTTCTTTTTTTTATTTTCCTTTTTTTTATTTTTAATTTTTAATAATTCCTCATATTTTATTTTATTTTCTTCGACAGGGTTCAATTTTTGTTGTCAAGTTGAGCAGGGTTGACCTTGAAACGTTTCTTAACATATTATTTTTTGGATTTTTTTTCTTAATTTTTAAGTTTAACATTTTATGTTCCAATCTTCTAATGTTTTCGAATTTCTTTAAAATTTTTAAGGGTTGGGTTGACCTTGAAACGTTTTTTACAAATAATTTTTTGGATTTTTTTTTAATTTTTAAGTTCAACATTTTATATATCAATCTTCTATTTTTTCCGAATTTCTTTAAATTTTTAATATTTTTTAGTTGGGTTGGGTTGACTTTGAAACGTTTTTTTTACAAATAATTTTTTGGATTTTTTTAAAAATTTTTAAGTTTAGCATTTTATATTTCAATCTTCTATTTTTCTCGAATTTCTTTAAAATTTTTAATATTTTTTAGTTGGGTTGGGTTGACCTTGAAACGTTTTTTTACAAATTTTTTGGATTTTTTAAAAATTTTTAAGTTTAACATTTTATATTTCAATCTTCTATTTGTTTCGAATTTCTTTAAAATTTTTAATATTTTTATTTCGATTTTTGATAAATCTTAGCTTTTTTTTTGTAAAATTTTAGTGTTTTTTAATGTGTCACATTTTAATGATTAAAAGAAATTAAGTTCACTTAATTTCGGTTTAATTCGGTTGACCTTTAAATATTTTTTAATTTTTAAAGATACTTAAATTCTCTATGATTTTAATTTTCTTTTTATTTTTAATTTTTTCTAATTTCTTGTTTCAAACTCATACAGTTTAATTTTTGATTTTTGATAATTTCTTACATTTTTATCTAGTATCAAATTATTTTCTTGGGTTGGTTCAACGATTTTTACTTTCTTAATTTTTAAAATATTAAATTTTTAACGTGTTTCCTTTCGATCTTCTACAGTTTTCTTGCGACTTTCTTTAAAATTTTCAATTTTTATCATTTTTTATTTTGATAAGATTTCATCTAATTTTGCCCTCCCCTAAACAAGATCCTGGCTACGCCCGTCGTAGTGACCAAGGCGTATTTCACCTTGAAAACAATACAAAATACAATACGAAAAATCATACCTATTTTGATGAAACGTAGCCCATATAAAGTGTATACTCGAAAAACATTATCACTAATCGACTTTTATTGTATTTGATTTTCCATTTTATTTTATATTAATTTGAGAAACTGAACGTGAACTCGCTACTGCCCACCTAGAACGTCCACTGGTGGGCGCTACCGCCCACTTTGATAACCTATGATTTAGAGCGATGTGAAACACTGCGGTTTTTGTGGAGTCGGCAGCCGTCTCGGCAAAAATCGCTTTGTGTGACTTAAGATACACAGGGTGGTCGACGCCGCCACTGCGCTTTAATACAAAATATGTGCCGACTTGGTAAAAACCGCCGTGTGTGTCTTCGCCCTAATGAATTTGGACCTTTGCGAAATTGATGTCTCCTCACAGAAATTTTTCCGAATCAAAATTAATTCTTTACGTTTACTGAATGTGTAATAGACAAAGACACTTTCTCAGCAATACAGGTGCACCTGTAATGCTATTTAGGTTCTATTACCTGCACGTAATGGCTGGCATTCGCAGAAAATACAAGCGACAAGTTTCTCTGTGAGAAATCCGATAATAAAATAGTGCAGAAACCGTCGGTTTGCGTGGAATTAAAATTCAAAAACTGGTCGCCTATGTTAACAAAGCTCATGTGAACTTTTCAGGAACGAATAGCTCCGTCATTGTCCTTCCTGTTGGTTCACATGCCGGCGAGCGTCTGGCGCGATGGGAAATTCAACGGCGGGGCTGCACGAAAATCCCACGGTCTACCCCGTCTAACCGTCAACAATGCTGCAGGAGGGAACTGTATCTGACGACGATGTTCTCCCCATTATGTTTAATTTGTGCTTTTCCGATTCGCTTCCGAGGTGATCATTAAATATTCTATAGACACCTTGCCGGCGATAAAGGCCCAATAATCGCCTCGCCTGTGTATGTAAACGAAGGATAATTTTTCAAACACTTCGGCTTCTATGAAGTCTATGGGGAAGAAAGCAAAAAAATGTATATATTTCAAGACCGTAAACCTTTACCGTGTGTATCTTATTTACTCAAGGTAAATCATTCTGATTAAATGATCAAGATTTATAGGGCGGTTTTTCCGAATATCTCAGGACCGATCTGATAAGAAACAAAAGAAGAAATTTAAATTATTTAACAAGAAAACTGAAATAAATGAAGAACACCACGCACAGAAAAAAAGATCGACGCTTGAGTTTTGGTGTCAATTTCGAAGCATTCTTGGCCCTGGCGCTTCTTATGTTATAGTTAGAGACGCATGATGCGATGCTTCTATACTTTTATAAGTATCGATATTTTTTGGGTATCGATCGGCATCTGAACTTCGATACCTTCGTTTCGATACTTTTGAAGTACCGATACTTTAATTAGGGAATCAGAAAGTATCGCAATCGCCAAACTAATGACAATAGCTTAAACCTCCATAAAAAAAATAATAATATCGTGTTCTCCCTTCAATTATTTAACTTGCTGCGGTTTGGAGAACCGCTTTCAATAGTTATCCTGTATACTAACTAAATCGCAAAAATTTTCCTCAGAAAGAAACACAGTTATGGTGTGAACGACGCGACGAGCGGCGTAATTTCTCGATTGCTTTTATTATTTATTTATCACCCTTTTTGTCACAGAATGATAGTATTTTTATAAAATAAAATTCCGTTCCACGCCTCGATCTAATTTTGTGGTGCATCTTCAGTAGATGCCTTCTTCTTGATCACAAGAGAAGTCTCTTTTAATATTTAATAATAACCAATAGCGTTAAATGTGAACGTAATTTATATTTCCGTAGAAATAAGAAGTGGACAGAAAAATGTAAATCACAGGAACCAGATGACATAAAAAGCTAAGACGTCGCAGAGTTTTACGATCAGTCTCGACGGTTAGAATAAACATTCGATTTAATTCCCACGAAATATGTCAAACCGAAGGTCAACCGAACTAAATCGAAATTAAATGAACCTAACCTAACTAAACCGACACTAAGCGAAACCCCCGACCCTACTGAATTAAGCCCAAATGAACCCAACTTCTCTTAATCATCAAAATGTGGAACATTAAAAACGTTTTAAGGTCAAAACAAACTACCTAAACTAAAACGCCAAAATGTTATAAAAGATAAAAAAGTTAAGATTTATCAAAAATCGAAATAAAAATATTGAAGATTTTAAGAAAATTCGAAAACACTAAACAATTGAAATAAAAAATGTTAAACTTAAAAATTAGGAAAAAAAATTCAAAAAATAATATGTAAAAAAACGTTTCAAGGTCAACCCTACCCAACTAAACCCGGCTGAAGAAAATAAAATAAAATATGAGAAATTATTAAAAAAAAAAGAAATTAAAATCATAGAAAATTTAAATATCTTTAAAAATTAAAAAATATTTAAAGGTCAACCGAACTAAATGGAAATTAAATGAACTAACTAAACCGACACTAAGCGAATCCGAGCCTACTGAACTAAGTCCAAATGAACCCAACTTCTTTTAATCATCAAAATGTGAACATTAAATAAAATACGAGAAATTATTAAAAATCGAAACAGAAGATAAATATTAAAAATTTTGAAGAAATTTTAAAAACTACAAAATTGAAACAAAAGAAAATGTTAAAAATTAATGAGAAAGAAGCCCAACTAATCTAATAACTTATTTAACACTCGGAAAGAGATAGCCAATTTGAATGCAGGCGGAAGAATTCCTAGAATTTCGTTTCTTGAAGAAGAAGAGAGGAGAAATGATAATGCTGAATTAAATAAATTAATACAAAGAAGGAAACATTAACAGGAAGACAGAAAAATTCTATTGCCTACGTGATTTGAACCCGAGTCTCTCGGGTATCGCGCGATACCCGATTCCTTGTATCTCGTTTTGTCTTCCTCGTGTTTCTTTTCTTTTCCCTTGACCTTTTGCATTTTCCTTTCCGTCTCTTTTCCACCATCACTTCATCTTTCTAATCTTTTTTTCGATCGTATTCATTTGTTTCAGCTTTTCTTTCGTCTTCTAGTCAACAATCCAACTTTTTTTATTTGACAAAGTATCTACAGATAGAAAATTGAAATTGTTTCATATCGCTGCGTGTGCTGCGTGGGGCTGGGTAACTGCCCCATTTGCCCCACCTTAACCTCGCCCAAGGTCACTACTTTATCAATCATTTACTTATATGTGTATCACTATACCGGCTGTTTCAAATTGAGTGTGCACTGAAGGGATCTCCTAAACCGTAAGAGATACAAATTCGATTAAATAGAAGAAAAGTTGCATAAATCTATGCCTTATTCGTATCCATTGACGGATTGATTTTTTTTTGTTATTTCTTCTTGAGATATTAATGAAAATGTAAAGATAAAATCGATTTTCTTTTTTCCTCAGTATTTATTTTATAATCTTGAAATTTTGATTTCACTTTCTACACTAGGCACTTTTTGATTCTGCTTCGAATAGACGTAGCAGAATTGAATCTGAAGCTTAAATTGGCAAAATTGGCATACATTTACGACGTTAAAGGCGTTTACTTAACCACCTCTGTCTACCTCTTCAAGTTATTACCAGGCCTAGGCGCATTTTAGGCGGAAGGTTTCCTTAAATATACGAGGAACTACTAATATGCTGAAGCAATCATAGTCGGAAAAAGTTCTAATCTTTAACGCATCTGCCCTGTAAAAACAAAACAATAATCCAGTCGAAGCCCGGGTAATCTATTCGGCACGCAGTAACCACTACAGTTCTGGTCGACTGGATATAAAAACTTGTTTACATAATCGATTCATTCCGAAATGATCTCGCATTCTTTTTTCCGTGACGGCGCTGTAATTGATATGAATTAAATGTATTATGCCGGTCTTTTTAAAAGCTACATTAAAGAATTATAATGTTTTCATAATTATTAATTTGAAAGAAACTATAGTGGGGTGAGGGTGAGAGTGCCTCGAGCATATAAGCCGCTCAGCGGCGACGTTGAAATGTACGCCGCTGCTTTGTTTATCTTCATACTGGTTTTTAACAGATATCCTAGGAATGTCCGACTCTTAGTTATTACAGATTTGCGTAATTAAATTATGAAAATACTTATGTAAGTGAGTATGTAAGTCTTACTAAGCATGTCGTCTGCATTCTTTCGATCTCGTTGTAAACAATTTCCTTTTGCAGCTGTAATTATTCGATTAAATCAAATTCTTGGGGTTTGTGAGCTGACGTCGACCAACTTGGCGTGGGCATACGAGGAATGCAGTCGGTTTAAATAAATAAATAAATAAATAATATCAACTTGCGCAATAAAGTTGCATGGATAATACTGTGAACGGATGCAATTGTTAAATGTGTTACAAGGAATTTCTCAGTGAATTACGATTTTTTTTTTAAATTAAGCACCAGTCAGGTCTCTTAGGTTTTCATAAAATGAAAGAAGTAGGGGGAGAAAGAGGGATTAAGTGATTGTAGATCTCTTTCGGAACATTTTGTTGTAGATTGTGATTGAATAATAATTACTGTCGGAAGATATATTTCTATATCCAAGCATTAATTTGCTTCTGTCGAATGTTCTTAGGAGAGTGTTGCGCTATTCTTTGACGTAAATGCCTCAATAAATAATTTACAATACGTTGAAATGCAATTCCAAACACACGTGTAGTTGCTTATGTAAAACCGACATGAATATCACTACTTAAATGATTGAAGTAATTAATATTTATTTTCAAGAACAAAAGAATTGTAAGAAAGTGTTGTAATGTAATAATTACAGGACGGAATAGGGTACATGAACATTTTTTTTTAAAGATTTTATTTGAAAGTAGGCAAAAATGCGATAATTTAGATATATTTCTTTTTTCTCATAAATGAATATTAAAGCCGTAAAAAATTAAAGAAATTTGAATTGATTAAATTCCCGCCAAAACGCACATTCTGACCGTGTGACGTCAATGTTCATATGTTGTCAAATCGTAATAAGTGAATATCAATACGAACACATAAAACTTATTACAATTAATAGTAAAACATATTATCAGTATTGTGCTGTGCTATAATGTAAAAATACCTGTGCAAGAACTCCGAATAAATTATTTATAAGCGTTTCACAAAATTTAGTGTTACCAACCTTACTTCTCAATGGCGAAAAATTCCCGTTTTCACCACAAATTTCTCACCAACAAAGAAAAAAAATATAATAATTTCTTTAAGATATTACAAACTATTTGACAACGGTCTGCATACAACATAAACGTCAAGGACAATGTAGGAACACTGACGTCACAACGAATGGGAAGCCTTTCGAAACCACGTGATTTATATTTGAATATTTTCGATTTTATTTATTAATAATTTAAGAGAATAATAAATGGAAACAGCGTACAAATTTGGTGTTTTCGCATGTGTTATTGACTATAGTCTCGATTAGAGAGCTTTAATTAATAATTTTATATTATTGTCATGTACCCTATTGTATATTTTGTTCGGTTTATTTCGATGATCATGTGGGCATTGATACATTGCTACAGCGTTATACGTTTGCCGCCTCGTTTGTATTTATTTAATAGAACAAAATATATAATTCCGTTTCATAGTAATAAAACTCTTAGTGCAAATTAAAATCGATTAGACACTACGAATTTATCCACGAAGTCTTGTAATCTAAGTTATTCAATATTGAACAATGAACAATTAAGCAAAAAACGAAAAATTTGGAGCTTTATTTGATCCATCCTACCAATTACGCTACTGGACGTACTACATTTCATCGGTCATCAGTATATATAGGATAAATATATTTTGCGCGGTTCAAATTCTAATGAAGCGGGCAATATAAGATATTAGACCGTAGCGTGTAAACAAACGCGAGGACGGCGGAGACAATTAACGCCGCTACAGCAATGGTGTTACTGAGTATAACAAAAACCAGAGCAATATTGCCGCAATAAAAAATTACAGTTGTGTAATCAATTCTTCTTGTTTAAATGTGTAAAGATTTTCAGAGTCATTAGTTGACCAGTTGTACTTCGACCGGCGAACTTTATTACGACATCGCGTCATCTAGTAAGAACGCCGTAAATTATTTTCACCGTCCCATTACACAATGTGCCTGTTCGATAATTTTTACGACGCTACTGAAACGATAGCGTGTACTTACTGAAATCCTATGCTTAGTCATCGGCTTATAAATCTTTTGAAACACATGCTATAATGATATCACGTGAGATACTGTTGCTATAATTATCTCAAAAAAGCCAGAGAAGTACTACTTCGTTCTGTTTGCGAGCTTTTTCGAGTTTTTTAGTTTCAGATTAAGATTTGTTAAGGCGCAATCTTAGCCCACATGCCAATTAACAAATCTTTGAACTGGAAATTAAAAATTATAGCAATGTCGTGTAGACTATCTGACAAAAACGTGGTTCATATAACCACGTACTAAAGAAAATTCTAAGCAACTCTCAGACTAGTCTTTACTGTTCCTGTTCATCTTGTACAACGCCAAAACTTTTGTTAAGTGAAAAGTTACGTCGTCTAAAGTCAAAAGAAGAATGAAAAAGGAAAAATCCCATTCAATTCATTGTTGCTGATTGGCTGCTGCAGTTTATGAGTGATATCAGGTGCCAATTGTTGTTATCGAGCCTTTCAGCTTTTGAAGATGACCAATAAAGTGTCTAAATCACCTAAATTTGTTTTAAGAGGCTGCAATTTTAAAATCGGTCGCAATTTGCCTGCTAATGCATTAACTTTATTGACGACACTCCTATTCAAGTTACCTAATCACATTGAGTTTATTATCAACAATGTTAGAATGAAATTCCAAATACTATAGGCTTTAGGTTACTATATCGGAATTTATTTTCACCAAATATTTTCATATTTGTATTTATTGATGAGTTTGGTTTAGGGAGACCATTACACATTTGCGCCACATTTGTGACCTAAATTTCATTTAAAAAACTTTTTTGCTTTAATTTTTAGAAATTTGTTTAATATTTCTGTTTTTTTTTACTTTTAAGCTTTCCGTCCCTTTTACACACGCATGACTGCCGTATGTGGGGCAATGAAATAATTTTCTTTGTAAAAAGATCGTTTAAAAAGACTGTTGAATTTAATTGTTGGACAAAATAGATGGACTTTTAAAAAGAAAAAAAATAATTAACAAACACATACATATCTGCCTGGTTACGATAGTGAGTTTCTCCAAACCATTGTGGAATTTTTGTGACTTTATAATAATAATAATATTTGTTTATTTCAATAAAAGAACAGTGATAAAAATCATTGCCAAAAATTTAAAAAAATGAGTCAAAACAAACAAAAATTCTGTTGAGAATAAAAAATGAAATTCTTCGACTTTTTCTTGAACTTACGCATTCCTTCAACTAGTAATTCATTTCCTTTGCCCTTTATCTTAGGTTTTCTCTTCTTCATTGATCTTCTTTTTTACCTGCGTTTTTCATAGTTCCTAACGTATTTTTTCTTCCTCCAGCCTTTTGAAACAGCTGTCTGATTTGTTTACTTTGACGATGTACTCATTAACTAGACAATTTATTTATTTTTCTTGATGACTTGCTTGCACCATTTTTTAATCATCTGCTTGGTCGTTTTTCCCTATTAAGCTCTCTGATTTAATTACTTTGATGATGTACTCGTTAACTAGACAATTTATTTATTTCTCTTGATGACTTGCTTTTCTTGATTCCTGGTTTGGTCTTTGTTCCT
Organism: Prosopocoilus inquinatus; assembly: GCA_036172665.1. Lineage (NCBI taxonomy): Eukaryota > Metazoa > Arthropoda > Insecta > Coleoptera > Lucanidae > Prosopocoilus > Prosopocoilus inquinatus. The sequence continues at coordinate 7,129,898 of CM069870.1, forward strand.
CATGTTTTGGAGCTGGTTCAAATTAAACGATTAAAGACATTGCATCAGAAATATTTTTTCATTTGCATCTGTTGTATCACAAATCTCCTGTTGTAAATGGTCAAGCCATCTAGCTTCCCAATCGTTTAAGAAATTTCGACGTGCGCTTTGGCCTAAATACTGGAATTATTATATTGGCGATAAGGGAAAAATAAAATCCGTCTGTGACTTAAATCATCTCGTACTGAATTGGATGGGTTGAAAGTGAATCTAAATCTGAAGTAGACGTGGCCATCTTGGATTAGAATTTCAGTTGAACATTATTTTTCTGAGCTTAATATAGTGAAATGTCGTTTTTATTATAACTGTCGTTGACTTTATCACATTTATCGTTTGGCAAGGTGCCTAAATTAAACAAACGGGTATAAATCCATCGGAATTGTTTAGTGCACGCGCTTATCTTATCTGCCATTCCCAAAATACCTCGCGTTCCGCAAAATTCATTGGCAGGTTAACGACATCATCGAAACGACCGTTGCCCTTCATTCCGAAAGGGTCTTTTAGTTTAGAAAAAAATGAAGTTTTTCAGAAGATTTTACGTTAGAAAAATTACTAAACTCCCTTGTTTATACTCCAGAAGTATCAACATTGTTGTAGAGGATGTTTCGACACAATTGAACTTAAAAATAGATGGGTGTATGTTATGGCACGTTAAAGAAAAAGTTTGCGAAATTATCCAAACAAAATTTTATTACGGATACCAGACGTTCGCCCCCCAAATCGACAGCTTGATCTAATTTTGAGATTTTGCTTTTCGCAGTACTGTTTTATAGTTGAGCGTCAGTTTTTGCATCAGAATTGATGCAGGTAAAAAATACATATCCATTATTACTTTGGAACTAGCAGAAACAAAACGGAAATGCACGCAAACAGGGAATTTAAGAACACGTGCGTGCACATTTTCAACTAAAAATGAAACATATGGTATACGAATACGTGCCCAAATGAAAGAAAATAGGCAAACATTTTTTTTGGAATAAATAAATAGCTACCGAAATACGATTTTTATTCTGAAAGCGCTTTCAGTTTTATTATTTCTCTTGATCAAAATGCAAAAAAAAAAAATATTATCAAATGATACGTGTTCGAACTAGTAGTGATCTGCAGATTCTAAATAAGTCAAAACGTGTAGGGTCTTCTGTTTGAATTACGAAAGTTCACATTACTTCCAGAGCGGATTCCAAACATGCAAAAATGTATAATTTAAGACAAGAAACATCTACAGCACAGAGGAGAAACCAGGAAGTCCCACGGTGCATGTGTAGCATGCCAATAAATTGTAGTTTCTATTTAATTTCATTTTACTTTCAAAATGTAATGTATTTATTTTATTTTGCTTGCTCAGCACTCGTTTCATTCGCACGGCGTGTTTGTGTGTTGGTTCATTTTCTTTGTTTCTTTTGCTTGCTCAGCGCTCGTTCCGTTCGCGCGTTATTCCCCGCCGTGTTTTGTTCGCCAACAATCACTATATTATCGATAGAGAACTTGAATCGACAAACGTTATAAAATTTTATATGTAAGATGCTTAAATAAGGCGTCTCGTAAAAAAAACTTGCGACCATACGGCGAAGTTTAGTCTGTAGGTTGGCCTAGTTACTAATCTACCCCTTAAACCGTGAACAAAAAAAAATGAATAGTTTAGTTCAGAAAATGCTCGAAAATAACAAACCCTTGAAAAATAATAAATCTAGAACAATTTTCTACATCTATGTATAAAGATTCTGCGAAGTAATACAATAGTAAATGTATGAATTACAAAAGATACAAATGTGATAACTAATTTGTTTTCATTACAGTAATGTCGTTGCAAAGATACGAAAAAGTTTTCTAACGATCGCGTCTTTCTATGCATTTATTAGCTACAGGCATCGAGGTTAAGTATATGGAGGACGCTGTGCCGTAGAACATGTACTATTGAAAACCAGAGTGTGGAATCAGTGACGTAATTAGTCCGGGCTCGTGTTCAACTTTTTTATCGGGCCCCTCTTTGCTTATATGTATATTTGAACTATGAAGTTCAGAAAATGCATGTAAACTTAAATTTGTTTAAGAACATCAAATTAAAAAATAAAACAAATAAGTGCAATTGTTTCTTGTAAACGTATAATATGATAAAGTATTAAAAATGACACTAATAAAATCTAAATTAGTCAAAGTAGTATGCAGGGTATTCATTGGAAGCCGCCACATTAACTAATTTTCTTGCTACATTTCATGGCAACATCGGAAAAACAAATGACGATCAGGTTTCAAGAGATTTTCAATACATTAGGAAAGCGGATGGTCCTAAAGTTGGCGCAGAATTAGAAACGGATTCTATTGGACTATAAAATTTCATGTGAAGGATACTTTAAAATTAGATTGGTGTATACAACGTGTTCCGTTTGGTCTTGAAGCTATGTCACTTCGTTATTTTAAATGGAATACCCTATATATTTCTACATTTTCGGATCCCGGACCACATTTTAATGTGACTTTGCGCATCGTACTTAGAGGGTCTAATCTACAGGGTGCGTAAAAAGTGTCGCACCAAATGGGATCATGTAGAAACCGTTTGACATTTAGATTTGATGGGGTTAAATTTTACATAAATACGCATACTTTGATATGAGTTTTATTTGTTCTGGCCGACTGGTGTTTGTCAAAGGCAACCTAGGGTTAGTTTGGCGTCATTTGGCGGATAATTGAATTAGAAATACAATGTGGTATATCAATCGCACAAAACAAATGAAACTCGTATCAAAATATGTGTATTAATGTATAATTTAACCTTGCCAAACGTTAAATCTAAATGTCAAACCGTTTCTACGTAATCCCATTTGAGGAGTAGAAGTAACAAAGGGCCAATTTTTCAAAAGAGATTTTGGTACAAAAAGGTTTTAGGTGTCATGACCTGCATCCTGTGAAGCGGGCGAATTGACCCGATACAAATTTCCAGGGAAAAAGTGCACTGAAACTTTTTGACAGAAGAACTGTTAAGTCAATTCCTCGACAAAGCGGAAATGTTTCTTTAATTTTTTTTTGTAATTATTACATTTTGAATTTGTTTACGTAGTGTATGTAATAGTATACGTCCGCATGGGGCGAAGAATATTTTTAATAATAATAGTATTTATATTTTTTTAATGATGACGTATTTGTCAATTTTTCGAGTTTAGATTTTTGGCACTTGGCCCCTTTGTTACTTCTACTCCTCATTTGGTGCAATACTTTTTACGCAGCCTGTATACTTTTACGTTTTCAGGTTCCGGGCTGAATTTTAATCTGACTTTATGCATCGCACATAGGGTTTAATCTAAACCGTTCGCGTTATTCAAGTTTTTTAAGAAAATATTGCTGTTGCAGTACTTCAAAAAATATCTTCGGGAGAAATGACGATAAAGACTTGTGGGTTTTTCGCAAAAGTTTCATCTTGAAATGCTTTTTCAGTTTCATCGTCAAGAAAAAATCCAAAAATACAAGTAACAGTAAGTTCTTACAAATGTTTTAATAAACTTGAGAATATTCAAACTGCGATAGCTATTTTTTTTTATAAATTTTGTTGCAAATCGTTTTTGATTGCAGTGAAAACCTCGAGCAGCCTCTGTGCAGCTGTTTCAGCCCTGTTTGGGGCTTCGTCAGCAGAGACGTAGCTCGACATTCCCACTGCAAACCAAAAACGACTTGTCCAATTTATTCGCAAATGCGATGTAATAGTGATGTCAGGTCAAAAAGCGATCGTAGGATGTCGCTGTTTTTTCTGTTTATTTTTTTTTAATGCTATATATCTCTTACCATTAGCAGATGCGCTATTTAATTCTCTTTTCAATTTTTCTTGTAAATGACTAACTAGAGAGATATGAAGAAAGTCGCCTTAAGTGGAACACCCTGTACTAATTTACTTCGATCCATTTGACCAAGTACATGGTTTTGGACATGGCCAGAATCATTATAAGAAAACATTTAAAATGAAAGTACATTAAAATACACATACATTAAAAGTAATACATACAGGTTCATTAAGCAATTACAAAGAAGCATCTTCCAAGAATTCTCCAAATGTGTAATAACATTTTGTAATTAGAAGTATTTTCATTCTTCGCTTAAACTCGTTATTTTTCAAAGTTTTGTAAGTATTTGGAATTTTATTGTAAGCTCTTATGGCTAAGTATTTTTTGAAAAAAGCTAATTTATGATGCGGAATTTCTAACGAAAATCCATTACTAGTGTTATAACCAACGAAAAGAATTCGGGCCACTTGTTCCGCGAACGGTACGAAAATTTAGTACTCGGACTGTATCAGCCTTGCCCACAAAGTGCGAACGCTCGCATTGCACTCCTTCCCCTTCCACTCAATAACAATTCGACGCATCGCATAGTATATTCGACGTAAAAAGCGTTCGAAACTAAGTGGCCTGAATTCTTTTCCCTGGTTATAACAATGATAATCATTTAATTTTTTCCACCAAGATGCATTTTCGTGGGCATATAAAAGTAAGTAAAAGATAAACGTACATACAACAGTCATTATTTGCCATTTTTTAAATATGTTCCTACAACTTGTCTGCCCATGAACCCCTTCCATAAACCGCAAAGCTCTTCTTTATAATTTAGAAATTCGTTCGACTTCAGTTCCAGAACCCAATGCTGTTATGGCGTATGATATTAGTGAGTGGAAACAAGAAAAATAAAATGTTCTTAATATTTGTTGACTGACATATTTTTTCAACTGTTTGATTTAATAGCATATAGGTGCCAATCTATTACTATATTCCTATGTATATAAACTTAGTAAAATTGTCTCTTTTTGAAATCTGTGGTTAAGCCATGTACAGGGTGTTCATGGGAAGCCGCTACAATAGCTAACTCTCTTATTTGTATTTTTACGAAGTAACTTAAATTTTAGGACTTCTCCTCCTCGTTTTTACTACTTTTACTTTCGGAGAAACAAATGACAATCAGGTTCTCGAGATTTTCAATTGTTTTCAACTTTTTTAAATGTAATTTTAGGTTTTTTATCATTGTATCGCGTTCCGGATGTCAAATTAATGATGTCTTTAAAATATCATCTCCCAAAGCCTACTATTTTAGAAATGATTTAGTAACAAAATCTTTGTGTTCACGGGAAATGGCTACAATAGCTAATTTTTTTATTTGAAGTTTCACGAAGTAGCTTAAATTAGAAAAGTTTCAGGACCTTCCCTTCTCGATTTTATGGTACCTTTGGAAAAACAAGTGACTATCAGGTTTTTGAGATTTTCAATTGTTTTTAACTTTTTTAAACGGAACATTACGTTTTTTATCATGAAATCGCATTCAGGATGTCAGATTAAGTATGTCTGTGAAATAGTATCTCTAAAAACAGAATATTTCATAAATAATTCAGTCTTGATATTCGCGGGAAGAAGTGTATTGTTACGATAGTCTTTTTATTCACGAATACAATATGGTGCGTGTTGAAACAAGAGAATAAAGGAAGTGTGTTCAAACTGTCAAAACTTTGTGAACTGTCATGATTCAAAATTTGTTTAAATTTAGCTCAAACTAGAAACCCTTGGGTCTAAATATTGAAAGCGCGACATGTTAAAATGTCTAATACCATTATTTACCAAATAATTTATAAAATAGTAGACTTGGGAGGGGAATATTTTAGAGAAATACTTAATTTGACATCCTGAACACGATACGCTAATAAAAAATATAATGTTCCATTTAAAAAAGTTGAAAACAAGTGAAAATCTCGAAAATCTGACATCTGCCATTTGTTTCTCCGAGGGTACCATAAAATCGAGCAGGGAAGATCCTGAAACTTTTCTAATTTAAGCTATTTCGTGAAACTTCAAATAAAAAAGTTAGCTATTGTAGCCATTTCCCGTGAACACCAAGATTTTGTTACTAATCATTTCTAAAATAGTAGGCTTTGGGAGATGATATTTTAGAGACATAATTAATTTGACATCCTGAACGCGATGCGATGATAAAAAACCTAACATTCCATTAAAAAAAGTTGAAAACAATTGAAAATCTCGAAAACCTGATTGTCATTTGTTTTTTTGAAAGTACCATAAAACCGAAGAGAAGAAGGTCCTAAAACTTTCCTAATTTAAGTTACTTCATAAGAATACAAATAAGTAAGTTAGCTATTGTAGCGGCTTCCCATGAACACCCTGTATACAAAATTTAATAACATCCTGTGTATTTGAAAACGTGTTTTTGAATTTCATTAGTAAAGTGTTGTTAGGTTCACTTTCTGCGCTTGAAAAATATTTCACGCAAACATATTATCACGACATATTTGCATTGTATTCAGTTGCGTACTTCGCGTTGTGATGATGAGATCACGTTCTTACGCAATTTAATTAATCCCAATAATGACCACTAACGAAGTGCCTGTTATTTTTTTGAGCCCTTCGATCGCAGTCGGTTCGTGTACGCTGTTACATACTTGTGCTGCTATTCTCGTCCCTATTCATCGCTTGTTCGAAATCGTTCCGCGAAAATATCAGTTGCTACCTGTGTGCATGTTTACCTGTGACGATATTTTCAAGCCGGTTAATACAAATCCTGTCAGTGTGGGGATTCATACCTAACCGTCAGCACACATCGCTATAGTAGTCTCGGGTTCACGTCCGGTATAACGGTCGCAGCCGCGTCGGGAAAAATTCGCTAAAGTTTTCGCCGGAAAAATGTTGAAAAGTTTCCGCGTTTCATTTTCTGTTTTGTTGAAATAGTTTCATGCGGACACTTTTTTTTAAAAAAAAGAAAATTCCAATCGGTTTCTGGATTATTATTAATGATTAGTGATCGAATTAATTCCGGTATAAAAATCGGTAGGATCGTCTATTAGTTGATAGTAGTTATTAATTCTTCGCGTGTATTTCTTCGACCTCTTCGATAGAAAGAAGATACAAGGACATCGAGTGTAAGAACGGAAGAAAAGTTTGATGCTGGACGTGTTCAAGTGCGGCGCTTAAAAGTTCGTTAGTTACTTCCAGTGTTGTTCCCCCCTTTGGCCGATTCTAGTCTTTTTTGTTCGCTTCGATAAGGTGCAACTGCGTTTTCTCTTCGCCGGACAAACTCTACGATGTCGAGTATTCATCTGGACCGCCACTCACCCTAGGCATCTGCTTCTGCAAGAAGCACATCTGCTCGTAGGGACGTGGAGTCTCGCCACTATTGGGCTAGAATTAGAAAAGAAAAACAAAAGACCATTATAGGCTGTGATTTGTTCTGTTCTTGTTGCTTTTTTTCTTTTCTTTTTTGTTACTTTTGAATCGTTGGACTGTGATAGTAGTAGTTTTTCGAAATGGGCAATCACCCTTCGAATCATCAGCCGCTGGAACGAGGAGTCGCGGTAGGAAAATTTGGAGATGTTAATACGGTATGTATTTAGTGTTACGAATCACGAGGGTACACCTATGCAGTGAATGAGTCACTGCGTAAAATTTTGCCCAAGGGTATGAAATGCTTGTGCGGTAGGTAAATCAAGCATGAATGGCCAGACACTTCTGAGCAGGGTCGAATATGACGCAGGGCAATTTCTTAGAATATCGGCTACTTTCAAAACTCAATCGTATGTAGACTAAGACTGTGATATACAAGTCTATTATCGAATGCCGATAAGAAAAAGAGAAAGTATAACGACTAATTGATATCGATCGATTAATGGATATTCAGGGCTATTCTGTAACAATGATATGCATATCAATTGATATGGTCTTCAATAATTGCAAAATACTTAATACGATTTCATAACAATTAAAGTCGATTTCCGACTGTCAATTGTAGAGAGATGCATATTAATTCGATATCACATTTGATATAGATTGCAAGTTGTTACGAAACTACGTACAGAGTAGCGATTTTGCAAGTTCATTTGAAACATTGTTGTAAACATAATTGTTACATCAAGTTGTATCAAGTCTATATCAATGTTACAGAATAGATCCCATTATCGATAAACTGATATATCGATGTATTCGATATATCCGATATATCGTGTACATCGACATAAGGACATATCAATTTGTTAATATATCGATATGACAGTGTACAGATGACTAGATGTTAATATAAATGAGGTCCACTCTGTAACTTTTTAAACAAATCAAAATTATTGACAACAGCTGGAATGGTTTTAAATCGAAATTTTCAAATTTACATTCAACATTAGATACTTGTTTGTAATCTGTCCTATTCCACAATGAAGTAGAAATAATACGTGTAAACAAAGGCTGTGCAAAAACATTGATATATCGAGAATATCGATATACAAATCTATTAGCGAATGCCAATCAGAAAAATAAAAATTATCGATGTATCAATTAATCGATAAACTGATGAAAAAATATATGTATCGATGTTATCGATGTTTGAGAACAATCGTTATTCCATAGTGAAATGTTATTATCGCAAAGCCCTGTATGTAGACTACTGCATATCAAAATTTTAAAGCAAATCAGAACCTAGTTTTAACAATTAGTAATGCAGTTCAGTGCAACTTCATCTTTGCAGAGTATTGTTGGGCGATACGTATCGATATTATAGGTTACGATACTTTCAACTGTACCAACAAAAGTGCCATCCTAAAGCTCAGCATTCACTAGGACGGTCGGTCGAAACGGCGCGCAGCGCGGCGCTGCTCCCAAACGAAATGTATGTAAATCATTCGAGATGCGTCAATTAGGGCGGTAGCGCCGATCGACCGATCGCTCTACTAGCGGACGCTCAGCTCAACTCGTTTACTCTGACCACGGCCTGCTGAGTTGATATCACGATGTCATATATGGCCAGTCCAAAGAGCTTTCATTAAAAAATGTTTTTGGTAAAAATGAAAAGCATGTGTCAAGTGACGCCCTCAAATTCAAAACTAGTGTCAAAATTACTTATAATAATAATATAATAAATATCTTAAAATTTTTTGGTTATGAGAAATGTAATTCTTTGCCAATAATTAATTTGTTAGGAACTCTTGGACAATTCGTCTTGATACTTAAGTTAAGTTGTCAAAATAAGCGTCGGTGTCGTAACCATGTTAACACCTAATTAATTAGTGTGAGAGGACGCTAGTTGACACGCTTCATGGCTTGCTTTACTGGAACACATTTTTAGCCGAATTGGACTGACCGTATATGACATATCAATTCAGCTGGCCGTACTCTGATGAGGAAACCGAGTGACAGGGTTGTTAGATTAGGCAAAATTCCGCCATTTTGGCTACATTTTAGACAAATTCGGCGTTTCAAAGTTTGATTGGACGCCAAACACCTGGTTTGAGCTACTTTTGTTGTTGTCTTTACATAACGACATAACGAAACTCAACAGTAATCTACATTCTGCTTGAAACCGCAAATATGTACAGTCGCGATCATTCTAATCGAGACCGTTGTAAGCTAACTGCGCTCTTATTGACGCTGTCGGTTGTAAGGGTTGCAGAACCGGCAATCGGTCTCGATTAGCTTGATCGCGACTGTACTTACTTCGAGTATCGTTTTCTTTTGTTTTTTGTTTATTTAATATTTTTTCTTTCTGTTTTGTTTTGAGAAATTGATGTTTTGCATTTTATTCACAGTTCATTTGTTTTGTTTTATCCTTTTGTTTCCTGACAGTCTCTTGACTTTTCGCATTCTTCTCTTTTTAATGAGATTGGTTTTCAGTTAGCTTGCAAAAAAATTAGATCTTTTTCTTGTCTATTTTAGTGCCGTGGTACTGCTGTTTGTTTTTTTAAATCTCGTTTTTTGCTCTTGTTTTTCTGCTTTATTTAGTTTTTTTTAAATTGGTTTTACACTTATGTTGACTGACGTCTTTTTACAGCTGTATGTTTTTCTACTATTTTATTTTTAGTCTGGAAATTCAGTTGTTTTTCGTTCATCTTATTCATCAATTTTTCTTGCTTTTTTTCTGTTCTTCATGCTTTTGTATTATGGATTTCTTTTTTTCTTCTCTTATCAAGTTAATAATTTTTCGCATTTTATTTTCGCTTCTTCGTATTTAACGTACATATTTTTCTTTTATCGTATCATTTACGTTTTTTTTTGCTTTTTTTTGGCGTATTTAATTTTTTAATAGTTTTTGTTTTGCTTTTATTTTTTCTTGTCAATCTTCTTTTGCTTTCTTTTTGCTTTATCGCTTGCATTTTGTTGATGTTTCATTCGTTCCTGATTTTTTTGCGGGTTAATTTGGTTTTTTAAAATTTATTTTGTTTCTTTCTGCTCCTATTTTTAGAAAAACCAAAAAAAAGTACAGGCGATTCGTTTTTGTTTTTTATTACCACATTTCTTAACCGGAAAATTTTAAGATGGTATTTTTTTAAGTCTTATTATTACAGATATTTTTTAAATTTATTTCTGCTAATAGCGCGACATCAAAAATTATTTTCCTAGTCATGAAATGGAAAGCGACTGTTTACATTTTTAATTGTTTTTTTTTTTGCTTTTATTTTCTACGAACTTTTTGATTCGTCCGGAAAAAAGATGTTTCTTTCGTTCCTGATTTTTTTGCAGGTTAATTTGGTTTTTTTGAAATTTATTTTGTTTCTTTCTGCTATTTTTAGAAAAACAAAAAAAAAAGAATAGATGATTCGTTTTTTTTTACCACACTTCTAAACCGGAAAATTTTAAGATGGTATTATTTTAATTTGTTTTATTATTACATATATTTTTTTAATTTATTTCTGCTAATACCGAGACATCAAAAATTATTTTCGTAAAGGGCGGTCATGAATGGAATAGAAAGCGACCGTTCACAATTTTAAAATCCATGACTACCCTTGATCAAAATAATTTTTAATTTTAATAATAATGTCAAGCTATTTCAAATAATGTAAAACAATTAATTAATATTCTCTTTAATACTTCGGAATTTGGCGTAATTGAGCTACTTTGTATTTGCATTTTAAAGAAATATTAAAGCGGTCGTCTATGAAGTTTCCGAAAAAGAAAAAGGAAACACGCTGGCTTTCGACGGTCTGTATATTAATAAAATTTTGAAACTAAAGAAAAATAAGAAAACCGCAAAGTTTAAGGATTACCTATTAGTTTCTTTCATTTCTTACCTTTCGTCTTGATTTAATCGATTTCATATCTTATCACTGGCGACATGAAATTGCGATACTGTCTGAGGCAACATGTTTACTTACTATGTTACTAGTTAGAAAATAGGTATACATAGGGTGAGTGTGAGAGTACCCGACAAAAAAGAATCTCATGTCATGGATTGAAGGAAAAATGTTTAAGAAAACTGTAATTAAACATCAGAATTCCTTAAAAATTTTAATATACAAAATATAAATTTATTTAGTTAGTTTCAGGCTGCCGATCGTTCAGGTAACTCATGTAAACATCCGAACTACGTGACTCATAATAACATAGCACCTGTTCAACTGGAATCGAAGGGTGAATTTAATTATTTTGTATCAAATTATTTAATTGCTCCCTTGATAACGCAAGCCCAGGCATTCGAATTTATTGTGCAGCGGCGTGCCGATGGATTTTGATGTGCACATATAAGTAAAGTAAGATATTACTGCCACCCCGAAACAATGAAATTAATATAAAAAAGAAGCGTTAGTTTACTTTATAAAAGCAATTATTGCAAATAAATAGTTTGTAATTAAACATTTTTTGTTAATTGAAGTTTGTTCTTGTCCGATGAAAATTGTAAGTACAAAGTTTTTTAATCTCGAACCGGACAGAAAAATGAAGGGAAAACGTTTCATTCCTGACGAATCTATAAATCTATAGCGAAACGTTGAGTGTTTTCAGTCAGGGGTGACGAAGCTATAAATCTATAGCGAAACGTTGAGTGTTTTCAGTCAGGAGTGACGAAGCTATAAATCTATAGCGAAACGTTGAGTGTTTTCCCTTCATTTTTCTGTTCGGTTCGAGATTAAAAAACTTTGTACTTATTTTTTGTTAAGTTACAACAATGTGTCGTTACATACCATGAGTTTTTTTTATAAGTATACATAGGAACGGTGTGTATTTTTATAAAAAAAAAAACATGTCAACGTATTATGTATTTGTAGTTGATTGCCCATAGATTGCAGTAAAACAATGCTTTTTTTTATAAAAATATACACCGTTCCTATGTATGCTGATAAAAAAAACTCATGGTTTTATACCTAAATACATAGTATTTTTTTTATATCTCAGAATGATCTTTCTGCATCGCAGAACTAGTTGTAGGAGCTAATCAAAAGTTTTGCGCAACTATTAAAGTCGTCCGGTATAGTGTATGTGGAACGACGCTCACCATAAATGATACCATTTGACAGTTTCGTAGCCCTTTCGCTGAATGTTTTTAAGGGTGTGAGAGATGAAAAGAGCGGGCCTAAAATGACGTATTTCCGGTATAAATCAATAAATAAATAAATTCGTGTAGAGTTGATTAACTGCCCCAGTTATTTGATGCAGGCGAGTATTGTATATGACGTGCATGCATTCTTTCGCGAATTTAACTGTATTTTAATTATTTATTATGAATTTTTTAAAGAACAACATCGAATTTTGTCGTTAAAAATCATATCATTCCGATTTATCAATTTAGTAATAATAATAATAATAATAAATAACAACTGATAAGGACAGCAATAAATAAAAACCAATTTGTTTATGGACTGTTTTTAAGTTTCAAATTAATTCGGCCTCAAATATTTCTGTGACTTTTTGAAATTTTCTGTTTTTATTGTTGCCGTTACTGTTTGAAAGAGTGTGTGAGATTAAGATCAATTTTTTCCTTCTTGTTTATTTTATTCAAATTTTCTGAAATCATTATTTTTTTTTTCGATAAACATTACGTCTATTATGTCCATCGGCTTTCCTGCTTTTTTCTCTCGTAAAAGTTGCGATCGTCATTTGTTTTTCTTCTTTACCTTTTTATTTAATTTAATGTTTGACAAAAAAAATGCGTCAGAATCAAAACTGGCGTGCAACTAAATTTTTTTCATTTTTAATTGACACCTGACGTCGGCCAAAACCATAAAAATGAATTTGTTTTTGACAAAAGAAAAAGAAAAAAAAACACTTTCCTAGTTTACTTTTATAATTTGCCAATCTTAATTCGCTTAAGTAAAACAGCGTTGCCAAATCCGCAAATTTTCAAACTTCTTATTTAAAGATACATCGTATTTTGTCGTTAAAATTTAATTTCAATTTAATAATAATAATGAATTTGTCTATGGACTGTTTTTAAGTTTATTTTTGTGATGAACAGATAAAACAGCGACATCTTACGATCGCAATTGCGAATAAATTGGACAAGTCGTTTTTGTTTGCAGCGGGAATGTCGAGCTATGTCTCTGCTGACGAAGCCCCGAGCAGGGCTGAAACAGCTGTACACACACTGCAATCAAAAACGATTTACAACAAATTTTTTTTTATTTTTGTGCTTAATTTACTTTATAACTTAATGATTTTAACGTAAACGTAAGATAACTATAATTGCAACTGGAATGAGAACATAACCTGTACCACGTCTTGGCGCTCGCTCCCACCCTAATGCAGATTTCTATTGCTAGAACAAACTTTGTCGAGAATTCGCCATTGTATGTTATGTGTCGTAATCATCGATTGATTGAGAAACAGATTGTTATTTTCAATGGCACACGTCAAATTCCTGATTATTTTACGGTACAGACTTGCCTTGCCTACTGAACATACATCTTGTCCCTCAGTAATTGGGCACAGGCCTGTTGAGCAACTAATTCACTAATAATAATAATAATACCGGGTGATCAACGGAACTCATAATTAGAGGAGGCCGTGATTTGGTGCTATTTTATGCTATGTGGTTGGGTACAATGAGAAATGAATAATAAGTTGACAGTTGTCATAACTGAGGTTATGCTCGTGCTTTATACAATCTTTATTGTATTGTATTTTGTATGGATGCTGGTTTAAACCCTTTTTTTTAGAATATTAGGGGCGATTCTGCAAGACAAATCCGTTTATTATTAATCATCAAAAAAAATAAACGTCACAATTCTGACACTTGACATTTTTAACTTCAAACTGTAAGCCTGTGTTGCCAACTTTTTGGAAATTTGACAGCTTGCTTTAATTATAAATTCCGTTGATCGCATGGCAGTAATAATAATAACCTATAACTTGTTGCGGCTTCATACTTTAGTTTTTCATTAGCGAAGCACATTTTTTGTTGCCAACGCACATTTTTCATACTACACTTTCTCTTTCAAGACAAATACGTACAAATACAAATAGGTACTCTGAATGCAATCAGTGCAAGTGAATCGAAAACGCTATGTGTGATACGATCCGGTGACAAACCCACCAATCCTGGTGATATCTTTCTCGTTTTATTTCGATTCACTTTAAATAAAAACGAACGTAACTTTTCATTACCTCTGCAACAACTGTATCGCACGACCATATTGCATCAATATCGTCACGTGAATAGGTAACTTAAAACAATAGAATTATTGTTAAGGTGCCCATTCACGTGGCGACCGAATTAAAATACCTTTTCGTTATGAAACAATAGCAAACAGATTAAAAGTTTCAGGAACATTTTGATTTGCTAGTCTCACGAAAAGTCGTTGTATATGTAACAGTGAATAGGTATACTTGAAAGCGTTTGATTCTTAAAAACAACTAATAAGTAGGTGAAAGATGATAAAATCTTAAAATAAATTACCGATTAATTTTTAGTATATGTAAGTCTTGGTGATCTAGGGGTTGCCAGACTAATACCCGGTTTCTGAAACGATAAATAACTTTATGTAAAGATAAATTTTTATTGACAGATAAGTTTATGAAAAGTATAAACCGTCCACGTTGCTACTTGTACGCTCTTTCCACGGATAAAGTTTTGAGAAATGGTTGTTTTTTTTAGAGTTATGGTGAGTTTACCTTGAGTTTATTTTTACATAATGTCATGTATCGTTTCAGAAACCATGTACCGTGCCTTCAATTGAATTCCTCATTAAAGGGGGCTCTGATTTCACTGTTTTTTTTCTCCTAAGATTTGCAGCACTGTTAGCTATTCAATTATTTAATTAAACAAATGTCAAATTGACACTTTGTATTTTTAATTAATTCAAAATGTTAGAATTACAGCAGAAAATATTTATTGTTGAAAGTTATTTTCAAACCGGTAGAATAGAAAATGGACAGTTAGTTTATTCAATTAATCAGTGTGTACAGATGTTTCGACAGCAGTTTCCTAATTTTGCTATTACTTATGAACAGCTAGTTAAACATACCCATGCTTGTGTTCTTAAATTTCGTGAAACAGGATCACTTGGTCGCAAAACAGGGAGCGGAGCAGCTAAGAAAAGGACTGCAGCCTGCATTGAAGATGTTCGGGATCAAATGGAACACTCTCCTAAGAAATCTATTGCGAAACACTTTCACAAGAAGTTCAGCTATCAGTGGGAACATGTCACACTATTCTTAAAAAAGACTTAAAGCTTTATCCATATGAGATTCAAGCAGTCCACGAACTCAAGCCAGTAGATTTTCACAGAAGAACAGAATATTGTCAGTGGTTTCTTGATAACTTAAACAACGACGACATTCTTGACAAGTGTTTCTTTTCCGATGAGGCCTGGTTTCATCTCTCAGGGTATTTAAATAAACAGAATATGAGAATATGGTCAGCAGAAAATCCCCATGAATTTGTGGAAACTCCATTAGATCCATTAAAAATTGGTATTTGGCTAGCAGTGTCAAGAAGGCGTATCATCGGACCAATATTTTTTAACGACTCAGTAAGTGCTGAAAGATACCGAAATGAGATATTAGAACCTTTCATTAATCAACTACATGATGATGAACTTACAGAAGGGTTTTTTTTTAAGCAAGACAATGCTACTGCCCATACAGCTCATCAAACAGTGACCTTCCTGCAGCAGTTTTTCGATAATCGGATTGTGAATTTTCCTGCAAGGTCTCCGGATCTCGCAATTATAGATTACTTCATTTATCCGCACATGAAAAACACAGCTTTTAGAACTACGCGTCACACAATCGAAGATATTCGTGTGGGCATTACAGATGTGTGTGCTAACATAACCCCCGAACACTTAGAAAACGGGTTTGAAAACATGAAACGCAGAGCACGCTTATGTATTCAAGCTGAAGGAGAGCACTTTGAGCATCTACTTTAAACTTTAATGTTATGTTTTTATTTGATGTTATGATTAGTACTGACAGTTAATGACAACTGTTTTCTCTAGAATCGTGTCGCCAACTTCATAAAAAAAATCACAGCTTACTTTAACGAGGAATTCAATTGAAGGCACGGTAGTTTCCTGCACCAGACTTTTCTCAAATTGTCTCGTTAATTGTACAGTACACTTTTTACGGACAAATCTTATTCAGCATGGGTATTTTTTATTCAAAGAAAGACTTCTCGAAATAATCAGATAAATCATACGTGATCACAATAACAACATTACATCGTGAGTAATTCCACTTTGTACGAACCTCCTACATGGTGATCACTGATCACTGATCATAATTGCGTCTGTATTTCACACAGAGCAATCACACAAACTGAAATGGAGTTTCCAGAAAGATGCAGATTGGCACGTGATGATCGGACTGGAATATACGATTAGACGAGTCGTCGATACGTTCGGCATATTAATACGCACTTTATTTGTTCTTACACGTTGGCCTTGGTTAATAATAGAATAAAATTTCCACGTTTGCGTCGGTATTATCACACCGCATTTGCGTATGGACGCGAATACATTATCGCCCTTTGAATTCCGGCGATGCGGCGTGACAATATTTCTGAGGCTTCTTTAAAGCAGTATCGATTTGAATGAAGGAAGCCTTCGGCAGCAATCTTTAGTTCAGGAAAAGAAATGCATGCATTTTCTCGCATTTTCTTTGATTTTCAATTGACTTCTTTTTTTTAATTTTCTTTGTAGCAGAAGCTTCTTACAAAGCTGTTTATCTTTATTTCTTTACTTGTTTAGTATTAAATACAAAAATAGTCATGTGTAGAATGAATTGAAAAACAATGAGAAAGTGGCGTTACCATTTTCTTTTTTGGAATTTTATTTAAGTTTAAGTTTATGTCATACGCGGCGTGGCAAATCCAAATTGCCACAGAAGGGAAATTATCGAACAAGATTGAGATTAAGCAAGCTTAAGGATCGTCACCTCATGTTGACTAATCCGAAAGGGGGAGCCTCTACTCGAATACGATATTGCAATCGTCGTCTTGACCGTCTTTCAATGAACTCCACTCAAATACCATATTGCAATCTTCGTCCTGGCCGTCTTGCTCTCGTGCAAACAGTTATACTATTACACTTCTCTGTATACAATCAGTATATAAACTGTTACGTTACACTTCTCCGTAGACAGTCGGTATAAGAACCAAAATCAGAGTCTACAATTTGCACGACGTTTTTCTACGACGCTTTAAAATCTAACATTTTACTATAAATCGAACTAAGAATCAGTAGATAGGTACTAAAATTTTTGTAAGACAAAAAGCAATAGGTTTCTTAATCAATTTAGATTTAGATTTATTAAATTGATCAGTATCTATCGGTATTTTGAATTAATTGTATAAAATGTATGCAAAGATTATTTCTTCTTTGTATTAGTTGAAAAAGTTTCAATCGATTTAATAAAGTTTTTATTAAAAAAAAAAAAGAAATCTGTCTCTAATCATCAATGTCGAACCAATAAACTTGTGTGGCTTCATTGAGAATTGACCCTCCGTACATATCAGATTTCCTGCTGGAAAATTCAGTAAGTAAGAAATTAAATGGGAGATGCTTTAATTTAACCTTTACTAAGTCGTATTTTTTGGAACGGAATAACGTTTCATATTGTTCCTGCGATTGGTATCTTGCATAGACAAAAACTAAAGTATCCACATTGTTATTTTTTATGGAAATAATCGGAAACTCAATGTACTTAAATGTGTAAGTAGGTGTTGTAAAAGTTTGGAAATATACTGGCTACATTTTGTGATTCACTGCCTCAGAAATCTGAAAGAAATTATGATACTATGATGAGCAGTGATCGAAAACACTGTAGTGTCTAATAGAAAACATTGGGTTAAGTTGGACCACAGTAAAGAATCAATAGGTAGTAGAGCGGGCGTTCGGAACGTGCACAAAACCGTGAGAAATATTTTACTGTTATTTCATGCTGAAGGATTAAACACCGTTCTCTCTCACGCATTGATAGTCAGGACCCCCGTAACCATGTGTGCAAAGCGTGCAGTGCACGCGGGCGCCACGTTCAAGGGGCGGCAATTAGCTTCTTGGTCACTGGACATATTTTGTCATTTTTTTCACCCAAGAAAAGAAAAATACTGGGAAACAGTTTCTTGTCTGGTATAAATTATTCGAAAAACTAGCCACAAGTTTTGATGAAGCCGTCAACCTCCCGGCAAAACGTCGACTAAAATAGAACAGTTAAATGCGGCAATTAAAAATAGAAAAGTCTAATTTTTGTAATTTTCGTTTGCTAAATTTTTCATAAAAATTTAATAATTTTATTAGGTAAAAAAATAAATTATGTAAGCTGTTACGGTTTGGTTAAAAAAAAACAAATTATATTTCACTTTTTAAGTTTTTATAAATTTATGTTCCTTTTGCTTTTGTGATTTTGTTTCTTTTTTTCTAATATTAGTAACCAGCGGGCTTCGCCCACTTGCATTCTGGGGGAGGTGGGGGGGGGCGTCTAAACAGAGGTCTTCTCGCTGAGATGAGAGGAAAGCGCTTCCCTTCGTTTTTGGGGGCTTGCGACAACTGGGAACTTGAAAAAATGAAGGAAAATGTTTAAATAAAAGTGAATGAGAATGCTTAAAAAAGCGAAGGAGAATGTTTAAAAAAAGTGAAGGAGAATGTTTAGAAAAAGTGAAGGAGAATGTTTAAAACATGTGAAGGAAAATGTTTAAAAATTTTTCTGTTTTTTCCATTTCTTTTCTTTTAATTTTTAATAATTTTGATAATTGACCGTTTTTGTTTGCCCCAACTCATCAGTCAGAGGGCGCCAAAATATAGATTGGCATGCTGTTGATAGTTGAACCCCTCTTTCAGCTGTCGTTCTCGCAATTGATCTCGCGTTTTCATGCACATATCGAGACACTGCCGAGTGTTCTTTTTGCGTCACCTAATATATCGTTCACTGTGAGTTGGACGTAATAAAGAGACTGAAGACAATTAAGAACGTCGTTGCTATGGTTACGTAGTACGCGGATCAATGAACGAATTTCAGAAGTAATTGAAGACGATTCTTGTCCGTTGAAATTTGTAAGTGAATAGTTTTTAAAACATTAACCGGACACTGTTTAAATTAGAAGGAACACTCTACGTTTCACCATCGTTTGATAGCTTCATCAGGAATGGAAAAAGAAATAAAATTACATGAAATAAAATGAAATTTAAAAGATTGGATAAATCACAGGCTTCAGGCATTTAGGAAACGTTCTTTTCTGAATGTGTTTGGCACTCAAATTCGTTCTTGAAAGAAATTACGTTCGGCGTGTCCGGGATGTTTAAAAGGAAAGGACGTGTAATTTGATAGCCTGCCAAATATTGAAGATTGCTTTTAATCCTGGTTTGTTCTACCCAATGACGCACGGACGCCAGAAATATAATTCTTGCTTATTATTCGTCTAATTAAGGAAGCTTACGCTTAATAATTCGAGTTTGAATTGATAGTGCAAAAGAAGAAATGTCGGCAATGGGTTTAATTCAAGAGAACATCCCAGATTCTAGTGTTGCACATAGCTGTACAATTTCTGTATGGTTATTAAAAAAAAAAAAAATTAAATTTTGGAATCTAAATTAATTAACTCGCCGCTTGTCTACCTACTCGTTATGGTAATCAGGAGATTAAATTCCAATTTAATATTTTGTTGGGCAGACATTGCTTTCGATTCTCAGTGTACAAATAATTCATTTCGCTTTCTATACAGGGTATTTGGAAATTGCTAATACAAAAGAAAAGAACTGTGGCATGTGGAAGCCGTAAAAAATCCAATTTTTTTCCCATAAAATAACAACATGTCCGTCAACGCATTATTTGTGTAAGCGGCATTAATTTCGGTAATAATCAGGCCTAGGCGCATTTTAGGCGGAGGGTTTCGTTGAATATATGAGGAACTACTAATATGCTGAAGCGATGATAGTCGGAAAAAGTTCTAATCTTTAACGCGTCTGCCCTGTAAAAATAAAACAATAAACCAGTCGAAACCCGAGAAGTCTATGCGGCACGCAGTAACCACTACAGTTCTGGTCGACTGGATATAAAAACTTGTTTACATAATCGATTCATTCCGAAATGATCTCGCATTCTTTTTGCAGTGACGGCGCTATAATTGATATGAATTAAATGTATTAAGCCAGTCTTTTTAAAAGCTATATTAAATAATTATAATGTTTTCATAATTATTAATTTGAAAGAAGCTATAAAGCAATTATGTTACACACGTAATTTACATCAAACGGTTGCTTCTGATGCAATGAGCGCGAGGGTGTGAGTGCCTCAGGCATAAACGCCGTTCAGCGGCGACGTTGAAATCCACACCGCTGCTTTGTTTGTCTTTATACTGGTTTTTACCAGATATTCTAGGAATGTCCGACCTTCAGTAATAATAATGTACCGAGTCATGGCTTATCACCTTAACTCAGTGGCCAAATTCTTAGTAATTTTTATCTCCAAATTTAAAGGATTTTTATTAGAATTTTTTTTTGCCGACTTAACTTGAAAAAAAGAAAAATTCTGATGTAATACGGTAATCGACAACCAAAACTGATTTTAAGATGTGCGCCGTGGCCCGATGTACTTCTTGCATTTTTTGCAATGCGATTCGTTGCGACGCATCCCATCACCAGTGTAAGTGTACGCCAGCCTTAAATCTGAAATGAGACACTCTTGAGTATTTGTTTATGACGAACGTGAATTAAAAAAAAATTATATATCGTAGAATAGGTGAGTCACCGTTGATTTGATAACGGAATTGAAACACATTCGACAGAGAGCAGTTTATTAGTAATGGTCAAGCACAATGGTAATGTAATGACTCATGGAGTTCATGAGGCTTGTATGTAACGTAAGAAAGCGAAGGCTTTTCAGTTTACTCATCTGCACGCGAAACTCGGTGGTTCCGTGGTTGAGTCACTTTGAAGGCGTCACTGAACCATTCAAACTCCCTTATATAATTCGATCATCCCTATATGGGGTTACTTGTATATATAGATTCAAATAAGTTTAGCAAATCTGTAAGATTCTGAGTACTGACTGATATGATATGAGATCTGATCAAGGGAAACTTCTTGACTTCTATACTAAAGGGTTTTCCAATAAGGTCGGGTCGATCTTGGCAGGCTGCGGCGGCAATGTTGTTTTAGCGACGTCTGTCAAATCTGTTGTTTATTATTCTGTCACTGATGCCAAATCACCATGGCAAGTTACACGACTGAGCAACACGTCCAAATGATAAAACTTTATTATCAAAACGAGTGTTCGTTTGCGCAAACGTTGCGCGCGTTGCGCCCATTTTACGGCAGACGGGGTGGCCCTTCAAAGTCGACCCTCCAACGCTTGGTGGCCAAATTCGAGAAGACCGGCTCGGTAAATAATCAGCGAACACCCGTACGTCAAAAGAACGCCAGATCGGCCGAGAATATCGCCGCTGTCCGTGAAAGTGTGCAGGAGAACCCGAGGCAGTCAATTCCTCGCCGTGCACAAGAACTTGGCCTTTCGCAGACTTCAGCTTGGAGAATTCTGCGTCGGGACTTGGGCCTGCACCCGTACAAGATCCAACTGACCCAGGAGCTCAAAGTCAATGACCATACACAACGCCGTTTGTTCGCTGAATGGGCTTCGGAGCGTTTGGAAGAGGACCCCAGTTTTGGCCAGAAAATCATCTTTAGCGACGAGGCGCACTTTTGGATGAACGGCTATGTTAATAAGCAAAATTGCCGTATATGGGACGACACCAACCCACACGAGGTTCAGCAGGTGGCAATGCATCCACAAAAGGTTACCGTTTGGTGCGGATTTTGGGCCGGCGGTGTCATTGGTCCGTACTTCTTTGAAAACGACGTTGGTGAGGCCATTACTGTCAACGGCGAGCGCTACAGATCGATGATAACCGATTTCTTTTGTCCCGAATTGAACGATATGGACGTGGACGACATGTGGTTCCAGCAGGATGGCGCTACGTGCCACACAGCGAGCGCCACGATGGACATTTTGCATGAACGATTTGAGGGTATGGTTATTTCTCGCGGAGGTGACGTGAATTGGCCACCAAGATCGTGCGATTTGACCCCACTAGACTTTTTCTTGTGGGGTTTTCTGAAGTCGCAGGTCTACGCCAATAGCCCGCAATCGACCGATGCCCTCAAACTCAACATAACTCAGGCCATTGCTCAAATTCAGCGGGATCTATGCGCCAGAGTCATTGAAAATTGGGTCTCACGGATCCGTGCCACCCTGCGAAGCCGCGGCGGACATTTGAACGATATCATCTTCCGTTCATAATGGCACATATGGGCCTTTCAAATAAAAAAAGTATTTCGTTAATTTCTCACACACAGCTTGTTTTATTCTATTTCAACATCGACCCGACCCTATTGGAAAACCCTTTACTATGATAATTATAGCAATTAATATTAACAATAAAATAGTAACCTTAAAACAAAGCAGAATTAATTGCTTTAAACTACATTTCATAAAATTCTGTTTACTTCTTTGCAATCAATTCTATAACTGGGCTGCAGTAAAAAAAGATTGATAGTAATACTCTTTTAAAGTTCAACCGGGCTTTCGGAAAATTTATTTCCTTTATCAAGGTTTCTACAAAACAATTTTTAAAATTAATAATTAACACTAAGAACAATTTCACATGATTACTTACTCCTTAATGAGTACACAAGGTTAAACCACTAGTTATCATAATAATAAATTTCATTAAGAATAAGTTTTAAGAATTAATTTTGAATTTTACATTTTTTGACAGCCAAATTAATTGCGAAATTTAGAAAATTGAATCACGATAGAAAAATTGTTTATTCATTATTAGGTAATGCGATGTAAATTTTGATTTTCAACATCTTGATTGCCTTGCTTTTTAGTTTTAAAATTTAATAGGTAAGTATAAATACAACTAAGTTCCTCAATATCAGTTCTTTTGTTGATACTTTTTTTATTACAAAAAATGGCACATTTCGATAAAAAGTCTTTGACTCAAAATTGGTTCAATATCTAAAAATTTTTGCATCTTCATAATTTATCTTATGGTCTTCATTATTCGCATGTTCAGATAAAGCACAAGCATTAGGTCTAAGTCTAATATCACTTTTATGAGAAATAATTCTCGAGTGAAGAGTTCTTGACGTTTGGCCAATATAACAGAATCACAATCATGACAAGGAATTTCATAAATAGCATTAATTTGTTTGAATTTGTTAAACGGATCTTTAACTTTTGTAAAAAGAGACTTAATTGTTAATAAATTTTTGGTTGCAATCTGAATGTTTTTGTTTTTTAGTACTTTTATTAGTCGAGATGTAAGATTTGGTACGAATATTAAAGATCTAAAAACTTTACCAACATTAATTGTTTGTGAATTATTATTAATTTGAGAAATAGGTTCTATTCTTTGTTGAGTATTGAAAATTAACTTATTTAGCATTGCAAAAGGATAGCTATTTTTTATGAGAATATTTTTTAATTTGTGTAAGTTTTTATTCAACAAAGAACGATGAGAAATATTTTCTATACGATTTTTTAATCCTAAAATCATGTTAATTTTCATTTTATATGGATGACAAGAATGAAAGTTAATATAACGCCCAGAACTAATAGGTTTCGTGTACCAATCAATAACGATTTTATTGTTTTCTGAGCGAATAACTTTCGTGTCCAAGAAAGGAACACTCCTGTCTGTTTCCTTTTCAATAGTAAATTGAATATTAGAATTATAATTGTTAAAAACCGTTAAAATCTCATCCATACCTTCTTGGGGAACTACGCAAATAATATCAGCAACATATTTTTTGAGCCAAGGAATTTCAAATGAAAACTTTGGTATGCATTCAATTAATAAATCATCCATTACATATTGAGCAATAATTGGAGATATTTGACTGCAGCCCAGTTATAGAATTGATTCCTTAATTGATAAGTCGTGATCATACTCCGTACTTCTTTGCTGTAGAAACTTGCTTCGTTATTATGTCCATATTTTATCTAAAAGTTCGCTTACATGCCGTTATAAAGGATCTTCAAAAATGTTCACATCCCACGTACCCAAGTTATAGACACGTCAAATGTCGCTTATTGTCGATTTCTTCACCGCCTTATCCCAAAGTTAAAAGTATCTATCTGTTAGAATGTGAGACATATTATGTGCACAGAACAGATGCATGTATAAACACATTCCAACTGACAGATAAGTTAACCTCAGGATAAAAAGTGAAGTGAAGAAATTAACAAGACATTAACAATTTAGTAACATTTGCAAATAGTCATTCATTAAATATTAATCTCGCAAAATTTCTCTAATTTTCGGTCCAAAAAAAATACGTGAGTGTGTCTTACCTCTCATCAATGTTGGTATCCATGGAACTAGTATTCCTGTGAAGGAGACAGCACCAAATTTAGGTGTTATATTAGACCAAAATCTGGGTTTTAAAAGTCACATATCTAAATGTATTCAACGAGCATTTTGCAATTTAAAAGTAATTTTTAATCATCATTAATTAAAAAAAAATGAAAATAAGTCTCTGTAAATCACTCTCACAATTCAATTTTTGTGATACTCTTTATTGTCCGTGTATAGACTTTTCGGATAAGTACAGAATTCAGAAGGTGCAAAATGCTTGTCTCAGATTAATTTTCGGCTTGAGAAAAAATCAACATATCTCTCACAAACTGATTGAAGTTGGCTGGTTGAATATGTCCAACCGTAGGTATCTGCATTGTGCTTGTCTTTACCATGTTGCTATTTTGGAGAAGGTTTCCAGTTATCTGTTTAATAAGATCAAATTCAGAGATGACGTTAATCATCTTAATATTCGGTCTAAAGGATTACTAACACCACCTGCTCACAAAACTCACTTTTTTGAGAAATCTTTTACTTTTAATGTCGCAAGAATATACAACAATTTACCGAATACCTTAAAAATGCTGTCAAAAAATTCTTTCAAGTATACACTAAAAAGAAAATTACTTCGAGAGCAGAGCATATAAATTGGGTTTACTTACCTCAATGTAAAAAAAAAGAAAAGTAACTTTGTCATGAATACAATGTGCAATTCTTAGTTTTATTTACACACGTTATGTGTACAATTTACTGTGCATCTATCAAAAATGTTGTTATATTATTATAATTAATAATAATAATAATAATAAAGGCCTTTATTTTGTTGGAGAAGTTCAGCTGCGCTGTTCTACCACTTAACCAACCATATAACCTATTTCAAAATATATATAAATGTAATAATACAACTTAATACTTACGCACTAATTATAAGATTAAAGTTGAATGAGAGAATAAGGAAAAAGAACTATGTCTAAGTAATCAAGTGCTCGATCATCTAATGCACAGAAAGCATACGTTCCTTTAATTTTCTTCTAAAGGAATTTATTGGTAACAGTCTCAGCTCACGTGGTGTGGTATTATAGACTTTTGGTGAATAATATGAAAAAGATCTTTCGAATAAAGTAGAGTTATGCAACGGAATGTCAAGTCCACTAGTACGTCTTAAATTTCGACTATGAATTGACTTTCTCTGTATTATTAAAGAACTGAGATATGGTGGTAACGAGGTAACACATACTCTGTGGATTAAGCAAGTGATGTGGTGTAATCTTCTACTATACATATTCAGCCAGGTAATATTTTGAAGTTTATGACTAACATGTTCCCATTTTCTTAAACCGAAAATAAAACGAAGACAGGAATTCTGAGTTTTCTGAATTCTTTGACTAGTTATAGCATCAATGCACGGGCCATAGACAGCATCACAATAATTAAAATTTGACAAAACCAAAGAATCACATAATTGAATTTTTAATTTAAATATAAAGATTTCAAAGAACAATATGATTTCTGAATTAATTTATTTACATGCGAAGTAAATCTCAAGTTTTTGTCAAAAATAATACCTAAATTATTATATATATATAGCAGAT
The DNA here is from genome assembly GCA_036172665.1 of Prosopocoilus inquinatus. Classification (NCBI taxonomy): domain Eukaryota; kingdom Metazoa; phylum Arthropoda; class Insecta; order Coleoptera; family Lucanidae; genus Prosopocoilus; species Prosopocoilus inquinatus. Next base: position 7,156,060 of record CM069870.1, read on the forward strand.
GATTTCTTTGGATTCATACATAAACAATGGACATTAGATATTGATAGTAAACACTTCAGATCATCATTAATTAAATCAATTGCTAACTGTATGTCTGGTGATTTAAAACTGTAATATAGTTGAGTATCATCAGCATAGAAATGGGAAGAACATGCTTTAATATTTTTATAAAAATCAAAAGTATACAGGCAATATAAAAACGGTCCCAATACAGAGCCTTGTGGGGCGCCAGACGTAATTGGCTGAAATGAAGATTTATTATTATTTACTACTACCGCCTGGGTTCGTTCAGTGAGATAAGAAGTGAAAAATCGAACTGATAGATCATCAAAACCAAGGTAATGTAGCTTTGCACACATTAACTGATGATCAATAGTGTCAAATACTTTTGAGTAATCAATGAGTACCAATACTGCTGTCTCTCCCCTATCAGTTGCTCTCAGAATATCGTCCGTAACTTTCAGCAGTGCTGTAGTGGTACTATATCCAGCCCTGAAACCGGACTGAACTGAAGGTAGTAAGTTATATTTATCAATGTATTTCTTACACTGATTTAAACATAACTTTTCAAGAACTTTAGAAAAAATAGGTAAAATGGAAATAGGACGTAAATCATTTAACGATTCAACCTGCTTGACTTTGGCAACAGGAATAATTAATGCTTGCTTCCAAAGCTTTGGAAACTCTCCTCGAATGAAGCATAAATTTATGACATGTGTAATATATTTAACTAAAAAAGGTATGCATATTCGTAGCATATATGCGGAAATTATCACTAGCATTAGATTTAATAGAATTTATTGTTTTCTCCACATCAGTTTCAGTGACTGTGTGAAATGCAAATTTTGGTTGCTCATTATTAATACAATTATTAAGGTAGAAAGACAGAACGTTGGTGGAAACAAATTTTATCGGGTTAAGTGGAAGAACAGATTTGCTTCAGGCGAATCAGCTGAACTTCGCCTTTTTCCACATGTAATTTAAAATTATTAATTTTTCTTATTTTGTTGAAATGGCGGAAGTTCTTATTATTATTATTATAAATCGGCCATTAATCATTTTCAATGAAGCTTTCAAATGTGGTACTTTCCTGTCATTTTGGAAACATTCCGGTATTTAAAAGGGGCGATGCTGCATATATACTGAATTATCGTCCTATCTCCTTACTCTGCAATTTCTCTAAGGTTTTTGAAATTATATTATACCCTTACCTCTATTTTGAACAGCATGGCTTTCTGAAAAAACATTCTACCTTGACAAATCTTGCTGGCTTCTCTTAACTGTGGATCTTGCCAAAGCTCGTGATCGCGTAGATCATAACCTTTTAATTTCCAAATTAAGCGCCTTTTAATGAAACTTCAGCTGTAATCGTATCTCTTGAAGAGACGCCAACGAGGGTATTACAACGGTTTTTCTTCTCCCACTTATACTCTTTTTTTTCTGGTGTTCAACAAGGTCCCAACTTAGGACCTCTTCTTTTTATACTTTTCGTAAATGACTTTCCCTTGTTCCTCACCAAACATAGCAAGATTTTAATGCACGCCAATGATACCAAATTATTCCGTGTTGTTGATAGCCACCATGAAGATGTCCTAATTCTTCAAAAGGATTTAAGCTCCCTTTCTGATTGGTGGACCTCTAATAGACTCGCCTGAAATGTTGATAAATGCAACTTCATTTCTTTCTCGTGTAAAAAATGCAATTTTTTTCAAATCAAGGGTTATTAAGGATTTCGCCTGTCTTCTGTTTAATTACTATGTCAATGACATCCTTTTTGGGCTTTATCGTCAGGAACGCTCGTGACTTCACCAAATCTCCTGCCTTAATTGTTTTCTACAACGCTTTCGTCCTCTCACTGCTCCAATACACCTCCCTATTACGGTATTCCATTTATAATTGCCTACAGATGTCCTTGAGCAAGTCCAGCATGGGTTTCTTAAGATTCTTTGCTTTAAAGAATGTGGTGTATACCCTTGTAGAGGTTTTTCTCACTCATGGTTTTAATAGCTTATCGCTATTTTGCAACCTGACCTAAAGGGCACTCAAATAGGCTCTATTTTCTAGTGTGTGCATGTAACACTTTGCTAGGTTGTAGGTATATCTGTTTTTTAGAAGAAGTTTAGTTTTGACCGTGACAAAATTTGCCTCCTCGGGAAATAAGTTGGTAAACGATAATTATTTTACGAGCACAGCTTACCAGATGAAATCTGTTTTCAAAATACAATTGTTCTGTTTTGTGACAAGTTCGATCTTTTCAGCTGCTTGTAAATTTATCAATCCCTTAAAATCCCAGGAGAAAATCGTATCGACAATGGTTTCTAACGGCAGTTTTTAGGGCAGATAAGTTTCCAAACCTACAAGAGATTTCAAAAATTCTTGACACATACTATAATTAGTGCTAATCTTTTCGAAAAGAAATTAGTTGTGTTTGTAACAATTGGTAACTGTCATTTGTTTCACGTATACAGATTACTAAAAAAAGGAAAGTCGCAGCCACTTTGTGTAGATTTCTCTATTTTGTAACTAAACCATAAGATCACAGAAATTCCAAGAAAACGAAAAGTTTGCTTATGACTGCTTCTTTCTATAAATAAATTGATTAATAAATTTATCGGCGTGGCCTTTTACATTTTTGTTGCTGTCTAATTTATGTCCCGGCAAAAGTGTTTTACGCAATATCGTTTCACCAAAATTAATGTAAGTAATAAAACAATTTGACGAAGTGTCTTTCCATGGAACTTGATACCATCACCAAAGCTAGGGACATTCCAGACGGGCGTGGGGGCATCCTACAATACAGGAATTAATTTTGTAAAATCTGTAGTGCTAAATTCTAATGAAATGTTGCTATTTGTTTAAACTGTGCAAATATTTTTTTAAAATTTGTAATTAGTATATGTGCAATTAACACTAATTGTAAAATGTATTCAGTTATTTAATATTTCCCTATGCGACGCTCGCTCCTCCAATCTGTTTTGAAGTTGATTTCAGTTTTATGTTTTATGGCTGCCAAATAAAAAAAAAAACGTTCGCTCGGCAATAAATCTCATAAATTTCCTTTGATTAGAGGCCGCAGCCTCACTCTTTTTGTTGAACGCCGTACTAGTATTCAACAAAAGTCGGCAAACATTCGACCGGAAACGTGTATTTTTTTCGATTTAACAAATGCCGGACCTTTGCAAAAAAAAAAAAAATCGTATCTATGCTTTTTAGGAATGTCAGAGAAAGTTCCGGAGTCTGATCATTACCATCTTCCATCCGACTAATAAGAAATATTCACAAGCGTATTAATAATTGTATGTATGTATTGGATAATACGTTTCGGTGTCATATTTTAAAGTCAATCTTTTATTATACGCCATTGTTGCACGAAATCCACTGTTAAATTGGACCGGGACAGAAACCCTAATTACGGATACCGTAAATGAAATTTCCAGTCGACCTTAAAACGGGGCTTTCAACTGGAACTGTACGAAGGCTCAACGCCGTCAGAAAGAAAGGTCACAGGTCTTTTTCAAAACAACCGAAATAACTAAGCTCTGACTCGTACCTGTAAATTACTGAAAGTGCCTAATTCACGGCCATTAACATTCCCGGATAATAGCCTGCGATATCATCATCTGGGCCATCATTAACTTTCCTCAACTGATTTGCTTTCCTATTACATTATTCCTGAGTGCTCACCGAGTGTAAATATCAGATTATGACTCAAATGGTAGATAAAAAGGTTAAGAGGCACGTTCCTTGTAAGTAAGGCTGAGTTCGCACGAGAGTTTTCTAACGTCCTGAAAAGACGTTATAATATGGCAGCCTTTTTTTAACGAACGGTATAATAATAAATTTTGTTCCATTTTAAATGTGGAGTGCTTGGCTTTGAAGTAAATACAATACGCGGAAATAGTATATTAAAGCGGGTCTAGAACAATTCGCCTTCGCCAATTCACCGTCACCGTTTCACCGTAGGTGCATTTCGCCGTCGGTAAATTCGCCGTCAGCAATTAAAGTTTTAAATCCAGGTACATATCCAACTAATGATATAGGATAATCAAAAAATCAAAATCAGTACACATCAAGAGAGACATTGATTCATGAAAGCTCGTCATTTAAAATGATAAATTAAAAAAAATGATGCTTTCATTAAAAAAAATTATAATTATGATTATGTCCACCAAAAGCACCAGTTTTGTCGTACTGTAATTAATAATTTATTTTGGGTTGAAATAGAAAAATAATAGTCAAGTTAATTTACTTAAAATGTACTGAAATTATAGTTATTTTCATTCATTCGTAGGTATAACTGGGATATTATCTAAAATAATCAGAAAGCTTATCGAGCCAAATAAAGCTACAACATGCGACGGTGAATTGGGCGGACGGTTTAATTGAGTCGACGGCGAATTGGTTCTACGACGAATTGGCGATGGTGAAACGGCGACGGCGAATCTAAGATCAAAAAGCGATCGTAGGATCGCCGTTTAAATTAATCGAAACGCTTATTTTATGTGCCGCATTTTATCTGACTAATTTGACCTTGAAATAAGACGGTAAAGAAACCGCCCATTAATCGTGCAGAGTTCTACGACGAATTGACGACGGCGAATCTAAGATCAAAAAGCGATCGTAGGATCGCCGTTTAAACTAATCGAAACGCTTATATTATGTGTCGCATTTTATCTGACTAATTTAACCTTGAAATAGGACGGTAAAGAAACCGCCCATTAATCGTGCAGAATTCTACGACGAATTGGCGACGGTCAAACGGCGACGGCGAATCTAAGATCAAAAAGCGATCGTAGGATCGCTGTTTAAACTAATCGAAACGCTTATATTATGTGTCGCATTTTATCTGACGAATTTAACCTTGAAATAGGACGGTAAAGAAACCGCCCATTAATCGTGCAGAGTTCTATGGCGAATTGGCGACGGTGAAACGACGACGGCGAATCTGAGATCAAAAAGCAATCGTAGAAGCGCTGTTTAAATGATTCGAAACGCTTATAGTATGTGTCACATTTTATCTGACTAATTTAACCTTGAAATAAGACGATAAAGAAACCGTCCATTAATCGTGCAGGGCTGCGATGACAAGTGTTTTTTTCAACGCTCACTTGAGCACAGCAAACCACGTGCTTTTAGAAACGCCGACGCTTTTCTTAACGCTCCGCGCTCGCGCGAACGTAGCCTTAAAGTTTTCCAGGATAGCGGTACCGTGACGTAGCAGCCGTAAGATGACAACGGCGAATGACGCGTTGAATAAAGCGCCGATGTGTATTTATTTTTTAATTTCATTTGTCACAAGGTTCATTTCGACTTGACTCACATTACTATATAGCATATTTGGAAAATTAAGAATCACCAAAGGAGGATTCCAAACATTAAAGAAAAAAAACCTTTTATGCTTTTTAAATGTAAATGAGAATGACGTTTATGACTTAACCAAACAAACCAAATGTACTTAAAGCCTCATTTTCACGATAATAGTTGCTGTCCTGACGCAACAATTTTTGTCATGATAGCCACTATTTATGGCCGCTACTTTACGGTTCCGCTACAACACTTACAAACTGAGGCTTAAAACACACTTTTTTTTTATCATTAAAATTGAACATTTTCAATAAATACGTTTAATCCGCGCATGTTTTTTTTCCTCTCGTGGATTAGCGTCGTCTGGTGATTTAAAAATACCTGTGACGCGCTGGCGAAGCTCGATTTTAATGAAACGGACGTTTCGTGTGATGGGAACCATAACGAGGAGAGGTCAATACACCGGGCTTCGTAATTTTATTGTCGCACTCCCATTGTTAACGTCCTACGAGCGGTTATTATTTCTATCACGCCGGATTACGATTTTCAAGCGGATTGAATGCTCAGCTGCCCTATTGGTTCCAAGAAGAAAAACTGATATTAAAAGTTGGAGAAAAAACAAATTTTTCAAATAATACAGAATTAGGAGAAGATAAAGTTATACTCCTACTAATTTTTATCATTGTATGTATTTTAGTTACCTTGTAGCCATGGGATTTATAAAGCATAAGGCCTGCTTCGCACCAGACGTTTTCGATAATTCAATCGGAGTGATCTGGTTTCTGTATTTGTCTCATTTTTACGTGATTTGAAATAGGCGTTTCTATCGCGGTTGTGTATCGCTTCAGTTATCATAAACGCCTAATATGTCGGACAGATACATTAGTCGACGTGTAAATGACTTGAGTGTTCCTTTTGAAGACAGTCTTATCTGGTCGCATTATAGGTGAATAAAGCGGTATAAATAAATAGTGCGTATAGCCATTAAGGCACACATAAAGGTTATCGCTTCGATAGACGGGGACATAGTGGGAACAAGGTCTAACTCAGCAATATACAGTGTGTCTCCGGATTATCTTCGTGATACGTAAAATAGACCAAAAATCTTTTTTGAATTCAGGTTTCTTGTTTTGCGGTTCAGGTCTGCTCAGCGTGAAATAAATGCGCGCCAAATTTGACGTTGAGTTTCTTCAAGGAAGTGGAATTAACACAAGAAGAAATAAAATCTGTGCGGATAAAGCTGCTTTCCGTTTGAATTTAGGGAGACACGCTAAATTGCAACATTCCAGAAAGAGAAATGGAACCACGAAAAATTACTAACATAATTAATATTTCAGTGAAGTTGTCATAATAAAAATAAGCCTTGAATTGATGAGAAAAAGTCGGAAAATTAACAAAATGTAAATAGAAATAAAAAAGGAACAAAAAAAAACAATGTTTCTAAATAAAATGAGAAAAGGAGGGCAGAAAATTCTTTGCGCGAGCGACAAGTAAAGAAGAAACAAGAAACAAATTTCAGAAACAAAAGACGATCGTTTTAATTTTCAAAACAAGAAAATCAGTCAAATAATAAAAATCGAAGACACAATTGGAAGTACCCTGGGAAGGATTTTCTTGCGAAACTTTAGAGAAAAAAACCACAACAAGTTTTAGTTAGAAACAAACGCGATCGCAAAAAACTTAAAAAACAAAAGACCAGTCAAAAAAAAGAAAAAACCTAACCTTGAAAGAGACAAAGGTAAATTGAAAAAAAAACGAAAAAATTTTAAGAATAAAATAAAATAGCAAAAACAAAAGACGATCGGAACGATTTCACTAAAAAATGAAAAAAACAAACGCAGAATGTTCTTTGCGCAAGCAACAAACAAACAAAAAATTAATAAATTTCAGAAACGAAAGATCACTTTAATGAAAAAAAGTCGGGATTCTCTTCTTCGAAACAGAAAGAAAAAACAAAATTCAAAAACAAAATGATTAAATTCAAGTTAAAAAATTACTTAAAAAAAGCCAACCCTGATTTGTATAAAAGAAAGCAAATTGTAAAGTAACTGAACGTAAATTAAACAAAACAAAACAAAAGTCGATCGAACGATATTGTTAAAGGAAATGAAAAATGACTTGCGGAAGGAATAAATAAAAATAAATTTTAGAAACTGAAAATATCGATTTATGGCAAACAAAAGGCGAACGCTTAAACTCATAACAAAAAAATAATCAAAATGAAAAGAAAGCACTGTACTCCACAAAGGATAGTTGAAGAAAGAATCGACTGTTTTACAAAAAAAGGAAAAAGGAAAATAGAATATTCTTTGCGCACGCAAACAAAGACAACAACAAATCCTCACAAACAAAAGACAATCGCTCTAACTTAGATCAATGATGGAAGATGTTAATAATAATAACACCTATTGTTTAATAAATTAAAAAATGCCAAAAATGAACGTATCCATAAAATAAAAAAAGTGAAAAGAATTAAATTGTACCATTTAAAATATGAATACGATTAAAAAATAATCAGATAAAAAATGATGTAATTAGGAAATAGAGAAAGAGACGAATGAATGAATAGGACGTTGAAATTTAGAGAAAAAGAACCACAACAAGTTTTAGAAACAAAAGCGGTCGTTTAAACTTAAACAACAAAAGATCAGCAAAAGAAAAGAAAAAACCTAACCCTGAAAGAGACAAAGGCAAATTGAAAAAAAAACGAAAAAATTTTAACAATAAAATAAAATAGCAAAAACAAAAGACGATCGGAACGGTCTTGCTAAAAAATGAAAAAAAGCAAACGCAGAATGTTCTTTGTGCAAGCAACAAACAAACAAAAAATTAATAAATTTCAGAAACGAAAGATCACTTTAATGAAAAAGTCGGGATTCTCTTCTTCGGAAAATTTGAAAAGAAAGAGAAAACAAAATTCAGAAACAAAAGGATTAAATTTAAGTCAAAAAATTACTTAAAAAGACCAACCCTGATTAGTATAAAAGAAGGCAAATTGTAAAGTAACTGAACGTAAATTAAACAAAACAAAAGTCGATCGAACGATATTGTTGAAGCAAATGAAAAATGACTTGGGAGAGGAATAAATAAAAATATATTTTAGAAACTGAAAATATCGATTTACGGCAAACAAAAGCCGAACGCTTAAACTCAAAACAAAAAAAAAATAATCAAAATAGAAAGAAAGCACTGGACTCGCTCGACAAAGGAGTGTCGGAGAAAAAATCGACTGTTCAAAAAAAAAGGAAAAAGGAAAACTAGAATATTCTTTGCGCACTCAGACAAAGACAACAACAAATCCTCACGAACAAAAGACAATCGCTTTAACTTAGATCAATGATAGAAGACGTTAATAATAATAACACTCATTGTCTCATAGATTTAAAAAATGCGAAAAATGAACGTATTCATAAAATAAAAAAAAGTGACAAAAAATAAACTGTACCATTTAAAATATGCACACGATTAAAAAAAACAATCAGATAAAAAATGATGTAATTAGGAAAGAGAAAAAAAGACAAATGAATGAATAGGACGCTGAAGTTTGGTATATTTCCATAATTTCAAACGACGAACATTTTATTTTAGTAAAATTTTCTCCTAAATTCAAAAGGAATACCACTTTACCTGCACATATTTTATTTCTTCTTGTGTTAATTCCGCCATCTTGAAAACTTTCGAGGTCAAATTTGGCACAAATTCATTTCGCACCAAGCAGACCTGAACAGCAAAATACGAAATCAAACATTCTTGATCCATTATACATATCGCGAACTCAATCCGGGGACACACTATAGATTTCTTTTTTTAATAAAAAGAAAACTTACAACATATTTGATTATAATCAGGGTAAAGAATTCGGACCACTTGTTCTGCGAACGGTACGAAAATTTAGTACTCGGACTGTATCTCGCTTACAACGTGGGAAGGCACGCATTGCACGATGACACTCCTCCTCCCATCAATAGCAACAGTAAATAGTAGTACGTTCGGCGTAAAAGTATCCAACACTAAGTGGCCTGAATTCTTTTCCCTGATTATAACATTTCGATTCGTGATTGTTTGTATCTGTCGGTTAATAGCTTTGGAAACAATTGTGTCAGCAATGATTACAAAAAAAATCTAATATTCTTAAGCACGATTTTTTCACCTACGGATAAATTTATCTGCCAGGTAGTATCCTCGGAAACTATTATCGATACAATGATTTCCAAGGATAATACCCGACAGATGAATTTATCAGGAGGTGAAGAAATCGGGCATTAGAAGACTATTTTAAGCCGTTCTTATTGTGCTAATAAACATTGTGAATTATTGTTTGCTCTGCGCAATAACAATAATAATAATAACATAAATCAGTTTCTGCTGTAGAGATGTGGCTAATTTGTTACTCCTAGTATTTGAGCCAAACAAATAATATAAATTTATCCTCGTCAGCCGTGTCTACGTTTTATATTTGCTAACGTTTTGAAACTGTATGTATGTAATGAGTAAGCAAGTTCTTATTTTTTTTTTGACTGCACTAATGAGTTTGTATGACGTCTGAGGTAGCTACGTCTACAGTAATGACCGTTTTTCTGCAACTTGTTTTTTTTTTTTGCTTTTTACTCTTCTTGAATTATAGTCGAATATTTTATCGTTTTACTTATCACTCTTCCGTGATTTGCATTCCCCTGATTAAAACAGAAAATATATTTTGCTTACTTCCGAATGTTATCGTTGCGGTTAATTGTTTATTATACGAGCGACATACTTTTAGGAAATTAGTCGATTGTGACTGATGGTAATGGTCGTAACCAAGCAGATTGTGAGAGACAAAAAAAACAATTTTTTAAATAAGTACGTGTTAAGAATTGTGCTTCTGGTAAGACAAACTTAATTTCTGGCTTTAATTGATAAAAAAATATACAGGGTGTCTCATAACGTATGGAGGAGATTGAAGGGACAGGCTTAAGAGATCAAAATAAAGAGATCAAAATAAACGTTTTTGACCAAAACCCAAAAATAAGACAGTTACAACAGTTTAACATTCCTAACTTCTTCACCTATGTATATCTTTATAATTAATTAAACTTATTTCACAAACTGCAACTTTATTGTTAAATGAACTTTAAATTTATCAAAACCACCATTCGCAAAATGTCTAATGTCGATCTATTTTCTAGTTTTGTTTTTAAATAATCAGCGCTTCTCAACTATATCAAAAGTAGTTTTTGGTTATAAAGAAAAAAATAAATAGCCTTATTAACTTTTGCCTGGCTACATTTTTTTAAATAGTCCTGTCATGTAAAGCACTGTTCACCTAACTCTTAAACACTCACAGGTATTAACACGTATTAACTTTTGTTTCCTAATTAATTTCACTTTAACCTCTTGTAATTTTTTGGTTATTGATTTCTTACTAAAAGTAAAATCATTAAAATTGAACATGTTTAATAAATACTTGAAGTTGGTTGGAGTGCACTCCTGACGAAGCTATAAATCTATAGCGAAACGTTGAGTGTGTTCCCATCATATTTCTGTCCAGTTCAAGATTTAAAAAAATTTGTACTTACAATTTTCATTGGACAAGAATCAACTTCGATTAAAAGTTTATTAAGAAAAAAGCTTTAATTTGAGTTCCTCTGACTACCCTTTTAATCTCCTCCATACGTTATGAAACACCCAGTATATTCGTGGTTTGATAATTCTTAATTCTTTTATTTTGATCGAAACATTTTTTTTTAATGAAACTGATAATGTGACTCAAGTCGACTTTTGTCTGATGATGATTTGTAAATAAATAGTTTTTAAGACTTTAATCGGACATTGTTTAAATTAGAAGGAGCACCCTACGTTTCACTATCGCTTGATTAAATGATTAAAAATGATTAGAGATGAGAGGGAAAAACAATAATCTTGCTAAGTTGAACCTTAATCGACTCTGTACTTCTTACCCAATGACCAGCTTTTTGCTTTTGACAACAAAGACTTAAAAAAAATTATTTCTTTATCATTATTTTATTACAATTGATTCAAAAAATAGAAGGTGTTAGAACTGATTATACTTTTTGCTCAATTTTTCTCAACGATTTACTATTATTAACTGTGAGCTAAATCTTCATTTCGATTTTTTTAAACTTGCCCTCGAAGTTTTTGTCTTTTGCACGAAAAAAAGTTACCGCTAACCTTGCAGCAATTGCATCGCAATTTCATATTTTGGAGTTAACTCCCGAATTAAAAGTATCGGTATCGATTCCAACAAAATAAAAAAGAATGCATGCAAATATAATATAGATGCGAAACAAATTCAAAATAATGTCAAAACGGAACAAAACCAAGTCAAAATAACTTTGTTGAGAAGGAGCGGTTTTCTGTGCTATAAAATTAAAACACTAATTGGCAAATAAATTAATTTCTGTTCACCAAACTTGCTGCTGGATACTGAGAAAGCAACGAAGCTTCGATCTTTTACACATTAATCGAATGTCAACTCTTCTGAGAGGTCGCCAGCGAACTTGTTTGTTTGGTGTGATTTGTGATAGGAGTTTATATTTATTTTATACAGTTTTTGAATCGAAAAATTCCGTTCGATCATTATCGAAATGAAGAAATGCAATGTGTCGAGGACGCAGGAAAGTCATGATTAGGGAAAAGAATTCGGCCCACTTAGTGTTGGACATTTTTGTTACATTTAATGTATTGTGTGCGACTCCGATGCATTTAAATTGCTATTGAGTGTGAAGGAAAAGGAATGGTTGCAGAAGTTATTCTGGGTGGGAACTAATTTAGTTCGAAAACTAACTCCTCGAAACTGCTCGCGGAACGAGCGCGCTGATTTCTTATCCCTGGTCATGACAGATCTTGCATCGAATTCTGTGTGATTCAACTTGTTCAGTTTATGTTTGTGTTAAATTTACAATAAACAATTTCTGTACAGAATCCCGGAGTCTTACAATATTATTAGAGTACTCTTATATAAATATACGTTTTAGTAAACACGTATTCATTGTAAACGAGTGTTTAATGAGAGTTACTGTAATTTTTTTAAGAAAATCAAGTACCTACAAATTACTGACGGTATACATTCTGTCGACCATTTTGTTAATGAGAAAGCCAAAGGAGAAAGTGTGGTATACAGGGTGCTGCGTTTTGAAACGCAACCTAGGAAATCCCATGTTAATTTAGAGTTGCTGAAATATTAGCTTTCCTAATTATTTTACAGCAAAATTCCTTTCATGTTTCTTAAAATACTCTTCGAGATACATCTGTCTGTGAAGTTTTAGAATTTTTCATACACTGAGTTTTAAGATATTTAAAAAAAGATTCCATTTATACCAAACTATCAGCACGGGCATGATCAATAATAGTGAAAACTGAACAGATAATTAATAAATCTAGTTCGTTTTTGAATGAAAAAGCTTTTCCAGTAATTTATTTTAACGTTTACCGGTCAGGGTCGTGCTGATAGTATGGTATAAAATGGTTTTCGTTACTGAATCTTTTTTGAATATCTTAAAACTCATCGTACGAAAAATTCTCAAACTTCACGAACAGATTCATCTTGAAGAGCACTTTAAGAAACCCAAATGGAATTTTGTTGTAAATTTATTAGGGAAGCATCTTTCAGTTAACATGAGATTTCCTATGTTGCGTTTCAAAATGCAACACCCTGTATATTAGAAAGAGCTGTGTATTTGTAAAATAGATATTCTGGTTTTAAGACAACTGGTTTGAAGATGATTTATTTTTAATTTTTGAAACTTTTTTCGAGAAGGTGCATCTGTGAGACTAAAGCCGTTGGTCAATATCCTAGAAAACCATTGTCAGCACAATAGCTTCCAAGGATATTAACCGATGGTTAGATTTATCAAGAAGTGGTAAGATCGGGCCTTGGCAAGCAAAATGGCCATCATGCTTTGTTAGAATTTTTAAAAGCACTTGAGACCTCGGACTTGGCATATTCTTGATGGTACACTCTGTAAGTGATGAATCATATTTTGCTTTCTCATATTTCACAAATAAAAAAAAAATACAAATATAGAAATGTGAAATGAAATGATGAATGATCAGTTAATTAATTAAGACGGTCGGAAACAATGGAGAACTTTTGCAACATGCAAACCCAAACGGCTCTCTCTATTCAATTTGATTCCTGATTCTGATTTCTTATCCCTGGTCATGACAGACCTTGCTTCGAAAAATTCTGTGTGATTCAACTTGTTTAGTTTATGTTTGTGTTAAATTTACAATAAACAATTTCTGTACAGAATCCCGGAATCTTACAATATTATTAGAGTACTCTTGTATAAATATGCGTTTTAGTAAACGCGTATTCATTGTAAACGAGTGTTTAATGAGAGTTACTGTAATTTTTTCAAAGAAAATCAAGTACCTACAAATTGCTGACGGTATACATTCTGTCGACCGTTTTGTTAATGAGAAAGCCAAAGGAGAAAGTGTGGTATACAGGGTGTTGCGTTTTGAAACGCAACCTAGGAAATCCCATGTTAATTTAGAGTTGCTGAAATATTAGCTTCCCTAATTATTTTACCGCAAAATTCCTTTCATGTTTCTTAAAATACTCTTCGAGATAAATCTGTCTGTGAAGTTTTAGAATTTTTCATACGCTGAGTTTTAAGATATTTAAAAAAGATTCTATTTATACCAAACTATTAGCACGGGCATGATCAATAATAGTGAAAACTGAACAGATAATTAATAAATCTAGTTCGTTTTTGTATGAAAAAGCTTTTCCAGTAATTTATTTTAACGTTTACCGGTCAGGGTCGTGCTGATAGTATGGTATAAAATGGTTTTCGTTACTGAATCTTTTTTGAATATCTTAAAACTCATCGTACGAAAAATTCTCAAACTTCACGGACAGATTCATCTTGAAGAGTACTTTAAGAAACCCAAATGGAATTTTGTTGTAAATTTATTAGGGAAGCACCTTATTAGAAAGAGCTGTGTATTTGTAAAATAGATATTCTGGTTTTAAGATAACTGGTTTGAAGATGATTTATTTTTAATTTTTGAAACTTTTTTCGAGAAGGTACATCTGTGAGACTAAAGCCCGAAACCATTGTCAGCACAATAGCTTCCAAGGATATTAACCGATGGTTAGATTTATCAAGAAGTGGTAAGATCGGACCTTGGCAAGCTAAATGGTCATCATGCTTTGTTAGAATTTTTAAAAGCACTTGAGGCCTCGGACTTGGCATATTCTTCATGGTACACTCTGTAAGTGATGAATCATATTTTGCTTTCTCATATTTGACAAATAAAAAAAAATACAAATATAGAAATGTGAAATGAAATGATGAATGATAGAATTTCAGTCAGTTAATTAATTAAGACGGTCGGAAACAATGGAAAACTTTTGCAACATGCAAACCCAAACGGCTCTCTCTATTCAATTTGATTCCTGATTCTGATTTCTTATCCCTGGTCATGACAGACCTTGCTTCGAAAAATTCTGTGTGATTCAACTTGTTTAGTTTATGTTTGTGTTAAATTTACAATAAACAATTTCTGTACAGAATCCCGGAATCTTACAATATTATTAGAGTACTCTTGTATAAATATGCGTTTTAGTAAACGCGTATTCATTGTAAACGAGTGTTTAATGAGAGTTACTATAATTTTTTCAAAGAAAATCAAGTACCTACAAATTGCTGACGGTATACATTCTGTCGACCGTTTTGTTAATGAGAAAGCCAAAGGAGAAAGTGTGGTATACAGGGTGTTGCGTTTTGAAACGCAACCTAGGAAATCCCATGTTAATTTAGAGTTGCTGAAATATTAGCTTCCCTAATTATTTTACCGCAAAATTCCTTTCATGTTTCTTAAAATACTCTTCGAGATAAATCTGTCTGTGAAGTTTTAGAATTTTTCATACGCTGAGTTTTAAGATATTTAAAAAAGATTCTATTTATACCAAACTATTAGCACGGGCATGATCAATAATAGTGAAAACTGAACAGATAATTAATAAATCTAGTTCGTTTTTGTATGAAAAAGCTTTTCCAGTAATTTATTTTAACGTTTACCGGTCAGGGTCGTGCTGATAGTATGGTATAAAATGGTTTTCGTTACTGAATCTTTTTTGAATATCTTAAAACTCATCGTACGAAAAATTCTCAAACTTCACGGACAGATTCATCTTGAAGAGTACTTTAAGAAACCCAAATGGAATTTTGTTGTAAATTTATTAGGGAAGCACCTTTCAGTTAACATGGGATTTCCTGTGTTGCGTTTCAAAATGCAGCACCCTGTATATTAGAAAGAGCTGTGTATTTGTAAAATAGATATTCTGGTTTTAAGATAACTGGTTTGAAGATGATTTATTTTTAATTTTTGAAACTTTTTTCGAGAAGGTACATCTGTGAGACTAAAGCCCGAAACCATTGTCAGCACAATAGCTTCCAAGGATATTAACCGATGGTTAGATTTATCAAGAAGTGGTAAGATCGGACCTTGGCAAGCTAAATGGTCATCATGCTTTGTTAGAATTTTTAAAAGCACTTGAGGCCTCGGACTTGGCATATTCTTCATGGTACACTCTGTAAGTGATGAATCATATTTTGCTTTCTCATATTTGACAAATAAAAAAAAATACAAATATAGAAATGTGAAATGAAATGATGAATGATAGAATTTCAGTCAGTTAATTAATTAAGACGGTCGGAAACAATGGAAAACTTTTGCAACATGCAAACCCAAACGGCTCTCTCTATTCAATTTGATTCCTGATTCTGATTTCTTATCCCTGGTCATGACAGACCTTGCTTCGAAAAATTCTGTGTGATTCAACTTGTTTAGTTTATGTTTGTGTTAAATTTACAATAAACAATTTCTGTACAGAATCCCGGAATCTTACAATATTATTAGAGTACTCTTGTATAAATATGCGTTTTAGTAAACGCGTATTCATTGTAAACGAGTGTTTAATGAGAGTTACTATAATTTTTTCAAAGAAAATCAAGTACCTACAAATTGCTGACGGTATACATTCTGTCGACCGTTTTGTTAATGAGAAAGCCAAAGGAGAAAGTGTGGTATACAGGGTGTTGCGTTTTGAAACGCAACCTAGGAAAACCCATGTTAATTTAGAGTTGCTGAAATATTAGCTTCCCTAATTATTTTACCGCAAAATTCCTTTCATGTTTCTTAAAATACTCTTCGAGATAAATCTGTCTGTGAAGTTTTAGAATTTTTCATACGCTGAGTTTTAAGATATTTAAAAAAGATTCTATTTATACCAAACTATTAGCACGGGCATGATCAATAATAGTGAAAACTGAACAGATAATTAATAAATCTAGTTCGTTTTTGTATGAAAAAGCTTTTCCAGTAATTTATTTTAACGTTTACCGGTCAGGGTCGTGCTGATAGTATGGTATAAAATGGTTTTCGTTACTGAATCTTTTTTGAATATCTTAAAACTCATCGTACGAAAAATTCTCAAACTTCACGGACAGATTCATCTTGAAGAGTACTTTAAGAAACCCAAATGGAATTTTGTTGTAAATTTATTAGGGAAGCACCTTGCAGTTAACATGAGATTTCCTATGTTGCGTTTCAAAATGCAGCACCCTGTATATTAGAAGGAGATGTATATTTGTAAAATAGATATTCTGGTTTTAAGATAACTGGTTTGAAGATGATTTATTTTTAATTTTTGTAACTTTTTTCAAAAAGGTGCATCTGTGAGACTAAAACCATTGTCAGCACAATAGCTTCCAAGGATATTAACCGATGGTTACATTTATCAAGAAGTGGTAAAATCGGGCCTTGGCAAGCTAAATGACCATCATGCTTTGTTATAATTTTTAAAAGCACTTGAGGCCTCGGACTTGGCATATTCTTCATGGTACACTCTGTAAGTGACGAATCATATTTTGCTTTCTCATATTTGACAAATAAAAAAAAAATACAAATATAGAAATGTGAAATGAACACCAGAAATTGGTTCTCGTTACTGAATCTTTTTTAAATATCTTAAAACTCATCGTACGAAAAAATTTCAAACTTCACGGACAGATTCATCTTGAAGAGTACTTTAAGAAACCCAAATGGAATTTTGTTGTAAATTTATTAGGGAAGCACCTTTCAGTTAACATGGGATTTCCTATGTTGCGTTTCAAAATGCAGCACCCTGTATATTAGAAGGAGATATATATTTGTAAAATAGATATTCTGGTTTTAAGATAACTGGTTTGAAGATGATTTATTTTTAATTTTTGTAACTTTTTTCAAAAAGGTGCATCTGTGAGACTAAAACCATTGTCAGCACAATAGCTTCCAATGATATTAACCGATGGTTACATTTATCAAGAAGTGGTAAGATCGGGCCTTGGCAAGCTAAATGACCATCATGCTTTGTTATAATTTTTAAAAGCACTTGAGGCCTCGGACTTGACATATTCTTCATGGTACACTTTGTAAGTGACGAATCATATTTTGCTTTCTCATATTTGACAAATAAAAAAAAATACAAATATAGAAATGTGAAATGAACACCAGAAATTGGTTCTCGTTACTGAATCTTTTTTAAATATCTTAAAACTCATCGTACGAAAAAAATTCAAACTTCACGGACAGATTCATCTTGAAGAGTACTTTAAGAAACCTAAATGGAATTTTGTTGTAAATTTATTAGGGAAGCACCTTTCAGTTAACATGGGATTTCCTATGTTGCGTTTCAAAATGCAGCACCCTGTATATTAGAAGGAGATATATATTTGTGAAATAGATATTCTGGTTTTAAGATAACTGGTTTGAAGATGATTTATTTTTAATTTTTGAAACTTTTTTCGAGAAGGTGCATCTGTGAGACTAAATCCCGCCCTTATCACTTCCCGTTAAATTTAACCGTTGGTCAATATCCTAGAAAACCATTGTCAGCACAATAGCTTCCAAGGATATTAACCGATGGTTAAATTGATCAAGAGGTGGTAAGATCGGGCCTTGGCAACCTAAGAGACCATCATGCTTTGTTATTATTATTATTATTATTCAGGTAGTTGCCCAACAGGATAATCCCAATTACAGGAAGAAAAAAAAAAGAAGAGTAGATATAGAACGATTAGAACTAAACCTAAACCTAATCTAAAACAAAAGAACAAATGTACACCTACAAATATATAAATATACAACTGAAGGTATAAGCATAAAATATAATGTAAGAAAAAAAGATAAAAAAAGATCTGTCATAAAAATATATCACTGTACATAGCATCAACATGACGGCACATAGAGTAAAGAGGTGCCTTAATTAGAATGTTACTCTTTGGTATTGGCAGTTGAAATGTAGTAGTCCATCTGGAGTTAAATCGAGGTACTAGAAAGTTTAGGGAAGCCAAGATTTCAGGACAAACAATTTTAGAGTGAAGTAACTTCCAAATGAAACTGGCACCATGCAGATCTCGTCGGTGTTTAAGAGATTGAAAGTTGTGGGTTTGCAGTAAGAAGTCATAATCAACGCCTCTCTCAGGATAAACATCTGTGATTTTAAAGGTAAGAAATTTGAGAAACCGACGTTGTATTCGCTTTATATCTAGTTGATAACAGATATAATACGGAGACCATACCTGAGAAGCATATTCTAATCGACTGAGAACAAAACAGTTGTAAAGACACTTAAATATCTCAATATTGTTAAAATACTTCACAGATCTCAAAACAAACCCTAAAGATTTACAAGCTGCAGTGACAGTGACGTCAGTGTGGTGAGAAAAGCTTAAAGCAGAATCAAAGGTAACACCCAAATCTTTAGTTACACTTTTCCTAAACAGTTGCTCACTTTTAATACAGTAATTGTAATTAATAGGATAGACCTTTTTTGTATACGTTACAACGCAACATTTGTTAACGTTCAACTTCAGACAATTATCAGCGCACCAGGAAATAATCGTGTTTAGGCACTGCTGGAGCTGTTCAGCTTCCCAAGTATTTGAAATAGAATCATAGATTTTTAAGTCATCAGCAAAAAAAAGCGAGTGACATTCTAATGAGTCTAGTAAATCATTGATGAAAATGACAAAAAGTAGGGGTCCTAAATTTGAGCCCCGAGGAACACCAGAGGTCACTGGATATTCAAATGATTTATGGCCATTGAAAAAGACGTAATTCACTCTGCCAGATAGATAGGATTGCAGAAGACACACTAAAGACGGAACCATTCCTAAAGAGCTGAGCTTATTGAGAAGGAGACCATGATGCACTGTATCGAAAGCACTGGATAAATCCGTGTATATGACATCAACCTGACCTTGCTTATCCAAAACTTCCGCTACGTATTGCGTTATGGTCACCAAATTTGTAGTAGTAGATCGACCAGAAATGAAACCGTGCTGATGGGGCGAGATATAAGAACTAATCCTACTGTAAATTAGCTTATAAATAACCTGTTCAAAAATTTTGGCAAAATTATTTAAAATGGCAATAGGACGATAATTCGCAAGCTGTGTCTTATCATCTTTTTTAAAAACAGGCATAACTCTGGCGCGTTTCCAGATGTCTGGAAATGTAGACTTAGCAATTGCAAGATTTATAATATGCAGAAGAGGTTTTACAAGCACATATCTAGCATCACGAATCAAAAAACTTGGAATTGAATCCTCACCAGCAGTAAACTTTACTGGGAATTTTGCCATAACTGTTAACAGTTCTTCTTCAGAGACAGTTGGCATTGAGAACGGAGAAACATTTGAAAAGACATCCGAAAGCACAGTATTTTGAGTATCAGGCAAAAACATAGCAGAGAATAATTTTGCAAATCCATTGACAATATCTTGAGGACTGGTGTATGTCTTATTATCACTTGAATATAACTTATTAGGAATACGAGAAGTGCCCTGCCTCATGTGGACATATTGAAAAATGTGCTTCGGATTAGAGAGAATGGATTCTTCAGCACGATACGTGAATGATTTATATGCAGAAGATATTTGTTCTTTACATAATATACGTAAACGTTTAAACTGGTGAAGAAAAATTAAATTGTCTGTAGCTAACCAAATTTGTCGGTAATGATTTTTTAACTTTAAATTACGAATAATTGACGACGTGAACCAAGGAGGATAAGTAGTTGTATGAGATAGTAAGTAAAGTAAAGTAAGTGGGTTATACACTTTGAACAATGCATCCTCGTTGAGTACGTGTAAATAAAATCAAACACACCTTCAAGACCTTTCGGTTCTCGTATCTGCGTTTTCCCAATCTTTACACAGGTACTGTTCTTTCAAAAATACTATAAAGAATCTCATTAAGTTTTTCGATACAAATATTAACATCAGAACAACTTTCAATAACGGACCAATCAATATTAAGAAGATAATTGTATAGTTCAATAAAATTGGCTTTACGAAAATTATACCTTCTAGCTTGCGCAACAGGAAAAGTAGAAGGTCTTACAAGTGGTAAACTTTTAATTGTTATAGCCACAGCAGGATGATAAACATCCTCAACAACGAGAGGCTGATCTTCATGTGTGACATTAACTTCATGTGGGAGATTAGATAAAACCAAGTCTAGTAATCTATTGTCACCATTACATACCTGATTATGTTGCACAAATTCCAAAGAATTACAAAAATTTCGCAGAAATCGTACTTTTGAACATGTGGTGTTAATATCAATGAACTTAGGAAGATTGAAGTCCCCAACAATTATTAAAGTTTTATTAGTGGAAAATACTTCCAGAGCTTCCAAAAATATTTCATAGTCATTAATAGATAGATTTGGTGGTACATAAAATTATGCAAGGTAGAACATGTAAACTGAGAATTGACATTTACAAATAACATAATCAACTGAAGGAATGAGTTTAAAAAAATCAGAAGCATCAATAATCACAAAGCAACACAAAACCTGTGGCTGTAATCCAAATAAATTTAATTAGAAGCATCAATGATTTCAAATGCAATATTTCTAGAAATACCAACAATGACACCACCGCCAGTTGATTTATTTGTAGCGCAAAAATTCCTGTCGCACCTTACATCATATTGAGGAGAAAATAGTTCGCCATTCTTAACAGAATCATTCAACCAGGATTCTGTGATCACAATAAAATCATAAAGATGTTGACATGTATTAAGATAGAATTCATGAGTTTTAGTATGTAACCCACGAACGTTTTGATAAAAGATGTTTAAGTAATTGGGAATTCTGTTGGGCAATTTTAGTTTAAATCATTGTTGTTGGACACAGAAACAATAGATGGGATACCATTTTTGTAAATTATTTTTACGTTACTTTCACCATTAGATACACGATGCTTTAATTCATTTTTGATCTGCCTGTGCAACTCAATTTGTGCAGTAGTACGATCCTGTGTGATAAAACAATTGGTAAATTCAACAGAGTTTTTAAGCTTAGCAGAATTTTGAATAGCTTTTCTAGCAGAGTTAGTGTTGGTTAAACAGACCTTGAGAGGAAGTCACCGATCCCGTTTAGTTTTATCAAATTTACCGAGACGAACAGAGTAAAATTCATCTTCATTTAAGCCCACTTTTTGCAAAATCTTCGGCACTAGTGCAATGTCAATATTAGCCTGATCAATATTTGTTGCGACAAGTTCCTCTTTAAGCCCAAAGATAACAATATTGTAGCACGCTTTGCACGTTCTACAGATTCCTGTACAATTTTCTCAGAATCCAAAGACGTTATAATTTTTAAAAGCACTTGAGGCCTCGGATTTGGCATATTCTTCATGGTACACTCTGTAAGTGACCAATCATATTTTATTAAATAATAAATAAAAATAAAAAAAAATACAAATATAGAAATGTGAAACGAAGTGATGAATGATAGAATTTCAGTCGGTTAATTAATTAAGACGGTCGGAAACAATGGAAAACTTTTGCAACATGCAAACCCAAACGGCCCTCTCTATTCAATTTGAATGAAGTGAATCGATAAAGCACGAACATGGTTTAAATATAGAACCGGTGTCTGTTTACTGGCTGTTGTATGTACGTACATATTGCACACATATTGTATTCATGTATTCGTACGCCCACTTGGATATTCAAGACGTGTCCTGCCCAGCACGCGCAGCCTAATAGTGATGATTACGTTAATCGAAAGTAAGTGGGTTATACACTTTGAACAATGCATCCTCGTAGAGTACGTGTAAACAAAATCAAACACACCTTCAAGACCTTTCGGTTCTCGTATCTGCGTTCTCCCAATCTTTACACCATCCAGAACTACCATTCTAAATTAAAAAAATTAAAAAAAAACAATTTATTTCGTTCTTTAATTAATTTGGTTGATTAATTAATTTGATCACACGCTTTTACTTTATCTCAATATGCCAATCACAAGCGGAACGGTTTTCATCGTGCAATCAAATTAATCCAGTTAGAGTTGATTGAGACTTATTATTAAAGTAAATCTGGTATAAAAAAAATTTTTTGCAAAGTGAAAACCTCGAGCAGCCTCTGTACAGCTGTTTCAGCCCTGCTTGGGGCTTCGTCACCATTATTACATTTGCAAATAAATTGGTCAAGTCGAATTTTAAATCTGGTATGTTCTGACGTGATTCTTTTGCAGAGGAGGAGCCTCAGATCGCCTCGAAGGATGGACCGGCTGCGAAGGTCTTTCCGGGACTCCTTCCGGAGGCGGAAGGAGCGCGTCCCGGAGAGTTCGAAGCCCCATCAGTGGCAGGCCGACGAAACCGCCGTCCGGACGGGCAATTGCACGTTCATCGTTAAGTATTTGGGGTGCGTCGAGGTGTTCGAATCCAGGGGGATGCAAGTGTGCGAGGAAGCGCTCAAAGTACTGAGAGTAAGCACGTTTTTTTTTTCTCTTCTCTGATTACCACACTATACCTTCCTATGTTGATTAGTTACTACCAGGGAAAAGAATTCAGGCCACTGAGTGTTGGACGTTTTTTTACGTCGAATGTACTTTGCGAAGCATCGAATTGTTATTGAGTGGAAGGGGAAGGAGTGCAATGCGAGCGTTCGCAGGTTATGGGCTACGATGATACAGTCCGAGTACTAAATTTTCGTACCGTTCGCGGAACAAGTGGTCTGAATTCTTTTCCTTGGTTACTACCAACTTTTAAAGGACTTGTTGACCCTGGACCCATCCGAGCAGCTGATTGTGAAAAGAAATTTATTAAGCCTTGCAAAGCAGCAGTACATTACAGAACATACCATGGGTGGCAGCAGAAAAGAAGCAATTTTCTCTCCTCTTTTCTTGACAATGTCATGTCTGACATTGGATATTGTAGCTACTTAAAAGAAGTAATTAAAGGTTTTTAGCTCACAGAGGGTACTTACCCGAATTAAAATGCGGCATAGAACCTCATCAGGGGTATAGTAACTACTATGGGGACCAAAATATCTGGGCTAACCGTGAAGTGAACAGGCGTTTCCGTGTATACATTCATGTGAACTTTCACTGCTCATTAAACATTGGGGTTAGAGTGGTACAGAGGAGGTTTGCGTGGATGAATAAGTATTAGCGTTATGTAATATTCTATGTTTCGATTCGCGTCAGTTTGGGAAACAACCATGTCTACATCTTCAAGGAATCCACCAGCAGGTTCGTCTAGGTCTAGAATGTGACTAGTGGTGTGTAGGGTAGGAAAGAATTAGGGTTCAGTACTTACACCTACGAAATTTTACATGTTAGACAGGGTCGCAACAGCAGACCAGATGTAGTGCAATGTTAATCTTCGACAGTACATGTATTACAGTTGCGATAGGAAGAGTTTCTGGAATGATTGACAATTATATCAAGGATTAATCTGGTGAGTGGCTGAACTTATCCAAGTGGACACATAATAGATGGTTTGGCCAGCCATTTGAAGACTTGAATCCTAACTAGCATGATCGGGAAGTCTTTCGCAGGGTGTGCTACTGAGTGTCAGTAATCCCCAAGATTTCTTTAGTTGCTACCACTTTACTACGATTACGTTATCCTCCTGGTCACTTACCGATACCGTCGCAAGTCGCGCTGATATGTCAACGAAGCTAGTCGCTGAAGGAATTGGAGGTGGCTGAAATAAAACAATAAAGGCGCCAGGGAGCGACCCCAGAAATATGGTATCGACTCCCAAGGTTCTACAGCGCGCGTTGATAAACGAAAATTTCCAGGGAATTCACTGACACTCGCTTGTTCAAGACAAGGTTTGAGATGTAGCAAAACACTGTCACGTGTTTTATGATATATATATTGGCACACTCTTAAATTGTTAAAAATTACACTCGCCTTAATGGGTCAAAGTAAACTAAACACTTATAATCAAGTAACGATTCAATAAATCAATACGTTAATTAACTTAAAGAAACTATTAAATTTACTTAGGTTCAGTACTGACCTTCACAGGGTCGTAAAACGTTAACGCAAAATAACCAAATTAAATTTGATTTAAAATTCGCATGAAACACGTTGTAATAATACACAAATATGTGCCGAAAATATTTACGTTAGAACAAAATGAATTAGGTAGAAGGTTACTGCACTTGGGCCACAGCTGATCGTCGATTTCTGCAGGACGGTTGAAGTTGGCGGTCATAGTAAAGTGTCGGCAGCGAACCGCCTCACACGGGTAAACGTCAAACTTCAACTAATCGTTCGTCGGTGACCTTGGGGGCAGGTACGCTGTTCAGTTAGCGGCGTTCCCGAAGATTTGAAACGACCACGAAGCGAGATCTGCCTTATTCACAACGATCCACAGAGTACACAGTCGTACACCCTTCGAACGAAAACATTTATAACCGCGGCCCAAGCTTAACAAATCGCACCAAATGCCTCTCTAATCTTTACGAATCTAGAAAATCCGCTGACATGGAAGTGCACCTCAAAGACACGTAAAGCTTATTCTTTTCGAGGTAAACCTGCTTTCATGAATTTTGAAACACAATGTTAAACAAATTCCCCCAATTTACGAAACACGTGTGAGAGCTCTCGCATCGAACGCTAAAGTGAGATCGCCAAGATGGATGCTAGAGTCTGTTTTCAGGGCGAACGTGGTCAGCCAATCGGAACCCGGAACACGAAAGACGTAGTTACACAAGACCAACGAAGAGCCTTGGTTTCAAACGGCATATCGACGTCACTTCCGAAAAAAATGTAACTAGCCACCTTGCTAAACCAAGCACATGCAACACGTGGTTGCAGAAATGTAACTAGAGATTAACTCGTAACCTGACGGTACAATTGCAAAGCTGCGTCAGTTCATAGCATTGTTGCCACCTTTGTTTTTGTTTTGTAGGTGTCCGAAAAGTTCTGAAACAGCAAATCCTTTTTTGTTTGGACAGTAGTGTACGTAATCGGTCAATGTCTAGACTTTAGAGATAAAAAATGTGACGTTGCGATTTGATTTTCTATATTAATCATGTTATATTCTGATTAATTGATTTGAAAATCGATAATTGGAAAGTAATTAGTGTAGGTCATAATCAAATTAATAGGACAAGGACATCAAATGAAGTCTTTTGTAAAAATTTCAACAAAAACACATGATACGTTATGAGTATTTGTTTAAACTAGTGTGTACATAAAATCGGTTTTTTTAATTTCCTAATTTTCGTTTCGAAATTTTTCGGTGCAGTGAGCGATATTTATTGTAAGAATATTGCCTAAAATAGTAAAAGGAACTGTGGTTTAAGAAATAATTGAAATTAATCTCCGCCCGCAATAATTTTATATACGTAGATACGTATTTCGGCAGCTAAGCTGCCATCTTCAGTACGCTACCAACTTAAAAGCACTTAATCTAATCTTTTTTAAGTTCTTTTAGGTTGGTAGCGTACCGAAGATGACAGCTTAGCTGCCGAGATACGCATCTACGTATATAATGCTTATTGTTTAGCGAGCGTCTGCCGTTGCTAGGCAACGTGACGTCACAAAAATAGAATTCTATTCGTCGTGATCCCTACACTGGTGGATTATTGAAAGCAAAACTTGTTTGAGATTCTCTAATGACTTTCTTATTATTAGAAAGAGAAAAACTTAAGAAAAATTGTCTGGCATATCAAGGGCTGTTTGACTCAATGTCGATCTTCAATTGTTTTTGAGCGATCACGCCTTCTTCATCTTTTTTAAATTACATGATACATCGTAATCATAAAAGCCGACTACACTCATAATTGATGATTGACGTGTTCTTAAAAATGATTTTTGTTTTTCATTTTGACGTTAACGTTATTTTAACAAAACGAATAAAAATGTCTCAGTTAAATGCAAATTAAGCAATTCAGAAATTAATAAGCAACATTTTCAGAAAAACCGACATGCTAGACAATTTTGCTTGATCTCTATTGATAAGAAAGTCACAACGAAATGAAAGCTTTGTGCATTTTAAATCAATTTCTTCGCTAAAATTTGCATCATCACCGATAATCTAAATTTTTTCCCAGGCATGGTTAAACCTAACCTCACTGAACAGCGGGCGTGTGGTTATCTTACGACATCTTACGTTTTCGAATCATGGCCAACTACGAGACAAAATTCGGGTATTCACTCGATATAACGAAGCTACGACATCATGGCCTAGTATCAACGTCTACTTGACTTTGACCATAAGCGTTTTGGCTTAGACTTATTTTCCATTAATTAATTAATTAATTAATTAATTTTGACATAAAATTAGCTTAAAGGCGTTAGCTGTTGCTCTCCAAAATTCATACATCGGCAGGACAACCACTTTTTTTCTAAACTTTGTCGATTAATTTTTTTGTAACTAATTTCGATTGATTCGAAAATCGTTATAATACTAAATCTGTTCTTTTTGCCGAATCATTAAATTTTGAGAAAAGTTCTTTGTTTTTTTTTAGTGTAAATATTTTTTGTATAAATCTATACAAGTGTTTCCAAAAAGTCTGGAATGGCTCGGACACAAATTCTCGGACTCAAATAAGGCAACCTATACATGTCCAAAACTACTCGTCCGTTCATTCTACAACGTTCTTAAACATTTTTTTAATAGGTGTTTAAAACAGTTTGAATAATAAATTATTAAGACGACCCCCAGGAAGGTCAGTCACTTTATTCACACTTCCTGCCTGCATTTAATAATACGGATGCTCATTTGACTAAGATATTCTAGATAAGTTTCTTCTATTGTTCAACTTTGGACTTACGTCACTTATCTTCCAAATGTATTACACAACTATCAAACCTATTGAAGGCCCGGTGTGAATACAAAGTTTGGAAGAATCTCAGTATAAAATGTAAATTACTATTTTTTTTTTTGAAAAAATCCAAAAGAAAATCAAATCCGTTCTTTAGCATCCCGCTTGAATTCATGTAGAGAGTAACTTTTTAATTCAATTTACAGAGTACTGTGAATGGTGTTGTCTCTGTATATTGTATTATATTGTATGTAGATTTAACGCGCGCCAGTTACAGAACTCAGGACGTCAAATTAAAAAAAAAAAATTTGTTATTACCAAAGGGAGGATCTAAGAAAGTGAACTGCTAGAAACCAGTTTGAGACAGCGGCAGTCCGACTCGACGCGGGGGTCTAAATCGAAGCGTTAAATGTTCCGTCCGCTTATACGTGATTTTTAACCAATCAGTCTAATATCGCCACGGTAACAACGCGAATATAATTCCGGAAGCTAATAACAGCTCTTTCTTGAATATAGAAACAACAATTTAGTTGATTTGAATTAAATAGAAACACGACACGTCTTTGCAGCACACTCTCTCGTGCGCATCGTGTCCGAGCATCGCAGTCAACCGCGAAATTATTGTGAATCATGCCGTCCTAACGAATGCATTATTACTTTGGCTTACCGATTGTTCACTATCAGCTAGACGCGCTGCGCCGGCAAATATGTTGAGCCGTGTACACAATCTATTTATAACATCGCACCGTCTCGTTGCAATAGTAAAGTTTTACACTTTTTTCTGTCCGCCATGTGGTTATTACAGTTAAATTGATGGTGTCGCTGATATTTTTGTTTAAGTGACAACTCCCAGTTTGAAGTGATATTTCGATAACCTTCGTCTACTTTCAAAATTGTTGAGAAAATTAATAATGAAAACACAGAGGAAGAGTTTTAATTTCGACATACCTAAATGCTTTTTCTTGAAACAAAAAAAAAAACTGAATATAAGACATTATGACGGAAAAAAAAATTATCCAAATAAGTGGCAAAATTGGAGATTCTAAAGAAACTGTTCAAGGACATTTACTTTGAGATAGTGTTATTACTTTATGATGTTTTATATCTTAAATTTATTTCTTTTTTTTAATTAAAATGTCTTTAGGAACGTCGGGTTTGATAATCAAACCTCCCTTAAATTTAAAGTCACATTCTGCTGTGTAAATAAATGTGTCCCATGTTTGTTTTGACATCTGAAAGCGATTTTAATTTTAAAGGCTTTAGTCCGATTGTAAAACCTAGTCTAATAAATAAATAAATAAATAAATGATTTGATTCTCTATCATTGTTATTAATTATTGATTATTAATTTTAATGAAAATTTATCTGTACCTAGACAATAAAGTTTCACACAATATTTTATACTTTAATTTTTTTTTTATAGATTTATACTTATATTAACGGTTGTCGAAAAACGTAAAATATAAGAGTATAAGCAACATTTTATACGTCAGTGTATTATACAGTATTATATCCTTATATTATACAAAACTATTATAATATTCGAATATTCCTGGTGCATGCTCCAATGGAAAACATTGATAGTTCGTCGTTTAATAATGTTTTCATTCATTGTTCTAGAACAGGGGTGGCCAACTTCTTCTGTATATACAGGATCGACTTTTTTTTCTTAAAAACGCGTTGCGTTGTTGACTTTTTCAAAAATTGTTTTTCTGAGTGATGACTAGGTATGCTCTTTTGGTGTTTAAATCAAAATCGTCTTCTGTCCACCCTGATTGACCAAAAATTACTTCGGGATCTATCGGCAGTCGATTGCGATCGACTTGTTGGCCATTCCTGTTCTAAAGCACTCTCAGAGTATCTCCATCCTTTGTTTTTGTATGAAGTTAAAACAAGATGGGAATATTCCGAGAGCACTCTAGAGCAATCAGTTGAAAAAGTTTTTTGATTTGTTTCGAATTTCCACAGGCGAATACATTTATTACAACAGCATTTACGTACATTCTTTAAAAAATATTTGCTTTTAAATAAGCATTAATATAATCTAATGATAATAACATAGATTTTGCACGCCATATCAAATAACGGGACGATGGTCATCGGATATAAGTCGTCGGATCAAATCCAAGTATGATTTAGACAATATCACCGATTGATTTATTTGGTGCGATAACCCAAATCGGACGACTATTACCATGGATGTGCTTTCCGTCATAAATTTTGAAACCCCTAAACCGCGATTAAAGCTGGGTTGACATGGGACTTGAATCAATAACGTGAACCACTAGAATTCAGATTTTTTCGTGGAGGAGGTTTCATCGAATACGTAGAATGGCAGAATAATTTCTTCAACGTAAAAGAACGATTTGAAATTCTGAAATTGTTACATGCCAAAACCTGTGACCGTGGTTCACTTTCCTAACAATTGGTTTTAAAAATTTCGCTACATCTCCCTCCAGTCTTATCCATCTTGCGTAGATCATCAGCTTCCGTTATTCTAGTTTCAGTCGAATGAAGAAGATATAACGATTGAGTTGGCCAACTACTTTTTTGACTCGCGTCCTATGCCAACCTAGCTTAAAAGTTGAAAATTAATAATTTTTTGGCAATGTTAAGGTAAATCATTTCCAGTTCCATCCCACTCACCGGCTTATTCGTTTTTTCAATGACATTCTAAACATTTCTGAAATTGTTTAACTTATTATTTCTTGCAGATTGTTTCAATCTTCGACTATTTTCCGATTGTGTGTTTCTTTCTTTTCATTATTCCATTCTAATTTCTTCGTGTAATTACTGAATTAATTGATTTAAACGTTTAAACGAAATAAGAGTAATTGTGTGTTGTATTTTTAGGGTTCACGGCGACGACCAATCCGGGCCGTCTTGCATGTGAGTGGTGATGGCCTGAGGGTCGTGGAAGAAGAAACGAAGGGTTTAATAGTAGATCAAACCATAGAAAAGGTGTCGTTCTGCGCCCCCGATCGCAACCACGACAAGGGATTCAGCTATATATGCAGGGATGGTACAACTCGACGATGGATGTGTCATGGTTTCCTTGCCCAACGCGAATCTGGTGAGCGTCTCTCCCATGCCGTCGGCTGCGCGTTCGCCGTCTGTCTGGAAAAGAAGCAGAAAAGAGACAAGGAATGCGGCGTCACGATGATGTTCGACGCCAAAAACTCGACGTTCACGAGGACTGGTTCGTTTCGCCAGCAGGGTTTGACCGAGCGATTGGAGAGGGCGGTGGATGTCGCTCCGAAACCACCGCCGGTTAATCCCTTCGCGATCGAGCGACCGCACGCTACCCCCAGCATGCTGGAACGGCAATGCAGTTTTCGAGGACTCGGAACTTTGGGGCAGAACTCGCCATTTAAACGCCAGATGTCCCTAAGGGTAAACGACCTTCCTAGCAATACTGAACGGCTGAACGCCTATCGATCGGTCGCCACTGTGAAACAAGTCTCGCCAATTCCCGAAGTTCAAGGTGATTCAGTCACAGCACTTTGCCAACAGTTATCGCAGGGTTTGAGCCAATTAACACACAGCGGATCCGACGACTTTAATTTCAACAGCCAATCATCGGTGAATCAAAATAACCTCAGCGGCGTGTCGATAACGAACACAACGAGCAGTTTTCAGCAGTCCATAACGTCCACCCCCACGTCTACGTCGAACAGTATTATCTCAGTCAATTTGAACTTTAGCACCAGCACCAATCAATCCGAAACCCCGGCCAAAAGCCAATCTTCAAGCGTCGGTTTGGGGTTGAATTCGACTCTCCCCAAACCAGATCAGTGGTTAGGAAAAATCGTAAACTCCGCTACTCCCACGATTAATAACGATGGTGTAAGCACGAGGAGAAATTTACCTTTGGGGGCGCATTCCAGAGCGATGTCTTTAGACTCGGCTGAAACGTATCCTAAGAATCAATCTGATCCTTTCGATGCGGAATGGGCAGCTATAGCAGCTAGACAAGGCGCGAACAGTACTAACCCGTTCCTCAGTACCAATTTGACACCTCAAGCGTTCCAAGTCCAACTCTAGTATAATAGCACCATAAAATGAAGCGGCAATTAAATGTATAAAATCGTTGTTATGGCGCTGTTTCGACATTTACTACGCCAGTTATTAATTAGGGCATCAAAAACGAATCAAACAGATAGCAAATTTCACGCACTTAATTTCGCATTTAGTTAAACGAAGAACGAACGTCGAGTAAGAAAGAAGAAGAAGAATCATTCCAATTTATTAATTTTTAAAAAATTAAAATGAAAATTAAAAATGAACAAAGTATGTGTATACATATATTGTTAAGAGTATATGCTATGTTATTTATAGTAGTTGAAAA
The DNA here is from genome assembly GCA_036172665.1 of Prosopocoilus inquinatus. Lineage (NCBI taxonomy): Eukaryota > Metazoa > Arthropoda > Insecta > Coleoptera > Lucanidae > Prosopocoilus > Prosopocoilus inquinatus. The sequence continues at coordinate 7,187,791 of CM069870.1, forward strand.
GTTATGGTCGCTGGTTTCTATTAAAACAAAACTAATATATTTGCCTGGACTGTCGGTGCAATCTGTACATATTAATTTTGTATTATATAACAAGAGTTGAATCGCGAAGAGGACGAGTCGCAGGAAACGAGTACTTAAATTGTAAAGGAAAATATCGCGCGTGGTATTTTTTTTTTGTATTTATTATTTTATTTTTTAATAAATATTAATGTTATTTTTGTGTTATTTCGTTATTTTAAGGTTGATTGTGAAACGCTTTTCTTTTCTATTCTGTGGCAAAAAATGTAAAAAAAACAATGTCACACGCTTGATTAAAAATTTGAAAACAGAACTAGTATAAAAAGAACCTAAAAAGGACATAAAAATTGATATCTGCCGAAAACAAGACAATGAACAGAACCATGAACAGAAACATGAAGGGAACACACAACGATTCGCTATAGATTTATAGCTTTAAATTTATAACGAAACGTTGAGTGTGTTTCCTTCATATTTCTGTCCGGTTCGAGATTAAAAAAACTGTACTTACAATTTTCATCGGACAACAACCAACTTCATTTAAATTTAAAGGTGTGTTGCTATGGTAACAACCGATCAAAAAGCGTTATGATATTAAACCTGACTCTACTACTACTATTTTTCAGTCAGTTAAACCGCTTTTCGCTAATTTTAAGCTAATTTAGAGACTCTCTAGTTAGTGGCAGAGTTGGTCATCTTTCTGCAAAAAGAAGTCCCATCAGTGTTAAATCGATAATGCTTTCTAGCCTTGCTTGCTATTTCAAAGTCAAATTTCAGACAAGAAAGTTCCATCAGTGTCAAGTTGACAATAGGTGCTTTCCATTTGCCACAAATCTCACCTCATATCAGATAAACGTCATTTCCGTTAGCATGAACAAGTAAGTTTGAACGAATATTTTGACTTAGCAACCAATGGAAGTGCTTGAACGACAATGTGGGAGGCTGAAATCTCCGTTCAAAGTTAATTTTTCGTGCTAACGGAAATGACGTTTATCTGATCTGAGGTAAGATTAGTGACAAAAGGAACGCAGCTAATATTAACCTAACCTTGGGCGTGTTTTTAAATTGTACGAACAAGTGTTCGTGCACTCGAACGTGAAAAAAGCTGTTTTTAAATGCAACTCGAACAATTTCGCAAACGTTTTAAAATTATATCAACTGCTCGACTAATGCGTTCGAATTGGATTTTCATGCACCTAGTCGGTGGGAAGTGCATGAAGATTAATGGCGCGAATTTGATTAACATAACCTGAAAATTTTTATGTTGGTTGCCTTCATGACTATTTGCATGTGATTCAGATTTTACTTGAAGATTTATTTTTATCGTAATATTTATATATTAGTTTGGTTAGCAAAATGAATGAAATAAATGTTTTTACCTGTGGATATAAATCTTCTTGAATGCCCTTAAAAACATATTTGAGACATACAGGGCGATCGAAATTGATTGTCCTGATCTTATACTACTACCGGATGTTTTTATTAATTAAGTTCGATTTGGATGTAAGTTTTGCGAATGTTCCCTGCACTCCCCTGCTTTCCGTGCCAATCTTCTTCTGGTAAACGTAAATATTGATGCGAAACTCGCGGAAAGTAGTGTAGAATCAGGACAATCAATTTCGATCGCTCTGTATGTATCAAATTGCCAAAAATATAATTGAGATAGGTAGCTTACCATTTCCATAAAACAAGTTATTACCTTGAGATATTATAAGGCTTACGAGATTTATATCCTTTATTGAATCACGTGAAAAAAAAACTAATGGCGAGTTCCACTTGTCACCCTGGTGACATTCACCAGTGTACACTCCAGGTACACTCATGATATCTTTATCTCGTACTATTACATGAAGTTAAAACGAGATGAGAATACACTCAGTTCACACCAGTGCAACAATTGAAACTCGCTATAAGAAGATAAGTTTTAAAAAATTTAAGGTTATGTTCGTACGATACACGTCAATCTTAGTTCGAGTTCAATTTTGTGTTTTTTAATTATATTGCTCAAGCAAGTACTCGAACAATTCACAAATTGTTCGAGTGCATTTGGTTCGAACAATAGGTGTGAATTAAAAACGCACCCCATGTTTGCTTATATTCAAAGTCAAATTCAAATTGTGGCGCCAAACTGCAATTCCATTGTTTCTTGTGATTGGCTGAGGTTCATTTTGCTGAAATACGGCGGAACCAATTAAAAACGCACTCCATTCTGCCAAACTCTTGCTAGAGGGCCTCTAAGCCAATGTCTCTCACAGAATATTTTAAACTATTAAGAACTTACCCAGTTACAAAATTTATCTACTTTTAAAATTAACAAAAAACACGACACTTGGCCTGCCTTAAGTACAATATCTGTGCATTAGGTCATGGTCTGCGATTTTATGATATTTTATGGCCCCGAACGTCGGAGAATAGTTGAAAACCAAGCTCCGCCGGAACATTTAAGCTGCATTCAGCGACCCTCAAACAGTTTCTATGAAAAAAAGTAAAATAATTTCTATCTGCGTTATTATTGCTATGTGACCAACAATTGTATAACAAATTTTGCTTCTTTTCTTGACCACTATTTGTGGTTTCAATTAAAGACACAGGTTTAGAGACACGCTGTATGTCGATTAAAAAAGTTATTTGATACAAACGAGTATTATGACGCACATTCATGAATTGGGTTGGGTTGGTAGCTCAACTTAGAAAAAAAAAAACAATTTAGATCCTAAATAGAAGTGAAACATAAATATTACAATGTTGCATGTCATCGCTGATACTTTCTAAGCAAGTAAGTCAAATGTGCGTGTTATCAACTGGCAACGTAGATTTACTTATACAGGGCGATCGAAATTGATTGTCCTGATCCTATACCACTTTCCGCGAGCTTCGTATCAGTATTTACGTCTAGCAGACGAAGATTGGCACGGAAAGCAGGGGAGTGCTGGGAACATTCACAAAACTTACATCCAAATCAAACTTAATTAATAAAAACATCCGGTATACGTAAATATTGATACGAAGCTCGCGGAAAGTAGTATAGGGTCAGGACAATCAATTTCGATCGCCCGGTACATACAGCTGTTTCGTTTAGTCATGCGGTTTCTATTGTTCTGCCTTTTATTTACTCACTGTAACTAATAGATAGTGTTTGCGAGAACAACAAAAACGTATATATATCCGAATTTCACATTGCACGACGTATTTGTTCAACGCCCACTTTATACAGGCCTGATTCATTAGGTGGGAGAATACCCCGACTTGATTCATCTGAAACGCGGTCCAGCGCAGAAATTTACCATTTTAAATTATGTTTCCGTCCTTGTTAGCAAACGCAGCGCAAAGATTTTCACAGCTCAACAGCGAAACGCTTGCGTTGCAGTCCCCGAAAACTGAGGTTTGATATTCCCACGCGATGACTTAGGCCTGTTATCGAAGACGGTGCTGATTTGTTACATATCATACGATAATAGTTGGGAAATTGTTAAAATTATTTAAGTTTTCGAAAGTGGTATGTACGTCCCATTCAATAAATCCTATACGTAAATTTGGCCATGTGCATATATTAATTCAGTATTTTGTAAATATTAAAATGCTGTGTAAATTGGTTGTATTTTCAACACGTTTGTTATTTGTAAATATTGTATTCGATTAGGCAAATCGTATCTTCGTCTGTGTTATCCTTCAAATTTTGCTGTTCTGTAAATAGTAGGTGTAGAATATTTCTTGATTCGGACTGTACATCTTATACTCACGTTATGTATGTAATTGTAAATTAGTAAATGGCATTTCTTAAAGATTTTCGGGGACTGAGTATCTTATCTCTAGCAGGCGCAGGATAAAGGACACTCTAAATATTCGTGTCATCGAGAATAAGTAGAATATTGTTATTTCAAATTGAAACTATAAATCAATTTATTGCTAGAGTAATTTGTGATTGAGATGCCAATATAATCTTTCTATTAGGGTACATAGAGGCAATAATGGAAAATAAATTTTTGAAATGTTAAACTAGGCCAGAGATTCCGATCCAAACATCAACTCCCTCTCCCCCTCTCAAATATAGATTTTTTTTTAATCTAAGATTAAATAATTTGGAATAATAGTAAAGGCGTAATTGCAGCACTTTCTTGTTGGACGAAAGTGATTATAAAATATAGAATTACTTCTTTAAAGTCATTCAGGGCTATTCTGTAACATTGATATGCTTATCAATTGATATGACCTTCAATAATTGAAGATAATTTGTTACGATTTCATAACAATTCACGTCGAATGCCGTCCGCAAATTGAAGAGAGATGCATATTAAGTCGATATAACATTCCAAACGGATTGCTTAAGTTAGGAAACTATTTACAGAATACCAATTTTGCAAGGTCACTTGAATCATAGCAATATTAATTCCATTATCAATGTTACAGAATAGACCTCATTGTTTCACTTTTTGTTGTTCTTCCGGATAAATTATAAATAAACAAGCCGTCAAGAGAAACCAAGAAAATAATTCCATTTCTCTTGCTTAGTTTCCCTTGACGATTTGTTTAGTCTCTCTATCGTTTCGTTTCCCTTTAAAAACTTGTTTATTTATAATTTACCTCGAAGAAGCTGTCGAACATGCCTACAGCGAAACGTCGACTTTAAACTTAATTTCTCCGTCCGTGCATACAGTGTGTCCCAGGATTGATGTTACAAGAAATGTGATGCAGCAACATTTTTAGAATTTTATTTTAAGATTGTGGGATTAAGTTATTGTAGAACAATGTTAAAACACTTTGTAAATTTAATTTATGATTAAATATAAATTTATTTAGTTTATAATCCAAAAAATTACGTTACGGAAAATAGTTTTTGCTTTGTTGTCAAGGTCGACTTGTCTCTCAAAAACTGAAAATATTCTTAAAATTCTATTCACGCCAAGCCAAACTTAATCCCACAGTATGAAAATAAAATTCAAAACATTTTTGGTCCATCACACCTCTTGTAACATCAATCAATCCTGGGACACACTGTATATTTATGTACATTGTTTTAAATGAAATGATACCTACCTTTGACTTACATTTTGTTGCTTTTACGATAAAATTAGCAATGAGATCTGGAGATACATGAATAAATAAAAAAATAAAAAAAATAAATATAACACAATATAGATCTTATTTAATCGATTCATAGTCGTCCACTAATAGTTTATCGAGCCCTATAGGTGCATCGACCCTTAACAGATCCCTATAAAGTCGTTGACACCTTGCTGGGAACTTCTTGAATGCGAAAAGATTGCATGAAAAACAAAAAAAAAAAATTCTAAAATTTACTACAGTATTTTATCTGAAGTTTTAATTTAATTTTATTACTGAAGTTTGAAAACATTACAGAAGAAGAGAAGCTCTTTTTATCAACACCTCTAACCTGGTTACTTCGAGTTTTAATACAAAAAGAATCTGTTATAGTTACTTTGGAATTAACATTATTGATTTCCAAATGTTTATAAACAATTTAATTAACAAATGCTGTAGAGACTTAAATTTGGATAATGCTGATAGTTTGGTATAAATTGAATTTCGTTACTGAATCTTGAAGATTCATCTTGAAGAGTACTTTAAAAACCCAGATGGAATTTTGCTATAAAATACTTAGAGAAACCTTTTAAATTAACATGGGATTTCCTATGTAGCTTTCGTCAGTGCAACACCTTGTATACATGGATTCAGTACATTGAATATAAGTGAATAATGATTTGCATATACTATGAAGGGTCTTGAAAAATGAGCATCTGTAACAAAAAATGAACACCAACATTTAAATGATATAATAAATGTAATATCAAGGTTAAAAAAAAAACTTTTACTGTTTAAAGTCCTTAATTAGTACGCATCAGCAGGCGAGGGGATTATCCCAATTTTTTCTTTTAATTTTAATTTTTTTTTTAAATAAAATTCATAGAAAGAGAAGCCTCGAGCCACCATAAAATTTCCTTCCACAGAGAGTTTCTACTTGTTGAGAACTATAACTTAAAATTATTTTGACACGTAGAGACTTTTTTTAAATGTAACACCCTGTACAGTTTCTTATAGGAAGACGTAGCAATTGATTTTCTACAGAGTGGTATGCGATGTGTTTACATTTATTTACCTAATTAAGATTAAATTAATATTCTGTTGAAAACCGCTTCTATTTCGAGAAAATAAGATAGGGAAACCAGGAACTAAGGAAAAAGTTAAAGTAATTTGAAAAGAAGACACAGGAAACAGAACTGAAACAAAAAATTGAGAAAAAAGAAGGAAAATTTTAAAACCAACATAATAGTTAAATTATTGAAGTCGACTCTTCTCCGATGAAAATTGTAAGCAAATCCATAGTAAAATGTTGAGTGCTTTTCTGGTTATAGAGAGTTAGAGATTTGAAAACCATTCACTTATAATGATTAAACGAGCTGCACTCAAAGATAAAATTTGAACAAAACAGGTACAAGGATCCCCAGAAAACAAAATTGGCGTTAAAAGCAAAATTGAAAAAATTGAAAAGATCGGTGACGGCAAAAACAAAGAGCAAAATTACAAAAACTGGGAAAACGAACAGCCGATCTTAAGAAACAAAAGCACGATGAAGGGTATAAATGATTATATAGATTCTGAACTAACGGAGCAACAAATAAAAATACAGAAAACAACACAAGCAATTCATAAAAAGGAGAAAGAAAAGGGAAAGTCAAGAAGGAACTAGATCAGAACAGGAAACGCAGAAATCCAAGAAAAAAAACTAATCAAGGGGGCAACCAGTGACGAAAATATTAAAGCGATGAAGAAGGAAAAAAAATGAGAACAAATAATCACACACAGAGGAGTAAAAACAAGGCAAAAATTGGTACATGGAATATTAAAACATTATTAGAAACAGGAAAAATTGAAGAAATAGGCAGAGAAATGGAGAGATGCAATAAAAACATTTTAGCACTGCAAGAAGTGAGATGGAAAGATGAAGGACGAATAAATAAGGAAAAACACATCCTGTATATATATACATGAGGGGAAGCAGATAGTAATGGAACGGCATTCGTGATAGACAGATTTTATTTCAAAAATAAAATATTAGATTATAAGGAAATGAACGGTAGAACCTCCTAAACATGCAAGAATACCAGAACAGAATCAGCAACACCAGAAGAAAATGGTATGTTCTACAAAACCTGGAGGACACTTGCGGAAAGATACCAAACTATGATACACTGGTAGTGCTAGGGGATTTTAATGTGAAAACAGGAAAAGAAGAACACCTACTGACAATGGAATAAGATAGTAATTTAGACATAAAAGAAAACATAAAATTACATGGACAATACCTGGAAAAATGAGAGGAAACCAAATTCTAATTAAAACAAGAAAAGAGAAAATCAGATAGAGGACGTTAGGTCATACAGATGGGCCAGTGTAAACACAAATCACCATCTGGTAATAGAAAAAAAACGAAGTTAAAAGTAGTAAGAGAGAGTAGAAATAATATATTGAGGAAAAAATGGAACTAGAAAGATTAAAAACTAAAGAAGAGCAAAAGAAATTTGAGGAAAGAAGTCAGAACGCTAGTAAAGGCAAAATAAATGAAAACAAAGAAAAAGAGTGGGAAAATATGAAAACGCACTAGAGCAGCAGAATAAGGAAGAAACGAAATGAGAAGAAAATTGAATAGTTTGACGACGAATGTGAGGACAACAAGACAAAGAGAAGCAAGGCGAAGTGGATGCAAACAGAGAAGATTACGAAAGGTAAGAAAAGAGGAAACAACGCTAATGAAAGACGAGAGAGAGAGAGAGAGAGAGACAGAGAGACAGAGACAAAAGAAAAAAGAAAGAAAGACTAAAATGAGAGCTAACAAAGTGGCAGTAAAACAGCCAGTATTAAAGACATTTGAAAGGAAAATAATTAGAAGAATCTATGGGCAAAAAGAAAGGGAAAAGACGAGTATTATAGGAGACTAACAAACCTGCAAATAGAAGATATACTAAAGGGAGAAAATATAGAAAAAGAAACTAAGGCAAGGAAAATGCGATGGTATGGACACGTCAACAGAAAACAGGAAGACTCGGTCATGAAGAAAATAACGAAATGGACCCCGCAAGAAACGAAAGCAACAGGAAGACCTAAAAATAAGATGGGAAGATCAAGTTATTAATTAATGATGTAAAGGTGATCAAAATTAATAATTGGAAAAATAAATAAATAAAAGACAGAAATTAATGGAAAAAATAGCACAAAACCTGTAGAAATGCGTATAATCAAGCGGAAAAGTGGAGAGGCGTAATCAACCATCCCACCAACAAAGTTACTACAATTCCACAAGGGAACGTACAGGGTGGATCAATTCCTACGTCTTTTACGAGGCGTCTCAGTAACTGTAAGAGACAGAAGAAAAATTTGTGGCAAAGTCTCGTTCTCTTTTTTTGAGATAAAATCAATCGTGTAATCAAAAATTGGCTACTTTCTTTTGTTTTCAGTTACAAGCTATAATTGCCATTTTCGACTATTCGTCAATAAATTTTTGCTTATAACGTCCACACTACTCAAAAAAGAAAAGTAATCACTATTTTTTGTTGGCGTATTTTCACTAGGGCTTAAAATTTGTAAGTAAAATTTTACATGGCTGTAAAACTGTCGCTTGTGTAGTATACCCTTAAGTTGTATAAAAGTTAATTTGCATTTAATCAAGTTAATATTTTAAAATGTCCAGCCATGCTAAATAAATCAAGTCAAAACACAAAAATGACTACTTTTATTTTGAGTAGTGTATAAACAAAAAAAGGCAGCCAATTGCTAGATCGAGATCGAGAGTTGGCCACTAGTTTTTTTTTTCATCTCTTATAGTTGGAGAGACATCGAAATTGAACCACCCTCTACAGCCGATAATAATAGTAATGATTTAATGATCATAACTTTTTTTTACAATTTTACTATAAAATCAACAATTAAGAGTTAGTCTCTGCACCGTATTTTAATTTATTTAACGCAGTTCTGAAGAAACTCGTGTATTTTCTGAACACAGTTTAGATTAAAATTTGGACGCGCGATGTCGTGACTAAAAATGAAGGTCAATAAGACTCTAAGTACAAAGAAAATAGATTTAATCTCCTAACCACAAAAAAATTGTTTAAAAACTAAATACGTATTTCGGCAGCTATGCTGTCATCATCAGTAGATGCCTTCTTTTTGATCACAAGAGAAGCGCTTCTCTTAAATACGTATTTCGGCAGCTATGCTGTCATCTTCAGTAGATGCCTTCTTCTTGATGTCAAGAGAAGTGCTTCTCTTGTGATCAAGAAGAAGGCATCTGCTGAAGATGGCAGAATAGCTGCCGAAATACGTGTTTAGTTTTTAAACAATTTTTTTGTGGTTAGGAGGTTAAATCCATTTTGTTTGTACTACAAACCACAGTCTCCAATATATTTTAATAAGACTCTAAGTAGTTGAAGCAACAAAAAAGTAATAAATTAGCATAACGTACTTTAAATCATTGGAGAAAGAACAGTAAAAATAAAAATAACACGACAGCAGAGTTGTAAAAAGTGAAAATTTTAAAAGCATTAGAGATTTCTGGGATTTTTTGTTTATACATCAGTTTACAGTCTTTTTCTTTTGGATTTTCCTTATTTGTTAATTATGTTTTCTTATTTGCCATATCATTTTCTAGTTTCGGAAATGTCAAGTAGGAAAGTCATTTGACAAATTTGGAATTATTCAAGCACGCTAAATATCTTCCAGATCCATTTCTTACATACTTCATTTTGAATTTTATATTTGTTGGTATGACTGCCAAATGCTCAATTGTCTTTTTTTTGTTGAGAGTAATAACAATTACGGTATTGACAGCATGAATCAATGAAATATTGTCGAAACGACGAAGTGCATAAATGAATTTCATTCATAAACTTCAATGCCGTAATTTTTGGCTACTTTCGACTATTAAAAAACTAACTATAGTATACTCTACAGTGTAGAACGAACAGTTGTAATCTCTCTCCTGCCAATAAACTTAAATAAGCACGTCCCATTAGCGTAGACAAAACGATACCTATTAGTACAGCCTGGGAAAGAGACGGGGACCGAAATGAACAACCAGGGGTGGCGAGGGCAAGTAAGGTGGGCGGGCACCAGGTGTACTCGTGGGCCGGAAATTATTTATCACCCGCAATTATTCCGAACGATAATATTTTCTCGTCACGGTGACGTTTTAATTCGAAACTCGCGGTTGACTACTAATACCACTTCATTACGGTCGCTCCGTCGTAATATTTCACGACGTTTCGTTCTGTTGTACGCAATCAGATGCACTTAGCCGAGAGGCCCGCGCGTAATTTATCGGCGTTGCTAACCAGATTACGCCCCTGTGCACGACGACGACGACGAATAGGTTTTTGCGTGTGGGGGGTTGGGGCTCGTCTGGAATTATAAATTTTAATTTCGAAATAACGGCACGATTTATAAGTGTTAGGTAAACTCGAAACTTATTTGTCAGGGAAATAGCTTCTTTGAGTTTATGTTAATTAATGGGTTGGTACAAACAGGGAAACATGTTTGTAAATATGTATGGATGTGTTCAAATCATTTCCTTTTTGTAATTTTACGTCTTTTTTTAAATTTATTTTGTGCATGTATCGGAGACTTATTTTGAATCACCCAGTATATACAGGATGTTGCAATTCTGATCACGATCACCTAGCGTTATATATTTGACATGTAATATAATTAAAAATGACTGTAATAAGTAACTTCCATTTCGATGACTATTATCATTATAAATTAAAGAAACTCAGAATAATAAATTAAATTTTCTTCTCATTTCTTGTTCATATCCCGAATACGTCGCGCCCTGCATATTTTTATTGTTTATATGAATGTGCTACACATTAAAAAAAAACGTGTTCATTATTAAATTGAAAGCAATTAAATGATACTCCCATTAGATATTTTGTTTTTGTTAGGGTAACAATAAATTGCCACATCTGTTTATTGGACTTGAATTAATGTACAGAGTGGACCATTTTTGATGGTTTTACAGGGTTTCTCAGTTATTTATAGGAATAGAAGGAAACCGTTTTCGTGACCCACTTTTGCTACTTTTTCAAGAAAAACTCAGTGGAGAAAACAAAAGTTAGCTATCTCCATTCGTTCGGGAAATATCGGCAGAAAACGAATTTTTCCGAAAAATTATTTTTCACAATATCTCAGCTGTTTGACAAGATATTTTGAAAATTCAAAAACTGTTTTATTCAGAAATTAATGTAGATTTCGCTGACGTTATTGTCTTTTGTAAAAACTGCGCCAGTTCTGCGAAACGGACTATAACTTTCTAATTTTAAATGGAAACCGTAGTTGGCTATGACACAAATAAATTGCTTATTTAATGAGGTTTTCAAAAATATAAGGTTTGATATAATTATTTTTATAAATAACAAAGATACTTATTATTTTTCATTTTCCGGTAGCTAACAAGCCATCCATGACACCAAAAAAAAAAAAAAATTTAGTTCAATTGTTTTCCCAAAAATCAATTATTATTAAGTAAAACGGTTAATTTAATTCAATAAATAAATAGCTTCATATATCTACCAGAAACTGACATAAAGTCACAAGAACGTAAAAATGGATTAACTCCAGTTGAACATTTCTTTAATTATTAATGTGAATAGTTAAGAGATTTTTATAAATTTTAAATTGCATAAGTTAGTGCATTTCTTTAAGAAATAATAATTTCATTATTTTGCAGTACTTATCACGCTATCTATGACAATAAAAACAAAAGAAAATTCAGTTGTTTTCCTCAAAAATCTATTATTAGAATAAATAATACAGGTAATTAAATTTAACAAAATAAATATCTAATGCTATTAGAGAACTCATAAAACTACAAGTAATGTAAATATGGATTAACTGTTAATGCAGCTTTGAAGAATTATATGTTCCTTTGAAATTATTAAATCTTAAATTTTATATTATCAAAAATTCTTAGATATGTTTATTTCACTTCTATCCGCGATTACATTTATTAATATACAAAAGTTCCTGAAAGCATTATTAAACTTAGGAAATATACGACAATTCAATTATTTCTTAAAGAAATGCATTAGATATTTATTTTGTTAAATTTAATTACCTGTATTATTTATTCTAATAATAGATTTTTGAGGAAAACAACTGAATTTTCTTTTGTTTTTATTGTCATAGATAGCGTGATAAGTACTGCAAAATAATGAAATTATTATTTCTTAAAGAAATGCACTAACTTATGAAATTTAAAATTTATAAAAATCTCTTAACTATTCACATTAATAATTAAAGAAATGTTCAAATGGAGTTAATCCATTTTTACGTTCTTGTGACTTTATGTCAGTTTCTGGTAGATATATGAAGCTATTTATTTATTGAATTAAATTTACCGTTTTACTTAATAATAATTGATTTTTGGGAAAACAATTGAACTATATTTTTGTTTTTGGTGTCATGGATGGCTTGTTAGCTACCGGAAAATAAAAAATAATAAGTATCTTTATTATTTCAAAAAATAATTATATCAAACTTTATATTTTTGAAAACCTCATTAAATAAGCAATTTATTTGTGTCATAGCCAACTACGGTTTCCATTTAAAATTAGAAAGTTATAGGCCGTTTCGCAGAACTGGCGCAGTTTTTACAAAAAACAATAACGTCAGCGAAATCTACATTAATTTCTGAATAAAACAGTTTTTGAATTTTCAAAATATCTTGTCAAACAGCTGAGATATTGTGAAAAATAATTTTTCGGAAAAATTCGTTTTCTGCCGATATTTCCCGAACGAATGGAGATAGCTAACTTTTGTTTTCTCCACTGAATTTTTCTCGAAAAAGTAGTATTGGGTTAAGAAAACTGTTTTCCTCTATTCCTATAAATAACTGAGAAACCCTATAAAACCGTCAAAAATGGACCACACTGTACGTATTCGATGAATTAGAATAATCATCTGCGAGGAAGAGGTACAATAAATATATTTATATAAATGTATATCCACGTCACGTCATTGTTACTTGCACCTGTCGATATAATACTGTTCACTGTTAATGTAAAGCGTAGCAATATTAACTCTATCCAAGATCTATAACGTCTGTTTTCTCAATCAAAAAAAATTTTTCGATGTACGAAATGTTGACGAGTCAATAATAATAATTTAATAAGGATATTTTACTATGCGTTGTACATCGAAAGTATACTGTTACTAAAATAACTTACCGTTGTTATATACTCTCGTATTTGTATGTAATACGTTGTAACTACTTATGTAATTAATTAATTAATTAATTATTCGTGTATATGCAATAGTTGTCGGGGTGATTGATTTGTTCATATGAGGTGCGTTTGGCAGTTTTGGAAGTACGCGCATGATTCATGGAGACCGTAGATGCATAATGTGTACCTATTTTGTAAATGTTACTACCACTACGTGTATTGCTGATTTAATGTGACGTTCGGTTCAATATTTCAGACACGCAATCCTAACGGCACACACGTACTTAAAACAGTAAATATAATTATTCCTGTGAATTATTATGAAATTTCCTATGTATATTTTAACATGCGGTACATAGTAATAAATAAGTTATCTGTTAGGAAAAAGATGTGTGGTTTGTTCTGTCCTTACGTCCAGTATTCCGAAAGCAATAAAATAAGCGCAGAAATATGCAGAAGAAATATCAAAAGTCACATAAAAATAATAAAACTTAAAGTAAATAAGGTTTACACTTATGTGCGGAAAAGTTGATCAGATCTCAACAAACAGACAAGAAAGCAAAAATTACCAATAAGTATTTATACATATACGAAATAATTAAAAATACGGGGGAAAACTATAAAAGCCGTATGATTGGGCAAGAAACAAGAGGAATCAGTAAAAGTAATAATAATAATAATAGATTTATTTAACGGAAAAATTCCAATAACATAGATTCAAAATTCCAGTTCGCTTCAAGCACAATAAATTCTAAATAACATAAATTCCAATATAGCATAGAGTAAATAAAATTAAATATGAAGTTCCATCCAAAAATAAGTATATATTTCACATATTTTCTAGAAATTTTCCAGCATAAAAAGTAAATTCATTCTTTGATACATTAATTAAATCGTAGTGACAATTAAACATGTTAGATATATTAACCACCCTGCTGAGAGGAGAATTTTGACCATATTTAGTTTTATGAAAGAGACATGAAAGCGTGTGCTGACTTCTCACATCTCGTGGAGGAAGTCTGAACATAACCGATGAAATAATGTCCGGGCTAGCAATGAAATTATTTAACAAATTATACATAAATACGATCTCAAAATACAGTCTTTTTCGTTTTAAACAAAATAAACCAATAAAAGACTTAAGAAATGTTCATAATTATTTTCAAAAAAAAAAAGAAATTTAGCCTTAAAACACAAATACTTCACAATTTTTTTTTTTTATATTTTCTAATCTTTCAATATGTGTAGTAACATACATAGGAGACAAAATGATACATGCATAGTCAAATATCGATCGAATAAAGGCAGTGTACAGGAGGTTTATAGATCTAATATTAGTAAATTCCTTTGTAACGCGCTTAATAAAACCCAGTAACCGCACAGTTCTTGCTACAACTAAATCTAAATGTAAATTGAAGGACAGTTTTTTGTCAAATATGACACCCAAGTCTTTAATACTGTCTACTTTCACAAGTTCACTGTCGTTTAGTTTATAATCAAAATTAATGTTTCGGGATTTCCTGGTAAATTTAATAACCTTACATTTCGAAATGTTCAGACACATATCGTTACGTTTACACCACAGCTCCAATATATCAAGGTCTCGCTGTAAAGCGATGCAATCCTGAACGTTAATAATTTTTCTAAAAATCTTAAGATCATCAGCATATAATAAAATATTTGATGTCAAGCCAATATTGATATCATTAATAAAAAGCAGGAATAGTATGGGCCCAAGGTGAGAACCTTGTGGAACCCCTGAGGGAATGTGACCTAGCTTTGATAAATGATTACCTACTTTAACCTGTTGGGTTCTACCTGTAAGAAATGAGGAACACCACTGATGTAGTGAACCACGTATACCAAAATTAAAAGTTTGTCCAGAAGGATTCTGTGATTGACCACATCGAACGCTTTAGAAAAGTCAGTATAAGCTGAGTCAATCGCACAACCCTCCTCCATGGCAGCACTTATAAAATGTACATAAAGAAATAAATTTGTAATTGTAGATCTTCCAACAATAAATCCATGTTGTTGGTCAACTAAATAGTTTTTGAATACTCTGCTGAAGTATTCACTTAATAGTTTATCTAATAATTTGGGAATAACCGATTGAATGGTTATTGGCCTATAATTGCAAATATTACTTCTGCTTCCCGCTTTATAAACAGGTACCACGTAGGAGTGTTTCCATATAGGTGGAATTGTACCTTCTTCCAACGATTTATCGTACAGTTTTTTTAGAGGAATACAAAGTGCACCGGCACAATTTTTTAAAAATATTGGAGGAATTCTATCAGGACCAGGTCCTTTATTAACCTTGAGATTAATTAAGTTGCCTAATACAGTACTTTCCTCAATTTCGATGTTGACTAAATTCAAATCATTCTCCATTATAAACTTTTCAGTTTGAGAAACGGTGGAAGTTCGATAAACCGATAGAAAATAATCATTAAACATGTTAGCAACACCCTCAGCATTTGACGTATGATTTCCAGTTAATAAATTAACCATAACCATGGGAATGCCGAAGTTACCATCTTTTCTCGATTTATTATCCAGAAATTTTTGGGAAGTCGAGATACCAGTAGTAAAAAAATAAAACAAACTAAATTGAACAGATCGAAATGAAATTTTTATGTAAAAAAGGAAAAACGAAATTAGAATAACAACAAAAGTTGAAGAAGAATTTCTAATTCTGAAAATTCCTTTAAATCGATTCATTGGAATTTGTGTAATTGATCTGAATTTCCTTTAACAACACATCTATGAATTAATAAAATTTGTTTATTGATGACAAAATCTGTTATATACACTAACATTTATAATTTCTCCTTAAATAATTTACTATAGTTTTACTTGTAAGTATTTTAGTATTCTTATTATTAATTATTATATTTATTTTAAGGTACACTTGAAAATGCCTAATTATTAGGCGAAACCGGTTGTGTTAATACAAAATAAATTGTTAGAAAACTTTTCTTCAAAACCAAAATAATGATGAACAATTATAAGGGATGGGAAATGACAGAAATGGTAAATCAGTAAGAAAGAAATAAACAAGGACAGCCCTCGAAATAATTGGAAGCAGTAAGTAAGAACAGCAATCAAACAGGGGGAGTTAACCGGAATGAATCATCCAGTCTAATCATAATGAAAGGAGTGTAACAAATAGGAAACTTAACCTCAAACAAACACTGAAAGTTAAATAGATTCTCGATTAAGTATTATAGATAACTGGAACTGGAAGCTTGAAATGTTAAAAAGGTAAGGTAAGCAGGTATCAAACGAAGAGCTTACCTTTGCTAAGGATTACTGTGCACTGAGTAGATTTGTATTACATTTTTGGGAATTTCGCCTATAAAACGTTTGATTTGATTTTAGCAGACAAAAATTCTAGATATGCTTTTAAAAATGGTTTACACACGATTATTGTGTTTCCTAAACAATAACGTAACAAGTAGACTATGAGTGAATTTTATGTGCCGGTAAAGTGTTTACTGAATTGTTTAAAAAAAATCCCTTATAATTAGGGCGAGTTTCAGAAACTGGAGAAGTAATAAAAATCAATAGTTGTTGTTGAAATATAATCCAATTTATGGATTTAGGTTTAAGTTTCTCTGATACCCTTACCTTATATCCCTACGAGGGACCAACAGTTTAAATTAAATTTTGTAAATCTGAAAACCTGTTTTTATTTCATAAGGTTTGGTCATTTCTTTGTAAGGAAGATTAGAAATACATATACTTAATTAAAGTTTTAAAAATCAACAATCAGATAGTTAAAAATAAAGATTTATAAGAAGAATAAGCTTGATATAACTTTAACGTCACCTGATTTCGATTACTTCTATGCTTGCAATGTTGCTCCAATCATCACAGTACTCAGTGCGAATCTGTTCGGAGGAGTTTCGTGGGAGTATTAATTACGAAACTGCTCGGAAGAGTTTAGAGTCGAATTTTCCGATGTTATGCTATGTAGTAACAAAAGGTGCACGTTACGCGCTTTTGGCGCACGTGCCACGGTTTATGGGATTGTTCCCCTATACGTTCGTCTGGAAGCAAGTTTGGCTGTTCTTTCGGGGTGTTACGCGCCACTGTTTATGGGACTGTGCCAACCATAACTTATCGTGCCTCTGGAAGAAAGTTTGGCTGTTCTTTCGTGGTATTACGGTGTGATGAAAAGCTGCGTAAATGCGCCCACTTAGTAGAGACGGCGTGGGGGATTCGACTGGAGTTGCAGTTAAGGGCGCCACTCAGCAGATATTGCGCAATCCAAGAGTAAAGGAGGATACACATCCGGGAGAGTATATACCGAATGACCACAGAAGATATAACACTCCAGGACCCGCTTGCCAACAATGTGTCACAGGTGAAGGCAAAAAAGTGATCTTTGGATTTCCTCCCACAAGCGCAAATATCGTGAGATGAAAGATTCAGTTAAACAATAAGTTTATTTATAACAAACAGGGTGTTCTGTGATAGCAAGCAACCCCGTATTGGGCTGTTAGTAGCAAAAGTATCTAAAATATTATACTTTATACAGGACCCAATGAAAAGGGCGTTGACTCGTTAACGGGAGTACTTGCGCAGGTTACAGTCTCTTAGCATCTACAAAAAAATATATACAAAATAAACATCTAGCAAAAATAGGTACGCGGAACATAAGCTATGTAAATAGACTACACAAAAAAAAATGCTATATCCCTGATTACGTTACGGCAGGTAAATACAAAAATTATCACAGGCAAATAAATGCCTCCTGCAGAGTTTGCAGCTGAAAAGTTCAAGCGACACCTGACCCCAAAAATGGCACAAAGACTCCGAAAAATACACTCCAAGATGTGGCGTCACGCAACACGTTGCCCGGAAAAAAAAGAGATGGAAAATTTTATGCTCCTTCTTAAGAGTACGACGTTGAAAGGGGAGTTCGGGATTCGCCCGAGTTGAAACTGCTTTCAAGAGAAAACGGTTCTCACGATGCTTCGCAGTAGAGGTGGGTCGTTCTAAATGAACGAATCTTTGTACTAAATCGAGTGAATTGGTTCCCGATTCCGAAAAGATTCAAATCTTATTGGAGTCCTTTCACCCGAACCGCACCGAGTATGATTGCATGAATCAACTACCGACTCCGACTCGATCTTACTGGATTCGACGGGTTTACAACTGATTCAATCCGTAAAGGTGCTCGCATCAAGTGAATACTTAACACAAAATCGGATTTTTTGAGTTGAAATGTTTATTCTTTAATGGCTCGGTGTTCGGCACCAACTCTGCTCGCATCGAGTGAATAATAAAAAATCGGAATTTTTTGAGATGAAATGTTTTTTCTTTAATGGCTCTTCATACAAGAGAAGTATTTGTCTGCGCAGTTATGTGATACTTAAATAGCGAGTGTCTAAATAAAAAACTGGTCAAGCAGACTGTGAAAAAATTCACAACCAGGTTTGTACGTCTTAGATAATTTCATACTTTTAGCGAAAACATAAACCCCATATGTTATTTCAGTGTCAGATTAAATGTAAACATAACTTTAAAAAGGGTTCCCAAAAGTAAATATTCAAACAAACAAATTCATAAAAAAATATTAAGGAAAAGTAACGGAAAACGTGATTATTCAACAGCAAATTTTGACATTCGATTTGACAGCTGCGCAGTTGAACTTAGAAGCGACATCCATGCAGCGAAAAAAATTTCGGTCATAGCCTACTTGACCAGATTTTTATTTAGACATTCGTTACATATATTAGAAAATCTTTATCACTATAAAAATAAATAAAATGATATAAGAGTCTAAAAAATTAGGATTAATAAATAATGTGATTATTTGCACGGGCAAGTCCGATAATGACGGTTAGTCTGAATTGCCCGACTTAGTGTCTCTATACGAGCGGGCCGCATTTCCTTTCCCTTGAAGATTTAAATACAATTTGATTTGGTCGATCCGTTCTATGCGGCTCGAACACTCGGACTCGGAACACATTCGGAACTAGTTTTATGTGCGGATCCCAACCGAGTGACTAAATCATTACTGAACGAATGACCTTTAGGAATCGAATCAAAGGAATCGATTCAACGAAAAGAATCGAACTTCCGAACATGACAGCTATCGTGACACCAGTCGAGAATGGAACAGAGTTTCTGGTACTAAGCAAGGCGATAACCAGGTCTATTCGAATTCAATGTTACTGCAAGCCGAGAATAGCGCGGCGCACTCCTCAAAACCGATAAACGATCCCCCAGACGTGGGGAAAACTGAAGCGTTATGGCTCACAATCCATTCGGAACGACTGACTCAATTCTTCATGAAAGCTTCAACACAAATCGCACTAAAGGCAAGCAGCGCGTAAAGAGATGTAACCGTCAATTAATTTACTTCTAATACAAGTGCAAGTGGGGGGGGGGAGAAAACCCACAGCACCGCCCAAGACGTGCATCTAAGAAAAGTAGTTTACCCAACCGGCTGGGCAAATTCAAAATTTGACCGGTACAGTTATTAATAACTACAAAATCTGAGATGACAATACTGGAAAATGCTCCTCACATTATATTTTTTTATTGATTTATGTCGTGCTGACATTAAACGTAAGGTTCCACCCTTACGTTTTTACTTTTCTTTTTTTTTTTTTATAAAAGTCTGGTCTAATTAGCAAATCAGTTGAGTCTCATAAATGATTTCGGGTTGCCTCGAAAACATAATGCAGAAAAATTATACAGTTTCGGTAATTATCCAGCGATTACCGCAGACAATATTTGCTTAACGTTGACCCAAATTAGGATCCGTTCCCCCCGGGGCAAAATCCCCGTTCGTTTGCTTTTTCGCCCGGGCGCCCTAATTAGACGTTAACAATGCAATAATTACGGCGCGCTAACGACTTAGTTAAACGTAGGTGTCTCTTGAGCGACGTGCGCATTTGTATAAATCCAATTTCGGAGGAGTTGCAAGCTCGCTATTGCGGAAGTGCAGCTTCGCGAGAACGTATTTCCCGGCGGGTAATTGCGATAATTAGCATAAACTTAACGAACAGAATTCCAACTGAACGAGAACGTGACGAAATCGGAAGAATTATAGCCGGAGAAAAGGAATGATTTCGATCGAAGACTCTTCAACAGATTTTACCCAATGTACTAAGAACACTACAAGTTTATTTTTCTTGAAAATTTTAAAGCGTATCAAATCGGAGCTAAAATTATCATCGATCAAAGAATTTCTAGAATTATTTTACATGTTCAGGATTACGGTGGTATTCAGAAACAAGATAAATAGAATCTCAACTTCTTTCAGTTACGTCAACTCCCTCAACCCCCTCCCCAATAAAGTTCGAGCGACAAAATCGTATAGATTGACGTTCTCAGCTTTCTATTAAGATGTTAAAAATTCTTTTCCCATTCTTACCGTTGCTCGGTATCACGAATTACTTCAAATGTTTAAAGTTAACTCCCAATCCTTTCGTTATTAAGGATCGCAGTAAATGGAATCTTGATTTCTTTCAATTGACATGACAAGTTATTTTGTTCTCTTTGTAAAAGTTGCAGCTCTCAATCAAAAATTATTTAAAGATCCTTAAAATATTGAAAGCGAAGCTCTCAAATGTTATTTTATGATCCTTATGTTATTCAGGATCAAGGTAAATAGAATCCCAACTTCTTTCGATTGGCACGGTGAAGATTCTTTTGTTCTCTGTAAAAAGTTTCAGATGAAAGATCGTAAAACTGACATTCTCTGCTTTCGATTAAGATGTAACAAGTTATTTTTCGATACTTACGTTTCCCAGTATCACCGTAAACCAATTCCTTGAAATGTCCAAACGAAAACCTGCAACTTTCAATCAAAAACTATTAAAAGATTTTTACAATGTTGGAAGCGACGCTCTCGGATGTTGTTTCCCGATCCTTACGTTGTTCAGGATCACGGCATATGAAATATTGACTTCTTTCAGTTGACATGGTGGAGATTATTTTGTTCTCCCTAAAAAGTTCGAACGAAATGATCGCGAAATTGAGGCTCTCAGCTTTCGATTAAGATGTTACAGATTATTTCCCGATACTTATGTTTTTCAGTATCACGGTAAACGAATTCCTTAAAATGTTCAAGCGAAAACTTGCGGCTCTCGATTAAAAATTAGTAAAAAATCTTTATAATATTGAATGTGTCGCTCCAAGCTTTTGATTGGGATTGGAAAGTTAACTCCCGATGCTTACGTTATTCAGGATCGCAGTGAATTGAGTCTTGATTATTTTATTCCCTTTATAAAATTTCAGCGAAAACTTGCAGCTCTCGATCAGAAACTACTAAAAGATCCTTACAATGTTGCAAGCAACGTTCTCAGATCTTGTTTCTTGATCCTTAAGCTGTTCAGGATCACGGCAAATGCAATCCTGACTTCTTTCAGTTTACATGGTGAAGATTATTTTGTTGTTTCTAAAAATTTTGAGCGAAAAGACACTTTCAGCTTTCGATTAAGATGTTACAAGTTATACCCCGATACTTACGCTACTCGGTATCACGGTAAGCGGATTCCTTAAAATGTTCAAGCGAAAACTTGAAGCTCTCAATTTAAAATTGCCTTACAATGTTGAAAGTGATACTCTCAGTGTCTGATTAAGATGTTAAAAGTTATTTGCCGATCCTTATGTTGCTCTAAAATTTTAACTTCCTTCAGAGTATTTGGTTCTCCTTAAAAAGTTCAAACGAAAACTTGAAGCTCTGAATCAAAAGTTACTGAAACATCCTTGCGAGTGGTGAAATTGACCCTCTCAGCTTTCAATCAAGCTCTTAAAAGCTATTTCCCGGTCCTTACGTTCTTCGGTACCGAGGTAAATTGGAATCCTTAAAATGTTCAAGCGAAATCTTCCAGTCGCGCTCACCTGTTGACCAGATTTTTTTGTTATATAAATGTATAAATGGTGAATGAGAAGGAGAACAGAAAATTAGTTTATTGCGTACGAAACTTGACGTTTCCACCGCGTCCGCCCAATAGAAGTCGATATACGTGAACGTTAGAGATATTTGAAAGATGGTACTAATTACGAAAAATTGTTGGGCTGAATAAACTGGTTGGTTTGATTCTGAGATTGTCTTTAATCAGTTGTTTCGGACTTGCTTCAATTTAAGATACGGCGTCTTCTGTTCACTGAAATTTATTACAGGCCCCGTACTGGCGTTGAGTCCGACTCTGCGCATCGTTTTTTGCCATCTTTTTGATGAAATTTTCAATTTTTCTCTTTCTAAGTACTTGAATCAAATTCTGCTGATGCTCTTTATTTCATTGAACGAATCTCAAGTTTCGTTTCAACGAAGTTTTTGAGATATTTACGAAATAATCTTTGTATTTGCTTTGTAGGTCATCTGGCATAGCCGGCCATGATTCTTCCGATACCGTCGACTTATTTATGGATTTCAACATGCTTTTACAAGTAACCTTTCGTAACATTTTAAGGTTACCTTCCAGGAGACAGTTCTGGCTCGCTCGCTCCCTGTTTCGTTATTTCAGTACGCTTTTCGCTATTGCCTTGAACGGTCAAGTTCGTCTGCTTTAGTGGATACCTCCACAGCAATTGTCTAACCTCAAACTTCTCTGAGAACGCGAACCTCGTTGAAGTAATTATTTTGTTTAATCAATTAATAAGACTCCAAGTTTTATTTGGGGCCAGTTGATTTCCCGATTTCCGTATTTGCACGTGTATTACACGCGGATTGTTTGGTATGTCAGTTTTCTCATTTCTTTTCGCTACGCAAACGCAGGTGGTTGTTCGTTCATTTTTAGGCAGTTCCGTTTATCTTAAACGGTGCATATTTCTGTCACTTTCGTCGTTCATTTACGAACAGTTGACAAAGGAGCCGTCTGTTGATTATTGTTAATCAACCTTGCAAGGAGGTTCGACCATTTCCTCACTTCTCTTCGGAGCCCTAAACTGCTCTGGACGGAAACATCACTAAACCGGCCTTATATTTCTACGGGCACATTTTGCGGTTGTGGTTGAAGACAAAGCCAACGCACCCTCTGAAATCCAAGTGCTATATGACACATAACCTGCTAACGTAAGGTAAAATCCATCTGCGTAAGCACTGATTTTGAATTTTGAATTTTGAATGAATGAATTGGGTAATTATTTCAGTTGGCGTCCTATTACTGGTATCAGTTTTTTTAATATACGTGTTTTTAAATTTTTTTGGGAATTCTTTCTCCTCATATCTACCACCTGCTTTCACTTTGAGTTAACCGTAGGTATTACGCTGTTGTAAGCGTTCGAATATTTCACAAAGAGATTCAAAGATTTACAAAATTAAGTCGCAATGTGTTAAAATTGTAACGTGTAGACTCAAGTACAAGGTCAGAATAAAGTTCCGTCTTCTCATTCTTGAAAATTGGCCGCGTGCACAACGTCGAAGCAGAGCGAGGTCAAATCTGCAGTTGTGCAACAATATTGCACTTAATTATGCAATCGCTCGGGGATTTTCCATGCATAGAATATGACATCGGATGATGTCCTCTACTATCATAAAAGGAACTCATGGGGGAAGTCTTTAAGAAGGACGACTGCGTAGGAAAAGGGGTGTTCTTCGAGTGAAGTTCACGAGTTTCTGATCTGTCTGTTTACGCGTTTCTTTTCTTTATTTTAAATTTCCTTAGTTTGCAATTAATTTCGCGAATAATGGAATAATTCTAATAATAAGTTTTTGACAATCAAATAATCGTAACAAAATTTTTAATAATTTAATTTAAATTCTGTGTTTCAAGAAAGATTCCAGCCGGCGTTGATGAGTTGAAACAAAATTCATTATTGCGCATAAAGGAAAAGTTATTTTCTAACGAAGGCTTTGTTTTGTTATGTACTGATTATTCCTTCCCTTCTATCCAAACCATTTTCTATTTACTCCTGTTTTTTTGTGGTTGTAAACTTTTATATTCAATGTTTCTCTAACACTGCGGGTTATTTCTTTAATAAATTGAGGGATGGTCAGCCTGAATACTCACCTGATTAACAACGAAACCACCGCCATTTTACTGATAACCCAAAAGCTGGAAAGCGATTTTCTTGTTCGGTAGGAAGTTTGAGATGGTGTAGCCGAAAATGCTCTCAAAATAAGTGTTTCCCTCAAGAAGTCGAAACAGAGCCCTTGTTTGCTTAAAGATTGTCAATCCCGTTATCTCTCTCCTTAAGAAAATTTTCTCTCCAGAATTAATTATTTGATAAAGATACTGAATGAACTTAAACTGAGTGAAATAAAAGAGAATGGTATTACGAATATATTAAAAGAAAAGACTGAAAAGAGAATAAAACATGACGAAATAATAACCAACGACTTGTAGATGGTTTAAAAAATAAATCTTTCGTAACTGCAAAACGTTAAAGACAAATAAATAAAGTTTTACAATATGTAATGATGTAAGGGGAGGGGGGGGGGGCGAGATAGAGAGAGGGAGAAGGATTTTCGATCTATTTATTGCAGTGATTAGTTTTTTCAGCAGTATTGATTAGGTCTCTCTCTCTCTCTCTCACAAACTGAGTTTAATTTTCTTCTCATAATGCAAAATTTTCATGAGAGTGATTTTATATGAAAAACTAAACAAAAGAATATTGTTTGGAACAGTTTTAGATACACACACTACGTGGGAAAGTGCTTTCGTTCGCAAACTTAAAACGACAAATAAAAATACTACGCAATTCGATGGAAAGAAAATTGAATCTTTTTTTCCTAAAGCTATTCGAGTCCTCGTAATTCAAATGTGTAGTGCAGAGTAGTCCTGCGCCCTCTCTGAGGGGATGAAACTAATCTAAGGATGACAGAGACACGACAATCATCATTTTTAGTTTTAAGAAAAGAGTTATTAGAGAACCATCCATCGATCAGCTTGCAATCACGGCGCGCGTTTTTGTGTAGTTTTTTAAAGTTTATTTTCATTTTTTCATCAAGACCTTCCGCTTCCTTCTTTAAAATTATCATGTATTTCGAAATCAGTTAAATTAAAGTAGATTTAAATAAATTGAGTTATTTAGTTTTCGGGAAATTCGAATCTGAACCGTTACAAATGTTAGTCGTTTTTATCAACTTCCTTGCTGCATCACCCCGCCTCCCTGCGATGTGCTTTCACCACAACCCACTAAGGGGCGCAGTGATGTCGTCGGGCGTTGTTTTTCCAAAGCTACTCACGCGCTTTGGAACTCTACATGAGAATCGCATCGTCAGCTTTCCACATGCTCGTCAGAAAATGAAACATAAAGATTTTACTCAATATCGTATTTCATCCAATGCGCGAAACTCAAGAGAAATATGTATTACTTACTCGTGGAAAGAAACTGGTGTTGCAATTCTTACTGTAGCTTATCGTCTACTCGTTATAATAAATGAGATTAAATATTTTTCCTGTATACCTATTGAAATTTTGAATTCTTACATTTCAATATGTCCTAATTAAAAAGAAAACTTGATTATATTAAAAATAACAACATTCCTTTTTATAAATGTATTGTAAACTACATTTCACGTTTTTCTAAATGTATTTTCTAAGTAAAAATTTGAAATGTGAAGTCAAAAGAGATTAACACCAGCGAGAAAGAGAAAGAACGAATCAGTTCAGAAAATACAAGTAAACGCTATTTTAGCAACCAGTGGAAAACGAAGTGGATTCAGGTTTCTGGTTTTTTCTCCCAAAACCAGGGCGCTACTAATATAGAAAATCGAGATCCAACTTTGTTCGGAATGTTAAAAGAATTGGGGATAACAGGAGATGGAAAGTCTGTCTCTGTCTCTTCAATTGTACTTTCTTCGATTTGGAATTATAAATATTTTAATGGAAGTAGAATACATTCAATGTAACTGATACAAACTGCTGCTTTATTTCCCTCTCGACACACTTTCCATGGTAATCTCTTGTATAATACAGGGTAGTTACGTGTGCAACACGAGGTTCCCTTTGTACTAGAACGCGTTGCACAACGTCAACTGCAAAAAAGTTATTACGAGGAGCCATTTGAATTTCTAGTACGAACATACGCGCAGATCTCATGACGTGCCTTACATGGTAATGTTTGTCGAATTGAACAGTTTCCAATTCCATTCCCGAACCAGCCATCCTGAAAACGGTAACTTTATTCAATATGCGATAATGCAATTGAAAAGATTTCAAATCATTTCATATAAATCAGGCGGAATTTTTCCGCCGCCTGCGACGACGTCGCCTTATTTCGGATGTAATTTTACTTCCGGAAATTACCAAGCACTATCTGTGATGGATTTTCAAAGGCGCAGTGCGAATCACTCTCAACATGACGACCAACAAAGGTCCACCTACACATATAGAAATGTGTATTTAGTATAGTACAAAGACTTAGACGCAAAACATAGTGAGGGTCGGCGGGCGTCGCGACGCCGACGGTCGAGTGACGCGCATTTAAAACCAAACGTTAGTCAAGTTAAGTTCAAGTGGTAGCCCCAACCGCGTTTAATTTCTAGCGTGTATGTGCGCAAGATACAAGTTCGCAGTAATTTAATTAATTTCAGCTAAAGCTTTCCGTAATTAACAAAACGTATTAGCAAATGGAAGGAAAGTTCGCCCGGCGAGTTCAAAAGATGACGACGACCTCTTCAACATTGAGCTTCACGTCGACGAACTACTTTGAATGAGCTTCAAACTTCATCACGGCGCACTGCATTATGCAAAACAATTCCTACTCCACGTGCAACATATTAATCGATAAGGCAACGATGAAATTTAAAACAGAAATCTGGTTACATCATAAATCCGTGGGAAAATCGATGGGGTCGGTAACTCGATTTAAATTTTAAAGCTCGCCGTGGACTGACCTTTTCGGGCGCCCGAAAATCTCTCATTTTTACAGCGTTCCGCCGACAAAAATTCAGAATGAACTTTATGTATAAGAATTTTCCTGTGGGAAATCATACGCTGGAAGTTCGCGCATCGTGCTGAACATAACTGCATGTATTTGGAAAATTGTATTTTCCACTTTTACGGCACGGGTTTTTCACGCCTCCGTGTGTGTGTGTGTGTGTGCCCCGCCGATCGAAAGCCCCACTGACCCTCGGCTCCGATTACGGAAACATATTGAACGTGGTAATCCAATTTGTGCTTAGAAAATACTGCTCTTCGTTCACTTGTTTGTACGGCGAGAGAGAGTTAAAAATTGCGAAATGAAATTTTCAGAAAGTGATTCGATTTCTGACGGAATCCTCTAAAGCGGTGGCAATTCAAAGAAAAAGGATTAACATTCAAGATTTTGATTTTTTAATTAATCAATTTTGAGTTTGGAACTACTAAAGTTTCAGAATTCAGACTTTCAGAATTCGTTCACTAAAACACAATGTATAAATTATAGTAAGAGTAATTTTTTGAAGGACCAGATGTAAAATTGATGAATGAATAATGCTTCCTCTCAGGAGTACGACATGGAAAGAGAGTCCAGGAATTGCCGGAGTTGAAACTGCTTTCAAGGAAGACGTCTCCAATGAAGCTTCGCATGACAGCCGTCGCGGCGTCAGTCGAGAATAGAACAGCGTTTCCGGTACTATGAATGTAATCTTTTGAAAGATCAGATGTAAAATTGATAAATGAATTAATAATAATGCTTCCTCTCAGGAGTACGACATGGAAAGAGGATCCAGGAATCGCCGGAGTTGAAACTGCTTTCAAGGAAGACGTCTTCCACGACGCTTCGCGTGACAGCCGTCGCGGCGTCAGTCGAGAATAGAACAGTGTTTCCGGTACTATGAATGTAATCTTTTGAAAGATCAGATGTAAAATTGATAAATGAATTAATAATAATGCTTCCTCTCAGGAGTACGACATGGAAATAGGGCCCAGGAATCGCCGGAGTTGAAACTGCTTTCAAGGAAGACGTCTTCCACGACGCTTCGCGTGACAGCCGTCGCGGCGTCAGTCGAGAATAGAACAGCATTTTCGGTACCATGCAAGGTGAAAACCAGGTCTGCTCGAAGTCAACGGTACGATCTGCCCGTGACTACTTGCTTGTCGGAGAACAGTGAAGCCGGGAACAGCGAGGCACACATCGCAGTACTGTTAAACTATCCCCCAGACACAGGAAAAATTAAAGCGTTGCGGCCAACAATCCGTTCAGAACGGCTGGTTTAATCATTCATGAAAGAACTTACGTAGTGTGTTAAGAGATGCAACCACCAACTAATTTCTAAAAAATGATTAAGGAAAAGTAACGAAAAACGTGATTATTCAACAGCAAATTTATTATTATATATATTAGAAAATCTTTTTCAGGATAAAAATAAATAAAATGATATAAGAGTCTAAAAAATTAGGAGTAATAAATAATGTGATTATTTGCACGGGCAAATCCGATAATGACGGTTAATCTGAATTGCCCGACTTAGTGTCTCCATACGAGCGGGCCGCATTCCTTTTCCTTGAAGATTTAAATGCAATTTGATTTTGTCGATGCGCTCTATACGGCTCGAACACTCGGACTCGGAACACATTCGGAACTGGTTTTATGATCGGATCCCAACCGAGTGAATAAATCATTACTGAACAAATCACCTTTAGGAATTGAATCAAAGGAATCGATTCAACGAAAAGAATCGAACTTCCGAACTCCGCATGACAGCTATCGTGACGCCAGTCGGGAATGGAACAGAGCTTCCGGTACTAAGCAAGGCGATAACCAGGTCTACTCGAATTCAACGTTAGTGTTTGCTGGGAATCGCGCGGCGCACTCCTCAAAACCGATAAACGATCCCCCAGACGTGGGGAAAACTGAAGCGTGATGGCTCACAATCCATTCGGAACGACTGACTCAATTCTTCATGAAAGCTTCAACACAAATCGCACTAAAGGCATGCAGCGCGTAAAGAGATGTAACCACCAATTACTTTACTTCTAATACAAGTGCGGGTGGGGGGGGGGGGGAGAAAACCCACAGCACCGCCCACGACGTGCGTGTAAGAAAAGTAGTTTACCCAATCGGATGGGCAAAATCAAAATTTCACTGGAACAGTTATTAATAACTACAAAATCTGTGATGACAATCTGCATTAGTATGTACTAACAGTTGCTTTGCCAAACTGCAGTTCTTTTTCCAAGATAAACAACAGTTTAACTGCTGAGATTATGGAAACTGCAAGACATACAGGAAAATGCTCCTCACATTATATTTCTTTATTGATTTATGTCGTGCTGATATTAAACAAGTACGACATGGAAAGAGGGTCCAGGAATCGCCGGAGTTGAAACTGCTTTCAAGGAAGACGTCTTCCACGACGCTTCGCGTGACAGCCGTCGCGGCGTCAGTCGAGAATAGAACAGCATTTCCGGTACCATGCAAGGTGAAAACCAGGTCTGCTCGAAGTCAACGGTACTATCTGCCCGTGACTACATGCTTGTCGGAGAACAGTCAAGGCGGGAACAGCGAGGCACACTTCGCAGTACTGTTAAACTATCCCCCAGACGCAGGAGAAACTAAAGCGATGCGGTCAACAATCCGTTCAAAACGGCTGGTTTAATCATTCATGAAAGAACTTACGTAGTGTGTTAAGAGATGCAACCACCAACTAATTTCTAAAAAATGATTAAGGAAAAGTAACGAAAAACGTGATTATTCAACAGCAAATTTATTATTATATATATTAGAAAATCTTTTTCACTATAAAAATAAATAGACTCTTATATCATAAGAGTCTAAAAAATTAATTAATAAATAATGTGATTATTTGCACGTGCAAGTCCGATAATGACGGTTAGTCTGAATTGCCCGACTTAGTGTCTCCATACGAGCGGGCCGCATTCCTTTCCCTTGAAGATTTAAATACAATTTGATTTTGTCGTTGCGCTCTATACGGCTCGAACACTCGGATTCGGAACTGGTTTTATGTTCGGATCCCAACCGAGTGAATAAATCATTACTGAACAAATCATCTTTAGGAATCGAATCAAAGGAATCGATTCAACGAAAAGAATCGAACTTCCGAACTCCGCATGACAGCTATCGTGACGCCAGTCGGGAATGGAACAGTCTTTCCGGTACTAAGCAAGGCGATAACCAGGTCTACTCGAATTGAACGTTACTGTTTGCTGGGAATAGCGCGGCGCACTCCTCAAAACCGATAAACGATCCCCCAGACGTGGGGAAAACTGAAGCGTTCCATTCGGAACGACTGACTCAATTCTTCATGAAAGCTTCAACACAAATCGCACTAAAGGCATGCAGCGCGTAAAGAGATGTAACCACCAATTAATTTACTTCTAATACAAGTGCGGGTGGGGGGGGGAGAAAACCCACAGCACCGCCCACGACGTGCGTGTAAGAAAAGTAGTTTACCCAATCGGATGGGCAAAATCAAAATTTGACTGGAACAGTTATTAATAACTACAAAATCTGTGATGACAATCTGCATTAGTATGTACTAACCGTTGCTTTGCCAAACTGCAGTTCTTTTTCCAAGATAAACAACAGTTTAACTGCTGAGATTATGGAAACTGCAAGACATACTGGAAAATGCTCCCCACATTATATTTCTTTATTGATTTATATCGTGTTGCCATTAAACAAGTACGACATGGAAAGAGGGTCGGAGTTGAAACTGCTTTCAAGGAAGACGTCTTCCACGACGCTTCGCGTGACAGCCGTCGCGGCGTCAGTCGAGAACAAAACAGCGTTTCCGGTACTATGCAAGGTGAAAACCAGGTCTGCTCGAAGTCAACGGTACGATCTGCCCGTAACTACTTGCTTGTCGGAGAACAGTCAAGCCGGGAACAGCGAGGCACACTTCACAGAGCCGTTAAACGATCCCCCAGACGCAGGAAAAACTAAAGCGATGCGGCCAACAATCCGTTCAGAACAGCTGGTTTAATCATTCATGAAAGAATTTACGTAGCGTGTTAAGAGATGCAACCACAAACTAATTTAACAGCAATTTATTTCAATTCTAACTTTTAACACTTCTAACACTTTAATTAAGCGGTGTAAATCTGCATTCTTTTTAAATCTTACGTAATGAGTGATTTGAAACGCAAGCAAAATTCCGTACGTCACTTACTGATTTAAAGTAATAAAATTTCGCGCGTTCTAATTGATTCGAGGCGGTTGTAAATCTGGCGGGTCGTTTCGCAACTGCTAAATTGGACATGAATATTTCCCGAATTTATAGATGGAGTTTAATTGGAAATAAATTATCGATGCCATTAATTCGGCGGGTGACGGCGGCCGATATCCGAAAGTTCTAAATTTAATGTAGTTATTAATTATTCGGCGGCAACGAGTGCGAAATTGGGGCCCATGCATCTGCGTCGCCATGGTCTCTTCTGATTCTGCGGATTAATTGTAAACGAAACTGCCAAGTTATTCGTAGAATGCAGGCGAAACCGATAACATACTGCGCCACGAACTAGCTAACAATCCGCTTAATTGGTTTCGATATTCCAGGAGTAAACCGTATTA
This sequence comes from Prosopocoilus inquinatus, assembly GCA_036172665.1. Classification (NCBI taxonomy): domain Eukaryota; kingdom Metazoa; phylum Arthropoda; class Insecta; order Coleoptera; family Lucanidae; genus Prosopocoilus; species Prosopocoilus inquinatus. The sequence continues at coordinate 7,219,470 of CM069870.1, forward strand.
TTTGCTTTCTGTTTATTTTCATTTAAATGCTTGTTTTAATCACAAGTACTTAAAAATTACTTTTTTCAAATTACAAAAGAAACTGTACGTCATCTACTTCCGTTCAAATCTGAATTTTAATTATAACAATAGCACTGGTATTTCTCTGGAAAATAGGAATCTTATGTCACTTTGGTGATCAAAATTTTTATCGGGTAAAGATTTAGTATAATTCCCAGGGCGAGTACAATTTTTGAAAAACAAACCCTTCTTAGAGCTCCTACAAAAACCCGGAAGCCTAAAGTAAAGCAGGATGAAAGTTGCAACATGATCTGGTCCAGTGATCTTTGAAAAATAAAAAAAAAAAATTTCCCGTTCTTTACCTAATACTAGTCTCGGCTGTCACAAACATCAAATGATTGATTTTTCGCATATCGAAATTGCGTTCGCGATAGGAAAATTAACTTTCAAAATAAACTGTTACAGTTTAACTTTCTGGTTATTTTTAGTAGTTACGTGTGGCCAGATTTAGTTGTTGACACTTGGTCACACTCTGTTTTCGTTTTGGCGCCTGGATATCACGGATTTTATTGGGTCCTAGAAGGCAGGCTATCTATTGCGACCTCTGATTGGCCGACATCTTTTCCGTTTGCTTCCGTCAGCTAGCTCAAGCATTATTCAGCATTTCGTCATCACGAGATTCAAAGTTATGAATATTTTTCGTGAATTGTTGGTATTTAGGTCAAAATCAAATTAACTGCAGTGTTTACTGGAATTTCTGTGCCTTGTGAACCATTTTACCTGTTATTAGCAAGTTTCACCAAGCGGATTGTCCGTTTCTACGACAAATAGAAAAGGTAATCGATGACGCCATTAGAGTGACCCGTGCTTATATTAGATTTCTTTGTTCCAAGAGAGGAAGGAATTCGCTTCGTCTTGCTGTATTTTTTATTTTCGCCTTCCGTTTCGTCTGTTCTTCGAGATTTCAACGACGCATACGACGAAATGCCAAGAGGTGTCACCACTACGTTTGTCATTTGGATACAAATGATAGGGTTATGTCAACAAACTCTCGTACAAATGTAACCCATTGTTTTGTTATCGTCATTTGATTAATGCATGTACGCATAATTAAAAAAATTCACAAAAATCGCGTGATAAAAGAGTGTGATTGGTTGGATGAAATAATATAAATGATTATTTCAAATCTATTGTCAACTTCGTCCAATGAGGTTCCTTAATCAGAGAATTAAATTAATGGCTGGTTAACATTTTTTTGTGAAACCCACCGTTAGTGCATCAGATTTAAGTATCACTTGAGTAATTTAAGTTACATTTTAGTTTAAAACAACAGAATATCGTTGCGCATTTTGTGAAGTTTAATATTGTACCGTAGTGATTAATATTTAAGAATCTTAAGGCCGCTTTCATAATCAGTCTTTAAAGAAGGTTTAATTATTTAAAGTCACTTCAAGGCCCGATTTCATAATCGAACTAATGGAGACTTTAAAATAAAAATCACAGTCATATATCAAAAAAGAGCGAAAATCTGCTTGTTTATACATCAGAATGTGACTTTACTTTTAAAGTCTGCTTTAGTTTGATTATGAAATTTGGCCTAAGAATAGGGAAACAAATGTATTTTTTTTTATGTTAAAGTAACTTTAAATTTAAAGTCCTTTTATGAAACCGGCCCTAATTCACAGATTTTAACGCAGTGGACGTATGTGTGGCTTATTAGAGTCAGGCTTGTGAGCCTTTGTAATTAGGGTTGCTTTGAATTAATATACATTTTAAGTTTAATTTTTTATTTTGCTGCGACGAATAATAATTATTTTGTATACAAGGGTCGATTACTCCCCCTGGAAATTTTCCGAAATTTTGGCGCACGCTGTGAACCTTGGGAGGCGGTACCGCAGTGGCGTAACATCAAGTGGGGGTATATCCCTGGCGCCCTTAATTTTTGACCCCGCTTTTCTCCAACTGAATTCTAGCTCCGGACACCTGTTTGCCTTCCTCAGCCTTGACTTGCAGCCCTTTTCTAAACTTTCAACAGGAGATTACGTAACTTCATTCAAGTATTACTAGCGCAATAAACGCCTAACAGAACTGGATTTAAGATTTCTTAATTTAACATTTAGATTTTTAAATTTGACTGCTAAATAAAATATAAAATAGTTTCTTTAAAATAATAATTTCTTTTTGTGTTTCAGAAAGTGACGTCCCGGCTGTTGTTTTCTTATTCATCACATTTTCTATCCTAACGGACGCATTTGCGGACAATTAAAAATTAATGCCGTTTTAAACTGTGGCAACGGTAAGTTTGAAATTCAGAGCTTGCCAAACAACTCTCATGAAAATAATTCACCTGCTCTTCGTTTCGTTTTATGTTTGAAATGTTAACTGAAAACTGAAAACTGCTATAAGTTGACATACAGCGGTGGCACTTAGGGAAACATACACGTAAGTTATTTTATTCGATATAAATAAAATATTAGCTTCAAGTCGAGTGCACTTTAATAATTTCTAAACGTTATATTTATTTTTTCTACTCCCGTTATCGACAAATATTAATACTAGTTTTTCTTCATTAAAATAAACTCCAATATACACACCTTTCTTTAAATGGTTTTATTTGCAGGGAAGAACAAAACAAACATGCATAAAAAATATAGTTAGATTTATTCTGTAGACCGCTTTACGACTCGATCTTTTCGTTTACAATTTTTTTTTAATTTAAAATAAATTTTTGTGCAGAATACCGGTTTCTTACACAAAGAAGTTGTCACCATAGAATTGTTCGGAAAACATAAATTAAATGCATTTCGAATTAGCTTTTCAAATTTGTGCGAAGTTAGGATTAATTAAGCGGTTCGATACATCACAAAGCGCGTTGTGCACGCTTGTGTTCCGCATTGCATAAGAATGGGACACAACGGAATATATGCGTGTCACGTATGCATGTTCCAATTAAAAATGGGGCAGTTGGAGTGGCTTGCATGAAACGAATTTGGGCAATGCTTAAATGATGTTGACAGATCTTGGAACTTTGAGCTTTGGACCGGACCCTCCTCCCGCCAAGGCGTAAGTAAACTTAAAACATTGGGGCTTATCTGTTCTACCATACCAGTTATGGGTTATTATGTGCTTTATATTTTACCAAATATGGGCGTCTAGGTTATGAAGACTTTTGAGACACACGTTAGTCTCAGTTATAGCTTTAATGTAAACAAGAAAAGTGCAATGTCGATTACACAAGCTGAGCTTGCACAACTTGTCGCAAATTACTCGAAAACTTACAGTTTCTTTCGTCAGTTTCATTTCTTATTTCTGAAAATCTCATTTTGCTTTCATTATTTTTATTTTCATTTGTAAATCTTGCGGTCTGGTGTATTTGTTCATGTTTAATTTTTTTTTTCGGTATTGTGCAAGACTAGGAACTTTGATCTGAGGCAATTCGAAGTGCTTTAGTTAAATTTATGTCGCTGACAAGACAATGTCGAGCTTTATCCGGAAACAAGATCTGCAACGTGTGTGTGTGTGTGTGTGTGTACTTTAGGATTTACGATGCGGTCGGCGTTAGCGTAATTCCCCGTAAAGTTTTGCCCGCCAGATATCGCCGCGCCTCCCATTTCCGCCAAAGTAATCATAGCACAGACGGAAAAAGCCCTCACAATAGAGGTTAATGCGGATCGTCTGTGTTTTTAGTCCGGTCGTAGAGCATTTGTTGGACTTTTTTCGCCTTTGACAACCGCTCATTAAGGCAGACTCGACGAGTACATGCGGTTATTACTTCTATGAGAAACTGTTTCTGCGAGGAATGCCTCAATTTGTTTCTATGCCGAGAAGTTTTACCAAACTATTCATACATGGGCAGCAGAAGGCTAAATTAATACAATGGATGATGCATTTAAGGTTTCCGGTTGCACTGCTTTGCCTAGTCTTCTATCAACGTGATTCCCCATCAGATCTGATGGATATAAAAGTTGGTGCAGAGCCGATCTAAATCAGTTTCTTTTTTGCCAGTACATACACTGACAAACCACTCACTCTTGTGTCGCGCGCTCTCTATTGTAGTCCGACCAAGCACAATAACCCAGCGCTCTAAATACTGTGTAGTCAGGCTTATTGTGCATATACATTCGCTTGGGCTCTAACACTGTAGTCAGGACTTCTGCACGTATACATCAGCTAACGCTGTTTCCACCAACAGTCAACTATTCAAGTAAGTGTTTGCAAAGATTGCAACCTCCAGTGCATCCCTCACATCTCCAGGACACGCAGTCATTCAAGAAAAGACAGTGGGCGACTCCGTCTTCTTGAATTCCATCGCCTTCAGAAGAATTACGAGCGAAGCAGTGAGACGAGTCAGGGACCACGTTTCTCCAAGTACCACAATTAATCAGTCACTTCGTCAAAGAGTATCCATCGTTCAGATACCACTACGTCCGACGAGTCCGCCAACAGCTGCATCCCTTCGCTATTTGTTATATATTGTGTTTACGATTAAAAAAGTTCTTTGCTTCGTTACTAATTGAATAAAACATGCCCACAAATTCTTCTCTTTGTTACGTTGTGAAAGTCGCTTTTAAGGAAACAACCTGTATATTAAGTTTGACCCGCATTTATTCTCGAATGCACAACTGTAGGAAACCGCGTGATTAAGCGCTTTATGCCGAGTCTGTCTCGTTGGCTTTATCGCAGTAAAACAAGCTTTTTTGTTAGTGTCTTCGTCGTCGCTGGAGTAATTAAATTCGGAAAACTCCAAATGGTCTTATGGTTGGTGTTTTATTCATTCGTTTTAAAATACTCCGGTCATGAAATAGTGCAAAATCGATACTCGGTGCATCAAAAATTTTACGCTATTTTATGTCTGAACATCATGTATGTCAGTAGTATAGCTAGCGGGATCCTAAACCACTTTTACCTTGAAAAAAATTGCGGATGGCATGTGTCCATCCGAATTGACCATCGTTGAAGGTCATCTCCTAAGTTAGGGGAGTGGTTTAAGAGGTTTAGTTCTTGAGCCGAAGAGACCGTTGGAAAAAAATCTTTAGTTCTTGCAGCTCTGAAGAATGTCGGCAATGACGTCATAATAACAGAAGAGGTTGATGAGGAAAAAAATAAATCTACCCCTTCGTTTAGTTCTTGAAGAAGGGTTGTAATTTTATCAAGTGTGTTCGTATAACGAGTCAGTGAACTTTGAAAAATGTGCAGATTCAGCAAAACTAGTCCAAGGCTTCTTTTATCGAACCCACTTGTAGTGTGTTGTATGTGTTTATCAAAGTGCAAGCTTTCTTAAATTTTTTACTTTTATTTCTGTAAATATTACAAGAAAATATTTTTAAGGTCGTTTTTTTTCCCATCAAACAACTTATGAAAATTAATTACGTGTACTCTTTGTAATTGTCATTTATGGATTTTTATGAAACTGCAAACCGTTGTATAATTAAATAATACGTAAATAAATTAATTTTTTTCCTCAACAACCTCTTCTGGTGCTATGACGTCATTGCCGACATTTTTCAGAGCTGCAAGAACTAAAGATTTTTCTCCAGCGGCCTCTTCGGCTCAAGAACTAAAGGGGTAACTTCTTCACCTCTTAGACCACTCCCCTAACTTAGGGGATGACCTTCAACAATGGTCACTTCGGATGGACACATGTCATCCGCAATTTTTTTTAAGGTCAAAGTGGTCTAAGATCCCGCTAGCTATACCACTTATGTTTTATTGCTTAAATAAATTCATAAATCTGAAATCTGATTTGTCCCCCCTAATCCCTTACGGATAATATCTTAACAATATGTATTATTTAGAAGGTCTATTTACTTCCTTAAAGCCAAATTATGTCCTTTTACAGTAGCCCTTTTTCCTATTTCATTCTTTCATCTTTGTTGAACCGAAAAAATAACTCGTCCAATTGAAATTTCCGTTCATTCAGAAATCACAGGCAATTAAATTTTTTTGGACGGTTGACTCTCCAACTCCCCAGCGTGCCACTCCCCACCCACTCGATCAATGAGAGAATAAACATTATAAATGAAACCCCCGAAGAACTAGTAAGCAGGCCGAGAACCACAATGGAAACAAATAAAACAAGAAAAAACGCCGGCCAATAAAATAATTACCGGCTAATTAACGCGGTCCACATTTTCGGGGGGAGCGCAAATATTTGCCGGCTTGCGAGCTTTTAAATATGGACGGGCGCGACTTCCTTTGCGATGAAGCGCGGGCGAAATGATTTGAATAATCATGAAAGGCCCCCTCGGCGTGCCTGCGGGGGTTTGCGTAAAATCTAAATTAAATTCTAAGAATTTTTCCCACCTTTGTGGCGCACACATATTTAAATGAAAACGCCTCCGCTCGCAGTAAAAGTATTTATTTATTAGATCTTCAAGGATTTTATTCCGCCTCGTCGCTCGGCTCTAAAATGTTTATATTATATCCTACGTCTTTGTTGTTATTAAAATGCTTTATTAAAAATGTACCTACCTATCACGTGAATGCTGAAGTTGATAATCAAATTCAAGTCAACTGTTTTAATTATAGATATGCACGTGATATAATCATAAATATTTCTGATAATAAAAAGAAAGCTCTTTTCTATTATAAGGATGAGACTTATCGAAGCGTATTGCGAATTGTTCGATGAAAGTTATATAAAAACTTTTTTCAAAGTGTCCGTTGAAACATTAAAAAGAATTTTTCAAATAATGACGGATCCGTCGTTTGCTTTACAGACAAAATAGGCACATGACTTTTACTGCCGCACGATAAAATTGCTGAAAATGTATTCTACTTGGTGTGAAGCGCCCAAGAAGAATGTTAACCGTCAATCGTTATTCCTATCAAAGTCGCTACGAGGCCGTTGTTCTAATAATCTGAACCTCATCTGATTGCATAAAGCCGAATGCCGGGTCGCGCTGGTGGGGGTGTCCGTGCGGTCTCTCGTGACGTCAGACTAGACTGTTTCGATTTCGATTGGTCGCGATCCACGGCGCATGCACAGTCGGTGCCGTTGCCATAACAACGCAACTATTCTGATGGTTTTAAATGGAGCTTCAGATTGGACGAGTGACGTAGTCCTGAGACCCATACGAAAAATGATGAATCCGTCCGATATTGCACGAGGCAACTTCCTATATACTAACTTTGCCAGCACCCTACTCGTTGACGTGTAGAGACGTCAACACCAAGTACTCCGATTCGAGGTTGCTATCACGAAGCCGGTATGAAGAATCTAATCTGCTCCCCACGGATCGTCACAGATGCTCCCAGTACGTCGAAAAAGCGTACTTTAATCAAAACAAACCGGAAGTAATCAGTCCTACGAGGTTTAAAAGAAATGCTCGTCGTCTAAACGGGACCTAAAATCCAGAATGCAAGGTAAGACAAGCTTGGCAATAGTAATTTGCATGAAAAGAGAAAGCAACAGTCGCAAACATACCTGTCCTGAACTCCAAGGAAGGACGAGGCTGAGGCAGACTCTGACGAGCTTCTTTTCCACCAGGGCACCAAGTTATCTTCGACCGTACTTTTTATATATTTGCGAGAATCTCCCCGAGGTCCTGCCGGAACTAAAATAGCCTTGCCTTGTTCTCCGTGGAAGATAAACAGACATAAGGCCACAACTTCCTCACGAAAAGTACACAAAAGTGCCCTGGGGATACAGCAAGATGACTCCGCATGCTCCTAGAACAGGGATGACCGTCAACGGGGAAGCGTAGCCCCACCGTGCTATGCGTTACAACTGCATTTATTAAGTATTTACTTGCCGCGCGATTCTATATGAATGAATACTCCTTTTCCCGAAACAAACAAGAGTGGGGGCAGCGCTTTCGGAGCGTCCGAGGGCATCGCTGTCCTAGAACGTCGCAATAAAGCAAAAACTGGCTGTACCTCCTTTCGACGTTAGGAAGGGTTTGCACGTATCGAAATCATCGAGATAACATCAAGGGCCAACAGAATAAAAGTAGATGTAGGAAAGTCCAATGGTATTAAAGGTCAAATGTAAACGCAAGTTAATCTTTCCGTAGTACAAGAAAATGTAGCAATAAAACTAGGAATGTAACCAAACCGTCAAACATCGATGCGGCATCGTTTGAAGTCTCTGCAGGTGGTCGCAAATATACCTGTCCTGAACTCTAAGGTCGAGGCTGCGGCAAACTCTGACGAGCTTCTCTTCCACCAGGGCATCAAGTTGTCTTTGACCGTACTTTTATATATTTGCCAGAATCTCCCCGAGGTCCTGCCGGAACTAAAATGGCCTTGCCTTGTTCTCCGTGGAATATAAGCAGACATAGGGCCAGAATTTCCTCACGAAAAGTACACAAAAGTGCCCTGGGGATACAGCAAGTTGACTCCGCATGCTCCTAGAACAGGGATGACCGTCAACGGGGAAGCGTAGCCCCATCGTGCTAGGCGCTACAACTGCATTTATTAAGTATTTACTTGCCGCGCGATTCTATATGAATGAATACTTCTTTTCCCGAAACAAACAAGAGTGGGGGCAGCGCTTTCGGAGCGTCCGAGGGCATCGCTGTCCTAGAACGTCGCAATAAAGCAAAAACTGGCTGTACCTCCTTTCGAAATTAGGAAGGGTTCGCACGTATCGAAATCATCGTGATAACATCAAGAGCCAATAGAAGAAAAGTAGATGTAGGAAAGTCCAAAGATATTAAAGGTTAAATGTAAACGCAAGTTAATCTCTCCGTCGTACAAAAAAAAATGTAGCAATAAAACTAGGAATGTAACGAAACCGTCAAACATAGATGCGGCATTGTTTGAAGTCTCTGCAGGTGGTTTTCTAAAAGGAGAAAGAGCATCTAGACCAGCGGTAGGCAACGTGCGGCCCGTATAACGATTTCTGCGACACAAGAAACTTTAAAATAAAAAACATTTGCGTCTGAAGTTTTTGAATTGAAGGTTAATTTTGTATATATGTATTAAAATAAATATAATTTCAGGTTCGATTTATAATAGTGTGACCCACAAAAGTCCACCATAATCATGGTGTGGCCCATGTAAAAGGTTGCCGACACTGGTTTAGACTATTGTAAACAAAGCTGGGATAATTGCAAAACTACACGTGAATTTTAAGAAAAGCCACGCCCCTTTAGTAACATCAAGAAGAGGCGGCAAGTGGATCACAAAGGCGGTGTGCGTTTGAAGTCGTAATTCATGCCCGTAGAAGGCAACTTGACTTTTTCCCCATTTTTGTGATGTTCAACCGCCAACATGCAATAAGATAATTGCAAAACCACACGTGCATTTTAAGAAAAGCCACGCCCTTTTAGTAACATCAAGAAGAGGCGGCAAGTGGATCACAAAGGCGGTATGCGTTCGATGTCGTAATTCATGCCCATAGACGGCAACTTGATTTCTTCCACACTTTTGTGATGTTCAACCGCCAACATGCAATAAGATAATTGCAATACCACACGTGCATTTTAAGAAAAGCCACGCCCTTTTAGTAACATCCAGAAGAGGCGGCAAGTGGATCACAAAGGCGGTGTGCGTTCGATGTCGTAATTCATGCCCATAGTAACTTGATTATTTCCACACTTTTGTGATGTTCAACCGCCAACATGCAATAAGATAGTTACATTACAATGTCGAAAGCGTCGTGTTGGTTTGAATGAGAAACGGAAAAATAGATAACCAATGCACGAGAGATGAACGACGGCTTTTGAACTTGACACAAGGATAATTTGATAATTTGCGTATATACAGGATGACCTTTGAAAAGCGGTTTTTCAATATGTAAGTAGGTGGAAAGATCGGATGTAAATGAAATCGATTGCTAATTGCCAGGAAAGAAAAGAAGACTCGCTTCTAACAGTCGCCGTTTCCAAAAATTTCTTAGCTAGGTTCCAGAATCATTCTAGAACGAAAGGAGTGCATTTAATAAATCCGTGAGATACTTTGATGTCAGATGATTAGTGAAGTATTGCAGCTCATTAGTTTTTCTGCTAGATTGCTTGACAGGAGATGATTAAATTAATTAATTTCAATGTGTAGAAACTATAACTGTCAGATTATACATACATATGAGGCTGATATTGATTAAGAAATTCCTATTACAATAAACATTGTTTAATATGTCGACGTCGAGCGTATATATGCATAAAGGCAACTGTGTTAAGCTTCATCATAAACATTATCTAACAGTAATGAAATTACATACGTGTACGGTACAATAATTGAGCAATAAAGATGTCAAATTAAACGTGGTCTCTTGCATCTTCCGCCCCGTGCAAGCGAAATCGATTGCAACCACGCAGAGCGTTAAATTTGCAAAAGTTCCCGGCCCGCTTTAAGCTTCATCATCCAAATTTGAATGATACTTTGTTCGACGCGGTTGCGCCTCGACGGGGTAATACACAAACCGCTCGCGACTTGTTTGCTCTGCACTCGCACGAAATAATAAAAGTTAAAACGCTGTTCATTTCACGGCCGGCAATAAAACAGAAAGTGGAGAGCCCGACGAACGCCGTCGGAATTGAATAAACATGTTCGCGCTGGCGAAATTGTACTACCCGGATTTTCCCCCGTCATACCGGAGCTCTGGAAATGGAGGAGGATGAAAATGAGGATGAGGAATTGCTACTCAGAAAAAAAAAACGCGAGTTTACCTGAAAGTGTTCATACGTACAAGTAAATATGTTTGGCTCAGACTACGGTGAACGATATAATATACATATTGCTATGTATTGGCCTGACTGGTAGCTCCTTCTGTTGTTGTTGTTGCTAAGGATTTTGGGCTCTAAATGGAGGATGAAAATCCTCCAACTCTTGATGTAGATGACCAAAAGACATATTGGCTTTATACGCGTGAGAACCCAGGAAATCACGATAGTCAAGTCATCACTCCAGGTGTGAATTTAATTTTCGTTCTACGCACTCCTGATGATGCTCTGGGTTTGCAACTGTTGCACAAATTAAACACCTGTCCGCAATAAACTCAGGATCCCCTTTTTAAATTGCATGATTTTTCATTTTAAAATAATAACAGTGAGTGGCGGCTTGCGCCAAGCCACAGCTTATTATCATGATTACATTTTTTTTTATTTAATGTTATTTGACCCATGTATGGTGATGTCCTGGCTCCAAATCCGGTTGCTGTTTGCGGCACAATAAAATATTCACTTTCAACTTATTATATTTATTACAATATACTCCACTGCCCACTCGTTCGTTTAGCTATGCGTTTGTGTTTGCCACAACAGTTTAACCCCCTAGAAACCTCTTCAGGGTACATGGGTGGGAGTGTGCGTGTGTGGATTTGTGATGCCCAGAAACGATCGAAGACCCCCCAGGTCACTGCAGAGTCTCTGTTGCTGCGTTCTACCTGATAAGGTACAGTCGTTTTTACCTTACATGTCATGTTCTGCGTGAAACTTTTTTTTTAAATGGAATACCCAGGGTGTCCGATATGTATAACTTTTCTAGTTTGGGGATTACTTTTTATAAGAGTTACGAATTCGGTTAAATGGGATTTGGTCAGAAATAATCGAGAAGGAAAATTGGAAAGGATGGGGGAAGGACAGAAGGTGATGAGAAGTATACTTAAATTATGAATAAAAGTGGTTTCTTTATATTCAAGACAACTGACTGATTACATTACGATAAACATGAAGTGATGCATACATTATATTATTATACTTGGGACATAGAACGCGCGTATTCGGTTTTAAGAAGGTGCTTGTTCGTCATGTCAAAATGGTCATAAAAGATGTATGAAACATAACGTAAGAGCTCTCGGTCTGACCGAATTGGAAATCGTAGGGTGATCGTTTAGCACATGCACGAGCGCCCAGCGTTTCGCTATCTAAATCAAATCGGCGTAACATTTATTCGGTCGTAGATACAGAAACATAGATATTCATCTGGTCCAGAGCAGATGGCGGACCATTGAGGTTCTTTCTCTCTCTCTCTGCACGTGAAATGACGTTTATGGCAGGCAGGAAATACGAGCGACGAGCGGGCCCGGCGATCCTATATCGGGATTTCGCTATCTTGGAGCACGTTATATATGTTTCTGGATTAGTACAACTTTAACTGACCAATCCCATTAAAGAAGAAATACGCCCGTATTATTGCACGTTTATTGCCAAACCATTACCTACCCCTAGGAACTTTATGATCGCTAATTTATTGAACTATGATTTTGAATTTATGGCGGGGCGTTAATTAAGTGCATTGAATTTTAACTACTGCGGCACGTAATTGTTCGTGATTAAATTTATGACGGTCTCTAATTTATATGTATAATGTAACAGAACAAATAAGTTATGGAAAATCGACTTTCCGACCGCAATTTCTGATACGTACAGTACATCTTGGCACACAGAACAAGGCGCAATGACAAAGGCCAACGACAGCTTGAAAAATCTCACGAGGACGTTCTACAAGATCTTCTCTCCCAAAACTCTGGTGTCCTCCTACTTCGCGGAAATTGGGTCAAGAAATTCACATAAATACTGAGGACCTTCCGGGATATTAATAAGTTCAATTTCAAGTTCGAGATTGATAAATTCGACGACCGAAGCAGTTCGATGATGTGCTCAAGCAACGCCCACTTCATACAGGTCTGATTCGTAGGTGTTGTAACAGCTTTCAAATTTTATCTTTTGTTTTCCTTCCTAGTGCAATTTGAAACTTGGAGCAGTCGGCTGGAGGTTGCTTTTCCCTAGTCCACATATATGAGAGAAGTCTCCGATAGGTCTATAATATATTAACGTTAAATGTTTAATAGAACCATTAAAAAAGAAACTGCGGAAGCGTACTTAAGATTTATGCGTAACCACATTCCTCCTACAAAAGTCAGCAAAAGACGAAAAGTTAGCGGGCCAGTCAGTGTTATTATTTCAAAACTATAACGGGACCTAGTTAAGCAAGCATGCATGGACAAATTTTTGCAAACAAACCGGTATAAATAGTACGAGGAGAATCAGTAACGCGATTTGCGTCAACAGGCCGTGCCATCTTCCATCAAACGACGGACGTCGCCAGCGTCGCCCCTGGATTCTACAAGTACCCGGTCGCGACTAGAACCATGATGTCACTACGGACCTTGACGCCGCCGCCGTCTCCCTGCTACAGGAAATTAAGACATCCCAGCAATTCCGAGGCAACGCTACAATCCCTAAGCGTCCAGCCCCGTTAATAGAACACTTCGAGAAGTCGCCTTCTACAAATCCACAGCGGAACACCTCAAAGCTACCGAGTTTTTTGTAAAAATCCCGAAGCGCTCACACTTCACACGTCCACCCGCTCCGCCGTGACACAATGGAGGTCTATCCTGTCTGCGACGAGAACAAAAGGAACCCCCGGACTGGCTAGAAACTAAATTAATCCTTATCAAAATAAAGAGGTATATTTTCGTATTCAGGCTCTACCTACGCCCCAACCACCGGTTCATCCACCCGTTTAGAGTGACATGATGGAGACCCACTCGTGACAAGTAGGAAGCCCCTTGTTTGTGATGATGTGAGGACTACGTTATCCCACAACGTAGTAAGTGCAATAGATAGTTTAAACCGTTTGGAAAATTTGCCTTTTCTATTCTAACTTGCTTGCAAAATTAACGTAGGTGGTTAACCAATTTGGTACATTTGTTCTAGTTTAGTCATCCTAATATTTCTGATTGCTTTCTAGATCTGATAAATGCGTACCATCTTATGGTATTTAAAATATAAAAAAAGACAAGTACAACTCAGAACTGCCACCATGTACCTGCGATCAGTAAAAACGAATTGTGAGAATGGAAGGAAAATCAGCAGGCGAAATTTACTTCCACACTCGTCCACGTTAGACGCTGCTCGCGTTATTTTCTTTTGATCGCCGACAAATAATAAAGCAAAAAGGAACCGCCGCGACGGCAAAAGATGTCAGAGATCCGGGCGGGATCCGTTCGGGAGGTGTGAAGTGGGCCGATTCCCCAAACCGAGGGTAGATTAGCGCTTATCTGGCAGTTCTCGTCGCCGTGCTAATAGAATCCGAATTAATGGACTTATCTCCCGGCTCGGCATTGTGCCCGCTGATAAAACGGGCCCCCCTTCTTCTCCTCTCTTTGCATCTACCACGCTGTTATCCTGCCCCTTAACGAACAATTCATAAACAATGCTCGTGTTTTTTAATTAGGGTTAACTGCTCGCCGTTTCTGGTCGGTTATCGTGTTCAACGGCCCGATCCTATCTGAAATATGGCGTATTCGTAACCGCACGTTTGCTTTGATGCTATCCGAATATGTGAAAAATTCCTGTTTTTTTTTTGTTTCATTTATGCGATGAATTCAGAAAAATTTTGTCAGCTTTTGAAATATAATCGCATATGTGAAAGATAGTTTTGGAAAATGGCAGATTAAAACACAAATAAAGGTGTACATAGGTACTGTATTATTTGTTTCTTTGGTCAAAAATTGTTACGGTTGAAAATTTCGTTTCCTAAAACATCCCAGCATTATTTAGCAAAGAAGCTGCTGACCATTTGCAATTATTTCGTTTGTTTACGTCACAGGAAAATACGTCGTAATGTTTTGAAAAAGGCCACCGACACATAATTCATCTCGCCTCGATTTGACAGGTCCGTAAGTATCAAAGGGTACCGCCTTCATTGACGATACTGTATCTGTGGTTATTCGTCTTGGTTTTGGAAGATCAAAAGGAGCCCAGAGTCACAAATCAAGTCAATCATCGCCACCCAGTGTCCACAAATGGTAGACGCTGTGTTCAAACACCTTCAGTGGCGGCGTCTTTGTCGGTAGATTTCAAAGAAGTCGAAGGCGACATGTTTGCTTTTACTTTTCGCCTCCTGTCAATCAAATATAGAAAAATAAAAGAAAAGAAATGTTTGCGATTGGCGATTGACGATTAGACACCGACTGTACCTCTTGGTGACTTGTGATGCAATATGATTTGGTCATCTCCTTCAGGAAATGAGACAATTCTGCCGCTCAACGTCTAATATTAGAGCACTACAAGTGATAAGTCATTGCTTTCAGCTTTCCTCGACCTGACCAGATTACGTAGCTCTAATCAGGTAATTGGTCAACGATTAAGCATCATTTGCACCACTCTAGATTACCTTTATATGGCGATTATTTTCCATAGAATCAATCATTGTAACAATCGTTTCTGTACACTTAACTGGAGCTTGAAACTAGTGTAAATGGCCCTAAGTGTCATAGTTTACTCAACTAGTTTCTGGCTTTTCTTTAGTTTTCTTGTGGTGATGCAGCCCGATATGGAAGACCAACTTCCTTAATTCATGTGAATTTGAGAATAGTTGAAGCTAATTGAAAATAACCCGAACTTGCAATTACATTTGGTGTTAATGAAGTAACCAGCACATCTTCATCATTATCCCGACTTGGAATGTAGAAACTTGCGAAAACCCACTTTTCATCCCCTTTTTGTCTCCATTTTTTTTAAACAATCCGTATAAAGCTGGATCTCGATTCTCGATTTCTTTGTGCGTAGTGATGTGGTTTGGTAAAACAAGTCAGAAATCGATTTTCCAATTAACTATTTGTTTTCCATGGTTGCTCGAATGGCGTTTTACCTGTAATTTATGAATTGTCGAAAATGCTTCGCCCTTTTTTCTATTTCTTTAATGTTAATATGAACAATTATCTTTTTTAATTAATTGAGACCGAAAGAAATTTTAAAATATCGACCAAATATTTTACTAATTGCCAAAAATTTTACAAATATCCAAAACATTTTACAAATGACCTAAAATTTTAGAAATAACCAAAAGTAATTCAAGTTAACAAAACAAATAAAAAAAAAAAACAATGTTAGGGGGAGAAAGCCCTTTCTTTCAACTCACCAATGCTGAGAAAAAAAAAATCGGTTACGATTAAATTGATAGAAACAGATAGAAACAAACATCCGTTTGTATAGTATAATAACTTCAATGAGGAACACATAACGCGTAATTAGGTCAAGAGGCTTCGACTCGAGAACTAGAAAGGCCCACTTCTTATACCCTCCCGCACTATCTAACGAATTTTCTTCCTTCCAGGTTGTTATGTTTGCGAGTAAATCGGATGTTGCATTTGCATGCAGAAATTGTCCTTAATTGAGAGCATAAATTAGGCGTTATTACGCTCGATCTTATTCTTTTGCAGTCGAGTGCTGCGACGTGTGCAAAAATTCGAAGAACTGCTTGACTCTGACCTGTACGCGTTCTTCAATGATATGAATTTAAGGCCTTTAATCGAAACTAAATCAAAAATGACCTGCAGAGAACTTGTTAGTACATTTGGGGTTAATGCAGAAACTATAAGATCACCTTATCTCCATCATCATCCTGATTTGAAAGACCGAAAACGACCTGCAGAGAGTTAATGAAGAAATCACAAGACCATATCTTTATTATCTGCGAGATCAACGTTAAGCAAATATAGAGATCAACGTTAAGCAAATGAGTGCTCCATAATTTGATACCCGACTATACTGGCTCACAAAAAACTTTCTCTTCTTACTTGGGCAGAAACCGAACCTTTATTCGACCAAATTTGAACGTGTAAAGACAAATGTATTAGGTATACAATAGTATTCGAAGTACAGCAAACCTTATCATTAGTTATCTCCAAATGACCTTGTTTCAAACACTCGAGATTAAATTGATCGCCAAAAAAATGTCCGCTTTGTGGTTGGTGAACTTCTACCGAAATCATTTACGGCGAGTATTTGGAAGTAGGAAAGATTATTTCTGATAACACGTATTACGATCAGTTCAGAAAAAAAAAATCGGGAAAGTACCCGGCAATGGTAAACAGGAAGTAGGTTTCGTTTCTTGCCTGATATTCCACCAGCAGAGTTCAGTTGTTTCCGAGTCGGTTTGTTCTGATAAATGAGGAACAAGTAGTTAAGTACTGAAAGTGATCCGAAAGAAGAAGTGAGAAGATTTCGCTGCAGCAAAACATTTTTTTTATATACAAAAACGGCATTTATTATTGTTAATCCATACGAATTTTAGGACACATTTTATTGTTAAGGTTCCAGGTTCCAAAATCGGCTTAATCTCGATCTTCATCTTAGTTACAGCTCAAACAGGGAGCCGATTCTTGGGTTCTAGGTTGGAGAAGGTCATGTACACGTCATAAGCCAAGCATGTAGATTTTATGACGCTGCGAATGTGCGAAATATATGCTTAACAGGGCAGTGTTAATAGGGCGACGTTGCAAATTTGTTTGCAAGTAAAAATTTACAACGCTTAAAATAGTTCGACCGCCCAATAAATTTACATTTGTTAAAAATAAGTAAAGAACCTGCTGGGGCTAAGGATTTTACAAAAAGCAAAGGGGTCGAACCCATAAGAAAATCAGATAATAAGGAGCGCAAAGAAGAAAGTAAGTAACAGACGAACAGACACGCAATAATAATTCCTCTGTTGGTTAAAGGTCGTGACCATTACTGCTGTTCTTTTAATCTATGGTGGGTGCCGAATGGAGTCTTAAGTCTTTGATTTGTCAAGACATCAGGAGCGGTACTGTGATTTATGTGAGTAAAGCATTCCATGGTTTTGTTGCTTCCAAACCTCCTCGCCTTTGAAAGACGAAGCAGTGTCGAATTGTATCCCCAAAGCTGAAGGGTACGTGAAGTGAATACCGACCACCCTAACGAGAATTAAGTCGGGCGCGTGCAATTACAACGCCGATCCTCTTACTACTTGGACCGTTCAGGCGTTTAATTGCGTATTCGTTTAAACATTCAGCAATTTCTTTGTGATCATGTGTTTTTCAAAGCAAAAAACGATTAATTTTCATGAGTTATATCTACTCGCGCAACCATGGCAATCCCCAATTAAAAGGACCTTTGTTTGTCCGGAGCAAATGTAGCAAATTACTCAAGTGTGAACCGGTCTTCGTACCAGCGAAGATAATACACGAAATTATTAGCCCACAGAGCGTAAAAAGCCCGAACAAGAAGTACCAACACACCGCGGTCGTAATTTGCGCCCTCGACGGTGCGTTTTCGAATTAATAATGCAAACGCTGTTGCTAATTTAGGCGGAGAGGAGGAAACGTGGAAGCTACACCGACGGTGTTAATCGAGAAACACCGCCGTGAAAAATCTTCGATTTACCTAATTCGAAAACGGAATTAACCCCCTGCCTCTTTGTTAACACGCAGGTGCACGCCCGTTTGTATTGACCTGTATCGATGGCTGGGTTGGATTGCGAATGTTGGTTTACAAAGGAAGTGAACTCCTTTGTGGCTGCAGACGTAATGTCACTCAAGTTTGCCTCCTAAATGTAATCTCAATTTAGTTCCTGTGTGGTATTGTTGTTCAACTAAATTCGTATTGTAGGGTAGTATTTTTAGATCATGTTCAAAAGATGATCATTATCTGTTACTTATTAAAATAATAAAATGTATTTCATCGTCGATTACTATTGATACTAAGTAAAATGAATGTTTATGAAGTTATAACTTAGTAATTAGTTGTACGTATGATAAATTATACTCGTTTTTAGGTATTAAAATAAAGTAACTTCGCCGTGCTGTATTAGGTTAGTTTATCATTTTTGAGCTAGATTTTTGAACTGTGGAGAATCAATTCCTTACAGGTATGATGGAGAAGCTAGAGTATTAGTAATAAATGACAGTAGTCCCGTAACACCCTGTACTATAAAAATATAAAAAATAGAGAATGTAAAAATTGAGGCGAAATTAAATTTATTAAAAATATGATAAAAATAGAACAATTAGAAACGAAGATGGAAGATAAAAAATGCAAAGGTTTAAAAACTAATTTAACAAAGTCTAACATTGCAGTCAACTGGATTTTTTTTTAAATTAAATTTTAGATTAGAATTGATTCTGAATAATTCATACATGTAAAGTCTATTAAATTTAAGATTGCGTGTGAATTTCATAAAAATAGTTGTTATCAGAACAATTTCAGATAAGTCTGAGGCTTATTATTCCTTTCAACGGTGTGCCAAATTTGCATCAAAAAGTATTTCATTTTAATCAGCTTTCAACATAATTTAAATAAATCATAAAACCATAATTATTTCTGCGGCCTAGTTAAGCACACGAGATAAAACTGAAGATCTGACGTAGTAAAAGTAAGACAGGGGTTATCAAACTATTTACTTTTACACCAAAGGCATGTAATATTTAAAATTTATTAATATTTTATTACACGAAGACATATACAGGATGTTCCAACAGTACATTCCCGGACAATATCTGGATAACAAAAAAAGCTTCAATAAATTTTTTGTTTCGAATTTTATGGGTCTAAAATTATTTTCGTTTATACAGGATGAATAAAAACACCCTATATGTGATGCAGAAAATTGACTTTCATCACGGTTGGATTTTTGGCTTCCGGTTGACTTTTAATATTTTGAAATTTATGATATTCTGATTATTATGCTCACCCTCTAACGTTAAAAATACTTTTTTTATATAAAGGCGTGTGATAAGCTTAAATATCAACTACACTTGTACCAAAATCTTTCTCTTATAGCAAATAATAAACAAAATAAGAATATATATGACAATGGTCAGATTTAGGCGTACACAAAAAATGTGTAGAAATTTATGGGCATTCCAAATTAGGTATCATATATGCAGTGTGCTATTTGAAACAAAAAAGATGTACCCAACTGTTTTGATTCATCCTGTATAGATGAAAATAATTGTACGTTGTTGATCTCCAGAACTTAAAATAAAAATGTCCTGAAACTTTTTTTGTATCTTGTAAAGAGTCAGGTTATTTAATTCTTTTGTTTTAATACACTTTAAGACAGATAAACATAAATTAGATAATCAAATCGGAATACAACTTATTTGAAAATACAAAATGCAACACGTGTAGCTGTTTGCTTACATAACGAAAATATTAATCAGAATACCAAGAAATGAGATCGTACTACTCATATCAAGTTAAAAAAAAGAACAAGCTTGCATCGTGCATTGTAATAAAATACTTTGCATATGCAGAGCGCAAAATATTGTTGAATCATGTAAATGAGTCATAGGAAAGTTTTCAGTGCAGCTTCCAGTGCAGGGAATCTCCGGCTGGCTTAAGCTACCTACGTCACCCTGGATCACATAATAAATACCACAAGAAAAGAAGGCTCGCGCCAGTTTCGAACGTGATTTTGTTTGTTTGACACTGCGTCTCTATTTTCCTCGTCGAGAAATTCTTTCAGAATTCAAAATCTTTTCTACCAGTCAATTTTCCTAGTTTAATTTAAATTTAGTGTGACTAAGAAGCATCCGCGATCGGTGAGAGTAAATTTCAATAAAATAGAATCGTTGCAGCTTACAAAATTTAGCATCTAACCAAGGCCTTAGGAAGCGTTCTGGTTTCTTCTGTTCTTTCCTTCTCTCCTCACGTTCTAGTTTCAATTTTGTTAATTGATAAAATTGTAGTAATTTTAAAATTGTCATATTTTCAGTCGAGAAATTATTTGTAATCTACATAATTGTTATTGTATGAAATTTTCTCTTACGTTTGAATATATTTTATTAATTAAGGAGTCGAATTTTTATTTGAGGAAGGAAGAACTATTAACTAAACAGGGAAAGAGATAAGGAATGAACAAATTTCGACAAGTCTGAAAATATAAGTAGACGCCATTCGAGCAAACGAGGCAGAAAACGATTTTCAACTGGCTGAACTGCTAAAAGATTTGGAAACAAAATTAATTAATTAAATCAGAATCAGAATCTTTTAAACATTTTTTTTTGAGAATTCCGCACACCAACGTGGGACGGAGAGACAGGGAACGATGCGGAAATGACGAGGGTTGCTAAAGGACATCTTTTAATTCCAGTAATCATGAGTTTCTATTATTTTACTTAAATCTTGCAGCTGAATTCAAAAAGAAAGCGGGAAACGAACTTTTTCCAACCGTATAATTGCTTCTATTTGGCAGTTACGTGTCTATTTGACAATATCTATGAGAAATATTTTCTGTCGCCTATTTATTTGTAAACTGACATACCGTCAAATAATTCTAACCTGTTTATAATAAATAAATCATCTTCATAAAACGAAAAAAACTGAAAAAAACGTGTACTTATTTTTTCTGACATTTAATAATGCATAGGTTGAATTAACTCAATGGTAAAATTCCACGAAATCGTCACGTCAATGGTCGGGTCAAACCACCTGACCACTGAGACCTGAGTGATTGGGAAAAGTGATCACGTGGTTTAATCTGACCTGTTTGATGATTCACTTACCGCAGCCTTATTATGTTTTGTCAAATTTTAATGAAAATGAACCATGATATTAACTATAACACTCTCTTTTATGTAGGCAATTATTCCAACTTTTAAAACAACATTTAAGTACTTTAGGTATGACTGATATTAACAATTTCAAATAATTTTAGGTAAAAACTTTCGTCCAGTCAGAAACTTAGCAAACAAGAAAAGGCATCAAATTCTCAGTTTAAAAATCAATTGTTAAAATTAACTTGTAAAAAGAAAGATATTTAATATCATTTAGTATCTTAAGTAGATGATAAGCTTCAGTTCGAACTGCAACGCCAGTTTCCTTCCACGAAAAGATAATATGTCTTATTTAAGTTTCGCGCATTTGATGAAATGCTGTATTAAGTCAGTCTTCATGTTTCATTTTCTGTCGTACATATGCACAGCTGACAAAGCAATTTTCATGTCGAACACTCCATTTACTAGCGGAAAAGAACGCCAAAAGACATTAATGCGCCACCTAGAGGGCAAAAGTATGTGTGGTAAAAACGTAGCGCGAGGGAAACGGGGTAATGTAGCAAGGAAGCTGATACTGATACTCGCGACGTGGAATGCAAACGTTTTTCCGCAGAGAATCTGTGTGTATCTAAACCATCTCGAACATAGTCTTCTCATTTGTTTTATTTTTTATAAAATCATTGTGACACATAAAATAATGAATACGAAAAGATTATTAGACTCCGTTTGATAAGACGAATCTAAACCGCTTGAAAACTAATCATTGCAAACGATCAACAACCCTTGCCTCTCTCTCTTATATTATTATATTTTGTAAAATTTTATTTTCTTATGTTTAACATTACTCCAATTATAAAAGATTTATTTTGTAAACCGTCTACAAGTTATTGGTTGTTATTTCGTTATTGTTTTATTATCTTTTTATTAAGTCTCTCAGTATATTTGTTAAAATTGCCATTCTCTTTTATTTCAATAATTTTAAGTAGATTCGATACCTTCAACAAGAATTCGAGAGAAAAACTTCATAAAAAGAGAGATAACGACAGAGAAGAATTTGATAATCGTCAGGCAACTAACGGCCCTGTTCCGACGTTTCGAGGGAAACACCTTTTGTAAGAGTATTTTCGGCTAAAAAAGACGAGGTCTGTAAAAAAAGGGGGGGGGGTGGTTTCGTTGTTTATCAGGGCAAAAGTGTTTCAGGTGACTATTCAGATAGACCACCCCTAAATTATTAGAGAAATAACCGGCGGTTGTTTCTCTAATTATTCGACGGTATGTCAGTTTTCAAATAAATAGGCGACAGAAAATATTTTTGATAGATATTGTCAAATAGATACGTAACTGCCAAATAGAAGCAATTATACAAGTGGAAAAAGTTCGTTTCCCGCTTTCTTTTTGAATTCAGCTGCAAGATTTAAGTAAAATAATAGAAACTCATGATTACTGGAATTAAAAGATGTCCTTTAGCAACCCTCGTCATTTCCGCATCGTTCCCTGTCTCTCCGTCCCACGTTGGTGTGCGGAATCCTCAAAAAAAAATGTTTAAAAGATTCTGATTCTGATTTAATTAATTAATTTTGTCTCTAAACCTTTTAGCAGTCCAGCCAGTTGAAAATCGTTTTCTGCCTCGTTTGCTCGAATGGCGTCTACTTATATTTTCAGACTTGTCGAAATTTGTTCACTCCTTATCTCTTTCCCTGTTTAGTTAATAGTTCTTCCTTCCTCAAATAAAAATTCGACTCCTTAATTAATAAAATATATTCAAACGTAAGAGAAAATTTCATACAATAACAATTATGTAGATTACAAATAATTTCTCGACTGAAAATATGACAATTTTAAAATTACTACAATTTTATCAATTAACAAAATTGAAACTAGAACATGAGGAGAGAAGGAAAGAACAGAAGAAATCAGAACACTTCCTGAGGCCTTGGTTAGATGCTAAATTTTATAAGCTGCAACGATTCCACTTTATTGGAATTTACCCTCACCGATCACCGATGCTTCGTAGTCACACTAAATTTAAATTAAACTAGGAAAATTGACTGGTAGAAAAGATTTTGAATTTTGAAAGAATTTCTCGACGAGGAAAATTGAGACCCAGTGTCAAACAAACAAAGTCACTTTCGAAACTGGCGCGAGCCTTCTTCTCTTGTGGTATTTATTATGTGATCCAGGGTGACGTAGATAGCTTAAGCTAGCCCGAGATTCCCTGCACTGGAAGCTGCACTGAAAACTTTCCTAAGACTCATTTATATGATTCAACAATATTTTGCGCTCTGCATATGCAAAGTATTTTATTACAACGCACGATGCAAGCTTGTTCTTTTTTTTTAACTTGATATGAGTAGTACGATCTCATTTCTTGGTATACTGACTAATATTTTCGTTATATAAGCAAACAGCTACACGTGTTGCATTTTGTATTTTCAGATAAGTTATATTCTGATTTGATTATTTAATTCATAATTATCTGTCTTAAAGTGTATTAAATAAAAAAAAAAAAAAATTAAATAACCTGACTCTTTACAAGATACAAAAAAAGTTTCAGGACATTTTTATTTTAAGTTCTGGAGATCATACAACATACAATTATTTTCATCTATACAGGATGAATCAAAACAGTCGGGTGCAACTTTTTTGTTTCAAATAGCACACCGCATATATGAGGTCTGTAAAAAGGGGGGTGCTTTCGTTGTCTATCAGGGTAAAAGTGTTTCGGGGGTGACTAATCAGATAGACCACCCATAAATTATTAGAGAAATAACCGGCGGCTGTTACCTAACGACTCGTCAGTAAATTCTCCTATCGCCTGCTTTATCTGGGTTATAATCAGATAGCGGAATTCTTACGGGATGACGAAGTACGCGTAGTCGGCCAGCCGACTACTATTCCGAGTTTCTTTACGTGTCCGTGCATTTGTTGCAGCGAATCATGTACAGACATGTAAAGCTTAGCGCTTCGTCAAACTTTCGTGCTTCCGTCATCCCGTAAGAATTCCGCTGTTTGGTTATAATGTAAAATACTATAACCCCCTATATAATTGGTTATAGAATTGGGTTTCTTTCTTTCTTTTTCTTACTATTTAGAACATTTAAGATTCAGAAAGATCCCCCTGTGTGTTTAGCCCTCTACGTCATTTCCACATCGCCCCCGTTCCCGCCGTTACACCTTGGTGTGCCGTATCCCTTATTTTGGTGTGTGTTAATAAAGTTATCCTGCATAATTTTCGAGTAAATAGGGCTTTAACAAATACTAAATTATAATCAAAATATAATCCTGTGCAGTTAGTTTGATTTAGGAAGATTTTTTGTTTGTGTGGCTCGGGTGCATGATGTTATTTGAAAATTTTTCCTATTAACGATTTGCCTCGGTCATTACGGGAGCTCGCAGTTCTGAATTTAATTGCACATGCAAATCAAATCTGCACGGCAACATTAACCCCGCTAATTGATATCTGATAATATTCGGCGGGCAATACGTTCGGCCGCGTCCGACTATGTAAATGTTTTTAATGCGCGGATACAAATTGCGCGCATTTACATTATTATCGTGCACGTCCACCCTCTCGTCGGGCCCTAGCTATGATTTCACAACTAAAACGCGCTCTGCCAACTTTATCGCCGGATTATCGGAAAACTGCCGTTTATACGTCGCTCGTCGGTAAATGTTAGTTTTATTTATTTGTTGTTGCGATGGAGTTTTTTTTTTGTTATTGGATAATTCAGTAGGGCGCTCCAATAATAAATAACCACACGATTCTGTAAAATAAAAATTTGGAGTCGACTCGTACTTCATGCACTTTGCTGGTGAGATCTTCGTCTTCTTTTATCTCGCAATTATGCATTCTAGTACATTGATATTGTCATCTTTAGTGTATCACGTTTGCTGCCTGACATGATGTCTTAAACATGTTATGACATCACCTCGAGCAAAAGTAGCAAGATTATGGAAGAGGAAATTAACCTACATACGTCCCACCGTAGGCTATTCAGTGGGACGGGGTGGGGTTCAAAGAACGTGCCAAACAATTTACCTAAAATTGATAAACAAAAGATGCACTAGTTATTAGACAAATGTCGCATGTGAATTGGGGACTGGCGCCGAGTGACGTTTAGAGACGAACCGACGAATCAAAATTCGTTTTTTCGAGGGTATGTCGGACAAATAAGACTTTGATGGATAACCGGAAAAAGCTATTTACCTCAGATACCAATTCTATAACTGGGCTGCACTCAAAAAAGGTTGATAGTAATACTCTTTTAAAGTTCAACCGAGCTTTCGGAAAATTTATTTCCTTTATCAAGGTTTCTACAAAACAATTTTTAAAATTAATGATTAACACTAAGAACAATTTCACATGATTACTTACTCCTTAATGAGTACACAAGGTTAAACCACTAGTTATCATAATAATAAATTTCATTAAGAATAAGTTTTAAGAATTAATTTTGAATTTTACATTTTTTGACAGCTAAATTAATTGCGGAATTTAGAAAATTGAATCACGATAGAAAAATTGTTTGTTGATTATTAGGTAATACGACGTAAATTTTGATTTCCAACATCTCGATTGTCTTCCTTTTTAGTTTCAAAATTTAATAGGTAAGTATAAATACAATTAAGTTTCTCAATATCAGTTCTTTTGTTGATACTTTTTTTATAACAAAAAAATATGGCACATTTCGATAAAAAGTCTTTGACACAAAATTGGTTCAATATCTAAAATTTTTGCATCTTCAAAATTAATCTTATGGTCTTCATTATTGGTATGTTCAGATAAAGCACAAGCATTAGGTCTAAGTCTAATATCACTTTTATGAGAAATAATTCTCGAATGAAGAGTTCTTGATGTTTAGCCAATATAAAGAGAATCACAATCATGACAAGGAATTTCATAAATAGAATTAATTTCTTTGAATTTGTTAAGTGGATCTGTAACTTTTGTAAAAAGAGACTTAATTATTAATAAATTTATAGTTGTAATCTGAATGTTTTTATTTTTTAGTACTTTTATTAGTCGAGATGTAAGCTTTGGTATGAATATTAAAGATCTAAAAACTTTACAAACATTAATTGTTTGTGAATTATTATTAATTTGAGAAATAGGTTCTATTCTTTGTAGCATTGCAAAAGGATAGCTATTTTTTATGAGAATATTTTTTAATTTGTGTAAGATGTTATTCAACAAAGAACGATGAGAAATATTTCTATACGATTTTTTAATCCTAAAATCATGTTAATTTTCATTTTATATGGATGACAAGAATGAAAGTTAATATAACGCCCAGAACTAATAGGTTTCGTGTACCAATCAATAATGATTTTATTGTTTTCTGAACGAATAACTTTCGTGTCCAAGAAAGTAACACTCCTGTCTGTTTCCTTTTCAATAGTAAATTGAATATTAGGATTATAATTGTTAAAAACCGTTAAAATCTCAATACCTTCTTGGGAAACTACGCAAATAATATCATCAACATATTTATTTGAGCCAAGGAATTTCAAATGATAACTTTGGTATGCATTCAATTAATAAATCATCCATTACATATTGAGCAATAATTGGAGATATTTGACTGCAGCCCAGTTATAGAATTGATTCCTTAGTTGATCAGTCGTGATCATACTCCGTACTTCTTTGCTGTAGAAACTTGCTTCGATATTATGTCCATATTTTATCTAAAAGTTCGCTTACATGCCATTAGAAAGGGTCTTCAAAAATGTTCACATCCCAGGTACCCAAGTTACAGACACGTCAAATGACGCTTATTGTCGATTTCTTCACCGCCTTATCCCGAAGTTAAAAGTATCTGTCTGTTAGAATGTGAGACATATTATGTGCACTGAACAGATGCGTGTATAAACACATTCCAACTGACAGATAAGTTAACCACAGGATAAAAATAGTGAAGAAATTAACAAGATATTAACAATTTAGTAACATTTGCAAATAGTCATTCATTTAATATGAATCTCGCAAAATCTTCTCCAATTATTTTCCGTCCAAAAAAAAAAAATACGTGAGCTTGTTTTACCTCTCATCAATGTTGGTATCCATGGAACTAGTATTCCTGTGAAGGAGACAGCACGCAATTTAGGTGTTATATTAGACCAAAATCTTCGTTTTAAAAGTCACATATCTAAATGTATTCAACGAGCATTTTGCAATTTAAAAGTAATTTTTAATCAATTCAAAAAAAAAAAAAATTAAAATAAGTCTCTGTGAATCGCTGGTTCTCTCACAATTCAATTTTTGTGATGCTCTTTATGGTCCGTGTATAGACTTTTCGGATAAGTACAGAATTCAGAAGGTGCAAAATGCTTGTCTCAGATTAATTTTCGGCTTGAGAAAAAATCAACATATCTCTCACAAACTGATTGAAGTTGGCTGGCTGAATATGTCCAACGTAGGTATCTGCATTGTGCTTGTCTTTACCATGTTGTTATTTTGGAGAAGGCTTCCAGTTATCTGTTTAATAAGATCAAGTTCAGAGATGACGTTCATCATATTAATATTCGGTCTAAAGGATTACTAACACCACCTGTTCACAAAACTCACTTTTTTGAGAAATCTTTTACTTTTAATGTCGCAAGAATATACAACAATTTACCGAATACCTTAAAAATGCTGTCAAAAAATTCTTTCAAGTGTACACTAAAAAGAAAATTACTTCGAGAGCAGAGCATATAAATTGGGTTTACTTACCTCAATGTAAAAAAAAAGAAAAATAACTTTGTCATGAATACAATGTGCAATTCTTAGTGTTATTTACACATGTTATGTGTACAATTTACTGTGCATCTATCAAAAATGTTGTTATATTATTAATAATAATAATAATAATAAAGGCCTTTATTTTGTTGGAGAAGTTCAGCTGCGCTGTTCTACCACTTAACCAACCATATAACCTATTTCAAAATATATATAAATGTAATAAAGCAACTTAATACTTACGCACTAATTATAAGATTAAAGCTGAATGAGAGAATAAGGAAAAAGAACTATGTCTAAGTAATCAAGTGCTCGATCATCTAATGCACAGAAAGCATACGTTCCTTTAATTTTCTTCTAAAGGAATTTATCGGTAACAGTCTCAGCTCACGTGGTGTGGTATTATAGACTTTTGATGAATAATATGAAAAAGATCTTTCGAATAAAGTAGAGTTATGCAACGGAATGTCTAAAGGGTAGCTATTTTTTATGAGAATATTTTTTAATTTGTGCAAGTTTTTATTCAACGAAGAAGGATGAGAAATCTTTTCTATACGATTTTTTAATCCTAAAATTATGTTAATTTTCATTTTATATGGATGACAAGAATGAAAGTTAATATAACGCGCAGGTTTCGTGTACCAATCAATAATGTTTTTATTGTTTTCTGAACGAATAACTTTCGTGTCCAAGAAAGGAACACTCCTGTTTATTTTTCAATACTAAACTGAATATTAGGATTATAATTGTTAAAAATCGTTAAAATCTCAGCAATACCTTCTTGGGAAACTAAGCAAATACTATCATCAACATATTTTTTGAGCCAAGGAATTGCAAATGATAACTTTGGTATTCATTCAATTAATAAATCATCCAATTGAGCAATAATTGGAGATATATTAGCACCCATAGGTGTTCAAGAATTTGTTTATAATAAAAATATTATTGAATTTGAAATAAGTGGAATCAAAAAGAAATTTAATTATTATTATTAATTTTTCTTTTGATCAAGTTACTTACCAAAGCTATTTGTTCCCAGTTTTTTTCAATACTTTGTAAGAATAAATCTAAAGGTATGTTGGTAAAAAGTAAAACAACTTCTAGACTATTTAATTAAAACAAAATTAATTGGGATTAATCTGCTGTTTGCAAATTCAGAAAATTCAAAAGAATCTTAAACATAAAATTCATTACTTTTATTATAAGCATTAGTTAATATTTCAGTAATAAATTTTGATAAATTACTATTAGGTGAATTAATAGAAGATATGATAGGACGCAGAGCCAACGTTGGTTTATGAATTTTAGGTAAGCCATAATATCTTGGACAACAAGAAGAATAATTCTTGAATGACTTAGCTATCTCTTCGTCTATCATATGAGCAATCTTTAATTCAGAAATAATTTGATTGGCTTTCTTTTCAAATGAACCAGTAGGGTCTCTTTTGAAAACCTGAAAATAATTGACATTATTTAATAAATCCAAAGATTTATTAATGTAATCATCTTTGTCTAAAGCAACTGTCACATTACCTTTATCTGATTGTATTAATATTAAATTGATATTTTCTTTTAAGAATTTCTTACAATCATAGTAAACTTGCCTTAAATTAAACTTAACATTTTGATTCTTATCTACATAATTAGTGATTATGTTAGTTAAAAGTGACCTAAGATGATTACGATCATTTTCTTCATGACAGGAAATAATAGATTCTGATTCTGCTAATATTTTCTTTATCTGAACATCAATAAGTGAAGGAGTAATGCAAAATTTTTGTCCAAGTGCAAAAAAAATTCAAAAATTCAGGTTGAATGTCAGTAGAGCTAATATTTTTAAACCAATTAGATTCAACTTTTATTTTAAGAATTTATTCAGATTTCAACTTATTGAATTTTCGAATATTACTGTTCTTAATTTCTTTGAATTTTTTGTTATAAAAAAAATTTTGATATTGAGAAAACTCATGATAAGTTTCATTTGGAATTAAATCTTTAACCTCTTAGGCCCGGTTTCACCATCACAGTTTAACTTTAAGCTCCGTTTTATTCCTATGGAAACAATTATCTTTGCAATTGTTACTATGGGAATAAAGCGAAGTTTAAAGTTAAACTGTGATGGTGAAACCGGGCCTAAACAAACTATTTTCAACTGTTGATTCAATTTAAAAATATCAATGCAAGTAATTTTAATTTCTAAATTAAGAATTTTCTTCCTTAACCTAATATTGAAATTGTTGATTTGTCCCGGTAAACTGCTGTCCGCTTGAATTAATGAAGTAATGTTCTTGATACCATTAGTGATGTGGCTTGGAAAAATTTCTTTTCTCTTGCATTCCAATAAGAAAATTCTTCTGCTAACTAGTAAGGATAACTCGTTGTTAATTGAAGACCATCGTTTTAGTAGTTTACATGTGGTTCTCCATATTGTTGTCTTATTTGTTGGTAAAATCCCATATCTACAAATGCGAAGTCTGATCACGACTGATCAATTAAGGAATCAATTCTATAACTGGGCTACAGTCAAAAAAGGGGGTTGATAGTAATACTCTTTTAAAGTTCAACCGAGCTTTCGGAAAATTTATATATTTACCTTCATCAAGGTTTCTACAAAACAAATTTTAAAATTAATAATTTTGTAGAAAACTTTGATAAAGGAAATAAATTTTCCGAAAGCTCGGTTGAACTTTAAAAGAGTATTACTATGAACCTTTTTTGGCTGCAGACCAGTTATAGAATTGACTCCTTAATTGATCAGTCGTGATCAGACTTCGCGTACCTCAGGTACTATAGAAGAAGTTTCAATTTAGAGAGCACAAGGTGATGGCTAAAGTTATTTCGTACTGTTTTAGGATAACGCTCGACCGCACGTGGCCCGAATTGTATCTCGTCTTCATAAACACAACGTTCGTACTTTGGATTGGTCGCCAGCATGCAGACCTCATCTAAATCCGACCGAGCATGGCAAAGCGCATTACATACCTTCCAAATCCTCAATGCGATGCTCCAACAATTAGAGCTCATGCTAATAGAAGAATAGGAGTATATTCCACGATAAAATCGCCGAAAACCGGCGCAGTATGTCTCGTCAGTATATTTTATTGCAGTATGGCAATCCAAAAATTATATCCTATCCGAGCATGACGTCACAGTCAATTTTGGTTAAATTAAGGATTAGAGTTCAACCTGGTCGCAAGTTTAGTTTAATTGAGTAGATGCGTTTCTTCAATTCGGAATTGATTAATCTGCTGATGGATCAATATTGGTGTCCTTCGCCCGAATTTTGTCTGGGCTAGCCTTTGTGGATGTGCAACGTACGGTACGTGGAAAATACTGTCGAAATTAATTATTTTGAATTTTTTTCTTTTCATACGTTTCTACGGATGATAAAGTTAAAAGATTTGGTAATGGAACTGACATCACCATAGGCTCAAACGTCGCTCGTAGAAACGACTCAGCGGAATTGGAAAAGCGGTCCTGGCTCACATAAATTACTCGCAGGTCGTCAGGCTCATATAAATTAATGCAGCGTCGTAGCAGTGGTGGCACTGTAGACGTGCAATTTGCGGTTTTCCAATCTCGACGAGCACGTCACCGACGCCCTGATAAGATTCTCCTATTTGTGTAACATCGTCCTAAGTTTATCCGCATGTAAAACTAACGGCATTGATCCGTCCTGCGGGCGCACGTTAAGGCATTACGGGAATTCGTTTTAATTCCGCCAGCTGAAATTACGAATTATTTACGTGCGACGCGCAGCATATTTCCCCATTTCGCCCAGGTGAAAGATTAAGGTGTCGCGAAGCAAAACACCCGAGAAAAAGAAGAATAAGAACCGGGGATCACCGTCAATCACGCTCGCCAGAATCGCAGACGCTTTTAACGGGAATAAAATTCGGAATTTCGGCGAAGCGAAAAACGAATTATTTTTCAATTAATTCCGTTTTTCAACACCGGCTCGACTGAAATTTGCAAATTTAAAATCTAATAAATCGGAGAAAACGCATTTGTAATATATATATTTTTTTATTTCCGAATAGTAGATTTGATTTTTGAGTAGGTATATATGTTCTGATGTTGGTGTTGTAAAACGGTTCTTGTTTCAA
Organism: Prosopocoilus inquinatus; assembly: GCA_036172665.1. Lineage (NCBI taxonomy): Eukaryota > Metazoa > Arthropoda > Insecta > Coleoptera > Lucanidae > Prosopocoilus > Prosopocoilus inquinatus. The sequence goes on from CM069870.1 coordinate 7,251,484, forward strand.
AATAAAACATCGGCAGAATCGCGACAACTAGGGCAAACGATTTCATCAAGTAGGTAATACAATTGAACGCCGGGCACGTTACGAATAACGTAATGCGCGAATCAATAAAAATTGGGTATAAAAAGTAGGGATCGACCGATAGACAATTTTTCGCCGATACCGATAATCCGCCGATACCGATATACATACCGATGTATATCGGTATCGGCCGATATTATATCGGTAAGTAACGCTCATAGCATATTTCAATAAAGAAGGTATACATTTCACAGGAGTAGCTACAATGAAACATGAATTAAAGACGAACTTGGAAAATCGTTTCACAGACATGTTTTCCAACGAATACTTGACGTTGGCAACATTCCTTGGTCCACGCTTCAAAGTAAGTTTTTTTAACGACGATATTTACAACAAAATATGCGTAGGACTTAAGCTTGCTATAATTAAAAAATCACGGCATTTAGTAGTAACATCTCATTCAGAACACGAACACACACCTGTTATAAGTGACGATAGTGATGATAATGATGATGTGCCATTAGCAAAACTTTCTGGAATAGACACGGATTTTATATCTACCGTAAATGAAAGTAATAGTCATCAATTATTCTGGAAATTATATGAAGACGCAGTTGGGGAAGGCACCAGTAAAAATTTAAATACAAATGCAAATGTCACATTAAATGAAGAACCCTTATCGGTTAAAATAAAAAAAGAAATTAATTACTACAAAGAGATTTCAGTAATTTCCAGAACAGACAATCCTTTTCAGTGGTGGGCTAATAAGAGAGACATTTTTCCTTTATTGTATTCACAAGCGATGATTTACTTAACTGCTCCAGCAGGAAGCGTATGCAGTGAACAATTATTTTCCCAAACAAGAAATATATACGAAGCAACCCGCAATAGACTTACTCCAGATAGAGCAGAAAATTTAATATTTCCGCACTTTAATTTGCCCCAAAATTAAATCCTCTGTTAGGTCCATACTACATTCTTCATTCTCACATTTCTTGTTTCAAATTAAACTATTATCAATAAAAATAATAATATAATAAAAATTATAGTTACTAATATTCTTTTATCTGTTAGTTATTATTTATTATATCGGTCTTATCGGCAATCGCAGTGGCCGATAAGAATTATCGGTTTCCTCGCCGATATGGCCGATATACCGATACATTTATCGGTATCGGTCGATCCCTAATAAAAAGTGCGAGTAAAATATAGACAGGTAGTCGATCCAGGAGTGATTCCGAATTGGCATCATCTGCCATCTTGAAGAAGGGGAACCACCCGGAACCATTCCAAGACCAAGGACGGTGATCCTAAGATCGTCAGCATCCTGACGCCGATCGTAGGACGCCTCTCTACCACCGCCGCCGACTTCAACCCTGACAACTCCAGTTCCGGTGAGCCGCACCAGCCTGCCAGCTGAAGCCATCACCGCACCCCTACTTGCCGCGCCACTTCGTCCAGAGCCACAAGATCCACCGTGGTCATCCATCCCTGATAGCGTAAATGCCGCAACGAGCCGACCTTGACATCGCAGTTACAGCCCGCTTCGTCGAAGCACGTCGCCACCAAAAGCGTGACATTTAACAAAAAAAGATTTTCCAAAATCAATCAAACAGGTGATAACAGGATTCATCAAAGGCCTAAATAACAGACTGGAAAATGTCAAAATGAGTAGAACTTTAATCGTTTCGATATTTCTAGATTCACGTTTTAAAACTTGTAGCTTCTTTCCTATTCAAGTGCAGCTGTAAAACAAATTGTAACTGCAGCCGTTCCGGATAAATATTCCGAACAATTGTAATTGCATAAGGAAAGTGTCTGTGAAACGGATACCAACGGCGCACAGTGGGAAAAAAACGTAATTTTGGTGGCCAAAAATCTATAATTTTTATGCGGATAGCGACCAACAGGTGTTTTCTTTCTCGTTAGGTCTACCAACAGAAAATTATTAAATATTATGTTACTAGTAACCCCCCCCCCCGTATGCAAAAAAATTAGGACTTAAGAATTTGCTATTTCGCACTGTTTTCACATGTACACAATTATATTTTTATCCATGAATTTAAGTCAAAAATTAAATATGCGATAATAGTTACTTGTAAACGTGAATAGTGCTGATTTTTTAGAAAAGATAAAAAAGTAAAAAAAATAAAAACTAAATAAATTTTCATTTAATATCAAAATAACTTTCTTATTTAATCCCTGGAAATCCTATGAGCCACATCTTCAATTGTTTCGAAAGAATCACGTCTTCTTTAATTTTTTTAAACGGCAGAATGTATTTTTGTAACGGATTTTAACAGTTTGCATCTGTATTTAATATTCTGGAAAGTTACGGCGGTGTGGTCAAATTTTTAGAAGAAATGCGAGAAACTATTATGTTGCGGCAGCATGTTTACATATTTTTGCTTCTCTAATAATGAATACTATTTGTTAAAAAAGTAAACATTTTATATGATATTATGGTCTACCGTACCGCAATATATTTCTTGTATATTTCTCGAAATTATAAGGAGTTTTACAAAATTTTACAAAATTATATTACAAATGTCTATTAAAATCCGCCATAAAAATACACCAAGAAATCGAAGAAGGTGTGCAGCTTCGAAACAATTGAAGATCGAGGTCATTAAAGTTCTCCAGGTTGTAGCTTTTAAGATTCAATTTAACTTCTCTTAAGAAAGTTTTACTCTGTTCCTCAAAATAAGAAAATTAATTTGAAAATACACAACCATTACACACTCTGTATATAAATTTTGGAAAACAATGTTACACAAACCAGGATTTTATATAAATTTATAAAGTTTCTGCCCATTGTACTAGTTATTAATGTATAAATACATTTAAAAAACAAAAAATTATTAGTAAAAATAAAACAGTCGTCATTCGCCTTTTCTTAATAGTATGAGGTGCTTTCTTCTTTAAAGTTTTACTACTTCTGGAAACGGATTTAGACGGTTATGATTTTTTGTATACTAAAAGAGTAAGTACTAAGCAATTATAATATAATAATATTGAAATCGTGAAATGTAGTGGTTTTAGTTTATGAATTGATAAATCTTAAGAAACCTTTGTTAATTATACGTATTTTCAAATTACTATATCTTTGTCGCGTATAAACAAATATTATTTATTTTAGATTTATTTTATTTGTAATCCCTTATAGATTCTAGAAACATACATATGTAGTTGTTTATTAAGCAAAGGTGCTTACAATATGGAAAAGAGAAATAGTATAAAATATTACTTCGTCAGATTGTTAACAGTTGTTAAAGTTTGACATCGCGCAAGTTGAAAATGAAAACACCTAGAAGAGTCTTCTTTGGAATTTATAACCTCTAAACCTTCATCTTTAATATAGGCAGAAAAAGTATTTATAAAGAAAACCTTTAAAAATCGATTTTTGGCCGGCAAAACCGTAAGTTCTTCCCACTGTGCGGCGATTCTGAAGGAGCAAAATATGTCTTCGGAATTATTATTTGGAGCTCTTTAGATCAAAATGTCGCAGCTTCTCAACCTCGAAGCACTGCTACATCTCAGGCAATTATTGAAGTCCAAAGATACCTTGAGGATGAAATTGTACCTCGAATGCAATTTTTTCTTTGATTTGATTTCAAAAATTATTATATACGAGTAAATTTTATACAACTGTTTAGAAAGAAGTACTTGAAACATTATTTTTGAAGAAGTTAAAAATTGTACACGAGTGTTGTAAAGACGTCTTTTTCTTCACTCGTTTGTAACTGTCGCCCTGAAACTGCAAGAGGTCGAAGATCGCTCGGTCGGAGTAAATTCATTAGTTTAACACGGGACCGTCATAGAGTCTGCGCCCAAATTACTTTTGTTCGATTTCTCCCTCCGAATCATTCGGATCATTTACCACACGTGAAAAATCACCTGTCCTTTCCTGCTGCTGCACCTTCGGCCGTGATTCCTAAACGCCGCCATTACTCAACTTCAGATGGGCTCCCGGCAAAGGCGGGAGGGAGGGAGGATGCGGAGGGTGCATCTGAAACAGCATCAAATCGACTTTGTTTTTTGTTTTTTTTGCAATTACACTTATGTACGAGACGCTTTGAGTATTTACTTAAATAAATTGAAATATTTAGCTGGATCTAAAACGGTTTTCTTTTTCATATTTTATTTATTAATAGCTTTAGTACTGCGGTTGTTTAGTTGAATTTATACGAACGATTTTGTTCGTTTGTTTGCAGTGTTCTCACACTAATCTCGTTCCTGGTGTACATAAATCATGTTTAAAGTGAAAATAAAGACGCAACAGTTGGCAGCTTATCGCTCGTTCTAATTAAGTCCCCGCCTAATGTACGGCTGCGAATCCGCACAATTCTCCATTTACACTATCTAAAATTGGCTTCGGCCGCATGAAATATTATTGAAGTTAATTGGGATGTGTAATTGGATGCAGTCCTCTTCCGACTGACCGGATCCAGGAAGTCCAAGGATGCCGGAAGAGCAGAGATCCCGCCGGGCTCCTTCCGGCCCGCTCCCCGCCGCCGGCGGCGGCGGCGCCCTAATTAAATCGGACCGGGCGCTTTTTAACAACAAAGAAATTCAATTAAGGAATTATAGCGAGTCGATTTGAGCCGGCAAACTTTTAACTCGTTTACATCTGTACCCGGAAAAATAGCGATTAAGTTACGTTGTGCGCTCTACGGTAGGTCGGAACAAAAGGAGAAAAAAGCGAGAAGACGGCTGAAGTGCACGCAATTCGGTTTTATGTTCAACTTATTTCAGTTTGAAGTACTCTTGGAGCCTTTTCTATTTCTGTTCTTCTTTTTCTTATTCTTTTTAAAGTGACCGTTAATGTATTGCAAAAGTGAAACATTGTTATTTAAAGGGAGTAAAAGGCAATCTTGATAGATTATACCGTGCCTTCAATTGAATTCCTCATTAATGTGGGCTATGATTTCACTGTTTTTTCCTCCTAAGATTTGCAGCACTGATAGCTGTTCAATTATTTAATTAAACAAATGTCAAATTGACACTTTATATTTTCAGTTAATTCCAATGATCTGGTATGGGTTGGATGGAATGTAGAGTGAGAGGTATCGCGACGGACATTAGAGAGAGAAAACTAGCCTCGATCAGCTGGGTTGGGGCAAAACGTCAAAATTAGTTTGACAATGTCAAAACGTGAAAACATTCGTTGTCTGTGCGTTTAGTCTGTTAGTTTTCAAATTGGATTTTGTGGGGTCATTTTCTCGATTTTAAGTTATTTGAAGTGACTTACCAAGTTCTTGATTATTATTTTATTAAATTTTAGAAAAATTTTGTGCAAATCGTTTCTGATTGCAGTGAGAACCTCGAGCAGCCTCTGGACAGCTGTTTCAGCCCTGCTTGGGGCTTCTTCAGCAGAAACGTAGCTCGACATTCCCACTGCAGACCAAAAACGACTTGCAATTTGAAGCTACGTTTCTGCTGAAGAAGCCCCAAGCAGGGCTGAAACAGCTGTCCAGAGGCTGCTCGAGGTTCTCACTGCAATCAAAAACGATTTGCACAAAATTTTTCTAAAATCTTTCATTATGCTTTGACAGCAAGCATGGCCGCCTTGCATGGGGGACCCATTAGGAGCAAATCCCGCTTCAATTTGTCTATCCTACTGCAATGTTAGGTCAAAAAGCGATAGTAAGATGTCGCTATTTTATATATTTTATTAAAGTTCAACATCCATTGATTTCGCTTCTAGTTTTTACGGGATGTTTTAAATTGATTTTGAATGTCATTTTATTAGATTTTTAGTTTTATGTAAGTGACTATTTTACTCTAAAAAGATAAGCAGGTTTCTTAAATATCTTTTATTATAATATTTCAATAATCGAGTTAATAAAATGTAGAATACCTATTTGTTTCGCTGATGATTGCATAAATATGCGACAAAAAGATGTAAATATGTCCATCCACAGAGAGGGTAGACGCATTTTAAAATTACTTAAAATATTGAATATATTTCGTATTACACGCATGTGCAAATTGTAAAAATAAATTCGATAGTCTAATTTAAAATTGGAATATGAACTATAAATTACGAAATTCACTAATTTTTGACAATTCGCCATTCAACCACTTACTCGCCATGGCAACGGTGTTTGCAAACGCATTAAGCTTAGTTGAGAAGCATTCCGAATATGCAAAATATTTATTGCAATTTGTTTTTGATTGGCTAGTTTTTTGCGAATCCGGATGCATCTGAACTAAGCTTTCATTTGCCCCAAATCACGTGGTATCGGCCATTTCTGATCTTTGTTACTCTTAGGGAATGTTCATATTATCTTTCTCTCTCTAATGTTAAGGCCGATGCAGTCCTATTCAAAATGACGCTGGACTCCATCTAACCTTATTACATCATTGGTTAATTCAAAATGTTAGAATTACAGTAGAAAATATTTATTGTTGAAAGTTATTTGAAACCGGTAGAATAGAAAATGGACAGTTAGTTTATTCAATTAAACAATGTGTACAGAAGTTTCGACAGCAGTTTCCTAATTTTGCTATTATTTATGAACAGCTAGTTAAACATATCCATGCTTGTGTTCTTAAATTTCGTGAAACAGGATCACTTGGTCGCAAAACAGGGAGCGGAGCAGCTAAGAAAAGGATTGCAGCCTGCATTGAAGATGTTCGGGATCGAATGGAACACTCTCCCAAGAAATCTATTGCGAAACTTTCACAAGAAGTTCAGCTATCAGTGGGAACATGTCACACTATTCTTAAAAAAGACCTAAAGCTTTATCCAGATAAGATTCAAGCTTTCCACGAACTCAGGTCAGTAGATTTTCACAGAAGTACAGTATATTGTCAGTGGTTTCTTGATAACTTAAACAACGACGACATTCTTGACAAGTGTTTCTTTTCCGATGAGGCCTGGTTTAATCTCTCAGGGTATTTAAATAAACAGAGTAGGAGAATATGGTCAGCAGAAAATCCCCATGAATTTGTGGAAACTCCATTACATCCATTAAAAATTGATGTTTGGCTAGTAGTGTCAAGAAGGCGTATCATCGGACCAATATTTTTTGGAGCGAATGCAGAATACAGGGAAATTCATTTTTACATTTTTTTTTAGTTTTTTGATATTTTTGAGCAAAACCATGAGTTCCTCGGGTTAAAAGACGGTGCGGAATCATGATATTATAGAAAAATACCCTAAATAATGATTAAAATTAAGAAAAAGTGGCATCTAAAATTCCTACCTTGTAAATATTATTTTCCAGTAAATTTTGTGTACAACGTTTTTTCAATATTTACTGAAAACATAGTCAGAGTTTCAGAAAGACCATAAAACAGATAAAATTAAAGATTAAGTCTTAAAAACATTCGTATTAACACTTTTTTCCTCTTTACTGCAGGTACTTTAAATTAACTTTGTTGACACGGTTGCTATGGTAAATTTGTATGTATGACTTACTACGTACAATACAGTTAATTTTTTTCTTTGTATGCTGATCAATGGATTAACAAGACTTACTGCTATACAGCCGTCTCCCTTTAACTTCCAACAAAAAATCTTGTCGTTTTTCAAACATATTTCATTAAGCAAGTGACATTTTTCTTATTACGTAGAACATATCACGCATGTCTTGCTTCTTTCTTAGTAAAGTCAATCTGTCTGATGACTGATTTCAAAAGTGCAATAAAAAATGGGATATTCTATTTAAAATAAGAAAGTTGACAGCAACTTCCGGTACAAGCGGAAGTGCCCAAAAGTTGAAAATATTATATTCTAATAAATCAGTATCGGTAACTTATGACTGCAAAATATGAAATGGAAATTCAAAGAGGAAGTCCGTAAAATTTTAATGAATATGTTGCCTGAATCTCCTTGTATATACAGAAAACGAAAGCAACGCTGCCAATATCAAACCCAATCATAATGGGCACCCTGCAAAAATAGTTGGGACCTATGGATATCCAGCTTGTTCAGAAATTAAGGAAAAAATGACGCAAATTGCATGTGTATTATGAATCTGTGCGCGTCGTAGATTCGTTCTATCCAATTTCAAATTCGTATGTCTCATCAGGTCTAAAAAATCATATAATTTTAACCAAATGTCTGAGAAAAATTTATTATAGAGCTTCTTACGTTTCTTTGTCATTTCCAAGTTTCAATGGTGCACCACAATTTGAACAAAAGTAGAATCCCACGTCAGAGATTAGACACCACTCAACTAATTTTGCTAATAAATCGATTGGATCATTTTTCAGCTCAAAAATGTGCCACAAATTAACAACCATGTTAATTAAAAATTATTTCTAACTATGCTTCTTATAAAGTAACTTAGTAGGATGGGAAGGAAATAAATAAACACAATAATCGAAAAAGATACTTCGAGTAATGGAATAATCAAGAAATGAAAATTGCTTTTGACAGATCGAAAATAAGTCGAATAATTAAATAACTTCGCCATAGCAACGTGATTACGAAAAATAAGAAAATGTATTGAAGTTTAATTATTAATTATTCTCAGGGGATCATTCACGAAAAAGGACTTACAAGTCGTTACCGACGTTGCAAATTGCAAATCATTTGCAATGCAGTCACGTTGTCATAGTAACTACACGGTCAAAACAGTTTTTGCGCACTTTTTGTAAATTAGACTCGAGGGGAAGGGCTAAATATAATGGAGTACCGAGGTGTTCAACTTCATTTATGAAAAAAGAAGTGTTAACAGAACAAGATAAATGCAGAATGCGCTGAAGAAGATAAACGCATAATTGCACGGTAAATAAAAATATACCTAACCACAAGAAACATTACAAATGTCCGGCAAAGTAAAAATTAAACGTCAAAAGTGACAATTACAATAAGAGACCTCTTCCTCAAGTAATGATGAAAACTTGTTTGAAAATTGTAAGAATAATCTCCCATATTTCATTAAAATCAGCTTAAATATTCCCAAGTAGCATATTTCAGTTATTAAATTGCCAGAAAATGCAATAAAACTAAAACATGTCGTAACTGTGTTTTACTGTTATAAGAAAATTAAATAAGCTTATAATTATGTAAATATCAGTTTCCGCGCCAAAATTTTGGTCTAGAAATTCATTTCATTTCGGAAAATGATCAAAAATTCTTATTTAACACAAAAAGATAATTTCCCTGTAATTTGCATTTCACCCTATTTTTTAACGACTCAGTAACTGCTGAAAGATACCGAAATGAGTTATTAGAACCTTTCATTAATCAACTACATGATGATGAACTTACAGAAGGATTTTTTTTCAGCAAGACAATGCTGCTGCCCACACAGCTCATCAAACAATGACTTTCCTGCAGCAGTTTTTCGATAATCGGATTGTGAATTTTCCTGCAAGGTCTCCGGATCTCACAATTATGGATTACTTCATTTATCCGCACATGAAAAACACAGTTTTTAGAACTACGCGTCACACAATCGAAGAACTTCGTGCGGGCATTACAGATGTGTGTGCTAACAAAACCCCCGAACACTTAGCAAACGGGTTTGAAAACATGAAACGCGGAATACGCTTATGTATTCAAGCTGAAGGAGAGCACTTTGAGCATCTACTTTCAACTTTAATGTTGTGTTTTTATTTGATGTTATGATCAGTACTGACAGTTAATGACAACTGTTTTCTCTAGAATTGTGTCGCCAACTTCATAAAAAAAAATACTGTTTAAGAATGTTAATAAAATTGGAAAGGGGGTCGATGGAAAAACCTCTGCGTTACAGTTTAATAAAATTAATTTTATTTACAGAATTCCACTTTCTTACATCACCAAAAAATTGCTGTTTGGTAACTTTGGAAACGCATTACGGTTTTCCGTTCTACTGAATCCTTGTTTGGAGGTTCTGCTTTTATTTAAAAAATCGTTTAATTCGAACAGTATTTACCGCATGCGATCAATGTCGGTAGTAAACTAGTGCGGAAAGCGACGATGCCCAATTTTAAAGTTATATCACCGCATTTATGTTTTATTCATAAAATATTTGCGCCCGCCTGAAACTTATAAATCATAGATATGTTTAGTGAGTGCATAGCCGGAATACATCAGCTGTACCGGCTAACGACGCAACTGGGTGTATATATTTATGTGTGAGCAAGATAACTTTCAACTTTTAATAGGATCGCAAACAAGTTTCAGATACGGGGGGGCCTTAACTTCCGTATTTACTTCGCAATTTATTTCGTAAGCTGCCACATATTCCGGCGAGACTTTATAAAAATATTGAATTTTATATACTCATTCTGTAAGTTCTATAAATTTTCGTCATCATACAGGTACCCACATCTTTTGTTTATTTTATCATCAGGACCCGGATTCTGGTATTTTTTTTGTATTAAAGAAGAGGAGCGTCATTTATTCCTAATCACAATACACTTGCACACGCATAAATTGGAACCGCTTTAGTGACTCTGTAACAAACTAAAACACCAACCTCTCTTGGTCGTTGATAAGCGCAGCGTTGAGTACCTCATCGGCCCACTTACTTGTTTGGAAGACGAATTCTACAATCCTTTTTATGAAAACTAACCCTGCGCGCTTCCACTTACAAGCTAACATTGCGAACCACAAGTGGAGCTTAACGTTAAAATATACTTGTCCGAGAGTTGCTCATCACTGTCATAAAGTAACAATTCATTAATCACCAATAATTATTTTATGTACGTTTTCTTTGATTCCTTAAATTCATTAACGCGACTTGCTTTGAAAACCAATTGTTTTTCTTTATGTTGCGCTAAATTCGTATGCTTCTTGACTTTCGAGCTTTTGCCTGTTCTGGTCCTTTTATGCGAGCGAAATTTACGGCGGGCGGTTTCTTCCTGCCTTCCAGAAATGGCCATTGTATTTGTCCACGGAATCGGTACGAGTGGTCCACGAGGATTTACACGACTTAAAACAATTTACACGAACCGCGACCGCGCAGACAACGTAAGAATTACAACCACCCCACGTCTGCACACACAAAAGGAGTCCGTGACACCGGTGATAAAGGGCGGTGGGGAGGGGGAGCGCGAACAAAGGATTCGGGGCCCCGGTGAAAAATGGAGAGGGCCGTTTCGGTTAATTAAAAATTACAATGATAAAAGGGGTATTATTTCGGTGTTCACCTTTTGCACTCTGCTTGATAAGGGCGGTGATCATTTCACGTGGCTTAATCGCCGTGCTTGTGAAAATTGAAATTGCGGAGCGAAACACCTGATTGATGGAACGAAATTCTTGTGGTCATTAATAAATCAGTACCGAAAATTAAATCGCTTAAGTGTTTAAATCATAATTGGGGTTGCTAGGTTTTAAAAATCTCAAAGTAGGACAATGAGTCTTAAAGATGGTCTGGAGAACCTGATACCTTAGAGAAAATTCGTAAATTCAATGTGAGTACTTATAAATGTAAGCTTAATTTAAGAAAAATACATTTTTACTACTTGTTTCCACGATTAGAGTTCATTTGAAATTTACTGATATAATTAACCACTTAAACGTTATGTGTCATCAGCGCGTAATCGCATTCCGGTTATAAAAATCAAGAACTCAGCGAAAAACAACGCGCGGATTGTGAAACTGGAGCGCTTATTCGCAGTACTTTTGCAAACTCAAGTGTTAATTAAATAAGCAAACAAACTCGTATAAATAGGCCGAACCGAATTTGAAATTTCAATCGTTAACTAAATCGTTAGTTCGATTCACCTAAAGTGACGCGCCGTCCCCATTCCTGATGCCGTCATTTCCCCTGATCTGGGCTGTCGTCGCCACTAGATGCAATCGCCGCCCTTGATGTCGTCGCCAGCAACCCAAGTACCTAATCGTCCTGCCCGGTCCATCTTTACCTCATCCAACGCAATGCAGAAGTTTTCATCGCGACATTCTCAGCAACTCAGACTTAGAGAGAGACCTAGAGAGAAACCCCCGACCCCCAGAGATCAATTTAACTTTAATCTAAATCAAATAAAGAGGTGTATTTTTGTAATCAATTGTTTTAACAGCTCTACCTACGGCCCTGTTTTTAGCGTTGATTTGTTCACTTCTTTTTGTTAATATTTGCGAAATAATCAGCTGTCGAAGTTACTAAATAACGTTTTATTTAAATTAACAGAATAACAAAATACAAGCGATCGGTTTGATGTTCGAAACAATAATGAAATATAAGATGCTTCTACCAGAGGCATCGGCTAACTTCCGGGAAGATGACTACTCAAGGAATTCATCTTTAGGGCCTGAAAATGACGCACAAGTTTCCAACACGGCAATACTTCACGGAAATGATAGTTCGTCATCTTAACCGAATTTAGACAAAGCGAAAGAAGAAACATCGTTAACATGCCGCCCCCTTTGAAAGATAATGTACAATACATTTGTTTCAAAAATAAATATGAAAGAAAAATAAAAAGGTAAACTTAGGGCTAATGATTATAAATGTTTATGCTAAGGTAATCAAAAGGTTTAATAAAATAATACTAATTTAGTTCGTTAGAGGTAAGACGCACACTCCGCGCACAGCACGCTTTGTTACTGAGTCCGCGGTTTTCACTGTAATCACTCGTGTGACGCCATCCTCTCCGGGGTGAAGCTGCAGGACCCGACCCATTTTCCATTGTAAAGGCGCTTGATTTTCCGCCCGTAGCAAGACGAGGTCACCTACACGTAGAAGAGTTTCTTCCACTTGCAGCGGGTTTGAAGTTCCGATACATATTCCTTGCTCCACCTTTTCCAAAAGTCCTGGACCATCCGCTGTTGTCGTTGAAAAGCCGAAAGTCGATTTTCTTGTATATTCAATACATTTTCTTCCGGCGGGGCCGTTAGCGATTTACCGATTAAGAAATGTCCGGGTGTTAAAGGATTAAGATCATTAGGATCATCGGACAAAGGAGAGATAGGACGGGAATTGAGAACCGCCTCTATTTGCGTCAGCACTGTATAAAAATCTTCAAAGACAATATTCTGTTTACCGATAACCCTTTTTAAATGCGCTTTTGTAGATTTAATACCTGCCTCCCAAATGCCACCGAAGTGGGGCGCTCTTGGTGGTATAAATTTCCAGGTAATACCCTCGTTAATAAGAGAATTTTCTAACACCTTTATTGTGTCATGATTATCTAAAAAGCCTGCTAATGCTCGTAGTTCAGAATTAGCGCCGATAAAATTAGAACCATTGTCCGAATATATATGGGTCGGTTTGCCACGGCGAGAAATAAAACGTTTTAACGTGTTTAAAAAGGCTTGCGTAGTGAGGTCGCAAACTAATTCTAAATGAATTGCTTTTGTTGTTAGACAAACGAATAAACAAACATAGGCCTTGATAATTTTGGAGCCTCGTGTTCTCTTTTCCTTTAACATAAAAGGACCTGCATAATCAACTCCGCATTTCTCGAAAGGCATAGAAGGCGTAACGCGATAGTCGGGTAAATGTCCCATAATATAATTCGCGGGCTGTGGATTGACCCTTGCGCAAGTGATACAATTTCTGACAATTCTTTTGACTAATGAACGCCCGGAAACTGGCCAATATTTTTCTCTTAAAGAAGCAAGTAGCAGTTGCGGACCGCAATGTAACAATCGCACGTGTTCATTTCTTATTATTAGGTTTGTGAGCTCGTGATTTTTAGGTAATATGACCGGGTGTCTTTTATCAAATGCAAACGGAGCGAACTTTAAACGGCCGCCAACGCGAAGAATTTGATTGTCGTCTAGAAACGGATTCAGGGCTAGCAAACGACTACATGTTTTAACTTCGTTGTTCTTCAGTAAAGATTTTATATCATCTGAAAAGTTTTCTAACTGAGCTGTTTTTATTAACGATCTTAATGATGATTGCAATTCTGACACAGTTAGAGGGCCGAATTGCCTGTTTTCGCGGGAAACCTTACAATTTTCTATGAAACGCTTGCACCAAGACGTTACTCGTTGTAGTGTACTTAGCGACGAAAACCTTTTAAATATATCAGCCGACAGTACATGATTTACTAAGACGGCGGCTCGTTTTTTCTCTTCCGGAGGATCTTTAATTCGTATTTGCGTTTCTTCCGCTGGCCAGCGACATGCGTCCTCTGACAGCCATGAAGGCCCGTGCCACCAGAGCGTAGAATTTAGTAATACCGACGGAGAAACGCCGCGAGAAATCAGATCTGCTGGATTATCGCCCGACCTCACGTGGTGCCAATTTTGATTGACGGTAAGCGTTTGAATTTACGCAACACGATTGGCTACAAACGTTTGCCAACGCGATGGAGAAGATTTTATCCAATTTAAGGCAATCGTTGAGTCGGACCATAGAATATATGAATTAAAATTAAAGTCCGCTGAATTTTTAAGTTTTGAAACTAATCGTGCGAGTAAAAGTGCCGCACACAGTTCTAAGCGCGGAATTGTAACGCGTCGTAAAGGAGCAACGCGAGACTTGGCGCAAATTAGGTGTACTTCGCATTGATTGAGTTTGTTTATGGAACGCACATAAATACATGCTCCGTACGCGTTCTCGGAAGCATCGGCGAAACCATGGCACTCGATGATTTTTGAATACGGTTGTATCACGAGGCGAGGTACCCTGATGTCGTTTATCGCGGCTAATTCGTCCATAAATTTGATCCATTTGAAATGCAAATCGTGAGGTAAGGATTCATCCCAAGAAAGCTTAAGCTGCCATAAACTTTGAATTAGAAGTTTTGCAATAACCGTTACAGGACCCAGCAATCCTAGAGGGTCAAAGATTTTCGCGGTAATCGAAAGAACGCTGCGTTTTGTGCAGTGTTGTGAACGGTCGGATATGTTTACTTCATATTGAAATAAATCAAGTGACGGGTTCCATAACACGCCTAACGTACTAGTGTCTTGACTATCACCGAATTGCACGCCTTTGTCGTTATTATTACCCGATGTTTGTAGAACGTTGCTGAACCACTTATGTAGCTTAAATCCGCTTAATTTTAAAATTTCGGTAAGGTCATTACGTAATTGATGCAGATTTTCGATAGTATCTGTGCCTGTAAGCACGTCGTCCATGTAAAAATCATTACATAAAGCATTACATGCCATAGGGAAACGTGAAGTCATTTCATCGGCTATTTGCTGAAGGCAACGGGTTGCTAAAAAGGACGCTGAAGCGGTACCGTATGTTACCGTTTGCAATTCGTAGCAATGTACGCCTTGAGAAACGTCCGGGCGCCACAATATACGATGTAGAGGTCGATCTTCCTCTGCTATTAATATTTGGCGGTACATTTTTTCTATGTCGCCGACAATTACATATACAGGACGCCTAAAACGTGTGAGAATCGTAAATAAATCATTTTGGATTACCGGTCCTACAAGCTGCACGTTATTTAAAGAAAGACCCGTATCACTGGGAGCGGAAGCATCGAAGACTACTCGCGTTTTCGTACTGGAACTAGAAGGTTTTATTACTGCGTGATGTGGCAGGTAGTATATCGGCTTGTGATAATCTGATTTCTCGTCGATTTTTACCATGTGACCTAAACGCTCATACTCGTCCATAAACTTTACGTATTCGTCTTTTAGAAACTGGTTTCGATTTAATTTTCTTTCTAACGAGTAAAAACGCTTAAGTGCGTTCTGCCGAGAATCACCTAATTTATATTTGTCTTCCGTAAAGGGTACGCTTACCACGAAACGGCCTTCGTGATTTCGAGTTATAGTGTTGACGAAATGCTGTTCGCATTTTTGTTCTTCTAGCGAGAAGGTTTTACCGACCGAACATTCCTCGATTTCCCAGAAGCGTTGAACTTGTTCGTCGAGGTTAGCGCTAAAATTACAAATAGTTTTTTCGTTTGTTCGAGAATTCGCGAATGATAAAGGCCCGGAAATTATCCAACCAAATTTGGTTTTATGAAGTATTGGAAGATTGTGACCTAATTTAATTTGGCCGACGCACAGTAGCTGCCAAAATATTGATGCCCCTATCAACATATCGATTTCACCTTCTTTAGCAAACGTGGGATCAGCCATGTTAATATTTGTAGGTATTTGCAAAAAGGTGGGCTTGAAAGAAACGATGGGCATGTTTTCTGTAATTCGAGGGACTATTAAACAATGAATCTTTGTCTGAAAATTGTTGTGATTTGAACGAATCACAACTTCAGATTTGTGGCTCAAATCGATGCTCGTTTGGTTTATACCGTAAACCTTTGAATTCGTTCGAGAGGTAATAAGGCCTAATTTGCGATGCATTTTTGTCGTGATGAAATTCGATTGAGAGCCAGAATCAAGCAATATACGACAATTATGCCATTTTCCTTGCGAATCGATCGCCAGGACGCATGCAGTCGATAAAAGAACTTGTGAGAAATGTTGCAGTGATGCATGACTGCTAATAGAAATTTCGGACACATTTTCGCTAGTGCTGGGGGCTTCAACTGATACTAAATGCGATTTTTGTTGGGCGTCAATATGAAGAAGAGTATGATGCTTTTTATTACAATGCTTGCACAGGAAATTAGATCGACACGATTTAGAATTATGACCCTTCCGCAAACAATTCAAACAGAGATGTTTACTTTTAGATGCTTCTATACGATCGTTTACAGCTAATTTTAATAACGCGTCACATTTTGATGTAAAATGCGATTGATTGCAGAAAGAACACTGTATTTTTGTTGCCGTTATTAAACTAGACGTTTTTACCTTGCTATTTTTATTTACGCCAGAATTTGAGTTGGGATTTAATGTTTCAAGAAAATTACACCGATTGGCTAAAAACTCCGTGAAATTACTTAAAGAAGGACACTCATCTATTTTATCAGCGATGGATAGTTCCCATTCGCGTTTTGATGAAACATCTAATTTTGCGGTTATCAAATAAACTATAAGTGCATCCCATGAATCGGTCGGTAGTCCTAAGTTTTTTAACGCCCTGAGATGTTTTAATAGTTTGTCTAACAACTCCCGTAGCGCCAAGTGTGATTCCTTTTGTATAGTATGTAAAGTGCACAGCGCGTGAACGTGATTGTGTACGATTAATCTTTTGTTGTTAAAACGTTTGTGAAGCAAGTCCCATGCAGTCGTATAATTTAAATCCGAAATTTCTAGTGATTGAATAACATGCGCTGCTTCGTTTTTGAGCGAGGCTCTCAGATAATGAAATTTTTGAATATCGCTTAATGTTGTATCGTTATGAATTAAGCTAGTAAAAGTATCGCGAAAATTATACCAACTTTCATAAGCGCCATCAAAGGTCGGCAGGTTTATGGTGGGTAACTTTACACGTTTAAATGTTTCCCCTTGATTAATCGGTAAAGGTGCAGCTGATGCCGGACGAAATTCACTGCGTTTTATGATAGCGCGTGCTTTAGTTAAGGCCTTGAAGTAATTAGCTTCGAATTCTTCCCTTACATCGATTTGTTCGTCCGGTTCATCGCAAGTACATTCGATTTGAAATTGGACATTGGCAAATTCGGTCCAAGCGACCTCTAATTTTTCTATCCGACATTGTAATTGAACAATGTCCTCTTCGATTACGCAATTTTCGTCTAAGGTACTTAAAAATGTCATGAACCTTGTGACTTGTGCCTTTGCGGCGCCGCGTTTTTTAGTTAAATCTTTAATACTCGCCATTTGATTACGTTTTGAATGCTGACGCAAATAAGATAGCTTAATAAGGGAAATGGAAAGTAAAAGATTGTGGGACTTACGATTGTCGCTGACCTGGGCCCTACGTGGCGCTGGTTTCGTTGATTGCTCGGACGCTCGGGCCTAACTTGATTATTGCTACGGACTCGCCTGATCTTGGCGTATTCTTCGACAACTTGAAGATGATGTTGGCTGTTTTCCTTGTTTTCAGCGATTTTCAACATCCGGCTCGAAGGACCATGTTTTTAGCGTTGATTTGTTCACTTCTTTTTGTTAATATTTGCGAAATAATCAGCTGTCGAAGTTACTAAATAACGTTTTATTTAAATTAACAGAATAACAAAATACAAGCGATCGGTTTGATGTTCGAAACAATAATGAAATATAAGATGCTTCTACCAGAGGCATCGGCTAACTTCCGGGAAGATGACTACTCAAGGAATTCATCTTTAGGGCCTGAAAATGACGCACAAGTTTCCAACACGGCAATACTTCACGGAAATGATAGTTCGTCATCTTAACCGAATTTAGACAAAGCGAAAGAAGAAACATCGTTAACAGCCCTACAAATCGGAAGTTTGAAGGCGCGAAAGGCCTACCGTGACAATATTATGTACAGACTGGTGTGCTAACAATTTAAAAGGTTGGGGGGGGGGGATTTTAAATGCGACATCCTGTACGTGATGACATGATTTTGAACATTTTTTTTTAGGTTTCAAACAATACAAAACTTTTTGTGTACAGCTTAAACTTTAGAAGTAAAAAGTATATTAAATTTTTACTTCTAAAGTTTAAGCTGTACAAAGTATATTAAATTTGTTAAATTAAAAATGCCGCTGTGTTTGTATTTAAAATTAGAAAATTAGATTTTACGTTGTTTTTAAAAACATACCTTTCAGATTGTAACAACATTGGAGCGATATAACAGCGCCTGAATTTCAACATTCTTCCCCCACCGTTCAAGTCAATTATTGTATACAAAAACAATCACGTTCTTAGAGATTTTACATGAATGTAGGACGTTTGAGTAGAGTAGCGTTGTTGAATAATCAATATGGAGGACAGTTGTTAATTAATGAATCATTTATTTAAAATTAAAATCAAAAAATCTATAACAGTAACAAAATTTCGATTTTTTTTAATCTCTGAACATGAAATGAACGTCAAACATCAGTGGTAAATATCAAACGATATTAGTTAGAAGGTTAACCTGTAACATAGAAAATGTTACGGGTTAATTTCTAGTTACATTTCGGCAACCGCGTGTTGTATGTGCTTGATTTAGTAAGGTGACGGAACAGACATTTTGAAAGCAAGCCTTTCCATTAGTCTTAGGCGTTCACGCTATTCGCGTCCTGTGTTCGGATTGGGTCGCCATTTTAGCTTGTAGAGAGAGTCGATTCCAGCACTCGGTGGCTTCCATCTTGACCGCACTTTGCCGTTCGACACGTTAAAGTGAACAAGCGTCTTGTTTGATTGCGTGAATCTGTGCACGATTACGTTCTACAGAACAGTGTATTTCGAATTTTAATATACGCTCTGGACGTCATCTGATTTGTGAGAAACATTTCCGAGCTTATTGTTCAGATCTGCGAGTAAAACCGGAGATACGTTACGATGTTTGAGCGTGGACCAAGTGCGTAAATGATTTTTTTGTTTTGACTGAGGAAAGCGCTTCTGTTTTCGTTTCTATATTTTCTTCAGTTCTTTCCCGTACCGGGAGGTGTGCGGTTATTTAAGCTGGGAATGTTCCATTTCCCCGAGGTCGCCACTACGACGCACCTGCTCGAAAGTCATAGAGGTACGATGTTGATGCGATCGCATCGACCGAAGTTTGAGACGCTTTCCCGAGAGAGAGAGAGAGAGGGCGTCTCATTGCGCTGACATTTGACTGCGATCGTCATGCTGCCATACCGACCGGCTAGAACATCAAAACCGTTGCCTACACAGCTGTTTTATAATTGATAATGTTTTCGGCACATGTTTGTGTATTATTTTGACGTTTTCTCGTGTATTTTAAGACAAGTTTCTTTTTAAGAAGAAAGGATTATCGTTTCACCTTTCTGCGAAGGTCGATATTGAACCTATTTGAATTTGCTCATTGTTAAAATTGTTTATCGTACCAGAGTATTGAACCGTTATTCGAGTTCGAATTATTCAGGTTATTTTAAACCCCCAAGGCTAGCGTTCTCGTTGTGCTGCCGAGTTAGCGTGTGCCTAAATATATTTATTGTTAAGTACGTTTTGGTTTTTTGCTGTGTCGTAAAAACTATCTTGAATGATCGAGTGTTAAGATATCTCCTGGACATTTTCGATTATCAGCGCACGCTGTGGATCCTTGGGAGTCGGTTCTATAGTGCGCGCATCAACTGAGGTTACTTCCTGGCGCCCGTATCTGTTTTAACCCTTTTCCTTTAGAGACCAGCATCGGGACAGCTGATTGACTTCTCAGTGCAACTTGTCACCAGTTATCTATCTGTAAGTAACGAGGAGTTAACGTAATTGTAATAAGGTGATAGCAAAAATTTTCAGCAGAGTAGAAAAAAGGTACGGTGTAATCAGTTATAGTATTTGGATCTTAATAATAGTACTACAATTAGTAAATACAAACGTGCATTTCAAATTCAGGTTAAAACCATATTTCCATTTGTTCAGTGAAGTTCCACACAAATGGAAAAATGAAATACGTCGCAGGAAATTAATTATTCTTTTGTGAAATAATAACTACACAGTAATGTGTTGCTTTAAAAGCGACTTTTTCGCATTAACAAAAGCGTGCGAGTTTTAATTAAATACGTAATTAATTTTTAAGAGTAATTAAAAATTTTCGCGGAGTTCTATTAAAGCGAACTTTATTAACGCCAAAATATTCATAAAAACGCGCGTAATTAGCTTTTTATAAAGCAGTAAAGCGTTTTCGTTTCGTTCCACCCCTCATCGCATCGGGGTAGGTGGGAATGAAAAAAACATGTAGGAAGAAAAGAAAAAAACACAGGACGGTAATAAATTCGAAAGGTGCACGCGTAAAAGAGAAATATTCCGCTGAATTCGACGGGGGAGCGCCTCGTCCTTCTTTCATCTACGTTCGCCTTAATAAGATCCAAACTTTCCCTTTGCAATTTCGGGATTTCCCGAAACAAAGACACCTATCACCGCGACGGCAGTTCCACAAAAGAGGGCGCTGATTGTTCAAATCTTGTTCCGTTTCAACGTCTGGTCTGCGGCAGGACAAAGACTCTCGCTCAGCTCACTCGACTGGGATTAACTTTATATTTCATGAACATCTACTCGGATCGAGTTGTTTTAATTTATAAAATATTCAAAGCCGACACTTCAGTGTTCTCCGGCTTTTCAAAATGTCACTGTTTAATGGAATTGACGCAACTTCAGCTCCGACCGTGAGTCCCGCTGAAACTTTCGACAAAGGTGAGCACCGCCCCGTCACGTACTTTACTATTCTGCCCTCTGGAATTCACCCTCTCGCCTTCTGGAGATTTTTAAGATCATTATTTTAGTTTTTCAATTATCTCGCTGCTAATTACTTGCACTCGATAGTTTTTGCTCATTTACCTAACGAGCTCTCTCTTTTAGTGATTTTAATTACTACGAACCTTTTTAATTTTGCACAATTATAATTGAAAAATTAAAAGAATAAATTCTTGCACGTGAATTGAGATTGTATGAAATGTCAAAATTCGGATATTTCAATTATTTATGAAGTTGAAGTTTCATCCTTTAAGGGTATGTCAAATTGAGACTATAGGCAAGACGCGCTACATTCCGTTGCACGTTATTAGTTAATTATGACGTCAGACGCAGGTTGTGTTGATAAATACTTAAAATGCAAAGGAATTTTTACATTTTCAGTTAAAAAAATCTCACGGTATGTATAATGCATTTTAAGTAAATAAGTATATTTATCAATACAGCATGCATTTGACGTTGTTATCATTAATTAATGACGTGCAACGGAATGTAGCGCGCCTTGGCTTACATGTGAATAAATCATATTAATATAACAATTATGAGAAAAACAATATGTAAGACGCGCTAGCGCTAAAATATCAATCCATTAAGAAACGAGCAAAGAGCGATTCCTGACTAATTTATACTCAAAGCAGAAACGCTTAAACAGGGCAATGATGAAAATATTGGAAGAAACTGAGCATAAAGGGGATGGAAATAGTTTTTAATTTCATATAGTTAAATATGGTCTTAAGCAAGGCCAGAGATTTTAAGAAAAGAAATCAACGTTTTTGAAAAACTTTCAAAATCAAATTTAAAATTTCGTTTATCTCTACAACTCATTTATTTAAAATAATAAAATGCGACATTTGAGTCTTTCCCGTAAATTTTAGTAATATAAAACGTTTTCAAATCCCTTACGTATTATTCATTTTATTATTAATACGGCTCTGCACTATTTCCATTAACGATGCTTTCTCTAATGACGGACGAGGCAGGTTTGCTCGTGTTTTTAATGGAACTGCCCTGGAAATCGCGCAACCCCTATTTATACTCGTTTATTAAAATAAATAAATAATTTTTTACTGGAATGCAGCGCGTTGCATCAGTTGTAATTAAAAAAAAGCGTTCCAAATATACGACTCACATAGGAATATTTCTGTATACAAATTAATCCCCATGTCGTTCTTCTTCTTCTAAATATTAAACAATTTGGATTTCACAGCTTTTAGTCTGACTTAAAAGAGACTGTTTCTAATTTTAATGTTTTAGATGTAGCTGTTGTATGATGTTCCAGCGTTCTATTTTCTTTTTTGTTATTTCAGAAGCTGGTCCATTGGCTTCGAAACTCAGGAAGTATCAGCTGGACTGTTGATAGCACATGATGTGGTTGTCTTTAAGACGTTCAACTAGAGTCGAACTTGCCTCAGTCTCTTGTCGAGAATTCAGTTTAGAATGATTTCTCGTCACATCTGTTCCAGCTCCTTTTTTTGTTTACCGCGGGTTAATCTCTTTGTTACCTTTCGGCCACCACGTGTTTCATATGGTTGGGAAAGAAATATTAGGGTGGCAATATTTCTTTCCGGAAATGATGTACTCGCGGCGTTTGAAGTAAAGGTGGTTCAGTACAAACACAGACCTTTCGCGTTCTGGGTTCCGATTGGCTCGTCATGGTGGCTGGCACCTTACCGTACGGTATGACAAGGTAAATTGAATTTGTGCAAAATTGTGTTGCAAAAATATACAAAACAGCTTGACTGGAATTATATAAGCCTTATGCGTCTTCTGAGGTGCTCTTGAGCAAATCTTCCGAACGGATTAACCAGATCCGTGTCAAAAAATCTGAGGTACACACTGTTATGTAGAGGAACTGGGTGATAGCTCTTTTTGATTCTTTGAAACTTAGGGTTTTGGCCTATTGAAGGGATGGAACCCTCCAAATCTTGTTGTAGATGACCAAAAAGCTTATCTACTTTACACGATGCTCTGGGTTTGCAACTTCATTTTAATGCTGATGGCAAAATTTCTATTTTTAAAATAATAACAATGTGTGACCGCTTGCGCCAAGCCACCCGACTGTTATCACAGTTAACTTTTTTTGATTTAACTTTGTTTTATCTAGTCTGGATGCTGATGATGACGTTGTTGATGTAATCTTGGTCTCAATTCCAGATGTTGTTGCCTCCAATAAAATCCACTTTCAACTTTAAACATTTATTATAACGAATTCATACTTTAACGATACTTTTAAACATTTTATATAACGAGTTCATACTTTAACAATACTTTTACTTATTAGAGAGCTGTTTCCATTTGGGATTTATTTAAAATCTGTCTGTTCGATGCGTTTCCTAACGCTAAAAACAAATGAGTTCAACCAAAACATTGTTTACAGAATTCCTAACTTAAACGTTTGCAGTTCACCAAACCGTTCACTACCATTCTCTTCGATTAACAGTCCCAGGTATTTTAAATCAAACGTTTATTAAATAAATTAAATATAAAATTGTTCTTTTCTTTAGTTAAACTCAAATTTCATTCCAGGTTTTCTAAGGAACTAAATATCACAGCAATATGTGTTAAGATGATTAAGCTGGGTGTCGCGGTTACAAATGTTTTCTTCGTTTTGAAATAGAATTCGTATTTTCTTCTTCGACTGTGCAGTCTGTGGAGTGTGAATAAGGCAGATCTCGCTTGGTGGCTGTTTCAATTTTTCGGGGATGCCTCTAATCGAACAGCGTTCCTGTCCTGAAGGTCAATGGTGCACGGTAGCGTAAATTGAAGTTCCACGCGCTCTCGAGTGGAGGCGCTTCGCTGGTGATACTTGTATACCGTCAAGAAGGCAGCAATTAACAGCTGGAACAGAGTATGGTAACGTACATGCATGATTTCTATTTTTTTATTTTTACGTAAATATTTTCTGCACATGTTTGTGAAGTTTAAGGTATTTCTCGTGGCTTTTTAGACAAGTAATTTAGGTAATTTGAGTTGACGTTTTACGACCCTGTAAAGGTCAGACCTGAACCTAAGTGAATTTAATTGCTATTTCAGTTAATTAACGTATTCATTTATTAAATCGTTACTTGTTTTTCTTTCAAGTATTTAGTTTACTTTGGGCCAGTAAGGCTATTGTATATTTTGTCAAGATCTAACGTATGCCAATATATTTATAATTTGTGTTTTGCGGCGTCTCAAATTCTAACTTGAACGAGCGAGTGTCAGTAAATCTCCTGAAAGTTTTCGGCTTCGCACGCAGTGGAACCTTGGGAGTCGATTCTATATTACGCTCTTCACCTGGGGTTGCTCCCTGGCGCTCTTATTATTTTATTTTAATTTAGGGCTAACTTCAGAAATATTTAATAATCAATAACTTAATAAATATTTTGTGTAGAATCGATTCTTTTTTTGCTAAAATCATCTAAAACTACGAAACTTGTCTACCTCTGAAAATTATAACGTCTCCAAATATTTTATTGTTGTCAGACTTATATCTCACTTTGTTTACTCACATTTTTCTCAGTCCTTACGGTTGTTTTGTCATGTATCTTCTTTAACTTTAAAAATGTAGATTTTATTCGATCTGAACATTTTCCTTTGCTGCCAGTGATTGCATTATACTTTTGCTCAGGAGATGCCACAATAAAATGATTCCGAATAATTCCATTTCATATTTCCGAAACGTTATTAGGTAAAAGTGTGCGTCGTATAAAGGATCATATAAAGCAGCTTAGGAGGGTTTTTTTTCCTCCGTGGCGTATAAGACGCAAGTCGTCTCGTCTTGCCACAGGATATCTTTATTCAGTCTGTCGGGTTCCCTTCGGATTTGTTACATTAGATTGTGGGCCATTTATCTGAGATATTACGCGGTTCTTGCGCGATACGTCATAATGTACGACCCTCGAACAAAAACCGTCATTACCAAAACGTCTCTCTTTCGTCCCTTAGAATCCAACGAATTTCTCCGGCGCGGAGATTTAATCATACATACATCAAAGTAACAAATTCGATTATATCGTTAGTTTCGCTACTTTTTGCGCTTGGGCGGAGGTGGATCGGAACGGGGTCGTTGTTGAAGACATTCCATCCGTAATGAACAAGACTTAGTCACCCTAATCTGTGGGTGACGTGTTTCGGCGAAATATAATCCCCCCCCGAATGAGTTATTAACGTGCCGCCTCATTCATTCGCGAGCGCGCAACCCCCTTTTGTTCGTTCGCCTGCTTGGCATCCGTCAATTAAATTCGATAACAGACGAGTGTTTATTAATTAGCATTTATGCGCCGCCGTAAATACGCGATGAGGAATGATTGTTTAATGAATGACGACGAATAACGCAGGAGTGTTCGCTAATTGGCGAACAGTCATTTGCTCATTCACTTGATACGTCAATTTTAGTCGAAGAAATATATTCACCGTTCTAGTAATGAGAAGTGGGATTTTTATTTCTATATGACCAAAAATATTTATATTTTTTAATAAAAATTATATTACTTAAAAGTGTAACTTGTTACGGTTTAAAATTCCGTTATAACTAGTGGGAAGTGAGTCGTACACGAGATGAGTGGAGGGGAGCAGTAAGGGTGGGTACACGAGATGAATGGAAGGGACCAATAGGAGTGGGTGGTCTACATAATCTCTCATGCACTTTTGTGTCCTGGCACTTGGCAAGGGAAAATTGGGCTTGAATATACCAGTGGGTGAAGCACTCAGTGACCGAAACAAACTTGGCATGTCGATGGGGCCCATTCACACGAGGATGTAAACGCTCCTCTATCGTTTGTGCTTGGGCGTTTTTCGGAAACGTCACGTGAATAAACGAGGTGGGACATTGCCAAGTTGGAATTTCATTATCTTGATTACCTAATTTATTGTTAACAGTTTGTTTAAATTTCAAGGAAAATTCAATAATATTTCCGGTGTTATTTTTTGAAGTTTTGTAAACGAAATACGGGCGCCTTTATTCGGTTTTCATTTTCATTTATATTGTTGAGACTTGACTGAATTACATTTGATTATTTGATGAACATAAGCAACCTTGACGGTACTCCTGGTTGTTTAGCGTGTGGGTAAATTATCTGTTTGTTGCTGTGCGTGTGTTCATTACGATTACTGGAAGGAAATTGGACTCATTTTGGTAATTAGCACTGTAATATGAAGGGTCTCCTTAATCAAATTTCTTTTTAAATACCATTCATGACTTTCTGCTATTTATTAAATAAGTTTAATTCTTGTTTAACGACTTGAACGAATTCGTAACAAACTGAACGTTGAATCTGTGTTGCTCCATTTAATAATATTTCTTTTTGTAGCGGCAGTACAACGCTGCATGACAACTAGCACTCACAACAATAGTCTACACGAAATGAGAGAACTTCCGGCAAAGTTTCCAACTAGAAAAATAAAACGTATTACCTCCCCGAAACTTTCCGAAAGAATGACAAAAGGGACGAGCACGCGATTACCCTGCTAATAAGCAGCGGAACCCCTCGTTTAAACCACCCTTTCTTGACCAAAGATCTGAATAATAACTGCCGCCTTCCAATTTTACTTTATCATTTTCCGATACGGTATAATTCCGGGAAACGTCTTCGAGGAAATCGGGTCATGTTTGTCAGATAATGTGCTATATTCTCTTTGTGTATGCAACGAAGCATAATGCAGTTAGTACATAACCGGATTAGAATACTAACGTGCACGGAATGGCTCTGGAAGGTAGAGGCGAATTAAATTTGAAATGTATATGGCGTGTGTGTTTCAATTTAATGCGTAGGAGAAAAAAAAACTGAAGAATTCTTTTCGATACATTTATATATAAATACTCATATACATACAGATTGGATACCGATTTGTGTAACACGGGGTTTAGGCAAATAAGTAACTATAATCGATTTGAAATTAAAAGGACAAAATCTGTGAGTGTAAAACACATTTTGTTGCAGCCTCCGTCTTTAACTTACTTACTTTATAATACATCTTTCTTTATCTCGACGTCATACAAATCATACAAATCGTACTTTCTGAAATAACATTACAGCAAGGGCCGAATAGTTGTTATTCCTGAGCACGATGTTGTGTAAGTGTCCCCAGACACTCACAATAATTATTCTTGTTCGAACAAGGTCGATTTACTTGCATGTATGTTTTGTAATATCATTACAGTAAAAATACCGAACAGTTGTTATTTTTGAATACCGGAAGATGTTGGTTGAAATTGTATTGTTGTCTGGAGATCATTTCTCGCCGTTGCTTCTGCGGTCGAGTAGCCTTCCCTTCGTACACATTTGTTTTGTGTGCTGCTGACCAACGATTTGTGTAACACGGAGTTTAGGCAAATAAGTAACTATAATCGATTTGAATTGTTACAGGACAAAATCTGTGAAGTGTAAAACACATTTTGTTGCAGTCTCTGTCTTTAACTTACTTACTTTATAATACATCTTTCTTTATCTCGACCAGTATGTAAATTGTAATGTCATACAAATCGTACTTTCTGAAATAATATTACAGCAGGGGCCGAATAGTTGTTATTCCAGAGCACGATGTTATGTAAGTGTCCCCAGACACTCACAATAATTATTCTGGTTCGAATAAGGTCGATTTACTTGCATGTATGTTTTGTAATACCATTACAGTAAAAATACCAAACAGTTGTTATTTTTGAATACCGGAAGATGTTGATTGAAATTGTATTGTTGTCTGGAGATTATTTCTCACCGTTGTTTCTGCGGTCGGGTAGGCTTCCCTTCGTGCACATTTGTTTTATGTGCTGTTGACCGTTGCAGAGTTACGAGTCTGTCGTGCGCTCTCCTTTCGTGTCAGCCATGAGACGAAGCAGGTGTGTTTCTTCACGTTGTTAACGAAGCGAGTTTTTGTTGGATTTGGTTACCCTACCGTCTTGTGTGACTAACGAAAATGACGTTGTGTTTCCGAACCCCCTCCGACATGTTAAATGTCAATCAAATGTAGGGGCCATTTTAAGGGTTTTGTGGACGTGAACGTTACATTCTTTTCGGGTTTGCTTCTCGGAGCAAGCAACTGGTAGGGGCAGTTTTGCCACCGGCAGTTTGGCGCCGGGTGTTAGCCTCTGTTTAACTTCGTGAGCTACGTCTGTGCTATGGAAGTGTTCCGCAACTGGTCAGGGCCAGTTTGGCGCCGGGTGATTGCTTCTATTTAACCTCATGAGCTACGTCCGTGCTATGGAAGTGTTCCGCAACTGGTCAGGGGCACTTTGGCGCCGGGTGATTGCTTCTATTTAACCTCGTGAGCTACGTCTGTGCTATGGTAGTGTCCCCCCCCCCCTACCTGTTGTGTCTTCGCTGGAAAGGAATTGAAGATATTGCCGCCCCCGACATGAATTTGCGGGAGCCACGCACCATCATCTTGCTCCGGAGGAAATCTTGAGTAAGAACGTTTTTAATTTTTCCCTCGTCTGCGGAGTTTTGCGTGACGTCATTGCCCCGGGCGTGTGTTTCGCCAGTGGCGTAGAAGTGAGCTGGTCTGCGAGAGTTTTCGGTAGCGAAATCAGCGGAGAAGAACGCACAATTTGTTTTGACAACACAGCCAGGCAAGATTCGTTCTTTTGTTGTTTAGAGTTTTAGGTTTTGTGTATTTATTTCACTTTTCGTTTTTGCAATTTTATTTGTACGTATAGTTCAGTGTATACTGTTTTAATTGTTGAGTCCTTCAGAGTGCAAAAAAGAAATTATGCCGTTTTCGGCTTATGCGCTTCACGTATAAAGTTTTCTTTTGTTGGTGTAAATACATTTGATGTTGGTGCTTGTAAGCCGATACGAGAGTACTCACGTCGAAGCCCATATGCCGTCGGTTTGGGTCTTGAAACTTATTGGAATATGGAATTATCCTAATAATATTACGATCGATCATCCCTCTAGGGGATATCACTGAATTACTGGAGTATGTGCTTTAATAAACGAATTGTTTTTTAGCCGAAATAGAGTTTCTTTGCTGAATAACTACTCTGGTTAGGACGTATATGTATTTTTGGGGAGGGGTTTCAGAGAAAGGTGCTTTTTCTTTTCTTTTAGTTCCCTTTTTCTTCTGCAACGATCGGCATTTGGGGGTTTAACAACGAACAAGCGGGTGCTGGGGAGTTGTACCTTTCGGGGACGAACAGGTATACACTTTCCCAGCTGTGTGTCTTCGATATTTCTATGTTGCATATCCATCGCTGGGTCGCCCTTAACCGCAGCGCAGCACCTTTTGAGTTTTCCCATGCCGTCTCCTTTGAGTGGGCGGTATTGTTACGCAACTTTTTTCTACATCATAGTCTTCGAGTGAACGATCGACCCTGCTTCAGAGATACGGTAGGTTTAAGCGTGGCATTTCAGCCCTATTTTTTTTATAAGTATCCGAAAATGAATACAAAACTAGCACTATTAAACATAACCTCAAACTTTTAAAATAAAAGACAAAATTCTTTCAAATTACAACTAAAAACCTTATTCTAACACAAAAATTGAACTCTACAATTAATTATTCTACATCGTAGGACAAGGCAATGATTCCTAAACTCAACGCCTCCCCTTTCAACATCCTCAATTTCGTTCTTTCTTTTAGTTTCGATCCTTGGCAGTTTCTTGAGGACCTCCTCGAAATCCGAACTTTCTAACGGCGGCTTAACGGCACGATTTGAAGTCGGTGACCTAATCTCCCTGATTTCTTCCATCGGAGGCTGTGAAGGTCGTACGATGACGTCAGGTGTTCTAGAGCTCTTGCTAGGGGATGATTCTGAGTCGGAATCCTCGCCAGACGCTTCAACAAATTTCCACTTAACCTCTCGCAGAGGTTCTAGGTGAGACTTCAAGGTTAAAGAGTCCATATTATTCAACCTACTCAAGCATGCTCTATAATGCAAAATTGAACTTTATAAACGTTTTCTAAGTTAATAATTTCCTAGTTTTTCAGGACTAGATTTCTAATGTTTACTGCAACCATAATCAAATCACGTAAACCCTAAATGGTTAAACAAAACGTAGTATACCTTTATGGCCATTTTCATAATTAGACTTTAAGGAAGCTTTAATTTAAAGTCACTTTCAGAATAGAGAAATAAATGAATTTTTTTAGGTTGAAGTAACTTTAAATTTAAAGTTCTATTATAAAATCGGGCCTTATACTCCTCCTAATAATTAAATAATACAGCAGTATGTGGAATTAATATGGTTAACGTGGCATTACTAATGCATACCAATGGTTGTATGAAAGGGATTATGTAAATCACGTGACTCACCTAACAATAAGCAAAGGCAAAGTAGTCAGTCTTTTCTGCTGTAACGGCTTTTATTCGGTAATTCCTTTGACAATGCAAACTATTCGCACACGCTTGCATCGTGTACAAAGACTTCTGGAAATTAAAGTTAGTTGCCTCGCGAGCGAAATCATGCAAATCAGATCGGGGCGCGAGTTCATGGAAATGACGTGTATCTTTTAAATCAATATTCCTGCGAGGTCCACGGCTCCCATAAATCCCAGAGTTTTATATTCAATGCATATCGGCGGCAATACCGGCTGGGCGCTCTGTGCGCCGAGTTTTCCGCCCATCTATTGTGAGACAAGTCGGGGAAAACTTTTGATTATCCCTCGGATACAATGCAAAACCTTTTCGCTCTATAACAATTTTACACGTGCTGAGAGTCTTCGTCGTCGTCGTCGTCGTCGTCGCCGTACGCCTTTTCAGCTGGATGCATGCCTTAAACGTGTTATCCGAATTTCGTTCGGTATATTCTTTCTTTTTAATAAAACCGACACAGTTTAATAAAAAATTCGATAGATTTGCCGACAAATTCTAAGGTAGTGGTTATAATTCCATAATCGATAAAGAAAGTTAAATAGTCTTTCACAATTTTTATTTTGCTTATTTTCGTATAGCTGAAATGAGGATATTATAAACATAACCCGCTCAACATGAATTGGCGTGTTCTATTTTCTCATGTGATGCGTAAACTAGTGATACCGACACCCGATAATTTTGCTATCCGGGTACCCGTTGTTGATGCCCGAGTAGTTACCCGTTACCAGATAAGTACCCGGATACCCTGATAAGTGTCCGATACCCGATGACTACCTAATTTTGCTATCTGGGTACCCGTTGGTGATATGGTAATCGGTGTCGGGTAACGGGTAACTAGCCGGATACCCGATAAATATCCGATACCCGATAACTTCTTTGATATCCGATAAGTATCGATAACAATTTGAAAGACTAGTAAAGAATTATAAGAAGTAACTGATGCTCATTGGAACAAAATGTAATGAAGGTCACAACAGGCAAAATGTAATGAAGAGTTATTGGATGATGAACACTTTCCGAATATCAGGTATCGGATAGTTATCGGGTAACGGGTATTTAGAAAGAGGAACTGGTTCCATTTAAATAAATGGGTACCCCTCGTCATCCTTTTTTTTATAGAGGTCGGGGAATCTGCAAAAGACATTCCGGCGCTAGTTCTACGCGCTGGACGTGCTGGATTCACCCGACTCATGCCGGGCGCCTACCAGCTAAACCCCTTTCCTCTTTTTCGCACTCGATGCAGAGGATACCGCCCTTCGGCATTTCTTCCTCTGCACCTGTAATCCTCTTCCGCCTGTCCCGCTCTTCTTCCTTTCTTCTTTCTTCTCTCCTCTCCTTTCCTTCCTCTTCACATCCTCTTCATTCCTACTCCCTCTTCATCCTTTCCTTCTTCTTCACATCTTCTTCATTCCTACTCCCCCTTCATCTTTTCCTCTTCCTTCTTCCGTCCTCCCTCTTATCTGAAACTTCTTTGCCTCCTCGCCTTCCCGCCTCTCCTTTACGCTCAGAGTCTTTCCTCCCGCCTTAGCTTCATTTCGTCCAAAGCCGTTCTGGGTCATTATCCCTCTCAACATGTGCGTCACCGCAGCCCATGCTGACTCGCTTTCGAGCATGGTCTCCGCGATTGTTTCCCTTTCCAGCCGTTTGTTAATCGTGGCCTCCGCCTCTCTCCTCAGGTCCTCCCATCTCTCGCATACAAAGATGGTGTGTTCTGCACTGTCCACATCTTCATCGCAGTACCAGCACCTCGTGGAGTACAGCTTCCTGATCGCAGTCAGATAACTGCCGAAGACTCCGTGCGGGTCACAGTAACCCACCTCCCCCTTTTTCGAGCTCCATGCCTTTACGTTCCTGATGAAAACCTTAGCCCATCCGTTATAGTGCTCCCATCTGTCTTGCCATTCGGTAAACATCTCCTTCCTGGCCAAGGCCTTCGTAGTCCGTCCTTCGTAGAGCTTTACCCTCACTTTGATCTGCAATTCAATGGGGGTATCTCAGCGATCGTCAGAACCGTCTCGGTGGACACCGTCCTGTATGCCGATGTGACCCGTATGGCTTCCAGCCTGTTCAGCTTTTCCAGCTGGTGGTTTATTTGCTGTTTATATCTGGTCACCTTATGCCAGATTGGAACTGCGTAGAGTACTATGGACGACACCACCGCAGCCAGCATTTTCCTTTACTTTGGTTTAGGGCCACCTACATTCGGCATTAGTCTAGCCAACGCCGTGTAGGCTTTTTGAGCTTCTTTATGCGTCTGCTTGACATGTTCCGCCATTCTTCAGTCTCGATCTAGATGGACTCCTAGATTTTTAATTGAGGGGATAGTTTTTACCATACCGACCTCCGTGCTAAGGTTCTTCTCCTTTAGGTCTCTCTTACCCGCCAAGATGACAGCTTCTGTCTTATTTCCTGCCAACGTAAGCCCTATACAGTCCAGTGTATACTTTATTCTGCTAACAGCACTCTTTCTTTTAGCAGGCCCACTGTTTTTGCTGCCGCTATGATCGCCAGGTCGTCGGCGTAGGCGATTGTTGTGACCCCCTCTCCCACCTTCTCCTCCAATATCCTATTGAACAGTATATTCCACAGGGTCGGTCCGAGGACCGATCCCTGTGGGACGCCGCAGGTCAGCCTCAGTTTTTTCTCACTTGGCGATGTGACATGCTTATCCGTCAGGTAGGAAGACATCAGCCTAGTGAGAGAGCTCTCTATTTTGCTAAGATGCAGAGCTTTCATGATATTATACCACGGAGCAGAGTTAAAAGCGTTACTCACATCCAGTGTTATTATGGGACAATATTTTCTGTTCTTGTCCACCTTGCTACGTATCTTGTCGACGACATGAGTTACGCTTTCTAAGGCGGTCATTTCGTCATCCCTATACAGCGTAAACGAAACGAACCCGGCTTAAATTTTTATAAGCAAAGTTCTTTCCCAACGGTTTATTTTCCATTTATTCAAAATAAAAAAGAAAACACTTAAAATTATATACGTGTGTTACTTTTTCTATAAATTACTACACCTTGATACTTTAATTAGGTGGTGTGTTATTAAATAACGCACTAAATCATAAAGTAGTAGTGTTAATCACAATCATAACGGCAAGGGCGTATTATCGCAAGGCGAATTTGCATTTATTAGCCCGAACCTGGAGCAGATTTATCGCGCTCGTTCGCCCTCGACTACACGTAACTGCAGACGTCAAAAGCCCTGGTGGCAAACAGACGTGTACGAACAGCGTCCGTTTATTAAGGTGTCGTGACGGTTTGCGAAACTTTTAACGAGCTTTTGGCTTTGTTGTAAACTTTGCATTCACGCAAAAATGAAGAATTGTTACAACCTCAACGGGTAGGTCGTAGACCCCGGTAACAATGCTGTTTCTGTTTAATCCCGAAAATTAAATCAATTCAATTGTTAAATTAAAATAACTGACGCGGTGTCGAGGTTTACAAGAGAATCTCGACGTTTAAACTAAATAATCAATTAAATTCTCATGAAATATTGTGAAATACATCTGCAGATGATTGCGGATAACTGCGAAATCGACGCAAAAAAAAACACAGAGCTCAAGCGAATAAAAATTTAACTTTGAGACATTTATAATGTCATGCGCACAAGATAGATCGAAGAGGTGGGAAGTAATTAGCAATATAAAATACACATCTGTGCTACGACAAAGAGATTGTAATAAAAGTTGTTTGCAGCGTAATAAACAAACGCAAAGAAAACACAAAACCAGACATTCACGCGGTATATATATATCTCGTCATACGATGAATGCGTTATTAAAATATTAATAAAGAGAAACACAGCAGTTACTGCATGTGTCTTTATTTATGCAACCGGAAATCATCCAGAAGTATCTTCAAGGTTACGTCAGTACTTCAAATAATCAATCAAAGTCAGAGCTCATTAACTTAACTGAAAATAAAAATCGAATAACGGGCCCCGTAATTCGTTTACAAAACGTTACAGTAAACACCCGACAAATCGTTTGCCTTGAATGTTGCCGTGTAGTTAAAAATAAAAATTAGAAACAATTAAGGTGTTAATATTAAATCAGGATGGCATAGAGAATAGCTCATTTTCGACTTAGCAACTGAAAATTAATGTAAACAAGTTGAGGTATAAACACGTACGGTTCTTGAAAAATTGTTTCGACGGGCGCTTGAGACAGAAAGGATTCGCTAATGGCAACGGCAATCGAATCTTTAATTAACTAAATACATCAGTATTTTCTCAATAGGTTTTTGTCGAGGACGAGGAGGGGTTTCACACTTGACAAAATCAAGGAGTCCGGGCCATTAGTGAAAATTAAAGCCGGCGTTGATTTGTGACTGTGCTGTGGGGTGAACGCTGCCGATGCTCCGGAGATGAATTCTTTTCTGGCGTTCCTTTTTCGTTCCATTTAATTCACCAAACAAAGAGGGGCGGTGTTCAACAACATATTTTTATTACTGTTTTAAAATGTAATTGGGTTGTGAGCACAACCGGTTAGTTTATAATTACTTTTTTAATCAGTAAAGAGTAAAAAGATGTGACTAATAATAAATAAGGAGTTTGTAGTGAAGTAGGTCACCTGCAATTAATAATTTCTGTTTTAGAATTTTATAACTTTTCCTTGAAAATAACTGGGAACTTGTCCTAACGCAAAAAGCTTCCCGTTTTGGCGCCCCCTCGTTCAGCATAAAAAATGAACGCAAACTTAAGCGAAGAGCGACGCAAGAGAAATGGAAGTTGTCATATTAGGTAATGAGTTTCGCGAAAGAGAGCAGAAGAAAAAAGCAGATGCGAAAGCTTTTTAAAATATGAAACTCTTTGTAATCTCATTACCGAATCCATTTAAGTTGGAAGACATGGATGTTTAATTAGGCGAAGAATTAAGATTATAATTTAATCTCATCGAGACACGGGCCCGAGAGGAGGAAAAATGATTAAAAGTGCCTCTTTGTTTAAAATAATTCCATTTGGAGCGGATTTAAGAAACACGCCGGAGGCGCGCCGGAGAGAACTTTTGCTTCAATTAATTCGCGAAATAATTTCGAACGCTCAAACCGCACGGCCGAGATGAATAATACAGAACCGAATTATTCGTGTGGAAATACACAAAACGAAGCGGACCCGGACGAATTCATTATGGCCGTTCTTTTATCACTTGCTAAGGCGGTTGAAAATAACGTCGACTTCATCTGAATGCGGTTGGAAATTTATTAATTTCAATTAATTCACTGCAAGTTTATTCAGAATATTTCAGCATTTCTAAAATGTGTACCTTTTTTCAAAAATCCTTTCCAAACCCGTTGTTTTGCTTATCTTACTGTAAATATGAAATCGTAAATTAAAATTATATCATACTCAATATAAATTTTCTTTATCTCGAAAAAGAACGAATTCTTAAATTATGTAACCATAACATATACCATATGTGATTAAAATTAGAGTCACCAAACACTTACTCTTGTAATTTCCACAACTACCTAACACGGGGTCTGTGGAGTTCTTGAGCTCAGAAACTGTCCAAGCAAATTAAATTGCCATATGTGCTACAGAGAATTGGGATTTCTGATGAATAAAAAAAATGAACGTTTGCCTCTTATTAATAATAGTGTCAAGTATCACATTGACCTAAAAGTTTGTAATTCCATTCCCTTTGGTATTATTATTTGAACACAATTGTCAGAAATTGGTCGTATGTTAGGAAACAAGAAGTAAAGAAAAACATTATTCTCCTGATAGGGTTGAAATGGACCAACAAAGACTGGGTAATTAACTTTGAGACTTTCGATCTACGTTTTTTTTTTTTATTTATCTGTGATGTTTGCCCAACGGGGTCCTAAGCCATAGACTTGTCAGGACCTCAGGAGCGGGAATGTATTTTTTTTTGTGTGTGTAAAGTGTTCCATGACTTTGTTACTTCCAAACCTCCTCACCGTTGAAGGGGAAGTACTGTCGAATTGTATCCCACTAAACACTAAAGGGTACCTGAAGTGAGTAACAACCCTCGAGAAATATCTCGAGCGGATGCGAACCCACGACCTTACGATTGCAAGGCCGGCCCTTTACCACTGGACCGTTCAGGTGTTTGAGGGTGGTTTCAATAACGAGAAGGGGCACGACGCAACACAAAAATAAACTTTCTTAGAAAGATTACGTAATTCAACGCCGGTGTAAGAAACCGCTTTTCAGGGGTCATCCTGTATATATTCAAATTATCCCTGAGAAGACGCGGTTTGTCTCTCGTGCATTCTTTGTGTATTTTTTCTTTTTACGTCTGAACGGACGCTGTTGATTTCAAATGATACAAATTATTTTATTACGTGCAGTCGTTTGAAAATCAAAGAAGTCGGGAAATATCATCAAAGTGGCGCATATGGTTATGATTTATGACTTTCATTTGAAAACACCTGCTTTTTGTCGCAAAGAATAAAGTACGCAAACCGCTTTTGTGAAAAACCCTCGCCGCCTCTTCTTGTTACAGCGAATATTACTTAATTGGTCGAAGGGACGTGGCTTCTTTTAAAGCGCACGTGTGGTTCTGCGTGCTTGCAAAATCAAAGGCTACCGCTATGTCAGTAAATATCGGTTACCCCGGGTGTGTTTAAATTAACTCAGTCCAGCCTAGACGCTTTTTGTCGCTTAAAGGAACACCTGCAACACTTCAAACGATGTCGCCATCTGTGTTTATGAGTTTGTTTACATTCCTAATTTTACTTCTATGTTTTGTATGTTGTACGACGGAGAGACCCACTGGTTGTTTCCCTCACCTCTACTCATTTCTATTTTGATTATGTTCTCACGATATTTTCGATTCGTGAAAATTTTTCTTAACTCCGAAGGACGGTTCCCACCAGTTTGGCTTTATTCGATTGCGACGTGCCAGGAGCACTTAGAGTGCGTCTTATGGTCTCCCCAGTACGTGGTTGTGTTGGTACACACTAGACATTTTCTGTAACGTGTTCACTAGCCTCGTTTTGTAAGATGCATCTAAAGTACACCAAACAGTTATTACAGACGTAAACAAGCTGAATAGCCTGTGGACTTGAATCAATCCGATTAGGTACCGAATTGATTCAAGTCTAAAACGTTTAATGTTCCTGATTGGTGGCCTGTTGCTTAATTCCAGGCTTTGTGGATCTTCGAGAATTCTTGCAAGACACGATGACAAATTCCCCCACAAAAATTTAACCACAAAACGATCACAAACAATAGTAAGACGGAACAAATGCAGCGGCTGTGTGAAACGCAAGCGACGCCGAAGATATATATTACAACGCCGAAGGTATATTACAACCATAGAGGGGGGGGGGGGGTTGTTTACAAATGACAGTTGAGTTATGCTCGGGATGAGTGAAGCAGAGCTATTATTTACCTGTCGTGTTGTAAACAGGTTTATTACTATAATTTGGTTTTTCTTTGGGAAATAGAAAATAATAAGAAAATTCCACCACTTATCTGTACGTTACTATTCAAGCAGGTAGCGTGCTTTAAATGAGTTAAAGACAATTTTGAAAGATAACATTTTGCCGCTTTGCTGTTTACCTGACGAATTAACAACTCTTTCTTACTTTTTCGAAGGTCCTTGGCTCAGAAACTGTACAAATAAATAAAATATCTCATGTGCTATAATTGATTTATTGAGCACTAATTTAAATTGATATAAACAACAAACAAAATAAAATAAGCAAGTACAAAAAATATAAAAGAAGTAAAATTTAGTTTAAAGAAATTTTGAAAAGAAAATGTTACATGACGTATAAGATAACAATTATTATACCGTTTATGCAGAACTGAGGAACAGAGATCTATGGGATGGTTCGATTGAATTCTGGGCATCGGGATGGTTTCCTCCGCGTGTACAAACTCAGACATTCAATGATGTTTCCCTGAAGGGGTTTCTAGGGGGTTAAACTGTTATGGTAAAAACAACCGCATGATTGAATGGTTAGGAGGATAACTTTTTGGAAACTCTCGGTGGATACTACCGGTTGATACTGATTTAATTTTTCATTCGCTCCCGCCGCGAGGCTTAAATTGTTTACTTAAGACTGCCACCTCTCCCGCGTAATCTCTCTGACGTTACAAAAGTTGCCTAAATCAGGGGACAACTTTAAGAAGCTTTTAACATTTATTTGGCACGCGGCGGGGAAGGATGGAACATAATCGCACGGTTTCTGTGGGTAAAGCGATCTGAAATTATTGCTATGACTGCAGTATTTATTTATTTATTTATATTTATTTATGATTTTAAGTTTTAATAAATTGCTTTAGTTTAAATTGATCTTTATTTCAATTATTTTTGCTCAAAGATCAAAATTATGCGCGATTTTCTTTTTTACAAAATTACTTATTACCCTTCATCGTTAAAGACTGAAAATTATGTTCATGAGTGTAATGTGAAGGGAAAATAATTAGGACAGTAAACAACTAAAGAGGACAAAGAAAGTTGATATATTAAACATTTTTATTTTAAAGAAAAAATCCTTTAGGTATAGAGCCTCGTTTTCACGGTGAGGGTTTCGGTGATAGTTGCTCTCGTGAGAGCAAGGGCCGAATTCAGAGACACGAAATTTTAAAAAGTTCATACTCAGGACGCCATTTGAGTAATTACGTAACTATTGCTGATGTAGGAACAACTATCATCATATAAATTACTTGAAAGTCACTTTCACGTTTTCATGACACAACTTTCGTACTATCCCGTCTGATTAGATAGTTTTCACGATGTTTCTGTGAGAGTTGCTGTCATGAGAGTAATATTTCCTCTCACGATAATAACTATCACAAATCCTCACCATAAAGAACGAGTCTGACGTCCGTCTATTTGCCTAATTTCGAGTATATGAATTCAGTCCTTACTCTCACGAGAGCAACTGTCACAGAAACTTTCACCGTGAAAACGAGGCTTCAACGTACACTTAAGATTTTTTCAACGCCATTTCAACAAGGAACTTTTGTTAGCAATATTCTATAGTTTGAAAAGTAAATTTGTAATTCCAGTATTACATGCCAAGATCATCTCAATTGGAATTAAACGTTACAATTTTTTTTTTATTATTGAACCTTCCGAATGGATTATTTAATTAAAAAATTTCAATTCAAATCCCCTTGCGCTCCCGATCGAACTTTGAAGCATCGCCAATGACTGATAATTAATTCAATATCAGAGACACGCTGATCCTATAAAAGCTTTAATTACATTACGTTTAATAGGATTGAACTTCGCGTTTACTCTTCAATAGATAATACCATTCTGAAACTCTTCTGCTGAAAGGTTTTGACATGAAAGCGGAAACATATTTTAATTTACGTTCTTCGGCATTCCGCTGTGTGTAACGCACGCTTTATCTTTTGTAAACATTTGCAAAGTAAAAAATTAAATGTGTCCAATAAAATTGGAAGTATAAAATATTTAAAAGAAGGACTAAAATAAAGTGTATTTAAGTTTATTCTCAATCTCGGGCGTCTACGAATGAATATTTTTAAAACATAATTTTATTTTTTATTTTGTAAAATCATATCTGATTGTGGTTGGTTTTAATTCAAGATTGTTTATTATAGTAGAACATCCCGATCGATGGAGGAGTTATAGTTAATTAATTTTGAAACATACTACTTCGAAAGCATAATATTTAGTAAATGTAGTTTCGTCAAAGAGTTAAATATATAGACTTGTACTAAATGTAAGTTTTTTTTTGTGTTTTTGTCGGTCTACAAATCTCTGAATGAACGGTAATGAATTTATGCAAAATAAATCTCCTGGTTTGATTAAGTAAAATTATTGCAAATTCGAGGCACATTGGGAGCATTGTCTCGAATTGCCATAGACAGCTGGGTCATTGTTCAACCTGGCAGCTTTTTAAAGATTTATGGACCTCGTCCTCCTTCATTGAGATGTTTGGAGTTACAGCTGTTGCAAACCACTACAAAGTTGCCATATATAGTCGTGATCAAGCGAATCGAAACCTATTGACAGTTCTGTAACTCTTATTACCGACGTTAGCAAGAAATAATCCCGTTTTGCCTAATCCTTATTTGAATAATAACTTATGATCGTTAATCATCCAATAAACTTATTTTGACAAGAAAGCCATTTTTTCAATATCAATCAGATTATGTAATTCGGAGATTATGTAAATCATCATATCATACTTTCTCTTTAAATAAGATGCACTTCCACCATTCTTACTGATTATTTATTGCTTTTAGTAATCCTTTTAATACAAATACTTTTTAGGAATTTCGTATAACATTGCCATAAGTTTTTCTCTGTACAAGAAAAATTAAATCTGAAAATTATATAATATGCCTGCAATCATAACATGATATTGAAATATTACTTCTCTGTAACTAACATATTACTGTAACTAACATATTACGTCAAAATGATATACCATGTTATTACTATTATAGTTGAGAAGAAAAACTTAAATAGAAAACCTGACAGACTAGACGTCTCAATTTGTCCTGTATAATTTATTCGACGGAAATTATACAGGGTGCTGCATTGATGAATGTAACAGGAAATCGCATGTTAATTTAAAGATGTTCGAACATTAGCTTCCCTAATTATTTTACAGCATAATTCCATTCAGGTTTTTTTAAAGTACTCCTCAAGATGAATCTGTCTGTGCAGTTTGAAAATTTTTCATTTGCTCACTTACAAAATATTTTAAAAAGATTCAATTCAAATTCAATTTAGTTCAGACGTTGTACTTAATAAAAGTTGATTTTTTCACCGAACGGCTTTTTCTATCAATCTTTTTCAGAAACGACTGGTTCATCAATCATCCGTCAAATTTTCACAATAATTGATCAAGGCTTTGCTGGTAGTTTGGTATAAATTTAATTTTTTTTTAAATATTTTGTTATTAAGCAAATAAAAAACCCTCAAATTGCACAGACAGATACATCCTGAAAAGTACTTTAAAAAACCTAAATGGAATTTTGCTGTAAAATATTCAAGGACGTCAGTATTTAAACACTTTTAAATTACCATGGGATTTCCTGCATGTTGCGTTCATTAAAGCAGCATCTTGTATATTGCGATAAATTAAATTAATACAGAGTGACTCTTAAATGCCTTTCAGGTAACATAATGTGAACTTCCCATGGAGCTTAATTTTCTCATACTAAGCAATTTAAGAGTCTGAGACGTGGTAAGATTGCCACAACTTATTAAATAAATTTCAATCAAGAAGATCATACTAAAATAACATTTAATTTGTCGAATGTTACGCTCTATACCTCTCAGTATGCATTTGACTTATGGCCAAATCATAATTTGATAAAGGGCATAATATTTAAGAGTACGTCCAAAAGAGCAACTAAATTTCTAATTAAAATTTAATTATCGTTTTTTTTTCTTAAGATTCTCCGTTAAAAGTGTTAATTTTAACACTCTCGTACATAGAAAAGAACTAAGGGCGACATTCATAGTCGTAACTTAAACAAATACTTAAGATTGTCTTATGTAAGTTTATCTTGTACATTTAAAATTGTCTTATAGAGTTTTTGATTGGGCTGCACTATGTACACTGACTGTATCTTCATCCCGTTTTAACCTCATGGAATAAAACGAGATGAAGATACACTCAATGCACATAGTGCACCCCAATCGAAAACTCTATTAAATTGCTATACATTCATAGACGTCAACTTTGACAAGTGAATGTCAAAAATTTCAGCATCAATGTTGTCAATATCTTACATATTCTGCAAGAGAAATTAAAATTCTTCCTCGTTTCAAAGAATTCTTTATTATTTCGCTAGTTCGAAAACACCGTGAAGAACTAAATAAGTTTCTAAATGGTGACTGCGAAACGTTTTTAAATAAGTTTGCCTTTCGTAAATTAAGACTTCAAGCAAATACTTAAGATTTTCTAAGACGTTGCTTAATGATTGCTTAGGATTTTCTTAAATATTCTGCGATACTACTGACTATATATACCGGCCTAAGTTCGTGGAATTTTTTTCTTACAGTTTATTGCTCTTAGTGATCGTGGAAGAATTCTTTTACCTGAAGATATAAAAGCATTTAAAGAACAACCAGTGTATTTAAACAATTATTAAAAAAAAATGCAATCAATTTATAAAAAAAGCATTCCCTAAAAACTTTATGATTAAAAAGAATCGAAAGGAGTAAAAAATGTAATGTGACAAAAACCTATTTGAAAACCCTCTGCACGATTTTAACAACCGTATTCTAGGCATCAAGAAATATATAAATATTAGCATTACGAAGAATTTTTAACATATAAAATAGCGACATCTTACTATCGCTTTTTGACCTAACATTGCTGTCCAGAGGCTGCTCGAGGTTCTCACTGCAATCAAAAACGATTTGCACAAAATTTTTCTAAGAAGAATTTTTAGTTCAAAAACTTAAGCCCTCGATTAGGATGATCGCGATTGTACATAGTTTAAGAGTAAGTATTAACAGGAGTATTTAAAGTTTGGTGGTTGCAACTTATCATTAGTTTTTCTTGTAATTACTGAACCACTTTGTATCAATTTGTGAGTAAATTTACTGATTCTTATTAACAGACAAGACTTTATAAATTGCACTAAAAATAAAATTAATATAGTTGTCATGTCTCTTAAAACCGGAAGTATTTGTATTAAGTCGTCAATCCATCAAAGTTTATGCGGCAATCATGATTGCTGTCAGAAGAGATTTATTCCCCCTCCGTCATAGAAATAGAGAAAAGCTCACGTCCTTAATGGATATAAAATAAATAAAAAAAAGCAATAAAGAGATAAAAGATCAACTTGTTGCGTATACACGTTTTTGCCCGCCCATCTCCCGGAGAGCTTACTTTCCTATTAGCAAGGATGAAATCGCTGTCATCTTTATATCTATATATTTTTTGTTTGTTTCTCTCCTGTGGCTGATGGAAAGTGGATTAAGAGGAAAACAATCTTCCCGTCGCCTCCGCCGCCGCCGCCGCCGCCGTGCCGTCGAAGCTACGCGCAATGATTGATTTTTTACCCGGGGATAATTGAAAATATTTTGCAGGTAGCGCTTCGATAAAGGACAAAGTAGAGCGCTAACACAATATTTTCTTTCGTTCCGACTTGTGTTCTTTAGGTCCGGAGTGGATATCAAACATACAGCTCTTCCAAGATTATTTCCCGGGTTCTGTTTGATTGGAAGCTGATCTTGAAGGATTTAGAGACAATCCGTTACAAAGGCTTTGGTTATACAGGGACGTAAAATTTTACTGCTTATTCGTAGCGAACAGGGAATTCTTTATATTCGACGCGCGCGTCGGCAAGAAAAACGAATCGGAAGAGATTTATAATAAATTTTCAATAAACACCATATTTTATTTTAATGAAAAAGCATTTGCGATTCACACAATAAACATCATTTAATTAAAACACGTTATTAAATTATGAATATTATTCACTGGAAAACACAAATGAAACACAAGCTGCGAGCTTATATGTATAATGAAAGCATTAGTCAGCTTGCAATGCACCAAGAAGTGAGATCATACTAGCGTATCAAACAAGCTTGCACTTGTGCACTGCTTTGCAGAACGAAAAATACCGTTGAATGTAACCATGTCGCATTCCTTATACTTTTATCCAGTAAATGAAAATGAAATAAAAACTATAATTCAAAATCTTAAAAACAAATCTTCAGTTGACATATATGGTTTCTCCATCAGTATTCTGAAGCAAATAATAGAGGAAATATCCATACCTTTAACATTGGTATTATACAAATGTATCGCCGAAGGAGTTTTCCCTAATAAATGGAAAGTCGCTAGAGTAGTGCCCGTATATAAAAAAGGTCCCGATAACGAATACAACAGTTATAGACCAATTTCAGTGCTGCCAGCTGTGTCAAAAGTCTATGAAACAGTCATAAAAAGCAGACTCGTCAAATTTATGGAAGTTAACAATTTGTTGAGCACGAACCAACATGGATACCGTAAGAACAGATCGACCATAACAGCAATGATGGACATACTCTCCGAAATAATAGAAGCATTAGATTCACATAAAGCAGTGCAAGTTGCTTGTTGTGATTTATCAAAAGCATTCGACACAGTGAACCATCAGACACTAATAAATAAACTACACTATTACGGAATTAGGGGTGTACCATTACAAATTTTAACATCGTATCTGCAGGATCGTACTCAAATAGTTGAATGGAATAACGAAAAATCTTCCACCGACAGGATACTGCAAGGCGTTCCGCAGGGATCCATCCTGGGACCTGTCCTATTTTTAATATACATAAACGATCTTGTAAAAAACATAACCGCAGATAGTGTTTGCTTATTCGCAGATGACACCACATTCATAAATAAAAGTGATAGTGAGGACAAATTAGAAGAAAAGATGCGTTGTACTTTGGAAAATGCAATTGTGTGGATGACTAGTAATTCACTATTATTAAATAAAGAAAAAACACAACAAATAAAATTTAGTGCAAAACCAACAGACAACAATAAGTGCGTAAAATTCCTTGGCCTATTAGTGGACAGTCGGTTGAACTGGACACAACATATACAACAACTGTGTAAATTATTAACATCTTGCGTGTATAGTATACGTCGCTTAAAACGGA
The DNA here is from genome assembly GCA_036172665.1 of Prosopocoilus inquinatus. Classification (NCBI taxonomy): domain Eukaryota; kingdom Metazoa; phylum Arthropoda; class Insecta; order Coleoptera; family Lucanidae; genus Prosopocoilus; species Prosopocoilus inquinatus. Next base: position 7,296,424 of record CM069870.1, read on the forward strand.
TCGCAACATATCAAGTAGCTCGCACGTCCTATTACACGAATTTCCATAGCAGGGCCACCTATGGCATCATCTTCTGGGGTACATCCACTCAAGCATCCAGAGTTTTCTTGCTGCAAAAGAAAGCGATAAGGGCCTTATGTGGACTAAGGCAAAATGAAAGCTGCAGAGAAGCATTTAAAACGGAAAAAATACTTACCATTCCAGGCATGTACATACTTACATGCTTAAAATTTGTTCACTCCAGGCGTCATAGGTTTGCAATAAACGGAGAAAATCATTTATACAACACGAGAAAACGAACAGCACTGCAGATCCCACTTCATCGATTAACGCGCACTCAGCAAAGCATCGATTATTGGGGACCAAAATTGTACAATGCATTGCCGCTACATATAAAGCAAAAAAATAGTAACCAGTTTAATATATACATCAAAGATTTTTTGTTAAAAAACTCGTTTTACTCCGTAAATGAATTTTTGTCAGCTACTGAAAGTACACACTTTATATAATTTCCGCTAATGATTTTGTTATTCTTGTTATATATTGTCCATTGTTATTTACACTTATATGTTATACTCTGTTGACGATTACTATTATTGTATATATATATATATGTATATGTGATCAGATGATGATTTGACGTTTATTGTAATCTTTATTGCAATTAAGGGCTGATTGATTGATTGATTGATTGAATCAGCGGTGAGTCATGGGAAAGCTGCGTAACACAGCTTCCAGTGCCAGGGATTCCCAAGAAATCCCCCCCTGGTCTAGTTTTACCTACCCACATCACCCTGGATCGCGTAATAAATAGGACAAGAGAAGAAAGCTCGAGCAGTTCCTTACATGACTTGGCCTATTTGACACGCGTCTCAATCTTCCTCGCCGTGAAGTTCTCAAAATTCCAAATTTATTCAGTCAAGTCAATTTTCCTGATTTAATTTCAATAAAAAGTAACTAGGAATCATCCACGACCGGCGAGGGTAAGTTTGAATTGTTACTTAAATTCTAGCAGCAAAGGTTTGTAGAAGTAAACTATTTTTGTCGATCCTCCCTTCTCTCTTAGTAGATCTTCCCTTCTATCTCTTAATCAGTTAATTAATTAAATTTAATTCACATATTATTTTTTTTGCAATCTCTATTATTGTACGCAAATTTTCTTTACAGTCGAATATATTTTGTTAATTAAAGATTCGGATTTTTATTTGAACTTTTATAAAGAAGGACTATTCAGTAAGCTGAGAAAGAGATAGGTAGAGTGGACCGTTCTCGACAATTCCAAAAATATAATTAGACGCCTTTCGAGCGATCCGTGGACCATGATTTGGAAATGATTTCGGGTTTGCCACCCGAAAACCAGGGCGCTACTAACAAAAAAATCGATATTCAACATTGTACGGACCGCTAAAACAATTGGAAACAAAAAGGGGTTGAAAAGCGGTTAATTATTAAACTACGGGAAAAAGACTTCCCATTTTCTCTTATTCTGTCGCCCTTTTCCAACCCTCGTTTGTATCGTTTTCCGGTATGCAAGAAATTTATATAACAAAATTGAGCTGCTTCAAATTGAAGCTGTATATCATTGTTAATTTATAATTTTCATAACAAAACAATAAAATCATTCACAGCAATACAAACAGATAGAAAGAAGCTAATTCTAAAGTTTAAACTAGGGCACGGAACCAAAATCAATATACAGGGTGATTCTAAACATGTGCGAAAAACTTTAAGGGCTTATTCTCCGAGTGATTTCAACCAAAAAAGTCATAAATGGAAAACTTTTGAAGTTATAAAGTATTTAATAAGAAATTAAAGAAATTTCGCGGAGTTAATAAACATAACGTTTATTAACGATAAACTAAACTTATTAGATTCTCTCAGACGATGGTGAAGTCGAACAAACGTGATGTAACTACACTGAGAAAAATAATGTGTTGAATCAGTTACATTGTTTATATACATCCCAAAAGCGATGTTGATCGTGTTTTCTGTTGAATGAACACTAATGAGTTGGATCAACAAAAAACACGTTAAATTAACATCACTTTTTGGATGTATATAAACAATAGAATTGATTCAACACCGTGTACACGGTTAGGGTATCTTTCTTCATGAAGATATCTGGTTATCAAGGAATTACCATTGACAAGGCCATAAATAAAATGCATATCGTACAACTCAGAATTTGTGCAAGTAATTTTAACGTACTCAGTAGGCACTAATAATAATATTATTAAACGCTCTGCAAATGTAAAACTATGCCATTTCTGACTTATGTTCATATTACGAACTTTTTGATGGAAATTACTTGGATTTTAAAGTTCTACGCACGTATTTAGAATCACGCTGTACAAATAAATCTATTAATTTTGTTTGGGTGATTAATTACCCCTAATTATGGACCATAATCAACACTCTATTAATATTGTTTTAAATGTCGAAATACATTTCCACAAAAATATTTCATTATAACCAGTAACCCAACGAATAGAACAGACGGTCTACTAGAATGCAGAAAGATTGTAAACAGACTCTGTCAATATCGATTTTGATTTGAAATATATATTTTCAACTTTTCCATTTCTTTCCTTGTGAAATGCGGTCACTTGTTTATTTACTTTGAATCAGTGTTGAACTGTTGAAAGGAAATAAAAAATAACTTTTTTTTTTTTAATAAGTTATTAGAATGTTGGTCATTGAAGTTCAAAACTTCCGTTTCTTTCATGAAATGAATTCATATGAAATAAATGGAACACAAAAGGAAGATGAATTATCACACAGCAAGTTGGTTTGTAAAGAGTTGCGTTTTTCTTTGATATCCGATTTCTTTTCCAAAACCAACGAATGAGAAAAAAATATTTTTTATCAAGATTTTCAGAGGGTTTTTAATGTGTATAACCTGAGGTTAACCTCATAAGGTTTTGCGACGGATGAACCTTTTATAAACCTGCAAGTTCAACATTGGAAAATTTACATTAAAAGTTATTCCTTGTCATCGTTTAACTTAACCTAAGTTTCTAGAGAGATATCTAAATGTGAAAAGAGGAAATGTGTCTTAAATATCTTTATGTTTTACAGTAATCTGTCAAAAAAAGAGAAATTCTCCACAAATGCAAGTTTATTCTTCTTGTCTTCAACATAATAAAAATAATTTAGACAAATGAAAAATTTAATTCGAAATTACAACTACGAAACGTTACGAAGCAAAATCAACATAGTTTTACGGAGAAGAAGAAACGGCATTGTGTACAATAAAATTAAAACAATTGTTAATATTTAAGAATTAAATTGGCAAATTTATTCTTACTTATAAAACTAGAGCATTAGATGCAGAAATAAGGGACGAATTTTTATCGCTGACCACACACATTAGGATATTTACATCTGTAATGTAAGCACTTCACATCGATGGCCTGCGCTTGCTAGCATAAAAATCGTGTTCTTCAATTGTTTGTGACGGCATGTTGAATTGTTATTGGTGGACTTAATGTAATGCAGCATAAACTGGCATGTCTGTAATGTGATATGTTACAGGCGAAATTTTGATTTAGTCGTTCTGGGTGAATAGACTACTGCTTCTACTTGGGTGGCGTGCGCGTTGCTGTAGATTTGCACGGGCCTACACACGTGGTTCTAAAACGAACACCGGTTTGCCTCCTTCTCCGTCGTTGATCAGCAAGCAAATCAGCTGGTATGTGCAGCTCTTTAAGCGCTGCGTGCCTTTGATGTGTCTTGTCTTGAAGTTTCCGTGAAGAATTAAGCCAGCCGTTTTTCCCCGCGCTTGGGGGATCGTTTAACGGTTTTGTGGAGTGCGCCCCGCTATCCCGGCTTGCCTTTTCAACGGCAAGGTAAGCACCATGTTTGATTAGTCCACGACCATTTTTAAATTCACTTGATTTTCATGTGCATGTAGCGCTTATGGTTGCTTTATTTCCACATTTTCTCCCTTACAGCAAGTAGTCACGGGTAGATCGTCACGCTCAGATCCTGTCGGCCTGGTTTATCGCCCTGCATGGTGCCGAATCTGCAAGTAGCCAAACCTTATAAAGTGGCTTGTAACTTCGCTTTTCCTCTCCTTTAGAGAGTCCACGGATTCATGATTTAATTGGTAGTAGATATTATAAAGCCAAAACGCTTTACATGAAACGCATTTATATTAAAAAGTGAACATTACTAAACTTCTACGGTGTGATTACTAAAACTTGACTGAATTAAATTTAATTATTAATATTTCGCCACTGATCGGACAAAAACGGACTCATTAACCGCCGTGTGGTTGCAAAAACTAAAATCGATATTTAATCAAAGCACCCGAACACTCGCGCAATTAAAAGACATGGCGTATTAAAATAGCGAATACATTCACCGCTGAAAACTTCATTAGCGGAGCAATGCACATTTTCGATGAAATATTACATCAGAACGGTGGTGCAATTTAGCCAGCGCCTACAAATACATCTCCGATTCAAGAAGCCGTAACCGCTTCCTCATTACAACAGCGAAGGAAATTACCGTCGAGATTCTCAGGTCGCCCAGTACTAATAACAAATTTTATTTGGTTTACAAGTGCAATTCCAGAAAATATTGAATTAATTATTACCGGGTGTTTCAGTTGAATTTGTTGCACCCCGAACTGCATTACAAATTCTGCGTATGTGTATAAATTTAGGGTGGCAAAATATTGACGAAGTTGCTACAGGGTGTTTCAAATACTTAAAATTAAATAGTTTTAATTTGTTGTATCCTGTGTAATACAATAAATTTTGAGTGTGCAAATTAAGTTGGCAAAGCTCTAGTACTAACAAAGGATTTCATTTAATTAGGTGGAAATCAAGATATCCCCGACGCGACGGCGAAGGTATCTGTGTATTATTACAACACCATTAGCGTAATAAGTCTAGCTCTGGCCTTAAGTTAACGCGCAACAGAGTAGCCTCTGGTGTAATGTTAGCTAGCGCAAGAGAACCGCCTCGTCAAAGGCATAAGTAGAAGCCTAAGGATATTTTATCCGGCTGTTTTGATAAACTGAGTATTAAGGGGGGTATTAGCTCGGCTGCGCTTGAAGAACTCCGGCCGACCTCGACGCGCGCCATCGGGGGATGTTAATTATGTTCAAACACTTCCCTTCATGTTATTACAATTATAATTATTGCGATAACTAACTGCGGAGGTAACCGTGCAGAAGCTACATCGCCTCCGTAGAAATGTAGAATTTTCATATCCCTTATTTGAAATTATTTTCGATGGCGTCATCCAAAAAGTTAAGTTCAGGTGGTTGCACTACGTTAATCAACACTATTATGCAACCACCTGAAATAGACGAGTTCCGTATATGACGGGCATGTATTCTTTCCTGAATAGAACTGCAAATAGAATAGTATCACATAAAATGCTTTCTTTTCAGGCCTTCTAAGCCCAATGCTTTGTTATTTCTTTTCAGGTTTTTCCATTTTTAGCTCCCTGTTTCCAGTTGGTAATATCTTTTTGTCTTAAATTATCTATTGTAGTTTCTCTCTATCGTCTCTTCCTTTTTCTCTGTTTCTTTTTACCCTCTGATACTCTCCATGCCATCCTATTTTATTTACGTTTCTTTACAGTTCTTTTCTGTCTGCTATTATTTCTAAATATGTGCCCCAATTTTATTTTGATTCTTCGAGATTTAATTATCTTGTCTATCTGCGGTTCGTTAAATAAATCATACATTTTTACATATCCTTCTTCTATTTTCTTTCCTCCTATTATTCTTCTCAATATTATTCCTTCCCATCTTCTTAGTAGTTCTTTTCTGGTTTGGTTTACAATCCATGTTTCGCATCCGTATAAGGCCATTGGTTATTACGGTCTTCTAATCCTTAGCTTTGTGTCCATCGATAGCTTCTTTGACTTTATTAAATAGTTCATGGCTCCTGCAGATCTTCACAATTATTTCCGGTTGACCTTACTTCCTAGTAGATAAATTCACTTAGCCTGTTACGGTGTCCAAAATCACTTCTAGGCAACGGCCTGTATATTCTGTCCATCCGTATACATTCCTGAACTGCGCAATGATAGAATTTGCGCCTGTCGTATCTACCTTGGCGCAACCAAATTTCTCGGCGCGGCGGTTTTATTTTCCTTTCACATAAGTTTTTATTATCCTGAAATAATAATTTGCTCGAAATCATCGAATAAACGCACGCTTGCTTGCGTTTTATTTTAAAATGTTTGCTTGAAGCGTCGTTTCGAATCAATTAACGCCTGTTGTAATTTAATGCGAATTTCTTGGCACATTTTGCGAATTAGACATAAACAATATCGCACGGAGATCTTATTTCTTTTATTAGGGTGGTACACCCACGAGTGCGGGTGTAGCTTATTTGGTTTGGGATATCTTTTTTCTTTGTTGTTGAAATCGTTAATTATTTCAGACGTTCCCTTGGCCATAAAAGTTCCGTTTCGCCTTTTCTGTTTTTTTTTTTTTTTTGTATCAGATCCGCTCATGTGAACTTTCGGGTTCTTGTGCGTTAACATGTCGTTGGATGATCTAATTTGCTATACCTTTTGTTTGCACCTTTCCTCTTTTGAAAAAGTTTCCCAGTACTTGCTGGGGCCTATGCAGAAGTCAGCGTCTAACGGAGGTAGTAAATCTCCTTTTGGCAACGCTGGACTTTGCGTACACTTTCCACAGTCGCTGGTTTAAGTTAAGAGTTGAAAAATGAAACTCACACGTAACATGATACGCGGAGATTTTATTCTTTTTAAATTACAAGTAAAATAGTTTATTTCGCGCGGAGTTACAATGCGGACATATTTCAATCCAAGGAAATTTTAGTAAGTGAGGTGGCAAACGCACCGAGCATCTAATAAAGCCTTATTAAAATTAACGCCGGTTTCGAACGGCACAAAAACTAAAACACGATAAAATAATGTTCTTGAAAGTGGTGACATTGTTATTAGTTTAGCTTAAACTTGGCCGGGATGCCGTGAACGTCCCACGAAGACCTCTCTAACTGGAAGGCAGTTGTCGCACAAATTCGTAAGAAAACCATAAAGTCATCGACGGACTGCTGTATACGTGTTCTTTTTCCTATTACTTATCGACTAAAGAAATAATTATTACTCCTATTATAAAATAAAAATAAAAAATCTTAACACCTTTGGTATTTCACCTGATGGCTTATTTGATCTGGGATTTCTTTTTCCTTGTTGAAATCGTTAATTATTTCAGACGTTCCCATGGCCATGAAAATTCCGTCTCGCCTTTCCTGTTTTTTTTTTTTTTTTTTTTGTATCAGATCAGCTCATGTGAACTTCAGGTTTTTGTGCGTCACCATCTCGTTGGCGCAGTACCTATGGTATTTCACCTGACTGGTTGTTGTTCTTGTCAGTTTGTTGTCCGTTGACGTGATACTACGTATAAATCCTCCTGCTTCAAATTTCCTCTCAAAATCTGCAACGTATCTCGGAGCGTCAGTAGTTTCTGCGGTATTCCCAACACCTACTGGTATTTATATGGACTTCCAGCCCATTTCACGAGTGCTGTACTTCGGGACGACACATTTTCGTTTTCGGATGGAACCTCGGGGAGGCTTCCTTTGTATTTAGGGATTTACGTCGGATATTAAATTGGTGTTTGGGCGATCATATCTACCCAGGAGTTTACTGAGCCTGAAGACGGAGGACAGGTATGTTTGGTAACTGAACGACAGTTCGCGCAGATTGTTAATTGCAAACTTTCCTTCCTCCGTAAGCGTATTCTGGTATTGTCAGTACCTTTAGTTTTCGTTCTGGCTACACTTTTTGATTATTGAATGTACGACCTTTGGTTTCGACTTGGGGTGTTCGATCTTGCTGCTTGCACCATTGGCGACCCTGGTGTCCTGGGCTTTACCGTTCGATGTTTCTGGTGACCATCCTTAAGGGGGAGCAGCGTAGCGATTTGCATCGTCTCGTATCTGTAACAAAACTGCTCTTTACTTCTATTAATTATTAATTTATTTAGTAACTGTCACTGGTTAACATAACATCAGTTACTAATGACATGTAAACGCCGCGCGCCTTGCACGTTGGAGGCCATAAGATGTAATCTCCGTACTCTACACACTACTATTGCATAACATAAGGAACGCATTACACTTCTTAACAATAGATGGCGTACGCATACATGTATGACAATATCGTACGATATAGAGATTTCGTTAAGCGGAATGTGAAAATCGACATTTTGGAAGAAGCGTCCACGTTTGATGGCACCTTGGCCGTGCCTGCTTTGATAGGGTGAGTTTTGAGACTTAATTTATTCTCCTGCCTATTCATGTGCTGAATCCTTGGTGGTTTTGGAAGTCTCCACGAGATAGCGCTAACGCTTCTGCACTTGAGGAGGGACTGAACCCGACGGAACTGCGTTAGAGGGTACGAATCATCGTTGTAAATCTCACCTCAAATGAGAATTTAAATAAATAAAGTAAGATTTCTTCATTTTCACCTTTTGAGGTTTCACTTCATTGTTGAATTTTGTGCCCGGGTCGTTCTAGAGGATCTTTGAGACGATTTGGAGGTTCGCGTGTAATTTTATGCACGTTTTTGTTTTGTTTTGGGGCTGTATTCCTTGAGACAAAAAATCACTTCGTGATTTACTATAAATTTTGTCACCGTACGTCTCTTTACTCTATTTTCCATTCAAATATCTATTTTCCGTTAATATTTTAAGCAATATTAACAATATTTCTTGTGTAAGCCAACGCTTGAGTACTCCAGCTGCGGTGTTTTTGCCTTTTTGGGTCCCTGTCCGTGAGATAATCATTTTTATTAATTGGTGCATACCCTATTTAAAAATAAAAGGTATTTTATTACAATGTCATTTTTTTGTTTTTGATAATTTTGGATAATATCTGCTTATACAGGCAGATCCTCAATTACTTCTTTTTTTAAATTAATTTAATAATTTTATTTGTTTACTTTGTTTGTGATCTTCAATCACGTACGAGTTATAGAGGGTGTTCTTTAATTACGCCTGTAGGACATCGTTTTACGAATTGCGAGAGCAAATCCTTGGGAGTTGTGTCCTTTTGAGGTCATTGGGATTGCACGATTCCGGCCGTGTATACTTATCCCTAATTCTACTCTGCTGAGTGTCGTTTGGTGGCGCCTTTGTGTTTACTGTGCAATGCTTTTTTGGTTATCTTCCCACGCCGTCTCCATTAAGTGGGCATTATTACGCAACTCAAATATTGTCTTTACCACCGACTAAACCCATAGGTGATAACCAACTTCGCGAATCCATTAACAACCTTTTGCACAACATCGCGAGGTTAAGTAATGGTGAACTTATGAAAAATATCTTTTATACATAATTTACTTATTTATTAATCAACATACAAACAAAATATAGAATAAAATCACTTAGCAAGATGCTAGGCGATTGTAACATGCACTTTCGTATAACATCACAAAAGAAGTTATTTTGATTGCCGTAAACCATTTGTTTTAAGATTGTAAAAACGTATGCTTTATACTCGGTATCCGTTCAGAGGTGGCTTAGGACATGTGTAAAATTAATGAAACGATAAAAATGAAGCTTCTTAAGCATGACGGTATTAAAAAAACGAGCAACACTCGAGGAGGCAAATCGTAAACCAAATGAAAAGCGTTCGTAATGACAGGAAACCGTAAAGAAAATGAGTGTAGTTTCCATCTGGCGCTCGACAATAGCAAGGAAATTCTAAAAAGGCAAAACGGGCGACGACGTAAAAGTTGATAGTGAATAAACCGGGAAAGTTCCAAGTTAAACTTTGCAAAACACAGGAGTCCGTCGAATTTTGCGCCCGACCGTGTATTCACTTTGCATACAGATTAGGGGCGGCTGATGATTAACTTATCTCCGATTGTTGGTTGCTTGGTGAAAGTAGGTCGCGTTTTTTATTTTGAACAAAAAAAAAAGTGTGTTGGCTTTGATATTGGCATGTATGTAATAAAACCGCCGCTTGTGTTCTTAATCAACATGCTAAACAACTCTGGCTCTCTGTATCGTATTATCTCTTCGATATGAATTCGTTTTGTGCACGTACGTAGCTTCAAAGTAGGGCGCTGTAGTTTTTTGATGGATTAATCTGTTTACATCACCACCACGAATACACAAGCTCTAATAAAGTCACACTACATAATTCCGAGTAATTTAAAAAATGTGATGCTTTGTTCTTGTTGCAACGACGCTTTTACATCTCGGGTCTTGCGTTCTTTATTTCATAATTTTTCTCTTGTTACACTAAATTTATTTTAGATTAAATTTCTGTATCTCATTAAGTTTACAAAATTGTAATATAGTAAGTGCTTGTCCTCGGAAGTTCCTATTGTGCGTATTGTGTTCATCAATGTATATACAATCAAAATTAAAATAATGTTACCCCAATGACATATATGTACGCACATAAATCGTGGTTTTATTATTACAATAACCAGCAGAGAAATCCGCGAAAAGCGACGCGCGGGTGATGTAACTGGAACGCATGCATGCAAGCTTTTTGCGCAAACTCAAGTGCTATATCGCGAATAGTTAAATAAGCGGATAAAGAGAGCGAGCCAAATTCAGAACTTTAGTCGTTAATTAAAATTAGTTCGATTCGCATTTAGTGATGTGCCGCCTCCACCCTTGATGGATGCCGCCGTCATTTCCCTTGTACTGCAGTGTCGTCGCCGCCCTCGGACGCTACATCTGCTCTTCGAAGCCGAAGCCGTCACCAGCAACCCAAGTAATCGTCCACCCTATTCAACGCAATGCAGAAGTTTTCATCGTGACGTTCCCAGAAACCCAAACGGGCAGAGAAAACCATCGACTCCCACAGATCAAATTAACTCTAATCTAAATCAAATAAAGAGATATGTAGAACGCACGTCGGACGGAGGTTGGAAACTTGCTTTTCATCCCCTTTTGTCCCCAATTCTTTTAGCAATCCGTCCAATATGGAATTTCGATTTCTTTGTTAGTAGCGCCCTGGTTTCTAGCATGGAAAGCCAGAAATCGATTTCCAAATCGTTTTCCCCGAATAGCTCGAATGGTGTGTACTAATATTTGTTTTTGGAATTGTCGAAAACTGTTCACTCCTTATCTCTTTTTATGTTTTCTTAAAAATCATTTCTTATTATCGTTCAAATAAAGAATCCAACTGTACATTATAAAGTATATTCAAACAAAAAAAGTAATTACAAACGAAATAATATGTGAATTTAATTAAATTAATAAGTAAAATTTGACAATTAACATTAAATTAAAGCTACAGTATGAAGGAGAGAAGGAAAGATTAACAAAAATCTGTTTATATCTAAGAACATTTGTTAGATCTTTGTTATTTAAACTCGCCGATCGTGGATGCTTCTTAGGTACACTTTTAAATTAAAATAAATTTGGAGAATTGACTGATTAAAAAAAAGAATTTAAAATTTTGAAAACTTTATGACTCGTGACGCATCAACTAAATTACATTCGGAATCGAAGAAGCACTTTTCTAGATGACAGAAGTTCGTGCCAACTGGCGTGACAAACCCTCTCGGGCAACAGTCTTGTCGAACTCCTTTGTGATTTGAAAAGCTACCTATTTATTGGGATCAGATGACCTCCTTTTGGTCTACGTCAGCTTTGGTAATGAGAAAAACCTTGATGGCTAATTCTAATTTTTCTAGCATCAAGATTCGATCAAGGCTCTTCTGCATGATTCATCCTCCTTACATAATTATTTCTTTTATCGCCGATGTTCCAGCGATATTAATGCCCTTGATCTAATTTCTCGGTACATACATCGCAAGCTTGACGAATGCTTCGTTGCATAACGCTGCACGTGTTTTGTATTCTTCATGAGTCATAATATGAATTCTAACTTAATAATATATCCGAATTAAATAAGCATACTAAATTATGAAAATAATTATCCTAAGAATCTGGATCCTTACAGATATATTTTTGTAAAATCAATTTGTTTTAAAAGCTCTACCTACGCCCCTATAAACTGGAAGTCTCCTCGTGACATGGTCAAGTCTATTCGTTCGTGACATGATGGAGACTTTACGTGACAATACCAAAATCAAAAAATTACCAAAGTATGGTTAATTACACTTATGTATATTAAATTATACTGCACTTTGGCGTGTTGAGCTTGGATAGGTAACTGATCTTCGTGAATAATAAATCCGATTTTGACTTGCTTTCCGGCCAAATTAAATTAGTACATGAAGCACCTCGTTATCAAGATTAATTACACAGACGAACAACTTCGCACATCTTACTTAATTAACTTTCGGAGTATTTGCTCCGAGTGCAGTCTCCCTGGGAGGCCGCTTAAATTTCCACCGGAATCATTAGTCTAATAGATCGGTTTGCAGAGCTGCAAACCGATCAGATATGAATGATAATAATAGGCCGTTCCGGTGGCGACTAATAACACGAACCGATGCATTTGTACGTGTGTTCTTCCCCGTGCAACGATAATCTGAAGGGGTAGGACGAACGCATTTCATGTTGGAGTACGTTCGATACAATTGCCCTCCCAAGTCTCTTTGTCGATGCGGCCTCGTTAAAGATCACATGCTGGAAGGATATACGAAATGGAATTTCCTCGATGCGGTATTATGGTAGACGGAACATATAGTACTGAAGATAATAATAAGTTACGGAACGTCGGGCCTTGTTACTCATCTTTAGAAATAAGCCAGAAGGGATATAAAATTCTTCTCCGGAAGCAATTTGAAGGACTTAATTAAGGACGACGTATTTCGCAGAAACGAATAATCCACCTTTTGAAAATTTTGCCCGCGCTTTCCGAAGCAGTTTATCGCATTAACATTTCCTATGCACAAGGCGCTCAAAATTATGACGGCTTTTAATAAAGCGAGGTCGGCAGGGATTCGGCAAAGTGGTTAAGCCGCAGACCCTTTTGAGGTCACTCAAAGAAGTTCGCAACCGCAAAACTACTTGCTTTCCATGCATTCTGCATGCTAAGATTAAGTACGTCTAGAACGGGGACTTGAATATTCCTCAATTATTCAAGGGCTGCACTCACTTAGCAACCCTACTCACACACCATCAAAATGTAACTATTAACTATAACTTTTCTCACATTTTATACTTATTAACATTCATTAAAATCTGATATAATAATATTCAAAAGATGCAATTATTGTGAGTCGACCATACTCTTATTTTTCTTATAAAATATCTCTAGGTATTCATGGAAATAAAAATTGATTAGTTAGTTATTAATTAATTAGTTAACATTTACTTTCGAAGTATTTTTGTAAGTAACTAAATGTTTTTATAAAGTTTTTCATCATACCAGTGTACTACGAGTTAAATTACCAGTTATTTATTCGACAACCACGTGTGGTATGTGTTTGATATAATAATAAGGTGGTAGCATTGCGCCCCGATGGTGACGCCATTTGACATCAAGGCTTTCATTAGTCCTAAGTGGTCACGCTATTTACGTTCTGTGTTCTGATTGGCCGCCATTTTAATTGGCCGATGATTGCTTCCGGCATCGCTAAGTTTTATACGTCTCGGCGTCATTATCATTTCAACACATCAAGGTGTACACACGTGTGTGGCGCTAAATTGTAAAAATACAGCTGTTACCTATTGTCACGATTAGATTTTTTTTATAAGATAATTAAAAAAAATACATGAATAATTAACACACTTAAACTTTATGTGTAATCAGTGCGTAATCGCATTCCAGTTACGAAACTCAGTACCCAACGAAAAGCGACGCGCGGATGATGAAACTGGAACGCAATCGCGCAAGTATTCCGCGTACTCAGGGTTACTTCGCGACTCAGTTAAGTCAGTAAATTTGTGTAAACAAACGCGTGTAAACAGCCCGAGCCGAATTTGGGACCTTAGTCGTTAAGTTAGCTGTCAGTGCGATTCACAAAAAGGACCTCCCTCGTCCAGCTCCAACGATGGTCGTCGTCATTTTCTCAAAGCTCTACCTATGTCCCTAAACACCCGAAAGCTATTCGCGACGTGATGGATCGTCGCAACCGTGTGACTTGGTAAAGACCTTGTCGTGACATGGTGCAGGTGTCTAAAATCCCAAATTAAGAAGGAGCAGAAGACCTTGTCGTCTCAATATCCTTCAATTAGTAGGCGAATACAGATGGGTTTCTGAGGTTCTAATTCTATTACTTATGCGCAATTTCTTCACCTCCTGATAAATTTATCTGCCAGGTATTATCCTTGGAAACCATTGTATCGATAACGGTTTCTGAGGATATTACCTAGCAGATAAATTTATCAGGAGGTGAAGAAATCGGGCATTAGACGCGAATTCTCCAAAAAGAAAACATCATTTTCTTGTGTAACGACCGCGGGTTAATTATTTAGCAATTTAAGGGTGGTAAACCCATATACTCGCCTAAAACTCTTTACTGACAACGAATCTCCCCCGCTTCCCTCTCCCCTGGTTATTGATAACCCAATCTACTCTTTTTAATGAGCCACCTCTGGAAGATGATTTTCTTATTGTTTGGTTCCTGACTTGGTTGAGATTTGCAGCCAAAAATACGTTCCCTGATGTTTTTACACGAAGGCCAAAACAGTGCCGTTATAGCCTAAAGATTTTCAAGTTCTTTTCCTCCGCACTCTCTCTCTCTCTCTTTCTCTCTCATGGAAATACTGATAGTACTTAAATGAGTAACTTACAAGAAATTGGTACTTTTAACAAATATTGATAATAAAGCGTTGAACAAAAGAGAATAAATTAACTTTGGTGGTAATTTTACAAACTGTAACTCGGCAATTGCAAAAATTTAACACAAAGAGTATAATAATATAAGTGAAAAGTTTTTTTAATGTTGAACCGGAACAAATTATTGAGTGTATTTCCAATTATAATTTTGTCCGGTTCAAGATTAAAAAAAACTTTTTACTTATGTTTCTCATCGGACAAGAATCAACTTCATTTATAACAACATAAGTTGAAAGACAAGAACGGATTTCCTTTCAGTACAAAAAAAGCAGTTCTGGCTTCTTCCGGAAGTATCAAACTTGGGGAAATATGTATTACCGATTTTAATTAAACTGAAATTAAGAATTCCTGGCTTCCGGTTGGAACCGCGTCTCTCCTCGGATTTCTTCTACTGCCGACGTTTCGTTCTGCATTAACAGTTTAAGGGCCGATTTCATTTCAGGATTTCGAATTTAAAGTTACTTTAACCTAAAAAAAAAATACATTTGTTGCCCTATTCTTAAAGCGACTTTAAATTAATGCGTCCTTAAAGTCTGATAATGAAAACGGCCATTACTTTCTCAAGGTCAAGTGCGGTGCGCAGCAAGTTGAATCATCGTGACATGAAACTCAGCTCATATTTCATTTGGTTCACAACAAAAATTTATTATGTTATGCTGAGGCATTGTTTATGTAAGCTAGCGTCGCAAGATTAAATGAAGGTTTTTTCTCAGACCGGGATATTAAATAAGATTTTTTTTTTGTGGGTGTACCCATAGGATATTCAAATCTTCACACCTCTTACGCATCTGAAACCGATCAACTGTTAAAGGGGGTGCTTGGTAAATCTGCGGATTCTGAAAGTAAACTTTGAAAACATCCCTCGTTGGTGATATTAGTTGATTGGGAGAGTCTGCGCTCATCCTATTTACATCTCCTTTTTTTTGTTGGATTTTTGTTTCTTCCTTCAGTCCTTACTTGGAATGTATTTTACTAATGGCCTTCTATCTTTGTTTTTTGAATTAAAAACTGCCTTGCTATTAGTTCGCTAACGTACCACAGAAGAATTGAGAACAATTAAGAAAATATATAGCATTATATAATTCTCTAAAGTAGTAGGAATAGGCCGATTCTGGAACCTCCTCCGACCTTGACCAATAAAGTTCAAGGTCAAGGTCGGAGGAGGTTCCAGAATCGGCCTATTCCTGACGTGACCTCACCATGACCCTAAACTTCAAGGCCATGACCTTGAGGTGACCTCGATCAAGGTCAAGATTAGAGGAGGTTCCAGAATCGACCTGTTCCTAACGTAACCGAGAGGAAACTTTGAAATGACCTTGAGGGTTCAAGGTTAAGATCGGAGGAGGTTCTAAAATTTGCTTTGTGCCGATGTAACTACAAGGTTAAGGATCAAGTCAGAGGAGGTTGCAAAATTTTCAATGTCATTGACGTGACCTCATCATTACCTCTAAAAGCGAGGTCAGAGGAGGGTTCCAAAAATTATCTATCCTTGACGTGACCTTAACTTGACGGAGGATCCAAAAACGGTTTATCTTGAATATGACCGTAAGGTTGGAGGAGGTAGGGACCCCCACCTAAAATCTTGTTATATAAGGTTCTTCATTTGGGAATAGATTCAGTTGTTACAGAACTGTGAGTTGTGTTGTTAAGTTAATCACCTACCTACATACATAAAAGTAAGTTTAAGTCATCTTATTGTAATAATTTATAATTTGTATATTTTTATTGTATTTAACAGTGACATCTAAACAAGTGGATTTTTTCCTGAAGCAAAAGAGAAGGCACGTGAACGATCCTTTTGATGACGTACAGAAGAAAAGACTTCTGACTGAAAACGTTGACAAACCAAAAGAAGAAAAGCCGGATGAGCACGGTTTGAATATGCCCTCAGTTCGAAACGAGTTTCAATTTGAAATACTCTCCCAGCCTTACTTCACAGATGAAGATTTTCGTCAATGTGATACTAATGAGACAGCACCTTCCGAGATTTCAGAAGCAAGAGAGGTGACTGACGTAGATCAGTTGCCACTTTTAGCTCAAAGTGTATATTTTCTAAATAAGAGCCGTACGAAGTGGATTTGTGTCGGACTGTGTACCGAAACATTTTTTGATCCGATAATACGTATTATGGGTTCCAAAAGGCAGAGCATATCGTTTTTAGAAGAGGAATGGAAAGAATTTTGTTCTTATAACTACACTTTGAAGTCGTATTTTACTGAGAAGAAAACTATTTATCCGGTAATGAAAATCAGCTCAGTAAAGGCGTCTTTCGAACGCATCGAAGGAACGAAAATACTGAAATTAGAAAGAGGAGTGGAGACATTATATATATCTTATAAAGGTCTATTGGAACTCTGGAAATTGTGTGATATTGTATTATATCGTTTAGAAGTTTTGAAACAATTGAACTATAAATCATTCTACAGCAACATGATTCCATGCTTGAGTGTTATGGAAAGTGATATGAAGACAAATGTTAAATCATTTCTCAATAATGAAATATCTGAGAAAGGAGCAATTACAAATGAATTAATGATGTTTGGAATTAGTAAATTAATTTTTGATATAAGTATGCATAAAGCTGTTAATATGTAAATGTTATGTGATTTAATATGTATATATTTCTAGATATGACACTGTCAGTTATAAATAAAATTTTCTAAGAACACTGTTTGACCCTTTATTTAATAAACTAACGATACTTAACCAAAAAATTAAGAGAAATTTTTACGCTATATAAAGATAAGCAGTGAGTATTGAAGTAGTACACATGTAACATCGTTGACTGTTAGAAAGAAAAGCCATAAATGCGACGTCGTGTCAAAACAGATTACACTACGAGAAGCACCTTAAAACGAAAAGGTCGTGGTTTACTTAATACGTTAATTAATAAACTACCAGTAGAGTTACACTTACCAGGTTACAATTACTGCGGTCCGGGCACAAAATTAGACGTTCGACTTAAAAGAGGAGACAGAGGTGTGAATGCGTTGGATGAGGCTTGCAAGCAACACGATATCGCATATTCTGTAAGTAGCGATTTAGAAAAACGTCACGAAGCAGATAAAAAATTGTATCAAGCGGCAGTGAAAAGAGTGAAGAGTACAGAAGCGGGATTTGGTGAAAAAGCATCTGCGTTATCTGTAGCCGCCTTAATGAAAGCTAAGACAAAGCTTGGAATGGGAAACGGAGTGAAGAGAAAGCGTAGTAAAAGGAAGAAGCGTGGTGGTAAATTATCATTTCGACAAGCTGTAAGGAAAGCACAACATGCAATTTCACGTAATGGTAACAAGAGTCTGTTAGAAAATGTGAAATTGGCGCAGGCTGTTTTAAAGAAGGACCACAAGAAAATAAGACCTCCACGTCAAAGAGTGATACCAATTCCTAAGAGAGGAGGGTTTTTACCTTTAATTCCATTATTTGCGGCTTTGGGCGCAATAGGATCGCTCGGCGGCGGTGCAGCTGCAATTGCTAAGGCGGTAAACGATGCAAAAGCTGCGAAAGAGCAACTGAAAGAGGCAGAGCGACATAATCGCGCTATGGAAACAAAAGCAGTGGGAAGCGGATTCTATATAAAACCTTACAAAACAGGGTGTGGGTTATATTTACGATCCAATCCAAAAAACTGAAATATTTGCCTCGGCGACCGTTGACTAACATTGACATACTGAAATATGCCAAAATATGGAAATTACCTTTCTTTCGAGGTGTGTTTATGAGAGATACTTTACCTAAAAAGATATGGAAGCATGAAAGTGGAGTAGTGAATTTAGATAGCGATTCTGGTGAAGGAACGCATTGGGTGGCATATTATAAGAGAGGAGGAATCGTAAAATATTTTGACAGCTATGGAGATCTACGACCTCCAGTTGAAGTAGAGAAATATCTTTTGTCGAACGGATTGGGAGTTATTAACTATAATTATGAAAGGTATCAGAAACAAAATACACAAAATTGTGGACACTTATGTCTACAGTTTTTAAAGTCCTTTACAAGTTAAGTAAGAATGTAGTACTTGAAAGATGGTCAACATGGAATCTTCACCCGTTGCGTGTACATTCACTCTTACGGGAACTGAATCAGTTTTATTTTGTGAATTGAATCCACCACTATACCTCGATGAAGAGGCAACATATGAAATGTGCTTGTTAAATTTTGAAACGTTTAATGCAATACCTAACATAGATGAAAGTAATAATTTGATACATTATGAAGAAACAGGAAAAACGACGGTTTGGAAAACTATCGTTATACCTACAGGTACATATGAACTAGACGATATCAACCAATATCTGAAAGATTATTTTCAAAATAACAATATCCCTGATTATATAAACATTAAAGGAAATAATAATACTTTAAAGGCAACCATACACAGTTCGGTTAAGCTCGATTTTAGTAAACCAAATTCATTGGGAAAATTGTTGGGTTTTAAACCGCGAACGTTGAAAGTAAACGATAATAACATTGGTGATTTTCCGGTGGAAATAAATAAAGTAAATGCTATAAGAATAGAATGTAATCTAACCGGTGGATCTTATAACAACGGAGAACCCGGTCATGTTTTGTATCATTTCTTTCCAAATGTACCTCCAGGGTTTAAAATAATAGAATCCCCTCTTCAAGCTATTTATCTTCCAGTGACCGTGAATGTGATTACGAGAATAGTCATTCGACTATTAGATCAAGAGAATCGATTAGTAAATTTTAGAAACGAAGTAATTACTCTAAGACTTCATTTGAGAAGATTCACATAATGATTATTTACGATAGCAATTATTCGAAACGGAAAGAGTGTAGCAGAATTAGACGTAATGTATTATTTAAACCACGGAAACAGATACTGAACTGTTGTCGACAAAAAAAACTGAAATTGACACAGAGAAATCGAATATATTTAGAGAGTTTAGGTTATAAGGTGCTAACATAGGGGGAATTATTCTGTAGAAGAAACGTAACCGTCAAAGGGTGAACACCATCATTACACGTAAGGCAATCATCATCTAAACAGAACGACATGGATATTTTGGGAGTAACTGATAAAATTAAATTGGACACTTCAATAACCAGTATGGAGTTCCATTCACACTTACCATTCAGTTCATCATTTGGTAATAACGATGAAGTGCGTATCACCGTACCTGAGATCGACAATTACACCCTCCCTTGCGAAAGTTATTTGTACGTCGAGGGAAGACTGCGTTTGGTTAGTGATAATACTAAACACAGTGCGACGGCACAATTGATAAATAATCCGGTAGCTTATATGTTTAGCGAGATTAGATATCTTCTGAACGGAGTACAGGTGGATTCGGTAAGAAATGTTGGCATAACATCAACAATGAAAGGGTATTTTTCTTTTACTCGCAACGATACAGTAAAATTGGAAAATGCAGGATGGATTCAGGAGAATGATAAAATGAGCGATATACTCAACGTTAAGGGAGATTTCTCAGCAAGTGTACCTTTAAAGACACTATTAGGTTTTGGGGAAGATTATAAAAAGATCGTCTTGAATATGAGGCAAGAATTAGTATTGATCAGAGCAAATGATGACGTTGATGCAGTTCTGGAAACAAACAAGACGGAAAAGATTAAATTAATAATTGACAAAATTGTATGGCGTATACCTCATATTTCTGTTGGACTACGTGAGCAATTGGCTTTAACGAGAGTGACAGACAGAGATGTTGAAATACAAATTCCTTTCAGAAGCTGGGAGTTGCACGAGTATCCGTCGCTCCCAACTACGACAAGTCATTCTTGGACAGTAAAAACGGCTCCGCAGTTGGAAACGCCAAGGTACATAATCATCGGTTTTCAAACTAAGCGAAAGGGTGTCGTCGATGCAAACATGAGTCTGTTTGATGACGTTAAGTTAAAATCATTAACGGTATTTCTAAATGGCGAACGCTATCCGTACGACAATATTGATATTGATATTGAAAATAACAAATACGCCGTTATATACGACATGTATTCCAGATTTCAGGAAAATTATTATCATCGTGAAAGCAGTCAACCTTGGTTCAATCCAAAAGGATTAGCTAGTTGCCCATTAATAGGAATCGACTGCACTTTTCAGAGAGATGTAATGCATAAAAGTGCAGTAGAAATAAGAATTGAGTTTACAACTAAAGAAAATATTAAAGCTGATACTATTGCTTACTGTTTAATTCTGCATGACAAAGCGTTCTCTTATTCACCTCTCACCAAAATTGTCCGTCAGTTGATGTAAACCGTGAATGGCAGTATTAACAGAGAAGCTAAAACTATTTGATTTAATTTGATTTTATAAGAAGCAACATCAACCGAACCATGAAAAAACGATTTATTGTCATTGACATTCAAGGATTTAAAGTGGAAAATAATCAGTTTATACCAAAAGAGTTGGCTTCTTACGATAGTGAAAGAAAAGTGAGTCATTTTTTATTTCAACCACCCACAAGTTTGTCAATGGTCCCCAGAAAATTTCAAAATGTTGCAAACTGGTTAATGACCAATCACCATTGCATTGATTGGAATAGAGGATTCGTCCCCTTATCTGAGTTTGACGCAATCATCAACTTTTTATGTTGTACAGCCAAAGTCGTTTACGTTAAAGGAGTGGAGAAGTCTCGATTTCTATGTGAAATTCTAGCGAAAAGCAATGGTGAAAGTGTACCTGTGTTAGATTTGGGTGAAATTTACGAGGATGTACAAAAATTGCAAAAATCCGAACCCAAGTGTCCATTTCACTCAAGAAAAAATTGCATGTGTGCTTTAACGAACGTGTTTGATTTACATAAATTTATTCAAACAAAGTTATATGAAGGATTTTTTACACTAAACATTTGTGATATATTATGAGGAAACTTTGGTTCTTAGTTAGTATAAGAAAAGTTCAGCTTCGCAATGGATTTCTTCTCCCGTCTATTTTGCAAGAACATTATAAAGCATGTTGTAGAGAAGGTTGGCGAAGTTATTGACCAGTACGAAAAAGATTGTTCGTTCAGTAGTATACCAGATAAGGATTTGAAGTACTTTCCAAAATCGTATCTATGTACCAGAGTCACAGCCGTAGATCTAGAATATATCTGGCCTAAGTTGCCAATCCATTATCAACGCTGTAAATATCTACAAAGTCAGAGACTCTGTCACCAACATTGGAATCAAACCGAATTTTCTTTGGATGAAATAGATGGTCCACCTCCACGGAAGAAGAATTGCTATTTGTGTACTTATTCTTAAATATTATTATTAAAATATTAATTATTAAATATTGTTATTAATAATATATTATTATACAATAAACTATAATCAGAAAGGAGTTGTTATTTTATTCGTTATTAATTTTAATAAATCAATTTAAGGATTTAAGAAAGAATTTAGAAATACATTGCGTTATTAAATTATTTAGATTAACTCTTGATGAGCAATTTAGCTTGACAGATTTTTATTGTCTTTGAAAGTATCGCTTTATTCGATTGAAATTTCAAACGTTGTCAAATTTACGAATTTTCTACGATGTAAAAGTCACAAAAATGGTTTTCACTGTGCAGCGTTAAAAATTTCATAGCGAGAAGTGATCTGTATAAAAATTATAATAAACTAAATCAGAAAGGAGACGTTATTAATTTTAATCGATCAATTTAAAATTTAAGAATTTAGATTCACACACCGTCGTATAATAAATTAAGTGGCATAGAAAAAATAAACATGTTTGAAGGCGAACGTCGATTAAATATACAAATACTATAAAATTTACATATGTATTCCGAGTTGTGAATGAATATAAATACCGTTTTAAATAAATAAAAACAAGCACGTTTTAAAGCGAGCCATACCAGCAAGAATTGCATAACAGTAAATTAACATATTTACGAGCATTCACCGTCGATTTAAAATTCAAATTCAATTTGCATAGAAATCGTTTAACTAATATATTGGTATTACACACCAGTCTTAATCGGTCTTTCACAAAGCTTAGTGCGTGTTTACTAAGAGAATATAAGTAAGAGAATATTTTTAAGAATGTAATTTAAATTTACACGATTCTTACAAATAAAGATTAGGGGCTGACTGTTCGATGAAATCGTGGTTTCTAGAAGATGAGTGCTCGTGTGTGTAATGTGTATCGTTAAACTGTGTGACACTTGCAAGTTTGATTTAGGAAAATTTTTGCGAATAAAGATTATTATTCGACAGATACACTTTTTCCTTACATTCATTTGAATAATGATTATTATAAACTTGGTAATAATAAGATTAGAATTACTATTCAACTTGGTTATAATAAGATTATTATTAAACTTCGTAAATGTTATTCAAATTCTAAAGTCGTTAGAGAGAATAATTAGTTATTGAAATTTTTTCAAAATAACTGCAAGTAAGAATAAAAAAAGAGAAGGAAAGAAGAAAAGGACAGAAAGGAAAGAAAAAAAAGGAGAGAAGGAAAGAAAAAAAGAGGAGAAAGGAAGGAAAAAAGGAGGAAAGAAAGGAAAGAAGAAAAGAGGAAAGGTTAGTTCTAGTGGGCCGTGGTTACGCCTTCGTTACGCCTTCGTGACGCCCAGAAAATGGAAAGGGAAGAGTAGGGATGGGAGTGGGGAGAGGGCTTTCTTCCCCCCCCCCCCCCCCCCCCCGGTTGACCCAGATTCCGCGGAAACAGAAAGTTACCCCCACCAAACTCCGCCCACCGCCCACTAAGCCCCGCCCATTCTCCTCCCATTCATCCTCTTTTACTGCTACTGCAAATGGAAACGGGATAAAATAAATAATAAAAAAAATTTATTATGCGCGTTCGGTTTGACCTTATACAACTTTAGTTTTGAATAACATTATGTTCAGGATGTTGTAATACAAAATACGTATTGCATCATTTCTGAGCAAGGTGTTCTTTCACTTTTCGATGTTCCGGTTACGCGTGTTTGTTATGTGACCTTTTATAATGTTAATTTTGAATAACATATTACATAATTTCTTACGTGCAGTTTTAGAAGGTTTACCTTCAACTTTTCGAGTATAAAAGGAGGCATTTAGTTCGAATAAACTCACAAGTTATTTGTTCAGTGAATCTACTGGTAAGTGCTTTTACTTCTTAATTCATTAATAGATCTATAGTATGATACTCTATTTTTCCAGATATATCTGTTCTGTATCTGTTCTTGTTTGTTTAACAATTTAACTGTAAGTATTATTAAGTAAGATTTACGTTTTAATGTTTTAATATACTCCGTATTTTTGCATGCTAGTAATGTCCTTTGGAAATGAACGCCCAATTTTACAGCAATATTTACAAGGAAATCCTTCTTCAACAGTAACTACTAGCGTGGAATCTGCATTTAGAGAAACACAGACAGGAGTGGCAAGTACTGCTCAAGTAAATGTTTCTCAGAGTGCATTTACCACTCAAGCAAATGTGCCGCCTTCATGGTGGAATGAAATTGATAATTCCTCTTTCCTGTTGCAAGAAGAAATTATCAATGATTCTACACTGAACGCAGTTGGTGACGTAATAGATCGTGTGGATTCTCGAGACATTCATTCCAGTCAACCAATTGTTAGCCAATTGCTGGTTCCTAGCCCTTTTATTCTTAATCAGCAATCTACCCAACCTCCTTTTATTATTCCACAACAATTAATCGCTACTTCTTCTTTAATGAAACCACCTCAAACTTCGAAACCACCAAATAAACCAGTTTCCCCATCAAATAAATCAGTTCCCATTCTTAAACAACCCACTCAACCCCTTATTTCTTCTTTCCTTACGCAAACCAAACCTACTCAACCCCTCATTTCTCAACAGTCAATAGTTACTCCTATTGTAACATCCACATCAGCCTCTACTACTTCGGTTGCTGTAACATCCGTTCCTATTTCTACATCGGAAACTGTTCCTATTACATCCGTCTTTACAACTCCGAGTGTCATTTCTAGATCTGTTATTTCTAAATCAAAAACTCCGAGTTCCATTTCTAAATCTGTTTCTAAATCCGCTTCTAATACTCGTGAACCCACACAATATTTACGCACCCTACGTGGCAACCAATATTCTCGTCTAAGGACCGTTAGCGACAAGTATGAAAGAGTGTGGTTGCCTAAAGCAGAATATTTGCAACGCAGAAGGGAACGCACAATGGAACGTAGATTGGAAAGAATTGCTAATGAAAGACTTTTTCTTTCTTCTTTGCGTTCAAATCATGACTTGATGCATAGTGCGGAGTTGCAAGGTCAACTGAGTCAGTCGCAACCCCGTGTTGTTGCAGATAATATCCCGCTAAATCCTAATGACTCAGTTTCTGAAATAATTGATATATCAGACCGTTCAATGGAGATATCTCAATTATCACCAATTGGGAATAATAATAACACGAACTCATCAATTAATATTAATCCAGTAATGATTAATAATTCTCCTTCTGTTCGTCGACCGAGGACTATTAATCTACCGAGGACTAATGTTAGTGAATCTGCTAATATTATATCCAATATTCAGAATTTGTCATCTTCACAATCACAACCGGAACTACTTATCCCACCCTCTCAAATTCCACCTTCTCGCCTTGAAATATCCTCTCCTAGTGTCCGAACCTCTACACCTATTCGATCCCTTTCCTCATCACAACATGTTATACCCCTTCCTTCACCCTCTCCCAATTTAGTGGGAGTTATCTCAACAGCAGTCCAAAATTATTATGACGGAATTATGCCTGAAGTCAGGAACTGTTGTTTAGAGGGTGAGAAAAATCTTAGAAAAGTCACGGATGAGTTGCAATCTTGTCGTGAAATTTTACGTACAGTTCGCTTAAGGTCTCCGACTGACCAGGCTTTAAACGAACAATATGACAAAATTTCCCTCATTCACAACCGTCTGAGCCTGATCCAAGATTTGTTTCATAATCTTGTCGCAGACATATCTATTTAAAAGATTAAGTTTGATTTAGTGTCTTAAGATTTAACTTCTTCTCTTAAGTAGATATGTCTGTGAATTATATTGCTGTTTAATGGTATGTTCCTCACATGAAGTTGGAAATGTTGTCGAGGTATTAGGTATGTTTTCGAGGATATAAAAAATTATTTTTCTTTGTACAATTTTTAATAATTGTTATTCGTTTTACAGATGAGTTCTTCACCAAACGTGCCTCTCGTGAAATCAATTTTTATGAGGCAAGTGGAACTGAAAGTGAGTAATCTAATTTGTATTTTACGGTTTATATTTTTGATTATTTACTTTTTCAGTTAATGGACGGAACTCTGATTAATGCGGAAACGGCGGTAGTTAATTATCGCATGGTTCATCCACGTATCGAACGGTCACCTTCACCCAGCTACACTCCAACGCCGCTAGCGGCGGCCACACCTGAACGAAGGCCGCCGGTGCAGCAAGTGGCGGCGCCTCAACGCATCCGCCTAAAAAGGAGGGTGTTTGCGCCGCCAGTGTTGGAGCCTCTACCTCGGCCTTTACCACTAAAGGTGGAGGTGGAGGAGGAGGAAAGGGGAGAGGTGGAAGTGGAATCCACGATGGATGAATCTTGGGTTCGTTATCGTTCATTACCTTTCAACATTTTAATAACATCTTATTTTTTACAGTGAGGAGCATTAGAGCATTAATCAGAGTTTAGGTTAGAGATATTAATTTAGTTAGAGTTAGAAATATTAATTTAGTTAGAAATATTAATTTAGTTAGAAATATTAATTTAGTTAGTTAGGAACATTAATTTATTATATTTATTTAAATAAATAATTTATGAGTTTTAAAGAGTGTTTATATAGCAGTTGATATTGATAACTACAACACAGTAATAGAGTATCGCGTTTGGTAACGAGGAAATTAATAACGTGTTGTAAGGAGCAAAAATATTTTGAATATTTTTGAAAAATATTATTTTAAATATGAAGTTTCAACAACAGTCTTTAAAGTTACCCGTACAAAATTTCGACGATGCAATCGCAAATGAAACCTTTAAACGTCACAGTGTTCTCTTCGGAGGATCAAGTAAACGCGTTATCATTAGCGGGAGCTCAGGGGCTGGTAAAAGTAATTCCTTAGTGACATTATTAACCCATCCGAACGGATTACGTTTCCAAAATTTATACATCTGCTGTAAGACCTTATCTCAGGGGAAGTATAAATTTCTCCGACATTTGCTATCAACAGTGCCCGAAATAGGCTACTTTGAAATTTCCGATATTGAAAAAATGGTGTCACCTACAAATGTAAAAGAATATTCAGTCGTTGTTTTTGATGATGTTCAGTGTACTACACAAAATTTAATTAAAGAATATTTCTCCTTTGGACGTCATAGAAATGTTGACTGCTTTTATTTAAGTCAAACTTACAGTGCAATACCCAAACAAATGATTCGTGATAATTGTAATTTCTTAATACTATTTCGTCAAGATTTCACAAATATGAAACACGTTTACGATGATTACGTCAGCGGAGATATGACTATGGACCAGTTTCGTAATATCTGTTACGCTTGTTGGAAGGAACCGTTTGGTTTCTTAGTTATTGATACCGATTGTTCCATAAACGCAGGGAGATATCGTAAAGGATTCGACACGTACATATATCTTTAAAACCACTACATTTTACATAGTTCTTTCATTTTTACATAGTTCTACAGTTCTTCAGTACTGTAACAGACGTTAAAGGATGCGGATGCACCATGAGTAACAAACTTAAAGCAGAATTAGCCACTGCGCGCGAAAGTTTGCGTACTAAATTAAAAACACTTAAATCCGATATTGCACAAGCAAAACATCATGCGGAGCAATCAAAAAAGTATCTGCAGACAACTTATTCACCTATTGTAGAGCCACTCCGAGATATTGTCAATAAGCTAGATGTTGTTCGCAGCGTATTACCTATGAAAGAGGAGCAACAGTCATACGAAGCCAGTGAAAAGAGATTGAAAGAGGAGCCAAAGAGTTCTTTCCTACGAAAAAGACCGATTTATAAATTGAGATCTGATCCTTCTTTCATACGAAGAAGACCGAGTTATAAATTAAAATCCGATCCTTCGTCGCGAATTGGATTGTCAGAGGAGCATGATGTGGGTACTTCAACGCCACTTGGACGTGAAATTAAACAACCTTCCATCTTAGAAGATGAAGAAATTCTTGAGGTTCCTCATGAAAAGTCCACATCTCCAACTTCAAAATCTGTTTATGAAGAAGCAGAAGAATATGACACTGAAAGCAGTAACCCCCCTGCGGACGAATCCCTGGCTCATGCTCGTACACTTCTAGAAGAACGAAAATCATTACTTCGGACTAGATTAGAATCACCGCTGGTGGAAGCTGCCTTAGAATCGTATCATCCGTTAGCACGTGATTATGTTACACGATTTGAAACTGATGTAGAAAATGAATTCGATACAAAATACGGTGTAAGAGAAGAAGATGAGAGATTGTTTGTTGGGAACCAGGAGCTTAAGTTTGACGGTCCCGATCTTGTAATTGGAGACTTGGCGTATAAGGGTACTAAAGGTTTATACGAGCTGGTTTTTAAGAAAAATCCAGAGAAATTTACGTTTCACGATGTGCGAGACTATAGAGATATATTGAGAAGAACTAGTGCGTTTAAAGTTAATTATAATCCCTCAGGGCGAATATCTGCAAGCAGAGGATTTAAATATGTGAATATTATAAAACCAATAATTCAGGGAAAACCACCAAACGTTTGGTGGGCGCGAAGCTGGAAAACAGGTGGAGCTTTGGAGAAAAAGCTTGTACCTAACAAATGTTTGCAGTATCAATACTGGGATGATCCTAACGAACTAGTAGAACGATTGCGTTTATTGAACGCATCCAAATCAGCAGGTCACTCCGCACATAACAATGAAATCATAGCGATCATTGAAGAATTAAAAGAGGCTAAAATTATTTTGTAAATTGTAGTATTTAGTGGAGTGCAAGCGAGCACACATTTCAGTTTCACATAGTTGTTGATTGATTCACAATGACTATTGATAAGTTTGGAAGACACGTTCATAAACACACAGTTTTCAAACACATTGCTGCTACACCATTATTTTACGAAACATTATTAGACTTTCAGAGTCAAGAGCTTAACGCCGAAAGTGTGTATTTGCTTTCAAATAGAGGTCACCAAACGACGTATACGATCCAAGAAACTTGCGTTGTTAAAAAAGTACTTATTCATCAACCTACTATTGTCAACATTACAGTATCCATCAACGCTATAAATTGTACTGATACTTTAATTGGAAGAACGTTGAATGTGGGAGATCAAATCTCGTTTACTTGCACATCTTTAGTTTGTGCAGTTCCATTATTTGTTGAATTCATCGTAAGAAAACGAGTTCTAACTGAAAATGTCTAATCTATCTTCTAATGTGAAACGTGATGTTGTTAATGAGTTGCACAAACCAGCAAGGAAAAACTTTCGCCGTCGTCGAGTAATAATAAAAGGACTCAGAGATCTCTTCCAAGCAGACTTAATTGAAATGCTACCTTATGCCAAGATAAACAAAGGATACAAATACATTCTGACAGTGATCAACGCATTTTCCAAGTATGCTTGGGGAATACCATTAAAAAATAAGACAGGTAAAGAAGTAACCAAAGCTTTTCAATCGATTTTATCTGAAGGTAGAAATTCTGTACCGAAAAATATACAAACAGATAACGGAAAGGAATTTTACAATGCAGAGTTCCAAAATTTAATGAAGAAATATAGAATTAATCACTATAGCGCATACTCTAATTTAAAAAGTTCGATAGTCGAAAGATTTAATAGAACCCTAAAACAAAAAATGTGGAAAGAATTTAGCATGTAAGGAAATTTCGGATGGTTCAATTTATTACCAAGGCTAATTGAAGAATACAATAACACTGTTCACAGTACGACGGGTTACAAACCCAGCAAGATAAATCAAAGAAATGCGCAAAGTATTTTACAGTCCGTCTACAGCAACCTTAAAATTGTGGATCCAAGAATTGCAAAATTTAAAATTGGAGATCATGTGCGCATCAGTAAATACAGACAAGCATTTTCGAAGATGTACACTCCGAATTGGTCCAACGAAATATTTACCATTTCGTCGGTGCAGAATACTAATCCCAGAACATATCTAATTAAAGACGCTGATGGTGAAGCCATTCTTGGTGGGTTTTATGAGTACGAGTTACAAAAAGTAAAACATCCAGATATATATTTAATTAATGTATTGAGAGAAAAAGGTAATAAGGCGCTCGTAAGTTATTTAGGATTGAGTTCTAAACATGATTCATGGATACCAAAACGCAATGTTTTATAATAAATATTTATTAACTACAACTGTAAACATACAATACTCACAATACACAATAAATGAATTTTACAAATTAATTTATTTACTTTCTAACAGAACTTATAGATAAAACATACTTTATTTATTTTCTAATTCTTTTTCCAGTTTTTCAATTAGTTCTTTTAGTGTTTTATCTCTTTCTATATCAGCAATTTTATGGTGACCCCACGCCAGAGTATGAATTTTGTCATCCAAAATATAACGTTTATCGTCTTTAGATGATAAGGCAATTTTATTTTTCAACTCTGTATACACCGTATGAAAATCTGAGTGAAACACGTACATCTTTTTAAAAATAAAACCATCTCGTTCAATGATTTCTTTGTAGTCATCTACAGATAAGTATTTATCTATAACGTATTTTTTAACACCTTTTGCTTTCTTAGTACATTTTGAAATAAGCTTTACACAGTAGGCTTTCGCACCGGTCCCGATAAAAGATTCTATAACCTGTCCTGCGTATTCGTCTTTAAATCGTCCAATAACTGATTCAGTTCGAGGCATTTCATGTACATTATTCGGTGGGTAATTTGAAGTATCAAATTTATCTAAATTTTGCTTTATGTCATCGTATACATTATCAGTATTAACGGTCAGTATTAAACTATCCGTATCAGTATATAATAAAGCTGCTCTATTGTTATATTTTCGCTTTATAAAATTGTAATAAAAATCGTACATTACTGTTTTTGATATTTCCAAAACACAAAACCCTACGTATAAAGGTTTATTATAATTTACTTGTACTTTGCATAATTCTATTGCGGCCAGGTGATCACTAAAAATTTTACTCGATTTATAGTTTGGTTTAGCTATCAATGATTCAGCTCCCGGTCTTCGATTATGGGTTTCCCAGCTGGTGGCCAATTTAATGTCGACGCGATTCTCAACATTTTCCATAGTTTTACCGAAAACACTATTATTTAATAATTTGTAAAAATTTTTTTCGAATTCGTTTTTAGCTTCAGCTCGTTTTTGTGAATTAAAGTCTATGTATATTTTTAGCCAACGAGATTGCTTAAATTTAATTGCCCTATGAATTTGGTTTAATATTAAACCATTTTCCAAACATTGTTTCAGATTTAAATAGTGAATTATGTATTTCCTTTTGTTGTACAGATTTGGAATAAGTTTACCATATTTCGAATTTGGAGGAATTATGTTTTCCGGACAAAATGGTAATTCGTTGTGGTTGTCATGTAAATGAGTCGGGTATTCCAAATCTACTTCGAATATGTACCCGACATCTGAATTTTCTTCTAACTCTGAAATGTTAAGATTGTTAATCTCTTCTGTACACAACCAAGTAAATTCTCCCCACGGAAATCTGGAACACATTGCGTGACCGTACAGATTTGTAGCATCAAGATATAGTAAATATTTAGTTGCCTTCTTAGAGTCAAAACCATGCACAAATTTATTATTAGCGTTTTCGATTCTTTTAGTGCACATACTCACTCCACCGCGTATACCCATTCTAAAAAAATGTAGCATATCAACATCTTGCAGTAACTCTAATTTAATTTTTGTCATTCTTAACATTGCATCCCAACTTAATCCTGGAGCGGTGAAAAAATGGCAAGGATCTAGTTTGTAATTATCAATACAAAGGTCTCTGAAATTTTCAAATACGTCTGCCAACAGTAAAACATCAGATGTTACGTATACATCACTGTAATCACCCATAGTTTTACAGTTAAATAAATTCCAAACGCGCTGTGCTCTCTCATAATCTTCATCACTTACGTGTTCATCATACAGCACATCATAAAAATCTTTCTTAGAAGGTAAAGTGGCAAAATCTAATTTCATGAGTGAGTCAATAAAACAATACGGGAAAATTCCTTTTTGACGTATTAATTTAAACATCTCCTCATCGTTAAAATATTTTCTAATTTCCCTACATTGCCAATCTTCCAAGTATGAACTTAATTTCTCTAAAGACGATTGCATGAAACGAAAAGAATCTACAAATCTTATTTTGAAATATACTTTACGCTTTTTACCTTTACAGTCTGTCTTATCCCCCACGTGTATTAATTTCGAAAAGGATATATATTTTTCCTTATTTTGTGCGATCACGTCCACATCTTCACCTTCTAATGCCATTGTCTTTACAAACAAGTGACTGTCATAATTAGAAAGATTATGAAAAAACACTGGAATAAATTTTGGTATTTTAAAATTAATGTTGCACACAGAGTGAGCAGCACCTCTAAACGCTCCCGATAAATGTTCGTGATCACGCACCTTCTCCTTAACATCTAATATTGGTTTTTCACAAATATGACACATTGTTGCACGGTCGTATGCCTCTTTTTCTTCTCGTGTTAAATCAGTCATCGGCTCAATTTTACTTAAATATTTATCGTAAATTTCTTTAATATCTTTTTCTAACCATTTTATAAACTCCGTGGCGGCATTCTCTCCGCGATATAACTTTAACATTGACAAATTTGCATTGAAACTGCACTTAATGTAATATGCAAATGAATGAGGTTCGTGTTCATAACACTTAACAGTGAAAGATTTATCTGGATTTGGTTCTACTCTGTCCAGTGGTTTTAGCAATGCTTCGAAATCGGCATATATAACAAAAGGAAGTTTTAACTGTTTTTCAAAATTTTCAAATTGTAATATATTCTCTGGCAAAGATTCACCATACTTATTTATTTTTAACTCTGTCGATGGTAAAACTGTTTTGATAACTTTACAGTCTTCCCTCTCGTGTCGTTGCAATTTTTCAATACATGGAAAATACACTAAACATCCTTCACAAATATATTTCTCGTGACCGTGATGTGAAGTCTGTTTTGACACTAAACGTGATAAATTTTTAATCCAACAATAGTGAGTATTTCCGTTGTTGTCATCAATTAATAATAAGTTTATATGAATATTTTTTCTATTTTTAGTAAAATGTAACGGTCCTACAACTTCATCAACCGTAACCTTACCATTATAATGGGAACCGAGTCCGTAGACATTTATAGAAATATTGTTCTTGCTTTCAAATTTCTTCACGTCACAAACTTTCAGTGGAAATTCTAGGTCAGTGAAATCCGCTACTGTGTTATAATGGGGATACGAAGACATCCTTTGAGGAAGACCTGTCGGTTGACACATCGCTGACGTTATCGCCCAGGCAAAGCAAGCGTTGTCGTTATTTCTGACATTTATGACAGCTTTCTTCGCACTTATTGAAGACGGTAATGGCATGAAGCTGGATGCTTTCAGTGGATTGTATTTATTAATGTTGACTTCCATATATAAAATTCTGCACAAAGTCCATCCTGTAACAATATTTGCAACTTTAAGTTTTATTCTAAACGATTGCACCTATTATTTGTTTTACCTGAATCTCTCTCCTGAAATTCCGACATTTTTACATGTATTTCGTTTACAAAATCACGATATATATTGTATATATCAGTTCCAAAACAAGTTATTTTATTCTTGGTGTTAAAAGATTTTATCTCAGAACTTTCTTTAGAATCTAAGAAATATACTCCGAAAATTTCCACATTCCACTTTAATGCTTTATGGATGTCTAATATACTTTGAACCAAAGTTAGTACTTTTTCTTGAATATTGTACATAAAATCCTCGACATCGACATAATTGTAAGGTTCCGTTATACGGTACGTTACGATTTTATCTCCGAATGCACCAGCTATCTTCTCCACGCCGTTATCGACGACCACAAAAGCATTACTTTTATGTGAATTACTACGCAAATGTGCTGAGAAACACTTTCTGCTGACGTATATTTCACACACATCACATTTCATAACGTTCACCTGGTCAACAACTTTGGACGGTCCGGCAATTTCATCTAATTTCAAACGTTTTCCCTGGCATGACGTACGCAAATGACGATTCATATTATCGATTCGCGTAAATTGTTTGCCACACTGATTGCAATCAAACATGTTTTATAATTTTAATAAGCACTATCACGTTCACTACGTTCAATAAGTTGGTAAACTCAATCTGAGGGTCAACCGTCGTCTGCGGATATCAAATTAAACACCTCCTTAAATAGGTACATATTCAATAACAGGTTGCGTCAGGGTTATTTCAAAACAATTACATTTGAGTCACCGCGCTTCAAGGTCCGTTACGAGGTCACCTCAGTCATTTCAAGGTCGCCTCAAGGTCACCCCAAGGTCATTTAAAGGTCACCTCAGAGTCATTTCAAGGTCATTTCAAGGTCACCTCGAGGTCATTTCAAGGTCATCTTGGGGTCATTTCAAGGTTATTTCAAGGTCACCTCAAGGTCATTTCAAGGTCACCTCAAGGTCATTTCAAGGTCACCTCAAGGTTATTTCAAGGTCACCTCAAGGTCATTTCAAGGTCACCTCAAGGTCATTCCAAGGTCACCTCAGGGTCATTTCAAGGTCATTTCAAGGTCATTTCAAGGTCACCTCAAGGTCATCTCAAGGTCATCTCAAGGTCACCTCAAGGTCATCTCAAGGTCACCTCAAGGTCATTTCAAGGTCATTTCAAGGTCACCTCAAGGTCATTTCAAGGTCATTTCAAGGTCACCTCAAGGTCATTTCAAGGTCACCTCAAGGTCATTTCAAGGTCATCTCAAGGTCACCTCAAGGTCATTTCAAGGTCACCTCAAGGTCATTTCAAGGTCACCTCAAGGTCATTTCAAGGTCACCACAAGGTCATCTCAAGGTCATTTCAAGGTCATTTCAAGGTCACCTCAAGGTCATTTCAAGGTCATTTCAAGGTCACCTCAAGGTCATTTCAAGGTCACCTCAAGGTCATTTCAAGGTCATCTCAAGGTCACCTCAAGGTCATTTCAAGGTCACCTCAAGGTCATTTCAAGGTCACCTCAAGGTCATTTCAAGGTCACCACAAGGTCATCTCAAGGTCACCACAAGGTCATTTCAAGGTCACCTCAAGGTCATTTCAAGGTCACCTCAAGGTCATTTCAAGGTCACCTCAAGTTCACCTCACGGTCATTTCAAGGTCACCTCAAGGTCATTTCAAGGTCACCTCAAGGTCATGACCTTGACCTTGAAGCTCATGGTGGGGTCACGTCAGGAATAGGCCGATTCTGGAACCTCCTCCGACCTTGACCTTGAATTTTATTGGTCAAGGTCGGAGGAGGTTCCAGAATCGGCCTATTCCTACTACTCTCTAACTTATTCATGCAGAGGAACTAAAATTATATGTCAATTTTACCTGCATAATTCCATTTCTAATGATAATATTTAATCGCATCCTAATAGTTATGTTGAGTCATAATGTTATGCGAAATGAGTTGGGATAATTATTTTGGAAATGGTTTGAGAAACTTGAATTAATTATTCTTCGTAACTGCAATAATTATAATTGAAACACATAAAACATGAAGTAAAGACGACGTTTGCTTAACCTCAGCGGTACGTATTAATACAATCGGGTCTCATAAATTCCAAGTTATCCTAGATCCCGACATGTAGGGCAAATATTTCCACAGCGCTGAAACACGTTTGCGAATTAGATTTCAAAGTAAATATCTTGCTACATTTCTCGACGGTAAATATTAAGCTCACTTCCGGTGATATTATTTCTCCGGAGAACTCATAATTGGTTTGCACGGCGAGACAATCCGGGCTCGATTTTCTTTCATTTAGCTTCGCCGGATCGGCGGATACTTCTTAAATTTTGCTGTAATCATATCCGATCCCTCACAATTAAACGGATGGGAATTATTTTCCGGCAGATTTTACTTTCTAATCAAATCTAATTTATTCCTCATTTAACTTCGCCTTAAATCCATAAACACACAGTTCGAAAACAAATTAAATGCCTCCTCTTCTCTTATGAAACTGAGGTTCCCGTGGAAATTGCTCGTCTTCTCTTTGACTCCACGAAACTCTTTCATGAAAATTACTTCGCCACCTTTGATTATAATAGTCGGCTCGGTAATAAGTTTCTGCTGACGACGCAAAGTTCCCGGCCTCTCTCTCTCTCTTTCTCTTCCTCCCCGTCACGCTTCGGAAAGATGACACTGACAGTTCGAAATGCAAACGAAGTGAAATCTACCCCCTAATCACGCTCGGGATAATGGGGTGAAATCTGATTTTGTTGACTCAGGTTTACTATTATTGTTCGTGTTATTACAAAGTAACAATTGTGTGGTGCTCGGAAGAAGGCAAGGCATCGATTTTCGGGCATATTTAAAGCGTGAAAATACTGATGAGGTGCCAGGGCACTATTTCAACGCGGCCATAAATTTTTGCAACCTCCGAAAGTATATGGCCGGGATTAAGGTGCTCATTGACTATGAGGGTTGCCGCTCTCAAAGGGACGAGATATATTACACCTTCTCCGCACAAGACCCAAGATTAAAGCGTTCCCTTTCAGCGGATACAATGCGTATCAGGTACATTTTACTTGTGAATTCCAGAACACAAAAGAAACCGAAAGTGACAGCGAAATTTAAAACAGAAAAAAAAAACAAGGATCATTATTTGGAGGAGTTTTAAATCAAAGTAAAGAACACAGAAAAATTTGAAAGATTCGAACTTGAGACTTATTATTATTTTTTTAAACTGTGGTGGGGTCTTAAGTCTCATTGACCTGTAAAGACCTCAGGAGCTGGAGTATATAAAGTGTTCCATAGTTTTGTTGCTTCCAAAGCTCCTCGCCGCCGTTTAAGGGGAAACAGTGTCGAATTTTCTCTCCAACACTGAAGAGTGCCCGAAGTGGACACCGTCCACCCCTGAGATATATCTGGAGCGCGGTTTGAACCCACGACCTTGCGATTGAAAGGCCGGTCCCCCACTACCATTTGGACCTTTCAGACGTCAAATACTTTACCAATTAAACTGTTATAACCTACAATTCGAACATTAGTGTCTAATTTATATTAGAAACAGATAATGAATCTCGAGTTCTAAGCGGCGGAAAGTAAGAACAATATGAAATTTATTGAAGGACAAGTTTAATGTTTAGCATTCCTCATGCAATGTAATTACGCTGCAGCCGCGAGTGATAACGTTAAACTAATATGAACATCTGGTCATTCCAGGGCCAAAACCAACCAAGCAGAGTATAAACTTGCAAAGCAAGCAAGAAATTAACGCTCTATAAAATTGTATAGGTCCTATATGTTGGACATCGTAGGCGGCATTTCGCACCTACGAGTTTATTTATTATATATTAAAAAAAAACAACCATATAGTAACTTGACATAATTTTTGTACGCGCGATTTTTACTTTGTATTTAAAAGTACAAAGTTTTTTTAAACTCAAACCGGACAGAAAAATGAAGAGAACACACTCAACGTTTCGCTATAAATTTATAGCTTCGTCAGGAGTGAAAAAAAGTAAATAAACAACTTGTCAAGAGAAACAAGTCGTCAAGAGAATCTTTTTTTTTTCACTCCTGACGAAGCTATAAATCTATAGCGAAACGTTGAGTGTGTTCTCTTCATTTTTCTGTCCGGTTTAAGTTTAAAAAAACTTTGTACTTACAATTTTCATCGGACAAGAACAAACTTCAATTTTGTATTTAAACTTTTAATACAAGTATTTTGAAGCCATAACTGTTTGTAACAAGTTAATTAACAAACAACAGGTTATGGGCCCAGTTTTCGCCAATAAAAGTGTAGTTTTGTGATTATGGCAGAAAACACGCGCGTTACAATCACCAAGTTAAGTAACGAAAACTATCAAGTATGGAAATATAAAGTTGAGCTTCTATTAAGTAAAGAAGATTTATGGGACGTCGTGAATCAGGAGCTACCTGAGGATGCAATGTAAAGTGGACAAAGAAGGATGGACAAGCACAAGCTACAATAGGTTTACTAGTTGAAGATAATACGTGAAAGACAACCGCTCGAGACACGTGGAATGCTTTCAAAAGGCTATCAAATGCTATCAAAAGGCAACCTTGACAAGTAAAGAGTTTCTTTTGAGAAATATTTGTAATCTGAAATTAGATCAGGATGGTGATATGGAAAATCATATAAATACAACGCTTGACATAGTGAATAAACTGACAGCGTTGGGTTAACAGTTAATGGATCAATTAGTTGTATCGATGCTCTTAAGTAGTTTACCAGATTCGTACAACACGCTTATTACTTTATTATTACTATTTGACTTTAGATCTGGTTAAAGGAAAAGTGATTGATGAATACAAACGTCGCAAATCTACAGGGCTTCTATGCCAGTCGGCTGAATCTGTTCTTAAAGTATCAAATAAATCATCTAAGGACTTTCAACATTTAAAAATATCTGCTTATCCGTTAGATCCAGGACACTTAAATATACATACGTGATGCAGGAGGTGTTTTGAAAAATAGAGAAAAGTACCAAAAATTGTTGGGAGCGCTACTATACATTGCAGTTAACACCAGACCAGATATAGCAGCCAGTGTATCAATTTTAAGTCAACGTATTAAATCAGCCACTCAGTTAGATTGGACAGAGGCGAGACGAGTTGTCAAGTATCTGAAGGACACTGTTGATTGGAAACTTCGGATTGGAAATGTAACAAGAGATTAAGATAATAATGATCGATTAATTGGTTTTGCAGATGAAAATTGGGCACAAGACCCAACTAATAGAAAATCTAATAGTGGTTACGTTTTTCTTCTTAATGGTAGTTCAATCAGTTGGACACGTAGAAAACAAACGTATGTTACGCTTTCATCTACGAAGCTGAGTATGTTGCGCTCGCAGAAACCTGTCAAGAAGGATTGTGGATCGAAAGATTGCTTAATGATTTTGGGAAAAGTAAAAGGAAACCAATGAAAATATTCGAAGATAATCAAAGTTGTTTAAAAATGATTTCGTCCCAAACTTTTAATAACCGAACAAAACGCATAGATACTAAGTATCATTATATAAAAGATTTAAAACTTTCTAATGTTGCAGATTTTTCATATTGGTGTACATCAAATATGTCGCCAGACATGTTGACTAAGCCGCTTCATGGAATAAGGTTGAAGAAATTAGCTGTTGGTTACGGATTGGGTCCATGGAAGATATAACCTCGTCGGTGAGGAGGAGTGTTGGACATAGTAGACGGCATTTCGCACCTACGAGTTTATTTATTATATATATATATATATATATATATATATAACGCGGAGGACTACCCGGAAGAATACTACAGCATTCAACACCCGCGGAAGCCTACGGATTAACATTATCGACCTGCACGGGGAGGAGATACTACAACGAACGAAGAAGATGGAGAAACTACGGTCAAGAAGAGGTAAGCTACTGTGCAAATTGACTTTCCGGGAACGCTGCCGGGATAATAACATCGTGCCGAAGAGTATGAAAGTAACATTCCACAAGAAGAACAACCAAACCAAGAACATCCTGAGAAGAGCAAGTATGGCATTACTACGAGAAGCAATCCACGACACCAGGAAGGAACTGAATGAAGTTAACGTAAAGCTTCTAGCAATACATATGGAGCTGAGTCGCACACTACATCCGTTGTTATAGACAACACTGGACCAACTCTCAGCTTTTCGTGAAGAAACGGACACCGAACTGACAAGAAGAAAGCAGAAGAAGAAGTTCGAACATCTACAAAAAGAACAAAAGCCGAAGGAACATGTTACACCGCTCGTATTGGAGAAAGTTGTTCATAACGTATCAAGCTATCCACTCGACGAAGCCAGCAAAAGTGTACTGGCCAAGGGTTTCAACTACGCTGTAGCACCAGCCAGCATACCAATGGAGAACATAATATGCAGTGTGGAAGCATCCATCATCGGATTACCGGAGGACACAGCGGAGACAATACGACAAGATGTATCCCAAATCCTAAGACGAGCAAAACCACCAAAGAGGAACCTATCTCGAGAAGAACTACAAGCTCTACACACGCTGAAGAAAAATGAACAAATCGTCATACTTCCAGCCGACAAAGGAAACGCCACCGTTGTGATGGATCGTAACGACTACGAAACGAAGATGGAGGTCCTACTAAACGACCCAGCGTACAACACCATCGCCACAGATCCAACGACATACTTAGAGAAGACAACGAAAGCTAAAATCAAAGCCAGCTCAATCAGTCAAGAGCAGCAATTACAATTGATCCCGAGGGAAAAATCATCCAGATGCCCAAAGCTCTACGGATTACCAAAAATCCATAAGGAAGGGATACCACTGAGGCCAATCGTCAGTTCCATCGGATCACCGTTACAACCACTAGCAAAATTCTTGGCCAAACGACTGCAGCCATACGCCGAAGAAGCAGAATCCTACGTAAAGAACGCAGGCCACTTCATCGAGCGTATAAAGGACTTCACCGTAGAACCAGGAGATCTGCTAGTAAGTTTCGACGTGGTCTCACTATTCACCAACATACCAATAGACGAAGCAGTGGATATCATTCATCTAAAACACCACATCCCAGACGACACCATGGACCTGGTGAAGCACTGCTTGAAGAACACCTACTTCATCTTCAAGAACCAACGTTATAAACAAGTAGAAGGATCACCCATGGGATCAGCATTATCTCCTGTAATCGCCAACTTATTCATGGAGGATTTCGAAGTACGGGCCATCGATACCGCAAGTCACAAACCACACCTGTGGCTCAGATATATGGACGACACCTTCATAATATGGAAGCATGGAGAAGAACAACTACGAAGATTTCTGCAACACCTGAATGAAATCCATCCGAAGATCAAGTTCACGATGGAAATCGAAGAAAACAACGAACTTCCATTCCTCGATGTACTTATAAAGAAAAAACCAGATGGAAGCCTTGGACATTCCGTATACCGAAAACCAACCCACACGGAACGGTACCTGAACGCACAATCACATCACCATCCAGCACAATTGCAATCAGTGGTAAGGACCCTCGTCACCCGGTCCCAAAGATTGGCTGACTCAGAAAACAAGGTAGAAGAAATGAAGAAAATCCGCTCATCTTTAATAAAAAATGGATATCAGGACAAACAAATCAGGAAAGCCGAACACCAACGCAAACCCAAGACACAGGAAGAGGAAAAAGATATAGTAGGAACAGCATGCCTACCATTTGTTAAAGGGACAACAGAGAAGATCAGCAGAATACTCAAGAAACACAATATCCGGACATCATTCAACACCGACAAGAAAATTGGAAACATCCTGCCAACAGTCAAAACTAAAATACAACTGGAAAGCCAAGGCGTGTACGGAATTCCCTGTCAAGATTGCGACAAGGTCTACATAGGCCAAACAAATAGAAAAATAAGCGTCAGGAGAGAAGAACATCGAAAGGCCGTCGAGAAGGACGAGAAAACATCATCATTGGCACAACACGTAAAAACGATTTCACACAAAATAGATTTCGACAACACCAGAACAATTGCCAGCGTAGAACACAAGACCAAACGCATCATCCGAGAAGCGATAGAAATCGAGAAACATCAGATGAACTTAAACACCAGAGATGATGCCTTACGACTACCACCCACCTGGAGGCCAGTGATCCGAAAATCCACCGACCGTCGAGGACCAGTAACCCGAAGCCAGAAACCAGCGAACCCCGGACCATCAGGATTAGGAGAAAGCAGTCAACAGGCACGACCCAATCAACCAACAACAAGAAGTCAAGCGGAAAAACCACCAAGCGTAACGACGCGTGACCGCAACACGGTACTTAAACCACCACCAGCGCGACCAGAAGCCACTGTGACTCGAGTAACGACGAGGAGCAGAAGCAGGCAAGCAGCAGCGAAGACCTGAAGATGGCAAGTGAGACCTTGCCGAAACGTTGTCAGAAGACAAATAGTTCTTTAGAGAACTCAACGCGGAGGACTACCCGGAAGAATACTACAGCATTCAACACCCGCGGAAGCCTACGGATTAACAATATATATATATATATATACATCCCGCTATCATTTGGGCGTCTCTATATTGTCAATTAGCCATCACTTGGGCGTCCCCCGTAATTGAGCGTCCGTATACGGACGCTCGATTGTATCCCATGCAAAAAATTTTTTGGGGACTCCTAGGACCGCTACCTGTCATTTGGCAAAATTTTTCTGGACGGCCGAATGATGATCAAATGGAAGCAGTCGTATATTTTTAGTTCCAGCGTATATCCACTGGTGGCGCTAGTATCATTTTCGTATATAGAACTGCAGATATACAACTTTCACTTAAGTGCAATAGAGCGTCCAGTAAATTTGTCAACACTGTAATCCTATTTAAACATGCTTCTGTGATTCCCGCTCGAAAAAAATTCGTAGTCGGTTGGGTTTGATAGACAGGCATGTTGTAGACAGCATGTTTTTAAACTAGGAATAATTATTGCTTTAGGTTAATTGACATTGTATAGATTTATACAGGGTAGGGCAAAAGTATGGAACCGAAAACTGTTTGACGTATCTATTCGAAATTTGGTATGTGATTCAGAGTCAATAGGACCTACATTACCAATTTGTTTCAATTGTTTATCTGCTCTTGTTTCTGAGATCCAACGCCTACTTGGTTTTTCTTAAATAACAACCTGCTGATTTTTTTTCCTCTATTTAATAATTCGTTTAATTCTTTACACGACCACATAAAAATATTTATCTATTGCATAAGAAAGTTTCTAGGAAATATTGTTTGAATGAAAAAGTTAGAAAAGATGGTTTACGCTGATATTTAGTATTTGTTTTCTTGTTTTTAAGACAATTTTTATTAAATTTTTCTTTAGTTCTATCTTAAAAACAGTCCATAATCTTGTGGTTTTACAGTTTTTTTGTTAAAACTATAATTTTTGTCGAATATCAAACAATTAACCATTTTTCCTAACTTTTTCATTCAAATGTTTTTTTCTCGAAAATTTTCTTATGTAATTGATAATTATTTTTATATGGTCGTTTAGAGAATTAAACGAGCTATTAAATACAGGAAAGAAATCAGCAGGTTGTCATTAAAAAAAAATCAAGTAAGCGTTGGATCTCAGAAACAAGAGCAGATAAATTGAAACAAATTGATAATATATGTTTTATTGACTCTAAATCACATACCAAATTTCAAGTAGATACGTCAAACATTTTTCCAAATATTAAGCCGGTTCCATACTTTTGCCCTTCCCTGTATACGGTCGTTTAGAAATATCTTCCGATATTTTCAGGGTGATAGAACATCAAAAAATAAGGTCACCTTTTTATACAAAGTGAACAATAAGAAATTGATAAATTTTATGTTTTAACATGATGTAATAGGTGCATGCGAACTTTTAAACCTCAATTACTCCAAAATTGAGTTGAATCTGAACCTTTTTTGTGCCAAATAATCTAAAGAATATTTTTTTCACAAATTTTTGACGAAATGTGTAAACTGAAAAGTTAGGACTAAAGTATTAAAGCTACCCCTACAAAACTACTTTTTAAAACAATTTTTTGCTCGGATTGTCTTTTCAGATGCTTCCTAAAAGTTACCTGCAAAGAATTGTAGTGGCAGAGTCTCTAATAAAAAAGTTACGTAGTCCGTTTTG
Source organism: Prosopocoilus inquinatus (assembly GCA_036172665.1). Taxonomy (NCBI): domain Eukaryota; kingdom Metazoa; phylum Arthropoda; class Insecta; order Coleoptera; family Lucanidae; genus Prosopocoilus; species Prosopocoilus inquinatus. The sequence continues at coordinate 7,339,905 of CM069870.1, forward strand.
CCTTTTTATGTGGTCCCTTTACACAATATTTATAATGTGTAAAGGTGCAAATATGCCGAAGAAGCCGTGTTGTTCACCCTCGATATTTAGGTCGCGCTTGATACCTCGATATAAAACAAATGGAACTTTGCATTTCGAAGACGAATAGCAGTCCATATCTTCGACGTGCACGATTCCATTTAAAACTATTCATTTGTTTTACATCGAGATGATATTGCGGTATCGAGCGCGACCTAAATATCAAGGGTGGACAGCGAGGGCTCTTCGGCTTGTTGGTACCCTAAGTGGTTAACGGTAAAGTTCCCTATAAACACACATACACCAATCCCTACAATTTATTGCTGGAAAATATTGCTAGAGTAACTCCGCTTAAAGAAGCAGTAAACGAAATTTGCTAGAGTAACTCCGCTTAAAGAAGCAGTAAACGAAATTATCTTTTTTGTTCACATTGTTTAGATGAATTTATCTTACGGTAATATAACGCGAATAAAACAATTTTCACAACAAAAAGTGATTTTTTGTCTACTTGAATTTTTATTTAGTTATATAATTTTATACTGAATGAGTTTCTTTTGGCAATTTTGCAAAATAAACACTTGTACATAAGTGTTGTGAAAAATACATTTTTCATTCTAGTGGAGTAAAATGCTCTCACTATTTTTCAGTATTTCTATAAGAAAGCCATTCAGAATAAAAAGAAATAACTAAACAGATTCATTCAGATTATTCGCTTTACATTAAGGCAATATTATCAACTTAATATTAGCGACATCCTGCGATCGTTTTCTAACCTGACATTGCTTCTGCTAGCGAGGACCCAAATAGGACTGAAACAGCTATAGAGGATGTTCGAGAGATCCTCTGTAATAAAAAAGGATTTGCAACAAAATTTTGTAATCTTTTAATTGAAGTTGTCTCTAATAATACAGTTGTCTTTAGGGTGATCATTTATTTCCAGAAAGAGACTGTCATTAGAAAACTTGAAATCCCGAGCTTAATCTATAACTAGCTACTTTCCGTTGAATTCCTGGCTTCCGGTTGGAACCGCGTCTCTTCTCGGATTTCTTCTACTGCTGACGTTTCGTTCTCCATAGCAGAAGAACTTCCTCAGGGCTGCTGCCGCAGGTGGTCTTGCTGCTGTTTCTTGTAAGTCGTTGATACTGAGTTGGTATGTCCGCTGTCGTCGTATTTATAGTGGTCGATCGGCGCAACGGGTTCAATTGAACACAAACTAGAAACCGGCCACCAGATCCAATTCTCCGACACAAAACTCCTAGCCCGCTCGTCTCATTTGTTTAACCGGAAAATCCATGAATCTATAGAAATTTTCAAACACTCCAATAACCTGAACCGTGATAATGGCTTCTACCTTTACAATACACGGAAACATCTCATTAACGGCTCGTCACGCACCAACAGACCAATCCCCGCCCACCGTTTCACCCCGCTGCTGCCATCAACCACTATAAATACCACGACTGCAGACGTACCAACTCAGTCTCAACGACTTACAAGAAGCAGCAGCAAAACTACCAGCAGCAGTAGCAGCAGCCTTGAGGAAGTTCTTCTGCAATGGAAAACGAAATCCGGCAAGAGACGCTTTTCCAAGCGGAAGCCAGGAATTCAACAGCGGACGACGGCCGCGGAAGCCTTCAAGTTAAAGTAGCTAATTACCGTAATGTTTGTGTCCTGACGAACATGTGTTTCACATTAACGATCCACTGAGAAACTGAAAATATTAGTTGCCTTTCTATTGATTACGAACGTTATTTTTTAAGAACTCTGGAGTAACGCAGTACTTTTGGATATAAAAAAGTCAGTTTCGTGTTTAAATTTCACGAAACGAAAAGTCAGTTTCATGTTTAAATATCATGAAACGAAGAAATGAGTTTTATGTTTCAAGAAAACTTTCAGAAATTTTGAAAGAATTTCAGGACGGAATTTCGACGAGGTACCTTGAAGTACCCCCCTACCATTTAAGAACTTAGTAAAATTGACAACACTGCTGGAGCTTGCATTGCTTATCATATGGAAGCGTATACACAAAAAGGTCGCCTTATTGATGTTTAATCGGAGGGAGGTGTATATCAGCGGACGCCTTATGTATAGGACCAACGAAGGAGTTACAGATGATAGTGCAGTAGTAATATACACCAGGCCCGCCATGTTGGACGCTACATAGAACAGTTATGAAAGGAGCTTCCAGTGATACTGGGATGTATATATATATATATATATATATATATATATAAAACAACCATATAGTAACTTTGTATTTAAACTTCTAATACAAGTATTTTGAAGCCATAAGTGTTTGTAACAAGTTAATTAACAAACAACACTATAAAACAAAATTTATTATTTTTGTTATTAATGAATTTAACTATTAATTAAATCATATTAACTTACGGTTCCAGTACTGACTATTCAATGGGAAGAGTTGGTTGGAATTTAAAGAAGTACCTTCAAATTTACATACAGCGAGCGGCCCAAAGAGCGCGCAGCGCTTTCTTCATCTCTTCTCTGCGGAGGCCGACGAGTGTCACGCAAGCCCCTGCCCACTGAGAACGGAGAGAGCTTCGGGCCCTTCGGGCATATCAACAATTTATGAATTAATTATACTAAACCTTTTCCAAATGTAGTTCAGAAAGTAACAGATTAATTTCGGAGAGTGTCAATTGTATGTCAGAAATATAAAATGTATTTCAGACTGTACTGCTTGTAGTTCAGAAAAGTAAAATACATTTTTTCTTCTTATGTTATGAAATAACACAGCAATACGTTCTTCAAATAGTCAAGTGTAAATTAAAGTTAAATTAAAAACGAGAAAAGAATAACGGGGCCCGTAGTTCCTTTGCAAAGCTTTATCAGTGCACACCCGACAAATCGTTTCACTTGAATGCGATTTCACGTCGTCAAAATATGAATTAGAAACAATTAACAATGTGTTAAGAATAGATCAAAATAAAGTTAATTCCAATTTCAGGTTATCACATTAAGCTTCCATCCGTAGGGAAGTCATTCAAGTCGTGCAGGCCGTCGAATGAAACGTGGTGTCAAGTATCTCAGCCTCTAAGATAGGCAACGCTATATACAGCGCTGTATGACAAGCGAAGACTATTTTTTCTCACTTTTTTCTCAGGAACCTCAATAACACCACTTAATTCATCAGGTCTGGCTTCGAAGTAATCCATAGCAAGAAACCACAACACAAGGAAGCCCACCAAAGAAAGCCTAATTAAGAAGAATAAACAATTACGGACTAATTTGTGCACAGAAATCCCTGGTCATAACCATTGAATGAAGAAAGGGTTACCATGTCTCCCAGTGCTGATGGTTCTAAGTCTAAATCGCGCTTTGTCAATGTCTTCGGTGTACAAAAAAATGGCCATTTCCAAAGAAAAGCCTGTTTACCTAAAGTGCGATAAAGAACAGTTAGTTTCAGAATGCCAAAAACCCAAACCCATATCGGCCACGTACGGAAATTGTGGAAATCTTCACCCTGTCAATTTTAATTGATACGAAAAACATCTTACCCTTTCAAATCCTCAGCCCTCTACCAGGAAGACCTATGCTGGAGCGCTGGAGCTGTCCCTCAAAACCCTTACAATTTCAATCTCAACGCGATGTCCAAACCTCCCTCTGAAAAAAAAAAAAACAAAATTGAAACTAAAACTTCAGTTCATTAACCGAAGGAATTATGTCATAATTATGTCAGATTACTATTTACTATTAAAAGTAAAAGCAGTTCAAAATACTTCCTGTACTATAAAAGAGTCTTCAAAATGTACATTACTGTTTGGTGAGTGAGGAACATATTGAAGAATCAATAAATTAGAGGCCGGCGATTCCTCGGTTATCTTGTAAAGCCCGGTCTTTGGTAATAATGGCAGTCGATCATAATCTGTATTCGGGGTTAAAGGTCCCTTTCATAATGAACTATATTCGAATATTTGCGAAAAAATTATTTTAGGCAAAAATCATTCAGTTGCATTTCGGAGGTGCGGTTACCAACCCGGGTTTGGCATGAATGCCCTTGACCCAAATGTGGATGTGACTTTTCTTAAAATACACGTGTGGCTTTGCGTATTTGCAAGATCAATGATTACCACCGCGTCGTAATGTCAAGCGCAAACTAAAACTTTAGTTCATTAACCGCAGGAATTGTGTGAGATTTTACTATTATTACACTATTACTATTTACTATTAAAAATAAAAGCAGTTCAAAATACTTCCTGTTCTATAAAAGAATCTTCAAAATGTACATTACTGTTTGGTGAGTGAGGAACATATTAAAGAATTAATAAATTAGAAGCCGGCGCTTCCTCGGATATCTTGTAAAACCCGGTCTTTGATAATAATGGCAGTCGATCATAATTTGTGTTCGGAGTTAGAGGTCCCTTTCATAATGAATTATATTCGAATATTTGCGAAAAAAGTATTTTAGGCAAAAATCATCAGTTGCATTTCGGAGGTGCGGTTATCAACCCGGGTTTGGCATGAATGACCTTGACCCAAACTGGATGTGACTTTTCTTAAAATACACGTGTGGCTTTGCGTATTTGCAAGATAAAAGGTTACCACCGCGTCGTAATGTCAATCGCAAACTAAAACTTTAGTTTATTAACCGCAGGAATTATGTGAGATTTTACTATTATTATACTATTACTATTTGCTGTTAAAAAGTAAATGCAGTTCAAAATACTTCCTGTTCTGTAAAAGAGTCTTCAAAATGTACATTACTGTTTGGTGAGTGAGGAACATATTGAAGAATCAATAAATTAGAGGCCGGCGATTCCTCGGTTATCTTGTAAAGCCCGGTCTTTGGTAATAATGGCAGTCGATCATAATCTGTGTTCGGGGTTAAAGGTCCCTTTCATAATGAACTATATTCGAATATTTGCGAAAAAATTATTTTAGGCAAAAATCATTCAGTTGCATTTCGGAGGTGCGGTTACCAACCCGGGTTTGGCATGACCCAAATGTTGATGTGACTTTTCTTAAAATACACGTGTGGCTCTGCGTATTTGCAAGATCAAAGGTTACCACCGCGTCGTAATGTCAATCGCAAACTAAAACTTTAGTTAATTAACCGCAGGAATTATGTGAGATTTTACTAATATTACACTATTACTATTTGCTATTAAAAAGTAAATGAGGTTCAAAATACTTCCTGTTCTATAAAAGAATCTTCAAAATGTACATTACTGTTTGGTGAGTGAGGAACATATTGAAGAATCAATAAATCAGAAGCCGGCGATTCCTCGGATATCTTGTAAAACCCGGTCTTTGGTAATAATGGCAGTCGATCATAATCTGTGTTCGGGGTTAAAGGTCCCTTTCATAATGAACTATATTCGAATATTTGCGAAAAAATTATTTTAGTCAAAAATCATTAAGTTGCATTTCGGAGGTGCGGTTACCAACCCGGGTTTGGCATGAATGCCCTTGACCCAAATGTTGATGTGACTTTTTTTAAAATACACGTGTGGCTTTGCGTATTTACAAGATCGAAGGTTACCACCGCGTCGTAATGTCAATCGCAAACTAAAACTTTAGTTAATTAACCGCAGGAATTATGTGAGATTTTACTAATATTACACTATTACTATTTGCTATTAAAAAGTAAATGAGGTTCAAAATACTTCCTGTTCTATAAAAGAATCTTCAAAATGTACATTACTGTTTGGTGAGTGAGGAACATATTGAAGAATCAATAAATCAGAGGCCGGCGATTCCTCGGATATCTTGTAAAACCCGGTCTTTGGTAATAATGGCAGTCGATCATAATCTGTGTTCGGGGTTAAAGGTCCCTTTCATAATGAACTATTTTCGAATATTTGCGAAAAAAGTATTTTAGTCAAAAATCATTAAGTTGCATTTCGGAGGTGCGGTTATTAACCCGGGTTTGGCATGAATCCCCTTGACCCAAATGTGGATGTGACTTTTCTTAAAATACACGTGTGGCTTTGCGTATTTGCAAGATCAATGGTTACCACCGCGTCAAGCGCAAACTAAAACTTTAGTTCATTAACCGCAGGAATTATGTGAGATTTTACTATTATTACACTATTACTATTTGCCATTAAAAAGTAAATGCGGTTCAAAATACTTCCTGTTCTATAAAAGAGTCCTCAAATGTATAAAACGAAGTGGTTTTCCTCGAGCAAATTGCATGATGAGCTCTCTGGCTAATATCAACTAACTCGGGAAAATAAATAGACTTAAATCTTAAAAAGTAGGGCAGTTCATTGCAACAAGGAGCAGTTAAACGAGAGCCGGGACGTAGAAGTTTTTAGGGCCAACCATCAGAGGTTTCAGGGCGCGCGTTTATTAGGTCTCTTTAGGGCCTGGCCACGTCGCCGGCATAAACTCTAAACGCGCATCCGAATCTTTATTCCCAGACATATCCAGTTTTAAGCGTCCCCGCCGCTAAGTGTACGTCGTTGTTAGGCGTCGCGACGAAAGTGGTTCGAGACGGCCTCCATTGTGTTTACCTACAGAGCTTCGCACTTTGCATGAACAATAACTCACCTGCAGATCTGCCGACAAATTCGATGTTTGCGCATGGATGCGTGCGGATTGGCTCGTCTTGGGGCGCGTCGGATAATGACTTTCGCAACAGGCGTTCCGAGGAGATGGCGCACGGATTCGGATTTACGCGTAGGATGTTTGCACAGAAGATGAGGCGGATATTCCATGAATAACAAAATCTATTATTAAGGTAAATATTTATGTTTTTATCATCGGCGAACGCCGGAGGCGAGTTCAAGTAACACACTGAGGAGAAGATTTGGCCTTGTTTAAACAATAAATACAACAGATCTCTTATTATGAATGAGATCGCACTCTAAGAAAAGAAATATGTCTTGAATTAGGACAAAAGTACTCAGAGTATTATCTAACTTTGCCGTGTTATCGAGTTTTCGACCAAAACGTCTCTGCAATTTTTTTGTTTAACGCGTGGCCATGTTTCATCTTCAGTTTTGCCATCAATTTTCAAGTCTGTTACGGTCGAAGTTGCTTGTAGTCGTGGTAAATATTTCTGTTAGACAAACGGCGGATTTCCTCTCGACTCCCTACGTTCATTTAGCCCACGTTTCGGTGTAAAACTTTCTCTGGCAAGGGGCACACGTCCGTTAGAGTTAGCTCGCGCAGAAGCTAACAGGTGTTAACCTATTTTGACTGACGCCACCTATTTTCCACAAGGGCGAATTGTTTTCTTCGCTTGAGAAACACCTCTTTGATGTTAAGGTCAGTCGTTCATTACTGATTCGGGCTGACTTGGTGAGGTCAGTCTCTTTTTTTAGAAATTTTACTTAAAATTTTTGATGTCCTCGTAGACAAGACGTATCCCGTTTCCGATTAAGATGGTACTATTACACTTCCTGATCTGATAAATCACTGGGTACCAAACGGCCGTCTTGATAAGGAAGTTTGTCTACTCGAAACGGAATATCCAACACCGTTAACGTCTCGTGTTTCCTCGGGAATGCTGGTATCGTACTCCGAAGAGGAATCTCGAAGGAGCTTCAGTATTGAAACGTCAACTACCACCGTAGGTTCTGTCGTATAAGGTAACCGTTTATACCTTTTTCTTCGTCACTTCGTTTGATCGTCACAACATACATCCGGACTCGTCTTGAAGGATACCTTTCTTGTCCTTTCAACTTACGTGCAACTTTGGTTGCCTAGTTCATGTCTCACCTTTTGCGTCGAACAATTTTATTCAATCAATACAATTGCTTTTTAATTAATTTTTGTTCGATAGATAATAATTGTCAATGGTAACTTTACTGCTCTTGCTAACGTTTGAGTCAATTCAGTTACTAAATTTTTTATTATGTGGGTGTATTGTATTGTGTGGCGACAGGAAATTTCCGAACGTACAAACCATTTTGTATTTTGAAATATTTAAGGTCAATTGATGAAATATTTTTAATCGAACTTTAACGTTAACGTTTTATTTGTTATTATTTGCCGTAAACTGTTCTTACTCTGTCATTGAATTGTTGCCTTGGACACATTCCGCCATTTTAAAAACTGCAGTTAATTTTGGTTTGGAATTATAGTTGATGCCGTGGTCTGTATCCTCCAATTGGCACCTCCCGGTTAATTATTGTTAAATATACTCTTTTTTGTGGATTTCCTCTTTTATTCCACGCCCTCTCCGACTATAAAATTCTTTTAAACACTCTGTGCATAATTGGATCCCAATTTCTTTGCTCGTAGCGCATCTGGTTTGGAAAAACAAGCCACAATGCCTCTCTCTTTGTTAATCAAAAAACACCCTCAATAAAATCATATTGCACTCGATCTAAATTCTCCGGCAGATGAGCGTGCGCAAAATTTCACGAAACGCTCCAGCTTGTTAACTAACCTTGATCCAATTGTAATTACTGGTTATGAAACATTGTAATAGAAGAATTAATTTAACTGCAACATTAAAGACTTTTCATCTCTACATACCGAACTTTACATCACGTACATAATTGTACATTGCTGTTTGATGAGTGAGTAACATATTGAAGAATTAATAATCAGAGGCCGGCGATTCCTGGGAAATCTTGTAAAAATAGGTCTTCGATAATAATGGAAGTCAGTCATAATCTGGGTTCGGGCTTAGAGGTCCCTTTTAAAATGAACGTTACTTAAATATTCGCGAAACTATTGTCACGTTTAAAAAAAAATCATATTCTAAATTAGTTTTTACTTTTGCATGTACATAAATTCAACACGCGTATTTTCGGCAAAATCATTCAGTTGCATTTCGGAGGTGCGATTATCAACCCGGGTTTGGCAAGAATCACCTTGACCCAAACTGGACGTGGCTTTTCTTAAAATAGCGTGTGGTTTTGACGTATTTGCAAGATCAAAGGTTACCACCGCGTCGTAATGTCAATCGCCCCGGGGCTTTGTTCACATAATCTAGACGCTTATTTTCCTCTTAAATTGTAGAAACCTGATGCCACGTCTATATTTGTCGGTTTCTTTACATTCCTAATTTGATTGCTACATTTTATTGTACGACGGAAACATTAACTTGCGTTTACATTTGACCTTTCATATCATTGATCTTCCCTATCTTAGCTTTTATTCTGTTGGCTCTTGATGCCGTCAGGATGATTTCGATTCGTGCAACCCCTTCTCCGCCTTGAAAGGTGGTACGGCCAGTTTTGGCTTTATTAATTTGCGACGTACCTGCCTAGTTAACAACAGAACTTGAGATTATTTCTGCCTTACGTTCATACATTAAAACATCTTCTGGGAGTAATCATAATTGTAATTGTTTCCATCACTGATGTTGCAGGTATATTATTTCTTTAACTTGAGATGTGTTGTTCAAACAATCTACAGCAAGTTCCTATTATCGTGCAATCACTGAGTATTAGCGCGAAACGACCCCAATGAAAGTGTGTAATGTTTCTGGTAAAGGCTAATAGAAAAATAAGTCGGTAAATGGCGAGGCATTAACTAAGTGCCGACTATTGATTTCGTCGCGAATCCTCCGCTTCTTCGCCGCACAATTACAGCTCCAACAAGTCTCTACTAATAGACGCGAGATTGGCTCATCAATCTTTTAATGGTCTGACACGTATGAATGGCGCGCATGATTGACGGCGACCGTGCGAGCAGCAAATGGAGTTACAATGATAATTAAGTAATCATGGGATCGTAGCAATGGGGTTAATTAATGCATCAGCAGTATTGGTATCTCGTTAGGCTTGGATAATGTGATGTGATGAGGAAGGCACTTTCAAAATTATAGGCACAAGTGGGGTAAATAATGAATAAAATATGTAGATACTTATTAAACACACAATATTAATGCAATCACAAAGTTAAAAAAATTGACAAAGATATTCAATGGGTATGATATACCGTGCCTTCAATTGAATTCATTAAAGTGGGCTATGATTTCACTGTTTTTTTTTTTCTCCTAAGATTTGCAGCACTGATAGCTGTTCAATTATTTAATTAAACAAATGTCAAATTGACACTTTGTATTTTCAATCAATAATTAAATGTTAGAATTACAGCAGAAAATATTTATTGTTGAAAGTTATTTTCAAACCGGTAGAATAGAAAATGGACAGTTAGTTTATTCAATTAATCAGTGTGTACAGAAGTTTCGACAGCAGTTTCCTAATTTTGCTATTACTTATGAACAGCTAGTTAAACATATCCATGCTTGTGTTCTTAAATTTCGTGAAACAGGATCACTTGGTCGCAAAACAAGGAGCGGAGCAGCTAAGAAAAGGACTGCAGCCTGCATTGAAGATGTTCGGGACCGAATGGAACACTCTCCCAAGAAATCTATTGCGAAACTTTCACAAGAAGTTCAGCTATCAGTGGGAACATGTCACACTATTCTTAAAAAAAGACTTAAAGCTTTATCCATGTAAGATTCAAGCAGTCCACGAACTCAGGCCAGTAGATTTTCACAGAAGAACACAATATTGTCAGTGGTTTCTTGATAACTTAAACAACGACGACATTCTTGACAAGTGTTTTTTTCCGATGAGGCCTGGTTTCATCTCTCAGGGTATTTAAATAAACATAATATGAGAATAGGTCAGCAGAAAATCCTCATGAATTTGTGGAAACTCCATTACATCCATTAAAAATTGGTGTTTGGCTAGCAGTGTCAAGAAGGCGTATCATCGGATACGCAATAGTTTTTAACGACTCAGTAACTGCTGAAAGATACTGAAATGAGTTATTAGAACCTTTCATTAATCAACTATATGATGATGAACTTACAGAAGGGTTTTTTTTTCAGCAAGACAATGCTACTGCCCACACAGCTCATCAAACAATGACTTTCCTGCAGCAGTTTTTCGATAATCGGATTGTGAATTTTCCTGCAAGGTCTCCGGATCTCACAATTATGGATTACTTCATTTATCCGCACATGAAAAACACAGTTTTTAGAACTACGCGTCACACAATCGAAGAACTTCGTGCGAGCATTACAGATGTGTGTGTTAACATAACCCCCGAACACTTAGCAAAAGGTTTTGAAAACATGAAACGCAGAGTACGCTTATGTATTCAAGCTGAAGGAGAGCACTTTGAGCATCTACTTTAAACTTTAATGTTGTGCTTTTATTTGATGTTATGATCAGTACTGACAGTTAATGACAACTGTTTTCTCTAGAATTGTGTCGCCAACTTCATAAAAAAATCACAGCTTACTTTAATGAGGAATTCAATTGAAGGCACGGTATATGTACTATGAGTTTTTTTTTATAAGTATACATACTTTTATAAAAAAAAAAACATATCAACGCATTGTTTTACTGTAATCTGTAGGCAACCAACTATACATATTCAATGTGTTGACACGTTTTTTTTATATATATATAGAAAAGTATACACCGTGTACTTATAAAAAAACGCATGGTATGTAAATACACAGTGGAAATGGAAAAAATCCGCATACAATTCAGTTTCTTACTTCTGGTGATGTAAGTTTACAATTAATTGTAGGTGGCATTTAATATAAAAGACAAAATGACTGTGCCTTAGCTACAGATATCGAATCTTTTTGATAATACAGGTATAAACAATCCTAGGAAAAATTCAAAGTGTACACAAAGCGAATAACAAACTGATACGAATGAAATCATAGCTGTCATTAGTAATTTCGGGAAAATGCGGTGACAGATATGCATGAAATACCGATGGTAATCTTGCAATTTTATGCATTTGAAGTGCCATTTCCAATTGTACACTTGATAAATCTTTACTTTCAAACGGAAGAGTTTCCAGAAAGTTGCAAGTATGTTCCTAATATGTCTATCGATAAGTAGAACTCGAAACAAAACCTCACAAACTATCGTCCCATTGCATTACCTTCTAACGTGGTAAAGCTCTTTGAAACAAACAGTTCAGCAAAGGACGGTAGATTAATATTTATTAAAAAGCTCGCGAAATGGTTGCTTAAAAAGTACAAGATTGATCTATCGTCTTCTAGACGTGATAACTAAAAATAAGGATCAGCTTGCATGTTCGTGGATCCTTCGGAGGCCTTTTGACTTTATTGTGAATCACGTGATTTTGTTGGTGAAACTAGAAAATATGGGTTTTAGGAGTTTGACATCAAAAAACGTTAAATGGTAACTCGCGGGCAGGAAGCAATACATACAGTGTTATGCGGGGGGAGGAGAGGGGAACATACCATATGTTTTCTTTTAATGCCAGAAGGGTTGGCTGTGGTTATAGAATTCAAGTCTCCTTTTCTTTACCAATGAGTCTTAGTTTCATCTACCAGGTTAGTTAACTCAAAAAATATGACAATGTAGTCAATCGAGAATTCTCATTTCATTCGATGTCAAATTTTTATCTCTTGGGACTTGAGGCTGGCAGGAATTTGGATCGGGAATTGGCAGTAGGAACAGTTTGTTCAGGATTGGAATAGGTATAACAAGAAAAAACAACTTTATTTTACAAAGGAGAAAAGTAAAAGCGAATTCCTCTATTAAAACAAAGGAATCGATTATAAACAGGGCTCACGCTAACATCGCAACTTAATTACCTCTGTTTTTGAATACAGAAACGGTTTATCCGTTCGGAAGAATTTGCTTAAAACAATTCAGCAGACATTCAGGGCTCAATTCATTGCTGCTGAGCACTCTGAGAAAATGCGTATCTATTCCGTATTATTACATGAGATTAAAACAAGATGGGAATACTATGAGAGTGCTTTAGAGCAGTCAAACGCTATAAATGAACTAATGAATAACTTTTTGCTGAAAATATTAGAATGAAGAATTGTGCGGTTTTAAACTAGAAAATTTTAACGTCCGTTTCTTTTATATATATCATCATTGTATGGTACAAATGCTGACATTTCGTTACTAAAGAATCTGCGACGAAGAGACTGACTGAAATTATAAAATATTCCGTGACATATACATAAAATGCATTCGGTAAACAAGACAAATTGAAAAATTAGAAAACAAAGACGAGGAATGCTCATTCCCGAGGATCTCAAATCAGCAGCAGCAGCAGCAGAAGGAGCAGGAGCGGCGCTGCGCGGCGGCACAGAGGTAGAACAACCAACAGAAGAAAATAACACAATTCCAGTCTATTTCACTTTGTCACGACGAAACAATCTTCACGGTGTATATTTAATATCGGACGCAGACGGAGCGAACGGAATATTTATTTACATCAGGCTGCCGAGATGTGACAATTCTATTTCCCCCGACACAATAGAAACACAAATAATCGAACCATATTCAGCGCTTCCCTCGCTTATTCACATGACGCGCTCCTTACGCCTGAAGTTTGCAATGACAACGGAAACATGATAGATTGCAGCCTAAATGGCTGGCGGTCGAATTTCTTCTACTCGTGAAATATTAAAATTCCGAGGACTCCATGTAAAATACGTAAAAAGGCACGGTACGAGTACATGTATAATAAGTATTAGGTGGAGAAAAAAAGGCAGAATCTTTGTCATGAGTGCGTGAAGAATACGAGCTGGACGCCCACTTTCAATGCAACATGCATGGCGTTAGAATGAGTTAAATAATTCTTTTAAGCGCGCGCCCGTGGATTTTATGCGATACAATGGACCGCTTGCGTAATACTAATGAATCCCGCGGAAGAGCTTATTGACTCCACTGGTTTGTTTGTCTGACACCTTGGAATATCCTCTTATTAATTATAAGTTAGGTATATCGTGCTACCTGCCCGAGTAGAAACAAGATTGTGCTGAGGAAATTAACTTACATCACTGCCAGCAGCTCAGTCGTGACAAGCGTGAGGGTTAATAACTTCAACGCGAAAATAAATGACTGCCACCTAACCTTAATCGAAAACGAGGAGAGGATAAAAGGAAAATAACTCAATTTATGCAATAATTTAATTTCGGATGTATTAGCAACAAATAAAATGTACATTAAAAAGTATTGAAATGTACCTCAGAAATAATGTGCGAGGGCATAAGCACGTTTCTAAATTAAGTGTCAACGCACCTTACTAAGATTAATACAAATGTGCCTTTAAGTGAGATTGTTACATTCTTAACGTACTAAAATATGTAAATAGATTAAACAGCGACATCCTACGATCGCTTTTTGACCTGACATTGCAGTAGGATAACTAATTGAAGCGAGTTTGCTACATAGTACACTACTCCATGCTACGTCTCTGCTGAAGAAGCCCCGAATAGGGCTGAAACAGCTGTATAGAGGCTGCTCGAGGTTTTCACTGCAATTAAAAACGATTTGCAACAAATTTTTTTAAAAATATTTAAAGGATAACTGTAATTGACATCAAATTGACTTATAATTTGATCTACAAATAAATCGCCAAACGGTTTGCGACTGTAAATGACTTCAAATGAAAAATTACTCAACGTAAAATATAAAAAAGCTGTCCAGAGGCTGCTCGAGGTTCTCACTGCAATCAAAAACGATTTGCACAAAATTTTTGTAAAATATAAAAGGCAACAAGACACACGGGACACCGCACGTCAACCAATTCTTTTTGATCTGGTGACGAAGAATATAAAATTTTATTAATTAGCCCAAATTAGCCCAACTTTGTTAATCGTGTGCGTCCTTAGACTGACATGGTAAGACCAGAACACGTTCAAACATTGATCAGGTTGCCCAAACACCTGAACTCGTTGTACTTAAAGTTCAGCCAAGACTGAAACTTGTACCCAAACTTGGCCAATACGAAAAGCTTGTAAGGAAAGTAAAGCCCGATAGAAATAATTTGCGCGAAAAGAACAAACATAGGTATCCGTAATAAGGGGAGATAAACTGAAACAAACTCTAATGACTTTTGGGTCCACCAGGGCACCACACTGTACAGATGCAGGAAATCTGATCCTGCCGGTACCAAAACATGTCTTGTTCACCACGGCACATAGGCAGCCCCACACGATGTACACCATCGTGCCCGGAGGATATCACAACGACGACTCAAAGCTGCACGTTCGCCACAAATTAAGAAAGACATACAAGACTGTGCTCCGAAATGCGAAGGGGAGAATCTGGACGTTTGTCATCGTCATCAACAAGGCAGATTACAAATTATTGAAATTAATGTAAATGTAGTAGATCCTCATCACTTGATATTTACAAAGGTATCCCGCAGGCGTCTATACTGGGACCAGTATTGTTAACCTTTACATAAATTATATACCTTTAAACCTAAATATTGTGTGATGTATGCAGATGACACTGTCTTGTTAATTATGCAAAAAGTGTTGAGATACTTTCAACTGCGACTAATCACGCGGTTGAGGATATGAAAAAGCGCTTCAAGGAAATCAATGATTGCTAAATGAAACTGAGGCTCGATTCTTTTCACCTATTGATAAATTTATCTGCCAGGAAACCATTGTATCGATAATAGTTTTAAATCTCAGTTTGTAGAGTTTAGCACGAAAATACAAATGAATGCAATAAAGTAAAGGGGACTCCCTTTAACGTGCACCCACAGTTTGATATTTGAAAGATTTCTTTTGGTAAAAAAAAGTGGGTAACTGGTCATTTTAAAATTTTTTAATTCGAGTAAGCCATGACTTTTATAAACTAACAGTTAAAGTAAGATTTTAATGAATGAACTGGGCCTTAATTAATTCAATTTGAATTATCTGAAAATCTGATGATTTAAATCAAAATTTCAGTTGTCTTATCAGATTTGCCGATAATATTTATCAAAATCGGCTTACTTTAATTAAGATTTTAAAAAATGACCCGTTATTTTATGTGTGATAATTGTATACTGTTTAGAACAATTACAACTTAGTACAATTGTTTGTTCTGATTTTATTTGAAAATGTCTGTATTTTGTTTACAAGACTTAACGACAATAAATAAATAAATAAAAGCCAGCCGTGTATAAGATGATGTCAGTAAGAACCAATGGCGTTAAATGCCAAGTGTGAAAGCAATTTGTAATTTCCTCGAAATATCAATGGGACAAAAAAAAAGTACATCATAAGAATAAGATGACACAAAAAAAACTCCAGCGATGCCGAATTTACTCGGTTACCGGTCTAGACTTTAACAATAAACATTTAATTTAATCCCCACGAAAAACTCGGGACACATTGCCAGGGCCCCCGCGAGGCCAAAACCCGCCCACGTGCCACACCATACTTTGGTGCTCTCTGACATATGAGTTGGGACATACAAAAACAGTCAATCATCAAGATTGTTAAAAAGAAAAATTAAAGGAAACAAGAAATGCCTGTGGCCTCTGTGCAGACCCCCCAGTATGCAACTGGGCGAAGCTCGCTTGTTATTAACATTAGAAAAAAAAAAAAGAAACTAAATCACAAAAGCAACAGGAACTTAAATTTCTGAAAACTTAAAAAGTAAAATGTAATTTGTTTTATTTTTAAACCAAACCGTAAGTAATAGCTTACGTAATTTATTTTTTTAACCTTCATTAAGTAAGACAGTCCAGTCTTGTGGATAATTTTTTTCGAATTTTTACCAGACAAGAAACTATTTCCTATTATTTTTTTTTTGCCGAAAAAATCACATAACATGTGTCCAGTGGCTAAGAGGCTAATTGCCGCCTTTTGAACATGGCGCCGCGTGCATTGCACGCTTTGCACACATGGCTACGGGGGCGCTGCAAATTGCAAATGATTGTGAAACCAACCCAAAAAACCCAGACCGTTAAAAGTTTTAACTTAAGGTTATTATAATGCTGATACATCAAGATTGTGGTTTTTTTTTAAAGGGCACAACCATTTTCTTTTTAATTAAAAGTAAATTAATTGACCAACGCAAAATAAAAAAAATAAAGTTTGGAGATATTTAGAAAAATGTTTCTGACTTTAACGTTTCAAAATAATAAAAAAAAATGTAGCGTATTATAGCACAAAGTAAAAAATATATATATAAGGACATACAGTGTAATAAATTACATTTAATAAGTAGTTCGAGTAAACCACAATATGAATGGTAATAGTATAAATAAGATATAGAAAAAAAATATTAATGAAAATGATTAAATTGCACGGTAAAAAATACCGCAGTAAAATTATATAATAAAATTATATTAGAAAAATTTATTTAAATTTAAAGGTTGAGTAATCAAAAAAAATATATATAATCAAAATTTATGATAAAAGAAATTATACAAATAAATCATTAATCCAAAACAAATTTCCAAGAATGTGACGATTTAAATTTGTGTCGTCGTTGGCCGATAATTAAAAAAAAAAATAGACTTCGAGGCAAGATAAAACATATGTTCAGATTGGCTCACCTTTTTCTTATCCTTTGGTAGGAAAAAGCACATTCTTTTCGGAACAGGTTTCCTTCGACCGACCACATCAATCGAAATGAATTTTTGACGGCAATTAATCAAGAGCCCTCCTTGGAACGCATTTTACAAATACAAAATTAAAATTTGGTAAAAAAAGGAAACATGAGCTTACCCTGCGATTATCAGGAGTTTCACTAAAATAAGAAAAACTTAATTAAATATTGTGCCAAAAATAACACGAAGAAAAATTCTTCGAGCAGCACACCCCGCTTTGAACGATCAAGTTCCGAAACTTTTTTGATAATTTCGGTAAGAATGAAGAAATGGTTGCCTATATGTTATTGTGGCGTATTTTGGCCAAGAAAATGTGTGCAAAATGAAATGTTACAACTTCAATGAAGAAAGTGAGCGATTTTAGTTTCACAATGAAATATATTAGTATCTCTAAAGGTATAATTTAATTTGCAAAAATAAAAAATATATTGTAAGCCCTGCCTAATTCACAGACGTAGTATGAAAATCGATATTGCCGGAAAGATGAGTGGTTTTGAAACAAATTATGAACAATCCAACATGTTGAAACACAATCGGTGTTCCATCGAGCTACATAATTATATTTCCATATGCAAGCGATTCGCTCTCTCCTGTCGGATGGTAATAAAAGTATCCTCCGCATTTCATTTCCGTTAATCCCAGTTAATTACATCGCGAAGCGCAAACATATTCGGCGTTTATTGGATGCCGAAGATTTAATTATAGTTGGGTGTGCGCGGATAAGTTTGAATATTGATGGGAATTAAGGACCATTCGCCGGGGAAAGTTTCGCCCCAGCACACTCGAAGACACCAATAACAATGCGCCCGTTCCACCCCCTCAGCCGCACACAATCTAAGTTCGGTCCGGCCGAGTCGAACTTGTAATGGACCATAAACGTCACGCCCGGGGAACTTTCGACACCTGATCGCTTTTCTTGGCGATTACACGGGATTAAGTTGATGTTTCTATGGGGTTACCGATGTTCTTGAGAACTACTATGTAAAATGTCTGAAGATTTTTAGAACCGCTGATGGTGTCGTTAAGAACAAGTCGTTCATATATTTATTTAAAGGGTGGAGCAATTTATAATTCCAAGAGAACAGTGAGAATAAATATGATATTTACAGAGTGGATGTTATGGAATTACATGATTAATCATCGAAAGTACCGTGCCTTCAATTGAATTCCTCATTAAACTAATCTGATTTTTTTATGAAGTTGGCGACACAATTCTAGAGAAAACAGTTGTCATTAACTGTCAGTACCGATCATAACATCAAATAAAAACACAACATTAAAGTTTAAAGTAGATGCTCAAAGTGCTCTCCTTCAGCTTGAATACATAAGCGTACTCTGCGTTTCATGTTTTCAAACCCGTTTGCTAAGCGCTCGGGGGCTATGTTAGCACACAGATCTGTGTTGCCCGCACGAAGTTCTTCGATTGTGTGACGCGTAGTTCTAAAAACTGTGTTTTTCATGTGCGGATAAATGAAGTAATCCATAACTGTGAGATCCGGAGACCTTGCAGGAAAATTCACAATCCGATTATCGAAAAACTGCTGCAGGAAAGTCATTGTTTGATGAGCTGTGTGGTCAGTAGCATTGTCTTGCTGAAAAAAACCCTTCTGTAAGTTCATCATCATGTAGTTGATTAATGAAAGGTTCTAATAACTAATTTCGGTATCTTTCAGCAGTTACTGAGTCGTTAAAAAATATTGCGTATCCGATGATGCGCCTTCTTGACACTGCTAGCCAAACACCGATTTTTAATGGATGTAATGGAGTTTCCACAAATTCATGGGGATTTTCTGCTGACCATATTCTCATATTCTGTTTATTTAAATACCCTGAGGGATGAAACCAGGCCTCATCGGAAAAGAAACACTTGTCAAGAATGTCGTCGTTGTTTAAGTTATCAAGAAACCACTGACAATAATCTGTTCTTCTGTGAAAATCTACTGGCCTGAGTTCGTGGAGTGCTTGAATCTTATTTGGATAAAGCTTTAAGTCTTTTTTAAGAATAGTGTGACATGTTCCCACTGATAGCTGAACTTTTTGTGAAAGTTTCGCAATAGATTTCTTGGGAGAGTGTTCCATTCGATCCCGAACATCTTCAATGCAGGCTGCAGTCCTTTTCTTAGTTGCTCCGCTCCCTACTTTGCGACCAAGTGATCCTGTTTCACGAAATTTAAGAACACAAGCATGGATATGTTTAACTAGCTGTTCATAAGTAATAGCAAAATTAGGAAACTGGTGTCGAAACTTCTGTACACACCGATTAATTAAATAAACTAACTGTCAATTTTCTATTCTACCGGTTTGAAAATAACTTTCAACAATAAATATTTTCTGCTGTAATTCAAACATTTTGAATTAATTGAAAATACAAAGTGTCAATTTGACATTTGTTTAATTAAATAATTGAACAGCTATCAGTGCTGCAAATCTTAGGAGAAAAAAACAGTGACATCATAGCCCACTCTAATGAGGAATTCAATTGAAGGCACCGTATAGATGTGGGCTGCTGAAAAATTTTCTGGAATCTAGCAGGTCTAGAATTGGTAGCGTTTATCAGCTGTTATATTTAAAGAATTTGACGTTTCTCGCCTATCATTCTATTGACAGTTTCTATCCAAGTGAACTAGTTTTGTTTGTGCAGCATTTGAGAAAAAGTAATTTTGTGTAAACATGGAAACCTCGCGTGAAAATTTTCGTGCCATGATTATTTACGATTTCAAATGTGGTCTAACGCCGAAACAGTGCCTCGATCGGCTTCATTTAGCTTTTAGAGATGAAGCACCATCAAAGAGCAGTGTGTATAATTGGTTTGCCGAATTTCAGCGTGGACGTACCTCTCTTAGTGACGAATTTCGTGATGTTCGTCCATCAACATCTGTAGTTGCCTGTAATATAGACGCTGTGCGTGAAATGCTTGAGCGAGATCGACATGTGACACACCGTGAGATTCAAGCATCCTTACGCATTGACATGAAAGCAATACACCAGATTTTGCATGATCATTTGAACGTACGAAAGCTTTGCAGTCGTTGGATCCCACACAATTTAGCAGAAACGCAAAAGCAAGGTCGTGTCAAATGGTGCGAAGAAATGCTCAAGAAATTCAATGGAGATCGTTCAAATTTAGTTTATAACATCGTTACTCGTGACGAAACGTGGATCTATTCGTACAAGCCAGAAAGTAAACAACAATCTACCGTTCGGGTATTTCAAAATGAACCAAAACCAACAAAAGTTGTCCGTTCATGCAGTGCTGCGAAACAAATGATTGCTTGTTTCTTTAGTTTAACTGGACGTGTAGTAACCGTGGCTTTAGAGGATCGAAAAACCGTGAATGCTGATTGGTATACTACAATTTGTTTGCCGGAAGTCGTCGATCAAATAAGAAGAAACAATCGAAATCGACGAATTATTTTCCATCATCACAACGCCAGCTCTCACTCAGCCCGTCAAACAGTTGATTTTTTGTCCAACAAAAATGTTGAATTAATGACTCATTGTCCATATTCACCTGATTTATCACCTAATGATTTGTTTTTGTTCCCAAATATCAAAAATAAAATGCGTGGTGAGTGATTCTCGTCGGTTGAAGCAGCGGTTGAAACATTCCGGACACTGGTTTCTGAGGTACCATCTTTAGAGTGGAAAACGTGCTTTAGAAATTGGTTCGAGCGTATGCAAAAGTGTATTGACGTCAAAGGCGAATACTTCGAAAAGCAATGATAATTACTGTTTACCAAATTTCATATGCGTTTTTTCATACCATTTCCAGAAACTTTTCCAGTAGCCCACGTATTATGCACCTCGTTTTTAAGTTTCATTGGTTGATGACCGTCGCGTCGTTAGGGTTTCTGGTCATTATATTTCCATTCGAATTTGCAAATCACCCGATTTCCCCGGAGAATTTCCCCGAAGGGCACATTTTCCCTTACTTGCTGTCTTTGGATTGCATGCATTTGGGCGTTCAGGTTTCAGTGAGGGATGTGTAACACGTTCCTAATGAGATGTGGACCTCGGAGTGGACTCTTATGAACGTACTCGAGAGGGTCGTATTTTATAACACACTCAAAGTTTTTAATGAATTGATGATGAATGGGACCCATCCCAAATTTGATGTTTGTTGGGGTGCGTTATTGAATTAGACTAAAGGGAATGAAATTTTCAGTAAGCAGTTTACGGAAGTTGTGAAAAATAAGGGGGTGAAATGGTGATTCGAAATACCTACATAATTGATTAAGAATTTATTTTATAATTTCTTCAGTCTTAGGTTAAATTAAATTTGATCATTACAACGATATCTGAAATTACTTTTCCCTTTTAGTGTGTTCGTGAATCGACCGACGCGACGCGACGCCTTGACGTCGTCATTGCACACACAAAGACGAAAAGATTCGAGAGACGACGGCAGGCGTAACGATAAAGGAAATAACGGAACCAGTGAAAGGGGAAGATTTTAGGATGTGTCAGCGAGTGTCACACATGTACGCGCTATCCAGTTACCGTGACGAGCCCCCGGGGGCGCTGTCAACGAGATAATCAACGTTTCACTCTCTTTAATGAGGGACAACTTCAGAAAACTAATGATAGCTTACGCAAACAAAATCCAGGCAGGGTGCGTGCCCGCGCATTCATCCGCTTATTTGTCCGGTTTATTAAAACGTCATCTGCCGGCCGGTCATAAATTTCAGCCCGTTAATTTCAGCGCCGACTGTTTCAAATATTATTTGTTAGAAATAGTGTCAATTATTGGCCGAGTAATAAACGCGCACGTGAAGTTAATTAATTGCCACCGAAATGCGTCTGCATGTAACATTTATAGCGGGCATTAATTAGCAGCAGTTGAAAACACAGCGTGACCAAAAAGATACTGTACATACATATATTCGTTCTGGATCGTTTGCGTGCGGTATTTGCATGATGGATTCAAATTAAATTATTTTTTATGCCTTTCCAAATTGTGAAGCTTAATGGAGAATTTAAAATCGTCATGTCGTCAAATAAGCCGGACGCGTCTGCAAATTTAAAACCCTATTAATTCCGAAATAAACATAAGCTCCGTGAAAGCCGACTGATGGAAATTTTTACAGCGACCGACGTATACGTAAATAAAGCGACGTCGCGACGCCCCACGCGCCCGTCCCGCATTTACATTCAGGTGTGTTCGAATGCGCTTATTTTTTACGATTGCGCCCTGCTTTGTATTCATCGAATTTCGAAATTAATTTCCAATCGAGCCGAAACCGTTCGAAACAAGTAAAATGCATTAAGTCGGACGTTTTTGCATTCCGGTTTTGTATGCGGGCCCGGTGCCACGCCACTCTCCTTGCGCCGGGGTGAATCCGGAGAGATTAACGAAAAATTAAAAAAAAGAAAAAACGGCAGACATTTCAGGTCAAACTGAATTTTAGGATTGTTGCAAGCCGGCATCGTTAGATCACAATCGAATTTCTGTTGATATGAAATTGCAATCTCCGTTTCTCGGAAATGATGCTTTCAGAATTACGAAAGTAATCATAATCATAATCACTACTAAAGTTCATTTAGAACCAATGGCGTCAAATGTCAAGTGTGAAAGCAATTTATAATTCTGTGCATCGTAGGAACAAGATGACACAGAAAACTGAAGCACGAATTACTAGTCTCGACGTTTACAATAAACATTCAATTTAATTCCCACGAAAAACTCGAGAAACTCGATTGATAATGATGGTGACACCACCTCAAAAAAATTCAGACCTGAGTCGGTAAAAGTTTAACTTAAGGCAATTAGAGTAATCATAATCATAATCACCGCTAGGGTTTACTAAGAACCAATGACATCTAATGTCAAATGTGAAAGCAAGAATTATAATTCCCTCGAAATATCAAAAACACAAAAAATGTTCATCGCAGGAACAAGACGATACAAAAAAACTGAAGCGGTGTCAAGTGATCAGTTACCAGTCACGATGTTAGAAATAAACATTCAGTTTAATTCCCACGACAAACTCGAGAAACGCAGCAGCAGATTAATTGCCAATGATAGTGAAACCAACTCAAAAAATACAGATTCCGGGTCGATTAAAATTTAACCTAAGGCAATTATAATGCCGAAACAGCAAATTCGAAATCTGGGAAATGATGACGATGATGATTCAGGATTAAGAAAGTAATCACAGTCATAACATCTGCTAGAGTTTAAGTACTAAAAAATGCAGGATTTTAAAGATGTGAAAAGTGTAAAGTGATTTCGTTCATTAAAATATTCTCGCTCTGGTTCACGTAAACAAATATCGATACTATAAAAGAAATTGCAGTGGGTTTCAATAATTCAAAGTCGTAAAATAGTTGATTTACTTGTACGGTCATAAAAGAACTAGGTTGCGATCGGTAATGCCCATTAATTTTAATAGGTAACTTTACAATCGGAACTGTATTGAAATCTTTAAGAATTTAAACGAAATATGTGCGGACGAAATGCTTTAGTTATTTAATAATAATAATAATAATAATTATACCCCTTTATTTCAATAGGTAAAAAAAAAACAGAAACAAATATAATAATCTATATTTAAAATTCAACAAATTATACCTAATGAAAGTTTGGGTAGTAGAAGAACTACATCCCCACTCTTACACTTAACCTTGAATAATTTTAAACAGATAATCTGACAAAAACAAAATGCCTAACTTAAGTTAATTTAAACTCGAATTTAAGATATGAATGTCTGCGATGAGTGTAGGTACATATAGTTATTTGTGTTTCTAATTTGCAAGTTTATCGTAAATCGTTCCAAACAGGGCCGTAGCCAGACTAAATACTCAGGGGAGGCTTATCGTAGTTTAGGACAGGCTCGATAAGTTGTATTTCAATGCTTTTACGTATTTTTAAATATTTTCATGTCAGGTTGGGCTGTCGTAGGGCAGGCTTAAAATTTTCCAGGGCAGACTTAGCCTCCCTTGGCGCCCCCTAGCCACGGCCCTGGTTCTGAAGCAATGCTTAATTGTTCTGCTCAAAGACTTACTACTTACTCTTTTCACTTACCTGGGAACTTAGCATATTTACGACACGGATGAAGACTAGCGTATTAATGCGCGGGATTCCCTAGCTCGAGTGGGGATTTGGGTCGTGGGTCGATCTTTGATGATGCTAGGTTTAAGGGCGCCAGAGATAAATTGTCCAACAGGGTTCTTTCTCAATCCAAAACGCTTATCCCTACGAGCGGATCGCCTCGATAACGCATCGTATCTACCATTATGCAAAAAAGTGGTGGGCCGCATAAATTCAACATTGAAACTAAAACACTGGCAAATTATTGCTCTCAGAACCAAGTAAAACATGGTAGAAATTGTAGTTATTTCCTATTTTAAGGGTAAGTCAAACGGACCAGAATTTTTTAGTAGCTATTCGAGAGCCTCGATTAACCTAACAGTGATTCAAATGCCCTTAAAATTAAATTAAAAATCAGGAATGTAAGTAAGCGGATTTCTGGGGCACACTGAATGTCATCAACTATGTCATCACTTCAAAATAAATTGCAAAGCACTACGGTGTTGTACGGTGTTGGTACTTGCTCGTCGTCCGGTGATGAGATGGTCGACACGCTGTCGCTTAGTTACCTAAAACTTGCGCTTTGGCGAAGGAAGGGGTCGGAAATAAACGTAGTTAACCGGTGTAACTGGTACAATGATAAGTTGTGAGGGCGATACAAAGCTGAGGGGGGCGATAAAACGCCGAGGGGCGGTAAAAGATTTAAGTTATGTGCACGCGGACAAATAAATTCTCCAAATTCTAATTATCAATACGAAACGAAATACAACTGCACTCTTTGACTGTTTGCCCAAGTACTGGACATTGACGTAATGGACGAAGCGGTCGCGCATCACGTGCGAAAACTAGCCAATCGTAAATTCGGAAGACTGCGCATGCCTGAACGTTAGAGACGTGCGATCGTTTGAAACGTACGATCGTTAGAGTAAAGAGCTAATAGATAGGGTCGGCTTCACAGAATAGAAGATGTAAACTCTCATGGGTGAAAGTAACGATGTTGCAGAAGCAACCGTAACAGACTTTAATAACAAGTAACTACAAGTAACTACTGATCGACACAGATAAATCATGATTTTGTCTTCGTATTTTTGCAGACATGAGAATTAATTTTAATATATTACTCAACGTTATTTTCTCTCTACACAATCTCCCCCTGTTTGGTGAAATCCGGGTTAAAGTAATAACGAAGATCCAGATGGTACCTCCACCTTGGCAAAAAAATTTCGCCATTCGACGTTTACAAGAAACATTCAATTTAATTCCCACGAAAACTCGGGAAATGCAGGAAACGCATCTGATTGCCGATGATTGTGATCAACAACGCAAAAAATACAGACTCCGGGCCGATAAAAGTTTAACCGAAGGTAATTATAATGCCGAAACATCGAAATCGTCACCTTCATCTCCACCTTGGCAAAAAAAATCTTTTTATAAATTGAGAATTGATATGATGGTCGATTGTTTTTAATATTTAATGCAAATCATGATGGATTGATTTGTATAACCACCCTGTTACAGTTTTAAATGAATCTTTCATTCAATTATTGTCAGAAGTAAAGAATGGTTATTAATTAACGTGATTTGACATTTTCGCTTTATTTACTTTGCAGCTACGTTGTGTTGCTGTGGAATAAGGATTTGCATTCGTTTACTTTTAAAATCGCGTTCTTTGTGATCTCGCTTTCGAAATTCGCTTGAACATTATAAAGGACCGCCGCAGTTGTATTCGAGCAGAAGTGCTGACGATGAGTTTATTAAATCTTTATTTCTGGCCACCACTTTTAAATTGAAGGCATAATTGCTTATTAAGTTGTAAGGAGGAGGACGTGCTTTCTTTTGTTGAGCCCCAATTACGTAAACAACCGAGCCTCACCAAATATTCTACCCCCCCTCTACTCATACCAGACATCTTTGATAAATTTTATGTCTTTTCTTCTTCATAATTTCAAAACATCGTTGTGGAATGGAGTGATGAGTGATGAGTGATGAGTGATTAGAGACAGCAAAAACATGAAGACGAGCGGTTGTTAACAGTAAATTGTAAATTATTTAGTGTACAACTGTGGTATCATAAAGCGGGACAAGAAACGAAATGTTGCATTATTTTGATAGTGTGAAATTTCCTTGCAGTTGCGCGCAGAATATTTCGGACTGCACTGTCATTCTAACATACTTACCAACATAACAGACTTTATTAACAAATAACCTCACTTTGGCTTCACTCAAATTCGTATCACTCCAAAATTTAAAAGCAGCGATTCAATGACTGATAGTTTTTGTCGGTCCTGGTATTCTCTGGAAGGGTTAAATGGACAATAATTATAATTCTAACATTATTAAAAAAAAATATATGATACATCCGATAATTTATGCCCGACAGAAAATAAACTTAATTTAATTTCCAAACGTCGGTCAAAACGACAACAAAGGTTGGGTTACACCAAGAAAGGTTTCTTATTCTTACATGAGTCAGATGATGCAAAAACATGACATTTCTAACCATCGATTCATCATAAATATTAAATGTTCATAATTTTGTCTGCATCTTATATTTCTCTGAATGAGGTATTTTAATTCGCGTGTATAAAAAAAAAACTATTTTAATTTAAAATGAATTTTTGGAAAGAAAAAGTTCGCTGTTCGTAATTTATTATTTCCAGATGCAGCAAAACTCCAAAGCCTTTGATATTAAATTCAATGGTCTGACATAAAAGTCGACAACTTTATACCTTCGGCAAAGAGCGTCATAAAAATTTCCCATAAACTAACCTTTATGCCTTACATTGATTACAACTCTTAATAATGCAGAGCTTTCCTTAAAAAAAAAAAATAATTACCGGACATTAAATTCCTAACGATCTCTTCCTCCGGCCGTTAAAATTCGCGCGTTCTTAAATTGATAATTTTTTGAAGTTGGTTAGAAAATCGATTCTTTCCGAAATGGAAACGGGCACCTAATTAAAAAGCGACTCGACGGCCGGATATATCCGCTGATTTCCAGGTGGCGGTACTGGAACCGCCGCGCCGCCGGAAAGTTTCTTAATTTTTCTTTGACAGTTCTCTTAAGTTTATTAATCCGGCAGAGGACGGTGCCCGTCTGAAGTGGAGATTTTTCACTCTGGGAATTGTTTCCTTAACAACTCCATCAATTTACTTAAAAGTTTATTGCGACTCTTACACCTGCTGCTACAATTTTCACTCCGTCGTATTCAGAGCCAACCCGGAAGTTTCCGTTCGGCATTTCAAATTTACGGAATTAGAAAGTCGATTTTGTCGAATTGTCGCGCGGAGATTTTCTATTTATAAATCATTGTGAAGGAACGGCGACGACGTTTTCAGAACGAAAATAAAATGAGGAGAGCATTTGAAAGATGAGTTACTAAAATTATTTCATTACAATTGATTGGGTACTGTAAAGAAATCATTTAATTAATCAATTAATTAAAATTACTAGACGTTTCAATTTTGCATTTTAAAATTTGTAACCTGGTAGTGGTATAATCAAAATTATGGTCATATTAGAGTTTTCGAGGAAACAGAACAATTAAAAGAAAACATCGGAAATACTTTTCAATATTTAAAAATTATGCGTAATTGCATTCCGCTTAACCAAACAAAAAGTCGGCAAAGACTTCGCACGGATTAAAAAATGGAGTCTGAGTATTTTTGTAACAACTGTTACGGTTTCAAATTTCGTTGTGTAGAGTCATCCTGTATATTGTATTTTCGCCGCAGTACGAGGCTCGACTTTACTGCATTTTTGTTTCTAGCGAGGCGTCCTATTTCTGAGCGTTGGCCGCAACTTAGTGTGAACGTTTTAAGCGATGTGCAAACCAGAGCGATAACGGTGCGGTGGCGGTACGGCCATCAGGAGCGCGTTTCCGCTCTGATTTGAGTTTGAGCTAAAAATATCTGTCTTATTAATTGTACTCCTGCAATCCTCCTTCTATGTAAATCTTCATGATGTTTTTTTTTTTTTTTGTATCTGGTTAGCATTTAATTAGGTCTGCATTTCTTTCACTATATTATCGTGACAATTTTACAATTTGTTGATGTAAAGATATCAAGTCGAGACAAGATAATTAATAATAATAATAATAATAATTATACGTTTATTGATCTGACTGTTAAGGTTAACAATTGGTCACAATAATAATGTAAAAAACAAAAGGTGAATTAAATTAAATTAAAATCCTACAAAGAATGCCAATAGTACAGTCAAACCAAAAGGTACGCCATCAGTGAGCTCGAAAGGAGCACACTGTTCTCCCTGGCGTACCTTAAACTTAAGAGAAAGAAAAAAAAATGAAGATAAAAGAAAAAAAATAAAGAAAAAAAAAGTCAAGGAAGAAATTATTCTGAAAAAAAAGCATGGGGAGCAAGAAGCGAGAAAAAAGAAGAATAAAGTAGAAGTGGCTGGATAGGAAAAGAAAGGAAATAAGAGTAGAGAATGTGAAGAGGGGGAGAAAGTCGAAAACTCGGAGTAAATGTTTGTAAAACAACAGAGAGAGAGAGAGAGAGAGAGAGAGAGAGAGAGAGAGAAACGAGGTAAATAAGAAGAGCAAAGAACAAGGAACACGGCTGCAAGAATTCCAGCAATAAAGTTCTCATGAAATTTTGAATTGTTCGCTCACTAAACAGTCTTATAAAGCAATGTATCTTTCAGCTTACGTTTAAATATTTGAGGTGGTAATATCTTAAGGCCAGCATCAATGTTGTTTAAACATTGAGCGGCAGCATAGCTGAAGCATCTTTTGAACAAGGACGTATGATGCAAGGGAATATCCAGTAGGTCCCTGCGTCGGACATTAATGCTGTGAACATCGGTCCTGTGTCTTAATTTGACAAAGAGATAGGGAGGGTTTTTTGAAAATAAGATTTTATGACTGAAGCACGCAAGATGAAAGAGTCGTCTGTCTTTCATTTGAAACCAACAAGCAACGCTCAGTTTGTGCGAAATACGTTCCCGTCTAGGGATGCCAAAAATGAAATGCAGGCAAGAGTTCTGCACAACTTGAATGCGCCTGGAATTATTAGAATCCAAACACGAATGATATATGACATCGCAATAATTAAAATGGGATAGAACTAGGCTATCACAAAGGGCTATTTTGGCCTTGGTGGAAAGGATATGCCTACTGGGGTATAACATTTTCAAATTGCAAAAAGCCTTGCTGATGCAGGAGGTGATATGCTCTTTGAATCGTAGATTATTATCGATGATCAGACCCAAGCTTTTGAAATTGTCACGATGGGACAGAATAGTGTCATTTAATATAA
Source organism: Prosopocoilus inquinatus (assembly GCA_036172665.1). Lineage (NCBI taxonomy): Eukaryota > Metazoa > Arthropoda > Insecta > Coleoptera > Lucanidae > Prosopocoilus > Prosopocoilus inquinatus. Next base: position 7,369,522 of record CM069870.1, read on the forward strand.
TTTTAATTAGAGGCAAAGCGGCAATACGATCTTTAATTCTACCAAAAAGGGAAAAATAAGATTTACTGGGATTGATTTTTAAACAATGTTTGGAGGAAATGGAAAGCAGTTCAGCCAAGTCACTATTAACGTTTTTGATCGTAAGATGTAAATCAGATAGGTCAAATGACGCGTACAGCTGAGTGTCGTCTGCGTACATGTGATGCTTGCTAAAAATATTTGAGAAAGCAAAAAAGTTCGACACGTAGATAGTAAAAAGTAGCGGTCCAATTATAGATCCTTGTGGAACACCTGATTGAATGTGAACATTATCGGAGCTGAAATTGTTAACAGTGACGGATTGCGTGCGCCCGGATAGATAGTTCCTGATCAGACCAGCCGCAGTGATGTCCAGACCACAATAATGCAGAACTGCCAGTAGTAGCTCATGATTGATCATATCGAAGGCTTTGGAATAGTCAAGCAGAACGAGAATTGTAACTTTATCATCATCTATACCTCTATAATCGTCCACACGACCGACCCTGGTCCTCAGACAATTTGGTATTTCTTGTGACCGTTGCTATTCCGGCGGAGTTTTAAAATGCAGTCACACTTGACCTTTGCAGGGATTGGCTCTGCTGTACGTCACATTACATCGGGTTGGCTCTCGTTGATGTCAGGTAGATTCTGCTTGTTCGAACTCCTTCCTTAGCAATTTTGGGACGAAGCCAAGTGATGGCTTTATGAACTTGAACGCGTGCTCTTTCAGCCAGTATCATCTCGAATCCTTCAGGGCACGTCGCGCTCCGCTGCTTTAGTGCTCGATGCCTTTTGTTCAAGGTATATTTTCTTATCGTTTCGGCAAGGTCTTTAGGTACATTTATCGCATTCCTATAGCTGCGGCCGGCTATTAATTTAGTATCCTGGTAAACCAGAAGCTCACGTAGATCGCGTCAGTCTGTACACTGTTGGATTCTTGGACAGGTATGTTCTGAGATTGTTACTCTTCCGTTCAAGTTATTATTGTCGCGATTTTTTTTCTCCTACATGCTTTAGGTAACGACCTCTTCGTACAGACTTCGCACAGGTTTCGTACCGTAACAACTTTTCATATCAGCTTCTCGTACCGTCCCTTTTGATTCAACTGTAGGCCTCACCATATGCTTTAATCTCCGTTACAAGCTTTAGGCTTTGCCAGAAGTCAGTGGCGTCATCATACGTCGAATTTGGAGTTAATCATCAGCTGTTATTTACTGCTGCAGATAGTTTCTGCGTGATAAGGTGCTTAGGCAGATCAACTCAAGACTGGACGCGTTCCTGGCCTTACGACGCCTTCTGCGCACGCGCATGACAAGTAAAGGTGGACTATCATCTTATATATAACATTCTCCGACTTAAGGATTAAAAAAAGAATTGATTGACGTCCCGTGCACATCGTTTGCATTTTGATGTTAAATAACGTAGCTTCAGTTTTATAAATCTCCCATTGTAAGCTAACGACGGATCTGTTCGAGGTTATTCCGACTTGCCACCATCGCGATGTATCCGTAAACGAATTTAGGTTCAGTTCAAGCTTCATTTTAGAAAGGCGCGCATGCAATTCTGTTTGTAAGAAGCCTAAACACGTAGACTTTAAGGTGCGTACATACCCTTGTACATACCCCATACATCGACAAATTTTTGTGCAAAATTATGTAAATACGATTGGTATTGTCACGTTGGCGTTTCCACCATGTCACGATCTCCTGATCGTGATCGATTAGGGGCGTACTTCATGTCACGACACCGGGCGAGTTGTTGCGTGATGATAAGTTTTTGGTACGCCGGTATCGTGTTGGGGAGTCTGGGAATATAGTTAACGTAGTTTTATGGGGAGCGTCACTATTTCATGTTTTCCCTTATAGAGAGTTCTCGTTTGCAGGGCAGTACATTGGCGAACAAAAGTAATAGTGATTTAGGGCCTTCTTGCGCCGCATTCGACACAGCTTCGCCTTCCTGGATCTTCTCCGGAGTCACAAATAAACCTCACAAATGATTTTAACAAATTAAAGAACGTTACCACCATCCGACAATAATAATGCTAATGTTAATGCTAATTAACCTAATTCCCCCTGATTGATTTATAAAGTTCCCCCCTATACCAATTGTGCAGGATGCCACAAAGTGCGTTCTCGCTGAAACATAGTTAAAAAGCGTGCGCGTTAATTGCTTTCTAATAAAAATAAAATCTGCCGCGCAAGGAAGGTTTAATGACACGGATTCCCCTATGGAATCGCCTTTTATCACACGTTCGTTCGCGTACGTTCCTTCACCTACGATACTTGATATACAACGCAATCAAACGTCGTGTCGAACAATTCACGCGAAACCAGCGTCAATAACCGCATCTGTGACATGCAACAAAACGATTTTTGTCTAAAATACGCGTGCTGAATTTTTCATGCGTGACAGTATAAATAACCTGAGGCCAGTCTTGGAAATCAGTCATGACTTTAAGAATTATCACTTCGACGAGCATTGAAAGTAATTCTTGAAATTTTTTGTCTATGTTTGGTCTTTGTTTTCGATTGTCGTGAGAGTTATAAGAAAATAAAGGGGGTGACTTGAAACATCCTCTTTTGCGGAGTAAATCCCCGCAATACATCAAAAACAAGAGCGCGCACTTCACAGTCCGAACAAAAGTTGAGCAGCAAAACACGAATACCGCGTACCCAGCCGAGCAGAAGTTATTTAAAGTTATTGATACACCGAAATTTGATGTTAATAAAAATGGCTCGCGCGCGCGCGCGCGTCCCGTAAAAGGGGGAGCCCCGAGTATTTGATTTATGTCGGGTCCTTTGTTCGCGACTTCGCCAGACAAATTCGCCGCCGCCTCTAAAACAGAAATCATCGCTCGCTCGCCGGCGTTATGAGAGGGCCCCGATTGTTCGATACAAGTTTTAATTAAATATTTGCTTTTTGCGCTGATTTGCTGCGGTTTTCAGGCGAGGCGAAGCTATTGAAATTTCTGGCGTTCTTCGACGAATTTACGACGATTACTAAGTGAACTGTAATCATGTACGGTACGGTATTCATTGCGTGAATCGTACGATAATGTCATGAATGAAGCATTGTCTTATTCGATGAAAATTATTATAAAATTTAAAATTATTCTGTTGTGGATACTTGGAAAAGTTGAGACTTATGCCGATGTTTCACAACTTCTACAGGAAAATTTATATTTTATTTTCAGTTTTAGTTCTTGGTTCAATGGCTAGCTGTTGAGCAGCAAAGTTAGGCCTCATACTTGCCGGCAAAACCGGAGCCGGTATCGATGTCGGTGCCAATGGCAACTTTCATATGTCTCGACAATCACGGTGCCGTCATTAAAACCAGTGCTTAGCACCAAAACTATAAACTGAATACTCCTATTAATACTTACTGGTAAACTAGGTGACAAGTTTGTGCTTCTTTTAATCAGCGGTAGCGTCAGCAATTCAGGAAAGACTGGGGTGGTCCAGAAGACCGTTAGGCTGAACTATGACTCAGCTATGTACGGTAATTCATTTTCCTCTTAGATATCGTACAATATTCTGAAATGATAATAGCTTTCTGCTTTAATGAAAACTACATAAAATCATCCTATACCTGGCGTTTTAATAATTTTTTTACGGTAGTTACACTACAGCTCATTATTTTCAACGATCTGTTTGCTAAAGTTTTATACGTTTTTGAATTGTTTGAACTTTTCCTGGTCCCTAATTTTATTATCATTTTTTGTTATCATTTCGGAATTACCACATACTGCCAACATCATAGTGATGAAACAAATCGCATTGTTATTAAATTCGATTTAGAAACTTCCCGGATGTTTGCGTAACACACCGAGCGCTCAGTAAAACGAAGAAAAACGGCTCCGTTTAAATGGAGGTATATTATTGAATAATGCATGTACGTAAAGTGCATTAAATTTCGAATCGATAGCGCACAGAAAGCGGAGCGATGCTGCGCCGGGATGGCCTCAACGGCTCGGCCCATCATTTACCGGATCTAATATTAAATAAACGGGTTGTGAAAATTTATTTTTCTGTACGCCGCCACGCCATCTCCGAATAGCTCCGGATAACTGTGTTATTACGATGCAATTGTTCGAAGTGAAATAAATAAAATCCGCTCGTTACATATTGGCAAAGACGAGGTTTCTGGTAAATCGTATTCGCTTAAATTCTATTAGGAAATGGAGCGTAGTGAAAAAAGTGAGAATGGGAAAGGAAAATGATCAGTCGAATTTAAATGATCATCTAGAAATAGTTTAAAAAAAATCATGAATGGTTATGATGACAATTAATAAAGAATTGGTTATTACAATTAACCTTTCACCGAACCGTTTGGATCGCTTGGTTTGCCCTGTCCTGCGTCAAGCAAAGTCATAGATGGTAGGCGTAATTCATTATAAAAGACGAGCCATTGCAAGAGCTGGTCTCCCGCGGAGTCACAACCAAACCCTACTTGGCTTGGACATCCCGCCTTCTCTTCCTTTGGCAAGTATCCTGCTGGTCATCCGCGGAGCATTAACCATTCCATCCGCCATTTATTTCTCTGGCAAGTATTCTGCTGGTTATTCACAGCGTATTAATCGCTCGGAATCAGAAGAAAATATGACTCTTAGTTCTCTTAATAAAATTAATTGCAGAATAGTGCAATCAGTCCAGAATTAATAAGTGATAAACAAATAAGGAGGGCAGGATGTGGTGCGAGAGGGGCCATGAGGAGTTGGATTATTATTTGACCCGATTCCCCAGTGGCCACGGCTGATCCAGAAGCTATCTAAGCATCACAAGGAAAGTGGAAGATGCAAGATGCGAATACTGTGGGACCGACTCAGATGACGTGGAACGTGCGGTTTTGACATACGACAGATGGACAAGAAAGAGGAGGGAAAGTCGAGACATTATTTGGTCAGAGGCGGATCCCGTAGAACGTTGTGTCATTTTTAAGATAGATGACGTAAGGTGCAGATATCGAGAGGAGAGAGAACTGGAGGAATCCACAAGAAGTGGCAAGGAGAATATTAGAATCGCCAAATCCGTGGCAACGTCTCATTAATAAAGTCACGAGGACGTGGGAACAAGAAGAGAACAAATGAGAGCATACGAGACTGGTAAACGCAGGGATTGTCTACGAGGAGAATTTTGGAACCGTCGCGTCGGTAAACTTGAGATGCGACGAAATGATAGTTAAGAAAGCCACGAAGAGGAGAAGCGAAGAAATTGACCACATGATACAGATAAGAAGCGAAGAAAAGAGATAGGTAAACATACCGATTTTCTGTGGAGAGGTCATTGGAATTGCTAGTATGGAGGGAGACGATTAAGGTTTGCTGGTAGCGTCACGAAGAAGAGAAAACAAGAAGAGAAGAAATTACTCTGGGGTGCGATGAAGAGCTAGTTAGTCAAGCCACGCAGAGGAGAGAAGAAGTGGAGAGAAGAGAAAAAAAAGGACCATAGGAGATAGGTAAACATATATTTAGTTCCTCTTAGTTCAGATGTAATACTTGAGTAGTTCCAGGATTAAAGAGAGATTTTGAGAAGCTGAAAAATGTTGAAACGCTGAAAAAATGGGAAATCTACATTCGTGTTCAAAAGATTCAAGATATTTGATTTCATTCGACTGTAGCACTAAAATTCAGAGTTTAATTGACAATAATGTTACGATAATTTCGGAATAAAGGGGAACGTAGCCAAATACGAATACATTTATTAAAATAATAAAACAGACTTATATGATTATGGCACTACACTTAAGTGATGTCTTGATTTAATAACTTGATGACTATCAACTCCGTCTAAAACTCGGAGGTTCAAATATTTATAGTTATCAGGATCGTACGATTAGGGGGGGGGGATGAGCTGACGCAACGTTCGATTATTATGCAATCGCGTCTTTGATTTTTATTTCGCGAAATTTTACTGACGTAAAAAAAAGCAATCTTTCTTGCATCTTATACTTGGCCTTGCACATATTATTTCGGCGCTCTGTATTGTTTTAATTACATAATAAATTTAGGTGTTGATTCAAGAAGGTCAGCTCCCATTACTTTCTACGAAATTATTCATTTTTCTTACAACATAATCTTACTTGCTGCAATAAGTTGCGACTTATACACGAGTATTCTTCTGTGAGAAAACAAAAGAAACACAAAAGCAAATTTCAGATAATGTTGTTAAAAAAAATTCAAATAGAAACCTATTCAATTAACAATACTTGATATTTTTAATTCATCCATACAGTTAACAATTTTAATACCGTATACTACTTTATTGAGTTATAACAACAGCGTTTATGCGATGGCCATACTTCTTATAAATTTGGTAATTTCTTCTTGCGAATTTAAATAAATTTCTTAAAACAAAATATTTTTTTATTCAAAACTATAGCTCTAAAATGAAGAACTTGAAATCTTGAAATACTCACTTATATTAAAGTAAATAATTCATAACTAGCGGTGAGAAATTAATTTTAAATTTTGCGTTGACCTGTAACATTTGTGCATGGATTTGACTTCGAAATATCTATAGTTTGAGCTGTTTAACGTTCTGTTTTAGTTGGAAGGTTATGGGGTGTGAGAAATCTTGTATTGTCACTCTGTACATCGATGTATTTATTGAAGTGAAATACCTCGGGGAGGCATGTGCCACACAAAGTTATGAACAGCAAATGTAGCAACCGTGGTTCGCTCTTCTCGAAGCCAGTTATGCGATCCTTTTGTTCGGAAAACGCCATTCAAAGATCCCTCTGTGTGCAGTGATACCTTTGGTGCGATTGTCTGCGAATGTTCTGCATGACCGGCTTTAATGAAACAATCGATGTTTGATGGCGGCGCCACTGATGAAAGATCCGAAACTATTGCAGTACCTGTCGCCGAAAGGCATTCCACATCCAATTATTATGCAATTAAGAACTTTGCATTCGTCTGTTTTTGGAAACGAAAGTTATTCAAATTAGTTCAGTATTGCTTTTAGAGCTTTCCGAGTTGGTTTCGGTTCAGACATTTCCGTCATAGAAGGAAACATCGTATGCAAACCCGGTTAATGCCGTTCTGTTTTCCTTTATAATGCTATTATAACAAGATGGAAAAAGCCGTAATACCTTAAGAGCAGGGACGGCGACGGCTCGCTCCGTGTTACCTGTGCTTTCTCTCTTCCTAGCTAAAGCTCCGGTCGCCTAGCAACACTTGCCGGAACAGAATGATTCATTATCCCGGCACTTAAAGACAGCGGCGCTGCTGCACATTCGATCTTAGGCACATACACATTTAACAGGCAATTAGTGTGTTCCGCCGCTATAGTTTATCGCAATTATTAACGCTTCATGGGTTCGGTGTTTCCCTTTTTTCCTGTTTTTCATTTCGTTTCGGGAAAATAATTGGACCTAAGCTGAAAGCATTCTTTTGCGAGTTGCTTTCAAAATATTGAAAATGAATCAGAGTACAAACTTGCCTGCTCTTTAAGAAAGTGTAAATATGAACAAAGGAAAAGAAAGGACGAACGCGAATGGGAATTTAATTTTTAATTGTAGTTTGTAGAAACAGTACAATTTAAAAAACATCGGCGATAATTTAAAAATCACATTTCGCTTACGAAAGCAAAAAGTCAGCAAAGATTTCGCACAGACAAAGAAATGAGGCAAGATTGTATTTTTGGAATGAAGCGGCATTATTGTTTTTATTTCAAAACTAAAGCGAGACCCAGTTAAGTGAACAGACTTCGACAATTTTTTTTTGAGTGCATAGTGTAAACACAATTTTGTCACCTTTCTTTCGTTCGGTAACCCGGAACGAGAGTTCGGCGCGTTTGACCGACCCAGGAGAAATGAGGGGGCCTGCACCAATCCCGTAACTTACCTTGACCCAGAAGTCAGGGCGGTCATCCTTTCGAAAATGAGATGGAAAATCGGAGTTGCATAACGGTGCCCACTCAATGCAGACGGCGTTGGATATCTCTAAAGGTGTTATGGAAAAGGGCGCCACCCAGAGGTGGTTACGCAGCCCAAAGGTGTCAAAAACACACCGCCAGGAAGGTGTGTTCTTAGACACTTCCGACAAGGGCAACTCCCTCGGATCCGCTTCCTCGATGACGTACATCTAAAGGTGGTAAAGGAACCTCCCTTCCCAAAGGTACAGCAACCCAAGGTTGCCGTTAATCAAATCTGAAATTAACAGCGACGGGGACAACTTTCTTGCAGTGCAAAAGCCCGAAGAAAAACGGGGGTCCAAATAACCCTCCAAACCAACACCAAGGTGACCACCACTGCAAGCGACGTGCGTAACCTGAGTGAAACAAGCGCGTGTGCCGCACAAAGCACGCTCAACTCCTACTCAAACGGGATGTGTTCCGCGATCTATCAGACAACGACCGGACTCGCAACAGAAGCTTAGAGACCCCTTCCCTTAACGCAAAAATAAAACTGTAACGACTTATAAATAATCCGAGGAGAACCCCGGAAATCAAGCGGTAAAACTATTCACGTTGCAGAGGCCGTTACCGTCTTCCATCGAACGATGGAGATCTTCACCATACCTGGATTGTTAGATCTACTACTTCGCTAAGAACCTCGCCGCAGCCTCCCCTCGTCGAAAGCATTCAAGGCATCTCCACAACGGCGCCGAAATGGATCCCCTCAACACACGTCCACCCGCAACTCAAGAGTCGACACGTTCGGCCCGAGAAGGCCACCCTGTTTGCGGCGAGGACCAAAAGAAACCTCCGGATTGGCCAACCCCAAAATCCGAATTAGTGACAAAATTAATTCCGTACAATAAAGGAGGTATATTTTTTAATTAACCGTGTTTCAAGCTCTACCTACGCCCCTAAATACCCCCCATGGTGGAGACTTTTACCCGACAATATAACACCCTTGCTTTGTGAAGTATAAAAAAAGTAATTGTATCTTTGTTTTTCAAATATTTTTAACGAAGTATTCAACACGTTTTCTTTTGTTGTCTGCTTACGTAAAACTCTCATTGAAATTCCTGAAATATTACAGGAACTAATAATACACCTATTCGAAATAAATTAGAGTTTTAATTACCCGAAATTTTTCGTTTAGCTCGAACAAGTTCCTCGACGCGAGCACTAAATCACTGGCGAAGAGCAAGGCGCTAGTTATAACTTGCAGAGTCCCGAGGTCTGCACCGCCATAACACTATTTTATACGACGTTCACATAATTAGAAAGATGAAAGGGAGCATGTTTTAGAGCAAATTGATTTCGGCTTCTAATATATTTTGCGCTGTCTTTAGAGTGCAAGATGTGGAATCGGGAACGAATGGGGGGCGGGGGAATCTCGTTAGAACTTGAAGGAAGTAAGCGAGCGTTCATTAAATTATCGGCCTCTTCCTTACTATGTTACTGTCTTGGCAGATACCTCATAATATTTGCCTGCTTTCATTAGATTTTACTTTTTATAAATGAAGGAATGATTGATTGAACAATTTTTTTTTTAATTATTTAAGTTTTCCTATTGGTCAGTTATTTGTTTTTTTTTTAAACAAAAACTAGTTTGTAACATGCGGATTTTGTACGTACGGGTTGTATTGATTTTCCGCGCATGATCGACTTGTCGAAAACTTGTTAAGTGCTAGACGATTCCCTCCCCGCCATCTGCTTTAAGACCTCGTGGTGGACGCATGTGTCCCTTTATTTGAATTTATTAAGATTTTTTTGCCTCGTTGATTTGGAGAAAATGTCGTCTTGGAGCGGATCATCGGAAGACACTTTTTGCTGACGAATGTGCTATGTGATTTAGCAACACGTTTGGTACACCGTTAAAGGTAGATTGATTGCGTCTAATCCTCGTTAGAACTGCCGCTTATCTCGTTAGGTAAATCAGCCTTTTTGTCTTGCAAGTTTCAAATGTGATTTTTCTCTTTCGTTCCTCTAAGAGGCGGTTTGTTTGGGACTACCCACTAAGGTATTTGTTTGAGATTATTCTCAACTCTCGAAGATTCGCTGGGTTTGCCTTTTCGTTTACTGCACCTACGGGTCCTACTGGCGGAAGACTGGGATCGGGCGGACCCGAGGCCTAGGCCTGGGTGTTCGTACGTGACCCGGTTAGAAACCAGAAAGGGACCTTTGGGCTTGACGACCCCACCTACCCGAGTTGGCTGATTAGAGCCGGCACTTGCAAGGGTTCCATCTGAAGGGTTTCGGGCCGAAACGTCCCACCAGTGACGTAAGCTGGTACTATGGGGACCGGTTGAGCCCCGGGGGTGGGCTGGCTTGCTGGTCTGCCCCCGTCCGGTCGATTGGGTTGGACTCGTAGTGGCAGTGGTTGACAGCCCGCATGCTGGGCTAGGGGTGGTTCTCCACCCCGGCGGGTGAGCTACGTTCTAGCTCGGGTACTAGCCTGCAGAGCTAGCAGAGAGTGGATAGTCTCTCGCCTATACCAGAGGGGGTGCGGGGCTTGCAACCCAATCCATTCTGGGAGTCCGCATGTTGATCAAGACATGCGGGCGCGTTGATTGGACGTATCTCTGTCCCGACGCCATAGGTGGCCGTGTAATCGAGCCCTTTGGGCGGGTGTTGCACGTAAAATACTCAGGACTTCTGCACCTACGGGTTGATTTGCTTGTACCTCTCGTGATCGCCTTCTCTTTGACTGCGGGTGTTGGCTGGAATCTCAACACGCAATGTGGTGATGACGTTAGAAGACTAGCATCAGCGGAGAGAGAGAGAGAACCACATCAGGAAACACCGTCCAGCGACGTCGACTTTCAGGAGCGTCCGTCGCGTCGTGTCAGCTAAGTGCCAACTTTATTGCATTTCTTTTTTTTTCTTTCTCCTTTCCTCTCTGTATTATTATTCGATTCATGTACATACACATTGCTGGTTTGATTAATTTATTGTTTTTTTTTTTGTTGTTAACCAAAGTTAACCAAAGTTGGCTCACAGTTCGTAAACTCATCCATTTCGTGCTGTTCCTGCCCTGCTCGATAATTCGCTGGCCAGTCGACTGTTTAGCGGCGCTGATAATTTCGAGAGCGCGGGTTACGTCTTGTTAATTCTTAATCGGCCGAGGTATAGTTTCTTTTGTTGTTTTGTACAATATTTAATGGCGTGTCAGATCCCGATCACAAACCACAAACATTTTAACTACCAATTGCTTCAATACTTATTGAATCCGTGTTGACCGTTCAATAAACGTGTCATATACCTTTTGACTTCTTTTTTTTGTGTATTTGTTCCGCAAATGTTGGCGCGTCGTGCTCTTTTCTTCCCCGTTTCTCCCTGTGGAATAAGCTCCACCAGACAGGGCCTACAGGATACGACACAGGGTGGCACTGGATATTAACCGACCCATTCCCCGACCGATTGCGCTGGCTAGGGTCTGTGACCTCTGCCTTGGGGCCTGGGACGTCCAAATGGACCATGGTGTAATTTATTACTGTAAGTCCGAACATCGCCATCGATCTGGTTAAAATCCATATCACGAAGTAACTGTTAACTACCTTATGCGGCTTTGTCCACTGTAGGCTGTCAGGTCGGGTCCGTCTGCCACTGCGATGACCTTGAAAGCTCGATAAATTTGCAGCCAAGCTGGCCAGTCTCTAAGTTCATTTTGAAAAGCGGGCTCGACGGCTCGAATTAGAGCGTAGCCCACACGCCAAAACTGACTGGTCTGTCCTAAAACTGGCAATACTGGGGACTAAAACTGAAACTGCAGAGGCAGAGGCGCCATGCGCCGGAACTAGAAGCACCATACACTCAAACTGAAGCCACGGTGTACTAGAACTGTGTAGGGATCACGACGAATAGAATTCTATTTTTGTGACGTCACGTTGCCTAGCAACGGCAGACGTCCGCTATACAATAGGCAGTCGCCTGGAGACGATCTGACGTCATAAAAATAGAATTCTATTCGTCGTGGTCTCTATACTGGAGTCGCCGTATACTAGAAGCTTATTGTCTCAAACTAGAAACCTGTTGGAGAATCATCAAAAATAAACCAGCGAACGAGGATTAGATCTGACCGCGTGGACCTTACGTCGGTGCACACTGGGGAAGTTAATGTTTCTCCGAGGTATCCTGAGGCCCTCGTCAGAAACGATAATGTGCCCCATGTCTCCCTGAGACGTGGACACTGGAAACGGCGTTACCCTCCAAACGAAACGTGCCTTGGAGAATGTCGAACAACGAATGCTGATAAACAGAGCCTCGAACGCAAAATACAAAGGTGTCACTTGGCTATGCCCCAAATGTTGGAAGTGTTTGCCTGATCATTGCGTGTAGTGTACTGACGCAGACACGCACCCCCTTTACATCCTCATGTCGCGTGATGAAAAATAAGAAAGAAAGAAAGAGGGAAGAAAAAGAAAGAAGCCCTTAATAAACCTTAAATAAAAACCAATAAAACTAGAAGAATGAGAAACAGGAAATGCTACACATCCCCAGACAACGGCGGTTCTTTTGATGATAGCAAGTGATGCATAAGATTGCGCATATCGCTAGATATCAATTAATAGCTTGACTCAATGGAAAGTAGATTAAAGCTGCTCTCTTGAAATCTGCCGACAAACATGCTGCTCTTGCAGCTGTTCAAATGCAATGTCATAGCAGAGGTTATGGCATTAGGTTATAACATTATCATTGCTACTTTAGAGTTTCTGTGTTAATTTTTAATTAAAAAATGGAATGTTTGAAACAGTTTTCCTAATACGTAGTGCTTTTGTATAAATACTTATCAATATTAGGGCTCCACCACGTTCTACATCAATGTTGGTCTGATTTTAAATTTTGAACTATTTAGATGGCATTGATTAGATTCATGCATCCCATCAAAAAATGAGGTGAAATACGTCAAAAATCCAAATTTTTCATCACAATGCCCAAGGATTATCACATAGCACTTTCTCATCTTGCTTTAGCCGGCACTGGAACTTACTATCTTTGCAGTCATTACACAAGGGGATCGCTTCTGAACCTACCAGTTGGAACTTACGTGGTAATAATAGCAAATTCTGTCGTCGGATGCTACAGATGGAGTACGTATACAATTTGCCTTCCGCCCCAAGCACGTAGTAATTTTGTTTCAGGCTTTGACTCTGAAGATAATACATCGAAGGTGTTTGAATTCACCAAATTCCTGAAAACCATATTCGCCATGCCATGCTACGCAGGTTTCACATGGATTTCCGGGGGTTATCAGAAGGCAATCGGTTATCTTCATCCTGGTACATCGTTGATTCCGTTCGTAATGTACTTCACTGATAATAAGCGAGATGACTTGGTGGATCTCCTCATTGCCGCGAACGTAATTTCCTGCGGAGTTGTCTCCTATCTCACAAAACATAACGAAGGAATCGTTGCGGCTATAATCTATGCAGTAAACCATTACCTGATTTGTGATCGAGAAGATTTCAGCGACATTTCAAATCCGATCCTCTGCAATCTAGTCTTCTGCGTTTATGCCTATCTGGTTCACAAAAGATTGGGAGGTACAGTTTTACCAATCGAATAAATGTTGCTACCAATTGTGAAACACAATAAAATATTCTGCTTTCGTCAAATATTATACAATGCGAGTTCGTCATTCGACTTTTCTCCCATCAAACAAAGCGGGGGACGCCTTGCACCGATAAGTGATAATGGGTATTGACCATTGTTATTTTATCTACCTTTATTGAAGGGAAACAATGCTGACAACATGGGAAATGTAATGCGATATCGAAGTATCGCGTTTCACGAATGAATTACCTTTTTTTCGGGGGGGAAAGGACAGCGTCTTCGAACCGCCAGGAAATTGAAATATCTTTCGGCTCGGCGGGTGGAATCGGCAAATGCGGACGAACTAACCGCACTCCTCGCCGCTCAAATTCGTTTCGTTTTGGTATTAAGTCGACGCGATTTATCGCATTCGACGAATGCAGATCGAAAGCGGAACAATATCCTTCTGCGTTATCACTTAATACGCTTTTCGAATTCGAATAGAGTGATCTGAACGAAAACAGAGTCTTTTTTTTCGGTTCGTTCGGAATTTATTGGGATCAAACTTTTTCGAAAAGTACTGCGCAAGAATTACATAAAATAGGTGTAGTTAAATCATAAACAGCGTTTTCAATTGACTACCCTAGACCATTCTCAAAGTATTTCCGTCTCCTCATGTAAAAACAAGGAATGGAGATACTTCGAAAGTGCTGTGGAGCAATGAGTTGAAAACGCTAAAAGATTAATAGCTACAGAGGACTATTCATCTTCTATTATTACATGAGGTTAAAAGAAGAGAAGAATGCCTTTAAGAGTCACGCAGCTTCTTGAAAACACTTTAGGCCACATCAGTTGGAGAAGTTTTCAAAAATTTAAAAATCAGTTAATACTGGTTTTTGAGGTTAAAATAAGATGAGACTACTGGGAGACCAATGACTTTCAATGCTACGTGAGTGATTGCCGAGGAGAAAATTAAAAGGAAATGAATTTAAAAAAAATGGCGAAGAAGCGCGCAAACGAAAATCGGTTCTTTTTGAAAATTGAGCGTTCATCCAGAACAAACAACAACAATAATCAACAAACGCTGATGCTACATTAATGTAAAATATGTATTTAACAACTACTTACTTAAGCCCAAAGATTATTTCTGTTAAAATTGCCCCATCATTGTTAAAATCTACATTAATGTAAAATATGTATTTAACAACTACTTACTTAACCCCAAAGATTATTTCTGTTAAAATTGCCCCATCATTCTGTTAAAATTGCCCCATCATTGCCCCACACCTCCACAGAATTTTTTAGAAGGGGCCAACCTTAGAACGTTGGACACCTAAAACTTGCCCAATCTTACTTTTTACGAACGAAGATAGGTCGATAACTTTTTAGGCATGCAAGAATCCAGATTCTTATCATTATTGTTTTGTGCAATTTAGTACATTTTATTTAATTTTACTAAATTAGAAATCAAGTCGAGGTATGAATAATCTGAATTAGAAATCATATCGATGTATGACTAATATGAAAATACAAAATTAAAACACGCAGGTTACGTAACGAAAGCATTCGTCAGCATTAGTCATCTAGGGTGTTACGTTCAAAACAAGAGCAAGCTTTGCAAAACGTGAATCAATGGTGACTCATTAGAAAGCTCCATGCATTGCATGATTGCAGTTCCCGGCAGAGCTAATTCTTCGAAAATCCAGGGGCTAACTTTAGGTTCCCGCGTCACCAGATCATAATAAATAGGACAAAAGAAGAAGGTTCGGGAGCAGTTCGGCATAACAAGGCGTGAGTTTTACGCGCGTTTGTATTTTCTTCGTTACAGTTTTCTTTAAAAATTCAAAATTATTTTCTGTTAGTTAATTTACGTAAGATACCTTAAATAAAGCGTACCTGGAAGTGTTCACGCTCAGCCAAGGTGAGTTTAGATAAAAATAAATACATTCTTGCTTAAAATTTCAGTTTCTAACAAATGTTTTTGAAAGGGCATTGATTTCCTTGAACTTCTCTTCTCTCGTTCATGTTCTAGAATCTATTTTGTGGTAATTGTTAAATTTTAAATAATTAATTGATTTCATTGAATTCACTTAGGGCCATTTGCACCACTTTCAGTTAAAATTTAAGGTCCACTTAACTCCATAGAAACGTTTGTTACAATAATTATTTCTATGGAGTTAAGTGGAGCTTAAATTTTAACTGAAAGTGGTGCAAATGGCCCTTATTGTTTTATTTATAATCTCTTGTTATTGTACTATTTGAATATAGCTTGTTATTTGAAAGTTCATGGTTTTTACTTGAACTACAACCAGAAGGAAAGATTCTTAAGGAAGCCTAGAAAGAGATAAGGAGACCGACTTCGACAATTACCCTAAAAATAAAATTAAGCGCCATTCGAGGAGCAAGCTGTGAAAAACAGTTTGGAAGTCGATCTCTGGCTTTTAATCTAGACCAGAATACGCTACTCACAAAGAGATTCAAGATCCAAATTCGCGCAGTCTGTCTAAAAGAAATGGGGAAAAAAGGGGTTGAAAGCTGGGTTTCAACCACTCATCCGTGCGTCTTACAAGAAGAAGAACAACTAAAGCGGATGACATATATACACACCTGCTTAAGACCAGCGGCCTAGTCAAAATTACGTCATTGTTAACCCCTCTAAAGTAGTCTTTAGCACAAAAACAATACCTATAGAAGGTAACTGACCTTCAAACAATAGCCATTTCGAATAGCAACCGCTTTTATTAGTCACGAACTCTACAAGAGCTACGGGGTCACTCTTTCTGCAAAAGAAGCAATCCTTCCACAAAAAGTTAATCTTGAAAAGATAGTCACTATGAAAGGATACAAGCAATTCGCAATTTATTTCAAGGCCAAAGTGTATGGTTTGCGTAATCTAATTTTATTTCTTTCGGCTGATGTCATCTTTGTTGCAAGGTGTACTACTCCATGTCAATCAGAACAAAACATTTGTGAACCACCACGGCAAGTTTCTTGGCATTGCATTGGTCCTCACCAATACAGTTTAAAAGCAAAACTGTTTTGTTGGTTTGTTACGGTGCAAAATTTCGCCTATCGGGTCTGTTTCTGTTCATGATTGACATTCCTGGATCATTTTAGTGCAAATTACATATCGTATGCTTCTTTAAGAAGGTCTTCAATAGGTATATCGCTTTAAAATCGAATTTACGCGGTACAGTTAAAATCTGCCGACAGAAACGTCGTTCTTGCAGCTGTTTTCAGATACAATGTCATAACCTCTGTTAAGATTATGAATTTTCTGTTGCTTTTACTTAAAGTCCCGTAGTTTTCAGTTTTGGTGTGTAACAGTGTCCCAATAGTCTTGTAATTTAGCCGCCTATGAAGCGTATTCTGTATCAAAAAGCGTTAATTTTAAAGAGCTGTTAAATTCTGTTGCTACACTAACAACTAATCGTACAACTATATTTAAAATTTTAAAGGACCTCTAAATTTTAACGGGCTATTAATAAGTTACAGAATACGCTCCAAAGATTGGTAAAACGTACCTTGAATTTTAATGTTAATAATTTGGCCCACCATAGCAATTCGGCGTACGTTTTAGATACCTACTAGTGATAAGCGTCTGGGTTTCAAGACTTTTGGGACACACGTTAGATACAAGAAACATCTTAAATGCAGAAACTTGCCTTGTAAATCAACACTCAAATATATGTTTATGACAAAGTGAGCATGACAATACAAAGGGCGTCCTAAGCAACAAGAGCATTTATGTTTCACTAACAGTTTCACAGTTGTTTAAATATTAGTTTGTGTTGTATACAGAGTTATAACATATTAAGGGCCCACCATGGGGATCTCATAAACTATAAGAGACCCAAACAGATACCGGCGTATTTGTGTCTCTTATAGTTTACGAAACCCTCGTGGTGGGCCTTTGATAAGTTCTCACCCTGTGAATGTATCAGAGGATTTCTGTCTAAAAACCAGTCCCATTGTTACCGTTCAATTTCTACCCGATCCCGAATCACCCTGTATATTGCTTCCCGTGAAATATTTTCGCAGACCGCCCAGCGAACTCTTTGCGTTTCGCCGATTTGCTTTCAAAGTAATTCCCCATTACTATGAGTTTTCCTGTAAAAATTAGGATACGGAAAATTTGGGTTTTGAAAGTTAATTTTTCGGTCGAATAGATTCTTTATTTAGCATTTTAGTTTTACGCATTATTGCACCGTATTGTGAAATCAGTGTTTCCGTTCCCACGAAAGCTATATATAAATTGACCCCCGGTATTTAAGTCCATTGGTCCTCGTTGACGTAAGATTCTGTAGCGGTTGGTGGTAGCATTTCACCTCTTCTTTTCTCTTACCCCGTCTCTTTTCTGCCCGCCGCGCGGAACGATTTCAGAGTTCAATTTTACACTGCTTCTCGCGTTGGTGTGTCTTTTGTGTGTGTTTTCGCCCAAAATTTATGTTGAGGAAATCATATTGTCGTATTGCTGAATTAATTCGTTGAGCCGAGAGAAAATTAATACGCTCGTATTTTCTACGCCTGTTCCCCTCCCCCAGGTTGTTCTGCGAACAGGTGAGTCCATTCGCTGATTGTTCTGATTCGCTTCGAGTGTTTCTATCGTGTATCTTTCTTCCTTACAGGCTTTTGTGGTACCTTTAACTGTACCTTTAGTGGTACCCGTAATTGTACCTTTACCTCTGCCCCGTATTCTTTAAGAATACGCGGTATTCGTTGCCTGCCCGTTTACCGCATCTTCACGGTCCCGTGGGCATTAACCTACCTCCCGTGGAGCTGCTTGTTTCGCCGCTGTTGATGCGAGGTCTTCGGGCGCAGCGCCCTCCCCCGTCGACGTGAATTAAAGGTCCTCGGACTCGGATACATCCCGAGCGGCGACGAGCCCCAGCTCTCCTCCCTCCTCCGCCGGACAACACGTCGATTGACGCCTCCGTGCGACGCCGTTACGACGCCCAAAAGGGGGCACAAGGTTTGCTTACCTTTTATTACTTGTTTTTTTTATATATGGATTCCGGAAAGGCGTGTGTACATGCGGTACAAGATAATTCAATTTTAATTCGTCTTATTGACACTTTTTTGCGTAACGCTCTAGTTACATTTTGTATCGCTTTAAAATAGAGTTGATTGTTTGTGTCATAGATTGTTAACTTTGTAACTCCGTAGCGTCTATTATAAGCGCGATTATATTCGAATATCATATTTATTTTTCTTGTTGTTGGTTTTAATTTATATAAGACGCATTTGCGATCTCATTTTGCTTTGAATTGATTATTTGTGTTTAATTACATTTTGTGATTGTTTCATTGTTATTAAATAAAACAAATATTGCTAGTATCTTGGATGAGTCGCGTTTTCCTTAATTTTTTCCCGCGGTTCCCTATAGCCAAAAAGAAATTAAGTGGCGCCTTTTTCTTTGTTGCTGTTGTTTGTTAGTAAAGATTTAGTATAAACCCACCCTATCCCACTGGGGCTGGCCGGCGACGTCGAAACGTCTGTCACGGCGACCACTTGTTGATACCTGTACAGGTAGGTGGCACCGTTACAAAACGAAAGTGTGTAAAGAAAATCGTACACATTGTACCTAAAGTCAAACAGTATAGAAGTGTTAACTTGTAGAGATGTGTAGTTCGCGAACGAACTAGTTCAGTCGAACTAGTCGTCTGGGTGAACTAGAAGATTGGTTCGGTAATCTCGAACGAACTAGATCAATCGAACTAACTCGGACATTTAATTCGACTGGTGAATTAGTCAGCAATGAACTAAATGATTGGTTTATCCCAAGAGATGTAAGTGACAGAGTTGATTTTGTAACTAATAGAAATATGAAATGTATAAGTTTTAAATCGACAATCATAGATTGTTGGTATAATCAAGCTTACGCGATGCTGGAGGCGTACATAGATTAGAGATCGTATTGAACTAGATAAACTAAACGAACTAGTCATTTGAACGAATCACTTAAGTAAACGAGATCGACTGAACTAGTTCATCGTAGCGAACTACAATCCCCATCTCTATTAACTTAACTTGTTTCCAATTTTTAAAATGCCTGAACAGTCCAGTGGTAAGAGACGGATCTTGCAATCGTAAGGTTGTGGATTTGCACTCCGCTCTAACTTTTCGAAAATGTTTGGTCCCAATAAATTTCGAACGAATCGAAAAAAAACTCGGTTTTCGTTAAGATCGCTCTAGTCGAATTCGAAAAACGATTAAGTGATAAGGCAGAAGGATATTGTTCCACTTTCGATCTGCATCCATCGAATGCGATACATCGCGTCGACTTAATACCAAAACGAAACGAATTTGAGCGGCGAGGAGTGCGGTTAGTTCGTCCGCATTTGCCGATTCCACCCGCCGAGCCGAAAGATATTTCAATTTCCTGGCAGTTCGAAGACGCTGTTCTTTCCCCCCTAAAAAAAGGTAATTCATTCGTAAAACGCGATACTTCGATATCGCATTACATTTCCCATGTTGTCAGCATTGTTTCCCTTCAATAAAGGTAGACAAAATAACAATGGGTATTGATTCGATGCAAGACGTCCCCCGCTTTGTTTGATGGGAGAAAAGTCGACTGACGAGCTCGTATTGTACAATATTTGAAAGCAGAATATTTTATTGTGTTTTCGCGATTGGTAACAACATTTATTTATTCGATGATTGATGAAATTGCTGGACCTCCCAATCTTCTGTGAACCAGATAGGTGAAAACGCAGAAGACCAGATTGCAAAGGACGGGGCTTGAAATGTCGTTGAAATCTTCTTGATCACAAATCAGGTAATGGTTTACTGCATAGATTATAGTCGCAGCGATTCCGTCGTTATTTCCTACGAGATAGGAGACAACTCCGCAGGAAATTACGTTCAAAGCAATGAGGATATCCAACAGGTCGTCTCGCTTATTATTGGTGAAGTACGTTACTAACGGAATCAAAGATAAACCAGGGTGAAGATATCCGATTTCCTTCTGATAACCCCCGGAAATCCATGTGAAACCTGCGTAGCACGGCATGGCGAATATGGTTTTCAGGAATTTGGTGAATTCAAACACCTTCGATGTATTATCTTCGGAGTCAAAGCCTGAAACAAAATTACTATGTACTTGGTGTGGAAGCCAAATTGTATGCGTACTCCATCTGTAGCATCCGACGACAGAATTTGCTATTATCACCACGTAAGTTCCAACTGGTAGGTTCAGAAGCGATCCATGTTTGGAATGACTGTAAAGACAGAAAATTCCTGTGCCGGCTAAAGCAAGATGAGATAGTGCTATGGGATAATTCTTGGCGGGCATTTTGATGAAGAATTTGAATGTTTGACGTTTTTCACCTCATTTTTTTGATGGGATGTGTGAATCTAACCAATGCCAACTAGTTCAAAATTTAAAACAAGACCAACGTTGATGTAGATCTAGACTGAGAGCCAATGGACTTTTTTGACAAAGTGTTTTATACCTGCTGAAGGAAATTTTTTGAGAAGATACTTAATGCATGTGTAAAGAGGAAGTCGATGTTCTGGTGGAGCAATTCCGGGCGTAAGTGTACTTAAAATTATTTTGAAATCTCTCTGTCTTGCACATGACATCTGCATAATCTCCTTTCCGTCGCACTCACGTGAAATCTTCTTGAACACTTTTCACAATGTGCAATCCTGCTGCATAGTATGTTATCATTAAAATTGGGAATATTGTTTTAAACAAAGCATTTTTGAATTAAAAATTTACACAGACACTTTAAAGCCGCAATAATAAATCGTCTCCAAAAGCTCTATCTTTTTTTTATTTGATTAAAACTTGCATTCATTCACATTTAAATGAAAAATGAAGATCTACAGGGTGTTCTTTTACTGTGTGCAAATAAAAAGCCTCAGTATAAGTACGCGAAATGTGGGTAGTTTTTGGTGGCTACCGCATCATAGACAAAAAAATTTCGGATGGACCACTTGTTTGGAACTGTTGAAACGTGCGAGAAAGATAGGAAGGTCAACTTCGCCTTCCTTTCGGTATGAACAGGCCCACCGATGCCACACTCGATGTTCAACGCAGAGTTTCGTAATAACAATCACTGATATCGTTTATTATTTTATTTAAAATTTTAATTCGCTGAGCGAAGGAATATATTTTATGATATCAACTATCGACGAATAAATGCGAAAATGTATGCACCAATTAGGCAAGCGAGTTAAAAATGTTCTTCCTTCACCCTTTCACGTAAATCAACTTTTGCTGCAACAACGAAAGTATTACTACTTAGGGTCCTTGGAAATAAAAGTAAAAGTAAAATTTTTATAAGTCTTTTAAAAATAATATGGAATGAGAAATTACAATTTGTTTGTACCTCGCTTTTAATTTGTTCGGCAATTACAAACCGCAGCTTCTTGAATTGCACTAGATTTTAAGGTAATACTTAAACTTGCAATTGCTTGCAATGAAGTTAATTTAAATTGCAAACGTATCGACGGACCAGCTGAAGGGAGCGGCGCTGAGTTACGTCGTTCCTACTTGAGATCCAGGAAGGTACTGACCCTGACCTACTTGGGCTGCGGGTCGCAATTGAAGAGGCGCCCACGTTCCACTTTCAGCTATGCCAGCATTTCTCAAACGGTTTAGTGAAAATCTGCCACTGCATTTTTCTCGAAAACTATTACATTTATGTTAAGAACACATGAGATCAATCGTTGCCATTCATGGTGATATATTGCAGGTTTAAATATTTGCACACAGTAAACGAACATCCTGTATATCATATTCACATTTTATTTCTTTGCTCTTTTTATGTGACTCGTCCGTCCGTATGAAACAAATCATAAAAATGCATTTTCCTCGGTTACTTACCGTTTTTAAGAAAATTACAGCTGAAACGTTTCTTTTACTCCGCAGGAGGAACTAAGGGCATTAAACTAAGTATGACATATGGCCCGTTCTTTCTCACTTCCCGTATCGTCCTCGCTTTAAAGTCGCGAGTTTGCAGTATATAAACCGGATAAAACGGTGATAGATCGACCGGCGGTGCTAAATAAAGAAGCTGAAAGACGTCGCTTCCGAAGGACATAATTGCGCTGGGAGATTGTTTGCTGAAGCCAGCCAGGCAAATAATTCGAAGTGTTGATCAAGCCTGCGAACCATTATCACGTCCTGATATTAATACTTTACCAGGGTCCTCATTCACTTAGCGTGTTATTAAAGTTTTTCTTTTTTTTTTTTTTGCCTCGTCCTGATGTCGATCGGCGATGTTTCATCTCTCCGGAGAAATTAACGTAAACGGGCCGGTTTTGGCTGTTCTTGTTGTTTATTATTGACCGTGTGCGTGCTACAAGATATTGGAAAAGTTCAGCGGCCATATTTTTATACAGTCGTCATAAATCTATCAGGAACTTTTGTCAATAAAACAAGTTATCCCGCCGAACTAGATTCTCTTCAGCCGGTCCATACAAGTTATACCCTGCCTTTTTATTTAACTCAGAATACCTTGGATTACTTTATTTAAAAAAAAAAAACACTAAATTAAAACAACGGTTAAACAATAATAGTTTCATAAAATTATAATGGGTCTGGCAATAGGATTGACAGTTTCGAAAATGTTAGGAGTTAATGTCAATTTTCGAAAGTGTCAGGTGGTAATAATAAAAGGAAATTCATTTGATAAATTAGGATGACAAAATAGGGAAACCAAAAGGAAAGACTGTATTATTAACGGAAATGTCATCCGTTTTCACACACACAAAATAGTTTGTAAATATTAGGTAGAAGATTGGCCAAAGAGCTGAGCTCTGCCTTAAATAATATCATCATTACTAAAGTCAGGAAAATAAAAAAAAATGCATTTAGGGCCAATTTTTCAATCGGGGTTTAACTTTAAACTCAGTTTTATTCCTATGGAAACAATTATCCTCACAATTGTTACCATATGAATAAAGCGACGCTTAAAGAAAAACTGAGATGGAAAAACTGGGCCGAAAAAGTACCGTGCCTTCAATGCCTCACCATAGCAACTCGGCGTACGTTTTAAATACCTACTAGTGATACGCGTCTAGGTTACAAGACTTTTGGGACACACGTTAGATACAAAAAACATCTTAAATGCAGAAATTCACCTTGCAAATCCACACTCAAATATTTGTTTATGGTAGGATGAGCGTGACAATATGAAGAGCGTCCGCTGCAGCAAGAGCATTTGTGTTTCACTAACAATTTCACAGTTGTTTAAATATTAGTTTGTGTTGTACACAGAGTTATAACTTATTAAGGGCCCACTATGGAGATCTCAAAAACTATAAGGGACAGTTTTTCAATCGGGGTTTAACTTTAAGCTCCGTTTCATTCCTATGGAAATAATTGTCCTTATAATTGTTACCACGGGAATAAAGCGAAGCTTAAAGTTAAACTGAGATAGCAAAACTGGGCCTAAGGGACGCAAACAGACACAACTAATGTAACCGTTTTTGTGTATCTTATAGTTTACGAAATCCCCGTGATGGGCCTTTAATAAGTTCTCACCGTATATATAGTAAAATATATATATATAGTATATATAGTATAGTATAGTGCGAATGTGTCAAGAGGATTTCTGTCCAAAAACCAGTCCCGTTACAATATGAAAGTGTGTAAAGAAAATCGTACACATTGTAATGTGCCTTCAATTGAATTCCTCATTAAAGTAAGCTGTGATTTTTTTATGAAGTTGGCGACACAATTTTAGAGAAATTACATTAACTGTCAGTACTGATCATAACATCAAATAAAAACACAACATTAAAGTTTAAAGTAGATGCTCAAAGTGCTCTCCTTCAGCTTGAATACATAAGCGTACTCTGCGTTTTTTGTTTTCAAACCCGTTCGCTAAGTGTTGGGGGGTTATATTAGCACACACATCTGTAATGCCCGCATGAAGTTCTTCGATTGTGTGACGCGTAGTTCTAAAAACTGTGTTTTTCATGTGCGGATAAATGAAGTAATCCATAATTGTGAGATCCTGAGATCTTGCAGGAAAATTCACAATCCGATTATTGAAAAACTGCTGCAGGAAAGTCATTGTTTGATGAGCTGTGTGGGCAGTAGCATTGTCTTGCTGAAAAAAACCCTTCTGTAAGTTCATCATCATGTAGTTGATTAATGAAAGGTTCTAATAACTCATTTCGGTATCTTTCAGCAGTTACTGAGTCGTTAAAAAATATTAGTCCGATGATACGCCTTCTTGACACTGCTAGCCAAACACCAATTTTTAATGGATGTAATGGAGTTTCCACAAATTCATGGGGATTTTCTGCTGACCATATTCTCATATACTGTTTATTTAAATACGTTGAGAGATGAAACCAGGCCTCATCGGAAAAGAAACACTTGTCAAGAATGTCGTCGTTGTTTAAGTTATCAAGAAACCACTGACAATATTCTGTTCTTCTGTGAAAATCTACTGGGCTGAGTTCGTGGACTGCTTGAATCTTATATGAATAAAGCTTTAAGCCTTTTTTAAGAATAGTGTGACATGGTCCCACTGATAGCTGAACTTCTTGTGAAAGTTCCGCAATAGATTTCTTGGGAGAGTGTTCCATTCGATCTCGAACATCTTCAATGCAGGCTGCAGTCCTTTTCTTAGCTGCTCCGCTCCCTATTTTGCGACCAAGTGATCCTGTTTCACGAAACTTAAGAATACAAGCATGGATATGTTTAACTAGCTGTTCATAAGTAATAGCAAAATTAGGAAACTGCTGTCGAAACTTCTGTACACACTGATTAATTGAAAAACTAACTGTCCATTTTCTATTCTACCGGTTTGAAAATAACTTTCAACAATAAATATTTTCTGTTGTAATTCTAACATTTTGAATTAATTGAAAATACAAAGTGTCAATTTGACATTTGTTTAATTAAATAATTGAACAGCTATCAGTATTGCAAATCTTAGGAGAAAAAAACAGTGAAATCATAGCCCACTTTAATGAGGAATTCAATTGAAGGCACGGTATTTCCATTTCATTTTATTACCCGAAGTTACTGTCATCGAGAAGTTCTCTCTTGACCTTCCAAACTTTGCTGTTTGAAAGGTCGAAAAGATTAAAGAAATAAACTTAAGTGAATATCTTATTCTGAAGTGGTTTTGTTGCTTTTGAAATTTCTATTTTGGAATGGGATACTTACCTGCATGATAAATTGGTGTTGCTTTGAAAGCAATTACCAACAATATGGAAATCCCGAAGTGGACTACGTTTGGCTTTATCCTTCCGGAAACATTTCCAGCACGAACCTAATCTCGCGCATCTCTATTAATTATTCTTTGAAAAGATGTAACTCAATTGCTCCTCCACAAGGCAAACACGAGATTATCCCTTTTGCAAACTAGCGCTCCGCTCTTAAATAACCGCCGTCAAAGCCCCGGCAGTTATTCCGAAATTCATTAGCCGCCGCACAGGAAATTATATCGCCCGATGAATATAGATAGAGGGACGCTCGTTTTGATTACTTTCGATTTTTTATCCAGTTAACTCATGTTCGGAGATCAAAGCGGGCGGCGGCGGTGCATTTTCTTCAAGGCGCTCGCTCCCACTTTAATAAAAACCGCCCCTAATGTACCTTCCTGCATCGCGTTACTTTGGCGGGGCCTCCGCATCTTTTCCTCCTTCTTTGAGGATTTTGCTTTAGAAATATTTTGGACTAATCGAGCTCGGAGAAAACCCGCAGGATAAAGGTCCAATTAGAGAAAGCGGATTGCGATAGATTACGACGTTCGGTTTCATCTGAATATCTGCTTTATAAGTTAATATACAAATACAAATTTTCTATTGTCATTCTTGAATTGCAGTCTTTAAGATGCAATGTTGGGTTTATTGGTAGTGGTGCCATATTGGCCGCCAATTTGGTATGGTAGAAACCCTCATGTTGGGCGTCAATGTTTTTTTTTTTGTAGTGGTTCCACGTCGGGCGCCAAGTTGATTATGAGGGACGGGCGTTAAGTGATAAAAGAAGATTATCATTTACAAGGACTCGTCGTGTTCAAACTGTATTCCTGTAACTTAGGACGAGAAATAAAAGCGTTGATTCTACTCTCAAAATCTCTGACTACTATATTTAAAATCAAAACAGCACCAAAATTAAACGACTACTTTCACCTTCTTATGCTTACTCTTTTTCCAAAATTTTAGTCATCTGTTAACGAACGACCCAAACAACAATTCCATAGTTCGAACGTTTCCGGTTTGAGTTCAGAACTTGCTGCTCGTTTATTAATGGATTGAGATTTTGGCCTTGGCCAGTCCCTACTTACTCCTTTCACTTTCCTGAAAGCTTTAGCAAAAATTACTATACGGACGGAGAGTAGCAAGAAAAGTGCTGAAGAAAATCCGCGAAATCCGTAGCTCGATTGGAGATATGGGTCGTGGGTGGATCTTCAACGATAATTTTTTAAGGGAGCCAGACATAGTTGTCAAATGGGAATCAAGATTTATATATGTAGTTATTTGAGGGCCTTGATTAATCTAACAGTGCATCAATATTCATAATTAATATACTGGAAATTAAATTCACACTCGTTAATTAGTAAGTAATCGGGTACGGACTTTCCCGGATAAGCCAGCATATTGTTAACTGTGGCGTCACCCTGCGAGAGTGCCTGTGACGTCACCCCGAAATAAGTTCCGAAGCCCTTACGATTATTTTTTTCTGTTACCCAATTACCTGCTTCGTTACTTACGAGTCGGTAATATAACAGCCGGCGATAAACGCAGTCGGTGATAAAAGCCAGAGAGAGAGAGTAAAAGAACGAATATATTGTAAGACGTGCGGACGGGGGTTGGAACTCAGCGTTCAGTTCTTTTTTATTCCGAGCGGTGTTTGCAAGCTTCTTCTTGTTTTGAACATAACACCCTAGATGACTAATGCTGACGAATGCTTTCGTTGCATCAGCTGCGTGTTTTAATTTTGTATTTTCATATTAATAATTTACAATTCAGATTACTCATACCTCGGCCTGATTTCTAATTTAATAAGTACCTTAATTAAAGCGTATTAAATTGCATGCACAAAAATAATAATAATAAGAATCTGAATTCTTACAATATTAGCAATGGCTGAATCAACACATTGCACTGCAACTGCTGGTTTCTCCTGTATATAATTTTCGACAGGCGTCTTAATGTGTTAAGGTTCGGATATTCAGTACGCAGAAAAGCAGTTTTCATAGAAAATTAGTATTGCGATTAAATTAATCCTATATTATAGTGTGTGGAAAACACGAACGAGGTCAGTAATTTCTTGGAACTGAGTTGTACCCGGTCCGGCCGGCGTTTGGAGAGAAAGAACGAAGTCGAGCTCGGAAGTTGCAATTTTGCCTCTAATTGCGCGCTCAATTAAGCATGCTTTTTTGCATTGCAAATGCAACATCCGATGGCCCCCGCTTATTAGGAATCAAAAACGGGAGAAAATGCTTAAGTAGAGCGGGAGCGTATGAAAAGTCGATCTTCCGAAACATTCGAGTGCAGTGCTCTGATCTAGTTCTGTTCTGCGTTGAAGCCATCATTTTTTACATTTTTTTCTTTTGATTCAGTCAGTTTCCTAAGTTTGAAATTAATTTCTCGAACGAAGGAACAATTCTCCACGGTATTGTTTTTGTAATCAATTTAATCGTAACCGATTTTTTTTCTATTTTATTAATTTAATTTAAATTCTGTGGTTCAAGACAATCTGTGTTGGCGAGTTGAAAGAATAATTTTACGCATAAAGAAAATCTATTTTCTAACAGGTTTTTTTTTTAAATTTTCTGCTGAATTTTCTTTCTTTCTCTCCCAATCATTTTCTTTTCTATTTAACGCTATAATTTCAGTGGTATTTATTTATTTTTGTAATCTTGAATTTTTGATTATTCGTAAACCTTTCAGTTATTTCAAAATTTCATTCGGTCTTAATTAAAAAAAAAAGTTGATATTGACGAAGTATAGTGACAATTTATTCAGTTTAACTTATAAATTGTCAGACTTTTTGTCAATATCAACATAATAAAATAATGGCAAGCAGCTTAGAAGACTATATTATTAATAAAAAGAAAATTGTTCATTTTAAAATAATTTTTCTAAAAAAAATTAACAGTAGAAAATAAATTGGAAAATCGATTTCTGGATTTTTATCAAACCAGAAGCGTTACCAAGAAATACAATCGAGTGCCAACTTTTTATGGATTGTTTAAGAGAATTGGAGACAAAAGAAGATGAAAAGCGGGTTTTCAACCCCAGTCCTCAAGTTTTTAAAATGCACAAAATATGCTGGTGCCACAAGGGTGGTTTCCAAAACAAAATACCGTCTACAAATCAGTGCCAGGAGGCTGAGATGGCCGTCGTGTCATTGGATGCAAAAACGAGGGTACCAAGTGCGAAATCAGCCAATTGTAAACTGGAAAAATATTCTTGGGATGACCCACGATGACTTGCGAATTAGAAACGTCGATCTTAGAGCATAAAAGCGGTAGATTCTGATGGCTTCAAGAACTAGAGTGCGTGGTCTATCATGAGTAAAATTAATGAGGTTGCAAAAGCAACTGTGACACAGTCTTACACTATGTTTTGAGATAATTATATTACGTATTAATAATTAAGCAATTACAAATTCAAATTTAAATAAATTTATTTCCAATTCACACTCAGCACAAGAATTTCAAATCCAGAAAATTACAAAATATGTAAACTAAGGAAAAATATAAGAAATTACAATTTGGTTAACAAAATTTTGATACACTTGAAAAATTTTCAGCAAATTGCAGATAAGAGAGTTCAAAAATGTTATAAAACAATTTAGCACAAATTCAAAATATTGTCATTATCATATATAGACCTAACGTTGTTTTCTACAAACATTAAAACAACGATTAATTATTGAAATATCATAAAATAAATTTGACGACACGCTTACATAAACAGGATAAAAAATTTTTGTTGCAAATCGTTTTTGATTGCAGTGAAAACCTCGAGCAGCCTCTGTACAGCTGTTTCAGCCCTGTTTAGGGCTTCATCAGCAATGTCAGGTCAAAAAGCGATCGTAGGATGTCGCTGTTTTATCTGTTCATAAACGGGATAGTTAACGACAAGTTACGAATTTCTTGAAGAGCACCACACAAGGTTTCGGTTATACGAGCAGAAATAAACACCCCTTTTTTCTAGTATGTGTAATTATGGAATTTCCAGGTTTAGTTTATATAATGTTATGAAACTCTTGGTATCAAGTGCATAAGTGCAATTGACTTATGAGTCATGCGTCCCTTTGCATCTGGCGTTTGGTTGTGCAGTGTTTCTAAGAATTCTACTCGGATTAGAGCAACTATCTGCCTCGCTGGTTTATTTATATTTCTTATTCTTCTCGCGAAAATGGATTTAATATATTAATTTGACATGTATATCTTCATTTTGGGAACATCACAGCAATATGTTCAAGTAGATTTTGAAGAATATTCGTTAAATAAAAAATATAATAAAGCAGAGGTTTCAAATCCTTTCTGTATTTGTATACGTCGACTTCTCCCTGTCTTCATTTTCAATCATTAGTAAAAGTTTTACGAAATTTGTTTGTTGAAGGTATTACCTAAATGCCGCGAGGGAACCAAAATTACGCTTTCCGTCAGCGCATGTGCTCCATTTAATTATCTGAAAACATTTATTTCATCAACCTTGCTTCCACAACCGAGCCAATAAAATCGGCCTTCTCGAAAAAGTTAATAGAGCGTGAAAAAATCGCGTCAACCAATTAAGACGATTGCCAGAAATTTATTATCCACTCGCCGCCTAATATATCAAAAACAAATAATTTTTACCGTCGTAAATTCGAGGCGCGGCAAAATTAGGCAAATTAAAGCAAGGCAGTTTTTCATTCGTGGTCTCGCGAAGCAACTCCGGAACGACTTATTACTAAACTGATGGCGGGCGGCGGCGGCGGCGAGAGGTAACAAAATGAAGAAAATCTCCACACCTGTCGCCCCTTTCCTCCTCCTCGCCCTCCTTCGTTTAATATTAATGTGAAATTAGCTCTCGTCTCCCCAAGTCTTCCCCCTTAAACCTATTAACCTGCAACACTCGCTACGCCATTATGGACTGAATTATATCGAGATTTTACAAGCGCCACTATTTGTCCGGGCCCGGACAAATTCGGTTTCTCCGCGGCAATTTTACGCCTCCACCTCCCGCCGCCTCTCCGAGATATCGAATTAATTTTGTGTTTACATAATGCTGTGAGTGGTTAACGTGATTATTAAAAGGTTGTTTGGTTTAATTTTCGGGGGAAGGGAGATATATGTAGGTGTTTTTTTTTTCAATTTCAATTTGAAATAAACTTAGGCCCAATAAATACTTGCTTTATAGTTGCTTTGCAAAATAAACAGAGAGAGAGTTATTCGAAAACTGTTGTGTACAATATTGAATGATGCTCCAGGTTTGTTTTTTTATGGATTTGGGAATTCACGAAGTCATAGATCATGATGTGGAGGTGCCTGTATAGGAACGATCCTCCTAAAATCAGCAAGGAGTTGTCTACACCGAACTTATTTTTTCTTAAATAAGAAGTTATAAATAGGGGTTACGGGATTTTTAGTGTAGTTCAAGTAAAAACCCAGCACAACGTTCACTTTATCACTTAGCGTTACTTTACATTCTTTCTACTTGTTTTCTGAATTCTTCGTTGAAATTCTTATTTCTCGTGATTTTTGTTTTAGCTTCAATTTTATTGCGGACGTTGTCGTTAAGTGACGAACCTTCTTCAGTCATACTCTTTCATCGTACTACTCTAATTTTTTGAAATTAATCTTTAGATGCCGCCAGTGGTTAAATAAATCAATGTATTTATCCATGCCTTGTGTTGACGTAAGCGGAAATTACGTAGCGTTTTCTCGTGACGTATTTTCCTTCCATTTAGAGTTCATCTCACGTGTGTGGTTCGGCACCTCCATTTTACAGACGAGTAGATGCGTTGTTAATGAACACAATTTTTGCATTTTTGATGGGGCCGACGGCTTTGTAAATCTATCGGTTGAACAGTTATTGATCGTACGTTCTGCTGTGTCGTCAGGTTTATTCTCTGCTGTAAACATTCATACACAAGCACGTGTTTGGCTAACATTCTTCTTCAGAAAAGCTAGCAGATAAGACTACCTTGTACTCTAAATAGTTGATTAGGAAAATATTTTCTAAGATTCTTTTATTATTTACGTAGAGTTTTTCTACTACCGGAAGTTTTCTTACTGGATTCTTCCAGGTTGTTGGGTGTTGCTACCTTTTCTAACCCCGAATGATTTGGGCGAAGCAACCTGTCATTTCTGCGAAGTTGCAAGAGGCTTTTGCCAGATTTTGCGTTGTCGTGAAGGAATGAATATTGGAGCCGAGAATATTATCTGCGTTTGTCGTTTGGAGGAATTCTGCGTTTGTCGTTTGTAGGAATTCTGCGTTTGTCGTTCGAAGGAATTCTGCATTTGTCGTTTGAAGTTCTAAATGTTGGAACCGTGAAGTTTCTGCGTGAGGAGATGACCTTCCTAATGTCAAGTATCAGATCACAACATTTTTATTATCATACCGTATACGAAGTTTTCCCTAAAGTTTAATATTTTTTTTATCCTACCTTCATGTACGGTACGATAAACGTCCTTCGATTTTCCCTTAAAGTTAATTTTTTTGATTGTCAAGAGACAATATTATGTAAATATTGGGTCACTTTCCTATAAAAAAAGGAAACTTGCGTTAAATTTAGTTTCGACTAGTTGTATATAGTTTGAGCTTTACTTTAATATTTGTCACCCTGTATACGTACAGTGTACTCATGTTAGTTATAGTTTATTTTGCATCAATCACTTATGTTATATTGTTGTATATTTTCTAATTACACAGTATGATCACGACTGATCAATTAAAGAATCATTTCTATAACTGGGCTGCAGTCAAAAAAGGTTGATAGTAATACTCTTTTAAAGTTCAACTTATTGATGTTCAGATAAAGAAAATATTAGCAGAATCAGAATCTATTATTTCCTGTCATGAAGAAAAAGATCGTAATCATCCTAGGTCACTTTTAACTAACATAATCACTAATTATGTACAACAATAAAAATGTTAATTCTAATTTAAGACAAGTTTACTATGATTGTAAGAAATTCTTAAAAGAAAATATCAATTTAATATTAATACAATCAGATAAAGGTAATGTGACAATTGCTTTAGACAAAGATGATTACATTAATAAATCTTTGGATTTATTAAATAATGTCAACTATTATCAGATTTTAAAAAGAGACCCTGCTGCCTACTGGTTCATTCGAAAAGAAAGCCAATTAAATTATTTCTGAATTAAAGACTGTTAATATGATAGACGAAGAGACAGCTAAGTCATTAAAGAATTATGTTTCTTGTTGTCCAAGATATTATGGCTTATTTAAAATTCATAAACCAACGTTGGCTCTACGTCCTATCATATTTTCTATTAATTCACCTAATAGTAATTTATCAAAATTTCTTACTGAAATATTAACCAATGCTTAAAATAAAAGTAATGAATTTTATGTTCAAGATTCTTTTGAATTTTCTGAATTTGCAAACAACAGATTAATCCCAATTAATTATGTAATTATTAGTCTAGATGTTGTTTCACTTTTTACCAACATACCTTTAGATTTATTCTTACAAAGTATTGAAAAAAACTGGAAACAAATATCTTTGGTAAGTAAATTATCAAAAGAAAAATTAATAATAATAATTAAATTTCTTTTTGATTCCACTTATTTCAAATTCAATAGTATTTATTATAAACAAATTCTTGGAACACCTGTGGGTGCTAATATATCTCCAATTATTGCTCAATATGTTATGGATGATTTATTAATTGAATACATACCAAAGTTATCATTTGAAATTCCTTAGCTCAAAAAATATGTTGATGATATTATTTGCTTAGTTCCCCAAGAAGGTATTGATGAGTTTTTAACAATTATACTCCTACTATTCAATTTACTATTGAAAAAGAAACAGACAGGACTGTTCTTTTCTTGGACATGAAAGTTATTCGTTCAGAAAACAATAAAATCATTATTGATTGGTACACGAAACCTATTAGTTCTGGGCGTTATATTAACTTTCATTCTTGTCATGCATATAAAATGAAAATTAACATGATTTTTAGGATTAAAAAATCGTATAGAAAAGATTTCTCATCCTTCTTTGTTGAATAAAAACTTGCACAAATTAAAAAATATTCTCATAAAAAATAGCTATCCTTTTGCAATGCTAAATAAGTTAATTTTCAATACTCAACAAAGAATAGAACCTATTTCTCAAATTAATAATAATTCACAAACAATTAATGTTGGTAAAGTTTTTAGATCTTTAATATTCATACCAAATCTTACATCTCAACTAATAAAAGTACTAAAAAACAAAAACATTCAGATTGCAACCAAAAATTTATTAACAATTAAGTCTCTTTTTACAAAAGTTAAAGATCCGTTTAACAAATTCAAACAAATTAATTCTATTTATGAAATTCCTTGTCATGATTGTGATTCTGTTTATATTGGCCAAACATCAAGAACTCTTCATTCGAGAATTATTTCTCAGAAAAGTGATATTAGACTTAGACCTAATGCTTGTGCTTTATCTGAACATGCCAATAATGAAGACCATAAAATTAATTTTGAAGATGCAAAAATTTTAGATATTGAACCAATTTTGAGTCAAACGCTTTTTATTGAAATGTGCCATTGTTTTGTAATAAAAAAAGTATCAACAAAAGAACTGATATTGAGAAACTTAGTTGTATTTATACTTACCTATTAAATTTTAAAACTAAAAAGAAAGACAATCAAGATGTTGGAAATCAAAATTTACATCGTATTACCTAATAATGAATAAACAATTTTTCTATCGTGATTCAATTTTCTAAATTTCGCAATTAATTTAGCTGTCAAAAAATCTAAAATTCAAAATTTATTCTTAATGAAATTTATTATTATGATAACTAGTGGTTTAACCTTGTGTACTCACTAAGGAGTAAGTAATCATGTGAAATTGTTCTTAGTGTTAATTATTAATTTTTAAATATGTTTTGTAGAAACTTTGATAAAGTAAATAAATTATCCGAAAGCTCGGTTGAACTTTAAAAGAGTATTACTTTCAACCTTTTTTGACTGCAGCCCAGTTATAGAATTGATTTTCTAATTATATCATTTTTCATCTGCACTTATGATTTTTCAATTTTAGAAACGGTCAAAGAAAACTTGTGTAATTTGATCTTGAAAAATCGGTATGGAATTCATTGTTTTTTCTTTCCGGACTGTTTTAGTAATTACAGTTGAAACAGATTACTTGGCGCTCAATAACTTTCGTGTTGTTAAGTTATGGGCTTCTTTTCTTTCACGCTTTACGCAACTTTTCCAAAAAAAGTGTTCAAAGAATTACCCCTCCGGATTCACCTTAGCCTCCGATTATACTAAGCTATGGCAACCAAATCGGTAAGAACCTTCTTACGAAGAAGTGTATGTCACAGCATTCATCGAAGAATAAGGCAAAAACATCTGGTATTGATAACAAAAACGTGTTATTTCAAATAAATTGTAGTGGGATAAAACGTTTTACATCTTTTTAAGAAACATTTTAAAATCATAAAATTGTTCACTGAACTAAAACACTTTTATTACAGGGTATCGTTTTAAATACCGTATGTAAGTTGTAGTTAAACAACAACCACAGAATAAAGCAATCTCTTGAGGGGGGGCGTTAAGAATGAGGAGGTGAAGAGCGCCCGAGGGAGACTTCCGTTTCTCCTCGGCATTACGGGCGCTCCTTCATTGCACCTTTGCTCATGCTGTACAAGAGCAATTTATTGGGTTATTGTCCAGTGCTTGAAGCTGAATGGGTCGTCCAAGATTTCCAAACATGCAGCTGAACGATAAGGATTTGCACTACGTGCCCCTGAGAGCTCCATAAATTCAAATGATGCCGAGATCCGGTTTTTAAAAACAAACGTCTAAAATCGGAGCGAACTTAATGAAGTCGTTCTGTCTGTAGCTGGTTTTGTCTTTGCAATTCACAAACAGAGCAAAGAATGGGCTTCAAACGAGGGAATTTTCCAAAACACTCAAAGAAGCAACTTGACAAAGGATCTCTGGCGGTGGGCGGAAATAAAAAATGAAATAACGAGCCCAGGTATTTTACATACTAAAGAGAAGTCATCGTCAAGCGAAAACAACACGATAATAATCACCCGAAACACGTCATTAAAATCAAAAAAGAAGAGAGAAATCGAAGTCCCTCCCCTAATTACGAGCTTGAATATCCACCAAGATACTCCGCCGGATTATAAAATTAGAGCGAAGGGGAGAGCTTTTTTTTCTTACGGCCGAAACGAACAAACGACGCTCTCGACATATCTTTATTAAAATTGATTGCGTGGGGGCGAGAGTTACTCGAGAATTTTCATTAGCCCGAAATCGCTGCGAAAGAAGCTGTATATTCTGTTAAAAAGTTGGCGAGTTTAATTAGAAAGACACACGCGCATTTTCTTTGCCGGGGACTTTGTAAATACGTTTTATTGTTAAAGTTAGTTTGTTAATTGCCTGCCTGCTGATTTCGAGATTTCTTGTGAAGATAGGAGCTATATTTTACGACAAAATTAAAGGTCTTGTAATTACTTTAGTTGAAAACACCAGGAAAAAAAAATACTACGGCGTAAAAGTAACGTCTTTATAATACCGTGCCTTCAATTGAATTCCTTATTAAAGTAAGCTGTGATTTTTTTTATGAAGTTGGCGACACAATTCTACAGAAAACAGTTGTCATTAACTGTCAGTACTGATCATAACATCAAATAAAAACACAACATTAAAGTTTAAAGTAGATGCTCAAAGTGCTCTCCTTCAGCTTTAATACATAAGCGTACTCTGCGTTTCATGTTTTCAAACCCGTTTGCTAAGCGCTCGGGGGCTATGTTAGCACACAGATCTGTAATGCCCGCACGAAGTTCTTCGATTGTGTGACGCGTAGTTCTAAAAACTGTGTTTTTCATGTGCGGATAAATGAAGTAATCCATAATTGTGAGATCCGGAGACCTTGCAGGAAAATTCACAATCCGATTATCGAAAAACTGCTGCAGTAAAGTCATTGTTTGATGAGCTGTGTGGGCAGTAGCATTGTCTTGCTGAAAAAAAAACCCTTCTGTAAGTTCATCATCATGTAGTTGATTAATGAAAGGTTCTAATAACTCATTTTGGTATCTTTCAGCAGTTACTGAGTCGTTAAAAAATATTGGTCGATGATACGCCTTCTTGACACTGCTAGCCAAATACCAATTTTTAATGGATGTAATGGAGTTTCCACAAATTCATGGGGATTTTCTGCTGACCATATTCTCATATACTGTTTATTTAAATACCCTGAGAGATGAAACCAGGCCTCATCGGAAAAGAAACACTTGTCAAGAATGTCGTCGATGTTTAAGTTATCAAGAAACCACTGACAATATTCTGTTCTTCTGTGAAAATCTACTGGCCTGAGTTCGTGGACTGCTTGAATCTTATGTGGATAAAGCTTTAAGTCTTTTTTAAGAATAGTGTGACATGTTCCCACTGATAGCTGAACTTCTTGTGAAAGTTTCGCAATAGATTTCTTGGGAGATTGTTCCATTCGATCCCGAACATCTTCAATGCAGGCTTCAGTCCTTTTCTTAGCTGCTCCGCTCCCTGGTTTGCGACCAAGTGATTCTGTTTCTCGAAATTTAAGAACACAAGCATATATATGTTTAACTAGCTGTTCATAAGTAATAGCAAAATTAGGAAACTGCTGTCGAAACTTCTGTACACTGATTGATTGAATAAACTAACTGTTCATTTTCTATTCTACCGGTTTGAAAATAACTTTCAACAATAAATATTTTCTGCTGTAATTCTAACATTTAGAATTAATTGAAAATACAAAGTGTCAATTTGACATTTGTTTAATTAAATAATTGAACAGATATCAGTGCTGCAAATCTTAGGAGAAAAAAGCAGTGAAATCATAGCCCATTTTAATGAGGAATTCAGTTGAAGGCGCGGTATATGTGTAAAATAAATACATTTATCCAACACCTGTTTATTGTGAAGTCATAATAATGCCGATTTTGAATGTATTATGAGGTCTATGAAACACTAATGGTATTATGAACCCATAATTAAAGTGTTATTAAAAATCGGCATTATTATGACTTCATACTAAACAAGTATTGGATAAAACTATGTATTATACTCGTACCATAATAACAAGTAAGTCACTCAAGAAAAATTAGCCCACTCGAGCAAGCTCCCGTGGCTAAACATTCCTTCGTGACTTATTTGCCTTATAAGACACTTGTATAATAAATAGCTATTTTGTTTTCTGAAATAACACTTTAAATATCTTAATTTTTTTGACTTCTGTTATCAGATGTATTTATATTTATGTAGACTGAAAACATTCTGCATAATAAAGACAATTAATGATGGGCAATTGAAATGTTTATCTTCAATAAGATATTCATCAATGTAATTAACTTTAATGTAACCATTAGATAATATTTATAATTTATTATTTAATCTCGGTCACTGGACCATTATAAACTCATCGGTCCAGTGCCAAAACCTAGACGTAAATTAAGAAATGAACCTTTATTTCTGTGCCGCGCAACTAGTTCGCTCATTAATATTTTTCCAAAAAAGAATCCATCACAGGCGGCTTAAAAAAATATTCCTCATTACGCCCCATTTATCACGGCATCGTATTAAGTCCCGCGCTAATATTTCCCCCTTTAATCTCAGCGAAACGCGATAAATCTCGAACAACGAAAAAATTACCGCAATTTTTTGCTTTTATTTATAAATTCGTTGGGCAGAGCTAGAATTAAATCAGTATCGTGACATGCTGAAAATACCGCCGGCCGTCGTCGTCCTCGTATTTGTTTTTTTTTCTTTTCTTGCGTCCCGGCGCTAATCCGCATTGACGGACGCGTCGTTTGAGTACGCGAACATCTGCTCGTCGGCGATGAATCGTTAATTGAAAGACGTGTGACAATGCGACCTGTCCGGAATAAAAGCTCGGGAATGGACCCATGTGTTCCGGGAGCTTAAAACCGCCGCCGCAAGTTCGCGATGACGTCCGAAGCGCGATGACAAACTCACCCTTGGGTCTTAAAGGGCGGGAGAATGCATAAATAAATCGTCAACGTCAAAGGAGGATTTCAATGGGGAAATGTTTTCTTCATAAATTGTCGATGGAAAGCATTGTTATTATTGTTATTATATACGACGACACCTGCTTACATTCTATCTATACATTTCGTTTTTTTTTGTAGCAAATAAGGATATAGAAAACAGCTGTGCTCCTCTCGAGAAAAGGAGAATTGCATTCGAATAGAGTAATGAAAAATAACTTACTGAAAAGAAAACGTTAGAAATAATCATACACCGAAAGTGTTGAATATGATGGCAACATGATTCCTAATTACTTGTTTTTTGTTATTAATCTGGTTTTTATGGTTTATTTATTACTAATCTGTTTTTCTCTTACAAAATATTATTACATAATTGTTTCAAGGTGCATTGTCACGGTAAGTTTGAAGCGTGAAGAAGCTCGAGAAAAACTAAACGCCAAACTATCATCACGCCATCTACAGAGCAGAGATTTAGTTGGAAGAGCGTCCCGAGGAAAGGCGGGGAGATGCGGCTTGAATCTTATTAAAAACCTTTAACAATTGAATTAACAGTTAGTTAATCCGCGGACTTGGATTCAGCTTCAGGAAAAAAAGTTCGCGTCTCTTTCTCGTACTGGGCCATTCTAAATTGAATTTTCTTTTGTTAAATGCAGTAATTTTCTCTAAGTTAAAAAAAATCGTGAACGGAAGGTAAACGCTTTTCCCGCGAAATATTTAATCCCGTTCTGAACAATGTCTTTCATTTGTTTTATATAAAATCATTGTGCCTTCTTAATCTTTGGATTACGAGAAGAAAATTCGATTCAGTTTGATGATCTAATGCAGCGCTTAAAAACTAATCGCTGTAATCGATAGATCAATCTCTCTCTCTCTCTCTCTTATATTATTTATTCCGTAAAATTTCGTTTTCTTATGTTAATGTTGCTAGAATTTTACAGATTTATTTTGTAACTTATCTACACATTACTGGTTTTTATTCTCTTATTTTTTTAAATCCTTTTTCATTCTCTTCTTTCAATAGATTTTTCAAAATTACCATTCTCTTTTATTTTACTAATTGTAAGTTCACTCACTACCTTCACCAAGAAGGTACACGTTATAGGTTTTTATTCTCTTATTTTTTGTATCATCTTTTTATTCTTTTCTTTCAATGGATTTGTTAAAATTACAATTCTCTTTTATTTTACCAATTATAAGTTCACTCGCTATCTTCATCAAGAATTCCGCCGAGGACATCCTCGTAAGGAGAGAGGCAACGAGATTGGGAAAATTTCATAATCTTCAGGCAACCATAACGGCGCTGTTTCGATTTCTCGAGGGGAAACACCGTCGAAAGTGTATTTTTGGCTTTTAACTCAAACAAGCTGCCGAACAGGAAAATTGCTTTCCAACGGTGGCTCGTTGGTCAAAAGAGCAGGTTGGCTTTGTGTTGGTCAGGGTAAAATAATTTCGGATAAGTATTGAGGCTGACAACCTCTAAATTTAGTTAGAAAAATAAATCGCGTCCGTTACATTGTTAAATCACGCGCTCATAATAATAATAATAATGTTTATTGTTACTGATCTAAGCAGATACGGACATACATTATCAGTACGATTACCTACATAGATTAATAATTAATTATTAATTAATTTATTATAGAGTATAACTGAGTCAAGGATACAATTATATGATTTTGATTAAACACTACAAATAATTTTAGTTAGAGGTTGCTGTTAAAATTTTAGTGTACAAAATCAGCGAGTTCTGATATCCCAGCAGGTGTCGTTTAACGCACAAGTTCTTTTGAACTACAATTCATCCGGCTTGCTTAAAAACTTAAATGGGCACGTTCAGCGGACGCTCAGCCTTAGCAGCCGAGTTGCTTACTCAGCAGTCGTTTGTGATTGGCTATTACCTTAATGTGATCAGAAACAATTGCTGATTAAGCAACTCGCGCGCTGAGCGTTTCTGAACGCGCCCAATGTTCTTCTTGTGATTCGGTTACCTGTTAATTTGACATACCAGCACAATCTAATATATTAAGTAAATAAAATCCAAATATTTTTCGAATGATTTACTTAATTCTACTTCCGTATTAATAAATAATAAAAGAAAGAA
The DNA here is from genome assembly GCA_036172665.1 of Prosopocoilus inquinatus. NCBI lineage: Eukaryota > Metazoa > Arthropoda > Insecta > Coleoptera > Lucanidae > Prosopocoilus > Prosopocoilus inquinatus. The sequence goes on from CM069870.1 coordinate 7,410,236, forward strand.
TATACAGTTATTGCACTTTCTTTGTTAAACGTAGGAGGATTCTGCGATGCGCAACGTAAGCGTTCGTGATTTCTCGAAACTGAGAGATTAATCGTGCTAAGTGCAAATGATCTAACGGGCAAGACTAGTCATGTTTCTTTTTTATTTTTATATCGTGTTCCTTATCGCCTACATTATTCAGGATGGTCAGTTTTTCCTTTTGGCTAAATCTGTTTATAAATAATTAATAAGCTTTGATACTAGATTTAATTTTCATTCTGTCGGTTTTCTGTCAGTGTGACCAATTCTTTTTAAATGTAAGTAAATACATTTATCGGCTGAAACCATGCATTAAAAGCACTGAAATGTACAGGCTGGATTAAATTCGATGTCTCTTACGGGCATCTCCGTAACTATAAGAGACAGAAAAAAACTAGTGTCTCCAAGTCTCGATCTCTTTTTTGGAGATTAAGTCAATAGCGTAAACAAAAATTGGCTAGCTTCTTTTGTTTTCAAGTTATAGGCAAAAATTGTCATTTTCGACTTTCCGTTTTTCGGTCATATCTCGTTTATTTTTAGAGATATTAGAAAACTGCTTGAACATTATTAGGACACTTTTTGGAACACAATTCAGTGGTGTAGTTGATTTTTTAATATTCATTTAAATTTTCGAGATATAACATAAAGTTATGTTTTTTTTTTAAATGGAAATCATAGTAGGCGTTGCCCTCATTAAATAGAGATTTCTTTTCTGTTTTCAAAAATATATACTTTGTTGGGGTTATTTCTTATAAATTGCCATTTTTATTATTATCCTTGCGTAAATATCTTTGTCTCAATAGGCTGGGTTCAATACTGTGCCAATTTTTTGTTCTGCAAAAAAAAATTTAACGAGCTTTTAAATATTTTCAGTTTTAGCTGCGTAAAAAATTTCCTATTCGCGTTAATTTACAAAATTCTGTTTTATCGTTTTGAGCGACCGTTCTGTCAAGAGTTCCTATCTGACTATCCTGACTATCCTACCTTTGAGTTTATCATTCGTCACGTTTCATAGAACATTTTAACAAGAATATTTTAAACTATGTATTATTAAAACGTGTTATGTCCGATAATTTATAGAAAATCTTTAACTAGTCAATATCTCACGAACACTCAGCGTTTCACTATCGGTTGATAGCTTCGTTAGGAAGAAACGTTCGTGCAATTTTCAGTGTCCTTTTAGAGGTTGAAAGCAATTTTTATACAATTTCCATCGGGCAAGAAATGACTTCAAAAAAAATGTCGACTCTTGTCCGATGAAATAGTTTTTAAACTTTAAAAGGGACACTGTGAAATCGCAAGAACACTCTACGTTTCGCTATTGCTTTATAGTTTCGTCAGGAGTGAAAAAATGTAAATAAACAAGTTGTCAAGAGAAACGAAAAGGTAACATGTTTTTAAACTAAAATACGAGTTGTCCGGATAAACATAAAGGTAATAAAACTAAATTAAAACTAAATTAAGGTTTCTTTTTTGTTTCTCTTGAGTTATATTTTATTAAAAACACAAAAGAACCAAAACAAACACACAAATAGCAAAATGTAAACAAAATTGAACATGTAGCAAACCAGATTTGCGTGAATTCATATTTAATAAAAACAAAAAAAAATGTCGGCACTGTATTGAAGCAGTTTTCTCTATTAATTATAAGAAATAAACCCAACAAAGTATATATTTTTGAAAACAGGAAAAAAATCTCTATTTAATAAGGGCAACGCCTACTATGATTTCTATTAAAAAAAAAACATAACTTTATGTTATATCTCGAAAATTTAAGTAAATATTAAAAAATCAATTACACCACTGAATTGTATTCCAAAAAGTGTCCTAATAATGTTCAAGCAGTTTTTTAATATCTCTAGAAATAAACGAGATACGACCGAAAAACGAAAAGTCGAAAATGGCAATTTTTGTCTGTAACTTGAAAACAAAAGAAGATAGCCAATTTTTGTTTACGCCATTGACTTAATCTCCAAAAAAGAGATCGAGACTTGGCCACTAGTTTTTTTTCTATCCCTTACAGTTACGGAGATGTCCATAAGAGACATCGAAATTAATCCACCCTGTACAGAGCGTTAAGAAATTATAAGAAGCAGTTGAATTTACCGCACAGTCGTGTTAGTAATTTTCATCTTACAAAATTGGTACTTCCGCTGCACCTAAAGCTCATCAGTAGGGAGCTCTTGCTTACTTCATATTCACGTATACATTGAATTGATTTTTATTAATGATATGATGACGTAAATGTGACATTAAAGAAAATTGTCTACATATCAGTCTAATTAATAGCGATAATAATCCTTTAACCGGAGTTTAATAAATTGTTTTAAGGAATAAAATATTTAGTGCCGAACTTAAATTATTGAACAGGAGGTTCAAAGGCCTTTCGATAATTTATAAACGCCCTGTACACGTAAATCATGCCATGGTTATTAGGTTTGATGCCTTAAACGTCGCATAATGTTTAAGGAGGCAATGATTTATACGGCATACCAACGTAAAATACAAAATGAAACACACGTAAGATGTACAGTATGAGCAAAATGATGGAAGATTCTTTCATTCCGTCATTCTTCGAATGTGTACGGCCCTTGAAAGCTGGTGCGCTGAGAATTAACATAAATGTCAAAAATTCCAAAATTTTGTAATACGCAAATCGAACCTTCATCGACCATTTCGATGACCTTGTTAAATTGGACAAGATGGATATATACGTTGTTCACAAATTAAAAAACCACCACCTGTTGCATTATGTTGGTATAAAACATAAGTCCCCGATAGAACATTAACAAAATACTAAGTTGGCAAGTTTCATGTCAAAGTAATTTGTCAAATCAATTTTACTATTAGTTTATTTACATTTATATTCATCCATTTCAATTAATTACAGTTTGACTGCTATAAAATTGCTTGCGAACGGTAAGGTAGAAACCATGAATTTACTATAATCATTAAATTTAGAACCAGGGATTTGTTCCGAAGATATAACTTAATCGTTTATTTCAAACACTTGCCAATTTTGTTACCAAATTTTTGACTAGGACACTGTTGCCGGTTGTATTTTTCACAAGGCAACGCCGCCAGTGATCTTTTAATTTGTGAACAAATTATACGTTGCGTTGACATAATATGCCTTTTAACCCTAAATGGTAACATGGTGTTCGTATGTGATACCAATTATTTTTTTAATTATTAACAAATTTAAAATAAAATACGCATAATTAAATGGAGAAATGTGTAATTTTAACAAATTTAAAAAAAATTAAAAATAAGGGAGAAATGTACGTGTGAGTTATTTAACTACCAGAGAAACATTTGACAAGCTCCAATAATTTGCAAATCCCTAATATCTATAATAAAACATCAATTTTTAAGAAAAACAGCGAAAATGTGAAGTTGTTTCATAATTAGGCAATGTATACACCTTAAGCCTCGTACAGACTTGAATGTGCATGCTCTGAATCGAGACGAATGCACACGCTTAAAAATAATTTCTATCGCTTAAAACGCCTTCTCAATCAACCTAAGTTGGCAAGTATGTATCAATGATATAATACAAGAAATCATTTTTATACTTATAAAAATTGTAACGTCATGGTGTCACCCGTGACACAAGTACCGTTTATAAAGCCTAACTATTTTCTCCCAAATATTTAGATATAGCAATTTAGCTATGAGGATCATCTAAAATGAAGTACAACGGAAAGGTACTGAAAATATCAACCGCCTTCTTACAAGTTTGTCCATTGCACAGCAAAAAGAATTTTACTGGTGTCATTGACGACACCAAATTACCATTCTAGGTTTAATTTATAGGGTTTGCGATTATGTGTATCTTCATCTCTTTTTATTACGTGAAGTTAAAATGAGATGAAGATACACAGAATGTGTATTTTCTAAATAAATTCATTTAAAACATACATGTAAAATAGGTAGCTGTTTTGTATCTTGCGGTTTAAATACTTTGCAAGGAAACCATTTTACATTTTCATTTCCAGAAAATTGGACCGTCCATTTTGTATCTTAAAAATGCTTCGCTTGCAGTGACCTCTCACTTTAAAGCCGAGAGACCACTGCCAGCGAAATGAAGCTAAGCTAAGCGAAGCTAAATTTTGCTCCAGTGTAAGCTTGTGGAAACGTGTTTTATATCTTCGTTAGCCAAACTTCACTTCGCTTAGCTTTAGCTGCCGCGTCTAAGCAAGATTACATAGGAGCTAATTTTAAAAAAAAACTTAGTTTTGCTTCGTTCACAGTAGCCCCCCGCCTTAATGCCGTGATTATTATAAAAACAGATTTATCAGCGATGTCGATGAAAATATTAATTTTGTATTTCGACCTCCTCAGAAAGAATTTCTTTATAACTTCGCTCACCTTTTGCTAATAACATTCTGACTTTGGCTTCACATTAAAATATGAATCAGACAACCGCTTACTCTTCTTCTTATAAGACGCCTTTCAAACGACAAATTAACGTCAATTTTCTGAGTCAGCGATCGGCTTTAACTTAATTAGGTCCGGAGTGTCTGTAGATTTGAAGCGAAGGCGAATTTGTAAACTATTATTTTGAATTTTAAACTGAAAATAAGAACTGGCCTTGGAAAAGTAGTTATACAAAATACAGGGTGTTCTTTTACTGTGTGCAAATAAAAAACCTCAGTATAAGTATGCGAAATGCGGGTATTTTTTGGTGGCTACCGCATCATATCCAAAAAATTTCGGGTGGACCACTTGTTTGGAACTGTTGAAATGTGCGAGAAAGATAGGAAGGTCAACTTCGCCTTCCTCTCGGTATGAACACGCCCACCGATACCGCCGCACTCGATGATTCAACGCAGAGTTTCGTAATAACAATCACTGATATCGTTTATTAATTATTTTATTTAAAATTTTAATTCACCGAGCGAAGTAATATGTTTTACGATATCAACTATCGACGAATAAATCCGAAAATTTATGCACCAATTAGGAAAGCGCGTTAAAAATGTTCTTCCTTCACCCTCTTACGTAAATCAAATTTTGCTGCGATCTCGGTGCTAGCTATGAAAGTATTACTACTTACGGTCCTTGAAAACAGAGTGAATGTAAAATTTTTTTTATAAGTCTTTTGAAAATAATATGGAATGAGGAATTACAATTTGTTTGTACCTCGCTTTTAATTTGTTCGGCAATTACGAACCGCAGCTCCTTGAATTTCACTAGATTTTAATTTAATACTTAAACTTGCAATTACTCGCAGTGAAGTTAATTTAAATTGTAAACGTATCGACGGACCAGCTGAACGGTGCAGCGCTGAGTTACGTCGTTCCTACTTGAGATCCAGGAAGGCACTGACCCTGGCCTACTTAGGCCGCGGGTTGTAATTGAAGAGGCGCCCACGTTCCACTTTTAGCTATGCCAGCAGTTCTCAAACGGTTTAGTGAAAATGTGCCACTGCATTTTTCTCGAAAACTATTACATTTATGTTAAGGACATATGAGTTCATTCAATCGTTGCCAGTCATGGTGATATATTGCAGGTTTAAATATTTGCACACAGTAAAAGAACACCCGGTATATTAGGAGTATTTAATTTTATATGAAGAAAACTCGATCGAACGAACGGCGTTATCTGTTTGACCTACCTACGTAAAGTTAGTTCGTTACTCGGAGTTACTTTCTATTTTGTGCCAACCTTAACACAATATCGTTCATCTTATGTTCCGTTCTCGTTCGTTCCTCCGTGCTGTCTATTGTCTAGCAAGTTTGCTCTATCACGTCCATGTCCATCCAAATGAAACAATCAAATTCTAATAATAATAATAATAATGGTAATACTAATAGAATAGACTCAGTCAAGATCGACTTTTATCGCTAAAGTAACACGCGTCAGATTAATTGTTACATGAGTTGAGGTGATGATGGCGTGAATGTGTAAGTTTGTGAACGCAGACAGACTGTATCAACACTTGACATTTTTCTGAAAACAACAAATCTTGTCATCGCCGAATAGAAAAAAAATAAAATAAAATCGTATGTAGTTATTTTGGAAGTACTCGGATGCGATGAATGAATCCACAAAAAATCTGATTTCGAAGCTGGCCAGGTAAATTAATCGAATTATGCGGCTGTTGGTCGATACATTCTAATAAAGCCGGGATTAAACCGCCGAATTTATAGTTGGCGTTCGCAGTGGCAATTTAACGCATGACTAATAAAAATATCATTACATCGGCGGCGCCGCGCCGCGGCCGGTTCGAAATGAATTCGGAATGGACCGGTCCGTCCGTTGTTCGCCCGGTTAAAAATATATTGGCCGCTGTCCATACTGAATGCTCCGAACGATTGTAAATTGTTTTGCGTGTATGGTCGCAGTTGCCGCCGTTTTCCCTAATTTATTTGCCGATTTGTCCGAATTAAATATAATTAGGCACGTTTCGGAGGATTTACTGTCCGGTGCATTCATTTGTTGTATTTAATTAATTTTCCGATATTTAATTTAATAAATGAATACTGAAAGAATGAAAATAAATGAAAAACGGTTATTTCATAAAGCCACCGGAGGATACTGTTGTTTTTCCAACAACATATTGCCGTGTTATTTAGGATAATATGATTTGTACTTACGATACAAGTTTCATGATATTTTAATTTGTAAAAAGAGATCCTCTTTATTATCTGTAATATATTGTAATAATCATATTCTTTGGTTCCACCAGATCTCATGCTCTAAAAGAGGAAATTATAAAAATCTAATAAGAATTTCACTATTTTGTATAGGACATGCCTAACCTTGTTGACACTGTCGAGGAATCTTGTGCTGCAACATAGTCATGGTGTTACCGGACGTTCGACGGATGGTCGAATAACGTTTTTGGGGAATATTTATGGATGTTCAGGGATTTTTGTTTTTCTCCCGGGGCTCCGAGGCTTGCTTGATCCCGGGGACGACCTAGTTTTCCGATCGATCCTGATTGCGGCTTGCTTGGGCAATTGGACAGTCCCGATGGAAGTGATTACCAGGACAATATCGGCATTTTGGCGGCTGGTTCTGCCGTGGTGCTGAGTCATCCGCTGCTGATCGTCGTGTACCTTGCTTCGTTGGCGGTTGTGCAAAATCGATTTGTCGGCATCGATCCTTCAGCTCGGTGAATGAAGTTGGCAGCGGTACACTGAGCGGCAGTCGGACTTCATCTTTAGCCATTCGACAAATGGTCTCAATTCTGTCTGCTGCTGGAATGGCGGCTGCCACCTTCTCGAAGATTCCCCATTTACTCACGGCGAAGGTCAAAGTAGCTTCCGTCGAACCTTGGACTTCGGTGTAAAGTCGACGCAGCAAGTCTTGTGTTACCTTCGGGCCGGCGAATTCGTCCACCAGAAACTCGACGAAGTCGGTCCAATTAAGGTTTAATGCTTCGACTGTGTTGTACCACGCCCGTGGTGTCGGTCCCAATTGCTTGACGGCAGTTTCAACCCAGGCCCACTCTGGTATGCGATAAGTGGTGAAGTATTCTTCTAATTGTTGCAAGAATATATGCACTTGATCGAGGGGTCGTCCTTGGAACTTCGGTATGGTGAGCGGTATCGACACGTGGCCGGGAGGCGCTTCGTTTTCTTTGCTTGACACCATACTCTGTGCTTCCTGACTCATGCTTGAATTTTCTCCGCGCTCTTCGTGTTCAGAATTCGTAGAAGCGGACTTCGCCTTGGTCTTCGGCATCTTTCTCTCTCTTTTGCTTGTTCTTGGGCGCCACTGGGTCCTCAATTCCCAGATTTATGGAGGGTAGCAGTAGAGACTCTTCGTGAATTCGTGGATGTGTCCTCACGTCCTGGCACCACTCTTGGGAGCCAAATTGTTACCGGACCGGATGGTCGAATAACGTTTTTGGGGAATATTTATGGATGTTCAGGGATTTTTGTGGTTGAGGTATAAATGAGAGAGAGAAATTCGAACTGGTAGTATATTTACTTCAAGAAAACTTAACAATAACGACGGGAGTGAACCTCAAGGAAGCGGGAGGAGTTATTTGGGAAGGATGAGCGGTGTAACGGGGGAATTAGCGGTATTCTAATGATTTCCAGCGGTGAAAGTCTTGCGTTGGGTAGCGCAGCCTTGGTTAGCAAGCGAGCTGCGACACTGTCGATACAATTTCCGAACTTGTATTTATAGTTTTCGGTGTCCACCAATGGGATGTCGTATCTGGATTCCGTACCGAGCGAGCGTTCTGATTGGTCAATCGGGTTTTCGGGAAGAAATTCGAGTTTGGGTGACCGAGTTAACGCGGTGGCACGGTAACAATGAGTCAACAGGAAGCTTGTTGAGCTTGGTAGAGAGGTCCACAGTGAAAATGAAGAGGTAACTCGCCCCAAAACGTCCGAGCTTCTAAGTGACGGAGCATCTAAGTCGGCTCAACCCATTTCATCAGCTCCTGCTCCTGCTGCTGAGTTCATGTCGAATGAACAATTCAAGAAGGCTCTAAAGACTCTACCTAAGGGCTTCTTGAAGAACAAGAAGGGCGGCAGGAGGCGTTTTTCGCTAAAACTACCTGATGGGAGTCGGCTTAAGATGTTGAAGGCTGAAGCGCTCCGTACGGGCCTTGTGAAGTGGCCTGCACACTAAAAACACATATATTTAGTTTTAGTCTACATTTTGGTTCATGTTTAGAAACATTTTCAGTTAATTTTTAGGAAATTTATTTTTTTTTATATAGGTTATGTTAAGTTGGTTCCTGTTTTTGTGAACAAAATTTTGTATATAAACACGGCGATTTTCGCCATAGGGACAGTCTTCCTTGAGCCTTCAAGATGGTAAGAATTCTATAAAGTTATTTAATATTAATTTGTTGTAATTGTAATATATTGGATGTGGCATGAAACTTGGCGAAACCTCCATATTTCGATACCATTTCTCAATATATTATGAAACTTTGAATTTTTCTTGAAACATTTGAAACTTGCATTATTTTAAATAATACATAACAGTACACTTTATACTTACACAATTTTATTGGTTTGTAACTCGAGTGTCGGTGAACTTACTGCGCCTGTTATAAGCAAATAAAGTTTCATTAACGTCCTTTTTGATAGTTAACTGAAGAATAATTATTCGGTTCTATATGTAAAACGTTCCATTACATAACATAACCTAAAAACACAGAGGTATTGCTATGGCATGTATGGTGAACATGTTTATACTAATTTGGTAACACTGTATTTGTAATTGAATATTTTTGAAACCTTTAATAAATGTCTTGTGGATTTATTCAGCGTTTTACTTGCCTATTTTACATGCGAAAACGAGTCAATAACGAGATTACACATAACTCCACTTTAATGTTCATTGTCAATATCAAAACAAAAAAGGCGCCCATCTATACAATAAATTGTACATGAACCCAGTACAGTTTTCTGCTTGTCAAAACCAATTTCAATTTCATAATAATTTTAGGCCCTGAAAAATTTATTGTAGAGTCTCATACTAATAAATATTGCGTGCATTTTCCTCACATTCAAAGGAGAATACATAGCAATATGTTATCTAGTTAAATTTAGATACTCAACAGAACAGTTGGTGGTAGAAAACAGTTGGCAACAAATTTGACACTTGTGTGACTTACGTTGATATTAAAGAAAGACAGAAGAAAGGTCAAGCAGGGAATTTATTAAGACTGCGTAAAGTTGTAAAAAAAAAAAAAAATCATCGATCGTGTCTTTTATCGCCCATTTCTGCAGTGCGTACACAAAAAGTTTGTTACGTCATATCTTAAACACGCTGTACATTTGAGATTTAACAAATAGAAAGTGCTGACAATGATCTTCGCACAATTATTATACTTATACGGGGTGTATATTGAAGAAAAGCAAGACACAAGAGAGTTTGTAGAATCAATATAATTGTAGATGTTTCGATCGTTAATTAAACTGTCTGTTATGACCTCATTGGGATTTAGATGCGTTACTCCATTCTGTCACGCATCGAGTCATACCCCTGGTGGACGCCATGCTGTATAACGTATATTACTGAAAACCGGTCCGGCCGTGGGCCTTTTGTATGGCAAAACGAATGGAGTGTGGAGTGTCCCGCATTTTGCAACACACGTGCTGTGTTCTCTGGTCATCTTTATTTTTGCCACATACAAGAGAGGGCAACGCGCTTTCGAAAATCGGCTAGTTTTCTGCCCGTTTTTTGCTCATCGATGCTGTCACCACTGGCAGCGGTGTGTCACCTAAACCAGGCCATTGCCGATACTTTTTTTTCTAACTTTGGACAGAATTTTTACTTTTTTCCAAATCGTTCGCTCTCTGATTATTTACGTCAGAGAGCTGTGTGAGCTCTGCCTCTACTAGGCATGTGGCAATTTTCAATGTTCCCGTTTCATCGATTTATTCGCCAAAGTATTGTTGCAATAATTTTTTTTTATCTCGCCTCCACTGTTAGTCATCATTGTCACCAATACGATTCGAAATTTTGAAAGTCGAAGTTGCTAAGAGTTTGTAGTGAATTTTTCGCTGGAAGGAAGACATTACTTTCCATCCTGTCAACCCTGCGACGTAAACTGCCTTAAATCTCAGTGTTCTTTATGCATTTGCTGGAACCGCAGCGTCGCTCTGATCAAAACCTCTTACGGACGCCGGCTGAACCTGAGGCGAAGTATATTTTATTTTTTTCTTCGAATGCATAACACTCCATGTGATGTCAAGGTCAGTTGTTTCTGCCGTACGAAATCCATGTTGGTTTCTTGTTGTCCCATTGAACTGACTCGCTCAGTTTTCTTATTTTTTTTTTTTTTTTGAAATTTTACTTAAGGTATACCTTTTCTATTTTCCACCTGATCGTTACGAATCCTACACTCCGGAACGTTATTTCCATTTGAATGTCGAGTTCATTTCACGTCCGTGCATTTTTGGTCAAATAATTTCTTTATGTTTAGACTTTGCCGCTTCAATTCGATTTAATTAATTTTAATTTAATTACTTCAATTCAATTCAGTTCATTCAAACTTAACAGCTAGTTTTTGCTGGTTTTGAATATTTTGTTGGCGTTTGAGTCAATTTATTTAAATTTCTTGTGAGACAAAAGGAAATTTCCTTACGTACGTACCAGTTTACGTTCATGAAACGTTTTAAGGCATTTTTGAATCTTGAATTTAAACCGTATCAAACTTCAACGTTAACGTTTTTTTTTCGATGTTTTTGCCACTTCTTGTTGTGCTCATTGACTCGTTGTTTTGGACACCTCCACCTATTGAAAACTAAAGTTAATTTATGGTTGTACTTGTACTTCAGCTGGCGCCTACCAGTAATTAATTTTAAATATACTGCTTATTTATTTTTTTTTGAAATTTTACTTAGGGTAAACCTTTTCCATTTTCCATCTTCGTCGTTGATGATCGTTACGAATCGTACATTCCGAAACGTTATTTCCATTAGAATTTCGAGAAGTTCATTTCACGTCTGTGCATTTCTGGTCAAATAATGTCTTTGTATTTAGACTTTGCCACTTTAATTCGATTTAATTTATTTTAATTTAATTACTTCAATTCAATTCAGTTCATTCAAACTTAACAGCTAGTTTTTGCTGGTTTTGAATATTTTGTTGGCGTTTGAGTCAATTTATTTAAATCTTTTGTGAGACAAAAGGAAATTTCCTTACGTACGTACCAGTTTACGTTCATGAAACGTTTTAAGGCATTTTTGAATCTTGAATTTAAACCGTATCAAACTTCAACGTTAACGTTCTTTTCGATGTTTTTGCCATTTCTTGTTGTGCTCATTAACTCATTGTTTTGGACACCTCCACCTATTGAAAATCGAAGTTAATTTATGGTTGTACTTGTACTTCAGCTGGCGCCTACCAGTAATTAAAAATATACTGCTTATTTATTTATTTTTAGAAATTTTACTTAGGGTAAACCTTTTCCATTTTCCACCTTCGTCGTTGATGATCGTTACGAATCGTACATTCCGAAACGTTATTTCCATTTGAATTTCGAGAAGTTTATTTCACGTCTGTGTATTTTTGGTCAAATAATTCCTTTATGTTTAGACTTGGCCATTTTAATTAGATTTAATTAATTTTAATTTAATTACTTCAATTCAATTCAGTTCATTCAAACTTAACAGCTAGTTTTTGCTGGTTTTGAATATTTTTTTGGCGTTTGAGTCAATTTATTTAAATTTTTTGTGAGACAAAAGGAAATTTCCTTACGTACGTACCAGTTTACGTTCATGAAACGTCTTAAGGCATTTTTGAATCTTGAATTTAAACTGTATCAAACTTCAACGTTAACGTTTTTTTCGATATTTTTGCCACTTCTTGTTGTGCTCATTGACTCGTTGTTTTAGACACCTCCACCTATTGAAAACCGAAGATAATTTATGGTTGTACTTGTACTTTAGCTGGCGCCTACCAGTAATTAATTTTAAATATACTGCTTATTTATTTGTTTTTTTTTTGAAATTTTACTTACCTTTTCCATTTTCCACCATCGTCGTTGATGATCGTTACGAATCGTACATTCCGAAATGTTATTTCCATTTGAATTTCGAGAAGTTCATTTCACGTCTGTGCATTTCTGGTCAAATAATGTCTTTGTATTTAGACTTTGCCACTTTAATTCGATTTAATTTATTTTAATTTAATTACTTCAATTCAATTCAGTTCATTCAAACTTAACAGCTAGTTTTTGCTGGTTTTGAATATTTTGTTGGCGTTTGAGTCAATTTATTTAAATTTTTTGTGAGACAAAAGAAAATTTCCTTACGTACGTACCAGTTTACGTTCATGAAACGTTTTAAGGCATTTTTGAATTTTAAATTTAAACCGTATCAAACTTCAACGTTAACGTTTTTTTTTCGATATTTTTGCCACTTCTTGTTGTGCTCATTGACTCGTTGTTTTGGACACCTCCACCTATTGAAAACTAAAGTTAATTTATGGTTGTACTTGTACTTTAGCTGGCGCCTACCAGTAATTACTTTTAAATATACTGCTTATTTATTTATTTTTTAATTTTACTTAGGGTAAACCTTTTCCATTTTCCACCTTCGTCGTTGATAATCGTTACGAATCGTACATTCCGGAACGTTATTTCCATTTGAATTTCGAGAAGTTCATTTCACGTCTGTGCATTTTTGGTCAAATAATTTCTTTATGTTTAAACTTTGCCACTTCAATTCAATTTAATTAATTTTAATTTAATTACTTCAATTCAATTGAGTTCATTCAAACTAAACATCTAGTTTAACATATTGGTTTTGAATATTTTGTTGGCGTTTGAGTCAATTTATTTAAATTTTTTGTGAGACAAAAGGAAATTTCCTTACGTACGTACCAGTTTACGTTCATTAAATGTTTTAAGGCATTTTTGAATCTTGAATTTGAACCGTATCAAACTTCAACGTTAACGTTTTTTTTTGATGTTTTTGCCATTTCTTGTTGTGCTTATTAAATTGCTTTTTTTTGGTAAACTGAAGTTAATTTATGGTTGGATTTATTAAATTCTGTGGGTATTTGTACTTCAGCTGGCGTCTACCAGTAATTAAGTTTAGATATACTGCTTTTGTGGATTCAGGTAAAGGGAGTAGTAGTAATTTTTGGATATTTCTTGCTTGTTGAGAATTGCAGAGAATATGAAACAAATAAAAAAGCGTTTTAAAAACGAGCTAAAAAAGTAATTTATTGTTTTTAAAAAGCTTTTTTATTTGTTTCATATTCTCTGAGGTAGTAGCAGTTTAAGGACAATTTTTTTTAATACGTATCTTATAATTTTTTCTGCAGGGGTTAAAAACTTCTTTTCTTGATGACTTAAACACTTTGGGCAAAGGAAACCTACTATATCTCAAAAATAAAGAAGAGATACTATGCTGACTCCAAGGAAGACAACTGTAAGGTGGCTTGAACACTTCTCTTCGAAGCTAATGGTGATGAATTGTATGAATGTAGAATTATACATATACACCATCAGAATGATGAGAAACAAGATCTACAAGTGATAAAATTGAAGAACTATTGGAAGCATTTAAAAAAGGAGGAGTAAATTGAAAATCCACAAAACAGTCAAACTTGGTGAGTCGATAAATTAGTTAGACGCGAGGGAAAGGAAAATATTTGGTCCGGGACGAAGCATGTAAGGCAAAATGACCAACTCAAAACTGGAGGTATGATATCGGACATTGTGTATACGTTGGTTTTATGCGTTCGGAACATTTACCATTACCTTGGCATATCAAGAAAAAATTAGAAAGGAAACTGTAAGGAAAAAGAAATCGAGGACCACCGAAACTCAAATGACTAAAGGAAGCACTACAAGATTTAATAATGCTAATAAAGGAATCGCGGTGGAAGGAGAAAGCGACCTGATATGTTTGATATGTTTGAAGAAGACAACGACCTGTTACCCTCCAGAAAGTGGTTTGCATTAAGCATTAAATGCGGGTGGTGACCGCATCTTGGAAATAGCTCAAGAAGACACCCTTAGGGTGGTTTAGAGTCCACCGAATGTGTTGTAAGTAAGTTTGTAGATAAGATAATAATGTTTTTACCACAAATCTTGTGTCGCCGAATAATGGAACGATATAAAAATACTTTGCCAGTTGATTTTAAGCTTAAAGTAATGTGGTCTTTCGATTTTAGAATGTCAGGGCGTTCTTGAATTTTGCTTTGGGATATATGAGTATTATATTGCTTTGTATGGAGCGAATTCATGCAAACATATTAAATTTCGCGCTTTCACTTTTAAGTCGTCATATCAGGTTTCACCCGTCAAATTTAACGATGTTCACCACCCTCCAGCGCACCCTTGGAAGAAACCGCGATGTATTAGCGCTAAACACCTCAAAGCTATTTACGGTTTTCACGTCTCGTTTAATAAATAATTCGCGCGTCTATTCCGAATGTGTTCCTTCGAATTGTATATAAAACAAATCCGCTCGTTTGATATTGAATTAGGCGAAGTGTGTAGGTGCGCGAGCGAGGGGGATTAATTTTGCGTTCGAATGCGACCGGGCGAAATAACAACAAAGGGACGCCGGCGTTCGAGGACTTTTCCGCGCAATGTATGTAAATATATTCGGCATGAATACTTGAGTGTTATTTCTGGTGATTATTTCGTGATTTGACTAATGGAATAAGCCGGTAATGCGGCTGACATCTACGGCCGGATTATCGGGGGAACACATACCGAAGCTTTGTGTTCTGAACCGCGCGATGATGGGATTACATTTATTCCGGGTCCCTTCAAATTGGAACACTCGCACTATGGATGTCAGCTCATTTAATAACAATTATACCTCAAACACTTCATGTCTAAAATACCCGGGGATTTACCCGACAGGGAGAAAGAGGAGACCCCAGCATATATGCCGTAATAATTTTATTATTTTTGCATGCTGGCATATCTATCGTTTTCGCACTTCAAAAATTCGTAAAGGGGGTTAAAGTATTCAAGCATTGCACTACCAGACAGTTCCTTGTCCCCGGTCATTTTCTCAAGAACCACCCGCCAATGCACACTGGCACCCAAAGACAAACCAGATCTGCAAACTCATTTAAATTCAATCACACGTTACTCAATGGATAAATTATCCTACCTCAGCTTATCTCCTGCGGCCTTGGATCCATAAATATCGCACTTATGCAAGAGTTTTTCCTTATCTCCGGGCTCGTATTGATCTGCGACGATGCAAAGGGCACGATGTAATTGAAACTGCAGAATATGGGCAAAAAAATACCTAAAAAAGACAATTGTAAGAAACGAGTCGCAAGACCAGGAGGTTTTAAGCAACCTACGAAATATACTGGGAATCGCCTGGAACATGGAATTTAGCACCTGGGTCGAAATCGTCTTCATCCGAGCGGCAAATGGGCGGCGCTATTTTCTGAAACTCCTTCCTGTACTTCCACCAGACTTCGTTCCATTGGTCCGAGGGAATCTTCTTGCTGAAGACGTCCCACCTCCACTTATCCAAAATATACCCGAACGGTAAAAAGGCGATTTTTGAGAGGGCCATGGCCATCAGGGCATTCAAACTCGAGCTATTTGAATCTTGGAACTCTTCCAGTAAACCGATTTTGTATAAATGTTGAGGGGTTGACACTGATAGTGCGATGGTATCACCGACTGCCTCGTGAAAACCTAAACTTTGACTGAACTAAAATTTGATCCTCAAACGCAAAAAGAAACACACCTGGATTTGCGCCAGTTCTAAACGTATGCGGCTGACCTTTATACAGTTGATAATACGCGATGTGTCCCATTTCGTGATGTATAATCACGAAGTCCTCAAAGTTAATCTCCGTGCACATCTTGATTCTAAAATCCTTTCCATTACAAAAATCCCACGCAGACGCATGGCAAAGCACTTTCTTGTCCTGCGGCTTTTCGATCAAAGCTCCGGAGTTAACATCGTAACACATAGCGTTCGACTCCAACCCCAACGACAGATAAAAATCGTTGGCGGTCTCGAACATCTTCAGAACAGTGAAATGGTTGAACCTCAGCAAATCATTGTAATTAATCGTGTCGTCTGGGAATGGTAAGACGAATGAAGCGAGGTTGATCCAATTCTGCGCCCACATATTTCCTGAAAGTATCATCTCCCTTTTATTTAAAGCAATCAAGAGTTGTCTGTAAACAGCAAACCTAAGACATGTGCAGGTATGTACGGTTCGTCTTCGGAGATATATTCTGGGTATTTCAGTTTCAGTTTATTCAGAACGTATTGGTGTACTTCATCGTATAAGGGCTTGATTTGCTCCCAAAGTTGCTGCATTTCCTCCTCGAAATGGGGGGATTCGAATTCATGCCGCCACATGGCCCCCTTGTCGCTGAAATCTAACGCACGCAAGTTTAATCGACGAAGAAAAAGATGGAGCTTTAAGAGCTTACTGTTAGCACGAGCTGCTTCGTTGGAGAGTTGCACGTATTCAAAGTACAAGTCTTTCATTTTGGAGCCCGTGGCATTTCTCCAAGCGGCCCAAAGATACAGTAGTTTGTTATAGTCTTGAGAGGTAGCCATTAAGTCGATGATATCTATGAAGATGAGCTTGGTTAATAGATAAGAGTGTTGTTGAATTGTACTAGTACCTGGATCTAGCATTAATCCGTCGTGTTCTAATATACAGTGCTGGTTTTCGTAAGGACATATTTTGGCTCCGCTGTATATGGTTGTCATAGCGTCCGAAATATTCGTCAACTAAAATTTATGGCAGTTTTCGACTTTGGAGCACTCTCAGAGTGACCCCATCTTGTTTTAACCTCAAGTAATAACAGAGGATGGAGATACACTCGGAGTACTCTAGAGTAATCAGTCCAAAACGCTAGTAAATTCAATCTCAACCTCTTAGGCCCAGTTTCTCCATCTCAGTTTAACTTTAAATTCCGCTTTATTCCCATGGGAACAATTATAAGGGCAATTTTTTTCATAGAAATAAAACGGAGTTTAAAGTTAAACTCCAATTGAAAAACTGGCCCTTAATTGTACTGAGAGTTGAGATCTTTAAGTTTTAATTTAATAATTTTAACTTAGTACAAAACAAGCAGAAGAAATTGAAATTCGTCAAGATCTGACTTGGAGTATTGTTTTTAATACTTAGCTAAAATGTTAGATAAATACTAAAAATTGAAGATGCCATATTAGTAAATAAACAGCTTGTTGAGTACTGCTGGCATTGCGATTCCCGGCAAAATAATTTCATTATTTTTTTCTTACCAAAAAATTTAAATATATGATAAGTACTAAAAAAAATCTGCTTGTTTCACTATTTTTCGATTTTTTTTTTGTAATAAACGTATTTCTTTATGTTTTTGTATTATATTTTGTATGTTACTCTTTGACATTTTAAGAATCAGCTTGGCTTTAAATACCTTGAGTAATTTCTCATCACTGAGCGCAGAATTTCCCAAAACAGACAGAAGGAACGCTTGTCTCTGCAGTTTCGCGTCCTTAAAGTGCATTTGTTGGTAATTGTGGAAGTATTTTCTCCAATAGTACTTTTGGAACTTAGCCGCTTCTAAAGTTGCTTGCAGCTAAAATAAAAGCTAAAATTTAACGAGCCTTGAAATGTATTAAAAAATGATTAAAAACATAAATCAAACAGGGAACAGGAACCAACAGAGTATCAAAGCATTGAACGTGGTGTTCCTTGATTGAGAGATGGATTTAATTCCCTATACCCCCATATACAGGGTGTTTAAAAAATTGCTAGTACAAAAAAAAAATTGGTAGTTGTTGATGGTCAGTTGAAGTCGTCGGTAAAGAAATACTAATAAAAATCCTTTAGTTTTCGAGATAAAAATGATAAAAAATTTGGCCTAAATTGTTGGTGCGCCACTGAGTTAAAGTAACAAGCTGTTAAA
The DNA here is from genome assembly GCA_036172665.1 of Prosopocoilus inquinatus. Taxonomy (NCBI): domain Eukaryota; kingdom Metazoa; phylum Arthropoda; class Insecta; order Coleoptera; family Lucanidae; genus Prosopocoilus; species Prosopocoilus inquinatus. Next base: position 7,428,588 of record CM069870.1, read on the forward strand.
ACAGTTACAGTTACAGCTCGGTATATTATGCTGCTTACGCAAATAATGAGATGACAGACATGGTGATATTTTATGGAAAAAATGGGTTTCTTGGATTTTTTTCGGGCTTCCACATTCGCAGTTTTTTTGGTCCAGTCCATATCAAGGACACTTATTTTTACCTGTGAAATGTTATTACGGACTCTTTCTTCCCCGGTCGGCTTTGCTACATATTGCACATTGTTTCTATAAACTATCAGTCAGTGGCGGCTCGTAATGATTTACTATGGGGGGACAAGAAATAGGGTTGCCAGAGTAGGCGAAATTCCGCCATTTGGGTTACATTTTAGACATAGACAAATTGGGCATTCACGACAAATATGTCTCAATAAAATTTACATCTAATGTAATCCAAAAATTTAACACCGGAAAGTTGATGCAAAGAAAAAATATACAATGTGTTTTTCTTGTTTTTCGTTTGTTTCGTATTTTTTCCTGTCTCTTTTGTTTTTTCGTTTTAAAGAATTGATGTTGTTCATATTTTACTCGCCGTTCGTTTAATTCATTTCGTTTGTTCCCTGCCAGTTTTCCGCCGGGGGATCGCCGTTTCTTCATTCATTTGTTTTTTGAGTAACCGTTGTTTTGTTTTTTTAATGTTTTTGTTTTTGCAATTTTCTTCTTTTTAAACGTATTAGTTTTCGTACTTTATTGGCTCATTTTTACAGCACTCTTTTGTTTCCTACGAATTTGTTTCGTAAATTTTCATTTTAATACCGTGGTATTTCTGCTTCTTATAAATTCATTTCATATTTTGTTTTCTTTTGTTAATCAATTTAATTTTTTACATTTTGCTGTTTTTAATTATTTTTCTTCTCAGCTCTTCGATGTTTTATGTACACTGTACTTCGGCGTTAATTTGTTGTATTGATTTTTTTTTCAAATTGTATTATCATCGACTTTTATTTTCTACGAATTTTTCAAACAGAAAATTGTTGCTTTTCATTCAGCAAATGGTTGGTTCAGCTTGATGTTGTCGATCTTCTTTTGTTATTGTTTAGTGTTTAATTTATACCTTGTGTTTCTTTTATTTCTCTTTCATTTCTATTTTTTTTTTGTAGGCTTCATTTGTTTTTTTTTATTTGTTCTGATTTTTGAAATTACAATTCGGCGATTTTTTTTTTTAGTTTTTTTGTCTATCTTGTTCTTCGGTTGTCTTTGTTCTTTGCTTGAAATTTCTTTTGTTCCTCTCGGCCACATTTTTAATTTAAAAAAATTCGACGTTTTTAAACTAAAGTAGTGCTTGAAACTTGACAAGCCAAAACTTTCTAAAATCTTGGTATCGTGGTACTGCTGGTTTTTTTTTTTAATTCATTTTATGCTTTTGCTTTTCTTTCCTATTTATTTTTATCAATTTAATGTTTCATATTTTGTCGATTCATGCCCGTTTTTTGTTTTCTACTAGTTTTATTTTTATTATTTTTTGTCTCAGCTGTGATCTTTTGTTTTATGTGCTTTACTTCGTCTAATTTCTGGCAACCCTGGCAACAAATGCAAAAAGGAAAGGAGGTTTATTTTATGACTTGTAACCGGAACTTACCGATTTAAATAACGTGACAGCACCGTCACAGAGTTCAACTACAATTTCAGTAGGACAGGGTGGGCACTGACCATATTGCCCGTCCGGACGAGCCGCCACTGCTATCAGTATCTATTTCATTCACCATTATAACAAAAATACCGAAATTGACGCGTTTGTGCAATGTGAAGTGTCTTTGATTTGGTCTTCTTTGCTAACAGCGGTCGCTCGTGCGTTAGAGACGGCGTAATGCATCCTCCCTCTTATACAGGGTGTAATCAAATTAGTTTCACATATTAATACCGCAAGTTCTTTAACATGCAAGAGAATTAATGGTGCAACTACCAAAAGTCTAGTTCAAAAATAAAAGAATTACCTACTGGAGGAGTATTGACTCTTGTGTTTGAGAACTTCTGGTCGACCGCGCACAAAAACAACGTTATAAAACAAAATTCCAACAAAATTCAAGTTCAATTGCTTGATCGCATTTCAAAAGCTTTATGAGAACACAATAAAATAGAATTACCGACCCATTAAAGGCGATAGTTCAAATTCAAAACCTTTCGGTCGTGCCCCGTGTGTGCAATATAATTAAAGCAGAACAATTTAAATCTCCTTGCATTGATCAGAATTAAATCTGTTTCATTAGATAATCGACAATAATTAGATCTTGACATCCTGGTCTTTGTAAACCAATAGTATACATGATTTACAGTGCTAATTTCGCGTATTAAAATAATTTAAAAAAATTATTAGTCGCTTTGATTGATTGTCGCTTTGTTAATTATTTCCACTAACGAAAACGTTTCTTCGTAGTTCGAGTTCGATGACGCTTTATTGTTTTGGTTCCACAAAATAATAAAAGCGATGACTGCATTCAATAACGATTTTCCAAAATGCAGAAAGAAAAGACATTCTTAAACATTTTGCGCAATAAAGAAATACCAATGCAGTTTATTGACGACCAGCAAATAAAGTACACGATGAATACGTATGAATTAGTAAAATAATTTTAGAAAATGGAATTTCTAATTTTTATTTATTTTTACAGTTTTGTGAGCAGAAAACTATTAACAATTACGTGAAAATTGAGAAAATTGATTGATTTAATAAACAACGCGATGGATATTTATAATTCTTTTCCGTTATTGAATTACATAAGCGAAGATTTTAACTCAGACCCCTTCAGTTCGATGACGCTTTACTGTTTCACGACGTTTTATGATGCGCTTGTAGAAACTGATACACGGCCAGTCAGAGGTTTTCAAACAAAAAGTCTCCGGGCTCTGGGGGGTTTAATTTCTTTAATTTTTCACCAATAAAATTCATACTTGCAGATATCACTTTCTTAAGCGATAAAGAACTTGCAGTTTTAATATGTGAAACATATTTGATTACACGCTGTATAATCTAAGTAAAATATGGACTTTCTAATAGTTTTGTCGAACAAAAAAACCGAGTGCTTTTAAATTGAAATAAATTAAACGAGTCATAACGTGTTAAGACCGCCACACGTACAAAACACAAGTTCTCATAATAATTTTGATAACACCACCGCGGACATATAATTTTAATGTTGCGCGAGATTCGTCGAAATTAACGGATCCATTTGGCTGCGGGGGCCGTACACGCTCGCAACAATAAAATTAGAAATAACACCCTCGAGTTAAAATTTCCATTCCCCAGTATTACCCGAACATTAACATTTTATCGCCGTTAATTCATAGTAGCTCGGAAAATTACCGAAGCGTTCGCCTTCTCTTCGTCATCGATGTCGACGAGGTGTTCCCATTCAGCGGACGTCTCGCCGTAGCACATCTCCGAAGAGAGCCTCTCGTATTTTCCGGAAAGAAATTTGGCCATCGTTGATTCTTGAGGGAGTTTTCCGTTTCGATGCTTCATCGGAGACGATTCGTTTGTCACCGTGCTGAGTATTATTAATACAATCTGAAATGAGGTTTTTTTTCTCGAATGAAGTGTTTGTTTACATGAACTTGACCTGAGAGGAACAACTAAACTAAATTAAGTGTTTAAAAACACGTGTGTTTTAAAATATGAAATTAGATTATATACATGTGTTTGTACTAACCAAAACGTAGCTTATTATACACATAAATGGCGTTGAATGATTATTCTGATCACAATTTAGTGTCACATTTTATGAAGGGTAGTTTTATGTCATTCAAAAATATGTATATAACAATGACAGTGTCATTGAGTCAAAAAAAGTGCAAATTTATTAGTCGCTTTATTGTCACACAAAAGCAGCTCCGGAAACATTCAGGAGCTCTAAGCTTTCTTTCAGGAGTATGTACCCCAAGTACACGAGTCACATCTCGAGGTTACCATTTTTCTCATCCCTTAAAGATAACCAAGTGATTACAGTCCAAACTGGTTTTCCCGTTAACTAATTCGAAGAATAAGCTAACACCGATTGAGACTAGTCACAGAATTTCACTCTGGTCTGCTTGTTCTGGCTTTATGCGTAAGATGACGTTGCTGTTTTATATTTTCCGTTTCCGTAATTAGTGAAAAAAAAAATAATAGAATCTATCCAAGATAGGAAATTATCTTTAGCCGCTTTCCAAATACGACTTTCAACCACCTTAGATGATCTGAACTGATCTGATCCGAATTACACTTCCAAGATTTTAATGGGAACACTGCGTAAGTCATATAAGCGTGATATATGTGTAGTTATAAATACAGGATAGATACAGATGGGTGAGGGGGCGGAGAAAAGTAAAAAAGATCAGCTCAAGTGCGTTCCGCACCCTGCAATTGGAACATGTTGGATCAGTTCGGAGGAGCTTCGAGTAGCTCATTTTGGCTATTGGAAAACGGCTTTTGCTTGAGCATTGAAATCGTAGTTTAAAAAAAAAATCGTCCTGTCACAACACGCTGTCAAATAAACTGCGCCCCCATAATCTATGCAATTTTTCAATGTTTTATCATTACTTCTTCGACAGTATAAATAGATTAGGAACATGAAATTATACCATATCTTCGAAAGGGTAATTTAATATTGCTGCCGAAATACGATATTGGGTACAAATCTATATTGAACAATTTAATCCAAGATAATAACATAATTGGTGAAACACAGTGTGCGTTCTTTATTTCATCAATAAGCTTGCTTGATGGCATTAGTTCGTTTATTGTTTGATGGATCATTCAATTTCATCAACAGTGGTTCTTTTATTCTAGTTGGTTTTAGTTAGATGGCATCACAGATCCATCGTTCGTTTTACATGATGGAACTGTTTGAAAGTTCAAACGTTTCAAATCTCAAACCTAACCTCACTTTTTTTTAAAGTAAATAACAATTTATGTACATTTGTACTGCGTTTCTCTACATTTTTTTTGCACCAACCGCTCCTGTGAAAATGAGATGGCTGCTTCTCTCAAAATATGGGTATTTATGTATAATTTAGCTCCACTTAACGTCAAATCTATACGTCAAACCGTTTCTACATTATCCCATTTGGTGCAATATTTTTTACGCACGCTGTATAATATAACTAATATAAATCGTTTCAGAAAATCTGCGTGTTAATGGTGAATTTATTATTTTTTTTAAATATTAAACTCCATCATATTAGTTTCTCAGTTAACATAATAATCTATTCAAGCTAATAAAAGAAACTCTGTTAAAACAAACCGTTTTCCAAGAATACGATGTGTTTTGTAACCTTCCAGAATTCTTAAATTTGATTTCAAAAGCTGTTCAAAATGACATCCGTTGTTTTCTCTTTAATTAATTGTGCGGCCTCAAAAATTTGCTATCGGAGTGCTTGTGTCTAAATTTATTTGATACGCAAAATTTTTAATATGTTTCCATAAATAATAGTCTAAACTGGTTAAGTCTAAGGACATATAGAAGGGCCAAGCATGAATTCTCCTGTACTAATTACGCGACCTTGAAATCGTTGGTTTTCAAGTCGCCTTACACATGAGGTATTTTATTTTAATTAATAAATAAAATTATAAAAATTAAACATTAAACGCCCAGTATTTTTGAGACGGTTTATGATTATCAAGTAGATGAAGTAGTAATTTTACGCCACGGGACACCCGGTACAGTATTTGTAACGTAATGGTGTCGTGTTTAAAAAATGTAAGAGTTGAATCAGGTGATTAAAGGTTTGAAGAACATAAATAAAATATCTAGTTTTCTGAGGCAAGAAAGAATCTCTAAGAATTTCAGTTGGACACTGTTAATTCTAATCTATTGTATCAACGCCCACTTTATACAGGGCTGATTCATTAAGTGGGAGATTACCCCAACTCATCAGAAATGCGGCCCAGCACAGAAACTTATCATTTTTAAGTTATCTTTCCTCCTTATTACATAGTAAGCGGAGCGCATAAATTTTATACTCCATTTAAATAATACTATCAATATATTTGAATGATTTTTAAAATAATTGAATATTATTTTGACCACATTTATAGATACATATTAATAGGTTACTTGTATTTTCGTTTTTGTTACTGAAATTCTCAGGTTAGATTTGAAGTATTATCTGTTCACAGTCTTTTTGCACTCGAGTAGCCCATGTTATATTGACTTTCCTGTTGATATCATAAAAAATATGGACGTCAGAATATTAGTATTTCGGAGGACCTGAGTTATCACATGTAAACGTTTCTGATTATGTAATTTTCTTTGACCTTACCATTACCGTAATTGATAAATTGTTCTTTCATATCGTATTACTAAGGCTGGGTTGCATAAAACTTTTAAGCTAGGATTAAATTTTACCCTAAGTTGAAATTCTAATCTTCAAGAGTAAGTTTTTATACATATATGTACACAATTTTTAAAAGAAATAAAAAAAATCTCAAGACTAATAATATTATTAATATTTCAGATATTTTATAATAAAATTAAGCCACCGTTGGTATGAAAAATGTACTAAAAAAATTGAAATAACGCATCTCACCGAAATAACAACCTTCATGTTGCTGTCTGCAGTGCTTCGTTGGAACTTTCAAACTGGCTGACGCTATGGAACAGTTGAGTGCAAGGCAGTACAAATTTGGTTGTTGTGCAAATTTGTTGCTTCGTAATTATCATACTTTTCAATAATGTACATAAAATACTACTGCGTATTTATTCATCAACATAAAAAAGCACAATAGTGCACCGTGTTTTATAAAAAAAAATAGTAAAAATTGGCTTTAGCTAAAACATGTGTTTTATATTTTATTTTTTGAATGAAGATGAAAAAGTAATTTTGTTCCTGATAGCTAACTAAGACAGGATGTCTCAAGAATACATTGCTAAATATGGCGCAATTAATAAGAAAAGGCGTATCATGTTTCTTGCTTTCTCAAGTCATAGCCAACTCCAAACGAGGTTTTCGAACGCGATTTATTTTAATAGCGTAAACAATTAAAAAATAAAATAATCTTTTGCACTTATACAGGCTGTCTCAAAACCTCTGTCTTTAAATCAAACGATAATCTTTTTTAAGTCACGACCAAAGACTTAGTTAGGAAGTAAGTTGAAAATCTAACGGGATATGGTCACTGGACGATTAGTAAAAGGCAACTCCTTTGTTTTTGTTGTTTCGTTACTTAGGGTAATTAGTTTTCTTAAGTTGTTCAGTTGGTTACTTGATGCTTTGACAATTACCGCCAATTCCGCCATTGTTCTTGTGCACATGTCTGACTTAAGTAACGTAGTAAGACGTTTTTATTTTTCTTGTAATTTTAACATGTAATCACAGCCCAATTGTGGCTTCAATGATTGTATTTGTTGACCAATTCATCCATCTCTAGTTGTAAGTAGTGTAACCTTAAGATTTGGATTATTTAACCTCTTGTTAACTTTATAGTAAACCTCCTGATGAAGTTGTTAAATACAACGAAATATTGAGGCCTTAAACAAAGGAGTTGCCTTTTACTAATCGTCCAGTGACCATATCCCGTTAGATTTTCAATTTACTTCCTATTTAAATCAAACTGTAAGTTCTTCTTTACATAAGAGAATAATTCTCCAAATCTGAAATTGTTTGCCTAAAAATGAAAAACTGACCCATCACAAGCGAGCGCAGTTGCTTTGTTTTGAAACCTCTTCTTGGTTTACGACTTGTTTCAGCAATTTATTCCGATGAAAGCAATAAACCGCAATAAAACTTTTTATTCACGTTTACAAGAACTTGATCAATTGTATACGAATATGAATCCGACTTGCGGACATCGGCATGTTTATTTGTATTCTCAACATGCGACAAGTAAGAACGTTTGCATACGCACATCTTTGTAATAGGCAATAACAATTATGTTAAAAACGAGTACCTAATCTTCGTTAGATTTTTGCTGAAGCAATTAAACATCTTCGTACGCAAGTATTGTAACTACGTTGAAAATGTGTGAAATTATTTTTTAATTATCGCACTAATAGCTGCAGAATAAGTATTGCAAGAGCAGAAACTATTCCTATTGTAAAAACGGAAAGCAAGAATTGGAGTATGATACGATGAAAGATTTAAATTAATTAGATTGCCTGCACACACAATAATCTGTGAGTTCAAAATAAGTGATTGAATAATTTCGTTAGCTCTCAATCGAACTATTTTATTAATTGTTTACATTCCAACACAAAACACATGCTTTTATAAGGATAATATTGAACCTGAATTTCTGCGTCGGCTTAAACCAATAAAGACATAAAAACTCTCGCCTAGTGCAGACGTTTATTTCGTCTTTTGTTCGTAGTTTTAATAAAGAAACAAATTTATTTTTGCTGTGCAAATATAATAACCTTTAGTAATCAACATTGTAAATTGGAAATCTACAAATTAATATGATGTAAGAATTTTCTCTTTTTCGATCGCCTTAGATTGAATTTTTTAAATTTAACTGTTAGAGTACGGATTAGCACAAAACTAATCATCAATTATTGCAACACGCACAGAATATTTTAAACTATTAAGAACTTACCTAGTTACAAAATTTATCTGCTTTTAAAATTAACTAAAAAACATGATACTTGACCTGCCTTAAGTACAATATTTATGCATTAGGTCGTGGTCTGCGTTTCTATGGCTTTTTACGGCCTCGAACGTCGGAGAATAGTTGAAAACCAAGCTCCGCCTGAACATTTAAGCTGCATTCAGCGACCCTCAAACAATTTTTATGAAAAAGTAAAATATTTTTTATCTGCGTTATTATTGCTATCTGACGAATAGTGGTATAACAAATCTTGCTTCTTTTCTTGACCACCATTTGTGGTTTCAATTAAAGACATAGGTTTAGAGACACGCTGTATATTTGAAAAGTCTTCGAGATCTGTCTGCACAGTTCTTTCTTTGATGTGTGTAATTACCAGGAAGCTGTATCGAAACTTCAAAAAAAATATTGCCCAGAGACTGAGAGTGGAATCCGTAAAAGGCAGAAAGCACGTCGTAAATCTGAGCTGTTTGACATTTAATAAGAGTTCCTAATTGAAACGAAAAGATCGTCGTCGGCATTTGAGCCACGTCCACACGTGGGCGCACGTGTTGCACAACCATGGAGGAGGCGCTCAAAATTGCGGCGAGGGAGCAAGACGCCAACCCAAACGAGATTTTCGCGTGGCGGGCTTTATTAGCCGAGCGTAATCATTATTAACTTACGTCTAACGTTTAATTCGATTCTTGCACGTGCTAATTTGTTGGCGCACGTTTCTCGTCCCAAAACCCAGACTAAATTCGATCGTTTTAATTAATGTGATTTTGTAAAAGTATTTCTCGAATCAAAAGTTTAGTCTGCGGTAATAAGAAACATTAAATAAAAAGAAATGATTAAAAGATTATAAGAACTGCCACACATGCAGATACTTTCCGACGCTACCGGCTCGTGACGGACTTGACTTGACTTGACTTTGAACAAAAACTTGAAGACTGTGTATTCAGCTTGTATCGAACATTTAATTTATTAGAACCTGATTTGGCCGTGCACCTAGTTTTACAACAATTTAAACTCGCGAACTTGGATCCGCATGTTATGGCTCGCGTACTTGGAGCGAAGGTTTTTCTCCCTAAACTTTCGCGCCAAGTAAGCCACGCGCCAAGAGCGTCGGAAACTATGCGTGTGTGGCGGGCTTATAAATAGTATGATTCATATTTTCTTAATAAGATTAAGCTCTTCAAATTTTAATTTGTAAATACAGCACACGAGTTGTATTCTTTAAAGATGTCTCTACCAATTCAATTGCACAAAATGGTTGGTTGTATTCATGGTTTCCAAGTTTCCTACAGTGTTTTAAACTAATCTAACACATCTGTTTGTTACAAGAACTATATGCAAACTCCACATATGTACGATAAACTCGGGAATAAGTTACTGGCACTCGCCGGCCAAGAAATACAAACCGGAATCGGATTAAGAAGTCTCACGGGATTCCGTCACACTTTCCGGGCGTATAATTATTGCGGCCGCTATAATTCACTTAGTTAACGAATAACGAGGTAGAGCGCGTGAAAACTTCGCCGATAATTTTCATAATTCAGCGACGCCGCTAAATTATAAATAACCGGGTAATAGTACATTATCATAATAAGCGCCGCCCGTGGAGATAAATTTCGTACTTTGTGTCTGGTTTTCTACGGAATATTGTTGGCGGCGGCGGTGGCCTTGCCGTGAGTGCAACATTTAACGACCGTAAAATAGTAAAACAACTTTCCGCTCTGCACGTACTAAGTAATATTAATTCGGGGATGCAGTTAAATTTCGCGAAAAATTGGGATAATTTCGTTAAACGGAGGCGTACAATATGTTACATGAACGTTTCAGTATTCTATTTATAAAAATGACGCAATTTGTACTTGCAGAAATGAAAAATGACGACTGAAAATGTGAGTATACAGGTTGGGCAAAAGTTTAACTAACTAAACATCCTGAACAATGCATGCGACGGGGAACGCACTATAAAACTAAAGAAGAAATATAACTAGTCACGTTCACTTTTACTGGAGGTTGACCGCCGGATGTCCCTACAAATCGTAATGTTCTAAAGCGAGCTGATCTTATCCGTATAACTGAAAATTATTATTAAGAAATTCATCTGTTGGCTTTGGAATATGTTTGTTTAACCTGTAATCTGTAAATGATTATGTCACTTTATGCTTTTCTTTAATCGAAGTAGTCAATTCCACGCAAGTAACATCGAGTTAGTTTAAAAACGATAAAGGGAACAAAATTCTTTTACAGGAGAACTCTGGTATTCATATTCATCTTTCCGATCGGGGCTGTTTTTAAACGGACAATAAGTAGAAGTATTCGACTGTTGAATGTAAGCAATGTTTTCCAATAAAACCCAATGGAAAGATTCTCAAGATCCCAAGAGCGTTCAAAGGTATTCTTTAACGCCCAGGAGACTTTCGTTCATTCGTACGTTCAGCGTAAGGAGTAGACAATAACACAACACAATTTTTGGTAAAATATCTATTGGGGAAAAGTAAGGCGTAAGCCTCGGCAAAGGACGAATTTCATGACACAAGCGTCAAAATATATCAAACAAATCTTAGAGTAGCCAAAAATCAAGTTATCTTGATTCATCTGATCTGATCGAACAAGTAGGTTTTTGTCCTAAAAGGCGGAACGGAATTTATAAACTAATTAACGTAACTGACTAATATTCTACTACTATAAGTTATTCACCTCAACATGCCGCTATGATCCACAAATAAACAAAATAGTAAAGCAAAGTTTATATTTTACAGGTTAGCTTGTAGGGTCAGGTAGGATCATAATTCGTTCAATAGATGTCACCCATTGTCCGCGGAACTCGGTGTCTAATCAGCGGCAAATCCGCTTCACGATGCACCGCGTGGTCGGGATTAAAAACAGCTTGGCGCCTCAGCAACTCCTTTATGAGCAAAAAATAATCCAGTAAAAAATAGGTCCAATAAAAACTATTCTAAATGAAAAAGTGATGTCAAATAACGCTGTTAATAACTTAATTCGAACATTCCTATTAAATTCAACAGATCATTTGAATAAAATGCTAGCCGCACTTTACAGGACACGTTGAGTCGATCGATTTCCAGTTGAACTGTGTGATTTGAATCCCACGAATCATAAATCAGCACAGATTAACGGGATAATATAACACACAACCTAACTCGTACGGTGTCGGCATCGATAATGCCCCGAAGTTGGGGCCGTATAAGCGTTTCAGTCCAAAGCCGCACAAAAATGGCCCAATCGTGAGCTTAACCTCGGATATATTTGAAGTAAAGGATGAATAATAGGTCAGCATTTCAAGCGGTGACCTGAGATCCTTTCTAGGGTTAAAATTGGAAAGAGAACTCAACCTTTTACTATCGTTTGACAGCTTGAAATGAATGGAATGACAAAAGTAAATAAACAAGTTATCAAGAGTAGCGAAAAAAAAACTTAATTTAGATTTGTGACCTTTACGTTTCTTCGGACAACTCGATTTTTAGTTTTTAAAAAGTTATCGTTTCTCGTGACAACTTATTTATTTAATTTCCTTCACTCCTGACAAAGCCATGAAACGATAGTGAAACGCTAAATACTCTTTCCGATTTTAACAGTGTCCGTTTAAAGTTTAAAAACTATATTCTTACAATTTTCATTACAAAAGAGTCAAGAGTTCAATTAAACACGTTCGGTTCAACAAAAACTTTGTTCTAAACCGATTTTTTTTTTAATTCTTAGATATTCAAACTCAGTATTAATTGTACGTTTATTTAATACAAACGGGGCGATCCAAGTTAACAAGGAACCCTGTATTGGGCTGTCAGTAGTAGGTATTCATAAATATTGTATTTTATAGGATCCAAGCAAAAAGGCGTCGGCGCATTAGCGGGAGTACTCTCGCGCAGCTTACATCCTTTTGCATTTATCAAAAAGAACCTGTATAAATGGATTCTAAGTTTAACAAAAGAAATTAAAACCCCAGACAAAGGCAGCAAATATTGAGATATGATCACAGGAAAATGCCCCCTCCCGTAGAGATTGCAGTTGATAAAGGAAAAATAATCAAATCTTGTCTTGAAATTGTCAGTAATTCGCCCACGTTGCCGGTTCGCTTTGCGACAAACCTCGGTAGAACATCCCAAACTGTGACATTCCGTAGAACGATACATACAATGGCCGCCAATCAGGAGGGGACAGCGTCATTCGGTACTACGCTAGGCGAAAAAACGGACCAGCACGAACTCAGTGGCTACTCAGTGAAACCTGTGATTACTTGCTTGCCGAAGAAAAACACAAGCCTGGTTAGCGGGGCACACTCCACAGAACCGTCAAACGTTCCCCTAAATACGTGGAAAACTAAGGCGATGCGCTTAATCCTTTCTAAACGGCTGGCTTAACTCTTCATTAAGAACTTTAACACAGAATACATAAAATCAATAGGTACAGCAAACGGAATTGAATAAAAGCTTACGTATTTTCTACGACAAAACCCTTAGCGTGGATAGCGTACAGCATTTCTGATTCTGAGTTTGAAACCGTCAGAATCAGTTGCCCAACGAAGTAATGATCGGTGTTAACAGCGTCTTCAAGTGTACAACTTCGTTGAATGCATGCTTTTAATGGTTTCGAACGAGTCAGAAACTGTTGTACGATCAAACCTAGTAAGTACTGAAATCAAACTCGCGTTTTAAATTTTCAAACTTGTTACTTTAAATGCAAATGATACCGTTCGAAATATTATTTGTTGTTTTTCCACATCTATATATACAGGTTCGGTCAGATGTTATTGATTATAATAATTTTAGACCGTGCGAACTTTATGTATAAAAATAATGCAGTGCAACTTGCAAAACACAAAGTTACGGAGAGGGCGAGTTTGCTGGCTTGAATAATTTACTGAAAGCTTTTCGGTGAATGGAGAAAGACGTAATTCAGCGTCGCCAGCGCCGCGCGGTCCCGTGCATTCGGCCCAAATTAACTGGCAAATGAACGCCGTTTAATTAAACCATTATAGTTGTCACAAAACAGAGGACTTCCACTCGCCGCTGCATATAATTCAATTCGAACTGGCACCGTGCCGTTTTGATTTAATTAATTACGCTTCAATTAGGTTTGTTAGTGTCCTGCGACGCCAGACGGAGCCACAGACGCTACCTTCTTTACCTTTTACGTCGAAACGATACGGCTGTATGTTCACATTTCGTTTTGTAAGAGCTTCAATTCAATAACTGTCCTTGCACTAAGTCTTAAGCATAAATACCGTGCCTTCAATTGAATTTCTCATTAAAGTAAGCTGTGATTTTTTTATGAAGTTGGCGATACAATTCTAGAGAAAACAGTTGTCATTAACTGTCAGTACTGATCATAACATCAAATAAAAACACAACATTAAAGTTTAAAGTAGATGCTCAAGGTGCTCTCCTTCAGCTTGAATACATAAGCGTACTCTGCGTTTCATGTTTTCAAACCCGTTTGCTAAGTGTTCGGGGGTTATGTTAACACACACATCTGTAATGCCCGCACGAAGTTCTTCGATTGTGTGACGCGTAGTTCTAAAAACTGTGTTTCTCATGTGCGGATAAATAATGAAATAATCTATAATTGTGAGATCCGCAGACCTTGCAGGAAAATTCACAATCCGATTATCGAAAAACTGCTGCAGGAAAGTCATTGTTTGATCAGCTGTGTGGGCAGTAGCATTGACTTGCTGAAAAAACCCTTGTGTAAGTTCATCATCATGTAGTTGATTAGTGAAAGGTTCTAATAACTCATTTCGGTATCTTTCAGCAGTTACTGAGTTGTTAAAAACTATTGGTCCGATGATACGCCTTCTTGACACTGCTAGCCGAACACCAATTTTTAATGGATGTAATGGAGTTTCCACAAATTCATGGGGATTTTCTGCTGACCATATTCTCATATTCTGTTTATTTAAATACCCTGAGAGATGAAACCAGGCCTCATCGGAAAAGAAACACTTGTCAAGAATGTCGTCGTTGTTTGAGTTATTAAGAAACCACTGTCAATATTCTGTTCTTCTGTGAAAATCTACTGACCTGAGTTCGCGGACTGCTTGAATCTTATATGGATAAAGCTTAAGCCTTTTTTAAGAATAGTGTGACATGTACCCATTGATAGCTGAACTTCTTGTGAAAGTTTCGCAACAGATTTCTTGGGAGAGTGTTCCATTCGATCCCGAACATCTTCAATGCAGGCTGCAGTCCTTTTCTTAGCTGCTGCGCTCCCTGTTTTGCGACCAAGTGATTCACTGTTTCACGAAATTAAAGAACACAAGCATGGATATGTTTAACTAGCTGTTCATAAGTAATAGAAAAATTAGGAAGCTGTTGTCGAAACTTGTGTACACACTGATTAATTGAATAAACTAACTGTACATTCTCTATTCTACCGGTTTGAAAATAACTTTCAACAATAAATATTTTCTGCTGTAATTCTAACATTTTGAATTAATTGAAAATACGAAGTGTCAATTTGACATTTGTTTAATTAAATAATTGAACAGCTAACAGTGCTGCAAATCTTAGGAGAAAAAAACAGTGAAATCATAGCCCACTTTAATGAGGAATTCAATTGAAGGTACGGTATTTCTGAATAATGATTGCTATTGAGGTCGAAGAGTTTAGCAGAGAAAATGTTCAGTTATCTTGTAGATTCGAGTACAAAAAGAAAGGCAGAGACATGATGTCATGTCCAATTTTATTTATTCATTACAGATTTTGCACAGTTCATCTGCCTATAGAAAATAGGCTGTTATGTTAAGACAAGTTACATATCAAGCGATCAAAGTAAATTTATTGTATGCAATGTAACTTTGCAAAGAACGTTTACATTTGTAATCGATAACGAATGTCCCAGTTTCCTCGAAGTCGTGCATAATTTACTAATCGTGGAAATTCATTTAAAATATTCAGGTGATACGCAACTCTGGGACAAAATAACAATTGGTTTGATATAAGGGATAACCTCGTTATTCGAGGTAACGTGAACTGACCCTTCCTCGGATAATCGAAAACTCAGATAACGCAGAATGAATGAAAACGGAGATTTTATTTATTTATGGTACGTTTTAAAACACCATACATTTCAACACCCACATATACCATGAGTTTGTTTTTTTATAAGTAATACATAGCAAGGGTGTATACTTTTACAAGAAACATGTCAACGCATTGTTTTACTGCAATCTATAGGCAACCAACTACACATATTCAATACGTTGACATGCTTTTCATAAAAGTATACACCGTTGCTATGTATACTTATAAAAAAAAACGCTTGGTATAGGAATATTTGTAGGAGTATTGAAAAGGGCAACTACAATAACAAGTTAAAACAGTGGCGTTCTCACTGAAAAAATAATATATCCTATGATACATACTATACAGTGTGTTTGATTATAAAGGCCGCAAGCTGTAAGACATTTATTTTTGTTCAAATGCAAAATGTAGGGTGTGTACGAGATGTTTCAAATTGAAGGGATTTCCTAAACCTCAAGAGATATAAATTTGGTTGAATGGAAGAAACGTTGTATGAATCAATGCCTTATTCGTATCCATTGACAGGAATAACATTTTTCTTATTTCTTCTTGAGATATTGATCAAAATGTAAAAATTTCCATTTTATTTGTTCTTATGTATCTCTCTTATTATACCGGGTGTCTCAGGATGGACGGCGACCTGCGATATATAGCTAACTGTAATACCTACAGTTTCGGGAGAAAAAAACTTATAATAAAAGTGGCCAAAAGAAATTCAAAGAAAATATTTTTAAGTATCTCAGTTGACCACAAGGGGGCGCAATCAATAGGGCTATCAATAAAAATAAATTTTACTAGCAAAAGTCTCAGAATAAGCTGCAGCTTTGATGCCGTCATGAGAAAGCTTAATTAATTCTGCACAACTTTCGTTTTATACTTATTACCGTATCACCGTTAATAAGGGCGGAGGAAACAGTTGAAGTATTTACTTTAAAAAATAGCATAACTTCTGTACTCTTTATCAGAAATTAACGAGCTTTGGCTCCTTTGAAAGGGAATTTTAAGCTGATTTAAGGTTTCTATTGAACGACTTCGGCTAATTTGTTATAAAGTGACCAGAGGGCGCTATTTATGAAAGTAATAGTTTTTTAGTTACCCAAAAAAAAAAAAAAAAATGAAATGGAAAGGTGTATTTCTTTTGCAACAGTTGCAAAGCATATAAAATGGTGAACATTGTGGTGAAAACGGGAAATGAATATCTTTTTTCGTTCTCGAGTTATTATCAAATACGTCTACTAATTGATGATATTAGCGGAAGGAGAAAGTTCGAACAAATGCTATCGAGTAATACTTTTAATACTAAGGTTAAATAATGCCTACAAAAGTGTTTATTAATGTTATGACATTATTTGGAAGCATTTAGATTTTTTGGGAATAGAGAATATTTAAACATAAGAATATAAAAATAAATATAGAAACAACAATAATTCAAACATTAAATAAAAGCAATGAAAAATAATCATGCACTGTGATCAACAAAGTTTCACTCTGCCGCTATACAATACTTTTTTTTTAATTCGCTTAGAGTTGTGTAGAAATTATTATTGATATCCTTACGGATAGTACGCGGCTATTTCGAAATGAAAGATGGATAATATTTTGAAAATATTTTAAGTGCAGACCTTCAATCATTGTTGATTACAATGTGTTTCATAATTGTTCAAAGTGCTTTCCGTCATTAAACATTTTATAGTTAATTACTTTCATTTAGTGACTGTGTTTTTCTCATTTATGTGTTTGTTTGCTGTATTGTTCTTTTATTTAAATATTAGGGTCTCAAAAACACCTTATTGCATTTAAATAGATTAATGTCTTTTTATTTACCGCAAAATGAAAAGTGTCACTCGATAGCATTTGTTTGAGCTTTTAGATTCGTTTTTATCTTCAGTTAATGGACTCATTTGGTAATAACTCCAGAACGAAAAAAGTTTCCAATTTCCGGTTTTCACCAAAATGTTCTCCTGATTGGATTCTTTGTAATCGCTGTAAAAGAAATACCCCTTTCTATTTAAATTTTTTTGGGAAACTGAGAAAAACTATCACTTTCCCAAATAGCGCTCTCTAACTATTTTATAACAAGATAGCCGGAGTCATTCAACAGAAACTTTAAATCAGCATAAAATTCCCTTTCAAATGAGTCAAAGTTCGTTAATTTCTGATAAAGAGTACAGAAGTTATGATATTTTTTAAAGTAAATAATTCAACTGTTTTCTCCACCCTTATTAACCATGATACGATAATAAGCCTAAAATGAAAGTTGTGCAGAATTAATTCAGGTTTCTAATGGGGCTTGCAAAGCTGTACCTAATTCTGAGACTTTTACTAGTAAAATTAATTTTTATTGTTGAGCCTATTGATTGCGCCCCCTTGCGGCCAACTCAGATACTTAAAAATATTTTCTTTGAATTTCTTTTGGCCACATTTACTATAAGTTTTTTTCTCCAGAAGCTGCAGCTATTACGGTTAGAGCTATATACCGCCGGTCGCCGCCCATCCTGAGACACCCGGTATATACATATTTTTAAAATTCTGATTTAACTTTTTACAGGCACTTTTTGATTCTGCCTCGAACAGGGGTGGTAGAATTGAGATCAAGCGTTTCCTCTCTCCACGATCGTCAACAGTTTCGATGCCTCTTACCAAGATTGAACACATATAAACACGATCAGTATAAAACCTTGTACAAAGTGAGTGAGACAGGCTATCACAATTAATGTTTATTGGTTGAATCGATACTTCTCTGTCACTCTGCGCAAGAAATTCTAACAAATCTTGCAAGATGTCACACGAGCCTTAATAAAAGACTGTTTTCGTGAATCCAAGGTAAACACGTAGATTATCTTTACAGGGTGTATTTCCGCATACCCTTTGTGAGTTCATTTCCTCGTTCATTATTGAAGCTGGTTTAAACAATCGTAAACAACTATTATAGAACAGCGAGGCACTCTAAATGCGTTCCATTTTCTATTATTTAAGTCAAAGGATGATTTCAATGTACCGGACCATAAAACGCGACGGCCACAACAAACGACATTCAATATTCCATGAACGTCACGCGGCGATATGTATTTCATAGAAGTCATGCCGCACAAAGAACTATTGCGGGGCGTTTCGTATTGTTCGGAACAGGGCAAAACAGAAAATGTCACACAGATGAAACGCCAGGGCCTTTGTACGTGCACACACGACCGCCGAGAAGGAAATTAACGTACACCTGCGGGAGATAACTCCAATGTAAACACGATACGATTCCCCAACAGAATATCGTATTGTTCCGGTGTGCCGGTGACAACGCAAAATATTAATATTTTAATGGCCCGCCCTGATACGGAACACAATGTCGGCGTAACTCAGCTTTAATGCGACGCCCTGTATTATTTCGTGACGCGCATAAATCGCGCCGGTTTAGCATGTTTTCGATGTAATTTTATGTTATAATAGCGATTTCGCGAGTTAACGGCGCGTGAATCGCGAATAAATTTCAACAGAGTTAATCAAAATATTATGTATATTGTGGAAGGAATTGCGTTCCACTTGTTTGGGAATTTGCCCGATTGAAACCGTGAATAATGCGGGCCTATTAGCCGAGAAAAGCTTTCAACAGCTTCAATTTTTTTTTCTTTGCTATGGGAAAGAATAAGCACTCAGAGATCAGCTGAAGTTTTAAAAAGCTCTCGAAGTTTTTCGGATTTAATTTTGAGATGATTTATTTATTATCTATCACACGAGGGTGGTTTGTTAAATACGTGGGCTGCCGGAAAAGTTTCTGGAAACGGTATGAAAAAACACATATGAAATTTGGTAAACGGTATCATTGTTTTTCCAAGTATTCGCCTTTGACGTCAATACACTTTTGCATACGCTCGAACCAATTTCTAAAGCACGTTTTCCACTCTGAAGATGGTACCTCAGAAACCAGTGTCCGGAATGTTTCAACCGCTGCTTCAGCCAACGAAAATCGCTCACCACGCATTTTATTTTTGATATTTGGGAACAAAAAGAAATCATTAGGTGATAAATCAGGTGAATATGGACAATGAGTCATTAATTCAACTGTTTTGTTGGAAAAAAATCAACTGTTTGACGGGCTGAGTGAGAGCTGGCGTTGTCATGATGGAGAATAATTCGTCGATTTCGATTGTTTCTTCTTATTTGTTCGATGACTTCCGGCAAACAAATTGTAGTATACCAATCAGCATTCACGGTTTTTCGATCTTCTAAAGCCACGGTTGCTACATGTCCAGTTAAACCAAAGAAACAAGCAATCATTTGCTTCGCAGCACTGCGTGAATGGACAACTTTTGTTGGTTTTGGTTCATTTTGAAATACCCAAACGGTAGATTGTTGTTTACTTTCTGGCTCGTACGAATAGATCCACGTTTCGTCACCAGTAACGATGTTATAAACTAAATTTGAACGACCTCCATTGAATTTCTTGAGCATTTCTTCGCACCATTTGACACGACCTGCTTTTGCGCTTCTGTTAGATTGTGTGAGATCCAACGACTGCAAAGCTTTCGTACGTTCAAATGATCATGCAAAATCTGGTGTATTGCTTTCATGTCAATACGTAAGGATGCTTGAATCTCACGGTATGTCGCATGTCGAACTCGCTCAAGCATTTCACGCACAGCATCTACATTAGTGGCAACAACAGATGTTGATGGACGACCTTCACGAAATTCGTCACTGAGAGAGGTACATCCACGCTGGAATTCGGAAAACCAATTATAAACACTGCTCTTTGATGGTGCTTCATCTCCAAAAGCTAAATGAAGCCGATCGAGGCATTGTTTCGGCGTTAGACCACATTTGAAATCGTAAAAAATCGTGGCACGAAAATTTTCACGCGAGATTTCTATGTTTACACAAAATTACTTTTTCTCAAATGCTGTACAAACAAAACTAGTTCACTTGGATAGGAACTGTCAATAAAATTATAGGCGAAAAACGTCAAATTTTTCAAAGATGACATTTGATAAACGTTAACAATTCTAGACCTACTAGATTCCCGAAATTTTTTCAGCAGCCCACGTATTGCCTTTGAAATGCAAGACTTAATACTTGGTTATTTCTATTGCAAAAAATATACTACGCCGTTATATTATTTAATATTAATGTGAATAAAACTTTTTTTTACGAAAGGTACGAATGAGTAAGACATATTACAATACCGCTGTAAATAATCAGCTATTATTACCGTACAACGCTGTTAAATCTTTAGTAGAACTTTGAAAATAAATCCTCTCCACCCTTTTTGAAATTATCAGAAATTACTCCAGTTTATCAAGGAGATAGAAGCTTGAAAACGTCTAGTTTTAGGCCAGTTGCTTTGATACCTGCTATTCCAAAATTACGCAAAATCGTGATTGGCATCCCCCTTCCAAAAAAAGAAACAAATTTACGTGAATTTAGTTATCTCAAAAAAAAAAATGAGTGTGCATCCTTTATAGGCTGAAATCAGTTCTTATGAAGAATGAAATCGACTGCAGAAAAAGTGTTGCTCTAATTCCATAGTTATTTTTTTTTTAATTTTAGTATATCCATTATTTTCGAAAATTTGTGTTAAAAATTTAATTTTGAGAAATTTTTACTTAACTTTGAGCCGGTTTAAATAATTGCTAGCGAAATTGACTCGTAATAATTATCATAAGAAAATTTCGTATGTGATTTTAGAGTCGGACAGTGTTGCCAATCGCGGCGTTTTATCGCCAAATGGGCTACTTTTGGTAACCGTTTGGCTTACTTTTTTCTACAATGGCAACTGTCATTTATTTGTGACTGACAAATCTAAAGCACGGAAAAATTAAGTTTGGCATTTAACGGATTTTTCTTAGCTTTTTTATTTTTATTTTCATTTAACTTTTGCTTGGCTTGAATATAACTAGGTTGGGTTATGTTGACATTGAGATTGGTTGAACTTCATTTTAATTGATTTTTAACTTTTAACAATTTTTTTTTGAAATTTTTAATTTTTACTTGTGTTAGGTTGAAATCAGTTGGGTTGGCTGAACATTGACGTTAGTTGAGCTTCATTTAAATTGATTTTTAATTTTTGTTAAATTTGTGTATATAATTTTTCTTGTAACTTTTAATCTTTTACTTTTGCTAGGTAAAGTTAGGTTGATATCAGTTGGTTTGGATAGACCTCGAGATTTCTTGAGCTTGACTTTAAATCCATGCTTAAATTAATGTACTTTTAATTTCTTTTAATTTTCGACTTATGTAGGATGGAATGCAATAACAATAACAAGGTGGGTGAGTTCAGTTGAGTTGGGTTGACCTTGGGATTAGTTAAACTTCATTTTCACAATTACTTACTTTTAATTTATTTAATATTCCTCTTTTTTATTTTTTACTTGGGTTGAGTTGGATTGGGTGGACATTAATTTTTTTTTAGTTTTTCTTGTGCACTTTCAATCTTTTTATGTTTAATTTTTTGCTCAGGTTAAATAAAGTTGAGTTCAGTTGTTGAATGGAGTTTGGTTGACACTGAGATTGTTCGAGCTACGCTTTAATTAACATATTTTGCCGCCCCTCATCCTCATCCCCTCTTGCATCCTCATGTCTTGCTTACCTTGCTTACCGCCTTGCGCCGGCCCTGCAGAGGTTAATATTTTTGTCAAAACCTTTCTATAACTTAATGAATTCTTAACGCAAACGTGTGATT
This sequence comes from Prosopocoilus inquinatus, assembly GCA_036172665.1. NCBI lineage: Eukaryota > Metazoa > Arthropoda > Insecta > Coleoptera > Lucanidae > Prosopocoilus > Prosopocoilus inquinatus. The sequence goes on from CM069870.1 coordinate 7,450,807, forward strand.
TTAAAAAGGTTCTAAAACGTTCTTTTTTTCAATCATTTAGTGATTTTATTGCACTCACATTACGGATGTTGTTATTGGCTAAAGTCAAAGTTTCCATCGGTATATAAAAGTGGTGACATTTAAAAATTCAGATGACACTGAGGACGATGGATGCCGTCTGCAACATAAAATAAACAAAAAGAAGCATTTTATACATCAGTGCTTGTAACCTAATACTGTTGCGGAGTAAAGGAGACTTATTAACGTTAAGTTATAATTGACGATAAGAAACGAGCGCGTTGATTGTTTTGAATGAAATAGCAACTGCTAAGTAGCATTGTAAGTAAGTTCAAATAGCTTAGCTTTTTTGTCAGCAGGGAATTCCCACTATTAAATCTTCCAAAGTCCGAAGAACTTTGATCTGTTACGTAAGCAAATGTAGATTATAATATCTAATCAGCAGAACGAGATTGTAAACATTAATGACCTACACTGAAATTTCATTATAATTTCTTCTTTAAAAATATTTTGTTGCTAATCGTTTTTGATTGCAGTGAATCCCTGGAGCAGCTTCTATACAGCTGTTTCAGCACCCCTATTTGGGGTTTCATCAGCAGAAGCATAGCTCGAGAGTTCCACTGCGAATCAAAATGTCTTGACCAAGGATTCTCGCATATGAGATGCAATACTAATGAATAGTTTAAACAGCTACATCTTACAATCGCTTTTTGACCAAACATGCATTAGGATTGACAAATTGAAGCCGGTGAGCCACATAATAAGTCATCCCATGCAAGGAACACTCGAGCTTCAATCAAAAACGATTTGTAACAAAATTTCTTTCAAAACTTTCATTATGCTTTGATAGCAAGCATGGCCGCTTTGCATGGGATTACTTATTATGTAGCAAACTGGCTTCAATTTGTCAAACCTAGTGCAATGTTTGGTCAAAAGGCGAACGTAAGATGTGGCTGTTTAAACTATTTATAATTTCTTCGTGAATTATCATGTATGCCTACTTGAAGCGGTGCACCCAGTAGAAAGTCTTTTACGTAAAGTGAAATGGCATTTGTTTCTTATGTAAAACACAAAAGAAACTCACCCTTTCATTAAACATCTCATCAGCTATGTAAACAGGTAATGTTGTATCTCAATCTCAATCTTGATAACTTCAGATTTGTGATAGTGATAACAAATTCGACATTTCCTGTACCAATATTTTCGACGGTTAGTTTCTGGTAGGCGTAATGATATAAATGGTTCCCCTCATGTAATTTTTAAGTTGCGTGGTAACTAAAGCACCCCCTAACGTGAGAGAACGAACGAAACACGTCATCAGCTCGTTAAGTATTTATTATTCCGTGTTGAATAATATTCCCAGGCCGGCGGTGAAAGAGCTGTCCGGAAAGAAAGCGCATAAATATTAGAGGAGAGCTGATAATTACGGCATAAATAAGACTTTTAGGAGAATCGCAGAGCAGCCCGCTGCCGGCCATAATAATTAACCGACAGCATAAATATTTATCGCGCTGATGATGTTGCTTCTCGTGTTGCTGTTTTGGCCGGAACACTGGTTTCCGTGTGTAATGCTTAATATTAAGTGTTCGGAAGGCAGTTCATATACAATGTTGTTACGTAATATAGTGGTCGGTGAACAAATATCCTAATTAATGGTGCACAGCATGGACTATCGATCGTCCACAGGCTATTGTGTACCACAGACACGCTGACAAAGGCCGGAATTATTGACCGCCGGCCCTTAGTCTTGAACGCAACATAATAAGCGTTTATTGAATTCCTTAAGCTCCACCTCGTACATTACTATATTCCACCTGCGATGTTCCCTATATGTAGGTCAAATTTGTAATATCGTTTCAGAGCGCCAAGTACAATCGCGAGCAAAAAAAAATAGTTGTCAATGTTATTCTTCAACGTAATGACAAGTTGCTGTTGTAAAGTGGTCGTGATCTTCATAAACTTTTTGTAGCGACATGTGCGTTTTATTTGTCAAATTAATTAAAATATTGTAACAAGAAATAATTATGTAAGATCCGCTCCTGACTCCTTCATATATTGCAAGCAAACCTTGGCCTAAATCACACATTGGTTATCTAATAACAGCTTTCAGTAAAACAGAATGAGTCATGGGGATTGTCCATGACCAACGCCTAATACAAAGCTAACATAAACTGGAAATTAGATCAGCTCATGTAAATATTTAGCTTTTCTGATCATAATCTGTACCTCTTCAGTTTGACATGTAAGTTAAATTTTGCAATTGTAAAACAAGTTCCGTTCACGTGAAGAAGAAAAGAAGTCTTTGGGGAGCGAGTTAGGCAGAAAACTGATCGAGAAGAGGAAACATTAAAAAAAATAAAAAAAGATCTAATTATGTCCAAGTATAAAGTCTTTTCTGCGATTATACAGTTTTCAGATATTCAAAATCATTTTAGTGCAAACTGTTAATCACTTCGGCCCAGTTTTACAATGACGGTTTAACTTTGAGCCGAAGCTTAAATCCTTGACAACAATTGTTGAAATAATCGTCGCTAAGGGTTTAAACCTCAGCTCAACGTTGAGCTCCAATTGTAAAACTTCAACATAATGACAAAGTAAAGTGGTCGTGATTTTCATTTTCATAAACTTTTTGTAGCGACATGTGCGTTTTATTTATCAAATTAATTAAAATATTCTAACAAAAAATAATTATATAAGATCGACTTCTGACTCCTCCATAGATTGCAAGCAAACCTTTGCCTAAATCACACATTGGTTACGTAATAACAGCTATCAGTAAAACAGAATGAGTCATGGGGATTTTCCATGACCAACGCCTAATACAAAGCTAACATAAACTGGAAATTAGGTCAACTTATGTAAATATTTACCTTTTCTGATCATAAATCAGTGTCTCTTCAGTCTGACGTGTAAGTTAAATTTTGCAATTGTAAAACAAGTTCCGTTCACGTGAAGAAGAAAAGAAGTCTTTGGGCAGTGAGTTAGGTAGATAACTGATCGAGAAGAGGAAACATTAAAAAAAAAATAAAAAAAGATCTAATTATGTTCAAGTATAAAGTCTTTTCTGCGATTATACAGTTTTCAGATATTCAAAATCATTTTAGTGCAAACTATTAATCACTTAGGCCCAGTTTTGCAATGATGGTTTAACTTTGAGCCGAAGCTTAAATCCTTCACAACAATTGTTGAAATAATCGTCGCTAAGGGTTTAACACGTTGATTGCCGCCCGCCTCCAAGGTAATTGTCCCCGGTGCCGACAACGCTTTTTGCATTTACAAATGTTTGCCTCTAATTATGATGCAGAATTAAAGCATTAAAAATGTCATTATATTAATTTTAATAAATAATAATAAATAATTTATTGTACTCCGATCGGAGTGTTTGGCGTCGAACATAAAAATAATCACTGGATGCCGAACACTCCGATAGGCGTGTAGCATAATATGTCCATTGAATAGGATACAATAAAACAGCGTATACAAAAAAGGTTTTATCTTTCTACTAAGATTAATAAGAAAATATAAAAGAAATAAATAATATTAAAAATATATAAAATAACAGAAATAAGTGAGCAAATAAATGAGAACACACATTATTCATTTTTTATGGAAGTCTGCAAAACACTCCAGGCAGAGTCCGGGTCGTTCAGGGCAGGCTTTACACTCATAAATAGTTTGCTTCCTCTTGCCCTTCTGCCTGCAAACTCTGCATTCCTTTCTGCTAATTCTGGTTTCTTTAGATTTTTCATTTTTCTTTAGAGTCTTTTCTATTTTACTGATGACATGGATATTTGAAGCAACTGGTGGAGTGTTTGGTACAGCACGTGCAGGCAGCAAATTTCGAATAATGTTTAGACGGAAGTCATATAGCCTCATACTTTTCGTTGAGTATTTCTGATGTAGATAGTAGGCGTTGATCAAACTCATTTGTAGTACGTGAACAAATATTTTTTTGTACCATCGTATTGTTTTTCTGTCGCAGGGATAATATGCCATCATCTGGTCCTGCCTGTCAACTCCAGACATAAATGCATTATATCCTAAGATGGCTTTAGGTTTCTCAATTTCTATGCCCTTCTTATTTCTAAATATCCCCATTTCATTACCAAACTCTGTACTAATGTACTGAACATAACGTTTGTCTCGCCATCTACCAACATGTACTCCACTGTAAAACATAGATTTATTTTCGCCTTTCTTTAACTTTGCCGTCATTACAGCTTTTGGATTATTCCTCCGATCTACCCTCAGTGTGCCAGTGCAATATGTTTTTTGTTGCAATAGCTTGATTGCCAAGTCAGTGCTATTATAAAAATTATCGAGGTACACAGCATGTCCATGACCCAACTTCTCTTCTAATAAGTGCAGAACTATTTTCTCTGTGTGGCCAATTCCGCTATAGACATCTGAAGAACCTTCATAAATACGAAATTTCAATATCAAACCATTTGGTTCGGTCAACATGTACAACTTGATGCCGTATTTATGCCGTTTGTTTTTTATGTATTGTCTGAACTGCAGACGGCCACGCCAAAGAACCATTGCCTCATCTAACGACATTTCTCTGCCAGGGTAATAAATATCTTCCATTTTTTTATTGAAAAAGTCTACAACAGATCGTATCTTCCTCAAACGATCGGTTGGATCCCTTTCCCCTGATGTAAAGTGTAAACATCTTAAAATGAGTAGAAACCTATTTCTGGACATACACTCTCGAAAAATAGGTATATTGAACAGAGGGTCTGTTTCCCAATAGTCGGTGAGACGTGTCAAAGAAATTGTGCCTGTGTGTAGCAATAGACCTAAAAAAATTTTCATTTCTTCTAGTGTAACATCTCTCCATGCAGTGATTCTCGACTTTCCAGTTGTGCCCGGCTGACATAAAACTTCTACGGCATAACTATTTGTATTTTCTACAACACCCTGTAGAAAATTGTTGTCAAAAATTAGGTCGAAAAAGTCACTGGGTGTACCATCCACTGGAACTGGCACTAATAATTGTTGTTGTCTAGTAAATGGAAGTTGCTGCAAAGTGCCCGTATCGGTCCAATCTATATTTCCTGAATCGATGATCTCAACCTCACTTTCTGAACTAGATTCCGATTCCTCTTCGGAAGTTACATCGTCATCACTATCGATACCAAAGTCCATTATTTTTTGTACTTCGCCGTGTACTTCAGAAGTAGACAACTTTTTACGTTTATTTACTGTGCTTTCTTCTCTAGGAAGTCTTCTTTTAATGCCAGACGGTCCCGGTTCCGCCATTTCAAATTTTACTATGACACACACACACACAAATTCGAAATAAAGTTATTGTAAAATGCCTTCCCTGAATGTCCACTACGAACTAAAATATAAAAAAAAACATTTTCCATTGCTTTCTAGAACCAAATGGCTTAGGTTAATCGACGCTGTTAAATAACTAACTGATTCCAAACAAAAACAAAAAATGCGTAGCCAAATTACATAAGTGCTGTAGAAAATCCCGATGAAGGATGCCACACTGTAAAACGACGATTTATTAGAGTGCCACTTCCTTTCTGATTCATGAAAATACTATAGAACCATCACTCTTTAAGAAGTATACGGCACCGCAATCGGGAACCGCGGAACTCCGATCGGAGTGGGTGGCAATCAACGTGTTAAACCCCAGCTCAACGTTGAGCTGCAATTGTAAAACTTCAACATAATGACAAAGTAAAGTGGTCGTGAGTTTCATTTTCATAAACTTTTTGTAGCGACATGTGCGTCTTATTTATCAAATTAATTAAAATATTGTAACAAAAATAATTATATAAGATCGGCTTCTGACTCCTCCATAGATTGCAAGCAAACCTTTGCCTAAATCACACATTGGTTACGTAATAACAGCTATCAGTAAAACAGAATGAGTCATGGGGATTTTCCATGACCAACGCCTAATACAAAGCTAACATAAACTGGAAATTAGGTCAGCTCATGTAAATATTTAGCTTTTCTGATCATAAATGAGTGTCTCTTCAGTCTGACATGTAAGTTAAATTTTGCAATTGCAAAACAAGTTCCGTTCACGTGAAGAAGAAAAGAAGTCTTTGGGCAGTGAGTTAGGTAGATAACTGATCGAGAAGAGGAAACATTAAAAAAAAATAAAAAAAGATCTAATTATGTTCAAGTATAAAGTCTTTTCTGCGATTATACAGTTTTCAGATATTCAAAATCATTTTAGTGCAAACTATTAATCACTTAGGCCCAGTTTTGCAATGACGGTTTAATTTTGAGCCGAAGCTTAAATCCTTCACAACTATTGTTGAAATAATCGTCGCTAAGGCTTTAAACCTCAGCTCAACGTTGAGCTGCAATTGTAAAACTGGGTCTTAACGATTCTATTGCAGTTGAAAACAGGCTAAACCCTAACCTTGTTTTCTTTGTTTTATTTAAACAAGACTCACTGTCACCATTACCTAATTGGATATTAACATACCCATTACATTTTTTCCAAATTCCATTACATTTTTTCTATTTTAGATATCAACTCATTTTTTTTTATAATAAGAGCTTCTATTATATAAAAAAAAGATGTAATGGAAGCTCTTATTATAAAAAAAATCAGTCTATACTTGGAATAGCAAAAAAGTTATGGAACTTTTACTGGGTCACCTGTATACACATAAAACAAAAAACATTTTATCTAAAATCCTATGTGCATAAGATTTTTAGATGTAGTTAAAATAATAAAACCTTTTTAAATAATTTTATTATTGGACTTTAAGCTCCTTCCTTCAAGCCGTTATTTCTCCATTTCTTCTTAAATCGGCTGAAATAGTTTCGACTGCAGAGGAGAAATACGTTGTAGTCCATCGAGTTTTAGGCCAGTAGTTCCATTATTTGCCTTTTCTAATTTTACTCTTCATCCTAGCTCTATGTACCCAGCACAAAAAGATTGTTGCAAATCGTTTTTGATTGCAGTGAAAACTTCGAGCAGCCTATGTACAGCTATTTCAGCTGAAGGGCTGTTTTAGCTGAAGGGCTGAAACAGCTGTACAGAGGCTGCTCGTAGTTTTCACTGCAAACAAAAATGATTTCCAACAATTTTTTTTAAACTTTCGTTATGCTTCAATTTGTCTATCCTACTGCAATGTCAGATCAAAAAGCGATCGTAGGATGTGGCTGTTTTATCTATTCACCTTAATTTTTAGAATTAAATATGTCATCCGAGTGGGATGATTAATAGCCACAGTAAAAGTAGCTTCCTTCTATCCAGTAAGACAAGTAAAACTTTAATTAAATATTCACCCCCGGCAAGTTTCTCTATAACCAGCTTTCTAACTCGATCGAACTGTATATAATTAAAAACTTTTTCGAATTAAATTGTTCTCGATTGTTCTCTTGAAAAGTTTTCTGTTCCTAAAGACGAGTTTCTAACTTGCGATTTTAATATGTATGGATGAAGCACTGTCAAATTTATAATAAATACTAACATAACGAGTAAATAAGCATTATAATAAAGTAAATGATTTGACAACAGTTCTGTTTATATTTAATAAATATGACACATCTTAGAATTACAAAATGAAGAAAGCATAATTAATCTTCTTAAGTTTCCGGAGAAGTGAAGAACTACCGCCGACGTTTCGTCTTCTTTAAAAAAGACTACTTAGGTCTGCTGCTAATGATGATATCGTCCGTGCTGTTTCCATTCGGTGCTCTTGGTATTTCAGAAACAGTTTGTGTCAAACGTATCAATTGCTGTGAAACATGAATAACCGACGTTTACTTCATTTGCAATACCTTTTCGGCCTTTTGAAGGTAAGCAAAATTAACGTTTTAAATGAAGGGATTCCATGCTGACCATCAAAATAATTCAAGTTGCTCAACTTACTTGCGGATCGCATTTCATTCTAAACAATTAACGCGCTCACTCATTAATTACGTTTCAACGAGACGTTGGCAGTTTTGATTCATCGACTTTTGGACCCGAATGGAGTCATTATTAGAGAGTGTTTATTCATTATTCATTCGGGCAGTTAGCCAGTGATTAGTACTCATTTCTACTAATCCTCTTTTGTATTTCCCAAGAACCGCGTTAATTTATTTCTTTACCGATTTTTCTTCTTTCTTGCTACAGGTATTTTCAGAGCTGCCGCTGTTGATGTGCTTGGCAATTGCTGTTGTTGTTCGCACTGCTATTGTTTGTTACTATACTGCGCTGATAACAGCAGGAACAAATACTTTAATAATTGTCGATCATAGAGATCATTAACACCAGCAGCCCTGAAGAAATCTTTCGGAAGAAAGTTGAAAGGTCTAATTCATTCCGCCAAACTCTGTCATACGTTTTTTAATCACAAAATTGTAGAAACTTAGAAAAGACGTTGATGACATAATCTAGTAGATCACGTTCCGTCGTAGTTCGAAAACTATCTTATCCAATTAATTAAAGTTTCTGAAATCTCTTTTGTCAGCGATCCGCTCCCCTGCAATTTTCTATCCGGCCTTCCGCCGAATAGATAAGGAGAAGAAGTTAATTCGCAGCAACTAATTAGAAAATTGCCGGGGCATGAAGCCCGCGCTCGTTAGAATAATCAAAGTCAAAAGTGAGCCGCCGACGTTCTAAGGTGAAGTTCCTCTCGAACGAGCTTACAAAGGACGTCTGTTTTTGTTCGGAGAATGGAAGTTCGATTGACTCCGAGATAATGTGAAGCCAAGTGTACAGTTAACTTCTCCGGTTCCGTCTGCACTTTTATGGGAACGCAAACACCCTTTTCCCCCTTGTCACCGACCGTACTCTTTTGTCCCTCTACAACTGCCACTGCGAAGACCTACTTGCGCACGGATTTGTTCCGATTGTTTACTTAATTGTGCGTGATGTTAAATAATATTTACTGGTAATTGGTCATTCTTAATTAAACATCATTTTTTTTATATATAGATAAAACAGCCACACCCTACAATCGCTTTTTGACCTAACATTGCATTTTTTGAATTATACTTGTCGTTACTGCCGGTGACATAGAAATTTCAATATTAAGAAATTTTTTAACACAAAATTTTGCAGAACCATTTGATTGCTTGTTTTATTGTTTTTGTTTAACGTTTTAATACAGTTGAGCGAATTCAAGAGGGAGATTGTATTGATGGTTTACGAGAGAGTGATTTTTTATTTCGAAAAATTACGAGTCGAACAATGAACAAATGAAGTATAGGATCATAGCCTCAGAATTATGGCTTTATGAGACCAATTCTCTACCACCAGATTAATAGCTCATCAACGGTTTGGTGAAGCAGATAACAATGCGGGCTACTGCTGCCTACCTGGTGGATAGGCAGAAGATTAGCACCGATTACGAATGAACTCGGTGCCACTGGCTGCTGCAGAGGGACGGGTCGGGATTCAAACCCACGCGAAAAATTACTACAAGGACGCCACTCAATTTTTTTTATTAACCGCGGGGAAAATTAAGAAAACGCGGTTACGTCCAACGTATATATAATCGTTTATTTTTTCAAAAAATATGTCAAGACAATGTCCGATAAAATACAGCCCCAAACTTTCCATAAATGTGCCGAAATCTCAGATGTTTCACAGAAGCAAAGAAAGCGCAAAATTTTATACAGAATTAACAAAGTTAGTTATGACCGGGGAAAGGAATTCGATCCACTCGTTCCGCGAATAGCACGAAAATTTAGTACTCGGACTGCATTAGCCCCGTCTACAATAACTTCTGCGACGTGCGAACGTCACTTTACCTTTCATTCGAGGCTACAGAAGGAATGAATAGCACATTCGACGTAAAAAGCGTGGACCGAATTCTTTTCCCTGTTCACGACACTTAAAACCAACTGCACCAAACTCCTAGGGCCAGCTCAACTTTAAGCTCCGCTTAGACTGTGACTCACAGTAATGTTATGTAATTGTAGATGTCTCATTATAAGCAATACTTAAATTTAAGCTCAGCTTAAGTATTTGGTGCAACTGGCCATAAAACTCTAAAGTAAACAAATTCCAGGAGAGGGCATCACAAACTCTACAAAAAAAGAACAACAGGCTGAAGGCCTGACTGTGCCATCGCACCAAAGTACAAATGCATCTAATCAGCTGCACCTCCTGGTGACTCAGAATCCGGATTCGTTAATTGTCTAAGCTCGAAATCTTAAGCAAAACTTACACGTAAAAGAAAAGTGCAAAATACAAATATGTCGGGTAAAAATAGTAAAGGAGAAATTAAACTCCTCGGAATTCACCTTCGTTGACCCCAGCTGCGGCGAGGCTGTTTATAACTAAGCGAAGATTGAGACCAGATACCAGAACTAGGTCTTGAACTGAGACGGGGAACCAAAGCTTGAAGGTAAGGAGAACAAAAAACGTAGAGCCCGGATCAAATTAGCCGAAGACAGCAATCTTACCTGAGGCCACCCACCAGGCTTTGCACAAGAAGCAGCTTTAGTTGAGTGTTACCGTGAAAGCCGGCCAACGGCCGTAGGGTATATTTCGCCCCTTGGAGAAATAATTCATTCACCCGAAATTTCGATGGGAAACAACTCGTTACTAAGTTAATCCGAGGAAAAGGGGGAAGAGAGAACAAAACGAAAAGTCAAGGACCGGAGGTAATACGCCAATCAGAAGAAAACGTGACGTGTATAAAACCCTGTGAAATGACAGGGTGAAGGTTATGGGAGCGTCCTGGATTCGTGCTAGAAAGATCGTAAAAACAAATTGGAACCAGCGCAAGAAATACAGACAGAACGGCATCAACCGGAGTAAAATGAAACGCATTTTAACTTGTTTGTTTAACTCATGAAATTAAAGCGAGCGTATTTCTGTAACAAAACTAAAGTCGAGAATCCTATAAAGAAAAACATTTAATGAGGCGAAAAGTCCGGGTACTTAACACAGAAAAGGAACTATCAAGTTCGCTAACATGTGTGAAAACAACTAAATGCGACGAACGAAAAGGGAAGTGCGCAATGTGCTCGCTCGAGAATTCGCATCGATGGTCCGAAAATTAAAAATATCTATCATACAGAGGGAAGGGAGATAACAAGGGAAAAATAAACTGTAACACTATTAACTTCGTATCATAGGTGATGGCTTGCATTCTTATCCACATCTTGTCTTACCTTTGACTACTCAACATCTTCAGCAATGTTTGGACTGGTACAGGGAAAGACTCCAACATCGAATGGAGAAGGGTAGTCTTCAGCGATAAATTCCGTTTGGGGATCCGCGACGGCAGACAGAGGGTTCAACAAAGACTTGGGGAAGGGCGGAAAATTGAAGTTTTCGTTGAGAAGCCCGTTCATGGAATTGTCGATGTTATAGGTGCTTTCTTTCGCTCACAAAATCGTGATCCAAACGTGTTTTTATTCAAAAACAGACATTTTTTTTCTTTGAATCTCTCTATTTTTAAAACTTGTTTGGATTGAATTATGATTATTTACAAATCAACTGTCAAAGAATGCACCGCATGAGACGGGGTATCATTGCATACGGAAGCAGATCTTATTTGGTGTCTGTTCGAAGCAACATAATTGATTAAACCTTATGTTAATGAAGAAGTACCCCCCACTCTTCCTTACTTGCAGCTAGCAGATCCTCTCTTACAGCAAGATAACGCATAACAGATACGTTGACAGGACCAAGATGAATACCTCTGAGCAAGCCCATATTCATCCTTTGCCATGTTTGTCCAAATCTTCCGATCCTTCACCAACAGAATACGTCTGGGATATGATGGAGAGCAGATGACAGAACTTGATTACAGAAATGAGTTGCGGGTTCCCTGGGTTTCAATACATTTTTTTTTGTGTTGGGAGGTCGGAGAAATCTTCAAAAGACGGCTTCCTGACTATAGTGCAATGCCAGGGCCAGTGCGGATTCGCTAGGGAAGGTTGCCCTAACGCCTACCAGCTAAAACCCCTATCCTCTCCTTTGGCGTAAGCCACAGATCCCCCGATAACCGCCCTTCGGGATTCCTTCAGGGAATCCATGCTGTCTCACCTTTATTTCTTTCTTAATATTTCTTATTTTTTTGTCTTTCTATTGATTCCCTGTCCGCATGTGCTCGTCCTCCACCTCGGTCTTCATAATTTCTCTGAGCATATTCAAGATGCCTTTCTGCTTCTCTTTGTCCTCCATGAGTGTTCCCACATTCTCCTTGGTCACCTCTTCTCTATTCCTACTTCTTTGACCGCTTCCTGCCGTAGGTCTTTCCATCTTTCGCAGGTAAAGATCGTGTGCTCCGGGGTGTCCTGATCTCTACAGTACCAGCATTCATCGTTCTCCTGTTTTTTAAAATTTTCTTGCGATAGGTGCCAAAAGCGCCGTGTCCTGTCAGAGCTTGAGTAGTGAAGTGGTCTACCTCCTCGGTCCTCTGATCCCACCATTTTCTCACGTCTCTGATGAACACCCTCGTCCAACCTTGGTAGAGGCTCCATTTCTCCTGCCATTTCTCCAGCATGTCCAACCTGGCTTCCGTCTTTAGTTCTTTGTCGAGTCCCTGGGTTTCTACTTTTTCTTGTACCTTTAGTTTTATTAGGGTACAGTCTTGCTATGACCAGTATGGCTTCAGTGAGGACCGTTCGATACGCGGAGGTCACGCGAATCGCCATTTTGCGGTTTACCCTTTCCAACATTGTCTCGTAATGTTTGTATTTTAGGGCTTGGTGACACGTCGGGGCCACATAAAGTATAATTGACAGTACTACCGTGGCGAGGACTCTTCTTTTCTCCGGTCTCGGACCTCCTACTCCCGGCAAAAGTTTCGATAGTGCCATAGAGGCTTTGTTTGCTTTTTCGCAGACTCTGGCCACATGCGCTGTCATCCTTGTTCCCCTGTCTATGTTTACCCCAAGGTACTTTATGTCCTTCTTGCTACGGATTTCTTGCCCCCCTACTTCCAGGGCAAATGTTTCCAGACTTCTCTTCCCAGTCAGAATTACCATGTCGGTCTTCTTGATCGCTAGGGACAGCTCTCTTTTGTCCAGGAAGTTTTGGACCCTTTCACTCGCCAATCGTGCTTTCTCTTCGAGCAGACTAATAGTTTTTGCAGCTATTATCAGTGCTACGTCGTCAGCGCACGCTATCAGAGTTATCCCGCTTTCTTTAGACGTCCTCAAAATGTTATCGTACATGATATTCCATAGGGTTGGTCCTAGTACCGACTGTGGGACTCCGCAGGTCAGACTCTTCTTGGCTCCACTGGGCAGGATTAGTATTCTGTCTGCTAGGTAGGACTGTACTATCCTCACCAGGTAGGTATTGATATTACATTTTTCTAGGGCTTCCATCAATTTGTCCCATGGTACGGAATTGAAGGCATTTTGCACGTCTAGCGTGATCAGGACGCTATGTTGGGAAGCTTTCTTCTGTATTTCGCTGGTAATATCTATTACTTTGCCGATGGCGTTTACAGTCGATTTACCTTCCCTAAATCCGACTTGGTTTTGATGTAAGATGTTCTTCTCTTCGCATTCTCTCGCTATCCTCTTTTGTATGATAGTTTCTAGCATTTTCGCAGTAACATTCAGCAGGCATATTGGCCTGTAAAACCTGTTGTCTCCAGCTTCCTTGCTCTGTTTCTCGATCAAAACCAAGTTCGCCTTTTTCCATATCCATGGGTTTCAATACCTAAGGAAGATGTACACAACCTCTTGGAATCGATGCCATGACGAATAGAACAAGGCGTAACTAAAAAAGCCTTTTTCTTCGAATCAATTGCTATTTTTGATAGCCAAAAGTTCTGCAAAATTTCATGCTAAAAATTTCACCTCTTCTTGGTGTACCAATTTTCATGTCCCTAACTCTAGTTTCTCATATGGCTGTTTGCACCATGTCTAGTTAAAAATTAAACCAGGTTTAACAGTAAACCCAGTTTGCACCGCGGCTTAAACCGTAGTTAAAAACTCGCTAAACAACTCAACGTTAAACCATCACGGAAGGCGGATTAAATTGAGTTGGTTTAGCGAGTTTTTAACTACGGTTTAAGCCGCGGTGCAAACTAGGTTTACTGTTAAACCTGGTTTAATTTTTAACTAGACATGGTGCAAACGGCTAATAAAGTATTAAAACTAAACTATGTAGTTATTCCTTATATTTTTTATTGATCGAAGCTATCCTTATTTTTTAGTACGTCGGAATTAGTAAATGCAAGGCATTTTGCTTTGAAAATTTCTTCTTTCCAGAGAGCAAGGTCGTTCGTCAAACGTTACCTTCTTGTATCGTTCGCGAAGTGAAGTACGTATTAAAATAAATGGCGGCGTTTTACATCCGGCGTATGATTTACGCTGCGAGGCCGGGCGTCGTTAAAAGCTCGCCCGTAAATACGTCTGCTCAAGTGTTTATGAATGAACGGAGACGAAGGAAGCGAGGCTCCGGTGATAAATGTAATGCGACTGAGCAAATGTAGCGTAAGCCAACACGGGAACCTTCTTACGGAATCAGATTTGTTACTTCTGCCAGATTTGATGCACGTGTTGTTTCGCACTTTTCCCCTTCGGAATAGCGAGCGAGCAATTGCCGATGTCTGGCTTTTATGACGGCACAGTTACCAGAAAGCCAAATATGATCTCTGCTGTAACATTTATTGCCTAATAAATTCTTATTTTAACTAATTTTAACACTTTTAAAAAAGAAAGTAGATTTGACAACGTAAATTTACTTTTGGTTAAGAAGATATTTCGCGTTCCGCGTCATGAGAATTTTTCAAAATTCAAAATGTTTTCTATCAGTCAATTTTCCTGGTTTAATTTGAGTAAATTGTACCTGAGAAGCATTCACGAGAGGCGAGGGTAAGCTTGAATAAAATAAAATCACCATCATTAAAATTTGGAATCCAACAAAAGCTGTAAAAGTGTGCTGATATTACATTTGTTTGTGCTTCCCTTCCCTCTTTCATATTCCAGCTCCAATTAATTGATAAATTATTGGCAGATTTAAATTGTGATATTTTTCCAATCCAATCCAAAAAAAGTGTGTTTCTATTGTATTAAAAGATCGGATTTTTAATTGAACCATCATAAGGAAGATTCACTAATTAAGCCGAAAAAGAGATAATCGGGCCTATTCTGTAACATTGATATGCATATCAATTGCTATGCGTCTTCAAGGTCTTCAATAATTGAAGAGAACTTGAGCGCGAATTGAAGAGACGCACAACATATGATTGCGCATGCGTTGCCAATTTTAAGGTTATCGTGATTTATTTGTACTTATAGCGAGAAATAGAAAAACGAGTAACAATTTGACCTTTCAAATTCATGCTAAAATCACGCTTCTTCTAACCTTTCACTTGACGACAACCCGACGACTAATTATGGACGAATTTTTATTTCTTAATCCTGCACGCTTATGCATGTACCGCCGAGCGCTGCATACGTAAAAACAGTGATTATTTTTGTGACAGCTTTTCAATCTGCTAGACAGCACGGCCTCTTCAATTAATTGATATGCGTAGCAAGTGACTTTGCAAGGTCACGTCCCATATCAATAATTGTTACGTTTCAAGTCCATATCAATGTTACAGAATAGACCACATTGAGTGAACCAATTTCACCAATTTTAAAAATATAAGGAGGCGCTATTCGAGCAACCCGTAGAAAACGAAACAGAAAAACGATTTCTGGCTTTCGTTTCGAAAACCAGGCCCTACGGATAAACAAAATAATCAACTTTGAAATACAACGCTCAGATTAGATACTTGAGGTTCTTTTGACATTACAAACATCTTTTTCCAGTAATACTTTTACTTTCCTTTCAAATAAAAGGTACTTTACTATTAACCAAATTTCGCGTTGTCTTGATTTATAACCAACCTGTATGTTATTTCGAAATTTTAGTAGTTGCTGAGGACTCGCTAGAAGAAGCAAAGCCTTTTATGAAGAATGACTATTCTTCCTAAACTTGGAAGTTTGGAAGGAAGTTTATAGGTATTGTTACAAATTATAGTCGATAAATTTCAGGACACCTTAATTACAAACTGTCGCTTTACACAATTGAAAACACTATAGTAATGAGCTGCAACACTCGTCTATCAAATAACACTTCTACAAAATGTACTTTCTATTTATTCGAGGTATGAACCCTTCGCTTGCCAACTTCTCACTGATCTAATGGCGCGCCTGTAGGGGCTTTTATAGCAGATCGCCGAAAGTCTCGAACGTGCTGGAATCATCGTGAAGCAAGGAGAAATTTCGATAACGTTCTGTGACGTAAGATGGCGTGACTCGTACTAAAAATAGATTTATTTGCGCGTCACAGCTGTTACAGTATGGTTAGGTCCACGGTTTGTCCAAAATAAATTTTGGGTACATCTTTGCAGGTTGTATAATTGTAACGAGAAACGCCCTAGTTTTGATAATAAAATTTAAAATGTGTCCGTAATATCATGAATATTTTATTGTTGCCTCTGAAAAATACTTGGTATTAAAAATGCGATGCTCCCAGAGAAGAATTTTAATTATGTTATAAATACTCGGCGCACAGTTACAGAATGCGTGCCCAGGTAAATTGCTGCTGTATATTTTTCATTCCCGAAGCTAATAGAGCGAAGGCAAACTAAAATAAAGCAAAAAAAAACAATGAGACCTAATTACATGCGGCCGGAATATTACGCAACGAAACGAATATTAGATCAAAGCAGGCTATTTAAATGTTTTAAATTTGAATCGTTCTGGAAACGCGGCGGAGGAGAGACGGCGGAAAGAAATGAGGAGTATCCGAGTGTTTACTTTTTATTTGAAGTTTGAATAATTCAGGAGACACGAGCCGGGGAGTTGCATGTCACGACGACGACGCCCCCGTTTTACAGATAATAAGAATCCGAAATAATGTTGCTCTTCTTCTTCTTCTCCTCCTCCTCCTCCTCCTCGTCGTCCGCATTAACATACCAATTACTTTAATGGCTTTTTGATTAAAAACTTTTACGTCGCAATTTGTACACGGACCGGGCTTATTTCGCAAATGTATGCCATACATATTAATGGACGGTATGCCTTCGTAAATAAGGTGCTTCCGAACTGGAGACTTCTTCGGCCAGATCTTGATTTAATAGAATATTTTAAAGCGTCGGCGATAAAACTTGCGAGGAACTGAGGTAGCTCATGTGATATTAGTTATTTATATGCGGAGATATGGGAAAGTTTGATGGAGTACTTTAAAAATGTAAGTTTCCAAACTACCAACCCGTCACATTAAGTGTCTTCTTATTACATACGTGGGCTGCTGGAAAAGTTTCTGGAAATGGTATGAAAAAACGCATATGAAATTTGGTAAACGGTAATTATCATTGTTTTTCGAAGTATTCGCCTTTGACGTCAATACACTTTTGCATACGCTCGAACCAATTTCTGAAGCACGTTTTCCACTCTAAAGATGGTACCTCAGAAACCAGTGTCCGGAATGTTTCAACCGCTGCTTCAGCCGACGAAAATCGCTGACCAGGCATTTTATTTTTGATATTTGGGAACAAAAAGAAATCATTAGGTGATAAATCAGGTGAATATGGACAATGAGTCATTAATTCAACATTTTTGTTGGACAAAAAATCAACTGTTTGATGGGCTGAGTGAGAGCTGGCGTTGTCACGATGGAGAATAATTCGTCGATTTCGATTGTTTCTTCTTATATGATCGATGACTTCCGGCAAACAAATTGTAGTATACCAATCAGCATTCACGGTTTTTCGATCCTCTAAAGCCACGGTCCAGTTAAACCAAAGAAACAAGCAATCATTTGCTTCGCAGCACTGCGTGAAAGGACAACTTTTGTTGGTTTTGATTCATTTTGAAATACACAAACGGTAGATTGTTGTTTACTTTCTGGCCCGTACGAACAGATCCACGTTTCGTCACCAGTAACGATGTTATAAACTAAATTTGAACGACCTCCATTGAATTTCTTGAGCATCTCTTCGCACCATTTGACACGACCCTGCTTTTGCGCTTCTGTTAAATTGTGTGGGTTCCAACGACTGCAAAGCTTTCATACGTTCAAATGATCATGCAAAATCTAGTGTATTGCTGTCATGTCAATGAGTAAGGATGCTTGAATCTCACGGTATGTCACATGTCAATCTCGCTCAAGCATTTCACGCACAGCATCTACATTAGTGGCAACAATAGATGTTGGTGGACGACCTTCACGAAATTCGTCACTGAGAGAGGTACACTTTTGCTATAAAATTTTCGGAGTACGAGACATGCCACTGGCAGTAAGAAATTTTATGCTTTGCAATTATGAACCTTATAGCTTTTACAACCGTACCTGCTACCCCGATAATAAAACCGGTCATCGCAAACACAGCGATTTAACACAGATGCGAACTTATTCAACCAACTTGAATAATCTGCTAGAAAGACTTTCATTGTAGTTGGATGGATAAGAAATTTAACAAAATTTATTTTCTAAATATTATAACATGTGTAGTAAATAATGTGTGCATTATGAAATTAAAATTTCTGAAACTTTGGCAATTGAAATTAAATAAGTCAATAAAATAAAATCTGTTATTTTTCGTTAATTAAATTTAACTTTCTAGTTTCATTAAATACACATATGTTTTGCAACTAATTAATAGCTTTGTTGAGCAGAACTTCTTAGCATTTATATTATTATAATAAGAAACAAATTTAAATAATCTAGCTCATTCTATATATTTTTTCAAATACTCAAAAATCATTCACATGTTTTCACAAAATAAATGTTATACGATTTAATCATTTTCTCTTAACTTCTAGATTAATGAAAACTTGCCAAACTTTGTGGATGAACTTTTCAACTTATTTTACTGATATCAGATTTGAGAAGAAACTAAAAAGAAGAATTTTTTCCTCTGTGGCGTAGAATGAAATATGTATATTATTTTTAACGCAAGTATTGCAATTTTTAAGTATTACACATATCATTCTATATTCTAGGAGTTTAATACTATATTTGTTAAGTTTCCTAAATTTGTATGATTCTGAATAATTTTAATGAGTTAATTATTCGATCAATAAGTATCATCAGTAAACTTATTATTTAAATGAAATTAAGGTATTTTAAATTTATTTCACTGTAAATTCTTACAATATTATATGATACCGTATAAAAAAGAATAACATACACTGGAAAAAGTATTCAAGATTCTTTATTATTGAGAACAACGAAAAACTTATTACAAGTAAAAACAAAACTAAAGTAAAAATTAACAAAACAATAATTCAAGTATATATTTACAACAAAAAAAAACTGCCCAATAGTACTGTGACATATTTCTCAATACAAACAAAACAAACAAAAGGGTATCATAAAACAGAGGTTCGGTAAAATGAAACATAATTTTTCTTGATGTCGAAAATATTTTACATGAATAGGTTTCTTGACATGAGAATAAGACGTGTATGATAAAATTGAATTGAAAATATCAATATATTAACATTTATAAAATAAAGATGACGTGAGAAAATGTAAAATATAACGGAAATGCTTAAATAGCATAATAGAAACCGCTTAAATAGCGACATCCTGCGATCGCTTCTGCTGACGAAGCCCCAAATAGGACTGAAACAGCTGTACAGAGGAACGGGACAAAATAACTAGAATCAAAATTGTGAGGACTTCTATTTACTTAAAAATAAATAAAATCGAACATATGTCCTAATTGTTATTATTTTCTTAAAATTATGTGAGCTTTCCGTATGGCAAAGCTTGTCGGTGAGCTAATAAATCACCCTGTATTTCATATTTACTAAAAATCTATTTATGCACAGAAAAACATACACAAACTACAAACGAATAAAATTTTTGTGAAGTCAAACAAACCAGAACAAAACAGAAGTGTATAAAGGCAGAAATTTGGTATAATTATAATTTTTCAGATTAATTAACATCGTCGATCCTTTATAGCAATTTAACATTTATATGTCTTTATAATATGATCTGAAATCCTGTTATTTAACAATATAAAATATTCTAATTAAAAAAAAACATTTTTTGTTCAATTTTTAAGTTAAAGCAAAAGAGAACAAACAAATTCGCCACCGCGTCCGCGTTCGCAACCGTGCGTCGCCTCAATAAATACTCGGAACAACCAAATACTGGCAACGAAATTCAACAAACCATAAACATCTGCACCGGCCGGGGTTTAATAGGACCTAAGTAAACAACCCTCCTATCGGGCTGCGGAGAAAGTGTCTCTGTTCCTTAAGGTTCGAAATATATTAGGCCCGTTTCAATAAGGTTCAAATTCGAACGATTTTATTGCTTTTCATTTCGAAACTTTTAAGCATTAGTGTACGACCACGCTGGAATTCGGTAAACCAATTATAAACACTGCTCTTTGTTGGTGCTTCAGCTCCAAAAGCCAAATGAAGCCGATCAAGGCATCGTATCGGCGTTAGACCACATTTGAAATCGTAAAAAATCATGGCACGAAAATTTTCACTCGAGATTTCCATGTTTACACAAAATTCTTTTTTCTCAAATGCTGTACAAACAAAACTAGTTCACTTGGGTAGGAACTGTCAACAGAATTATAGGCGAAAAACGTCAAATTTTTCATCCTATGACGACTATCTGTATGTCGGAAAATTCCATTTTTTGTTTAGTTTATTGTCTCCAAAATTCAGGTTAATCGATTAATAAATAAAGATTCCAGAAGGGTCAGCACATGGCGCGGGACACCCGGTATAATTTCAAAAATTAGATAAACACCGGACCGTTTCTCATCGACATTGTCTACAAATATTTATTTGTACGCTTCGAAGTACGATCGCCTTGCTTCGGAAAACGCTTTAATTTTAAATTAAGTAATTAAAGCATTTTATTTCCGATGAAATTAAATTCGGGCGATCTCGAAATACGCTGGGATATTTCTATCTCCGTCATTAAAGCAAAAAATATTGCGACGCAAGTTCGCTCTGTCCGTGTTATTGAAAATAATTTAAACCGAGATCAAATTCTCGCACTTCCGGCGTGCGAGCATCCACACACGTCGGCAAAAAAACGCGCGCAAAAACAGGCGAAGATTTCAAGGCCATCTCCGCTTTCCTTAATAGGCCCTTGCCTGTAGTAACTTGTCGGATATCGCTCGGGAAAGTGCGAGGTTTTCTCGTTAGCGAAAAAAGCAATATTCATTGCGATGATTTGA
The DNA here is from genome assembly GCA_036172665.1 of Prosopocoilus inquinatus. Lineage (NCBI taxonomy): Eukaryota > Metazoa > Arthropoda > Insecta > Coleoptera > Lucanidae > Prosopocoilus > Prosopocoilus inquinatus. The sequence continues at coordinate 7,471,908 of CM069870.1, forward strand.
TTATTATAATTTACGTGATCGTGAAGTGCCCTCCCCACCGCCCTGGAATTTGCTGTGTGATAGTGAAAAGGTAAAAAAAAAAACTTTAACATCGCCCGCGATATAACATCCTTGCCAAACATTTAAAATGAAATTCAAGTACATATTATTTTCGAAATGAAATTTTAATAAATTCAAAATAATTGAACGACGTTTATTAAGAGATTCGAGAATCAAAAAGACTTTTGTTTCTGAAAAAAATGTCAACCAGAATTTGTTTTTTTTTAGAGCATTTTTAAAGAATAACCTTAAACCGAATAGATTTTTTTATTGTTACGTCTCTTGTTTTGTTTAAACGGAAAATAGTATTTTGTTCAGCGAGTTGCGAAAGTGACGTTTTTTTCTTTGAGCGAAAGAACAGTTTGGATGTCAGGGCCGGAGGAAGGGTAGTCGATGCCCCTACATAAAACAATAATTGGCGCTCCTCTTCCAAAAAAAAAAAAAAAAATATGGAATAAATTTGAATGAATTTATACATTTGTCTCTCTCTCTCTAAAAAAAAAAAAAAAATAGTGTGCGTCTGTTATAAGTAGAAATTAAATCTTGTACAGTACGAAATCGATCGCTCGCGGAAAAGTACTATAATTCCATAGTTGCCAGATTTTTTTTTTTTAATTTGAATACATGGATTATTTTTCCGAAATTTGTGTTAAAAACTTGATTTTTTAACAATTTTTGCTTAACTTTGAACCAGTTTAAATTAAAAATAATCCAAATGCATATGATTTTAGAGAGTTGTTAGACAGTGTTGCCAACAATGACGATTTATCGCCAAATGAGCTGGTTTTGGTAACCGTTTGGCTTACTCTTTTCTACAATGGCAGTCGGTGACCAAAATGGACGCATTAATTTTCATTTGTTTGTGACTGACAATAATTCTGAAGTACGGAAAAATTAAGTTTGGCATTTAACGGATTTTATATTTTAATTAATTAATTAATTTTTTTTTAATTTTTGCTTGAATTGAATACAACTAGGTTGGTGGGTTATGTTGACATTCAGATTGGTTGAGTTTCACTTTAATAAATTTTCAATTTTTAATTTTTATTTGTGTTAAACGAAGTTAAGTTGACGACATCAGTTGAATTGGATTGACCTTCATTTTAATTGATGTTTAATTTTTTTTTTAATCTCCAAAATTGTTGCTCTTAATATTTGCTAATCTCCTGCTTTTTCTAATACAAGTAGTTTCAATTTCTATGTTAATCTTTTATTAAGTGTACGAAGTGATGTGAATTGTTATTTTTGAAATCAAGTAAAAATTTCGTTTAGTTAAAAAAAAATTGTTCTATGTAGTTCAGTGCGATGCTTCATTTTAAATTTGTAATCCAAGGACTTTAACTTATATAGACCCCATTGCAATAAAAGTTGATAAACGCTAAAAATTCTAGACGTATTAGATTGCAGAAAATTTTCTAGCAGCCCACGTATTTTTATTTCGGATAGTTTTCTTATTTTTGGAAGTAGTTTCTGTAAAGGATCGAATATTCAGTATGTAGAGACGCAAGGTTTTTACAAAAATGATGTTTGCCATTAAATAATGGGAGTATTATATTAATGAATCGTAACGTATACAAGGCCAGAGCCAGAAGCGGAAGCATCATTTCTTCGAATTTTGCACGCGCCGTGCAGCGAACGACCGAGAGATTAAGTCGAGCTTACGGTAATTGTAATATTGCCCGTAATTTATGCACTTAATTAAGGATACTTCTGCATAGCAAATGCAACATCCGATAGCCCCGCTTATTACGAATCGAAACGGAAAGAAGTGTATAAAAAGCCCCTACAGGAGAAGAAATGCGATCATTCTGATGCAGTGTCGTCTCTTGACCTAATTTATTACGTGCTAAATTCCTTGTTGAAGTTGATTTTTTTTTTAAATTTTCAATCAGCCAGTTTCCTCAGTTCGTAATTAGTTTCTCGAATGAATTATTCAGTGTTTCTGTAATCAATTTAATCGTAACCAATTTTTTTTGGATTTTATTAATTTAATTTAATTTCTGTGTTTCAAGAAAGTCAGCGTTGGTGAGTGGAAACAAAAATCTATTTCGCGTATAAAGAAAAGCTATTTCTAGCAGAGACTTTTTTTGTTATGTACTGAATATTCACCTTTCTCTCCAAATCTTTTTTTGTAAATTTAACCAAGAAAGTTTTCGTTTCAAAATATTAATGGACCATCTCTTCACCAAAGAAATTTATCGCATTTCTTTTTCTTTTAAGTGCATGTTATTTTCACGCTGACGATCTCAACGTAACCTTACTTTCCAAATGATTTTCTTTCAAAATTAAATTGTAAATTAAAATTAAAGCGTGATCTGATGATCTGATTTATTGAAAGCACCACCTCTTGCCCAAAAATGAAAGCCATTTGACTCTAACTTTGAACGACAGGACAGGACAGGACGATATTGTACTCAAGTTGACATTCTCAGAAATAATCTCACGTGCTGAATTTATCTTATAATTTAATATTTTAAGGAAATCGAAAGTAAAAACTAGCCTTTGGCTTTTTATCTTAATTTGTATAAAAAAGAGAGTTGCTTAACTGAAACTCGAAAACGCGATTTCGTCTTCATAAGATCTGTAAAAGTGATTATTTCAAAATTGGTGGAATTGAAGTGCGACACAAAACATTCAGAGCGCCATCTCTTGGCCGAAAGGGACAGCTATTTTACTTTCTCGCCAAAAGCTTTTCTTTTTCTAACTTCGCCTTTAAAAAGTATAGTGTTGAAATTAATGGCAAATAGATTTTATCTGTTCGACTCCTAATCGACCACTAAAAGTTCATCGACCCCCGACAGACCCCTAGAGCTTCCTAATCGACCCCTATAGGTTCACAGATCTTTTTGAAGTTTTCATCGACCCTTTAGGGGTCAATACCGGCTCCATTGGGAACCTCAGGTTTAAACCATAACTGTTAAAGTCAGATATTAATAGAGCAAGAGATGTTCATTGATTAACTACCACAAAACCTTTGATATTACCGTGTGTTCAAAAAGTACTTATATACGATTTGGCCAGAAAAAGCAAAAGTGATGTCTATTGCAAACTGCAGTCATTATATTCATTGCTGTTTTTGTCAGCAGTTTACTTTAGTTTGAAAATTTAATGTAAATACGATTTATTGTATTTCGGGCATACAATTTGCTCAATAATAACAATGATAGAGCTCCTTAAATGTTGGAACAACCTATAACAAATAATGAAGGGATGCAGCCATTGCCAGGCTCGTCCGACACAATGGCAGCTTGGCGATGGGTTATTCTTGGATAGACTGCTTTCTGACGAAATGGTTGATGAGTTGTGGGACGCGGAAAAACGTAATCGTTGATCTGTCTCTCGGATTCGGTCGTAATTCCCCTGAAGACGCCGAATCCAAAAAGATGGAGCTACCCACAGGCTCTTCTTATATGATTGCGTGTCTTGGAGAGGTCAGAGTTGTTGTTGGTTGTAGTCTTCGCAGACACGTGCTTGACTAGTAGACTGACTAGAAACAGCTGGTGTGTATGTGCAGAATGGTCTGGTTAGCCCGACTACAAGAATAAAATGCTCAGCGAAGGTGTCTGCACGCCTGACTACAATACAGAGCGCTGGGCTAACGTGCTTGAGTGTGTGGAAAGAGACGCAACGTATGTAGTCTGTTAGTGATTTTTCAGGTGCAATGCTCTGGCAAAAAATAATTTAAATCGACTTCTGTGTTCTGTGTTGTTTATCTAAGTTGCTGCTACATCATAATCGAACACCTAGCGACTTTGAGTATTTCCGAGCTTCCAGACAAATTAACTCCCAACGTATTTGCTTACACTTGGCAGACGATTTCGTCTACAGTTGACCAACGATGCGATGTTCGCCTAGTTTAGACCTACCATCACTGGTATTTGCGAACTTTGATTTTTTTTACGAGGCAGTATTTGTAATTTCTACTTCTGTTACGATGAATAAAAACTATACTTGGATAGTCTTTTATTTTATTGCATTAGAAATGCTAATGTTTGTCCACCGACATCGTCGTCAAAGCGCCGGTTTTAATTATGCACTCGAAACACGGTCTGAAAATATTTACCTTGTGCTTGCTGCACCTACCTCCGGCTGCGTCAAAGAAAATGCCGCCGCCCGCCGTCTATAAAATGTAATTATTATGGTAGGCGAGTGCGCGAAACCGCGAAGTTGAATTTTTTTGCGTGGGAAACTTTCGCAGCGAACTTTTTTAATAAAATTACCCGGAACGGCGAAAAAAAAAAAGAAAGAAAGTAAAGGCGCACCTAACTAAATTGAAGCGCGCAATCGAATTCATCTGCGTTGTCTGCATGAATATTTACGTGGAAAAAAAAATATATATTAAGCTGGCGCCATTAATGCGATGACTTCGTAATGAGGACGCGGAATACGGCGGCCGGAAAAAAAGCGCAATAAATCATTTTTGATGCGCGCCCGGAATTATTAGTTTTAAATTACGTTTTGGAAAGCATTTCTGGTGAGCTTGTGCCTTATCGTACCGTCGGTTGGTATTAACATAAACGAAATAAAGTATAAGCTTCTCTTTGAAATGAATAACTAAATTAAACTGTTAGAACAAATTCAATTCAATACCAATTTTCTTGGACTTTGACAAAAACCGTTTAAGTCTGTAGTTTTAACAGGGAAACGGAAAAGAGGAAAATGGTTCTGTTTTACGATCCCTCGTACTACACAATTTATACACGATCAGGATCAGATACGTCGACACGATGCAATTGTGAACCGTGCCTGAGGCATCACATTAGGCATAGATTTGGCGCCGGCATTAGAAAAACCTAGATATCAACACGTATAATATAATGAAATAACGTATACTTGTATACACTAAAATAACGCTTTATTTTTAATTATGTGCAGAAAGTTTTTAAAGAATTAGCAATGGCGTGTATCAACTGTATAGATTAATCAACAGCTTCTTCTCTCTCTAACTTGCATTAATAATTGTATTCTCCATTCAGTTCTTTTTTAAATTTTAATTGTGAAAATCGTAATTATTGCTTTGTTCAAAATTTTGTGCAGAGTATTAAATTCATTACATCAGTATTTATTTTTTAAAACCGGCTGGTTATTTATTCTTTTGATTTTCTTTTTTTTCCGTAAATATACTGTATTTTCTTTTAAAGTTTTTGTTTTTTTTCTGTTATCTTTATCTAAAAATCTTAAATCAGTCGTTAAGGATTCTATCAAAACTAACTATTTTGCTGACTAAAATGTCTTTGGTTTTGCTAGTCTTTTTTTCTTAATTTCTTATTCTTTGTTACTTAATTGTTTCTGGTGTCGGTTTTTTTCTTAAACTCGTTCAATCCTCCACTACAATTTTTTTGGTTTCCCTCCTACTATTCTTTAGTTTAGAATTTGCTTCGCTACTCCTGCATTTATTTGATAGTCTACCCCACCTCATTATTTCAATCTTTGTAGTGCCCCTTCTTTGTGCTTGTCTATAGAATTTGGCCTTAATTCAATTACATTACCTCATTATTATTTACTGAAATATGGTGGCAAGTTGCGCTCAGAGTGTAGCAGCTGTCCTGAGCAAGTATTCTGATGGAGAAGGGTGGGTTTGCAAATACTAAGGGCGCCAGCTGATCACTGCGCACTGTAAAACCGACTCCTAAGGGTTCACGACGTCCTCTAATAATCGAAAGCTTTCAGGAGAAACATTAACAAATGTCAGCGTGGTAGCGCCGCCACTCGTGGAAACATCGAACTTCAATCAAGGCGTTCGTCCAACTGTCACACACCTGATGACCTTCGGGAAAGTACGGCAATCACTTAGCGTCGACCGCGGGAAAATGTAACTCCAAGAGAATACTTAAAACGTAAGGAAAAGTAGACGCAAAAAAAGCGGATTCCTTTATTAAAACAAAGAAATCAATTACAAACATGGCTCATGATAACATCGCAACCTAATTACCACTATTTCTCGATGCAGAAACGGTTATCCGCTCGGAAGAATTTGCTAAAAACAATGCAACTGACACTTAAGGCTCAAACAACTTCAGATAAACTGTATTATTAGATTTTTGCACCACAATTATACACAAATTCTCGGGAGACCACGCACGTATGTTCACCATGGTGTGTCGAACGGGGCGTAAAACTTGAGGTTACCGGAAGTGATTATGGACCAGCCAAAATCGCGGCCAATCAGAATACAAAACGTAAATAGCCTGACCATCTAAGACCAATGAAAGCCTTAATATCAAACGGCGTCAGTTCCGGGATGCAATGTTATTAAATCAAACACATACCACACGTGGTTCCCGAAAGTAACTGGGCATATAATCCGTAACAAATTTTATTAATTCTTCGCTCTCATTCGTTCGCATCCTTTTTTATTCTCCGATCTCTCCGTTTCTTGTCCCGAACTTCAATGTGTTCTGTTGACTTTCAAATTACAGTCTCGATTGCCTTTGCTCTTCATTTCAGATAATCATCACAAGCTTTTCTCGAACTGTTTCTTGTTGAAAATTAAAAAAAAAAATGAATAAATAAAAGCAGATAAGAGGTTAGAGAGGTTTGTAGCAAATTTTTCTGCAGCATATTATTAATTTTTTACTTACATTCTTCATTGGACAAGAATCAACTTAATTTTTGCATATTATTTACGTATGCGGCAACGAAAAGGAAAAAACAAAATTAAATTTGAATTTCAAATTTCTCGTAAAAATTATATTCAACGTGTGCATTTGAATGCGCTAGCCTAAATTGAATTATTATTTTTGATAGACAATGATCTAACGATGAATATGGAAAGTGGCAGAAAATTTGAATTGAAAAATCGAATTAAAAATTTTCCTGGAAATATAGCGATAAATTTTCGCTCTTGAGGATTAACAAGTTGCCAATAATAACTTATAACCATGTTATCTAAAACAGAAAAAAATTATGAATTACTCACATAACCTAAATAATGGAGAAAATAAAACTATTTAAAGATTTTAACTCCGAAGTTTGTTTTCATCTTTCATTTCTGATGTTTTCTGTTTTTTTTTTTTAGGGAGAAATGGCGAATATGATTTTCATTGTAAAAAAGTTAAACGTAACTGCGACATTCGGCCAATAACGTCTTTTCCAAACTCGCTTAAAATAAGTTTCGATACAGCTGATTTAAAAGTCAATAATCAAGAGGTTATTATTTAAACAAAACTGCCTTAGGCAAATGAAAGAAGAAACCCAGAAACTGACGTTAACTTAAAAGATTTTATAATGCATCTTGAAAAAGTTGAAAAGACGACGAAGATGGACTGTTTATTAAAAATGTTATAGATTTTAGACTGATGTCAACGTAATGTTTGCATTTTTAATACTGATTTTAGTAAACAATTCTTTAAACATTTCTGGTTTATTTTATTTTTTTATCTGTTGTATCTTAAATAGAGCAAAATAAAACTAACACTCATAGTGAGTAAATGTAAAATTGATTATTACTTCTTTTGCTCTTTTTAACAATGTTCATTATTCTTCGTTGCTTAATTCTGTTAAATAACGTAAACATTCATTAACGTGCCCACCACCGCACAACGGCCGTTCTTCCTGTCAGGGATTACACCCGCTCACGTTAAACACTTTCGAGAAACAGAATAATAAATTGATAACTTTATTTGCGGACGCAATTTGAAATTCTAATTTGCACGGCGAATCCTTTGTCAACGGCACAATATGGAAACTAAATTAAATTTTTCCGCGCGGCGCCCTAATGAAAACTTTAAACGTTTTAATTAAAAAAAATAATCATAAAAAAAATTACGACGGCAACGGCCATTCGCTAACACAAATTCCTCGCCAAATCACGACGACCGCTTTAAAACAACCATCGAGTTTATTATCCTCGGCGACAGGATAATCTATTTAAGGAGCGAAGCAGTCAAGCAATTGACCGTTAAGGCTTCTGTATACGTGTATGGAGGAGCTCTTGGAGCTTGAGGAACTGAGGGTCTGCATTTTATTTAAAGCTATAAAGAGAAGGTTTGATGTTAGCAAATTACAAAACCTTTATCGAGTCAGAAACATTTTGTGGAGTTTCATATAAAACAATGAAGGAATGCTGCTTTTAACAAATAACACTGTACGTTCTGGGAGGGCGGAAATATCCTCGGGGTCATTCCAACAACAGGATATATTCAAATTCAACAAAGTTTAATTAAAAATATTTACCTAATACCTACGTACCTATAACGCATTCTTAATAAGGACCTTAACAATTTTGTTAAGCAAGTCTTGCTTCTCATTTCATGTGTAGAAGTGGAAAATAATTCTGCTATAGCGCATTCCAATCTTAGTATGAAGTGTGGCTATATGTGTCTCTTTCTGTTTTTCATGGTTTTTCAATGAAGCTATCTTTATCTCTCCGAATTCTCCATAACGCCTGTTTTGCTTTCTAAGAGTGGAACACACTGTGGGTACTACGACGCTCAACTTAAATGATACTCATGCATGCGAACCACACCCTTAAGAACATTCAGCGTAAGGGCTACGAAACTGTCAAACGGTATCATTTATAGTGAGCGTCGTTGTACCGTGCCTCCAATTGAATTCCTCATTAAAGTAAGCTGTGATTTTTTTATGAAGTTGGCGACACAATTCTAGAGAAAACAGTTGTCATTAACTGTCAGTACTGATCGTAACATCAAATAAAAACACAACATTAAAGTTTAAAGTAGATGCTCAAAGTGCTCTCCTTCAGCTTGAATACGTAAGCGTACTCTGCGTTTCATGTTTTCAAACCCGTTTGCTAAGTGTTCGGGGGTTATGTTAGCACACACATCTGTAATGCCCGCACGAAGTTCTTCGATTGTGTGACGCGTAGTTCTAAAAACTTTGTTTTTCATGTGCGGATAAATGAAGTAATCCATAATTGTGAGATCCGGAGACCTTGCAGGAAAATTCACAATCCGATTATCGAAAAACTGCTGCAGGAAAGTCATTGTTCGATGAGCTGTGTGGGCAGTAGCATTGTCTTGCTGAAGAAAAACCCTTCTGTAAGTTCATCATCATGTAGTTGATTAATGAAAGATTCTAATAACTCATTTCGGTATCTTTCAGCAGTTATTGAGTCGTTAAAAAATATTGGTCCGATGATACCCCTTTTTGACACTGCTAGCCAAACACCAATTTTTAAAGGATGTAATGGAGTTTCCACAAATTCATGGGGATTTTCTGCTTACCATATTCTCATATTCTGTTTATTTAAATACCCTGAGCGATGAAACCAGGCCTCATCGGAAAAGAAACACTTGTCAAGAATGTCGTCGTTGTTTAAGTTATCAAGAAACCACTGACAATATTCTGTTCTTTGAAAATATACTGGCCTGAGTTCGTGGACTGCTTGAATCTTATATGGATAAAGCTTTAAGTATTTTTTAAGAATAGTGTGACATGTTCCCACTGATAGCTGAACTTCTTGTGAAAGTTTCGCAATAGATTTCTTGGGAGAGTGTTCCATTCGATCCCGAACATCTTCAATGCAGGCTGCAGTCCTTTTCTTAGCTGCTCCGCTCCCTGTTTTGCGACCAAGTGATCCTGTTTCACGAAATTTAAGAACCCAAGAATGGATATGTTTAACTAGCTGTTCATAAGTAATAGCAAAATTAGGAAGCTGCTGTCGAAACTTCTGTACACACTGATTAATTGAATAAACTAACTGTCCATTTTCTATTCTACCGGTTTGAAAATAACTTTCAACAATAAATATTTTCCGCTGTAATTCTAACATTTTGAATTAATTGAAAATACAAAGTGTCAATTTGACATTTGTTTAATTAAATAATTGAACAGCTATCAGTGCTGCAAATCTTAGGAGAAAAAAACAGTGAAATCATAGCCCACTTTAATGAGGAATTCAATTGAAGGCACGGTACATCTGATACAGTATTCCATTTTTAAATTTGTTTTTATGGCAGCGAAATAGGGAGAGAACCTTGGAAGGTAGGAGGTAGACATCATAAACGAATAATTATAAAGTTGATTCTTGTTAATAAAGACTGTTAAGGGATCAATGAGAAGTTACATGTTTTATTTTCGTGTGGATGTGTGTAGACACCTTAAAGAATGAAACAATTGTCCGTTAGACGGCTTAGGTCGATTCATCCGGGAACGTCCCCTGCCTTTCGTTATTGGACGCCCGGCGTCTTTTATTCGCGCTTAATTTTTCAAATTCGGACGCCAGATGAGACGGGCAAATTCAGATGTACCGTCGCACCTGCCGGCAATTTTCCGACGTAATTCCGCTTGACAATTTGCGCCCGTCGTACATCTTATTGTCTGGCGTCACAAAGACGGGATTAAAGTTTTTGTTTCGGCGACGACCAACGACTAGATGCGTTAATATTGTGCTTCCATTTTAATAATTTGCACTGTAAATTCGCTTTGTTATTCATTAAATTCTGTATTTGCGATGCGGATTAACAGACAAAGAAGAGGATTTTAGCGTAAATATTTGCTTTATTCCCTGGCTGCTTTTCTTGTTGTCATTCTAAAGGATCATCTGAACTTTTGTTCTGCGGACGCGTAATGAATAATATTTAATTACTTAGCGGGGAAACGGTTGTGTTTTGTTAGAAAACATGTTCATTTGAAAAGCTTTTGGAAGCTGGAAAAGCTAAGTCGTCGAGAAACAACGTGAGGTGAAAAGAAAAACATGAGGGATAAAGAATTATAATTAGGTATAATTTAATTGGAAATTTTTGTATAAAGCTCAGCCGCCTGTCCACTGAGTCATTTATTTATGATCAATTGTACCTTCTCATTATGTAAGACATTTTTCAGATCTTTAAACAATGTAAACCGGACCATGTTCTGGATAACCCATAATCTCCCATTTCTTTCCGGCAATTCTCGAATTTCTCCAGCCGGACATTGTCGTGGAGAAACACGATTTCCCTGGCATTAATTGATGATTATTTTTGTGCTAATCCGTACCTTAACAGTTAAATTTAAAAAATTCAATCTAAAGGCAATCGAGAAAGTGGAAATTCTTACATCATATTTATTTGTAAATTGCCATTTACAATGTTGATTACTAAAGTTATTGTATTTGTACAGCAAAAATAAATTTGAAGAAAGCGTAAATGCCGAAGGTCACTAAAATAAGCACGTGTAGTCTTGGCTATATTTTGCTCATCCGTGTAGTAAATTGATAACTGATGACATGTTTCGGTTGAATAACCATTATCGAATCTAAAATACAAGATTGGCACTCAAAAACAAGTAATAAATAGTAAAATAAGTTAACAAACCATAGACGAGAGTCCACGCAATATGTGGCCATTTTTACTTAACAAATGACAAAGTAAGAACTTAACCTAGTGAAAGTTACTAACAAGTGGTAAGTTACTAAACAGTACCATCATGAAATAAATGAAACAAAATTGCGGAGAACAAAGTTAAAAACAATTACGGTGAAGACTGATGGTAAAAAAGTTACTCATAAGGAGTAAATAACCAAGAACAAATTAACATTAAACAATAAACAACGAGTTAAACAAAGGAGGTTAATTTATCAAAGAATGGTTCCAATTTATAGATTCAAAAAAGTTAAAATGAGGGAAAGTGATTTGATCATTCAAGAGGTTGACAGTATTGTCAATTTTAGAAAGGAAAATTTCTAAAGATTCAGCTATGTTAAGCTTTAAACCTTTAGGTAACTGATGTAATAATTTGACATTAAAATTAGGATCTGGATAGTGTCCTGAATCTAAAAGGTGAAGTGCAAAGTTAGAATCAGTCTTTCCTAATCTAGCTGAGGACAAGTGTTCTTTGATCCGAGTGGCTAAATTACGACCGGTTTGACCAATATAAACAGAGTTACAATTGGAGTGTATACAAGTGATGGAGTAAACTCCACTTTTATTCATACAAGCGATCTCATCTTTGGAATTGGTCAGAATTGAGATCAAGTTATAATCATTCGAAAAGGTTACTTGTACACCTTCCAATTTATTTAGAATGGACTTAAGTTTGTCAGAAACGACTCCGATGTAAGGTAGAGAAACATATTTTATATCAGGATCAGTGGGATCCTCAACCAGGGTAGGAAAGACAGATCTATTGATTAATTTATTACGGATTTTATGAAAAAGACGAGAAATAACCTCGTCAGGGAATTTATTACTGAAAGCTATTTGGCGAATAATATTAATCTCATGCACGAAATCCTCTAATTTCATAGGGATCGAGAACGCTCTGTAAAAAAGTGACGAAAAAGATGAAAGTTTATGTTGGTGAGAATAATTAGACAAGAAATTGATAGTGGCATCAGTATTGGTGGGTTTTCTAAAAATATTAAAGGACAGAGATGAATTTAATCTATGGATCGACACATCCAGAAAATTAATCTTATTGTCTTTTTCAAGTTCAAGTGTAAATTTAATTTTATCATGGAGAGTATTAAAATGGTCAAGTAAAACATTCGCTAATTGAGTTTCACCCTCTAGAATGATTAAAATATCATCAACGTAACGAGCGAAAAATTTAATCTTAGGAGATAAAAAGTGACCTGAGTTAAAAAATTTAGATTCGAGGTGATTCATGAAAATGTCGGCTAACAGCGGGCTTAAATTACAACCCATGGAAACACCATCTAATTGAGAGTAAAATTTATTATTAAATTGAAAAAAATTCTGTTTTAAAGTGATTTTCAAGAGTTCAGAGACACAAAATACATATTCATCAGATAGATCGGAATTCATGAGTAGTTCATCGACCAAGCTGAGGCATTCGATTATAGGTATAGAAGTGAAAAGATTTGTGACATCCAACGAAATAAGAATACAATTAATTGAAATTTCACAAAGATTTAGTTTCGAAATTAAATCAGCTGAATTTAAAATAGTGTAAGGATGTAATAAATTGAGATGATCTCTAAAGATCTTATCTAGAAAGCAAGCCAACTTATGGGCAGCAGAATTAATATAACTAACAACGGGTCTAATAGGAATATTCTGTTTATGTATCTTAGGAAGTCCGTAAAGCCTAGGTGTCGTAGGGTTCATGGATAGAAGTTGTTTATTCATTATTAAGGGGTTACTTCTAAAACTATAAACAATAGATCTAAAAGATTTGTTGAACTTAGGACCCGGGTCGCCGTTAAGCAAGTTGAAATTATTAGTATTCAAGAAATCTTCGACTTTTTGAACGTAATCATTCTTATGCATTATGACCATACATGAACCCTTATCAGCTTTACTGAAAATAAGATTGTTTTCTTTTAATTTTAGTTTAAGAGATTTCAAAGTGAAAAAATCTTTTGAAGGCTTATTGCGTTGGAAGGCTGAATTTATAATCTCTGAACATTTGAACCTGATCCTTCCACCATCAGAGGACTCGAATTTTTCAATGATGGCTTCCGTATTGATGATTAAATTCTTTTGAACAAAATAATTAAATTTGGGGGCAATAGAAAATTTGGGACCTTTTTCTAGTAACGAAATTTCATCAGAAGTAAAATTAACATTAGATAAGTTTAAGAAACGTTCGTGAAAAGTGTGAATTTTAGAAATATGTGTTCTGAAAACAAAATCGACTTTAAAATTTAAATTGTAAAATTGTTTAGTGAGTCTGGTACTATCCAGTCTGATAGTGTAGTGTAGTCATCCGTGTTTTCAGCAAAAATCTAACGAAGGTTAGGTACTCGTTTTTGACATAATTGTTATTGTCTATTATAAAGAGGTGCGTAAACAAACGTTCTTACTTATCACATGTTGAAAATACAAATAAACATGCCGATGTCCGCAAGTCGGATTCATATTCGTATACAATAAGACCTTGATCGAGTTCTTCTAAACGTGAATAAAAAGCTTCATTGCGGTTTATTGCTTTTATCGGAATAAATTGCTGAAACAAGTCGTAAACCAAGCAGAGGTTTCAAAACAAAGGGACTGCGCTCGCTTGTGATAGGTCAGTTTTTCATTTTTGGGCAAAAAATTTCAGATTTGGAGAATTAATCTCTTATGTAACGAGGAACTTACAGTTTCATTTAAAGACAGAGGTTCTGAGACACCCGTATTCAATATCTTGAAGTATCACGAGCAAAATATCATCTAGTTCTTATCTGTAACGTATACAAGGTATACGAATGTCGTATTTTTTGGTGTAAACCAGGTCCTGATGGGTTTGCATAAACGTCAACCCAAATTATTAGAACTGATTCGAACTATACAAATTTGAAAGTAAAAAGAATGAATGATGGACTGTGATTTATGAAAAACCGTAAGGATCATAAGTTCACATTTCTGAATAGTGCAGCCGGTCTCGTTCTGGCGTTTCGATTAAAACTCAACCACCATCGTCCTGTCGAACAAAACTATGCGTTTCACGACAACAATGGCCGTCAGCACGGTAAATTACGGGCGCGATAAGCCGTCCACTAGAAATGATAAAATACCATTGACTTCATCGCCTGCTCTGTTTATTCGCGTTCGTTTATAAAACAAACGCGATCGAATCGATATTTCAGTGTCGGCGAGCTGAAAACTGGACAACTGAATAATATTGATTTTATTTTTGCGCCCCGCTGAAGCCATTGTTCGAGTCCGGTGAACTACGCGAAACCTGAAATTTCCACCGTCATTTGATGTCGGATAATTCGATATTTCATTTGTGCCAAGCCTCTCTGTGTTCCGTCGTCAAAGCAACTTTTAATATATAATTTGCAATGTAATATTTCGATGTTATTCATTATTCATTTCGGCTATTAATAATAGGTTTTGTAAATCACAGAGTGCAATAATGTTTATTCCAATTTTTTTTTTTAATTTGTGATTTAATTAACAAACGTATTCGGTTGCGCACGAATTCAGCGATCAAAGTTATCAAGTGGCAGGTTTATATTTCATAATTTATAGCTCCTAGCCGGTGAGTTTTATGCTTTGTTATCATGAAATAATATTGTTTGTGAAATTAATTGCGGAGCAGACATTTTGAGTGTTTCACAATTTATTATAGGGATTTATTTTTTTTTCTTTTTCAGGTATTTTGAATTCGCGATTCATATTTTACCTGTATGATGCGGCTGGGTTTCGTACATTTTTAAAATAAAAACATGATAAACGAAAACCAGAAAGCGTCACCGCTATTGAGTTTAATTGTTTATTTTTTTTCCGTATCCGCAATGTATACATTTTTCTTTTGCTTTCATCCCTCTGATTTAGCTACTGCTAACTTTCAATATTAAACCGTAACAAAATTAAATCTACAGCAGCACAAAATTTGGAAATTAACATTAAATATTGCTGTGTCTTTGGAATATAATCTCAGGGACTAAAATAATTTTAATTTCACGAGGCTCCGGCACGAACCGATACCGTACGGGGTTCGTGTACACACACGGTTACCAGATGCCGCTAGCATCAGCAAACGAAACATGAAATTGACTTGTTTAAAATGAAAATTGAAAAGTGTTATGGTTGTGCAAAATTGTGGTTGCGTTTCAATACGAAACAGTTTATTAACACTCTTGTAATTTCTGTTTTATCGGCAGTGACATTCAGCAATATATAACAACTACATAACCTGTATACTTGACGTGTCATGGTGTATGTGTCTAAGTCTTGGTTTTGTTAATGTTTCTAATGAGGAGCCAGGATGAAAGGAAACAAAAACGTAACAGAAAACGAACTTGGATCGAGAAAGAAAGAAAAAGCAAAACGACGTCGATCGACTGATAAAAAAAAACTTAGATACTAAATAAAATTAAACAAAAGAGGAAACAAGAACAAAAGATGATAAATTCAAAGTTACTAATCAAAATCGAAATCGAACCAGAGAAAAAAAAACAAAAATCAAACAATTCATTAAAATCGAATTAAAATCAAATGAGGAATGTTTAAAGAAAGACGATTGGTGATGAAGATAAGACGAAAATGTTCTACAGTCAGATCGAATCAGGAGAGAAAGTTTAAACAGAAGAGAACGAATAGAAGAGAATCAAACTAATAAAGCGAATATAAAATCAAATAAAAATCGAGTTAAGAAAAGACAAAAGATAATAATCAGACTTTAAATTTAAAGTTGCCTAAAAAAATAGATTTGTTTCTCTATACTTAAAGTGACTTTAAATGAAAGCTTCCTAAAAGTCATTGTGACAGTGATTATGAAAATGGCCGAAAGAGAATCACAGGTTACAATTTAATAAAATTTTGATTTAATGTTTCAGAAATATTGATTAAATTTAAAAATTGGGTTGGTGAAAATTTTAATTACCTTGTAAGGGATCGATAAATTTGCAAACATTCGAAAGCGTACCGAATGGATCTCCTGTTGGTCAGCACTTTCTAAAGCCTCCAACCAGGACCGTACCCAGACTAAAAATATTCGGGGAAGGCTTATCGAAGTGTGGGACAGACTCTACAAGTTTTTATTTTAACACTTTTTCGAATTTTTAAAATATCCTCTGAATGAGAAACACAACAAAGATAAACGATTAAAGCATGAAATAATAACATTCAAAATAATTGCAGGTTTTGTTATTCTAAACAAATTTAAATTACCCAATGGATATTATCTGTTCGCAAATTGAAAGATCACTTCCAGTGTTGCCTTGAGAAACATTAAAGTGGCAAGTAACAGTGTAGTGTGGAAAAAAAAACATACAAAAGGAACGCTTTGCTCGTAAATAAAAGCACAACTCGCTAATTTCAACTTTATTTAACAATAAAACAGTGTTTATTTTCTTCGACGCGCAGAATTCGTGTAAAATAAAAGCAACCCCGCAACCGAGTTGTCAAATACATGTTTGCCATGGTCTACAAAGTCCGAGATAACGGGCGTCGGCGCATTAGCGGGAGTACTCACGCGTAGCTTACGCCAAGGACGGGCACTAGCGGGAAAGCGTACTCCCACCTCCCAGCTGCGACGAATGTATTTATTTGCCGGGAGTCTCTCTATGAATGAAATTACGATTCTCCCAAGAAATCGAGAGTGGGGAGAGCGCGACTGTGTTTTATTAAAATGTTTGAAATAATTGACGAGTATTATTACATTACATTAACACCGGAGTCGCAATAGTACGTATTATTTCATGTCAAGTTGGACTGTCGAGTCGTAGGACAGGCTTAGAACTTTCCAGGGCAGGCTCAGACTCAGACTTGGCGCGCCTCTGGTCATGGCCCTGCCTCCAATACAAACACGTTGAACAGTTCTTCCGTAGAGCTGAAACTATTTGTTTCTTTAACTAATTGTAAGTTTAATACATCGGAAATAGATGTTTTTCTCTTTTTTCTGAGGGATCTGGACACTGCGATTTATCCACTGGCTAAAGTAAAATACTCGCAAGTGGAGTATTAGCATCTTTATGAACGAAAAAAAAAAAAATTGAAGTTGACAGACTTTATGTTTTTGGAAACACGTAAATCTATTTGCGAAAGGTGAACAATTGACCCCCAGAAGAGTAACGTAACTGTAGTTAAAGAGGTAACAAATTAAAAAAATAAGACTTTGTGAATGAGTAATTCACGTTAGGATGAGTCCAAAAATGCTTTAAGAGGGCGGAAACACGGGTTTTTAAGGAATACCTTAAACCGTTTTTTGGTCTATAAAAAAATTATCTGTGCTCGCCTACGATGGACCTATAACCTTAGATATTTACGAACAGATAAAATAGCGACATCTTACTATCGCTTTTTGACCTGACATTGCAGTAGGATAGATAAATTGAAGCGGGATTTGCTCCTAATGAGTCCCCCATGCAAGGCGGCCATGCTTGCTGATTGCAGTGAAAACCTCGAACAGCCTCTGTACAGCTGTTTCAGCCCTGAAACAGCTGTACAGAGGCTGCTCGAGGGTTTCACTGCAATCAAAAACGATTTGCATAATTTCTTTTTAGATATTTACGGTTAGTTACTTACGTCATAGGTCACGTGGGATACGTGAATGAATGAAGATTATGTATTTTGCCCCATGAGCGTTTCAGTTTCACATAAACACATTCCAGGATAGGGAAAGTGTTGATCATACGTTACACAATTGAATACAAATTTGATGTTTCTGCCTGTCTATTGATTACTCTATTTTTTAAAAATAAATAGCATACAATAGCAATATTTATATCTTATTTATTAACAGTAATAAGCAAACAGTGTTACAAGTGGCCCATTAGCTCAGTTGGTTAGAGCGTCGTGCTAATAACGCGAAGGTCGTGGGTTCGATCCCCCCATGGGCCAAAGTTTTTGTTTTGTTTTCCACTAGAATAAAGAAAAATTGTGTTTTGTTTTAGTTTCCATAGAATAATGTGAAATTGTTTTGTATGCTGTGCAAACACAACGTGATTTCGTATTTTTATTTATCCACTCCATTTTATTCAATTGTATCTTCGCTTGTTTAGCCAAAGACGAAAGTAATATACCGTGCCTTCAATTGAATTCCTCATTAAAGTGGGCTATGATTTCACTGTTTTTTCCCCTAAGATTTGCAGCACTGACATAGCTGTTCAATTATTTAATTAAACAAATGTCAAATTGACACTTTGTGTTTTCAATTAATTCAAAATGTTAGATTTACAGCAGAAAATATTTATTGTTGAAAGTTATTTTCAAACCGGTAGAATAGAAAATGGACAGTTAGTTTATTCAATTAATCAGTATGTGCAGAAGTTTCGACAGCAGTTTCCTAATTTTACTATTACTTATGAACAGCTAGTTAAACATATCCTTGCTTGTGTTCTTAAATTTCGTGAAACAGGATCACTTGGTCGCAAAACAGGGAGCGGAACAGCTAAGAAAAGGACTGCAGCCTGCATTGAAGATGTTCAGAATCGAATGGAACACTCTCCCAAGAAATCTGTTGCGAAACTTTCACAAGAAGTTCAGCCATCAGTGGGAACATGTCACACTATACTTAAAAAGACAAAGCTTTATCCATATAAGATTCAAGCAGTCCACGAACTCAGACCAGTAGATTTTCACAGAAGAACAGAATATTGTCAATGTTTTCTTGATAACTTAAACAACGACGACATTCTTGACAAGTGTTTCTTTTCCGATGAGGCCTGGTTTCATCTCTCAGGGTATTTAAATAAACAGAATATGAGAATATGGTCAGCAGAAAATCCCCATGAATATGTGGAAACTCCATTACCTCCATTAAACAGTAACTGCTGAAAGATACCGAAATGAGTTATTAGAACCTTTCATTAATCAACTACATGATGATGAACTTACAGAAGGGTTTTTTTTTTCAGCAAGACAATGCTACTGTCCACACAGCTCATCAAACAATGACTTTCCAGCAGCAGTTTTTCGATAATCGGAATTGTGAATTTTCCTGCAAGGTCTTCGGATCGCACAATTATGGATTACTTCATTTATCCGCACATGAAAAACACAGTTTTTAGAACTACGCGTCACACAATCGAAGAACTTCGTGCGGGCATTACAGATGTGTGTGCTAACATAACCCCCGAACACTTAGCAAGCGGGTTTGAAAACATGAAATGCAGAGTACGCTTATGTATTCAAGCTGAAGGAGAGCACTTTGAGCATCTACTTTAAACTTTAGTAAAGTGTTTTTATTTGATGTTATGATCAGTACTGACAGTTAATGACAACTGATTTCTCTAGAATTGTGTCGCCAACTTCATAAGAAAATCACAGCGCTTAATAAGGAATTCAATTGAAGGCACGGTATAATAAAGCAAATTAAAATCGGCTAGAGTAATTTAATGTCAAAGAGAAAATAAAGAAAATTGAAATCTAATATAAGTATTACATTATTTGTTCCTACTTTAACCATCTCATACAAATAACGTTTTTTTTTTTCTTTTCTTCTCCATCGTGTAGGTACTACATGAACCTTTTCTGTTAGCAATAACCGAGGCCATTAATTTTTCAAGTGGCCGCCCGAGATAATCCGAACGGTAGCAAAAGGAAACTCCTACGTATATTCCATAAATATAGAAGGCAATAAGCAAACAATTTCGGAGTCACACCGGTGTAAACAAGACGCATTTATAGAATTTTAAAGCACAAGAACGAACCGAACACAAATAAGAACCTCCTTATTCGGAAGCTGAATTGACGCCATTCGTCAGCAGGACTCTAATGGTCCATTTAGTGCCGAACGAAAGCCGTTTCGGCATCATGTTGCTAAAAATGTTCGGCATTTAGTTCTGCCCGGGGGCAAATTAGGTTTGAACGCCGGGCGTCGGATTATTTTATGAGCTTTTAATTCGGGGGCCCTTTTGTGTGTTAAGTGGGAACGATCCCGACTTCCACATACATCAGACCCCAAGAACCAAAATAAATAATCGGATGTGAAAACGAAACGACTTATTGACGTGAATATTGATTAATTCCGAACGCCTTTTCTACGTCCAAGATTAATTAAAATCCTGTCATTTTGAAAGCACAGGGATATTTAATGGTCATCAATTTGAGAAATGGAAACTTTTAGTTGTGTTAAGGCAACATCTAAAATATGAATTCAGCTTTTCCTTTTGCACTACTAAATTTGATTTTAATTTACAAAATTACTTATTTAATGCTGTTTCGTACATGTTAATAATGTATTTATTCACTTCAATGAAGTTCTTGCATTATAAATGATTAAAACACTTTTTATTGCAGTTGATTGGATATGTATGTTCTGTCGTATTTTAATTCAAACCGGAGTATTAAGATGTAAAAAGTTAAGACGAGAGTTAATGCTCAAAATATAAGAAAAATTATGTAATCTCAAATTAAATAAAAAGCCTCAATTTCAAACGCACAAAACTGAAAAGATTAAACTAAAACCTAAATGAACAGTGCAGCTCAAGAAAGGCGAACCCAACTCAAACCAAACCTAAATAAAGATAAAAAAGAGAAATATTTAAGAATATTAAAACGAAAAACCAACCCAAACAACATGATAATGATGAAAGAAAGAAAATGATTAAAACTAAAAAGAACTCAAAACAAAACTGAATCACAATTAATTCCGACGAAACAAGGCGAACCCAACTCAAATCAGAAAAAAATTACAATTAATTAAAAATAAAGAACTTAAAACTCCAAACTCCAATTGAAGCAAGACTACAGCAATACTGCAATCTAACAAATTGACAAATTGACCTTCCTTTTCATCTTGAAATTGAGTACACATGTTGATAACAGTTTAAGAGGCGACATCGCGTGGACAGTTCTTAACCTGAAATTGAGAACTCGTCATTTAATTCACTGAATTTCAAATTAAGCTCAACTCAACTCATCGTCAATTCAAGTAAAGTCAACTTAACTCTGCCCAAACCAAAAATCTTAACTCAAAAACTTAAAAATTAAACTTCCAGTGCCTTCTTAAAATACCAAAAGAAATTAAACTTCTTTGTAATTAAGGCCAACCGAATTTAACTCGACTCAATCCAAGACACTCAAAAATTTTATAAAATTGAAATCTAAAAGTTTAAAACTATTAAAAAAATGAAAACTCAATTACAATTCAGTCCAATCCAACTCAAGGTCAACCCAACTGAACTCAGCCCAAACAACCAAATTGAAATAAAATTAATGAAACAAAAAATCCAAATGAGAATTGAAATTAAGTGCAATAGAAGCAAGGTCAACTCAACTCAACTCAGAGAAACAAATAAAATCGAACCAAAGAAAAAGGAAACAAAAGTCGATCAATTCATAAAAATTGAGTTGAAGTCGAATAAGGAATACTAAAAAAAGCGATTGATAAAAGTAAGATGAAAGTATAGAACAGTCAGATCGAATCAAGAGAGAAAGTTTATAAACAGAGCAAATTTATTTATTATTTAATTATTGCTCGTCAGTCTTGACGATACTTATCCTAATCGTTGGATTGGACGTGCAGCTCCCTAAGCTTGGTCAGAGCGCAGTCCGGATTTGAACCCTTTAGATTTTTATTTATGGGTTCACCTAAAATGTCTTGTATATAAAACACCTGTATTAGATGAAAACGACTTAGGCCCAGTTTTACAAATGCGGCTCAACTTTGAGCCGCGGCTTAAATCCTTCACAACAATTGTTGAAATAATCGTTGCTAAGGGTTTAAGCCTCGGCTCAAAGTTGAGCCGCATTTGTAAAACTGGACCTTAAGGAATCGAAAAATTCAAGGTTGATGATGATTTACGAAATACTCCGGGAATTTTTGGACATGTGAGTTGATCGATGTTGAAATGATTGAATACAAGCGTTTCCGGACACATGTTTATATAAAAGATTTTTATTAAAATAACGCAAGGAATTATATCCGGAAGTTAGGACCCTACTTAGGAAACATCCTATATACTCCTAGTTCATAAAATATATTTCACTTTACGTGAAGACACCTAAATAACTTGTTTATTAATAATGCAATTAGTATAAAAGTTTTACCAGTGATAGTGGCTATTATGATTAATCTTTTTGTAGGAATGATTTTTTTTAGTCTAAATCTGGTCAACTATGATTAAAATAAAAGCTAGTATTTCTAGTAAAGTCATGGTAGCAATGAATATAAAGCAAAAAAGCATTCAAAGAAGTTTTACTAGTCAAATATAACGTTTCGCTGAAATTCTGAAATTTTTTAATTTATCTACATTTTTGTCAATTCATTAATTCGCCGAAACTTCGTATTTGAAGTATTTAGTGAAGTATATTAGTAATTAGCAACAACCATTTTAAATGCTTTATCGTTAATATTACTACAGTAGACGCCCGGTTATGCAAAGTAATGTGGACTCAGGCCATTTCGGATAACTGAAAGTTCGATTAAAACGGAGGTTAATTATTTAATTATGTACGCACATATATACTAAATATATTGTAAACTATTGATATAAATAGACAACATAAGCTGTAGTACTATTTTTTTTATTTGAAAAACGAATTAACTGTGGTTTACTGCAACAAACTGCAATGTTTCTGGCCGCAATATCTCTCAATCAAGTCAAGTGATCGAAACAAAAACAGGTTTTACTTATACTCTTAGAAAAGAAATATTTTGTATACAAGTCCATTTCGGATAATTGGGTGGTCAGTTGAAATCTGTTTCAGATAATACGGCGAAAATGATTTTCAATGTCGTTTCGGATAATCCGGCGTTAGGGATAACCTGATTGCGGATAACCGGGCGTCTACTGTACTTCAAACACTAGTTATTTTAATCACAATTATCCAGATTTAGACACCAAAAATTCATTGGTACAAAAATATGAATCTTAATGGGCTTATATCATTGATAAAAGTAGTTTATAGTAATTGTGCAATTAATAAACAAGTTATTTAGGTGTCTTCATGTAAAGTGAGACACACTGTATATAATATTAATTGCGTTATTAAATATGATGGATTATACATTTTATATTAATATTATGTTTGTTTCAAATTTGAGATTTGTAGTACGATGCTCAACTTAAATGATACTCCTGCATGCGAACCACCCCCTTAAGAATTGTCAAATGGTATAATTTAATTAGGAAGTAAGTTGAAAATCTCACGGGATATGGTCACTGGACGATTAGTAAAAGGCAACTCCTTTGTTTAAGGTCTCAATATTTCGTTGTATTTAACAACTTCATCAGGAGGTTTACTATAAAGTTAACAAGAGGTTAAATAATCCAAATCTTAAGGTTACACTACTTACAACTAGAGATGGATGAATTGGTCAACAAATACAATCATTGTAGCCACAATTGGGCTGTGATTACATGTTAAAATTACAAGAAAAATAAAAACGTCGTACTACATTACTTAAGTCAGACATGTGCACAAGAACAATGGCGGAATTGTCAAAGCAACAAGTAACCAACTGAACAACTTAAGAAAACTAATTACCCTAAGTAACGAAATGAGGGAAGTTCATAAAAAAAAAATTAACTGAATAGAAAACTATTTTGATGAATTTTTTTTTATTTTTAACAAACCTAAGTATATGAGCATAAATGTTGCTGATGTTGTCAATATCCGACCTGAAATTGACAGAATGTTCATTCTTTTGAATATGAATCATTTCTAAGAAAAGTCTGTTCTTTAGATTTTTTTCCAAGGTTAAAATGCTAGTATTGTCAAAATCAAATCGGTGATCACTTTCCACAGCATGAGATGCCAAGGCACAAGTTACCTTCCCTGTTCTAATGTCGCTTTTATGTTGGGAAATGCGATTTTTTAACCATTGTCCCGTTTGCCCAATGTATTCTTTTTCGCAATCAGTACATGGTATTGAGTAAACTAGACCGCTGTTAAACAGAAAAGGTGTCTTGTCCTTTGTTTTTTTGAAAAAAGTGATAGTATGATTATTATATTGTACAATGTTCAAAAATTTAAAATCTTTAAAAATATTGATGACTTTATTACTTAGGGAGTTAATGTGTATTAATTTTCTGAATTTCCTATCATTATTGTTATCATTATATTTTAGAAAAATTTTGTGCAAATCGTTTTTGATTGCAGTGAGAACCTCGAGCAGCCTCTGGACAGCTGTTTCAGCCCTGCTTGGGGCTTCTTCAGCAGAAACGTAGCTCGACATTCCCACTGCAGACCAAAAACGACTTGCCCAATTTATTCGCAAATGCGATGTAAGAATGATGAACATATAAAATAGCGACATCTTACTATCGCTTTTTGACCTAACATTGCAGTAGGATAGACAAATTGAAGCGGGATTTGCTCCTAATGAGTCCCCCATGCAAGGCGGCCATGCTTGCTGTCAAAGCATAATGAAAGATTTTAGAAAAATTTTGTGCAAATCGTTTTTGATTGCAGTGAGAACCTCATTAGGAGCAAATCCCGCTTCAATTTGTCTATCCTACTGCAATGTTAGGTCAAAAAGCGATAGTAAGATGTCGCTATTTTATATGTTCATTATTGTTATCATCCAGATGACATGGCAATTTGTTGTTTTGGTAAATTAATCTGTAAGTTAATGCTTTGGGGAAACCATTATTAGTGAAAAGTTTGAATAGTTTATCTAAATTTTCTTTCAGAAAGACCGGATGACTAATATGAGTAACTCTGTTTTTCATTGAAATAATTACATTCATTTCTTGTTTCATTGTATGGCTAGAATGAAAATTAATATATCTGCCAGAGGCTGTTGGTTTTTGATACCAGTTTAGTCGTATACTCTGATCTTCCATTCTAATTACTTGTGTGTCAAGAAAAGGTACACTGTTATTTTTCTCTTCTTCAATAGAAAATTGTAGGTGTTCATTAAAACTATTGAAATTATTAGATTTTGTTATAGATAAATTAACGTTTCAACGTCATCACAATACGTGTCCTGTCGGCTAATTTTCTAATTGAAAAAAAAATTATTGTCTTTTCAAACTAGTTTAATTGGCGATCTTTTATCACCTTGGCAATTTCTCTTTGATTTGTTCTGCAAACAAAGCGGTCCAGCTTCATCATCACCCCATAAAAACAACGACGAACGCTTTTATTTACATGTAATAAAACATTAAAGTCTGTTACGCCCGGTTTGTTGCTTGTTAAATTTCAATTATTTACGTTTCGTTAACCGTTCGAGCGTGTTTTATATGACATTTATATTTTTATGTTCGCGTATTTACATCGCAGTAACAACGATATCGTTTACGTCTCCAATTTACGCTTGTAGGCGTTTTAATTCTGACGTTTGACACTTCGCCTGACGTGGCGCATTTTATTTATTTATATAAAGGTGTTCACACCTGTGTTTTATTTATTTATATAAAGGTGTTCACACACTTGTAATTTCTATTCTGTGTAAGTAAATGAAATTTGTGATTTTTTTAGTACATCGCGTATAAATCAGAGCATTTTCTTAGTTTCGAAATGGCTGTCTTTACTCACTACATAATCAACAAGCCCGAGACATAATTGGGCAAATGTCCTCCATTCTGTAGAGCGGATAGTGCTGTGTATTAGCCACCCGAGCGTTAGCATTGTCCGCTCTATGGAGTATTTGAGAGAATTTGCCCAACTACGTCTCGCGCTTGCTAATCAAACATGTCATCAAACACTTGCGCTCGTTTGGTGATACTTTAGCGATTATCTTCAAATTAAAATATAAAGCAGAAGAGAGAAAAAAAAAATAGCAAAGCAGAAAGAAATTATTAACGATCTTTTTACCGATCGTGTGCTACACATGTATCTGTCCGGCGTAATATATTAGAAATACTTGGTTTTCGAGGAGAACACATCGGCGATATTGCGAAAAAAATTGGGGCGCCCACGCCCAACCTGAAAGCACTTCTTATTTTAATTCGAGAGCGTTATTAAATATTGCCTGGACGGCGGCCAGTTTGGAATATTGTTGGTAAATTTTCGCGGCG
Source organism: Prosopocoilus inquinatus (assembly GCA_036172665.1). NCBI lineage: Eukaryota > Metazoa > Arthropoda > Insecta > Coleoptera > Lucanidae > Prosopocoilus > Prosopocoilus inquinatus. The sequence continues at coordinate 7,498,192 of CM069870.1, forward strand.
GATTCGACGTTTTTATATGAAAATGTTTAAAAATACGCAGAGTTTCCGAGATGTTGTTATTAAAATAAAAAAAAAAAGAGAAAAAATTCGCGCCGCGTTTATTTTCGTGGAACGCGCGTAATTTCGTCGCCGCTTTGGAGGGCACGTGTGAACTAGTTGTTGAGTAATTTGAAATTATGCCGGAAAAATTTGATCAAAATTTTATGAAAAAAAAAATCCTGTACACAAAAGCTTATTTTTTTTGGAAAATTCGAGAGTTAGTCGAATTTTCGGCTCGAAAAAAAATAATAATTGCAAGAAAATGCTTTAAACCTGAGTCAATCAATAATATTGTGGATTAGATCGTGTTGGTTCTTTAGAAAGTAAAGGCTTTATAAATGATGATTACGAGAGATTTTCAGGAAAATACCTCACGGTGAAATAAGAAAATCCGAAAAACGCGAAGGAAAGGAAAAAAAAATTAAAAAGAAATCAAACTAATAGAAGGAATAATACTAAACAAAGAGACCTAACTAAAAAAAATTGCAAGATCTTGATGAGATCTGTCAATAACTGTGCCTTAGTAAAAAAAATATTCAGAACAAGGAGACGAAGAAGTAAGATTGAAGAGAAATACAGAAATAGAGAAGGAAATATTCTGAACACATAAGAGAAGGAAACAGACACAACTGATCAAGAATCAAGAAAATAACTCCAATTCTCCCTCAGTAAGTCTGTCTACAACCTAGGCGAAGTACTAGTTTCGTTTGATTAGAAACCTTCAAGCCTCCAAAGAAAAAGATTTTGGAAAAAATGACGCTGTTTTGGCTAATTCAATCTTACATTAACTATAGAAGCCGTGCACTCACCAATCCTACCCCATTCATCCTATCTACAACGCAGGAGAATCTTCCTTGAGTAGTTTCGATTGATTAGAAATCTTCGAGCATTCGAATTCGAAATTTGCTCCGAAGGCAAAGAAGATTTTGAAAAAATTGACGCAATTTTGATTAAACCAATTTTACCTTGACATTAAAACTGTGCACCCACCAATACTACTCTTACAATATAGGCGAATCTTCCTCAAGTACTTCCGATTTATTACAAACCTTCGAGGTTCCAAAAAAGAAGATTTTGGGAAAATTGAAGCAATTTTTGATTTATTCGACGTTCGATTGAAACCGAACCATCAAACGAAGCGCTAGTTATGACAACCGTTCATTCTTCTTAATTCTCAATCAATCGTCAGAATTTTCCTTCAAGCTTGAGAGGTCGGTTTTTCAAAAAAAAAAAAAAACACTTGAAAGCGTCAACCACAAGCGCCTTTTGACTTTTCAGCCCCTCCCATCCATCACAGCTTCGAAATTTTAAAGACCTTCCAAAATTGGCCCGAAATTTTTTTTCTTGACTCACGCCTCTTTATTCAACTTAATTTCCCCCTCTTTCGATGGTTTTGAAATCGTTCGTCGAAAAAAAAATTAAGAAAAAAGACGCAAATGGTATTGAGGGGTTTGAAGCTTTGCGACCGATGGCGGCATCGACTTCTTAATTCGGAGAGGGGAGGGGGAGGGCGATTTAAAAGGATCAGATGATTTTTGGAAAATCAAAAAAGCTCGTCGTTTTCTTTTTAAAAAAGAAAACCTGGCTTTGCCATCCCCATTTAATTTTTTCGTCGAAAGTTGACGTCGCCTTTGAATTGGTAGTAAAAACAAAAGAATCGCGCGCGCTGACAGTAGTTTTGTCAGTGCATTTGTTTTTCTTTTCTGCCGCTTTTTCCTGATTACAACAGATCAGGTGATTTTTAGACTGATTTTTTTTTTTTTAAGAATC